>CM057463.1:23022500-25522500 GCA_030035585.1 Dugong dugon | reverse complement strand
TGTGGAATCTTGCATTGACTCTGATTAGCCAGATGTGAAGTGGATGAGGTAAACACAGCTTAGTATTTGGGTCTGCAACCAACTGGGACCCTCAGTGAACTGTGGGCTCAGCGATCAACAGTAGGATCTTGAGCAGCACTGACAAGAGCTGAGGGGAGAAGCAGTGTAATCCAGCCATACTTTCTACAGCCCGTAAAGCACTGTCTTAGTTACCTACTGTTGTTGTACAGAAATACCACAAGTTGGGGCCTTTAAAGAACATAAATTTATTTTCTCACAGTTCTAGAGGCTAAAAGTCCAAATCAAGGTCTTTGTCATGTTGCCTGCTTCCTTGTTGGTAGTTCCAGGCATTCCTTGGTTCCTTGGGCAATCCTTGCATGGCATCTACCTCCCCCAGTGTGTGTGTCTCTGTGTCTAATTTGCTGTTTTTATAACTCAGAAGCGATTAGATTTAGAACCCACCCTACTTGGGTATGATCTAATTTACACAACAAAGAAAACCCTATTTCCAAACAGGATTACACCCACAAGTATAGGGGTTAGGATTCCAACACACATTCTGGGGGGACACAATATAATCCACAACAAGCACCCTCTCAATGGTACAGAGAACACACTAAAATGAGGTCAGGGGAGCACAACCAAGATGGTGAAGGACTCCAGCTCATGTCATGTGAGGACCACCCTGCCTGGTCTGCCCTCTGCCTGCCTCTCTCACTGCATCCCTTGCCTCTTCTTGCCCTTGTTCTCTCCTTCCAGTCATACTCACTTTCTTGCTGCTCCTTGGAATCACCAAGTCCTTGCCTCAGGCCCACCACACTTGCTATTCCCTCTGCCTGGAATGCTCTTCCCTCAGTGCTCTGTGGATTCCTCTTACTAAACCCAGGTCTCTGCTTAAATGCCACCTCCTCAGTAGTTCCCAACTACTGTCTAAAGAGCCCCCTTCTCCCATCACTCTCTAGCTAGCTCTTACCCTGCACTTTACCTTTCTACCTGGATGTATACACTTGGCTGGTTAACTGCTCGTTGCCAGCTCCCTGCACTAGAATACAAGCTCTATGAAGGCAGGGGCTCTGCACCATTTGCTCCTGAACGTCCAGGGCCCAGACCAGTTCCTGACATGTGGCCAGTATTCACCAAACTGGTCACTGGATGAATACATGCAAGATTGAACATGTCCTCTCCCCTCTGCTGCCTCCACTTGGATCCTGCTCATCTAGATCTGCTACACAGGAGCTGGATGATCTTGGACGAGTAACTAACTTCAACTTTCAGGAGAAACTTTCTATTTGCTGAGAGTGCCCCTGATGAAGAATGGACTGCTTATTTCATTCCGCCCTAAAGACAGCATCGCCCTCTTTCTTGATATCTGTGTGAAACTGCCAGTTCTAGAAGTTTGTGATTTTATCAGAGAAGAGATATTTGGGGCAACTGATAAAACAAAAAGATAATTATATTTCATAAAAAGAAGAAAAAAACTTCAAAACAACCAATTGTCTGTTCATTGCTCAAACAGACAATCAGATCATTTAATGCTTTCCAGCATCTGTTTAAGGCAGATAGAAATGGACTCTTATGAAAGGACTTACAAAAAGCTGTGTTATCTGGCAGTTTAACCAACCAGAGAGCTTCTGAAAGTGGCATTTCTGAGATCCCACCAATACAAATCTCCAAGCTTACAAAAGGACTGTGGCAGAAGCTAATCATAATAAAAAAGAAGACCAGTATTCCACATAAAAGTTTCTGGAGATAAGATTATCTCTGTTTTGAGACTTTAATTTGTCTCACTTCGTATATAATCACTGCCCCATCTCATAACTTCACTCTGGTTGCTGGAAGGCAGCTCATTTTCTGTAAGACATTTTACATTCTGTAAAAGCATTTTTTAAATAAATAGAGGGTGGTTCATTTTCAAAACTCAGGATTTACTGTGAGTTTTGTTTCAGAGAGTCTATGTGAACACTGTTTTGGTTGTGGAAATTCCTGCGGCATCTGGGGGGCTGTTGTTTCCTGGATCTTAAGTTTTTCTCTCCTTTCTCGATACCCGGAACACGTCAAAGGAACTCTTGGCTTAAGGCTGTGGTCAGGCTAGGAGAGCGAAATACCAGACAGATAAGAGAAGAGTCTTCTGGGAAAATTTAAACTAACCTCGTAGTTTACAACAATTTTTAATCAATCCATACACTCCCTCACTCTCACAAGGTGGAAGATAATAAAGCTTTACTGTGTAGCCAAATACCAGGAAAGATAAAATTCTGCAAACTATTTCACTTCCAAAAAAGGAAGAAAAAAGTAGTTCATGTTCATTTTTGGATTCCAGTGCTTGGCCTCAGTAGGACAAGTTGTAAGGTAAAAATTAAAAGGTAGAGATGAGAAGTAATGTGGAGGAGTGGACACAGGGTAGAGCTGTCATCAGTGTGTTGCCTAGCTCATCTTCACTGTAACCTAGAACATGCTACTCCAGAATTCCAGATTTTTCCATTTATTACACTATATTTGATCATGAATTTTTGAATACTCCTTAAACCTGCCATCAGCAGTCAAGTAGTCACATTCTTTAGCATTAACGATGAGTTTATCTGATATTCACAGGAGTGATATCCAGTTTCCTTCATATCACATACTAACAGTTGGTCACATAATGCTCACACTAAAAAAAAAAAAAAAAAATCATTTTTATGGCTTAGATAATCTTACAAAGGATATTTAAGGGAGAAAAAAAAAGGTAAGAGAGAAAAGAAGGCTACAGGTAGTTAAGTGTTATTTCTACGCATTACTAAAAATCTTGTGCCGTAGTAAGGAAATGTCCATTGGAATATGTATCTCTGGCTAACTGATAAAATTCCAATACATACTCTCTGTTTTGCATGTGTATTGTTACTGCTGTAATTATTTTGATGCAGTGATCAGTTGAGGCCCCATTCCTAAACAATCTTTGAGAGTATGGCATTATCTTCCAAGAACACTTTTCTTTTAGTACAGAGTCATTTTTCTTTATACCCTGCAGTTATCAAAGAGGAAAATGAAACAATATATGTAACGTGTAGCCTCTAACAAGCAAAATGTGTGTTTTTATTATATTCAACTTACCTTTTCATTCCATGCCCACAGTCCAATTCCAAGAAACGCTATTCCCAAAAACTGAAATAAAGAAAGAAAGCAGTGTAAGGAGAAGAGTAAACACAGTTTCTTTACTCATACAAATAAAGTTTTCAGTCAATACATTTGTCATTTTACTTGGCTAGGAAATAGCTTTCTCTAAATTCTGAATAACAGTCTTTACCAGTGTCTTAGTCATCTAGTGCTGCTATAACCTGAAATACCACAAGTGGATCGCTTTAACAAATAGAAATGTATTCTCTCACAGTCCAGTAGGCTACAAGTCCAAATTCAGGGCATCAGCTCCAGGAGAAGGCTTTCTCTCTCTCGGCTCTGGAGAAAGGTCCTTGTGATACATCAGTCTTCCCTTGGTCTGGGAGCATCTCAGCATAGGAACCTCAGGTCCAAAGGACGTGCTCTGCCCCCAGCACTGCTTTCTTGGTGGTATGAGGTTCCCATGTCTCTCTGCTTGCTTCTCTCTTTTATATCTCAAAAGAGACTGACTTAAGACACTATCTAATCTTGTAGACCTCATCAGTATAACTGCCACTAATCCATGTTATTACATCAAAGTGATAGCATTTATAACACATAGGGAAATCACATCAGATCATAAAATGGTAGACAATCATACAATACTGGGAATCATGGCCCAGCCAAATTGATACACACATTTTCTGGGGGGACATAATTCAATCCATGACAACCAGGAAAAGAAATACCATAATCCACCTGCCTAAAATTATTAAGGTATTAAGAAGAGTTGGAGACAGGTGCTAAGAAGTCATTCAGATTATGAAAAATAATAATTAGGTGGAATCTTGAGTAAAATGAAAGTCATCAATAACACTTAATGCTGTCTTTTGGGTTGGGAGAGAGAACAGGGAGTGTCCCCATGAATTTGAGCCTGTTGCTCACTAGAAAATGGATAACCAGAGGCAGGGATTTGGAAGAGCACAGAACCCCAAGGCTGGTGATTCTCCTCTCATCAACATGTCATTATAGATGGGCCAGGTCAAAGAGGCCATGCAGAAGTCCTCAATGTCCTTCAACAAGCTCATTATTACTTTTTCAAATGTAACATGAATCTTATCAAATCCAGTAAACCCAAACAAAATTCCTACATTCTTCTCTTTTTCAGAAACCTAAATTACTTAAATGGCAGTTCAGAGGGCTTCCACAACTCTTCCTGGTTTTAGCTCCATTCCAGCACCTCATGTATAACACGGAGTATACAAGTAACACGTGGGATTGAGTTAAAGAAGAACACAAAGAAGCATTCAGTTTCCATGCATATGGGGCATCTAGTACATCATCAAGTATCTCACAGTTCTGTCAAGTAGCCTCTTTGAGTATTGTGAAGGACAAGGAGGGGAATCAGCTGGTACCCAGGAGAACTTTCCATTTTATTTTATTTTATTTTATTTTATTTTATTTTTTTTAATATATATTTTATTGTACTTCAGGTGAAAGCTTACAGAGCAAATAGTTTCTCATGAAATAGTAGTACACATGTTGTTTTTTGACATTGGTTAACAACCCCACAACGTATTAAGCCTCTAAATTCTCAACCTTTTTTTTTTGATGAAAATTACAGATGGCCAAAGATACACCGTTTCAAAAATTTCTACATTCACAGTTCAGTGACATTGACTACGCTCTTCCAACTGTGCTGTTATTCTCACTTAAGATGAAGGCTTACAGAAAAAATAGTTTTTCATTTAACAATTACTACACATGTTGCCCTATGACAATGGTTAACAATCTCACAGCACATCAAGAATATCCTTACTCCACCTTGTATTCCCTATCACCAGGGGGCTTCCTTGTCCCCTTCTGTCTTCTGGACCTTGTCAGTGGACTATTGTACCTCTTTAGTCTCATTTGTTTATTTATTTATTTATTTATTTATTTATTTATTTTTATTTTATTTAAACACCATTTCAAAACTTTTTACTTACACATTTAAGTGATATTGACTATGCTCTTCCAATTGTGCTGCCATTCTCGCCCAAGATGAAGGCTTACAGGACAAAACAGCCTCCCATTTAATAGTTACTACAAATGTTGCCCTATAGCAGTGGTCAACAATCTCACAATACATCGACAGTGTCCTTATTCAATTTGTGTTCCTTATCATCAGTTTCCTACTCTCCCTCTGCCTTCTGGCCCTTGTCACCGGACTCCTGTACATCGTTAGTCCCATTTAGTTTTACTGGGGTGTCCATTCCCAGGCTTAACATCGAACCTTGAAGGTAACTTCCCCTCTGAGCTGAAAGGGTGTCTGGGGGCCACACTCTCGAGGTTTCTCTAGTATTCTTTAGGCCAGTATATCTGGTCTTCTTTTTTTTTTTTTTTTTTTGGGAGTTAAAATTATACTCTACATCCTACTCCAGCTCTGCCCAGAACCCTCTGTTGTGATCCTGGTCAGAGGAGTCATTGGTGGTAGCCGGGCACCATCCAGCTGTACTGGGCTCAGTCCCGTGGAGGCCTTGGTAGCTGTGGACCATTAGTCCTTCGGACTAATCTTTTCCTTGTATCCTGTTCTCTTCGTTCTCCCTTGTTCCCGAAGGGATGAGATCAGTGGAGTATCTTAGATGGCCGCTCATAGGCTTTTAAGACCCCAGACACTACTCACCAAGGTAGAATGTAGAGCATTATCTTTATAAGTAGTGTCATGCCAATTGAGCTAGATGTTCCCCGAGATCATGGTCCCCAGAGCCCTCCGTCCAACAACTCAGTCCCTCGGGGGGTTTGGATGTGTCTATAGGGCCTCCATGACCTTTCCTTGTGCAGGTTGTGTTAGTTTCCCCTGTACTATGTACTATCTCATCTCTCACCCAAGTTACCACTTACCTATTACCTATTTAGTATTCCCCCCCCCCCCCATCCCTGGTAACCAACAAGGATTGTTACATTTTGCATGTGAATTTTTTCATGGGTTTTTACAATAGAGGTCTCATACAATATTTGTCCTTTTGTGATTGACTTATTTCACTCAGCATGATGTCCTCCAGTTTCCTCCATGTTATGAGATGGTTCACCGATTCATTGTTCTTTCTCATTGCATAGTACTCCATTGTGTGTATGTACCATAGTTTGTGTATCCATTCGTCTGTTGATGGACATCGAGGTTGTTTCCATCGTTTTGCTATTGTGAATAATGCTGCCATGAACATAGGTGTGCATATGTCTATTCGAGTGATGACTCTTATTTCTCTAGGATATATTCCTAGGAGTGGGATTGCTGGATCGAATGGTACGTCTATTTCTAGCTTTCTGAGGAAACGCCATATCATTTTCCAAAATGGCTGTATCATTTTGCATTCCCACCAGCAGTGTATAAGAGTTCCCGTCTCCCCGCAGCCCCTCCAACATTTGTTATTTCCAGTGTTTTTGATTCGTGCCAGTAATGCCGGGGTGAGATGGTATCTCATTGTGGTTTTAATTTGCATTTCTCTAATGGCTAGTGATCGTGAGCATTTCCTCATGTGTCTGTTGGCCATTTGAATGTCTTCCTTGGTGAAGTGTCTGTTCATTTCCTTTGCCCATTTTTTGATAGGATTGGTTGTCTTTTTGTTGTAGAGGTGTTGGATTTTCTTGTAGATTATGGAGATTAGACCTTTGTCTGACTTGTACTGTCCAAAAATTTTTTCCCAGTCTGTAGGTTCTCTTTTAACTCTTTTGGTGAAATCTTTTGAAGAGCATAGATGTTTGATTTTTAGAAGATCCCAATTATCTAGTTTATCTGTTGGGTTTTTTGTGTTGATGTTTATGGTTTGTATCCTGTTAATGCCATGTATTAAGGTCTGAAGTGTTGGTCCTATTTTTTCTTCTATGAATTTTATAGTTTGAGGCTTTATATTCAGGTCTTTGATCCATTTTGAAGTAGTTTTTGTATATGGTGTGAGGTATGAGTCCTGTTTCATTTTTCTACAAATGGATATCCAGTTTTGCCAGCACCATTTGTTAAAAAGACTGTCTTTTCCCCATTTGATGTATTTTGGGCCCTTGTCAAAAATCAGGTGACCGTAGGTGGATGGATTTACATCTGAGTTCTCAATTCTGTTCCATTGGTCAATGTCTCTGTTGTTGTACCAGTACCAGGCTGTTTTGAGTACTGTAGCTGTATAGTAGGTTCTCAAGTCAGGTAGTGTGAGTCCTCCAACTTTATTCTTCTTCTTCAGTAGTGCTTTACTTATTCGGGGTTTCTTCCCTTTCCATATAAAGTTAATAATTAGTTTTTCCATCTCTTTGAAGAATGTTGTTGGTATTTGTATCGGAATTGCATTGTATTTGTAAATTGCTTTAGGTAGAATTGCCATTTTCACAATGTTGAGTCTGCCTATCCATGAGCATGGTATGTTTTTCCATTTATGTAGATCCCTTTGGGTTTCATGCAGCAGTGTTTTGTAGTTTTCTTTGTATAGGTCTTTTATATTCCTGGTCAGATTTATTCCTAAGTATTTTATCTTTTTAGGGGCTACTGAAAATGGTATTGATTTCCTGATCTCCTTTTCATCGGAGAACTTTCCATTTTAATTAGTTCTCCCTGTATTTCGTCTGCTCTAAGTTACACATTTTTCACCACATTTTAACATCTCTGAAACTGGAATGTGTCTCAAAATCCATGATATCTCACAGTTTAATTGGTGACTTTTTTTCCCTTTATTGTACCTAAAATAAGAGTGTGTCTTATAATTGGAGTGTCACAGACTTGATGACACATTGTACAAGGCTGTCCACCCACTAAGAGCTCAATGATCAGGACTGGGGGTAATTGGCCATGAGGAAAGAGACATCTTATTCCTTCTTTTTATTATCAGTAGCAACTCGGCATTTCCTTTCCACTGAAGTGAAAGGAAAGTGGGTAGGCTGACAGGCACTTTCTGTCGATGGTAGCAGTACATACTGTTTATTTTACTAGCATCTCGATTAAGTTAAATGTCAGGAAGGTTGTCGACTGAGAGGGGCACCCAGAGAAAACAAGAGTGAGTGTGGTTATTCTTTGCAATTTTAGGGAAATCTGAGAATTGTCCACCTGGCGTGTCTGCCCACTCACAGCAGGGGGTTACTGACACTTTGTAGGCAGCAGCTAATAAATCCAAATGGGACTGGGAAAAGAGCAGGAGCAGAGGAAAAACAAGGCAATGAAAAAAGAAAACAAAGAACAAAAAGGAAAAGAAAAATGTAGTGGTGCTTTTGAAAGTACACTTCCCAGATAATTGTCCCAAAGCTTGCAGCAGTTACCTAACATTGCAGTAAGACAGTATGCAATGCTTTCTGATCCCCTATACAGAAAAGAAGGGCCCTGGTGGTGCAGTGGTTAAAGCACTCAGCTGTTAACTGAGGGGTCAGCAGTTAGAACCCACCAGCACTCTGTGGCAGTCTGCTTCTATAAAGATCTACAGCCTTGGAAACCCTATGGAGGTCTACAGGGTCACTATGAGTCAGAATCGACTCAATGGGAGTGGGTTTGGATTTTTATACAGAAAAAATTCAGCATGTCCTTGACTTGGCAAAAAAATGAAGACCCTTTTCTTCCTTCCTTTGCCCTTATGGGGGAGCTGTGTGAAAAGTGGAGTCTCTGAATGGTGCAAACAGTTAGTGTGCCCAGCTGCTAACTGAAAGGTTGGAGATTTAAGTCCACACAGACACACCTCCGACAAAAGGCATGGCGATCTACCTGCAAAAACTCAGCCCTTGAAAACCTTACGGTGCACAGTTATACTCTGACACACATGAGGTCACTACGAGTTGGAATGAACTTGATGGCCAACTGGTTACTGGTGTGAAAAATGTTTAGAAAGATTTTTTTTTTTAATACTCCAGTAGAAAAACTGTGGTCAGCCCCTCTATTGCCCTGGTCAGAATGCTGTTTCATGTTACATTTCAGATCCAATACAACAAATAAACCAGTCCCCCAAATGACTAAAAGGTACGTGAGTCTCTGTAGTATGAAAATAAAATAATTCAGGATACTACTCTCATATTCACAGGTTCTATGAAACCCTATGGGGCAGTACTACTTTGTCCTACAGGGTCACTGTAATTTGGAATTGACTCGAAAGCACCGGGTTTCTTTATGAACAATTGGGTAAGAACTGACAAATGAACATAGAGGATCCCATCAGACCTGGAAAGCATCAGAGCACAGAGTTAAGGTTTTGACTTCACACACATGACATCAAACCCATACCAGTGACATGCCTCACTTTATAATTCTAGTGCTTTTAATGGACAAACATTTGGTTATTTCCCCTTTTGATGGTTAGTCTTATGTGTCAATTTGGCTATTCTATACTGTTCAGTTATTTAAGCAAACTAGTCTAGATGTTGCTGTTCTGTAGATGCAATTAACGTTTACAATCAGTTGACTTTAAGTAAAGGAAAATGCTCTCAATAAAGTGAGCGGGCCTTATCCAATCAGTTGAAGGCCATAAGAGCAAAAATTGAGGTCTCTAGGAGAGGAAGAAATTCTGCCTCAAGACTGTAACATAGATATCCCTGCCTGAGTTTCTAGCCTGCCAGCCCATCCTATGTATTTTAGACTCAAGACTGCAATATCAACTCCTGCCTGAGTGGAGGGTGTGCGTGTGTATAAAACAAAAACAGTTACCATCCAGTTGATTCCAATCCATGTTGGCCCCATGTGTTGCAGAGTAGAACCATGCTCCATAGGTTTTTAAGGCAGTGACCTTTTGGAAGCAGGTCGCCAGGACTTTCTTCCAAGGTACCTCTGAGTAGGTTCCAATCACCAACCTTTCAGTTAGTAATCGAGCACTAATTTGTGCCACTCAGGGACTTCATATACATAGATACACATACATAAATACATATATATACACACATATATACATACATACATATATACACATATATATACATACAGACACATGCACGCACATGTATACACACACACACACACACACACACACACACACACTCCTATTGGTTCTGTTCCTCTGGAGAACCCTAATACACCCCTGATACAGTATTTAATCACAGTGTCAAGAAAAGCAATAAGTGGGTTTTTGTGGCAATGGACATTGTGATCAACCACCTCTGTTGCTGCTAAAGAGGGTGGGCATGTCACTGCTGAGGATCCCTGCCTAATCACTAACATTTATGGAAGTTCTTATTACCTGCCAGGCACTGTGCTTAGTGCTTTGTATGCACTGTCTGCCTTAAACTTTCAAGGCTCAATTACTTTCTGCTTTGAATTTTTTTTTTTTTTTTGGATGCCATGTGTTTTCTTTAATGGAAGCATGCTGAGTCATGAAGCGTGTTTAAATTTTTGGTTGGTAACATGGATTTTAAGATAATTCTGGTACTACATGGTTACCACAGAACTTTTAAGGTTCTCAAACCCCATAATTAGTGGGAACCCATCTTACCTCCAGAGCTTGGTTGCTAATGCTCTTTTGTGGCGCCTTCCATTAGGTTACATGGGGAACCTCTGGTTTTCCAAATACAGCACAAAACAAGGCTCCCTAAGTATCACATAGGAAACCATAAGTATGCTCACATGGCTTACCTAGGGGTACAAAAGCCAACTGAGACAAAATTTTTACCAAATCACACTTCCTGGATGCACAACCTCACTTGCAAGCCTCATACCCCAGCTATTTTGCTTCAGCTAAGGTTTTTTTCACCTTTCACCATTACATAAATCCCCAGTGGAGGGCAGCAAATACTTTCAGTGGTAAAACTGCACTCCCAAAGAGGCTGGGAGCCGGAAAAAGTAGGTGGTATACTGTATATACCATGGGTCATGAAACAGGCCTTTCAATAATTTTTTTAAAATATTTTTTGAATATTATATCCTTTTTAAGAAAGATAAAATGAGGCTTAGACAGTTTAACTTGCTCAAAGGCACACATTTTCTAAGCAGATGAGCAGAGGTTTGAACCATCAAAGTAAATTTAAGAAAACCCATTGCTGTCAAATTGGTTCTGACTCATAGCAACCCTACAGGACAGAGCAGAACTGCCCCATAGGGTTTCCAAGGAGTGAGTGGTGGATTCGAACTGCTGACCTTTTGATTAGCAGCTGAGCTCTTAACCACCACACTACCAGGACTCCAATAGTCACTGGTAAATTCCCATTTTCCCCCCATGGGACAGAAAGTTGAAGCATTCAGGTTACAATACATGTGATATGATCAGGGCATCATATATGTCTCCCCCAGTGAGCAAAGGAGAGTTGAGGGGGTAAAAAGAGATAAAAATGCTGCCTTCATGTAAGAACTTGTTGTTGATCAGAAATTCCCCCTGCTGGTGTCAGCACTGGAGTCAAGCAGAAGGACAGAAACATTCAGTGGTGGGTCTGCTTTCTCCTCTTTGAATAAAGTTCTCCTCTCTTTTCTTGACACTTTAAAAAAACTTTCACAAACCATATGAACAAATTTGAAACCAATGCTTTTACACAAAGAGTAGGGAGAAAAAGGATGGATTTAAAGAACACTCAGAGAAAATTTCCTGTACATACTTTCCTCCAATATTTCCTCCTTTAACTGTCACTTTCCAAACAAGGCTTTAAGAATTTGGAAGAAGAACACTGAATTTGAAGGCAAATACTCAATACCTAAATAAGCGGTGTAGGGCTAGCGGCTTCAACCTGATACATACCTTCTGTGCTACATCAGTAGCTAATGTCCTCCCAAATACTCTCAGCCCATATGTTTTATTTTAAAATCATGTTGTTCCAATTCCAAATAATTAAACAGAGAAGAGCCAAAAAGCAGAGCCAGGCACGCAGCACTTGCAGCACATTCAGTTTCCCCCTTCCCCACCTCCCGAAGAAAAGAAGACCGTAAACCACCAGAATGACCTCATTCTGAAACCCACAGAGGCCAACGTACACGGAATAGCTGACAACACTTAGAGCCAACTCTTTATTCCTTTGAAAAGAGGGGAAAAAAAATTGGACACATCTTCCCACATGACAATTTATGCAAAGAGATAGTGCAAATGTTTGTCCATACAAATTTTGATGTTTCAAAATTAATAAAAATAATTTTGCCAATATTTGTTGAATGCACAGTATGAGCTGGGTACTATGTTTTACACAAATTAGCTAAAACAGCACTGTCCAGCCACTAGCTCAATTAAGGCACCCTTGCTGGGGGAGGCATATAGAATGCTGTCTCAGTCATCTAGTGCTGCTCTAACAGAAATCCCACAAGTGGATGACTTTAACGAAGAGAAATTTATTCTCTCACAGTCCAGTAGGCTACAAGCCCAAATTCAGGGCATCAGATCCAGGAGAAGGCTCTCTCTCTGTCGGCTCTGGAGGAAAGTCCATGTCATCAGTCTTCCTTTGGTCTGGGAGCTTCTCTGTGCAGGAAGCTCAGGTCCAAAGGACGCACTCTGCTCCTGGCACTGCTTTCTTGGTGGTATGAGGTTCCCATGTGTCTCTGCTTGCTTCTCTCTTTTCTATCTCAAAAGAGATTGCATTAAGACACTAATCTTGTCAACCTCATCAGTATAACCTCATCACAGTGATAGAATTTATAACATATGAGGAGATCACATATAATCTCATCATAATGGTAGAGTTTACAACACATAAGGAAATCACATCAGATAACACAGTCAGACAATACTGGGAATCATGACCTAGCCAAGTTGCTACCCACATTTTTTGGGGGACACAATTCAATCCATGACATTCCACCCTTTGGCCCCCAAAAAATCACATCCTTGCAACACGCAAAACATATTCATCTCATCATACTACAGCAAAAGTCTTAACTCCAAGTCCAAAATCCAAAAATTCCTCTTCATCTGTGAAATCTAGAATACAAGTTATCTGCTTCCAAAGGTACAATGGCAGAACAGGCAAAAGCTAGACATTTCCACTACAAATGGGAGAAACTGCAGGGAAAGAAGGAATAACAGGCACCAAGCAAGTTAGCAGAACACATTACATTAGCCCTCAAGGCTTGAAAATAATCCTCTGTTCTCTGAGACAATTTATACAATAGCCCTGCCCTCCAGATTCCAGGTATTGGCCACAGTCTCCGAATTCTGAACAGAGGTCCCTCGGCCCTGGGCTTCAGCTCCGCCTTCCAGGCCCACTGGGACGGCAACTCTGCTCCCTCGGCTTTAGGCGCACCATTCTCCTAGTCCTTCAGAGTGAAAACTCCACCCTTAGAAACACCAGAGGCCATGGCTCCACCCTTTGAAACCTCTGAGGTCATGACCATACCTTTTGAGACTGAGGCAGCTTCTTGTGTTCCTTGCCTTTTCAGCTTCTGCTTTCTGTGGCCTCTTGGCCCTCGGGCCTCACGCCCGCATCTGCCCTGCTGGGGCAAGTGTTCCAAAGCTTGGTATCTCCACCGATTAAGTGCCTGGAGGCACCCCACTCCACCAGGAAGCCACCTGCACACAGGCACTCAGCTCCCTTGCTCTGTGGGTCAGCAAGTCTAACTCAACTGATAAGTGCCCGAAGGCACCCCACTCCACCGGGAAGCCTCCGGCACACAGGCACTCAGCTCTCTCACTCCGTGGGTCGGCTCCAGTGCCATCTTGCACTGGTCTCTTGGTTCTGCTGCTGCTGGTTCTCTGTCGCTGCCCCTTCTCTGCTGCTGCAGGTTCTCTGCCACTGCTGGTCCTCTACCGCTGCTGCACCTCTATCCATTCACAGTTTCAAAACCAATTCCACATTTTAGGTATCTGTTAGAGCAGCACCCCACTCTCAGTACCAAATTCTGTCTCAGTCATCTGGTGCTGCTCTAACAAGAATACCACAAGTGGATGGATTTAGCAAGGAGAAGTTGATTCTCTCACAGTCCAGTAGGCTCCAAGTCCAAATTCAGGGCTTTAGCTCCAGGGGAATGCTTTCACCATCGGCTCTGGAGGAAGGTCCATGTCATCAGTCTTCCCCTGGTCTGGGAGCTTCTCTGCGCAGGAACCTCGTACCACCAAGAAAGCAGTGCTGGGAGCAGAGCACGTCCTTTGGACCTGAGGTTCCTGTGCTGAGATGCTCCCAGACCAAGGGAAGACTGATGACATGGACCTTCCTCCAAAGCTGATGGTGAAAGCGTTCCTCTGGAGCTGAAGCCCTGAATTTGGACTTGGAGCCTACTGGACTGTGAGAGAATCAACTTCTCTTTGCTAAATCCATCCACTTGTGGTATTCCTGTTACAGCAGCACCAGATGACTGAGACAGATGCCTTGATCATATCTCATATAAGTCTAACCTGATTGCTTCAACTTTCGGTCCCACGGGGGAACAATGGGAATTTATCAATGACTATTTACTTTGATGATAAACTCCCATTTCCCCACCATGGGAAAACTTCTGCAGTCTGAAACTGATGAAACATGTAATCAAGATGCATTGACTGGTGATCGGAATGCAAAAGTTGGAAACCAAGAGGAATGATCAGTAGTTGGAAAATACAGCCTTGGTGATAGAAATGATGCAGGGGACTATAAATGTGGGCCTCGTCAGATGGAATACACAGGAATCAAACTGACTACGTCTGTGGAAAGAGATAATGGAAAAGCTCAATATCATCAGTCTGAACAAGACCAGAAGCCAACTGCAGAGCAGACCATCAACTGCTCACGTGCAAGCTGAAGCTGAAGCTGAAGAAAATTAGAGTAGGTCCACAGGAGCCAAGATACAACCTTTAGTATATCCCACCTGAATTTGGAGACTATCTCAAGAATAGATTTGATGTATTCAATAGTAATGACCGAAGACCAGCTGTGGAATGACATCGAGGACATCATACATGAAGAAAGCAAGAGGTATTAAAAAGACAGGAAAAAAAGAAAAAACCAAAATGGATGTCAGAAGACACTCTGAAACTTGCTCTTGAATGTAGAGTAGCTAAAGAGAATGGAAGAAATGATGAAGTCAAAGAGCTGAACAGAAGATTTCAAAGGGCAGCTCAAGAAGACAAAGTAAAGTATTATAATGAAATGTGCAAACACCTGGAGATAGAAAACCAAAAGAGAAGAACAAGCTCAGCATTTCTAAAGCTGAAACAACTGAAGAAAAAATTCAAGCTTCGAGTTGCAATTTTGAAGGATTCTATGGTGAAAATGTCGAATGACGCAGGAAGCATGAAAATAAGATGGAAGGAATACAGATTCACCATACCAAAAACAACTGGTCGATGTTCAACCACTTCATGAGGTAGCGTATGATCAAGAACTAATGGTATTGAAGGAAGAAGTCCAAACTACGCTGAAGGAAATGGTGAAAAACAAGTCTCCAGGAATTGACAGCATACCAATTGAGATGTTTCAACAAACGGATGCAGTATTGGAGGTGTTCAACACGTCTATGTCAAGAAATTTGGAAGACAGCTTCTTGGCCAACCGACTGGAAGAGATCCATATTTGTGCCCATTCCAAAGAAAGGTGATCCAATAAAATGAAGAATTTATCGAACAATATCATTGACATCATACATAAGTAAAATTTTGCTGAAGATCATTCAAAAGCAGTTACAGCAGTACATCGACAGGGAACAGCCAGAAGTTCAAGCCAGATTCAGAAGAGGATGTGTAACGAGGAATATCATTGCTGATGTCAGATGGATCCTGGCTGAAAGAAGAGAATATCAGAAAGATGTTTACCTGTGTTTTATTGACTATGCAAAGGCATCTGACTGAGTGAATTATAACAAATTATGGATAACATTGAGAAGAATGGGAATTCCAGAACACTTAATTATGCTCATGAGGAACCTATACTTAAACCAAGAGGCAGTCATTTGAACAGAATGAGGGGATACTGCGTGGTTTAAAGTCAGGAAAGGTGTGCGTCAGGGTTGTATCCTTTCACCATACTTATTCAACCTGAGAAGCTGGACTATATGAAGAAGAACATGGCATCAGGATAGGAGTAAGACGCAGTAACAACCTACAATATGCAGATGACACAACCTTGCTTGCTGAAAGTGAAGAGGACTTGAAGCACTTAGTGATGAAGATCAAAGACTACAGCCTTCAGTATGGATTGCACTTCAACATTAAGAAAACAAAAAATCCTCATAATTGGAATAAGCAACATCATGATAAAGAGAGAAAAGATTGACGTTGTCAAGGATTTCATTTTACCGCACCTGTGGAAGCAGCAGTCAAGAAATCAAACAATGCGTTGCGTTGGGCAAATCTGCTTCAAAACACTTCTTTAAAGTATTAAAAAGCAAAGATGTTACTTTGAGGACTAAGGTGCGCCTGACCCAAGTCATGGTGTTTTCAATGGCCTCATATGCATGCAAAAGCTGGCCGATGAATAAGGAAGACCGAAGAAGAACTGACACCACTGAATTATGGTGTTCGTGAAGAATATTGAATATACCATGGACTGCTAGAAGAATGAACAAATCTGTCTTGGAAGAAGTACAGCCAGAAGGCTCATTAGAAGCAAGGATGATGAGATCTCGTCTCACATACTTTGAACATCTTATCAGGAAAGACCAGTCCCTGGAGAAGGACATCATGCTTGGTGAAGTAAAGGGTCACCGAAAAAGAGGAAGACCTTTAACGAGATGGACTGACACAGTGGCTGCAACAATGGGCTCAAGCATAACAAAGATCGTGAGGATGGCACAGGACTGGGCAGTGTTTCATTCTGTTGTACACAGAGTCGCTATGAGTCAGAATCGACTCAACGGCACCTAACAACATTTACTTTGACGTTAGACTCATCATGGTTCAAATCTCTGCTCCTCTGCTTAGAAGCTGTATGCCTTTGAGCAAAGTTACTTAAACTCTCTAAGCTTCATTTTTATCTTTCTTAAAAACAACATAATGTTAAAAAACTTTTTTTTCAAAAAAGCTGTTCTGAGGCTTAAGGCAGACAATGCATACAAAGCACTAAGCACAGCAGCCACTAGCTCAATTGAGTGCTTGATGTGTGCCTAGTTCAAACCGAGCTGTGCTGTAAGTGTAAAATATAAACTGGATTTCGAAGACTTAATATGAACAAAAGGCATAATGGTTAAACATTCGGTTGCTAAGAGAAAGATTGGTGGTTCAAACCCATCTGCAGCTCTGCAGGAGAAAGACCTCGCTGGCGATTTGCTCTGGTAAAGATTACAGCCAAGAAAATCCTATGGGGCAGTTATAATCTGTCACATGGGGTTGCTGTGAGTCAGCACCAACTCAGTGGCATCCAACCACAACAATCATACAAATAAAAAGTATGTAAACTATCTCATTAATAATTGTTTTATTGATGATTACATGTTGAAATGATAATATCTTGGACATACTGGGGTAAATGAATATATTTCTAAAATTAATTTTGCCTGTTTCTTTTTATCTTTTTAAATGTAGCTACCGGAAACTTTAAATTACAAAGGTGGCTCACATTACAGTTCTTTTGGAGAGCTTCTTGTTGTTAGATGTCGTCGAGTCGGTTCCGACTCATAGTGACCCTATGTACAGCAGAATGAAACACTGCCAGGTCCTATGCCATCTTCACAATCGTTGCTGTTTGAGCCCACTGTTGCAGTCACTGTATCAATCCATTTCGTTAAGGGCCTTTCTCTTTTTCACTGACCCTCTACTTTACCAAGCATAATGTTCTTTTCCGGGGACTGGTCCCCCCGATAAGATGTCCAAAGTACATAAGACGAGGTCTCGCCATCCTTGCTTCTAGTAAGCCTTCTGGCTGTACTTCTTCCAAGACAGATTTGTTCGTTCTTCTGGCAGTCCATGGTATATTCAACATTGTTCACCAACAGTGTAATTCAGAGGTATCAATTCTTCTTCGGTCTTTGTCATGGTTTGAATTACGTCCCCCCAAAAATATGTGTATCAGTTTGGCTGGGCCATGATTCCTGGTACTGTGTGATTTCCCTATGTGTTGTAAATCCTGTCTCTATGATGTTAACGAGGGAGGATGGGTGACAGTTGTGTCTTCCTTACTCATGGTCCAGCTTTCGCATGCATATGAGGCAACTGAAAATACCATGGCTTGGATGGGGCACACCCTAGTCCTCAAAGCAACATCTCTGCTTTTTAACACTTTAAAGGGGTCTTTTGCAGCAGATCTGCCCAATGCAATACATCGTTTGATGTCTTGACTGCTGTTTCCATGGGCATTGATTGTGGATCCAAGTAAATGAAATCCTTTGCAACTTCAATATTTTCCTTGTTTATCATGATGTTGCTTAATAGTCCAGTTTTAAGAGCTTACAGTATTGTTATTATTCCCATTTTATCAATAAGAAAATTAAGACTTAAAAATTTAATTCTCCCAAGATCACATAGGTGGCCAAGATGGGTTGCTCAGGAAATCTGACTCCTCTGGCCAAGCTCACAACTATTACGGCACCTTTCTAAGGTCATAAAATGTTTGTCCAGAGAGCCAAATCAAGGCTAGAGGGATGCACTGAAACCCTTGCCCTAAGACTCAAAATTTCTCCTTTCATTTCTAGGTGTTCTAGTCACAGGTACATTTTCCTGGCTGGGAGTGAGAAAGGCCCTACATTGATATTGAGAGTGCCATGATGACGGAAGTCTGCCTGACGTGGCAGAGGAAGAGCCAGCAGAGCTGATAGTCAGAAAACCTGGAGAGGAAAGCGGCCCTAGGATGTGACTAGTGTGACTGGGCATCTCTATCGGGAGGGCCTATAAGCAGAAGATCTCTTCCTCCATCTGGTTGTTTTCAGCCTTGCTGAATCTCTCAACATCTTGGAAATGGAGCAGTTCCCATTCCAAATGGTACAAAAATGGGTACGTGAAAAAGCTATTCATCCATCCATTCAATCTTCAACCAATATTTTTGAGTTGCTACTTTGTGCCAGATACTACTATTCTCTTGGGATAAATGGAGATTAGAAAATAGATATAGTCCCTGCCCCCACTGAGTTTACAGTCCAGTAAAGTGACAGACTTTCATCAAATAATTACAGGTAAAAAGATAAAATGTCCCGATGGGTCTATAAAGGAAAAGTGCACAGACCAAGAGAGCCTATAGGAGGGGAATTTGACCCAGAGAGCAGCTAGGGAAGGCTTGCCTGAATGAGGCATGCATAATCTGGGTTGGGAGGATGAGGAGTTAATGGGCAAAGGAAGGAGGGAAAAGTGTTTCAAAAGAATAGGGAAGAGAATGTGCGAAGGCCCTGTGGTGAGAGAAAAATGGCAAGTGAAAATGTCTAAAGACCAGTCTAAAGATTGGTGTGGCAGGAGCACAGGCCCAGGTCTGTGGGGCTTGCAATTAGAGATGCAAGCATGGACCAGCCCATGAAGGGCCTTGTAAAGCCGTGTTAAGAAATCCAGTCATTACTCTAAGAGTGATAGGAAGCCACTAAGGACTAACTCTGTGTGGTAGTCAGGGGTGGGGTGGGCAGGCGGCCCATTATCAGATTTGGGTTTCACAAAAATGATGCCCTGGGTGCAGAAAAGATCAGAGGGAAGCCGGAGTGGATGCACAGGGACAAAAAAAGGAGGTGACTGTAGTCATCCTGGCAAGGCCTGATGGTGTCTTGGATGGCAATGTGGGGGAGAAGTGGATAGCACTGAGAGCCATTTAAAAGTAAAACTGACATTTTCAGTGATGACTGGATATGGGAAGGGGTGAGGGTGAAGAAAGAGGTGTTAAGAATATTGCATATGTTTCTGGCATCCTCTACACAGAGACTGTGACTCTTCAAAATCCCATCGTTATGTCCTCTCTAACAGAAATAACTCTTGGGTGCCAACTGCATAACTAGCTTGAGATCTAGTGGCATTTCTGAAGGACAGTTTTCCTTTATAGGTTATTTTGGCTGCTATCCGAATTCTCTTCGAAGCAACTTTTAACTTGTGTACTTTTAAAAAATAAATTATTTTAAAATCCATTATTTTCCCCAGCTACTTTTATTCATAAAAATGAAACAGTGATGCATATGGTGTACATCCAAGTCCATAGGCAACTGACACTTCCAACCCTCACTGCTTAAAAAATAGCAATTACATCAGTACCATCTGCCCAGTATCCATGAACAGACTCAAAATAACAATGCAGCAAGGTAAATACGGGAGAGGAAAACAAAAATCAGGTCAGTCTTCTCACCTAAACAGAAGACTCACAAATATTATCCTAAATAACAATGGGGCAGGGGGTAGCTAGCGCTTTGATTAAGTTTTAAAAAAATTTTAAGCTCTGCCTGAATAAACAAGAGAGATTGTTCAAAGTGTTTGTCACAGAGGGAGGAAAGAGACAAAGTGGCATTAGGAAAGACGTCTCTTCCAGATGCTGTAACACATGTACTTTTTATTAGATACTTCCTGATACCTCGCTCTGCACAGCACTCCAGTTCTGGTAGAGGCAAGCAGGGTACAGCAGGACACACAGCATACTAAATACTTACAAAAACAAAATAAATGATGTCTTTACAGAGCACAGAGTCCCTGGGTGGTGCAAATGATTAATGCACTGGGCTGCTAACCAAAAGGTGATCTACTTCCAGAAAAAATCAGCCACTGAAAACCCTACAAGGGGGAAATGGGGAGCTATTGTTTACAAAGCCGTGAGTTTCTGTTTATGGTGATGGAAAATTTGGCAAAGATTATTGCCGATGGTTGTGCAACATGATTAATGTAATTGATGTTACTAAACTGTACGTGAGAAAAACATTGAATTGGCAAATGTTGTATTTTATATAGTTTTACAACAATAAAAAAAAAAACCCTATAAGCACACTCCTACTCTGACACACATGGGGTCGCCATGAGTCGAACTGATTTGAAGGCAACTGGTTCTGGTTTTACAGAGCAGGGGTTTACCATCAGGAGTAAAAAGACTCTCAGTCTATCTAATTGTTGCATGCCAAAGGAGTTAGTGTGGGCTGGTGGGAAATTTAACACACAGAAAGTCAATCTCAATTTTGCCACCAGGTCCCTGTGTGACTCTGTGCCAGGGAAACATATATCTCTACATTCAGACTGTTAGGAATCCTCATAAGTTGGTGTGACAGACGAAACCCAAACTTGTAAACAGGATGTTCATTTGCACCAGTGTCAACCTCTCTCACTTTACGTCAGCTTAAATGACATCCTCAACGTGGCCTGAGCACAGCCTGCCTGCTGCACCCTGGCTCCACAGCGTCATGGTTTTGAGATTTTAGGAAACGGTCTTAAATCATTCAAGCCAGATTTAGTGAGTATTCACTATGTGCCAAGCAGATATCAGGGGCTTTGGATAAATAACAAAACAGAACGGACAAAAATCTCTGCTCTTCATCTGGGGTCTTAAAAGCTTGTCAGAGGCCATCTAAGATACTCCACTGGTCTCACCCAGTCTGGAGCAAGTGAGAATGAAGAAAACCAAAGATACAAGGGAAAGATTAGTCCAAAGGACTAATGGGCCATGCTACCACATCCTCCACCAGACTGAGTCCAGCACAACTAGATGGTGCCTGGCTACCGCCATCAAATGCTCTGACAGGGATCACAATTGAGGGTCCTGGACAGAGCTGGAGAAAAATGTAGAGAAAAATTCTAACTCACAAAAACAAACAAACCAAAAACAACCAGACTTACTGGTCTGACAGACACTGGAAAAACCCTGACAGTATAGCCCCCAGACATCCTTTTAGCTATGTAACAAAGTCACTCCTGAGGTTCACCCTTCAACCAAAGATTAGACAGGCCTATAAAACAAAATGAGACTAAAGGGGCACAACAGCCCAGAGGTAGGAATGAGAAGGCAGGAGGGGACAGGAAAGCTGGTAATGAGGAACCCATGGTCGAGAAGGGGAGAGTGTTGACACGTCATGGGGTTGGCAATCAATGTCACAAAACAGTATGTGTATTAATTGTTTAATGAGAAACTAGTTTGTTCCGTAAACCTTCAAATAAGTACAATAAAAAAATAAAGACTTAAAAAAACATAAAATCTCCACTCTTGTGGAGCTGACTTTCTATTTGAGGTGCATGGGGAGACAAACGCAACACAATAAGCATATATAAATAGATTATATGGATTTTTAGAAGGTGGGAAGTGCTATGAAAAAAGAGAGCAGCATAGGGGACTGGGAATAGTACAAGGGGGTGTGAGAGAGTGTTGCAATATTAAAAGACTGTGAACAAGGTAGGTGTCCCTGAAGAAAGCTGCTGTTGGAGGCGAGACCAGGATGGCAGAGTAGTCAGACACTTCCTGTGGTCCCACTTACAACAGAGACCCAAAAAACCAAGTAAATCGATTACATATGACAATCTAGGAGCCCTGAACATGAAACGCAAAGTTGAGGAATTGGACTGAGTGTCGGGGGAGGGAGAGACAGTTCGGAAGCAGCAAGGAGTTGCCAGACCTGACACAGCACGAGCCAGTACCCTTCAGGCTGGATGGGCTGGCATGTGTGGTGAGGCAATCAGTGGTTCTCGGGAGGCGTTCTCCACATCAGGAGAGACTGGGCAGCAGAGAATCTACTCGGGCCTCCAGAATGAGTGAAAAACGGTGTTCAATTGGCAAAAGATAAGTACATGCATCTGACCTACCACACAGATTGAAAAACACTCTCTTTGGGAAAAACCTCTCTCCCATTTACCTGTCCCCACCCCACTCTGTACTGGGTCCCGGGCCAGCTTCAGTGACTGCTGAGTCCCCTGGGCTGGAAGTAGGACCCATCATGTACCCGGAGCCATTCTCCCAGCCTCAAAGAGGGAACACATTAAGAAACTGGAAAAATAATCTGCCAGCTTCCCTAAGCTGGGAACTCAGGGGAGGCACAGCTCCTTGGCCTAGGCACAGGCATAAGGGGTCCACAGACTTTGAATGCCTTTTAGCCCTACATAGACCTGTGTGGGTCCATTTCAACGGCGTAGGCCTTCATTACCACAGGACAATAGGTTATATACCTGAAGCCTAACTTCAACTGTATCAGCTATATGGTGAAGTGGCAGGTTCATGACATTTGACATTGCCCATTAAGCAGGGTCCTCACTACACACATCAGGGGTCTTGGGACTGGTGGCTCCACCCATGCCACCTAGCCACCTGTGACAGAGGTCCAAGAATAAGTGGTGCCTCCTAGTCCTTACAGCTAACATCACTGGGTACTCACTGGCTGCAAAAACCACCTACCAATGTGCTCTAGGGAACAGGGACATGCTTTCCTCCCAGGCACTCAGCGGCAGCCATCAGCCCCCTACCTTGCTAAACATGTGACCCCCTACTGCAGCCAGATGCCTGTGCCTACACCAATAACCCCGGCCTGTCTAGGACTGTAGGTGAGAGCCTGCACCACACACTCGGTGACTGACTACCTGGACACCTAGGCTGAATCCATACAAGAAAAGTAAACAGACTTCTGGGCTCAGGACGCTAGAGCTTCAAAGGTGCAAATAATCAAACTAGCTCACACGAGCAGCCGATTTAGGCATATCAAAACTAAACAAAACAAGAAGCTATGACACAGTAAGCAAGTATAAAATAAAAAAAATAATAACTTATTGATGGCTCAGAGACAACAGTCAATATCAAATCACATAAAGAGGCAAACCACGATGGCCTCAGCAAGCTCTCAAAACAAAGAATCAAGAAATTTTCCAGAGGAAGAGAACTTCTCTGAATTACCAGAGGTAGAATACAAAAGATTAATATACAGAACTCTTTAAGAGATCAGGCAAAATGCAGAACAAGCCAAGGAACACAGAGACAAAGCAATAGGGGAACTTAAGAAGGTTATACAAGAGCATAATGACAAATTTAACAGGCTGCAAGAATCCATAAAGACACAGCAATCAGAAATCCAGAAGATTAACAATAAAATTTCAGAATTAGACAACTCAATAGAAAGTCACAGGAGCACAACTGAGGCAATGGAAGTCAGAATTAGTCAGACTGAAGACAAAGCACTTGATGCCAACTCATCTGAGGAAAAATCAGATAAAAAGATTAAAAAAAAAAAAAAGAAGAAGAAACCCTAAGAAATATGTGGGACTCTATCAAGAGGAATAACCTACAAGTGACACGAGAACCAGAATGGCGGGGGCAGGGGGGTGTTAGAGAAAATTGTTGAAGATTTGTTGGCAAAAAACTTCTGTGATATCGTGAAAGATGACAAGACATCTATCCAAGATGCTCATCGAACACCACATAAGGTAGATCCCAAAAGAAAGTCACCAAGACATATTATAATCAAACTGGCCAAAACCAAAGATAAAAAGAGAATTTTAAGGGAGGTTCGGGATAAATGAAAAGCCATCTACAAAAGAGAGTCAATAAGACTAAGCTTGAACTACTCAACAGAAACCATGCAGGCAAAAAGGCAATGGGATGACACATTAAAGCCTTGAAGGAAAAAAACTGCCAGCCAAGAATTATATACCCAGAAAAACTGTCTCTCAAATATGATGGCAAAATTAGGGCATTTCCAGCTAAATAGAAGTTTAGGGAATTTGCAAAAACAAAATCAAAATTACAAGAAATACCAAAGGGAGTCCTCTGGTTAGAAAATCAATAACATCTGATAACAACCCAAGACCACTAGAACACAGGACAGAGCAACCAGATATCAACCCTGTTGGGGAAGTCACAAAAATAAATCAAAGCTAAAGCACTGAAAATAGGGAAACAGAGACGTCAATATGCAAAAGATGACAACATTAAAACAAAAAAGAGGGCACTAAAAAATGTAATCATAGATCTTTTATATGGAGAGGAAGTCAAGGCAATATAAAGAAATAAGAGACTGGTTTAAACTTAGAAAAATAGGGGTAAACATTAAGGTAGCCACAAAGGAAACTAATAATTCTACACATTAAAAAAAAAAAAAAAAAACAAGAAAAACATAAAGACTCAGCAAATACAAAATCAACGAGAATGAAAAAGACAAAAACAAAATACATAAGAAAAATGACTCAGCACAGAAACTAAAGTGAAACAAAGAAACTGTCAACAACACACACACAAAAAGACATCAAAATGACAGCACTGAACTCATGCCTATCAATAATTATGCTAAATGTAAAGCACTAAATACACCAATAAAGAGACAGAGAGAGCAGACTGGATAAAAAAACACAATCTGTCTATATGCTGCCTACAAGAGATACACCTTAGACTTAAAGACACAAACAAATTAAAACTCAAAGGATGGAAAAAATATAACAAGCAAACAACACTCAAAAAGAGCAGGAGTGGCAACAGTAATCTCTGACAAAATAGACTTTAAATTAAAATCTAGCACAAAGTATAAGAATGGACACTATATAATGATTAAAGGGTTAATACACCAGGAGGACATAACTATAATAAATATTTATGCACCCAACAACAGGGCTCCAAAATACATAAAATAAACTCTAACAGCATTGAAAAGAGACACAGACAGCTCCACAATAATAGTAGGAGAGTTCAACAAAACCACTTTCAGTGAAGGACAGAAGGTCCAGAAAGCAACTCAATAAAGACACAGAAGATCTAAACACCACAATCAACCAACTTGATCTCATAGACATATACAGAACACTCCATCCAACAGCACCCAAGTATACTTTCTTTTCTAACGCATATGGAACATTCTCCACAATAGACCACATATTAGGCCATAAAGCAAGCCTTAAAAGAATCTAAAGCATCGAAATATTACAAAGCATCTTTTCTGACCAGAAAGCCATAAAAGTAGAAATCAACAACAGAAAAAGCAAGGAAAAAAAATCAAACACACGGAAACTGAACAACACCTTGCTCAAAAACTACTGGGTTATAGAAGAAATTAAGGATGGAATAAATAAATTCATAGAATCAAATAAGAATGAAAACACATCCTACCAGAACCTTTGGGACACAGCAAAAGCAGGGCTCAGACGTCAGTTTATAGCAATAAATGCACACATCCAAAAAGAAGAAAGGGCCAAAATCAAAACATTAACCCTACAACTTGAACAAATAGAAAGGGAGCAGCAAAAGAAGCCCTCAGGAGCCAGAAGAAAGGAAATAATAAGAATTAGAGCAGAATTAAATGAAATAGACAATAGAAAAACAACTGAAAGAGTTAACAAGACCAAAAGCTGGTTCTTTGAAAAGATCAACAAAATTGATAAACCATTGGCCAAACTGACAAAAGAGAAATAGGAGAGGAAGCAGATAATCCGTATAAGAAACAGACCCAACTGACATTAAGAGAATCATAACAGAATACTATGAAAAATAGTACTTGAACAAATTTAAAACCTAGAGGAAATGGACAAATTTCTAGAAACTCACTACCTACCTAAACTAACACAAACAAAGGTAGAACAACTAAATAAACCTATAACAAAAGATTGAAAAGCTAATTTAAAAACTCCCAACAAAAAAAAAAAGCCCTGGCCCTGACAGTTTCACTGGAGATTCTACCAAACCTACAGAGAAGAGTTAACACCACTACTACTAAAGGTATTTCACAGCATAGAAAAGGATGCAATACTCCCAAACTCATTCTATGAAGCCAGCATAACCCTGATACCAAAACTAGATAAAGACAACACAACAAAAGAAAATTACAGATCAATATCCCTCATGAATACAGACACAAAAATCCTCAACAAAATTCTAGCCAAAAGAATTCAACAATATATCAAAAAAATAAATTCATCATGATCAAGTGGGATTTATACCAGGTATGCAGGGATGGTTCAACATTAGAAAAACGATCAATGTAATCCATCACATAAATAAAACAAAAGACAAAAACCACATGATCTTATCAATTGATGTAGAAAAGGCATTTGACAAAGTCCAACACCTATTCAGGATAAAAACACTCAGCAAAACAGGAATAGAAGAGAAATTCCCCAACATAATTAAGGGCATTTATACAAAGCCAACAGTCAACATCATCCTAAATGGAGATAGTCTGAAAGCATCCCCCTTGAGAATAATGGGAACCAGACGAGGATACCTTTATCACCAGTCTTATTCAACACTGTGCTGGAGGTCCTAGCCAGAGCAATTAGGCTAGAAAAAGAAATAAAGGGCATCCAAATTTGTAAGTAAAAGTATCTCTATTTGCAAAAGATATGATCTTATACACAGAAAACCCTGAAGAATCCACAAGAAAATGACTGGAACTAATAGCAGACTTCAGCAAAGTTTCAGGATACAAGAGATAAACATACAAAAATCAACTGGATTCCTCTACATCAACAAAGAGAACTTCAAGAGGAAATCACCAAATCAATACCATTTACAATAGCCCCCAAGAAGATAAAATACTTAGGAATAAATCTAACCAGAGACATAAAAGACCTATACAATGAAAACTATAAGACACTACTGCAAGAATCCAAAAGAGACCTGCATGAGTGGAAAAACATAACCTGCTCATGGATAAGAAGACTCAACATTGTGAAAATGTCAATTCTACCCAAAGCAATCTACAGATACAATGCAATCCCTATCCAAATTCCACCAGTATTTTTTTAATGAGATAGAGAAACAAATCACCAGCTTCATATGGAAAGGGAAGAAGCCCCAGATAAGCAAAGCATTACTCAAGAAGAAGAACAAAGTGGTAGGTCTCACACTACCTGATTTTAGAACCTATTATACCTCCACAGTAGTCAAAACAGCCTGGTACTGGTACAACAACATACACATAAACCAGTGGAACAGAATTGAGAATCCAGATGTAAATTCATCCATGTATGAGCAGCTGTTATTTGACAAAGTCCCAAAGACCATTAATTGGGGAAAAGACAGTCTCTTTAAACAAAAGGTGTTGGTGTAACTGCATATCCCTCGGCAAAAAATTGAAACAAGACCTGTATGTTACACCATGCACAAAAACTAACTCAAAATGGATCAAAGACCTAAATATAAAATCAAAAACGGTAAAGATCATGGAAGAAAAAATAGGGACAATGCTAGGAGCCCTAATACATGGCATAAACAGAATATAGACCATAAGTAACAATGCACAAACACCAGAAGAGAAACTAGATAACTGGGAGCTCCTAAAAATTAAACACTTATACTCATTAAAAGACTACACCAAAACAGTAAAAAGACAACCTACAGACTGGGAAAAAAATTTTGGCTATGACAAATTTGAACAGCTTCTAATCTCTAAAATCTACAAGATACTGCAAATCCTCAACAAAAAGACAAATAACCCAATTAAAAAACAAGGAAAAGGATATGAACAGGCACGTCACCAAAGAAGACATTCAGGCAGCTAACAGACACATGAGGAAATGCTCACAATCATTAGCCATTAGAAACACGTGCATCAACACTACAGCGAGATACCATCTCACCCCAACAAGGCTAGCATTAATCCAAAAAGACAAAATAATAAATGTTGGAGAGGTTGTTGAGAGACCGGAACACTTATACACTGTTGGTAGGAATGTAAAATGGTACAACCACTTTGGAAACTGATTTGGAGCTTCCTTAAAAAGCTAGAAATAGAAATACCATGGGATCCAGCAATCCCACTCCTTGGAATATATCTCAGAGAAATAAGAGCTGTCACACGAATAGATATATGCACACCCATGTTCATTTTAGCACTGTTCACAATAGTAAAAAGATGGAAACAACCTAGGTGCCTATCAACGGACGAATGGATAAACAAATTATGGTATATTTACACAATGGAATACTACACAACGATAAGGACCAAGGATGAATCTGTGAAACATAACACGGAGGAATCTGGAAGGCAACATGCTGAGTGAATTTAGTCAGTTGCAGAAGGACAAATATTGTATAAGACCACTATTACAAGAACTCAAGAAAAGGTTTAAACACAGAAGAAAACATTCTCTGATGGTTACAAGGGTGGGGAGGGAGGGAGAGGGGTATTCACTAACTAGACAGTAGACAAGAATTATCTTAGGTGAAGGAAAGGACAACACACACTACAGTGGAAGTCAGCACAACTGGACTAAACCAAAAGCTGAGAAGTTTCCTGAATACAATCAAACACCTCAAGGGACAGAGTAGCAGGGGCAGGGGTCTGGCACCATGGTTTCAGGCGACATCTAGGTCAATTGGCACAACAAAGTTTAATAAAATGTTCTGCATCTCACTTTGGTGAGTGGCATCTGTGGTCTTAAAAGCTAGTGAGCAGCCATCTAAGATGCATCAATTGGTCCCCCTGGAGTAAAGGAAAATGAAGAACACCAAAGACACAAGGACAGTGTTAGCCCAAGAGACAGAAAGGGTCACATAAACCATAGACTCTATCAGCCTGAGACCAGAAGAACGAGATGGTGCATGGCTACCACCAATGACCGCCCTGACAGGAACACAACAGAGTTCTGGATGGAGCAGGAGAAAGGTGGGGTGCAGAACTCAAATTCTAGTAAAAAGACCAGACTTAATGGTTTGACTGAGACTGGAGGGACCCCGGAAGACATGGCCTCTGGACTCTCTGTTAGCCCAAAAATAAAACCATTCCTGAGGCCAACTCTTCAGACAAAGATTAGACTGGACTATGGGACATAAAATGATACATGTGAAGAGTGTGCGTCTTAGCTCAAGTGGATACATGAGACTAAATGGGCAGCTCCTGTCTGAATGCGAGATAAGAAGGCAGAGAGGGTCAGTCAGGAGCTGGTTGAATGGACATGGGAAATCCAGGATGGAAAGGAGGAATGTGAGGTCACAGTATAAGGAGAGCAACTACGGTCACGTAACAATGTGTATAAAGTTTTGTTTGAGAAACTAACTTGAATTGTGAACTTTCACTTAAAGCACAATTTTAAAAAAAGGAAAGAAAGCAGTTGCTGTTGGGTGCTGTGGAGTCAATTTTCAACTCGTAATGACCCTATAGGACAGAGTAGACTGCCCCATAGAGTTTTCTAGGCTGCAGTCTTTACAGGAGTACTCAGCTGCTAACCAAAAGGTTGACAGTTAGAACTCACCAGCCGTTCCTCAGAAGAAATATGTGGCAGTCTGCTTCTGTAGAGACTACAGCCTTAGAAACTCTGTGGGGTAGTTCTACTCTGTCCTATGGGGTCGTTATGAGTCAGAATCAACTCGACGGCAATGGGTTATGAAATCTTTACAGGAGCAGATTGCCAGGTCTTTCTCCCTTGGAGCTGCTGGGTGGGTTGGAACCGCCAACCTTTCAGTTAACAGTTGAGTACTTAACTGTTGCATCACCAGGGCTCTTTATCAAGAAAGCTACTTATAAGCAAAAACATAAAGGAGGTGAAACAGTTAATGGGCTATGGCAGGGGAACAGTGTTCCAGGCAAAGGGAACAGTCTAGCAAAGGCCCTAAGGCCTGTGTGAGGAACAACTGGGGGAGTGGCTGACGTACACAGGTCAGGGGTAACAGGAGCCAGGCTGTGTGGGGCCTTGAAGACCAGGGTGAGGACTGTGGTTTCTCCTCTGAGAGAAAAAGCATCACTGGGGTTTCTTGATGTCCTTGAGCCCCTGTGTCCTCTCGGTCAAATGGAGATAATAAGGGCTCCGAAGGAACTGCCCAATGCAGCTGTGAGGATCAATGTGATCGGGAGAAGACTGAGCTTCAAGGAGTCAATCGAGTGCCTGGTATAGTCGGTACGTCATCAATATTAGTTCCCTCCCCCTTCCTCATACACTTCTCTGCCCCTCTCCCCAGACCTACAACTGGTCAATGTAAGTCCTGTCTCCCCCAAGTACAAGAAAACACCCCAGTTCACAGGGCTAACAGATGCTCTCTCTCTCCAACTTCTGTACCACTCACTGCAGGTATCCTTATTTGATATTCTCACACACACACACACACACACACATGACCATAAAGGAGCAAAGTGGCCAGGAGTCAGACAACAGGAGTAATGAGCACTGTGAGAGTGTGTGACCATTTAAAGGTGGCAGCGACTCCCGCTGTCCAATTAATTATCCCTGATACCAGCGTAAGCATCCTCCCAGAATCAATGTTTTCAATATTCCCATGTGTTTACAAAAAACTAATAAACTCTAGTCAGAATGCTGAGATTAAGTTAAATTTAAAAACATTTCTATTTCTTACCTTAGCATGTTGGGTCATAAATTCTGGATGTGATTAGCTCCAGAACTTAAAAATCTATTAACTCTGAAATCCTGCATTAAAATAGGTTTCTCCCCATCCAGGACTTCTTGATACATCTTCTCTCTGCCTAAACTTATCATCACTCCTTGTTTGTGTACTATATCCTATGTGGATGGGTTTTTATGTCATTATACCCATTTTTGTACTGAATCCTTTTGGACAAACGTAGGATATAAATAATACTGTTTGGGGTAGCTTCTCAATCTATACCCTCCCTTTCTGAAAACTGACCCCACCCTCAAGAGTGGGCCCCTGCAGCGCTGTGTGTAAAGGAGAGCCCACTTCCCACTTTACCCTCCCTAGACAGAGGATTTGGCTGAGGTCAGATGTGTGACTCAGGAAGAGTATATCCATTAAATGGTAGGCTGAGCCAGGGTCTCTCTTTCCTAGGAACCTGGAATCGGACACTGTGATTTTTGTCAGTCTTGGTCTCCTTTACACTAGAACAGAGTAGGAGGGTATGTGCGCTGTGTGTTCTGGAGAGAGTGAGGGAGTATGTAGATATTGAAAGCAGAAGAGAAATCAAGAGTAACTTCTGTTCTTGAACTGCTTCCTGCTCCTTATTCCCAGGAGGCCCGTCTGCTCTTCCCGATCCTGGGTTCCATGCAATATCCCTGGGTTCCTATTGTAAGTGCCCCTTCCCCATTTAAGCTCAAGCTACTTCGGGGGCTTTCTGTTGCTTGCAACCAAGAAGGTCCTAAGACATAAATAAGAGACCACACTAATGTCCTTCATGCTCTACTCCTGTGACAAGCTCACTGTTAACTACAAAACACCCAAAACAGGCATGAGAACAAGGGGACTCCAGAGGTTAATAATGGTCTGGCAAAGGGTGTTGTTCCTTTCCAAATGACTGAGTAGAAATACCAGTTGCTTTCAATAACTGGGTAAGCTGTTGTTGCTTGGTGTGTGAAGGAACACATAATTCAGTCACACTTCCACCTGCAGGAAAGAAGTGTACCCTGCCTGCTTGTTGAATTCTTGAAACAGAATGATACAGCTGGAATCCAAGAAATGGTTATAGAAGCAATACTGCACAGCAGAGCCTGGGAAGGGGTAGGGGGTGGTGAGTAGGAGCACTAGAGGGGTCTCTTTGGTGGTACCCAAACATTTTGGGCTAGTGTTCTCTCCCATTTTCCCTGGAATTTGCACTACACTAGGAGAAGACCAGGGTGCACCTTGAATCAATGTCTACAATCCAGAGACAACCTTCTTTGGAAACTCCTTTGTTAGAGTCTTGGGGCTTAACATTTAGGTAAGAACTAGTAAGTTGAGATGGAAAAGGAGAGAAAAGGAGAGTGCTATGCAGGCAATAAAACCTATATTCTTGGAAATTACACAGGCAAAGCAGGCACATACAAAGGAATGCGAAGGATTAACCTCTTCATTTTTGGATGGAAGCACAGAGGCTGGAAGTTTAGAGCCCACAGATCTTTGCTTGTCTCTGTAAAATGCAGGCTTACGCTGCCTGGCCTAGTCCATCTGTAACTCTCTGATTAAATGAAACCAAGGCTGAAAACAGACCAGAGAGATGTTCTGAAGGCTGAGGAGTTCTGAGGGATAACTCAAGTCATTCAAACCACAGCATGAGAAGTAAGTTATCTACAGACAAACATCAGCCTTTGTGGGAATAAGCTCCTGCTGATCTCGTTAAACAGCCGAGCAGGGCAGCTCACGCTAATGATACCTTTGATAATTTAATACTCTCAGATGTACACTGTTTTTGTATTGAAACATCTTAATAATGTTTTAAAAAAACATCTTAGGCAAGATTTAAGGGTTAATGCAAATAAAACTCAGAATAGGATTATTATTTTTTTAAAAGCACAAATAGGATTATATAATTCAATTCATTTAATGAGTATCTTCAAAATACACTGGGCACTGTGTTAGGTGCCAGGATATAAAGGTAATGTAACAGATGATCTCTTTTCTTAAAGAGCTAACAGTCTGGGGGCAGTGGGTGAGAGGAAAACACGTAAAACCACAACTCAAGCATAGGGAATGGACCCTTTCCCAAGAAGCACACAGGATGCCACAGAAACACAGAGGCAAGGCTGTGGGATCACTGTGGGGTCAGAGGAAGTTTCCTAGAGAGTGACACTTGAACTGTATTTTGAAGGGAAGGAGACAGGAAGGCCAACTCCTGTAGAGGAAACCGCTTATGTGAAAGGATCAAAGCATGAAACAGCACGTCCCGTCCCCTCAGGAACCCGCAAGTGGTTACAGTGGCTGCAGCGCACAGAGACAGGCAAGGCTTCAGGCGAGTAATGCTTCTCACAGCATGGTTTCCGCTCTACCATGAGCAGCAGCGTGGGGAACCTGTCAGAAATGCAAATTCTCAGGCGGCCCCAGACCTCCAGAATCAGAAACTCTGGGGACGGGGACTAGCAAGTTCTAACAAGCCCTGCTGGTGACTGTGGGGCATGACAAAGTTTGAGAACCCCTGGACTAGAGGAATAAGCAGGAGCCTTATCACCTCGAGCTGTGTACGTTGTAGGCACCAAGGTACCACCAAGCTATGGGAAGCCAACAAGGATTTTCAGCAAACAGGGATAGGATCTGATCTGCATTTCAGAAGACTCACTCCAGTACACTATGTAGAATGAACTGAAGGGAAGCCAGCCTGCAGGCAGTGAGACAAGTTGGAAGGCTACTGCAGTAATCCCGGGGGAACGGCAACGGCCGAAATCAAGGCAGAGGCAGCTGCAGTGGTTTGAAGACAGAAGAGACCATTAAGGAGGAAACTCTATGAGGTTTGAAGACAGAAGAGAACATTAAGGAGGAAACTCTATGAGATTTGGTGACAGGAAGTAGAAGGTTAAGATCATGGGCCCTTCACCAGCATGTCTGAGTCTGAATCCGAAACATGTGACCTTAAGAAAAATCACTTAACCTATTCCTCAGTTTCCAAATCTGTAAAATGGGGATATTATTTCTACAAGAACAAAGCTCTATAGGACTAAGGTTTTTGTCTGTTTAGTTCACTCTGTGTCCCTAAAGCTTATGTGGCTCACAGTAGGTCCTAAATAAATACTTGTTGAATGAATGAGTGAAACAGCTGTGGGAGATGAGAAAAATAGAAATCTAAGAAAACTCCCAGGTTTTTAGCTTAAGCAACCTAGTAGGCAGTGATGGCATTTACAAAGTTAGGAATACTGGAAGGGGAGAAGATTTTAGGAGAAAGATTAGTTTTTGTGTTCAGTTTTAGCGTTCCTTCTTCAAGGACAGATCCCTCCTGATAACATGTCCAAAGTACGTGAGATGAAGCCTTGCCATCCTCACTTCTAAGGAGCATTCTGGTTGTACTTCTTCCAAGACAGATTTGTTCATTCTTCTGGCAGTCCATGGTATATTCATGTTACCACTAAGATTAATGTCGGATATTCAAGTGGAAACGTACTGCCACATATACGCGGGCCAGGAGGCTGGACAGTAAGGTGGCTTCAGAATCAAACTCAGGTTAGAATCCAGGCTCCCCCACTTACTAGCTGTGTGACCTTGGACAAATAACTTAACCTGTCAGTCCTCTATTTCTTCCTCTGCAAAACAGACACTAGTAGTACCTATCTGATAGGGTCATTGGGAGGATTCGATAAGCATGTAGCGTGGTTACTTTGCAAAGTGTTTGGCTTGTAGAATATGTTCCAAAAGTGCTCAACAGTTGTTATTGTGCTATTGTTAAGGCCATATGTAGAGAAGAGACCCAAGGCATTGTCCTGGAGAACTCTAAGAGTTACGGGGAAGTACACAGAGGGGGACTTGGAAACTGAGAAATAGAGAGGCAGCAGGAAACCAGAAAAGAAAGTGTCACTACAGCCCAGAGGGATAGCCCCTCACCTTATGCATTAAGTTAGGGAGATTAAGGGGCTGGCTCTCCTAGGCAAAGGGGCTGAAACAGTGGAGATCACTTATGTTCAATTGAAGTGAGATTAAAACAGCAAGAAGAAGGCACTAAAGAAAGTAACTTCTTACTTCAAACTAGTCCCTGACTCCAGCAGCACCTGACAATCCCCCCTGGTGTGGTTGGGCAAGACCTAAGTTTTGCTGAGAGGGATGGCAACTGCCAAAGAAGAACTCAGGACTGAACTGAGGTCACCGCTATAATGGCTGGTAATATTCTTTGCCTCATGTAGGAGAGAAATTGCCATTGAGTTAGTTCTGACTCATAACGACACTATGCACAACAGAACAAAACACTGCCCAGTCCTGCACCATCCTCACAATTGTTGCTATGTTTCAGCCCATTGTTGCAGCCACTGTGTCAATCCATCTTGCTGAGGATCTTCCTCTTTTTTGCTGACCCTGTACTTTACCAAGCATGATGTCTTTCTCCAGGGACTGGTCCTCCTGATAACATGTCCAAAGTATGTGAGACGAAGTCTTGCTATCCTTGCTGCTAAGAAGCATTCTGGTTGTATTTCTTCCAAGACAGATTTGTTCATTCTCTGGCAGTTCACAGTATATTCAATATTCTTTGCAGATGCCATAATTCAAAAGCATCAATTCTTCTTTGGCCTTCCTTATTCATTGTTCAGCTTTCAAATGCATATGAGGTAATTAAAAATACCATGGCTTGGGTCAGGCACACCTTAGTCCTCAAAGTGACATCTTCGCTTTTTACACTTTAGAGAGGTCTTTTGCAGCAGATTTGCCCAATGCAAATATGTCATTTGATTTCCATATAGCTACTTGATGTAATTAAAACATGAAATTTTTTCCATCTGTCATTTGATTTCTATATAGCTACTTGATGTAATTAAAACATCACATTTTTTTCCATCTGTTAAAATAATAGAGTAAGATATATGCTGTAACTACTGGTTAAATCATCTGACACAGGTTGCCCTTAAAAACCAGTGCAGATTAGTCGTTCTCGAAATTTGTGCTTATCTGGTGTCTGTTTCCAGAGTACAGAAGGCCCTGGGTTATGTTCCTAACTGTATCTTTAAGTTGAACTTGTAGGTAAGTTGGAATAGGTGCATACAGTCCTTATTTAGCCTTACTTTCGCTATGAGTCACAATCTATTTGACGGCAATGGGTTTGGTTTTTTTTTTTGTTTTTTGTTTTTTTTTGGTGCAAAAAAAGGCTCAGAAGCCTTTTCAATGATTTACAAGCTGCACATGCAGCAAGTGAAGGTGATTGTGATGAAGAATTCATTCCAAGTAGGGGTTGGTTCAATCTTTTCAAAGTAAGGGCAAATTTACATATCACATTAAAGGGCAAGTACAGCAAGTATGAGTTGTCCCTAAGTTGGACGTTTGCAACCTGGGGACTGTCTGTACTTTGTATTCAGAGAGAATTCTCTCATGTTTCCGCACATCTTAGGAGTGAGGCACTGATTGAAATTACAAGCATGTGCTTTATTAAGAACTACCTTTTTTAAAGGAAGTTTGTATGGCAAACAGCACTGGAAGATATTGTGTTTCCCTCCAGAGAAAAAGGGTCAAGCAGGTTTACTAACCATCATAAAAGATTCAGGTTCCCTAAACTCAGGATTCCTCTCCTATAACACAACTCACTATGTGTACAGGTGTCACCTAGCCTTCTCTGCATCATCCTCTGGGAACTGGCGCTCAGGAAAAGTGAAAAAAAAATACTAATACTCTGGCTACTGTTACTGCTGGATTAAAAAAAGTCGTTTGTTTCTGACCCAGGACTCCTGTGTCTTTTACCAGAACCTATGAAACTGTGGCAGGGTAACTTGTTAGATGGAAAGTAGGGTAAAATCTCAGCAGCTTCCCAGTTCTCCACACTTTGCATTATTGTTTACCAGAAGAGAGGAGTGTTTCCCTCTCACCAAATAGGTTGTTCTCCAGCACCCATGGCTTGCCTCTGGTCTGCCCTGGTTGGAAGTCAGCTAGATCAGAGCTGAGAAGGCCAAAAAGATGTTAAGTACTAGCTATTTCTGGTCCTTCTTTTTTAAACCAACACAAATGGTCTCCGCTCCTATGAGTCTGTGTTTTTTAATTTTTGTTTTATTTTGATGATTAAATCTGCTTTCTTTTCTAAGAAACATAATGACATTTAAACGTTTAAAGATAAAATATGACTCTATCTGTTATTAAACAGATGTCTGTCCTGTGGTTAATGTATAATTCTTTCATTAAAAAATATTCTCGTTTAATTATAAATACTAAAAATACTCCTAAAAAACTGCATGCTTCAGATAAATTTTTATAAACATTTTGTCTTAGTTTGTTAGAAGTAATTATTAAAGAACACCAGGAGAATATAACCTCAGTCTTCCAGACATTACATAGAATGAGTTGAATCATGTTTCCCTCACCTACCAGCCCCCATGCCCAACACACACACACACACATACACACACAGAGGCAAAGCCACTACAGAAAACTATATTCAGAGCACCCCGACTTTTTATTAGAATTTACAATGTTTCTTTAAAATGAAACCTTACTGATAACATTAGTAACAGAGGCATCCAGGAAATCATCTTTGAGAACCTCAGATAAATCATCTTTGAGAACATCAAGTTCATATTAATAAGGGAACTGAAACTTCTCCCAGTGAGCCTTCTGAAATGCCAAACTCTAAGAGAAACTGCCACAGCTGAGAAATGCCATGTAGGCTTCTTAATAGCTATCACAGAAGTTGTAATTCTGATCAAATCAAACAACCACAAAAAGCGTGATGGCAGGTGCCTGTATTTCCAGCTCCTTTTTACCTTTCCACACTTAGGTTTAAAATCCTCTTAATGTTTCTACTGGATTGACATGTCTTTTTGATGCTTTACACTCAATCAAAGCCTAAAAGATACGGATACAGTCTACATGAAACACACCCAGGAGATCCAAATCCATTGATTATCATGTGAAAGGAGGCTAGAGGTAATTAGTCCTTTGTTATGGATGACAAATAACCTCCACATAAAATGCTCTATACACCGAGGCATCTTTGATTGTCTTACTGGCTCAGTGACTCACAAAGGATGAGGGAGGGGGGGATGTCTGAAAACAAAAAGGCAGCCTGACGGCACCATTTAGTTATTTATTCTCTATGTTCAGCTCAGTTTTTCCTCCTTCCAACTTTTCATGACACTATAAAAAGAAATGGAATGGATTCTTTTCAACCAAGAACATCAGCACTGCGTACTAAGAAGAAAACTGTTGGCTTAACACAGAACTCATGTAAGCCACTAAATATCAACCTGCTCTGTGTAGTTAGGTATTTTAAAGAGGGGAAATGGGTTTTGACAAATTACTCTTTTATAGGTTCTTTTATAGAAGAGCTTATTACACAGGCTCTAAGAAATTAATTTACATATAGGACAAGCTGCAGCTAAATCATTCACAGCTTCAGGACAGGAGTCTGGGTTCTCAACAGCAGCCAAGAGGCACTGCCTTGGAAACTATCCATGTATGTGCACTCTGTAATTTTCCTTTTCTCCGGAATTGTTTGGAAGAGTCTCATGAACAACAACCGAGTGCTGTGAATAAGCTGCACTTATTTCCTCTGGTATAAAGATGCTTACAACTTATTGTTCTCTGAAAAAAAGCAGCATTATATTAAAATGATTTGAAGATACAGAACAATGTGCTAGAGATCAATATGCTTCTAAAATGATTTATTAATTTAGATGGATGTAAAAAATCAATATGGATATAGGAATTAAATCTTTAAAGACTAAAAAACCAAACCCATTGCTGTTGAGTCAATTCCGACTCACAGCAACCCTATAGGACAGAGTAGAACTGTCCCATAGGGTTTCCGAGGAGCAGCTGATGGTTTCGAACTGTCAACCTTTTGGTTAGCAGCCGAGCTCTTAACCACTGTGCCACCAAGGCTAGGCCATGAATAATTTCCTCAAGTTAAAAGTTTATACTATTTAAAAGTTAAACAGTAAAAAGGGAACACATGAATAATAACACAGTCAAGTGAGCAAGGCCTTTGTGACACACTTTGGTTCCAAGTGGGGCCCCAGCATTTACTAGATGTGACACTGGACAAGTTACTTGACAGAGTCTCAGTTTTTTCACCTGTAAATGGAGAAAGTAATAGCAACCACATAAGACTGATGTAAGAATTAAATGAACTAAGGTGCTTTGTGTACAGTAACCAGTTGTTGCTGTCTAGTTGATTCTGACTCATGGCGACCCCATGTGTGTCAGGGTAAAACTGTGGTCAAGGTTTTCTATGACTGATTTTTCAGAAACAGATTGCCAGGCCTTTCTTCCAAGGCACCTCTAGGTGGACTCAAACTGCCAATCTTTCAGTTAGCAGCTGAGCACGTTAACCATTTGCACCTCCCAGGGACTCCTTGTGTAAGTAGGCACTTGAAAAATACATTATTATTGCAACTTACAATGTAATGAAAATAATCTCTTCCTTAAGCACGGCATAGGCTCACTTTCCAGATAACAGAAAACAATTATTATGTCATCGGCACACTACTCAGTTAATCTAGCAGATTTTTATCAAAACTGAAACAGTATATACTATGGGGAAAAAAAAGATTGCAAAGAGGATTTTAAATCTTTTTTTCCCCCCCTTTTGCAAGAAACTTTTCATTTTTAATATAAGGTTTCATTTAAAGCTGCTTAACAAGAGAGGGTCGCCATGGGAAAGTAAGCTGCTGACAGCATATATTAAGTTCACGTTAATTTACAGCGGTAGTATAATGCTTATGAAAAATAAGCTGGCTGGAAGTCCATGGTTTGCCCTTGAGCCTCAGCCAGCAAGGAAGTTCCATGCAGTGTGATTAGCAAATGAGGAGACCCTGGGTGATTAATGAGTGCTCTCTGTCATTCCTATCAGACAGGCATTCAGCCAGTAACGTAAATAATAAGCCACCTGATTTTAACTTCCTCATCTCAAAACTGACTTCCATGTGAACATGACTTTGCCAAACACTTTAAATATTGAAGGAAGATTTTCTCCAAATCTCTTTTAAGACAAATCCTGCTTCCTTTTAGACACATATTTCAGTTCTGGTAAATGGTAGACTGGATCGGAAAGAATCTAAATGAGGAAGCTTGTCTGCAAATTCTCTGAGCAAAGAATCAAACTAAACTCATTTCACAAGTCCCTGTAAGTGTTTGATACTACAGAAATTTAAAAAAAAGAAAAAAAATTTTTCCTATGAACAGATTTACTATAAAAACCCAGAGGTCCACCAGTATTATTAAAAAGTAAGTCATTATAAAAAATTTAACTCTTGAACTTACCATTTATTTCATTAAATGTTAAGTATTAACTTCTAATTTCCTATATATTTCTGATACGTATTTTATCAATTTATTGTCCAAAGATAGATGTTGCTATGTCTAGATTTATTAGTTTATACAGCTGCATGAACAGTTCCATAGTAGCTATTACTAATTCAATCAAGCTTCTTAAGTTAGACTAAAAAGGAAAAGAAATAACTTTCCTAAATTAAATCAGTTTCTTTAAATGAGGTCAACCTTTAGGTGAATAATTTGTGTAAGCATGAAATCGTCCTGCACTTCTCTAAATCCTATCATTAGGATCTCAAAACTGGGCTCCATATAGTGTGTAGTTAAGATGTAAATATTCTACTCTGATCTATATGATTTTTTTTTAACTGTAGATGAAAGGCTCCACATCAATAATAAATAAAATACTGTATATAAATACCTTTACGTATAGGATCTATAGATCAGTGTACACACACGCATATATATCTAAAAGCATCTTATACTATAAAATGCAGGTCTCACAGGCTAAAATTATTATCTATTACATGCTGCAAAGGCACCAGGTTTGAAAGATATCAGGCTGTACTTCCATTAAAGAGATTATAGTTGATTCTGCTCATAGAGCAGAAAGAAGCGTCCAAGATCCAGCACATTAGAAAACAGGAAATTGAGAATCTCCATTTAGAAGCCAGAATCACAATCCCAACCTAATACCATTCCTTTTCAGATACACAGGAATTCAGGACAGCCCAAGAGATGAAGAAAACATCAGGTCTAGGCAGCAGTAATGTAAGAAGCTCCCCCTGTCCCAAGTGTACACAAGAGACATTAATTTTACAGCTTTCAAATGTCATCACAAAGGTAGGGAGGCAACCAGGACACCAGGCAATTTCTTAACAAACACCTCTGAGGGCTTCAGTGGACAAGACACCCTGCCTGCAGGTGCTGAGGCTGATAAATGATAGCCCCATGCCCCCTTGGTACTGGCAATCTAGTCACAGAAGTAAATCATAAAGCAGTAATTAATATAAAAGCCACTGTGCAGTAAATGCCATAAATGGGATTCAGAAAAAAATGTTACATTCACAGAAGGACATCCAGATGCAAAGATGAGAGAAGATTTCATGACGGAGGACTATGAATCTTGAGGGAGGGGTAGAATTTCAAGGAATGAGGACAGAGGACCTTCTAGAGCAATGTTTTCCAAACAGTAGGTTATAACCTGCTTGCCATCATTTTAATGGGTCAAGATCAGCATTTTCTCTGGACAGAGCTGGAGAAGGATGTAGAGCATAATTCTAACTCACCAAAAAAAAAAAAAAAAAAAAAGATCAGATTTACTGGCCTAAAGGAGACTGGAGAAACCTCGAGAGTATGGCCCCCAGACACCCTTTTAGCTCAGTGGTGAGGTTACCTCCGAGGTTCACTGTTCAGCCTGGGAGTGGACAGCCCCGTAAAACCAAATGAGACTAACGAGGTACAGGAGTCCAGTGACAGGGGCCAGAAGGCAGATGGGGACAAGGAAGCTGGTGATAGGGAACACAAGGATGAGTAAGGATATTGTTGATGTGTTGTAAGATTGTTAACCATTGTCATAGGGCAACATTTGTAGTAACTGTTAAATGAGAAACTGTTTTGTTCTGTAAGCCTTCATCTTAAGTGAGAATAACAGCACAATTGGAAGAGCGTAGTCAATGTCACTGAACTGTGTATGCAGAAATTTTTCAAATGGTCTATCTTTGGCTATGTGTATTTTCACCAAAAAAAAAAAAAAAGATTGAGAATTTAGAGGGTTGATATGTTATGGGGTTGTTAACCAATGTCATAAAACAACATGTGTACTACTGTTTCATGAGAAACTATTGGTTCTGTAAGCCTTCACCTGAAGTACAATAAAATAAAATAAAATAAAAAAATCAGCATTTTCTTCCTCAGTTAAATAGTATAGCATACACTGCACATGGCAAAATGAAACACTGCTTCATAAAACTTCTGTCTCATGTAAAATGTTTTTTTCATATTGAGGGTCTGGGTCAAAAAATTCAAAAGTCACTATTATGTACTTAGGAAAATGAAGAGTGAAGTTATATATTTGGCTGGAAGGTAAGAATTCAGTTATGCGGTCAGTTCGGGCCAGTCTGTGGAGGGTCCAGAAGTGACACCAAGGAATTTGGATTTTATTCTGTGGGACAGAGAGATCATGGTAGGTTTTTTGTTATTTTTTTTTATTTTTAACTTTTATTGACACCCACTGTACTTAGATCACACACATGATCCCATTAATTGTAACCACGACCCTTTCAGGTATTATTATCTCCATTATAAAGGAGGAAACAGAGAATCAGACAGATTATATAATCAGCCCATAAAATGAAGCCAGGTCTTTTGACTCCAAAGTTCATGATGCTTAAAAATTATCAAAACAAAATTATGAAATGATCAGAGCTGGGCTCTAGGAATATAATTTTGCACCTTCAAACAGCTAAATGTAACAGATTTTAGACAACCATATCATTAGAGGGGTTTCTTCTGACCATTCAATTTCAGAATACAAAAACAATTTAAACACACTCCGAATCTGAGGCAAAAATCACACAGCCTACCAAAACCAGCAGTTAAAACTGTTCTTTCTTAACAAACCCAAAAAGATTTAAGTGAAAGTTCTTATTTCTCAATAGCTACATTAGTATCCCCTTTACTTCATTCTCCAGCAATGGAGGTGATGACTGGTATCACTTGAAAAATGCTTTGAAGGAAATACGAAAATAGGTACAAATGCAGAAGTCTGCCTAAAGTAGAAATGCTAAGATAAAAGAAGTAACCCACTGCTTCCCTCAGACTCACTCACTCCAGCCCTCTGTTCTCACACCCAGGTGCTCGGTCCCATCCTACCTACCTCCAGGAACAGCTGTGAGGACTAATGGAGTAATCTGTGCAGAGAGACAGGCTGCACAAAGCCCAGATATCATCACTGGAAGAGGCTAAGAACACGCCACCGCCGACCTCCTAATAAAAAATGTGAAAAAGAAATAACGGTAGATAGGACAGTGGTATGTCTAATTTAAAGGACGAAAAACAAGAATTTGGAAGTAACTATTTCTTATGAATAGAATATGGAAGATAAGGGGGTGGAGCAATAAAAGACAGAGAGAGATTTCTCCCCTTTCTCCTAAAAGTACCCTTTGTAAATAAGAACCAAAAAAGCTCCTACATATACCCAGAGTAATCTGATTGCCTAAAGGGCAAAGAAGCCAGAAGGGTAAAGCATTCCTCTGTCTAACATATGAGTTGGACAGAGAAACGTGTACTAAGTACCCAGCAAATCAGAAAAATCAGCTGGTGCACAGGTTTCTGCTCTTCTCTGAATGATCTATTTTAATATTTCTTGACTAATGAATGAAACCTCTTTTAAAAAAAATCTCACAGACACTCAAATTGACATAAATTATTTTTATTAAAATATTTCTTAAATGTGCACAAACCTAAAGCTAGGTATAAAATCCCAAACAAATTTGTAAGTCAGCTACAAAGAGGGCTATCAAACCAACAGGACTCTAACTAGCCTCAATAATTAAGCGTAACAGATGATGCAGCATCCAGCCTGGTTCTACATTTAATCTGTTTTGGTATTTTGATCTTCATAATGTTTACATAAAGAACACCTGTTTACCTAAGTATGTGGAACAAAACAGCAAAAAACCTAGAAGCCAGACTGGGATGATCAGACCTCATACTTAACCCAAAGTCAGCCAATTATGATGAGGTGTCACATGAAAACTCTACAAAGCTCTCTTGTTCACTTCAACAGAGTTCGTATCGCAGCATGATTAAAATTTACATATCCCCTAAAAGAACTGAAATGTACATTAAACGAGTGTCTAATCCAATCACTGCCAAAATGAGAAACACATTTTTTTTTTTTGGTGTATATTTTCCAGCTATGCTTACTATTAAATGAACCGTATTGCAAGGTTCCTGCACGAGGCCTGGATCTGCCCAATATCCTACTGGAAACGGGAGTGTGGTAGTGACTGCTCCTAGTTTAGCATGATCATACTGCACATCACTTTCATTTGTTATCTCATTCAGTCTTCTCAATTACCCTGGAGGGTGGCAAAGGTATTATTATTGTGCACATTTAACAGATGAGGAAAAGCTGGGGGTTAAGTTACTGATCCAAGGTCACAAAGATCAATAGTGGCAGAGCCAGGGCCCCAAACCAAGAAGCCTCACTCCAGACTCCAAGCTCTAAGACACAGATGACTCTTGACTTCTGTGAATCCCCAGACAGTGTAGCTCGCTGTGACACCATGGGGCCCACAATCGAACTGAGCACACACACATATGCAGCCACTGCCATTCATATGGGTGTTCACTTATGTGGTCAACCACATAATCCAGAAGATGCTAATATTTTAATGCCTACTAGACATCTCCACTTGGTGGTTCCACATTCAACCCAGACAGGTGTCCTCAAAGTTCAAAGAAATCAGAGACTTTTCCTTTAAACTGGTAGGGTCTGATTTAGAATCCAAAAATGATTAAAATTACTTCTAAAGAGTAAAAAACTAACAGAAGCAGGCAGTGAGTTTTAAAATATATTCTTTATAAATAAAAACCAGATCTAACATTTATTGAGTCTGACAATGTTAAGACTTTACTTGTATTATCTTACCGAAACCTCAAAATCTGCTGAGGCAAATTAATTAAAACTTTCACTCTGCACTGCAGAAACTGAGCTTAAGTACCTGCACTAGAGTGATCACTGAGCTAGTGAATGGAAGAGCTCAGATTCAAACCAGGCAGCTGACTCCAGAATCTCAACCCACTAACAATAAAGCTAGAAGAAGATCTGTTGGCAACACCGTTGCCCCCTCACTACTTCTCAGACCTTCTGTCTTCTGTTTCATTTGATTTCCTGCAGTCGGTTTAATCTTTAACCTACTTGTCCTATTTGGCTGGTCGAGAGAGATTCTACTGCCACAAAAGAACACACCTTTGTAATAATTCAGACTCTTTTGGCTTTGAGAACAAAAACCAATGTGATGCTAAAACGGATCACAGATTAAAGACAGTCAAGACTTGGAGCATGTTCAAGCTAAGAGATCCATGCTGCCCTGGAGGCACAAAACCCAGCTGTGGTCAGAGATCTAGAGCACCTTCTTCTGCAATCCAACCCTAGACTATGACTCCTCAGTGCAAGCATCCTATCTTGCACGTGGTACCCGGCCAGAAAAGGACTGCTGAATGAATGACCAAGTCTCAGGCACAGGCTCCTCTGCTGTCATCTTCCTAGAAACGTGCAGGCTAAAGTCAACCCAGCCATCTCCCAACTAGTTGTTGCTGTTGTTATGTGCTGTCGAGTCGATTCCGACTCACAGCGACCCCATAGGACAGGGTAGAACGACCCCATAGAATTTCCAAGGCTGTAATCTTTACAGCTGCTCCCTGGAAACCCTATGGGGCAGTTCTACCCGGTCCTATAGGGTCGCTATGAGTCGGAACCAACTCGACGGCAACTGGTTTTTAACTGGTTAATTTTTATGGAAGCAGACTGCCACATCTTTCTCCTGTGGAGCAGCTGTTTCCACTTTTCCAGATGCACACTCCACTCTACCTGCTCCTGCTATCAGAGGTTGAAACAAGGACGTGGAATGGGTATGGTATTGGGAAGTAGGGAATGGGCACTCATCTAAAGCAGAGATATTAAGAACCAACAAAGATTTTAGAGATCGTCTAATCTTTTCATTTACAGACGAAACCAGAGTGGCTACTGTATTCACACAGGATTGCAAGCTTTTAGAGGTTTTACTAGCATTATTGAACCCTTACTATGTGCTAGAAAAGGTGCCCATCCCTTCATGTACATTATCTAATTTTCACGACAACTCTACTAGACAGGCACTTTTAATTTCTTCGTTTTACAAATGAGGAATCTAAGACATAAGGAGGTTAAGTAACTTATTGAAACACTTTCTGCTGCCAAAGCCTGTGCTCTAGACATCAACCTTGCTGCCCTCCCAGGGAGCTATTATATAAGCTGATATTCAGGTCTCCAGCACTGTCTCTCCTCACTAGGAGGTGACATGGGCCAGGAACAGAGGTCTGTGATGAGCTGAGCTGTAGCTTCCATCTGCATCCCTCTGCACCTAAATGCATTTGTCCTGCAATGAAAGGCTGGCAGAGTTGCCCTGGTTTTGCTCCATTTTCTCTGCGGCACTGTTATCCGAGGCCACAGAGAAAATGGGGTTTACCCTCTTCCATGCTCTGAGCTGGGCTGGCCAAATTTCAGTTGATAGCAGGACAAAGAGGGCTGTGTGGCTGCTGGTGAGGGGCTCAGCCTAGTGCTACAGGATCGGGCCTGAGGATCCTGGCGCCTAAGATGCTGAAGCATGTCGCTGCCTGGCACAGCTTTTCCTTCTCAGCAGCAACAAGAGGAAACAAGCTCAGGGAAGGCTTGAGTTCTTCACACGCATGCAGGGGGACCTGCATCTGGATCCAGAATAGGAAACAGCCTGTGCCGGGGCCACAGAGCTTAAGGCCTGAAAGGGAGGATGTGAAAAAGGCTCCGGAAGTCAACTGTCGGTGATAAAGTTGCTCCATTTTCAAAACAAACAATAACTTTGGACACTTCACCTTTCATTGTCCAGCTAAGGAGCAGGAGCAGGAGCAGTTAGTTGCTTTGTGGCCATCCTGCTTGGCCATCGCTAAGCCTGGCTGGGACAGAGAAATCCATGGGTCTCCTCTCACACCCTTGTGTAGTCCCTTCCCACACTGTACCTGGGTGTGATGGTTAATTTTATGTGTCAATTTGGCTAGGCTATGGTTTCCTGCATGAGGGAGCCAGGGTCCAGGAGGCCACCAACCATCCATACACCAGTTTACTGCATTAGCACCTCAGTTTGCCAAAAGGATCCATGAGACGGGCGGGGAAGGGGCCAAAGACCACACAGTGACCAGAGGCAGGGTCTGGGATACTCCCTAGACATCCTGGATCTACATTCATACTACTACTGCAAACTGTGGCTTAAAGTCAGCAGAGACACTATCATAAACATAGGTTCAAGCCACTTGCTAAAATTAATTCAGTTTTTTCCCCCGTTACTTGGTACATACAACTACTCGGTGAAATATTAACTTTTATTGGATGCATGACACAGGAATTCCTTCAAAATTAATATTTCACATTATACTTTATCAGTTTATGCTAAAATATTTATCAACACATACTGTAATTGCCTGTGCAAGAATTTATTCAAATTTATTCCCTTTTGTTGTTTTGTGGCAATTTTTACTGATATATTTCCTTTGACTATACGTACTATAAAAGAATTCATTCAAATTTATTGGATACTACAGTTTGCTTTTGCATTACCATTATTCACCAAAATATCACATAGGTATGTGTTTTTAAAAACTCTGCATGTGTGATAAACCGTCACCTACATAAAAATGTAGAGGGCATTGGTAGTTCAATGGTAGAATTCTCACCTTCCATGCAGGAGACCCAGGTTTGATTCCTGGCTGATACACCTCAAGCACAGCCACTACTTGTCTGCCAGTAGAGGCTTGTGTATAGCTACGATTCTGAGCAGGTCTCAGTGAAGCTTCTAGACTAAGATGGTCTAAGTCCTGGAGAATATCTACTTCTGAAAGTCAGCCAATGAAAACCCTGATCACAATGGTCTGATCCCATTGTGCTTGGGGCCACCATGAGTTGGGGATGACTAAATGGCAGCCAACAACCTATAAAAGTGTTGTGTTACCTTTTCAATGTACCCATGTGTTTCATACATTATCTATATAATACTTACATGGGTGGAGGTTGTTGAATATTATTACTTAACCAGACAATATAATTTCCTACTGGATCTCAGTAGACAATTTACAGAAACAAAATGCTTTCCTCCAAAAAACACTTTTAAATCACTTTCAATAAAACCATGATTAAAGTACCTAAATATTTTTTCTCAAATAATTATTTGTAAAGATTGGAATATATCTTACAAATCTCTACTTCTTATACTACACCCAAAACATAAGGAAGAAGAAGTCCAGGAGCCATGAGACTCAACTCCCTATCCCATCTCAGAGACACTGGGGCCTCAGATGGTTCCCTAAATCACAACTAACCTCAGGATCAACATGTAAACAGATCCTTCCATCCACTCTATTGCCTTTGCTACCCTCTTCCGCAAATCACACACATCTTGACATGCCAGACTTGGGGCAAAGTCAGGAAGATCCTCCAGGATGAGAGAGCAATAAAAAGTCCATTAGGGCATTTGTCTCTCAACACTGAATTCCCTTCAGATTTTTTTTTCCTGGTGATCTTTTGTATTTTGTAATACTCTTGGAAAAAAGGAGAACTGTGGGTAAAAAAATTACATAATTTATTCTAACAAACTTTTTATTTGCACAGTGCAATAGGTAGCCTTCCACATGGCCTCCAGTGATTTACGCCTTCTGGTACTCACACTCTTGTATAGTCCCCTCCACATTGTACCTGGATATGATGGTTCACTTTATGCATCAACTTGGTTAGGTTATGGTTTCCTGATGGTTTGGCCAAACACTAGACTAGTTGCTGTTCCATAATGCAGTCTAATGCAATGTAATGCAATCAATCAACTGAAAAGAGAGTTTCTTTAGGTATAGTCTGCCTCTAGACTATAAATAGACACTTTGGCAGAACTCTCTCTATACTCTTTACTCTGTCTTACCTATGGATCCTGGAGCATAAGCCTGCAGAAGTTTCCAGCATGTCTCCTGACCTTACGGATTTTGGACTTGCAAGCCTCCCATAATCCCGTGAGCCAGCAGGAGTCTCCAGCCTGTCACCTGACCTATAGATTTTAGACTTGGCACTCCCCACAACGGCGTAAGCCAATCCCCTGAAGTAAATCTCTCTGTATCTACATATATCTCATTGGTTCTGCTTCTCTAGAGAACCTAGGACACTGGGGCTGTGTGACCAACAGGATACAGCAGAAGCGGTGGAATGTCATTTCTAAGATTAGCTTATAAAAGATCTTGGCTTCTATCTAGGTTGCTCTCTAGTGTGTGTTCTCCCTCTCCCTCTCACTCTCTGGAGGAAGCCATGCTGTGAGCAGCCCTATAGAGAAGAGATCCATGTGGCAAAAACTAAAGCCTCCTGCCAACAGCCACGTGAGTTTGGAAGCAGACCTTGTGGTCCCGTCAAGCCTCTAATGACAGTCGCCCCAGTGGACAGCTTGACTGTAAATTTATGAGGGAATCATCCAGCCAAGCCACTCCCAGATTCCTGGCTCTCTCAGAAACTATGTGAGATAACAAATGTTTGTTGTTTTAAACTGCTACATTTTGGAATGATTTGTTGTTACACAGCAGTAGATTACTTGCAACAATAGGTTCAAACATAGCAATGGTTGTGAGGATGGCTCAGGACCAGGCAGTGTTTCGTTCTGTTGTGCACAGAGTTGCTATGAGTCTGAATTGACCTGACAGCACCCAACAACAACAACAGATTACTAATACACGTTTCCATATTCTTCTTTAAACTTTTCTTAAGTTATCAAAATTGATGTATAAATGTGAATTACTTTTGTAAACTGAAAAGATACCTAAAGTAATTTTTTAAGCTTCATTCTGTAAAAGACTGCATATATGTGACTTCAAGGCCAAAGATGGAATGGGCTATCTAAGGAGGTGAGTTCCCTCCTTCTTACTCCTCGTGATTCCTGGGCTAAAAACCATCGCACAGGCTTGATGGAGATGCTACAGAGCAGATGGGAACATGAATAGTGGTGAGTTAAACCAAATCCCGTCTATCCTAAGATTCTTTGACTACTACTACTGACACCAAATACTGCCAATCTGTGTTTTCTCCCTAAAACAGGCTCAAAACTATCCGATTAAGACACAAATCACCTCACAAAATATAAAGATTATTACCCAAAATACTGTGATTAATTGCTTTTTTTGTTGACTGAGGGCTGCAGAAGGATACAGATTAAAATTAAGAAAGAAATTATTTAGGATTATCTTTAGGAAAAAATTTTAGCCAAGAAAAACCTGTTGTTGAACAGCTACAAAGAATGAACAATTACGCTGCCCCTTGAAGAAGCATTGTGAAGTGGCACAAAGACCATGAGCCTCAGCATAAGCAAGACGGAGCTCATGTTCTGATTCCATTTCTTTCCAGCTCTGAGATTTTAGATATATCACTTTATCTCACCAAAGCTCAACTTGGTTCCCTGTAACACAGAGCTAATCTCATCTCCCTTGTCGGTGCTCAGCTGGCCCCTTTCCTCCTTCCCTAGTTAGGGACAGATAAAATCACATCATTAGAGCCTTTCCAGCCTAGGATTCTCTGGTCCAGCTTTACTCTGGCTCTAGTAGTAGATAGATGTGGATTTGATTAAGTCTAAAGCGTTCAAATCTACCATACTTTCTTCTCTCTTGGCAAACTCTAGATGACTCTCGTTTCCTAAATGTTTCTCTCAAGATGCACTGCTATGCATCATTGTGTGCACCATTTGGGAAGAAAATATGGGATAAGTCAGGAAACTAAGCCTCATGGATAACATGCCACTAACTAGCTGGGTACTCTAAAAGCAAATCATCACACCCTGCTGGGCCTGGATTATCCCGTCAGAAAATGGGGGAGAGTGGGCTACATGATTACCCACCCACTGCCGTTGAGTCAATTCCAACTTATAGTGACCCCATAGGGCTTCCAAGGCTGTAAATCTCTACTGAAGCAGACTGCCACATCTTTCTCCTGCGGAGCCACTGGTGGTTTGGAACCTCCAACATTTTGGTAAGCAGTGAGGTCATTTCCACCTCTAGAAGCCTGGATTCTAATTTTAGGGAGATATATGGAGAATGTTCCAGAAGTCTTTATATGTTATAATAGGGTTTTTGTTTAAGAGCTAGATATGTCTACCAACAACCATGAACAGCACAGGACCAGGCCAATGTTTCATTTGTTACAAGGTTACCATGAGCTGGAGCCAATTCTACAGTAACTATCAACAACAACATGTCTATACAGTGTCTCTCTTTCTCTCTTTTTCTTTTCCTGCACTTAATTTACCTTCATGTAAAATGCTCTCATTTCCTTTGCAAAATGTACTGACTAAAGCCCAAGGCAGGCTGAATGCTGGCAGGGAGCTGGATACTCTTAGGCATTCTCTGTACATCATTTTCCTTTTCTGTAAAAAATGGATAATAGCACCTTATCTGATAGCGGTACTGTGAAGATTAAATGAGTTAATATATGTAAAGAACTTAGAACAAATAATAAGTTCCATACTAGTGTTAGCTACTGGTGCCGGTAGTGCCAACACGCCTGCTCACATCTGTTGCCACCAATGCGCTTTTGCCAGGTCAACTGTGTTTCCTTTCAAACCTTTCTGTGCCAGTTGTATTTGCTTTGTGTCTTAGTCATCAAGTGCTGCTATAACAGAAATACCACAAGTGGATGGCTTTAACAAAGAGAAATTTATTCTCTCACAATTTAGGAGGCTAGAAGTCCAAATTCAGGGTGCCAGCTCCAGGGGAGGCTTTCTCTCTCTGCTGGTTCTGAGGGAATGTCCTTGTCATCAATGTTCCTCTGGTCTAGGAGCTTCTCAGCACAGGAACCTCAGATACAAAGGATGCGCTTGCTCCCAGTGCCGCGTTCTTGGTAGTACAAGGTCCCCCTGTCTCTCTGCTAGATTCTCTCTTTTATATCTCAAAAGAGATTGATTTAAGATACAACCTAATCTTGTAGATTGAGTCCTGCCTCATTAACATAACTGCCTGTAATCCTGCCTCATTAACGTCATAGAGGTAGGATTTACAACACATAGGAAAATCACATCAGATTACAAAATGGCAGACAATCACATAATACTGGGAATCATGGCCTAGCCAAGTTGACACATATATTGGAGGGAACCAATTCAATCCATGACATTTGCATTCACACTATTTAAGCATTATGTAAGAGCAATTAAATACGAATATCAAAAAAGTTGTTTCTATAAAAACTAAGTTAAATGCCTTGAAAAGATTCAGTAAAGGCAAATCATGAAAAAAAATCTGTTGTTAAATAAGCTGTGGAGAAACAACAGGCAAATACTGGGAAAAAATCTAGAAGAATCCTGAATTTAGATTACTTTGCAAGTATCCTTAAGTTCTAGATCCACCTTAAAGAAATGTAATAGAAGTTGTAGCTGATAAATTATGGATGTGGCTTACACAAGAAAGATACTTTAGTTACAGGACTCTTACTCAAGGAAAAGGCCTTGGGCCTACATCAAAACATTTTTGGCACTCAAAGTTTTATAGCAAGTGACAGACTACTGGGAGAAAACGTATACAGGACTAGCAGGGAAAAAACAAAATACACATCAACATGTTGCTTTAAAAGTATGTTTTCATTTAAAATAAAATGTCTAAAGTATGTTTCACTTCTCATGTATACTCATTTTAACTGACCAATTACCGATCCCAATTTAGTCTGACAATGGGGCTTCAACTCTGTGATTCTCACACAAGTAGATGTGCCTCACAGGTTTACGAAGCTTCCATTGGATAATATATGTAAGTCACATCTGTATTTTGCCTGGCATTTCTCCATATACATATGTAACATATGTGCATATACACACACATATATAAATGTATACATAAAAATTCTGAGACTTTAAAAAGAATTTTTAAGTGTATCTAGGGAATTTTCTAATTTTCCCCCAAAACAATACACACTTTGTATTTTGAATACCTATATCTTATACATTTGTCTACACATGGACTTTACAACATTTGGTTTATTTATCCTCTATGGTTACAGGAGCCCTGCTGGTGCAGTGGTTAAGAGCTATGGCTGCTAACCAAAAGTCTGGCAGTTTGAATCCACCAGCCGCTCCTTAGAAACCCTATGGGGGCAGTTCTACTCTGTCGTATAGGGTCGCTATAAGTCAGAATCGACTTGACAGCAACGAGTTTTTATATGGTTATAAAATATTAGAATATGATACCAGGCTTCAAAATAAAAGAATGCTTACCTTGTTTCTAATTTAATTAGTGGGCTAAACACATCTTACACATGGCAGATGAAAGGCTCTGGAGTGTGCCCTCAACTAGGCTGGCTCCAGACCCACAATTCTCTTAAACTTGCTGGCAGACACAATTCACCATCTGGAGTCCCTACTGAAACCAAAGTGCCCATTGTCTACAGCCCCATCTGTGTCTGTGTGTATGTGTTTGCATGTATACAGGATAAGCCATGGGCTGTCTAACAAATCAGAGACTCAACCCCATGTAGTCTAGTAAATCTGTGATCTTCATTCACAGCCAGAGGATGAAAGGCGCCCTGAATAATACAGTGCTGACTCCCAGGCTGGGCAGACCACAGAATGAAGGGGGAGTGACAACTGAGGAGGTGGCGTGTCATATCTCTGTATTTTGTTGTTCATAATGAAGGCAACAAGTGCTAAAAACTTGGGAAAGCCGCTTAGAGAGGGAGGCATAAAATGCGACAGAAGGAAAAGATGACATTTAAGTGGCAACACAAAGACGGGGTGGCTAAAAAAGAGCCTTTTAAGCAATGATCAGAAAATAAGGGATGGCATATTTTCAAACCCTACTGCAGTATAAATTAAGAGTGGAAATGAGGTGTATCTTAGAATATGAAGTACCTAAGAGTTAATGCAAGGGCAATGGTAGCTCAGTGGTAGAATTCTCACCTTCCATGTGGTAGACCTGGGTTCGATTCCCAGCCAATGATCCTCAAGCATAGCCACCATCCATCTGTCAGTGGAGATCTGTGTGATGCTAGGATGCTGAACAGGTTTCAGTGGAGCCTCCAGACTAATACAGACTAGCAAAAAACGCCTGGCAATCTACTTCCAAAAATCAGCCAAAACATATGGATCACAACAGTCCGATTCCATTGTACATGAGGTCACCATGAGTCAGGGGCCAACTAGACCACAGCTAACAAGTATTAATGCTACACTCAGTGGGATTATTCAGAGAAAATATGTTCTGTAGAAAGCCCTATCTTCAGAGGAGGAATGGTAGAAGTGTGTAGTGAACATCTGAAGTTTCTTCCCTCTGGAGCAGCCCTCCCCAACTCTGGCCCTGTGGTTTGAGTGGGGTTGAGCCCACAGGGTAGGTACTCGACCCAGGATGTTCAATGACTAGTGGCTCCCTTAGCTCAGTGACTGAGGGTGGCAGAGGCTCAGGAGGAGCGACATGAATCTAGCCCATCAGAGTCAACGCCCAACAGATACAGGACCCAGCTGACCCTACAAGAAAAGAAGCTTTCTGTTCCTGCTAACCCATTGCTGTTGAGTTGATTCTAACTCATAGTGACCCTACAGGACAGAGCAGAACTGCCCCATAGGGTTTCCAAGGAGCAGCTGTGGATTCAAACTGCTAACTTTTTGGTTAGCAGCTGTGGCTCTTAACCACTGCGCCATCAGAGCTCCATCTCTTCCTGCCAATACAACCAAAAACCAAGCCCTTGGCAGCTGAGTTGATTCTGACTTATAGCAACCCTGTAGGACAGGGTAGAACTGCCCCACAGAGTTTCCAAGGAGTGGCTAGTGGATTCAAACTGCCAACCTTTTGGTTAGCAGCTGAGCTTTTAACCATTGCACCACCAGAGCTCCATCTCTTCCTGTTAAAACCACCAAAAACCAAACCCGTTGCGGTTGACTCAATTCCAAGTCATAGCAACCCTGTAGGACAAGGCAGAACTGCCTCATAGAGTTTCCAAGGAAAAGGTGATGGATTCGAACTGCCAACCTTTTGGTTAGCAGCCCAGCTCTTCCTAGAGCAGCTGGTGGCTGTTTCTGCCACTGCTTGGGGCAAGCCTGCCTGAAAATGAAGCCAACAGGAAAAGGTAGTGTGTAAAAAATGGAAAGAAAGAGATTTCTGATATTGTCAGAGCAGCTGGATATGGCCAATGCCTAAAGCAATGCCCCTAGACTTTTCCATTATATGAATCAATAAATTCTCAGTTTTGCTTACACCAGTTTGGAGTTTCTGTCACTTGTAACTGAAAATGCCTTGACTAATTCAATGCATAAATGTCTGGCTGAAATATATTGTTGTCCTTTACCTATACTGCCTTATAGATCATGCTTTGGAAGACAGAGCTTATCCTTACACATAAGACACATACTCTTAATGGGCTCAATATGTTACTCCAAAGGGCAGAAGGAAAATGCAATCCAGTTGGGGATATGTGTAAATATTAAGGCACTGTATTAATAAGGGAGCCCTGGTGGTACAGTGGTTAAGTGCTCAGCTGCTAACCAAAAGGTCAGTGGTTTGAACCCACAGCCTCTCCGTGGGAGAAAGATGTGGCAGTCTTCTTCCGTAAAGATTACAGCCTTGGAAACCCTATGGGGCAGTTCTACTCTGACCTATAGGGTTGACATGAAATTGGAATCAATTCAATGGCAAGGAGTTTGGTTTTTTTGTTTTTGTTTTAGTATTAATAATAATAGCCAATATTTGCTAAACTTTAATTTGTGCCTATGCTAAATGCTGTATATAACTCGACCCTCACAGCTTTTTAAGATATATTCTTATTATCCCTATTTTAAATATGGGGAAACTAAGACACAGAGATGGAGTCCCTGGGAAGAGTAAACGCTTAAGAGCTTGACAACTAACTGAAAGGTTGGTTGTTCAAACCCACCCAGAGGCACCTTGGAAGAAAGGCCTGGATATCTTATTCCAAAAGGTCATGGCCATTAAAAACCCTATGGAGCGCAGTTCTACTCTGCAACATGTAGGGTCACCATGAGTCGGAACTGACAGCAACTGGTAAGATGCAGAGAGTTTAAGAAACCTGTCCAACACCAGAGCCAGGTGGCAGTGTCAGAGTCAGAACTGAACCAAGCACTCTGACTGGAACATTCACTCTGAACCACTATGTCCACTGCCTCTAGGAGACCACAAGGGCTATCAACAACAAACAAACCTGCTTCTGCTGTGCCACATAAAGAAGCTCAGCTGTCCTGTAGAACCCCAACCGTCCTTCCCCACAGTGGTACGAAAGACAGCATCCCACAGAGTATTCCTTAGAGAGGTGGTTTTCCAACTGTAGGCTACAAATCATTAGTGGCTCATGAAACTGATTTAATGAGTCAAGATCAGTAGCATTTTCCCCCCATGGAACAGAATGGAAAATACAATATCAGAATATATTGTATGATACAAGGGCAAGTATTGCTTTGTGAAGCTCTTTTAGTTATACTGATACACACATGTATATATGTATATACTCGGTCATGATATAAAATATAAATCTTACTGTAGGTCATTGTCAGAAAGTTTTAAGGCCACTATTGTAGAGCAAAAGGTTCTGTGAACACGGGCTGTAAAATCCGCTAAACTAGGACTCACAGGGTCAGGGGTAGGTAGAGAGGTGGAAGTTAAAACCAAATGGCCCCCAGAGGCTGTAAGAAATTAAAAGTGACCCAAACTGTCATACATTTTCATGAGGAAATCCTTTAAACTAATCCATTTGAATCCTTAAGAGTACTTTTCTTTCTTAGCTAAATAGTATTAGAGACGAAGACTTTGTTCATGAAACCTTCAATATCTGATGTTTACACAGCAATTCAAAACTTAAAGGAGTGATACCAGTAACATTAAAACACAACACGCTGTGCCTAAGCTAATGAGCCTTGCACAGCATATGGCAGTAGAGTCAAACCTCTGGGCTGAAGTCAACCTGAGCTGGGGGTGAGAGGATCACAATGAAGAAGCACTACAGCAGCCTCAAGTGAGTTAAAAGAAATTTCAGGCCACTCTCCTTCACTCTTAGTTAACAGTGTACGGTGTTTGAAGTTGATGTCGAGGGGCTTAACATCTCTAAACTCCCATAGATGCTTCCTAGCTCCCATGCTCACCCAGGGAAAGGCTACTTCTTTAACTTTTATTAAACCTTTGTCATAAATTGCTTATGAGAGCAAAGGAACATATTTTATCACTACCTTTTACTTCCAAATGGTGAGAGGTGGCCCTGTGCCTGCTTCAAAGCACTGAGCCAAAATCAGCTGGCAGCAAATTTCCAGTCATTAACTGTCAAACTGGCAGGCCTGAGGAAGCCCATTTTATTATAGGCTCATCCATAATATATTTTGTTGAACCTTATACAGACTGAATTCATTAACGTAAGTAAAGCTTAAATTCCTTTGTGCTTCTAGGTAAACTATTTAACCTCCTAAATTCGAGAATTATTTCCTTCAGTATTCGGTATTTTCCATCAGTGGTTCTGAACCTTTTGTGGGTTAGGGATCACCCTGTGAGCATCTAACAAAGTCTATGAATCTCTCTCAAGAAAAATGGCCACAGGTGTGCAGATGTGTATGCACTCACACACATGCACACACACAATGCTGCATAGGATTTTAAGGGGTTCACAGACACCCAGAAACCCCTCCATGGTATCTTAGAAAGCATATGAACCCCAGGTTAAGATCCTCATTCTAGTTCATATTACCTTTATAGCGTTAAACATATATGCAGCAAAAACAGATGCTCACTAATGGAGTTAGGTGTTTTCCTTTAAATACATATTAAGAAACAAACAAATGAAAAACAAAACATTGGCATCAACTTTCCTACTTACCAAACCAAAAAACCAAGCCCATTGCCATACAGTCAAATTCCGACTCATAGTGACCCTATAGGACAGAGTAGAACTGCCCCCATAAGGTTTCTAAGGCTGTGATCTTTACGTCAGTAGACGGCCACATCTTTATCTCGCTGAGTGGCTGGTGAGTTTCAATTGCTGACTTTTAGGTTAACAGTTGAGTGCTTAACTACTGTGCCACCAGGGCTCCCCTTTCCTCCTTACCTCTATTATATTTCGGAAATGGCCAATCAGTTAAGTATTAAGGTCAGTTAATTAAGACCATGTTTAGTGCTAAGAGGGATATAAAAGAAGAGACTCAGTCCCTCATCTTTACAAAACTAGTGCAATGTAGCATGAGTGAAAAAAAGAAGTCCATATGTAGTTATACGCCAAATTTTCTGGCACTAGCTAAAGGCGTAGTAGAAATTAGACTTCATTCTTCATTAATAAGGAGACCTGGTGTCCGAGTGGTTAAGTGCTTGGCTGCTAACGAAAGATTGGCAGTTCAAATCCACCAGCTGCTCCAGGGAAGAAAGATGTGGCAGTCTGCTTCCGTAAAGATTACAGCCTTGGAAACCTTATGGAGCAGTGCTACTCTGCCCTATAGGGTCCCTATAGATCAGAATCAACTTGATGGCAATGAGTCTTCACTAATCTCTTCAGTGTACCTTCAGGGCTTTTTGGCCTGCTTAGAATCTGTTTCTTCTAGCTACAACATCTTGATTTTCTTTAGGCTGGTGCTTGAGGGTGGGGTGGGAGGGATCTGACCCAACTCTGGTAATCACAGTATTCCACCTACTTTGACACAATGATTAGTTTGGAAATAGCAATCCTGGGAGTTTTACTCAAGTATTTGGAAAAAGAAACTCTCATTTGCTAGAGAGTTACTAAACTGGTAGGAAAGATACCTGGAACTACTGGAGGCCATCCTGAAACCATATGGGGTTCCCTGCTTGATGATGAAGCCAATTCAAGAGAAAGCAAAGCCAATAAATGAAGACAGCCTTTATGATATGGTTTGAACACTGGATACAGCTATAGTGGAAGCTCTCTTCAAATATGTAAGCTAATAAATTCCCCCTTTGTGTTTTGGCTAGGTTTCTATCACAAACAAAAATTCTAAGGAGTTGTCTTTTAGATAAAAAGGAGTATCTTTATTTCAAAGACCAACTAAACAAGTCTTATTCCCTCAAAACAAAATAGTTCTGCCAACTGTAGACAATGCTGAAAGCAGACTCGAAATTCAAGAGCTGGAGCAAGCCCCTGTGATGTGGTTTGATCATTGAATAGAATCCCTGGCTGAAGCTCTTCTCAAGCACATGAGCTAATAAACTTCAACCTCATACAGTGCAACAATCAGATTTTGTTCTTCTCCAACCTTTCCCTATAACTAGTTCACCTCTCAAGGGTTATTTCGAATTTACCAAATTGCCGTATAATGTGAAAGGTTTAAAATGATGAATGACCCATTTACTGTTACTTTTCTTTAAGCCTCTACATTACTATGCAACAAAACAACGGTCTTCATTTAATTAAAGGCATTTATCTTCAATATTTTATTTAATATGTATATAAGTTAATAACTTTTGTGAGCTAACATCTTAAAATGTAACAGTAAGCAAAATATATTGCTAGATGATAACATTAGCATAAAATTATCTCATTTGCTTTCTAAAAGTATTAAGAGTAAATTAAGTAAAAGCTAAATAAAATTTTCCTGAAACAATAAGATAGCATTTTAGCACCAATCTAAATCTCCAGGAAGAAAGGAAAACTTAAGCCCAAGGCTAAAACACTGAAATGTACCTTAAAGGAAGTTTAAAAGAAACTTAAAAATTATTATCTCTAGGTGGCGATATTACAGAAAATTAGAACAAAAAGAATCATTCGTCTTTCCCAAATTGTCTATGTAGATCATATTAATGTGATAATGGAAAAAAAAAATAAGCTTTTTGAAATCAAAGACAAGGCAATGATACAGATTGAAAATAATGATATGCTGCCCCTTTAAGAGAATAGACTCACTCCATAAAGAAATGATTCATGTGCTTTTACTGAAAGATCCCTTAAAAGATTTCAGTCTTTGGCTAGTTCTTCTCCAAAAGTCTCCAAAAGAAAATGTCAAGAGTGTCGGTGATGTGTTAAATCATAACAAGATCTTGCGATCAACAAGATTTTCTATTTTCTATTTGATCACTTCAAAAGTAAAACTTTTCTTGCACTATAAAAAGAAACATCTTGTTCCAACTGCCCAAGATGATATATTTGCTTACATAACTGTCTTTTAACTTTTTAGCTGTGTTTTAAAAAATATGAAACTCGTCTTGATTTGAAACATGAGCCTACTGATTGCAAAAGTCCTGCTATGATTTAAAGGAGTTTAGCATCTCATACTCTGTGTGTTCACAGCATGAACCATTATGGAGAAAGCTTATTAAAAAGTTCTCATTTCACATTACAAATTCATAATCTAACATATTAATCGTACTCTTTTAGTTATTGCACATCCATAAATGCCACTGTACACAATAATCAGTAAAATTCACTGTGGAATAACGACTTCAAAATCTCATCTTGAACATAAAGTTGTATAAAATTACTATATTATCTTTAATTTATTTCTAGCTTAAATTTGGTTAAATGCTCCTGCAGGCTTTTTATATAAGAATCTAACTATAATGAGGCAACAAACCCTAAAATATTCCATTACCACAGAAAATATAAACTCTGTTTAAAAAAAAAAATGCATAAATTCTGAATGAAAACAAAAAGTTCAGCTTGGACTCAACACATCTACAAACACTTCATTATAAAGAACCCTCTGAAAAGACAATTCTTGCTTTTGAAAGAAGAGACTTTTGGAAAACAAATACTTGTTCTATATACCAAATAATTTCATTACATGTTCTCAGTACGGGGTGGGAAGAGTAGGTAGGATTATTATGAAATCCCATAGAAAAAGAACTTGTATGCTGCTGGAAAAGCTAGGCATTTGATAGTTACAAAAGAAAGAGCCTGAGAAAACAAAGTTTCCCCAAAGCAAATCCCTGAGACCTAACTGGACCATACACACAAACAAATAACAACTGCAGTGAGATGTACCTTCCAGCAGGTGTCCCAGGGTAGTACAAATGGTGAATGCACTCGGCTGCTAACGGAAAGATATCTATCCAAGACGCTCATTGAACCCCACATATGGTAGATCTCAAAAGAAAGTCACCAAGACATATTATGATCAAACATGCAAAAACTAAAGATAAAGAGAGAATTTTAAGAGTGGTTGGGGATAAACAAAAAGTAATATACAAAGGAGAGTCAATAAGAATAAGCTCTGACTACTCAGCAGAAACCATGCAGGTAAGAAGGCAATAGGATGACATATATAAAGCCTTGAAGGAAAAAAACTGCCAGCCAAGAATTATATATCCAGAAAAACTGTCTCTCAAATATGATGGCACAATTAGGGCATTTCCAGATAAACAGAAGTTTAGGCAATTTGCAAAAACCAAACCAAAATTACAAGAAATACTACAGGGAGTCCTCCAGTTAGAAAATCAATAACATCAGACAACAACCCAAGACTAAAACACAGGACAGAGCAACCAGATACCAACCCAGATAGGGAAGACACAAAAGTAAATCAAAGCTAAAACACTGAAAATAGGGAAACAGAGACGTAAATATGTAAAATATGACAACATTAAACAAAAAAGAAGGACTTAAAAAATGCAGACATAGATTTTTCATATAGAGAGAAAGTCAAGGTGACATAAAGAAATAAAAGACTGGTATAAACTTAGAAAAATAGAGGTAAGTATTACGGTAACCACAAAGGAAACTAACAATCCTACAAGTCAAAATAAAAAACTAGAAAAATACAATGACTCAGCAAACACAAAACCAACAACAATGAAAAAGATGAAAAGAAAATACATAAAGAAAAATGACAGAATACATAAAGAAAAATGACTCAAAACAGAAAATTAAGTGGAACAAAAAAACTGTCAACAACACATAAAAAAAGACATCAAAATGACAGCACTAAACTCATACCTATCAATAATTATGCTGAATATAAACAGACTAAGTACACCAGTAAAGAGACAGTAAGTTGTAGACTGGATAAAAAAACACGATCCGTCTATATGCTGCCTACAAGAGACACACCTTAGACTTCAAGACACAAACAAACTAAAACTCAAAGGATGGAAAAAAATATATCAAGCAAACAACACTCAAAAAAGAGCAGGAGAGGCAGTATTAATCTCTGACAAAATAGACTTTAAAGTGAAATCCACCACAAAGGATAAGGAAGGACACTATACAATGATTAAAGGGTCAATACACCAGGAGGACATAACCATAATAAATATTTATGCAACCAATGACAGGACTCCAAAACACATAAACTCTAACAGCACTGAAAAGAGATAGACAGCTCCACAACAGTAGTAGGAAACTTCAACACACCACTTTCAGTGAAGGACAGAACATCCAGAAAGAAGCTAAACAAAGACATGGAAGAGCTAAATGCTACAATCAACCAACTTGATCTCATAGGCATATACCGAATGCTCCACCCAACAGTAGCCAAGTATACTTTCTTTTCCATTGCATATGGAACAATCTCCAGAAGAGACCACATATTAGGACATAAAGCAAGCCTTAACAAAATCCAAAGCATCGAAATATTACAAAGCATCTGTTCTGACCGGGAAGCCATAAAAGTAGAAATCAACAACAGAAAAAGCAAGGAAAAAAAATCAAACACATGGAAACTGAACAATACCTTGCTCAAAAACTACTACGTTACAAAAGAAATTAAGGATGGAATAAAGAAATTCATAGAATCAAATGAGAATGAAAACACATCCTACCAGAACCTTTGGGACACAGCAAAAGCAGTGCTCAGAGGTCAATTTATAGCAATAAACGCACACATCCAAAAGAAGAAAGGGCCATAATCAAAACAGTAACCCTACAATTGGAACAAGTAGAAAGAGAGCAGCAAAAGAAGCCCTCAGACACCAGAAGAAAGGAAATAAAAAGAATTAGAGCAGAATTAAATGAAATAGAAAACAGAAAAACAACTGAAAGAGCTAACAAGACCAAAAGCTGGTTCTTTGAAAAGATCTACAAAATTGATAAACCACCGGCCAAACTGACAAAAGAAAAACAGGAGAGGAAGCAGATAATCCATATAAGAAATGAGATGGGTGATATCACAACAGACCCAACTGAAATAAAAAGAATCACAACAGAATACTATGAAAAACTGTACTCTAACAAATTTGAAAACCTAGAGGAAATGGACAAATTTCTAGAAACTCATTACCTACCTAAACTAACACAAACAGAGGTAGAACAACTAAATAAACCTGTAACAAACAGAAGAATTTGAAAAAGTAATTAAAAAACTCCCAACAAAAAAAGGCCCTGACCAGGACGGCTTCACTGGAGAATTCTACCAAACTTTCAGAGAAGAGTTAATACCACTACTACTAAAGGTATTTCAAGGCATAGAAAAGGATAGAATACTCCCGAACTCATTCTATGAAGCCAGCGTAACCGTGATACCAAAACCAGGTAAAGACACCACAAGAAATGAAAATTACAGACCAAAATCCCTCATGAACATTGATGCAAAAATCCTCAACAAAATTCTAGCCAAAAGAATTCAGCAACATACCAAAAAAATAATTCACCATGACCAAGTGGGATTTATACCAGGTATGCAGGGACGGTTCAACATTAGAAAAACAATCAATGTAATACATCACATAAATAAAACAAAAGACAAGAACCACATGATCTTATCAATCAATGCAGAAAAGGCATTTGACAAAGTCCAACACCCATTCATGATAAAAACTCTCAACAAAATAGGAATAGAAGGGAAATTCCTCAATATAATTAAGGGCATTTATACAAGCCAACAGCCAACATCATCCTAAATGGAGAGACTTTGAAAGTATTCCCCTTGAGAATGGGAACCAGACAAGGATGCCCTTTATCACCACTCTTATTCAACACCGTGCTGGAGTTCCAGCCAGAGCAATTAGGCTAGAAAAAGAAATAAAGGGCATCCAAATTGGTAGGGAAAAAGTCAAAGTATCTCTATTTGCAGATGATATGATCTTATACACAGAAAACTACTGGCACTAATAGAAGATTTCAGAAAAGTTTCAAGGTACAAGATAAACATACAAAAAGCAGTTGGATTCCTTTACACCAACAAAGAGAACCTCAAAGAGGAAATCACCAAATCAATACCATTTACAATAGCCCCCAAGAAGATAAAATACTTAGGAATAAGTCTAACCAGAGATGTAAAAGATCTACACAATGAAAACTACAAGACACTACTGCAAGAAACCAAAAGAGACCTGCACAAGTGGAAAAACAGACCTTGCTCATAGATAGGTAAACTCAACAGAGTGAAAATGTCAATTCTACCCAAAGCGATCTACAGATACACTGCAATCCCAATCCAAATTCCAACGGCATTTTTTAATGAGATGGAGAAACAAATCACCAACTTCATATGGAAAGGAAAGAGGCATTTATTGCATTAACGCTGAACAAGTACGCATTACTGAAGAAGAAGAACAAAGTGGGAGGCCTCACACTACGTGATTTTAGAACCTATTATACTGCCACAGTAGTCAAAATCGCCTGGTACTGGTACAATGACAGATACACAGACCAATGGAACAGAATCAAGAATCCAGACATAAATTCATTCACCTATGAGCAGCTGATACTTGACAAACACCCAAAGTCTGTAAATTGGGGAAAAAACAGTCTCTTTAAAAAATAGTGCTGGCATAACTGGATATCCATCTGCAAAAAACTGAAACAAGACCCATACCTCATAACATGCACAAAAACTAACTCAAAATGGATCAAAGACTTCAACATAAAATTGAAAACGATAAAGATCATGGAAAAAAAATAGGGACAACGCTAGGAGCCCTAATACATGGCATAAACACAATACGAACCGTAAGTAATGATGCACAAGCACCAGAAGAGAGACCAGATAAATGGGAGCTCCTAAAAATCAAACACTTATGTTCATCAAAAGACTTCACCAAAAGAGTAAAAAGACTACCTACAGACTGGGAAAAAATTTTTGGCTACAACAAATCCAGTCAGCATCTAACCTCTAAAATCTACAAGATACTGCAAAACCTCAACAACAAAAAGACAGATAACCCAATTAAAAAATGGGCAAAGGATATGAACAGGCACTTCGCCTAAGAAGATATTCAGGCAACTAACAGATACATGAAGAAATGCTCATGATCATTAGCCATTAGAGAAATGCAGATCAAAAGTACAATGAGATATCATCTCACCCCAACAAGGCTAGCATTAATCCAAAAAACACAAAATAATAAATGCTGGAGAGGTTGTGGAGAGACTGGAACACTTATACACTGTTGGTGGGAATGTAAAATGGTACAACCACTTTGGAAATCGATATTGCGCTTCCTTAAAAAGCTAGAAATAGAAGTACCATATGATCCAGCTACCCGCTCCTTGGAATATATCCTAGAGAAATAAGACCCGTCACAGAAATAGATATATGCACACCCATGTTCATCGCAGCACTGTTCACAATAGCAAAAAGACAGAAACAACCTAGGTGCCCATCAACGGACAAATGGATAAACAAATTATGGTATATCCATACGATGGAATACTACATAACAGTAAAGAACAACGATGAAGCCGTGAAACATCTTATAACGTGGAGGAAGCTGTAGGTCATTATGCTAAGTGAATTTAGTCAGTCAAAGAAGGACAAATATTGTATATGACCACTATTACAAGAACTCAAGAAAAGGTTTAAACACAGAAGAAAACATTCTTTGACGGTTATGAGGGTGGGGAGGGAGGGTGAGGGTTATTAACTAACTAGATAGTAAATAAGAATTATCTTAGGTGAACGGAAGGACAGCACACACTATAGGGGAAGTCAGCACAACTGGACTAAACCGAAGTTAAGAAGTTTCCTGAATACAATCAAACACTTTGAGGGACAGAGTAGCAAGGGTAGGAGTCTGGGGACCATGCTTTCAGGGGACATCTAGGTCAACTGGCATAACAAAGCTTATTAAGAAAATGCTCTGCATCCTACTTTGGTGAGCGGCGTCTGGGGTCTTAAAAGCTTGCAAGCGGCCATCTAAGATGCATTAATTGGTCCCAACCATCTGGAGTAAAGGAGAATGAAGAAAAACAAAGACACAAGAGAAGTATTAGCCCAAGAGACAGAAAGGGCCACATAAACCGGAGACTTCATCAGCCTGAGACCACAAGAACTAGATGGTGCCCGGCTACCACCAATGACCTCCCTGATGGGGAACACAACAGAAGTCCCTGATGCAGCAGGAGAAAGGTGGGATGCAGAACTCAAATTCTAGTAAGAAGACCAGACTTAATGGTCTGACTGAGACTGAAGGAACCTCGGAAAGCATAGCCCCTGGATTATCAGCCCAGAACTAAAATAATTTCTGAGGCCAACTCTTCCGACAGGGAATGGACTGGACTGTAGGACATAAAGTGATACTCGTGAGGAGTTTGTCTCTTAGCTCAAGCAGATACAAGAGACTAAATGGGCAGCTTCTGTCTGGAGGTGAGATGAGAAGGCAGAGAGGGTTAGGACCTGGCTGAATGGACATGGGGAATCCAGGGTGGGTGGAAAGGAGAAGTGTGCTGTTACAGTACGGGGAGAGCAATTACAGTCACATAACAATGTATGTACAAATTTTTGTATGGGAAAAAATAAAAATAAAAAAGCCCTATGGCACATAATTCTACTCTGAGGCACGTGAGTTCACCACGAGTCGGGACGGGCTTGATGGCAACTGGTTTATAGCTTCCAGCAGCCCCAAAACAATGCTCCCAAGGTACTTACCCTCCATTATCAGCACTGTCACAATGCTAATGACAAAACAATGAACTAAGAGCTTCTTAGTAATCTAACCCACCCTTTTATATATAAAAGATGTACCACACTGTTAGGTTGTTATTAGAAAAAGCATTGCTATTAATTTTTTTCTTCTTCTTGCAAAAAGTTTGGAAAATTACTCCAGGCATACATGCATGAGCGCACATACACACACAAACACACACCTGAGACAGGATGGTTCTCTGGCATTCAACTGGCATCTCCCCCTACAACATATTGGGACCTCACAATCATCACACAACCTTGGCTTGAGCTGCAGAGAAATTTTATGCCAAATTTGTGGGCGAGAAAGCCAATTCCATCCTTCCTTCAGGAGGATATGCAGATGATTATTACACAACTTTAGGATGACCTGGGCCTTCCTGTCTCAGGAAGCTCCCAAAGGCTCCTAATTGCCTCTTATTCATCACTGCAGTAGGTTTCAAACCTGTTCAGATGATGCAGCCTCTGGAAGCCATGCAGCCCATCAAGGAAAAACATGAAATAGTGAAACACTTCATTTCTTCTTATGAACCAGGAACAATTTTTCTGGCAGAAAATGCAGTATACAACAGCCATGTAAAAGCACAGCATAAACTTGTGTGTTCTCAACAAAATAACAGAGTTATCAAACTAACTAGCTGTCTTTGAATTTCTTTGGCTACTTATGCATTCATTCAATTGTCTACTAATACCAACAGGCATTTGGTAGCAGGTATCAATTGTATAGTTTAAGAAAAGCTGACAGAAGAAAAACTTGAAACTGAAAGAAACTATTTCTATTAACCCATTTTTTTCTTCTGTGATTTGGGAAAGGTCATTATTCGTTTTTATCAATGCGATTACTGGGTCGGAGGAGAACCTGGGAAACACTGCCTTCCGGGAAGTCTTCTTTCAAAGTCTAATCATTACCATTCTTTGCTAAAGATAAGGAAATTCTCTCTCTCTGTGTCTCTCACACACAGACACAGACACAGACACACACACACACACACACACACAGACACATACACACACACACACACAGAGGCTATCATATTTGAAAAAAATTTCTAATTCTCACCAAGTTTATAATAATCAAAACGTCAGTGAAAATGGTTATTTTTAAATAATAAATTTGTCAAAAATTAGACCAATATTTTGAAAGCACCAAGAAGCAAAACGACTTCTATAACCACATTCTATTATAACATGTACAAGCATTTAGCTGAAATAATTTTCAAAGTTGACTGCGTAAGAATCTTTAATTACATATTGTTACTGGGACTGACTTAAAGTCAAAGCCAATTAACAGATAAGAAAAAAATGTCCTTGATGGTAATGCCCTTAAAATACAAAATGATATTCAAATAGTAAAGTTTACAACAGCAGTATTTTTCTAAGCAGGATACACACTCTACAGGAATATGTACACTGCAAACAGGTCTGTGGTCTCCAAAAATGACAACACACCAAGTAAAGCAGAAAGAAATGCACAAACAGTATGAAATCTTGAAAAAAGAGAGGGCAGCATCTGGAGCTTCTGGCATGCCACTAAGAATAAATACTGGCAGGGACACAAATCCTACAGTCTCTGATCGAGGCTGTGGGGCTGTGATGTGGGAAGCTGTTTTTTTCCCTCTTAATTAGAGTAAAATGTCCTGCAGAACAAATTTCTAGGTAACTAATAAACACAACAATAACTGTCCTTCCACCCAAGTCATTTTCAAAGTCCACACTTAGAACAGACTAGAAATTTCAAGTAATTTATGTAGCTACCCCATTCTCAAGAAGGGAACCATAATTACTCATTCCTTAAGCGACTTTCTTCCAAAGAGTACAGTATGGAAAGAGGAACCAAAGAGGAACCTTACAGTGGAGAAACCTGGCAAACAGTACCTCAGCCAGGTGGTCAAGGCCCAACATCAACAGTGATAAGTCATGCTGATATAAAATGTACTCTTGATGTGACAAAAATGGCACTTCACATCTCTGTAGACTCCCTCCCCTCCAAAACCCATAAAAATCAGTTGCTGTCGAGTCGATTTTAACTCATGGCAACTCCATGTGTATCAGAGTAGAACTGTGGTCCATAGGGTTTTCAATGGCTGATCTTTCAGAAGCACACTGCCAGGACTTTCTTCTGAGGCACCTCTGGGTGGACTCAAACCTCCAACCTTTCAGTTAGAAGCCAAATGTGTTCACTGTTTACAACATCCAGGAACTCCCCAGAATCCATGTTGTAAACCCTAACCCTTACACTTGGGAGATGTAATCCCATATGGGAATAGAGTTTTCTTCGTTATGTTAATGAGGCCAAGTCAGTGTAGGGTGTGTGTTAAACCAATCACTTCTGAGATTAGAGCAGATTAGATACAGAAGCAAAGAAGCACACATGGGGAAGACAGATGCCATGCCACATGAAGATGGCCAAGGAAGTGAAGAACAGAAGCTGAAAAGAGACAAGGATCTTCCCCCAGAACTGACAGAGAAAGCTCTCCCCTAGAGCCAGTACCTAAAATTTGGACTTCTAGCCCCCTGAACTGTGAGAAAATAAATTTCTGATCATTAAAGCCACTCACTTGTGGTATTTCTGTTATAGCAGTACTAAGAAATTAAGACAACCCACAACCCCAGTCTAAGCATGAGAAAAACATCAGACAAATCCTAACTGAGGGACAGTCTGCAAAATAACTGACTATACTCCTCAAAACTGTCAAGGTCATCAGAAACAAGGAATGCCTGAGGAACTGGTCACAGCCAAGAGGCGCCTAAGGACACATGATGACCAAACATAATGTGCATTCTGGATGAGATCCCAGAGCAGAAAAAGGGCATTAGGTAAAAACTAAGGAACTCTAATAAAGTTTGGGCTTTAGTTAGTAATAATACATCAATATTTGGTCATTAATTATAAGTTACCATACTAATTTAAGATATTAATAATAGGGGAAAATAAGCATGGGGTATATGGCAACTTTCTCTTCTATCCTTCCAATTTTTCTGTATATCTAAAACTCTTCTGAAAAATAAGGTTTATTTAAAAAAAAAATACCCTGCATTTGGTTGTTTCAGTTTCCACATACTCACAGACTGGGTAGAAACATGGCAATGCAAGTTGTTGTCTATCTTTAAAATTTGCTTTCATTGTTGGTCTAGGCTGAATTAAAACAAAAGATATTCTAACAAAATCATCCAAAAAAGGAAGTCTAAGATGACTACTCCCCTCTGACACTATTAAATTTGACCGACATCTTCATACTTCCTGTACAACTGAAAACCAGGGCCTCTCAAGAAACCCTCCAAAGTGTTTTCTGTGTACTGCCAGTTCCACAGAGCCATTATAGAAAAAATAAAGGGTGTGTCTGTGTCGGGTGAGTTCTGTGGTCACCATTTCTTGGCAAGCTTCGTAAAGTCAAGGTAAAATAGGTTCCTTTACTGATGAACTTCTTAGGGTCTTTAATGGAAATGTGCACAGTGAAAAGCATGGTATTTTACGTCATTCCCCAAACTTATCTGAGCACAAAATGCGTTGGTGGGGAGGAGAGCGTCTCCAAGCACTAGACTGTATGGTACAATTTGGGAAACACAGGTTTTAATGCAGCAGTCAAGGATCCAAAGGCAAGGGACCTGCTGGCTGTTCTAAAAAGCCTTTTCTGACAGCCCCGCCCTTCCCCACTCCACCCAGGACTGCACAGAACACTGCTTCTGTGACACTTTGAACCTACCGATACCACAGTCTTCACCATTATGTAAGTATTATTTTTAGTTACTGGCACATGAAGTGGATGGGTTTCTATGAGCTTATAACTAAAAGCTGGGAAGGGGTTTATAATATATGCTTTCATCTGGGAGGAAGAAAAGATTACCAATAATAGATTTCCTCATTGCTATGCCCCTCCTACAGAAGTGATCACTGATATTAATTTGGAAGGAAGAGCAATAGTACTTTGGGTATATTTCTTCAGAAACTGTGGCTCATGACAGTCACTACAGATGAGAACAGAATACCCCTCAGGCGACTCTCAGAACCTACAGTTCCCTCTAAATTGATCCTCTGAAAACTTAAGAACAGTTGAAGAGCTGTGAACAGCAGTATATGGTGAAAACAAATTAAAAAAAAAAAAAATCTACTTAAATTTATTTATTCTTCTTCACTTAGTTTCTTCACTAGACTAAATAGAGTGACTTTACTTCTGAAAACTCAAATAAGAACACAGATGTGAGATTTGCATGGCACTCCAAAATACTAATTAGATTTAATTTAACAAACGTTGAAAGGAATCATCCTGCTTCAGAGTAGATTTAGTCACACTTACAATGTAGTAGTTACCTTGTAATATGCCAATCATCTGACATGGCTGAAGAATGGGGGTGGGGGTGGGGTGGGGTGTTATTTACCAAATAAATGCCATGTAAAACTACAGCCTAAATTTTTTATTTACTAAAACTTTTCAGCTGGCTAATTCCCTAAGTCCCTGAATAACATATCAGGGAGAAAGATGAGGCAGTCTGCTTTGGAAAAGATTACAGCCTTGGAAACCCTAAAGGACAGAGTAGAAGTGCCCCATAGGGTACTTCTGTCCTATAGGGTCACTAGAAGTCAGAATCAAACTGATGGGAACGCATTTGTTTTTGTTTTTTTTTTAGTCCCTGATTGGAATCCAGAGGGGTGAGGCTATTTTATTGATCTTTTTTATTTTTGTTAACCTCCTGCAAACTACTATATTGTAAAGCAATATACAATAAAGTATATTTGCAGAAGGTTAACAAAAATTTAAAAATTGAGCATAATAAATCTAAAACAAAAAAATTAAAATTTTCTCTAAAATTCATGCTAGTAGCATACTGTAATCTTTAAAAAGTCACTGAAAAATTAAAAGCATTTCAAATTTTACTGGAAAGTAAGACTAGAAATCACCAGGAAAGGCCAATTGCTAAAGAGAAGACTTCATGTTTGGTAGAAGGTCGGCAAAAGCCAAGAAAACCCTTCAAGAGATGGATTGACAGAATAGCCTTAACAATGGGCTCAAAAGTATCAAAGATCATGGAGATGGAGCAGGAGTTTCCTTCTGTATACATGGGGTCACCAAGAGTCTGAAATGACTAAAGAGCAACTAACAACAACAAAACCAGAAACTTAAAAAAAAAAAAAAAAAAAGTAGGCTTAAAAAGTAAAGAAATTAGCAATTAAAACTTAACTCTGACATTGCCCCTGGATCCCAGTCTCCCGACTGGCAAAGTAAATCCAGACTGAATAAAGAGTAGAGGTTACTCAGCAGAAAGTTTTAAAAGTTCCAGAGAAATGAGGGTAAATGGCTTGTGCACAGCTTCCAGCTAACACCCATAGTCCCCACCAGCGATTTTAATGTGGTGGAACTTTAGAGAGGTGTTTAGCTCTGCCACATCTGTAGCTTTTGAGGTCCTTGATTAACATATGTGGAATATTTCAAAGTGCCTTTAAAGCTTTTTCCCCCCTATTATCTGAACATTCCAGAAAGCAGTTTTTTAATTCTGATATTCAGCTTCAACTTTTTCTAGCTTCAACTTCCACCTTTATGATCACCTGCTTATTCTCACTATGCCTCGGAGCAGAGTGGCGTCACTTGAAATGAATGTGGGCAAGCTGACCATATCGTGAATAGGCCACCACACCAAATCCACTGCCTTGAGTGGATTCCGACTCACAGCAACCCTGTAGGAGAGAGTAGGACTGCCCCGTAAGGTTTCCAAGGCTGTAAATATTTACAAAACAGACTGCCACATCTTTCTCCCATGGAGCAGCTAGTGGGTTCAAACCGCCAACCTTTCGGGTAGCAGGCAACTGTTTAACTACTGCACCACCAGGGCTCCTTTGTGAAGAGGTCAGAGTCTGAGAACTAAGTAGATTTTTCAGGCTGTCATTCAGACAACAAATTGAAAACTTTAATTCCTTTTCTTTAGCAGTGGGACATAACCAGGGACAAAAGTGTCTGACTACCTTGTGCTAGGACTTAGTTAAGTTTTCTCATTTAATGTCCCCAGCACCTATGGGGCAGCTATTTCTATCATTCCCATTTTTACAACAAAGAAACTGACTAAGCAGTGAAAAATAACTTTCTCCAGCAGTGGCAGAGTAGAATTTTAACCCAGGCCTTGTTGCTCCAAGCCTGTACTCTTTCTGGCTTACGTGTTCCCTTCTCAGAATGTGATGCAGTATTAAGAAACCAAATCAGCTGTCGTGGAGTCGATTTTGACTCACAGCAACCCCATGTCTTTTAGAGTAGAACTGTTTTCAAGGCTGTGATCTTTCACCAGGTCTTTCTTCTGAGGTGCCTTTGGGTGGCTTCGAATCTCCAACCTTTTAGTTAGCAGCCAAGCACTTAAACATTTGTGCCACCCAGGAACTCAATGCAGTAACACAGAGGAAAAAAGTCCTTCAAGGATTCAACCAGCATCAGGAAAGAGGGTAAGACAATGTCCCTCCATATTCATCACGGCTAAAAAGCAACACTGATTTAGCAAAAGTTCTATCAGGAAAGTATCTCCCTTCCCAATCTCCCAAACTCAGAAATCATAAAGAACAACTTTAGACATAGTACAAATGGCTAAACATGACCAGGCACACTGGTGGCACAGTGGTTAAGAGCTCGGTTGCTAACCAAAAGGTCAGCAGTTCAAATCTACCAGCAGCTCCTAGGGGCAGTTCTACTCTGTCCTATGAGTCGGAACCGACTTGATGGGCTCAACAGTCTAATGGGGTGATACTATACTGAAGAAAAAAAATTACATCTGTCCTTATCCAGAAAGAAAGGAGAATTTATAAATATGAGTAAAAACAGAATAATAAAGAAATTGGTGAGTAAGAGGGCATAAGAGAGTTTAGGCCTTTAAATTTGCTAAAATATTACTTACACATTCTATTTTCTTGAAAACTATTTTAAGGAGGCTTTTGTTTTTTTTTTTTTTTGGAGCCCTGGTGGCACAGTGGTTAAGAGCTATGGCTGCTAACCTAAAGGTCAGCAGTTCAAATTCACCAGTTGCTCCTTGGAAACCCTATGGGGCAGTTCTACTCTGTCCTATAGGGTTACTATGAGTCAGAATCGACTTAACGGCAGTGGGTTTGGTTTTTCAGTTGTTTTTTTTGTTGTTGTTGTTGTTGTTTTTTACTATCATTAGAGCACAATTTTCCTAGAATTACTTTAATAATCAATGGATGGAAATACTTCAAAACATGTTAAGTAAGCTCCAAAAGCTCTTCTGCATTTGCAAAAACTGTAACTATAGACAAGCCATAGCTACATCTCATATCCCCTGTATCTTCACACAGAACCTGAACATTCAGGTATTCCCCATATTAAGGCTAAATTTTCACAATTGGTTGAAAGTAAAATTTGAGTCAACCGTTACAGCCTACAAGAAAACCAACAACCAGTTTCAGTTTGTTATTTTTCTTTGATGCTGAATGAACTGACTAACTATATTGAGCTGTTTTTATATTTTTCCCTTCCTGGGATGTCACATCGCTGAAGAATTTCTACTAACATACAACCAATCCTTTCAAAAGACAGATATTCCCTTAAAATTAATTGTTTCCTAATCTAAAACATCTTAAAAGTGGAAAAAGCAATTTTTCTAGCCAGAAACATATTTGTTGTCCCCAAAGACTCTAAACTCTAATCAGATTTAGTCCAAATGCCACTTAATAACTACGTGTTCCAACGCAGATAAGAAGACATGCTGCTAACTTGCCATTTGGTGACAAATGTCTCTTTCTTCAAGTTTCTCCCCACTGGTGTTATTATTAGCAAAGAAGAGAATGACTTATAAGCAGACTTTTTCAAAGCCTAAAGAAGAACAGGATAGATTCTCATCCCTCAAGTTTTCCCCAGGAACTGTAAAATACTTCACTTAAATTATTGTGACTTCCTGAAAATGAATAATAAATTTACCATAGGGAGAGTGTTTAAGTCTGCTGTTAATTTTTTCATCCCACAAAAAGTATACTGAATTGCTTCTAAACAGTAAGCACACACACAAAAAAATAAAGTTGAATTTGATACTGAATAGACTAAATGCTCTAGGAGGGCAGAGGTCTTTATCAGTCTTGTTCAGCATATGTCTCCAAAGCACTGTTCATCAGATATTTGTTAAAACGTGAATGACAAACCCGTACATTCAAGGAGTTTGTGATCTTTGAAGATAAGTACTACAAACTATTCTAGACTCTGGGGATATAGCAGTGAATAAAACAAACCTAGCGCCCTCATGGCATTTATAGTCTAGTGCTGGGGTGGTGAGGGAGAAGAGGAACAAAGCAAATCCATTTTGGGAAGATGGGGCTTCATTTTAAAACCAATCTATAAAAAATCTTACATCCTCTATATTTAAGATCTCAACAATTTTATTAACCCCTAAGGCTTTCATGGTTTCAGAGATTCTGTTCATAACGGGAAAATCAGGAGTCTAAAGAAAATAATCCCCTTGTTCTCTCAGAGATATCACAATTCCTTTGGTTCACAGGCTTGGGGGCTCCAATCTCTTTGTAAAATGATGATGACAATGATGAAAATACCAATACACGTACATATTCCTATGTACACAGTTAACAATTTTCATCTGGCCTTCCAAAAACTGCTTTCAAGAATTATAAGAATAGAATAAGAATCACTTCAGGGAATGTTCAAACTGCTTTTCTAAAACTAGAAATAAACATAAGTAATTGAACAACACCTGTAATGGCACAGATTGCTGGTGTATTTCTTTCTACACTACTTAGTCACAGCAAGATGAACTGTGTCAAACTACAGTTATGCGTCGCTTAACATCTACAGTACATTCTGTGAAATGGGACATTATGTGATTTGGACACTGTGAACATCATATTATCTACAGGCAGTCCCCAGGATACGAGTGTTCGACGTACATACAACCCATAGTTAAGAACCAACACTTATAAAGCCTACTACATTAAAAATTCGAGGTACATACAATGGTTCGTAATAACAAACGGGCACTACTCTGTGACACACGTCAAAACATTGTTATTATTATTACTGTATTATTATGTTAAAGATGTTTCAGTGTATCTATGTCCTGTTCTCTGACCGGGATTTCTGAATTTATGGGACCACGGACTTACATGCGTTCAGACGTTGCCCGAATGAACATTATGCAGCATGACCATAATGCTTCTCAACCGGGGTGACATTTTCCCCCAAGGGTCATGTGACAATATCTGGAGAATGTCACAACTGGGAGAATGCGTGTTACTGGTGTTAAATGGGTAGAAACCACAGATGCTGATAAACAGCCTACAATGTACAGGACAGGTCCCACTACAAAAGACTCTCCAGCACAAAATGTCAGTAGTGCTGAGGTTGAGAAAACCTATGTGAAAGTATAAGCTTCACAAAGCCTAAGACCAGTAAGAACTTCTTGACACAAAGTAAACACTCAAAAATGTTTGATATGACAAAATTAAGTGGAATACAGTTATTACACTATATTGAAGGAATAGGCAGCAATTTCACTTAGTTTCTTCTCCTTCTGTTATCACTGTCTTCAAGGCTTTCAATAGAAATTACATAAAAGTCAATAAATGGTGTTAGAAACTTAAATGATGTATGTAATTTGTTTTTCCATAAATTCTATAATTTCTATCAAATGTTTCAAAAATAACATTAAATTTCTCCCCAAAATGAATAAAATATTTAAAACCATAAATATCTCTCCCTGTGTAAAATCCCACTATTATTTTCTACGAGTCACATAAATAATAATAATGGTCTACTGTGAAAATATAAACAAACAAAAAAAAGCTTGATCATTGTTCTCCTACATTTTGATAAATGTGATTCTGGAAGCTAACTTAGATTAATAAAATAACATAAACAGAAGCTAAATACAGGTGATCTAAGTTAATCTCACTTTGAGTTCTTTCATTCCATTATTAATTACTGCTTCCCACACCTAACCTCAAAAGTCACTTTGGATTTGTTTTCTCAAAATTTAAAGGAGGGTAAATGAATTTCACATATTTTTTAACGAGGCATCCCATTTAACTTCTTCCATTTGCTTGGGTCCTAACACTAAAATAGACCATATTCCTAAACTGTAAGGTTCTACTTTAATTTCCATTGTAACTAAGTGAAAAAAAGACAAAAGGTTTTTTCTTTTAAAAACCCTAGACAATTGTGTTCCTGTCCTTACTGGGAAAGGAGACAGGACATCACTATCCCAAACCAGCACCTTTCGGCAACTGAAGCCTTTTTGTCCTCACCCTGAATGTTACAGACAATGGCTCCCTTAAGCATCAGATTCCCTGAAAGTGTTACAACTGCTGAATGGATTTTCATGGAACATAAATCACATTCCCACTACCTGCCACTTACAAACCTGCTTCTCATGAACTTTGCACCCTGCACAATAATGGCGCATCATGTCCTTTGTGACAGCCGTGAACAAGGGGACTGTTTGCATGACCCGTTGCCATTGAGCCGATTCCTACTCATAGTGACCCTACAGGACAGAGTAGAACTGCCCCATAGAGTTTCCAAGGAGCACCTGGCAGATTCAAACTGCCAACCTTTTGGTTAGCAGCCATAACTCTTAACCACTACACCACCAGGGTTTCCATGAGTAGGGCATTTTTCCTTTTGACACTTAGATTTTTTTTCCACTTGTGCAATAATTTTTTTAAAATTAAAATCACTGGAACATCCAATTCCCACATGTCAATAAAATTTTAAAATACTTATATACTTGTATCTTCATATAACTGGTGAGCATTGTAACAGGATTTTAGAAAGCATCTTTATCTGATCCCTTCCTAATATACCTCCATGCAGATCAGATATCCTGCTCTTATGATTTTATAAGAAAATTTTTGAGGGACTTTTCATCCTATTCTGGGGAGTCTTAAAGGATTGAGGAGTCCCTGGATGAAGCAAATGGTTAATGTACTAGGTGTCTAATGGAAAGGTTGGTAGTTCGAGTCTACCCAGAAGGACCTTGAAAGAAAGGCCTGGCAATCTACTTGTACAATATCAGCCAATGGAAACTATGGAGCACAGTTCTACTCGGACACATATGGGGTCACCACGAATAGGAATCAACTCAATCACAACCAACAACAACAACAACAAATGATTGAATAGGAACAGATACACAGTAGATGCCACAATTACTAGTTGAGAAACTTTTCCTATTTAAAAAAAAAAGAAAGTTGCTGCTGAGTCGATTCCAATTCATAGTGACTCTATAGGCCAGAGAAGTGCCCCAAAGGGTTTCCAAGGCTGTAATCTCTAGAGAAGCATACTACCACATCTTTCTCTTGTGGAGCAGTTGGTGGGTTCAAATCGTCAGCCTTTTAGTTAGGAGCCAAGTGCTTAACCACTGCACTACCAGGGCTCCTGTTGCCATACACAGATTTCCTAAATTCATTTAATCCTCTTGAAATTGAATTGTTGAAAAGAGTAATGATGAAAGATACTGTCGCTGATGTGATGTCATCCATATACATCTAATTCCATTGCTCTGTATTAAATTCAACCTACTTTAAAATGGAATTATATGTACTTCTTACAGGGACTGGAAATTTGCCTAGCATTTTATAGCCCTCATCACAAGGAGCTGAGGACTTCCGGGGCTATTTCAAAGTCAGAGAAGCAGCATCTCAGCCGAGTGAGTCACAGCTGCCAACAGACAGCGTGGGTCCTGTGTTCACTTCTTTTCCACTAGCCCAGAGCACGTGCCTCACCTGCAAGCCCAGTTGGGGCAGAAACAGATGTTGCCGCAGTGAAGTGGTCCAATCGCAAAAAACAACACTTTTCTGCGAGCGATGCCATGCCAAAGGCTTCCAGACACGAAATCGTGAAACAATTTAATAACAGGCTTGGATAAAAAGCCAAGTGAACAATAGAAGCCAAAAGGAAACATGAAGGAAAGTTCTTTGGATTAAGTGAGAATAGGCAGACAGCATCACAGGTACATGTGGAAGGGAAATGAGAAGTAAGGCGAGGCAACAGCTGCTGGCTAGGTCTGTTGTAGGGAATGGTAGTAAGAGTTTCCCTTACTCTAAATCCTGAAAGACAAATGCACATAACCCATGCTTACAATTCTAGACCCTTTCTAGGGTCAAGAGAAGCCCAGTAACATTTAACATAACAGAAACAGAAACAGAAACAATAGTTATCTGTGCTGATTGTGCTAAGCACAGAGTGGAGCCCCAGCATTCTTTCAGAAGTGGCTAGAAATCAGTCTTTCACTTGGCATGCAAAAGCCTCAGAGGGGATAACATCAGCCTAAACAAGTCTCATTGGAAAAAAAACACCTATTAATGAAAAGACCTTTGCATCAGAAAAAGATGGCAGTGAGGATGTATGTTGACAACCCTGAGAATAATGCCAAAGGCTAGAGCCAAAACATGTGATTCCAATGTCAGGCCAGAGCCCAGCTGGAACAGCTATGGGAAAGAAAGCTACCATACAGCAGAGAAGCAGAGGGCCAGAGAAGAGTGAAGTGGGTGACAAATTGGTGCTAAGACACCATAAGCGGCAGGCTTGTTTTCTTCCGCTTGAGTATGTAAGAGGCTTTTACACAGGAAGCCTGGATGCTGGCGAGGGAGGCGGGCAGTATATATGCAGCCGAGCTGTGCTCTGCAGCCGCAGGACCCTGTCACCACCAGTGTATCGGGGAAAACATGATGCAAACTGAGATGGGACAGGTGGGTGTGTGGCCCCGGGCAGAGGCAAAGCACGCAGGAGCAGGATGAGAGGTTCACAACCCAATGCAGAACATATCCCTGGCCAACAAACGTGCCTTGGCCTGGAGAGGAGGAATCAAATACTGTGGTCGATTGTGGCAGAAACAGCTGTGCTGCAGCCTACACGGCCAAGTGCAGGGGACCCGGTGTGACGTCTTCCAGGGGGTGCAGGCTCCTGAGCTGCACAGACACTGGCTTCTCCAGGGTCTCATTGGCCAATTCTTGCAAACGGGCACTCAGTAAAGAACGATACAGTTGGCATACATCTCCCACCCAACCCCCGGCCGAAAATACATCAACAGAATCGACTAAGCTTTTCCGTAACCTATTAGGACTGTGAGGATGTAGAAGTATGAAATACACTCCCTCCCTCAAGCAGCTTGTCTTCTAGGCTAGTATTTTTTTTTTCCCCCCAAACTGTGGGTAGCCTCCCATATTAGTTACCACGGAGTCTATTCTGACTCATTACAACACCATGTGTGCATAGAAGAACTGTGCTTCATCAGGGTCGTCGTAACCTTTTGGAAGGCCTTTCTTCGAAGGCCTCTGGGTGGGTTTGAACTGCCAACCTTGTGGTTAGTAATTGAGCACTTAACCATTTGCCCCACCCAGGGACTCTAGCCTCCCATAGTGAGTAGTAAAAATCAATTAAATGGATCAAAATATGCATTATTTTTAACATAAAAAGAGAAAGTTTTTGTGGAACTTTTGATTTAAATGCATGTGCCTACCACAGCCAAGTCATGATGTTAAAATCAATCCGGGCAACGTTCCATTCTGTTGTACGTAAGGTTGGCAGGAGTCAGAGCCGACTTGACAGAAACTAACAACAACAACAGATAACAGTAACTATTTCAAAGGTGATTTGCAATGAAATAATGTATGTAAAGTTCTTGTGGAAACTACCAACCTTTTAGTTAGTAGCTGAGAGTAAACCATTTGTACCACCCCAAAAAACCAAACCTGCTGCCATCAAGCTGATTTCGACTTACAGCAACCCTACAGGACAGAGTAGTACTGCCCCATAGGGTCTGAACGGCTGACCTTTCGGTTAGCAGCTGAGTGCTTAACCACTGTGAGAGCAGGACTCCTTTTTCGTGCGACCCAGGGACCTTCAGTATATAACAACTTAAAAAGAAGGAGTCACCTCACCTATGCAGAATCTTGTACTAGCAAATAGTTGAACATGCATCGCTTTATTTGGCCTTTACAACAATTCTATGAGGTAGACAATATAGGATTTTAGAGCTCAGAAACCTTTAGCCCAGAAGCCAAATGACTTACACTGAGGTTTCTGGTCCAGACCTCTTATTCCCCAGTGGGGAGAGTAGAAAATAAGGCTGGAGAGCTCTAGGAGGGGACAGAGGGCCTTGGAAACTAGACAGAGAAAGTCAGACTTACGGCAACAGGAGTCAGGGTGCTTAAAGGGTTTTTGAGTAAAGAAGCTATTGATGGCAAGGCTTCAAAATCAGAGAAGTAATATTGTTCTCAGAGCTAAACTTTAAAAGTGAAGATCTGCAAAGTCATCCTAAAGAAGCATCCTCAAGGTCTATAAAATTGAAAGTCCTAACAAATCTAGGGGAAAGGATGTCAGTCAGAAGGGGCTTGGTCAGACTTGAAAGCAGAAAAAAGCAGAGATCCAAACAGACGAGCAATGGCATCGCCCTCTGAGTAATGTACAGGGGAGAGAGGACCACGGGTGGCATTCTTGGTCCTTGGAGAATTCAGTACCTGCTGGCAAAGTCAGCCCCAAGCAGAGAAGGATGCAGGCAGCTGAAGCCAACTCACTCAGGTATTCCCACTGGCAAGCCTCCTTGCTGTACAATGAACTCTTGGGACTTAACCTGATGCCATTTGACACTTGACTTCTCTTTGTTTTTGTTCCATACTAGCCAAGTAAGCATCTGATTGTGATTTGGCTTCCCACACAGGTCTGCCTACAGGAAGAGAAAGCATACTGGTTGTTCCCACACTAGAATCTCAGGCTATGAAACAGAAATAGAAACAGTTCTATTCTCATTTTAAGTCAGTAAACTGGCAATCTGGTTTTCTATATCCACTTCTTGAACTGGGTTAACTTGATGGAAAGATTAGCTCTTGCTGTGCTCCTAAAATCACTTTCTGAACCTACAGGGCTGAGGGTCACCAAGGGACCAAGGATGCCCATTAATACACTGGACTGCAGAACTTCTTGGGAAAGCCCACCCTGAGCATCTACAAGGTGACCTAATGAAAGAGATGTTGGAGGAAGCCTCAGTGCAGGGTGGCTGGGAAGCAAGGGGGGCTGCAGTCACAGGCCACAAATATAAGGTGACCCACAGTGTAAACTAGAGTAGTGGCAGCAGACATGGAAAACCAAAAACCAAACCCACTGCCATCAAGTCGATTTCGACTCACAGCAACCTGATAGGATGGAGTAGAATTGCCCCCAGAGGGTTTCCAAGGCTGTAAATTTTTACAGAGGCAGACTGGCACATCTTTCTCCTGAGGAGCAGCTGGTGGGTTTGAACCACTGACCTTTCAGTTATCAGCTGAGCACTTAATCACTGCACCATTAGAGCTCCATGGAAAGGCAGAAGAAAAGCAACAGAAACTTAAGGCATTAAAGGAAAAGTAAAGATGACTAAGAATTTCTATCTCAGGGACGCAGAGTGAGGTTCCCACTTGTAAAGACAGGGAAGAAGGTTTGCTGAACCTGGATTTGGTTTGAAACATGTTCATTTGAGATGACACTAGAAGAATATCCCATCCGATGACTGGCTGGGATCATAACAGTACTCATTATGTCAATGGTGACACCATTCCATCTACAAAGAATTACCAGGTGTCTACAATGTGTCAGCTATTACTGTACCAATCACTGGGGATGCAAAGTCAAAGATCCCTACCTTCAAGGAGTTTACAGTCTAGCGGTATTATAAGGACAAGTCAATTTACCACTTTGGTAAATATAGAAGGTGCTGTGATGGGGTACAATGGTCTGAACCAGGGTCACCATGAGTCAGGGACCAACTCCACGGCAGCTAACAACAACAATGGGGTATGCAGAGAGTACAACAGAAACATTTAACATAATGAACACCACAGAGGGGGTAACTAAACTTTATCAGCCCAAAGAGATAAATCATTAAAGAGAAGAATCAATGTTAAACTCTTGATTTTTTGGAATCCATGGAAATGTTGATTTTAAATCAGACATCAGATCACACCTAATTTTACTTCCCTTCATTGGAGCCCTGATGGCGCAGTGGTTAAGAGCTCAGCTGCTAGCCAAAAGTTCAGCAGTTCAAATCCATCAGCTGATCCTTGGAAAGCCTTTAGGGCAGCTCTACTCCCATCGTGTAGGGTTGCTATGACTTGGAATCGACTCAGTGGCGACGGATTTTGCTTTCATCATCTAAGTGGTAAAAAAGAAACAGCAAGAGGACTGGAAAATATGATCTTAGCTGACTGACTGCAGCAACATGTGTAGAAATTACCAATAATAAAATAAAGGTAGAAGCCAGATCTGTGATGGCCCATGAAAAGGCAAACATCTACCACTTAGGCCAAAAACCAAATCATAAGGTATTGCCTACTTAAAGACCACACACATATAGGTTAGCAGCTGATCGCAGACTGCTTGCACCACCTAGGCTCCTACAGATATCATAGGGCCTTATAAAATGTATACTATGTGATAACGTGGGAAACATCTTTAGCAAAATTCCTACTTAAATATACTAAAATACAATAAAGAATTTTTAGAGCAGTTTCCTATAATGTTCCTCAATGTTGGCAGTCCAAACCCACCCAATGGCTCCATCAAAGAAAGACCTAGCGAACTGCTTCCATAAAGATTACAGCCAAGAAAACTCTATGGGGCAGTTCTACTCTGTAACACATAGAGTTGCTGCAACAGGTTTGGTTTTGATCTATGATTTCTGTTACATGAGGCTGATCATACTTCCCTTTTTTGCACTGGCTAATAAGCTTACTTTCAGCAAGTTCAACCTCCTACTATTGTAAAGCATTCCTTTTCCCCCTTATTTTCCCTTCACATTGTCCTAATTTACTTTAAAATAACAATAAAACAACAACAAAAATTATAATAGTAATTTTTAAAAAACCCAAACCCACTGCCTTCGAATCGATTCAGACTCATAGTGGCCCTATAGGACAGAGTAGAACTGCCCCATAGGGTTTCCAAGGAGCAGCTGGTGGATTTGAACTGCAACCTTTTGGTTAGCAGACGAGCTCTTAACCACTACGCATCAGGTAATAGCTAACACAAAATTAGCAAACATTTATTGAGCGCTTCTTCGGCATTCTGACTCCAGAGCTTAACCTCATAGCCACTACCTCAGTATGACTCCTTAAACTAGATACATATTTTTGTAAGCCATACCTAATCCTTTCTGGAAAAGTTAAGGGATGATGAGATGGTCAGATGAATGAGTGGACTGATGGATGGGTGGAGAAACAGTGATATTTCACATTTCTGTGTTTGGCTTTTCAACCAAATCATGAAGAAAAGGTGATAATGGTGGCAAACGGCTTGAAGGCAAATGGCTAGGCAGGAGTAGGCCAGAGACTCCTGCATTAGCCTCAGTTCCAGCTGTAATTTGTGAGGAAAAACAAAACAACACCATTTCCCTCTAGTGGAAATGCTACAGTCCACCAGAGCATCTTATTTGTACCCCAAATTTATCTATGTATAGGTCATCTATATGAGTCCCTGCGTGGTGCAAATGGTTCTGAGAGGTTGGAGGTTAGAGTCTACCCAGAGGAGCCTTGGAAGAAAGGCCTGGCGATCTACTTACAAAAAAACAGCCACTGCAAACCCTACAGAGCACAGTTCTACTCTTACACACATGGCATCTCCATGAGTCAGAGTCAACTCAACAGCAACTGGAAAGGGTAAAGGTAAATCCTGACTGGAAATATCAGTCCTTAGCAGGGGCAGAGGGGAAAAATAGGTGCATGAAAAGAGACAACGCAGTGTCTGAACCAGCTCAGAAACAGGGCATCTTAGGCAGAGGGAGAGGGGATTAAGGAAGTATCGCCATGAATCAGACCTTCCCCTTGAGTACTGGTCTCACCTGTGCCCTTGAGCAGGTCAATGCTCTTTCACCTCACCACTCATTTCTTCCCCTCCACTCTTTCATAAGGGTCCCTTATGTCCACAACCCACCTCCTACGGAACTGAGACTAGCTGCGAGCAGTCCCACATCTTACCAGCCCTGAGAAGTCCTGAGAATCAGTTACAAACACTACATAACAAATCCCACGTGGTATAAGTTCCCGCAGCTCCCTGAGAGCCCACCTTTTCATTTTACTCATCCTAACAAGTTCTGGCAGGCTTGACTGTCTGGCTTTCAAACCCAAGGCTAGATTAGAAGTGGGAAAAGGGGCTGGTCACAAGCTCCACAGACAAGAGTGAAAACTGGCAGCAAAGGAGCAGACATAACTTCACAAAGGGTAGTTAGTGTGAAGAACTAAGCCAACCAGAGGTCTGCAGCCACTCTTGGAGGCGAGGCTGCGCAGGGGTGTGCAGAGGTGGTGGGCAAGTGGGCCCAGGGCCACCAGCAGGCCACAGAGTTACTGCAAGGGGCTGGCAACTCAGCACCAAGCATTGTCACAAACAAGTCTTCCCATACACAGTTTCAACTATTTTTCAAATTTATAGACGTTTGTTGTTGTTGTTAGCTCAAGTTGGCCCCAACTCATGGTGACCCCACGCACAACATAACAGAATGCTGCCCATTCCTGTACCATCCCCATGTTCAGTTGCAGATCCACTGTTGTGATCCATAGGGTTCTCGGTGACTGATTTTTGGAAGTAGATTGCCAGGCTTTTCTTCCTTGTCTTAGTCTGGAAGCTTCTCTGAAAGCTGTTCAGCATCATAGCAACATGCAAGCCTCCACGAAGGGATGGGAGGTGGCTGAGCATGAGGTGCACTGGCTGGGAATCGAATCTAAGTCTCCCACATGGAAGGCAAGAATTCTACCACTGAACCACCACTGCGCCCTTACAGATGTCAGTATACTTAACAACAACAACAAAAAGCATTAATTAAAAGCACTACTAAACTTATGACTGTATTTTTATTATACAGTTTCTCAATCAGGTAAGTAAAATTGCATAATACTGGAAAGGTGGTTCTTATGTTTGAAAAGACTGAGGACTACTGATATAGCCTTGATGTCGGACAAATCTGGGTATAAATCATGGCTGCTTCTCTCAGCTGAACCTCTGTAATATGGGCATGAAACCATCTACCTCACAGGACTTTGTAAAGAAAACAGCCCAGGGCAGTGACCATTTCTCTTGGTGAATTAGTTTGCCCATACATTCAATAATAATTGCCAGTAAGTATTACCAGGCATTGTGAACATGATGACGAACCTCCAAAATATCTGCTGCCATAGACATGATAGTCTCGTGGGGGAGACAGACCAGAAAAGGCAATTGCCATCTAGTGAGAGAAACACTACAACTCTAAGCACAGGAGCAGTACATGAGAGGGGCATCTAACTCAGTCTACAAACTAGGGAGAACAATGCCTATGTTGTAGCAGAGTTTGCATATTAGAGTCATAATTAATTAATTACTTTGGCAAATATTTAAATGCTGCTGTGTGCCGGAACTGGTCCAGGGGCCAAGGTCACAGTGGAGGACAGACTAAGACCCCTGCCCTCATAAAGCTTACATTAGGGGAGAGGGAGGTACATAAAATAATAAGGAAAGAGATAAGTAAAAAAGACAAAAATATAATAAATGAAGAGCGTAATGAACAAAACTAAAATCAAGGAGAGGGATAGAGAATGCCAAGAAGTGGATGCAATTTCAAAGATCTCAGGTGAGTGAAAAACTGAACCATGAAATATGCAGGAACAAAACACTCCAGAGAGACGAAAAAGCAGGTGCAATGGCTCGGAGGTGGAAGCCTGCCTGACACAGTTATCCGAAAAGCTTACTTATGTTTGGAGCATTATGCTTAAAGAGGGCTAGGAAGACTTCAGAGAGAGTTTCATGTAAAGCAATTAAAAGAAAAATGTTGATGTGTAATAGGGAAAACCCTCTACTATCCAGAAAATTATCTACCCAAAATAATGCAATCCTAGCACAAGCTCAGGTTTTACTGTATTCCCTTTTAACATCTTGACTTCCTTTTTTTCTTTTAGCCAGTACCATGAATATGGAGATGAAAATATGTTGTAAATATACTTTCCTCATGCAGCATCTTTTCCCCACTCACCTGGTACATGTTTACCTAGCGTGACAATAAACAGTCCAGATTGTCTAGCTCAGGAGAAAGAGCCATGTAACAATCACAGTGATTTGTTTAAAGAATCTTGCCCACTGCATAATTAGCCTATAGGTCACCATCTGTCACTAAGACTTCATAAAACTAACCATATGTTGTTTTCATCAAAGACTGAACTAGAGCAACATACAGCTTTCTCCAAGAAAAATGCTACAAATACATTGTTCCTACTGGGGGTGGAGAGTAGGGGACCCTTCTCAGTTATCCCCACATTTCTTTCTCATTTTGAAATTTTTTATTCTGTGCGTCCTTATATGCACTGCTTTGGCCACAGCTACCAACCCAAGCAGCCCTAACAATTTCCAGACATTTCTGAAGGAGCTCTTCCAGGAGACACCGGGTGAACAGCTTTAGAGCCCCAGAATTTTACTTCTCCTCTGTGGCTTAACCTAGTGATATGAAGAGAAATGCACACCAGCAAATATATCTTATAAGCCATTCTCCCTATATATTGTCTACTGTACTTTAAAACTCCAAGTCATCGAATATCAAGTTTTAAATCAGAGTTAACTCCATTCTAAAGTGGATAGCAACTACAAATGAATTTAAATCATTATTTGAAACAATATAAAAACTGTCATCTAATACTATTTTGATTTATGAGAACAAGAATTCTCAAACTGTTCTCATATCACCCCCCAATGCCTAAACAACCTTAATAAGAAGCAGCAGTACAAAATGTTCTGGATTTTAGTTGGGCTTAGTTTAATTTTTTAAGCAACATATGAATAAAAATTATCAAAAAAAATATGCCTACAGTTTAAAATTTTAAGGCAGGGAACACTAAAACATTTAGATAACTCAAAAACATTAGAAACTCATGGTAGAAGGGGGTCATTTACACTCCTGCCAAGAGGCAGAAAAACCAGTTCTCCACCAACTGACTTCCCTTAGACACTATAAAATTAATCTGACTTGTGGTCTTCTGATTCAAGCATAAATTATATTTATAAAACTGGCTACAATGTCATCATTTAAAGAAGGTCAAGAGTTTCCTACAAGGCTAATGATTCCATTCAGCCTGGAAAAGTATCTGTTGAATTGAATCAAGTGGTGCAGGGAAGAGAAATTTAAATTTAACTTTCCAGATTTCTAGATTCCCTAATCCTAAAGTTAACCCTTTGCACCAAAATAATCAACATCTCAATTCTTTAAGGGTTTAGCACAACATATTTCACCTACTTAATAGAACTTGAGTCACATTTCCTGATTTTTTTCTGAACTAACCAACTGTTAATGTTGGGCAGAGTTCCTCCTCGCAGACCAGAAACCTTATTAAAGGTTAATTTTTCCCTATACACCAAGAGCACTTAGCTCTCCCATATACATGTAACATAAGACTAATCCTTGTGGGATTTTAAACACTTATCCCTCAGAGATCTTGCACAATCTCTCAGAGACCTCTTTAACTTAAAGGTATTTAAGACTAGGTCATGTCATGAATATTTCCAGTCTAACAGGGTCTTGTTAATCCTTAGCATGAGCTGCGATTTCTTCCTCTAAAGGCTCTGTTGAGATTTCACCCCTTTATCCATGGCAATGTCCTAGCGAGTCACAACAAAGAAGCAACAATGTGATGTATGACAGAGAGACAGACACAATTTCCAATCTTGGCTCTGACCTGTACCTTACTCTCAGCCCTGGTTCCCTCTTTTCTAAAATGCGGGATGTGGCCTGCCAGCCAGGAATATTAGGAAAAAACATGAATGGTCCTTAGCAAGGGGCCTGGCCCCCAAAAGATGCACAATAAATGACAGCATTACTGAAAAATGAAGCCTACTTTTTTGTAATCCAATTTCCAGTGCGTTTAACTCTGTCTAAAAAAAGAAGGGCACCATGAAGAATAAGAGTTAGCCCAGTGAAGAGCATGGGAGCTGGAGTCTGTCGTTAGTTACGTCTAGTGATTCCAACTCATGGTGACCCCATATGTACAGAATAGAACTGTTCCACAGGATTTTCAAGGCTGTGACCCTTTAAAAGCAGATCACCGGGCCTGTCTTCCAAGGCACTTCTGGGTGGGTTCCAAGAGACAACCTTCCGGCTCGTGTGCGTGCCTGCATTTTCCAAACGTTCAGAAAATACAAAAAACATAGAAAATTATTTTAAAAATATATTAATCACCAGGGATAATCAATGTACACACACACACATTTATAGACAAAAAAAAAAAAATACATTGCCCATCAAGTCCATTCTGACCCATAGTGACCCAACGGGATGGAGTAGAACTGCCCCATAGGATTTCCAAGCAGTGGCTGGTGGATTCGAACTGCTGACCCTTCAGACTAGCAGCCAAGTGCTTAACCGTTGTACCACCAGGGCTCCCATTTATAGACAGGCTCTCTAAATTTTCAACAATGATTTGAGTATACAGTCTATCTATATATAATTGGGGCAGAGGGAGATTTTGCTTTCAAAGAAAGAAAGAGCCCACAGTACTGTCAGTTTTGTTCCCAAAGAAACAATATAAATGCAAATCTTTCAGGTCTAAGCTCTTCAATATAAATATTATCTAAGCTGTTTCTAAGCCCCCAGTGATCATTGCTCCCGTGCTCTTTCTACTTACTTTCTTTAACACTATTTCTGCTCATTACATGACTATGATTACTTACTAGGTGATTTTACCAGCCAGAGCCATTTGGGTTTATTCAAGGGTTTCTTTTCCTTAGATTGAAAAGGAGGGTCAGTTGTAATATCCACAGTCCCTTGCTCATCTCAATTAAAAAAATCTCCTTATGGTTTAAAGGAGCCCTGGTGGTGCGGTGGTTAAGTGCTTGGCTGCTAATCAAAAGGTCGGTAATTCGAATACACCAGCCACTCCTTGGAAATCCTATGCGGCAGTTCTACTCTGTCCTATAGGGTCACTATGAGCTGGAATCAACTCGACGACAATGGGTTTATAGTTTAAAAAAATTTTTTTTCTTAGATAATTAGCACCTTGCACAATATTCATACAATATTCTGGCAACTTTTTCTCTTTCATTAGAAACTACGTTATCCTGAATATTTTATCCAATGCCACCTCAATCCATCTTCCCTAAAAGAAAAAAAAGGTTATTTTATTCCTTTTCTCTACTTCTGAATGCCTAGGCTATTCTAACATCTTCTGGGTATTCACATTATTTACAAGAAGATAAAAAAAAAATCAGCATTAATTTTCTTTTCTCCCTCAATTTACATGCATATACCCACTTCTCCAGTGTTATTAAAACTTCAAATTATTCAGTTAACTCAAAATCAACTGTGTGATGCTACAAACTTGTTCAAAGTTTTATTGCCAAGTCTACAACATCCACAAATTTTGCCTTTTTAAAAAAAGGAAGACAGTTATAACATAGCTGCACATCAGTCAAATTAGATTACTTGGATACATTGATTATCTTTGATTATCCAGATATTCTGATAAAAAAATGTCATGATTAATGATAATTTTTTTTAGCATAAACCTAGTAATACTTTTTTATTAAGTTTCCTATCCCAGTATTCAAGGAACCCTGTTGGTGCAGTGGTTAAGCACTCGGCTGCTAACTGAAAGGTCAGTGGTTTCAATCCACCAGCCGCTCTAGGGGAGAAAGATGCGGCAGTCTGCTTCCATAAAGATTACAGCCTTGGAAACCCTATTAGGTAGTTCTACTCTGTCCTATAAGATCGCTACGAGTCAGAATCAACTCAAAGGCAGTGGGTTTTGTTTTGGGTTTACCCCAGTATTCACAGAGAGAGAAAACAACTGTTTTACATTCTGCTTGAAAATAAAAACCAAAATACAAAATTCAATTTGAACAATAAAATTCCACATGCTTCTGTCTTTTTCATATGTCTGCTAATACAGGAGCATTGACAGAAGTGGCTTCATCCCTGCTTATCAAACAAATGCTCATGCATTATATTTAAGTCTTGCAAAGGACCTGGTACTTCTCATTCAGAAGTTACTAATGTACTGAATTTAAAACGTTTAACCAGTTGTCATCAAGTCAATTCCAACTCATGGTGACCCCCTGTGTGTCAGAGTAAACTGTGCTCCATAGGGTTTTCATAAGTAGATCATCAGGTCTTTCTTCTGAGGCACCTCTGGGTAGACTGGAACCTCCAATCTTTTGGTTAGCAGCCAAGCGTGCTAACCATTTGCACCACCCATGGACTCCTTTAAAATGTTTACTGCCCTTAAAATTTTCCCAGAGACTTGCCAACCAGAGTCTTTGCATTTTTTCCCCTGAGATTCCAAGTCCCCTTATCACTTGGCTTCTCCCAGCCCAAATGTCTCTGCTGGTGTAAAATATATCATATCTCTCCAAAATACCTTTATCACATAATCTCTCTCCAAAACTGACCTACAATGTGTTAAGTGAGTATGACCTACCATTATGCAAGTGATATGATTTGCCAAAAACTTTCTTAACCAGTGGTATGGCACTAGGGTCCATTTACTGGGACCTGTGCCTGTACTAAGGAACTCTGTTAGCACAGTGGTTAAGCGATTGGCTGCTAACCCAAAGGTCAGTGTTCCAAATCCGCCAGCAGCTCCTCAGGAGAAAGATGTGGCAGTCCACTTCCATAAAGATTACAGCCTTGGAAACCCCACGGGGCAGTTCTACTCTGTCCTATCGGGTTGCTTTGAGTTGGAATCGACTTGACAGCAGTGGCTTTGGTTTTTGGTGCCTGCAGTATACCAACTTACACTGTTTATTAAATTTGCCAAGAGAATGATAAATGGCAAGTGCCTGAGTGTTATGCAGGATCTAGGATGAGCCAGGATATAGAAAGTAGAAACAAGGAAGCTCAAAGGAAAATGGGAAAGCCTGTGAGAAAGAAAACAGATGCAACAGTCTCCTGGCCTTTAGTGGCACAGGATCTGACTTCGGACTGTTTCAGCTCAAACCAGGTTCTACTGTTTTCTGGCTGTGTCAACTCCGGTCAGTGACTTCACCTCTTTGAGCATCAGTTCCCACATCTAGGAATAAGGATACTTATAGTGCTAATTCTTAGGGTGTCTGTGATGATAAAAAAAAAAGATAATCAAAGGGGGCAATGTGTGAAGTCCTCAGCACAGTACCCGGCATGTGGCAAACACAATAGATGTGAGCTAATCTTAAAGACTTGCTTACAAACTCAGGAACTGATAATGCCCTGAGAGATTCCAGATCATCAACTACACCTCTTCTAGGAGCCAGCCATATCACATCAGATCACAAGATTCGGCACACATCCTGCTTTTTGGCACTTATTAATTCTGGAGAGTTAATTAGAAAGTGAAATTTACTTCAGTAAAGGAATATGCAAACAGTTATGCAGAGTTAATCAATTATGCAGAGCTTCGTGGTCAGGAGGCAGCCCTGAAGTCTCACTGGCCGCCCCTGAGACATAAACTTGGAGTACGAGCTGGAAACCCCATCACCTTTATTCCTGCAGAGCCAACACAGCTGGGAAGGAGAGTTTGTTGTTCCTACCCCAAATATTTATACTTAAAGAGAACATAATCCTGGAATGATATTCACTTTATTCATTCAAAGATAAATTCCCTTCTTAGTTCTTCCCCCAAATAACCCCTGGGACTTCTTTCCTTCTTTCAAAAAGTATTTATTAGCATTTATTATATGCCAGACCCTGGGCTGGACTTCAGAGATAGGATGTAAGCAAAACAGTCCCAGTCCCTTTCCTTTCTGAAAGCTGAGAATAGTTCAGACAATCCACAACCCATTGGATTTGTGATTTTTAAAATGCACTACAGAATAATTTTGAATTACATGGAGTAGACAGAACTGCAGGCCTACAGCAATGAAATAAGCACCGACAAAAGGGTGTTCGTGGCAAATTTCATCCAAAACTATGCATCTACCCATATCTGAACATTCTTCCCAATTTTTCCCTTTGAGACAGGGATTGTTACCCTTTTAATGTACACATTTAACCATGGGAGGAATAACAAATTGTCTCCAGTACTGGAAATACTTAGGTGTATAGTGCCATCCTCCACTCCAGATACAACTCAAGTTCTCACCTCGTCCTCCCCACTCCCCCGCTTCCTCTGACCATCTCAGGAATTGTTCTTTCCTCCAAGCTGCATATGGCACTTAATGGCCTACAGCACACCTCACCTCCCTGCTACACACACCAGATGACAGCCTCTCAAGGATAGCAATGGATTAGTTTTCATCTGCACATGCCCCACAAAATCTACCGTACTGTCATGTATTCTCTACTACATAAATAAATACCCCTGATGTTGTTATCAATCAGTCAGTTGCCATCAAGTTGACTCCAGCTCATGGTGACCCCATGTGTCAGAGCAGAACTGTGTTCCACAGGGTTTTCAATGGCTGATTTTTCATAAGTAGATTGCCAGGCACTTCTTCCAAGGTACCCCTGCATGGACTCAAACCTCCAATCTTTTGGTGAACAGCCAAGCACGCTGACCATTTGCACCATTGGTATGAATGTCAAGGAATAAGGAGGCAGATATATGCTGGTTGGAACAGAAGGGGGCAGTTTTCCTCCACACAACTCTGCTAAATCAGACCAGCTACCAGCACCCCGGTCACCAGAAAGGGCGCTGGCAACTGCAGTAAAACATCCACAATTGTCCCCCATTTCCAGGGGGCCCAAACTGGCCGTGGTTCCTCTATACACCCCAGCTTCATATTGGCATTCTCCAGCATCCTTATACATGCTCCTCTTCCTTTGTCAGAATCACTATAAACTCAACTGGAGGAAAAAAAACAATTCTCAGCCTCCACAAACCTACCCCCAAGGGCAGCATTTCAAATGTGAACCAAAGCAAGTTTGATTTCTGAAGCCCTGAACCATTGAATAAGCAGAGAAAGAGCTAATATCAACCTATCCAACTGTACTGAAAGGTTTCATGGTTCTTTTTTTTTTTTTTTTTAAGTTTCTCAGAGCTGAGCAAATGAATGTTTAACCAAAGGCCAAAGCTCCATTTTCTGTTAAATTTGATTATTTTTTAACCACTTCTTTGAAAGAACATGATTATTTTTCCCACTAAAATTGTAAGATAACAAGGAAGACAAGAAAATTGCATTACAGAAAAAATACTTGAGCATCAAGGCTCTTCCACACAGCTATCACTCTTCATTACCAATTCTGCTTTTCAAGAGTCTCTTTAATCCCACCTATCTTATGCAGCATCAGGGTGGCATTTAGGCTTATCTACAGAAGACAAAAACTTCCAGCCTATGTTTACTCAAATCAGACCTTCATAAACAATCAGCAAATAATTTAATCTCGATTATTATGTGAAATTATATTTGAAAATTTATGCAAAAAATTCCACTCTTTTGCATTTGGATGCCAAATAAAGATTTTTAAAGAAACTATAGATCCAAAAGCTTGTTTTAAATCATCCTTAAAAGGAATCAAGATGTGCATATATGATGATGACTGACTAGCATAATATCCGCTTTGTGAAATTTTAACAGTACACAGCAACATTTTTTTCCATTCCCAATTCTCTCCAGGTTTTTGTCCAGGAAAAAAAAAAAAGTAATGCCTATTTGTCTAAAGAAAACAGAAACGTTCACTTCAACAAAAAATTCCATTACCCTGACTAGAGAGAGATCACAATTATAATACACGTTTATATGAGGGATTTACACACAAGGCTCTGAGAAAATATCACAGGTTGTGGTCAACCTGTTATCAGGCTAGTACAGATGGAGCTGATGATGCTGACAAGAGTCAAGGCCATCTGCCCCAACAGAGGAGTTCATGGAAACATCATCTGACCCAGACTGCCCCATTCCAGCAAAGCCAAGCTGTCCAGCTGACCTCGTTACTCTGACATAAACTGTGGAAAGATTTTGAGGGTAAAACTACCCTGGGCTCAGACTTCCAGGCCAGGCGGAGAGCCCCATCTACACTTGCCTCAATCTTCTTTCAAGGGGCACAGGCCAGAGTGTAACAGGAAGCGTGGCTGGAGAAGTCAGGAGAGAAGGAGAGCCAACACAAGAACCTGAAGACAATGGCCGCAAAGGCAGAGCTGAATCACACTGGAGGACAAATAATTAAAACAGAACCAGAAACAAGGTCTAGTTCATTTGTAAATCAATTGAGCTATCTGATTTTAAAACCAAACCACAGTATTTTTAATAATGTAATGTGAATAGTCTGCTTTTTAATTCAGAGATGAGAAACCTGTACTTAAGAATATTTTCAGTACCAGCTAGGTGGAGGCAGATATAGACACAAGAGAATTTTCTCTTCCTGCTTCCTATGCAGAGCCTACCAAGTAGGGCAAGGCGAACATAATCTGGTTCCTGTAGTTTTTTTCAACTCTAATTTCTGTGGAAAATAAGAGATTTCAGCTCAATCTTCACTTTCTCTTCTCCACTGCCTCTTCCTGTCACAAATCCTTCCTGTTTCGGTAAAAGTTATGACGTCAGTCTTGGAAGCACAGGCTGAGTATTAGAAACCCCGGGACTAATGAAAAAGGGCTAGAAAAATTAACTGGAACCCTTTGTTGGCACCAACAGGCCCACCATGCTCTGATATAAAAGCAGGTACTCACTGCGGGGAGACTTCTTATTTGGCTCTCATTTTTTAAGATTTGCATAGAATAATGATAACCAAAAAGATCTTTTAATAACAAATTAACAAAACCACGCACATTATAGAGAGGAAAAAGCTTTCTGAGCACATAGCAAAGCACCAATTCAGGGCTGGTGGCTCAGCGGAAACATCATTCTAACACCCAGACTGCTAACAGACAAAAAGCTTATCCACCTTGGAACACCATCATTTCTGATGTGTTTTACCTGTATAACCCAGTTCATTATCACTAGTAGATGGGAAAATGTATAATTAGAGTAAGGAAAGCTAAAAATTACCCTAAGGAAGTTCCATGCCTCAGCACATTCTAAACTCCCATCTTCTAAGCAACTCTGTTCTTTTTCCCTTGCTCTTTATCTCAATCTTGACTGCTAATCCCTCTGTAGGATATTAATTACTCTGTTACAATTTCCTTAGTCCACAAACAAGGACAGCACAACACAATAAAGTCCAAAATGGATTAACATTTTATTTATTGTATTAACAACTTAACATACTGTAATTGCATATTGGTTCATACTTTGCTGCACATTATAAAGAAACAGGCAATTCTTCCCCCTTTGTCTTCAGCTTAACCGACTTTGTAATTTTTTTTAAACCACTAGAAATGTTTCAAAGTAATCTGTGTAGCTAGCAATTTGCCTATAAAGGTGATTTTCTTTTAGAGACCGACTGCATGAAACCAAATGATAGATTTTTCACAAGACTGACTAGGAGTTAAGATCACTTATATAAGGGCCCAGGAAGGAGAAACTCAGTGTGAATCAGAATGTCTAGCCCTAACCTTTATTTAGTTCAAATTCTGATGCTGTGTAGGCCTAAATTCACACAAAACTGCAAGGAAAATAAATACAGGCCGTGTATGCATGAATAATGAAAATGAGACGGAAAAGCATACAGAAGAGATGTGCTTCCTGTTTTTATAGTGAGTTCAGGAAGGCATTCAGCTCACCTTGACTTGTTACAGATCTGCGCAGAAATCTAATCAAGAAGCTTGCAGTGATCTCAGCACTAAGTTTAAAATTCAAGTCTCAAGGCAAACAGTTTTGCTGAACAATTTTTCGAGGAATTCCTCAGGCGGCTTGTAAAATGAAGTCCAAAATATCTTTCCACTAGCTTATTTTCCACATCACTCAAGCTCAGAGAATGCCAACACTGAATTATTTTCTTCGTCTGTGCCTCCCAAGCATAAATTACACTATATTGTAATTACATGTGTCCCCCTCATTAAACTGTAAGCCCCTTGAAGGCAGGGATTATGGTGGGGTTATTATATCATAGCATTAGTCACCTGTGGGAGTCCCTGGGTGGTGTGAACGGTTAACATGCTCGGCTGCTAACCAAAAGGTTAGAGGTTCAAGTCCACCCAGAGGTGCCTTGGAAGAAAACACTGGTGGTCTACTTTCCAAAAATCACTACTGAAAACCCTATGGAGCATAGTTCTACTCTGACACACGTGCAGTTGCCATGAGTCAGAATCGACTTGACAACAACTGGTTGGCTGGTTGGTTAGGACTCACTTACCTAAAGCCTTTCTTATATCAATAATCTCTAACAGGCAGAACAGAGATCTCATTTTAATGATTAAAAGAAGGAAGAAAAGTAGCCCCGTGTCCTGAGAAATTTTCAACTTGATAAAAGAGGAGGGAGTGTTGTGTAAAGGCAACAGCTGGCAGGCTCCCAAAGCAGAAAGACCCAGGATTAAATCCCTGCTCCATCACTCAGCACATAAGATTATCCATGCTGCTCAACCTTACAGCATTAGTCTCCTCATCAGATACGGGAATATGTTACCAGACCACCCTCACAGGCTCAAGAGGAATAAGTCAGACAATGTATGTAAAGTACCTAGCAGGGAGCCTGAATCATGGCAGGTGTTTAATAAATTGCACCTGCTATTATTGTTAATATGCCCTGGTGGTGCAATGCTTAAGCGCTCAGCTGCTAACTGAAATGTCAGTGATTCGAACCTGCCCAGTGGCTCCACAGGAGAAAGACCTGGCAATCTGCTCCTGAAAAAGATTACAGCCTAGAAGACACTATGAGGCAGTTCTACTCTTGTCACATGGGCCGCTATGAGTCAAAATCAATTAGATGGCACCTAATAACAACAACATTATTATTATTCATTTTTTCACCACTCCCATTTCCCCCCCACCTCTACTACACAGTCAACTGTATGTATTTACACACATACACAGACTCTGGAACTCTGCCATCCTTGCCCCTGGCTCTCTCTCTCCCCTGACTCCCACCTTCCAACATCAGGTAACCTCCTGTGCCAAAGGCCATTGGGTTGGGATCCTATTATAACCTCTGGCACCAGCGTTTGTTCTGAAGAAAAAGAGAGGTGAGGCCTTACAGAGAACTTCTGAATGATTCCTACTATAATGAGGAAATTAAAACTTTAGGAAAAGTTATTTAATCATTCACATTAAATGTAAGCAGTCAAAATGCTCATCTCTTTCCATTAAATATTTTCCAATTACTGAACAAGCATGTTGTTGTTTTTGTTGGATGCCATCAAGTTGCTTCCGACTCATAGTGATCCCATGTACAACGGAACGAAACACTGCCCGGTCCTGCACCGTCCTTACAATCACTGTTATGCTTCAGCCCATTGTTGCAGCCATTGTGTCAGTCCATCTCGTTGAGGGGTCTTCCTCTGTTTCACTGACCCTCTACTTTACCAAGCATGATGTCCTTCTCCAGGGGCTGCTCCCTCCTGATAACATGTTCAAAGTATGTGAGACAAAGTCTCACCATCCTTGCTTCTAAGGAGCATTGTGACCATACTTCCAAGACAGATTTGTTCATTCTTCTGGCAGTCCAGATATATTGAATATTCTTTACCAACACCATAATTCAAAGGCATCAATTCTTCTTCAGTCTTCTTTATTCATTGCCCAGTTTTCACATGCATATGAGGTGACTGAAAACACCAAGGCTTGAGTCAGGCACACCTTAACTGTAGGGTGACATCTTTGCTTTTTAACACTTTAAAGAGGTCTTTTGCAACAGATTTGCCCAATGCAATTCATCATTTGTTATCTTGTCTGCTGCGTCCATGGGCGTTGATTGTGGATCCAAGTAAAATAAAATCCTTGACAACTTCAATTATTTTCTCCATTTATCATGATATTGCTTATTGGTCCAGTTGTGAGGATTTTTGTTTTCTTTACATTGAGGTGTAATCTATGCTAAGGGCTGTAGTCTTTGATCTTCATCACTAAGTGCTTCAAGTCCTCTTCACTTTCAGCAAGGAAGGCTGTGTCATCTGCATAATGCAGGGTGTTAATACGGAGGAGCATGAAGGAATTACCAAGGCCAGGGATTGTGTATAACTTTCAACTCTGCTTTCCAAGCACCCTCCATAGCACCTGACACTCACTAGGAGCTCAATAACTTTGTTGAATGAACAAACAAATACACTGTCAGTGCTTGAACCAGCAGGTAACAAAACTTATTTACAAATGAGGAATGAATACACAAAAGTTCTTTCAAAGATATTCTTACACATGGTTCCTGTTTTTACACGCAGACTTTCCTGTTAAAAGTCATGACCAGAATCCTGTAATGTATTGAAAAAAACTGGTTTATTGCTAGTAGTCTCTAAGATTCTGTGATCGCCTCAGGCTAACCTATTCCTGTCCCAAGTTTTCAAGAGGAAAAGCCTAAAAGACATTTTGTCGCCTCATGTTATATATAGGTCTATCACCACTGAAAAGCAGGTAAAAGGACTTCAGAAAAGATGGAGTTCCCAAGAGAATTAAATGTGCCTTGAATGGCAAAGGCACATTTTAGACAATTTATCTCATGAACAGCCAAAGCTCCAGGCTCAATCTAATTCTTTCCATTATCAACGAATGCCAATAAGAAGAAGCATAAAAGTTAGAGGACACACTGACTCCTCCTTCCAGTTTTCTCAGGTAAGCTGACTGTTGGTTGGCTTCAAGAAGAGTAACATTCTCCTCATGCTTCCTTCACCCAACCTTATCCCTGACAGAACTCAGAGCAAATGATTTATTTGGGTCAGGACTGATGTTGAGAGAGCACCAGATTTGGAGTCAAGAAACCTGATTTCTAGTCCATGCTCTACCATAAACCAGATGTGTGCCTTGGGCAATTTATTTCACCTCTCTTGGCGCCCACCTCCTCAACTGTGAAATGAGGACATTGGATTAGATGATCACAGAGGTTCCATGCTCTACCAGGACATGAAGCCTACATATTCAGGTTGGAAGATGGGCCAATTTTGTTCCTTGGCTGCTGACTAAATCCTATTTTTAAATCTTGCTTCTTAGTCTCCTGAAAAGTTGGCTTGAGAGAATAAGACACAGCCAAACAATCTGGAAGAACCAGCACTATTAAACAAAGCAGTGAGAGAGTCAAAATTCCCTAATGGTACGCTTGGAATTCAGTGTCACTTGGTAGCTGATCCTTTCTATGCTGGTGCTGCCAAATGTATCAGGGAAGTTCTTTGAAAGAAGTCTGAAGTTTCAAGAGGCCATATATATATATACGTATATATGTATATGTATGTATATGTATATATATATATATTTCTTTTTCTTTCCAAATCTAGATAAAATCACTTTCGTTTAAAAGTAGCATTTTAAAAATGTTACCAAAAGATCAATCTCTCCCACTTTTTCTCCTTCCTCTCTCTCTACTAACCAATGAAGACATTTTGAAAACATCCAACCTTTCGCATTAACTGCCTGCTCAGTGTGAAGAAACCATGCTATACAGATTTGCTGGAGGCCTCATGCAATTACTGAGCCAGGACATCGTTTCCAAGGAAACAAGTTAAAAAAAAAAAAAAAGCACAGATAGGTCTCGCACATTTAATATGTAGATGAACGAGGTCACTCAGTGGTATTTCACTAATAGGCAAGAAGATAGATTAAACCCCTCTACTCTTTTTTTCTCCACTTACACTAGGAGGAATTTATTTGGGGCTTTTACAACAGATATAATGATTCTCCCTTGGCAATGTGGTTTCCAAAATACAAGACTCCAAAGAGAGTTCGTTACAGTTAATCAAGCGAAAAGCAGCTCCTGTTGAAAAAGTCTAAATGAAGAAAGGAAAAAAGGGTCCTGAAGCACTGAATCTAATTCTAGACGCTTGTTTTTGCAGCCTGCATGATAAAAAAACAATGGCACAGCACATGCCCCTTTGCCAACTCTTCACACAACAAGCAGATAGAATTCCCATTCTGATCTTCCCACGCAGCCAGGGACATGCACAAGAAACTCACAGTTCCCAAGTTGGAGGAGCGACTTTGGCTTCCAAATGGAAAAGGGGAGCCAAAGAGGTGGTGCTCTGTCCTGCCTCGTGGACAAAGACAGGGGATCGAAAGCACTGGCAGTTGGGAGGCAGAGGGGGCCAGAAGCCAAGGGTGAGGGGCTGAAGGAAGGCAGCTTTTCCTGTGACGGACATCCTCAGAGGGCCAGAACACAACGCTGCCATCACACATGTCAACTGTCCCTTCCCAGCCTTCCTTTATGAAAAGTGGAAGCAGCCAAAAAAGGGGGAGTAGGTCAATTCATAACACTGCAGTAACAAAAACAAATAAATGCTTTCTGGGATAAGGGCAGAGAGGATGAAGAAACACTTGTGTATACTAGCATCCAATTAGACAGCCCTGCTTGGCACAGGCAGGGTGAGGCTCCCCACAGCTACAGAGCCCTGGAACACCAAGACACAATGATTTCAAGCTTTCTTAGTTACAAACAAAAGCCCATTGTGTTTGAGGCAGCCTGCTGCCAATTTGTCTTACACCTACCAAAAAGGCATAATTATTAGTTTCTTCCTTGTCTGTCTGCCTTTTTCTCAGCTCTATGAAGAGTAAACATATATTTCACTACTTTAAAGGCAGGGGAAGGGTGGGAAAGACAGAAGCAAGTCCGGAACAGGAACATTTTCCATCCAGACATCAAGGAGACAAGGGACTCATGCCATCTCCATAAAGATGATGGCACTTGGACCCAGATCCATGAGGACTGTCCATTTCCCAGTTTTCTAATAATAATCAGCCTCTTTCACATTTCTCTGAAGGCCTTCCTTAAACTTCTCTCCTTGCCCTTTTACTCTGTGGTCTTAAATGAAACCCACCTCTAGCCGTCTTCCCGCTGAGCACAGGCTTGTACTGTCTACTCTGCCAACTGGATATTCTGTGTGACACTTTTGAGGGTCCTTTCATTTTCCCATTTTGTAAAAGTGGTTGTGTCTCAGAAAGTTAAAAAGAAATTAACTTCATCATGGCCTGCGGGATGAAAAATAAAGAGGCATTAGGCTTCCAAGCCTTTAAAATGAGCCAACTGTGACAATGTCACATGAAGGGGGTGACTGGGAACAAAGACCGCAGAGGATCACAGAGATCTGTTTCCACCATATGTCTCACTTTAAGTAAAGAAAGGTCAATGTTGGGGCTACCTTCAATTAAAAAAAAAAAATGAATCAACAACCCCATTTTTTTATTCATAAGTCTGGCACTTCTGAAAAAAAATTTAAATTATCATTATCTACTTTCTACAAAATGTTCTCTCTTCCCTTGTTTTGAATACATTCATCATAATTTCTTCTCTGTTCCCATACATCCTTTAACTTATGTCCACTCACTGAAAAAAATTTCCAGTTTGCCATTACGCCCAATGCTTGAAAATGAAAGGCAAAGATAATAAGATCAAACAATGAAAAAAGGAAGCCAAAGAAAAATTCAGTTATAATATTCAAAGACAGAAGTTTGCCCTGTGGCATATTTATCTGTCCTAAAAGAGCTTCACCAAAGGGAAATTTAAGCTCTACATTTATGTGTGTGTTCCCAGAAGACTTCAAATGTTGCTTCTCTAATGTGAACGTTGAAACAACATTACTGAGTTTATATTTAATAACATCTTCATCTTACATTTGTAGAGTGCTTTGTTTTTTAAAGGTCGGCAGTTTGAATGCACCAGTCATTCTTCGGAAACCTTATGGGGTAGTTCTACTCTGTCCTATAGGGTCACTATGAGTCAGAATCAACTCGATGGCAACAGGCAATAGGTTGTTTTTTTTTTTTTTTGCTGTTGTTTTCATTTATAATGTGGTACAAACAGTTAACGTGTTTGGCTGCTAACTGAAAGGTTGGAGGTTTGAGTCCACCAGTGGCTCCACGGGAAGAAAGACCTAGCGATCTGCTCCTGTAAAGATTACAGCCTAGGAAACTCTACAGGGCAGTTCTGCTCTGTCATATAGGGTCGCTATGAGTCAGAATCAACTCGGTGGCACGAAACAACAACAGAGGTACCTCAGAAGAAAGGCCTAGTGATCTACTTCTGAACAATCAGCCACTGAAAACCCTCTGGAGCACAGTTCCACTGTGACATATATATAAAACAAAACAAAACTAAACCCCTCTCTGTCAAGTCACTCCTGACTCACAGCAATCCTATGGGACAGTAGAACTGCCCCACAGGGTTTCTAAGAACAGCTGGTAGATTTGAACTGCTGACCTTTTGGTTAGCTGCTGAGCTCTCAACACTGCACCACCAGGGCTCCCTGATGCATACAGGGTTGCCATAAGTCAAAATCGACTTGACGGCAACTAGTCGTTTATAATAATAAAGGTACTCTATATAGTAAGACAACCATTTGATTAACTGACATTAGATACAAACTGTACCTAACTGTTCCGACTTACATACAAATTTGACTTAAAGACAGACACAGGAACTGAACTCATTTATAACCCAGGGGTTGCCTGTAAAGCTAGAAGGTTGGCAGCTTTGTGACTAGATGCCACACCCTTGACCCCTAATCCAATGCTCCTTTTGCAATACCTCCCTCTTCAATGCTCTTTATGTCAGTAGAAAGTTCACCCTAGACTAGCCAAGCTGAAAAGATATACATTCTCTTTACTACTAGACAAGTATATACCCCAACACTGTGAATTCCTGGCTAGCAAGCAGAGTCAGCAAATTGAGGCAAACGTGTTTCTGAATTATAAATCTTCTTGTGGGTCAACTAATCCCCTAGTGCTAATACCAATCCTAGCATGGAAGCACCAGAGACCCCATAAATGTGGGTGCTTAACAGACAGATCACTGGTGTGATTTACAGAAGAAGCCGGAAATACAGCCAGGGCTTTCACTTAAGGCCTCTGATAATGGCTGTCACAGACAAAGGAAAGAGAGAGCAGCCAATTACCAGGGAATTTAATTCCCGATAAACACCAATTTGGAGTAATTGATAAGAGGATGAGGGGAGCCTTCCTTTCCTCCTTAGCAGGATTTCTTTACAGTAGCTGGATAATTGCTCCTGTTCTCCAACTGCCTAGCCCCACAACTGGGGACTAGCATGCCATCCGCATACAGACTACCAGAATTAGGTTCAAAACCAAAACATCAATAATATGGTTAAGCTTTTTACAAATACTATATCATGGCATGCATGTGTTAAGTAGGAGCCCTGGTGGTGCAGTGGTTAAGAGCCCAGCTGCTAATCAAAAAGTCAGCAGTTCAAATCCACGAGCTGCTCCTTGAAAATCTTACAGGGCAATTCTACTCCGTCCTATAGGGTCGCTATGAGTCGGAATCGACCCGATGGCAATGGATTTTTTTGGTTTTGCGTTAAGTAAGTGTGATTTCTCTGAACAAAGTGTAAACTATCAGGGCAAAATAAACTGAATTTTCTATCTGGAGTTGCACAGTCAGCAGAAACATAAAGTGGAAATGTTCCTCAAGATTTTTTTTTCTTTTGTCTTTTTCTTTTATGAATCTGCTGAGTTATTTCAATGGCACATCAAGCTCCACTTACATAGTCACACCTCCTCTCTCTTGCGCTGCAATCACAGGTAACGAGCCTCCAATGATAAGATTTATTCTCAGCATCCTAGCATGCTGAATGCAATTCCAGTCACATCGCTGCATACCGTGGAGATGAGGTACCCAACACTGATTAGGAAATGACGGTATGCCTCCCTCCATTTTAAAAGGTACCATGCGTTAAAAATTTAGCACATGGTCTCAAACTCTTCTTGCCTCATTCTCATCAGTTGAGCATTTTATAAAATGAATATGGTGCTACTGGACATAACACTTATAGGTAATAAGAGCCAGGAAGGTGCTCAACAAAGGAAGGAATAAATTCAGGCTTACCAAGTGCCTACTATGTGCTGGGCAGAACGCTAATCACTACCACATATTTCATCTCACCCTAATTTTCCAGAACACCCTGTTAAGTGGATGTCCCCATTATACAGATGATGAGGTTCAAGAGATTAAGTTACAAGGTCACAGTGCTGATCAGTGCCATGATTTGAACATGGGTCATTCAAACTCCAAAGTCTAGTGCAATTTCTACTCATGTCCCAAATAAGGGTGAGGTTGCTCCTTTGATGAAACCACCAGCATTAAGAAAGACTTAAGCTGATCTTGAAGATGGTTAAACAGAATTCTCTGTGATCTAATCTGCTTCTATCCAGGACTGGACAACTCTGGGCCACAAAGAGTCTGGCAAAGCAGTTAGACCTGGTCTTGGATTACAACATACTAGCTCAATTGACAGACCATCTTTTATTCAACAAACCATCCTAAACTATTTCAACTCACGTTTTACATTCCAAAAACTGATTCCAGATACTGATTTCTTTGGACACTTAATTCCCTTTAATTTAGGTTTCATCAATTGACAAGATAATGGCTATGAAATTTCACGTCTTAAACCATGAGTTCTTCAAATAACTAACTCTCCAAACACCACACCTCCGTGCAGAAACCTAGGAATGCAGGAGTAGGAATGCATGTTTTGGGTAACAAGGTAAACCTTAAACATTTGTGTATATCAAATAGAAAATCAACTTCACTAATTCTTTGCCCTCAGTCACAGCCCATCAGAAACCAGCAAGTCTGCCTGCCAGGTTTCTCCTGAATTTTATGTATTTTCTCTTAATTTCAGGTATATGAATGATAGTCTGTTTTTCTAAGTTCAAAGGCAGGAGTAACAGGAAGAGTTATTTAACATAAAAGAAGCAGGACAAGAGGAAAATGTGCCAAAAATAATTCTGCTCTGTTGTTATTTATACTCCTTGAACAATAAAAGCACAAAGTTTGCCAAAGATCTTGGGAAAATCCTGTTAAAACACACACATTACAAAGTCTCCAAAAGCCTTCTGAAAATAACACGTAATCTAGAAGACTGCTCAGAAAGAATCAAAATGGACTAATGCTATAAAAGTGCAAATAATGCCCAATTTTATATAGAATATAATCTAAAAAGTCATTTTTAAGTTCATTTTTGGAAACTCGGAAAATATTTGCCTATAGAACCAATGTTACTATTGACAGTACAGTTTACAAGCAACATCACAAATGTGTTTAGTTTTTTAGCAGGATCTTTTTTTAAAAAAATCAATTTTGAGGCAGAATCTACTTAAAGTGTACCCATTTTGCATATACGGTTCACTGTGTTTTGACAAAGTACCTACCTATGTAACCATCACCACAATCAAGATATAGAATGTGCTGACCACCCCCAGAAAGCTCCCCTGTGTTCCTTTGCAGTCAATCCCCCCTCACCCGGTCCAGACAACCAGTGACCTGCTTTCTGTAACTATACACTACTCTTGCCTGTTTTAGAACTTCATATAAATGGATTCATACAGTACGTAGTCTGTTGCGTCTCGCTTCTTTGACTCAGCACAATGTTTCCAAGATTCAGATATGAATTCATGCATGACATATCTATCAGCAGTTTGTTCCTTTTTGGTGCTAAGCAGTATTCCACTGTATGGATATACCACAATTTGTTTAACCATTCGTTAAGTGATGGATACTTGGGTTGTTCCAGTTTGGGGCTGTTATGAATAACGCTGCTATGAGCATACACAAACAAATCTTTTTGTGGAAACATGTTTGAACTTATCTTGGGTAAAGACCTAGGAGTGAAATTCTGGATCATATAGTGAGTGTATGTTTAACACTATAAGTTAAATGGCTTTTGCCAAATGGCTTTCCCAAATGATTTTACATTTTACACTGCAATTAATAGTAAGGTTTAAAAGGTAACCCACAAATGTCTTTTTAATCTTCAGCATCTGGTATTATGGTATGAAAGACAGAGGACAGCTGTTGAGAAGAATGTCCTCATTTTTCTGTCGGCTAACGAAAACCATTTTGTCCATTTCAAAATTTCTTTTTCTCAAAACCCAGTGATGTGCCTTTCTTCCACTCTCCCATCTCCCTAGATTGCTAGGTACTCACAGCTCTCCTACTAACCCCACTCTAAATCCCTGACTGAAGCTACAGAACTTGGCTGAGTTCTCATTCAAAATGTGTCATTTTTCAAAGCTACATTCTTTTCCTTTTCTTCCTCTTCCCCCACAAATCAAAATTTCTGCCCCCTCTGTTTAACTGCTCATGTGTAGGGATTAGGAAGGCAGTCTGATTAAAAATGACCTTTATATGAAGGACTGGTGACCCTTTTAAATGAAGATACTTAAATAAAGGTTAAAGAGAGAGCTGTCTCAGTCAATTGGCATAACATAGTTCATGAAGATATGGTTCTACATCCTAGTTTGGTGAGCAATGTCTGGGGTCTTAAATGCTTGCAAGAAGCCATCAGATACAACTATTGGTTTTCACTCAACTGGGGCAAAAGAGAAAGAAGGAAACCAAAGACTCAAAGAAGAAACTAGTCTACAGGACTAATAGCTCACACGAACCATGGCGTCATCTATCCTGAGACCAGAAGAACTAGATGGTGACCAGCTACCACTAACAACCATTCTGACCAGGGATACAGTAGATAGTCCTGGACAGAATGAGAGAAAAATGTAAAACAAACCTCGAATTCCTAAAAAAGGCCAAACTTACTGAACCAGTAGAGACTAGAGGATCCTCAAGACTATCGTCCTGATATACCCTTTAAACTTGGAACTAAACCCACTCTCAGAGATCACCTTGCAGCCAAATCATAGATTGGCTCATAATAGATTGGCTCATAAAATAAACAATATCATCTGTGAGTAATCTGCTTCTTTAAATAATCATCTATATGAGACCAAACCATCAATATTTCCCCTACAGTAAAGAGGAGAAGGTAGTGGGGGTAGGGCAGAGAAGCTATAACAATGGAAGCAGAACAACCAGAATGGAAATAATAAGAATGCTGACACATTGTGAAAAATGTAACCAATGTCACTGAACAATATGTACAGAAATTGTTAAATGAGAACCTAATTTGCTCTGTAAACTTTTACAAAAAATACAATAAAATAAAATACCGAACCAAACCTGTTGCCGTCAGGACAGAGTAGAACTGCCCCATAGGGTTTCTAAGGAGCAGCGGGTGGATTCAAACTGCCAACCCTTTGGTTAGCAGCCTGCTCTCTTAACCACTGTGCCACCAGGGCTCCATGTTATAAAGTCAAGTGAAAAATTGGAGGTTGGTATATAAGGTAAACCAGGGGAAGATTTATTATCTTAGGATAGGAAGTTCACTGTTTTTATAGGTTAGACCTTCTGTTCCCCAAAGTTATTTCTGCTTTTCGTAGTTTCCTTCTTCTATACCTCTGAACTCAAAGATTCTCAAAACGTCCCAAGTTCTTTTTACAGCAGAACCCATAGCAATGGCAGCATGATGGTTGCAAGGGGCATCATTTGTAAACTGCTGTTACCATCTATACTAGAATAAGATCTATAATAATCATTTTAGCTACTAGTTCCTCTAGAATTCACCCTACTACGCATTTTGCTATACAGCATTCTCAACCCTAGGAACAAATACACACGTACTTATCTGAAGAACCCCTCAGCCGTATCATCAACATCACATACTTTCATGATGTTGCTAAAGGACACCTGCCATGGGCCTACTGTAAAAGATCAGATTTCAGAAACTCAAGCATAAAAGCAATTCTGCCATCAAAACAAGGCTGTTGTCAATAGATTTTCAGCCTAGAACCGTGATTAGCCAGCTCATACTGAGGCATGAAAGAGAAACAAAATCAGTGCCTTTGATACACTAATGCCACTGTGTTCTGCTATTTCAACTCTTAGGAATAAAGTTCCCCAAGAGCTTAGCTATCAGTCAGGAAATGGACAAAACACTTCTGGCTCAAACGATCATTTTAGAGTTTTAGTGGAACTAACACGTCCAAGTGGATCAGAACTGCTTCAATTAAACGATACAAGCTGATGTACCACAAGAGTCCAATTTAATTTGGTGGGTTGATCCTGTTGCAGGTTACAGACAGCTCTCCTCTACAACAGAAAATAAAGCTGGTGCTCACGTTGGTTCCTCATTGCTTCTTATCTCACCCCCCTGCCTACTTACTCTGGAGCTTGAAACCAGCTCCAGCCTTCCAAGAACAGAAAAGCCCACAAAAGCCCTCTAATCACTTCCGAGTTGTGCAGACTCTAAGGCAGCCCAATCCTAATAGGCACTTGAGAAACAATTACTTTCTTGAATTTCTGGAATTACTCTGGTCATTTTCAACTACCACTTTGCTCACCTACCATTTCTCTTTCCTTGTCTGATGCTTACTTAGCCTTTGGAGCTGTATGAAAATGGGTTGAGCCAGGATGGAAAAAAAAAACAAGCAAATATCAGCACTTTCAATCTTCTAGCATTGCAGTGAAGTCTTTGTACTCAGTAATTTGGTGGTGCTGCAGCACCAGGTAAACTCATTATCATCACTCCAGGAAATGAGGCCAAAACTCAGTTCATATAACAACTCTCCCCATCACTAATCATCCAAGCTTCAAATACTCTCCATTCTTGGTACCAAATAACAACCAAAAAAACAAGGTTATTTTAGTCAATTCCTAGGCTTCACGGAGATTTCTTTCCACAAAAATGAACGCTTTGTAATGCTAAGCAGATTCTTACACTAAAAACAATTCTAACATCTCCTCTTCAGAATGACACAGCCACTGCGTCTTTGACACTATGCTGTCCTGGAGCTGAAGAGCTGAGATGAATCAGCAACGAATCATCTTATAACAGAGCTGACATGACACAAGATGCATTAATAGGAATAAGACACTCAAGGACTATGAAGTAACCTCCCTACTATAATCTAGACAGTAGTGGGATTCTTACTTGAATACTACATATGTAGTCTGAGGTTCCAATTTTTAAGATGTGTGAACAAACCAGAACAAGCCCAGAAGACATGCATTTAGAGAAAGACTGTGTTCCTAAATGCATTTTAAAAAAAAAGTTTTACATTGTCTTAGTCATCTAGTGCTGCTATAACAGAAATACCACAAGTGGATGGTTTCAACAAACGGAAGTTTATTCTCTCACAGTCCAGTAGTTCAGAAGTCCAAATTCAGGGTGTCAGCCTCAGGGGAAGGCTTTCTCTGTCAGCTCTGGAAGAAGGTCCTTGTCATCAATCTTCCCCTGGACTAGGAGCTTCTCTGCACAGGAACCCCGGGTCCAAAGGATGCACACCACTTCCAGTGCTGCTTTCTTGCTGGTATGAGGTCCCCTGTCTCTCTGCTCGCTTCTCTCTTTTATATCTCAAAAGAGACTGGCTTAAAACACAATCTAATCTTGTAGATCTCATCAACATGACTGCCACTGTTCCATCTTATTAACATCTTAGTGATAGGATTTACAACTCGGGAAATCACATCAGATGACAAAATAGTGGACAATCATACAGTACTGGGAATCATGACCTAGCCAAGCTGACAGATATTTCTGGGGGACACAATTCAATCCATGACACACATCTATCCTCAAAACTCAAAAGAAGAGAAATGGAAAAGAGACTATTTACTGAGCATATACTACATTCTTAGTATTCTTTATATGTCCCTTCCTTTAATCCCTAAAACAACCCTAAAAAGTAGGTCTTATCCCATCTGTGGAGTCCCCAAATGGTGCAAATAGTTTACACACTTGGCTACTTACCAAGAAGTTGGTGGTTCAAGTTCCCTCAGAGTGATCTTGGAATAAAGGTCTAGCAATCTAGTTGTGAAAAATCAGCCACTGAAAACCCTACGGAGCACAGTTCTACTCTAACACACATGAGGTCCCCATGAGTCGGAACTGAGTCAACAGCACCTGGTAATTTGTACAGATGTAGAAACTGAGGCTCAAAGATATAAGCAGCTTGCCCTGCTAAGATTCCTCAGCCCTTCTCTCTTATAAAATCCAACTGCTACCAGGAAGCTCCTCAGATACCTCAAATTTAGCAGATCCAAAATTGAATTCACTTCCATTTTTTCTACATTTTAATAAATATTTCCATGAGAAAAGGCAGTTCATAAAGGCTTAGCAATCAATAATAGTAGGTTATTACTACTATTAGTAATAGTAACACTATCACTGAATTCTTCAGATACTGGATATGCAGCTATTCTGTTGAGAAATTTATACTTCTGTTTCCTCTCTCTTCTTTCTTCTCCCACCGACCTACCTACCTGCCTTGTCTGTCTATCCCTCACTGAAAGAACTATTTCAGAAAGTCTGGTGGTTTACTGACATCATCATAAACTCTAAGGTTTAAAAGAGTCTAACAAACATTTTACTGTAACCTTGAAGCAATAACTGAATTATCAGCATATCAGAAAAGATATGCCAAATTATCAACCAACAACTTGGCTAAAGTTCAACTCTGGGGGTACTAATTAATTCATTGAAAATAATGTTGCAATACCCTTCCAAAAGTAGGTGTCAGGACAATGCCACCAACATACAACTGGAGTGGATGAGCAGAACAGAAACATACCTCTGCCCCATCCTGCCTCCTAATCTGCAGCTGCTACTCACCATCATCTCCTGCGTGAATCATTTGAGCCTTTGACTGAAAGCATGCCCAAAGGACAAGCATATAATGTTAAGCAAAGGATTCTTCAGGATACTGCATTTCATTTATAAGGCTTGTTTACACAGCCTTTTAAATAGCTCAGCTCCAAACTGCCAATCTCTGAATACCTCATCCCTGTCAATAACCACAGGAAAAACCAATTTTTAATGGTGAAAGTAGGAGGAGGGGTGGCTCAGTGGTAGAATTCTGGTCTTCCATGCAGGAAACCTGGGTTCAATTCTAATTGTCTAATTGTCTAATTGTCTAATGCACCTCGTGAGCAGCCACCACTCGTCTGTCACTGGAGGCTTGCATGGTGCTATGATGCTGAACAGGTTTCAGGGGAGCTTCCAGACTAAGGTGGACTAGGAAGAAAAGCTTGGTGATCAACAGCCGAAAATCAGCCAGTGAAAACCCTATATATCACAACAGTCTAATGCGACTGATCATGGGGATGGTGCAAAACTGGGCGGTGTTTAGTTCCATTGTGCATGGGGTCACCATGAGTCGGGAGCAACGTGAAGGCAGCTAACAACAGCAGCAGCACACAGTCTTAAAAATAGAGACATTTCATGTGGTTATTTAAAATTCACCCATTTAGAGTTAATGTGTATTTTTTATACTATATCTCACCTTCCTATCAAGTATAGGAATTGTGGACAATTATCAAGTATAGAAAATTGTGGACCACTGTGAAATAAACACCTCCTTGTAGCTACTCCCTGTGATGTGGGCTTCATGGAATCGACCTTGTAAGCAGCAGCTCAACTGCAACGCAACCTCTGCCCTATAGTCTAGAGTCTGCCCTGATTCCCTGGCATGGGGCTCATGTTAAAACCAGTGTTTGTTGTCTCTGTCTATGGCATATTAATGCATATAGCACGTTTCTCCTGAAGAGCAGCCAAATATATCTCTCTTTGTACAGCAGTCTCAGCTGCGCTGGGCCATCCGGACCACCTAAAACGACATACATCATAATAGCCTATATTCAAAGTAGATCATGATAAACATACCCTCCAAATCAAGTGAAATTGTACCAGCCATTTTCATGCGACACAACAATAAACATATCAAAAGAAACTGCATTTTATTTCTATAGATTATCTGCACTCTTGAAACTTTCTTTGTTACACAAAGCAAGTCATCATGTTCAATTCTAGCTTTATGTCACCCTGAAGGGTTAATGCTCAGATTTCTACTTTTCACAAGAGAACAGGACAAACACAAAACACTCAGACCACAAAATCTTCCAAAGCATTATTAGGTTCTTCTTGTGAGCTACTCCAGGAAGATAAGGAAGTATCTTTCTGCACCGCATACCATTTGTGGGTAAAATTTTAACGGAGAGAGGGAGGGAGAAAAGAAGCTAGGTTAGGGGGTACAGGTAGGGAGAATTCTCAATAACAAACTCCATGAATTTCTAAGTATTTTACACTTTCTACATCCACCTTCCACCTCTCACCGTAGATCAAACTCTGCAAATGATGTTCTTTTTTAAATTTTTTTAGTGTACTTTGTTTACAGAACAAGTAGTTTCTCATTAAACAGTCAGTACACATATTGTTTTATGACATTGGTTAACAACCCCACGACGTGTCAACGCTCTCCCTTCTCGACCTTGAGGACCTTTTTTTTTTTTTTGGTGAAAATACACATAGCCAAAGTTACACCATTTTGAAAGTTTCTACATGTACAATTCAGTGACCTCGATTACATTCTTCCAGTTGTGCTGCTATTCTCACTATCCTTTTCCAAATTATTCCATCACCATTATCTTCAACTCAATGTCCCCTAGGCTCCCCATCAAACCTTTAGAGTTGCTATTGTCAATCTGATCTCACATAGATAATTCTTTTTTTTTTTTTTTAACCTTAAATGAAGGTTTGCAGAACAAACAGTTTCTCATTAAACAGTTAGTACACATATTGCCCTATGACAATGGTTAACCCCATGACATGTCAACACTCTCCCTTCTCAACCTTGGGTTCCCTATCACCAGCTTTCCTGTCCCCTCCTGCCTTCTAGTCCTTGTCCCTAGATTGCTGTGCCTCGTTAGTCCTGTTTTGTTTTATGAGGCTGTCCAATCCCTGGCTGAACGGTGAATTTCGGGAAGGGCTTCACCACTGGGCTAAAAGGGTGTCCAGGGGCCATACTCTCGGGGTTTCTCCAGTCTGTCAGGCCAGTAAATCTGGTCTGTTTTTGTGAGTTAGAATTCTGTTCTACATCCTTTTCCAGCTCTGTCCAGGACCCTCTATTGTGATCCTGGTCAGAGCAGTCAGTGGTGGTAGCTGGGCACCATCTAGCTGTACTGGACTCAGCCTGGTGGAGGCCCTGGTAGCTGTGGTCCATTAGTCCTTTGGACTAATCTTTTCCTTGTATCTTGTTCTCTTCATTCTCCCTTGCTCCCGAAGGGGTGAGACCAGTGGAGTATCTTAGGTGGCTGCTCACAGGCTTTTAAGACCCCAGATGCTACTCACCAAGGTAGAATGTAGAACATTGTCTTTATAAACTGTGTTATGCCAATTGAGCAAGATGATACCCAAAACCATGGTCCCCACAGCCCTCCGCCCAGCAATTCAGTCCTTCAGGGAGTCTGGATGTGTCTATGGAGCTTCCATGACCTTTCCTTCTACAAGTTGTGTTGGCTTCCCCAATAATGTGTACTGTCTTACCCTTCACCAAAGTTACCACTTATCTCTTTAGTTCCCCCCCACTCCTCCCATCCCTCGTAACCAACAAAGATTTTCTTTTTGTGTGTACACTTTTACATGAGTTATACAGTAGAGGTCTCATGCAATATTTGTCCTTTTGTGATTGACTTATTTCACTCAGCATAATGTCCTCCAGTTTTGTTCCTCTTACTCTCCTGTTCTGAGTTCCTTTTGTTGTGGATTTTTTTTCATTTCTTTTGTTTTTGTAGGTTTTCTTTTTACTGAGACTTTATGTTTTTCTTCTTTATTTTGTTGAGTAGGTTTGTTAACTTTCTTTGTGGTTACCATGAAATTTACCCTTATCTTCCTAGATTTAAACCAATCTATTATTATTTGGTTTGTGGTTACCGTGAAATTTACCCTTATCTTTGTAGATTTGAACCAATCTATTATTACTTGGTATTACTTGACTTCCTCTCCATTAGAAGGTTCTATATCTACACCGTTTATTCCCTCTTCTATTGTTCTAATGCTGTTGTCATTTACAGATTAACTTCTCTGGTTCCCTTTTGTAATTCTTTTGGTTTTGCATAATCCTTAAGAATTCATTTCCTAGGTTGGTATCTGGCTAGTACAATCCTGTGTCCTATATTCAGCCTGTGGTCTGATATTGTTTGTTTTCAGATCGAAGGAACTCCTTTAATAAGTCTCATAAGTTTGGTTTGGTTTGGTTTTTACATAGTCCCTTAATTTCTGTTTATCTGGAAATGACCTAATTTCACCATCATATCTGAATGAGAGTTTTGGAGGATATATTATTCTTGGCTGGCAATTTTTTTCTTTCAAGGTTTTATATATGTCATCCCATTGCCTTCCTGCCTGCATGGTTTCTGCTGAATAAGCCGGGCTTAGTCTTATTGTTTCTCCTCTGTATGTGACTGTTTTTCTTGAGCCGCTCTCAGGATTCTTTGTTTGTCTTTGGTTTTAGTCAGTGTGATTATGATATGCCTTGGTGATTTTCTTCTGGGGTCTATCCTATGGGGTTCGTTGAGCTTCTTGGATGGCCAGCTTTTCATCTTTCATGATATTAGGGAAGTCTTCTGTCAGCAGTTCTTCAATGATCCTGTGTCTTCTGTTTTCTCCCACTGTTCTGGAACTCTGATCACTTGCAGATTTTTGCTTTTGATTGTATCCCACATAATTCTCAGGGTTTCTTCATTTTTCTTCATTCTTTTTTTCTGATTTTCCTCAAACTGAGTTGTATCCAAGTGTTCGTCTTCAATTCCGCTGATCCTGTCTTCCACCATTTCAAACCTGCTCCTCAGCCCTTCTATAACACTGTCCATTTCTGAAATCTTGTTGTTTATCTTTTGGATTTCTAATTGTTTTTGTATAATTTCTAGTTGTGAATTTATTTTGACATTTTGTTCCTGCATTATTTTCCTGAATTCTTGCATTTTTTTGGTCTGTATTTTCCATGAATTTGTCTGCCTTTTCCATGAATTTGTCTATTTTTTCCTCATTTTTGTCTGCTTTTTGCTTCAACTCTTGGATAATTCTGAGTATTAGTATTTGAATTAGTATTAATTATTTAGTAATTAATTAAATAGTATTAATTAATAAGTATCTGAATTTCTCTATCAGGTAGTTCTAGTGCTTTTTCTCCTACTGGAAAGTCATCTGGCGTTTTATTTTAGACACCTATTGGAACCATCCTGTCCTGTTTTTGTAAACGTTTTGATATTGTCTGCTGTTTTGGGGGCATTTAGTAGTTATTTTTCTCATTTATTGATTGTAGATCTGTTTGTTTCATCTTTTTTTTTTTTTTAATTTGGCTATGTCTGAGCAGGTGGGCTGTGTGTTCTTTGTTGTTTGCTCGTCTGTGGGCACCATACTTTTCACCTCCTTCTCCAATTGGCAGGGTCAGTCACTCAGATATGGTACGGCAGGGCAGGTCTAGCTGAAGAGGAGTTGCTGGGATGGGTTGTTTGTGGCACTTAATACAGCCACCAGGGTGGGTCGGTAATCCATGCAGGGCAGGTTCCAGTAGGCCGTGCCTGTTCTGCTTGGTGGTGTGATGTTCAGCGCATGGTGCAGGTAGGCAGGATGGAGGGGGGAGATTGTGATGTGTGGAACTAACATGGGTATGGGAGAGAGGAGAGAGGAACAGGAGCCATAAACTTACAAACAAAAAAGAGTGCTAAGGGAGCTTGCCGTTGGACTGGAGAGATGAGAGACTATGAAATGGAGAAAAACAAAAAGGGGAAGAAGAAGAAAAAAAAGAAAAGAATGAAGAAATAAAAATTAGAAAGAAAAAAGGACAGCAAAGCTCCCAGGGATCCCACTGGTGCGGTACGAGGTCTGGGGAAGTTGTCCCAGGTGTTGCGGTACAGCCTGGCTAGAAGGCGTAGAGTTATTCAGTGCCATGTATTCAGGGGACAGGAAGAGAAGGAAGGTATAAAAGAGAAGAGACACTAAGTAATGAAAGACAAAAAGGGAAAAGAAAAGAAAACAAATTTAAAAAAAAAAGAACAAGAGCAAGAAAAGCCCCCAAAAAACAGAAGGAAAAAAAAAGAAAAGAAATGCTCTCAGGGATCCCTCTGCAGTCTGCGCAAGCTGAGGGGGTAGGTTCCAAGCCGTGTAGCACTGCCTGGCCAGAACGGGCTCCCAACTCGAGAAAAGGAAAGAAAACAAACAAACAATTCAAAACAAACAAAAGCCCCAGGTTCCCACCAGTGTGGCAGCCCAGACCGGGAAGCAGTTCCACACTCGAACGGAGCTCTGCAGCCCCCCAGGAAGAAGCAAAGATGGCGCATGGAGCCAGGTATTTGAGCAAAAGGAGGGGGAGGTGGTGAGAGGTAAGGAAGAAATCAAAAGAAGCAGAAAAAAGCAACACCAGCAGCCAACAAATGGCACTTAGGGAGTCGGTCAGTGCAGGCGGGTGGAACCCAAGCAGCCAGTGCTTCCCGGCCAAGAGACTGTGGCCGCAGGAAGCAGAGGAGGTCAGGTGGAGGTGAAGAAGGGTGGGGGGTGGGAAAGCGTATATCGCCAATTACCGGTTGTTCTGTCTCCTGCTGGAAGCTCTGTGAAGCTGCTTTCTCATACCCCCTATCTGCTGGTCTGACAGGAGTCCAAGATGGCAGATCCACACTGTGTTAGCTGATAGGGGACCTCTGCATGAACCTCTCCTCACTCTCTGTTCTCTGTCAGTTTTCTCACTCCATTTGGTGCTTGGGTGAGTTCTTTATCTCTTCATTTGATGTTTTAGGGTTTCAGGATTGCTATTTTCTTTGTTTGGCTTAGGTTTTGGATCTTTGCTGTGGAGGGATGGCATGGTGCTTGTGCCTAGAGTCCCATGTTGCCAGAAGTCCAATGATACTATTTTTTAAAAATATTTTGAGGTATTTATGTATTGGGATACTTGTTTTTAGCTCTCCAAAACAACAGAAAAGCTATTCTTAGTGACTGCCTAAGTGAGAGAGCTTACACAAATACTGAACACAAAGAAGGAAACCAGGACCTGAATAAAAATAAGTCTTTTTTACTCCTAAATTTTTGTGATTATTTTTTAAGAAGGAGAAAGAGCAGAAAAAGGAAGCCCTGCAGTTCTGTAAAGAAATGTAATTTGATTCTAAAATGGTGTCACTGTGATTCTTATTCTGAATTAAAAAATACACTTTCATCTTTATGAACCATTATGAATAGTCACAAAGTGAATGTGCTTTTGCAAGGAGGTGAAAGAAACAGTACTTTGCAAAGTGGCCAGGTGCAGACTGCTCTTAGCACAGGGCCCTCCCGCAAATCAGCTCCTTAAGGTGGATGGTTCTACAGCCCAGCAGATATTTTGGTCAGGGTCCTGAATCTCCACAGCTGAATATCAGTACTGATGCTTGTAGTCCTAAAGGAAGCAGACTATCACTCTCCTCATGATCTATGCTCTGAGCAATTCCTAAGAGTGTAATCTTGAATTGTTGGCTATTACAACTGCTGACAGCTAAGACAACTGAGTTCTCAGAAAGATGGGGATAGGGCTTGCTATGGATTGTGTCCCTGCAAAATATGTGCTGGAATCCTAACTCCTATACCTGTGGATGTTATCCCATCTGGGAATAGAATCTTCTTTGTTATGTTAATGAGAGGCCATAACAGTGTAGGGTGTGTCTTAAACTTTTGAGATACGAGAAAAGCAGATCAGGCAGAGATAAGCAAGCACAAACGGAGGAAAGAAAGATGCCGCGTGAAAACGCCAAGGAACTGAAGAACTCTGGGGCTAGGGAAGCTGAGACAAGAATTTTCCCCACTTTCGGCTAGAAGTTGGGGGACCCTCTGTTGTCCGTACTGTGGCATTCGGTTTTTGGGATGTTTTCTCAAGGCCCCACAGGGCCTGGGCCACTTAAGCTCTGTGTTCTAAGGACTCTGTTCTTCCTCACAAGTGGTGCCCAGCAAAGTAGGGGTTAGCTATGGCACAGGAATTGGCGACATTCCGAGATGCGTCTGTTGACTTCTCCCAGGAAGAGTGGGGATTCCTGAACCCTGCTCAGAGGGATTTGTACAAGGCTGTGATGTTGGAGAACTATTGCAATCTTGTCTCGCTTGGACTTTCCATTTCTAGGCCTGATATGATTTCAATATTAGAGTGTGAGAAAACGCCCTGGATGACAGAAAAAGAAGCAACAAAAAGCCCATGGCCAGCAAGAGAATGAAGGCAATCAAAGCCTCAAAGAAGAAACTAGTCCACGGAATTAACAGCCCACATGAACCACAGCCCCTTCTAACCTGAGACTAGAAGAACTAGATGGCGCCTGGCTACCACTACTGACCATTCTGACCAGGGACACAACAGAAGATCCCAGATAGAATGGGAGAAAAATGTAGAATGAAACTCACATTCCTAAAAAAGTCCAGACCCTACTGGATGAATACAGACTAGAGGAACCCCTGAGACTACTGCCCTAAGAATTGAAGCTGTTTCTGCAGGTCACTTTTCAGCTAAATAACAGACTGACTTATAAAATAAACAACATCACCAATGAGTAATGTGCTTCCTTAAACAATTAACTATATGAGACTAAATGGTCAACATTTACCCAAAGCAATGAGGAAAAGGCAAGGAGGAGAAGGGAAGCTAGATCAATGGAAACAGAACAGACACAATGGAAATAATGAGACTGCTGACACACTGTAAAATTGTAACCAAGGGCACTAAACAATTTGTGTAAGAATTGTTAAAGGGGAAACTAATTTGCTGTGTAAAATTTCACCTAAAACACAATAAAATATTAAAACAAACCAATAAAAAAAGAATTTTCCCCTGAGTGGACAGAGTGAGCCTTCCTCAAGGGCTGGTGCCTTGAATTCAGACTTTTAGCCTGCTAAACTGTGAAAAAATAAAATTTTTCTGTTCCAGCAGCACAAAAAAAATTAACACAGGGCCCATCAAAGAACCACACACTAAAGTCCCAAAAGCTAGGTGGCCCACACAAATAATCCCACCAAAAACAAACTGTTGAAAGTGGAAAGCAGTCACAAGAAAAGCATTTCTATGTGTTAGGTAAAAGTGCTGAGGATGGCAACACACACATGGAGACCTGCTATAAAATCTTAGACTAACCCCTGAAACAGTGTCTCGCCTAATGAAACAATGTGCTTTCTTTAATAAAGAGTTCTAATACCACCAACCATGCTTCTCTTTTTACCTTGGTTTCCAGGAAGCTCAAACTTAAACGTAATGTTCTGCAGTAAGTTCACTAGCCTAAGTTATTTGGTATCATTATTTCCCCCTTCCTTTACGTGGTTTTTATTATTTATTTGTACTTTAGCAGTCCTGTTGTCTACATAGACATTTTGCCAAAGCCTTCCTTAAATACTTTTTGTCTGTAATTAGAGTACACAGTTTTAAAACAGAAAACACTTGTAATGCCTGAAATAAAATTTATATGCACTGTATCTAGTCACAAAATGGCATTTTTTTCTGAAGTTTCTCAAAAAAATAAGTCTAAATTTGGAACTCTATTCATTATAGCATAACATGCTAGACATATGCTGTTATAGTGTGAATATACAGGAAAAAAACTGTCTGCATTCACAGGATTCTATATTTCAGTATGCAGACACTCCCCCTCCCCATCACAAAGAAATGCACTTATGACAGAAAGCCTTCACTTCCTTTTTTAGTCACCTGAATCCCTTAAAAATTTTTTTTTAAGTCTATTCCAGCTAATGGTGACTCCAGGTGCATCAGAGTACAACTGTGCCCCATACAGTTTTCAATGGCTGATTTTTTGGAAGTAGATCACCAGGCCTTTCTTCCAAGGCACCTCTGGGTAGACTTGAACTTCCAACCTTTGGGTTAGCAGCCAAGTGCATTAACTGTTTGCACCACCCAAGAGGACTGCTAGATACCTTTAGGACTCTGATAAAATAAAGCCATGGATTTTCTCTACCAGAAAAAAATGGACATGTGCATGCATACACACACACACACACACACACACACACACACACAATATTTGACATAATTTCAGGACACCCACAGATCCCCTAGGCCTATATGGATTCTTTCCTGCTACAAAAATGGCAGCAGGTAAGATGATAACTCTCCACTGCAGTCAATCACAGTCCTTCCTGTGCCCAACGTACCCATCTCTAGAGCTGCACCTAGAGTTACAGGTTCTCCCTTCTCTATCCTCAGTGACTCGCCACTGAGAGAATCAGTCATCTGCGACAGCCCAGAGTCAGAATGCTGTCGAGTGACAGTGAAGAACAAAGGCCAGCCCTCCTGCCCCCAACAAGGACTCAATAATGATTTTCACCTTCACTCCTGTTAAATGGTAGAATGTTTCTCTCCAGGGAAAAAACCAAAAAACCCTACATCTTACCACTGTTAGAGAGGAAACATGTTATATATATTTGTGGTGGATTACTTTTAGCCACAAGAAAAGTCACACAGTCTTCCTTCATACGTCTCTCCCTCCAACATTTCTCTGTTTTTTTTTTTTTTTAGACTTTTCCCACTAAGTCCAAAACCTCAGTACTCAGTCTCAATTACAGATGTTTGTTTCTTCTCCTCCCTACCACTCCCTTTAAATGCATTCCTACTGCTCCTCAAGGGAAAAACTGCCATTATCAGTAACAGTACTTATTTCTGTTTATTAAGCAAGGTATCACTTATCATAAACCAAAGCTTAGATTGCTCCCTTATATAAGACTTAAGTTCAGGGAGTTTTATGTAGCAAATTACGATTAGATTAGAAACCACAGCGGTCCCTAGACAGGCAGTAACGGGGATAGATGCAAAAAATACTAAGTCGTCTACCTAAACCAGGATTTTCAATCCCAGCCATATGTTAAATTCAACTAGAAAACTTGAAAAAAATACTGCTGCCCAAGTCCTACCCATGACTGTGATTGTTAAGGTTGTGTGTCAACATCGCTGGGCCGTGATTCTCAGTGGTCCGGCAGTTACGATATAGTTTGACAGTCGTATAATGTGATCAACTTCATGATGAGATTTGATATAACATGATCACCTCCATGATGAGATTTGATATAATGTGATCATCTCCATGGTGGGATCTGCTGTGAGCAGCCAATCAGTTGAAAGGGAGTTTCCTTGGAGGTGTGGCCTGCATCCAATATAGGTGGACTTTCTGGCAGGGCTCTTGGGTTTTTGCTCACTCTGGATCCTGCAGCTGGCTCCGGTTCATCCGACCTCTGATTCTTGGGACTTGAGCTAGCAGCTTACCTGCTGTCTTGCCTGCTGATCTTGGGATTCATCGGTCTCCACAGCCTGTGAGCCAGAAGCTTCCAGACTGACCCACTGACTTGGGCTTTCCAACCCAACTTGGGCTCTACAACCACGTGAGCCATTTCCTTGATATAAATCTCTCTATATGTATATTTATGGAGCCCTGGTGGCACAGTAGTTAAGAGCTATGGCTGCTAGCCAAAGGTCAGCAGTTTGAAACTACCATCCATCCCCTCCCTGGAAACCCTATGGAGCAGTTCTACTCTACCTGTCTTATAGCGTCACTATGAGTTGGAATCGACTCGATAGCAATGGACTTGGTTCTGGTTTATATATATATTTATTCACTTTACTAGTTTTGCTTCTCTAGAGAACCCAACCTAAGACAATGATCAACTAAATCAGAACCACTGGGGTAAGGTCTGGGCTTCGGTATTTAAAGCTGCCTTTGTTATTCTACTGTGCAGTCAGAGTGAAGAACCATCTAACCCAGTCATTAGCTAAGAGAAAGGGACAAGGGAGAGGACCAGGGCAAAACCAGAAAGCTTAGGTGGAATGCCGGAGAGAAAATGGGATGTGGTCCCTGTGTGCTCTTTTTCTACTGATCCTTCGGCGTAGAGGAGACTCCTCGGGTGGTGCAATTGGTTACACGCTAGACTAGTAACCAAAAGGCTGTCGGTTCAAACTCACCCAGAGGTACCTCGGAAGTAAGGCCTAGCGATCTGCTTCTAAAAGGTCACACAGCCTTGAAAACCCTATGGGGCAGTTCTACTCTGCACACATGGGGTCACCATGAATTGGACTTAACTCAACGGCAACTAACAACAACAACATCCAAGTAAAGTAGATCATATGTCACCCAAGTCAGGTGTTTGCAGGGAATGCACTCTCTGAGCCAAAGTCTGTGTAGCAGGGTGGTTAAGGAAGCTTCTTGTGAGCATGAGCCTGGCCACCAATCCAGTCTCCAGCCTTCCTAGGTTGGAATGCAGATTTACTCTACACAGATTTTCCTTTGATTCATGGATGTGTTAAAGGATAAAGCTCCCAGCAGCTTGTTTACCATCACCACACCACCTCTCCCCATTGCCATCGAGTCGATTCCAAATCATAGCAACCCTACAGGACAGAAGAGAACTGCTGGTGAGATTCAAACTGCCAACCTTTTGGTTAGCAGCCGAGCTCTTAACCACTGAGACACAAGAGCTCCTCAGTTAGGTGTATTCCTAATGCCTGAAACTCCCCTTCTCGGGATTGTCAAGGCAGAATGTGTACTTTACTGTAAAGGGTCAGATGGGCCCCTGCCCACAGAAATCTAGGCCTGGGACAGCCCAGGGTAGACAGAGCTGAGCCTGAGGGAGAGTGAGCATGAAAACCAGCTCGAGCCTTAGCGGTTTGGCAGCACAGAACACTATGGTAAGTCAGAGTTTATGAAGTGATGTCTTTGGCTTCTTTAGCACCTTAACTTCATTTAACAAGCAGAAGGGCCCCTCATTCAACACAAACAGGCTAATATAATTTGCAGTCTTTAGCCCAGCCAAGGTACAGGAAATGCCCCAGGCCTACCCAGCCCACTCTCCAGTTCAAGCTCCATTCAATAGCTCTCAGTAGCAAAAAATCTCCCTTTTAAAACTTGATGACAGATAAACCAACATCCTCCTTGTCTGGAGTTCAAAATTAGCTACCAAAGTAGGGCCTTCACTGTGAGTAGGGCCGGCCCCAGCCATGTTACCCGCACCACCAATTACTGTACTACACAGTGCTCAACCAAAGTTGGCACTCAATACCTGTTTTTTGAGTGAATGAACTGAATCCAAAAAGCACACTCAAGTGTATGTATGAAAAGCAGCCTAATTAATAGCTACAGTAGAAGAAAAACTCTCGCTTTCCATGTGGGCGACCCAATTTCAATTCCTGGCCAATGCACCTCATACACAGCCACCACCTGTCTCTCAGAGGAGGCTTGTATGTTGCTATGATGCTGAACAGGTTTCAGTAGAGCTTCCAGACTAACACAGACTAGGAAGAAAACCCTTGCAATCAACTTCTGAAAATTAGCCAAGGAAAACCCTATGGATCACAACAGTCCAAACTGCAACCAATCGTGGTGATGGCGCAGGATCAGGCAGAGTTCTGTTCTGTTGTGCACGGGGTTGCTGTGAGTCAGGGGTCCACTTGATGACAACTAACAGCAGCAACAATGGTAGAAAACGTCACAACACATTATGCTATAGCCCTTCATTATACATCTTTACTAGCTAACAAGTCACCCAAGGACCCTCAACCACCCTAATGTTGCATGCATCAAGAAGAAATGAGGACTGGTGTGGCAAACATTCTCCCGGCCTCCAGCCTCCCCTTGCTCATTTTAGTAATAAAACCCCCTAGTTTTAACCAGGCATGTGGCCCCAGGTAGAGACATTTCCCAAGTTCCTTGAAGCTAGGTATGAGCCTATGACTATAAATGATAATGACATGTCCTCAAGTGATGTGTCCAACTTTGGGGTCACCTTCTTAAAGACACAGCTGCTTTCACCGCTGACTAAGACATGATGATGAGTGGAGTCACCGGGGTAGTCAGCTGCTGACGAAGGCAGAGCTGCCCCTCCAGCCCTGACTCCTCCTCTCTGGACTATGATCTGAGGAGAGACTGTAATTGGGGGTGTCCTTAACACAGAAGATCAATCCACATTCTAACTAATTTGAGAAGGAATCAGAGAACCTACGTTCTAGCTCTGACTCCAACCTCTAATTTGTTTGGGGTAAGCCCTTTAACCTCCCATTCCTCAGTTTATGATCTGGGGAGCCACTGTACTTGGGGGCGTCCTTGACACAGGAGATCAATCCACATCCTAACTAATTTGAGAAGGAATCAGCGAACCTGTGTTCTAGCCCTGACTCCAACCTCTAATTTGTTTAGGGCAAGCCATTTAACCTCCCGTTCCTCAGTTTCCTCCTTTATAAATTGGGGATAAAGGTACCTGTTCAATCTTATTAGTAATAAGAATCAAATAAAATAATTAAAGTAAATATGCTTTGAAACATTGGTCGAGGCAGCCTCTGTGAATGCACGTGAGTGTAACTATAATTTGGGTACCACACAAAGGAAAGTAGGTTCACCTAAATTCGAGTTATACCAGCATACCATCATTTTGACGACAAACTAAAATGTGAGTTAAGGAGGGTGACGAAGATATTTTAAAATGTTACATGCTTACAAATATGATTTGCATTTACTGTACTAATATGTCCATTAAAACAAAAAGTGAGGCACGCAGTGTGGTGTAAAGAGGATATGACCATGGTTCTAGTCACATCTTGCTACTTAAGAGCAGGGTCTTCCTGGACAAGAAGGCTGGATCCAGGGCTCACTGAGGTTTCTCCCAAGCAGGGCCACTGCTTGCTCTTTTGGCACCTTATCGGATTTTAGAAATGGGTTTGGCTTGGTGAGTGCTTTCATGAGAAATAGAAAAAGACATTCCTTTCCTCCAGGCTGATCCAGCTCCACGCCAGAATACGGTTTTGGAGGATGGAGAGTGGCCTGCACTTCAGTGAATCTCAGCCCTCACCTGCCCCTCAGCCAGGAGCTCTTGTGCCTGGAACAACCTTACAGCTGCACACAGAGCCCTACCCCAAATTTAAAATGCATATGGAATTATTTCAATAACGTAGTTATACCTAATGTTTCCTGGGAATCCTAATTCTAGAGAGAAAGCATCATCTTGTCAGTAAGTCTACCAGAAGTCTTTCACTGAAAACTGAGGTATATTCCATTCCAAAGAACAGCAGCTAAGTGAACTCTCTATCTCATCTCCCTCCAAAAAAAGAAAAAAAAAAAAAAACCAGAAAGCCTCAAGCATTCCAAAAAGACAGGTTGGAGGTGAAGGCTTACCACCCAGCCCTCCAAGCAGCTGACTGTGAACATGAAATGAAAAGGCTACAAGGCAACGGCCAAACATCAAAGAATTTGCAAGAACAATGACGCATCCTTCACTGGAATTCTTTTGCTTAAACTAATCTTTCAGTTCTTGTAATGTTCTCAAGTGAAATCCATTTACAACTCCCAAAACAAAGCTACAGACACTCTAGAATTTGCTTAGCCGACCTAAACAGTGTCACCGCTGTACCTGGCAAGAACCCCTTCTCCTTTAAAGGGACATTTAGGCAAGTCATCTCATAACACCGTAACTAAAGGAATACAGACGAGACACCGCCGACCTTCCACAATCTCCCCCAGGGACTCACTCATCCCTCACGGTCACCTGGCACCTTCTCCAGCCACAAGGCCCACTTCTTTCAGCTCTCCCAACTAACCAAGCCCTTTCCCACTTCAGGAGCTTCCACCATGTTCCCACTGTCTGAAATACTCTTGGCTCACCATCCCTCAGTTTTCAGCTTCAATATCACTTCCTCAGGGAGGCCTGCCCTCCAAACTAAACTGTTTTGTTCTGTTATTCTCTTTAATTGGACCCTGTGTTTTATTGTTTTCTCCACAGCACATAGCACAATTTCTAATTTTTTTTTCTAAAGTATTTATGTATTTATTATCTGGCTCACTCACAGATGTAAACATCAAGAAGTCAAAAATCATGTTGTTTTGTTCACTATTTTATACTCATACAGTGACAGTTACCAAGCTCAGTGTTACTGTTGTTGTTGGGTGCTGCTGAGTTGATTCCAACTCATATCGACCCCATGTGACAGAGTAGAACTGTCCCCATAGGGTTTCCTAGGCTGTAATCTTTACGGAAGCTGACTACCAGCTCTTTCTCCTGCAAAGCCTCTGGGTAGGTTCGAACCACCAACTTTTTGGTTAGCAGCTGAGCACTTGATCGTTGCACCTCCAGAACTCCAAAGCTCAGTACACATTTTAACACATTTTATTTTTTAGAGTGGAGTCCCTGGGTGGTACAAACAATTAATGCTCTCAGCCGCTAAATGAAAGATTGGAAGTTTGAGTCCACCCAGAGGTACTCTGGAGGAAAGGCTTGGCGATCTACTTCTGAAAAATCAGCCACTGAAAACCCCGTGGAGCATAGTTCTACTCTGACACACATGGGGTCACCATAAGTCAGATTCAACTTGACAGCAACTGAAAAAAAAAAATGTTTAAGAGCAGTTTTAGGTTTATAGAAAAATTGTGCAAAAAGCTGTTGCTGTCATTGTTAGGTGCTGTCGAGTTGGTTCTGATGCATAGTGACCCTATGTGCAAGAGAACGAAATACTGCCTTGTTCCTGTGCCATCCTCACAATTGTTGCTATGTTTAAGCCCACTGTTGGAGTCACTGTGTCAATCCATCTCGTTGAGGGTCTTCCTCCTTTTTGCTGACCCTCTTTACCTTATCAAGCATGACGTTCTTCTCTAGGGACCGGCCCCTCCTGATAACATGTGCAAAGTACACGAGACGAAGTCTCGCCATCCTCCCTTCTAAGGAGCATGCTAGCTGTACTTCTTCCAAGACAGATGTGTTCGTTCTTCTGGTATCCATGATACATTCAATATTCTTCACCACTATAATTCAAAGGCATCAGTTCCTCTTTGGTCTTCCTATTCACTGTCCTGTTTTCGCATGCATATGAGGCTACTGAAAATACCATGTTTCGGATCAAGCACACCTTAGTTATCAAGGTGACATCTTTGCTTTTTAACACGTTAAAGAGGTCTTTTGCAGCCGATTTGCCCTATGCAATACATCATTTGATTTCTTGACTGCTGCTTCCATGGGTACTGATTGTGGATCCAAGTAAAATGAAACCCTTAATAACTTCAATATTTCCTCTGTTTCTCATGATGTTGCTTATGGGTCCAGTTGTGAGGATTTTTGTTTTCTTTATGTTGAGGTATAATCTATACTGAAGGCTGTAGTCTTTGATCTTCATCAGCAAGTGCAGGAAGTACAGAGTTGTTATATGTTCCCTCTACCTCTCCCCCTACCCCTCACAGTTTCCCCCATTATTAACATCTTGCATTAGTTTAGTACATTTGTTACAAATGATGACTCAGTATATGTATTTATGGGAAGAACCAAAGGAGAGTGGAAGAGACATCAGAATCCAAAGCACACATGCCCAAACCCTGGTACTGTAGGTTAAGTCACCACAGGTCTGGGCTGAGCCAGGATCTGTTCGTTGTTTTGTTTTTCTTTTTAAAGTTCCACAGGTGATTCAGATGCACAATGCCCTATTGAGAAGAGTATCAACCTGACATTTTCCAGGCAAAATAATATACTGAAATACCAAATAAATCTCCCTATTTGAAAGAAGTCTCAAGAAAAAATTACAGTAATGCTACAATTTCTGATAAGCACAATCTCTCCATAAAGCAGCAGGCTTACAAATGGGGCCTATGCTCTACTCAGAGTATTTTCAGATGGATTTACCACACTATAAATGATTGTAATGAAGCCTACCTGCGATACTGTGGTTTTAACAAGCACATAGAAAAAGTATTTATGAATTAGCAAGAATTGATATATGCTGGGCAACTTTACTAGTTGCAACCATTTTACCCATAATCCCATGCTCTCTAATCATGCAAATGTGGCCTTTGCAAAACATCAAGGTCCAAAATCCTCCCTTCATCACACGACAGGGTCCCAGACTACTTACTTCAATGTGTGTTAATATGCAGTTCCTTTCTCCATAAAACTGTCTAGTCCCTACTGCAAACATCAATGCTTTGGCCAAGCAACAACAAAAACTGTGACAGATGCAATCTAGTCCTGCCTAAAATATCTGTAAAATGGTGATTGCCACATAAATTATTGCAGGTTGACAAAGGGAAACTGGGAGGGAAGGGGGTGAGGGAAACAGGTTTATAAATTTAAAATTCATGGTCACTGTTACTACTAAATGCCAGTGTTTTCATTCCAAAGCTCCCCCCAAAAATGACTCACATTGCATTTTCACATTGCTTTCCAATTTTATCCTTCCCTAAGCACAACCAATTATCACTTTAGCCCTCATCTAGCTGGCTAAATGGCCCCTTGCATCTCTTTATCCTCTCTTCATTTCTGGACTGTTCTTCTCATAGAGCTGTTCACTCTGAAATTTTACCAAAACAGTCGCAACTGCCTAAACAATTATTTCCCTTTTTAAGAAAATATTTCAGCAGTGGCTTGATATCTCAAAGCACAAATGAGTTTTACAGTCTTCACAGTTTTCTGAAGTCAGTGATGTCATTCATCTGTAGTTTACAAGATTAGATGCAGAGAAATGAGCCGAGCTGTCTAAAACTCTAGAAATCAGAATTTTGCTTAGGGCCTTGCTCTTTAGTCTTAGAAGTCAGACTCCCAGGTTCCTCAACTTCAACTGTCACAGGCCTGCCACACCCACACCACTTTCTGAGGAAAAAGGCCCAGGCTGTTCCCTGTACCAAGGGGGCAATGTTGTTTTTTTATTATCATATGATGTCCCCAGTCCCTGCTGATTGGACCAGAAGTAGGCATGTGACTCTACAGCCAACGTGTCTTAGTCATCTAGTGCTGCTCTAACAGAAATACCACAAGTGGATGGCTTTAATAGAGTCCAGTAGGCTACAAGTCCGAATTCAAGGCATCAGATCCAGGGAAAGGCTTTCTCTCTCTGGTGGCTCTGGAGATGCATCAGTCTTCCCTTGGTCTGGGAGCATCTCAGCGCAGGAACCTCAGGTCCAAAGGACATGCCCTGCTCCCGGCACTGCTTTCTTGGTGGTATGAGGTTCCCCTGTGGCTCTGCTCGCTTCTCTCTTTTATATCTCAAAAGAGATTGGCTTAAGACACTATCCAATCTTATAGACCTCATCAGTATAACCTCATCATAGTGATAGAGTTTACAACACATAAGGAAATCACACATAACCTCCTCATAATGATAGAGTTTACAACACACAAGGAAATCACATCAGATTACACAATCATACAATACTGGGAATCACAACAAGTTGATACACATATTTTCTGGGGGACACGATTCAATCTACAACACAATGGAAAGGCAGTTCAGCAGGGCTTTGAGAAGTCAAGAGAGGCTGAGCCACTGCCATCTTACAAAGCTCCCATATACATTAAACATTTTAAAATGACAAAACATTTAAATGCCTACGCTGAACAAATTAACATTTCAAACACTTATGAATAATTATGCTCTTCATCAGACAGCTACAAGATTTATAAAACATATTAATTCATAGTGCACTGCAGGCAGAATGTCAGTTAATGAGAAACAAATTTAAATTTGGACGATGAATGTCATCTTCTATCAATCCTGCCAACTTGTCTCTGTGACTCAATGTATATAAGTTCATGTACAGATAACACTAAAAGAATAAATCTGAGGTTTTTCATGAATGTCAGGCCCAGGCCCAAGCTAAACAAACTGGTTGCCAACCACTTCCACCATCCTCCCAACAACAACACACACACTATGACCTGCTGTTCAACAACCCAGAACAAAGTATTTAATTAAAAGTTCTATTGAAATAGAGATGACAGAAATTAGCTGACAATCAGACTCAACCTATCAGGAATTCAAGGACCAAAAAGTAACTACAAACTCCTGCTGGTGACATCGCCAGTTCAGCCCTGCATCTAGAACAACCTGTCAGTCCAGCACCTATGAGGCCTGGCTGTGGGACACAGTGGGTATCCTTAGATATACCTGAGGTTCCCATCTTCCTTGTCACATGTAACCTGCTGTGACACTCCCTGCTACAGAGTTTTTGTGCCTTGTAATCTGAAGAGCCTAATGCCACAAGTTTCCAGAGAATTCTTGGAAGATTCCCCCAGTGCAAAATTTAAACAAGCCTGCAAACCTCAGGGGGCAAAAAGAAGACAATACTCTTTCTCCTCACTTAGCAAATTTTTCCCACTGTTATGATTTTCATCACCCTTTCTAATTGCTTTCTTCTCAATCCCTCAGCTTCTCTCTTTAGTAAGAAAAGTCTAGTGTTTGACTATTTTTTTCTTATTTCTGGATTCTCAGATGCAGAGATTTCAAAACAGCGTATGGAGAAAAAGAAAACACTACATTAAACACACACATTGATTCTCAGATTCATACAGATTTCAGACATGTTTTAAAAATTTAATGTCTTAGAGTGAAGGAAATATGATAAGTGTCATTTACAATGTAGAGAGAAGAGACAGGACTAAAGCAGATACGGCCAAGTGTGGCAGGCAGAAGAATGCCGGGAAATGTCTTTGCTACCATCTGGCAGCTACGGCAAGGTAAGAAGTAGAACAAGTGAAATCAAAAGGAAACAGGGCAAGGACACTAGCGCTCACTTCAGACAATGCACATACAGCTTCCAAATATGCCCAAGCTCTGCCAAAGAACCTTAATCACACACTAGATAGCTTTGCAATTAAGTGTAAGCAATTAAGTGCTCGACTACTAACTGAAAGGTTGGTGGTTTAAACCCACCCAGAGGCTCCTCAGGAGACAGGCCTGGAGATCAGCTTCCAAAAGGTTACAGCATGGAAAACCTTATGGAGCAGTTCTACTCTGCACACATGAGGCCACCACAAGTTGGAATCAACTCGAGGCAACCACCACCACCAACAAAGTAGCTGCACAAGGCTTTTCTTGTTGAACTTTTCCCTCACTATGGTTTCCTAGCCCCAGATCAATCCATCCCACTCAGCCCTTGCTTCCCTTGCACTCTATAGAATCTTCAATCACTCCTCAGAACTGTATCTTTTCTTCCTTCTTGCAAACCTTCAGAGACAAAGGAAATGTGGGGGAGAAGGTCAGAAGTGACCTCTCATGAAGAAAGATCCCAGGGCCTGGGCCTGGATCCTGAGAAACAGACCGTCTTTAGACAGCACCATACTGAAGAGGAAACCCAAGGCTCCTAGAGTGTGCTCTATCCTGAAATAATTTTTCAGAACATGGGTAAGCTGGCATTTCAGCCTCATTTCAAGGGAAAGTTATGTGAGGGATCTCCACCAAAGGTCACTCTGACAAGTACTGATAAAAAACCAGCTAGGTCTGTCCAGGAGGACGGGAGATGTCAAGATGTTAAAAGCACACCCTTGAGCGGCATCTGGGGTCTTAAAAGCTAGCGAGTGGGCATCTAAGATGCATCAACTGGTCCCTTCCCACGTGGAGTAAAGGAGAATGAAGAACACCAAAGACACAAGGAAAGTGTTAGCCCAAGAGACAGAAAGGGCCATATAAACCAGAGACTGCATCAGCCTGAGACCCGAAGAACTAGATGGTGCCCAGCTACAACCAATGACCGCCCTGACGGGGAACACAACAGACAGTCCCTGACAGAACAGGAGAAAAGTTGGGTGCAGAACTCAAATTCTAGTAAAAAGACCAGACTTAATGGTTTGATTGAGACTGGAGGGACCCCAGAAGACATGGCCCCTGAACTCTCTGTTAGCCTAAAACTAAAACCATTCCTGAGGCCAACTCTTCCAACAAAGATTAGACTGGACTATGGGACATAAAATGATACTCGTGAAGAGCATGCTTCTTAGCTCAAGTAGATACATGAGACTAAATGGGCAGCTCCTGTCCACAGGCGACATGAGAAGACAGACAGGGTCAGGAGCTGGCTGAACAGACATAGGAAATCCGAGGTGGAAAGGAGGAGTGTGCTGTCACAGTACAGGGAGAGCAATTAGGGTCACATAACAATGTATGTATAAATTTTTGTATGAGAGACTAACTTGAATTGTAAACTTTCACTTAAAGTACAATTAAAAAAAAAAAAAAAAAAGCACACCCTTCACCCTCAAGAAGTCCACACTGCACAGCCTCAGACAGTCATTTAAACTCTCTGGGCCTCAACCTCCTCCTCTAAACATGAAAGGGTTTGACCAATGGCCTCTAGACCAATGGCCTCTAGTGCCATTGCAATAATATGCTTCTATAATTCTATACCACGCTGTCCATACTTTACCTCCCCACAGTAAACACAACCAGTGTTGTTCCAAGAACAAATGGGGCAAGATCATTTGAAGGATTCAGACAGGCTAAAGTATGGGCCTCTCTCTCCATAAAATAATGATAGCCTCTAATTTCCAAACTCTTGAATAGTAGATATGGAGAACACTGCCTGTATCTTGAAGAGAGAATTTAAGAACAAAAGAAAGGGAGTATGTCTCACTTTAGACAGAAGTAACTTTGTAGAATCTGAATGGTGGTGTTGGCAAAGAATACTGAATATACTGTGGACTGCCAAAAGAATGAACAAATCAATCTTCAAAGAAACACATCCAGAATGCTCCTCAGAAGCAAGGATGGCAAGACTTTGGCTTGCTTACTTTGGACACATCATCAAGAAAGACCAACTGCTAGAAAAGGACATCATGTTTGTAAAGTAGACAGTCAACGAAAACCAGAGAAACCCTCAATCAGATGGACTGACACAACAGTCACAAAGAACTCAAACATACCAGCAATCATGAAGATGGTGCAAGAACGGCTAATGTTTCATTCTGTCACACACGATGTCGCCATGAATTGGAGCTGAGTTGATAGCAACCAACAACAAGAAATTTGTGGAATCCACTATTCAAAAAAAGTAAATGCCAAGATATACAGATTCATTAAAATTATTTAATCAGAGTTGGACATTAAAGATCATGTCATACCTATGGCATTGTGTAGTCTTGCCTCTTCATTTTATAGATAAGGAAAATTAGGCACAGAAAGATTAAGTAATTTGCCCAAGGACACTGAGCTAATGAGAAGTAGATGAAATACTAGAGGCCAGCCAGGAATGATTTAATTATTCCAAAAAGGTATCAGAAGGATGTTAGCAATGTCTAGGATAAGCTCCTAACCTTTGGAGGCTAACGTCAAAGAGGACAGCCAATCCCTCCCACAAAGCATTGCTTACTGCTCTACACAAGCTGGAACAGTGGCTGGTCAGTGTGACTTCCAGGATGCCTATATCTTTGGCTCACACATTCACACATTTCCATCCACAGGTCCTACAAGGCACAGTAGCTGACCAACCAAACCAAACCCTTTGCCACAGAGTCAATTCCAACTCATGGTGAAGCTGACAGCCCTTCTACGACCGGCCAACAGCTCCAAAGGGGTTATATCCCACTCAGATTCCAGGCCCACTTTTCCACCTCACTGCTGTTACTGAACCACACACAACTGCCTCACCAAACTACAGGAAGCCAGTGCTGAAGGTGCCAGCTCACCAGCTGAGTAGCAGCAGCTGCACCAAAGACATTATCCTAGGACCTCACTTTCTGTTCTGGAAATCAAACCTGTATTCACGCCAGTTCAGGGTCTGGACCATGGTTTTCAAAGCTTAGAGCTGGAAAGGCCCCAGAAATCCAAGAAACCAACTGTTACAGAACCCTGCCTCCTCCAACTGCACTTCACAGCAGACCACAGCATCGGCCACCGGCCCTGGTTACCCAAGCAGGGATTAGCAAGAGCCTTCTGAACAGAGGGTGTGGAACTCTCGTGAACAACCTTGAAGAGGACCCAGCTCATTCGGACCCTGTCCAGAGAGGGGGAGCCATCAGTTTTAAATCAGACATCCTGAAACAAGAATGTCCGTGTATTCTGTCAGGCAGCATTAACTACACTTAATGATATTAGAAATGCGGAAAAGTACACCCAATTTTTTTCAGTCCTAGAATTTCAAACGACTTCCCCCTTTCAATTCCTAGTCTACTTATTCTTTATTTGATACCTTTCAAAGCAAAATTCACAAATATTAAACACAGATTAGGTAGGAAGAATGGCACTAATAATATACTAATATTTCAGAACTAAAACAGCATAAACTTACTTTGTAATTAACAGCAAAGCCAGAATAAGACTGAGCATTCTTTGAAACCCATTCCTTTATTACTGTATATAAATTCCAAGTAAACCCCAAGCAATTACATTTGTATCATAATAGTCATAATAACTAACATTAACTGACAATTCACTATGTGTCAGACTGTGCAAGGGTCTTTATATGTATCATCTCTCTGATTCTTCTAATGGTGCTATTATTACCCTCCCCTTTTGTAAGCAAAGGAGGCATATGGAGGTTAACAAACTTGCCTAAGGTCACATCAATAAAGGTGGCACGGTCAGGCCCATGTGACTCCAAAGCCAGTATTCTTAACATTACACTACCTTATGCTGCCTTAGGAGTCCCTGGGTTGTGCAAATGGTTAAGCACTCAATTACCAGCTAAAAGGCTGGTGGTTCGAACCCACCCAGAGGCACCTTGGAAGACAGGCCTGGTGATCTGCTTCCAAAAGGTCACAGACTTAAAATCTTACGGGGCAGTTCTACCCTGCACACATGGGGTCACCATGAGTCAGAACTGACTCCTGTGCATCCAACAGCAACAATACACTGCCTTAGTATCTTTGGTGTGTAGGAACAAAAACTAAAACTGCGTTTTAATTTATTCAACTGTATTAACCTGCGTTTTAAGACATACTGTGTAAATGACTGCCCTGAAACTTTACAGGCTGGGAAGGGAAACTGGCACTCTTCTAACAAGTCTCCAGCACAGATGTCAAGCAGCTGTGCAGGAGCCAGAGGGAACAAACGAATCGTGTGCCTGGCAAGGTTATAAGTGTGCCTGCCTAAGACTTAAAATTTTTAAAAGAAATAAGGGGCTGAGGGGTGGGAGGGAGGGAGAATCATGCTCTGAATTCTACAGGGAGTATTAAATAAACATGATCTAGCCCCATACTGCTCTAATAACGTCAGCCTGCCAAAAATAAAAACTCTGTTATCTATTACTTTCCCTTCCTCACCAAGCACAGAAATCCATGAACATACATACAACTCCTATTGTTGTTTTTGTTGTTAGGTGCTGTTCGGTCAGTTCCAACTCATAGCGACCCTATGTACAACAGAACAAAACACTGCCCAGTCCTGCGCCATTCTCATAATTGCTGTTATGCTTGAGTCCACTGTTGCAGCCACGGTGTCAATCCATCTTGTTGAGGGTCTTCCTGTTTCTCGCCGGCCCTCTATTTTACCAAGCATGATGTCCTTCTTCAGGGACTGATCCCTCCCGATAACATGTCCAAAGTGTGTGAGACATAGTGTCGCTATCTTTGCCTCTAAAAAGCATTTTGGTTGTACTCATTCCAAGACAGATTTGTTTGTTCTGTTGGCAGTCCATGGTATATTCAATATTCTTCGCCAACACCACAATTCAAAGCCTATTTAAACCTTAAATTTTTAGTTCTACTTATTCTCCTTTGGGGGATTCATTTAGCAAACATCTGGCTTCACTTATACCTGTGTTGCAAGCGTCAATACCATTTTCACTCAGGCTGCAGCTCTCAGTCGTCTTGTACAGTTACCAATAGTCACAAGGCAACCACAGACTTATTGCTGAAACAACTCACATCACAAGGATGAAACAGTAGTGCTATGGGCCATTGGGCATATTTATGGTTGATCATGCTTGGATCAACTGCACAAGCTTGTGATGTTTATGATATAAACAAATAGCTTTCCTTGCTCTACCCTGTCTAATCCTTCACAGTCAATTTCACTTAATAGATTCTTACCAAGCACCTACTATGTGCCAATCACTGTGCTGGCTGCTGGGAATACTATGAGCAAAATAAGCTTACTGCCTAGTTAGGCAGACAGACATTAATCAAATAATAACAGAAAGGAACAAGTAGTTTACAAAGGGTACTGTGAAGAAACACAGATTAATGAGTATTGGGGTAGTTTTTAAACATGGCTGCGAATTCTGATACTCTTGCCTTTTAAAAAGGAGGCCTACGTCTCCTCCTTGTGAATCTGGGCAGGCTTATGACAGTTTTGACTAATAGTTGTGGCTGTTAGTTGCCAGATTCCAACTCAAGTTGACCCCATGAGTGCAGAGTAGAATTGTTCTACAGGGATTTCAAGGCTGTGATCTTTTGGAAGCAGATCGCCAGGTCTTTCTTCCAAAGTGCCTCCGGGTGAGTTCGAACAGCCAACCTTTCAGCTAGTAGTCAAGCACTTAACTGTCTGCACCACCCAGGTACTCCTATGAGTATAGTTTAATTAACGCTACATGGCTTCCAAAGCTACATCGTAAGAAGCCATGCAGCTTGATGCCTCCATGTATGTGCTCGAATACTTGCTTCTGGAGCCCTGAACTGCCCTGTAAGAAGTCCAACTATCCTGAGGCCACCTTTCTGTGTGGGTGGTCACATTAAGAGGCCGCTCCTCTTAAGCTCAAGCCACATAAAGAGACTATGGGTAGGGTCTCTAGTCAACAGTCCAAACTGAGCCTAGCCCTTGAGTCACCCTAGTCTAGGTACCAGGTTCACAACTGAAGAACCCTCCAGATGATTCCAACCACCAGCTGTTCTGATCTGCCCAGCTGAGGCCGCAGACATCATGGAGCCAAGGGAAGCCATCTCACTGTGCCCTGTTTGAATTCCTGACCCACAGAATCCTTCGGTATAATAAAATGGTTGCTGTTTAACACCACAAAGTTTTGGGGTACTGTGTTACACAGCAGTAGACAACCAGAACGAAGGTTGTTGTTATTAGGTGTTATTGAGTTGATTTTGACTCACAGTGACCCAGTGTGACACAGCAGAACTGCCCTATAGGATTTCCTGGGCTGTAATCTTTATAGGAGATTGCCAGGGCTTTATCCTGCGGAACCACTGGGTAGGTTGGTTCAAACCACCGACCTCTAGGTTCGCAGCTGAGCACTTAACCGCTGTGCCACCCGGGCTCCTAGAACAAAGGTACTGTATGTAATAAAAGAAGCTGCCTTATGTTGAGGGTCATATGGGCCCTCACTGTGAAAGCAATATTGCAGCTGAGATCTGAAGGGTGAAAAGGCTTCCATTAAATGGAAGAGCAGGGAGGTAGCACGGACGGAACAGAAGCAGGTTGTAGGCACAGGCCCTGTGGTCAGAGGAAGCACAGATTGTCGTAAGAGAATAATAAAAAGGTTAACGAGGTTAAGGCAGGGGCCAAACCATGTTCAAGATTCTGGACTCTTACTTGACAGTAGTTAAAAGCTCCTGAAGGGTTTATCTTTTGTTCTTTGTGAGTTTTTGTTTGTTTTGTTTTTGTTTTTTAGGTAAAATTCACATAACACAAAATTCACCATTTTAACTATTTTGAACTCAATTCAGTGGCTTTCAGCACATTCACAACGTTATGCAGCCATCATCACTATATAATTCCAGAACATTTTATTCCTCATTTATTGCCTCAGCCCTGGGCAATCACTAATCTGCTTTTGTCTCTTTGGATTTGCCTCTTCTGGACATTTCATATAAATGGAATCATATAATATGTGGCCTTTAACATCTGTCTTCTTTCACTCAGCATAATGTTTTCAATGTTCATCATCCATGTTGTAGCATGCATCAGTATTTCATTACTTTTTATGGCCAAATAATATTCCGTTGTATGGATATATGGCATTTTGTTTACCCATTTATGAGTTGATGGACATTTGAGTTGCTTCCACTTTTTGGCTTTTATGAATAATGCTGCTATGAACATCACGTACAAGTTTTTTGTTGAACACCTGTTTTTAATTCTCTTGGGAATTGCTGGTCACATGGTAATTCTATGTTTAACTTTTTGAGGAACCACCAAACTGATTTCCACAGCAGCTGTACCATTTACATTCTCAGCAGCAATGTATGAGGGTTTTTTTGGGGTGGGGGGGAGTCTTAATCAAATGGAGTAAACAACAGAACTGTCTTTGGGAAAAAAAATCAAAGTAACCAGCTTTTTGGTGAAAGAGCATGAATTCAGTTTTGGACTGATGGCTTTGTTGTGTCCTTTTAAAACATCCAGTTGGAGTTATCAGGTGGGACAGTTGGTCTGGAGCTTAGAAAAGAGGTTGGCTGTAAAGCTGAAATTGAGACTCAGCAGCCATGAGCATGGATGAGATTCCTCAAGAGAAAGCACGGAGTGTAGGAAGAAAGGGGCATGGTCTGGGGTTTTAGGAGCTCCAAAATGGAATAGTGTGGTAGAAGAAAATGAGGCTGCAAAAGAGTGTGATAATTTAGAATTTAAACAAAATTATAAAATCGGTGGATTAAGAAAGAGGAAGGAGACTGAGCAAAGACAAAAGAAAGATTCACCAAATTGTAATAAGAAACTGGACAGCTGAAAAGGGTCTAAAACTTGACACTTTAACAAAGAGGATAAGCACCATTTTACTTCTTTCTACATCTTTCCTTTTTGAGGGGAAGAGGGGGCATGAAGCAAAAAAAGGTTTTAGTTCCCTCAATCTGTGTCTAAGAGGTTAAACTACTTGACCTTTTATAAGAACTGGTAAATAAATGTTCTCAGTATCTGGACATCAACCCTATCTAACTTAAAATAGACCTCCTGTAAGAGAATTGTGTGAAAAGAATCTGGTTATGAACTTAACAAGTTTCTATTGTTTCATAAAAGCGTCTGAAAGCTGAGGAAGACAGTAGGACAACACTTCAAAGTATCACAAAAAAATCAGCAGTGATTAAAGCAGGCAATGGGGAATAATGGTTCCTCCACACATCTTCAACAAGTAGGCACTTAATTAGAGTTTAATTACAGCAGTACATTGACAGGGAACTGCAGAAATTCAAGACAAATTCAGAAGAGGACGTGAAGCCAGAGATATCATTGTCATCTGCCAATGATGGATCTTGGCTGAAAGCAAAGAATACCAGAAAGATGTTTACCTGTGTTTTATTGACTATGCAAAGGCATTTGACTCTGTGGATCATAACAAATTATGGATAACACTGTGAAGAACGGAAATTCCAGAACACTTGATTGTGCTCATGAGGAACCTGTACATAGACCAAGAGGCAGTCATTCAAACACAATAAGGGGATACTGCATGGTGTGCATCAGGTTTCACCATACTTATTCAATCTGTATGCTGAGCAACTAATCCGAGAAACTGGACTATATGAAGAAGAATGGGGCATCAGGATTAGAGGAAGACTCATTAACAACTTGCACTATGCAGATGACAAAACCTTGCTTGCTGAAAGTGAAGAGGACTTGAAGCACTTACTGATGAAGATCAAAAACTACAGCCTTCAGTATACTTCAGGATTACACCTCAACATGAAGAAAACAAAAATCCTCACAACTGGATCAATAAGCAGCATCATAATATACAGAGAAAGGATGAAGTTGTCAAGGATTTCATTTTACTTGTATCCACAATCAACTCCCATGGAAGCAGCAGTCAAGAAATCAAATGACATATTGCATAGGGCAAATCTGCTGCAAAAGACCTCTTCAATGTGTTAAAAAACAAAGATGTCACCTTGAGAATAAAGGTGCGCTGAACCTAAGCCATGGTATTTTCAATCGCCTCATATACATGGGAAAGCTGGACAATAAATAAGGAAGACCAAAGAAGAACTGATGCTTTAGAATTATGATGTTGGCAAAGAATACTGAATATACGGTGGACTGACAAAAGAACAAACAAATCTGTCTTGGTAAGAAGTACAGCCAGAATGCTCCTTAAAAGCAAGGACGGTGAGACTTTGTCTTACTTACTTTAGACATCTTATCAGGAGGGACCAGACACTGGAGAAGGGCATCATGCTTGGTAAGGTGGAGGGTCAGCAAAAAAGAGGAAGACCCTCAACGAGAGGGACTGACACAGTGGCTACAACAATGAGCTCAAACATACAACAATTGTGAGGATCGAGCAGGACCAGGCAGTGTTTCGTTCTATTGTACATAGGGTCACTGAGTCAGAACGGACTCGACAGCACCTAACAACAACAACCGCACACCCTTAACAAGCAGGTATTTAATTACTGAGTCAAATCAAAAGATGAGAATCCTAAGAATAAACCTATAATAATAACTTCTTGTCCTATTTCAAAATTACAGTTTAGGTTGTTTTGTTCCTCAAAAGCCTTAGTTCCAGATTATAAAACTCTCTTTATGTATCAATCAAGAGTATAGCTAATCCTTTCAGGCCTACATTACATAGAATTGAATATTAACTTTGTAATTACGTGAACAAAGGACTTTTGGGGTTGAATAAACACTGCCTTTACAAGCACAGAGGAACCATCCTTAGCAAGGGCTGCTGGCCCTCTGGATACAGACCCATCCCTTGGTCAGCCTACACTTTTGATGACCCACAACACTAATATACAAAATTGGGAAATATAAAATAGCATTACACTGCATTACTTTACTTCAATAACACACACACACAATCCCATATTCACTGTATATTCAAAATCTTTGAAAGAGTTCATTTTACCAAATTGACAAAAGAAGCATTCTTCTAGAGGAAATTAGGAAATTAGGTATTTCAGTGGTTTGGTGGCAGAATTCTCACCTTCCATGCAAGAGACTCAGGTTCAATTCCAGCCAATGCACCTCAATCATAGTCAGCACCCATCTGTCACTGGAGGCTTGTGGTTTGCTATGATGCTAAACAGATTTCAGCAGAGCTTCCAGACTAAGACAGACTAAGAAGAAAGGCCTGATGATCTACTTCCAAAAAAATCAGCCAATGAAAACCCTATGGGGCAAAAAAGTCCAATTCCATTTTATATGAGGTTGCTGTAAGTCAAAGGCCAATCCCACAGCAAATAACAACATGCCAGGCAGAAAAGAAATTTACATTAGGAGTCCAAATGACATCTTCTGGTCTTTAGCTTTATATGAAAACTATGACATTGGTTTCAGTTATATCGCCAAATTGAATCATCTTGAAAAAGCTTATAAAATCATTGTATTAGCAATAATCAGCCACGTTTGCTGGTATCTGACATATATGTTATTCCAAATCCTTACAACAACCTACCTTAGTAGGAATTATTAACTCTATTTTACAGACAAAGATCCCAAGGGACAGAAGTTCCAAATGCTACCTATGGTGACACAGAATTATTATTATTATTTTTTTTAGCCACAGTGCTGGAACTGCCTCTACCACACTATATGCCTTCATAGATCTGTTACAGGAATTTTTAGAACATTAGTTCTAGGTACAGGTGTAACTGCTGTGTAATGATGAGAAAATAAAGGCAAAAATGAAGACAGTGATCTCCCAGAGGAAAAAAATAATTAAGTCTTAAAATAAGTAATATTTTTATTACTAAGAGCCCTACAAGAATTTGTGACTTGATTTTATTTAGTTTTTTGGTTGGAGAGGAATACAATTTTTAGACATGGGGAGTGATATTCATATTGTAAAAGCAACAGCAAATGTTTCACAAGACACAGTTTTCCACATTACATTAGAAAAAGTCCTCTCAATGCCCCTGGTTCAGAGGATCAGTCTGATGATAGTACTTGGAGAGAATGTAAGAGCAGTAACTAATGTTAATTAGTACTTAGTGGGGTACAGCTACAAACATTAACTTAGTCATTAATCCTCACCACACGTCCCTGAAGTAAGGATGAGCATCCCTCTTCTATACAGAAAAAAAGCCAATCTTACATAAGTGATGGAAAGCTACTTCCAGAAAGGGTTGAGCGCTAATACTATAATTAAGAGTTAGGTTTTTAAGTGGTTCAGTAGTAGACTTCTTGCCTGCCATGCAAGATATTGGCCATTAATAAACATATTTACAAGACATATACTGTAAAAACAGCGTAGAGGCAGTGTCTGACCTCTTCTAACTTCACAAAGGGGAATAAGAATCAAGATCAACAGCCCAAAGCTGATTCCTATGAGACGGAGGTCAGACATGCCTTCTCTCTCCACCATCTTTACCAATTCTGACAGCAACCATCACTCCTACGGCACTATCAATAATTCATTGTAGAGGCCACACAGAACTCACAGGCAATACTTATGATTCTAGGGTTTATTAGGGGAATAACAGGTTATAATTCAGGTTCAGGAATGCTCAGGATACAGTTCTTCCATCAGGACAGCCTCTTCCGTGCCATGATCACAGGCATGTTTCTGCCTGGCCCTCGGCCTCTGCCCTGCTCAGGCAAGTGTTACAAAGGTCTTTTAGCTCTGCTGATAAGTGCCCAGAGGCACCCCACTCCATTGGAGTGCCTTGGGTATGACTGAAAAACCCATACAGGGACTCACTTAGCTTTCCGGCTCCGTGGGCCAGGAAGGCCATTGCACCGCATCCTGCCGGTCTCTCCTGCTGTCGTTTCCCATCTTCCATTACATATCTCTCTCTCCCTTCCACCTGCCAAACTGGTTTTCCTTTAAGCCTAGCAGATGGCAAAACTATCCAGTCCTGTTGGAGGATTACAATGACCTTATTTGCACAGGCCCACAGAATCACTTGGGTGAGAGTTACAAGACCATGGCTAGAAAGGCCACACAAAAGCAAACCATCACACCACATATAAACAGGCATTAATAAACATGTTTTTAGGCATGACCAATAAGTACACTCACCCCAAAAAGACAATCATTGAAAATATGGAGTATTCCAGAAGGCAAAATATGATTTGAAAGCACTGAGATTCAATAATAACAACAATACCAGGAAGGAGAAGGAGAAAAAGTTCATTGCTGAGTGCTTACAATATGAAGACACCATTCTAAGGACTTTATTGTCATTAGCTCTCAATCCTCACAATGAACTTGTAAGGTAGGTATTATCAGTTTCCTCCAACGACAAAACTGAAGAAGAGAAAGGTGGAGTAAGTTGCCCTGACAGTACACAGCAGAACTTGGAGCTAGTCTAGCTCCAAAGTTCATGGTCTTGACATCACACAGCGATGCAAGGTGCAATTTGTTTTCACGTTCAATCCAAGATTACCCATACAAGATCGAATTTACTTCACTAAGGAGAAGAAACAAAAGTCCCTTAATGCTATGCCTTTTACCCTGTTTCCAGGGGCAGAGAGCTAAAATCTCTTCTTCCAACCCACATCCTGTGGACCTCTGGTGTAATAAAACGCCAGACCAAATGGTCCACTATGGCTCTAAAACACTCATTTGCTATTATCTATCTTTAATGGCTCCATCCAACCTACTCCCTGAATCCAATTTCCTCTCAAATACACTTAATGGCTTCTTTGTGAATGAATCTTATCAGCAGCATTTATTCATTTCTTCTGAAAACCACGTGTTTACAGGCAAGAAAATAGGATGTCAGAGTACTATATTACATTTATTTCATAAAATACACACCTTCTCTTGAAAAAAAAAAAAACTGTCTAGTTTACCCAGATAGGTTTTAAGAGAAAAGTTATACTACCAAAAAGTTGAGTAATATGTTTATAATAAATAAAGCAATAAGAGCAAAACCACTTCTTACCTAAGTATCTCTAAAGGATCTTTCCACAGATCAATTATTCACTCGTTCCAAAAGCACTTGCTACTGTATTTATAAGCGTGTGGTTCAAGGATCATCTACATGAGAATCACCTGGGGGAACCTGTTAACAATACAGACTCCCAGGCCCTGCCTGAGACCTAATGAATTCTAATCTCTGAGGGAGGAAATCTCCATAATTCCCAAGCATCCCAGATAAGTCTCATAAATCCTAAAGTTGGAGAACCACTGACTGAGAACCTTCTAAGTGCCAAATACGACAAAGACATGTCCAAAGAGATCATCACAGTCCCTTAATGGGGGTCTCCATGAGTCTACACTTGTCCCCATGTTCACATATCGGAATTCTCAGCGTAACATAAGGATCCTTTTTAATGCATAAGTCAGATCATGTCACTCTTCTGAGTCAATCTCTCCAACGGCTTCACGTCTCCCTCAATAGTCACAAGCCCTGGATGATCTCCCCTCTTTACCTTTATGACTTATTTCCTACCACTCTCCTCTTCCCTCTGCTCTGGCCACCAGGCTATTTGCCACTGCTTCCCACACCTAGCCTGCCCTCTGCAGAGTCTCCACACTTGGTGCCCTCTGCCTGGACTACTCTCCTGCAAACATCTGTATGACCAGTTCCCTCACTTCCTTGGAGGTCTTGCTCCACAATTGCCTTCACAGTGAAGGCCTGTCCTGTCTGCCCTATCAAGACACCCCCCCTCCCCAATCCTCTTTCCTGACTTATTTTATCTTCTTTAGCACATATCACTAACATACTTGGTAGTTTACTTTTTTATCTTGCTAATTGTCTATTACCTACTGTCATGGATTGAACTGTGTCCCCCAAAAACATCTGTCAACTTGGCTGGGCCATGATTCCCAGTATTGTGTGATTGTCCAACATTTTGTCATCTGATGTGATTTTCCTATATGCTGTAAATCCTATCTCTATGATATCGACAAGATGGAATTAGGGGCAGTTATGTTAATGAGACAGGACTCAATCTACAAGACTGGATTGTATCTTGAGCCAATCTCTTTTGAAATATAAAAGAGAGAAGTGAGCAGAGAGACATGGGGACCTCATACCACCAAGAAAGCAGCCCCAGGCACACAGTGTGTCCTTTGGACCCGGAGTTCCTACGCAAAGAAGCTCCTAGACCAAGGGAAGATTGATGACAAGATCTTCCTCCAGAGCCTACAGAGACAAAAAGCCTTCCCCTGAAGCTGGCGCCCTGAATTCAGACTTCTAGCCTCCTAAAACTGTGAAAGAATAGACTTCTCTTTGTTAAAGCCATCCATTTGCGGTATTTCTATTATAGCAGCACTAGATGTCTAACACACCTGTTAAAACAAAAAAAAAAAACAAACTCGTTGCCATCGAGTCCATTCCAACTCATAGCGACCCTACAGGACAGAGAAGAATTGCTCCATAGGGTTTCCAAGGAGCAGCTGGTGGATTCAAAATGTCAACCTTTTGGTTAGCGGCTGAACGCTTAACATTGTGCCACCAGGGCTCCCTGTTACCTGTTATCCTCCCTAAAATATAAGCTCCATGAGAACAGAGGGTTGTTTTTTGTTTTTTTGCAAGGGGAGAAAGGGGTGAAGGGGCTAGGGGGCTTGCAGGGGTGAGTACTTGGAGGGGTTGGGGTTGTTCTGTATTTAAATGTATCCCATTCGGCCGCAGTTGTGGATGTGTGCCCTCCAGTTGATTCCAACTCACAGCAACCCTATGAGACAGAGAGTAGAACTGCTCTACAGGGTTTCCTAGGCTGTAATCTTCATGGGAGCAGATCGCCAGGTCTTTTCTCCTGTGGAACCGCTGGTGGTTTCAAATCGTCCATCTTTCAGTTAGCAGCTGAGAGCTGAACCACTGTGCCACCAGGGATCCTTTGGCACACACTACCCGTTGCCATTTGGTCAATTCTGACTCATAGCAACCCTACAGGACAGAGTAGAACTGCCCTATAGGGTTTCTAAGGAGCGGCTGGTGGATTAGAACTGCTGACCTTTTGGTTAGCAGCTGTAGCTCTTAACCACTGCACCACCAAGTCAAAAAATATATACTGGTTGAATGGATGAATGAATCATAAATATTCCAATAAAGGTATTAATGGAGTGTTGTAGGAATCCAGAGGAGGGAGAAACTAGTTCCACGAGGCAGCCCGTCTCTCCTCACAACAGGTAACACACAAGCTGGGTTCTGAAGGAGGAACAGAGAACACCCTCTAAGAAAAGGAACAAGTCAAGTTTTTAAATGGCCACATTTGCTTATATAAATGTCACCTTTAACAAATAACACATGAAGCATGGCACATAGAGAAGGGAGAAATTGTGCCAATATATCCCTCTCCCAGGCTTTGTGGGCAATGAGAAACCAGGGAAAAGGATAACAGGACAGTCTCCCCTTTGTGGCTAGGCTAGGATAAAAGTAATTAAAGTGGTACATATGGTCGCTGAGGAATTTTCTTTTAATTTTTATTCAGTAGGGTTTTTCCACCCCCTCAAATATTCTTAACAAGATAACCAATTAGGCAAAAACATCATTCAGAAATAAAATCCCATACTTGCTCTCTAGAAAAAGGGACTAGGTGGTGGCAGCCTATGCCTTTATGAGGAGGGCAGTGGAACAGGGCAGAAAGGTAGTCAGCAAAGCAGCAAATGGGGTTGAGAAATTGGCCAAACACAGGGGAATGAGCAAATATGGAAACGGGGATATTGGTTCTCATTGTGGAAGCAGGTACAGACATTGAAAAGGGAATGCTAGAATGGATGCTGTGGTATTAGATTGAAATTGGAGTATTCAGTATAAAATTATGGCTTTCAAGATACATAGATACAGAAATAAATATAAATGTAAACAAGGTATATATAAATATAAAAAAAAAAACAAACAAACATACAGTGCTGTTGGATGGGTTTGAACTGCCAACCTTTAGGTTTGTAGTCAACTGCAAATTGTTTGTACCACCCAGGGACTTATACATAAGCATATGCGTATACATATGTGTATGTTTATTTGTATATATACACACATACAAACACACTCACATACATGCATATACACATACTTATGTATATCTTACTGACATCACAATGGTAACTGGCATATCTAGTGTCCAGATCTTGGCTTCTAGATACCATCCTCAACTCTTTGGGGAAATGGCTGATTCCAGGGCTTGGGCAGGGAAAGCACGAGAGGATCCCAGAACATCTTACTGTGCCAGAAAGTAAGGAAGTACTCAAAGAATGATAGAGACAAGTCAAAAGGACACAGATGTGAGCCTGAAGGAACTCTCACTGGCCAAATCTCAGACAATTATAGCAATGACAGAAACATACTATCACCTTTTCACTGAAATAGCCTATTGAATAAAATAGAAATCCATAAATCCATGCTGACATAAATATATAAATGAATAAATGGGGAGATGAGAAAGCTCTCTCTTACAGTAGAATACCAACTCATAAATGTAGAAAGAATAATGGCATTAGAACATCACATAGGGCAATCATCGTAATAATAATTACGTTGGGCAAGAAATATCAATTTAGTGAACTAGGGAGTGAAAGTGGGATGGGAAATAAGCTTTACATAGGTTTTTTTAATCTCCTTACATGATACTTATTTAAAAAAAAAGAAAAAAGTTGCCGTCAAGTCAATTCCGACTCACAGCGGCCCTATAGGACAGAGTAGAACTGCCACATAGGGTTTCCAAGGAGCAGCTGATGGATTTGAACTGCTGACCTTTTGGTTAGCAGCTGAGCTCTTAACCACTGTGCCACCAGGGCTCCAATTTATTAATTACAAAGAGGAAAAACAGTAACTTTACAGTAGAGCAACCTGGCAGTCATCACCTTAATAATCAAAGTTAGCTCTATCAGTAATGGAGACAAATCAGCATCATGCGGCACCCAAAAGGATTCAATGAGAAGACCACGGCATCATTTCCGTGACAGTCCAGTCAAGAATGTATAGTCTGGGTCTAAACCTCAAAACATCAGACAAACCCAAACAGAGCGATATTCTACCTAACAACTGGCCTATAATCTTCAAAACTGTCAAAGTCACGAAAGACAAGGAAAGACCCAGGAAGTCTTCCAGACCGAAGGAGACTATAGAAACACGACAACAGAGTGTGATACGTGATCCTGAATAGGGACTTTTGGCTACGAAGGACATTATCAGGACAACGAGAAAAATGTGAATGTTGTCTGTGGGTAAAGATATATAGCAATTCATTTTTAGTATTCTTAGAAATAATTCTGAAATTGTTTCAAAAGAAAAAAGAAGGCTAGGAAAACAAAAGGACCTTGAAAAATATGAGTAAATGGAATGCACTGAATAATCTGTGAATAAAATGCCTGCTGAATAAAATAGGGGGAAAAAGGGCTATTTCTTCCAAACGTTTCTATTCTCCTTGCTCCCCCATTCCGCCAATAAAAACTTTGGGCCTATAACATCCTGGCTTAGAGTCAGCCCAAATATGGCCATTTTTCTTTAAGTATAGCACAAATAAACCCCCTGGATTACAGTGGAAATGGAGCATTCAGCAGAACGCTTGTCTGTATGAACTCTGTAGTAAATGACATCTCTCTTCCCCCTTCAGAGTAGAAGCTTGATCCCCATGAATTGCTGTAACTCAAAACATACTTTTTACATAAAAATAACCATGAGGTTAGAAATAGGAAAAGTAAATCTTTGGACCGGGTTGCTGTTATGAGCCAAAGAGAATGATTAAATATAAAACAAGAAAGGGAGGGAAAAAAAAAAAAAAAAAAGCAATAGCACTAGGTTATAAAATAACAGATTGACATAGATTTTTTGAAACTGGAAGTTACAAGCAACATGCCTAGAATGCAGATAGCAGTATGAAGGACAAAACACTCTTCCAAGACTTTATAGCTTCCCTGACAGGTCAAATCTCATTACAACAAACACCACAGCAGTAACAATCTCTGAGTAACCCAAAATGTGCCTCGTTAATGACCACCTTAACTCAAGCAATATTTAATCTTCAACAGTGTTCACTTTAAACACAAAAGTACAAACATACAAAACAAATATATTCATTTGATTACTCACTTGATGCATTCATGTATTCACTCAATATACTCACATTCATTAAGTGATCAGAAGTCCCCCTGACCTCCCATAATAAAGTACTAAACCAAAAAAAAACCAAAAGCATCACCATCAAGTCAATTCTGACTCCATAGCAACCCTACAAGACAGAGGAGAACTGGCCCACAGGGTTTCCAAGGAGCAGCCAGTGGATTCGAACTGCCAACATTTTGGCTAGCAGCCGAGCTCTTACCCACTGCACCACAAGGGCTCCTAATAAAGTACAAGGCTATCTAAAAAATATGGAAAAGAAAATCAGTTTACATGCCACTTTTCTAGAATACATCTGCATTGCTGTATAATTGAAATCATCAACAGGGACTCAAAGCATACACCTGTTCAGTGCAGGTGACACTATGGATAGATACACCTCCCAAGTTCCCTACTCTCCTCTGTATGTGGGGTCCAGTATTTTAGTTTTGTTTTCATTTGAATTTTCTTCCAATGTATTAAAATTGAGAAATTTCTCATTTTAAAAACGTGTAGCTCCAGCTTCTCCTGGAAAATTGTTCCATCTGCCAACACAGGCATGCATTCCCTGGAGAAGAGCAACTCTGCCCTGGACAGGGCAGAAGCATGACTGACCAACGGACCACACCCCCTACTGCTCCTGATTACATTCCCAGCACTGACTCTCAATGGCTTGTTTTCTGCCTGACCCCTATTAGCATAAGAATTTGCAACTCCAGCTTTTCAAACAAAAAACAAAAATACGCAACTTGCTAGGATCCCAGCGCTAGGCGTATATTATACATTCTGCTCTAATAAGCCTTCAGAGGGAAAGCGTAAGTTAATATTATTATGTATAAATTACATTAACATTTTTCCAAATGTCATTTCTCACAAGCATCACTGGCAACGAGGTAATGTTTATAATCTTTAACTGAAAACACTTTACTATGGAAACTGGAATGCTTTGAAAGTCTCTTAGCTTGTCAAAACGTGAAGTTGTTTTCAGAAACCCTCTAAAATGGGTTCTAAACTAACCGTCATAAATACAAAAATGCATTATCCTGTAATGGAAACAATAAGCATAATGGCCCTAAACTGACAAAGAAATGAATATTACAATTGGTTTGTGAATATTTCACAATCTTTGAGTTGCACGCTATATTATATACAATCAGAATCTGTATAATCTATATAATCTTTAGTCCCAGAGGGAATGAGTTTTTATGAGCACATGACTACGACCATGGGCAAATCACACAACCTCTCCATCCTCAATGTCCTCATCTGTACAATGTGAAGAATAAATAGGGCCTACGTGGGGTTACCATAGGTCAGCAACAGGTTTGGTTTTGGTTTACACTGTGCAGTCAATTCTGACTCATAGTGACCCATAGGATAGGGCAGAACTGCCCCATAAGGTTTCCAAGGCTGTAAATCTTTACCGAAGCAGGCTGCCACATCTTTCTTCCACGGATCGACAATGGGTTTGAACAGCCAACCTTTCGGTTAAAAGACAAACGCTTCACCACTGCACCACCAGGGCTCTTTATTGCAAGGATTAAATGAGACAAAACACACAAGCAGCACTTAGAACAGTGCCTACCAAATCATAAGTGCCATTCAAGAATTTAAAAAAACAAACACTGTTGCTGAGTCTTGTATTATTTGGTACACTGACCTAACTGTTGATAAATCACGCTCTCCTGACTGAAACTTCCTCATTTTTGCATTGGTTTATAGAGTGAATCACTATCTTTCTTACAGTCTTCTATCCAAAGCATACTCCATTATTATCAACCTAAGTTGCTGCAAAATCTCAAAAGTCATTAGTAAAATGTGGTTATTTCTCAAATGGTTTATAGTCAACCACTCTAAAAGGTACTTAATAGAAAAGAATTAGCTCTAAGCAAGTATCTGAGTGATAGAGATTTATCAAAAAAATTATAAAGTTTCAAGAAAGAATAAAATCCCTGGAGCAGTAAAAATGCAGCATTCAAAAAAACTCAATGCAGAAAAAGACTGGTGTTATTCCCAAAGGCAGAGTCTGTTACTGAGTGAATGAATGAAAAAATAAACAAGTTAATGAACATCAAATAGGTGACATGCTGCTGACCACAAACTTGTACTTTCCTTAATTTTTTTTTTTAAATCAGGCACTATAATTTACTTACGAGTTATTGCTGAACTATCTTGTCATACTTATATAACCAATAGTAATAAGCTACAAAAATACTCAAGTACCCAGCCCAAAAGCCTTCACTAAGCGCCTACCGTATGCACTGACTACATGTGTGCATACCATGGTCCAAGGGGGCCCCTGGCTCACTGAGTTTACAATTCTGCTGGGGAACAAAACAGAGATGAAGTAAGTGGTAACCTCTGAGCATCAAATAAGCAGTACAAGAGTTCAAGGAAGGGTGAGCCCAGGGGAGGCTGCAAGGGTCCCAAAGTGAATGACAACAGGATAAAGACAAAGGAGAGGCGACCCCAAAGAAAAAGCACTGTAGCTGTCACAGGCCACCAGGCCAAATGGAAAAACTACAGCATTTATTCTGCTCGGCAAATCCGTAATCCTTCTTCAAAATTCATGCCAACTTTGCCTCCTCGGAAGTGTTTCCTGACCATTTATATACCACTTCCCTTTTATGTATTCATTTATTTACGACTTTCCTCCATAGGACTGAGAGCTCCCAAGTACCGAATTATCTTAAACCATTTTGTACTGTAATATCAGGCACGTGTACTCAGAAAGCATCCCTAGATTAAATGACTATTAGGAATGATTCCTTAGCCGGAGGGCTACCACCACCACCAGGTGCCATAGAGTCAATTCCAACTCATGGTAACCCCATGTGTTTCAGGTCAGAATTGCGCTCCATAGGGTTTTCATAGCTATGACATTTCAGAAGCAGATCACCAGGCCTTTCTTCCAAGGCACCTTTGGGTTCTCTAAATACTGTTGAGGAAACTGAGGCCATGGTACACAACTAGGAATGCCAGAGCCCATGGAATACAACACCAAGCTTCCCTACACATGGCTGCTTCCCAGCAGAAGTGGGAGCCTCTGTCCTCAAGGAACTTAGAATCCATTTAGATTACAAAAAGGTTTCTGAGAAAGCATTTTAAGTGCTCTACTAAAACAGCCATTCATTATTGGGAATTTGAAGACCTTCTCCCCTTGAAATGAGGTGTAGTGGTTTTTAAAGGCACTGCAGAGCTAAGGGCTTTGGGATGACATGCCAGTGGAACTTAGCACAATAATGAATAAGAGTTCACTGGGTCATACCAAGGAAGGGAATTCAGTTACTCATAAATCTCAAAAGCTCCCTCTTTTGCTCACTGGCTGAGAGAGTGCCATCTGGAAGGCTTAGGAGATGAAAGGCAATATCACAGTTCTGCTGGAATATTTCTGGTTGGCAGAAAACACAAGAAGCCAGAACTTAAAAAAATCATATCATCTAGATTACCTCATTCCACCTTTCTCTTCAGCCAATCCAAATCCAGCCTGTTGTAAATACTTAACTATCCGAAAAGTCTTGCAAATAGTTTGCTAAATCATTTAACTGGCAGAATCTCCATAAGGCCTGCTCATTTCTCACTTTCTAACGCTCTGGCTCTGCTCTCCACAGCGTTACACTAAGCCAACATGGCAAACAAAGACAGTACCCCTTGCACACAATCTTCAAACCAAAAAGTGCAGAAAGCTGTATTAAATTTCTGTGGCCATCAGTGGACTCTTAACAGGTACACCCTAATATCTCAGACCACCACCATCTGTCAGTTTGTTGTACTGTAGTGGCTCGCGTGTTGCTATGATACTGGAAGCTATGCCACCGGTATTTCAAATACCAGCAGGGTCACCCATGGTGGACAGGCTTCACCAGAGCTTCCAGACTAAGGCAGACTAGGAAGAAAGGCCTGGTGATCTACTTCCAAAATTTAGCCACTGAAAACCCTATGGATGAGAACAGAATATTATCTGATATAGTGCTAGAAGATAAGCCCCCTAGGTTGGATGGCACTCATAATACACAGTGGCCACAACCACTGTGAACTCAGGTATGCCAATGATCGTGAAGAAGGCATAGGACTAGGCAATTGTACATGGGGCTGGCATGAGTTAGAGCCAACTCAACGGCAACTAAAAATGTCTTGGAAGCGTGTGGCCTTCACCATGCATTTTCCATCCCTGACTCCGGGTGTGTGTCCATATCCATGAAATGGACACACCTGCTATAGACAAATGCAGCCCTCCTGTCTGTGCTCTTGCTTGTTTTGTTTTCAGGAGCCTCTCATGACTGCCTGGCATCCACGAGTCTTCATTAGATGCTTGACCCTGCAGGACCAACATGAAGGAATCCACTCCTTCAAGATCAAGTCCAACTGCTACAGAGATGCAGGGCCTAAGAGAGCATTTTTGCTGTTGTTATGTTTTAAGACCTCAGGCCATGGAATCTGATAAAAATTATCTTCAGACTAGCTGCACAAAAAGCCCTTTTCCCCTAAAGGGAACTACCAGTCTGAACGTGCCTTGGAAAGCATGTTCTCCATCCATTCTTCAGAGCCTTCCCTGAGGCAGGCAAGTGTCAGCTCCAAGTAAGAGAGAAGGAGACTGGGTCTTTGGGGGCCTGGGCCACAGCATGCCTTAGAAACCAGAGCCTCGTGCTGCTTTTTAGATTTCATTTTTTTTATTCACCAGGATCACCCTGGCACTCACAGCACTATGCCTTTGAGGCTACAGATGGACAGAGAAATTAAACTACAAATCATCTGTGTGCCTTCCATGAGTTCCCCCGCTAAACACACTGCCAACTGGGGGCCAGTTCATCCTATAATGAGAACAGAGGGACCATGCTTGCTCTTCAAACAAAATGCAATAAATAGCATCTCCAACACCTTCCAATCAAATGTTTGTCACCTTCAGACGAGAAGAAGTACCTACCCTATACCATCCTGTATTTATTTTCCATTTCTGTAACAGCCTTGATGTCTTTGACTGTCATATTCCAAAACCCCAGGTGCACAAGGAATGTTCTTATCTCTTCAAAATGTTAAAAACATGCAGGTCTATATATGCTGCCAGAGTGTGCAAGAATACAAATTATCTTCAGCCAGAATCAGAATTTAGCAAATCACTCCCACCCCCCGCCCAAGTTCTCCTGTTCTAGAAGCCTGACAGCAAAACCTTCTTCTGAATGATGATTTATCATCCTTGGACTTTAAATAGCATCATCATATATGCTGACATCTAAATTGCAGAAGGGGGTACTAACAATAATTTCATGGGAGAGCCTTGGTAGCATAGTGGTTAAGAGCTCGGCTGCTAACCAAAAGGTCGGCAGTTTGAATCTACCAGTCGCTCCTTGGAAACCCTATGGGGCAGTTCTACTCTGTCCTACAAGGTCACTCTGAGTCGGAATCGACTCGATGGCAACGGGTTTACAGGTATAAACGAAAACTATCATGGATAAAAGCGAGATGTATTGAGTACTTTATAAACACTGCCCTCAGGTTACAATCAATGTTGTGTTAAATGACAGCCCCTCCCCTCTTAAAGATGACTGGTTAGTGTAGAATACACACAATCAAATTATCACCCAAACATGTAATAATGACTTGATTATCATGCATGTTCTGAAGGAAAATTTTTAGGTGATATGATAGAATATTCCAACAGTTTGCCTGATTGGCAGGAGGGTACTAGTGAGAATGGAGGACAGAGAACCCTCCCAGCTAAAGGAATAAAACCAGTTGCTATTTAGTTGATTCCTACTCATGGTGACCCCATGTGTGTAAGAGAAAAACTGTGCTCCATAGAGTTTTCAATGGTTGATTTTTCAGAAGGAGATCACCAGGCTTTTCTTCCAAGGTGTCTCTGGGTGAACTTGAACCTCTAACCTTTGGGTAGCAGTCAAGCACATTAGCTGTTTGTACCGCCCAGCTCAAGGAATAGCATACACAAAAGGCTCTGACACAGGAAGAAATTACTGGAAGAGAAGAAAGGTCAGAGGGCTGGAGTGGGAGAGCAGGAAGAGAAGGAGTAAAAGATAAGGCTGCAAGGTGAGCATGGGCCAACTTGTGGGAACAAAGCAGACAGGAGGATTTGTGGCTCCACCAAGAGCAGTAGTAAGCCATGAAGGTCACTTGCAGCATAGAAATGTCATGATCAGACAGATAAAGGACCACTTCGGCACAGGGTGAAGAGGAGATTACAGGGAAGAAAGCAGGAGGCAGAGACAGCAGAAAGCCAGTACAGTCGGGAGGACGGAGGTCTGGACCGGTGCAATGGTTGTGTAGGTGACATAAAGATGGGAGATGTGAGAGAGACTGAAAGGTAACATCTATAGGCCTTGGTAATGGGTAAGAAGGTTACCAAGGTTCTGTCTCAGCCAGAAAGGGCCTGAACATAAGACAGCTCCTTAAACCAGCTGCCATCAAATCGACTCTGACTCACGGGAACCCCATGTGTGTCAAACTAGAACTGTGCTTCACAGGGTTTTCAACAGCTAACTTTTCAGAAGCAGATCACCAGGACTTTCTTTTGAGGTGCCTCTTGGTGGACTCAAGCCTGTAACCTTTCAGTTAGAAGCAAAGCACGATAACTATTTGCACTCCCGAGGGACTCCTAGGTGGTTCCTTATACAGGCCTATACTGCTTTGTAATCTTGTTCATTCAACCCCAAAAATCCCTAGCAGTGTAATTTTAAAATGAAACACAAACACTAAGAGTACCCTACCAAAGTTTTCCCTTACCCACAAGTCAATGGATCTTTGAACAATCTAAACAAGACAGTTTCACCTAAACAACTCAGTAATTCTTGGTGCTTGCAGCGACCTGTTTGGCTATGTCACCCAAGAATACAACTGACGACGAGGTCATTGGAGTTCTGAGAGATACAGGAAGTTTGCCCTCCATCTTCAGAGATTGTATTCAAATCTCAAATCCTTTCCAGGACTAAAAATGAAGTCATTTGAGTTCTGAGAGATACAGGAAGTTTGCCTTCCATCTTCAGAGATTGTATTCTAATCTCAAATCCTTTCTAGGACTAAAAAATCTATAAAATCACATCTGGTCTCCATTTATTTCATCACTTCAATGAACAATTCTGTTTCTAAACAGAATTCAAAATAATTAATTGGATGTCACCCTTTGAGACAACGTAATAAATAAACTGAAAGGAATGGTTTAGGTTACAATGGCTACACCACCCTGTACCACTCCTTCAGGGAGCCCTTGGGTGGTGTAAATGGTTAAACACTTGACTACTAGCCCTGGCCGAAAGGTTGGCAGTTCAAACCCACCTAGAGGCACCTCGGAAGACAGGCCTGGCAATCTGCTTCTTAAAGGTCACAGCCTTGACTCCTGAGGTTCACCCTTCAGCCAAAGGTTAGACAGGCCCATAAAACAAAAAGAGACTAAGGGGTACACCAGCCCAGGGGCAAGGACTAGAAGGCAGGAGGGGACAGGAAAGCTGGTGATTGGGAACCCAAAGTCAAGAAGGAAGAGCGTTGACATATTGTGGGGTTGGTAACCAATGTCACAGAATATGTGTACTAACTGTTTAATGAGAAGCTACTCTGTTCTGTAAACCTTCATCTAAAATACAATAATTTTTTTTTTTTTTTTTAAAAGGGCACAGCCTTGAAAACTCTACGGAGCAGCTATACTCTGCACACATGGGGCTGCCATGAGTCAGAATCAACTCAATGGCAACTAATAACAACAACGACCACTACCCTAAAAGACTGGATTTTCATTAAAATATATCACAATAGAAAAAGGAACACTGCCTAGCCTTTTATATGTTAAGTTGATTAATTCCTGTGAGCTTAAGTAAAATGATCAATCACAATAAAAACTACTAACAACTTATATTTGTATCACACCCACCAGTTCACCAAGCATTGGCTTTTTTCAGTGACCTTGACAGCACGAGGAGGCAAATACGCACAGGAGGATGAAGATTCGTCACAAGGGCTCAAGAAGTAGGGAGTGACAGAGCTCTCCCATAATGCTGTCGTTATGACAGATGGGTATAAAGGGCCTTTTGCCTTCCCCTACGTAAGGCCACACAGGAAAACTGTCTGGGACCAAAGTCTGGATTACAGTATATAAAGTTCCCCTACCTGAGACTGCCAGCATCCTGGATTTTCTAGGAACGTTTCCATTTCAAATATTCAAATGACATACAGAAATATGCACTTCTTTTGTTTTCAGGTAATTATATTATTTTCAGTAAAGCCATTTCACTAAATGTGGCTTAATTTGTATGTTATCGTAAAATGTATTGCATAAAAAAGTACAGAATAGGAAAAGAAAATCCTTTGTTAGATGCTTTGTCACAATGTGAATTTTTAAAAATATATACTCACCTCCCCCTTTATCTTACCAGACATACCTCAACTCACTCAAAAAAAGGTCTCAGAAAGTATCCGGGAAACACAAAGGAGAGAGCTATTCTCTGGGAGAAAATATATCCCTGTGGACGTGCAAAATGGTGACAGAGATAAATCTCTACAGATAACGCCCAGAATAGAGGAGGTGAGAATCAGGTAGAGATAACTAAAAGATTAAAGGAATTACAAACACATTCAAGGGTGTGGGAGAAGAGGCAAAAGATACCCATTCTTTGGAAAGCCCCTTTAGGTTTGAACTAAAATGGATGGAGCTTAAAACGGATGACAAAGGTCGGGAAGGTAAACTACTTAGGATTTGCTCCACAATTAGGTTTTCCAACCTTTCAGGGAGAGAGCTCAGGGTAGGACAGAAGCACAAGCAGAGAGAAAGTCAAGTATACTAGGCAATTTCCGCTGCCACAAATTTCCACCGTCAGCTCCCCATTCCTGGACCAACACATCTTCCCATGTCAGAGGAGGGGAAAAAATATTAGTTCACATTTAGTCAGTGCTTTACAGTTAACTAAGCACTCTCACATTTTCTTATTTAGTCATTCACGCATTCAAAACAATCTAAGGAATGCTTCTAAAACCAGGCACTGTCAAGACCTGGGATAAAAGCCTATTCAGGTCCTGTCCCACAGGACCACAAAGACCAGTGGGAAGTGGGCTTCCTAACTAAATCAGCACTGAAGGGGATCACTGTGGCAAGGGCCCAATAACGTGTCCCACCATGAGGCAGGAATTTACTGATGTCTTTATTTTTTCACCACTGCTTAGAATGGTTCTAACAGTGGACCTAGCTAGACAGAACGCAACACATAATGAATTGAAAGCAAGGATTCAACAGATACTTGTACGCCAACGTTCACTGCAGCATTATTCACTACAGCCAAAAGGTGGAAACAACCAAGTGTCCATCAACAGATAAATGGATAAATAAAATGTGGTATATACATACAATGGAATATTATTCAGCTATTAAGAGAAATAAAGTTCTACTACATGCTACACCATGGATGAACCTTGAAAATATTATGCTGAGTGAAATAAGTCAGACATAAAAGGATAAATACTGTATGATCCCACTTATATGAAATATCTAGAAGAAGCAAATGCATAGAGACCAAAGTTTATTAGTGGTCACCAGGGGCAGGCAAGAGAGGGAAAAGAGGAGGTATCGCATAAGGGGTACTGAGTTTCTGTTAAGGATGGTAAAAAAAAAATTAAAACAAATGGTGGTGATGGTTGCACAACATGGGGAATGTAATTAAATGTCACTGAATTGTACATGCAAAAATAGCTGAAATGGCAAATATTTTGATACGTATATTTCATCACAATAAAAAACATACATGTATTGTGTGTGTGTGTGTATGTGTGTGTGTATAATTTCTGAAAAAGAGCTATAAGGAATATACGCTAAAGGAACCAGGGCTAAATGAGTATGCCTAAATGATGGGGTGGGGTGGGTGTACAGGAAGTTTAGGAAAGAGTTCCCAAAGTTTGTAATTCTGGAACCGAATCTTGAAAGAAAAACAATAGCAGCAGCAGCAGCAACTAAACAGATCCTGAGATAAATCCTTTGCACTGATGACCTCTGTATTCTTTACAACAACTTTATATGGTAAATACTACACCTTTGGTATTAGAAGGTTGACAGAAATGGTGGAAAGGTTATTGAAAGTAGAGGAAGCACTAGGTGCAAAGGTAGAGAGTCAGGAAACATAAAGAGGTTCTATCCCAAGCCCCAATTTCAACAAGGAATTGAGAAGAGAACCAGGTAATACCTGCAGACACAGTGGATTACATTACAGGAGAGGATCTCTGAACTTAGCGACTCTGAATATTTTACAATAGGCATTAAGTATGCTTTGCTCCATACAAGGAGCCCTGGTGGTACAGCGCTTAAGCACTTGGCTGCTAACTGAAAGGTCAGTGGTTCAAACCCAATCATTTGCTCCGTTGGGAAAGATGTGGCAGTCTGCTTCGGTAAAGATACTGCCTTGGAAACCCTACAGGGCAGTTCTACTCTGTCCTATATAGGAACAGATTACCCAATAAGCAAGGTAAAGCATTTGCTTAGAGCATCAACAAAACAGATGCACCAGTTGTCCAAAGCAAAGATCCACAGATGCCAAGCAGATAGGACACAAGGAAAAGCAAGTGCCACTGTGGAAGGGAATTGGCAAGGCACTAAATGAAACTGATACCAGCTTCAGTGCGTGAGAGTGTGCCAGCCAGAAATAAAGTTCACTCAGGGTCACTAGGTCACTCATGTGCAAGGTTGTTTAATCTGTAAGGCCCTACCGCTTCAACACCTTCATTGACATCTGTTTCCTACGGTCCCCTCCCATGTAACTGAAACTCCTTATCTCGGTGGGTCTCTTGGGAGTATGCTATTTCTTTCTAATAAACAAAAGGTGTGGGTGGGCTGTCGAGTCTAACTCTTCCTACATTCACCCAATATGCAACTGGATCTAATATGAGTGGTTACTGGGCAAGGATGAGTTATATTAATAGATAACAGGTCTCTGACCCATTTTGAGAGAACCGTCTTATATATATCCATGTATGCTGAGCCAATAACTCCAGCCAGGAAGGCCAGCAACGCTCTTTGCCATGATATGAACACAAGGGTGTGCTCTTGTGCACATCCTGGTAAAGGACCAATATGAACTCCTGTCCCAGATGATGTCCAAAAGCAAGGAAACTCGAATAAGTCAATTATTGCAATGAATTCAATCAAGTTACTTTTTAACTGTATAGCATTTACATACAGTTGTGTCCTAAGTTTCACAAACAATAATATTTATAACTTCAAAATATGTTTGGCATATACGCGGACACAATCTAGCATACATTTAATATAACACTAACATGGGTAATAATACTAACATAGTAAACGTCCAAAAAATACTGTAGATATTAATATTTATCAAACATGAAAAGTTTTAATTTATGTAGCAAGTAAGTTTCATTTTTTATTGTCCGTTGCATGGGACATGGTGCTTTATATTACTCTATATATGCTAATAAACAAGGTGTATATTATAACTCACATATCCTGTTCGAATGCATGAGTAAGCAGAGGAGGGGGCACCACAGATTATCTGTGTTTAGGGCCCTCACATACCTTAATTCGGCCCTGGTCCTATGGGGTCGCTGTGAGTTGGAATCGACTTGACAGCAACGGGTTTGGTTTTGCTCCATAAAGGCATGGCTAGGGTACAGAATACGGAGGTGGGAATGTGAGCGGTGAGAAATTGAAAAGGTCCATATAACAGAGCTTGTTTTTAATCCTATCCAATTAAGAGCCATTTAAGTATTTAAAGCAAAGGAGTGTTATACAGTCAGACTTGCTGTTAAGAGAAATCTCTTCTGTAGCAGAGTGGGGAGAATGGAGTGTTGGGAAAGGAAGGAATGTACTGCAATAATGCAGGTGAGAAATGGTGATGACCTGAATCAAGGCAAGGAGAGGTGGTGGAGAGAATTAAAGAGATCAAGTTAAGACTGGGAAACTATTATTTATTTGTCAAGGACTGTGAAGAGTCTGAGATTTTACCCTACTTGCAAGTTAACAAGTTATCCTATTGCAGTTTCATGAATGTTGGTAGAAGACATGAGACTCTTGGGTCAGAGACAAAGGACAGTTTATTATTCATAGCAATAGCAGTAGCCATAGTTATCAATATTTTGGCCAGTTCCTAACCTCCAATTTCCACACAGTGACGTAAAGAGGGTCAGGTGACGTAAGAGGACTCCTGAGCTTAGGAAACCTGAATATTTTATAACGGGCATCTATGTTCCAAAGCTATTCACTACACAAACATCTTTGAAAAGATAGTCCAGAAAAATTGCAGCCAATACCTCAGCTTGTAAGATGTGCAGAAACAGGAGACCTATGGAGAATTATCTCCCAGCATACCCACTATCTGTAAGGAAACTAAGACTTAAAAAAACCACTTAAAATGAGTCACGGAAACATAGCTAGAAAGTAACAGAAATGGGATTCAAACACAGGTCTTCTGGCACCAAGTCCCACTGTCTTCTACTATTCAAAACCCTATTATATAAAACATAGTGACTCCTGTTGAGGTAAGGGGATATGAGATTGATAAATAGGTCCTCCAGGCTTTCCTGGATGTTCTGGCCAAGCTCACCTAGGTAGACAATGAGGCACATACTAAGGGCTGGCAACTAAACTAGCTATGAAGATAGCAAAACTATTTCTTATGCTGTAAGTTTCAAAAATTAAATGACAGAACAGAACTAGGCTGTGTTAGAAGGCAACAGTGGTGTATCTGTATATGTTGGGTGACGGGGGGTTCCATTCCAAAGTCTTAGCCCCTTTCTAAATAAAACCTGCAAAATTTTAAGATTTATATGAGAAGGCATTTAGAATGGTGAAGAAAAGTTTATATGTCAATACTCGGTCTTTATTCTCTAAAATTACTTGTAGAAGTATGCCATAAAAGTAACTTTACATATAAAAATGATCTCTATTAACCTACGCATTTAAACTAGCTAACACTTCACATACATAATTAAGAGAAAGTAATACTTTATTAAGAAACTAAAAAAAATTAGTTCACAGCCTCTTCATTCTGATATAACTATACTAGATTCAAGACAATTATTTCACAAACAGAGATTAACTGTTTTGAAGATAAACAATCAAGCTTATTCATTCATTAACACAAGCAAGCAAATGGCTTACTTTGCTTCAAGGATACAGTAAGAGAAGTTCAGCAACTACAGGTCTCTTGGTCTCCTTGGGCCCTTGGGAACCAAGCAGACTGAGCCCTGGGCTGGGGTGTCTTGGTCAAGTCTGCAGGTCTGGAGGCATCTGAGAAGTCCTCTCCCTTGGTCAGAAGTTCCACGGTTTCCCATCAGAAGCACTACCATCATCACTGGCACCACCACTATCAGGTTCCTCTTCCAGGAGTGAAAGATACATATGGTTCTTGCCACCCTAAAAGAAATATCTGAGCCTATTCAATTTAACAGGATCGCCCAAATCATATGCCACATATTTAAACCTTTGAATGACTGCCCTTGCCCCCACCTCCAATGCACACAGAGCTCCCACACTGCACAACTCCAGGGAGCACCATGAACATCCCAGGGAGCTGTGCAGTTCACAACCTGTGCAGCCATATGCAACAGTCCTCAAGGATAGCAGGATCAGACTTCATGAACATCAACCAGAGTAGCCCCAATTAAAATCCACTTCCTGGTCCATGAATGTTTTACTTAATCCATGAATCCCCTAGATTCTGGTAGTTATTATGGATCTCAGCTGATGGCTGCAGGTAGTTAATAATTTTCACATATCATTACAAGTATGAAAAATATTATTTAGAATCTGTTTCTGACTAAATACCAATGAGATTCACCTTGCAAACAACAGGCATGGGATTTCAACATCTATATATTGAGTGCTGGGTGTCTCCTCTCCATCTAGAATCTTAATTTCAGGCCTAATTACTATGTATACATATTACTCATTTGATGGGGGAAGGAGAAAACACCTACTGTAGATAACAAGTAAATACAGTTTTACAGATATATCATAAATAAAAAGCACACAAAATACTGTTCTGAATAAGTGTCCTAAATTTGCTTTCATCAGCTGCCCAAATGTTAATTACAAATGCTTCTCTAAATTGGTTAAACCAGCTTAGAGGTGATTTCAGTGTCATTTTCCAATAGGCTAGTTAACTGATTGCTTGAAAACAATTCACTCCACAAACATCAAAAAGCAAACTTAAGAATTACCTTTACCACTCCAGTTTCAGTAGAGCCAGTTGTTTCTGAGACTGGCTCGTCCTCTCCCTTCTTCTTCTTTTTTTAAGACAGAATTTTTTTTTTAATTGTACTTTAAGTGAAGGTTTACAGAATAAATAGTTTCTCATTAAACAATCAGGACATATATTGTTTTATGACATGGGTTAACAACCCCACGACACGTCAACACTCTCCCTTCTCGACCTTGAAGGACCTTTATTTTTTATTTTTTTTTTTCAGTGAAAATATACATAGCCAAAAACATACCATTTCAAAAATTTCTACATGTACAATTCAGTGATATCGATTACATTCTTCCAGTTGTGCTGCTATTCTCACTATCCTTTTCCAAATTATTCCACCACCATTGTCTTCAACTCACTGTACCCTAGGCTTCTCATCAAAACTTTTCAGTTGCTGTTGTCAATTTGATCTCAAATTTTTTTTTCTATTTTAGATGAAGGTTTACAGAACAAAATAGTTTCTCATTAAACAGTACACGTATTGCCCTATGACAATGGTTAACAACCCCATGACATGTCAACACTGTCCTTTCTTAACCTTGGGTTCTCTATCACCACCTTTCCTGTCGCCTCCTGCCTTCTTGTCCTTGTCTCTGGACTGTTGTGCCTCATTAGTCCCGTTTTGTTTTATGGGGCTATCTAATCCTCCAGTGAACGGTGAAACTCAAGAGTGACTTCCCCACTGAGCTAAAAGGGTGTCTGGGGGCCATACTCTCGGGGTTTCTCCAGTCTCTGTCAGGCCAGTAAATCTGATCTTTTTTTTTTTTTTTTGTGAGTCAGAATTTTGTTCTACATCCTTCTACAGCTCTGTCCAGGACCCTCTGTTGTGACCCCGGTCAGAGCAGTCAGTGGTGGTAGCCAGGCACCATCTAGCTGTATGAGACTCAGTCTGGTGGAGGCCTTGGTAGCTGTGGTCCATTAGTCCTTCGGACTAATCTTTTCCTTGTATCCTGTTCTCTTCATTCTCCCTTGCTCCCGAAGAGGTGACACTAGTGGAGTATCTTAGATGGCTGCTCACAGGCTTTTAAGACCCCAGACGCTACTCACCAAGCTAGAAGGTAGAACATTGTCTTTATAAACTGTGTTATGCCAATTGAGCTAGATGTTCCCGGAAACCATGGTCCCCACAGCCCTCCACCCAGCAATTCGGTACCTCAGGGAGTTTGAATGTGTCTATGGAGGTTCCACGATCTGTCCTTGTACAAGTTGTGCTGGCTTCCCCAGTATTGAGTACTGTCTTACCCTTCACCAAAGTTACCACTTATCTAATGTCTGTTTAGTATTGCCCCCCACCCACCCCCCATCCCTCGTAACCAACAAAGGTTGTTACTTTCTGTGTGTAAACTTTTTCATGAGTTTTTATATTAGAGGTCTCATACAATATTTGTCCTTTTGTGATTGACTCATTTCACTCAACATAATGTCCTCCACTTTCATCCATGTTATGAGCTGCTTCACAGATTCATCATTATTCTTTATAGTTGCATAATACTCCATTATGCGTATGTACCATAGTTTGTTTATCCATTCATCTGTTGATGGGCATCTAGGTTGTTTCCATCTTTTTGCTATTGTGAACGATGCTGCAGTGACCATGGGTGTGCATATGTCTATTCGTGTGACGGCTCTGACTTCTCTAGTATATATTCCTAGGAGTGGGATTGCTAGATCGAATGGTATTTTTGTTTCTAGCTTTCTAAGGAATCGCCCTATCATTTTACAAAATGACTGCATCATTATGCATTCCCACCAGCAGTGCATAAGAGTTCCAATCTCCCCGCAGCCTCTCCAACATTTGTTACTTCCAGTGTTCTTCATTCCGCCAGTAATGCCAGGGTGAGATGGTATCTCATTGTGGTTTTAATTTACATTTCTCTAATGGCTAGTGATCGCAAGCATTTCCTCATGTGTCTGTTGGCCACATGAATGTCTTCTCTGGTGAAGTGTCTGTTCATTTCCTTTGCCCATTTTTAATTGGATTATTTGTCTTTTTGTTGTAGAGGTGGTGGATTTTCTTGTAGATTATAGACATTAGACCTTTGTCTGACTTGTAATGTCCAAAAATTTTTTCCCAGTCTGTAGGTTCTCTTTTTACTCTTTTGGTGAAGCCTTTTGAAGAGCACAGGTGTTTGATTTTTAGAAGATCCCAGTTATCTAGCTTATCTTCTGGCGTTTGTGTGCTGTTGGTTATGGTTTGTATCCTGTTAATGCCGAGTATTAGGGTCAATAGTGTTGATCTTATCTTTTCTTCTATGAACTTTATATCTTTTGGCTTTACATTTAGGTCTTTGAGCCATTTTGAATTACTTTTTGTATATGGAGTGAGGTATGGGTCCTGTTTCATTTTCTTCCAGATAGACATCCAGTTTTGCCAGCACCATATGTTAAAAAGACTGTCTTTTCCCCATTTGATGGACTTTGGGCCCTTGTCGAAGATCAGGTGACCAAAGGTGAATGGATTTACATCTGGGTTATCAATTCCGTTCCATTGGTCAATGTATCTGTTGTTGTACCAGTACCAGGTTGTTTTGACTACCATAGCTGTATAGTAGGTTCTAAGGTCAGGTAGTGTGAGTCCTCCTACTTTATTCTTCTTCTTCAATAGTGCTTTACTTATTCGGGGCTTCTTCCCTTTTTATGTAACGTTAACGATTAGTTTTTCCATCTCTTCAAAGAATGTTGTTGGTATTTGATCGGGAGTGCATTGTATTTGCAAATTGCTTTGGGTAGAACTGTCATTTTCACTATGTTGAGTCTACCTATCCATGAGCATGGTATGTTTTTCCATTTAAGTTGATCCCTTTGGATTTCTTGCACTAGTGTTTTGTAGTTGTCTTTGTATAGGTCTTTTACATCTCTGGTTAGATTTATTCCTAAGTATTTTATCTTTTTAGGGGCTATTATAGATGGTATTGTTTTCCTGATTTCCTTTTCATTGTTCTCTTTATTGGTGTATAGGAATCCAACTGATTTCTGAATGTTTATCTTGTATCCTGCTACTGTGCTGAATCTTTCTATTAGTTCCAGTAGATTTCTCGTGGAGTCTTTAGGGTTTTCTATGTATAGTATCATATCATCTGCAAACAGGGAGAGTTTAACTTCTTCATTACCAATTTGGATGCCCTTTATTTCTTTTTCTTGCCTTATTGCTCCAGCTTGAACTTCCAGCACTATGTTAAGTAGGAGTGGTGATAAAGGGCATCCTTGTCTTGTTCCTGTTCTCCAGGGGAATGTTTTCAGCCTCTCTCCATTAAGAATGATGTTGGCTGTTGGTTTTGCACAGATGCCCTTTATTATGTCGAGAAATTTCCCTTCTATACCTATTCTATTGAGAGTTTTTGTCAGGAATGGGTGTTGGACTTTGTCAAATGCCTTTTCTGTGTCAATTGAGATGATTATGTGATTCTTTTATTTACTTTTATTTATGTGGTGGATTACATTGATTGATTTTCTAATGTTGAACCATCTTTGCATACTTAGTATGAACCCTACTTGGTCGTGGTGTGTTATTTTTTTGATATGATGCTGAATTCTATTGGCTAGAATTTTATTGAGAATTTTTGCATCTATACTCATGAGAGATATTGGTCTGTAATTTTCTTTTTTTGTGGCATCTTTGCCTGGTTTTGGTATCAGGGTTATGCTGGCTTCATAGAATGAATTTGGAAATGTTGTTTCCTTTTCTATGTTCTGAAATAGTCTGAGTAGTACTGCTACAAGCTCTTCTCTGAATGTTCAGTAGAATTCTCCAGTGAAGCCATCTGGGCCAGGGCTTTTTTTTTGTTGGGAGTTTTTTACTACTTTGTCAATCTCTTCTCTTGTGGGTCTGTTCACATTTTCAACATCACTTTATGATAGTCTGAGTAGGTAGTGTGTTTCCAGAAATTTATCCGTTTCTTCTAGTTTTTCAAATTTCTTTGAGTATAGTTTTTTATAATACTCTGTTATGATCCTTTTTATTTCAGTTGGGTCTGCTGTAATGTCATGCATTTCATTTTTTATTTGGGTTATTTCATCCTCTCCTGTTTTTCTTTTGTCAGTCTGGCCAGTGGTTTGTCGATTTTGTTGATTCTTTCAAAGAACCAACTTTTGGTTTTGTTGATTCTTTCTATTGCTGTTTCTATTCTCTATTTATTTCTGATCTGAATCTTAATTATTTCCTTCTTCTGGTGGCTGTGAGCTTTTTTTGCTCTTCTCTTTCTATTTGTTCGAGTTCTACAGTTAATGTTTTGATTTTGTCCCTTTCTTCTTTTTTGATGTGTGCATCTATTGCTATAAATTGTCCTCTGAGGACTGTCTTTGCTGTGTCCCAAAGGTTTTGGTATGATGTGTTTCCATTCTCGTTTGATTCTAGGAATTTTTTTATTCCATCTCTGATTTCTTCTATTACCTAGTGGTTTGTAAGCATAATGTTATTCAGTTTCCATGTAATTGATTTTTTTCCCTTGCTCTTTCTGTTCTTAATTTCTACCTTGATGGCGTTGTGGTCAGAGAAGATACTTTGTATAACCTCAGTGTTTTGGATCTTGTTGAGGATTGCTCTGTGGCCTAAGATGTGGTCTATTCTGGAGAACCTTCCATGTGCCTTGGAAAAGAACGTGTACTTTGCAGCTGTTGGATGCAGTGTTCTATATATGTCTATGATGTCAATTGGCCAATTGTGCCCTTTAGGTCTTTTGTATCTTTGTTGAGTTTCTTTTTAGATGTTCTGTACTCTACTGAGAGTGGTGTGGTGAAATCTCCTACTATTATTGTGGAACTGTCAATTTCTCTTTTCAGTGCTGTTGGAGTTTGTTTCAAGTATTTTGGAGCTCTGTCATTGGGTGTGTAGATGTTTATTATGGTTATGTCTTCATGATGGATCGTCCCCTTAATCATTATATAGAGTCCTTCTTTGTCTTTTATGGTGGATTTTGTTCTAAAGTCTATTTTATCTGAGATTAGTATTGCCACTACTGTTCTTTATTGGTAGTTGTTAGCTTGATATATTTTTTTCCAACCTTTGATTTTTAATAAATTTATGTCTTTGTTTCTAAGGTGTGTCTCTTGTAGATAGCATATTGATGGATCCCATTTTTTTACCCATTCTGTCAGTCTCCGTCTCTTTATGGGTGCATTTAAGTCATTTACATTCAGTGTAATTATTGATAGGTTTGAGTTTATCGCTGTCATTTTGTAGTGCTTGTTTTTGTGGTGCTGACGTTTTCTTTGTTCCCCTTGCTCTCCTGTGCTGAATTCCTTCTGTGAATTTATTTTTTTCATTTCTTTTGTTTTTGTAGGTTTAGTTTTTAGTGAGACTTTATGTTTTTCCTCTTTATGTTGATAAGTAGGTTTGTTAACTTTCTTTGTGATTACCGTGAAATTTACCCTTATCGTTCTCAGTTTGAAGCAGTCTATTATTACTTGGTATTACCTTGCCTTCCTCTCCATCAGAAGGTTCTATACCTACACTGTTTATTCCCTCTTCTATTGTTCTGATGTTGTTATCATTTACAGATTAACTGCTCTGATTCCCTGTTGTAATTCTTTTGGTTTTAGATAGTCCTTGAGAGTTCATTTCCTTGGTTGGTATCTGGCTGGCACAATCCTGCATCCTAGATTCAGCCTGTGAGCTGATGTTGTTTGTTCTCAGATCGAAGGACTCCCTTTAATAATTCTTGGAAGTTTGGTTTGGTTTTTACATAGTCCCTTAATTTCTGTTTACCTGGAAATGTCCTGATTTCACCATCATATCTGAATGAGACTTTTGCAGGATATATTATTCTTGGCTGGCAATTTTTTTCTTTCAAGGTTTTATATATGTGATCCCATTGCCTTCTTGCCTGCATGGTTTCTGCCAAATAATCTGAGCTTAGTCCTGTTGTTTCTCTTCTGTATGTTACTTTTTGTTTTCCTTGAGCTGCTCTCAGGATTCTTTGTCTGTCTTTGGTTTTAGCGAGTGTGATTATGATATGCCTTGGTGATTTTCTTTTGGGGTCTATCCTATACGAGGTTCTTTGAGCTTCTTGGATGGCCAGCTTTTCGTCTTTCATGATATTGGGGAAGTTTTCTGTCAGCAATTCTTCAATGATCCTTTCTGTGTTTTCTGTTTTCTCCCCCTGTTCTGGAACTCCGATCACTCTCAAATTTCTGCTTTTGATTGTATCCCACATAATTCTCAGGGTCTCTTCATTTTTCTTTGTTCTTTTTTCTGATTTTTCCTCCAACAGAGTTGTAGCCAAGTGTTTGTCTTCAATTTCGCTGATCCTGTCTTCCATCGTTTCAAACCTGCTCCTCAGCCCTTCTATGACACTGTCCATTTCTGAAATCTTGTTGTTGATCTTTCGGATTTCTAATTGTTGTTTTTGTATGATTTCTAGTTGTGAATTTATTTTGACATTTTGTTCCTGCATTATTTTCCTGAACTCTTCCATTCTTTTTGTCTATATTTTCCATGTATGTGTCTGCCTTTTCCATGAATTTGCCTATTTTTTCCTCATTTTTGTCTGCTTTTTGCTTCAACTCTTGGATATTTCTGAATATAAGAGATTTGAATTCCATATCAGGTAGTTCTGGTGACTTTTCTTCTACTGGAAATTCATCTGGTATTTAATTTTGGATGCCTACTGGAACCATCCTGTCTTGTTTTTGTAAATGTTTTGATATAGTCTGCTGTCTTTGAGGCATTCGGTAGTTATTTTGTTCATTTATTGATTGTAGATTTGTTTGTTTAGTCCTGCTTTTCTGTTTTATTTGGCTATGTTTAAGCAGACGGGCTGTGTGTTCTTCGTTGTTTGCTCATCTGTGGACATGATACTTTTCGCCTTCTTATCCAATTGGCCTGGTCAGTTGCTCAGATATGGTACAACAGGGCAGGTCTAGCAGAAGAGGAGTTGCTGGGATGGGTTGTTTGTGGCACTTACTATGGCCACCAGGGTGGGCTAGTAATCAGTGCAGGGTAGGTCTGGTAGGGCCTGGGCTGCTTGGTGGTGTGATGTTCAGTGCACAGTGCAGGATGGAGCGGGGAGACTGTGATGTGTGGAGCTGAGATGGGTACAAGAGAAAGGAGAGAGAGGAGCAGGAGCCAAAAACATACAAACAAGAAAGAGTGCTAGGGGAGCTTGCCGTTGGAATGGAGAGATGAGAGACTATGAAATGCAGAAAAACAAAAAGGAGAAGAAGAAAAAAATGAATAAATAAAAATTAGAAAGAAAAAAGAAAAGCTCCCAGGGATCCCACCGGTGCGGCTGCTAGGTCTGGGGAAGTTGCTCCCAGCTTGTGAAGTACAGCCTCACTAGAAGGAGTAGAGATGTCACTCAGCACCAGGTATTCAGGGTACAGGAAGAGAAGAAAAGTATAGAGAGACGAGAAATTGAGTAATGAAGAAAGACAAAAAGGGGAAAAAAAAATAAACAAATAATAAAAAAAAAAGAACAAGAAACCACCCACCCCCAGAAAAACAGAAAAAAAGAAAGAAAAAAGAAATGTTCTCAGGGATCCCTCTGCGCAACTGCACAAACTGAGGGAGTAGGTCCCAAGCTGCATAGTACTGCCTGACTAGAATGAGCTCCCAATTTGAGAAAAGAAAAAGAAAACAAAGAATTCAAAACAAAACAAAACAAAAGAAACCCGGGATCCCACCAGCATGGCAGCACGGGCCGGGAAGCAGTTTCACAGTCAAGCGGCGCTTCACAGCTTTTCAGGAAGAAGCAAAGACGTCACACGGAGCCAAGTATTTGAGAGAAAGGAGGGGGCTGTGGTGAGAGATGAGGGCGAAATCTAAAGAAGCGGAAAAAAGCAACACCAGCAGCCAACAAATGGCACTTAGGGAGCCAGCCAGTGTGGGTGGGTGGAATCCAAGCGACACCTGGGTGAAGCCAGTGCTTCCTGTCTCTTGGACTGTGGTCACAGGAAGCAGAGGAGGCCGAGCGGGGGTGAAGAAGGGTGGGGGGTGGGAAAGCATATATTGCTGGTTACAGGTTGTTTTGTCTCCTGCTGGAAGCTCCATGAAGCTGCTTTCTCGTACCCACTGTTCACTGATCTCTGATAGGAGTTCAAGATGGCAGATCTGTGCTGTGTTAGCTGACAGGGGACCTCTGCATGTATCTCTCCTTGCTCTCTGTTCTCTGTCAACTTCTTATTTCATTCGGTGCTTGGCTGAGTTCCTTATCTCTTTGTTTGATGCTTAGGGTTTCAGTATTGCTATTTTCTCTGTTTGGCTTTGTTTTTCGGATCTTTGCTACGGAGGGACAGCATGGTGCTTCTGCCTATAGTACCATGTTGCCCAGAAGTCGATCTTGTCCTCCCCCTTCTTAGCGCTGGTCCAATGCGTTGGGTTTGCAGTTTCTGATCACCATCTCCTCTTTGTTCAGGACCCAGATTTCTGACAATCTGTGTGTCTTGCCCCTATCTGGGTTAGAGTTTGTGCCTGCTGGGGCTACCTTGGCTCAAAACACTGTGTCCTGTCTCACCACTGCCACCAATAATACTGGAGTTTGTTGTTCTGCTCTCTCAAAATCAAGCATTCACATGTGTCAGTTACACATTTTGCCTAACTTAGGATATGACAGTTCTTGATAAGTCTTGGTATCCCTTGGTTCCCTGGAGACACACTGGACAGCAGGGGTGAATCACCTAGTAAGCAAGGTATGCACAAACTTAATTGTACTTACTCATCTATAGTGAACAATTTCACATACAGTAAGCAAGTACACATGAGCTTACTTGTGCTTACTTACTAATCTGTAGGAAACAGTTTCACATGTATTGTTGTCTGCAGATTAGTAAACACAAGTAAGTTTGTGTGTACCTTGCTTACTGGGTGATCCGTCCCTGTCAGGGATTATAAATTTGAAAAAAAGGCTTTGATTCTGTAGGAAGCTGCTGTGGGGTTGGGAGAGATACAGATGTCGGCCATACCTAGAAGCAGAATCTTTGATGTGGTGAAAAACATGTGAAATTATTCACTAGAGATGATCTGGTATGCAAGGTAAGCCAGTGGCTACAGATCTGAACTACAGAAGCCCTCATCAGGTCTAAGAAATCTAAGAAACTCTGAGGAGCCCCCACCATCTTCTTCCTAACCATGCTCTTTGTAGGTCTTAACAGGACACATCTGAACACATTTAACTGACTATGTAATTAACTTATATATAATACACCTATGTCAAATCTTGGATTTTTTTTTTTTCCCCCCCTACAGGATCACAATGGTCCAATCCACAAATGATTACAGGATGGCACAGGACCGAGTACAGTTTTATTGCATTGTACACGGGGTTGCCATGAATCGGGGGCTGACTCAGTGGCAACTAACAACAACAAATTAATAAGTTAACCTGTTACTGTTTCATGGAAGCTGGCAGAAGACAGGAGACTCCCACCAGCGTGGCAGCACAGGCCAGGAAGCAGTTTCACAGTTAAGCGGTGTTTCACAGCCTTTCAGGAAGAAGCAAAGATGGCACATGGAGCCAGGTATTTGAGAGAAAGGAGGGGGATGTGGTGAGAGGTAAGGAAGAAATCTAAAGAAGCGGAAAAAAGCAACACCAGCAGCCAACAAACGGCACTTAGGGAGCTGGCCAGTGCAAGCGGGTGGAATCCAAGCAACACCTGAGTGCTTCCCGGCCAAAAGACTATATTATTCATAGCAAAACAGGCAGCATGAAAATTATGTTTTTGTTGGGTTTCCTCACCCCCAAAGACCAACAGGAGTGGTGTGGAGGGGCCCAGATAAAAGCTGCCCATGCAGTGTGTTGGTATTACAGCTGAGGAACACTGAGCTTGGGGGACCTGCAGCTTTATAGTAAGCAGTAAGCAAGACTGCTCTTTGTCCCAGAGAGTGACATTACCTTATCCCCCAAGGCTGCTCACTGCAAACACAACTCTAAGAAATGGTTCAAGTAAAGAGCATTCTTGGCATTACCAGAAAGACAGGTAGGAGTACAACAGAACTATGAAGGTGTGTTTCCCAAAAACCTGTGTATATTCCTAAATTTAGACAACTATCTTTATAGGATTCATGGTCTCAGCATCTCCTACACAAGAAACTCCACTGCATCCTTCATGTCATGGATTATAGAAGCAGCAGCATATACCCTCATTTGAAAACTATTTTGAAACACTCCGAAATTTAAGTGTTAGTTCAATTAGCACAGTCTGGGACTCTCCCCAAGCATATCCTTCCCTCAATACCATGGCACAACCCAGCCTTGCTTCTCTTCCTTCTTTCTGCTTCAGACTTCTCCGCCTTTGGAAACTTATCTATGTTTAGAAATGAAAAAGATATCAGGAAATAAGCTAATAGTGGATGGGAGAGAAGCTGGTCTCAAACTGGGCAAAACTTTAATCCCAGAAATCCTCATCTATATACCTGAAAGAAGAGAAGTCACTTATGACAACTTAAAAAATGAGAACAATCAGACAAAATTCCACTTGGCATATGCTCATACTCAGAAAGGTACTACTTTCACAGGGAAGGCAGCTTTTTTTTTATAATATCAAGAATCTTTTAGACTTAAATTTTTTCTTATATAGTGGAAAACAATTTAAAATGCCATATCCCTTAAAGTTCAGCAGCCCATCAACACCATTTATAAAAAAAAGTTAAGCATGTAAATATAAATTCAATTAGAAAAAAATAACCCTCACAATAAATTATACATTAATAAATTAAACAACTTTGTAAACATATTTACTTATGCATAACAAATTTTTGCAGAGATTCAACTAACTTCAATTAACAATTATTGAATACCTACTATACTTCAGGTAGTTTTCTGGGCATATGTGCATGTTATTTTATTGGAACTGCATACACTACCATTTTTAAGAAAAGAAAACCGCGGTAGGTCCATGGCCTTAAAATGACCTTCTAGGCAAGATATAAGAAATGTTGGCATTTGTGGTATAAAAACAGAGGGCTGGTCAGGCCATGCCAAGAATGGACATGGTGGACAGCTGCAGCTAAACGTGAGAAGAAATTTAGGGTCCAGTAGGGAGGGGAAAGCAGCAGCTGCCCTGGCTAGGACACTCAGCTAGATCTAGTTGCCAGAACAAAGGGTGAAGATACAATCTCCTCCAGTAGGTGAAGGACAAAAGAAAATAAACAAAGTTTGGCATTAGTGAAAACTTATACAGAATGCACATTCCTAACAAGGAAGTTGAGGTTCCTGGACACTGACAACACCTTTCGCTGGTGATAATGAACTAAAACCCTGCATATATGTTGAGTAGTCATCGCTTTATTACCATATTCTGATACCAGCATTCACTGAGCGCTCACTGTGCTCAGGACTGTGCATACATCATCTCATTCAGTTTTTACCATGATCCTACAGGTTGTTGCCGGGTGCCATGCAGTCAATTTCAATTCACAGCAACCCTGTCTGACAGAGTAGAACTACCCCACGGAGCTTTCTTGGCTGTAATCTTTAAGAAGGCAGATCGCCAGGTCTTTCTCCCGCAGAGCCACTGGGTGGGTCTGAACTGCCAACCTTCCAGTTAGCAGCCAAGTGCTTAACCGTTGCACCACCAGGGCTCCGTGATCCTAGAAGTAAGCACTACTATTACCCACTTTTCACCTAAAAGGAATCATTTGGAATGATTAAGTAATTGTTCAGGGTCACACAGCTTGCAAGTATCAAGGTCCATATTTGAACCCAGACAGTCTCACTCTTAACCACTGTCCTAAGCATTGCAATGTTCTCTGCCTAGAATCAGAAAAAGAAAAAGTTAAATTACAGAAATAAAGAGTAACTGTTCCATTTTTTACAGATCATTTCTTATACATGGAGCTCATCAGTGTAAAACAAATAAGCAAAATAAATTCCTTGGGTATCCACACTGAGGAAAAAAAAAAACCAAATTGGACATATGTGAATGTATACACTGAGTTCATCACCACAAAATCTTCAAACACCTAATAGCTTGTTTAAATGAAATACGAACAATATTAGGGATGACAAAGAATGTCAAATAATGCCTATGCCATCAAGCTTAATCTATTCAATATGCAATTTTACATGCAAATTAATTGGAAGCTTTGTGTTTTCTGCTAACTTAAAAGCCACATATGGAATCCATATGACACATGAGTTTTTGAGTCTGTTCATTCCAAAGCACAAGAGTAAGACGTAATAAATAACCTGAGTACTTACTTAACATAAGCAAGGTTGATGTTACTCAAAATGACTGTGCCAAAACTGTTTAGTTAGAACCAAATGGAGTCAAAGTACTGTGACTTGGAAACTTGGGCGATTCGGCATGTACATACCTTATAAACAACACAGGCCAAATGCCGACTTCATCCTAGTTCAATGTGTAAATGGTAAACAGATGCCTTCTCCACTGTCCTCAGCAAAGACATGACCCACAGAAAAAATCTGCAAGGACTCCTTGTCCCCTCTGCACACTATTCCCACACAGGGAGCCCGAGAACAACTGAACCACCTCCCCCACCTCAGATGCTAAGCCCCCAGAATAACTCCTCTTTCCCCCTAATTATAAACAGGGGCTTTGCTTTAAGATTTTGGTGGGGTGTCGGGGCAGGGGGGAGGGTTCCACTGTTAAAAGGGGGAAAAATGTGGAGGAGGGTGGTAAACATATAAGTCCTAAGATTATATAATTATGAGTACATAGCACCAATTAAAGGATAGTTTGCCAATACTTCGGTGCTAAAAAGATCCACCAACAGAACACTGAATTAAAGAGTTGCACAACCATTCCTGTTCAAAATAATTTCAACCTTCTGTTCTTTTATCAGCAAGTTAACCTTTTAAAGGAGTAAGAGAGAGACTTACCCCTAACCCCATTGCTGTCGAGTCCATTCCAACTCATGGCGATCCTACAGGACAGAGTAGAACTTGCTCATAGGGTTTCCAAGAAGGGCCTGGTGGATTCAACCTGCCGACCTTTTGGTTAGCAGCCGTAGTTCGTAACCACGATACCACCAGGGTTTTCAGACAGAGATTTAGCTTCCCTAAAAGCAAAAAGCTCTTTCAACTCTAAAATTAAAATCACAAAAATAAGGGGGCAGGGAATCCAACAGAAAGGACAATTAAAATTGAAAAACCACATTTTGCAAGTTTCTTAGCAATAATTAATGATCTGTTGGTGCTTCCAGCTAAGATTTAGTAATTTCATAGTTCAAAGACTTTATTTTCTTCATCTAAGAACCAAAAAATACAATAACAGTCTTTTTTCTGCTTATGCATTAGATCCTAAAACTGATTTCTGGTTTTAATTTGTAAGTTAAAAAAAAAAAAGTTTCATTAAGTTTGCATATTTATAGCATACCACAATAAGTAAATTTTAGCCTCCTATTGCAAATGAAAATGTTGAGAGGTCATATAGGCATTTAAGTAATTTCTCTTTTTTTCTCCAAAGACAGCACATGCCTACTTACCAAAAAAAAAAAAAAAAAAAAAAAAAGCCCAGGATACATATCAATATTTAAATGGAATACATATATACACATACACATTTCAAAAAATATAAAAGATATTTTAATCCTCTTTTTAGTGAACTCTGTCCCTCGCTTCTAAAATATTGATTCTGTATCTTAAAAAAGGGTGAATGAAACTTTTATGCAATTGTTTCAAGTTCTTACTGGATAACAACTTTAAAATTCTCAAAGCATGCACTGAGAATATTAGAGACTATTACATCTTACAGAATCAGAAAAAAATGAAAATGCCACATACAGCTTTACCACCTAGCCATCTCTTTACTCAATTTATTCTTTCAAAAAACTAGAACTGGTACCAGAGAAACAGTATTTTCCCTAGAATTCTAGTTATGAGATGAAAAAAAAAAAAAAAAAACTAAGTAGGGTTTCTCAAATGAGTTGTCATGTGGGCAGTTGTTACCCAAACACCAGATAGGCAGGGCACCAACGATAAAACAGGTGCTCAGAAAGCTCCCAGCTACAATTTTCTGTCTACATAAAAGTCATGTTGAAAAACATTTAAAACTCAGAGCCTGATTTTTTGAGTCTTTGTTTTTGTTTTTTAGTTGCTCAACACTATAACTCCTTCCTTTAAAAAGTACAGGGTTTTTCCATTGCCTAAAGGAGATTTATTGATTTTATTTTATTTTTTCTGGTTGTGTGAAATTGATGTTTATTCATAAGGTATTTGCTCTGTATATTGAAAACACTTACTCTAAATGTTATTCCGAGAGGTGAAATGCTGATAAAATCAGAAGAAATGCTTACAAAGCTAGTGATATAAAAGTACATTCTTCCTTCACAAAGTTAATTCACTGAGGTTTGCTAAACTCAAACCCTTGTGACTGCAACTGAAACTCTCAAATGTGTTTTGTTTTTTGGTGCTTGCTGCTCTCAGATCATTTGACTAAGTGTCTCTACTTTTACAATAGTTAAACCTAAAGAAAATATTATTGGGGCTGTGGTTTATTGCTTTCTCTTTAAAAAAAAAAAAAGGTATATTACTGTTGCTCTATTGTTTTTACAATAGAAAAGCATTTAAGGAAGTGCCCTATTCTAAAAACAATGCGTCAAATAAATGGACTCATTGCAACGTTGAACATAAGCAACAGTAACTTGAAGGAGAAGAGGAAGGAGGAGGAAAAGAAACCCACTGACATAGATTTCCTAAGCATTTAAGGTCAATTTCCTGTTAGCCTGAGATAAACTTTCCCAAAGTGGTTTCCTTTTGATACCTAAGATGTAACTACTCAGTGGGCCTGGGGATAGCAACTCTTCAAAGGTGGCGGATGCTCCTATTTCCTCCACCTCCCACAGGAAACAGAACTCAGGGTAGACAAATATTTAAACACACTCCCCCAACCATTTTACCACTAGAGATTCATCCACCTATATAACACGTTTCAGCTTATAAATGCATGCCTTCCTGTGAATTACTTAAAAGTACTGTTCCCCAAAGTGTGATTCCCCAGTGACCAGGGGTGCCAGAGGAGACAATTTTAGAATACAGCATTAAATAATCTTGAATAAGAAAGTAGTTTCCTTTTCAACTCTCTTTGAACACACTGGTCTAGCCAAGGAGAAAGTCTCCATTTGATACTAGTAGGTAGAACACTTTGCACACTTGTTAACCCCCCCTCTAACAAAAGAAAATAAGCCTCCAACACGGGGCCTGCCAGCAGGCACCCATAGCTACCTAGAAGTTAATAAGCCATATTATTGTCATTGTATGCATTTGAATGGTGATTTTTTTTTAAGTTTCCCTTTTAATTAAATAGATTTAAGATTTAAAAACTGAGTCGATTTACTTCACCAAAAGAGTAAAAAGAGTTGCAACCCATCAATGGATTGTGAGATCAGTGAGTGAATCTAAACCAGCAGTTCTAGGGGTGTTTTTGGTAAGCTGAAGATTATTTAAAATAAGCTTTTATAAAATCCTGGGTAAATCATTCTTTTTTTTTAACAAGGAATACTATAGTAAAAATTCTACTTCAGTCTCCCTCCCATCCCTACCCTTTCTCTTCAAGCTGTGGGGTTTGCTGCACGCCCCTTGCTGTAGGCCCTTCTGCATGAGAATGATGGATAAGGCTCCTTTCACCTACTAACTGAGCATCTCCTGGCCTTTCTCCCAGAGCTGAGCCAGGTGAGAAGGAAGATCATGCTTGGAAACAGGCAGTCTGTCTTCCACGTCAGGTGATAGTCCCCAGGGCCAAACAGCACCAGCTTTTGGAGCATCCCATTTATGCTCCAGAGGAGAAGCCAGTTGTCACTCATTCACCAAGATGGGTGGTCCACTTAGTCAACAATCCAGGTGGTTTGGGGCAAAACCCCAGCTCTGCATCAATTGTAAGAACATACAAGGGGAAATCCAAACTTCATCTCTATCACTGACTCGATTTTCATCTCCACCACCTAGAGAATGTGTCTGAAATGCACAAAGTAAAATAATGATCAAAATATCCAGGACTTATGACACTATAAAAGGTAAAAATATAAAGCTACCAGCATCTGGATATTTCCAGGATATCCGTATTTTAACAGACGTTAATAAAATGTTTCTATTTTCCCTCAGGTGTTAGGCCTAATACCAGAGCTAAGACATCAGAAACTCAACTTCCTGGTACGAAACACTAGTATGAGACAGTCTGGTTTTACAAAGGAAATAAAGAGTGAATCTGACGCATAAAGAAAAAAAAAAATGGGAAAATTAACAACAAACAATAGATGTGAATTCATAGTCTGGAATCCATGATAAGAATTATACGCCATTCATTACAATGAAAAGAACATTCTGAACATTTGCTAGATCTTCTTTCCTTTAGTTATTTTGAGAAGGCACTTATGTAGGCAGAACATTACAGAGAACCAAAAATATACATTACAACGTAAGATTATTTTAATGGTTCTGAAGGAAGTTAAGAAAAACAACCAAAAGAAATTATGGGTATTGAGGCAAATAAGGTAATAACTGCTAATACTTACTATTCCAAGCAGTTTATACATATTAACTCCTTTAATCCTCATAACTCTGAGATAGGTGCTACTCTTGAGACTACTATCAATAATAATAATTAATACTAAAAATGCCATTTTGCAGATGAGAAGCAGACTTAAGAACAGGGTGGATAAGTGACTTGTCTAAGGTCACAGGCCTGGTAATGAAGCTGGGTTAAAACCCAGATATATGACTTAAAGTACAAACTCCTTAGCACCAGACTCTTCTCTCTGCCCTCCACCAGAGCTCCTGAATGGCCAAGTAAGGACGAAGCTTGTATCAGTCTCTAATATTGTACCAGGAATCCCTGGGTGGTGCAAACAGTTAACGCACTTGGCTGCTAACTGAAAGGCTGGAGTCTTGAGTCCACTCAGAGGCACCTCAAAAGAAAGGCCAGGTGATCTACTTCCAAAAAACAGCCATTGAAAACCCAATGGAGCACAGTTCTACTCTGACACACATGGAGTCACCATGAGTCGGAATCAACTCAACAGCAACTGGTAATATTGTACCATATAAAGAAACAGTAAAACTTTCTAAAAAGTCAATGAATTGTGGCGTTTTCATCCGTTAAAGTGTTGGCCATTATTGACACGACTAAACCTTAAAACAGGAGAACTAACTTGGCATTAAGTGTATCATCTGTGGTTATAACTACTTATTTGGCAGAATTAAGTTTTAAGGCAGCTTGAGGGGAAGTATTAACAGTTGGGGGAAATTTCTGTTGGAAGCAAAACATTATACGCTGAGAAATGCTTAAGTATTCCTCTTTTATTAGGACTACTTAATTAAGTGCGAAGCATTAAAATGGTTGGCCTGAATATTTATTAGAGCACCAGCTGTTTCCTCCAGATTTTTAGAAATTCTAGCCTTAGTGCCAAGTGTAATCTAGAAAAAATTTTCAACAAGGAAAATGAGCCCTATGTCTTCTAATACTTATCTAAATAGTAAATAGTAGCTGGAAGAGGTATAGAACATCACTGTGCCTTTTCAATGAGGAGAGCCAAGATGTTTTGCTACCCATGTCCAAATATTATTTTGTTACTGAGCTTGGTGATTATACTACTTAAAAATTGTACCTTGCATTTCAGAATTACAATCCTTTGTGCACATATGGGTAATACCACAGTACTAACCACCGGGTTCATATGCACACTGGGTTGTTTTAGGAGTGGTGATGACTAGCAGTTCCATTACAACATCTCAGAGAAATCATTTAGATTTTTATCCAAAATTATGCTTATTTCAAAAGATTTCCACATTAGGGACCCAGTCATAATCAAATGACTAATTTTTTAAAGGGGGGAGGGGAGGAAAGAAGTCAAGAAAATAATGGGAAACTCATTATCCATGCTCCAATTACTCTACATCAAAACTCTTCTTCCTAAAGAAAACTAACAATATCATGTTTGAGTCACCTGTGTTTGCTTTACTGCCAACTGTCTTTGTGATGTTACTGCAAATCTGGATATGGGAGAAGAAATGTCCCTTCCACAGCATTATAGCTGAGTCAATTCAATCAAACTACCACATAAACTACCCCATAGTTGTAGAAAGCAATTCTTCCTCCCCACCGATTGGAGTGTATCCAGGGCTAGAGGAAAAGAAGGAAGTCCAGGAAAACACAGGCTGAAAGGAACAGCAACTGCTGACAGAAATGTCCGATTTTTGAAGGGGAGAATGGTTTGCTGTTGTTAAGTACAGTGTCTGTAGTTAGATCCAGTCCACTAAATTAGAAGTGTGCATAGCAGTCCAGGACAACCAGGGAAAAGGAACAAAAAGTCTATTTCTTCATTAATGTAGAATAAATAACTAGCTTCTATCCCTATATGATGCTAATTTTTAGCATGCTAATTGTAGCACAAGAGGTTCTCTTTAACAGAGATTTGATTTTCTCCTATTATTTTTAGGGCTTTCAGGTTTAAAAATAAACTGGCATTTTTGGATTAATAATTCCATGAGGGATAAAATAGGCCACTTCTTCTTCTTCTTTTTTTTTTTTTTCCCTCATAAGCAAAGAACTAGCTTTCACTAGTTTCACATGCCGGTGAAACCAGTCACCCTTTGGTCCCTGCTGCACACCACCCACTTTCAGCTCCCCTGAGTGCGCACTCCAGAGAACAAGAGGATGAAGATGCCATATCTTGCCAAGAGTAACAGCCCAGAGCTTCCCAACCTCAGCTGTGCATAGAATCACCTGAGGGTTTTGTTTTGTTTTGTTTTTTATTTTTAAAAGTACTGATTCTAGGGCCCCATCCTAGACCTACTGAATCAGATTTCCTGGTGGGGAAACTGAAATTTCCTGATTGACAACTTACTAATCAGGCCGCTACATCTATAAAGGCTTAGAGTATTAATTAATCCTATGGAAGTCTCCCCTAGTTAGTGAGATGCACTTCCTAAGAATGAAGAGACTCGAACCCTCCACTAAGAGATTAAAAATCCATACAAGGAGTATTTTTTGTTTCAACATGTTTTGGCAATCAAGATTCAAAAACATCCGAAGGCTAGAACAGTAGCTTTCATTTTTTATTTAAGCAGTGAACTCTTTTTTATAAAAAATCCTTGCTGGTATCCCAAAATATCAAATATAATGGCCAAACTTCTCTGGGGGAAAGGGAGTCAGAGATCCCCCTGCTCAGATCCCAGCATCCTCTGGCACACCTCAGGGAACCTTAGAGCTGCCTGCTAGTTTGAAAACCACTGGGCCAGAATAAGACATTTAAATGGGATCATAAAAACCAGTTGCCGAGGCGTCAATTCTGACTCATGGTGACTCCATGCATCAGAGCAGAACTGTGCCCCCTAGGGCTTCCAATGGCTGATTTTTCAGAAGTATATCACCAGGCTTTCTTCCAAGGCATCTTTAGGTGGACTCGAACCTCTCACCTTTCGTGTAGCAGCTGAGTGCATTAACCACTGTCACCACCCAGGGGCTCGAACAGGATAATAATGATAACATAAAAATAAATAAACGTAACCAGTTGCCATCAAGTTGATTACAATTCATGGCAACACCACGTGTTTCAGAATAGAACTGTGCTCCACAGAGTTTTCAATGGTTGTGACCTAACAGAAGTAGATCACCAGCCTTTCTTCTTACTAAATCTAAAATCAAATAAATAACTAGAGGGTTACAGCACTTAGCTCGGGGCAGGGTGTGTATAATAGAGTTAACTGGAAAAAGCTGTAAAGTCTTATTTCACCAGAAATTCAACCTACATCTACAATGTTCCCTGGCTGCCGAGAAAAGCATATGTAACTTAGCCTGTTAATAACTAATATTTGTATTGAGATATTTACCTTTCACAAAGCACTTTCACATGCATGATCTCATTTAACACTGAATAACAACTCTGCAACTATCAGAATTATTTTCCCCCACTTTTTCAGATGAGCAACTGAGGAAATAATTTGTGAGAGTAACTTACACAAAGGCAAATTCAGGCAGTAGCTGAGGCTTCTGCCTCCAGGTCCAGCACTATATAGAGATTTAAGGAAGATCTGGAGCGTAACAGCCCGCTATTCTCTGGATGGGTGGAACATGTATTCTTTCTGGTTGCTTCATTAACGTAGGTATGTCCAAATGGGACCACAGGCAGGACACCATGACCAGGGCAAAGAATAATCTAGAAATGGTTTATGAAGAACATATAGAGGAACTAGGAGCTTTTAAAGATGGAAAACAGAGGTTTAGGAATGACACAGTGGCTATTTAGAGCAGGGTTTCAGAACCAATAGGCGTATGCACATGGGGGTAGGGTGTCCATAGAACACCAACAGGTAAGGAGTGCAACCACATGGAGGAGGCATAGTGGCAGTAGTGGAAGATGAGTACATACAGGGAGATTTATCAGATGAGTAAATATGCTAAGAATAATGGGAGCCAGGTCTCTCACTGTCAAAGAAGGCAGTTATAAACATGAAAAGGGAAAAAAACTAGAACAAACCCTGTGGTGTTAGATAGGAATTTGAGGTATTACTATGAACTCATGGTTTTATATATATTAATAAATACAGATGTAAATGTGTGAATATGTGTATACATACATACACACATTCCAGAGTTCTGTCCAATGAGAGAACCCAGGAGCAGTGACACCCCAATGGCAATGAGCACACCTAGCATCCAGATCTTGGCTTCTAAACACCATTTTCCACTCAAAGGAACCAGGGCTCCTTGGATAACTGGCTGATACAAAAGATAGTGCAGGCAAATTATAAGATGAGCTTGGAACATCTTGCTGTGGCAGAAAACAAGGAAGAGCTCAAAGAATGCTGGGAGTCAAAAGGACCCAGAAGCCAGCATGAAAGGATTGCCACTGGTCAAACCTGGAACCAATATGAGCATCAAAATAAGTAATGACAGCAAAAGGTTAAAATATATTGAAAAAAACAGGAAACCATAAGTTCTTAAACATATAAATAAGTTAATTGCTAGTTGAAATTTTAGTAAGGAATGGGCTATTTACACAGTTTCAAAGTACCTTGCCACAAAATATTTATAAATTACAAAAGGGAAAAGGTAACTTAATGGTAGAGAAGTTTAGCAGACAATACCCTAATCAAGTGACCATCATCAGTAACAAGACAAAGAGAAATCAGTGCCATCTGATAAGATGCAATGAGAAGAATACAGCACCATTTCTGTGATATTCCTGCCAAAGATACACAATCTGAATTTAAGCATGACAAAATGTCAGACAAACACAAATTGAGGGACAAGCTATAAAATAACTGCCTTATAATCTTCAAAAGTGTCAAGATCATGACAGTGAAGAACTGAAAGAGGCTAAAAAGACGTAACTAAAAACAATGTGTGGTTCTAAGCTGGATCCTTTTGCTTTAAAAGACATTACTGGAATAACTGGGAAACTTAACTTAAACAAGGTCTAAGCATTAGATGGTAGTAATGTATCAATGGTCATTTCTTGGCTTTGATGGTCGGACCATGGTTACCTAGAATTTCTTAGTTTGCAGGGAATACACAATGAAGTGTTTGACTGATAGGCATCATGAAGCTTATTCTCAAATAGTTAAGGGAAAAAAAGTTCTTTATACTTGTAATTTTTATGTACATTTGAAATTGTTTCAAAATTAAAATCAAAATCAAACAGTATATTAGGAGGATGGAAGTTCCAGGGAAACAGATTACATCTAGGTTGAGTACAGATAAAGCTCTCTGATGTTGAGAGTGGTCCAAAAACAGATCCATCCTTAGAAGGGCTGGAAGAACAGTACAGAGGAAAATGTTTCACTGAATAGAAGTTAGAGTAGGTGACTCCCATGTACCTACCAATGAGTTCGTAATTTGTTCATTCAACAAACATTTACTAAATATCTGTCATGTTTCAGACAAGGAGCTAGACACGGGCTTATGAAAATGACTAAGAGAAAGTTCCCAAACTTGAGACTCTTATAATCCAGCAAAGTATGATAATTTAGAAGTCTAAAGTGAGAAATTTTAAGACAACCATCAGTGTTACATGCAGAAGCATGTGACTCAATAACTTTGTCTCTAATACTCCAATTTTCATCTATGCATTTTCAATTGACTACGTTATAGTTTATTATTCGATCCCATACTCTTTAAGAACATTTTCATCCTAACTTTTTTTGTGCTTGTGGGTGGTGTTAATTGAGACATATGCAAAAACTTTATCACTTTTCAGTTATGAACAGATGCAAATGACTTACTTGATGTTTTATTTTAGAATAACAAGCATCTTCTAAAATAAGTTTCAAACCAAGAAGCTACAGCAATAGTTTGGAAAAGACTTAACACTCCAGAAGTGAACCCTGACATGACACTTCAAAAAATACTCCACATCTCTGCACTTCAATTTCTTCATCTGTCACAAAGATACAATATGCTTATAAAATGTTTTTAGATGCTAGAAGAAAGGCATTATAATTGTAAAGCACTGTTAAAAACGCAGGTTTTTTTCACCTTTTGCCAGGGACTATTACTGTGGACATATTAAGGCAGAGTGATGCATCTAAATGAGCTCACCTTGGCAATTTTATGGTGGGGGGAACATTATTTGGTTTTCTCTTCCCCTCAGCTTCATTTCAATCCCCAGAGCATATCATCAAGTGAGAATGCTTCAGTGCCTTTTCACTGACCCATGAGTGAGCAGCCAGACCAAGCAAGTCAGTATTCAATTACTTTCCCCACTGAGGTCTGTATACCTTCCTCACACTTTTCCCATATGACACTTTCATAACCATATTTAGCTTTCTTCCTACCATCTCCCTGTAATTCAAAAGGCAATTTAGACTCCCATATGGTTGCCATCGAAGCTAACAGATGTCTAGCAAATTAAAACAAAAATTATGACTTATAAAATGCTGATGTATCATCATTCCAGAACATCTTGCAATTTATAGTGAATCATAAGATAAGGCTTCCTATTTGATGCCCCCACAAGGTTCCCTAAATCTCCCTCCTCTCTGAATTTAAGCCCTGTGGAAACAAATTAGTTGCAACATTCTGCTATCAACCCTGGATACACCTCCACTTAAAGGCACAATGTAACACTTGCATGTACATCAAAAGAGAAATATGGCCTCAAGTATTCATGGCTGTTCTAATTCTTGTACAGCAAATAGAAGAAAAGAACTTGATTTTCCAAAGGCATACAAGGCTTTCACTGATCCTGTGATATTTTTTTCCTAACAAGCCAAAAACCAAAACCAAACCCATTGTTGCAAGTTGATTCTGACTCACAGCAACCCTACAGGACAGAGTAGAACGGCCCCATAGGGTTTCCTAGGCTGTAATCTTTACAGAAGCAGATTACCAGGTCTTTCCTTTCACGGAGCCGCTGGTGGGTTCAAACCACCAACCTTTCAGTTAGCAGCTGAGTGCTTAATAACTGCGCCACTAGGACTCCCCTGACAGATCTTAAGGGTATCATTACCACTACCAGTTGTCATCGAGTCGATTCCGACTCATGGTGATTCCATAAGTGTCAGTATAGAACTGTGCTCCACAGGGTTTTCAAAGGCTGACTTTTTAGAAGTCAATGACTAGGCCTCCTTTCTGAGATGCCTCTGGGTAGATATGAAGCTCCAACCTTTCAGTTAGCAGGTAAGTGCATTAACCATTCGCACTACCCAGGGACTCCTCTAAGGGTATCATTACCTGATAATAATGATGCCAATGAGGCATTGGTGGTTCACTGGTAGAATTCTCCCCTTCCATGTGGGAGACCTGGGTCCAATCCCTGGCCAACACACTTCATACGGAGCCACCACCCATCTGTCAGTGGAGGCTTGCGTGTTGCTGTGATGCTGAAGAGTATTCAGTGAAGCTTCTAGACTAAGACGGACCAGCAAGAAAGACATAGCAATCTACTTCTGAAAATCAGCCAGTGAAAATTTGATAAATCACCAGGTCCGATCCACAACAGCTCGGGCAGCATTTCCTTCCATTATGCATGGAGTCACCATGAGTCAGATGCCAACTCGATGGCAGCTACCAACAACAATGATGCCAAAGTACCAGGCTAAGGTGTTCCAAAGTTTCTGTTGCCCAGCGTGGAATTAGTGTTAAATCTGGAAACAATAACAATAATGATATTCACCATTTGTTACCTTTTCAGGCACTGTCCTGAGTAATACATTATCTGGCTGAATCCTTAAAATTACAACTCCATTAGATAATGTGATCTTTTATAACCAAGAAATGAAGGCTCAGTAAAGAAGACTGTATTTTCCAAAGATGGCCACAACCCACATAACCTTCTGCAATGTGACCTTGACACTCCCCCGTTAAGAGGTGAAGTCTATTCCTTTACTCCCTTAAAACTAAGCAGGCTCCAAGAGTGCTTTACCAATGGAATGGGTGAAAGTGACACTAGACCAGCTCTAGGTGTAGGCCTAGCTGGCTGGAAGCTTCCTCTTCTGTCTCAGAGACAGGAGAAAGCCAGGTGTGGTGCTCCAGTCAAAAGCCCTGGCCTAGCTCTCATCCAGAATCAATTGCCTGTCACGTCAGAGAACCATCTTGGATACCCAGCCTCACTGAGCCTTCACATAACTCCAGCCCCAGTCACTTCTCATGAAACTGCATGAGCGAGAATCGCCCACTTGAACATGGTCAAATCACAGAGCTGTGAGATATAATAATAAAGTCTTGTTTTAAACCACTAAGTTTTGGGGTTGTTTGTTATATAGCCATGTTGTTGCTGTTGTGTGTCATCGAGTCAATTCCATCTTATAACAACCCTACAGGACAGAGTAGAACTGCCTTTTAGGGTTTCCTAGGCTGTAAATCCTTACGGGAGCAGATCGCCAGGCTTTTTCTCCAGCTGAGCAGCTGGAAGGTTGGAACCACTAACCTTTTGGTTAGCAGCCTGGTTAGCAGCCAAGCACTTTAATCACTGTGCCACCAGAGCTCCTTTATAAAGCAATAGATAACCAGAATACTCAGATCAATTAATTTGCCTAGGAACACAGAGCAGTTAAGAGTCACAGCCAGAATCCAAAAGGGTTCAGAGAAAAATATCTATTAATGGTGGGTGATGAGATGTAGGGGTTCATTACCCTAAAGAAGTGACATTAAAACAAACTCTCCCTTCCCCCCGCCCCACCCCAAAAGCCTCAGGGTTTTCCTGAGAAATGTCCAAGTATGGTGACACCCTTAGTAAAATCAATTCCCTTCTGTTTTAAGTTCTTCCAATATGAAATAGGGAAAACAAGGTTTTCCCCACCACCCTGTGATAACTAATGAGAAAGGAATCTGTACAAGATGTTGATTTTGTTACCCAGAATATCATTACAACTGTTATATAAAAAGATTCAGATTTTACACATGAAACTATAACCCTAATAAAAATACATTTAATGACTCACAGGACTACATTTGAGATTCACAGTGGGAATAGAAAAGCATGCATACTATACCAATAACTGAAAAAGCCAAGAACAAAACTGATGAAAGGTACATCTTTAAATGAAAGGATCTTTAAGGAAGCAATGAAGATAAGAAAATTGGTTTTCAGACAAGTCTCAGTAAGAGAGAAAATCTTTAACAAGTGTCACAATATATGCTATTTCCATTAGATATCAGTTACCATGTCTTGTATTTTTCTTCCCCAGCATACTGGAACTCGACAGAGCCATTCCATACCAGAACTAGAAAGAACCTTATAGTGCATCCAACTCCCTTTGTTTTAACAGCTGAGAAACTGAGGCCCAGAGCAGTTAACTGACTTGCAGAGAGTCAAAATGCCAGTTCATAGGACAACAAAGCTTTTGTTGCTGGTGCTACATAAGTGCAATTTTATTTTAGTAGAATTACAATTCCAAATGTCTTCAATTTATTTCAAAATTTATTCTAGTGTTCACAGTGTGAAAATATAAGATTAGGAAACCATGCTCTCTGTTATAAACACCTTCTTCATAATTGTATAAGAATAGCACTGAGTCTGCTCTTTCTGGTAGTCACAGTTAGGCTGGTGACTCTGTAGAGAGCAGAGATTTCCAAGTTTTCAGAAGCAGGCTGCCGCGTTACTGACCCCAGTTCTTCAGTCATTAACAGCTTAGTCTGAATTACTTTAGTCAAATAGCGTGGTTATTGATTCTTGTTGCTCTTCATAGAGACTATGGTACTGATAAACGGGGAGATTTAAATAAGCAGTATTTTGGAACACAGTGCAGAAAAGGAAAGGTGGGAGGGGGTATCTGAGAGAAAGCTTCCGAGTATAGAAAGGAGAGGGGAGAGTATTTAGACAGCAGGGTAAGAGAATCAGTTGCCGTCAAGTCGATTCTGACTCATGGCGAACCCATGCATGTCAGAGTAGAACTGTGCTCCACAGGGCTTTTAACGGCTGATTTTTCAGAAGTAGATGGCCAGGCCTTTCTTTCAAGGCACCTCTGGGTGGACTTGAACCTCCAACCTTTTGGCTTGCACCACCCAGGTACTCCAGGATAAGAGAAGGGCCCTGTAACAACGGCATCTACTTAACAACTCTACTTGGGGCAGCTGGTTTACTTCTCCAGTGAAGTCTGCTCCCAGGCTTCCCATTAAACTCCTCCCAGAGATGAAGACCTCCAAAATCAGACAAGATGTGGCTCTATTCTGGAACTCTCTATGCAAGCAATCCTCAATTATTTCAAGTTCCCCCCAATTCCAGGGGTTTTGCTGCAACTTTATCCACAGAAAGAGCTTAATTTGCCTCTGTGCACTCTATAAAATTATACCAAATTGTCAGGGAAACAGGCTTACATCCTTTTATTTCCTTTCCACCCCCTGCTATGAAACTCCAGAGAAAGCCCCCTAGGTGCTTTTTGTCCCTGGTAACTGAAATGTGCAACTTTTGGAAGTGTTCAAGTAGAATCAAAAGGCGTAGACTCACTATCCCAGCAAGGGCCAGTCCAAATTCTATAGTCCCTGCCTCTCAAAGTCATAAAGTTTCAAGTTTCAATAAAATCAAAATACCTCACTCAGAAATGTGACAACCCACCACTTTTAAACATTTCCAGCAGGGGGAAAAAAAAGAAGCAAATAAAGATAATTTTTTCCTCCTATGTTTGTAGTGGTACTTGATTGTGGGGAAGACGGGTGACTGCTGATAGGAATCATGTACAATCACTGGCAAAAAACTGCCTGTGAGTGACTGGATATGATATTTACTCACGTGTCCCCCCTCATTATCTTTATCTCTCCTGGGGGCAGATGGCATGATAACACAGAAAGTACTCTCCAATCCCTGCCATTTACTTCTGCAAAATATGCGTGACCAACACAAGACACTCATAGAAAATGGGAAAAAAATAAAAATAGCCTGATAATTGTGTAGTAGAAAGAGAAAAATGTATAGAGCTGCCTTGACAACTAGTCTTACAGATATATACATTTACAGTAAATGGCCGAAATTAAAGGAGAATTAAAATAAATAACCCTGTGATCTAACTGCTCTGGCTTATTATTGATCCTACAGTTGGATCATTGTTTACCTCACACTGAACCTACAATGAAAAGCAACTTGGAGAACCCCCTGAACAGCCACCATCTTTACTTCCCATGGGGAGGAGATGCCCAGTGAAGAAGAGGATGGAATGGGATGGGAAAGAAAAATAACATGGTCTCTGAACTCACGTTTCCCCTTGTCCTGGTGAACTCTTTGTCTGGTTGCTGAACATGTTTGTGAGATCAAGGGAAAGAATCAAAACAAAACAAAAGAGTAGGCGTCCCAACCTAATTACAATAGGCACCCAATACATTGTAATGTCAGCAGAGCATGGTTTGAATCTTGTGTTCAAGCATTTACTCTACCGGATCCCTGATAAAAACATATCTCGCACACCTTCTCCTTTGCATTTCTCCAAGATTTCCCCAAAACGACCCGCTCTGTGTCACTCCTCAGAAAAGAGGACGTGAGGCACGAACACACTGAAACATATGTTGATGATGACTTGTTATTATATTGACAATGATATATATAGACATAAATCCTTCCACCCCACACGCCCACTGGCCAGTCCATCATGCAAAAGAGCGCTTTCCAGCTGAACGGTAAGAGCATGCAGGAAGCGCTATTTACGTGCACATGACAGAACCCTATACCACCGCATCTGCATCCTACACAAAGCCCGAGATGGTGCAAGAAGATACACGCTGAGCATGGCACAGACCAGCCGCGGCAACACGGAGCCAAGCCCTTGTCCATTAAGATCCTTGTTATAAGGTGGACATCAGGGTGGGCTCTGCACGATTAGCCTTCCCTATTATGACACCATGCTCTGCCCAACGTTCATATCCCACGGGGAGCATTGGTGTGGTTGCTCATTTCTCAAACTGCCGAGCCCTTTCTTTCATCTATATTCCTGCAATTCGCCCCTTAAAAAGACATCCCAAGGCCTGAGTAACATCTTTCCGGCTGGGTTTTTCTTTCTACCTCCTCCCATTCCTAGAAAGGATTCAATGTTTATCTCTCCAACGCGCAAGCTGGCAAGAGGGAAGGCAAATGTCTCTCCCCCGCTCTGACGAGCGCCGGAGGGGCTGCGAAAAGTAAAGGCAGCGAGCCACGCGGGGAAATCGTCGCGAATCGATCAGCCACAACAGTTGAAATCCCAGAAGCGCTCCAACTTACCCAAAATATGACATTGAAGCCGAATATGAAATATTTGATGCAACAACTGACTTCAGGACCCTTGTAGTGCTTCCCGGACATCCTCTGGGTTCATGAAGACACTTGCCCCGGCAGCCCGAGTTTGGAGCCCCGGAGCACCGCTGCTCGGAGCCGGCCGGCGGGGAGCGGGGACTCGCGGACGCCACTCGGGGCCGCGGCACGGGCAGCCCGGGCTCAGCCGCGCGGGATACCGACCTGCGGAGAGCGGCTCCCGCACCTCCAGCCCCACGCGCACCGAGGCCGCCGGAGCCGAACAGCCGCGAGCGGGCAGAGAAGCCGCTCACTGCAAGTCCTGAGCCTCGCCTAAGCTGGCCCCAAGCACAAAGCGAGCGCCCGCGTCCGTCCGCCAGGCAGTCGGTCGGTCCGTCCCTAGGCTCCGGGCAAACGCGGCCGCCGCAGATTGAGGCGGAGACACTGCTGGCTCTCCTGCTCGCGCGCGCCCTCCCACCCCTAACTCGGCACGCCGCTTGCTCCGCCCGCCGCGCGACCGGCTGCTCCTCTGCCAGCTCCGCCTTCTCCGCCTGCAGCCCCTCCCGCAGCTCCTCCAACCGCCGCCGGAGCCTCGGCGAGACGCGCGCGCGCGCACAGGATCGGGCGCTCGCCGGGCTTTGGCATCACGTAGTTGCCGCCTCCTCCTCGCTCCTCCTGCTCCCTTTTTCCCCGCCCCTTCTCAGGCCCGCCGGGAGCGCTGCGGAACCCTTTCGCTTCAGAGGGGTAGGTGGGAGGACGACAGGGGAGGAGGGAAGGCGTCCGGGGAGCATTCGGATTGGGAGCAGTCTGGCGGAGTGACCGGGATTGATGAGCAGCGGGTGCCTTTCTGCCCCAGGCAGCAGCAGATGGCTTCTGGAGGGACGCGGGGGAGAGAGTCTCTCGGGGCGACAGGGCTGGGTGAATGGGCACCCACGCTGTGAGCCCCCGCCCCTGGATAAGCCTCCTTCCGGGTATAACCACACTCACACCGCTTGCTACACCATTGGATTATGTTTTAAGAGAAGATGCCTTACTAGTGAGCCGAAGAGGAAAGTGTTCGTGGACTTTGTTGGGGTAGGAGTAGGGGGTTAGGGAATGGGGAGAGGGAATGGAGGAAAAGAAACATGCACAGCTAAGTCTTCAAAATACCTCTGTGGCTCTAACCGCTCCTCCCCACCTGCGGGGAAGACGAGCTTCAGTCTGGAAGCCAAAAGAGGAAAGATGACCCAGAGGAGTCCTGACGCCGGGTAAGATCCTATCCTTAGGGCCTGTTTGCAACAACGTAAACCTGGGGCTGCAAACCCCTCTCTGGAGGAGGTATTGCCGAAGGAACTTGACTGGTTCCTAACTCAGGGAAGGAATCCAGAAGGAGTTCCAGCATAGTCTTCTTGGGAATCCAGATTGAGTTTATAGATCACAAACCATTAAGCTGTTCAACTCTGGGAAAGTATAGAACCCGAAGCTGGAAACTGTTTTAGAACCTGACCTGAGAATGTGTGCCCATTAGTTGTGCAATCCACCCTCCTCCTGGAGCATTTTCACAGATGCTGGCAAAGCAGGTACCAGTGTTTCGTGAAAGAAGGAAGAACCATTCAAAACTGTGTAAACGTCTATGGGAATTTTTTTTTAAGGTTTCAAAAGCTAGAAAGAAATGAGATCAGGAAAACTCTCCAGCAACACCCTGTGTATCTTGGCACTGGGAACAGAAATCTGCATGTTTATTAAGTTTACTAGGTGATACCTAAGTACACTGGAGTTTAAGAACCACTGGCACAGGGTTTCCCTAATTAACAGCTTCTCACTTTTCTGAAAAACTCATAAGCCTCCAGCTTTAGAGAGGCCAGAGGTTACTTCTTCCTGCAGTAAACCACACTTGAAGATAGGCCTGGCCTTCAGCAGGGTTGACCACAGAAGTTATGACACTAGCTAACAGTGACTTTAGTGCTTTGGACAAAATCACTCTCTGTCTCTCAAAAGTGCCCTCCACCCATCCAAAAACACATGTCACCAGTGTGGTAGGCTTCCAAGGTAAGATCTTTTTCCAGCAGCAGATTTACCTAAGAACAGGAAGGCCCTTCAAGATTCACCTAAGCCTATTTATACTATATTGTAATTCTTTCTATATATAGATAGAACAATTGCTGCAGGAATACTGGATAAGTCAGACCAAAGTTCTGTCTTAAGCTGTTGTAACACGTTTCAGAAAAGGACTACAAATTAGATCCAATTGATGGCTTTGTTGGCCCCTAAACATGATTTATCTTTCAAATAAAAATCAAAAGTATTTCTGCTCAGAAGCAATATAAGGAAAAGATCAATTGATATGACTGGCAAATATCTTAAAACTTTTACATGTCAAACATTTTTTTAAAAATGAAACATAAACCAGAAAAAAATATTGGCAGCAAACATGATAGAGAAAGTCTGAATGTATTGTAAGTAGAGCTCATATAGCTAAAGTAAAATTTAAAATCGCAATGATCTGGGTGAAAACAGAAGCAAGCCACATAAGCAATCAAAATAGTAACCAACATATGGGGGTGGGGATTAACCTTGCTAGTAATCAAAGAAATAGACATTAAAACAAATCAATGAGGAAGATACGAGCACTGGTTGGTTCATACATTGCTGGGGTCATTAGGAAATGATATGGTCCATTCGGAAAGCATTTTGGCTGTATGTATCAGGTGCACCTACATTTTGACTCAGCAATCCCGTTTCTGGGGATCTAGCCAAAAAAATACTCTAAAATGTGGAAAAAGTTATATACTGCAAGTTGTACATCATAACATTATTTATATTGAAGACTTGGACACAACGATCCAAGGGTTAGGGCTATACTCAACTCCTTATAGCCACGTGGACCGTAATGTGGTCCTTCACATTTCTCTGCCTTAGCACATGTCATTCCGTGTGCTAGAAGGCTGAAGTGCTCTGCTTGCCCCTTGTCTGAGAGCTAACTCCTCTTACTTATCCTTCAAGACTTTAATCAGTGTCTTCAAGACTCCTTCCTTTGTTCCTTCAACACCTCCTACGTTTTTCTATTTTGGCACTGAGAGACTACCTGTAATTACTTGTTTACCTGCCTGTCTTCTCCATTCTGTTATGACTCCCTTAAGGGTGTGGTTCATCTCCTTTTAATCTTAGAATCACCAGCACCCTGCAGATGTGGGAGATGTCTGATAAATATTTATTAAAGGAATAGATGAATCATTTTCTCAAAATCTTTTGCAGCCATTAAGGATGATGATTATAAAGAGTAGCAATGTGTGGATACATTATCATGTTAAATTTATCAGCACTATATATGGAATTGTCCGGTGCAATATGGCCAATACCAGTCCATTTTAGGAGTGCTGGTGATGCAGTGGTTAAGAGTTTGGCTGTTAACCAAAAGGTTGGCAGTTTGAATCCACCAGCTGCTCCTTAGGAACCCTATGGGGCAGTTCTACTTTGTCCTATAGGGTCACTATGAGTTAGAATCGATTCAATGACATTAGGTGTTTGATTAGTACATTTCAGTTCACTAATGCCTAGGATATCTACCTTCAAGCGTACCATTTCATTTTTGATAACTTCCAATTTTCCTAGATTCATACTTCGTACATTCCAAGTTCCAGTTACTAATGGATTTTTGCAGCTGTTTCTCCTTATTTTAAGTCATGCCACTTCCACAAATGAAGGTCCCAAAAGGTTTACTCCAGCCAACTCTCTTCCAACCTGAGGGGCTCATCTTCACGCGCTGTATCAGACAATGTTCCACTGCTATTTATAAGGTTTTCACTGGCCAATTTTTTTAGAAGTAGATTGCTAGGTCCTTCTCCCTAGTTTGTCTTAGTCTGGAAGCTCCACTGAAACCTGTCCACCATGGTTGACCCTGCTGGTATTTGAAATGTCACAGCAATGCACAAACCACCACAGTATGACAAACTGACAGACCAATCATATGGTCTACTGTACTGGGAATGACAAACTGAAGAGGCATATTGTCATATTCACTGTCAAAAAGAACATTTCAACATGTATCCTGAAGTACAACGCTGACAGTGATAGGATAATACCCATACGCCTACAAGGAAGACCAGTTAATATGACTATTATTCAAATTTACACACCAACCACTAATGCCAAGGATTAAGAAACTGAAGATTTTTTACCAACTTCTGCAGTCTGAAATTGATCAACCATGAAACTGAGATGCATTAATAATCACTGGTGATTGGAATGTGAAGGAACAAAAACAAATGATCAGTAGTTGGAAAATATGGCCCTGTGATAGAAATGACACCAGAGATCGCATGATAGAATTTTGCAAGACCAATGACCTATGCATTGGAAATACCTTTTTTCAACAACATAAGTGGCAGCTATACACATAGACCTCACCAGATGGAATACACAGGAATCAAATTGATTACATCTGTGGAAAGAGACAATGGAAAAGCTCAATATCATCAGTCAGAACAAGGCCAGGGGCCAGCTGCAGAACAGACCATCAGTTGCTCATATCCAAGTTCAGGGTGAAGCTGAAGAAAATTAAAACAAGTCCACAATAGCTAAAGTACAACCTTGAGTATGTCCCACCTGAATTTGAACACTAATGACTGAAGACCAGATGAGTTATGGAATGACATCAAGGATATCATACACGAAGAAAGCAAAAGGTCATTAAAAAGACAGGACAGAAAGAAAAGACCAAAATGGAAGTCAGAAGACACTCTGAAACTTGCTGTTGAATGTCGAATAGCTAAAGCGAATGGAAGAAATGATGAAGTAAAAGAGCAGAACAGAAGTTTTCGAAGGGTGGCTCTAGAAGACAAAGTAAAGTATTATAATGACATGTGAAAAGACCTGGAGTTAGAAAACCAAAAGTAAAAAACATCCTTGGCATTTCTCAAGCTGAAAGAACTGAAGAAAAAATTTAGCCTAAAGTTGCAGTATTGAAGGATTCTATGGGGAAAATATTGAACAACCCAGGAGGCCTCAAAAGAAGATGGCAGGAATACACAGCCACTGTACTAAAAAGAATTAGTCAATGGTCAATCACTTCAGGAGGTAGCATATGATCAAGAACCACTGGTATTGAAGGAAGAAGTCCAAGCTGTACTGAAAATATTGGTGAAAAACAAGGCTCCAGGAATTGACGAAATACCAATTGAGATGTTTCAACAAATGATGCAATGCTGGAAGCTCTTATCTATGCCAAGAAGTTTGGAAGACAGCTACCTTGGCCAATGATTGGAAGAGATCCATATTTGTGCCCATTCCAAAGAAAGGGGATCTAACAGAATGCAGAAATTATCAAACAATATCATATGCGAGTGAAATTTTGCTGAAGGTAATTAAAAAATTATTCAGTAGTACATCAGTAGGGAACTGCCAGAAGTTCAGGCAGGATTCAGAAGAGGACATGGAATGAGGGATGTCATTGCTGATGTCAGATGGATCTTGGCTGAAAGCAGAGAATACCAGAAAGATATTTACCTGTGTTTTATTGACTATGCAAAGGCATTTGACTGTGTGGATCATAACAAATTATGGATAACATTGCCAAGGATGAGAATTCCAGAACACTTAATTGTGCTCATGTGGAAACTGCAAATAGACCAAAAGGCAGTTGTTTGAACAGAAGAAGGGGATACTGAGTGGTTTAAAACCAGGAAAGGTATGTGTCAGGGTTGTATCCTTTCACCATACTTATTCAATCTGTATGCTGAGCAAATAATCCAAGAAGCTGGACTATATAAAGAAGACCAAGGCATCAGGATTGAAGGAAGACTCATTAACAACCTGCCATATGCCGATGACACAACCTTGCTGAAAGTGAAGAGAACTTGAAGCACTCACTGATGAAGATCAAAGACTACAGCCTTCAGTCTGGATTATGCCTCAACATAAGGAAAATCAAAAATCCTCATAACTGGACCAATAAGCAACATCATGATAGACAGAGAAAAGATTGAAGTTGTCAAGGATTTCATTTTACTGGGATCCATAATCAGTACCCATGGAAGCAGTAGTCAGAAATCAAATGACTTATTTTGCATTTGGTAAATCTGCTGCAAAAGACCTCCTTATAGTGTTAAAAAGCAAAGATGTCACTTTAAAGACTAAGGTGCGCCTGACCCAAGCCATGATATTTTCGATAGCCTCATATGCATGGGAAAGCTGGACAATGAATAAGGAAGACTGAAGAAGAATTGTCGCCTTTGAATTACAATGTTGGTGAAGAATATTGAATATACTATGAACTGCCGGAAGAACGAACAAATCTGTCTTGGAGGAAGTACAGCCGGAATGCTCCTTAGAAGCAAGGATAGAGTGACTTTGTCTAACATACTTTGGACATGTTATCAGGAGGGACCAGTTCCTGGAGAAGGACATCATGCTTGGTAAAGTAGAGGGTGTGAAAAAGAGGAAGACCCTTAATGAGATGAATTGACACAGTGGCTGCAACAATGGGCTCAAAGATAGCAATGATTGTGAGGATGGCACAGAACCGGGCAGTATTTCCTTCTGTTGTACATAGGGTGGCTGTAAGTCAGAACAGAGCCAATGGCACCTAACAAGAACAACAATATATGGAATTATGCCCAAGTAATATTGTTCAATAAAAAAAACAAGTGCAAAACTGTACAGTAGGATACCATTTTTGTAAAAGATAATGTGTTGGCAAAGGAGAATGAAAGATTTTTATATACACATTTATTCTTGTTAATGGGTAGATTGTGGAAGGAAATAAAGGCAACTTCTAACAGTAGCTTGAGGTGGCAGGATGGGGGGGGGGGGCAAAATGGAGGGCTAAAGGATATTGAAGAAGAGACCTTTTTTTTTTTTCTTTAATGTACCCTTTTTCTTTGTTTTTGGAATTTGTACCATGTGCATGATATATCTTTTTATATATAAGGCACCCTACCAAATTGTATGCAATTATATGAAAAAAATTAGTAGTTTATTCTTGCCAAATAATAACAGTTGTTATATGAGATTGTGGGTGATTTTGTTTTCATGTTTCTAGTTTCCAAATTTTTTAATGTGGTTATTATTGCTTTTACAATTAAGGAGATAAAATTATAAATAAAGGCATAAACAAGTAACTAAGTAATCATTATATTTACTTGACGACAACTCTTTCACGATTCAATAAATTCTGGCCTATTTTAAGGAGAACAGAAAGACTAATTTTCCCTCTGGAGACTGCTGTGGCCACCTCCTTTATAATCCTGAGGTTGAAAAATGGTTAATAAGTTTAATCACTGAAAAGTTACTAAGTCTTTCAAAGGACAGTGAAAACAGATAAAGTATGTTCTTGTAATAGTTGCCTAGATGAACAGCAAGGTATGACAACAGTATTTTAACCTAAGACACCCAATTTAACAAGCTTGTCTGACTCTATCACTGTTTCACTCTCCTTATGCACCGTTGGTCTCTCTTTTTCACTGTTTCTCTGCTCCTTAGTCCTGTATTTTTCTTTTGCATGTCTCTGTAGCCAGCCCTGTTGGTTACCTGCCTGCCCCCATTCCCTCTTTCCTCTCTGAACCCTGATGGTGTTCCAGTGCCCCCTCTTTTAACAGCCATATGCTTTGGAAAAACTGGCCTCGGTTGAGTCCTGACTTCCTAAGTCAATCTGGTATTCCCATTCCTCTTATGAGTGCTTGGTTCAAGAATGGGCATGTGATGCAATTCTGGCCAATGAGATGAGAATCTGCTGGGGGCTCCTTACACATCAGAGTTGGTCCCTTTTTGCCCATGGACTTTATGGTACTCGGATGTTGTTATAGATTGAATTGTATCCCCCAGAAAGTTCCATTGAAGTCCTAACCCTGTGAATATGACCCTGTTTGGAAATAGGAGTTTTCCTTTTTTTAATGTTAATGAGGTCATATCAGAGTAGGGTGGGTACTAAACATAGTCCCTTCTGAGTGATGTCATATAAAAAGAGCAGAATAGACATAGACACTCACACAGGGAAGAGACCATGTGAGGAACAATCTATGAGCCAAGGAATGCCGAGAAACACCCAGTGCTACCAACAAGAAGGAACCCTCCCCTAGAGCTGATGCCATGATTTGGACTTCTAGTCTCCAAAACTGTGAGACAATAAACTTCTGTTCTTTAACACCACCCATTTGTGATATTTTTGTTACGGCAGCACTAAGTGACTAAGACAGAGGTGATGCCTGGATCCTTTACCACCTGCCAATAGAGACCATACCATGGCAGAGCAAAAAGATGAGAAGAATCTGGGCCTTCATGACATTGTTGCATGGCTAACCTAACCAGTCTTGAAGCTCGCCCTACCTCAGGACTTCTTGTCATATGAAGTCACTTTTTTGGTTAAGTCACTTTGAGAGGGGTTTTCGATTCATACAGCAGCAAGTATTCTAACTTAAACACTCTCCTTTTGAGGTTTCCTCTCCCCCTTTTCTTGATTCTCTCTTTCCCATCAATGTTGCCATGTTTTTCACACTACCACCCTTTGTCTGTTTGCCCTTTCTCTCTTCCCCAGCTATTCCTGTTTCTCTTAAGCAATACAGGGGAAACATTTCGGGGTGTTCGACCAGCTCACACCTGCCCCTTTCTCTCAGACTTTGTCAACCCCAGTGTGCTCCCCACCTCCAGTCAACTATACTTCAGAGTTTGACTGGGCCAGGGTAGATCCCGGCTGGGCCAACCTAAGTGTGTCTCTGAATTGGGATTCAGTAATAAAGGAATCCTGCATGTGGCTGAAATGGAGGTGATGTTTATCTGACAGCTGGGGGGCCTGTATATTCAGGAGGAAGCCAAAACACTCCCTCACCCTCTGCAGAAAGAGGAAGGAAGCCTAAATGGAGAGAAACAGCTTCTGTCTCCAACAGCCCGGGCCGCCACAAATGGTTGTGCAGTTTGTGCTCTGAAATGCTTCCGGCCCCGCTAAAGGCTTTCTACTTTTGGATTTCTTCAAGAGACCCCCTGTCCTTGAGGTTTATGAGATTTTTGGAAGAATCCTTCCATCCCATTCCATTCTGACGTTAGCTACTTTGAAGTGATTATCTCAAATTTGCAAATCAAAAAACCCTTTATTAAAGCAACTCCTCATCCTACCTCAAATCTTTTATGAAATGAAGCCAACTAAAAATGTTTTTCTAGTTAGCCATGATATAAAATGAAAGTGCATTTTTGTAATATTTATTGAGTTAAATAGTGTGCCTTCTGTTCCTTACTTGGAAAGTAAGTAAATGAAATGTTGTATTTCTCTAAAAAACAATTGATCTCCCTCTCCCTGGTATCAGTACTCTGCCCCCTATCCCCCTCTCACCCCATGCCTACACGTACCCTTTAAAGCACCAGTCTTCAGGGCCCCAGGAAGAACATAGCAAGACAGCATATCTGTCTGGTAAATAAGATTGAACAAGCATATGTATAAGGCAGTCGTTTCACTTTTAAAAAAACAATTATAACTGCAATAAAAGGTATTCTGTTTCACAAAATACCACAGAGTAGTCGTTTTTTGTTTTGTTTTTTTAATTCTGCCATTCCACATCCTTTTGGCAAAAGTGCCCAAATTTTCTCCTGCTTTGGAATAGTTTGGTAGGCCTTGGGCCTCACCTAACTATGGGACACAAGCATACAGGACACAAGCGCAGCCAATCAGAAGCTCTATCTTTGAAATTTGAATTTGAACAGAGTGAGGAAAAGACCAGAAACCGGCAGGAGTTCATTTATTCCAGCCCCTGGACAAGCCTGAGGCTGCCTTTGAGGACAGAAGCTCCTGGTTCTTCAGCTACCTTCTGATCCCTTCAATTACCCCTCTCTTTCCAGTGACTTTCCTTTCTGCTTAATTAATCAAAGCCTCTTCCTATGGTTTAGGCCAAAAAATTCCTAATCAATACTATGGGAACCTTTAAAACTACTTTTCAGAGTAAAAATGTTAAATTTTTTCCCCTAATTTCTAAAGTAAGATATTCTCATTATACAATATTTAGAAAATACAGAAAATGCTTTTACTGAATTATCCATAATAACATTCCCAAATAAGACTATGGTCAATGTTTTGGTATATTTTCTTCAATAATAAATTTTGTATATGATTGCATCTCAGTCTGCTGAGAAAAAACTTAAACCTGTCATGTCTTCCATTCACCAATGCCCAAAAGTAGTTCGGAGAGATCTTCGATCAGAATGGAGGCAATGTCAGTCTCAATTTCCAGGCTGTGGTTATCAGTCAAGAGTCTAACCACATTGCCCTGTATCTATCTCTAGCCCTTTAGTGCTTCCTTTTCCATTACACATGAGCCTTTCCTTCCATTCTTGTAAGGCAAACATGCTTGCATGCTCCCTTGTGTTCCTACCTAACTCTCACTTTTCAACAATTTCAAAATGCCATTCCCCACCCCACAAACTCTACCCTTCCATCCATCACCAAGTAAAATTATTTTACAGAGTTAAGCATAATTCAACCCCTTATGAATCTGCCCACATTTAACACTAGGCATGTTGATCGTATCAAGTAATTCCATCTTTCACCATCTGGTTTCTTTTACCCTCTAAAAAACTTTGCTTCTGTGATACATCCCTTTCCAATGGAACTATAATTGGTGGTACATTGAACTTAATGACCAGAACCAGGGAATAGATATTAGCGGTTCATCAGATACCTGCTTATGTTTTGTTATACATAATCAGTTAATTCAACAGCAAGTATTTATTGAGCACATCCTGTTAAAGCAAGCACCTATGTTCATGGCTCCTGCCCTACAGTTGCAACTGGAAGAAATATACAAACAGAAGTAAGACATAGGTGAGAATGAATTAAGTGCTACAATTTGTGATATAATTGTGATAGGAGTAAAAAATCTTGCCTCTTCCAGTTCTATTTTTTTCCTTTTCTGTCATAGTAGCGTTAAGATGCAATTACTAGGAACAAAAACTTGTTAAAGTAATCAAGACTGAATAACCCATATCTGAATAATTTCTTTGAATTAAGTGGAGACTCTGAAAGAACCAGTAAAATCACTTAAATGAATGACAAACTGAGGAATAGTTGAGAATATAGAAATAATAATATAATCAAAATTAAATGTCCAATATATACATTCTAGGGTTATGAGTTCTAGGGTTATGAGTTGTGTGCATGTCCGCACTTCAGAAAATCTGATAGATTATAAAATAAATTAAAAGGATATTATTTGAATGTAAAATAATTCTTTATTTTACAGAGGGATTTCCCAAAGAGTTCTTTTAAACAGGGAGCTTCCCCATTGTTAGTTGCCATCAAGTTGATTCAGACTCTTGGTGATCATTGTATGCAGAGTTCAAACCGCCAACCTTTCAGCTGTTTACACTACCCAGGGGCACCAGGAGCTTCCCTGGTAAATTTAATTATCTGCTAATTGATCATTGACAACCTAGCAGAGGCTTTGGAGAGCAGAGACACTCTGGAAGGAGGTGTCTAGATGCTCAGGGAGAAGCCGCTCAGGAAGCTGGGAGTCCTGTCTGACACATGCTTTCTCTTCTCTCCTGTTCTAGGCTTAGGCCCCTCTCATGCCTCTGACAAGAATCCAACACTTTTGAGGTGAGTTGGGGATGTGGTGGTGAGCATAACTACTGACCATCTGATGTCTCGAGTTTTAATTTCAGTAGCTCAACTATGTCTTCTAGTAGACTGTAAACTCTTTAAGGGCAGGGACCAGGTTTTTCTTTGTAGTGTATTCCACTCATGTTGGGTGTACAGTATTATTAACTCAGTGTCGTGGATTGAATTGTGTCCCCCAAACATATCTCTCAACTTGGCTGGGTCATGATTCCCAGTATTGTATGACTGTGTACGATTTTGTGAATCTGATGTGACTTCCTTATGTGTTGTAAATTCCTTCACTATGATGAGGTCTATAAGATTGGGTAGTGTCTTAAGCCAATCTCTTTTGAGACAGAAAATAGAGAAGCGAGCAGAGACACATGGGAACCTCATTCCACCAAGAAAGCAGTGCCAGGAGCAGAGCGCATCCTTTGGACCCAAGGTTCCTGCGCTGAGATGCTCCCAGACCAAGGGAAGACTGATGCATCACCAGGACCTTCCTCCAGAGCCAACAGAGAGAGAAAGCCTTCTCCTGGAGCTGATGCCCTGAATTTGGACTTGTAGCCCACTGGACTATGAGAGAATAAACTTCTCTTTGTTAAAGCCATCCAGTTGTGGTATTTCTGTTATAGCAGCACGGGATGACTAAGACATTGAGGAAGTGAATTAATTAATTAACAACTTCAATGGAAAACAACAATGGGAGGAATTTATAAAGCAGCTCTGAAATTCCAATGCATATATAGGAAATCCACTTGAGTTTTAAAAGTTTAATTGACACACACAATCTTAGGGAAACGCTTCTCAAAGAAAAAGTGAGACAAATCTGTATTTAAGTTTATCCTATCTTCCTCTAAAAAAGGGACATATTTTCTACAGCATTTGCAACTGCTTGGTACCTAAATGTACTATACTCACTGGTTCACAATAAACACTGTTGACAGAATGAATGGCAAGGCAAAAAATAGCTCGAAGTACTTTTCATTTTTTACAAGTGTGGAAAGCATATTAAACCATCTGCTGATTAAAAATATGCGTGTTTTGACTTGCATATGAATCAAATTAACATACATAAATCCAGCATCTTCACATCACTAGGGTCACTGCCATCACCAACGTAATTTTCCATGTTTCTTCAAATTCATCAATTCCAGAGTGACATAATTAAGTTATTAGGCATCAAATACACAGTAATGATTTATAAGTAAAAGCTAATGTCAGTTTTATTTCAATTTAATGATCATTTATCCTCTAAAAGTAAAAAAAGCTGTAAGATTTCTGAAAATCTATAATTTTATGTTCAAATTTGCTCCATGAATACCTAGTATCACCATGGGAAACTAAAATTGAACGTACAGAGCAAGAACTATTATCTCTCAATATGTTGAATTAGGATTAAAGAAAATGCTATATTTTGAACCCTAGCACCGTGCTGCCTTATATAATCCCCAGAATGTGCATATTTCCAAGTTGCCGCTTCTATAGCTTCAGCTTCTACTGCCCTTCTGCTGCCCGCTGGTCCATCACCCCCTTCTTACCTCTGAGACTCCATCCAGAGAAGGAGAGATTCTCTGTGAGGTACAGAAACAACTCTGTATAGTGTTACACTAATGGACCAGGCAATGGTTCTGAGATTCCTCCCAGAACATACCCAATCCACAAGCTAGTTTAGACTACAAAACCCGGAAGTTCTGACAAATGAGAGGGGTTCCAACCGCTATTACTAGGAGACACACTGTCCCTTCCTCTTAACTTTGCAGTCCTTCAGGAGTCACTAGCACCTGGAGTAGCTCTCTAGGACCATGCATGTAGCCTAGGTGGAATCTCTAGCATCCATCCTCTCCTTGCAGTCTACTGTTGATGCTCCTCTGACACCATGAAACTGCCCAGCACTTCAGAACCTGGGTCCTCCCAGGGCGGTAGGTGCTGAGCCTATGAGAACAGTAGGAGGCTCGCCAGAGTAGTGTTTTCTAGACTTGTCTGTTGATAAGAATCATCTCGGGCTGTTGGTATAAATGCAGATTCCCAAGCCCTTTCCCTAGACATTCGTATTTACTAGGTCTAGTTTGGGGTCCAGAAATCTGAAATTTTAACAAGTGCCCAGGTGATTCTTTTCACCAGGGAATTTTGAAAAATACTGAGTTCAAGCACTCTTCAGAATGCTCCCCTGCTGGGGACAGTAGCCCTGCATGAATTCAAATCTAGTTGCCTACTGGGATAATGAAAATAAATGTGATTTGTACACTGGGAAGTGTATGTAAATCCAAGGCATGTTTTTGTTATCATGATTGTATACCTTTAGATACGGTCACTGGGACGACATGCATAGCCTGGTTGAACTTCTTCTCACCACACAGGGCTAAGTGACCAGCCACTATACCTGGGATGCTAGAAGATGGAGGAGGAAGAGGAGTGGCCAAAAGTAGAGGAGAGAGGGAGGAGGAGGACTTTGGAGCAATGGCTGGAATCTGGAGATTAGTGCATGTGTATTTTAATGCAGAGTTGTTTTGGCTGATGATAGAAATCAAAAGAAGAAGGAGGAAGATGCAGAGGTAAAAATGTAAACAGCTGGGTAAATTCAAACTTCTGTTAAATATGAAATTTCAGATATTAAAGACCGAACATGTGAGCTGAATTATTCATTTGTTGACCTTCAAATTTTAGTTTTCAGTTCTGCTGTGTAAATGGGTCGTTTCCGCTCTGAGATTCAACCACGTGCTAACATAAACACCTGCATGTTGGGCTGCCATACAAAAAGGGGTGCCCGAGAGTTTTACTCATCCACATGAGGTTGTCACAGTTGAGGAAAGCATTTCATCCTGGCAACTTTACTACTGACTTACCATGAATTAAAAATGGATATAGACTGTGGTCTCTCCCATAGACTCAAAGACCATGTCCTTCTCTACAATCTTGATGAAGAAAACTTGCAAAAATGACAGAAATGAGTATTCTTGCAGTATGCTGGGAGATAATTGAGAAACAACAACAACCATCTTGTTGAGGCCTGAACAAGAAGTTGTGATTTGAAGAGTAGCCTGCAGGATCACCTGGCATTAAAAAAAAGGAACACCTTGCTCTGAGTCTCCTTATAAAGAATATAAAGCCTGTCTTCTACGACTTAATATGTTCCTGCAGAGTAATAGGGAAATGAACTGGCTTTTTATGATTCCACATTGTTGTTGTTAGTTGCCGTTGCGTCTGCTTCGACTCCAGGTGACTTTATATTGTCCAGTCCTGTTCCTAATCATTTGGTATATTTGAGTCCATTGTTGTCGCTATTATATCAATCCATTTTATTAAGTGTTTCCCTTGTTTTCACTGATAATCTACTTTACCAAACATTATTTCATCTACGCCCATGATAATACAACCAAATATTAGCAACTGAGCTCAGCAAAGGCACGTTGTACAACTAAATAGCATGAATGAGGTAAGCACTTAAATCTCCTAGATGAAATTGTTTGGGAAGAATCCTTCAAGTTTCTGAATAAATTTAAAAAGGTTTAAGAATTTCATGTTAACTCTTATCAGGTAGAAATTTATCTTAGCCCCTTAGAAGTTGTGGCTCCTTTCACTGTGACAAACATTCCCGAAGAGCTGAGTTGTAGCCAGGAGTTGGCTTTCAGACAGTTAGGAAGTATATTAGATGCCAAAAGTATATCGTATGGCAAATATGCCTCAATGTAGCCCCCTCTGATAGTCATATAAAAAAATAAAACACAGAAGACACTCAGCAATTGTCATTTTCAATTACAATTCCCTAGATCACGTTACTTTTTCCTCAGATATGTATAAGAAGAAAGTTTTTCCGCTCCCATCCTGCTGATAAAATTTCAATCACTGAAACTTTCCTTTAAAACGAACAATGCTTTTTATCTCCCTGAGCTGCCCAGATAATGATTTTACAGGCCACTCAGAATTACCAGAGAGAGCTGAAACTGGAGCAGCGCAGATAAATGAGATCCCTGTAGATAACCCACATAATTCAGGGCAGTCAGGAGTTACAGCCTTTTTCCTCACTTAACCTTGCACCAAAGCTGCTGTGGGTAATTTGATTCCCTGCGCACCCTTCTCTGTTGGAATGGAAAGCTGTTATTTAAGAGAGATGTTAGACTGGTAGAGGGAGAGAGAACACCCTGTGAAGGAAGGAAAACTGTATAAAGACTTAGGAGATTTAACCTAACTAAACCTTACTTTACTCACCTGAAAGGGAAGAAGTTGAACTGAACCTGTGGGTTAGATATCTTAGGACCTAGGAGAACTCTCCAAAGTCCCTGTTTGGGGCGCCGACCAGTTGCCCTCAAGTCAACTCCAGTTCTTGGCAACCCCATGTGTGTCAGAGTAGATCTGTGCTCCATAGGTCTTTCAATGCCAGGCCTTTCTTCTTAGGTGCCTCTGGGTGGCTTTCAACCTCCAACCTTTCAGTTAGTAGCTGAGCGTGATAACCATTTGCACCACCTAGGGACTCCCTATTTGGGACAAGGGGGTAGGTAAGTAGGTTCCAGGTTATGGTTCTCTCAGAATGATTGTGCTTTTCTCTGTTTACACACTGAAGTTTCATATAAGATTTCATTTTCCAAAAGGTATCCAATGCTAAAGAAAATTTGCCAACCTCTGGACCAAGACAATCATTTACTTCCAGTTCTGAGACCCTCTGATTTTTTAACATTTAATAATAAGAAGAGATCAATGCCTGCTAAAGCAAACAGAAGGTTCTCAGTTAAAGTATTAACTAAATATTGATGTTGTTGCTGCGTGCCGTTAATTCTGACTCATAGCAAACCCATAGGACAGAGTAGAGCTGCCCCATAGGGCTTCCTAGGCTGTAATATTTACTGGAGCAGATTGTCAGGTCTTTTCTCCCTCAGAGCTGCTGGTGGGTTCAAACAGACAACCTTTTGGTTAGCAGCCAAACACTTAACCATTGTACCACCAGGATTCCTTTAAAAAAAAAAAAAAAAAATTTTTTTTTGAATTGTGCTTTAGGTGAAGGTTTACAGAGCAAATTAGTTTCCCATTCAATAGTTTATACACAAATTGTTCCATGGTATAGGTTGCACTTCCCACAATATGTCAGCACTCTCCCCATCACCACCCCGAGTTCCCCATTTCCATTCGCCTCGTTTTTCTGCCCTTTCCTGCTTTCTCATCTTTGCTTTTGGACATATGTTGTCTTTTTGATTCATGTAGATGATTGTTCTAAGGAGCACTTTTCTCACATGTGTTATTGCTTATTTATAGGCCTGCCTTACATTTGGCTGAAAGGTAATCTCTGGAAATGGCTTCAGTTCCAAGTTACAAGGGTGTCTAAGGGTATCTTGGGGGTTCATCCAGTCTCTCTCAGACCATTAATACTGGTTTTTTTTGTTTTGTTTTGTTTTGTTTTTTTAGTGAGTTTGAATTTTGTTCTACATTTTTTTCCCACACTTTAACTGGGACCTTCTATAGTGATCCTGATCAGAGAAGTGGGTAGTCGTTGCGGGGCACTTTCTAGTTTTTCTGGTCTCAAGCTGGTGGAGGCAGTGGTTCCTGTGGTCCATTAGTCCTTTGGACTAATTTTTCCTTGAGTCTTTGGTTTTCTTCACTCTCTTTTGCTCTGGTTAGAAAGAGACCAATAGTTGTATCTTAGATGGTCACTCACAAGCTTTTAAGACCCCAGTTACTACTCACCAAAGTAGGATGTAGAACGTTTTCTTTATGATCTATGTTATGCCAGTTGACCTAGATGTCCCCCTAGGAGTATGGTCCCCAGCCTTCAAGCCCAGTAACTCAGTCCCATGAGGTGTTTTGTTATGTTTAGGTTGTTTCCATGACGGTACCCCGTGCTCCCTAATATGTATATGAATATACATGCAGCACATATGAGTACTCCCATACACACTCCCACACCTGTTCAGCATGCATATCTACCTATGTATCCATTCATAAATTACTGTTTGTTGTTCCTGTTGTTGCAGGATTGTGTATCTTACAGTATTTACCTTCATTGCCTTTTATTCTTGTGTATCTCTCAGTGTCTTCCCTTGCCTTGATTATGTTGTGCTGACCTCTCCCGTATTGTATACTGCATTTCCCTTCACCAAAGTTGACATGTGTCTACTCTCTAGATAGTGATTTTCCCTCTCTCCCCCTCCCATCCCTGATAACCATGAAAAAATGTTTCTTTCTGTGTGTAAACATTTTCTTGACTATTTATAATAGTGGTCTCATAAAATGTTTGTTCTTTTGTGATTGACTTATTTCACTCAGCATAATGTCCCCCAAATTCATCCATGTTGTGAGATGTTTTGTGGATTCATCATTATTCTTTATAGTTGCGTAGTATTCCATTGTGTGTATGTACCACATTTTGCTTATCCATTCATCTGTTGATGGGCACTTAGGTTGTTTCCATTTTTTGCTATTGTGAGTAATGCTGCAATGAACATAGGTGTGTATATGTCTATTTCTGTAATGGCTCTTATTTCTCTAGGATATATACCTAGGAGTGGGATTGCTGGTTCATATGGTATTTCTATTTCTAGCTTTTTAAGGAAGTGTCATACCATTTTCCATAGTGGTTGTACTTTTTTATGTCCCCACCTGCAGATAGTTCCAGTTCCCCCACAACCTCACCAGCATTTGTTGTTTTCTGTTTTTGGATCACTGCCATTATTGCTGGAGTGAGATGGTTCCTTCTAAATATTGATAGAATCTGCAAAATGAAGGGGCATTTGAAGGAAGTAAAAGAGGAAACTTAAAGAGAAGCCCAGATGGCGTACGTCTCTTCCAAGCTAGGAAAGAGTGCTGTATCACTCTTCCGTCCTTCCGTTCTCACAGCAAACGCCTTACCCAGTAGTTCTCAACTCTGACTGCCCAACTGAATTACCTGTGGAGTTTTTAAAATAAAGGGGTCTGGGCTCCACCTCTGGGGCTCTGACTCTGTAGAGTCTGTTTGATGACCATGGTTGAGAATGTCTGCTTGGCTTCAACTTTCCTGACTTAATTGAGACTGCTTTTTAAAAAGACATTAATGAGTTTGCCAGTTATCATTTTTAAGCAAATGATTCAAAATCTAACTTTCTAGAAATAACTACCTTCCATTTCAGTATCTAACCAGCTCTTTGCCCACTAACCAGCCTTATTTTCCAATATCATCCCTTCTGTTAGTGGTATATTCCCTCTTCCAGAGATTCAGGCTCCAGTGACTTGAAGGCATCTTTGACTCTGCCCTTCCCTTTGCCCTCAGCATCTCACCTGCACAAACTTAGTCAATATACCCCTGTATTTGATCCTAAGGAGCCCTGGTGGCAAAATGGTTAAGTGCTCGGCTGCTAACCAAAAGGTTGGTCATTTGAACCCACCCAGGGGCTCCAGAAGCAGAAAGACCTGATGATCTACATCTGCTCATGTAAAGATTGTCGTGGTTTGCTGTTAGGTGCCACTGAGTTGATTTCAACTCCTAGTGACCCCATGTGACAGAGTAGAACTGCCCCATAGGGTCTTCTAGGCTGTCATCTTTACGGGGGAGCCCTGGTGGCTCGGTGGTTAAGAGCTCAGCTAATAACAAAAAGGTCGGCAGTTCAAATCCACCAGCTGCTCCTTGGAAACCCTATGGGGCAGTTCTACTCTGTCCTATAAGGGTCGCTATGAGTCTTGACTGACTCAACGGCAACGGGTTTGGTTTTGGTTTAATCTTTACGGGAACAGATCACAAGGTCTTTATTCCGAAGATGTGCTAGGTGAGTTTCAACCACCAACCTTTTGGTTAGCAGCCGAGTCCTTAACTGTTAGAAAATCCTATGAGGCCGTTCTGCTCTGCCACACGGGGTTACTATGAGTCGACAATTGACTCCACAACACCTAACAACATCTGATCCTAAATCAGCTCCTGGCTTTCCATTCGCACTGCCACTCTTCAAATCAGGTTCCCTTATTTCTTCTCTGTATTATTTACAGCTATCTGATAGGGGTCTCATTCTCCCATCTTTACTCCTTTTGATCCATACTACTCTGACCTTGATAGCCCATTGGTCAAATACCTACAATGGCTCCTACGCTTTAAAAATAAACCCCTTTTATGTTCCACAATAAGAACCCAACCTAACTTTATGCCCTCATCTTTGGTTACAAGGCAGAATGAACACAATCCACCAACCAAAGAGCATTGCTCTTTCTTTTGTGAACACGTCCTAGGCCCTCCTGATCATGTGCCTTCACCCTTACTGCTCTCTCACCTAAAATAACCACTTTCCCATCCTGTACCACCTCCTTCCTTAAGGCTCTCCAGATCTCTCCAAATAAATCTAGATCTTTATAACACTGTGCTTGGACCTTTTCCTTAACACCCACTGTCTTATAGCATAGTTATCTGTGACTGTACCTTATCCCCTTACTGAGCTCTTACTTCTTCAGAGTACTGTATTCTGAGCCTTGTAGATTTATGGAGAGTGGGGCTTTGGAGCCAGAGAGCCCTATGTTTAAATTCCAGCTCACCACCTAACTGCTGCTTGAACTGGTTCAAGTTATTTAGCCCTTCCCTGTCTTAGTTTCTCCATCTGTGAAATAGGAATATTAATATCTAATTCCTAGGATTAGTGTAAGGTCTAAATGAGATAACACATGTAAGGTACCTGACACATAAAGGCCCTCAACAAATGGTAGTCCCCATTAACAACTGTCAAATGGAGGCTTGACAGGCTTTTATCAGTAATGGAAGGTGACATCCTGCTAACCCAGCTCAATAGAACTATCCTGTATAGGTATTCACCACCTGCTCCTTTTACTCATCAAGAAATTTAAAGCAAAAAAACCCAAACCAGTTGCTGTCAAGTAGATTCTGACTCACAGAGACCCCATAACATGGAGTAGAACTACCCCATAGTGTTTCCAAGGAGCGGCTGGTGGATTCAAACTGTGGACCTTTTGGTTGGCAGCCAAGCTCTTAACCATTGCACCAATGGGGTTCCATCAAGAAGTTTACAGGGATATTTTTACATGTGAGACAAGATTCTGAAGCAGAGAACTAATAGCTTCCTCTCTTATCTGTTGGCCAATAATAAAAAGGATTGGTAGTCATAGCTAGAGAAATGGAAGGTAGACAAGAAAATGAAGAAAACTATGAATTGAAGTATCTTGTAGTACATGTCAAGAGACATAAAATGCCCGCAACTTTCCAAATTAAATACTATCAAGTTGCATTATACAGTATATAAAAGAATAATGCACCACAGTCAGCTGGAAATCATTAAATAATAGGATAGCTATTAATATAATATATTAAATCAATAAGATGAATACAAAAATTATAATTTCTTCTACAGATGCTTAAAATGTATTTGATAAGATTCAACACCAATCCCTAATAACATTATTTTAAGAGCATAAATAGAAAAATATTTCCTTAATATGTGAAAAAGTATCAGATTAAAACCAACACCCAATATTATATTTATTAGTAAAGCTTTGGTGATATTTCCATTAAAAATAGGCACAAAACAAGGAATATTGTTTAATATTGCTCTGAAAGTTGGCCAATGCAATAAGACATGACACAAAATTAAGGATATACTATTAGTAGAGAAGAGATAAAATGATATCTATTTTGGGACATGTGATTGCACACTCTAAGCCCAGAGAAATAATTTGAAAATTGATTAAATTTAAACACAGGGACTGAATATAAGATAAACAGACAAAAAGCATTAGCATTCCAATATAATTGTAATAATCAGCTAGATTTTTTTTATTTTTACATGTTTATGTACAGTTCACTTTTTCTAAAAAGAATTTGAGATAGTTGTGAGAAAAATGAAAACAACCCATATACAGTAACAAAAAAAAAGTACATCTAGATTTAGCCTTAATGCACAATGTCTTCGGTATATTTGAAAAGAAGAGCAAATTTTGAGATATATTTATTAAAGCTTGAGAAAATGAAAAAAAAAAATACTATGTTCCTGGGCAGGAAGATGCTGTTATAAACATTTTAATATTTTAAATATAATGTAGGTAATTTTAATCAAGAAATTTAACAAGTATTCACTGAGCACCTACTACGTGCCAAACAAAATTCTAACTACTAAAGATATAGCAGTAAACAAAACGAAGACTCTGCCCTCATGGTACTTAGATTATTTTGGTGTTCACGCAACAAATAAATAAAACCTTAATATAATATAATGTCAAATAGTGATATGTTCATTGAGTAAAAATAAAACAGGGTTAAGAGATAGAGAATGACAGGAGAGGGATGCTCTTTAGAACACAGTGGTCAACAAAGGCCTCTGAGGAAGTGACATCGAGCAGATACTTGAATAATATAATGGAGAGCCAGTTGGCTATCTAGGGGAACAAGCTTCCTGTAGACGAAATAGCAAAGGCAAAAAACCCAGACATGGACCATACTTGATGTAGTCCAGGAAGAGCAAGGAATCCAGTGTTGCTGGAGCAGAGTGAGTGAAACAGAGACTGGTAGGAGGTGAGGAAGGAGCTCTGGTTGCACGGTGGTTAAGCACTTCACTGCTAACTGAAAGAACGGCAGTTCGAACCTACCAGCCACTCTTCAGGAGAAAAGACTTGGTGATCTGTAAAGATTACAGCCTTGGAAACCCTATGTGCTGTAGGGTTGCTCTGAGTCAGAATGGACTCTAGGGCATAGAACAACAGGAGGTGAGGACAGAGGCAATGCAGGACAGATCATATAGGGCCTTTTGGACCACAGTAAGATCATTGGTGTTTGTCCTAAGTCTGACGGTAGCCGTTGGAAGATTTTGGCCAAGTGAGGGATATGATCTAACTACATTTTCTTAAAGATCTGTCTGGTTGCAGTACCAAGAATAGACAGGGGAAGAGTGAGGGGGAAGTAGTGAAAGTAGAGAGAACAGTTAGGAGGCTACTTCAATAATTCAGGCTAGAGAAAATGGTGGCTTGGGCTAGAGTAGTAGGGGTGGAAGGACTCAGAAGCAGATTCCAGATATATTTTGGAGGTATACACAGGCAATTTGCTGATGGGTTGCGTAGAAGGGGTGAGAGAAAAGAGAGGCATCAAGGTAGGCCCCTAGGATTTTATCCTGAAGCAACTGGTTGGATTGTAATGCCCTTCGCTGAGATGAGGAAGACTGGGAAAGCAGCAGGAGCTTGGAACTGAAATCAGGAGTTGTTTTTTGAATGTGTTAAGTCTGGAATGTTTATTAGACACCCAGTGAAGACATTGAGTAGGCAGTTACTCTAAGAGTCTGACACTCAGGGAAACAGCCCAAGTCATCAGCAGATAGATGGAATGTAAAGCCAGTGGATTGGTTGAGGTCATCTGTGGGGAAAATACACAGACAGAGAAACAAAGCCGGAGGATGCCTGGGGCTCAGCAACATTTAGAGTTTGGGAAGGAAGAAGAGCCAGCAGAGAAGACTGACATGAGGCAACTAGTAAAATAGGAGAAAACCCAGGAGAGTCTGAAGCCAAGTAAGCGGTTTAATGTAACTCCCATCAAAGTACCAATGGCTTATTTTTATTAACGGACAGAAAGATTCTAAAATGTTCCAGAAAAGCATAAAGCACACGTAGGATAATGGACCATCCTGCCAAAGACTTCCTTTGTAACAACTGATATGGACATGATGTCTTCATGGCCTTGTAAAATGAAAATGAGATCTTTCTTACTTAAAACAAATTAGTTACTTATGTAAGCATTCTACTTCCCACTATATAACTCATTCATTTTTATACTGGCACGCTTGTTTCAGTCACCTTGCTGATGCCGTTGTAGCAAGTTAATAAAATGTGACACATGCTTGAGAAAATTTATCTAAGAAATTTTGCTTTTGATACTCATAAATTGATTCTATTATATATAATGGAGTCCCTGGGTGGTGCAAATGGTTAACATTCTCAGCTGCTAACTGAAAAGTTGGAGGTTTGACTCCACTCAGAGGCGCCTTGGAAAAAAGGTCTGGCAATCTACTTCTAAAAAATCAGCCATCAAAAACACCATGGGGCACAGTTCCCTGACACACACGGGGTTGCCATGAATCAAAGTCAGCTTGATGGCATCTGGTTCACTATATATAAGAATCTATTATGCCATAAGGAAGCATATTGAATTATTGGGGTTTATTGGGAAGAAGTATTCAATAAATGGTGTTGCAACAAATGTCTAGAGATATAAAAACAAAATTGATTTCTCATTTTATTCCACACACCAAAGTGCTAGATTGATCAAAAAGCTAGATACTATAATTCTAACTATAGGAACATTTGAAAAAAGTATGAGTATCTATTTATAAAACTTATACAAGGGGGAATATTTTTCCTAAGCTTAGAAGTAAGAAGAAATTATAAACTGAAAGACCAGCAAATTGAAATATAAAAAATTATATACACAAAAAGCTATAAGCTAAACATTAAAATGGGAAGATACTTTTGATAAAACATCAAAGTTAACATCTTTCCTACGTAAAAAGCTCCTGCAAACTGATAAGAAAACTAGTTTATAACCATTTGCCACAGAGTTGACTCAGACTCTCAGCAACCCCACGGGTGTCAGAGTAGAACTGTGCTCCACAGGGTTTTCAGTGGCTGGTGTTTGGAAGTAGATCGCCAGGCCTTTCTTTCAAGATGCCTCTGGGAGGACTCAAATACCTGTAGGGCCCCAATCGATAACGGTCAATGGGATATTCACAAAAGAGAATATTACCCAAAAGAAAAAATTCAGCTAGTCAACTCAGATATGCAAGCATTTTGGTTCTTCATAGTAATCAGAGACATAGCACAAAAAATTGTCATTTTTTTTACTGGTACTATTACTAAAGATTAGTTTTAAAAAATCATAATATACAGGCTTGAGAAGAGTTCGGTAAGAAGGGCCCTCTTTTGTCCTGGTGATGTAAATTTAGACAAGTAATTTGGATTTATTATCAAGATTCTTAAAAAACAAATGTTCATATCCAATGGATGACACAACATCTCCACTTCTAGACTACCTTAAAGAAATAAATCCTTATATGGGGAAGCTTTTTTTTTAAAATCAATATACAACTACTTAAAATAGCTGCCAAATGGAAAGAATATAAAATTTATGCAGACACAGTGGCCCTGAAACGTTTAAATTAGAAAACAGACTTCCCTGTTGCAGCCAGAAAGAATTCTTCATAATGTTGCAAAGGAAGTCTCACAGTGTACCTATTTCTGCCCAGTGGAGATCTCTTTGTATCTGTGACCCCAATCAGTAAGTTACTCCGCCCACCAGAAGGAGAGGAATTTAGCTTCCAAAGACACAATGAGGGTATAACATAGAGGCCATTGACAAGAGAACACAGAGAACCTAGATTAGAGGCTAGAAAACTACAGAAAGCAAGTAGAAGGGAAGGCTTCCTCTGATAACAAATAAGCAGTAGTGGATATTTTTGCAGAGTTTATTGAAGGGAAACAAAGTCTCCTTTGCAATAAAATTGATAAAGACAATTGTTTTGGCAACCTGGAAAGCAAAGACAGGATTTCTGCAGAGAAATAAGGGCTATGATAAAAGAAAATGACATTCTAACATAGACTGGCAGAGGACAAAATTATTATGACAAGATCAGCAGCAGCATTCAAGTGAAGCCCAACGTAGAGGAATCCAGAGAGACTGTTCACCGAGCCACACTTCACTGCATTCATTCATTCAATCAATCAATGTTTCATTAATATATTAGTTGATTCAGCAAATATTTATTGAGCAGCAAATATATACAGGCACTAAGCAAGTATTCGGAGCCCTAGTGATGCAGTGGTTAAGAGCTCAGGCTGCTAACCAAAAGTCAGCAGTTCAAATCCATCAGCCACTCCTTGGAAACTCAGTGGGGCAGTTCTACTTGTCCTATAGGGTCACTATGAGTCGGAATCAACTCGACGGCAATGGGTTTGGTTTTTTCGGGTTTAAGCAAGTATTCTGGAGACCTGGTAGTGCAATGTTTAAGCACTCAGCTGCTAACAGAAAGGTCGGCAGTTCAAACCTACTAGTGTCTCTGTGGGAGAAAAGACCTGGTGATTTGCTCCCATAAAGATTACAGCCTAGGAAACCCTACTCTGTCGTATAGGTGTATAGGGTTGCTATGAGTCAGAATCTTCTCTACAGCACACAACAACAAAGCAAGTATTGAGGGTTATCTTAGTGAAAAAGACAAAGGTCAACTTTCACAGAACATTGCAAAGGTAGGCATTAAAACAATAACAACACAGATTACTATTTAAGTACAAATGTGAAAAGTGCTGCCAAAAAAGTTTTGACATCTATGAGAGCAAATGACAGGAGAGCCTAATATAACTCAGAGGACGAAAGAATTCTTCCCTGGGTTTCTATGAGACTTGAAATATTCAATGAAATTTGAAAGGTGAAAAAGATTTAGCAGGGTAATAATTTTTACCAATTCCTTAAACCCAAACCCATTGCTGTCGTGTTGATTCCAACTCATAGCAAGTCTGTAGGACAGAGTAGAACTGCCCCATAGGGTTTCCAAGGAGCAGCTCGTGGATTTGAATTGCCTACCTTTTGGTTAACAGTCAAGCTCTTAACCACCGTGCCACCAGAGCTCCTTGGTGGGGAAGAGCTAAAAACTTAATGAGTTGTGGTTTACATACAGTGGAGCCCTGGTGGCACAGTAATTAAGAGCTTGGCTGCGAACCGAAAGTCAACAACTTGAATCCACTAGCCACTTCTTGGAAACCCTATGGGGCAGTTCTACTCTGCCCTACAGAGTTGCTGTGAATCAGAATCAATTCAATGGCAATGGGTTTGGTTTTGGTTTGGTACATACAATATATATATACATTTTTTCTACACAGTTGACTTAAGTATTAGTTTTGTTTTATTGTATGAATTCCATTATATTCAACAAAACTTATTATTTTTATAAAGACCTAAACTGTTCTTTTGGATACTCAGGCTGCGTGAACGCTTCTCAAGTATTTAGTCAAGATACTGGTATTTAGCAAAACTTATTTATGTCTGGGTTTTCCAACCATTGCAGTTTTAATATAGGCATTTCAAGATAATTTATTCATTCAAAACAAGCACGCATCGAGTATCTGTAAGCTCCGTTTTTGTGGCTGGGGATACAGTGGAGACCTTTACAAAGTCCTTGACCTCTTAAATTCTACATTTCTAAAGTTCTAATTGGAGCCCTGGTTGTGCAGTGGTTAAGAACTCAGCTGCTAACCAAGAGGTTAGCAGTTTAAATCCACCAGCCACTCCTTGGAAACCCTATGGGGCAGTTCTACTCTGTCTAATTAACATTCCCAACATCAATATATTGGAGTAACTGCTTTACTGCACTTTACTGTATTGTTATCAGCGTTGAGTGTTATCATATCACTGCTTGCTTTTATAATGAAAAAAAGGTACAAAAAATGAAGGCATACTGCTTGATTTGGGCCCACCCCAAAAGGGAGATTGAGAAAAAAAACTTGACTGCAGAATTTCTTGAGAGGGTGGTCCCAGGAAGTAAGAGAAAGGGAAAGAAGTGAGTGACTCAGGGAAGGGGGATTAGTTAATAGAGGGGGCATTACCGAGCTGGTTACCACTGTGGGCACCTAGGGCTCAGTCTCACTGGGGACCATCTGAAGGATTGTGTAGCACGCACCTTAGAATTTTTCCTCCAAAAGATAGGAGAGTAAGACATTTATCCACCAACTTCCATCCCACATTGATTGAGGACTACCCCCAAAGGCATTAATTCCCCCACACTTCTAGACCATCCTACCAAAGCCCTGAGCCCAAGAAGAGGAGACGCAGGAGGTCTCTGAGTTGGGATGCTGTGAGCATGCATAGATATTGCTAACAACAGCTACAGCTAAAATCAGAGTTGTGTCAAAGGGATGTGGAGTAAGTTGCTTCTTAAGCTTCAGTGTGAAGCACAATCACCTGGAGGGCTTGCTAAACCACAGATTGCTGAGTCTCATCGTGTTATGCATTGAATTGTGTCCCCCCAAAAGATATATTGAAGTCCTAACCCTCCTGCTTGGGAAAGTGACCTTGTTTGAAAATAGGGTCTTTGAAGATGTTATCGGTTAAATTAACATGAGGTCATACCAGAGTAGGGTGGGTCCTAATCCCATCTGAGTGATGTCCTTATAAAAGAGCAGAAGAGACTCAGAAAGACGGAGAGAGTAAAGACAGCCAGATGAAGATGCATCTACACACCAAGGAACACCTGGGACTACCAGAAGATGACAGAGGATCTTCCCCTGGAGTCTTTGGAGAGAACATGGCCTTGACACCTTGAATTCAACTACTAGCCTCCAGAACTGTGAGACATTTTCTTTTTTTTTTTTTGGTGATGGGAAAGGAAGTACCAAATGTGAGTGAAGTGTGCACAACTTGACCAAAGTTAATGATGACACTAAGTAGTACACAAGAATAAAGGACGTTTTTTGGTAAATGCTGTAGCACATACAATTCTGAAACAATAGTAGTAACAACCAAAAAATACGTGAGTGGTTACATAGGTAAATATGTATGCATATATGTGTATAGGAAAACCTGGTGACATATGGTTAACTGCTATGGCTGCTATCCAAAAGGTAAGCAGTTCAAATCCACCAGATGCTCCTTGGAAACTCTATGAGGCAGTTCTACTCTGTCCTATAGGGTCCCTATGAGTTGGAATTGACTTGACATCAACGGGTTTGGTTTGGTTTGGTTTTATGTGTATAGGAAGGTATATGTGTGTATACATGTGTGCATGCATAGATGTATCCACTGTTGTTGTTAGGTGTCATCAAGTTGGTTCTGACTCATAGCAACCCTGCGTACAACAGAACTAAACACTGCCAGGTCGTACATCATCCTCATGATCGTTGTTATGTTTGAGTCCATTGTTGCAGCCACTATGTCAATCCATCTTGTCAAGGGTCTTCCTCTTTTTGGCTGACCCTCCACTTTACCAAGCATGATGTCCTTTTCTGGGGACTGGTCCCTCCTAATAACATTCTAAAGTATGTGAGACAAAGTCTCTCCATCCTCGCTCCTAAGGAGCATTATGGCTGTACTTCTTCCAAGAAAGATTTGCTCATTCTTTTGGCAATACATGGTATATTCAATATTATTTGCCGACACCACAACTCAAAGGCGTCAGTTCTTCTTCAGTCTTCCTTATTCATTGTCCAGCTTTCGCATGCATATGAGGTAATTGAAAACACCACGGCTTGGGTCAGGTGCACCTTAGTACTCAAAGCGACATCTTTGGTTTTTAACACATTAATGAGGTCTTTTGCAGCAGATTTATCCAATGCAATACGTCATTTGATTTCTCGACTGCTGCTTCCTCGGGTGTTGATTGTGGATACAAGTAAAATGAAATCCTTGATAACTTCAATCTTTTCACCATTTATCATAATGTTGCCTATTGGTCCAGTTGTGAGGTTTTTTTTGTTTTCTTTATGTTGAGGTGTAATCCATACTGAAGGCTGTTTTCTTTGATCTTCATTAGTAAATGCTTCAAGTCCTCCTCACTTTCAGCAAGCAAGGTTGTGTCATCTGCATATAGCAGGTTGTTAATGAGCCTTCCTCCAATCCTGATGCCTCATTCTTCTTCATATAGTCCAGCTTCTCGGATTATTTGCTCAGCATACAGATTGAATAAATATGGTGAAAGGATACAACCCCGACACACACCTTTCCTGACTTTAAACCACACAATAGTCTCTTGTTCTGTCTCTTAATCATGTCAAGGTTCCTCATGAGCACAATTAAGTGCACTGGAATTCCCATTCTTCGCAATGTTATCCGTAATTTGTTATGATCCACACAGTCAAATCCATAGGCATATGCATATACATGTTTGTGTGTGCTGCATAATATTTATATATATAATAAAACACATAGGGCGTACAGTCATGGATCCTTCCCAGACATAACTAAACACCTAGCAGGATTAGAAGGAACCCTGCTGGTACAGTGGTTAAGCTCTCGACTGCTAACCTAAAGGTCAGTGGTTCGAACACACCAGCTGCTCCACAGGAGAAAGATGTAGCAGCCTGCTTCTATAAAGATTTACAGCCTTGGAAGCCCCTTAGGGCAGTTCTACTCTATCCTATAGAGTCCCTATGAGTCGGAATCAACTTGACAGCAATGAGTTTGATTTTAGCAGGATTGATTTAATGGGTTTGAAGGCTTAGGACCATAGTCTCAGGGGACAACTTGGTCAATTGGCACAACATAATCTATAAAGTTTATGTTCTACATCCTAGTTTGATAAGTAGCATCTGGGGTGTTAAAAGCTTGTGAGCAGCCATCTGAGATAAAACTATTGGTCTCTACTTATCTGGAGTAAAAGAAAAAGAAGAAAACCAAGACTCAAAGAAGAAAGTAATCTACAGGTCTAATTACCTACACTAACCATGACCTCATCCGAGTCCAGAAGAACTAGATGGTGCCTGGCTACCACTACCAACCATTCTGACCAGAGACACAATAGATGGTCCCGGAGAGAATGGGAAAAAATTATAGAACAAAACTCAAATTCTTTAAAAAAGTCCAGACTTACAGGACTGGTAGAGTCTAAAGGAAACCCTGAGAATATCACCTTGAGATACTCTTTAAATTTTGAACTAAAACCACTCCCAGAGATTACCTTTCAGCTAATAACAGATAGGCTCATGAAATAAACAATATTACCCACAAGTACTGTGCTTCCTAAAAAAAAAAAAAAAAAAATCAGAGGACTTCTGGGCAACATGGCACTATAGGCAGAAGCACCACACTGTCCCTCCACAACAAAGATCCAAAAAACTAAGCCAAACGGAGAAAACAGCAATCCTGAAACCCTAAGCATCAAATGAAGAGATAAAGAACTCAGCCAAGCACTGAATGGATAAGAAACTGACAGAGAACAGAGAGCGAGGAGAGATACATGCAGAGATCCCCTATAAAACACCACGGTGGCCATCTTGGACTCCTTTCAGAGACCAGCGAATGGGGGTTACGAGAAAGCAGCATCACGGAGCTTCCAGCAAGAGACAAAACAACTGGTAACCAGCAATATATGCTTTCCTCCCCCCAACCCTTCTTCACCCCCACTCGGCCTCCTCTGCTTGCTGCAGCCACAGTCTGTTGGCCGGGAAGCACTGGCTTCACCCCAGTGTCACTTGGATTCTACCCACCGGCACTGGCCAGCTACCTAAATGCCATTTGTTGGCTGCTAGTGTTGCTTTTTTCTGCTTCTTTAGATTTCTTCCTTACCTCTCACAACCTCCCCCTCCTTTCTCTCAAATACCTGGCTCCATGTGCCATCTTTGCTTCTTCCTGAAAGGCTGTGAAACACCGCTCGAATGTGAGACTACTTCCCAGCCTGTACTGCCATGCTGGTGGGATCCTGGGGCCTTTTTGATTGTTTGTTTTGATTGTTTGTTTGCTTTCTTTTTCATTTCTCAAATTGGGAGCCCATTCTAGCCAGGCAGTACTGTGCGTCTTGGGACTACTCCTTCAGTTTGCACAAACGCACAGAGGAATCCCTGAGGTCATGTCTTTCTTCTTGTTTTTTTTTTCTTTGAGGGGGGTTTTCTTGTTCTTTTTTTTAAATTTGTTTGTTTTGTTTTCTTTTCCCTTTTTGTCTTTCTTCATTACTCAGTCTCTCGTCTCTCTATACTTTCTTTCTCTTCCTGTTCAGTGAATACCTGGTGCTGAGTGACACCTCTACAACTTCTAGCCAGGCTGTACTTCACAGACTGGAAGCAACTTCCCCAGACCTCGCGGCTGCACCAGTGGGATCCCTGGGAGCGTTTCTTTTTTCTTTCTAATTTTTATTTATTCATTTCTTCTTTCCTTTTCTTTTTTTCTTCTTCTTCTCCTTTTTGTTTTCCTCCATTTCATAATCTCTGATCTCTCCACTCCAACAGCAAGCTCCCCTAGCACTCTTTTTTGTTTGTTTGTATGTTTTTGGCTGCTTTCCTCTCTTCTCTCTCCTCTCTCACATACCCGTCTTAGCTCCACACATCACAATCTACCCCCTCCATCCTGCCTACCTGCACTGTGCTCTGAAAATCACACCACCAAGCAGCCCAGGCACGGCCTACTGGAACCTGCCCTGCATTGATTACCAGCCCGCCCTAGTGGCTGTAGTAAGTGCCACAAAGCAACCATCCCAGCAAATTCTCTTCAGCTAGACCTGCCTTGATGTACCATATCTGAGCGACTGACCCCATGAATTGGAAAAGGAGACAAGTAGCATTGTGCCCACAATGAGCAAACAACAAAGAACACACAGCCCACCTGCTCAGACATAGCCAAATAAAACAAAAAAGCAGGACTAAATAAACAAATCTGCAATCAATAAATGAACAAAATAACTACCGAATGCCTCGAAGACAGCAGACAATATCAAAACGTTTACAAAAACAGGACAGGATGGTTCTAGTAGGCATCCAAAATAAACTATCAGATGAATTTCCAGTAGAAGAAAAGGCACTAGAACTACCTGATATGGAATTCAAATCTCTACTATTCAGAGCTATCAAAGAGTGGAAGCAAAAAGCAGACAAAAATGAGGAAAAAATAGACAAATTCATGGAAAAGGCAGTCACATACATGGAAAATACAGACAAAAAGAATGGAAGAGTTCAGGAAAATAATGCAGGAACAAAATGTCAAAATAAATTCACAACTAGAAATCATACAAAAACAACAATTAGAAATCCAAAAGATCAACAACAAGATTTCAGAAATGGACAGTGTCATAGAAGGGCTGAGGAGCAGGTTTGAAACAGTGGAAGACAGGATCAGTGAAATTGAAGACAAACACTTGGCTACAACTCTGTTTGAGGAAAAATCAGAAAAAAGAACAAATAAAAATGAAGAGACCCAGAGAATTATGCGGAATACAATCAAAAGCAAAAATCTGAGAGTGATCGGAGTTCCAAAACAGGGGAAAAAGAGAGGATCATTGAAGAACTGCTGACAGAAAACTTCCCCAATATCATGAAAGATGAAAAGCTGGCCATCCAAGAAGCACAACAAACACCATATAGGATAGATCCCAAAAGAAAATCCCCAAGGCATATCATAATCACACTCGCTAAAACCAAAGGCAAACCAAGAATCCTAAGAGAAGCTTGAGACAAACAAAAAGTCACATACAGAGGAGAAACAATAAGACTAAGCTCAGATTATCTGGCAGAAACCATGCAGGCAAGAAGGCAATGGGATGACATATATAAAACCTTGAAAGAAAAAAATTGCCAGCCAAGAATAATATATCCTGCAAAATTCTTGTTCAGATATGATGGTGAAATTAGGACATTTCCAGATAAACAAAAATTAAGGGACTATGTAAAAACCAAACCAAACTTACAAGAATTATTAAAGGGAGTCCTTCGATCCGAGAACAAACAACATCGGCTCACAGGCTGAATCTAGGATGCACGATTGTACCAGTCAGATACCAATCTAGGAAATGAACTCTCAAGGACTATCCAAAACCAAAAGAAATACAACAGGGAATCAGAGAAGTTAATCTGTAAATTACAACAACATCAGAACAATAAAAGAGGGAATAAACAGTGTAGGTATAGAACCTTCTAAAGGAGAAGAAGGCACAGTAATACCAAGTAATAATAGACAGCTTCAAACTTAGAAAGATGAGAGTAAATTTCACGGTAACCACAAAGAAAGTTAACAAATCTACTCATCAACATAAAGAGGAAAAACAGAAAGCTTCAGTAAAAACTAAACCTACAAGAACAAAAGAAATGAAAAAAAAATCAAGAACAAAAGGAATTCAGCACAGGAGAGTAAGAGGAACAAAGAAAATGTCAGCACCACAAAAAAAGCACTACAAAATGACAGCAACAAACTCACACCTATCAATAATTGTTCTGAATGTAAGTGGCTGAAATGCACCCATAAAGAGATGGAGACTGATGGAATAGATACAAAAACAGGATCCATCAATATGCTGTCTACAAGAGACACACCTTAGAAACAATGATGTGAATTTGTTAAAAATCAAAGGTTGGAAAAAAATATATCAAGCAAACAACTACCAAAAAGAGCAGGAGTGGCAATACTAATCTCAGATAAAATAGACTTTAAAACAAAATCCACCATAAAAGACAAAGAAGGACACTATATAATGATTAAGGGAATGATCCATCATGAAGATATAACCATAATAAACATCTACACACCCAATGACAGGGCTCCAAAATACATAAAAATAACTCTAACAGCACTGAAAGGAGAAATTGACAGTTCCACAGTAATAGTAGGAGACTTCAACACACCACTCTTGGTAAAGGACAGAACGTCTAAAAAGAAACTCAGCAAAGATACAGAAGACATAAAGGGCACAATCAGCCAAGTTGACCTCATAGACATATATAGAACACTCCATCTAACCACTGGAAAGTACACATTCTTTTCCAATGCACATGGAACGTTCTCCAGAATAGACGACATCTTAGGCCACAGAGCAATCCTCAACAAGATCCAAAACATTGAGATTATACAAAGTATCTTCTCTGACCACAATGCCATCAAGGTAGAAATTAACAACTGAAAGAGCAAGGAAAAAAATCCATTACATGGAAACTGAATAACACCTTGCTTACAAACCACTGGATAATAGAAGAAATCTGAGATGGAATCAAAAAATTCCTAGGTTCAAAGGAGAATGAAAACATATCATACCAAAACCTTTGGGACACAACAAAGGCGGTCCTCAAAGGACAATTTATAGCAATAGATGCACACATCAAAAAAGAAGAAAGGCACAAAATCAAAACATTAACTATAGAACTCGAACAAATAGAAACAGAACAGTAAAAAAAGCCCACAGCCACCAGAAGAAAGGAAATAGTAAAGATCAGAGCAAAAATAAACGAAATAGAGAACAGAAAAACAATAGAATCAAGAAAACCAAAAGTTGGTTCTTTGAAAGAATCAACAAAATCGACAAACCACTGGCCAGACTGACAAAAGAAAAACAGGAGAGGACACAAATAACCCATATAAGAAATGAAATGGGGGACATTACTACAGATCCAACAGAAATAAAAAGGATCATAACAGAGTATTATGAAAAACTATACTTCAAGAAAGTTGAAAACCTAGAGGAAATGGATAAATTTCTAGAAACACACTACCTACCGAAACTATCACAAAGTGATGCTGAAAATCGGAACAGACCCATAACAACAGAAGAGATTGAAAAGGTAATTAAAAAAAAAAAAAAAAAAACAACTCTGGCCCAGATGGCTTCACTGGAGAATTCTACAAAACATTCAGAGAAGAACTTGTACCAGTACTACTCAAACTATTTCAGAACATAGAAAAGGAAACAAAACTTCCAAATTCATTCTGTGAAGCCAGCATAATGCTGATACCAAAACCAGGCAAAGATGCCACAAAAAAAGAAAATTACAGACCAATATCTCTCATGAGTATAGATGCAAAAATTCTCAATAAAATTCTAGCCAATAGAATTCAGCATCATATCAAAAAAATAACACACCACGACCAAGTAGGGTTCATACTAAGTATGCAAAGATGGTTCAACATTAGAAAATCAATCACTGTAATCCACCACATAAATAAAAGTAAATAAAAGAATCACATAATCATCTCAATTGACACAGAAAAGGCATTTGACAAAGTCCAACACCCATTCCTGACAAAAACTCTCAATAGAATAGGTATAGAAGGGAAATTTCTCGACATAATAAAGGGCATCTGTGCAAAACCAACAGCCAACATCATTCTTAATGGAGAGAGGCTGAAAACATTCCCCTGGAGAACAGGAACAAGACAAGGATGCCCTTTATCACCACTCCTATTTAACATTGTGCTGCAAGTTCTAGCTAGAGCAATAAGGCAAGAAAAAGAAATAAAGGGCATCCAAATTGGTAATGAAAAAGTTAAACTGTCCCTGTTTGTGAATGACATGACTATACATAGAAAACCCTAAAGACTCCATGAGAAAACTACTGGAACTAATAGAAAGATTCAGCAGAGTAGCAGGATACAAGATAAACATACAAAAATCAGTTGGATTCCTATACACCAATAAAGAGAACGATGAAAAAGAAATCAGGAAAACAATACCATTTATAATAGCCCCTAAAAAAGAAAATACTTAGGAATAAATCTAACCAGAGATGTAAAAGACCTATACCAAGAAAACTACAAAACACTACTGCAAGAAACCCAAAAGGATCTACATAAATGGAAAAACATACCATGCTCATGGATAGGTAGACTCAACCTAGAGAAAATGACAATTCTACCCAAGCAATTTACAAATACAATGCAATCCTGATCAAATACCAACAACATTCTTTAAAGAGATGGAAAAACTAATCATTAACTTTATATAGAAAGGGAAGAAGCCCAGAATAAGTAAAGCACTATTGAAGAAGAAGAATAAAGTTGGAGGACTCACACTACCTGACCCCAGAACCTACTATACAGCTATGGTAGTCAAAACATCCTGGTACTGGTACAACGACAGCTACGTTAACCAATGGAACAGAATTGAGAACGCAGATGTAAATCTATCCACCTACAGTTACCTGATCTTCAACAAGGTCCCAAAGGCCATCAGATGGAGAAAAGACAGTCTTTTTAACAAATGGTGCTGGCAAAACTGGATGTCCATCTACAAAAAAAATGAAACAGAACCCATACCTCACACCATATACAAAAACTAATTCAAAATGGATCAAAGACCTAAATATAAAGCCAAAAACTATAACGTTCATAGAAGAAAAAATACGATCAATGCTAGAGGTCCTAATACATGGCATTAACAGGATCGAACCATAACCAACAACACACATACTCCAGAAGATAAGCTAGATAACTGGGATCTTCTAAAAATTAAACACTTTTGCTCATCAAAAGACTTCACCAAAAGAGTAAAAGGAGAACCTACAGACTGGGAAAAAATTTTTGGACTTTACAAGTCAGAGAAAGGTCTAACCTCTATAATCTACAAAAAATCAAACACCTCTACAACAAAAAGACAAATAAGCCAATTAAAAAATGGGCAAAGGAAATGAACAAACACTTCACCAAAGAAGCCATTCAAGCGGCCAACAGACACTTGAGGAAATGCTCGCTATCACTAGCCATTAGAGAAATGCAAATTAAAACCACAATGAGACACCATCTCACCCTGGCATTACTGGCACGAATCAAAAACCCTGGAAATAACAAATGTTGGGGAGGCTGCAGGGAGATCATAACTCTTATGCACTGCTGGTGGGAATGCGTAACGATACAACCATTTTGGAAAATGATATGGCACTTCTTTAGAAAGCTAGAAATAGAAATACCGTACAATCCAGCAATCCCACCCCTAGAAATATATCCTAGAGAAATAATAGCTGTCACACGAATAGACATATGCACTCCCATGGTCACTGCAGCATCGTTCACAATAGCAAAAAGATGGAAACAACCTAGATGCCCATCAACAGATGAATGGATAAACAAACTATGGTACATACACATAATGGAGTATTATGCAACTATAAAGAATAATGATGAATCTGTGAAGCAGCTCACAACATGGATGAAAGTGGAGGACATTATGCTGAGTGAAATGAGTCAATCACAAAAGGACAAATATTGTATGAGACCTCTACTGTAAAAACTCATGAAAAAGTTTACACACAGAAAGTAACAACCTTTGTTGGTTACGAGGGATGGCGGGGGAGGGGGAGCAATACCAAACGGACATTAGATAAGTGGTAACTTTGGTGAAGGGTAAGACAGTACTCAATACTGGGGAAGCCAGCACAACTTGTACAAGGAAAGATCATGGAAGCTCAATAGACACGTCCAAACTCCCTGAGGGACTAAATTGCTGGGCGGAGGGCTGTGGGGACCATGGTCTTGGGGAACATTTAGCTCAATTGGCATAACACAGTTCATAAAGACAACGTTCTACATTCTACCTTGGTGAATAGCATCTGGGGTCTTAATAGCCTGTGAGCAGCCATCTAAGATACTCCACTGCTCTCATCCCTTTGGGAGCAAGGGAGAATGAAGAGAACAGGATGCAAGGAAAAGATTAGTCCAAAGAACTAATGGACCACAGCTACCAAGGCCTCCACCAGACTGAGTCCTGTCCAGCTAGATGGTGCCCGGCTACCTCCACTGACTGCTCTGACAGGGATCACAAAGAGGGTTCTGGACAGAGCTGTAGAAGGATGTAGAACAAAATTCTAACACACAAAAAAGACCAGATTTACTGGCGTGACAGAGACTGGAGAAATCTTAAGAGTATGGCCCCTGGACACCCTTTTAGCTCAGGGGTGAAGTCACTCCTGAGGTTCACCATTCAGCTGGGGACCAGACAGCCTCATAAAACAAAACAGGACTAATGAGGCACAAGTGTCCAGGGACAAGGACAAGAAGGCAGGAGGGGACAGGAAAGCTGGTGATAGGGAATCCAGGGTTGAGTAAGGACAGTGTTGACATGTCGTGGGGTTGTTAACCATTGTCATAGGGCAATATGTGTACCGTTTAATGAGAAACTATTTTGTTTGTAAACCTTCATCTAAAGTATCAAAAAAAAAAAAAAAAAAGGAATTATCTATGTAAGATCAAATTGACAACAGCAACTCAAAAGGTTTGATGGGAAGCGTAGGGGACAGTGAGTTGAAGGCAATAGTGATGGAATAATTTGGAAAAGGACAATGAGAATCGTGGCACAACTGGAAGAATGTAATCGATGTCATTGAATTGTACACGTAGAAGTTTTTGAAAATGTGTATCTTTGGCTACTTATATTTTCACCAAAAAAAAGGTCCTCGAAGGTCGAGAAGGGAGAGTGTTGACATGTCGTGGGGTTGTTAACCCATGTCATAAAACAATATGTGTACTGACTGTTTAATTAGAAACTATCTGTTCTGTAAACCTTCACCTGAAGTACAATAAAAAAAATTAAAAAAAAAAAAGATTACAGCCTTAAAAAAAAAATCATCTGTATGAGACCAAATTGTCAACATTTACTCTAAAGCAAGGATAGGAAGGTCAGGGGGTACAGGGCAGCTAGATTAATGGAAATGGAACAACCAGAACGGAAATAATGAGAATATTGACATAATGTGGAAATTGTAACCAAGGTCCTGAACAATATGTATAGAAATCGTTAAATGGGAATCTAATTTGCTGTGTATACTTTCACCAAAAACACAATAAAATATTTAAAGAAAGAAAAAATGACTGGGAATACAAGTGATGTTATACACAGAATAAAAAAATGTGTATTCAGTATGATCTCAATTGTGTGAAAATTGTACATATACAAAGCCTTGATAAAAAATGACTGGAAGAAACATTAAAAAAAAAGAGCTATGAGACAATAAATTTCTGCTTATTTCAGTAAATAAACTGCCCAATTTGTGCTATTTTGTTATGGCAGGCCAAGAAATCTAATACATATTCCCAGAGTTTATGATTTAGTAAGTTTAGGGTGTGATGCAATAATTTGTATTTTCACTAATTTCCAAAGAACCGCACTTTGAGAACCACTGTGCTATAGGCTAATTAACATAAGAGGATATTACATAGTCATAAAAGTGATAAAAATGAAGTTTATGACTCAAAATATGCAAAGAACTCATAAAACTCAACAATAAGAAAACAACCCACTTAAAAAATGGACAAACAACCTGAACAGACACCTCACCAATGAAGAGATACAGATGGAAAATAAGCATATGAAAAGATGCTCAGCATCATATATTACTAGGGAATTGCAAATTAAAAAACAATAAGATAATATTACACACTGATTAGAATGGCTAAAATCCAAAACACCAAATGTTGGTCAGAAACTCTCATTAATTGCTAATGGGAATGCAAAATGGTACAGCCACTTTGGAAGACAGCCTGGCGATTCTTAAAAAGCTACACAGTTTTATCATAAGATCCACCAACCACATTTCTTGGTATTTACCCAAATGAGTTGGAAACTTATGTTCACACAGAAACTTACAAACAAATGTTTAAAGCAGCTTTATTCATAATTGCCAAAAATTGTAAGCAACCAATATGTCCTTCAATAGGTAAATGGATAAATAAATCGTGGTATATCCATACAATCCATGCAAAAAGAAATTAACAATCAAGCCACGAAAAGACATGGAGGAATCTTCAATGCATATTGCTAAGTAAATGAAACCAGTCTTAAAAAGGTGCATAGTGTATCATTCCAACTATATGACATTCTGCAAAGGGCAAACCTATAAAAAACCCATTGCCGTTGAGTCAATTCTGACTCATACAGAGACAGTAAAAAGTTCAGGTGTTCCCAGGGGTTCCGGAAAGGGAGAAATGAATAGGTGGAGCACAGGGCATTTTTTAGGAGCGTGCAATTATTCTGTATGATACTGTAATGGTGGACACATGATATTATGTATTTGTCAAAACCCATAGGTGTGTACAACACCAAGAGTGAACTCTAATGTAAAGTATTGACTTTAGTTAGTAATGATGTATCAATATAGGTTTGTCAATTGTAACAAATATGTCACACTAATGCAATTTGTTAATATTAGTGCCAACTGTAGAGAGGGAAGGGGGTACATAGGAACCCCGTAATTTCTGCTCAATTTTTCCGTAAATCTAAAACTACTCCAAGAAATAACTTTTAAAAATTTCATTAAATTTTTTAAATGAAATCTACGTTTCCATAAAAACATTAAAAAGTTTTTGTTTAATACGTCCTTTATCTTTTGCTTTTGCTGTTCCCTCTGCCTGAGAAAAACTTTCCCTTTTCACCCCTCTCACCTTCACCTGGCTAATCCCAACTCATTTTTTCCAAATGTCAGTTTAGATATCACTTTTTTTCCAAAAAGCCTTCCTTAATCCTCATATTTGAAAACTATATATATACCATTTTAAGTGCTTATTGGATACTTTATTAAGCCAGATAGGAAGGTAAATCTTTAAAATGTATCATCTTATTTAATTATTACTGTATGTATTTTATGGAGCCCTGGTGGTGCAGTGGTTAAAAGCTCGGCTGCTAACCAAAAGGTAGGCAGTTCGAATCCACTAGCTGCTCCTTGGAAACCCTATGGGGCAGTTCTACTCTGTCCTATGAGTCAGAGCCGGTATGAGTCAGAATCGACTCAACGGCAAAGGGTATACTCATTTTATAGACGCAGAAACTCAGGGTTATAGAGTTTCATAACCTGTTCACTGTCACACAGCTAATAAGTGGCAGAAGCAGGACAGAAATACAGAAATGTCTGACCCCTCAACCCATGTTCTAACCTCACATGTTGTTTTTCTGCCCTTCACATAGCTCGCTTCGGCCCTAGTACTCCGTCCTGTCCTAGTATTTATCACACTACGAGGTAATCTCCTGTTTGCCTCCTAAACTAAAACAAGGATTGTACCTTGTTCATTTTTCTGTACCCAGTGCTTGGCACATGGTGGGAGCTTATATATTTACTGACAAATTGAAATGTTTACTGAAAAGTACAGCATTGTAGAACTGTGTTATGTAAAGTCTACTTCTACATAGAGATTGGAAGGAAATATAAAATAAGTGTGTTGGAATTATGAAATATAGGTGAAATTAAAAAAAATATTTCAAATGCAAATCTCAAAAATGTACCACCTGTGTATAAATTCAACACCAGCAGCTGCATGCTGCTGTTAGTTTTGAAAAAGCAGAAAATAATCAAATAGCCATCTTTTTTTTTTCCTGGAATGAAGCATTTCAAGCTATCCTCATGAATGCTGAGCAGCACAAATCTGTTTTTCAGACCATCAGAACCCAGGGCCAACCTCTCTGGGGGTCCAGTGATAGGGGAGAGGTTCTGCAATGCACTCGCTTGCCAAGTTGTTATCATATTTGTTTTTATTTTTCAGAGCCTACTAAATACTTCAAATATGAAAGAATATCATGAAGTATAGTACACATTTCTTGCCCTCAAAAAGATTTCAGCTATGTGAACCTTTTTACCTATGAGGAACCTGAGTTTCAAAGAGGATAGACTTGTCCAAAACCATATGGTTTATAATATTTGATACTTGTATTCAGGATATAAACCTCACTCTCAGAAATATCACAATGTTTAGTTTATTTTCTCTTTTTCTTCCAGGGGGATTGGACATAAAAGACAATCAAGTTAAAAAAAGAAAAAAGAAAAAAAAAAAAGACAATAAAGCAAACCTAAGGCCTTCAATGGACAATAAAGGCCTCCACCATAGATTGTCAATTTGGGTAATCAATGATTATAAGCAGATGCAGGAGTGGATCTAGGTTTCATGGGGCTTATTTAATCTATTATTATTATTAATTATTCACATATTTCTGTTCTATAAACACAAAATTTGGTACAAATGTAAATATTAATTTACAATGAAAAAATTGAAAACAAATTACAAATTTTAGAAACATGGTAAACACTACCAAGCCAAACCTAAACCCGTTGCCATCTAGTCAATTATGACTCACGACAAACCTGTATGTGTCAAAGGAGAACTGTGCTCCATACGGTTTTCAAGGCTATGAGCTTTTGGAAGCAGATCACCAGGCCTTTCTTCCAAGGTGCCTCTAGGTGGATTTGAACTGCCATCATTTTAGTTAGTAGCTGAGCACTTAACCATCTGTGCCACCCGGGACTCCAGTAAATACTACAAACATCCCTAAATCTAGAAATACATACCATTTTTGTTTTTTAATTATCTGACACCCCTCTATAGTACTTCTTTCTTACATTTTTGGCTGTATATTCTTTTATCACCTCTTCATATGACACTGCTTTTGTAACATCACTTTCTATAGAAAGAGAAGAAGACTGTCTTCCTCTAGTATAGTTGGTCATCATTTATGTTTTATTATTGATAGACGGTGTTATGGATTGAATTGTGTCCTCCAAAAATATGTGTTGTAATCCTGACCTCTCTGCCTGTGGTTATAAATCCCAAATGGGAATGGGTAGTCTTTGTTATGTTAATGGACAGGATCAGTGTAGGATGTGTCTTGAGTCACTCTTTTGAGATATAAAAGAGCAAACCAGCAAGTGAAAGAAGCAGAGATGGAGGAAGAGAGATTCCAAGCCACACAGAGATTGCCCTGGAGGAGAAGCTCAGAAGAGACAAGGACATTCCTCCAGAGCCAACGGAGAGAGTAAACCTTCTCCTTGAGCCAGCACCCTGAATTTGGACTTCTAGCCTCCTGAACCTCCAGAAAATAAATTTCTGTTTGTTAGAGCCACCCCCTTGTGGTATTTCTGTTATAGCAGCACTAGATAACTAAGAGAGATGGGATATATAAAACATGTAACTTCACAATAGATTTACTCGCTGCTACAGGACTGTACACTAGACACATGGGAATTCTGATCAAATCTATTTTTAGGTGATTTCCTTAAAAATGTATTATGGATTCATAATTATACATGATCCATTATCAAGTATATTCATAACAGGAGAGAGTGTCTTCTTTGATGAGGCACTGATGAGAACAAAATCATCGACTTAAAATTTCACTTATTTGATGCTTAGAGGAATTTTCCACAGTTTTGCTTCTGACTCCAAACATTGCAACCTTATTCCCCTCTACAACCCACATACTTCCAGTGCTAGGTGCTACAGGACCCACTCTTATCCCAGTATGACCTCTGACCCTGGTCCTTCATGTCCCAATGCCTAGTAAGTTGGCTGAAGGGCAAGAAGAGTATCAAGAGCAATTTCTTTTTTTTTTTTTTTTAATAATTTATTTTCTCCAAAGGACTAATGGACCACAACTACCACGGCCTCCACCAGACTGAGCCCAATACAACTAGATGGTGCCCGGCTACTACCACTGATTGCTCTGACCCGGATCACAATGGTGGGTCCTGGAAAGAGCTGGAGAAAAATGTAGAACAAAATTCTAACTCACAAAAAAAGACCAGACAAAGTATGGCCCCCGGACACCCTTTTAGCTCAGTGATAAAATCACTCCCAAGGTTCACCATTCAGCCAAAGATTACACACCCCCATAAAACAAAACGAGACTAATGGGGCACAACAGTACAGGGACAAAGACTAGAAGGCAGGAGGAGACAGGAAAGCTGGTAATAGGGAACCCAAGGTTGAGAAGGGACAGTGCTGACATGTCGTGGGGTTGTTAACCATTGTCATAAAACAAAATATGTACTAACTGTTTAATTAGAAACCACTTGTTCTGTGAACCTTCATCTAAAGCACAATAAAAAAGCAATAAAATATTTTATTTTATTTTTTATTGTTGTTACTGAGAATATACACATCAAAAACACACACCAATTCAAGTTTCTATATATGTACAATTCAGTAACATTGATTACATTCTTCAAGTTGTGCAACCATTCTCACCCTCCAATTCTGAGTTGTTCTTTTACTGTTAACATAAACTCATTGTCCCCTAAGATTCCTATCTAATCTTTTGAGTTTCCGTTGTCAGTTTGTTCCCATATGGACAGATCTTAAAAGAGCATAATGCTCAAGGCAGACATTTTTTTTTAAAATTATACTTTAGATGAATGTTTACAGAACAAACTGGCTTCTCATTGAACAGTTGGTACACATATTGTTTTATGACATTAGTTACCAACCCCACGACATGTCAACACTTTCCCTTCTTGACCTTGAGTTCCCTATTACCAGCTTTCCTGTCCCCTCCTGCCTTCTAGTCCTTGCCCCTGGACTGGTGTGCCCCTTTAGTCTCGTTCCGTTTTATGGGTCTGTCTAATCTTTGGCTGAAGGGTGAACCTCAGGAGTGACTTCATTACTGGGCTGAAAGGGTGTCTGGAGGTCATACTCTCAGGGTTTCTCAAGTCTCTGTCAGGCCAGTAAGTCTGGCCTTTTTTTGTGAGTTAGAATTTTGTTCTGCATTTTTCTCCAGGTCTGTCCAGGACCCTTTGTTGTGAGCCCAGTCAGAGCAGTCAGTGGTGGTAGCTGGGTACCATCTAGTTGTACTACACTCAGTCTGGTGAAGGCCATGGTAGATGTGGTCCATTAGTCCTTTGGACTAATCTTTCCCTTGTGTCTTTTTTTTTTTTTTTAATTATTGTAGTTTAAGTTAAAGTTTACAATTCATGTTAGTCTCTCATACAAAAATTTATGCATACATTGTTATGTGACCCTAATTGCTCTCCCTATACTGTGACAGCACACTCCTCTTTTCCATCCCTGATTTCCCATGTCTATTCAATCAGCTCCTGACTCTTTCTGCCTTCCCATCTCACCTCCGAACCAAAGCTGCCCCTTTGGTCTCACGTAGCTATTTGAGCTAAGAAGCACACTCTACACGAGTATCGTTTTATGTCCTTTGTGTCTTTAGTTTCTTCATTCTCCCTTGCTCCCTGTCATGGATTGAATTGTGTCCCTCAAAAATATCTGTCAGTTTGGCTAAGTCATGATTCCCAGTATTGTATGATTGTCTACCATTTTGTCATCTGATGTGATTTCCCTGTGTGTTGTAAATCCTATCACTATATAATGAGATGGATTAGTGGCAGTTATATTGATGAGCTCTACAAGATTAGATAGTGTCTTAAGCCAGTCTCTTTTGAGATATAAAAGAGAGAAGGGAGCAGAGAGCCATGGGGAACGCATACCACCCAGAAAGCAGGGCTGGGAGCAGAGTACGTCCTTTGGACCTGAGGTTCTTAAACTGAGATGCTCCCAGACCAAGGGAGGACTGATGACAAGGACCTTCCTCCAGGGCCAACAGAGAGAGAAAGACTTCACCTGGAGCCAGCACCCTGAATTTGGACTTCTAGCCTACCGGACTATGAGAGAATAAATTTCTCTTTGTTACAGCCATCCACTTGTGGTATTTCTGTTATAGCAGCACTAGATGACCAAGACACTCCCGAAGGGGTGAGACCAGTGGAGTATCTTAGATGGCCTCTCACAGGCTTTTAAGACCCCAGATGCTACTCACCAAAGTAGAATGTAGAACATTTTCTTTATAAACTATGTCATGCCAGTTGAGCTAGATGTTCTCTGAGACCATGGTTCCCACAGCCCTCAGCCCAGTAATTCGATCCCTCAGGGAGTTTGGATGTATCTATAGAGCTTCCATGACCTTGCCTTGGACAAGGTGTGTTGGCTTCCCCAGTATTGTGTACTGTCTCACTCTTCACCAAACTTACCACTTATCTATTGTCTATTTAGTGTTTTTCCCTCTCCACCCTTGCCCTCCCTCGTAACCATCAAAAATAGTTTCTTTTTGTGTGTAAACCTTTTTATGAGTTTTTATAGTAGTGGTCTAATGCAATATTTGTCCTTTTGTGGTTGATTTACTTCACTCAGCATAATGCCCTCCAGATTCATCCATGTTGTGAGATGCTTCACAGAGTGTTCGCTGTTCTTTATTGTTGTGTAGTACTCCATTTTGTGTATGAACCATAGTTTGCTTACCCATTCATCTGTTGATGGACAACTAAGTTGTTTCCATCTTCTTGCTATTGTGAACAATGCTGCAATGAACATGGGTGTGCATATGTCTATTCATGCGAAGGCTCTTATTTCTCTAGGATATATTCCTAAAAGTGGGATTGCTGGATCATATAGTATTTCCATTTCTAGCTTTCTAAGAAAGCTCCATATTCAAGGCAGATATTTTTTACTAGTTAAGCTAAACCATTGTTTGGTTTTAAGAAGACTTCAGGGGATATTTTTGGTTTTAGGTTTAAAGATTATCTCAGGGCAATAGTTTCAGGGGTTCATCCAGCCTTCATGGCTCCAGGAAGTCTGGAGTCCATGAGAGTTTGAAATTTTTTTCTTTGTTTTTCCCCTTATAATCAGGATTCTTCTATAGAATCTTTGATCTAAACATTTAGTAATGGTAGATGGGCACCATCTAGTCTTCCGGTCTCATGGCAGAGGAGGCAGTTGTTCATGGAAGCAATTAGCCACACTTTCCATATCCTTATCCCATTCCTGACTCTCCTTCTTCCACTGTTGCTTCAGACAAATAGAGAGTAATTGTTGTGCCTCGAATGGCCACTTGCAAGCTTTTAAGATCCCAGGCACTACCCAACAAACTAGGAGGTAGAACAGAAGCACTAAACATGTTATTAGGCCAATTAAATGGGATGTCCCATGAAACCATGACTCTAAACCTTGAAACCAAGAACCAAATCCCATGAAGTATTTGTTTGCCTCAGCAGCTACTCTTTTTTTTGGGTCGTTGTCAAGAGCAATTTCTATACCAGGTCAGCCAGTAATAGTTTAACTACTTAGGGAAGTGACTGTGAACCTCCACTAAACTGAAACTCAATGTACCTTCAACTCAACTTTTCCTTAGCTAGATCCCGAAAATGCTCATGTCCACATAACACCTACTGACGGCAGGGTGATAAATTGGGAGTCAAAGTAGAAAGAAGTAATGGTCTTAACCAATTGCAAGTGAAGTATTTTACTTTCACAAATTTTACAAAAATCTGTAACCATGTGAACATGTCAGGGTCCTTCCCAGGCCTTGGAGGGGTCTTGAAGCTTAGGTTTCATTAACTTCATAGTAAACTTGCCAAATGAATGATCTGAAGCTTCATCACAGTTAAGTTCCTTATATATTTAATTTTTTATTATTTAGACTTTGGAAGTAGGGAATAAGGAATCCCTAGGACATGCGAATGGTTAAGCACTTGACTATTAACGAAAAGGTCGTCAGATCAAATCCATCCAGAGGCACCTCAGAAGAAAAGCCTGGCAACCTGCTTTCGAAAGATCACAGCCATTGAAAATCCAATGGAGCACAATTCTACTCTGAAACACATGGGGTTTCTATGAGTCAGAATTGACTCTATAGCAACTGGGTTTGTGTTAGGAGGGAATAAAGTTTAGACAGTCCTTCTGGGCCAAGGGTAAGTTGTGATGAGTTGGAAACAGAGTGAGTAAATGAGAGAGAAATGGTTAGAAGAGTTGGGAAATGGTAGTGTGGAAGGAAATAATAGGCTGGGGATACAGAATATAAGCATTTTCTCTATCCCTCCTATTTCTAACGTAAAGGGTAGAAGATAATCTTCAAAGGCAAGATAATGTCAGCCTGATTCATTGAACCAGGGTGAGTCAGAGAATTTGATTTTGTTCAATCCAGAAAGGAGTATAGTATGAAGACTTAACTACTGAAAGTTAATTTGAGTTATTACCATGTACCTTATTTTCATGTGGCCCTCACACCAAATGTTTATAAATGGAAAGTGTACAAGGTTTGTTATTATCAATAGCAGTAATAAACTGGAAAATGCTCAAGGTTTGTATTAGTCATAATGACAATAATCATAAAATTAGTTTGAGGATCCACTGAATGCTGTTTGGTTTCCTATTCTTTGGTTCAACTGAAGCCATGAGTGATAAGGTAAGAATAGCTATCGGCTCTAGGGTAGATTTCCTTATAATAAAAGGAGTGTACTTTTGATTAGTAATTAAATTGCACTATAGGTCTTTAACTAGAGTAAAGGCAAAGAAATAAATTTCAATAGAATTAACATGCAACCCACCCCTTTGTGAGTATAAAAACGAAGAAATAATCTGATAGAACAATAAAAGTAACAAGGACTTTAGCACACTCTGACTTCAGTCTGAGAACTTTGAAATTATTTAGGTGTTTTTCCTAAACAAGAAGTGTCCCACTCCTAGTTTAACTAGCAAGAAAGTTGGTGGAAGAATATGCCAACAAAAGGCATCAGGTTCTCTTTAACTGCCTTACTCTGTTCTTTCCTGTATTTGTTTTCTACTGCTGCTGTAATAAGTTACTGCAGACTTCGTGGTTTAAAACCAAAATTTGTTTTCTTACAGTTGTGTAGGTCAGAAGTCTGACATGGGTATCACTGGACTAAAATCAAGGCATCATCACCAGCATCCTTTCTGGAGGCTCTAGAGGAGATTCTGTCTCCTTGCCTTTTCCAGCTTCTAGAAGCTGTCTGCATTCCTTGGCTCGTGGCCCCCTTCTCCTACCTTCAATGCAAGCAGTGTATCATCTCTCTGACCCTTCTTTCATCCTCACATCTCTTTCTGACCACATCTGGAAAAGGTTCTCCGTAGTTAAGGGTAATCTCCCCCTCTGAAGGGCTTTAGTTTACTCATAGCTGCAAAGTGTCTTCTGTCATGCAAGAAAACGTATTTACAGGTTTGGGGATTAGCATGTGGATCTCTTTATTCTGCCTACCACATCTCCCCAGCCTACAACATAGAGTGTGAGGGTCAGCAGCCTTCCTGGATCCTTCCCACTCCACTGCAAGGGAATTTTTATGAAATAAAAAATTGCTATTCTTAACCCTCCGGAGGAAGAGGTTTTCCAAGATAGTGGCATAAGAGTGGGGTGGATGGGGGTGAATTCTCTCCTAAAAAATTAATAATAATAATGACTATAATAATAAAAAGCATTGGTGAGATCTCTCCTCTTACAAAGAACTCTGAGGACTGTCTGTTGTGAATTGAGTGGCTATCTAGCCTGCACATATGGCCCAGAGAGAAAATACTACTACTTTGGTTATTATTTGTCTTGGCTTGATTTAAACAGCTGATTATACAACACTAAAGGGCATCAAAGTCCATTTCCAGATTCCAGGGTGGTCCACTTCCCTTCAGTACTACTTGCCATTTTTTGCTTTCCTGATTTTGCCCAAATATTTTTAGTTTGGGTGGGGCCTGCAGTTTACCAATCAACTCAGAGTTCTTTTCACCTATATGCTATTATTCAACTTGTAGGCAAGTAAATTCCAGTCTAACAAAGTTCGTTTGAACTTTACGTATCAAAGAAAAATTATTCTATTTTTAGACTAACATCTAAAGCAACTCGCATGCATGGAGAAAGAGATGTCCCAGTCACAAATGAGTTGGAGACCCAAATGAGATCTTCTGGCAGACTGTCAGCTATTGACTGAAGATCCTTGATCTTAGAAAAGTATTGGTTTTTATATACATGTTGGTCTCCACTAAGGAATCCTTTCCTTTTATGCTTTGACATTAAAACTGTTTATAATGAAAACACTAGTCTCTAACTTGTCTTTCCTTTGAATTGTTTTATTAATTATTACCAATATAGATACCATCATACAATCAAGGCAGCTCTTTGTACACCTCAGTAATGAGTGAACGAATGAATGAACAAAGGAGACAATTTTGTGTTGTAGGTAAAACCAGGTTTATCAGATCTTGGCTTCATCATCAATACCTGTTTAGCCTTGGGCACATCACTTAGTTTCTCTGGGCCTCAGTTTCCTCATCTAGAAAATGTGGATAATAATACTGGCCTTGTAAGTTTATTGTAAAAATTTGAGATAATATATGTAAAATCCCTGCAACACAGAAACAGGCAGTAGGCCTTCCTCTCTCAACAGGGATCATTAACTGGTGTTTTTCTCTTTAGGGATTACATGGCTAACCCTCAATAACCCACATGTGGGTTATTCTCTTTGCAAATTAGCTCAAGCAAATTTTTGAAACTAAGCAGATTTTCCCATGAACTCCTAGTTTACTCTTGGCTGACTTCCCACTACCAATCTCATGTGTGTTTATAGAATGCAAACAATTTAATATTAAGCTATGTATTACATTAGCAGAAAGGTAAATCTGTGGCCGCAAATGGGATACATTAAAAACCCAAACATTCATGACATTTGGATCCTCTAACTTGCAGTTACTTGCCAAAATTGCTGAATAAGCCAGATGTAAAAATTGTATTTTTACTGTATTAAATGGGAAGACAAAATACCCTGGACCAGCATAGGACAGGAGCCAGCTAAATAATTGTGTGGCTTTGTAAAATTTTAATTTTTTTTTTTTTTTTTTACTTAAGACTCTTAGATCATGTCTATGTATAAGCACCAATTTTAATTTTCACCTAACAGCTTTTCAAAAATCTAAAATGTTTATTGTCACTGACGTAGTTGGGATCATTGGCTCAGTCATGTCTAACCTCAGTCCTTTCTCGGGTTCCTTGGAGAGGAGAGCTAATGTAATTGTGGTTGGCTGATGAGCTATCAGCCACTCCAGGAAGCTGAAACCCATAGATTAATGGTAGAGAAGTAACAAGGATAAAGCCGTGGGAAAAAGGAGGAAATGTAAATACATGGGAATGTTAATAAGAATGGCAGAAATTTGAAAATGAGGGTTTTAGCTTATAGCCTAGAAGATTAAGGCATCAAAATTCCAAACCAAATCAAAGATATTGCATTTCTAATACATTACCAGAGACTAGTTAGAGATACAAAAAGAAGAAAAAAATGATGCTTAAGTATTCCTGGTGTTTCTTGAGGAAGAGAGGACAGTGGTGGTTCAGCAGCAATCCAGCTTTCCGTGGTTCAATTCCTGGCTAACGTTCTTCAAGTGCGGCCACCACCTGTCTGTCAGTGGAGGCTTGTGTGTTGCTATGATGCTGAAGAGGTTTCAGTGGAGCTTCTAGACTAGGAAGAAAGGCCAGGTGATCTACTTTCAAAAATTAGCTAATGAAAACCCTCTAAATCACAGCGGTCTGATCTGAAACCTATGATAGGGATGATGCAGGACTGGACAGCGTATCATTCTGTTGTGCATGGGGCCTCCATGAGGCCGGGCCGACTCAAAGGCAGCTAACAACAAGACTTGAGGAAGAAGAAAAAATGAACAGAAGGAAAAGAATGTGAAGGCCGAAGGGACTTCACTGGGAAGAGCAGTGCCCTGCTATAGCTTCATGACGCAAGTCCCACATCCATTCTATGCTGGCCGGCTCCAACACCCTGCAGGGAAGAACCAGGCATACCTGTCTTGTGAGCTTTTTTTTAAAAAACAAAACAAAACAGCTTTATCGAGATGTTGGAGCCCTGGTGGCATAGTGGTTAAGAGTTCAGCTGCCAAGGTCGGCAGTTCAGATCCACCAGCCACTCCTTGGAAATTCTATGGGACAGTTCTACTCTGTCCTATAGGGCTGCTATGAGTTGGAATCAACTCAACAGCAATGGGTATTGAGATGTTATTCACATACAATAAAATTACCCATTTAAAGGGAACAATTCATCGGTTATTAGTATATTCATAGATATGTGCAATCATCATCACAATCAATTTTAGAACATTTTCATCACTTCAGCAAGAAACCCCAAGCCTTTTAGCTGCTAACATTACCCCCCATCCTTCTCTCAGCCCTAAGCAATCACTTATCTACTTTATGTCTCTATAAAAAACCAGTTGCCATCCAATCAATTCCCACTCATGATAACCCCATGTGTGTCAGGGTAGAACTGTGCTACATAGGGTTTTCGATGACTGATTTTTTGAAAGTAGATTGCCAGGTCTTTCTTCCGAGGCACCTCGGGGTGGACTTGAACCCCAACCTTTTGTTAGCAGCCTAGTGCATTAACCATTTTCACTACCCAGGGACTCCTATGTCTCTATAGATTTGCCTGTTCTAGACATTTCATATAAATGGAATCATACATGCGGTCTTCCGGTTTGGTTTTCTTTCACTTAGCATAATGTTTTCAAGGTTCATCATACTGTGGCATGTGTCAATACTTCATTCCTTTTTATGGCGGAATAATATTCCATTGTATAAATATACCAGATTTTGTTAATCAGTTGATGGACATATGGGTTGTTTCTACCTTTTGGCTCTTATGAGTAATGCTGCTGTAGACATTCTTGCACAAGTTTTTGTGTGGACATGTGTTTTTATTTCTCTTGGGTATATACCTAGCAGTAGAATTATTTGGTCATAGGGTAACTCTATGTTAAGCATTTGAGAAACTGCCATACTGTTTTCCACAGCAGCTGCACCATTTCCCATTGCACCAGCAGTGCGTGAGGGTTCCAATTTTTCCACATCCTCGTCTGTCCTGTGTGCTCCTCTTTTGGGTTTAAATAGCTTCTTCTATGTAACAAAAGAAGTGAGATGAAAATATAGGATTTACCTTTGGGAAAAAATAGCTCAGTATTACAAATATTCAAAGAAATGCTTATTTTCTGTTTTATGGTTCTACTACAATGTGAACTGACTTATTTTTTTTACATATACTATAATGATTGGAGCCCTGATGGCATAGTAGTTAAGAGCTCGGCTGCTAACCAAAAGGTCAGCAGGTTCAAATCCACTAACTGCTCCTTGGAACTGGCTTGACAGCACCTAACAACAACAACGACGTTATGATGGATGGTAAAGGGAAAATCCAATGCTGGATATGAAATACGTGAAAAATATTTCCTGCATTACCTTAAATAGTAAACAGCCCAAAGGCTCCCAGATTCCACTGCCTTGAATCGCCAACTCTTATTGAACCTTTGGTTCTCTGGGGGCCTTTCCCAAGTCACTGAACTGAGTAACTGAAGCTCCCATTTAAAAAAAAATTGCCATCATGTCAACTCTGAATGCGATTTTTCAGAAGTAGATTGCCAGGCCTTTCTTCGAAGGTGTCTCTGAGAGTACTCAAACCTCCAACCTTTTGATTTGCAGCTCAGTGCGTTAACCATTTGCACCACCCAGGGCCCCTGAAGCTCCTATAGCACCTCTGTTCCTCCAACACAACATTAGAAAACCAAAACCAAACCCATTGCCGTCTAGTCGATTCCGACTCATAGTGACACTGTAGGACAGAATAGAACAGCCCCCTAGGGTTTCCAAGGCTGTAAATCTTTATGGAAGCAGACTGCCACATCTTTTTCTTACAGAATGACTGGTGGATTTGAACTGCACCTTTTGGTTCGCAGCAGAGCCATTAACCACTGTGTCACCAGGGTCCCTCACACAACATTGGATAGAGTTTATTACTGTTACTAGATTAATATCTGTCTTGTCTTCTAGTCTGTAAAGCACTTGGGCAAAGTGACCTTGCCTGTCTTTCCCCACAGTATGTCCAGTGTCTGGCATATTGTGTACGCCAGAAGTACTTGTTGAGTGAAGGAGCAAGGAAGGTTTTTACACTAAGAAGTTTTCCTGCTTACTAAGTTTTTCAGTGAATGTGTATAAATTAGGCTTCACCAAGGTATTTGCACTATTTAAATATAAAAATACAAGCTGCACCTTAGCCCTTTGGCACTCTCCAAAAGTAGGCTTTTTTTTTTTTAACCTGCAAATTCCTCCATGAATCAGCTCATGCTAAGGTATGTTCAGTATTTGTCTAAAAACCACCCTAATCTTCCCTAACAGAGGCCAGAGTGTAGCTGAAACAGCTTTTCTGACGTTTGGGAAGCTCTGATTCTGTCAGTCATTTTCTGTTCTTTATCATGTTTTTTCAGAGGAAAAGGCTGTTTTCCTGTGTGTGAGAACATTCTCTCTTATCTAATAATGTTCAATTGTCTCTGTTCCATTAGTGTGCGGGAAACCACCTGTCCAAATTGAGATTAGAGTTGTTGGATGTCAAAGTGTCTCATTTTATATAGATGTGCAGCTGTCAGATCAGGGATCAAAGGCTTGCCTTTAATGAAAACAAGTCATTTTTTTACCAGTATGACAGTAGAATTTATATGAGTACAGTTATGTGGAGAAAATGATAAGCATTTGTACTTCTGAAGCTGCCACCATTTTTACAATGACGTGGTTTTCCCCACTTTCTGAAATAAAAGGGTAAAGGGAACAGCCTAATCTCTGATCCTCTCCCCTCCCGGCCTGCTCCTTCTATTGTGGTCTCTATACAGGAGGTTTCAAAATGGTGCCCCAAGGGTCATGCTTGAGAAATATGTTTTGTTAGCCTGACACTATTAAAAAAATGTTTTGGCTTAACGGTCAGTATTTAAAAATTGGGAAATTTCTCCTTAGAACACTAAGGAGCCCCCAGCCGCTAACCAAAAGATTGGTGGTTCAAACTCACTTAGTGGCTCCGCAGGAGAAAGACCTGGTGATCTTCTTCCATAAAAATTATAGCCAAGAAAACCCTATGGGCAGTTCTACTGTTACACAGTGTCGCTTTGAGTTGGAATCGACTCAATGGCACCCAACAACAACAGCTGTAGAACACTGGGCAATATTCCCACAAGAAAAATAGGGTAGTGAAGACTCTCAGATGGTCCCTGATGATCCTAACCTCCTGATATGTGTGTCTTTGTGAAATCTCCTTCCCTTGAGGGTGGGCTAGACCTAGTGACTCACTTCTGATGAACAGAATACAGCATCAGTGATAGAACATCATTTCTAAGACCAGGTTACAAAAAAGATTGACTTCTATCTTGTTCTCTCTCTCTCTCTCCATCACATGCTCTGGAGGGAAGCCAGCTGCCATGCTGTGAGCTGCCCTAAGGAGAGACCCACGTGGCAAGGGACTGATGTCTCTGGCCAGCGGCCAACAAGGGCCTGAGGCCTGCCAACAGCCACTGAGTAAGTTTAGAAGTGGATCTTCCTTCATTTGCACCTTAAGATAAGACCGCAGACACAGCTGACACCTTGATTATAGTCTTCTGAGAGACGCTGGGTCAGAGGACCCAGCTAAATCATGCCTGGATTCCTGACCCACAAAAGCTATGAGAAAACAAATGCTTGTTGTTTTAAGCCAGTAAGTTTTGGAGTAATCTGTTATACAGCAATAGACAACTAATACAGTAACCATTAGTGATCAGCTGGAGTTGAGCACAGCCATGCCCTTTGGAAGATAAACATTCTCTGTCTTGTGACTGTCCAGTCCACCTATAGGTACCTGAAACCCTGCTCTATACTGTGGAGTAATCCACCATCTATTCAATCATTCCATCAGGACCTAGAGTCATCCCCCATTCCATCCAGTTATAATGTGTAAACTGTAATATTTAACATATAATGTATAACGTGGTTATACTTCTAGCTTTCATTCTCCCTTATTTACCCCACACTGCCCTTATCATGGTTCAAGCCCTCATATTGTCTTGCTTGGACTTTGGCATCAATCTCCTAATTCCTCTCTCAACTTCCCGTCTCTCTTACCACCAATCCATCCCTCCACACTGCTGCCAGAGTGCTCTTTCTAAACTGCCTCCGGGACAAAATTCACACTTCTTGGCTTGGCCTCCAAGATCTTCCATAATCAAGCCCACCTCAGTCCAGCTGCATCTCTCCCACATGCCTCCTTGCCACTGCCTGAGACCACATGCTCCTGTCACCCAGAACATCAAATGTGCCACACTATGTCCTACCTCTGTGCCTTTGCCCACAGTGATTCCTTGGCCTGAATGAAATGCCCTTCCCTGCCATCCCAGCTTGCTGACCACCATCTCAAAGTCATTATTAAGTCATACCCTCTCTGGAGCTAAACCAGTAAAATAGTTGTCATCAAGTTAGTCCTGACTCATGGTGACCCGTCTGTGTCAGAGTAGAACTGTGCTCCATAGGATTTTCAGTGGCTGATTTTTCAGTAGTACATTGCCAGATTTTTCTTTTGAGGCACCTCTGCGTGGACTTGAACCTCCAACCTTTCGGTTAGCAGCTGAGATCGTTAACTCTTTGCACCACTTAGAGACTCCCTCTGGAACTAAGTCTATGCTTTTTCCACTATTCCACACTTAACTCCACATAATTTCTTATTCCCCAGAGACTTCTCAGTATTATTAGGGTCCTGAAGGGCAATCTTAAGTGCCCCTGAGGCCCACCCAGAATTCTGGGGTGAGGGCCATGACACCCAAGACCAAAATGTGGCTCTTAAAACTCTACGGATGGGGCTTCGGCGGGTTGCGGATGTCAGGGAACTTCAGAAGTTCTTCAGTCTTCAAACATGGTGGCTACCGGAGTGTGGAAACCCTATTTCAAGGTATTGGTAACTCCCCTCCCGATCATTCCTCTGGCCTGCCTTCTCCCTTCACTGTCACTGTTTTGCAGAAAACAGTCAGAAAGTCTCTTTTCGCATTCCCTTTTTTTCCTCAACATTCGTGGCAACAGGTTCTCCTTTTTTCCTGATGGTTCATGAGCCACTGATGTCCCCTGTTCAAGGCACTGCTTTCAGGCCGGGATTAAAAGATAAACAGTCCTGTACAAGCGTTAACTTTGGCCGTGCACTGCATTTTTAAAGTCCCAGAGAGCCGCTGAAGTATGAAATGATATATCTTTTACAAATGACTGACCTCATTTCAGTCTATGAAAACGCTGGACTCATTATTTACGTGGATTACCTATCTCCTCATTATAAATCATGGAGGAAAATTTCCATCACCACGTTTTAATGTTATATATTTTTGACACTGTATTTGTATTCTTGCAAAAAAATTTAGCTTCCAGAAAAAGGATTATGGATACCCCGGAAAAAAATGAACAGTTCTAAGTAGTTGTAGAATAGGCACTACGGGATATGAGTTTATCAACTTCTTGCCTAGTATGCCCTTTTTTGTTTCATTTTGTTTACGTGTATCTATAGGAACCAGAAATTGGTGATGGGTCTCTCAGGCTAGTAATGGGTATAGAAACTCTGTAACCATCTGGTTTGGTTAGTTGTGGCTCTCATTTAAAAATTGGTAGCAGCTAAGTTTAGGGAAGATATGTCTGTAAGAAACTGATCATGTCATTGTTCTTAGTTGCCACTGAGGTGATTCTGACTCATGACGACCTCAAGTGTGCAGAGTAGACCTGCTCCATAAGGTTTTCAAGGCTGTGACCTTCCAGGAGCAGATCGCCAGGCCTTACTTTCAAGGTGCCTCTGGGTAGGTTTGAACCACCAACCTTAGTAGTACAGTGCTTAGCTATTTGTGCCACCCAAGGACTCCTGAGAAACTGATCATAGCTAGCCTTGTATGTTTATGAGTGAGGCAATTTGATATTTGTACTAAAACATACGAATTTACCTAAATTTTAATACTGTTAGGGTCAGATTTGCCACCCCAGCTCGCAATGCCATTAATCTGAGGGTTAAGAGGTAGAGAAAATCAAACGTAGATTAGATAAGACCGAAGAGGCAGAATCTTGAAATGGAAATTGCACCAGATTTAGGATCTCAGCTATGCAATTATTGCTGTGTGTTCACTTACTCTCTCTGAGCCTCTTTTTCCTCATCTTGAAATGAGTTTATTGTTGTTGTTACGTGCTGTCAAGTTGATTCTGACTTATAATGACCCCATGTGACAGAGTAGAACTAGCCCATAGGGTTTTCTTAGCTATAATCTTTATGGACGCAGATCGCCAGGTCTTTCTCTCACAGAGCCTCTGGGAGGGTTCGAACCACCAACCCTTCGATTAGCAACCAAGTGCTTAACTGTTGCCCCACCAGGGCTCCTTAAAAAAAATGAGTTTGATGATATGCATTTCACAGGGTTGTTGAAAGGGTTATGCGAGAGAATGTTAGCGAAAGCACTGATACATCCCACCTAGTGCCATTAAATTGGGGACTTGAAACTCACCTTAGCCCACCTGAGGCTTAAACTGGTGATTGCATCGTGCCCTCAATAGCTGTATCCCACTCCTAGCTTTCCCCTGCCTGTCTATCAGCCTAGGGTATTTGACAGTTTGTTGTTGTCTCTTGGAACCCTGGTGGCACGGTGGTTAAGAACTTGGCTGCTGACCAAAAAGTCAGCAGTTCGAATCCACCAGCCACTCCTTGGAAACCCTATGGGGCAGTTCTACTCTGTCCTGTAGGGTCACTATGAGTTGGAATCGACTCGACAGCAACAGGTTTTTGTTTTTTTTAGTTCCCTCTTATTCTCAATATTCTTGAGTGGTCTTGTGTTTGCCAGTCATATCATGGATAGAAAATGAATAAACATTGTTGAACAGTGTAAGTTTGGTGGGGAGAGTGCAAAAGTCGGTCCAGACTGGGTTCACAGGTCAGATTTTAAGGTAGCCTCCAACTGGCCGTAACGTTTTGAGAGCCATGACACTTCACCTCTGCAGCACCCTGTAATGAACCATTGATGGAGAACCATGTCGCAGGTCCCCAGAGCAGAGTGTGCAGAACTGCAGTGATGTGGGATGGAATGTCACGGAGTTTCGTGTTTGGGCTCTGGAGCCAGACTGCCTGCTCATTAATCCTGCTCTGCCTCTGGCCAACCCCGGGACAGCGGGCCTCCTCTAAGGTCCTATGCCTCAACAGCCTCATATGTAAGACGGAGATATGAATAATACTTCCTTGTGGTTAAGCAAGTAGTGTTAGTAGTAGTATCAGCGTTAGTATTATTTTAGCTCTTTGGTCTTGGGAAATGAACTTGTTCAGATCAGATTCTACTGGTTACAAAGAGTAGAAATCAGTCAAATAAGGTCAAGTGAACGAGGGTTATGAAGAGATATGAGAGAATCTCGGGGAAGTGTAGTGTGGAAAGTATAGCCAAGCCTCATGGAAAATGGAGTCATCTCTCTTTCTGGCTCTCTCCCTACACGCACACACACAGCTTTTCATCATTTCTCCCTTTGTATTTGCCCCATTCTCCTCACAGCAGATCAGTTTCCCATATTTCTCATGGCTTCTGCTCCTCTATACAACTTCAACTTGCATATGATGTTAGCTCTCGATGAGTCAACTCTGGCCCTGACTATTGTTATTATTAACTGCCATTGAGTCGACCCCACTTGTGATGACCTCACTCATGGCAATTCCATGTACAATGTAAAGAATGGCTTCCTGGTCCTGCACCATCCCCATAATCTAATGAGGATCGGACCATTGTAACCCATAGGGTTTTCATTGGTTGATTTTGGAAGTAGATAAGCTGGCCTTTCTTCCTAGTCTGTCTTAGTCCGGAAGTTCCACTGAAACCTTTTCAGCATTATAGCAACATGCAAGCCTCCACTGACAGACAGGTGGTAGCTGTGCATGAGGTGCATTAGCTGGAAATCCAACTGGGTCTCCTTCGTGGATCGTGTCTATTCTACCACTGAACCCCGACTGTCCCCTGGACCTTAATTGTCCAATTCCCTCCAACATGTGGAAATGCACTATTGTTGCTTGCTGATTCCAGCTCAGCGTCCCCATGTGACAGAGTAGAACTGCCCCATAGAGTTTTCTTGGCTATAATCCTTACAGAAGCAGATTGCCAGTCTTTCTTCCCCAGAACTGTTGGTAGGTTGGAACCACTAGTTTTTTGGTTAGCAGCTGAGCCCGTAACTGTTGCACCATCAGGACTCTTTGGGAGTGCATTAGAGGCACTGAATTTCTTCAGTCAAATTCTAGACAGAAGCTGACTGAATTTTGGCCAGATTATGGATTTCTTTTCGCAGGTGGGTAAGGCTCCTGGTCTAATCTGCTGTGATTGATGAATGTGGGTCATGTGATACCAAAATCACTCTGTCTGAGGGATGTGGGTAGGGTCCATTAAGTTAGAAGGAGGATTTCTTGCATAAATAAAATTTTCAGAAACACATTTCACTTTAACCATGAAAACTTTTAAATTTTAACTTTAGTAGAAAAATCTTTTCATAATACATTACACATTTTCCCATGTCTTATAAAATGTATTCCTAATGAAAGAAATACATACATATTTTATAACCTTTGAAAGACATACAAAAAAAATTAAGAATAAAAATCAACCTCAATCTGCCTAATTAGAGATCAACCCAGTTAACTTTTCTATATAGTTCTTCATTTTTCCTAGCACTTTTCCAGGTTTAAGGTATAATTATTCTTTTGTAACATCAATTTTCTTGGTTTGAGTTTAGCAGGAACAAATTTGAAGTAAGGGTTCAAGAGCATGTAATTTAATTGCCGGGTGATCCCAGAAAACCCCAGTAGGAAAGTAGGGAAGAGAAGCAGGGAAGGGAAACATTTCAGGCACTATTGTTGTATAACAAATTACTCCTTAGTAGTATAAAAAAAACAACCATTTTATTTTGCTCACAATTTTGTGCATCAGGAATTTGGGAACGGCTGAGCTATGAGAGCTATGAGATGCTGCACGTATCTGAAGGCTCGACTGGGCTGGGTGTTCAAGATGGCCCACTCACATGGCTGGCATTTGATAGTAGCTCACTGGGGTTACTGACCAGAGCATCTGCATGTGGCCTTGCTAGCGTGGTCGTCTCCGTATAGTCAGACTTCTTATATGGTGACTAGTTTCCCCATGACTGAGCATCCAAGAGAACCAGGCTTTTATGGCTTAGCCTTGGAAATTACAGTGTGACTTCTGCCATAGTCGTTAAATCAAAGCAGTCATAAGCCCACCTAGATTTAAGGCGAGGGGACATAAACCCTACCACCTAATGGGGGAAGTGTAAAAGAATTTGTGATCTTTTAAAAAAATTGCCATGTATAGGAGCCAATAAATTATATGGCACTGTGGGCCACTGGAGCTGAATTCTGCTGGGGAACTCTTGGAGGCAGTGCAGAAAACATCTCAAAATTGTCCCCACGGAAGCCTGAGGAAGCTAAGGGATTGGAACATCTGCTTCCTGTCTGTAATGGTTAGGGCTACTGGGGGGAGGGGCATTAATTTCCCAGGGATATCTGATCATCTCCTGGCCAGAGGAAACCCCTCAGACAACAGCCTTGGGTTGTTCACAGCAAGGGCTTTCAGGTGTAGAGACCATGTATAGAGATGAACGCCAAGGGGAACCGTGGAAGGTACCAACAGTATTGCCACAGCATATCTCAAGCATTTTTCACTATCATTAAATATTCTTTGAGTCATTCTTTTAATGGTTACATAGGTTTTTTTTTCTTTCTAAATTTTACTGTGGTGAAAATATACATTAAAAAAATACACCATCTCAACAATTTCTACATAGTTTCCATAGGTATTTTTATCTTATTTTGTTTTTTTTTAACATCTTTTGACATAAAGCTGAGGGCTGGGGAAAATATCACATCACTGTGTCAACTGATGCCACTACATAGTCTAATGCCATTAATTCTCCTTGGTCAGCCACCTTTCACTACCCCAAACTTTCACCTCTTTCCAAGACCCTTTTCAATTTTATCCCGTTTACTCTCAAATGGAAGTCGTCAGAGATGATCTCACAAAATTTTGTCCTTTCCTGTTATTGTTAGCTGCAGTAAAGTCAGCCCCAGAATGATGGAGATTCCATGCACAATGTGATCAGATCTTTGTGATCCATTGGGTTTTCATTGGCTGATTTTGGAAGTAGATCAGCAGGCCTTTCTTCCTAGTCTATCTTAGTCTGGAAGCTCCACTGAAACTGTTCAGCATCATAGCAACATGCAAGCCTCCACTGAGAGATAGGCAGTGGCTGCGCTTGAGGTACACTGGGCAGGAATCTAACACTACAGAATCCAGATCTTCCTCATGGAGGGTAAGAATTCTACCACCGAACCAAGACCTCCCTCGGTTGTCCTTTCCTATCTACACATTCTACATCTAATCCCCTTCTCATTACCTTCTTCCAGTCTCAGAAGAGGAGGAGCCTCTCCTCCAGTTCAACACCAACCTTCATCTCTACCCAAATCCCAGCCCCAAACCCATCTGAGTTCTTCCTGCCTCCTAGGTCTTGTTCCATCAGTTCTCTCTCTCTCTCATTTAGCTTTAACTTCTCACTTACCATTTACTCCTCCCCACCTCTCTATAAACATGCCCGATACTTTCTTCAGCCTAAAATAACATGTCCATCTAGCAACAGTATAATCTGTAGCCTTACTTCCCATTTATTCCACAATCTACTGCATTTAGGAGGCCTGGTGGCGCAATGATGAAGTGTTCAGTTGCTAACCGGAAAGTCGGTGGTTCAAACACACCAGCCGCTCCTCAGGAGAAAAGAACTGACCATCTGCTCCCCTAAAGATTACAGCCTAGAAAACCCCATGGGGCAGTTCTACTCTGTCCCATTGGGTTGCTATGAGTTGGAATCGACTTGACAGCATTCAACAACAACAACAACCACTGCATTTGGGCTTCTGCCCCTGCTGATCTTATCAAACTGCTACCACCATAGTCAACAAGTGACCACCAATCGTCAGTCTGGAGTACAAGCTTCAGTTCCTGGCTCTTAGACCTCTGCTGCACCTGTGTTTACTGATCACTCTCCCCTTTCTCAAAGCTCTCTGATCTCTTGACCCCCATGACTCTGCACTCTCCCTATTAATCATAGTTTACGAACATTTCTTCTCTTTCTCTTTTGGCCACCCTTCCTTTGGCTAGTCCAAAATGCTGCAGTTCCCTGTCTATTGCTTCCTTTTTGTCTACACTTTCTCCCAGGGTAATCTTGTCCCCTTTTATGCTCCCAATTACAGGTCTGCAATCCTTTATCTGAAACCCATGGGGCCAGATTGCTTCAGAACACAGAAGTTTTCAGATTTTGGATAAGTAATAAGGAGAATATACTGTATATTATGTACCACTCCCAGTGGTGTCTGGGACAGTGTCTTGTAATAAAAAACATGGATATTTCTATAGCAAAATAGAAATATTCATACTCAGTAGAATTTTTTTAAAAAGAAGGGTTATAAATACTTCTGATGTAAGTGTGGGTCAGTTTTTGGTGACTTAAAGTTCAGCTCAGGTCAGGTTTTGCTACCAAATTAATTTTGAAAAAAACTTTTGGTTATTAGGTTTTTTTGTTTTTTAATTTGGAAATTGCAGGTAGAGGACTGTGGGCCAGTACCACTGATGTGCTGATAACTCCCAAACCTTTATTTCCAAGTCATAGCTCTCCCTAGAGAGCTAGATATCTCTACCTGGATGTCTTACAGACACATAAAGCTCAATTCATCTCTGGTCTCCTGAGAAACAGTCTCTGAAACAGAGATTTGTATTCAGGAAATGAATTGGGTAGTGCTCTTGGGAACAACACCTGTAAGGGAGTGGGGAAAGCAAGGTTGGACACAGGGAGAAGCTGAACTGTGATGCAGATACAACAGAGGCCTTGGCCAATCCTTCAGGGAGTTCTGGGGATGGAATGACTCCTCTAAGTAGTCCTGAGTTGAGGAAAGGGGACCAGGCCTTTGAATATAGGCTGCCCCTGGCAAAGGGGCATAACCTTGAGCAAAGCAGCTCCTTTGGGTCAGAGAGAACTCTGCTCTCAGAAGCTGGGGAAACGATGGCTTCCATCTTAAAGGCTGTGCACCATGGCATCCACTACCAGCTCTCTTCCTGGTTTCTGAAACTGCCGTCTACCAGGCACCAAGTTAATAACATCTAGTTGTCATCCTTGACTCCTCTCTGTTCTTTACCACTCCCACATCCAATAACTTATCATGCCCTGCCAATTAGGCTCATAAATAATATGTTTTTAATCTAACTCATCTTCTACATCCTTATGTCCAATGTCTTAACTCAGATTTGTACTGTTTCTTCCTTGCCTGATGTATTGCAATTGCCTCCTGCTTACTTTCCTTTCTTCCTCTCTTTTTCCAGTTACACCTATTTTCTGTATATGCAACAAATGAACTATCTAAAACTCAAATCTGGGCAGGGCATTCCTCTGCTTAAAATCTTCCAGTGGTTCACCACTGCCTATAGGGTAAATTCTAAGTTCTTTAGCTTATTACATAAGACCTTCTACAATCTGCCCCTGTCTAGCTCTCCTCAACCACCTCTTCTAACATTTAATGCCCTCGCATCCCCTGAACTGCACCTTGTCCTCCTCACACACTCTATGCTGCTTTTTGTCTCCATGGTTTTGCTCACATCATCCCCTCTTTCTAGATGCTCTTCACCCCACTCAACTCATCCTGTAAGACTTGGCTTGGTTATTGCGTGCCTCAGGGGCCTTCTCTAACTCCCCATTCCCAGTCTTGGCTGGGTGCCCCTTCTCTGTGCCTTTATAATGTTCTATCCATACATCTCCTGTCGCACTTAGCACATCGTGTTGTAATTAGATGTGTTTTGTTGTTGCTCCTTGAAAACAAGGACAGTGATCTCATCTTTTCATCCCTCTCAACTAGCACACAGCCAGGGAGACGGTAGGCACTAAATAAAAGTTTATTGAATTAATAAGACTTGTTCAAATCTGAAATCCACATATTCTTTTCCTCTGAACCGTGCTGTTTATTCCACATTGCATTTAACATCTCTTCCTGCTTTAGTAGTTGCAATTGTTAGTTGCCATCGAGTTGGCTATGACTTATGGCAACCCCATGTATAACAGAACGAAATATTGCCTGGTCCTGTGCCATCTTTGGAGCCCTGGTGGTGCGGTGATTAAGCGTTTGGCTGCTAACCAAAAGGTTGGCAGTTCAAATCCACAAGCCGCTCCTTGGAAACTCTATGAAACAGTTCTACTCTGTCTATAGGGTTTCTGTGAGTCGGAATCTTCATGATCGTTGGTGTGCTTGAGTCCACTGTTTCGGCCACTGAGTATTTTGAGTGCCTTCCAAACTAGGGGCTCATCTTCCAGCAATACATCAGACGATATTCTGTTATAATCCATTTGGTTTTCATTGGCTAAATTTTGGAAGTAGATTGCCAGGCCTTTCTTCTTAGTCCGCCTGTGTTTGGAAGCTCCGCTGAAACCTGTTCACTATGGGTGACTCTGCTAATATGTGAAATACTGATGGCATAGCTTCCAGCATCATAACAACACACAAGCCACCACAGTATGACAAACTGACAGATAGTGGAGTAGTTATTACAGGTAATGTTTGATAGAGTTTTGTGTCTGTTAGGCACTATGTTAAGGGATTCACATACACTTTCTCATTTTATCCTTAAGCAATTTTATGAGGAAAGTAACATTAATTTATTTCCCTGACGAGGAAACTGAGACTTTGAGGGCTTAATTAACCTGTCCAAAGTCACACAGCTAGTAAGTGTTAGATCTAGGATGGAATCCAAGTATGTCTGCCCCAGAGAATGAGTTCTTAACCATTAAGCAACATGGCCCCCAGGAGCCAGTAAGCCTCTGATCCACAGCTCTGAAGCTGCACAGCCTCTTGAGAAGATACCTAGTAAGAAGAGGCTTAGAAGTTCTGTCTTTAGTCCAAAAGTCAGATCATCCAATTCTCCCACATAAAACCCTTCAGTGCCTTCCTATCTCAAATCCAAACAATAGTTTTTAAGACCCTGAACAATGAGGCTCTTGCCTTTCTTCATCTTTATCTCCTTCCGCTACACTGGTTGCAGTCACATTGTTGTTTTCTCTGTTCCTTGAACACCCTGTTGCTGTTTCTAGCCTCAAGGCCTTTGCACATTCTTTGCCCCTGTCAGGCTGGCTCTTTTCTATATTCTTTTTTTCTTCCATTTAGCCAGCTCTTCCATGTCTCTACTTAAATCTTCATAAGAGATTTTTTAATAAATATATTGTGGAGATATATATATATATATATATACATATATATTCAAAGTTTGCCATTTTACACATTTTTAGGTGTACAATTTAGTGACATTAATTACATTCACCATGTTGTGCAACCTTCACCACTAACCATTTCCAAAAGTTCTACATCACCCGAACAGAAACCCAGTACCCCTTCAGCAATAACCCCCATTCCCTCCACCCCCACCCACCAGACCAAGGAAACCACTAATAAACTTTTGTCTCTTTTCATTTGCCCATTCTGGATATCTCATATAAGTAAGATCATACCATATTTGTCCTTTTGTGTCTGACTTATTTCACTAAGCACACTATTTTCAAAGTTCATTGATGTTGTAGCATGTATCAGAATTTATATCTGAATAATATTTCATTGAATGTATATGTCACATTTTTCTTACCCATTCATCTGTTGATGGACATGGGTCGTTTCTACCTTTTGGCTATTGAGAATTAATAAATATTGGTGTACATGTATCTGTTTGAATCCCTGCTTTCTAGTCTCTTGAGTCTATACCTAAAAGTGAGTTACATGGTGTTATGGATTGAATCGTGTCCCCCAAAAATATGTGTTGTAAATCCTAACCTCTATGCCTGTGGTTGTAATTTCATTTGGGAACGAGCTGTCTTTATGTTAATGAGACAGGATTAGTGTAGGATGTGTTTTAAACCAATCCCTTTTGAGATATAAAAGGGATTAAACAAGCAAGCAAAAGCAGCAGAGATGGAGCTAGAGAGGCCAAACCACATGAAAACTGCCCAGGAGCAGAAGCTCAGAAGAGACAAGGACCTTCCTCCAGAGCTGCCAGAGAGAGAAAGCCTTTCCTTAGATCCAGCACCCTGAATTTGGACTTTTAGCCTCCTAAACTGTGAGAAAATAAATTCCTGGTTGTTAAACTCATTCATTTATGATATTTCTATTATAGCAGCACTAGATAACTAAGCATATGGTAATTCTATGTTGAACTTTTTAAGGAAATGTCAAATTGTTTTGCATAGTGGCTGCACCATTTTACATTCCCAACAGCAATGCATGAGGGTTCTAACTTCTCCACATCCTGGCCAACACTTGTTATTTTCTGTTTCTCTAGTAACAGCCATCCTAGTGGGTGTGCAGTGGTATCTCATTATGGTTTTGATTTGAATTTCCCTAATAACTAATGATGTTGAGTATCCTTCATGTGCTTATTGGCCATTTCTGTGTCTTTTTTGGAAAAATGTCTGTTCAAGTCCTTTGGCTATTTTTAAACTGGTTTGTCTGTCTTTTTGTTGTTGAGCTGTATATACAAGAATTTTGAAGGTCCCTATTATTATCAACTCCTTGCTTCCTTCATAGCTTTAGTCATGACTTGTATTTTATTTCATTTGTTTATTTTTGTTTGCTCTTCCCACTAGAATTATAAGCTTCATTAGAGCGAGTTCTGTCTGTTGTATTCCCAGTGTCCAGCATAGTGAATGAATGAATAGGTGCTAAGTGAGTATTCATTGAAAGTTGTATTCATTGAAAGCACTGCTGATCTCCTGGTTCCCTCTCCATTGTCCTCTCATTTATATATGCTGGCTCCTATCAGAGTGTGTTCTATTGACTAAGCATTTCAACCATCTCCTTTCTCAGAAGAGAAAACTTTTCTGGGACATACTGGAAAACAAATAATACTTATTTTAGAATTAGAAACAACTTTAGAGTTTATTTAAATCTATGTCTACTGTATCAGTCAGGGTAATAATAGGTTAACATAGGCAAGAAGCCTTTATTACTGTAGGTAAGGAGAGGACAAAAATAGGAAGTGATCACTGGAACTTGAAGAGCTGTAGTTGTAGGAGAAGCTATGGCCTTTGGTAAAGGTACTGCCAACCCACTGGAAATAAGAAGGAAGTTGGTCAAATAAATATGTCTTCCTCTGATCTCCTGCTGGTGCCTCCCATTGACTGAACCCAACCAGAAGTCAGAGGGCAAGAGAATCCATTAATGCAGTCCATAAGGATTCCATGACACTGAGTAGGGGGTGAAGATTGGAGACTATATTGGAGGTACCTTCATTTTAAAAGGGAAAACAACCCCCCCCCCACAATTTTAAAAGTGCAAAAGCTCAGAACCAAAGAATTAATTGATTTGCTTAAGACCTCCTAGTGATAGACATGTGACTGTCATGATATTTATGACTTAGTAAGGCTTCTGCCCGCACATCAGTAAGGAAGGAGAACATTGTTCTAAACTTGAAAAATCTGACACAAATAGAATATCCAAGAGAAGTTTTGTTTTCTGAAGAGGGTGGTATGCACAGCTTCCACAGAATTAGCGTTCATGCGGAGCTTTGGTGCTGTAGACTTTGATAAGTCTGATTCATCACATGTTACAAAGAAAGTAATTTTAAGATCATAAATTTTTGTTTTCCTGTTTCTCTCCTAAGGATCATTATAGACTATGGGGCATTGAGAAGAAACCAAAGCAGAGATGTTCAGTTCAATAAGATAGCTAAGTCACAGAAACTTGCTGAAGAGACTCATAGAATTGCGTCCTCAAACAAGAATTTTTCATAATTAAAAGACTTTGAGTCAACTTTTCAGACTCCTAGAAGCTCTCAAGGTGGGATTTAAAAAAATTGATGTGATAATACTTTTGGACACAAAATATTAAAACTTCCGGAGAATAAAACAATAATAGTGCTGATTTTTTTTCCCCAGAGAAGTAATGCAGAGTAGCATGGTAATTAAGAGTCTAAGTTTAAGAATCAAAATTCTTGGGTTCACATCTTGGCTCCATCACTCACTACCTGTGCAACCTCGGGCAAATTATTTAACCTGTCTTTCTAAGGCATTTTTTTCTCATCTATGAAAAGGGAATAATTGTACCTACCTCAACAGGTTGTTGTGAGGATTGGATAAAATAATCTATAGAGAATACTCACTATGTTGTCTCTCTAGCATGTGCTAGGTGCTCAAAAAATGCCAGCTAATATCATTATAGCATCATTAATTCTTTTTTCCACCCAATATTGTTGTACAACTACATTAAAAACTAATTTTTTCACAGTTGTTTTGACTAATATCGATATGTTGACTTGCTGAGACCACCCCAAGTCCAAATGGATTGTGACATAATTTACAGTTATGAAGATATATCCTGTGTGAAAAATGGTACATGGTAATGATGAATTTAATGAAAGAACAGGCAGAGGAGAAAAACAAGAAAGAGAAAAAGGAGGAAGAGGAGGAGGTGGAAGGAAAGGAAAGAGCCCAAAAGATAGATCTTTTGAGAGGTGGTGAAGAGAGAGGCATCTTTGATGTGTCAGATGGCCACCGTGGTGGTCCCAGATCCATAACTAGTCACACATTTGGCCAAGGCAGAAAAGTCAATAGAAATCAGCCTAAATGTTTGATGCATGTAGGATATTACCATTCCAAGGATACCAACGTTTAGAGAAAGATTTCCTTTGCAAGGATCAGAATTACCATTTTCCCTCTGTAATTTGCATGTAAGGAGTACTCAGTAATGGAGGGAGACTTCCTCTGACTCCACATCTTAATTTGCCTCCTTCATTTGGTGGAAACAACTCTCTGTGTTCCATGGGGTGAGACCTGCACCAGGCCTCTAGTGAACCCCTCCCTACCTTCCTTTTGAATGCCAAATTCTGTGGATACTTCCTCCAAATGCACAACGGAGGGACTCTGAAACATGAAAAAAATCACAAGGATGGTCCTTATCCTCAAGGAATTTGCAACCTCAGCATATCATTATGTTTGGCAGACTTTTCTCTGGTTAAATGTATCAACACAAACAGGACAGTCAAAAAACAAACCATAAACAGACTCTCCTCCCAAATAAGAGAATGTACCACTAATATAATTTATGGCAGTCACAGAAAAGCCAGGATGAGGAAAACCAAGCATTTGATGTGTTGGTTCTGGAATTAGAAATTAAATTGTCCTAGCCCAATGTGGTCATCATTAGCCACATTTGGAAAGAATTCTTGTTTTGGTGGCACTAAGACTGGCTGTATTGCGTTTCTGTTTTTCTTTGTAAAGCTGTGGGGCGGCCTTCCTAGGCTCCTTCTATTTTCCTTTGGGGAGGCAGAAGGAATTCTCCTACTGTTTGTGATTTCCTTTACTTTTATTCGAAACATAATCAAAGAAAGGGAAATCTTGTTTGTACCATTAAGTTTTCAGTCCCCTAATTCCTTTGGCTGAGGTTTGAACCAACTCTCTAAGTTTTATTATTTCCTTCTCCCCCTCCCCCCTTTGTATGCCACCAATGTTGCTTGTTCCAAGAGTTTTGCTATAATTTTAGAAGTTCTGTGATCTTTTCTGGCAGGTTTCTGGTGGTTCTTGTATGGAAAGCATTCTGCATGTGGGCATAATTTATTCAGGTAGTATGTTGCTTATGTAAAACAACTTAATGATCTTCCTTTAAAGGATATCACATTTAGAAACAGAAATTTGAAAATCTCAATTCTAATATGTTCCAAGATAGGTGTTCTAAGCAGAAATCTATAGAGTGCCAGGACCTTCAATATGTGTTTGCTTAGTGGGTCTTAGAAGTTCCTTTGGAGTTCCTGAGTGATGCAAATAGTTAACAAGCTCCGCTGCTAACTGAAATGTTGGAGGTTCAAGTCCACCCAGAGGTACCTTGAAAGAAAGGTCTGGCAATCTACTTCTGAAAAATTAGCCAGTGAAAATCCTATGGAGCACACTTACTCTGACATACATGAGGTCACCATGAGTTGGAATCAACTCGATGGCAAATGGTTTTTAGCAAGTTCCCTCAAATTGGATGATTTGATCACTGATATTTTTTTAAAAGAACTCTACGTGAAATGAGTATCTAACATTAGATTCTATATTTTTTTGAGTTATAGCCTATGTGTTATGTAGCCAACTAGTAAAATAAAAAGCAAGAAGTTTAGATTAAGTTCACCATTATTCTGTGAAATAAGTTAAAATTTATATCCTGAAAAATCAAAGTGAAGTCTGGTCATTTTAGTAATTGTTGGCAAGGTGGAGATTACAGAGAAACACTATTATAATAAGGAGAGATTACCTGAACCACATGTATTCCATGGGAAGGAGAAAAAAACACATATTTATTAAGCGCTTGCTTTGCAACTGGACATTGATGACTTCTTTATTGTTAGGTGCTGTCGAGTTGGCTCTGACTCAAAGCAACTTTATGGATAACTGAACAACATACTGCCCAGTCCTGCATCATCTTCAGATTGTTGCTAGCTTTGACTCCTTTGCTTTGGCTTTTATGTCCTCATCTTTTAGCACTATATTGGACAATGTTCTGTTGCTATCCATAAGGTCCACCACATGTAACCACTGGTATTTGAGATGCCAGTGGCATAGCTTCTAGCATTATCACAACACAAGCCACCATAGTATGACAAACTGACAGAAGGGTGGTGGCTGAGTTCTTTGCATATGTTATTTTATATAATATCCACAAAATGCTATGAGACATCCATTACCATGAACTGTTTATGAAAGACGAAATGGGGGGTGAAATAATTTGCCTGAGGCTACACAGCTAGGAAGTGATGGAGCTGGGATCCCTACCAGTCAGATTCCGAGTTTATCTTCTGTCACTAAAACCAGTTGACTGTCAAGTTGATTCTGATTCACTGCAACACCATGTTTTGCAAAGTAGAAACGAGGTAAAATATATATAAATAATAATTTGCTCTTACTTATTAAACTTGCTTTGTATTGGATAACGGACAGCTCAGTGTCAAAATGAAGTGGTTTTATTATCTTAATGAAGTGCAGGACTCTTTTCAGGATTCTATTAGAGTGCTTATAAGTAGAAGCAAAAGCAGATACTATTTATTCTTCACTGAAGAATTCTGGCCTTGCACTTTCTATGCAATGGATATTTCAGTGAGTGAATGAAATCTTAAACAGTGTTCCAGAATTATTCCCTGAGCTGAGTGAAAATATATTAAAAGAAATACTGAAATGTTTGTAATTGTCATTATTTATCAGATGAATTTGTCAATTAGGTTCTGAAAATCCCATTGTAACTCATATTGACCTCCCTCTTAGAACAGAGCCATACTAAAGGTGTGGCTTTGGGAGCTGCTTAGAGTCCCAGAGAAGGCCTGTGGAAAGCTGTGTGACCTTGGGAAAGTCACTTAACATTCTCTGAGCCTTATTTCCTTCATTAGTCAAATGAGGATAATTCCTTATCAGTCTAAACAGAAGGAGGCAGGATAGAAGGTTTTTGATACCCTTTATGATAGGATCTGTAATATGAAAGTCCTAAATCCTTAATCACTATGTGTCTGTCAGTTTGTCATACTGTGGTGGCTTGCATGCTGCTGTGATGCTAGAAGCTATGCCACTGGTATTTCAAATACCAGCAGGGTAACTCATGGTGGACAGATTTCTGTGGAGTTCCCAGACTAAGGCAAAGTAGGAAGAAAGGCCTGGTGATCTACCTCTGAAAATTAACCAATGAAAACCCTATGGATCACAATAGAATATTGTCCAATATACTACTGGAAGATGAGCCCCCTAGATTAGAAAGCACTTAAAATACACAGTGGCCACCACAACAGACTTGAGCACGCCAACAATCATGAAGATGGTTCAGGACCACACAACATTTTGCTCTGTTGTATGTGGGGTGACTGTGAGTTGGAGATGACTCATGTAAGGTCACATAAGAGTAAGGGTCCCTTCTTACTATCCAGTCTTTTCTGTTATGCTCTTCTTTCTGTAGTCTGCATACTCTAGCTAAATCCACTCATCCACCCTCTCTCTAAAGGCTCTCAGTTTCTTCAGGGTAGAGGTTGCGCCTTGCTACCTCTGTTTTTCCCCACATTTAGCACACAGACCGGTATATAATATGGACTTAACAAATATTTATTGAATAAAACAAAATAGACAAGAGGAAAAACCTAGTGAATGGAGAATAAGGTGGTAATGTCACCAATCGATGCCAAAAAGTCAGTGCTGGTTTTCTACCTGGTGATAGTAGCCCCTCCTACACACAACCACCACACAAGTCACATGTTGCCCTTAAGTGACAGCTCATCACCTTCTTCATCCTTTCAAGGCTACCCTTTCATAATTTCTTTTAAACCAAAATGTTAGGGAAGTCAGGTCACAAGTAGACCTAACCCTACTTCAAACCTAGAGCACCTTAGAAAAAGCCTTCCTTGAGAAACAAGATAATTAAGTATAATATGTGAGGGAAATTACACAGGAGGGTAATTCTTGATGTGGGACAGAATTTAGTGTAAGAAATGCTAGGGTGAAATAACACCTTTCTGGATAGTTACTAAGCCAAAGAAATGTCTTGAAATGCTGACTCTGCAGAACTCTGTGTCCAAGAAATTTCTTAAGAAGAGTGAGTTAACAGAATCATCTGTGAAAGCAGAACTGCCCAAAGAGATCAGGCATGGGCACCAAACTTGATGGTCTAGAATGTGTGTATACTCCCAGGTATACATTTACTGAATAGTCACTGTGAGGTAGACACCGTGCTAGGCTGGTAATAACATAGTGACCATGTATTGAACATGTTATGGTGCTAGGAAAATAATGAGTATCATCTCATTTAGTCCTCCCAGCAACCCCAGTGAGGTAGGGGTCACTATGCTTATTTACAAATAAGCAAACTGAGTCCCATAGAAGGTTGTTCAATTGCATAAGACACCACAAGTTTAATTGACAGAAGAAGGATTTGAACCCAGGTTGTCAGATTCCAGCTCCATCTCTGAACAACCACAATTTACATGGAAGATTTGGTAAGATAGCTGAAGAAACTGCTCTCATAAAATAGTCACAGAGCAGGATAATATATAACAAAGTGCTAATTTTAAGCACTGATAAAAAGCTGTAGATTTTGATAACTTTATAAAACATAACTATAATCACCTCACTCATTTCTGAAAGCAAATTAGCAATGAGTATTTATTGAGTGTCCAGTTTTGGCCAAATCTTATACAAGCTGCCTTTAGATACATTAAGCGAATTTTCCTTTCAGTGATATATGAAGTAGATATTACCATTATTATCCACAATTTACAAAACAAACTGCATTTTTCAAAATGCACTTTGAGTTGCCAGAACTTTTGAGATGAACTCTCTTTCCACCAGTTGTTACAATAGTACTATGTCAACTGGAGCCATGATGTCTATCTCTCCACCATTTGGTGACAGTGTACAAGAGAATGAAGCCAATGGAGAGAAAAGCATGGTGGAGAGATGACAAGAGAGAAGCCTCTGACGATGTTGTTTGAGCTTCTGAATCCAGCTGTGCCTAAAGGTAAGCCTGTCTTTGGATTTCCCTAATTTGGTATGGATTAGGTTTCTGTCCCTTTCAAATGAAAGAGTCTTACTAATATAACTGGTGCCCCTCCCATGTCTGTCAGTTTGTTGTACCCTGGTGGCTTGTGTGTTGCTATGATGCTGGAAGCTATGCCACCAGTATTTCAAATACCAGCAGGGTCACCCATAGGACAGGTTTAAGCAGAGCTTCCAGACTAAGAAAGACTAGGAAGAGGGACCATAGCCAGCAAAACCCTTACAAATAGTAGAACATTGTTGGATATATTGCTGGAAGATAAGCCCCTCAGGTTGGAAGGCACTCAAAATACAACCGAAGAAGAACTGCCTTCTCAAAGTGGAGTCTACCTTAATAATGTGGATGGAGTCAAGCTTTCAGGACCTTCATTTGCTGATGTGGCACGACTCAAAATGAGAAGAAACAGCTGCGAATCCGTTAATAATAGGAACATGGACAGTATGAAGTATGAATCTAGGAAAATTGGAAATGGTCAAAAATGAAATGGAACTCATAAATATCAATATCCTAGGCATTAGTGAGCTGAAAAGGACTGGTATCAACCGTTTTGAATCAGACGATCATATGTTCTACTATGCCGGGAATGACAAACTCAAGAGGAATGACGTCACATTTATTGTCAGAAAGAACATTTCAAGATCTTTCCAGAAGTACAGTGCTGTAAGTGATAGGATAATATCCACAGGCTTACAAGGAAGACCAGTTAATACGATTATTATTCAAATTTACCCACCAACCACTGAAGTCAGCAATGAAGAAATTGAAAACTTTTACTAACTTCTGCAGTCTGAAATTGATCAACATGCAATTGAGTTGCATTGATAATTACTGAAGATTGGAATGTGAGAGTTGGAAACAAAGAAGAGGGGTTGGTAGTTGGAAAATATGGCCTTGGTGATAGAAATGATGCCAGAGATCAGATGACAGAATTTTGCAAGACCAGCGACTTCTTTATTGCAAATACCTTTTTCAACAACATAAACGGCGGCTATACACTTGGACCTCACCAGATGGAATACACAGGAATCAAATTGACTATGTTTGTGGAAAGAGACAATGGAAAAGCTCAATATCATCAGTCAGAACAAGGCTGGGGCCAACTATGGAACAGACCATCAATTGCTCATATGCAAGTTCAAGTTTACGTTGAAGAAAATTAGAACAAGTCCACGAGAGCCAAAGTAAGACCTTTAGTATATCACATCTGAATTTAGAGACCATCTTAAGAATAGATTTGACACATTGAACGTTAATGACCAAAGACCAAAAGAGTTGTGGAATGACATCAAGGACATCATTCATGAAGAAAGCAAGAGGTCATTAAAAAGACAGGAAAGAAAGAAAAGACAAAAATGGACGTCAGAAGAGACTCAAACTTGCTCTGGAACGTCGAGTAGCTAAAGCGAATAGAAGAAATGATGAAGTAAAAGCGCTGAACAGAAGACTTCAAAGGGCAGCACAAGAAGACGAAGTAAAGTATTATAATGCAAAGACCTGGAGTTAGAAAACCAAAAAGGAAGAACACACTTTGCATTTCTCAAGCTGAAAGAACTGAAGAAAAATTCAAGCCTTAAGTTGCACTATTGAAAGACTCTACAGGGAAAATATTAAACGACACAGGAAACATCAAAAGAAGATGGAAGGAATACACAGAGTCACTGTCCAAAAAAAAAAAATTGGTATGCTTCAGAAGGAAGCATATGATCAAGAACCATTGGTACTGAAGGAAGAAATCCAAGCTGCACTGAAGGCGTTGGTGAAAAACAAGGCTCCAGGAATTGATGGAATACAAATTGAGATGTTTCAACAAATGGATGCAGTGCTGGAGGTGCTCACTCATCTATTCCAAGTAATTTGGAAGACAGCTACCTAGCCAACCAACTGGAAGAGATCCGTATTTGTACCTATAGCAGAGAAAGGTGATCCAACAGAATGTGGAAATTGTTGAACAATATTATTAATATCACATACAAGTAAAATTTCACTGAAGATCATTCAAAATCCAGAAATTCAAGGTAGATTCAGAAGAGAATATGGAATGAGGGATATCATTGCTGATGTTAGATGGATCTTGGCTGAAATCACAGAGAATACCAGAAGGATGTTTACCTGTGTTTTATTGACTATGGAGGTTATGCATGGGCTCAGCAAAATGGACTTTCACTCACCAAGGCTGACTTGGCTACAGTCACTTCTGAGTGCCCAATCTGCCAGCAGCAGAGACCAACACCGAGTCCTCAATATGGCACCATCCCTCGAGGTTATCAGCCAGCAACCTGGTGGAAAGTTGATTCCATCATGGAAAGGGCAGCGTTTTGTTCTTACTGGAATAGACACTTACTCTGGATATGGATTTACCTTCTGCCAAAACTACCATCTATGGACTTACAGAACACCTTGTCCACCATTGTGGTATCCCACCAGCATCACGTCAGACCAAGGGATTCACTTCACAACAGATGAAGTGAGGCAGAGGGCCCATCCTCATTGAATTCACTGGTCTTACTGTGCTCCTCATCATCCTGAAGCAGCTGGCTTCACAGAACAATGGAATGGCTTTCTAAAGACACAATTACGGTGCCAGCTAGGTGGCAATACCTTGCAGGGTTGGGGCAATGTTTTCCAGGAGGCTGTATGTGCTCTAAACCAGCATCCAACATATGGTGCTGTTTCTCCCACAGCCAGGAGTCTTAGTCATCTAGTGCTGCTATAACAGAAATACCGCAAGTGGATACCTTTAACAAAGAGAAATTTATTCTCTCACAGTCCAGTAGGCTAAAAGTCTGAATTCAGGGCACTGGCTCCAGGGGAAGGCTTTCTCTCTCTGTCGGCTCTGGAGGAAGAGAAGGTCCTTGTCATCAGTCTACCCTTGGTCTGGGAGCATCTCAGCGCAGGAACCTCAGGTCCAAAGGACCTGCTCTGCTCCTGAAGCTGCTTTCTTTGTGGTATGATGTCCCCTTGTCTCTCTGCTCACTTCTGTCTTTTGTATCTCAAAAGACATTGGCTTAAGACACTATCTAATCTTGTAGATTTCATCAGTATAATTGCCACTAATCCATCTTATTACATCATGGTGATAGGATTTACAACACATAGGGAAATCAATCAGATGACAAAATGGTAGACAATCAGACAATACTGGGAATCATGACCTAGCCAAGTTGACAGATATTTTGGGGGGACACAATTCAATCCATGACACCAGGATTCATGGGTCTAGGAATCAAGGGGTAGAAATGGGAGTGGCACCACTCACTATTACCCCTAGTAACCCACTCGGAAGATTTTTGCTTCCTGTCCCTCTGACCTTATGCTCTGCAGGTCTAGAGTTCTTAGTTCCAAAGAGAGGAATGATCCCACCTGGAGACACATCACCGAATCCATTGTACTGGAAGCTAAGAATGCCACCTGGCCACTTTGGGCTCTTTATGCCTCTGGATCAACAGGCAAAGAAGGGAGTTACCATACTGGCTGATGTGATTGATCCTGATTACCAAGAGGAAATCAGATCGATATTACATTATGGAGGTAAAGAAGAGCATGTCTGGAATGCAGGAGATCCCTTAGGGAGTCTCTTAGTACTACCATGCTCTGTGATTAAAGTCAATGGAAAACTACAGCAACCAAATTCTGACATGACTACTAATGGCTCAGATCCTTCAGGAATGAAGGTTTGGGTCACCACACCAGGCAAAGAACCACGACCAGCCGAGGTGCTTGCTCAGGGAAAAGGAATAAGGAATGGGTGGTAGAAAAAGATTTCTTTTTTTATTGTTGTAATTAAATGAAGTTTACATTTCAAGTTAGTCTCCCATACAAAAATTTTTTTTTACATACATTGTTATGTGACCCCAACTGCTCAGCCCATTCTGTGACAGCACACTCCTCCCCTTCATCCCTGATTCCCCATGAACATTCAACTAGCTCCTAACTCTCTCTGCCTTCCCATCTCACCTCTGGACAGAAGCTGCCCCTTTGGTCTCTTGTATCTATTTGACTAAGAGGCACATTCTTCTGAAGTATCACTTTATGTCCCACAGTCCAGTCCAATCCCTGTCTGAAGAGTTGGCCTCAGAAATTGTTTTACTTCCAGGGTGATAGAGAGTCCAGGGGCCATGCTTTCTGGGGCACCTCCAGTCTCAGTAAGACCATTAAGTCTGGTCTTCTTACTAGAATTTGAGTTCTGCACCCCGCCTTTCTCCTGCTCCATCAGGGACTCTCTGTTGTATTCCCTCTCAGGGTGGTCATTGGTGGTAGCTGGGCACCATCTAGTTCTTCTGGTCTCAGGCTGATGAAGTCCCTGGTTTATGTGGCCCTTTCTGTCTCTTGGGCTAATACTTTCCTTGTGTCTTTGGTGTTCTTTGTTCTCCTTTACTCCAAGTGGTTGGGACCAATTGATGCATCTTAGATGGCTGCTTGCAAGCTTTTAAGACCCCAGACACCACTCACCAAAGTAGGATGCAGAACATTTTCTTAATAAGCTTTGTTATGCCAATTGACATAGATGTCCCCTGAAAGCACGGTCCCCAGACCCCCCATCCCTGCTACTCTCTCTCTCAAAGTATTTGACTGTATTGAGGAAGCTTCTTAGCTTTGATTTAGTCCAGTTGTGCTAGCTTCCCCTGTAGTGTGTGCTGTCCTTCCCTTCACCTAAGATGATTCTGAAAAAGATAGTTTTAAATACCAGTTATGACTGTGGGACCAGTTGCAGAAATGAGGACTGTAATTGTTATGAGTATTTCTGCTTTATATGTGTGCATTAAATATTTTTGTTTTCTTCATTTATAAAATATAAGATGCAAACAGGGCTAGTGCACTTTTGGTTATATGTGTGTTTGTTGTATCATGTTAGCCCTAAGTATGACTTTATAATTGTCTTTATTCAGAGATTATGTATGGTTTAAGGAGATGTATACAGATGCCAAGTTGACAAGGGGTGGACTGTGATGGTTAAGGTTATATGTTAACTTGCCTGGGCCATGATTCTCAGTGGTTTGGCAGTCATATGATGTTGTGATCACTTCCATGATGGGATCTGCTGTGAGAAGCCAATCAGCTGACAGGGAGTTTCCTTGGGTGTGTGGCCTGCATTGAATATAAGTGGACATTCTGATAAGGCTCATGGGCTTTTTGTTCATGCTAGATACTGCAGCTGGCTTCTGTTGCTCTGACCTCTGGTTCTTGGGACTTGAGTTTGCAGTTTACCTGTGGTCTTGCCTGCTGATCTTGGGATTCATTGATCTTCGCAGCCTGTGAACAAGAGCCCTGCTCTCTGACCTGCAGATCTTGAGTTTGCCAGCCCCTGTGTCTATGTGAATCAGGGGGAGCCTCTATACAGACCCACGGACTTGGGACATTCCAGGCTCTACAACAGCGTGAGCCACTTCCTTGGTATAAATCTCTCTCTATATATATTTACATGCTTTACTGCTTTTGCTTCTGTAGAGAACCAAGCCTAAGACATTGACTGTGTGGATCATAGCAAATTATGGATAACATTGTGGAGAACGGGAAGTCAAGAACACTTAATTGTGCTCTTGAGGAACATGTACGTAGACCAAGAGGCAGTCATTTGAACAAAACAAGGAGATATTGCATGGTTTAAAGTCAAGAAAGGTGTGCATCAAGGTTGTATCCTTTCACCATACTTATTCAATCTGTATGCTGAGCAAACAGTTTGAGAAGCTGGACTATAAGAAGAACAAGGCATCAGGATTGAAGGAAGATTCATTTACAACCTGCATTATGCAGATGACACAACCTTGCTTGATGAAAGTGAACTTGAAGCACTGATGAAGATCAGAGACTACAGTCTTTAGTATGCATTACACCTCAACATAAAGAAAGCAAAAATCCTTAAAACTGGACCAATAAGCAACATCATGATAAAGGGAGAAAATATTGAAGTTGTCAAGGATTTCATTTTACTTGTTTCCACAATCAATGCCCATGGAAGCAGCAGTCAAGAAATCAACTGAGGTATTACATTGGGCAAATCTGCTGCAAAAGACCTCTCTAAAGTATTAAAAGCAAAGATGTCATTCTAAGGACTAAGTACTCCTTACCCAAGCCATCGTGTTCAATTGCCTCATATGTATTTGAAAGCTGGACAATGAATAAGGAAGACCAAAGAAGAATTGATGCCTTTGAATTATGGTGCCGCTGAAGAATATTGAATATACCATGGACTCCTAGAAGAATGAACAATTTGTTTTGGAAGAAAGTACAGCCAGAATGCTCCTTAGAAGCGAGGATGGTGAGACCTCGTTTCACAGTCTTTGAACACATAATCAGGAGGAACCAGTCCCTGGAGAAGAACACTGTGCTTCGTAAGGTAGATGGTCATAGAAAAATAGGAAGGCCCTCAACAAGATGGATTGACAGTGGCTGCAACAATGGGCTCAAGCATAACAGTGATTGTGAGAATGGCTCAGGATTGAGCAATGTTTTGTTCTGTTGTGCATAGGTCGCTAGGAGTCAGAACCCACTCAACGGCACATAACAAAAAAAATAACATAACGGGTGCCTACGGTATACCAGGCCCTTCAAGTAACTTAGAATGGAAACGTGATGGCAGGGACCTGCTTTATTTTCACTCATAGCACTTATCACCTTCTACCATATTATATATTTTACTTATTGAATTGTCTTGTTGTGTGTATTTCCTAACCGCTCCTACTACCTCCACTCCCCTGAAGAGAAGATAAGTGCCACATCTGTTTCACAAAGACCATGTCTGGCTTCCGGTGCAGAGCCTGGTAAGATGTAAATGTTCAAGGATCGATTGGAGTGTTTTGAGCGGAAGAGTGACATGATCTGACCTACTGTTTTCAACAGGCCTGCTCTGGCTGCTGTGTTGAGAAGAGACTGAAGGGAGGGTGTTGACAGTGGAAGAAGGGAAACCAGCTTGGAGGCTATGGCAATATCTAGGCAGGAGATGATGTTGGCTTGGACTAGGGGAGCAGCAATGCACAGAGTGACAAGTGGTCTGATTCTGGACGTATTTGAAGTTAGAATCACCAGGATTTGATGACAGATTCAGTGTGGGGTATGAGAAAAGAGAGGAATTAAAGATAACTTTTAGGATTTTTACCTAATTGTTCAGACATCTCTTTCTCCCCATAGAGCTATGAAATTCAGAGGAAGGCAACCCTAACTTCATCTACAAGAGTGGGCCTGACTTTTTAAGGGTGATCACATCCTCCTTGCCAGCTTTTGATTCAAAAATAGGCATGTGACCTCATTGTAGCCAATGGGATATGATATCTGCTGGGGCACTTCTCCATAAAAGAACAGCAGAATCAGTGTCTCAATCTTTTTCCTCTACTGTAGTTACGCCTGGAAGTGATACCAGGAACACATAGAACCGTCTTGCTTCCTGTCTGAGGATGAAGCCCGCATGGAGATTGGCAGACAGATGGAAAGAACTGATGCCCTTGGTGATATCCATGAACCACTGAATCTTCCAAGCCTACCTCTGAGCTTCCTTGTGTGAGATAATATATTTCTGTATTATTTAAGACAGCTTGAGGTGGAGTTTCTGTTACTCGCAAGTGAAAGCATCCTGACCCAGGACTCTCCATTGTAGGTTTTACAGCTTATCCTTTATAAATTGAAGTATCAGAGGATTTAGAAATGTTTCATGTATGTCCAAAACCACAGATTCTACACTATCACACACTTGGGTGGAGGAAAAAGACTGGAAAGGAAGCCAATTCCATGGTGACAGTAGGCAACAAATCATATGTACATTGATTTATGACATGAAGAAAACAAATCAGTTGTGGAGTTGTAAGTGCAAAACTATAGTGCCCTAGAGCAGTGCTTTTCCAACTACAGTTTGTGACCTACTGCCTATTGCTGTGGAGTTGATTCGGACTCATAGTGACCCTACAGGACAGAGTAGCACTGCCCCATAAGTTTTCCAAGGAGTGACTGGTGGATTCGAACTGCTGACCTTTTTGTTAGCAGCTGACCTCTTAATTACTGTGCCACCAAGGTTCCTGTGACCTACTAGTAGGTCATATAAACAATTTAGTAAGTTTAGACCAGCATTAAATAGAACAAATAGAATACAGTAGAACAGAATAGAATGTACTAGAAAGTATCAGAGTGCACAGCACATTGTTAGTTGCCTTCCAGTTGATTCCAACTCATGTTGACCCTTGTGTACAGAGTAGAACTGCTCCATAGGGTTTTTGACAATGACATTTTGGAAGCAGATCACCAGGCCAGTCTTCTCAGGCACCTCTGGGGGGGTTCAAACTGCCAGCCTTTCAGCTAGTAGCTGCGTGCTTAACCATTTGGGCCACCCAGGTATTTGCATAGCACACAGTAAGGAGTATTATCATTTTGTGGAACTTTTGTGCCAGTTAAATACTTACGTACATGTCCACTGAGTCATGTAAAACGTATGTCTTATTGTGGGTCTAGGTCAAAAATATTTGAGAACTGCTATCTAAAAATAAATTTAGGCACTCTCCCCTCCCTTTTTTTTTTTTCTACACACACTTACCGTCTAAGCCGCCAGCACTGATTGGTTGATTTGCTTTAATTATAAATATAAATCTAACATTTTTTCTAGTGAGAATTTTGTAACTATAATAAAATGTTCCTTCTCAAACAGAAATGATGCCCCAGACTCATGGAATCAATAGGGATCCAGGACACCGAGCTGAGCCCCTGAGAGCTCCTTAGGTCCCAGACTGAGTTCTTTGATGGAGCTTGCTCTTGTGCTTTTTCCCAGGGGTCTCTTCTGAACACTATCTCTGGTTTCTGCCTAATTCTTGCTTCTTATCCTGATGCTGGGGATGGAGACAAAGAAGATTTATTTCCATGGTATTGTTTGTGAAAGTATCCTGGTGTGGATGTGGATTCATAATAAAGCTGAATTTTTTAATACCAAAGAGATTAGATATCTCTCCCCAAATTCCAGTTTCCAATGCAATTAGTTGTTCATTAGAAGGCCCATCATGGGACATGTATTCCCATCAAGTGGCCCGACTTGTTCTGGGGGCTTTTATAAACCATAGATGTTCATGATATAAAAGGCTCAAGGCAAAGGCTCTATCTGTGTTCTGCGTTGCAGTCTTTCACCCCACCTTTAATTTCAGCTGCAGGGGCAGTAGACAGTTCTGTGAAGGTTTACAGCTACCTCAGTCACCCATCTGTGATACTCAATTTTCAGTCTCAGAACATTTCCCCATACCTGCTACAGAACATCTGCCTGTGTACAAGTCAGCCCAGAAGTGCCAGGGACTTAATACCCCTGGGCAAACCTCAAATGAGGAGATTGGTGCTCCAGTCCTTCAGGGAACAATTCTGGAAGGAATTTTGTATGCTTCTCAGAGGTTCTGGTAAAATTGAATCCCAGTCTGTAGCTGCGACCTTGATAATACACCCTTATATTCACTTTCCCTCCTTCACTGTTTGACTCTTCCATCTTTCCCCCTCTTGCTCCTTGGCATCACTTGCTTAAAACTAAACAAACAAATTTAAAAAACTACCCAAGTGCTTGTACAGGACTTTGCTTTTAGGGGAACTAAAAAAAGTCAAAATCAAATCAACAGCAACTGTTTTCGTTTTTTTTTTAATTTTTGGATTTTTTTGGTTTTTTTTGGTTTTAGAAGAAACTCTAAACTAAACAGAATCTCACTGACTTAAGGGAAAAAACAACTAAAGAAATTATTCCATGAACTCAAGCAAAGCTTTTGCAATGTGCTTTGCAAAATACTTATAGACAATTTTTTTTAAAAGAATAGAAATGAATTTAATAAATGAAGTACTTGGGGAAGTAGTCTCTGGGGGAACAAAAGGAAAGTGAGGTGGAAAACTCAGGAATGTGTATCAAAATTTAGTAATCTTATAGAATAGTGGTCAGTTATCTCTGTCCCAGTTTCCTTGTCTGCCTGGGAGCTGAAAGAGTTAAAAGTGGATACTTAGCAACTGAGAACAGTATAGACTGGTACGCCAGACATACCTTTCAATCCCAACCTGCTATTGAGAGAGATGCCAACAACTGCTGGCTGCACCTTTACACTAGATAATATCTCCAGGTAAAACTGGGGAACTGAGGATGTCAAAATCTATTCTGGGCGACAGTCTTTCACAAATAAAGATCTGAAAGGAAAAAGAGAAAAAAATCCATTAGAAAAGTACAGTAATTTTAGAAATATCATATTATTGTTTTTGAAATATAGAAACATTTTCACTTATTTTGAGACATTTGAAAGACAATTAATGCAAGCTCTAATTTATAAAATATATTTGCTTGTCAAAATGCAGCATCCTTCTCAAATGCTCACAGAAATGCAACCTGGTTTATTAACCCAATGGTTAAAAGAGTTTGTTAGGCAAATTGGTCTGGTAAAAAATTAAAAACAGCTTGTAATGTATGATATCAATTATTCCTAAGTTAATGAATGCTTGAAATAGTATATTGCTATAAGCATTTTTAATAACTTCCTGTGTTCTTCTGTTCGTTGTTTATGGAGAAAAATATATTTTTTAAGTGGTCAAACCTCGTCCAGCCTTGTTTTAGAATATTACAAATGATACTCTAATGATATTTGGATTAATGACATTCTCCTGCTCTGACACGTACTGACAAAGAATGACACATGAAGGCTGAGAACCTATAATTTTTTCTATATTTAACATTGGTCAGGCCCTTATTAGTGTCGAGTCAAGTTTTTGTTTCCAAATTTCTAGAGCGCTATAGAGGAGTTGGAAAAGATCCAAAGAGAAGCAACAGAAACCATTAGGAGGGAAGAGGATAAGACCTATGAAGAAAGGTTAAAGGAGATGAACTGGTTTCTCCTTGAAAAGGGCCAGCCGAGGACTGAGCTAATCATTTTCTTCAAGAACAGAGTAGTTTATTTGGAGGAGGATGCTAGCTGGCTTTTCTCTGTCTCTATAGAGATGAAAACCAGACAAAATTGGATTAAAATGCAACAAGGGAGCTCTTTTTGACCTAAGGCAGAACTCAGCTGCAAAGCTGATTAAACTCTGTCATTATCATCACTGGAGAGCTTTGAAAATATGCTCAACAGCCATTAGCTATGGGTAGTTTAGGCAGCTCACTGGAGGAGCAAATCCCTTTCAAGTCTATGTTTTCATGTTTCTAAATTCTTAAAAGCCAGTAAAGGTTTTAAGTTTAGAAAAGACCAGACGTCCCAGACTTGGGAACGAGGTCCTCAGAATATACCATATTTCATTCTGAAGCTGGAAAGAGTCAACATGGAATGATATATGCTGAAATAACCCAACTCTAAGAAATCGTTTGCAAATAAAACTAGTTTCCCCAAATTTCATAAAGGGACTAATGGAAACCATGTAGAACGTATCTAAGGAGAAACTGGGATTGAATAACATTTATTACGTGTTTATTGAACACCTGCTATGTTTCAAGCAGTGTGCCAGGCACTGGAGGTTCCAAGTCAAATACCACATGGTCACTAACGAAACCAAACCAGTTGCCATCGAGTCGATTCCGACTCATGGCGACCGCACATGTATCTGAGTAGACCTGTGCTACGTAGGATTTTCAATGGCTGTGATCTTTTGGAAGTAGATTGCCGTATTTTCTTTTTGAGGTGCCTCTGGGTGGATTTGAACGACCAGCCTTTCAGTTAGTAGCTGAGTACGTAACGTTTTGTGCCACCCAGGGACTGCTAAACCAAACCAAACCAACCCGTTGCCATCGAGTCAATTCCAACCCATGGTGACCCCATATGTTACAGAGTAGAACTAAGCTCCATAGGGTTTTCTTGGCTATAATCTTTACAGAAGCAGATTGCCAGGCCTTTTCTTCTGTGATACCACTGGGTGGATTCAAACCTGCAACTTTTTGGTTAATAGTCAAGGGCAAACCGTTTGTGCCACCCAGAGATTCCTACCTCCTGGGAATTTACAATCTGGTGAGGAAACAGACATGTTACTGGCTAATCCTATGACAGGGAGAAGCACAGGGCTCTGAGGGAGCTCCTGAGTGGGACCGCTAGTCCAGAAGGGTGTTCAGGGAAGGCTTCCCAAGAAGGTGCCTGGAGATGAGTTCTGGAGATAGATTAGGTGTAAAATTGACACAGGAGGGGTTTCCTGTAGAAAAGAGGATGGATATTGATGGAAGAATAATAATACCAAGAACTAACATGTGTTTGGTGTTGACTGTGTGCCGGGCACTATATCAAATGCTTAATCAACATGATTTTATTTAATCATCATAACACCCCTCGTTTATTCATTTATAAGATATGTGAGTACCTGCTCTATTCCAGGAACTATGCATTCATTGATGAGTCAAATAAACACAGATTCTGCTCTCCTAGAGCTTAGAGTATAGCAGAGGATGCTATACAATTATCAAGCAATAGTAGAAGTGTGGTGAATGTAAAAGAAAATTTGTTAATTATAAATATTTGTAATTTACTCTGCCAGCTATTAAAGAGAATTTTACTTTTGCCCTCTAAGCTTCTCCCACCTCCCTCCCTCCCCAACTCCACTCCAGGGAGAATGTCTCTGTCAGCTGGGTTCCTGAGCTGTTCTGATGCCAAATCCCCTTAATGGGTAGAGAGAGACTAAATTTTAAAAGTGAGGAGGAGCCATTTGTGCAAGGGGGTAAAAAAAAGAACAGAAGTTGATGAAAATAATTTATAATAAAATAAAATATTTACATTATTGCTTTTACAGCTTTATTGAAAACCTTATTATATTTCAGAAACTGTTAATACATTTTACCAGTATCATCTCTTATACCAGTTGCCGTTGAGTTGATTCCAACTCATGGTGACTCCATGTGTATCAGAGTAGAACTGTGCTCCATAGGATTTTCAATGGCTAATTTTTCAAAAGTAGATCACCAGGCCTTTCTTCTGAGGCACCTCTGGGTGGACTTGAACCACCAAACTTTAGTTTAGCAGCCAAGTGCTTAATTGTTTGCACCACCCAGTGACTCCTATTATCTCTTATAGTTCTCCAAAAAACTGAATGTAAGAAGTACTGATTTTATTGCCATTTTACAGATGTGAAAGCTGAGGCATAAAGAAGTTAAGTAATATTCCCAAGGTTACAGAGTTAATACGTAGTATAGCCAGTATTCAAAATCAGATAGTGTGGCCCCATGGCCCATACTACCTTCAAGAGAGATCATTGGGGCAGTACTGAGAGGTGATATCGAGAGGCAGGATAACAGCAAAATGAATGCTGTGAAGTGTTATTAACTGGATTCCCTTGATATTCTTCAACTGATTCTAGTAAAGAATTGAATGACTCTTAATTGTTACTTTTAGTTGACATATTATGTTTCTTTGAGGGTGACTCTGTGGTGGGATTGCGCTATGCAGTACACCAGTTTTAATTTGGGACGTACAATATATAATTGCTCACTGTGGTATGTGCAATAAAGGAAACACACAGGGAACTATATGAGCATAGACAGAGGTTCCCAATCTGGCCTATAAGGTCAGGGACGCTCTCCTGAGGAAGTCACATAAGAGCCTGATCTGAAGGCTGAGTAATGGTTACCAGGTGCCACAGAGTCGGTTTGACTCATGGTGACCCCATGTGTATGAGAGTATAATTGTGCTGCACAGAGTTTTTAATGGATGATGTTTTGGAAGCAGGTTACCAGGCCTTTCTTCTGAGGTGTCTGGATTTGAACCTCTGACCTTTCCATCAACAGCCTAGTGTGTTAACCATTTGTACCACCTGGGGACTCTGTTGAGGTACGTATCAAAAAAAAAAACAAAAAAAAAACCCAAACCTGTTGCCTTCCAGTTGATTCCAACTCATGGCGACCCATGAGTTATAGAGTAGAGATGCTCCATAGGGTTTTCTTGGCTGTAATCTTTACAGAAGCAGATTGCCAGGCCTTTCTTCTGGCACCACTGAGTGGATTCGAATTACCAACCTTTAGGCTGGTAGTCAAGCACAAGCTGTTTGCTCCACGCAGGGACCTTATTGAGGTAGGTGGGGATGTTAAATCATAGTACCATTCCCTGAGGCAGAGAACATGGAAAGAGGATCGGATTTGTGAGAGAAAGATTGTGAGTTTGATTTTGAAATCTTGGGCTTGAGATTGCTTGAGATATTCGAGTAGGCAGTTAGATATATGAATCTGGAATTTAGAGGAGACGTGTGGAGGACTAAAGGTATAAATTTGACAGTTTTCTGGGTATAGGTAGTGTTATGTGTTGATTGTGTGCCCCAAAAAGTTATGCTTAAATCCCGACCCCCAGTACCTGTGTTTGTCATTTATTTGGAAATAGCATCTTTGAAGATGTAATTAGTTAACATGAGGTCATATGGTGGGCCCTAATCCAATATGACTAGTGTCCTTATAAGAGGAGGAGAAGAGACAGAGACAGAAAGACATAGAGGGAAGATACCATGTGAAGACAAAGGAGTTATGATGTTATGAGTCTGGGACTACCAGAAGCTGGGAGCCTTTGGAAACAGTGTGACACTGCCAACGCCCTGCACTTGTATTTCTGACCTCCAAAAGTGCAAGAAAATAAAGCCACCCACTTTGTCATGCTTTGTTACAGCAGCCCTAGGAAACCAATACAGCCAGTGATTGAGGCCAACGAACTAGATGAGATCATTTAAGAAGAGAGTATTGGATGTGAAGAGAAGTTTAAGAAGTGAGCCCCGATGAGAAGGATGAACCCACCAAGCTGACTGAGGAGGAGAAGCCATGCAGTAGGCATGTAGCAGCACACAAGACAAGGAAGTAGAATGTCTCCAGAAGGGACGAGTGATTAGCTGTGTCCAATGCAACTGAAGATCAGTAAGACGAAGATTGGAAGGGGCTTATCGGATTATTCTAAGAGAGTTGTTGGGTGGAGTAATAAGGATGGAAACCAGATTGGTGTAGGTGGTGTTTTAGTGGGAGGTGAGGAATTGGAGAAAGAGCGTGTGGGCTCCTCTCTTTAAAGTCTGCCTGTGAAAGGGAGGAGAGTGATGGCAGGGCAAGCTGGAGGCCAAAGTGAATTTGAGAGAAAGTTGCTGTTTGTTGGTTTTTAAGACTGGAGAGATTAGAACTCATTTAAATGCTGACAGAAAGGTTTTAGAGAAGGAGGGCAGGTTGAAGACACAGAAAGAGAAGGCTGAAAAAATAACAGTTGCTGTTGAGTCACCTCTGACTCATGTCGACCCCATGTGTGTCTGAGCAGAGCTGTGCTGAGTAAGGTTTTCAATGGCTGATTTTTTGGAAGTAGATCACCAGTACTTCCTTCGGAGGCACCTCTGGGTGAACTCAAACTGCCAACCTTTCTGTTAGCAGCTGAGCATATTAACTATTTGCACCACCTAGGGACTCCAAAAGAAGGTTAACCCATTGTTTATGGTTCTGAGAAAATAACAGAGAATAGTATTCAGAGTATGGGAAGAGGGAAGCTCTTATATCTTCAAGGAGGGAAAGAGAATCTGGGTAACGTAGTTCAGAGTACTCCCTTCTGATGGCTTCTATTTTCTCTATGATGTAGGAAATGAAGTTATCCGCTAAGAGTAAATGGCAGGGTCAACCACTTAAGGACTGTGGAGAAGGTTTGAAGCAATCATTATAATGGTGGACTCACGAACTGATTAGAGAAACATGTAATAGGGATTCTGGAAATATTGAGAACCTAATCAAGGATAATAAGAATGCACGGTGGCACCAAGCCACAGTATTATGTGATTTTCTCCAAAAACATCGAATAGACCTGACAGGCTAACTGTTGTAGCAAACAACCACAAATCTCAGTAACTTAATATAATAAAACTTTATTTCTTACTCATGTCTTAATCAAATGGGGGTGGATATGGATTGGGGCAGGAAATGCTCTGCTCCTAACAGCATTCCGCGGCTCAAGCTCTGCCATCTTCTAGGGCTGTAGAGTCTTCCACTGGATTCAGTCAAAGAATAGGTATCTCAGTTACCTAGTGCTGCTGTAATAGAAACATCACAAGTGGGTGGTTTCAAAAAATAGACATTTATTTTCTCACAGTTCTAGAGGCTTAACATCCAAATCAGGATCTCGACTGTATTGACTCTTTCCGTGTGGTTAGTCCCAGGCTTTCCTTGGTTCCTTGACTCGTAGATGATCCTTGTGTGGCATCTGATTTAATTAAGATAACAAAACCCTATTTCCAAACGGGATTAAATACACAGGTATAGGGTTTAGGGTTCCAATGCGTATTTTAGGGGGACACAATTCAATCCATAACAACAGCAAAAGAGAAAACGTGTAAGATCTTGTGGGAAGTTTTAGGGACCAAGCCTGGAAGTGGTCTACATCATGTCTGTCCATATTCCATTGCCCAGAATTCAGTCACATGATCCTACCTAAGTGCCCCGGTGGCTCAGAAATGCAGCCTATTAGGGTGCCACAGAAGGAGATAACGCAGGTATTGGTAAACAATTAGCCAGTATCTACCACAGATTGGTACTATTATAATTTCCAGTTTATATTTGAGGAACTGAAGCTGTGGCTCAGAGAGAGGAGCCCTGGTGGTGCAGTGGTTAAGAGCTCAGCTGCTAGCCAAAAGGTGGGCAGTTCAAATCCACCAACCGCTCCTTGGAAACCTTATGGGGCAGTTCTACTCTGTCCTATAGGGTCGCTATGAGTTGGAATTGACCCAACGGCAATAAGTTTTTGGTTTTGGTGGCTCAGAGAGAGAGGCTAAGTAATTTGCCTAAAGCCACATATCTAGCAAACAACAGCTGGAATTTGAACCCAAGTCTCACTGATTACAGCACCTGAACTCTTACCTACTATGTATGTAAGTAGATATGCACATGTTAATTCGTATAAGGCAGACAAAGAGATACAAAACAACATTGTGCAGGGATTCAGAGAATGAGGTGCTCACATTCAGTCAGATGGGGTGAGACTCAGGATATTCTTTTTGGAATTGAAAGGTAGTATAGTGTATCTGACAGACTCATGGACTCCAGAGCCAGCTAGCTGGATTTGAATCTCGGTTCCATCTCTCATGAGTTGTGTACCTTTGGGCAAGTTATTTACCTCTTTGTTGTTCAGTGTTTCTCATCAGTAAAATGGTGTTAATAATATTACTTACCATATAGGGTTGTATGAGGATTAAATTAAATTAACATATGAACACCTGCTGATATTACTACCAGGTCACTTTTGAGATGGATATTTAAGTACTGTTTTGGAGGATTTTATCTTAGAAAACTAATAGAGAGATACTCAGGTTTGTTATGCATAAACTTGTTTAGTTTATTGCAAGGTAGTCATGGCAAAGTACATAAGTAAGACCTTATAGCATTCATTTAGAACTAAAGAATCAGAATTAATAATTACAATTACAATGTTAGTTCAAAGGTTAGAGTCCAAGTCTTTAGACTACAGGCTTTTACCTCTAACAAGAGGTATCTGGAGGAAGGCTTAACCATGGCTCAAACTTAGAGGAGGTCCCTCTTAGCTAGGGTCTGAGGTCAGCGGCAGTAGGCAGAGTCTCACCTCCATCTCTGTCTTCTCTCAGTGAGTGAGCAGAAACTTAGTGTTTATGTGTGAATTTGTCATCTTGGCTCCACACCGCTAATGCCAATGGGATGTCAAAAGACTAGTATGTTATGTTTTTTCTCCAGGGTTAGAGAGTGGCCAAATGACTCATTTTTTCTTCAAGGTTAGAGATTAGGGAGGTTGTTTAGATATTATGTTTTCTGCTGTCACAGCATGCTGAGTCAAAGTGAACTTAAAGGTTGTTTACGTTCTTTACATCTTCACATGCTTCTATGTTGCTATGTCTATGTTCAGAAATTTTCTAAATAACTTTCTCATGACTGACAGGTTTCTAATGACTTATAGTTAATGCTAAAGAGCCTTACAAAGGTAGATATTTTTCTATTTCTAAATTCATATTATGAGTGCTTATACATATGTATGTTGAAAGCATAATAGTGACTTATATGACTTATATGAGATTTGAGATCATTATAGAAACGTGCAGAATAAGTATAAATAGAGTTCTATAGTGGGGGAGGTGTCTAAGTGGGAAGTTTATTGAAAAAGGATGAATATGAGGAAGCGAAAGGTGTTCAGAAAACTACTGCTTTTCCGGTTTGACTGAGGCAGAGGCTACGTGTTGGAAATAAAAGACACTGGAGCTAGAACATTTGGTGGATACCATTTTGGATGCCCAGCTAAAGAATGTCTACATAATTCCAAGAAGAACAGGGAACCTCTGAAGGTCTTTTGGGAAAAGTATCTTGCAGCCATTTAGGGTGAATTATAGTGGGAAAGACTCAATTTGCACTCAGGGAGTAACTTTCTTTGTGAAAAGTGTTTCCTAAGTAGTCTCTCATACTGGCAAGCAAATGTGTTGACCAACTGACAGAAGTATTTGGTTCTATTTGGCAGTCATATTCCTCAGGGTAAATTAATAATGTAACTTTAAGGTTACGGGGTTGCCATGAGTCAATCAACTTGACTGCAACTAACAACAACAACAAGGTTTGTAAATCAGTCCATCTGTCCATTCATCTATCCATCAATCACTTTGCTTGTTACTTTAAAATGTTTTTTCTTTTAAAAGGATCTAAGAGTTAAAAACATATGCAAATGAAGCAGTTAAATAAATCAGAAATGAAAATCAAAAATCATATAGGAAAAATGAGAAAGTAATTACTTCTGATAAGGACCTACAATAAAATGATAAATCCAACTAATCATTACGTTAGCTCTGAGCTTCCTAAAAGCCAAAACCCAATCCACTGCCTTCAAGTCCCTATAGGACAGAGTAGAACTGCCCCATAGGACTTCCAAGGGTGTAATCTTTATGGAAGCAGACTGCTACATATTTCTCCGTGGAGCAGCTAGTAGGTTCGAACAGCCAAATTTTCAGTTAGCAGCTGAGTGCTTAACCACTGTGCCACCAGAGCTCCTTACTCCTAAAAGCAGGTAGGCATAAAGAGAGTCTGAATTCTACAATATTTATTGTCTTAAAAGAAACTTTACTAGATTTTTAGGTAAGACTAGTTTTTTCTATCTGGATTTCAAAGTGTAATAGAAAATGGCATACACCTATTGAAGTCTAGTTTTTAGACAATGCAAAATCATTTGTCATACAGTCATTTCTAATGACTACTTGGCATGAGCAATCCCTCAGAGCGTGATCATTCCTCTAAACGGACAGAGAAGATTTTCTGAACCAAGGACTTGAAAAGAAGTATCATGAGTATTCATAATTTATATATATATATATATATATATATTCAGGCATAGTAGCAATAGAAAGGCTGTATTTTGACTGTCACAGAGGATGAAATCACCACAGAACTAGTCCGGCTAACTTTCCATTAGAAGAGTAAATCTACTTTTCTCACCTTACTTTTAAAATGAGAGATATTTTCACATATAGAAAAATACAGAAAATAATAATGAGTATTCATGTTTCCACTGCCAATATTTAATAATTGTTCCTATATTTTCATATTTGAATCAGTTTATTTTAAAGAAATAAAGCTTTAAATATAGAGTTGAAGCCTCTTTTTCTTTCATAAGTCGTTGCCTTTCTCTGCTAGAGGCAACCAGTATCATGAAGTTGGTATGTATCCTTCTCATCCATGTCTTTAGAGTTTTACTTTAGAGGTATACATATATATATATATATAAACAATATATGGAACTGATTTTTGTGTGTTAGAATTTCACATAAGTGATATCAAACTGGAGGAATCACTATATAAATTTTTTATCCATTATTATGTGTTTGAGATTTATTCATCACCATCTACACGTAGATCTTGTTCATTCAGTATTCTATGTTGAATATGTATATATGCTTACCTCCAATTAATATACATATGAGTTGTTTCCAATTTTTTATTTTTACAAATAATACTGCATTGGATATCCTTATACAGATCTCCTGGAGAGCCTGTGCAAGAGTTTCTTTTGTGAATATACTTAGAATTGAAATTGCTGGATCATGAGGTATGAATATATTAAACTTTATTAGATATTGTCAAATTGCTCTCTGAGCTGGTTGAACTACTTCACACCACCATAAGCAGAATATTGGAGCCCTGGTGGCACAGTAGTTAAGAGCTCAGTTGCTAACCAAAAGGTCAGCACTTCAAATCCATCAGCTACTCCTTAGAAACTCTGTGAGGCGGTTCTACTCTGTTCAATAGGATCTCTATGAGTCAGAATCAATTTGTTGGCAATGGGTTTTGATTTGTTGTTAGTTGTTAGGTGCCGTCCAGTCGATTCCAACTCTTAGAGGCCCTATGGACAACAGAATGAAACACTGCCATCCTCACAATATTTGTTATGCTTGAGCCCATTGTTGCAGCCACTGTGCCAATCCACCTCCTTGAGGGCCTTCCTCTTTTTCTCTGACCCTCTACTTTACCAACCACGATGTCTTTCTCCGGGGACTGGTCCCTGCTGATAATGTGTCCAAAGTATATGAGATGAAGTCTCACCATCCTTGCTTCTAAGGAGCACTCTGGATGTACTTCTTCCAAAACAGATTTGTTCATTCTTCTGGCATTCCATGGTATATTCAATATTCTTCACCAACACCATAATTCAAAGGCATCAATTCTTCTTTGGACTTCCTTATTCATTGTCCAGCTTTCACACGTATATGAGGTGATTGAAAACACCGTGGCTTGGGTCAGGTGCACCTTAGTCCTTAAAGTGACATCTTTGCTTTTTAATACTTTAAAGAAGTCTTTTGCAGCAGATTTGCCCAATGCAATACGTCTTTTGATTTCTTGACTGCTGCTTCCATGAGCATTATTGTGGATCCAAGTAAAATCAAATCCTTGACAACTTCAATATTTTCTCTGTTTATCATGATGTTACTTATTAGTTCAGTCATGAGGATTTTTGTTTTCTTTATGTTGAGGTGTAATCCATACTGAAGGCTGTGGTCTTTGATCTTCATCAGTAAGTGCTTCAAGTCCTCTTCACTTTCAGCAAGCAAGGTTGTGTCATCTGCATAACACAGGTTGTTAATGAGTCTTCCTCCAATCCTGATACTCTGTTTTTCTTCATATAGTCCAATTTCTCTGATTATTTGTTCAGCATACAGATTAAGTATGGCGAAAAGATACATCCCTGACTCACACGTTTCCTGATTTTAAACCATGCAGTATCCCCTTGTTTTGTTCGAACGACTGCCTCTTGGTCTATGTACAGGTTCCACAGGAGCACAATTAAGTGTTCTGGAATTCCCATTCTTGGCAATGTTATCCATAATTTGTTATGATCCACACAGTTGAATGCCTTTGCATAGTCAGTAAAACACAGGTAAATATCTTTCTAGTATTCTCTGTTTTCAGCCAAGCTTCATCTGACATGAGCAATGATATCCCTTGTTCCACATCCTCTTCTGAATCCTATTTGAATTTCTGGCAGTTCCCTGTTGATGTAGTGCTGCAACCACTTTTTAATGATCTTCAGCAAAATTTTACTTGTGCGTGATATTAATGATATTGTTCGATAAATTCCACATTCTGTTGGATCACCTTTCTTTGGAATGGGTGAAAATATGGATCTCTTCCAGTCAGTTGGCCAGGTAGCTATCTTCCTAATTTCTTGATGTAGATGAGTGAGTACTTCCAGCGCTGCATTCATTTGTTGAAAGATCTCAGTTGGTGTTCCGTCAATTCCTGGAGTCTTGTTTTTCATCCGTGCCTTCAGTGTAGCTTGGTTACCATCAGCTCCTGATCATGTGCTACCTCCTGAAGTAGTTGAAGGTCCACCAATTATTTTTGGTACAGTGACTTTGTGTATTTCTTCCATCTTTTTTGATGGTTCCTGTGTTGTTTAATATTTTCCCTGTAGAATTCTTCAATATTGCCATTTGAGGATTGAATTTTTTCTTCAGTTCTTTCAGCTGGAGAAATGCCGAGCATGTTCTTCCCTTTTGGCTTTCTAACTCCAGGTCTTTGCATATTTCATTACAATACTTCACTTTGTCTTCTTGAGCCACCCTTTGAAATCTTCTGTTCAGCTCTGTTACTTCATCATTTCTTCCATTTGCTTTAGCTACTTCACGTTCAAGAGCTAGTTCCAGAGTCTCTTCTGACATCCATTTTTGTCTTTTCTTTCTTGTCTTTTTAACCTCTTGCTTTCCTCATGTATGATGTTCTTAATATCATTCCACAACTCGTCTGGTCTTCGGTCATTAGTGTTCAATGCATCAAATATGTTCTTGAGATGTTCTCTAAGTTCAGGTAGGATATATTCAAGGTCGTCCTTTTGCTCTCGTGGACTTGTTCGAATTTTCTTCAGCTTCAGCTTGAATTTGCATATGAGCAATTGATGGTTTGTTCCTCAGTCAGCCCCTGGCCTTGTTCTGACTGATGATATTGAGCATTTCCATCGTCTCTTTCCACAGATGTAGTTGATTTGAATCCTGTGTATTCCATCTGGCAAGTATAGTTTGGTTTGGTAGTAGAATATTAGAGCTCCTGTTTTAGGCTAACGCTTTATATTGATATACACTTTAATTTTTATAAATATGGTTAAGTATGAAACAGTATGTCATTGTTTTTATTTCCAGCATTATTGGTGAAGAATTTTATCTTTTCATATGCTTATTGGCCATTCAGGGATGTTCTCTGTGAATTGACTGAACAAATCCTCTACCTATTTTTGTAACTAACTGGTTGGTTGGTTAATTTGTCTTATTGATTTCTATAAGTGCTATGTAAGATCTTCTTATAATCTATTTTTGGATTATGTGAGTTTTAAATATCATCTGTCTGTAACTTGTTTTCAAATATATTGATGGTGCCTTTGAGCTACAGAAGTTTTCAATGATACCAACCTGAAATGTGATATAGGACAAAAGTCACCAAATGATGCATAGTTCCCACTTTTGTTAGACAAATAAAAATATGCCTGCCTTTGTTAATTTAGTTACTTTTGAGAATAACTAAAGTTTGGTATGACCTATTAGGATAGGTGGGGCAAAGGAAATAAACTTGCCTTAAGGAATATTTTACAAACAGCAACCTGGGGGAGAAGCCATTTACGGATAAGCATATGGAAGTCACAAGTCCTTTCTTACAGGCATGGAAAAGAATTACTGAAAAATGCACTTAGGGTATTGAAGAAGATCTGAAACATTTTTCAAATTATAGTATGCTCTAGAAAACATAGCAAAAATTTCTTCTGTAGAAGTTTATGGACAGATTCTGAAAACCAAAACCAAATCTGTTGCTATCAAGTCGAATTCCGACTCATAATGACCCTATAGGACAAAGTAGAACTGCACCAGAGGGTTTCCAAGGTTGTAAATCTTTACAAAAGCAGACTGCCACATCTTTCTCCCGAGGAGTAGCTGGGTTCAAACCAACAACCTTTCATTTTGCACGCCGGCATTTAACCACTGTGCCACTGACTAGGAGGATGCAAGTTTCATTTTTCTAGTGAACTTTAATTCACCTTTCTTCAGTAACAGGATGTGCCACAGGTCCATGGTGTGTTTATGGCCTCTCCTTACAGTGCCCTGGCTCTGTTTAACTTTCTTTGACTAATATCCCTGAGCTCACAATTCTAAAAAACTTTTCATCTCTTTCCAATGATAACCAGTTAGATATCTTCACAGAAAAAAAAAATGACCTCAATTATAAAAATTACAAAACTCCCAGGAAAAAATTCAGCAAGAAACGTACACATGCACTCTACTGAGGAACACAGAAGATTTTAATTACTAGAGAGAAATGCTGTGTTCCTGGCTGAGGACACACATTATTGTAAAGATGGCAATTGTCCACAAGTTAATACATACACTTAACACAATTACTGACAAAAAATCTAAAGGATGTTGGCAAAATAATTCAAAAGTTCATCTGAAGAATAAACAGGTAAGAAAAGCCAGAAAATTTCTGAAAACAAGAGTAATAAATTATAATTGTCTTGACAGATCTTTAAATGTATAAAATTGATGGTAAAATACAAACTCCAAAAACATTTTAAAAAAATTATTAAATGATGAATGTGACATTTAAAATCAGTTTGAAATGGATGGACAGTTCAATATATGATGTGGCTAACCATTTAACCAATATAAAGTTAAATCACTACTTTGCAACATATGCCAGAATAAATTCCAGATGAAATAAGAGGTTAACTGTGAAAAATGAAACCATAGAATTATCTAAAGAATATAGAGCTGGATATTTCTGTATCTTTGGGAGTGCAGATGGCCTTTCTAAGGAAAGCCGGAGAACATAATAGAAAAAAAAAAAAATCAATAAGAATGACTATAATGGTTCTCCATGGTCATAATGATGATGATGATGGCAGTGATAAAGTTGAAAGGAAAATTACTATCTGGGAAAATTAGTATCTTTGATATGCAAATAAATTTCATGTCTAAAAGGATGTTGACAGAGTTATAATGTAGGGGGAGGAAGGAGAAAGAAAGGCATTCATGTTTTACTCTGCACATTTTTTTAAAAAAGGAAATATGGTGGGATTTTTACTTTTTACTTTTAATTTTTAATTTACTTTTTTAATTTTTACTTTTTCCTTTGTACAGTTTTATATAAATGTTTAAGGTTTTTATTTTTTAATAATAAAAATTAAATTTCAATTTTTTATAACAAACACATTCTACCTTGTGTGTCATAAAATTTTTTTTTAAAGGAACTCTAAGGCAGAAAAAAACTCTTAAAAATCAATTTACAAAGGGTGAGAATGGCTGCACAATTTGAAGAATGTAATCAATGTCACTGGATTGTACATGTAGAAACTCTTGAATTTGTGTATGTTTTGCTGTGTATATTTTCAACAACAATTTAAAAAATCAATTAAAAAAAGACATTTATTCCAATTGAAAAATCAGCAAAGAACATGACTATAAAAAAGCAGTTCATAAAAGAAGGAAAAATGGTCAATAAACATAATAAAGTATATTTAATGCCACTAGTAATCAAAGAAATAGAAATTAAAATAATCGTGAGCTATCACAGTTGTCTGTAAAATTGGCAAAGATTAAAGAGAAATAATATTCAGAGCTGGTAAAGGTTTGAGGAAATACATGCTCTCAAGCAGAGCTGATGGCAATGCAAATTTGTGTAGTAGTTCTAAAGGACAGTTTGGCAAATATATCAAAAGTCTTAAAACTGGCTACCGTTGACACAAAAATTTTACCTTCAGCAATTTTTCCTAAGAAAATAAACAAGTGCCCAAAGCCTATCCTGGTATTGTTTGTAAGAATGAAAATTGGAAACCATCTAAATGTTCATGAATAGGGGATAAGTTAAGTAAATGATAGCACATCTACAAAATGGAATATTTTACAGTCCTCAAATAAGTATGTAGATCTATATTTATTCAAATGGAAAAATGTCCATAAAATATTAAATGGAAGAAACAGGCTATAAAACACTATATATAACACGATCACATTTTTCAGAGTGTATGTGTGTGTGTGTGTTTATATACAAAAGAAATGTACCCCAAATTTTTAAGGTAGTTTTCTCTGGATGATAGGAGTACTGGTGATCTTGTTTGTTTGCTTTTTTCTTCATAATTTTCTTCATTTGATTTTTTAAAAATAAGCATGTATTCATTTATAATTAGAAAATAACAACGCAAAAATAAGCAAAAACAAACAAACAAAAAAACTTCTCTCTATCTTTGACCTACACCTTACCCTCTGGGGTGTCCCAGATTCTACTTTTGTTTGCCATATGTATATCTAACTATTAAGCGTTACAGGCTGTGATTCAAACAGATCTGTGATGAAATATAAGTCCTAACACTGATGAAATGGATAACTTTGGTTAAGTCTCAAGCTCTCTAATCCTTAATTTATGCATCTGTAGTTTAGGGATAGGGGTCCCTAAGTGACACAATTAAACACTGAACTACTAACAAAAAGGCTGGCGATTCAAACCCACCCAGAGTCACCTAGGAAGAAAGGCCTGGCAATCTACTTCCAAAAGGTCACAGCCTTGAAAACCCTGTGTGTGTGCAGTTCTACTTTGCAACACATGAGGTTGCCATGAGTTGGAATCTACTTAATAGCAACTGGTTTTTTGTTTTTTTGCTTTAGTTTGTTGTTGTTGCTGGTTGCCATCTAGTTGCTTTCCAACTCATGGAGACCCCGTACGTGCAAAGTAGAACTGCTCCATAGGATTCTCAAGGCTGAGACCTTTTGAAAACAGACCACCAGGCCTGTCTTCTGAGGTGCTTCTGGATGGGTTTGAACCACCAACCTTTCAGCTAGTAGTCAAGTACTGAACCACTTGCACCACGCTGGCACTTCTTTTGGTTTAGTTTAGGGATATAAAGACTATTTCAGAGGGTTATTAGAGGAGTTAATGTGGTGCCGAAAATATATGAGCCCTATCTTAGTTTCCTAGGGCTACCATAACAACGTATCACTCAGTAGGTGGCTTATAAGGACAGAAATTTATTGTCTCACAGTTCTGGTGGTTAGAAGTCCAAATCAGGTTATCAGCCATGTTGATTCCTTCTGACTGCTCTGAAAAAGAAACTGTTGCATGCCTCTCTCCCGGGCATTCTTTGGCTTACAGCTGCAGTGTCACTTGACATGCTTTTTCTCTCTCTGGCTCTGAGCATCTTCTCTTTTATAAATACACCAAAAACAAAAAACAAACGCACTGTCGTCGAGTCAATTCCGACTCATAAGGACACCAGTCATATAGAATTAGGACCCAACCTACTCCTGGATGACCTCATGTTAACCTAACTGATAATATCTTCACAGACCCTAGTTACAAACACGATCACATTCACAGTTTCAGGAGTTAGGATTTCAAAATATCTTTTCTGGGGGACACAATTCAACATGCCAATCCCTAACATCTTTGAGACCCAGGGAAGAGTACAAATGGAGGTCCTCAGCTCATATGTTAAATAAAATATATTCTATTGCCTTACTTGAAGTACTATACATTCATAATGATAAAATTGAAAAATTGGTACAAAGCTATGCTTACATATATATCTATACCTGAAAGTTGGCAAAATATTAACAACTACTGAATTTAATTATTATTGCACATGTATAGATGTGCTGATGATAAGTTGGCCATATTTGTATGAATAATAAAATAAAAATACATGTAGTTAATAAATCATTGAGCATTTATCCCATAAGTTTTTTCTTGCCTTTACTTTATACTTATTTCTGCAGATAATAACTACCTCATCTTGTTGTTATAATCAAGATTTTTACTTAATTTGTTTTCTATTTGCAGTAAATACCCGAAGGATTAAAAATAAAATGTAATTTTATTTGAAGTGTACACAATTGCATATATTTGTTATTATATAACTTTATTTATTTTGCTGTTGTTGTTGAGAATATACACAGCAAAACATACACCAATTCAACAGTTTCTACATGTACCTTTTAGTGACATTAATTACATTCTTCGAGTTGTGCAACCATTCTCACCTTCCTTTTCTGAGTTGTTCCTCCCCTATTAACATAAATTCACTGCCCCCTAAGGTTCCTATCTATTCTTTCGAGTTGTTGTTGTCATTTGATCCCATATAGATAGTTCTTAAAAGAGCATAATGTTCAAGGCAAACATTTTTTACTAATTAAGCTAAACTACTGTTTGGTTTTAACAAGACATCAGGAGATATTTTTGGTTTAAGGTTTAAAGATTATCTCAGGGCAATAGATTCAGGGGTTCACTCAACCTTCATGGCCGCAGGATGTCTGGAGTCCATGAGAATTTGAAATTATGTTCTGCATATCCCCCTGTTTGATCAGGATTCTTCTATGGAATCTTTGATCAAAATGTTCAGTAATGGTAGCCAGGCACCACGCAGTTCTTCTAGCCTCATGGTAAAGGAGGCAGTTGTTCACGGAGGCAATTAGCCACACATTCTATTTCCTCCTCCTATTCCTGACTCTCTTTCTTCCCCTGTTGTTCCAGGTGAAAACAGACCAATTGTTGTGCCTGGATGGGCACTTGCAAGCTTTTAAGACCTCAGGCACTACACATTGAAGTAGGAGGTAGAATAGAAGCACTAAACATGTTATTACGCCAATTAACTGGGAAGTCCCATGAAACCATGACCCTAAACCTCCAAACCAAGAAACCATATCCCATGAGGTTTTTATTTGTACTTAAGCAGCCTCAGCAGCTACTTTTTTTTGTCATTGTTGTAAATATATCTATCACACAACTTTTACCAATTCAACTTTTTACAAATGTACAACTTATTGACAGCAATTATAATAATCATCTGTACCTACCCTACACTTAATCAACATGATAGTTCCATCACCGTTAAACCCCTTTCCCCCTTCCTGCTACCCCTGGGAACCACTAATAAACTTTATTCTCTATACATTTGTTTTTTCTTTTCTTTTCATATAAGTGAGGTCATACAATATTTTTTCTTTTGTGATTGACTTATTTCACTCAGCATAATGTTTTCTGGCTCTATCCATATTTGTAGCATGTATCAAGACCTCATTTCTCCTACTGGCTGAGTAGTATTCCATTTTATGTATGTACCACATTTTGAAGGCTTTGTCCACCTTTTGGCTATTATTTATAGTGCTACAATGAACATTGGTGTATAAGTCTCTGTTTGAATCTCTGCTTTCAAGTCTTCTGGAACTGCCTCACTGTTTTTCCACAACGGCTGCACCATTTTGCATTCCCACCAGCAATGGGTAAGGGTTCCCATTTCCCCACATCCTCACCAACATTTGTTTTTCTGGTTTTTTTTTTTTTTTAATCTTAGCCATCCTAAAAAACCAAAAAAACCAAACCCGTTGCCATCGAGTCAATTCCAGCCATATTGGACAGAGTAGAACTGCCCCATAGGGTTTTCAGGGATGGCTGGTGGATTTGAACTGCCACCATTTTGGTTAGCAGCCTGCGCTCTTAACCTCTGTGCCACCAGGGCTCCTCAGCCATCCTAGTGGGAGTGAAATGGTATCTCATTGTGAGTTTTGATTCTCATCTCTCTGATGGCTAACGACACTGAGCATCTTTTCATTATTTGGTGGCTATTTGAATGTTGTCTTTGGTGAAATGTGTATTCAAGTCCTTTGTCCATTTTATGATTGAGTTATTTGTCTTTTTGTTGTTAAGTTGTTGAAGTTTTATATATATTTCGGATATTAGGTTCTTGTCAAATATATGGTTTACAAAGATATTCTCCCAGTCAGTAGCTTGTCTTTTCACCTTTTTGGTAAAGTCTTTTGATGAACAAAAGTTTTTAATTTTTATGAGGTCCCATTTATTTATTTTGTCTTTTGCATTTGTGCTTTTGTTATTACATAATCCATTGTTGGAAGCTAGGCCTGACAGCATTTTCTTGCCCCTGCATTTTCTTCTAAATACTTTATGATTTTAATTCACACATTTAGGTCCTTAATCGATTTTGAATTTGTTTTTGTGTATGGTATGAGGCATGGATCTTGTTTCATTTTTCTGCATGTGGAAATCCAATTTTCCCAACACCATTTATTGAAGAGACTCTTCTTTCCCCATCTAATGGACTTAGCACCCCTGTAAAAAATCAGTTGACCATAGATGTGTGGGTTTATTCTGGACTCTCAATTCTATTCCATTGGTCTATGTGTCTATTGTTATACCAGGCTGTTTTGATTACTGTAACTGTAGAGTATGTTTTGAAATCAGGAAGTGTGGGTCCTCCTATTTTGTTCTTCTCTTTCAACATTGCTTTAGCTATACAGGACCTCTTGCCATTCCATATAAGCTTGAGGATTTATTTCTTGATTCCTGTAAAGAAGGCTATTGTAATTTTAATTGAGATTGTGTTGAATTTATAGATTGCTTTGGGTAGTATTGACATCTTAACAATATTAAGTCCTCCAATCCATGGACATAGAACATCTTTTCAGTTATTTAAGTCTTCCTTAATCTCTTTCAGTAGTGTTTTATAGTTTTCATTGTATAAGTCCTTCATATCCGTGGTTAGATTTATTTCTAGGTATTTTATTCTGTTAGCTGCTATTGTTAGTGGAATTGTTTCCCTAATTTCCCTTTTAGATTTCTCACTGCTGCTGTATAGAAACCCAACTGATTTTTGTTTGTTGATCTTGTATCCTGCAACTTTGCTAAATTCCTCTCTTAGCTCTAGAAGTTTTCTTGTGGACTCTTTGGTATTGTCTATATATAGAACTACATCATCCATGAATAGAAATAATTTTACTCCTTATTTTCCAATCTAGATACCTTTTATTTCTTTTTCTTGTTTTATTGCTCTGGCTAGGACTTCTAATCTTCTAATACAATATTGACTAGAAGTGATGAGAGCAAGCACTTTTGTCTTGTTCCTTATTTCAAGGAGAAACTCTCAGTCTTATTCCATTAAATATAATGTTGACTGTTGGCTTTTCATATGCCCTGAATCACATTGAGGAATTTCCCTTCTATTCCAATCTTCTTTAGGGTTTTCATCAAGAAAGAGTGTTGGATTTTCTCAAATGCTTTTTCTGCATCCATAGAGATGATCATGTGGTTCTTTTCCTTTGTTCTACGCATGTGGTGTATTACATTGATTGATTTTCTAATGTTGAACCATTCCTGCATTCCTGGACTAAATCCCAGTTGGTCATGGTGTATGACTTTTAATCTGCTTTTGGATTCTGTTCATTAGTATTTTGTTGAGGATTTTTGCATCTATATTCATAAGAGGTATTGGCCTGTAGTTCTTTTTTTTTTTTTCTTTTGGTGTCTTTGTCTGGTTTGGGTATCAGTATTATGTTTACTCATAGAATGAATTCCTTCTCTATCTTTTGGAAGAGTTTAAACAGTATTTTCTGGTGTCAATTCTTCTCTAAATGTTTGGTAGAATTCCCCAGTGAATCCGTCTGGTCTAGGACTTTTTTTTGTTATATTTATCCATGCATTTCCCTTTATTAGGGGTCTTTCTTTATAAGTACAGCTTTTGATTACTCTCTTGTGTCTTTTCCCTTCCATCTACAGAATTCCCATTAGTATTTTTTGTAGGGCCAGTCTGGTGGATATAAACTCTCTCAGCTTCTGTTTGTCTGGAAATATTTTAATTTCATCCTCATTCTTGAAGGATAGTTTTCCTGGATATAGTATTCTTCATTGACAATCTTTTTCCCCCAGCACTTTAAATGTTGTTGTTAGGTGCTGTTGAGTTGCTTCCAACTCATAGTGACCCTATGTACAACAGAACAAAACACTGCCCAGTACGGCACCACCTTCACAATCATTGCTATGTTTGAGCCCATTGTTGCAGCCACTGTGTCAGTCCATCTTGTTGAGGGTCTTTCTCCATTTCACTGACCCTCTACTTTACCAGGCATTATGTCCTTCTTCAGGGAGTGGTCCCTCTTGATAACATGTCTGAAGTACGCAAGACAATATCTTGCCATCCTTGCTTCTAAGGAACATACTGGCTGTATTTCTCCCAAGACAGATTTGTTCATTCTTCTGGCAGTTCGTAGTATATTCAACATTCTTTACCAACACCATAATTCAAAGGCATCAATTCTTCTTCAGTCTTCCTTACTCACTGTCCAGCTTTCACATGCATATAAGGTGATTTAAAATACCATGGCTTGGGTCAGGCACACCTTAGTCCTCAAAGTGACATTCTTGATTTTTAACACTTTAAAGGGGTCTTTTGTAGCAGATTTGCCCAGTGCAATGGATTGTTTGATTTCTTGACTGCTGCTTCCATGGGCTTTGATTGTGGATTCAAGTAAAATGAAATCCTTGACAACTTCAATATTTTCTGTTTATCTTGATGCTTATTGGTCCAGGTGTGAGAATTTTGGTTTTCTTTATGTTGAGGTGTAATCAATACTGAAAGCTACAGTCTTTGATCTTCATCAGAAAGTGCTTCAAGTTCTCTTCACTTTCAGCAAACAAGGTTGTGTCATCTGCATACTACGGGTTGTTAATGAATCTTTCTCCAATCCTGATTCCATATTCTTCTTCATATAGTCCAGCTTCTCAGATTATTTGCTCAGCATACAGACTGAATAAGTAAGGAGAAAGTATACAACCCTGACGCACACCTTCCTGACTTTAAACTACGCAGTATCCCCTTGTTCTGTTCAAATGACTGCCTCTTGGTCTATGTACAGTTTCCTTATGAGGACAATTAAGTGTTCTGGAATTCCCATTCTTTGCAGTGTTATCCATAACTTTAAATATATCATTCTATTGCCTTGTGGCCTCCAATGTTTCTGAGGAGAAATTGGCACTTAATCTTATTGGGGATCCTTTGTAAGTGACTTTTTGCTTCTTTCTCACTGCTTTTGGGATTCTCTCTTTATCTTTACTTTTTGTTAAGTCTTTTTTTAATTGTACTTTAGATGAAGGTTTACAGAACAAATAGATTCTCATTAAACAGTTACTACACATATTGTTTTATAACATTGATTAACAATCCCATGACATGTCAACGCTGTCCCTTCTCAACCTTGGGTTCCCTATTACCAGCTTTCATGTCCCCTCCTGCCTCCTAGTGCTTGTCCCTGGACTGTTGTGCCTCATTAGTCTTGTTTTGTTTTATGGGGCTGTCTAATCTTTGGCTGAACGGTAAACCTTAGGAATGACTTCATTACTGAGTTAAAAGGGTGTCCAGGGGCCATACTCTTGGGGTTTCTCCAGTCTCTGTCAGGCCAGTAAGTCTGGTCTGTTTTTGTGAGTTAGAATTTTGCTCTACATTTTTCTCCAGCTATGTCCGAGACCCTCTGTTGTGGTCCCTGTCAGAGCAGTCAGTGGTGGTAGCCGGGCACCATCTAGCTGTATTGGACTTAGTCTGGTGGAGGCCGTTGTAGTTGTGGTCCATTTGTCCTTTGGACTAATCTTTCCCTTGTATCTTGTTTTTTTAATTCTCCCTTGCTCCCGAAGGGGTGAGACCAGTGGAGTATCTTAGATGGCTGCTCACAGGCTTTTAAGACCCCAGATGCTACTCACCAAGGTAGAATGTAGAACATTGTCTTTATAAACTGTGTTATGCCAGTTGAGTTAGATGTTCCCCAAGACCATGGTCCCCACAGCCCTCTGCCCAGCAATTCAGTCCCTCAGGGAGTTTGAATGTGTCTACTGAGCTTCCATGACCTTTCTTTGTACAAGTTGTGCTGGCTATCTTTACTTTTTGAGAGCCTAACTATGATGTATGTTGGTGTAGATCTCTTTGGTTTTATCCTGCTTGAAGTTCTTTGAGCTTCTTGGAATTGTAGATTCATGTCCTTCATTAGATTGGGGAAATTTTCTGTCATTATTTTTTCGAATGTTCTTTCTGTCTGTTTCTCTCTTTCATCTCCTTTTGCAAATCCCATGATGTGTGTATTAAATCTCTTGTTGTTGTCACAGAATTCCATTAAACTGTCCCCAAGCCCTCTTGAGTCTCCATTATTGTTTCTCTTCAGTGTCTGTAATTTTAACTACTTTATCTTCTAATTTGCTGATTCTTTCTTTCACCTGATTAAGTCCATTAGTAAGTCCTTCTCTTGAGTTTCTCATTTCAGTTATTGTCCCTTTCAGTTGCAATATCTCTTCTTTTAGATCTTCATTTTTTCTTGCATTGTTTTGCTTATTTCTTTTAGCCTTGTCTATGTTTTCTCTTAGTTCTTTAGTTATGTTTAATGCTGTTGTGCTATTATTCTTCCATTTTTTTCATTATTTGGTCATCCCTAGATGCACTTTCACCCCCTTTATCATGTTTATTTGAATGGGCCATTATTTCTCTGTTCTTTGTCTGTCTTGTGATGTTTTGTTGGGGCATTAGTATTTTTGAGGGTGTTCACTTTCTCTGTTTTCCCCATTATTTGGTATTTTCATCATACTATTTTTTGTAAAAAACTCTTAGGTGGGCAGAGCTTCGGTCTTTGCTTGCAGTTTCCTCTCCCCCTTTGTGGTAGCTCCTTCTCCCTCCCTGGTTTATTTAGGATTTGAAAGTTCCAGATCTTGGTTTTCAACTTTCAGTCTCTCTCACACACATCAGAGGACACCCCGTGGTCAGTCTGTCCAGCAGTGAGCACCACCACTCAGGTGAGATATCACGTACTAATCAATCTGTCCACCAGGGGGCGCAGTCCTCTTTCTCTGGTTTTTACTCCCTTCCTTCCGTTTCTGCAACAACATTTTAGTTGGGAAACCCCACCAACAAGCCCCCTTCGGGGTGGAGGTTGCCCTCGGGTTTTGCCTGAGGCTTTCTTCCCTGCTCTGTGGGCATTGTTTGTATCTGAGCTGGCATTCAGGGGAAACACAGGCAGACTTTCTTCTGTTTCAGGAGGAGGAAGGGCTGGCACTCTCCAGAAGGACCTCAGAGAGATCTTTCTTGTTGATTTCAGAGCCCCAGTGACCTGTGGTGGTTGGGGGAGCAGTCTCCACTTAGGCAACCCACCTCCTGACTCCACTGTAGGGAACCTCCTATTGGAGTTTGTATCAGTCCAGCAGCTGACAGTTACTGGTTGAGGGAGGGGTTATCACACTCCAAACAGACCCCTGGGGGATCTGCTTTGTTGCTATCAGAGCCTCCCTGTAGTATTTTTGCTATGGGTGTAGCTTCCATTAAAGATGTCTGCTTCATAGCACACAGAAGAAGCCTCAGTCAGCAGTCCTCAGTGCCAACTGGACAGATCCAAACTGATCACCAGGGAGGTCTGTCCTGTTGGTTTCAGAGGCCAGAGCTGTTGGGTGCACAGAGAGGCAAGTAGAATGCTAACTATGGGAGCAGACTCTACTTCGAGGGCCTTCTGTAGCAGTTTGCAACAGCCTGGCAACTGACAGATACTGGGTGGGGGTGAGAAAGTCATGCTCTGGTCAGATTCCCATCGAGATCTCCCTTGTTGCTGTCAAGAGTCCCCCTGGTAGATTGTTGGCTGTCAGCACACAGCACACAGCAGCCTCAGTCAGCAGTTCTTAGCACCCACCAAATGGGGGAGTAGACATACTTGAACTGACTCCCTGGGAAGTCTGTCCTGTTGATTTCAGAGGCCTGAGTTATGGGGTGTGCAGGGAGGCCGGAAGAGTGTTCATAATGGGAGCAGACTCCATTGCACAGACCTTCTGCAGAAATTCACAGTAGGCTTGTAACTGACAGTGTCCTGGTGGTGAAGGTGTTAGCACACTACAAATGAACCACTGGGGAGGTCTGCTTTGTTGATTTTAGGGCAGAATCTTGGGGTACTGTCTTTTGTACAGGCAGGGGCCGTGGTGGTCAGAAAAGGAAATAGGCTCCTTTTCTGGAGCCTCTTCCCCAGTTCACAGCAACTGTTGGCCTGCATGGCCTGGGGAGGGGTAGAGATGATGGGAGAAGCAATTTTCTTACCTTCTGTGACTCATTGTTGATTTGTTGATTCTTGCCTGTTTGCTTCCCCCCGCCCCCCCCCCCGCTGCTCTCCTCTCCTCCCCAATTCAGAGTCTCTCAAAGCCAAACACTATTTACTTGTTGTATTTCTAGTTCTATTTGTGGGGGAGGGTCAGAATGATGGTTTGTTTATACCACCATCTTCCTAGAATCCACATTTGCATATATTTTAATTTAAAATATTAAAGGAAAAGTAAAAAAAATTAATTATTTTTATTTATACTTTCAAAAGTTACTTTTCTTCTAAAATATTTTAAATTATATATTAAAAGGTAAATACAAATAATATCTTACAGTTTTAAAAATCAAATTTAAATAAAGCTGAATTCTTAAAATTTTGAAATCTTTTGAAAATGCAAGTTATTTTTGAAAATTCAATCTTATTAAATGCTTTATAAAAATAAAACTATTTGCAATTCTATTGCTCTATGTCCATTGAGTTGCCAGGGTAGAGTATTGGTATCATGATTTCACTCATATTATACCTGCCAGGGGTTCTCAAACTTTTTGGTCTCAAGACTTCTTTAAACTATTAAAAATTATTGTGGAGTCCATAAAGCTTTTGTTTATGTGGGTTACATTTTTTGATATTTACATGTTAGAATTAAAACTGACAAATTTTTAAAACCTAAGAATATATAAGTATGCATTTCATTAGCTGTCAGAGTAATAATGACATTATTACTAGTAAACTCCACTGTACAGCCTCTAGAAAACTCCACTGTACACTTGTGAAAGCATGAGAATGAAAAAGGCAAATATCTGTGATGGTTCATTTTATGTGTCAACTTGCTAGGCTTTGGTCAAACACTAGTCTAGGTGTTGCTGTGAAGTTATTATGTAGATATGATTAGCATTTACAATTAGTTGACTTTATGTGAAGAAGATTACCCTCAATAATGTGGGTGGACCTCATCCAATCAGTTGAAGGCCTTGTTTCTCAGAAAAGAAGGAATTCTCTCTAAAGACTATAACATGAAAATCCTGCCTAAGTTGCCAGCCTGCCAGCCTGCCCTATAGCTTGGACTTGTCAGCCCCAACAATCATGTGAGCCATTTCTTTAAAATCTCTCTCTCTCTTTCTCTCTCACATACAAACACATCCTATCCTATAGGTTCTGTTTCTCTGGAGAAACTTGATTGCTACAAGCTCTTAATATTATTAAGAAAATAGACTTTATTAAACCTTAAACCAAAAATAGTCCCAAAAGTCTTCTTAAAACCAAACAATAGTTTAGCTTAACTAGTAAAAGAAAGTCTGCCTTGAGCATTATACTCTCTTAAGAACTATCTATATGGAATCAAACTGACAACAGCAACTTGAAAGATTTCACCTTATGGGGTAGTGAATTTATGTTAATGGAGGAGAAACAACTCAGAAAAGGAGGGTGAGAATGGTTACACAACTCAAAGAATGTAATCACTGTCACTAAATTGTACGTGTAGCAACTGTTGGATTGGTGTATGTTTTTCTGTGTATATTTTCAATGACAACAACAAAATAAATAAAATTTAAAAATAACAATACTAAGAAGAAAATAGACTTAACGTACCTTGAAAGTGTTCCTGGGATTACAAAGTTCCTAGATCACACTGAGAACCAGTGATCTAGAACAAAGTACATACAAATTTAAGAGTAAATGAATTATTTAATTTTACAACATAATCCTTGGTCCTCACGTGGCACCGTTTCAAATCTGGTACTAATCTGTGACTACCTTTGCATCCATGGATTGGAATGTGTAGAGAAGCAAGAAAATGAACATTCATCACTACTGCTAAAAGGATATTTCATTATGCAAGTCTTTATTGCATTGGAGCTATCTGATAGGGAGGATTTGATACCTTACATAAACGTTTCCTCCATTGTCCCTGGGGCCCAGATGGTGTTAGTTCCTAGAGCTGTGCCAGCTCTGATTGTCACATTCCCAGTGCTACTTTCTGGGTGTTCTCTCTTCTGGCCAGTGACTTTTAAGTATCTTATTACTTGAAATTGAGTTTTATGTTCAGGAGTTTCCCTTTCTGTCTCCTTTCTTTTCTCTCCCTCTCCCATTTCTGGTGCCTATTCTTAGCTCCTGGAGACTTGCACAAATTACTGAGTGGAGTCATTAGGACAGTAGGTCCACTTCTGGTCTCCAATCTCAGCCTCCAAAGTAAGCTGGACCAGCCTTGGTTTGGGCACACAAAAACCATGGTGCTTGCTCCAGGGATGGTGAGAACTCATCTTCACAAGGATGCCCACTTGGCTCCTTCTCAGCACCTTGGGGCTGGTGATTCCTCCAGGATTACAGCTGTGACCTCCTTCCATCAGTGACATGGGGTAGAAGGGGTCCTTCTTGCTCTTGGTTTTCACATTGACTGGAGGAGTCTTGGAGTGGATCTGCTCCCTCTCTTTCTCTTTCAGTTAATTTCCTTACCTAAAAAAAAAAAAAAAAAAAACCTAGATCCTCCTCCAGGCCACTTGGAGTGGTTAGAAACTAGGAGGCAATTTGGCCTTCTCCTGCTATACAGTTTGGAGTAAAATATAAAAGGTCATGGCCCAAATAGCCTCTCTCCCATAGTTTTGTTGTTGTTACTGTTAGTTGCCACTGAGTTGGCTTCAACTCATGGCAACCTTATGTATAACAGAATAAAACATTGCCCAGTCCTGTGCACCTTCACAATTGTTGGTATGTTTGAGTCATTGTTGTGGCTATTTTGTAGTGCCTTTCAACCTAGGAGGCTCATCTTCTAGCACTATATGGACAATATTCTGTTGTGATCCATAAGGCTTTCATTGACTAATTTTCAGAAGTACATTGTCAGGCCTTTCTACCTAGTCTGTCTTAGTTTGGAAGCTCCACTGAAACCTGTCCACTATGGGTGATCCTGCTGGTATTTGAAATACTGATGGAATAGCTTCCAGCATAATAGCAACACTCAAGCCACCCCAATATGACAAACTGAGAGAAGGGGGGTGGGGCTTCCCCATACAGGCCTCAATTGCAAACTCTTCTGCCTCTCTTGGCTGAAAGCTCTTTATTGGAGGTGGTGGTGGGGCAGAAGAGGTACCTGTTCCATGTTTTCTCATCCCCTTTGCAAATCTGTTTGGTTTTACACCAGAGCCCTCGATGTTTGCCCTATAATTTTTTTTTTTTAACCTTTGTGTCTCTATTATGTTTTTGGCACATCCCCAATGGAACAAATGCAATTTTCATATCTCTGAGTCTGGTGGGTTTTGTTGTGGGGAGGAACATTGTATAACACATTGTTATTCTGCTATCTATACCTTATTCACCAGATTTTGTATTCTGTTCCATTTCCCTTTTGTGATGGTTAAGATTGTGTGTCAACTTGGCTAGGCCATGATTCTCAGTGTTTTGGCAGCCATATAATATTGTGATCACCCCATGATGAGATCTGCTATGAGTAGCCAATCAGTTGAGGGTGAGTTTCCTTAGGCGTGTGGCCTGCATTGAGTGTAGGCAGATGTTAAGGCAGTGCCTGGGAGCTTTTGCTTATTCTAGATCTTGCAGCCAGCTCCTGTTTGTCTGACTTCCAGTTCTTGGGACTTGAGCTAGCCACTTACCTGTGGTCTTGCCTGATGATCTTGGGATTCATTGATCTTCACAGTCTGTGAGCAACAGCCCTGCTCTCCAGCCTTGGGTTTGCCAGCCCCTGTGGCTACATGAATCAGGAGAAACCTCTTTCCTGACCCATGGACTTGGAACGTTACAGCCCCTACAACCGAGGGAGCCATTTCTTTAATGTAAATCTCTCTCTCTCTCTCTCTCTCTAGATATATATTTATACTCTTTACTGATTTTGCTTCTCTAGAGAACCCAGCCCAAGACAACTTTCTTGTTTGTAAAGATGATTTGTTAAACATTTAACTAATTATTGCTTATTTATGAACATAGATCAATAATAGGACCTTTGTGTTTGGTTACAGTCATTAGGGTCAATATAACTATTCTGCCCGTTTGCAGTGCAGGAACAAGTTCCAGGTGGAAGTAGGATACATGTGCACAGTGCACCCCAGTGCTCAGAGGAGGCCCACGAGACCGGGTTTCAGGCTTGTGGCTTTAGGCCGACCTCTATGCAGAAGGCTTTAAGCCACCCGGTCTCTCTTCTATCCAGTCCACCCAGAACCCTTCCTGGCTTACTTGTCCTAGTCACCTTGCAATTATTCCCTCCCTAGCCTGGCTATATACTTTCCCGAAGGCTTTTTCAAAGGGCCTGTTATGTGCACATCCTCCTAGCTTTTCACACTGAGGATTACTTCAAAGGCTCAGCAGCCCTGGGAAGGGAAGAATGACAATAAAAGAAATCCCAGCTGGAGAGGGGTTTGCTTTGGCAGTCGCTTGATTGTTCTGTAGGTGGGGAGGTACCTGCCTCCAAACTCTGCCAGCTCACTCACCCTTGCAGCTCATTACAGATGTTTTCTTTTGGTCTGTTTTCTTCCTGCCCCTTCTGAGGCTCTGAGCCCCGACTTTCTAGCAGGCTTATGTAAATTTCCGAGAGCTCTCAGCTGCTCCTGCCTCCACTGATTCCTTTATCTGCTGCCAACACAGGATTCTCCTAATCTTGCTCTCAGCCTCTGTGTCTATATGCAGGAGGAGAGGCTCAAACACTCAGAAGGTGAGGTCCTTTGCTATTTCATTCTGCAACTTATTTCAAGGCCATTGGGCATAGTGGAGCCCTGGTGGTGCAGTGGTTAAGAGCTCGGCTGCTAACCAAAAGGTTGGCAATTCGAATCCACCATCTGTTCCTTGAAAACCCTGTGGGGTAGTTCTACTCTGTCCTACTTGGTCTCTGTGCGTGGGAATCTACTCCATGGCAACGGGTTTTGGGCATAGCAGTTCTGAGTGGCTAAAGGATGAGGCCTATCTGAGAGCCTGCCCCATCATGGTGCTCAGTAAACACTTGTGGGCCTCAACTGAAATCTCAAAACCTTGCCTTGTGTATTATTATTTGTGTAGGGGTTGCAAATTTAAAAAAGAAAATTCAAATACCATGTGAATCAAACCAATCGCTGGCTGAGTTCAGCCTGCTGATCGTGACTTTACAACTCCTGACTGACTTGCCTGAACCAGGAATTCTTGACCCTGTTTAAATAATTATGACATTCTCTTGCAGTGTTTGTTTACTAAAGAAAAACTTTTGAAAAGACCTGAACTGTAAAGCCTATAAAACAGTCCACACAGCCACCAGGATAAGGGTCTGCTTAGACATCACAGGGATGTCTGCCCTTTAGTTAAAGCCAGAGGTCTGGCTAAGTTAAATATTGAGTTCTCGTCTTGATGATACCACTAAAACCAGTTGCTGCTGAATCGATTCTGACTCATGATGACCTCATGTGTGTCAGAGTGGAACTGTGCTCTATATGGTTTTCAATGGCCGATTTTTTGGAAATAGATCACCAGGCCTTTCTTCCGAGGTGCCTCTGGGTGGACTAGAGCCTCCAGCCTTTCGGTTAGCAGGAGAGCACGTTAACTGTTTACAACACTCAGGGACTCCTCTCTTGATGATACCAAATCAAACCAGTTGCTGTTGAGTAGATTCTGACTCATGGTGACCCTATATGCTGCAAAGCAGAACTGCATTCAATAGGGTTGCGATGTCACTGTATTTACAAGTTCTTAGTGAAAGACCATTTGGAGCAGAGTACAGCCCAGATACTTCTAATGGCATAATAACAGGCATTTATTACTCACAGAATAAACAGGCCAGGGATGAGTAGAACAGCACACATCATCATCAGCTTAGGTTCCCCGAAATTAGGCTCCCATCGACAGGGTTAGATCGCATCCAAGCATGCCCCAGTTCACGTCTTGGGAGGCGAACACCTAAGTAAGTTCCTCTCTCCCGGGATTAAATACTAATCAGATAGCTATGTCTACATGTCAAATAGCATGTACAGAGAATAGGCAGGGGAAGGGGCAATGAAAAAGGGCAATAAAAGGTAAAAGGGTATAATAAAAGTGGAAGGCCCCCTGTAACCAATGGACATCATTCATTGCCCCTGTTCAGGCTGTTCTAGATTTACAGGCATCAGAAAATGCCTTTTTACCCCACTAAGATAGTTTAACAGAGTTCTGGGTTTCTTCAGAGGGCAATCATCTCCCCCTAAGGCACATACTTTACCTTGTGCCCATTAGCAGCTAAGGAGATGGTGAGGAGGCAATTATAACACAGCACACCTGTACATCCAGCAAGGTTTTTTTTTTTTTTTTTTTTTTTTTTTTTTTTTTTTTTTTAAGGCTGTGACCTTTCAGAAGTAGATCACTAGGGCTTTCTTCTGAGGCACCTCTGGGTAGATTCAAAGCTCCAAACTTTTGGTTAGCAGCTGAGTGCGTTAACCATTTGCACCACCCAGGGACTCCTCTCTTAATGTGACAGGGCCCACAAAACCTCCTTATTTCCCTATAGACCATTCAACAACCTGCTGACTGGCAATTGGCCTTATGCTTTTAGAGTTTCTGTTGTACCTCCTAGTTCAGTGAGTAGCGCTTGGGATCTTAAAAGCTCGCAAGCAGCCACTCAAGATACAACAATTGGTCTCTATTCACCTGGAACAGCAGAGGAAGGACACTCGGGAACCGAAGAAGGAAATGGACTGCAGGTTTACTTGCCTCCATAAACTACTATCTCCATTACTATGAGACCAGAAGAAATGGTTGGTGCCCAGCTACCATTACTGAATGTTTTGATCAAGAACCCAATCAATGGATCTTGATCAAAAAGAGGAAAAGCATGGAACAGAACTTCAAACACATATGGAAGCCAGCCTTACTGGATCCATTGAGACATTGGGAACTCTCAAATCTAATGCCCCGAAATAATCCTTAAACCTTGAACTGAAACTATCCCATGAAGCCATCTTGAAACTAAACAACAGCTTAACCCAATTAACAGAGAACATTTGCCTCAAGCATAGAGTTCTTGTAAAGAATTATCTATATGAGTGTAAACTGACAACAGTTAATCTAAAACACAGATGAGAACTTTAAAGGGCAGAGAACCTAAATTAGTGGTGATGAAACAATATGGGTAGAGACAATGGTGACACAATGTGAAGTATGTAATCAATGTTATTGAACTGTTCATGCAGAAATTGTAAACGAATGTATGTTTGGTTGTGCATATTGCCACCAAAAATAAATAAAATGTGAAAAAATAAAAAGCAAACCTACTGAGTGGCAGCAAAATAGCTACCACTCCTATCAAGTGGGCTCAGTGGGTAGGAAGGTAAAAAGATAGGACACCCATTGCCCTTTTTTGTCCTTTCCTGAGGCTGTGATCCCTCCCAGAAGGATCCCTAGGCTTACTTTTCAGGGCTGCTGCCTTGCCCTTTCCCTGCTGACTCACTCACACCATGAAAGTTCAGAGCAGCTGGACAAACACCAAGTACCCAAGTTAAAGCAACAAAGACCTATTTCTGAGGCCTCCAGCTTCTTTTTGATGAAGGATGGTTTCCTGAAACAATTCCACAGAGCCTAAGCCACCTGATAAAAATGCTTCCTGCCTGTCTGATATAATTTGAGAGCAAAACCTGGAATGGAACATTCCGTAAATTGGTCTGAATTGGTTAGGAGGCAAGTTGCTCCAGTGTTGCATTCTGTTTGCACTGAGCTAACTCAAAAAATAATAGGGCCATAAGTGACCCATGTGAAGTTCTGTTCATGCAAAATTAGATCATGGCATGGGTCAGTTGGTCAATTTCCAAGAGTCCCAATCTGCTGCAGGGGCGAGGGTGGCGGGGGTTGCTAAAACACTGGAAATATAATGAGAAGGAGAAAATTGTGCTACCAAAATTCCTCTTAGGAAAAGTACTGTATGTGGTTGGAAGGAATAAAGTTCTTGTATAGCCACTTGGGCTGGGGAATTAGACCCTCTAAGAGGCATCCTTGAATAAAAATAGTTGGTCAAGTAACTGCCTTCTGAGGATGATGAGTGCAATTAATTACTGAACTTTTGTTTTCCTTAGTGAGGTACGGCCAAAGCAGAATTTCTGTGTCAGTAGAGGAGACGCTGAGTCCTGCCTCCCATGTTCTCCTGCTCTGCCTATCTGCCAGAGCATTTGGCATCACTCGCAAATATTGAAGTAAAAATTCTGGAGTATTTTTAAAATACTAGTTTGAATGCGTGCCAGAATGTTAGTTTGCCAAGGATCCCACACATCTTGCTTTATGTTCCCCAAAAAAGTTATGTTGAAGTTTTAACCCTGGCACCTGTAAATATGACCCTATTTGGAAGTAGGGTTTTTTTTTTTTTCCCCATGTTAATGAGGTCATACCAGAGTAGGGTGGGTTCTACACCTAATCCCTTCTGAGTGATGTCTTATAAGCAGAGCAGAATAGACAGACACACACACACTGTGGGAAGAGGCCATGTGAGGAACCGTCTATAAGCCAAGGATTGCCAAGGAATTTCTGGAGCTACTGACAAAGAAGGGCCCTCCAAAACTGTGTGACAATAAATTTCTGTTCTTTAAAGGCACACATTTGTGGGTTTTTGTTGCTGTTATTACAGCAGCACTAGGAAACTAAGACAGCCATCTTGGGGATTTGATCAGTTTATGCTATGGGGATAGCACTGCTAATCTGGGGAGTTTTTTAAACTCAGTGATTCAAGTCAGTCCTGGTTCCAGATCGACCTCTTAGAGAGTGAGTGGTAGGTGGGAAAATCTCAAGGCAAAAATCTTACTTTAGGGTTGAAAAAGGAAGTCAGACGTTTGTGTAGTCGCTCAGCTAATTTTCACTGAGCATCGAGTCTGAAGTTATTAAACTCTCAAGCTGTATTACCCCAGCATCACCTCATTCTGGCCAAGACCCACCTGAGGTGAGTTGGCTCAACAGGGAGAATTTCTGAGCCCCACACCTGAAGCTTCCACAAGCAAGAATTAGGAAGGCAGGTAGCTGTGGGTGAAGAGGCAGGGTAGAAGGGGAAGGGCCTGGGGAATGAAAGTTTCCTAGAGATGCTGGAGAGGCCTCTGGGCCATGGGTAAGGCCCTCTCTAGAGACCCTAAATGTGACTGACCTCCTTTGGGTGCCCAGTTATTTGGTTGAGATCCGTTGGCTTAGAATATAGCCAAAAAGTTCTACCAACTCTATGCTGTGATAGTTAATTTTATGTGTCAACTTGGCTAGGCTTTGGTTCTCAGTTGTTTGGCCAAACACGAGTCCTCGCTGTCATGGAATAGTTACATGTGATTACCTTCCATTAAAACAACAACAAAACAGTTGCCATCAAGCCCATTCCAACTTACAGCAACCCTATGTATGACAGAGTAGAACTGTGCTGCATAGGGTTTTCCATGGCTGATTTTTCAGAAGTAGATTGTCAGGCCTTTCTTCCAAGGCACATCTGAGTTGACTAAAACCTTCAACCTTTTTGTTAGCAGCTGAGGGTGTTAACCATTTGTACCACCAAAGGACTACCTCCTATAATGTAATCTAATCTAATCAATCAATCAGTTGTAGTCATACCGTTGTAGGGTGGATCCTAAACACAATCACTTCTGAGTTATAAAAACACCAGAATAGACACAGAGACATACACAAATGACATGTGTGGATCATCTCCAAGCTAAGGAATGCCAGGGATCACCAGCCAACATCAGAAACTAGGAGAGAGGCTCACAGAAGTAATTGACACAGCTGAGGCCCTGATTTGGACTTTTAGCCTCTAGAATTACGAGAAAATAAATTTCTGTTCTTTAAAGCCCACTTGAGGTATTTGTGTTAAGCAGCAGTAGGTAATTAAGACATAAGCCTTTATGACAAATTCAGGTCAGAAATCATTCTGCCCCATGTTGTTTGCCTTCCCTAATGTCCAGGCACCTAGTTCTACAGCTGTGATTCATTATTTATGTACCCATCTTATCCACTAGCAGGAGTCCCTGGGTGGAGAAAATGGGTAAGTGCTTGACTGCTAACCAATAGGCCTGTCAATCTGCTTCTGAAAGGTCGCAACCATTGAAAACCCTATGGAGTACTGTTCTACTCTTCACTCATGAGGTTGCCATGAGTTGGAATTGCCTTGATGGCCTTTTTTTTTTTAAATCCATTAGCAGGCACATGTCATTTGTTTGACCTTCTCTCCCGCATAAAATGATAAACTTCTTTCTCAAAGTTCAGGCTCAGAGGAGAGTTCCATGTACAGCGACAGCTCAGTGATTCTTATAAACTTATCTTCACAACAAACGTGATCTTGCAATTCTCTGCCTCCCCCTCTGCAATGAGAGTATCGTTTTGGGCTTTGCTCAAATTTTTCACTAAAATTATAAAGCAAATTCAGTTTGTTACAGTTGGCATTTGTTTAAGCAAAGGAAAAGACATCTTGCCAAAATTAAAATGGAAAATTTGGAGCCAATCTTAAACCTTTTTAAAACACAGGGATTTGCATGTTCACGTCCTTGTGTGTGTCTGTGCTCGGTCCTCAGTTAGTGTCACTAGTTGCTCAGATGTTCTTGAACACAAAGTAAATACGAGGAGAAATTTTCTTGATTTGGTCTGCATATGAGATTATTCACTCTTAGGAAGAAAAGTCTAAGGAACAATAGCCTAGAAAAAATCACCATTAAATAATAAATAAAAAAAATAAGAAAAAGCTTACATTGCCACATGAGAGATTCTTATATAATGTATATTGTTAAATATTGGAATAGGTTACACCAAGAGAGAATGCAGAACATGCTCTAACGGCCACTAAAATAAAGCTTGTCGGTTACCAGACAGTTTAGCGCTGGTCCTAACTGAAGAAAGGAAGGGTATCTTCCTCTCCGTTTTTAGTTAAAATAAAAAAATCCAGTAATTGTTACTGCAGCTTTAATCTACTATGCATTTGTAATCAAGTGCAAACTCATTCTACTAAAAGATCTTTCATAATAATACATTATTTATGAGGAAAGCTGGTGAGGAGTATACTGAAGAAGAATTCAAACATGTATGTATAATTTATGTGTAGTCATAAAATTGGTATCAAATTTTAAACACCAACCATGTCAAAGAAAAATTGGGAGGAAAATATAGATCAGCATCTTTTAGAAACTTGAAAATAATCATCTACATTTTTAGTTTCTATCTTTTTCATCCCTTTATTTCTAGTCCATAGTCATATCCTATGGGGAACAGACATAAATGTACAAAATAAAAGCATAAAAGAATTGGCTAGCAACTACTGTGTAGTCTTTGAAAACGGAAACCCGTTCTAAATAAAATGCCAAAAGATAGAAATTATTACAGTAAAGATTAATAGAGATCACAATGTAAATGTTAAAAACTTTGCCACACACACAATAAAAGACAAATGACATATTAAGGAAGATCTTTGCAATCTGTATGAAAATGGTTATTATTGTTAAAATATAAAAATGGTCTTGTCAAATTAATAAGGAAAGATGGAACTCACCCATCGGAAAATGCGCAAAGGATACAAACGACCAATTCTCAGAAAAAGAATTAAAAATTTTAAAATGTTTAACCTCACTATTCACTAAGTTGTCAAAGATTTCATTTTACTTGGATACACAATCAACCCTCATGGAAGCAGCAGTCAAGAAATCAAACAACCCATTGCATCGGGCAAATCTACTGCAAAAGACCTCTTTAAAGTGTAGAAAAGTAAAGATGTCACTTGGAGGATGAAGGTGCGCCTGACGGAAGCGTGATGTTTTCAGTCACCTCATATGCATTCGAAAGCTGGATGGTGAATAAGGAAGACCGAAGAAGAATTGATGCCTTTGAATTATGGTGCTGGCAAAGAATATTGAATATACCAATATACTGCCAAAAGAATGAACAAATCTGTCTTGGAAGAAGTACAGCCAGAAAGCTCCTTAGAGGCAAGGATGGTGAAACTTCGTTTCATATACTTTGCACATGTTATCAGGAGGGACCAGTCCCTGGAGAAGGACATTGTGCTTAGTAGAAGGTCATTGAAAAAGAGGAAGACCCTCAAGGAGATGGACTGACACAGTGGCTGCAACAATGGGCTCAAGCATAACAACGATTATGAGAATGGTGCAGGACCAGGCAATGTTTTGCTCTGCTGCACATAAGATTGCTTTGAGTTGGAACCAACTCAACGGCACCTAACAACAACAACAACATTCATTTAAAAAATAATAATAACAAAGAAAATTTTAAAGGTAATTCAATGAGCCACCATTTTCTAACCCAACACATTGACCAGTATTAAAAAGAATAACACGTCAGTGGCAAGGATATCGGAAAACTGACACTCGTCCACCCAACTGGCAGGAGTGCAATCAGTACCTTTCTGGATGACAATTAGGTGAAATGTACCAACAACCTTAAAATATACTACATTTGACCCAGCAATTTCACTTCTTTGGATTTATGGTAAGGGAATAATTGGAAAACTGTGAAATAATGTTTATACAAGGATAAGTATCACATCACAATAGAGAGAAAAAATGGAAATAACTTAAATGTCTAAAAAGAGGGGATTGGTTGTGTCAATGATTAGCTATCTCTAGACTAAAACACTAGTCATTAAAAATAATTCTGTAGGTGAATAATTATTGACATGACAAAATGTGCAATAAATCGTTAAGGCTACAAATTATATGTGAGTTATGATAGCATTAAATGCATTCTTGTGTATGCGTACTGAAGCATATACAACAAAAGTGTTTCTCTGGTTTGTGGGTTTTTTTTTTGTGGGGTTTTTAAAATTATATTTTCACTGTTGTTTTCTGCAATTCTGCCTACACTGAGCACATATTACATACTAGAAAGAAAAAAATAATAATTTTTAAGAAAAATAAAAAGGAACACAGTAACCCTGATTAGGTCTACTGGCTAGTCAGAGTGTGGTAGAGATCCTATAATTATTCTGAATTTTAAATTTCAAAGAGCTCTGAAATCAAAGGCAAGTCATTGAATTTATCAGAGTGCCCTGTCCTCCCTTCTGAGCTCTCCATTATGTGTGGTCCCCTCTCCAGGAGAGAGATGGGGGTGACTCATCTGTTTTATGAGCCAATTGCTGAGCTAAATGGACACCAAAGGTCTTAACACATAACGAGTCAAGGAATGTAGGTGCCTACAGATACCAGCACAGTGACCATAGCTTGTGCTACGTACGTTAGGCTTCTACTTACATTTTGGAAGATGCATATGTAAAATATATGCCTGCCTGGTCTGTCTACCCTGTTACTTATAGGTGTTCTAATCAAAACCTTCTATACTGTGGTAACTGAGGAATTATTCAAGAGTCATTTAATTAATAGATTCATAGAGCCATTTTCAAGAAAAATGGTGAATGAGAAACCGTAAATCAACAACGAAATGCTTCTTACTTGTAAGGAAACTGTGATTACCCAAATCCAACACATAAATCAACTTTTAGGGGAGATTACTCTTAGCAAGAAAGTAGGAAAAGATCCCATTCTTTTCCTCTCCCTTTAAAGTTTTTTTTTTTTTTTTTTTTTTTTTTTTTTTTTTTTTTAGATTTTCCTAGCAGATAATGTTTTTAATTGGTAACTTCATCTGACAGATAAGAAGTATTTTCTTGTTTGTTAGGGTCATCAAGTTGCAGCTTTCTATTGTATCATCTCGGTAAAAAGGACTATCTAAAGCTGCTTGCAACAATACATTGTTGTATGACCTTGATTTGTAGGGCATGGGAGTACAATGGACAAGGAATAAACACAGGATGTTTTCTTCACTCTGAATTGTTTAGTGTTAAAATAGCACGCAGAGTAATAGCAGGGATAGGCATTTATACATTTCTGTTGTGCCCCATTTTCAGGTCCCTGAGAAATCTGTGCAACTAGTAGCTCTGGGAAAAGAGGTCTAGAACTGGGTCCTCTTCTCCTTCTCCTCAGAGCCCTCTGGAGTGTTATATGTGGCTCTTGAAATCGCGGTTAAAAATTACCAGCATTATCCAAAATAATTATGTTCACGTTAATAACTTGAATTTGTTTAAGGAAGCAGCATGGGAGAAAAGACTGGAGATTCCAGAATTAGACCAGGGTTCAAATCCTTGCTCTGTTCGTTGTTAGAGGTGTTGTGTTAATCTCCATGAATTTTAGACTCCACAGCTGTAAAACTGGAATAAAATTATGGGTGGAGCAAATGACAAAGTATTCATAAGATGTATTATGGTTGTTGCTAGTTGCTGTCAAGTCGATTCTGACTCTTGGTGATCCCGTAGAGCTTTTTCGATTGAGGGGAGATTCACATAACATAAAGTTATCCATTTTAAAGTGTACAGTTCATTGGCATTTAGTACTTTCACAAGGTTGTGCAGTTACCACCTCTATCTAGTTCTAAAACATTTTAATCACCCCAAAAGAAAACCACATCCCCATCAAGCCCATTCCCTACTCCCTCCTTTCCCCAGCTCCTGGCAACCACCAATTTGCTTCTGTCTCTGTGGATTTACCTATTCTGGATACTTCATATAAATTGAAATATACACTAGTACTTAGAGGTTTTATGATACATTTTCAAATACATTATCTCATTTAATCCTTGAGACTGAGATACTCTTTAAACCTTCAACCAAAACTATCCCGAGATCACCTTTTACCGAAATAAAAGAGTGGCACACAAAATAAAGGCTATTACCCGTAAGTACAGCGGTCTACTAAAAAACCATCTATACGAGAACAAAAGCTCAACAATTACTCTAAAGCAAAGATGGGAAGAGAAGGGGGCAGAGACACTGCTCAGCTTACGGGATATGAGTGTTGGAGTGCCAGTGACAACTTAGCCTGCCATGTCACGAGAGTCGCAGTGACATTCCTGAGTCCTTAGAGACAGCCATGCCTCAAGTCAGCTGCACTCCACACTTCCCAGTTACATACAGCAATAACAATTTTTTTTTTTTTTTTACTTAAAACAAAACAGTCCTAATCTCTCCCTACACTCCCTCTCAGTGAATAACATGGACCCCACCCCAAATAAAGTGAACGTTATAGAGAAGTCCGTAAAACAGAGGTTTCCATTCTGGAGATTTTTCAAATAGAAAACACGTATCAATTAAAACACTTAATATTTATTAACTAAAAGTAAATCATTGTTACAATTATAACTGCAAAGAGTAACCAGAGAATTTGAAGTGCAGTTCTTTCAAGATACAAGGGAGCTCTCAGGGAAGGAACAGCAAGCTTATTGCATATTAATGGCTCTTTCTGAGATAGGGACCTGCAGGAAACACTTGGCTCCTGGTTACATGTAGCTTGTCTGCCAGATGTTGTCTAATTCACACCCTATTTGTGACCCCACTCCCAACCGCTACCCCATCCCTAAGCTTCATCCCAGATGCAGAGTTGGCATGGGGTGAGACTCCGTGATGAGGTGAGAAGGCTGTTTTTGCACATCACTTGGTAATTTCTGAGAGCTGAAACTTTAATTACTTTTAGGCCACCTCAAAATATCCCTGAGTCAAAGAACTTGCATCAAAGCAGCAGCTTCAAAGTGCCAGGTATCTGCTGTCTCTTTCTGTCTGGACTTGCTCCCTTAATTTAGTTTGCATCCAGCCTTCTGAGGGAGTTTTATTAAGATCTGATCTGATCATGACCTTGTTTAAAGTATTTCTGGCCGTGTTGTTCTGTCTCCTGCCCTGGATTCCAAGCTTCAGTTATACCAAGCTACCCACAGTTCCCTGGATGACCCTATGAGTCATGCCTCCCGGCCTTTGCAAATCCTTTCCTCTGCCTAGAGGCCCTTCTCTCCTGTCCTGCCCGATGAACCCCTCATCCTGGGTCACTTCCTCCAGTACTCCCTGGTCTCCCCAGGCGGAGTTAGGCATTTCCTGCTCTGGCCTCCTACAGCCTTCTGTGCTGATCCTCTAATATCACACTTACACCTTCTCTGGAATTACTTGCTCTCGTATTTGTCTCTCTCAGTAGTTTGTGAGTCCCCCAGGGCAAAGGCTATGTCTTCTTTACCTTTATAGGCTTTGAATTTGGCACATCCATCACATAGCATGCATTCAATAAATGTTCACTGAATGAGTGGGTGAATAAATGAATACATGAGTGAATAAATGAATAATAATTTGAGCAAAAGAAGACAATCATAATAGGACCATTACATTGGGGCTTCTCTCATAGCTACACAGTTTCCAATTTGTTCCTGTGAAATTTGAAGTTGCTACAGTTTCCTGCCTTTCCCAAAGGGAGAAGAGAAGTTTGTGCTGCTCTGTAGGGTTTGGAAAGAAAGTTTTGTTTTTCTTTCATTGTACTTGTGTTTTAGTCATCTAGTGCTGCTATAACAGAAACACCACATGTGGGTGGTTTTAACAAAGAGAGGTTTATTTCCTCACAGTTAAAGTAGGCTAAAAGTCCAAATTCAGGGTGTCAGCTCCAGAGGAATGCTTTTTCTGTCAGCCTTTCTTCTCTTTGGTGTTCTCCCGGACTAGGAGCTGCTCTGCGCAGGGACCCCGGTCCAAAGGACGCTCTCTGCTCCCAGCACTGCTTTCTTGATGGTATGAGGTCCTCCTGTTTCTCTGCTCACTTCTTTCTTTTATATCTCAAGAGATTGCCTCAGGATACAGTCCAATCTTGTAGATCCAGTCCCACCTTACTGACACAACTGCCACCCATCCTCCCTCATTAACATCATAGGGGCAGGATTTACAACATACAGGAAAATCACACAGTACCAGAAATCATAGCCCAGCCAAACTGATACATACATTTTTTGGGGGATATAATTCAAACCATGACAACTTTGATGGCATGATAGTTAATTTGCCAAAACTTTAAGGATTCTAATCTGATTTAGATGAGTCCTGGATATTAAATGAGATAATTTATGTAAAGCACTTATAACAGTGCATAGCACAAGTAGGCATTTAAAAATATTAGGTATTATTATTAATATTACTATTATCATGATTAAAGAATTATGTTGATTGGGTGTACGGCAGTAAAGCTTAGAGGTTAGAGAGTACAGGGTGTAGAGTTAAACTGTCTCTGTTTGTATCCTGCTTCCACCACTGACCGGCCGTGTGACCTTTGAGAAGTATAGTGAATTGAGTAACATCCCACAAAGATTCATGTTCACTAGAACATCAGAATATGACCTTATTTGGAAATAGGGTCTTTGCAGATATAATTAGTTAGGGAGCTCGAGATGAAATCATCCTGGATTTAGGGTGAGCCCTAAATCCGATGACTGATGTCATTATAGGAAGAGGAAAGGACATAGAGACACAGGGAGGAAGGCCATGTGATAGCAGAGGCAAAGACTGAAATGATAACAGCTATAAGCCAAGGAGCCCCAGGTATTGTCAGGAGCTACCAGAAGTCAGGAAAGATTCTTCCGTAGAGCCTTCAGAAGGAGTGTGACTCTGCTGACATCTTGATTTTGGACTTCTAGCCTCCAGAATTTGAAGGTATAAATTTCTGTTATTTTAAGCCACCACATTTGTGGTAATTTGTTATGACCATCATCCATTGCTGTTGAGTCAATTCCAACTCATAGTGACCCTATATGTTATGACAGCCCTAGGAAACTCATATAAAGATTGACTTAACGTTTTCTGAATCTTGATTTTCTAATCTGTAAAATGAAGATGTATTCATTTGACAAGTATTTATTGAGTACTTTGTGCCAAGAATTGTTCCAGGTACCTGGGATCTGTGGTGTCATGGATTGAACTGTGTCCCCCAAAAATATCTGTCAACTAGGCTAGGCCATGATTCCCAGTAATGTGTGATTGTCCACCGTTTTGTCATCTGATGTGATTTTCCTATGTGTTATAAATCCTACCTATATGATGTTAATGAAGTGGGATGAGCAGCGGTTGTGTTAATGAGGCAGGACTCAATCTACAAGATTAGGTTGTGTCTTAAATCGATCTCTTTTGAGATATAAGAGAAGCAAGCAGAGAGACAAGAGGACCTCATGCCACCACGACACAAGAGCCAGGACAATAGTGCATCCTTTGGACCCAGGGTTCCTGCACTGAAAAGCTCCTCAACTGGGGAAGATTGATGACAAGGACATTTCCCCAGAGCCGACAGAGAAAGAAAGCCTTCCCCCGGAGCTGGCACCTTGAATTCAGACTTCTAGCCTCCTCAACTGTGAGAGAATGAATTTCTGTTTGTTAAAGCCATCCACTTGTGGTATTTCTGTTATAGCAGCACAAGATAACTAACACGTGGTAAACAAGATAGACAAAAATTTCTGCCTTCGATCTGACAGAGACTAGAGAGAGAAACCCCAAGAGTATGGCCCCTGGACACCCTTTCAACTCAGTACTGAAGTCACTCCTGAGGTTCACCCTTCAGCCAAAGATTAGACAAGCCCAGAAAACAAATAATAACACACGTAGCTCAACTGTGTATACACAACTAAATGGGCACACCAGCCCAGGGGCAAGGACAAGAAGGCAGGAAGGGACAGGAAAACTGGGCAAATAGAAATGGGGAACTTGAGGATGAGGTGGGGAGAGTGTTGACACGACCCGGGGTTGGCAACCAATGTCCCAAAACAACATGTGTATTAATTGTTTAATGAGAAACTAATTTAGTCTGTAAACTTTCAGCTAAAGCACAATAAAATTTTTTTTATACCTTCATGGAGTTCATATTCATCAAAATAAAATGTATCAAAATGAATAAAATTGATAGAAAATTTTAATGGTGAGAAATGCTACGATTAAAAGTAAATCCAGGAAGAGGGGTAGGGAGAGGTGGGGCAAGGCTGTGATTTAAAGAAGGGTAGCCTTGAAAATCTTCACTGAGAAGGTGACTTTGAATGAGGACCTGAAAGAAGAAAGGGAGTAGGCAGAGGGGGAAAGAGTGAAAGGGCTGAGGTGGGAGTGCTTCTGGCACAGTAAGGAGGCCAGCATGGCAGAGGGAGAGAGGGAGAGTAGTAAGAGACAAAATCAGTGCATTATCAGGTGTAGATCTCATAAGGCCATTGTAAGGACTTTGGTTTTCTCTGAGTGAAAGCCCGTTGGAGGATTTTGAGCAGACGTATGACTTAAGCTGATTTACAGGGTCATGCTGACTGCTGTACTGAGAATGGCTGAATGAGGAAAAGGATGTAAGCGGGGAGGCCACCGTAATAACTCGGTGTCGGTGGCGGAAAAAGGATCCTGGCCTGAAATCAAGACATTTTACTTCCATCTGTCAGTAAATTGTTATAATGTTCTTATTTTATTGGAACTGCCAGCTTCTGGAAAATTCTTGTAATTAATACACGAATCTATGATGTCTATAATGTGAATGGCATCTCCTTGCCTTGTGCAGTATACAATCTGCACAACTGTATGTGCTTGTCCTGGGAGAAAGACAAAGAGAGAGGGAAAGAGAGAGGCAGAGGAATCAGGATGACTCCTAGGTTTTTGTCTGAGCAACAGGAAGAATGGAGTTTCTGTGAACTAAGAAAAATAAGACCGAGGAAGTTTTGTGGTGTGGACAGGCAGTAGATTAGTTTTGGACATGTTAAATTTGAGATGCTTGATGTTGAGGGTGATAATAGAACCTGTCTCATCTGATCGCTGTGAAGATTAAATTAGTTGATGTACATAGAAGCACTGAGAACGGTTCTTATCAGTAGTTGCTCAATAAATGTTGTCGTTGTATGCCATTCAGTCAATTCCAATGTATAGCTACCCTATATGACAGAGTAGAACCACCCCACAGGGTTTTCTAGGCTGTAATCTTTATGGGAGTAGGTTGAAGAAACAGATTTCTTCTGAAACTGGGATTATTCCTCCCTTTATTCCCCAGTATTCTTTGCTTTCTCTCTTATTTTCCTGATTGGCTCTTAGCTTTGTTGATCTCTATTGTGTCTTTTCTCCCTTGGAGTTGCTGGTGGGTTTGAATCTCCAACCTTTCAGGTAGCAGCCAAGTGCTTAATCATTGAGCCACCAGGACACCTTCAGTAAAGGTTAGACATTATTAGTATTACTAGTTTTGCTTTTTCTAGAAATTCGTATAAATGAAATCCTACAGCATGTAGACTTTTGTGTTGCATTTCTTTCATTTGGCATATGTTTTTGAAATTCATCCATATTGTTAATGTATATCAGTTATTTTGTTCCTTCTTATTGCTGAATAGTATTCTACAGTATGTATATATCACTTTTGTTTAACCATTGGCCAGTTGATGGATATTTGGGTTGTCAATGGTTTTACTGGTTTTTTATAATGGATATTGATATGTCCAGATTTTCTTGTGCCAGTTTTAGTAAATTTTTTTAAGAATTTGTCTTTTTGCCTAAATTATAAAATTGAATCAGTACATTAATCTCAAAAGATGTTGGTGGGAATGTAAAATGGTATAACAATGGTAAAGAGTGTAAAAATGTCATATGAAGTTAAACATTTTATTAGTATTAATGTTTATAAGAATCTCTTATCTTTTTAATTTCTTCTGAAACTGTGTTTATGTCCCCCCTTTTCCCCAATACTGTTTGCTTTCTTCCTTATTTTCTTGATCAGCTCTTAGTTTTGTTGATCTTCTCTATTGTATCTTTGCTTTCTTATTACACCTTTGTTTTGCAGTGTCCTTATTTTTTGGTTCTTTACTAATTTCTTCTTTTCTTTCCATTTATTTTTTTCATTTTTAACAATGGGAGTTGATATTTAGCACTAATACTTCTCTAATGGGTTTAAACCTTTACCTTTGCTTCTAGGTATGATTCTGATTGTATGCCACGAATCTTGATATGTAATTTTATTATCAGTCAGTAATAAGTATTTGATTTTTTAATTGTGATTTCTTCACTGATTTTTGAGTTATTCAGAATTTTTTTGTAAGCTTCCAAATATATGGTTTATTTTTTTAAATTTTCTCTTTATTATTGGATCCTAACAATTGCATTGTGGTCAAACAGTTCTGAGTGATAGCAGTTCCGTGAAATTTCTAGAAACCTGCTTTATGTCCTATTGTATTAAATTCCTGAAATATTTAGTATCTACTTGAAAAGTATTCTCTAATAGTTGGATGCAAATTTGTATGTGCATTTATTAGATCAAGCATATTGATCATGTTATTAAAACTCTGTTTTCCTTATTCTATCAGCTGTTAAGATAGATTTGTTAAAATCTCATACTCTGATGTGTAATTTGTCTATTTCTCCTTGTTGTTCCATCAAGTTTTGCCTTAGATATGTTGAAACTATGTTTTTATGTGTATATAAATTTAGAAATATTATATTGTTTAGGGGGAATTGAACATCTATTCCTCTTTTGGTAACCCTAACTTTAACATTGTTTACTAGCCTTCTTTTGAGCAGCATATTTGCTTAGTACAGTTTTCTCATCATTTTACTTTCCAACTTTCTGCATTCTTTTAGGTAAGTTTCATGTAAACATTACATAACTGGATCTTTTTAAAATTTAGTCTGACATTTTTGTCTTTCAATTTGAAAATTTAGTTCATCAACATTTATTATGCTTATTAATATATTTAAATTTATCTTATTATCTTAGTTTGTACTTTATATATGCCCTACTTTTTCTGTTTTCTTTACTCTCTTTTCTTGCTGTTTTTAAAATGGATTGAAGTTTTCTTTTCTCTTCCTATTTTTTCATCTACACTTTAAAAATTATATACTTCATTTCCATTTTTATTGGTTATCTTAAAAATATAACTTTAAAATTTTACCTTAAAAAGTTTGATTTTATACAGAAACAGTTATAGATATGTGTGTATACATGGGTTTGTATTCATATGTATATTTTCTAGCTCTGTCTGCTGAAAGATCCTAGAAGTGATGAGATCCCAGGAGCAATGAGCACTCCCAGCACCTAGATCTTGGTTCCTAACTACTATTCTCCAATAAAAGGAACCAGGACTCATTGGAGAATGGTCAATTCTAGGGCTGGAGCAGGGAAAACACAAGATGAGCCTGAAGTATTTTGTAGTACTAGAAAGCAAAAAAGTGTTCAAAACAATAAAGAAAGTATAAAGGGCATATCAAGGGTAAGAAGAGCCAGCCTGAAAGAGCTCCTGATGCCAAAGCTGTGTCATGGAGCCCCAAAATTATAAGACTCTTGACCAAAGTAAAATGCCTGATCCAGGGTTCAGCCTCATACCCAATTTTAACTTGTGTTTCTTGCTGACAGGTTGTTTCTCTTTTACACATATCTGACCCTATCACTAAGAAAATGTTTTCTTTGTAACCAAGTGATGTAAGCCACTCCCGAGAACATACATTGTACAAGAAAGCTGTGCTCCCAGGAAGGAATGTCTTGCAGTTACCTTGTGATTGCCCTGTGAATCCATTGCAGTCACCAAGCAGTAACTAATCAACAAAGCACATGTCACCAAGCAGTAGCTAATCAACAAAGCACACGTATCACTAAGTAGTAATTAGTCGACAAAGACTCTTTAAACCAATCATGTAAACCCATATATGCTGTATTTACCAATGATTGTAAAGTTCCCACTTTGAATGTTCCTCCTTTGACAGTGATATATCAATGAATAACCAATCAAAATTTTTCTTAACTTTACTTGCTTCTGTAATAGTATGTTAGAGACTCCAGAACTGTGATTCAATGGATTCTGCCTAGTGCATGCTAGCAGATCCCTCATTTGAATCATTGTCTTTGTCTTGGCTTAATAAAAATCTCTTTTGATTAAATTTGAGTCTGGGGTCTTTTCTCCGAACTACAGCTGGAACAATTTTAGGAACAAAATAAATGATGTAGTATTTGATTATAACCTAAAGTGCAAAATAAATATACATGCATATATGCTGATATACATAAGTGATGGAGTAAATAAACAAATGGAGAAAAGACAAATCTCCCTTACAGAAGAATCTCAAATAATGTGTGTTAGATATTCTTCCCTCTAGGAGGTGACACTAAGTTCGTCCTGCTTTGAGTACGGGCTGGACTTAGTGATGTGCATCCAAAGAATAGAGTGTGGAAAGGGAAAAATAGCAACTTTTCAGTGGAGAAACATGGCAGGTACTACTTTACCCAAGAGAGGGAGTAATAAAAGTCTGCCTCACCAATGATATCATTTGGATATCGTGTAGCCCTGATACGATGTGATGAGAAGAATGCTTCACCTCTGTGGTATTCTTTCCAGAAAGAACCATACCCTAGTCTAAGCATGACCAATAATTCTCGAAGCTCTCAAGGTCATGGAAAATAAGGAAAGACTAAGAAACGGTCAAAGATCAGAGGAGACTAAGAAAACATGATGAATAAATGTAACTAGATTATATTGTATTTCTGGATTAGATTCTGAAACAGAAAAAGGACATTAATGGAAAAACTGATGAAATGCAAATAAAATATTGAGCTTAATTAATAGTTATGTACCAATGTTGGTTTTTTAGTTTTGACAAATGTACAATGTAAAATGAAAACATTAATGGTAAGGATTATACAGGAATTCTCTGTACTGTCTTTGTAACTTTTATGTAACTCAAAAATTTTTCCAAAATAAAGTTTATTTTAAAAAGTCTGATGGTAATATCTTTATCTTCCACCTAATACAGGGAACTTATAATGATTTAACTCTCTGGTCCAGGGTTTAAATTCTATCTTGTTTTTGTTATAAAATTAGAGATTATTGTAGTTACTGCTGTTCTACAGTCAAGTGTGGTTTAAATATACTGACATAGACACTATTTTCTTTGTTCATCTTGTCCTTGCATCTTAAATCTTCCATCTAACAATAATAGAACTGTTTTTCTTATTTCAGGAATATAAGTAAGCCTCTTTTTCCTCTACCTCCTAGCTTTCATAATTGCTACTGGAAAGTTTTCTGCGAGTTTAATTACCATTTTTTTTTTTGTAGGTAATCAGTCTTTTCTCCTTCAATCCTTTAAAATAGCTTCTCTTTTTCTGAGTTCTTCAATTTCACTACAGTGTATGAAAGTTGAGTTGCTGATTATTTTCCCTGTTTAGAATTTGTTAGGCTTTTAGAATGTACAGATTTATTTCTTTTACCATTTCTGGATGAAATGATATTCGTTGCTTTGAAAATTGTCTTTCCCTTACTTCTCTCAAAAATTTTTATGAATTTCTGATAAGATGCATGTTAGATCATTTCCCTATACCCCTTGTATCTCTTAATCTCTTCTTTATATTTTCCATTTCTTTGTGTGTATGTGCGACACTTAGGTAAAATTTTAAACCTGTTTTCTAGTCCAGTAATTCTCTCTTTAACTATGTCTAATGAATTTATGTCAATGAATTTAAGAGACCTAAATATATGACCAAGGAGACCTGGTAGTGCAGTGGTGAAAGCATTCAGCAGCTAACTGAAAGATGGGTGGTTTAAACCCACCAGCCACTCCACAGGAGAAAGATGTGGCAATCTGCTTCTGTAAAGGTTACAGCCTTGGAAACCCTATGGGACAGTTCTACTCTGTCCTGTAGGGTCGCTGTGAGTCAGAATCAACTCAACGGCAATAGGTAAATATGTGACCAAGTAGATTTTTAAATGATTCAAAAAAGACTTCTTCATATTAAATATATAATAATTATAGTTTAAAACTTAATTGATAGAAATGTACTGCATCTTGATACACATTTGTCAAAACTACTTGAATGGTATACTTAAAATCTGAACATACACTGTATGTAAGTTATAGCTCAGCTAAAAAAAATTTAAAAAAATTAAAAGCTGAGACTCAGAACCTGGTGGAAAAACTTAATTGATGGGGTAAATAAGATGGGGTGGGGAGAGTAAGGGCAAAAGTTGTAGTAAGTTTGAATAGAGAGAAATAGTCATTCAATAAATGTTCATTGAAGGAATCAATAAATGAATGAACGAATAGATTGTTTTAACAAGACTGGTTTTCTTGTATAGATTTGCAAAACCAGTGTCACTATTTTGTAGTTAAACCTCGTAGTGTTCTGTGCTTTATATGTTCCTTAGTTGCTATTGGTGACTAATATCAATTTCTGTTTGGTAGAGCATTCTCTGTTCTTGCAATGTAGAGGGAGCTTCCAGGCTGCAAGGATTGTGAAATGCCACTGTTGTAACCAAGGAAACTTGGACAATCTCCTTTGCTGGAACACATTTGAGGACATGGTTTTCTCGTACTAATGTGGCATTTTAGCATGACACCCAGAAGAATGACTTTCAAGTCCTGTTGTTTTTGGAGAAAATTATGCCTTTCTGGCCACCAGAGGTCAACATGTAAGCAATTGGTGGACCTACACTTTGAGGCACTGTTCTAAAAATGTGCTCCACGGAACACTGCTAGTCCCCTGGCTGGTTCACAGAGAAAGCAATGAGACTTTTGTTCAATACACAGTTCACACATTTGAAATATAATATTAATTGTGATTTTCACAGAAATGCTGTTATAGTCTTAACAATTAATTCATTCTTAAAGCTTCCACTATGCTTTACCAGAATACTCAGCTCATATCTAACATTATTATTAGTTTTATTATTTCTCTAATTGACAAAAATGGACCTGAGGCTCAAAATGGTTTTCTGAAATGAAAAATAATGATAAAAATGCATCATAAGTATAAGAATTCAGAAAAATGTCATAATTGTAAATGATGATCAGAACCTCAGTGCAAATATAGAATGGGAACCTGTATGCTCTGGCTAAAGGTGATCTGCAAATGAGATAATCTCACACATGCAGCCTAAAAAGAAAAGTGCAAAAGGGAAGTACATACAGTGATGAAAAATATTAAATAAATTTTTGGGGGTTGATAATACATTTACCCCTTTCCCTACTACACTATATTAACATTTTCTCAAACAGTGGTATGAAGCCGCAGAGCTTCCCCATAATTTTCAAATAATAAAGAGCAACCTCTCTGATAAACTAATGAAGTTTTTCCAGGCCAAGCCCTAAATAATGCATTTCAGGAATGAATCAATATATTTTGTCACTAGGAGTCCCTGGGTGGTGCAAACAGTTAACATGTCCAGCTTCTAACAAAAAGATTGGAGGTTCAAGAGCACCCAGAGGTGCCTTGGAAGAAAGCCCTGGCATTCTACGTTAAAAAACATCAGTCATTCCAACAAAGCAAACCTCAACAAAATTGAAAACATCAAAAAAATTTTCTCTGATCACAACACCATAAAAGTAGAAATCAATAACAGAAATAGCAAGGAAAAAAATCAAATACATGGAAACTGAACATCTTGCTTAAAAACTACTGGGTAATAGAAGAAATCAAGGATGGAATAAAAAAATTCACAGAATCAAATGAGAATGAAAACACATCTTACCAAAACCTTTGGGATATAGCAAAAGCAGTGCTTAGAGGTCAATTTGTAGCAATAAAAAGACACATCAAAAAAGAAGAAAGGGTGAAAATCAAAATATTAACCCTAAAACTCGAACAAATAGAAAGAGAACAGCAAAAGAAGCCTGCAGAAACAGGAAGAAAATGTCAATACTACCCAAAATGATCTACAGATACAATGCAATCCCTATGCAAATTCCAACAGCATTATTTAACGAGGTGGAGAAACTAATCACCAACTTTTTATGGAAAGAGAAGAGACCTCAGGTAAGTAAAGCATTATTGAAGAGGAAGAACAAAGTGGGAGGCCTCACACTACCCGATCTTAGAATCTACTATATAGCCATAGTAGTAAAAAAACATCCTGGTACTGGTACAACAACAGACACGTAGACCGATGGAACAGAATTGAGAACCCAGGCATAAATCCATCCACCTACAGACAGCTGATATTTAATAAAGGGCCAAAGTCCATCAAATGAGGAAAAGACAGCCTCTTTAACAAATGGTGCTGGCATAACTGAATGTCCCACCTGTAAAAAAATGAAACAGAATCCACGCCTCACATCATACACAAAAACTAACTAAAAAGTGTTCAAATATCTATATATAAAACCTAAAACAATAAATGTCATGGAAGAAAAAATAGGAACAATTCTAGGGGCCCTAAATACATGGCATAAATACAATACAAACCATAACTAACAATGCACAAACAGCAGAAGACAAACTAGATAGCTGGGAGCTCCTAAAATTAAACACTTATGCTCGTCAGAAGAGTTCACCAAAAAGAGTAAAAAGAGAGCCTACAGACTGGGAAAAAATTTTGGCTATTACATTTTCGACAAGGGTCTAATCTCTAAAATGTATAAAATACTTCAACAACAGAAAGACAAATAATCCAGTTAAAAAATGGGCAAAGGATACGAACAGACACTTCACCAAAGAAGACTTTCAGGTGGCAAACAGACACATGAGGAAATGCTGGAGGTCATTAGCCATTAGAGAGATGCAAACTGAAACTACAATGAAATATCATCTTACCATGACATTGCAGGCACTAATCAAAAAAACAGAAAATAACAAATGTTGGAGAGGCTGCAGGGAGACTGGAACTCTTATGCATGGCTGGTAGGACTGCAAAATGGTTCAACAGTTTTGGAAAACAATATAGTGTTTCCTTAAAAAGCTAGAAATAGAAATACTATAGGATCCAGCAATCCCATTCCTAGGAATATATCCTAGAGAAATAAGAGCTGTCACACGAATAGTCATATGCACACCCATGTTCATTGTAGCATTATTCACAATAGCAAGAAAGAAAACATGGAAACAGCCTAAGTGCCCATCAACAGCTGAGTGGATAAACAAATTATGATACGTATACACAATGGAATAGTACGCAACGATAAAGAACAATGGTGAATCTGTGAAACATCTCACAACATGGATGAATCTGGAGGGCATTATGCTGAGTGAAATAAGTCAATCACAAAAGGACAAATATTTTATGAGACCACTGTTATAAAAACTCAAGAAAAGTTTCAAATACAGAAAAAAACAAGCTTTGATAGTTACGAGGGTGGGGAAGGGAAATCACTAACTAGATAGTAGACAAGTGGTAACTTTGGTGAAGGGAAAGGCAACACACAATATAAGGGAAGTCAGCACAACCTGACCAAGGCAAAGTCATAGAAGCTTCCTAGACACATCCAAATACCTCGAGGGACCAAGTTACTGGGGCTGTGGGCTAGGGACCATGGTCTAGCAGGACATTTAGGTCAACTGGCATAGCACAGTTCATGAAGAAAATGTTCTACATCCTACTTTGGTGAGTAGTGTCTGGGGTCTTAAAAGCTTGTGAGCAGCCATCTATTTGTCCCATCCTGTCCACAGCAAAGGAGAATGAAAAAAACCAAACACACAAGGACAATATCAGTCCAAAGACTAATGGACCACATGAATCACAACCTCCACCAGTCTGAGCCCAGAAGAACTAGATGGTGCCTGGCTACCACCACCGACTGCTCTGAAAGGGGTAACAGTAGAGGGTCCCACACAGAGCAGGAAAAAAATGTAGAACAAAATTCAGATTCACAAAAAAAGACCAGACTTACTGGTCTGACGGAGGCTGGAGGAACCCCTGAGACTATGGCCCCCAGACACCCTGCTAACTCAGAACTGAAGCCACTCCAGAAGTCCATCTTTCAGCCAAAGATTAGACAGGCCTATAAAACAAACAACAGACATGAGGAACGTGCTTCTTAGTTCAATCAAGTATAGGAGACCAAATGGACAACACCTAACCAAAAGCAAAGAAGAGAAGGCAGGAAGGGACAGGAAAACTGGATGAACGGACACAGGGAGCCCGGGGTGTAAAAGGAAAGGGTTAGCGTGCTGACACATTGTGGAGATTGCAACCAATGCAATTGTGTATAAATTTTTGTGTATAAAACAATATGTGCATAAATTCTTGAATGAGAAACTAATTTGCGCTATAAACTTTCACCTAAAACACAACGAAATTAAAAAAGAAAAATCAGCCATTGAGCACAATTCTAGTCTGACACATCCGGGGTCACAACGAGTTGGAATCGATTCGATAGCAACTGTTTTTTGTTTTTGTCACTAAAAGCAGAGACCAATATTACTAAGACATCATTTATAATTTTACTCTTCATTATAGACAAATATAGACACTGGTCATATTATTGCTTACAAGTTTGTAAAGTAGATACAAAAATAAAAGGAGTCTCTGGGTAGTCCAAATGGTTAATGAGCTCAGCTGCTAACCAAAAGGTTGGAGGTTTGAATCCACCCAGATACACCTCAGAAGAAATGCCTGGCAATCTACTTCTGAAAAATCAGCCATTGAAAACCCTGTGGAGCACAGTTCTACTCTGATACATGTGGGGTCATCATGAGTTGGAATCAACTGGAAGGCAACTAGTATTACTGAGTAGATTTGGTAACTATCTATATACATTAACTAATACCTAAATGTATCAAAAAAGTGCTTGTAAGCCATACAATCCACAAATACAGTGCTTGAAGGGAGAATGAAGAAAACCAAAGATACAAAGGAAAATTAGTCCAAAGGACTAATGGACCACAATTACCACAGCCTCCACTAGTCCGAATCCAGCACAACTAAATGGTGCCCGGCTACCACCACTGACTGCTCTGACAGGGAACACAATAGAGGGTCCGAGACAGAGCTGGAGGAAAATGTAGAACAGAATTCTAACTCACAAAAAAAAGACCAGACTTACTGGTCTGACAGAGACTGGAGAAACCCCAAGAATATGGCCCCTGGACACCCTTTTAACTCAGTACTGAAGTTAATCCTGAGGTTCACCCTTCAGCTGAAGATTAGACAGGTCCATAAAACAAAACGAGACTAAATGGGCACACCAGCTCAGCAGCAGGGACGAGAAGGCAGAGGGGACAGTAAAGCTGGTAGCGGGGAACACAAGGTTGACAGGAGGAGAGTGTTGACATGTCATGGGATTGGCAACCAATGTAACAAATCAATATGTGTATTAATTGTTTAACGAGAAACCAATTTGCTCTGTAAACCTTCATCTAAAGTACAATTTTTAAAAAAAAGACAAAAAAAGACAGTACTTGAGAGAAAACAAAATGAACTATTAGACATAATTCCTTTACTAAATAGAACCATTTGATGTCACATAATAACAATGGCATACCATGTGGAATCACTGTCACACGTACATGTTTGTAAAAACGGCTCAATGGGAGCATCCGACTTCCTCTAACTTCACAAGGAAGGAGGAGAATCACCATCAGCATCAGCCCAAGACCAATTCCTATGAGTGGCAGGTCAAACATACCCTACCCTCTAGCTTTTTAACCAATTCTGACACCAGCTGTCCTTCCCATGGTGCTCTCTACTTTTCTGCTAGATTTGATAATTCACTGAAATGGCCGCACGGAACTCAGACTATAGTCATAGTTATGGGGCTTACTAGGAAAGCAACAGGTTACAATTCAGGATCAGGAATAACTCAGGATAAAATTCTTTGGTCAGGATAGCTTTTCAGCCATGCCTGCATGTAGGCCTCTCTCTCTGCTCTTGGCCCTCAGCCTCTCAGCCCCTCAGCTCCTCGACCTTTCAGCCTCTCAGCCTGGCCTCTGCTCTGCTTCAGCAGGTGTTACAAAGCTCTTTAGCTCTGCCAGCAAGTGCCTGGAGGCACCCTACTCCTGCAGCAAGCCTCCGGCCTGGAGGTGCTCAGCTCTCTTGCTCTGTGGGTTGACAAGCCCACTGAGGCCTCCTGGCTCCATGGGCCAGAAAGCCCCGCTGTGCTGTTTCATGGTGGTCTCATGGTTCTGCTGCTGCCATTTCTCTGTCAGTGGATTCTGTTGTGCTTGCTGCATCTTCTCACCATCTCATGCCTTTTTCAGTGTTACGACTCTCTCTGTCTCTGGGTATAGGAGGTTCTCAGTGCAGGGAACCCAGGTCCAAAAGACATGCTCCACTCTTGGCTCTTCTTGATGGTAGTGAGGTCCCCCCTTTCCACCTCTGGGATTGGCTGCCTTTAAGCCTAGCGGGATGGCAAAACTGACCAATCCTCTCGTTAGAGTTCTGTACACCTTATTTGTGTGGTCCCACCCCCTTAAGGGTTTCGTGCATCTTATTTGCATTATTAGTAAGCTGTCCAATCCCCTTGGTGGGCCACAAGCACTTTATTTGCATAGTCCCACTCAATCGTTTTGTGGGAGTCACAAAGACCGTGGCTAGAATGGCCATATTAAAGTAATTCACTACACCACAATGTTATATATTTTATCAGTAAAACCACGAATATGCTGAGTATGAATCAGCACTAGTCTGGTGGTGCAACAGTTAAGTGCTCGCCTGATAACCAAAAGGTTGGTTGTTCAAACCCACCCAGTGGCTGTGTGGGAGAAAGACCTTGAGATTTGCTTCTGTAAAGATTACAGATCAGAAAACCCTTTGGGACAGTTCTACTTCGTCACATGGGGGTCACTATGAGTTGGAATCAACTCCACAGGACTCAACAACAACAGCAAAAACAACCACAATGTATATGAAGGAAAAGTGCCTGATGATGTTTGTCTCACTTATCACTGAAAGTCCAAGCTACTGTAGAAAAGAGATTTTTCATTAATGTAAAATTCATTTGTGAGAAGTGCTATAGCCTGGAAAAGCTGTGTTTGGGTCAGTGTTGATAGATGACCACATACCACAGCCTACCTAGATACCTAGAAAGGGAGTTGATACAAGAGTAAAAGAAATGGCTTCTGAATACCTGATCTCACAATTCTTTATTCACTGAGAGCATTGGCATCCAATACTATGACTCCTAATCTTGATTCAGGGTTGAAGAAAATAAAGGCAAGTATAAATATGATCAAGTTATATTCACTAACTATGTAACTGTTTAGCATGCTGTGTGAAAAAATGGGCAGTGACTAAAAGAATTCTACTTTTCTACGTTATCATGGGAAGAAGTATATTTCTAACTGGCATGTGTTCTAAAGTACTCAAATAAGACCATATATATAAATGTTTCTATATTATGTAGCACTATTAATGTCAGAAAGGGCTACAGAAACTGTTAATCTATTGTCCAATCCAGGGCACTTTTGAGGGTGAAAGGGGGTGCTTTTATTGGGATAATAGACATAAACTAGGACTATCCGAGGGATGTATGGACACCCTAGTAAAGACTCTATAATTTCAAGTGACTTGTTCAAATATTATATCTGTGATATCAACATATTGTTGTTATCGTTAGGTGCCATTTAGTTGATTTCAACTCATAGTGACCTCTTGTGATAGAGTAAAACTGCCCCATAGTTTTTTCAAGGCATATTTCAAGGATGGTGAAGAACTGGGCAGTGTTTTGTTCTGTTATACATAAGGTCCTTGTGAGTTGGAATCAAGTTGACACCACCTAACAACAACAACAATTTTTACTAGAGTACCAAGCAAGACTTGGGGGGCAAAATCAGGCAGCTCAGACCTGAAGGATGAAGAGGTGGAGAGGGATAGCATTCCAGGCATAGGCAACACAATTTGCACAGATCAAGTAGATGAGAAAGAGCATGCTGTACTATACACTGCAGATAGTTCAGTATGGCAGAGCATTTAGTGTGAGGTGAAGAGATACACTGATCAACATGGGCTTTTATGAGCCATTTCAAGGAGATTCATCCTGGGCACTATTGGTAGCCCATGAAGGATACTAAACAAGTGAGGGACATGATTAGATTAGTACTTTAGAACTATCAGTCTATAGTGTGGAGACGGAAGTGGAGGGAGAAAAGAAGAGGCAGGGAAGCTTGTCAGAAGGCCCTAATAGCAATGGAAAGATTTAAGAGCAATGATGGCAATATTTATGGAAATGCAAACGAAGGGGAAATGAAAAGCTAGGAATGACATGCTAATTGATTTGGGTCTTGAAGGATGTGTAGAAGTTTAGCAAGGAGACACGGTACGGAAGGGCATTCAAGACATAGCAAAGACAAGAGAAACTGAAATGTATATTCCTGGACATTCATGTATAAAAGAAATCAGACATGAAGAGAAATGTGGCTTAGGAATAGGTTGGAATGCCACTCTGTTATTTGAGCTGGACAGTGACGTGGCCAGGTCTATATTTTTTAAAAATGACAAGGGGGTTAAGGATAGATTGAGTGAGGGAGACATCATCCTGCTAAACCTCTTTAGGATAACAAAACATCTGGCCATTCAATAGAACTTGGGCAAGTCAAGAATCCAAGAGAGTGAGATGTCCTTGAGGCCAAGTGAAGAAAGGAGGAAGGAGGGACCAAGTAAGATGAGCACCTGCACTACAGACTGTTGTGAAGCCTACTATATTTTTCCCCACTTACCCATAAAGCTCAAATTACCTAACAAAGAAATCAGTATATTGTATTTACAAGCCTAAAAACTACCCTAGAATGAAAATAAATAGAAAATCTCATTTAAAAAAAATAATTACACTTGGAAATAACCATAAAACACAACGACTAACACGACAAGGTACAGCATAAGTTAATGGTCAAACAATAAGTGCTACACTTCACAAGATCACTTATTAAATTTCCTTCTTACTAAAAAGAGCAAACAAAAATGCTAAATATTTCCAAGAGAATCCTAAAAGAATAGATTATATATTTTAATGGGCAGCTGCAAAATTATTTTATTGTAAAAGACATTAAATTAAGAGTACTAGCCATGAAAAGATAGATTCCCAAATGTCTTATAGAGGAGAGATTTGACTCTATGTTATTAAGTACTTAATACATTGTTAGTTTTTTTTATATTAAGTGTTCATGTATTATTTTTATAATTACCAAACCAAACCCATTGCTGCCGAGTCGATTCTGATGCATAGCGAACCTATAGCAACCCTACAGGACAGAGTCGAACTGCCCCATAGGGTTTCCAAGGAGGGCCTGGTGGATTCGAACTGCTGACTGTTTGGTTGGCCGCCATAGCTCTTAACCACTATGACACCAGGGTTTTCCTTCATATTAATAGGGCATATTAAACTGAATTTGGACAAATGTTCAGAATGGAATATTTGAATAATGACCTTCTTATATTTTGGTAAGTGTTCATTCATATACCATAATACAAATCATTACAAGATGGAAAATAAATGAATTCTGACACATAAAAAATAAGTTCCATAACTACTTTCAACAGATCCTCTCAGGAACCAGGTCAGTCCCCAAGTTTCAGGGTGTCACTTTGGGTCTAGATCTTTGTAGTAGACACTATAGCTGGTAACCAAACAGCCACTCCTTCTTCCATGCCTCTGTTTTGTTCAAATAACTACCCTTTCCCCAGGTTATCAGATAAATCTTGATTTATCTAAGCCAATCACAGTGGTCTCATTTCCCCTCAAAGTGATTATTTTACTGATACACATGTGACCCAATTCTGGCAAATGAGATGGGACAGAATCTTCTGGAGGGATGGGATTCTGGGGTGGAGGGGGACGATTCTTAGCTATCTGAAAGAGACACAAGGAAGAGATTGTCTCCTTTTCTGCTCCTATCAAGATGTGATGCCAGCTTGATCCTGTAGCTTTTTTGGGATTAAAAGGGAAGTAGCTGATATGCTAAGGATGACTGAGGAAAAGAATCTGGGTGCTTGCTATCATCAACGAGCCTCTGAATCAACCAAGTCCAGAGCCACCCTACCTCAGAAATTTTTGTTATGTGAGCTGAATTTCTTCATGGTTTTAGCCATTTTGAGTTGCACCAGATAAAATTCACTAACCATTCAGAACTGCTTTTGGAGTAGAGATGATAAGGGAAAGGTTTAGGAGTCAAGAGGGAATTATTCGTAAGTATTGTCTAGATCTCTTCAAATTCTTCTTCTCTTATTTTCTCCTTTTCTTCACCAACAACTATGAATCTATCATCTGGTACAGAGGCTGCTCTGTGGATTTAAACATAATGAGGGGGAGAAGGTAAAGAGTTTTAACTGACTATGCTTTCCACACTTGAGTGTTTGATTGGTTGATTGCAGGAGTGGAAGTATCGGTCCTGGCTGTTCAAACTAGCCACTGTGAGCCCTGGCTCTTTGTACAAGATGTGGTTAAGAGCCATCATCTTAATACGGGGCCAATTTCCTCACAAGGAGTAGGATGAAAATGTCACAAAGGGCCATTGTGAGCAAGGTTTCCCTTAATTAGGTGACACAGCTAACTTACAGCATCCTACTAGCAACCAAACCCAACTCCCACACAAACATACGAAACTTAATGAGAGGCTGTGAGCTGATGACACAGGCTCAGATTTATGACTGGATACAGAGAAAAGACTCCATAGAAAAGTGGTCCCTGATCTGTCTTACAGCACAGCAGGGACTCTGGTAAAGAAATCTTTTTGTCAGCTTTTGACTGCAATGACTCATCTTCTTTCACGTATTAATTTTATGAAATTGGAATGCATCTCACAACTGTTAGGTAACATTTAATATGATATTTCTTTTCTCATAAAATGCTCTTAAATGTATGTGTGTCAGCTTAAGTGCTAGGAAAGGCATGGGCAGAATCACTCTCCTCAGGGGGTAACAAACATACTGGTCAGCCAGTGACTTCTTCTGTAACAGGAGGTCCTTTGCTTGTGGAAAGCCTCTTCCAGGGGCATGGTACCCACCGAGCTGGGCAGGCAGGGATGTCTGACCTCCGGGTAGGTAGGAGAAGTGCCTCAACTGGCATGATTAAGGGGCTCTTTTAAGGGTCCCTGCCCCCCATACATTCTGTTCTGCCTAAAATTTCCGCATTATAGAGACAGTATAGTCTTAAATGCTCATCTTGTTCTTGAGAGTTTTCTACTACATGATTTTCACATTGAATAGCTACAGAATTTTTTTTTATTTTCAAACAAAATTTTATTTCAAATAATAATATACAAATAGGTATTCTCAATGGGCTCATTTCTTACTGGAAAGTACTTCATTTTTTGCAGAACTTCTGAATCACCTCTATGGAACGTTTTTGAAAATTATTACTAAAATGGACTGATTTGTTGTTCTTGACAGGTGCCGTCGAGTCACTTCTGACTCACAGTGACCCCATGTACAACAGAAAAAAACACTGCCTGGTCCCGCACCATCCTCACAATTGTTGCTATGTTTGAGTCCATTGTTGCAGCCACTGTATCAATCCACCTCATTGAGGGTCTTCCTTTTTCGCTGATCTGCTATTTTACCAAGCATGATGTCCTGCTCCAGGGACTGATCCCTCCTGATAACATGTCCTAAGTATATGAGACAAAGTCTTACCATCCTTGCTTCTGATGAACATTCTGGCTGTGCTTCTTCCAAGACAGATTTGTTCGTTCTTCTGGCAGTTCATGGTGTATTCAATACTCTTCACCAACACCATAATTCAAAGGCATCAATCCTTCTTCGGTCTTCCTTATTCATTGTCCAGCTTTCACATGCATATGAGGTGACTGAAAATATCATGGCTTAGGTCAGGCACAACTTAGTCTTCAAGGTGACATCTTTGTTTTTTAACACTTTAAAGAGGTCTTTTGCAGCAAATTTGCTCAATGAAATACATTGTTTGATTTCTTGACTGCCGCTTCCATGGGTGTTGACTGTGGATCCAAGTAAAATGAAATCCTTTACAACTTCAATATTTTCTCTGTTTATCATGATGCTGCTTATTGGTCCAGTTGTGAGGATTTTTGTTTTCTTTATGTTGAGGTGTAATCCATACTTAAGGCTGTAGTCTTTGACTGTCATCAGTAATTACTTCAAGTCCTCTCCACTTTCAGCAAGGGGGGTTGTGTCATCTGCATATCACAGGTTGTTAATGAGTCTTCCTCCAACCCTCCTTCTGAGTTCTTCTTCATATAGTCCAGCTTCTGGGATTATTTGCTTAGAATACAGGTTGAATATGTATGGTGAAAGAATATAACCCTGGTGCACACCTTTTCCAGTTTTAAACCATGCCATATCCCTTTCTTCTGCTCAAAGGATTGTCTCTTGGTCTATGTACAGGTTCCACAAGAGCACAATAAAGTGTTTTGGAATTCCCTTTCTTTGCAATGTTATCCATAATTTGTTATGATCCACACAACCAAATGTCTTTGCATAGTCAAAAAAAGACACAGGTAAACATTTTTCTGGTATTCTCTGCTTTCAGCCAAGATCCATCTGGCATCAGCAATGATAGGCCTCATTTCCTGTCCTCTTCTGAATCTGGCTTGAATTTCTGGTAGCTCCCTGTCGATGTAGTACTGCAACCATTTTTTAATTATCTTCAGCATAATTTTGCTGCATATGATGTTAATGATATTGTTCAATAATTTCCTCATTTCTTTCGGATCACCTTTCTTTGGAATGGGCACGAATATGGATCTTTTGCAGTCTGTGGCCCGGGTAAGTGTCTTCCAAATTTCTTGGCATAGGTAAGTGAGTGCTTCCAGCATTGCATCCGTTTTTTGAAATATCTTAATTGGTATTCCATCAATTCCTGGAGCTTTGTCTTTCACCAATGCCTTCAGTGCAGCTTGGATTTCTCCCTTCATTACCATCAGTTTTTGATCATAGGCTACCTCCTGAAATGGTTGAACTTCAACCAATTCTTTTTGGTACAGTGACTGTGTATTTCTTCCATCTTCTTATGATGCTTCCTGTGTCTTTCAATTTTTTGACCATAGAATCTTTCAGTATTGGAACTCAAGGCTTGAATTTTTTCTTTAATTCTTTCAGCTTCAGAAATGCAGAGCATGTTCTTCCCTTTCAGTTTTCTAACTCCAGGTCTTTGCACATTTCATTATAATACTTTACTTTGTCTTCTTGAGATGCCTTTTGAAATCTTCTGTTCCCTCTTTTACCTCATCATTCCTTCCTTTCACTTTAGTGAAATAATAAAGGTCTGCGGGAATAATTACAGACTATTAGAACTTTCAAATTTACCTAGTCTAACATACTCACTTTACTAAGAGGAAAACTGAGTCTCAGAGAGGTTAAGAGGCTCACCCAAAATTAATAATTTTCCAAGTAGTGAGAGAGCTGGAGCTAGAAGTTAGGTCAACTGACCCCTAATTTACAGTTCCCGGTAGCTCAGCAGAGGACTGTTTATTGGGGAGGGAATGTCAGAGACCCACATCCCTGAGTGACCTTGTTGCCTGCAAAGGCCCCATGCCATCCGAGGAAATGCCTGCCCATCACAGCCATTGGCTCTTATGCAGCCATCTCATGGTTCTCCTGACTCTCCTCTTCCCTGCGCCAGCTGCTCTGATATGCAAGAGGATGATTATCTCCATTCAGATGTAGACAACCTCATCAAAACAGACCATGCAGATCCCCATGAAGCAAGGCTATATGGCCAAGTTCCAGAGAAGGCAGAATCTTTCCCTGCTTTCCTCTCACCTTGTATCTTGGGAATGTTCACTCAGACATGCCTAGTGGGCTCCCTGAATCATCTATCCCTTTCTTCCCGAGAACCAGCTCTGAGGAAAGCCTGGTTGGATTCCATACCACTTTCTAACTCTGTGACACGAGCAAGTTATTTAATGTGGCCTCAATTATAAAATGAGATAATAATGGTACTGGACTTATGGTGGTGTTGTGAAGATTCGATGGGATAATACAGATGGGATACTTAGCATGTAGTGAGTAGTCAGTGGTACTGGTACTGATTATTATTGTTAGTCACTCTCAGGTTCAACCTGCTGTTTTGTATGAGCCCTATGATTCTTAACACCAAAAAATAAATTAAAATGATTTCTCTTTTCCATTAGGTTAGGGAGGGTGCTCTAGTTAGAGTCTGCTGCAAATCACATGTCATCAGACTAAGGAGGATTCAGCTAAATAATTCCCCTATAGATGTTCTGCTCTAATCCCTGCTAATATAATTGGCCCAAATCCTGGACATTGTGATACTAAAATATCAACTTTACTTAGTAAAAGCACATAGAGGTAAAGGACTTGATCAGCACAGAGATCCTTTGGGTAACAGAACTTTAATGAAAACATGCTTCCTCTTAATTGTTTTAAGATATTAGTTTTCTTTTGTTCTTCTCTCAGATGCCTCTATTCTTCTTATTTCTCCTCTACTCTGTTTACCTCACTTCCTGCCTGTCCAATGTAACAATGACTTCCTTGCCAGAAAGAAAAAGACCAAGACTGCCTTGATCAGGAAATGTGTGAGATTGTTCCTGAAAACCCTGCTGTTAAGGAAATAGCTATTAAATGAATAGAATATTTCCACTATTTCGTATAAGAAAAGGTATGACGCATAGGAACTGTGAATACCTAAGCAGGTTAGACAAAATTATTTCAGTTGGACAATGAAACAAGTTTATAAAAGTAATAAACAACATTTTGAAAATAAGTAAATTCAGCTTGTACATGAAGCGTGATGTAATGACAAGAGAAGATAATGGCTGTTGTGTGATGGAGGAGGGAGTCATTCTTTGGAAGGTGCTAGAGAGTTAGGTGATTGACTTTCAGACAAACAGCATCTTTGGAGCTCATGACTATCTTGCGATCAAATTTCACTTAAAACTAAAGTTATAGCTATAACATTTAGATCTTTGATCTGTTTTGAGTTAATTTTCATATATGGTGTGAGGTGTGTGTCCAGCTTCATGTGGAAATCCAGTTGTCCTGGCATAATTTATTAAATAAACTATTCTTTCTACATTGAATGGACTTATCACTCTGGACAAAAATCAGTCAGCCATAGATATATGGGTTTACTTCTGGATTCTCCATCTTATTCCTTTGGTCTATATGTCTATTATTATATCAGTACCAGACTGTTTATATTACTGTAGATTTATACTGTGTTTTGAGATCAGCAACAGTGAGTCTTTCTGCTTTGTTCTTCCTTTTCAAGATTGCTTTGGCTATTAGGGGCCCCTTGTAGTTCCATATCAATTTGAGGACTGGTTTTCCATTTCTGTAAAGAAGATTGTTGGAATTTTGATAGGGATGGCATTAAATCTATAGATTGCTTTAATAATATTGACATCTTAACAATATTAAGGCTTCCAGTCTATGAAAAGGGAATGTCCTTCAATTTACTTGGGTCTTTAATTTCTTTCAGTAATATTTTACAGTTTTTAGTGTTCTAGTCTTTCACCTCCCTGGTTAAATTTATTCCTAGATATTTCATTCTTTTAGATGCTATTATAAAAGGAATTGTTTCCTTTATTTCATTTCTAGAATGCTCATTGCTGAGGCAGGGCCAAGATGTCAGAGTAGTCAGATGCTCTGGGTGTTCCCTCTTACAACAAAGACCCGAAAAAACAAGTGAATCAATTATATATGACAATGTAGGAGCCCTGAACATCAAAGTTGAAGAACCGGACTGAATGGCAGGGGGAGGGAGAGACAGTTCGGAAGTAGCGAGGAGTAGCCAGACCTGACGCAGCAAGAGCCTGAGCCCTTCAGCCTGGATCACCTTGGGTGTGAGTGGTGAGGCAGGCAAGCAGTGGTACTCAGGAGGCATTTTCCACACCAGGAGAGACCCAGCAGCAGAGAGTCTACTCGGCCATCCAGAACCAGTGATAAGCAGCCCTCGATTGGTGTAAGATAAGTACTTGCATCCGGCCTACGGTGCAGATCAAAAACACCCCCCTTAGAGAAAAAGCTCTTTCCCATTTACCTCCCCGCTCCCTGCTCTGCACTGTGTCCTGGACCAGCTTCAGCTATTGCCGAGTTCCCTGGGCCAGAATTAGGACCTGTCATGCACCCTCAGCCATTCTCCCAGCCTTGGAGAGTGAACAAATTAACCAACAGGAAAAAATAAATCTGCCAGCTCCCCTAAGCCAGGAACTCAGGGTAGGCACAGCTCCTTTGCCAAGGCACAGGCATAAGGGATCCATGGACTTTGAGTGCCTTTCCCGCTGCATAGACTTGTGTAGGCCCAGTTCAACAGCATAGGCCCTCCTTACCGCAGAACAACAGGGTATATACCTGAAGTCTACCTTCAACTGTTTCAGCTGTGAAGTGGCAGGTTTGTGACATTTGACACTGCTCTGCCCATTAAGCAGGGTCTTCACCTACCTGCATCAGGGGCCTGAGGACTGGTGGCTCCACCCACACCACCTAGCCACCTGCCATAGGACCCCATGAATAAGAGGTGCCCCCCAGTCCTTACAGCTAACATAGTCCAGCTGCAAAACCCACCCACCTATGTGCTCTAGGGAACAGGGATACGCCTTCCTCCTGGACACTCAGTGGCAGCTGTCAGCCCCCTGTCTTGCTCAGAGTGTGTCCCTCTGCTGCAGCCAGATGCCTGTGCCTACACCAATCACCCATGCCTGTCTAGGACTGTAAGTGAGAGCCTACACCACACATTTGGTGGCTATCTACCTGGGCACCTGAGCTGAATCCATACAGGAGGAGTGGGCAGACTCCTGAGCTCACATACCTAGTAACAGATATAACCACCTGGTGACAGGACATTAGAGCTTCAAAGGTACCAATTATCAAACTAGCTCATACGAGCAGCCTATTTGGGTATATCAAAACAAAATAAAACAAGAAGCAAGGACACAGTAAGCAAGCATAAAACAAATAAATATAATAACTTACTGATGGTTCAGAGACAACAGTCAATATCAAATCACATAAAGAGGCAATCCATGATGGCTTCAGCAAGCTCCCAAAATAAAGAATCTAGAAATTTCCCAGAGGAAGAAAATTTCTTGGAATTACCAGAGGCAGAATACAAAAGATTAATATACAGAACTCTTGAAGAGATTAGGAAGGAAATTAAACAAAATGCAGAACACACAATAGAGGAAATTAAAAGATTAGAGAAGAGTATAATGACAAATTTAACAGGCTGTAAGAATCCATAGAAAGACACCAAACAGAAATCCAGAATTAGACAACTCAATAGAAAGTCATAGGAGCAGAACTGAGACAATGGAAGTCAGAAATAGTGAGATTGAAGATAAAACACTTGACATCAACTTATTTGAGGAAAAAATCAGATAAAAGAATTTTAAAAAATGAAGAAACCCTAAGAATTATGTGGGAGTCTATCCAGAAGAAAAACCTACTAGTGATTGGAGTACCAGAACAGGGGCTGATAACAAAATACAGAGAGAACTGTTGGAGATTTGGTGGCAGAAAACTTCCCTGATATTGTGAAAGATGACAAGGTATCTATCCAAGATGCTCATCAAACCCCACATACGGTATATCCCAAAAGAAAGTCACCAAGACATATTATAATCAAACTTGCCAAAATCAAAGATAAAGAGAGAATTTTAAGAGCAGCTAGGAATAAATGAAAAGTCATCTACAAAGGAGAGTCAATAAGAATAAGCTCAGGCCACTCAGCAGAAACCATGCAGGAAGGCAATGGGATGACATATATAAAGCCTTGAAGGTAAAAAACTGCCAGCCAAGAATTGTATAGCCAGCAAAACTGTCTCTCAAATATGATGGTGAAATTAGGACATTTCCAGATAAACAGAAGTTTAGGGCATTTGCAAAAACCAAACCAAAATTATAAGAAATACTAAAGGGAGCCCTCGGGTTTGAAAATCAATAACATTGTATAACAACCCAAGACTAGAACACAGGACACAGCAACCAAATATCAACCCAGATAGGGAAGTCACAAAAATAAATCAATGCTAAAACACAGTGATGGTTAAGATTATGTGTCAACTTAGCTGGGCCATGATTCTCAGTGTTTTAATGTAATCTCTCCCATGATTGAATATACTGTGAGTAGTCAATCAGATGAAAGAGAGTCTCCTTGGGGGTGTGGCCCACATCTGTATGTAAGCAGACGCTCTGGCTTTGTGCTCTCTCAGGATTCTGCAGCTGCTTCCTGTAGTCTCATCTCCCATTCTGGGGACTTGAGCCGTCAGCTTATCTGCCTCACCTGGGATTCGTCGATCTGCACAGCCTGTGAGTGGGAGCCCTGCTCTCCAACCTTCCGATCTTGGGCTTGCCAGCTTCTACAGCTATGTGACTTGGGAGAGGCCTCTACCCTGATCCACGGACTTGGGACATTCTAGCCTCTACAACCACATGAGCTGTTTCCTTGATATAATCTCTTTATATATATTTATACACTTTACTGGTTTTGCTTCTCTAGAGAACCCAGCCTAAGACAAACACTGAAAACAGGGAAACAGATGTCAATATGTAAAAGATGACAACATTAAAACAAAAAAGAGGGACTTAAAAAATGTAGACATAGATTTTTCATATGGAGAGGAAGTCAAGGTGATGTAAAGAAATAAAAGACTGGTATAAACTTAGAAAAATAGGGGTAAATATTAAGGTAACCACAAAGGAAACTAATAACCCTACAAGTCAAAATAAAAAACAACAAAAATATAAAGACTCAGCAAACACAAAATCAACAACAATGAAAAAGATGAAAAGAAAATACATAAAGAAAAACGACTCAGCACAGAAAATTAAGTGGAATGAAGAAACTGTGAATAACACGCAAAAAAAGACATCAAAATGACAGCACCAAACTCAATAATTATGCTGAATGTAAACAGACTAAATGCACCAGTAAACAGACAGAGAGTGGAAGATTGGATAAAGAATTCTCATTGCTGGTGTATAGAAACCTGACTGATTTTTGTGTGTTGATCATGTACCCTGCCACTCTACTGAATCCGTTTATTAGGTCAAGTAGCTTTCTTGTGGATTCTTGGGGTTTTTTATATATAGAATCGTGCCATCTGTGAAAAGGGATAGTTTTACTTCCCTGGATACCTTTTACTTCTTTTTCTTGACTACTTTTCTTGGCTACTGATTCCCAATATTGTGTAATTGTCCTCCATTTTGTGGTACTGTGTAATTATGTATTATAAATCCTAAACCTCCATATGTTAATGAGGCAGGATGGGTGTGGGGTGTATCTTGAGTCACGCCCTTACTAAAGGGTATGGCTCAAATCACATCCTTACTCAAGTCATGCTCTTACTCAAGTCACCGCTTTGCTCAAGTAAAGGGAGTTTCCTGGAGGGTGTGGCCTGCATCCAATATATAGGAATGCTCTGGCAAAGCACTCTCTCACTCTTAGTCCTGCATCTGGCTCATCATCATCTGACCTCCAGTTCTTAGAACTTGATCCAGTAGTCAGTCATCTGACCTGCTGATTCTGCAGCTTCTGCAGCCCTGTGAGCCCTGAATTTGCCAGCTTCTGCAGCCCTGTGAGTCAGCAGCATGCTGTCTGACATGATTCACCAGCTTCTGTAGCCCCGTGGACCAGCAGCCTGTCATCCAACCTGTCAGTTTGGGATTAGTCAGCCCCTACAACAACAGTGAGTCAGGAGAAGCTTCCAGCCTGATACCTGACCTACAGATTTGGGACTTGCCAGCCTCCACAACCTCATGAACCATTTCCTTGAGATAAATCTTTAAATGTATATATGTATAAACCAAAACTCATTGCCATCAAGTCGATTCTGACTCATAGCAACCCTACAGGACAGAGTAGAACTGCCTCACAGGGTTTCCAAAGAGCAGCATGTGGATTAAAACTGCTGACCTTTTGGTTAGCGGCTGATCTCTTAACCACTGCCCCACCAGGGCACTTTCTCTCTCTATATATATACATATATATATGTATATATATATATATATGTTGACCCTACAGGACAGAGTAGAACTGCCCCATAGGGTTTCCAAGGAGCAGCTTGTGGATTCGAACTGCCGACCTTTTGGTTACAGCCGAGCTCTTAACCACTGTGCCACCAGGGCTTTTTCTATATATATCTACATCTACATATATACATATATGTATATATATGTATATACACATATACTTCATTGATTTTGCTACTCTAGAGAACCCAGCCTAAAACAACGTGTTTCTAGGAATTTTTCCTAAGTTTTCTAAGTTATCAAATTTGTTGGCATGTTTTTACACCAAAGTGTATCTTTACACTTTTATGATTCTTTTTATTTCTGTAAGGTCAGTTGTATTGCCCCGCTTTCATTTCTAGTTTTAGATATTTGCATCTTCTCTCTCTTTTTCTTTGCCAGTCATACTAATGGTTTGTTGATTTTATTAATCTGTTCAAAAAATCAACTTTTGGCTTTATTGATTCTCTTTGTTGTTTTTCTATTTTCTACTCTATAAAACACTTAGAAGTAAACATAGGGGTAAAGCTTCAGGATCAAGTTTTAGACAATGGATTCTTAGATATGATGCCAGAAAGCGCAAGCAACAAAAGAAAAATAGAAAAACAAGACTTCACCAAAATTAAAACTTCTGTGCACTAAAGGACTTTATCAACAAAGTGAAGAGAGAACCTACAGGCTGGGAGAAATTTTCTGGGAATCGTATATCAGGTAAGGGCTTAGAATCCTGAATATATGAAGAACTCCTACAACTTACCAACAGAAAGACAAATAACCCAATCAAAAAATGTGCAAAGCACTTGTATAGACACGTCTCCAAAGCAGATATACAAATGTCCAACAAGCACATGAAAAGATGCTCATGTCATTAGTCATTAGGGAAATGCAAATCAAAGCCACAATGAGATACTATGTCACCCCTATATCAGCAAAACAGAAAACAACAAGTGTTGGGAAGGAGATGGAGAACTTGGAACACTCATACATTGCTGGTGGGAACTGAAAATTATGCAGCCACTGTGGAAAAACAGGTTGGCATTTCCTCAAAAAGTTAAAGATAGAATTGTCATATGATCCAGCAATTTCACTCCTAGATATATTGAAGCAGTTACATGTACACCAATGTTCATTGCAGCACTATTCACAATAGCCAAAAACGTGGAAGCAACCTAAGTGTCCATCAACAGATGAATGAATAAACAAAATGTGGTATATCCATACAACAGACTATTACCCAGCCATAAAGAGAAATGAAGTCTGTATATGCTACAACATGGATGAATCTTGAAAACATTATGCTAAGTGAAATAAATCACTCACAAAAGGACAAATATTATATGATACCATTTATATGAAATATCTAGAATTTGGCAAATGCACAGACACCAAAGTTTACTAATGGTTACCAGGGGCAAGTGGAAGGGAGAAAGGTGGAGTCATTGCCTAGGGGGCACTGAGTTTCTGTTAAGCGCAACAGAAAAATTTAGAAATGGATAGTGGTGATAGTTGCACAACATGATGAACATAATTAATGTCACTGAGTTGTATATGTAAAAAATGATGAAATGGCAAAGATTTTATTATATATATATTTGCCACAATTTAAAAAATTTAAGTTATAGGCAGAGAAGAAGGTTAAACATCAGAGTACTTTGAAAACATGGTCTATAATACCACCTTTGTCATATGTCTAACTTCCACATTGTCTTAGTCATCTAGTGCTGCTATAACAGAAATACAGAAAGTGGATGGTTTTAACAAAGAGAAGTTTATTCCCTCACAGTCAAAGTAAGCTAAAAGTCCAAATTCAGGGCGTCAGCTCCAGGGGAAGGCTTTTTCTCTCTGTCGGCCTTCTTCTCTTCGGTGTTCCCCCGGACTAGGAGCTTCTCTGCACAGGGATCCCAGTCCAAACGACGCGCTCTGCTCCCGGCACTGCTTTCTTGATGGCATGAGGTCCCCCGCTCTCTGCTTGCTTCCCTTTCCTTTGATCTCTTGTAAGGTAAAAGGCGGTGCAGGCCACACCCCAGGGAAACTCCCTTTACATTGGATCAGGGATGTGACCTGGGTAAGGGTGGTGTTACAATCCCACCCTGATCCTCTTTAACATAAAATTACAATCACAAAATGGAGGCCAACCACACAATTCTGGGAATTATGGCCCAGCCAAATTGATACATTTCTGGGGGGACATAATTCAAACCATGACACACATATTCATAAATCAGTTGCTGGACTCTATTCTGTTCCGTTGATCTATTTGTCTACACCTGCATTAATACCACCCTATCTGCATTACTGTCTGCTAACCAAAATGTCGGCAGTTCAAATCCACCAGCCGCTCCTTGGATGCCCTATGGGGCATTTCTACTCTGTCCTATAGGGTCGCTATGAGTTGGAATAGACTCGACGGCAATGGGGTTCTTGGTTTTATCTGCATTACTATACATTTGTAATAAGCTATTTTATATGATGGAGTCCCTGGGTGGCCAAACTGTAAAGCACTCACTACTAGCTGAAAGGTAGTGGTTCAAACCCACCCAGAGGCACCTCGGAAGATGGCCCTGGCAATCTGCTTCCAAAAGGTCACAGCCTTGAAAAACCTAAGGAGTGGTTCTACTCTGCACACATGGGATCACCTGGAGTCGGGATTTATCTCAATAGCAACTAAGAATAACATGGTATATGACAAAGTAAGCCCCTAACCTTTTTTTCTTTGCCAAAATTTTCTTGGCTCTTCATGGTCCTTTATGCTCCCATATACACTTTAGAATTAACCTGTCAATAATGAAAAAAAAAAAATTCTGTTGAGATTTTTATTGCAATTGCATTGATTTACAGATTAATTTGCAGACATATGATAGCTTTAAGATACTGAGTGTTCCCATTCTAAAACATACGTTTCTATTTAAATCAGCTTTAATTTTTACAATTCTATTTTATAATTATCTTTAAGACAGTCTCGAACATCTTCTGAAAGATTTATTTTTAAATATGGTATATTTTTGTTGTTCTTTTAAACAGTATCTTCCTTAATTACATTTTTTACATGTTTATTGCTAGTGTATAAGAATGCAATTTTATTGCACTCACAAACAGCAATTTTGCAAAACTGATTAATATTAATAATTTGACTGTAAATTCCCTTCAATTTTCCACATAGACTATCCTATAATTTGTGAACAATGACAATTTTGCTCTTCATTGGCAAGTGATATGTCTTTCATTTGTTTTTTATTTATTATTTTTAAATAATACTTATAGGATCTCCAATATATTATTAAATAGATATAGTGATAGTAGGTATTTTGTTTTGCTTCTGATTTGAAATGGAATGTTTCTTAATTTTCATGATTACTGTACATATGATATTTTGGTGAGTTTTTGGTAGAAACCCTTTATCAGGTTAAGAAAGTTTCTTCCATTACTAGTGTTTTAAATGATTTTTGTCATGAAGGTGTGCTTAACTTTATGTAATACATTTTAGATTAGATATTTAGATGATTGTGTGGTTTTTCTCTCATGAAATGTTAATGTGGAGAATTAGAACAATAGTTTTTTATCAAAATTATACATGAGCATGGTTTAGGGAGTCAAATAGTTCTACTGCCATACCATTTTGCATTGCCACCAGTAATGTAGAGAGTTCCAGTTGTTCACATCCTCATCCACACTAGGTATTATCAGTATATTTAATTTTAGCCATTCGGTTGTTGTTAGTTGCCATCAAATCAACTCCGACTCACAGCCACCCTATGTATAACAGAACAAAACATTGCCTGGTCCTGTGCCATCCTCACAATGTTTGCTAAGTTTGAGCCCACTGCTGCAACATCTGTGTCAATCCATCTCACCGAGAGCCTGCCTCTTTTTCCCTGACCCTCTACTTTACTAAACCTGATGTCCTTCTCCAGGGATTGGTCCCTCTTGATGAAATGTCCAAAGTAAGCGAGGGAGGCTCGCCATCCTTGCTTCTAAATAGCGTTCTGGCTGTATTTCCTCCAAGACAGATTCATTCTTTCTTCTGGCAGACATGGTATATTCAATATTCTTTGCCAGCACCACAGTTTGAATGCGTCAATTCTTCTTTGGTCTTTCTTTTTCCTTGTCCAGATTTTGTATGCATATGAGACGATAGAAAATAGAACAGCTTGAGTCAGGCACACCTTAGTCATCAAAGTAAAATCTTTACTTTTTAACAATTTAAAGAGATACTTTGCAGTAAATTTACCCAATGCAATACGTCATTTGATTACTTGACTGCTCATTCCATGGGCATTGCTTGTGGGTCCAAGTAAATGAAACCTTGTCAACTTCTATCTTTTCTCCATTTATCATGATGTTGCTTATTGGTCCAATTGTGAGGATTTTTGTTCTCTTTACGTTGAGGTGTAGTCCATACTGAAGGCTGTGGTCTTTGATCTTCATCAGTAAGGGCTTCAAATTGTCTTCACTTCCAACAAGCAAAGTTGGGTCATATCACAGTTGTTAATGAGTCTTCCTCCAATCCTACTACTGCGTTCTTCATGTAATCCGGCTTCTCAGATTATTTGCTCAGCACACAGATTGAATAAGTATGGTGAAAACACACAATCCTGATGCACACCTTTCCAGTTTTAAACCATGCTGTATCCCCTTCTGTTTGAACGACTGCTTCTTTCTTGGTCTATGTACAGGTTCTGCATAAGCACAATAAAGTGTTTCGAATTCCCATTCTTCACAATGTTGTCCATAATTTGTTATGATCCACACAATTGAATGTCTTTGTGTAGTCAATAAAACACAAGTAAACATTTTTCTGATAGTCTCTGCTTTCAGCCAAGATCTATCTGACATCAGCAATGATATCCATTTCCCTCCGTCCTCTTCTGAATCTGGCTTGAATTTCTGGCAATTCCCTGCAGATATACTGCTGCAGCCACTTGTGAATGATTGTCAGCAAAATTTTACTTGCATGTGATATTAATGATATTGTTCAATAATTTCCACATTCGGTTGGATCACCTTTCCCGGGAATAGGCATAAATATGGCTCTCTTCCAGTCAGTTGGCCATGTGCTGTCTTCCAAATTTCTTACCATAGATGAGTGAGCACTTCCAGTGCTGCATCCTTTTATTGATACATCTCAATTGATATTCCGTCAATTCTTGGAGCCTTGTTTTTCGCCAATGCCTTCAGGGCAGCTTGGACTTCTTCGTTCAGTACCATCAGTTTCTGATCATATGATACCTCCTGAAATGGTTGAACGTCTACCAGTTGTTTTTGATATAGTGACTCCGTGTATTCCTTCCATCTTCTTTTGATGCTTCCTGGGTTGTTCAGTATTTTCCCCATAGAATCCTTCAGTATTGCAACTGGAGGCTTGAATTTTTTCTTCAGTTCGTTCAGCTTGAGAAATGCCGAGCATGTTCTTTCCTTTTGGTTTTCTAAATCCAAGTCTTTACATATCTCATTATAATACTTTACTTTGTCTTCTTGTGCTGCCCTTTGAAATCTTCTGTTCAGCTCTTTTACTTCATCATTTCTTCCTTTCACTTTAGCTACTCTACATTCAAGAGCAAGTTTCAGAGTCTCTTCTGACATCCATTTTGATCTTTTCTTTCTTTCCTGTCTTTTTAATGACCTCTTGCTTTCTTCATGTGTGATGTCCTTGATGTCATTCCACAACTCGTCTGGTCTTTGGTCATTAGTGTTCAACGCATCCAATCTATTCTTGAGATGGCCTCTAAATTCAGGTGGGATATATTCAAGGTTGTACTTTGGCTCTCGTGGACTTGTTCTAATTTTCTTCAGTTTCAACTTGAACTTGCATATGAGCAATTGATTGTCTGTTCCACAGTTGGCCCATGGCCTTGTTCTGACTGATGATACTGAGCTTTTCCATCATCTCTTTCCACCAATGTAGTTGATTTGCTTTCTGTGTATTCCATCTGGCAAGATCCACATGTATAGTTGCTGTTCATGTTGGTGAAAAAAGGTATTTGCAATGAAGAAGTCATTGATCTTGCAAAAGTCTGTTATTCAATCTCCAGCATCGTTTCTATCACCAAGGCTATATTTTCCAACTACCGATCCTTCTTCGTTTCCAACTTTCGCATTCCAATTGGTATGTGAAATTGGTATTCAGTAATTATCAATGCATCCTGATTGCATGTTCGATCAATTTTAGATTTCAGAAATTGATAAAAATCTTCAATTTCTTTATCTTTAGCCTTATGGTTGGTGCATAAATTTGAATAATAGTCGTATTAACTGGTCTTCCTTGTAGGCATATGGATCTTATTCTATCACCGACAGCGTTATACTTCAGGATAGATCTTGAAATGTTCTTTTTGACAATGAATGCAATGCCATTCATCTTCAAGTTGTCAATCCCAGCATAGTAGACCATATGATTGTCCGATTCAAAATGGCTAATACCAGTCCATTTCAGCTCACTAATGCCTAGGAATCGGTGTTTATGCTTTGATTTCATTTCTGATGATTTCCAATTTTCCTAGATTCATACTTCATACTTTCCACTTTCCGATTATTAATAAATATTTGCAGCTGTTTCTTATTATTTTGAGTAATGCCACATAGGCATATGAAATCCCTAAGGCTTGACTCCATCTATGTCATTAAGGTTAACTCTACTTTGAGGAGGGAGCTCCTTCCCAGTCATCTTTTGAGTGCCTTCCAACCCAAGGGGCCCATCTTCAGGCACTATATCAATGTTCCCTGCTATTCATAACGTTTTCACTGGATAATTTTTTTTTAGAAGTAGACCACTGAGTCCTTCTTCCTAGTCTGTCTTATCTGGAAGTTTAGCTAAAACCTGTCTGTCATGGGTGACCTTGCTGGTATTTGAATACTGGTAGGCTAGATTCCAGCATTACAGCAACATGCAACCCCCCACAGCAGGAAAACTGACAGATGCTCTTTTAAGAACTATCTATATGGGATCAAAGTGAGAGCAGTAACTTGAAAGATTAGATAGGAACTTTAGGGGGCAGTGAGTTTATATTAATGGAGAAGGAACAAGTCAGAAAAGGAAGGTGAAAATAGCTGCACAACTTGAAGAATGTAATCAATGTCACTGAATTGTATATGTAGAAAGGGTTGAATTGGTGTATGTTTTGCTGTGTATATTTCCAACAACAACAACAAAATAAAATTTATATATATATATATATATATTCCCTGAAGTCTTCTTAAAACCAAACAATAGCTATCTAAGATACGTTTGTTGGCCCCATCCCATCCAGAGCAAAGGAGAATGAAGAAAATGAAAGATACAAGGAAAATATTAGTCAAAAGAACTAACAGACCACATGAACCACAGCTTCCACCAGCCTGAGCCCAGAAGAACTATATGGTGCCCAGCTACAAGACTGACTGCTCTGACAGGGATCACAATAGAGGGTCCCAGACAGAGCCTGAGAAAAATGTAGAACAAAACTCAAATTCACACACATACACACAAAGAGTGAACTCACTGGTCTGACAGAGACTGGAGGGACCCCCCCAAAAGTATAGCTCCCCAATACCCTGCTAACTCAGAACTGGAGCCACTCCCAAAGTCCACCGTTCAGCCAAAGATTAGATAGGCCCATAAAACAAACAATAACACAAGTGAGGAACATGCTTCTTAGTTCAATCACGTATACGAGACCAACTAGGCAACACCTGCCCAAATGCAAAGATGAGAAAGCCGGAAGGGACAGGAAAACTGGACAAATGGACATGGAGAACCCTGGGTGGAAAGAGAAAGGGGAGGAATGCTGACACAATAAGGGGATTGCAGCCAATGTCACAAAACTATTTGTGTATAAATTTTCAAATGAGAAACTAATTTGTGCTGTAAACTTTCACCTAAAACACAATAAAATTTTTTTAAAAAATCAAACAATAGTTTAGCTTAACTAGTGAAGAATGTCTGCCTTGAGCATTGTTCTCTTTTAAGAACTATCTATATGGGATCAAGCTGACAACAGCAACTCAAGAGATTAGATAGGAAACTTAAGGGGTAGTGAGTTTATTGTAATAGGGGAGGAACAATTCAGAAAATGATGGTGAGAATGATGGCACAACTTGAAGAACGTAATCAGGTGTAATTGAATTATACATGCAGAAATGGTTGAATTGGTGTATGTTTTGCTGTGTATATTCTCAACAACAAAAAAATAAAATCAATTATATTTAAAAGAAAGTTTGGAAACTAGTTGCTTCCACTAGTAATAGAAGTAAAACAGCCATGCAAATCCCTGCAGATACATAAAACAACTGATAAAATGTTTAAAAAAATTTAAAACATTGAGAGCACGCCAAAGTAGGCAGAAATAGAAGAATGTAAATCTCAAAACACTTTAAGTAGAAGTGGTAAAAACTGTATAGACTGGATTTCCTGACCCAAGGTTGCTGTCCAACGTCCATGGCTATGGCTATGGCTATGGCAAAATTACAGAATTAAAGAAAGCTGTTACCTACTCAATGGTCCTGGAACCTGTCTAAAGTAATGATGTTGTAAGTGGTGGTCTTTAGATGTATAGAAAAGGGGAAATGACAAGAAAAGTTATTCGAGTTTATCTGGAACTCAGAAGAAGGACACCAAAGCTGGCTGATATTATTACAAAGGAATTGTTGCTGTGTTGTCGGGTGCCATCAAGTCAATTCTAACACATAGGGACCCCATTTGACAGAACAGAACAGCTCCATAGGGTTTTCTTGGCTGTAATCTTTAAACAATTAGATCACCAGGTCTTTCTCCAGGGGAATCTCTGGGTGAGTTTGAACTGCCAACCTTTCGGTTAGCAGATGAGCATTTAACTGTTGTGCCATGAAGAGTATTGCATGACTGGGCAGTGACCATTAATTAATTCATTCATTAATTTGTTCACTCAGCCCCTCATTCACTTATTCAACAAATTTTTATCAAATATCTACTATGTATTCCTAAGTGTTAGCAATATAAAAATGAATTTCTGTATTTCCACTATTTACTCTCTAAACATAGCCTTGACCAACTCCAAAGATGATTTTAAAACTCTACCTCAAAATCATGCAGGCGGTCTTGGCTTCCACCTGCCTCAAATTATCATTTGCAACAGAGAGAGCACGTCAGCACCTGCATTTATCACGAATTTCTACTCATATCCATAGACCTGTCAGAGAAGGTCTACACCCATGGGTCTCTACCCTGGCTCTACTTTAGAATCATCTGGGGACCTCTAAAAATTCTGATGTCCCAGCTCTTTCCCAGGTCAATTATATTAGAATCTCTAAGGGTAGGACTCAGGGATCAGAATTTTTAAACCTTCCTAGGTGATTCTAGGGTGCAACCAGTGTGGAGAATCGTGGGCCTACATTAACACCAGCGTGGCTTAGTTGCACCAGAACAAGAGAGAGCTACTAGATGATTTTCCAGGGGACAAGGTTTTAGGGAATGATGTCACTACCTGGGAGTTCCTGGGTAGTGCAAATGGTTAATAAGCTTGGCTGCTATCTTAGGCTGGAGTTATGGATTGAATTGTGTCCCCCAAAAATATTTGTCAACTCGGCTAGTTCATGATTCCCAGTATCATATGATTGTGTAGTCTGATGTGATTTCCTTATGTGTTGTAAACTCTATCACTGTGATGAGGTTATACTGATGATGTCTACAAGATTGGATAGTGTCTTAAGCCAATGTCTTTTGAGATATAAAGGAGAGAATCGAGCAGAGACACATGGGAACCTCTTACTACCAAGAAAGCAGCCCCAGGAGCAGAGTGCGTCCTTTGGACCTGAGGTTCCTACACAGAGAAGCTCCCAGACCAAGGGAAGACTGATGACAAGGACCTTCCTCCAGAGCCAACAGAGAAGAGAAAGTCTTCCCCTGGAGCAGACCCCTTGAATTTGGACTTGTAGCCTACTAGACTGTGAGAAAATAAATTTCTTGTTGTTAAAGCCATCCACTTGTGGTATTTCTTTTAGAGCAGCACTAGATGACTAAGACAGCTGGGTTCTCTAGAGAAGCAAAACTAGTAAAGTGTATATAAATATACATAGAGAAAGGTTTATATCAAGGAAATGACTCATTCAGTTGTAGAGGCCGGAACGTCCCAAGTCTGTGGATCAGGATAGAGGTTTCTCCTGATTCACATAGCCGCAGGGGCTGGCTAACCAAAGATGAGCAGGTCGGAGAGAGAGGCTGTTGCTCACAGGCTGTGAAGATCGACAAATTCCAAGATCGGCAGGCAAGACCACAGGTAAGCTGCTGGCTCAAGTCCCAAGAACCAGAGGTCAGATGAACAGGAACCAGTTGCAGGATCCAGAATGAGTAAAAGCCCCCAAGCATTGCCAGAATGTCTGCTTATATTTAATGTAGGCCACACTCCCAAGAAAACTCCCTTTTCCAACTGATTGACTACTCACAGCAGATCCCATTATGGGGATGATCACATATCAGATCTCAACAGGGAAATGATCACAACATTATACAACTGCCTAAACACTGAGAATCATGGCCCAGCAAAGTTGACACACAATCTTAACCATCACAGCGGCTAACCAAAAGGCTGAAGGTTTGGGTCCATGCAGAAGCGTCTCAGATGACCTTGCAATCTACTTTTGAAAAAATCAGTCATTGAAAATGTTATGAAGCACAATTCTACTCTGACACATGGGGTCACCTTGAATTGGAATCAAATTGACGGCAACTGTTTATTTTTTATTTTTTGGTTGCTATCTTACAGTGAGATAGCACAGGCTAGAGGCAGGAGTAAGACTGTGGTAAACTCGCCATGCCTGGTCCACACTGGTGTGGATTAATAACTACTGGGAAGTATAGATATCATGCTGATATATGGTGTGTCTGAATGTCTTTTATTATTACTGTTACTATTAATTAAAACATCTTCATAGGGAAAATCATTCTAATAGTGTAATAGTAGAAAAGGACATAGAATGACAATTCAAATTTCCTCTTTCTCTGCCTGGACCCTCCATAATCACTCCCCTGAGGTACGTACTGTTAATGGAGTTGTAAATGAAATCATATCATGTGACAGCATCAAGGTTTATTTATTCACTATTCAATGAGTATTGATTTTCACTGATGTCCCAGATATTGTGCTAGGGGCTGGCATACAAAAAAAAATATGGTACTACTGTAAACCCTAGTGATGACAGTGTGGTGGTATCTGGCTTCTGTCTCTGGGGCCAAGGCCCACCAACAGGAATGAGGTGGCTGATGCTGGGGAGGTCTTCTAAGGCTAGATTGGAATGGACACAGTTATGATCTGAAGGAGCCAGAAGCAATCACATCAAATACCCGAGACAAGGAACTAAAATGTGTGCTTAGTCCCAGAGGAAAGATATCCAGCACAGATCTAAGATGACAGTACCAGGCCATGGTTGGAGGGCAAGGTAGGAAGTCAAGAGCTGCAGAGGTTCAAGGCAGGGCATCAAGTCAGTATGCAATGCAGAAGAGAAGTGTTTTAAGACCTGGGCTGTGAACACAGCTCAAGTGCAGAGTTTGGCTAAGCAGATTGGGGCAGGCCAACAGGCTTAAAGTCACAGGGCCTCACTTGACATGCACGTGTGTGTGTGTGTGTGTACATGGGGAACCAGGTAGGCATAGTAATAAATAATTATAGCCAAGTGAGAATCACGAACAGAGTGCCATAAGAACATACAGAAGAAATTAAGGAAGGGAAGTTAGGGAAGGTGTCACAGGGAGGAAAGTTTGACCTGGGTATTCAGAAGAAGAGGTACGTATCAGACAAGGGTCCAGAAGGACATTATGGGAAGAGATAGAATAAATGCAAAGCCATGACATCATGAGGGAACAGGGTATGTTCTGGGGCAGCAGGAACATATTTTTTACAGGTTAGAGCAGAGGCTGGAAATGTACCCAGAGTCAGGCTGGGCTGGATTGACTAGAAGTGAGTTGGGGCTGTATCCTAAAGAGTTTTGATCAGGGCGTAGATGCATTCAAAGCTGGGTTGCTTGGTCCCATCGATCTACTTGTTCCTAATCAGAGCAGTGAGGCAGAAGGGTATTCATGGGAAGAATATGCCAGCACTTGGCAAACATATGTCATTGTCAGCTTCCCCCTCAACTTCTCCATAGCTTAGGGGACTTTCCTTGGCTCCTTTCTCTCCTTCACTTCTGCTGTTCTTTTTTCCAGGCGGATAACTGCCTGTGACAATAGCAAGCATGCAGTGCTCCAGGCCCCTAAGCCAGCAAGAGGCCAGGACTCACCTGAAGCTCAAATCTGGCATCCTGGCAAGAACTATCAATGCCCCCTTCCAGCTTTCCACATCTGGTGGGGGGCTTAACCAGACAGAGCAGCACACAGGCCTACCCTTAGTTCTGGTAATGGTAGCCCACAACAATGGCCCCTGTCCAGGTCACAACCCCAATTCCCGTCTCCATCATGGGGCAGCAGAGGTCTCTCCTCCTCTTTGGTCCTCGTCGACAGACAGAACCCTCCACAGTGGGCAGGACAGAGGCAATGGCAGAAGCAGCAGTGGTGGTGGGGAAGGAGCAGGCACCCAAGACTGGTGAGCTGGCAGATCCTCAGGCTCTCCTGAGTCAGTGTAGGCTGTCCATCCATGCAGCCCTGGCACAGACTGTCCACCATGAGTCACATTAATGCCTCAAAATATATAGAACCCCTGCAGCCTGGGTTATGAGCATGCACCCTTTCAGACTGTGCATGGAGTAAAGTATACTTGTCACTCTGTACTCATCAAGCGACTCCACTACACATCATGCTTTTAAGAATCTTGCCCAATGAACATGGGTGTGTGTGGCTTTCCATTGATCATCTTCTTTGGGTTGGAACGGAGGCCTTCACCTCTGTCAGGGAGTATGTGGATGACCTTCCTCTTTATCAGGGAGTTTGTGAATGGCCTTCCTCTCTGTCAGGGAGTTTGTGGATGACTGTTTCACTCAGAATTCCCAGCATGTAAAACCTCTCCAGGGTTATCTTTGGTTGAGGATCAAACAGCTGCTCCCCACTGTCTCGGCAGAATAAAATACTTCTACTCAAGCAAAACTCACGCAGTTGCACAAGACAGATAAGCAGGGACGGCTGGACCACGGGAGGCGTGCTTATCTGGAAGACTTATCCTTATCCAAGGGAAGCATTTATCTGAGGAGTACTGTAACCACACACCCTCAGATAACAAGGTACATGGGAATCCCTCATATCAGGGATTGAGGAATCCCTCATATCAGCAGCTCCTCTCCATCCCTGAGACTTAAAAAAAAAAATCAGTACATATTTCTTTGCCTGATATGACTAAAAGGAAGTATAAGTGTGTTGGGAGAGACAATGATCTGAGAAGAGCTTATTTAAATATATATACGTCCTAGTCCTTGCCTTTGTTGTTGTTAGCTGCAGTCTAGTTGATGCCTACTCATGGTGACCTCATATGTACAGAATAGAACTGCTTCATAGAGTTTTCAAGGCAGCAATTTTTCAGAAGCAGATTATCAGGACTGTCTATTGAAGTGTCTCTGGGGGAGTTCGAACCGCCAACTTTTCAGCTAATAGTCAAGCGCTTAACCGTTTGCATCACCCGCGAGAGTTGTGGAGGGGAATTTTCTCACAGTGGGTAAGCATAGATGAGGTATGACTTGAGGGTCCTAAAAGACCACTTTCCTGCCTCCCCCAAAGGAATCCCTCCCCCAGTGATACTGCCTTCAATTCCCTCATTAGTGACTTCTTTGGACTAATGTAGTGGTTTTCAATCTGGGTTCCACAAGTTCTAGATGTCCCAGAGTAAGCAAAGGCAGGAGGAGGGGTGTAGTTTCCCTTCTCCCCACCCTTTAAATAGGGATGCTCCCAATTTTTCTGTTTTACATATCAGGCTTTCCTTTGGGATTTCTTTTGAAGTAAGTTTTCTTCTTTTTAGTAGTTTTGTTAACTTAAGTGTTATGGGTGAAGCAATTCAGAAAGTATTTTAGATATAGTAGAGAATTGAGCAAAAGAATTAATGCGTTATTATTACCCTGAGACACTCTAAACCTTGAACCAAATCTATCTCCTGAGATCACCTTTTAGTGAAATAGTGGAATGGCACACTGTCTTAGGCTGTGTTCTCTAGAGGAGCAAAACCAGTGAAGTGTATATGGAAATATAGAGAGATTTATTTCAAGGAAATGGCTCACGCAATTGTGGAGGCTGGCAAGTCCCAAATCTGTGGGTCAGGCATCAGGCTGGAAGCTTTTCCTGGCTCACATAGTAGCAGGGGCTGACGAACCCAAAAACCTGCAGGCCAAGTGTCAACCTGCTGGCTCACATCCCAAGAAGTGGAGGTGAGAGGATGACGAGTCAGATGCAGGATCTCAAGAGCGCGAGCTTTGCCGGAACATCCATATATATTGGATGTAGGCCATACTCCCAAGGAAACTTACCCTTCAACTGGTTGGCTGCTCACATCAGATCACAAAATGGAGGATGATTACAGAATACCTGCCAAACCACTGAGAATCATGGCCTAGCCAAGTTGATACATAACTTTAACCATCACACACACACACGTCAAAGGATATTACCTGTTAGATTGGTGCTCTACTTAAAAACCATTTGTTGAGATCAAAAGATCAACGTTTGTTCTAAGGCAAAGATGAGAAGACAAGGGGGCAGGGAAACTAGAGTGCTGGAAACGGAACAACCAGAACACAGTTAAAGAGATTGTTGACACATTGTGAAAACTATAACTAATGTCACTGAACAGTTTGAATGGAAAATGTCAAATGGGAACTTAACTTGCTGTGTAAACTTTCACCAAAAACACACGCAAAAAAAGAATAAATCTGTTGATGTTGTTGGGTTCTCACTGTGGAAAAAGGGCCATACAAGTACAGAATGAAGGAAGGCATGAAAGAACTCTGTGGGAATGGATTGAATTGGAGGTATTGTACGAACTCAAGATTTTTGAAGTATATATGTGTATGTGTATATACATGTTGATGTGCTCATGTGTATATACAGACATACATGTATGTCTGTATATATACATGTGTATGTATAAATGTATATACATATATTTCCTAGTGCTGTTGGCTGAATGCACTCTACAAAGGCACTCCAGTAGCAATTAGCACATCTAGGGTCCAGAACTTGGTCTTTAATATCATTCCCTATGAAAAGGACCAGGATTACTCAGAGAAATGGCAGATTCCAAGACTGTGGCAGAGTAGATTCAAGATGAGCCTGGAACATCTTGTTAGACCAGAAAGTTAAAAAAAAAAAAAAAAAAAATCATGAACCATGTTACAAATATTCAAGAGACAGCCAAATGTGGTACAATTGGACCACCAAAAGGTTAACTACAATAATAAACAATAAATCATTGAAAAGATGGGAATTTATGAATCCATATTGATTAGAAATAGATAACTAAGTAAATAGGGGAGAAGGGAAGGCTCTTGCTCACAGTACAATGCTGAGGGCTGACTGGTAAATGTAGAGGAGTGTTGGAGTTAGAAAACCATCATTTTGCAACCATCATAGTAAAGATTAGATCAGGCAAGAAACATCAATGGATGCTAAATCCAGGGGGAGATTTTGATGAGGAGCAGAATGTTTGCATGTTCTTAAAGTGTCTCCCCCACAAGCTGCTTACTAGTTTGAGAGGAAAAAAAAACACACACACACAATAATTATTCAGTAGAGATCAAAATGAATGCCATCAGTGAAGGGCAGATGGACACTGTGTCCCTCCTAATGTGATAATACTGTAAAGGACACAACTTCCCACATGCAGTATTCTGGTCAAGAATGCATAATCCCTGTCTAATTACGAAGAAACATCAGGTGAACACAAAATGAGTGCTGTTCTATTTTTCAAAAGAAGGGTGCATCTATAGGGGGACTCTATTCTTCAAAAATATCATCCTCTTAAAGGACAAAGAAAGGCTGTGGGAATGTTCCAGCTTAAAGGAGGCTAAAAAAGCATGACAACTAAATGCAATATCTGACTTAGACTGTATCCTGTACTGGGGGAGAAAAGGTGCTATAAAAAACATTGTTGGATCTATTGACAAAATTGGAATGTGGATGCCAGATTAAATAGAATGTTATATCAAAGTAAATTTATGGATTTGATAACCAAATTGTGATTATATAAGAGAATATTCTTATCCTTGGGAAATACACACTGAAGTATTCAAAGGTGAGGGCCATAATGTATGTAACTTATCCTCGACTAGTTCAGCAAAAATAATTGTGTACACACACACAAATATACATGTACAGTGAAACCTGTGAGAGCTGGAACTCAATGGGACTGCCTTGTTTTTCCAGGTCTCACAAGTTTTCCCGCTTAGACAGTGTGCAGTCCTACCACTTTTCTATCTCTCTCTATAAGTGGAAAATACTTGAGTTTTCCTTCTCTGACAGGTTTCCTTCTTACACAGTTTCAGGCTTTCACAGATTTTACTGTACACACACATACTAATATACATATACATGCTAGCTGTGCTTGACAATATGGAGAACACCTTATTTAAAGAAAATAATGATTTTTAAAAATTACATTTTCAATAATAAATAGATAGGGATATCTACATGCAGAGAGAAAGTCAGCTTATGCAAGAGCGTGTGCCAGCACAAAGTTCCTTGGGGTAAAATTTGGGGAGGGGGAGAACAGTGGGGAAAGGAGGTGGCATTTGTTCCCTTTGCCTGTAGCAGCATAAATTTCTGGGCCATGTGCACTATAAGCTTGGGTTAACTGGTCCTCTGTCCTGAAGAAATAACTAAAAATATAACGTGACATTCGAGAGCTGGTTAGAATCAGGTCATTCGCACCAAGTGAATGCACATAATTCACTTGGTCCCTTTCAATGTTCATGTGTTATGTTACGTTATATACAATTCTAGCTTAATCAAAGTATCAGTCAGTCTTCCAGCAAGAACAGATGACACACTGAAACTAGATAATTGAGGGCTGTTTAATAAAGGGACTATTTACAAAGGTAGGGCCAGGGTTAGAGAAATCAGCAAGGCAAGGTGCAGCAGAGGGAAACCGGTGTTATCCAGAAAAAGTGAAGGGAGGGAGAAGTTACCAGAATCTGAGCCCTAGAGAAGAGCTGTACAGAGACCTCATATGGATACCTGATAGAAGCTGTTAACCAACCAGTTGCCGTCAAAGTGATTCCAACTCATGAAGACCCCGTGTGTGTCAGAGTAGAACTGTGTAAAAATGTCATGGGGGCAGTGTCTGACCTCCTCCAACTTCTCGAGGGTGAAGGAGAATCAAGATAAAAAAAATCCAAGGCTTATTCCTATGTGGTGGAGGTCAGACACACCTCCTCTCTCTGCCATCTCTACCAGTTCTGACACCAACTGTCCCTCCCACAGCACTCTCTACTGGGTTTGATAGTTCATTGCAATTGCCACACAGAACTCACAGACCACACTCACAATTGTGGGGTTTATTAGGGAAGTAACAGTTACAATTCAGGCTCAAGAACACTCAGGATATAGTTCTTCCATCAGGATAGTCTCTCCCCAACTGTGCTCACAGACACCCCTGTCCTCCCTGGCACTCAGTCTCTGCCCAAGGCACTCAGCTTTCTCTCCCCATGGGCCAGGAAGTCCACCGTGCCATCTCCTGCTGCCGGGTCTCTGCTGTTGGGTCTCTCCTGCTGGTCTCTCCTTCCTTGGTGGTGGTGGGTTCCTCCTTTCTGCTCTGGAATTGGCTCTCTTTTAAGGCAAAGCTGACCAAGCCCTTTGGTGGGCCACAATTACCCTATCGCACAGTCTTGCCCAATCACCTGGTTGGGAGTTTCAAGACCATGGCTAGAAAGGCCACACACAAAAGTAATTAATCTCACCTCGCACAGGGTTTTCGATGGCTGGTTTCAGAAGTAGATCACCAGGTCTTTCTTCCAAGGTGTTTCTGGGTGGACTCAAACCTCCAAACTTTTGGTTAGCAGCCAAGCGCATTACTGTCTGCATCATCCAGGGACTTCGATAGGAGCTGTAGTCTTTGATAGAGAAATGCATTCAACCCTACAGCCAAGCCACAGCAACCTAGCAGGGAGAGAGCCATGGGGAACAAATACCCTAATCTTTGTTTTCTTGCATCCTCTGATCTCCTGGCTGAACCCACCTGGAAGCCAGAAGGCAAGAGAACCTATTGATACGTTCTACACAGGTCAGTCTCCCAGGGCACTGAGCAGAGGAGGGTAGAAAGTGGATCTAGAACGGGAGATGGATTTAGCAGTCAGTGATACGGAGCTGTGATAAATGCTCTTATCTCTGTGATAGAAGCACAGAGAGTTGACTTTCAACATCACCAAGCAAAAAATTTCTAACTGTATGTTAAAAGATTCTTAGAACTTTGAGCAGTTAAGGTAAATATTTTAATAGGGAAGTTGCACGCATACAAAAAAGAACATTGTTCTGTTCTCCTAATTATTGAAAATGGAATTTTTTTAAAAACCCTTATTTTCTTTAAATAAAGTGTTTTCCATATTGTCAACCACAGCAAGTATAAAGGTAAATATAGGAAAGTGCGTTAACACAGAACAAACAGTAAAATTCAGTGTGGGCAGAGAAATTCTCCCATTAATTTTTCCTGCTAATAGAATACCTGTCAGATTTGACCAAAAGGTTAAACGTTTCTAGAGCGCGCCACTTGATTGTGGTCCAGGATCTATGGTTAATCTAGTGGGAGTGCTTCCTGACTGTGCCGAGTCAAAGTCTCTGCCAAGGGCAGCGTGGACAGGCAGGATGTTGACTGAGGACGTGTGGTTCAGACAGGACATCCAAGAGGCAAAGTGAGGCTACCACCTGGAAGGTGAATCACAAATGTGAAGTTGAGAGCTTTGGAGGTAGCACAGAGGTCACAGTATATGACAATGCATGGCCAGCGATGCAGGACCAAGGCTGTTAGAGGCTAGCATCCAAGTGTGGCTGGCTGTTGTTTTGGGGTAGGACTGACAATTTAAAGGAGAAGGGGACAGACCTCATTCCAGGACGCTAAGACAAAGGCTATCACTATACAGACCATCAGTGCTTCTGTTGTGAGAAACTAAAGCCAGCCACGATCTCCTAGAATGCACAGCTACACAAATCCCTACCTTTCCAATCTTTTGAGCCCCAACCCCCACTTCTCCCCAGCTTACTCCTTGATGTTCCATTCACAGGGATTTCCTTGAACATATCATGCTGTTTTACATGACTGTGCCTTGGAGCATTGTATTAGACTCCAGATTAAGTTGCTATAACAAAGAGACAACAAAATAGAGTACCTTAAATTAGACAGAGTTTATTTTTCTCTGGTTAATCAATCTAGAGGTGAGTGGTACAGAGCTAGAGGGGCACTGTCGCCCCACACGGTTATTCAGGGACCCAAGTTCCTAACATTTGATTACTTAATCATCTCCTGAGGTGTTGCCATAGTCTTTATGGCTGAAGTGGGCTTACCTTCACGTCTGGCAAAGAGACAGCCCAGAGTAAGTGGCCTTGTCTCTAAGGAGATGACTCAGAAATTGCACATATAACTTCTGCTCACATCCTATTGGCTTGAACTTAGTCATACGGCCATGCCTAGCTGCAACGGAGGCTGGAAAGTACAGTTTCTAGTGCTCTGCCAAAACACATAGTATTCTTTCGTGAAGGGAGAGAGGGAGGCAATTAGAAGTTTCTGCCACCCATCTGCTATTTTCTCAGCCTGGAATGACCTCTGCTCACCTTGATACTTCCCTGATCTCCCATTCCTGCCTTTTATGACACAGCAAAAAATAAACTCTTCTTTTCTGTTATCCAAACACAGCATTTTATTAGCTCCTCTCTGTTATAATGATCTGTGTACAACTTGGGCTGTAAGCTGAAGAAGAACCAGCAATAAATTACTGAAATCACTACTACAGTTTAACAGTTTTTATAGTGTCTATAAAACCTCCCAGTTATTGCAGTATTCACTTGGTCACCCTTCAGCACAGTACTGCTATTAAAGAAAAACTGTTTACAGCCCTGATCACACTCTTTTATATACTCTAAAGTAAAAGATCTTGGGTGGCCAGGAAACAGAGTCTATCTTAGGCATTGATGTTACTATTCCTCTTAGTTGTTGCTCCTTGTAGTAAGTTGTGTCCCATTCTACACTGTCCTGTAGGACCTGCTCAACTTCAGGGGCCAGACATGGCTATAGTCATAATGCATTCTCATCTGAATAAAAATAAAATTTATGCATTGACTAAAATTTCAAAGCTCGCCTCTGAAGAGTTTATGGAACTAAGGCCCTTTGAGGACAACTGAAGTAGGGACTCAGTGTTTATTGAATGAATGCTTCATTTATTGAACAAATGCATGAATAAATAAATGGAAGAACAAAGCTGGTCAATATTTGATTTAAAATCTGGTTACAAAGAGTCTGGTTGTTTTGGTCTTAGTCACCAAATGCATTTGCAGGCTGCACATCTGCTCACTAGCTTTGCATCAGCCAATGCAGATGGTCATATTGCATAAAATCTGATCTTGATGAAAGGGTATTATAGTTTAATGCATTCAAGAAATTTTGGAAATTAAAAGGAATAAATTCTACTGGACTGCTTTTGTGGAAGGTGGTCTGAGTAGAACCTGCTTTTTCCAGCTTATGGGATAGTCCTGTTCTGGCTCTCCCCTCCATCTTTTAGGTATGAGTTTCACTTAAGGAGAAGAATTGACAGCAGTACACACAGGCTTTCTGTCACTGCAGAAGCCCAGCCAAGGCCCCTGCATGTGGTGGGAGGCCCTGGCAGCCACCGTAACTAAGGCTGGCATCTCCACCCAAAATAGGCTGGTTTGGGCCTGGACTTTTAGAAGAGCAAGTAAATAAAAGAAGAATCTGATTATCAAAGATTTACATTTAAAGACAAAATAACCATCTGGCTACATCCTGGGATCAGTAAACATTTTGCCCAGTCTTCTGCCGTGTCTATGTTAATATCCAAAGGACTCTGTAAAGGTCACTGGTTCCAATAACATTGTGTTTGAGGCCCTATAAGATTCTGAGTCATCTTAGGTTCACTCATCTTCAGGGTCCTGTACTTCCCAAACATTGGAATATGGCCATATATTTTTTTAAACAAAGAAAAGTCTACATGAAAAATTCACTTTTACTCTATCCCCTGACTTCCTTGAGTTCATTCTATAATGAAACCTCTCTCTTCCTAAACAAAATAGGGTAACAATTCTGCTAAGATTCTAAACCTCTGATCTAGAGAGATCCCAACTTGCTTGGCAAAGTTTCATGATCAGCTCAGGTGTTTGGGGTATTTTTTCCTTGAGAATAGCAGGAAACGTCTTAAAACATGAATTTAAAGTTTTTAGGACCATCCTAAAAGATAAATCACAACCTTAGAAAGACTGCAAAATTATTAATTGAGTTATAATAACTTATATGTGCTTCTAACTGAGGGAGAAAACACCTTTTCTGAACGCAGCTGGGGAAACTTTCACATAAATAGAAACACATTCAATTTTAGTTAAAGTAAGAGAAAAGGTTGTTGAGAGGAAGACCCAATACTCTTGTAATGAGATTCCTAAACTGATAATATAATATGCGCTATTACAGAGAAGAGGTTCCTAGGTGGCACGAACGGTTTGCACTTGACTACTAACCTAAAGGTTGGCTGTTCAAACCCACCCAGCAGTTATCACAGAAGAAAGCCTGACAATCTGATTCCATTAAGATTATAGCCAAGAAAACCCTATGGAGCACATTGCTACTGTAACATATGTGGTCACCACGAGTTGGAATTGACTTGATGGCAACAGGTTTGGTTTTGTTTGGTATTAGAGTGGACTATAGCTGGTGTCTTAGGCTATCTAGTACTGCAGTAACAGAAATACCACAAGTGGATGGCTTTAATAAACAGAAATTTATTCTTGCACAGTTGAGGAGACTAGAAGTCCAAATTCAGGGTGCCAGCTCCAGGGGAAGGCTTTCTCTCTCTGTCAGCTCTGGGGGAAGGTCCTTGTCATCAATCTTTCCCAGCTGAGGAGCTTCTCAGCACAGGGTCCCCAGGTTCAAAGGTTACTCTATTCTCCTGGCTCTTATTTCTTGGTGGTATGAGGTCTCCCTGTCTCTCTGCTCGATTTTCTCTTCTGTATCTCAAAAGAGATTGTCTTAAAATACAAGCTCATCTTGCAGATTGAGTCCGGACTCATTAACATAACTGCTGCTAATTCCACCTCATTAACATTATAGAGATAAGATTTACAACACATAGGAAAATCACATCAGATGACAAAATCGTAGACAATCACACAATACTGAGAATCATGGCCCAGCCAAGTTGACACACATTTTGGGGAGGCATGATTCAATCCATGACAGCTGGTATCTGATTTTGAGCCCAAATAGAATTCAAACACATCAGGACATATCTGTTGAAGTGGTAGGTAGGCCTTGGGGGAAACAATTTGCATAAGAACTGTTGTTTGTGGCTAAAGGAGTAAAGAGGGTGTTGAAGGCACATGTGCCTGGGAATGCAGATGAGGAATGGAGGGCCAGCATGGTGTCAACGCCCTGAACACATGGAGAGACATGGAAAACTCAGAAAATACCTGCTATTTAGTGAAATGGACATGCTACAAGGAGAAAGCAAGGTTAATATGAAACATTCTGGGCTCAAAGCTGCAAACCTGAGCTCAAATCTGTCTTTGTCTAGATTTCACTTCTCCAGGCTGCTGTCTTCTCATTTGTTATATAATTAGTTTGGGCTAGATGATTTCTGTGGCCCTTCCATTTATCATCTTCTCTGACTTTAAGGTGAACTGTGACCAAAATAGATATTAACACGGTGTTGTATATATAATATCAACATCAGTAAATGAATGGGAGGAAGACAGGCATGGAAAAGAAGTGTCTGGGTATCTGTCCTTTATCAAATGGAAGCACGGAACCTGAAATCCACTTCCTTGGACACAGACAGAGCGCGGCAGTAGAAGAGGAGTCGTGAGTTTTCATCACGTCTGCAGATTCCGATGGACTCTTGTTTCCATGGGAATGAGGAAACAAGGCTGCTTCCTAACAGATTGGTGGTTTTAAAATCCCATCTCTTCCAAAACTTTCTTTCCATCTGTTTCTGTGGTGCTGAACTGCTTTGGTAGCACAAAAATAGAAAGGCAAGTAACAACTAAAAGAAAAAGAAATTATCTCCTATTCTGTCAGTATAGTTTATCCAAAAGGTAAGCAATGGTAAAAATAAAACCAAATAACATGATGCTGAAAAAGTTGAACAATTTTTTTTTCATATTTCTCGAGTTCACAAACCTATTATAATTGGCTACCAATTCCTTCTTAACAATTTCATCTCCCTCCAATCTGTACATACTCCATATTTCACTATTTGTTTTTAGTAATTCCCTTATCATGCTCTTGTCCTTGAATTTTCTCAAATTCCTTATTATCTGGGAAAAAAAAAAATCATGTAGCACAGTGATTAAGGGAATGGTACAGATAGACAATGAAGGTAAACGTCCTCCAAAATACCCCCGTAATACTGGCTTCTTATCAGCATTTGTCTCTTGCTAATGACAGTTAGGTGGGGAAGGAGGGTGGTGGAGAGAAAGCGAATCACACTTTCTTCACTGTTTGATGAACTACTGTCTATGTCCTTTATTATGAGTCCCAGTTCTTTAAAGAAAAAAATAGAATGAACAGTTCATACTCTGCCATTCCCAGATTGTTTTTCTCTAAGACGACTGGCATGTCCTAAAACTAAGTAGAGGTGGAAGAAGGTGAGTTATTTGTAAAAGTAAATGAAAATAATAGTGATAATCAAGGGTAATGATGCATATCAGTTGCACTAATGACTCAATTTTTCATGCTTTTCTAAATCCATGTTCTTTGGTAGTGTCCTCCCACAATGACTGGATGTGGTTATATGACTTGCTTTGGTCAATGGGATTATAGCAAAGTTGATGGGAGCAGGAGCTTCAAAACATTTTTCTATGTTTCAACTTCCTCTCTTGTGTTTGGTTATCACTATCAGAACAAGTCTGCTGTGGGATGAAACTCATGTGGTAGACCCAGATATGCCAACTGAGGTCATCATAGATTAGCTGGCAGTCAGGTGACCCCCACACAGGTAAGTAATCCCAGATGAGCCCAGCCCTGATCAGTAGAGCTTCCCAGCCAAGATGTAGACTTGTAAGAAATAATAATTGTTGTTTTAAGACATGATTATTAGATACGATGATTTGTTATACAGCAATAGGTAACTGATACAGGTAACGATAACAAAACCCAACATCTGAGTACTCACTATATGCCAAACATTCTTTTAAGCTTCTTTCATAAATTATTTTATCCTTGTAGCAACCCTAATAGTACTATTACAAATGCCATTTTAAAATTTAGCATATTAAGGCTGAAGCAAAAACCTTTAAATGATTTTTCACTCACATTTAAAAATTACAAATATCTTGTGCCATAAACACAGAAAATGTTATTTTTTCCATTTTACAAATGGAGACTAAAGCTCAGAGAATTGCTGAAGGTCACAGTAACAGTAAGTGGCAAAATAGTCACCCGAAACCAGGATCTTACTCAAAGTCTAGTGCTCCTTCTACTATACAAGTTTTTCTAGAGTAGAATAGATTTGCAGGGGGCAATTCAGGACAGAAGAAATGGAGAAACATAACGATGCATAAAAGTTTTTTTTCCCCTTGAGAATAATTTTTTTTTTTTTTTTTTTTACGTGAAAGTCCATCTTGATAGGGATGGCTGGAAAGTTACTCCTGCCTCTTAACTCCATTTTGTTTAAAGTGTGGCAGAAAGAGGTTTCACACACCTAAAGGAATCATCTCTACTAGCTGTACAACCTCTTGTTCTTCCAGAGAACCATATATGTTGTTTTTAATAATGAACTGCAGGCTTACATCATTCATTCATTTAATAAATGATGCAATGGTGTTCATAACAGCTTATATTCTAGACTTTGTGACTTCTGCTTTTGGCCATGATGGAATAACTGGTATTGGGCTTACCCTCCCACTGTAAAAAAAAAAAAAAAAAAAACTGGGCAAAATATAAAATTGTTTTTAGGCAATGGAAAAGAGCACCAAAGGACTGAGATCCTTGAGATAAGGGAACACATAAAAAGTGAACACTATGTTCACCCCAGTTTTCTGCCTAGGGGTACCTACCAAACCACAGAACAGGAAGATAGAGACAAGTGATGAGAAGTGAGAAGGTAGAGATAAGAATTCAGGGCTGCCGATGCAGTTGTAATTCTCCTTAGGTGATGTTGTGTATGGACAGTATGAGACTTCACAAGGCAAGGCAGAGGTAGCTGCTGGGGACTAAGAGCTTAACAGAGATACCAGAGGTTGTACAGTGCTGGAAATTATTGGAGTTCTTTTCCCACCAGAGTGAAAAGACCCATACTGAGAACCTTGGGCATTCAGATGAGACCTCAGAAAGGCCACACCACAGGAATAATGGTCATACACTAGAGAAAGGGCTACACCCTAAGACTAAGAAAAACATGAAAATTGACTCACACTAACAATGCCTGAAAGAAAGCTTGGAAGGATTTAGAGGATTCTCCAGTAATTCTTCTATCTACTTGTCATGGATTGAATTATGTGCTCCAGAAAATGTGTGTATTAATTTGGCCGGGCCATGATTCCTGGTATTGTGTGATTTTCTTATATGTTGTAAATCCTGCCTCTATGATGTTAATGAGGGAGGATCTGTGGCAGTTGTGTTAGTAAGGCAGGACTCTGTCTACAAGACTGGATTGTATACTGAGGCAATCTCTTGAGATATAAAAGACAGAAGTGAGCAGAGAGACAGGGGGACCTCATACCACCAAGAAAGAAACACCTGGAGCAGAGCGCATCCTTTGGACCCGAGGTTCCTGTGTGGAGAAGCTCCTTGTCCAGGGGAAGACTGATGTTGACAAGGAACTTCCTCCAGAGCTGACAGAGAGAGAAAGCCTTCCCCTGAAGCTGACACCCTGAATTTGGACTTCTAGCCTACTAGACTGTGAGAAAATAAATTTCTCTTTGTTGAAGCCATCCACTTGTGGTATTTCTGTTATAGCAGTACTAGATGACTAAGACACTACTTGAACAAAGCTTAACATTCTTTAAAAGAAGATATCATAATTCAAACTCTCTACAAAGTATCATCCACCATGTTCTGCATACAATATAAAATTATTGCACATGCAAAGACGCAAGCAAATGTGACTTATAATTAAGAGAAAAAGTAGTCAATAGAAACAGTTCCCAAGATGACTCAAATGTTGGAATTATCAAACAAAGACTTTAAAACTACTATTATGAGTAAGTTTAAGAATTAAATAAAAGAGATAAACATAATGAATAAACAGATGAGAATCTCAGCAGAGAAATGGAAATACAAAAAAGGAAACTAATGGACATTATAGAACTTAAAAGTACAATATTTGAAATGAAAAATTCACTGGATGTGTTTAACAAGAGATAAGATTCTATAGAAAAAAGAGTCTACGAATTTGGAGACAAATCAGTACACACCATTCAAAACTAATAACAGAGATGAAAAAATATTTAAAAGAATGAAGAGCACCCTAGTGACTTATGAGACAATATTAAGTGGTCTAACAGACATGTGATTGGAGTCTCAAATGAAGAGGAGAAAGAGAACAAATACAGCAGAAAAAAAATATTAGCAGAAATAAAGTCCAAACATTTCACATTTTGCAAAAACTTTCAGCCTACACATCTAAGAACCTCAACAAATCCCAAGCAGCATAAATGCAAAGAAAACTACGCCTAGGTATAGTTTGTCAAACTACCTGAAAAGTAAAGCTAAATCTTATAGCCAGCTAGAAAAACAAAAGATACGTAACATACAGAGGAGCAACAATGAAAATGGTATCTGACTTATCAGAAACAATGGAGGCCAGAAGATAATGGAAAGACATCTTTAAAGCAATAAAAAAGGGGGGAAAAAGTCAATCTTGAATCATATACAGCTAAAATATACTTCAAAAGTAAGGGTGAGACAAAGATTAGACTGGATTATAAAACATAAAATAGTACCCGTGAAGAGTGTGCTTCTTAGTTCAAGCAGATACACGAGACCAAATGGGTGGCTCCTTCTGGAGGCAGGATGAGAAAGCAGGAAGGGACAGGAACTGATTGAATGGACACAAGAATGGAAAAGGGGAGTGTGCTGTCATGTTATAGGGATTGCAACTAATGTCACACAACAATATATGTATAAATTTTTGTATGAGAAATTAACTTGAGTTGTAAACTTTCACCTAAAGCACAATAAAAAAAAGATCTCAAAAATATCTCATGAATGACTTCATAACATAAAAGATATTTTATATTTATTGCAAAAAAAAGGGTGAATTAAAGAAATGATCAAACATGTAAAAACTGAGAGGCATCATTACCAGCAAACCTCCACTACAAGAATCGCTAAAGGGAATTCTTCAGAATGAACAGAAATGATACCAAATGGAAACTGAGATTTACAAGAAGGAATGAAAAGAACCAGAAATGTAAATAAGTGGGTATATCTAAGAGACTATCATTTTTCCTTTTCTAATTCTATTAAAAGATAAATGACTCTTTAAAGAAAAAATATATAATTGAAGTTTACAATATGTGTAGAAGTAAAATATATGACAACAATAGCATGAAGTACAGGGGTAAACATATTCTAGACTTCAATGTCTGGTGCCTAGCATTTATTTTAATTAAAAGGCCTTTTATCGTGCCTAAGGTACACCAGTTGCTATATTAGTAACCGATCACAAGAACAAAAGATATGGAAGACATGGTCCTTGACCTCAAGGAACTTACAAGGCACTTGAGAAAGCAAAATAGACAACAGTGAAATAGCTTAGCAATAATTAGAAAGTCATGAGTGGAAAATCATAAGGACAGACAAAATGCCTAAGTTTTCCTGGAGTTCATATTATAAAGGAGTTATAGATTTCAAGATCACCACTAACCCATCTGGAGACATTTTGTGAAATAGGAAGGAAAGAAATCAGGTTTCTTCTCATAGTAGATGGCTGGACAAGTGTGTGAGCTGGATTTCAGCCCCACTACCCCTCAGCCAGGCACCTTTATGCAATGAAGATTTTGCACAGCCATCCACAATGTCTGATATGAGTGGAACAAGAGGTAATTAGGAAAGACTTCCAGGATCCTGAACACGAACTGTCCTTGCATCCAAAGGAAAGAAAACAACTTATGCATTAATTTTCAGAAAGGGCTTCAAAGGATCCCAAGCCTGGTACATTTTTGAAAGTTTCATATCCAGCTTTACTGAATTTTGCTTTGTTTTCCTGTTTCAAACAATCTAATGAGTGTTTTATATTCATCTTTAAATTTAATCTTTTTAGTAGAAATTGTACTTGCGGGTGTTTAAATAAAAGAAGAATATAAAAGCTTGTGCTTAACTAGTATTTGAATATTAAATAGCCAAAAGAATATTACTAAGCAGTAACTCTCTATAAGGATCTTTAAAAGAGTCTTTTCTACCCCTTTCCCATTGAACACACTCATGTGTGCATGCACACATATTCCATCTGTGCTACTACAAATACTAATTTAAAATTCGGCAGCAAGATAATCTTTTAATGAGATAAGCCATCAATTGCCAAGTTGGGAGTTAACAGTTCCTACCATTTAAAAATTATGATTGGATTTTTTGAGTGTGTAGAAATTTTACTTTAATTTTTAAACTAAGGTGAAATAATATTTTTTCTCTTAAAAAATAAACAAAAATTTAATTTTTCTAATTCTGCTCCCAGAATTCATAGGTTTATTAGTTATAAAATTATTCATGTACACTGTAGAAAACTTTGAAAATTCAAAAATTTTAAGAAATCTTAAAATTAATAATTCTCTCATCCAGAAATAAGCAATGCTAACATTTTTGTCTTCTTCTAGCCTATTTTTTCTGCATGCATAGGCACACAGACAATAACATGAAAGTTAATTTTAATAACTTTTAAATCATACTGCATTGAATTATTTCTTTCATTTAAGCTATCATTAAAGGTATTTCAAACACATTATTTTAGGTATATGCCTGATTATCTGCCATAATTGCCTAGCTGCCATTATGGTTGCCAGGATCTAAGATGGCCCCAAAGGTATTGCCTCCTGGTGCTCATGATCCTGTGCAGTGTGCTCCCACAATGAATGGTAATGAGCTGTGTAACCAGTAACATGCTGCAGAAATAATGGAGTGTGGCTTCCAAAGCTAGGTCATAAAAGATGTTGCAGCATCTGCCTTGGTCTCTCTTGGATGAGGGGAGAATCTAACTAACAAGTCATGAGCATTTAAGCATCTCTATAGAGAGGTCCACATGGTGAGAAACTGAGACTTCCTGCCAATGACCAGCACTAATGTGCCGGACATTTGAGTATGCAACCATGGAGGTGGATATTCCTGCCCCAGCGAAGTTTTCAGATGACTGCAGCCCTGGCTGACCTCTTGACTATAACCCCATGAGAGACTCTGAGACATAACCACCCAGCTAAGCTTCTCCTGGGTCCTTGACTCACAGAAATTGTGTGAAATAAAAAATATATTTATTGTTTGAAATGTTTACATTTTGGGGCAACTTGTTGCACATTGATAAATAATAATAATATTGATACCAGAAGTGGGGTGTTACTATAACAAAAATCTGAAATGTGGGAGTGGCTTTAGGACCAGGCCACGGAAGGACTTTGAGAAGTAAATACTTAAAGTGCATTGAAGATGTTGTTAACAGAAGCCTGGTGACCTTCAAGGAAGCTGCTGATAAGGGCTTAGAGGAAAACGTAGAAAATATTATTGGAAACTAGAAGATAGGGATCCTTGTTAGATAGTGGCAGAAAATTTAGCAATATCGTTGCATGAAAAATATTGAAAAAAGAAAATATATCTAATTAACTGGGTGATCTAGCTAAGGAGATTTCTAGGCAGAGTGTTGATGCTGCTTGGTTTTGAGGGTGCTGCTTTGTTTCTTCTTGCTGCTTTTATCCAAATGTGAGAGGAGAGAGCAAGATAAAAGAAGAGCTGTTAAACAAAAAGGAGCCAACACTTTCTGCTTCTAAAATTTTCCAGACCTATACAGATGACAAACTGGAAATGCAAAAATGGAAAAAAGTGGCTTCCAGGCAAAGATCAAATCTAGGGCTCTGCCAGGAAAACACATTCTAAAGATGAGATTGAGGTTGTGACTATAAAATCCTATTTTAATGCCTAAGAAAAATCTAAAAGGGGTACTTCAGAGAGCTATAGGGTTTCTAAGAAGTTTAAGGGCATTGTCTCTCAGCCATTTCAAGAAAGGCCCAAGGTAGAAAAGGGCTTATATTGAAGAGATTTATTATTATGGTTTTTGTCTACTCAAATGAACCCCACCTACAATCCCTTTGTAGGTAGCCTACAAAGTTTGTTTGTTTTTAAACTTCATATTGGCAGAAACACCACCAGCTTGGACTGAATTGACAGAAACAGTACAAAATGAAAGGAAGCCTTCAGACACGCAAACTTTGATAGGTAGGAAGCGGACTGAGAATGTCTCTCAGCTGCAAACCATGAGCTACCTTTAATGAAACAGGAAGAAAGACTGAGAGGACAGAACCAAGAGCCCAGAGGACAGAGCCAAGAAACATGGAGAATCATTCCCAGGAAGGAAAAGACCTGAATCCTATTAAGAAACTTCCTGTGTTCGCCCAGCTGGATTTTAGAATTGCTGTGAAGCAATGATCCCTGTGTACCTTCTGTTTTCCCCCTTTTTGAATGGGAGTATCTATAGTAGTTATCCTCTGCCTGACCTACCATTATATGTTGGATGTGGGAGGGGCAGATAATTCTGTCTTTAATTTACCGGTCTTCAGATCAAAAGAAACTATACTCAAGCAGATGCACATAAGGAATTATATGTGAAGATCCTCGTCTACACCTGGACTTGATTCAGATGGTGAGATTATGAACTGGGACCTGATGCTGTGATGGGATGAAACTTCTGAGGGCCTTGTGAAGGGGTGAGTGCATTTTGCATGTGGGAGGAAAACAAATTATTGACTGCCAGAGCACAGACTATGGTAGCCAGCCTCCCAGATAATCCCCTAATTCTTGCCTCCCATATTCATGTACGCATTTAGCCCTCTACCACAATGAATAGGACTGACTTGTATTATCAATAGGATATTGTGAAAATAACAGAATGTGACTTCGTAAAAGACCTCGCAGCATCCACTTTGCTCTCTCTTAGATCACTCATGGTGGGAGAAACCAGCTACTGTGTCATGGGGACACCCAGCAGTCCTCTGGAGAGGACTATGTGGTGAGGAATTGAAGCCTCCTGCCAACAACCAGCACTAACTTACCAGGCATGGTGTCTTAGCCATCTTGGAAGCAGATTCTCCAGCCCCAGCCAAGCCTTTAGATGACCACAGCCCTGGCCAACACCTTGACTGCAATCTCATGAGATATCCTGAGGGAGAACAGCCCAGTTAAGCTGCTCCTGGGTTCCTGACTAAAGGAAATTGTGTGAGATAATAAATGTGTACTGTTATAAGCCACTAATTTTTGGGATAATTTTTTATGTGTTAATAGATAACTAATACAACCTTATATCATCACATGGATATACTTTTTATTTAACCATTCTTCACTGTTAAACATTTAGATTGTTTCTAATTTTTCATCATTATAAATAATACTTCTATAAAGAACCTGGTAAATAATAAATTGTCTGAATCTCTAAATATGTCTCTAGACTAAATTCTTAGAAATGAAATTACTAGATATGAACAAGGTATGTTCCCACCTACATTATATAAGAGTATGTATGCATTTTACTGTACCCTCAGCCATGCTTTTAAAAATCACAAGACAATCGCTATTCTTACTTAACATTGTACTGGAGTCAACACACTCAGAAGTGAAAATGACATTAAAACTATAAAAGTTAGAAAGCAAAACTTTAAACCTTCACTGTTTTTATATGCTATCTTAGTTTCCTAGGGCTGCCAGAACAAAATACAAGTAGGTAACTGAACAGAACAAGGATTTATTGTGTCACAGTTCTGGAGGCTGGAAGTCAGTATCCACCATGTCAATTTCTTCTGAAGGTTTGAGAAAGGAACTGTTCCATGCCTCTCTACTAGTTTCTGGTGACTCCCAGCAATCTTTGATATTCCTTTGCTGCTTATAGACACATCTGCCTCCACTGTCACACGGTGTCTGTCTTCCCCTTGTCTGTGTCTGTTCTCCCTTTTATAAGACACCACTCAGAAGGGATAAGGACTCAGCCATCTCATTAACCTAGCTGATAACATCTGCAAGGAAAAACTCTCTTTCCCAAAACAAGGTCATATTAACAGGTACAGGGGTTAGGATTTCAACGTACCTTTTCAATAATCCTTAACATGTGACATGATTGAATATCTGTACAACACAAGGGAATCTATTAAAAACTATTATAAATAATAAGAGAATTCAGAAAGGTGACAAGAGACAAAAGAACTATGTATCTATTCTAAATGCATTCAAGAGGGTTTGAAGAGAGGTCTGACCAAGTGTGTTTACAGTCAGTAATGGGAGAAAAATAAAGCTATTTCTCCATTGTATCCTACCAAATGCACCTCATTCAACCAACAAGTTACACAAATACATACAATAATTTTAGCCATATAGCACTCAAATATAACCTGTATGACCCTCAAATGTGTGCACATACAGCTAAAGTCCTAATTATCTTGAAGGAGAGTTGTTGCTGATACTGAATCTACAATTACTATGTGGTGACTGAAGCAGTTTGTCAACCTGCACTACCTCATTCCTTACCCCAATCCCTGTAGCTTCCCTTACTTCTTCAGATAATCTTCTCTGAGACTAATAAACCAGGCCTTAGTTGTTCAGTATCTTGCTTTCGGGCACTGCTGAGTCACTCTCCCATCCTCAGCAAGCTCTTACTTGTGACAGTTTCTGCTGAGTTAGCTAGCTCCTTTTCCTGAGGATATATTCAAGTCCACATTCTAACTAGGTTTCTTCTTGAAGCTTAAATATTATAAGATTACATGTGTCAAGTCCCAACTACCCAAGGTTTCACATCTCAGAACTAGGTGGAACCTGTTGCTGAACTACAAATTAAATTCTGCCAACGAAATTCACCTTCCTTTAGTGGTGTAGGGGTTAAGAACTAGGGCTGCTAGCCAAAACTTGGCAGTTCAAATCCACCAGGTGCTCCTTGGAAACCCTATGGGGCAGTTCTACTCTGTTCTATAGGGTCACTATGAGTCAGAATTGACTCCATGGCAGCAGGTTTGGTTTTGGTTGGTTACCAGCTCTATTAGCAAGTAATAGATCTCATCAGTATGTCTTGTTTTTGCTCACTCTATCACATATGCCCTGAGAAGACATCAATGATAAGGAGGGGAACTAAAAATGGGGAAAGGAATAGGGAGCGAAAAAGGGACGGAGATCATCCAACAAGTGAACAGCAAATCTTTGGAGCAACAGGGACTGTCTGTAATGTTACTTGGCACATTAGGGCACATCTCCAGGCTCAGAGCCCTTGCAGTAATGTTTTATACACATTTGACCTTCCTGACAAGTCAGACAGAAATTCCTAATGCTAAAGTGTGTTAAATAGGAAGATACTGGGTGTTCATTCCTTCAGCCTTCCCAGACATCAGAGCTTAGTGTGCTAGCCACTAAAAGGGGCCTCCATGATCCCCACGATCCACATGCAGGGGAGGGCCACTGGTTGTGAGTAAAGGAGGAGGGATCTTTAGATGGAGTTTTCAAGCCCAGAGAGAAAGTAGGTGGTTCTTCATAAACAACGGAAATGAATGGCCAGAAGCCAAAATGCAGACTGTTGCGCTTTCTCTAAAGTGAACTACAGCGATCACATCCTCCAATCTCAGAAAGTAAAAGTGGGGCTTGGAGAAGTTCTCATTTTAGCTGGAGAACTCCATCCTCAAGCATGAGCCGTGTCTGTTGTTGTTAGTTGCAATAAGTCGATTCCGACTCACGACGACCCCGTGTGTTACAGAGAAGAACTACTCCGTTGGGTTTTCTTGGTTGTAATCTTAACCGATGCAGATCGCCAGGCATGCTTGGATGAGTTAGCCAAGAAACAAAAACCAAACCCGTTGCCCTCGAGTAGATTCTGACTCATAGCAACCCTATAGGACAGAGTGAAACTGCCCTATAGAGTTTCTAAGGAGCGGCTGGTGGATTCAAACTGCCAACCTTTTGGTATGCAGCCATAACTCTTCATCACTATGCCACCATGGTTAGAATGCAAACTCATATTAAACTGAAAACTGGGCCTATAGAGAACAGAGCAACTGAGTTTTAAATGGTTACCAAAACCAAATCCACTGCCGATGTGGATTCAAACTCATAGTGGCTAAAGCAATCTGGCTGCTAAAGAAAAGGTCGGCAGTTCGAACCCACCAGCTGCTCCTCAGGAGGAAGATGTGCAGTCAGCTTCCATAAAGATTTACAGCCTTGGAAACTCTATAGGGCAGTTCTTCTCTGTCCTATAGTGTGGCTATGAGTTTAGATGGTAAGAAAGAGAGAAAATATGAGAAAAGTATCCTCAGTATTCACTATTCTATGAACTATTAAAATATCACATCCTGGAATCTTCGGAATATAGATTTTCCATCATGCTTTCTTAGTACCTTACAGCATTTTGTTTATCCCATGAGATATTAAGGAATTCAGAAAACAAATTTCCAATTAATTTTATTTCAAATGAGTATATAGCATATCACATTGGTGAGAGAAAGGAAATCTGAAATAAAATAAAAAATAGGATGCTGTGAACTAAAAAAAAAAAGTTGAAAATCATGGCTCTATAGAAACCTGCATATTAAATGGATAGAGAGCAGAAGAGTACAGCAATGTCTGTTTTGCAAGTCAGAGGGCTTGGGATTATTTGTTTGGATTTTTGACCTTGATTCATATTGAATTTCAAAAGCACATGTCTCAGTTCCCAATTCAGTTTGATTCAACCTCTACTATATGCTTAGAACTGAGCAAGACACTGGTAATACAGAGAGGAATAACACGTTTGCCCAGAGAAGAGTCTAGAAGATGTTTTTGCTATTTTACTAGCAAAAAAGAAGCAATACACTGAGTCAGTTCAGCAAATATTATGGAGTGCTGACTATGGGACCTGTGCAAGGCCTTAATAACCCCCCAAATAATGCCAAGCAGCAAGTAACTTTTTAGAGCCATATCACATTGACTTTCTAACATGTAATGTGCATCTGGGCACAGCAGATTTACTTCCCTAATTATGTTTCACTTATGCTAATACTAAAATTAGTGAGTATTCCCTGATCACCTTCAGAGGAAGAAGTGGCTTTTAGAAGCTTGCTGGGCAACAAGATAAAAAAGGATTGAAGATGCCCATGTGTGAAAACTTTTATAATAAAAAAATTCACATCTTTAAGCTTTTAAAGACAAAGCAAATGGCTTCTCTTTCCCACCCTCTATTCCTTCCTCTCTATGCCTTTTCTTTCTTTTCTTTTTTTCCCCCTTGAGAGATTATATATAATTCCTAAGGAACATGAAAGCTGTTTGTTTTAATCTTTATAAAATCAGGAAGAGAGAGGGAAAATACTTTTAAGTTTATTGAGCCCTTATTATTTGCTAGGAATTCCTGGGTGGCACAACCGGTTAAGCTCTCAAAAGGTTGATGGTTTGAATCCACCCAGAGGTGCCTCAGAAGAAATGCCTGGCAATCTACTTCCAAAAGAGCACAGCCACTGAAAATGCCTATGGAGTGCAGTTCTACTCTGAAACACATGAAGTTGCCATGAGTTGAAATTGACTTGACCTCAACTGGTTTGGTGGTTTGTTTTCTTTTTAATTTTGTGCTAGATAGCATACTGTGCATGTTACATAAGATATCTCGTTTAATCCTCCCTAGAAATCTGCAAGGAAGGCATTGTTATCACCAGTTTAGAGATAAAGAAAAGGAAGCTCAAAAGTATTTACATAAGCAATAAAAGATTGAGCCAGAATTTGATTATTGATGTCTATTAACTTTAAGATCTATGCCTTTCCACTCTCCAAAGCACTCTAATCTCTAAGCTCTCACTTAACCAGCAGGCCAATAGATACATGGGCAGAGAAGAACTGACAGTTTACAGAAAAAGCAACACAAATGGCTTTTATTTTTTAAATGCTCAATTATACTCATAATAACAGAAATGAAAATTAAAACTTCATGTAGCAAAATAGCGGAGATAAAAAAATTTGGTATCATACTCTGTTGGTGAGGGTGTAGGGAAATGAGCCTGCTCACACATTGCTGGTGAGAGTGAAGACTGATCCAACTTTTCTGGAGGGCAGCTGGGCAATCCCTACCAAAATTACATACCCTTCTACGATTTTATCCTACAGAGATACTTGCACTTATGAGAAATGACACATGTACAACATTATTCACTGCAACATTACTTGTAATAGCAAGAGATCATTATAAAATAAAAGATAGGATGCTGTGAACGAAAAAGAAAAAAGCTGAAAATAAGGGCTGCATGGAAACTGGTGTATTAAATGGATAGAAAGCAGAAGAGTGCAGCAATGTCCATTTTGAAAGAGATGCTTGTGATTATTTGTTTGGATTTTCTGATGTTCGCTAATGGGAGAGACTTCTAGATTATGGTCATCCGTACAAAGAATTATATGTATCATAAATAAATGAGAACTATTGCTGATATAAATTGTTAAGTGAAAAAAGGAAGGTGAGGAATAGCAAGTACAACGTGCTTCCGTTTGTGTAAAGAGAAAAATAAGTACAGGTCTTTGACGTGACTAGACTATGGAGAAGTCAGAAATATTGGTTGCCGCCAAGTAGGGATAGGACGTGGTGGGAGGGAGACTTATTATTGTATGCTCGTTGTAGTAGGAGCCCTGGTGGCGCAGCGGTGGCGTAGTGGTTAAGTGAATGTCGGCAGTTTGAGCCCACCAGCCACCCCTCGGAAGAAAGATGTAGCAGTCTGCTTTCGTAAAGATTACAGCATTGGAAACCCTATGGGGGCAGTTCTACTCGGTCCTGTAGGGTCACTATGAGTCAGAATCGACTCAACGGCAACAGGTTTGGGTTAATTTTACCCATTGTACTGACGATTTGAACTCACCCAGCAGCTCTGCAGGAGAAGATCCTGGCAATCTGCTTCTATAAAGATTACAGCTAAGAAAACCCTACGGGCCAGTTCTATTTTGTCATATGGGGTTGCTGTGAGTTGAAATTGACTCGATGGAACCTAACAACAACAACAACCCATTGTACCATTTGAATTTTGAAGCATGTAAATGTATAACCCATTTTTAAAAGTAAAATTCAAAAATTTGTAATGCTATCAATTGATTCTCCTTGCTTTAGAACACCATATTTGACTACTGAGTAACAGAAGGAGGACAATGATAGTTCACCAGGTTGAAACTGAAAAGTGTACAAATGGGTAAGAAATCACCATCATCCAGCTTTCTCTTTGGCCGTGTGTGTCTTTGAAACTACTTTTTCCTCACATGGTTGCTGGATCTATGAGTTGAGCTCTTTACTAACCTAATTTTCCTCCTCTTTATAACAATAATATACCAACGATGAGAATCATTTATAGAAGGTTCGCTATTTGTAAAGCATGAGCTTAGACTGTGATATCTTGTCTCATTTAATCTTTGCAGTGACTTCATACAGTAGGAATATTAATCCCATTCAAAAGGTGAGAAAACAGGGACTTGGAGAAATTAGTGTTTTCTATCTTAGTTGGTTTCCAGATAGTGTAAGCAACTGTTTTCTAATGCGTGTAGCTTTAAGAGGAAAGAGAAGTTTAAAAAAAAAATTTTTTTTTTTAAGTTCACCATTTCCACACAGAAAATAAACTGACAAAAAATTTATTCCACAGAGATTATTCTAACATTCAAGTGCTACTCAGAAAAAAATAGTCCATGGGTTACATAACAGATTCTAATATCTTAGAGGAGAAAAAAAAATCCCCTAAAATTACAGCTTTCAGAGATTCCTCTGGCTATTCCAGTCAATTTCTCAACTTGAATGTATACAAAGCAGTTTCTCTTCTTTTAATGCAAAGAGTGCAGAATATATAAAGCACTTCTTTTCTTACCACAGTATGATAAAAGTCATATAATACATCTCCTTTATCATTCCTTGAATTAGCCTCCAGCTTTTTCTCACAAGTTATCAAGTCCAGGGTATAAACCTGACATACTGAAAGGCGTATCAGAAAGTTTCCACTAAAATGTACTTGATATTTTAGTATAGTCATGCACCACTGAATGTCCACGATGTGTTCTGTGAAATAGTAGGCTATGTGATTTGGATGTTGTCCCAACACCAAACACCGTATTATATGCTTAGCAAAGCTATATGGGATACCTTTTGTTTCATATTCAAACGGATACTTCTCCTTTGCCTTTTGCTGCTATCACTAGCACTAGTTTTCCTGTGTTTGTGAGCCATGATGCCCTTCACGGTAATATTTTCAAAAGAAAATTAAACAGAGAGACAACGCTACAAACTCAAGAGACCCGTGATACATAAGATTAGACGCTGCTGCCTCCAAGTCAAAGCATACACTGGTATATGGTAAACTCTTTATTTTTAAGTAGGGAAATTTCCATTAAAGTAACGATAGAAGGTACAGTACAATACATACATAAACCAGTAACACAGGCGTTTATTATAACCACTAAGACATATGTGTTGTAGGTTACATATGTACTGTACATTATACACCTGGCAGTGCAATCACTTTGTATACAGGAGACATGAGATACACATGATGAGTGAGGGAAGCTGTTGCATTCGCTATGGTGGGTGCCACCTCCAGTTCTTTGATGGGGATTTCTGAACTCTATTAATAACCTGATGGGATCACAAATATCTATGCAGTCGGACGCTGCCCGAACAGACGTTATGCGGCACACGACTGTATTGAAGTAACGACAAAAAAAAATCAAACATTCAGCCTTGGGCTTTTTCCCCCTTCGTTGTGTAGAAGCCTTGAACTGAAGCTCTAGTGCTTGCAAGAAATGCTTACAAAACTGACCTTCAATCCCCTGTTGTCCCACCTGATATCTTAATCAGCCAGAGTTCTCCAACATCCTCTCACTTAGCTGAGAACAAGCGCAACATATATCACTAAGGAGCTACCAAGACAAGGGCTATTGTATTCTCATTCAAAAGTGAAGGAGATTTAAAAACAATTTTCCCATAAAATGGTCATTTTGGCTTTTAGTGGGTTTTCGAAGTGCTATGAGGTTTGTGTTAGAATTCAGACTGCTTTTTTTTTTTGTTGTGTGTGCTTTAAGTGAAAGTTTATGATTCAAGTTAGTTTCTCATACAAAAATATATACACACATTATTATGTGATCCCAGTAGCTCTCCCTATACTGTGACAAAACACCCCTCCTTTCCACCCCAGATTTCCCAAGTCCATTCAACCAGCTCCTGACCCTCTCTGCCTTCCCATCTCACCTCTGGACAGGAGCTGCCTGTCTCATGTATCTACTTGAGTTAAGCAGCACACTCTTCACGAGTATCATTTTATGTCCCGTAGTCCAGTCTAATCTTTGTCTGAAGAGTTGGCTTCAGGAATGGTTTTAGTTTTGGACTAAGAGAGAGTCTGGGGGCCATGTCTTCTGGGGCCCCTCCAGTCTCAGTCAGACCATTAAGTCTGGTCTTTTTACTAGAATTTGAGTTCTGCATCCCATTTTTCTCCTGTTCCGTCACAGACTCTCTGTTGTGTTCCCTGTCAGGGTGGTCATTAGTGGTAGCCAGGCACCATCTAGTTCTTCTGGCCTCAGGCTGATGAAGCCTCTGGTTTATGTGGCCCTTTCTGTCTCTTGGGCTAATACTTTCCTTGTGTCCTTGGTGTTCTTCATTCTCCTTTGCCCCAGGTGGGTTGGAACAAATTGATGCATCTTAGATGGCTGCTCGCTAGCTTTTAAGACCCCAGACACCACTTACCAAAGTGGGATGCGGAACATTTTCTTAATAAACTTTGTTACACCAATTGACCTAGATGTCCCCTGAAATCATGGTCCCCAGACCCCCGCCCCTGCTACTCTGTCCCTCGAAGTGTTTGGTTGTATTCAGGAAACTTCTTAGCTTTTGGTTTAGTCCAGTTGTGCTGACTTCCCTTGTAGTGTGTGTTCTCCTTCCCTTCACCTAAGACAATTGTCTACTGTCTAGTTAGTGAATACCCCTCTCCCTCCCTCCCCACCCTGTAACCATCAAAGAATGTTTGCTTCAGTGTTTAAACATTTTCTTGAGTTCTTGTAATAGTGGTCTTATACAATATTTGTCCTTTTGAGACTGACTAAATTCATCCGGCATAATGCCTTCCAGATTCCTCCATTTTATGTTTCATGGATTCATTATTGTTCTTTATTGTTGTGTAGTATTCCATCGTGTGAATATACCGCATTTTGTTTATCCATTCGTCCATTGATGGGCACCGAGGTTTTTTCGATCTTTTTGCTATCGTGAACAGTGCTGCAATGAACATGAGTGTGCATATATCGATTCGTGTGACGGCTCTTATTTCTCTAGGATATATTCCAAGGAGCAGAATTGCTGGATTGTATGGTACTTTTATTTCTAGTTTTTTATGGAAGCCCCAAATCGATTTCCAAAGTGGTTGTACCGTTTTACATTCCCACCAACAGTGCATACGTGTTCCAGTCTCTCCGCAACCTCTCCAACATTTATTATTCTGTGTTTTTTGGATTAATGCTAGCCTTGCTGGGGTGAGATGGCACCTCATTGTAGTTTTGATTTGAGTTTCTCTAATGGCTAATGATTATGAACATTTCCTCATGTGTCTGCTAGCCACCTGTCATGGATTAAATTGTGTCCCCCAAAAAAACTTGACTGGGTCATGTTTTCCAGTATTGTATGATTATGTACCATTTTGTAAATCTGATGTGATTTCCTTAAGTGTTGTAAATTCTGTCACTATGATGAGGTTATACTGATGAGGTTTACAAGATTAGATAGTGTCTTAATCCAATCTCTTTTGAGATATAAAAGAGAGAAGGGAGGAGAGACACATGGGAACCTCAGACCACCAAGAAGGCTGTGCCGGGAGCAGAGTGCATCCTTTGGACATGAGGTTTCTGTGCAGAGAAGCTCCCAGACCAAGGGAAGACTGATGAAACAGACCTTCCTCTAGAGCTGACAGAGAAAGCGTTCCCCTGGAGCTGACGCCCTGGATTTGAACTTGTAGCCTACTGGACTGTGAGAGAATAAACTTCTCTTTGTTAAAGCCATCCACTTGTGATATTTCTGTTAGAGCAGCACTAGATGACTAAGACACTGCCTTTGGTGAAATGCCTGTTCATATCCTTTGCCCATTTTTTAGTTGGGTTATTTGTCTTTTTGTTGTTGAGATTTTACAGTATCTTGTAGATTTTAGAGATTAGAGCCTGATCGGATTTGCATAGCCAAATTTTTTTCCCAGTCTGTAGGTTATCTTTTTACTCTTTTGGTAAAGTCTCTTGATGAGCATTAAGTGTTTGATTTTTAGGAGCTTCCAGTTATCTAGTTTCTCTTCTGGTGTTTGTGCATTGTTACTTACGGTTCGTATTCTGTTTATGCCATGTATTAGGGCTCCTAGTGTTGTCCCTATTTTTTCTTCCATGATCTTTATCATTTTCTATTTTATATTTAGGTCTTTGATCCATTTTGAGTTAGTTTTCATGCATTGTGTGAGGTATGGGTCTTGTTTCATTTTTGTGTGGATGGATATCCAGTTATGCCAGCACCATTTGTTAAAGAGACTATCTTTTCCCCAAATAATGGACTTTGGGCCTGTGTCAAATATCAGCTGCTCATAGGTGGATGAATTTACATCTGGATTCTCAATTCTGTTCCATTGGTCTATGTATCTGTTCTTGTACTGGTACCAGGCTGTTTTGACTACCGTGGTGGTATAATAGGTTCTAAAATCAGGTAGTGTGAGGCCTCCCACTTTTTTCTTCTTCTTCAGTAATGCAGTACTTATCCAGGGCCTCTTCCTTTTCCATATGAAGTTGGTGATTTGTTTCTCCATTTCATTAAAAAATGCCATTGGAATTTGGATCGGGATTGCATTATATCTGTAGATCACTTTGGGTAGAACTGACATTTTCACAATGTTGAGTCTTTCTGTCGATAAGCAAGGTATGTTTTTCCAGTATACAGGTCTCTTTTGGTTTCCTGCTGTAGTATCTTGTAGTTTTCATTGTATAGGTCTTTTACATCTCTGGTTAGATTTATTCCTAAGTATTTTATCTTCTTGGGGGCTATTGTAAATAGTATTGATTTGGTGATTTCCTCTTCGAGGTTCTCTTTGTTGGTGTAAAGGAATCCAACTGATTTTTGTATGTTGATCGTGTATCCTGAAACTTCGCTGAACACTTCTATTAGTTTCAGTAGTTTTCTTGTGGATTCTTTGGGGTTTTCTGTGTATGAGATCATATCATCTGCAAAAAGAGATACTTTTACTTTTTCCTTACCAATTTGGATGCCCTTTATTTCTTTTTCTAGCCTAATTGCTCTGGCTAGGACCTCTAGCACGATGTTGAATAAGAGTGGTGATTAAGGGCGTACTTGTCTGGTTCCCATTCTCAAGGGGAATGCTTTCAGACTCTCTCCATTTAGGATGATGTTGGCTATTGGCTTTGTATAAATGCCCTTAATTTGTTGAGGAATTTCCCTTCTATTCCTATTTTTCTGAGAGTTTTTATCACAAATTGGTATTGGACTTTATAAAATGCATTTTCTGCATCAATTGATAAGATCATGTGGTTCTTGTCTTTTGTTTTTTTATGTGATAGATGACATAGATTGTTTTTCTAATGTTGAAGCATCCCTGCATACCTGGTATAAATCTCACTTGGTCATGGTGAAGTAATTTTTGATATGTTGTTGAATTCTATTGGCTAGAATTTTGTTGAGGATTTTTGCGTTTGTGTTCATGAGGGATACTGGTCTGTAATTTTCTTTTTTTGTGGTGTCTTTACCTGGCTTTGGTATCAGGGTTATGCTGGCTTCATAGAATGAGTTTGGGAGTATTCCATCCTTTTCTAAGCTCTGAAATACCTTTAGTAGTAGTGGTGTTAACTCTCCTCTGAAAGTTTGGTAGAATTCTCCAGTGAAGCCATCCAGGCCAGGGCTTTTTTTTGTTGGGGAGTTTTTAAATTACCTTTTCAATGTCTTCTTTTGTTATGGGTTTATTTAGTTGTTCTATCTCTGCTTATGTTAGTTTAGGTAGGTAGTGAGTTTCTAGAAATTTGTCCATTTCCTCTCAGTTTTCAAATTTGTTAGAGTACAGTTTTTCATAGTATTCTGTTATGATTTTTTAAATTTCAGTTGGGTCTGTTGTGATATCATGCATCTCATTTCTTACTCGGGTTATATGCTTCCTCTCCTGTTTTTCTTTTGTCAGTTTGGCCAATGGTTTATGGATTTTGTTGATCTTTTCAAAGAACCAGCTTTTGGTCTTGTTAACTCTTTCAATTGTTTTTCTATTCTCTATTTCATTTAATTCTGCTCTGATTTTTACTATTTCCTTTCTTCTGGTGCCCAAGGGCTTCTTTTGCTGCTCTCTTTCTACTTGTTCGAGTTGTTGGGTTAATGTTTTGATTTTGACTCTTCCTTCTTTTGGGATGTGTGCAATTTATTACTATAAATTGACCTCTGAGCACTGCTTTTGCTATGTTCCAAAGGTTCTGGTAGGATGTGTTTTCATTCTCATTTGATTCTATGAATTTCTTTATTCCATCCTTAATTTCTTCTATAACCCAGTAGTTTTTGAGCAAGGTGTTGTTCAGTTTTCATGTGTTTGATTTTTTTCCCTTGCTTTTTCTGTTCTTGATTTATACTTTTAGGGCTTTATGGTCAGAAAAGATGCCTTGTAATATTTCGATGCTTTGGATTCTCTTAAGGCGTCTTTTTGGCCTAATATGTGGTCTGTTCTGGAGAATGTTCCATATGTGTTGGAGAAGAAGGTATACTTGGGTGCTGTTGGGTGGAGTGTTCTGTATATGTCTATGAGATCAAGTTGGTTGATTGTGGCATTTAGATCTTCTGTGTCTTTATTGAGCTTCTTTCTGGATGTTCTGTTCTTCACCTAAAGCGGTGTGTTGAAGTCTCCTACTATTACTGTGGAGCTGTCTATGTCTCTTTTCAATGCTGTTAGAGTTTGTTTTATGTATTTTGGAGCCCTGTCATTGGGTGCTTAAATATTTATTAGGGTTATGTCCTCCTAGTCTATCGACACTTTAAGCATCATATAGTATCCTTCCTTATTCTTTGTGGTGGATTTTACTTTAAAGTCTATTTTGTCAGAGATTAATATTGCCACTCCTGCTCTTGTTTGATTGTTGTTTGTTTGTTATATATTTTTTCCCATCCTTTGAGTTGTAGTTTGTTGGTGTCTTTAAGTCTAAAGTGTGTCTCTTGTAGGCAGCATATAGACGGATCATTTTTTTTTTTATCCAGTCTGCCACCTTCTGTCTTTTTATTGGTGCATTTAGTTCATTTACATTCAGCGTAATTATTGATAGGTATGAGTTTAGTGCTGTCATTTTGATGTCTTTTTTGTGTGTTGTTCACAGTTTCTTTGTTCCTCTTAATTTTCTGTGCTGAGCTGTTTTCTTTATGTATTTTCTTTTCATCTTTTTCATTGCTGTTGATTTTGTATTTGCTGAGTTTTTATGTTTTTAATTTTGTGGTTACCTTAATATTTACCCCTATTTTTCTAAGTTTAAACCAGTCTTTTATTTCTTTATATTGCCTTAACTTCCTCTCCATATGCAAGATCTATGACTACATTTTTTTAGTCCCTCTTTTTTGTTTTAATTGTTGTCATCTTTTACATACTGACATCTCTGTTTCCCTGTTTTCAGCATTTTAGCTTTGATTTGTTTTTGTGTCTTCCCTATCTGGGTTGATATCTGGTTGCTCTGTCCTGTGTTCTAGTCTTGGGTTGTTATCTGATGTTATTGATTTTCTAAGCAGAGGACTCCCTTTAGGATTTCTTGTAATTTTGTTTTGGTTTCTGCAATTCCCTAAACTTCTGTTTATGTAGAAATGCCCTAATTTCTCCATCATATTTGAGAGACAGTTTTGCTGGATATATAATTCTTGGCTGGCAATTTTTTTCCGTCAAGGCTTTATATATGTCATCCCATTGCCTTCTTGCCTGCATGGTTTCTGCTGAGTAGTCTGAGCTTATTCTTACTGGCTCGCCTTTGTAGATGACTTTTCATTTATCCCTAGCCGCTCTTAAAATTCTCTTTATCTTTGGTTTTGTCAAGTTTGATTATGATATGTCTTGGTGACTTTTTTTTGTGATCTACCTTGTGTAGGGATCTTGGATAGATATCTTCCCATCTTTCACGATATCAGGAAGTTTTCTGCCAACAAATCTTCAACAAGTCTCCCTACATTTTCTGTTATCCCCTCCCCCGCTTCTGGTACTCCAATCACTCGTAGGTTTTTCCTCTTGATAGAGTCCCACATAATTCTTAAGATTTCTTCATTTTTTTAAATCCTTTTATCTGATTTTTTCTCAGCTAAGTTGGTCTCAAGAGCTTTATCTTCAATCTCACTAATTCTGACTTCCACTGCCTCAGTTCTGCTCCTATGACTTTCTGTTGAGTTTTCTAGTTCTGAAATTTTACTGTTAATCCTCTGGATTTCTGTTTGGTGTCTCTCTATGGATTCTTGCAGCCTGTTAAATTTGTCATTATGCTCTTGTATAACCTTCTTGAGTTCATCTATTGCTTTGTCGGTGTGTTCCTTGGCTTGTTCTGCGTTTTGGATGATCTCCTTCCTGAGATGTTGAAGTGTTCTGTATATTAATCTTTTGTATTCTACCTCTGGTAACTCCAAGACATTATCTTCCTCTGGAAAATTTCTTGATTCTTTGTTTTGGGAGCTTGCTGAAGCCATCATGGTCTGCTTCTTTATGTGATTTGATATTGACTGTAGTCTCTGAGCCATCTATAAGTTATTATATTCATTTATTTTATGTTTGCTTACTGTGTCCTAGCTTCTTGTTTTGTTTTGTTTTGATATGCCCAAATAGTCTGCTCATGTGAGCTAGTTTGATTATTGGCACCTTTGAAGCTCTAACGTCCTGTCACCAGGTGGTTAGATCTGTTACTAGGTATGTGAGCCCAGGGGTCTGTTTACTTTTCTTGTATGGATTCAGCTGAGGTGTCCAGGTAGTCAGTCACCAAGTCTGTGGTGCAGGCTCTCACCTACAGTCCTAGATAGGCAGGGGTGATTGGTGTAGGCACAGGTATCTGGCTGCAGTAGGGGGTCATGTGCTGAGCAAGGCAGAGGGGTGACAGTTGCCCCTGAGTGTCTGGGGGGAAAGCATGTCCCTGTTCCCTAGAGTGTGTAGGCAGGTGGGTTTTGCAGCCAGACTATGAGCAACCAATGCTGTTGGCTGTAAGGACTGGGAAGCACCACTTATTCTTGGACACCTGTCACATGTAGCTAGGTGGTGTGGGTGGAGCCACCAGTCCTCAGACCCCTTATGTGGGTAGATGAGGACCCTGATTAATGGGCAGAATGGTGTCGAATGTCACAAACTTGCCACTTCACTATATAGCTGATACACTTGAAGTTAGGCTTCAGGTATATACCCTGTTGTACTTTGGTAATGAGGGTCTATGGTGTTGAAATGGGTCCACACAGGTCTGTGCAAGGGTGAAAGGCATTCAAAGTCTGTGGACCCCTTTTGCCTGTGCCTAGGCAAAGGAGCTATGCCTACCCTGAGTTCTTGGCTTAGTGGAACTGGCAGATTATTTTTCCTATTTGTTAATTTGTTGCCTCTCCAAGGCCGGGAGAATGGCTCAGGGCTCATGACAGGTCCTACTTCCAGCCCAGGGGACTTGGCAATAGCTGAAGCTGGCCTGAGACTGGTGCAGAGCAGGGAAGGGGCAGGTAAATGGAAGAGAGGTTTTTCCCAAAGCGGGTGTTTTTTGATCCACACAATAGGTCATACGCATGTACTTATCTTTTGCCAATTGCGCACCATTTTTTACTGGTTCTGGAGGCCCGAGCAGTCTCTCTATCACTCTCTCTCTCCCAATGTGGAAAACACCTATCGAGCGCCACTGCTTGCCTCACCGCACACAACAGCCAATCCAGCCTAAAGGGTGCCAGCTCCTGCCAGGTCCAGTCTGGCAACTCTTTGCTGTTTCCAAACTGTCCCTCCCTCCCTCTGCCACTCAGTCCAATTTCTCAACGTTGCCTTTGATGTTCAGGGCTCCTAGATTGTCATATATAATCAATTCACTTGTTTTTTTGGATCTGTGTCGTAAGAGGGACCACAGCAAGTGTCTAACTACTCCACCATCTTGGCCCACCTCCAGAATTCAGACTTCTTGATAATAAAAATTCCAGGCTGATATTGGTGAACTGGAATGACTGAACTGCTACTCTAAGGGCAGAAGAGAGGTATGTGGAGCACAGAATAAAGGCAACATAAAAATCACTTTATTTCTCCTTTGGGTTTTGGTGAACATTATTGCTTCCACACAAGCCAATCCAGTCGGACATGTTACAATCATCATCTATTTATGGCAAGTCATTGTTCTAGACACTGAGGATATAGGCAAACACAAAACCAAGTCCTTTGCCTTCAAGAAGTTTAATACTTTATTGTCCATTACAGAAAATATACAAGTAGTTACATATAATATAATGTCAGATACAGTGATAAGTGACTCCAAAGAAATTACAGTGAGTAAGGAGGAAGAATTGTCTGACTCGTTTGCTTTGGACACGTCATCAGAAAAGACCAATGGTTGGAGGGGGACATGATCTTTGGTGAAGTAGAGGGCCAGAGAGGGAGACTCTTGGTGAGATGGATTGGCACAACAGCTGCAACAATGAACTCAGATGTGCGGGTGATTGTGAGGATGACGCAGAACCAGGCAGTGTGTCATTCTGTTTTACATAAGGTCACCATGAGTCAGAGTCAAATCAACAGCAAATAACAACTAACAAAGTGTACATTTTAGTTAGGGTGGCCAGGGAAGGCGTCTCGGAGGAGGTGCTACTTGCATAGAGATCTGAGTGAAGCCCATGGAAGAATGTTCAGTGCAGAGGGAACAGCAAGTTCAAGGCCCCAAGACAGGAGTGTGTTTGTCAGAAACAGTGGAGGCCTGTGTAGGTAGGGTGAAGGAAACAAAGGGAAGAATGCAAAGAAATGGAGGAGGTCAGAAAAGTAGCAAAGATCCCTGAAGGGCCTTGTAGGCAATGTTAAGAACACTGGAAGCCACTGAATGGTTTTGAGCAGGTGACTGAAATGATGTTATTATGTTTTAAAATTACATCTTTGGATTCTATTTTTAAAAAAAACAGTTTCCATGGAGTTGATTCTAATTCATTGGAATCTATAATTATCTCAAAATAAAAAGTAAAAAGAAAAAATTATATGTCTGGCTGCTGAGTGAAGAGTAGACTATAGGGGATGTGGTAGGCAGATTCCACAATGGCGCCCAATGATCTCCACCTTCTGATATTCCTGTCCTTCTTGAGTATGGACTGGACTTATTGACTCATTTATAATGAATAGAATATGACAGAAGTAATGGGATGTGATTTCTGAGATTAGGATACAAAAAGACTGTGACATTTGTCTTGAGCATTCTCTGTCTCACTCTCTAGTTCTCATTCTTTCTCTCTCGTATCACTAGCTCTGGAGGAAGCCAGAGGATGTGAATAGCCCTAAGGAGAGGCTCACGCAAATTGGCAAGCAACTGAGGCCTGCAGTCCAGCAGCCTATGAAGAAGTGAAGCCTATAATAGCCACGAGTGAGTTTGAAAGTGGATCCTTCTACCCTTGTCAAATCTTGAGGTAACTTCAGCTCCAACAAACAGCTGGACTGCAATTTAATGAAAGACTTTGAACCAGAGGCACCCAGCTAAGCTGCTCCCAGATTCCTGACCCACAGAAAGTGTAATAATACATATTTGTTTTTTTTAAGCCATTATGTTGTGAGCTAATTTATTATGCAACAATAGATAATTAATACGGGAGAATAAAAGTAGCAGCAGAAACCAACAGTTAAAAGGCCGTTGCAGTAGTCAAGAGCTCATGACTTAGAATAGGGTAGTAACAGTGGAGGTGGTAAGAAATGGGCCTGAGTGGGACAGACAAAAGACATGAGGGAAGCAACATGCTCTTTGTGACCTGGAACAGGACAGCAAAAACTATGGTTCTGTTTATTGCATAGTGCCGGGGGTCTTAAAAGCTTACAAGCAGCCATCCAAAGTACAACGATTGGTCTCTGTTCACCTGGAACAACAAAGGAAGGAGAGTCAGGAATAGGTGGAAGGATATGGAATGTGTAGCTAATTGCTTCCATGAACAGCTGCCTCCTTTGCCATGAGACCAGAAGAACTGAATGGTGCCCAGTTACCATTACTGAACATTTTGATCAAAGATTCTATAGAAGAATCCTGATCAAAAGGGGGAAAATGCAGAATATGATTTCAAATTCTCGTAGATTCTAGAATTTCTGGAGCCACTGAGGCTGGATGAACCCCAGAAAATATTTCCCTGAGATAATCTTTAAACCTTAAACCAAAAATATCCCCTGAAGTCTTCTTGAAACCAAACAATAGTATAACTTAACTAGTAAAGAATGTCTGCCTTGAGCATTGTGGTTTTTCAACATCTATTGATATAAGACCAAATCGCCAAGAGCAACTCAAAAAATTACATAGGAAACTTGGGGGAGCAACAGGTTTCTGTTAATGGGGGAGGAACATGTCAGAAAAGGCGGGTGAGAGTGGTTGCACAACTTGAAGAATGTAATCAATGTCAATGAATTGTACTTGTAGAATTCTTGAATTGGTACATGTTCTGCTGTGTGTATTCTCAAAAATAACAACAAAAGTAAAATAAAGTATATTAAAAAAAAAAAAAAGAAGCTATAGTTCTGATCTTCACTCAGTGGAGAATGATCATCAAGTCCCACCATGGAAATGCATGTTGGCTGTGATAGATGGAGAGAATAGCTCTAGAAAGGTTTTTACATTGGCTCCTATGGACAAGTGTGGGGATAAGAAGTCTGAGGAAAAGGCCTGGCCTGAGCTTAGTCTAGAACTATGTGGCAAGAATTAGGGATTAAGAAGCAGATCTGAGGGAAGCTGGAAAAATGAAAGTGACAGGATATGCCAACAGTCTGATTTTACAGAGCAAAAGACAATAGAGACAAGTCAAGGACACTTGGTTGATGTGATCAGAGAAACTCACCTGAATAAATATATCACTCCAACTGTCTGGGAGTAAAAATTATTGAAAAGCCATGTTCGTAAATGCTCCTATATCCAGGATAGGCCACCAGGTGACCATAAGGACAGGGACCCATCAATGCTGTACACACCCAGAGCACAGGTTCAGGCTTTTGCCATACATGCAAACATCCACCCTGGAGGCAGCTTTGCCTAGTGGTTAAGAGCATGAGTTTGACGTCAGGAAGGTCTAGGCAGGAATTCTTTTATTGCTAATTACTAACTGTGAGCCCTCAGAGAATTTACTCAAATTCTCCAAGCTTCAGTCCTTGACTGTAAAATAAACCAAAAACCAGTTGCTGACTCATGGCAACCTCATGTGTATCAGAGTAGAATTGTGCTCCACAGGGTTTTCAACGGCTAATTTTTTAGAAGTAGATCGGCAGGCGTTTCTTCCGAGGCTTCTCTGGGTGGACTTGCACTTCCAACCTTTTGGTTAGCAGCTGTGTGCATTAATTGTTTGCACCACCCATGGACTCCAATATTAAATGTACTTACTTTTATTATGTTAAGTACATTTCTGGGCAGTTGGAAGGATTAGCTAAGACAGTGCCTGTATTTTCCTTAGCACAGTGCCTGGCACATAGTAAGTTCTCAATAAGTGTGTTTTGAGCTGCTGTTTGTTGTGAACCATCATCTGCCACTGCTATTCTGACTTCCTGGAGAAACACGTGGGGCAATTGAAAGAGGAGGCAGAGCCCTTTATCTCGAAGCAAAGCTGCACTGCTGTGTCAGAGATTAAAAGCAGTAAGATACACACATCCCTGTACAGCTATTTTTTTCTAGGAAAAGCTGTGATCAAAAGCCTGCTTTCCCCCATCAGTGAACGCAGCTGCTGGGTCCCTCTGCTCTCTTCTCAACCTTGATAAGGGAGCCCTTTAAAATGCCTTCAAGATAAGTCCTGCCGCTGAGCTGAAGGAGGCCCAAATGAGGAGAGAGCAGGTTCTTGGAGAAAATAATACTCCTTGGAGCCTGACTCCTTCCCAGCCACCCCATGCACACTATGTCACCACGTTTGCTTCTCTGGCATTGCTGTCTGCTCTGTGACCCACAAATACACAAAGGGACAATCCACAGAAGAAGCAGGCCATGACGTTGGCAGGTCACTGTAGGACAAAGTGCTCATCCAAGGCACCCTCAAGGTGCAAGCTAGGTTTAGGGTCTGTCACACAATAGCTGTAAGATGTATTCTTACTTGGATGGTATACTGCTATGTCTGGGCATTTGGGACCTTGTAATAAAGAGCTGATACATAACATTGCAGGGCAAGACAGGCTTAGCAGCTGATAGGTACAGGGATAAAAATCATCACAAAATAAAGCTGCCAACAGAACTCTGCTGGAAAGAGTGGTCCCCTTCATGAATGGTATTACCACAAGCCAATACCACCATGAATACAAACAACAGTGTTATCAACAAGTCAGACAAATAGATGCAACAGGGTCATCTGCTAACCAAAAAGGTTAGAGGTTCGAATCTACCCAGAGACACCTCAGAAGAAAGGCCTGGTGATCTATTTCCCCAAAATCAGCCTTGAAAACCCTATGCAGGAGAGCTCTACTCTGATACACATGGGGTTGCTGTCATTCAGAATCGATTCACTGGCAACTGGTATAGTATATTAAAAGGTACATCATAGGTTGTAATTAAAAACTGAATACTAATGTTTAAAATAGGAAAGAACAAAATGTTTGTTTTCTGTATTCATCTAATCTCAAACTCCACTGTTGAGCTAAAGATGTCCACCTGAATCCAAGAAGAGGTCATCAGCTTGACTTCTAACATGAAAGATTTAAGAAATACCAATGCATTTGTAAATCTAAATGCTTTTCGTTGAGGCCTATAGTTAAGCCATAACTTCCTCCTGATACCCACAAAGAATTATATTTGGAAACAGAAGTATAAAAAGTTCATGATTTGCCAATTTTCTTAATATTCTTCCTTCCTGTGGATCTTTGCCAGCATTCTGTCATTTCTAATTTAAAATGTTGGATTGACAGTTAAACGAAATTAGAGATAATGTTTGTGGCAGCGGAAAATAATCAACATATTCATTCATTAGTATCCTGCTCACACTTTCATTGTCAATTATAAATATTTGCTTGGGCTAAACTCTGCTGCCATTATTAGAGCCATTACCGCCTGTAACTAAGTGATACATTTGAAGAGTCAAGCTTCTGGCATTTTGCAGCTGGGGCTCAAGAATAGTCAAAATGTTCGTAAACCAGCACTTGGAGTCCCAGCAGAGTGTCATACTCCAGATAACAAATGATTATCCCAGACAATGAAACTACAGCTCAAGCTGTGATTATGAGTTTCACAATTACTCTGGGCTATGTCCATTAGCTTTTGTTCAAAACCTGATTGCTCTTTGGGAGAGTTATTAGGGAACATTCAAGTACACAGTTGGATCCAACATTAGTAGACATCACAGGATTCTTGAGGGAACCCCAATCCTATTGTGAAGCTGTTGATGCCCCACCAAGATTCCCTCTAAGGGCTGGTGCAACCATCTCGCAGCTGCTGTGAGTGGTGGCTGCTAATGGCTCACAGCTGCCCCTTTCTCAGAAGAACTGTTGTCAGCCAAATGGAAACCATCTTGACCTGGAAGCAATGCCCTCGCCACTCATCCCCAGACCTCAGCCAATGACTGACTGACATGGGGTACAAAGGGTAGGCTCCCTCCTCTCAAGGGGGGACCAGCTCCGTGGTACAGTTCATGCTCCAGAGCTTCTTTGTGGGATCAGTTTGCTATGCGTTTTCCTACCCACCTCCTGCTAGTCTCTTGCTGAGAACACATTCTTGCTTGTTTTGTTTTTATCACTGAACTGCCCTCTTTCTCTCACTCCCCTTCTCCTGAAAGGGCTCTAAAAAAAAAAAAAAAAATCACTTGACAAAAAAATCCCCATATCAGGCTCTGCTTCCAGGGAGCCCAACCTCGGGCACTAAGAACTTCTCTTTGCCCAGGATGGGGCTGTGCTCCTGCCTATGCCCACTGTAAGCCCTAACCTCTGCCACTTGAACAGGTCACTATTTCCCAAATACTCCATGTGGATGGACCTTTTCCCTTGTGGTCGTCTAGATGGCCTACCGTGGACAGGGAGGCACCCAGTCCAAGCACTATGTCTCATTCATCCCTAGCCCCTGGCACCGTCTCTGGCAGAATTCCTCATCTCAGCCTGACTCTCAAAACCTTTCTCAACCTCTCCTAGAAATCAATAGAAAAGGACTAACACCCAATTTTTAAAAAACAGGCATAGGATATGAACAAAAACAGCTCACTGAAACGGAAATAGAGACATATAAAAACGTGAGAGAAGATGCTCATCCCCACCAATAAATGAAATGTGAATTAAAACTACACTGAGATACCATTTTCCAACTGCCAGGTTGGCAAAAATCCAAAAGATAATTTTTTATTCTATCCATGTATCCCACCCAATGATAGTGGGTTATTTTTTCCCCTGTTGTAAATAAATCGTTAGTCCAAGAAATGTCCCTGTTGGCATCCTACTGTTGGGAAATCAATCTGATAAAGCTCTATAAAACCCTTTGGAGCTGTGAATGCAAGAGTGTGTGAACCTTAGTTACTAATATGAACACCTAACCTCCTCAAGAACGTTACATATTATATCATGCTTCTTTTCCAGGTCACGAAGAAACGTGCCACTTTCCTAATTTCCTCGGTTTGTCTCACCCAGGCAAGAGTCCTTACTGTCATTATTATCTATTTCTCATACTCACTTGAAATCTTTCTCTCATTGAGACCATAAATTCTCTTGCTAGCAGAAGGGCCACACCTTCAGTTTGTCAGGCTTTTTCCTACCCATCTTACTGCAAGGTGGCATTAAATGGATATGCATTTTCCTCTTTATCATACCATGCCTGCCAGTGAAGTGTATACATGTATATCCCCCCACACACAGATTTATGTGATTTATTGCATTATTGTTCCCAAATAGTCACTTCCTCTCTCTGTGGAAGGATTATATCTCTTTGCTCCAATGTTGTCAAGTTTGGTCATGTGACTTGTTTTACACAGTGAAATGTGAGTGAAAGTGACATAGGCCACTCTTAATCAGAAACTTTCAGACCCATCATGTGGTTCCATTATCATGTGTTTTTCTCTAAGACCATCTGAAGAGTGGTATAGCCCAGAGAGATTTGTTCCTTCAGCCTGTATCCTAGAATAAAGACAACATGGAACAGAGACATGAAGGACGTAAAACATGCATGAGAAATAAACCTGTGTAGTCTTAAACCCCTGAGATTAGAGGGTCATTTGTTATTGCAATATAACCTAGGCCAGCTGTCTGCTTCAGTCTGTAAGCTCCAACACATCTTATTTTACTTTGCATCCCAAACTTGTTGTTATTGTTAGCTGCTGTCAAGTTGGTCCCAGACCCATAGCGACCCCATGCACAATGAAACGAAATGCTGCCTAATCCTGTGCGGTCCCCATGATGTGCTGTAGATCAGACCATTGTGATCTATAGGGTTTTCATTGGGTGATTTTCAGAAGTAGATCACCAGGTCCTTCTAGTCGACTTTAGTCTGGAAACTCGGCTGAAAAAATATTCAATATCAAAACAACACACAAACCTACACTGACAGAGGGGTGGTGGCTCTGCATGAGGTGCATTGGCCAAGAATTGAAACCGAGTTTCCGCATGGAAAGCAAGAATTCTACCACTGAACCACCGCTGCCCCGCCTCCCAAACAGCACTAGCGTAATCTTTTGCCCCTGGTACACATTCAATTAAAATTGGCTAAATAGCTTTTTTCTCTCCTCTTTTGTTTCCCTTCCCTTTCCTTTCTGAACAATTCAATCCAAAAGCCATTATGAGGAGCCAAGAAAGGTAAGTTTCTGGTAAGGAATGAAGAGGAGCTGCGGTGGCGCAGAACAGGGCATCAGAGCCTGGGCAAGATGAGAAGGGCATTTACATGGGGTAGGGAGCAGTGGCAGCATGCAGGAGAACTTGATCAAATAAGTAGTATATCCTACTTCCCACTGCTGTCGAGTCAGTTCTGACTCATAGCAACCCCATAGGGTTTCCAAGGCTGTAAATCTCTACGGAAGCAGACTGCCACGTCTTTCTCCCACAGAGCCACTGGTGGTTTCAAACTGCTAACCTTTAGCAGTTAGCAGTCGATCGCTTTAACCACTGCACCACCAGGGCTCCTTAGATATAGGTACAGATACGCATATTGTATGGATAATGGGTACCATGTTTCTCACTAGGAGAGAAGGGAGTTAAAACATAGAAAGAGGAAAAATTATAATGAATCCTATTTTTTTGAATTGGAATTGAAGATATTGATGTGAATTTATGGTTTTCAATATATGTAAATAGATAAATAAATCACAAATGTAAATGTGGGTATACATATACATATCCTAGCTCTGTCCCCTGAAAGAGCCTGGAAGTAGCAACTCCTCTACAGAAATGACCACACCTAGCACCAAGGTCTTGGTTTCTAGATACCACTCTCCACCAAAGGAATCAGAGGAAACAGTTGATCCCAGAGCTCAGAGAGAGAAAGTAAAAGATGATCCTGGAACATCTTGTTCTGCCAGAAGTAGGGAAGCACTCAAAAAATTGATAAGCACATGTTAAAAGGAAACAGAAGCCAGTTCAAAGAGGCTCTCACTGGCAAAATCTGAGACAATTAGAGCATCAAAATAAATAATGACAGTACGGGGGCAGGAGTCTGGGGACCATGGTTTCAGGGGACATCTAGGTCAACTGGCATTAACAAAGTTTATTAAGAAAATGTTCTGCATCCCGCTTTGGCGTCTGGGGTCTTAAAAGCTAGCAAGCAGCCTTCTAAGATGCATCAGTTGGTCCCAACCCACCTGGAGCAAAGGAGAATGAAGAACACCAAAGATACAAGGAAAGTATTAGCCCCAGAGACAGAAGGGGCCACATAAACCAGAGACTTCATCAGCCTGAGACCACAAGAACTGGACGGTGCCTGGCTACCACCAATGACCACCCTGACAGGGAACACAACAGAGAGTCCCTGACACAGTAAGAGAAAAGTTGGGTGCAGAACTCAAATTCTAGTAAAAATATCAGACTTAATGGTTTGACTGAGACTGGAGAGGCCCCAGAAGACATGGCCCCTGGACTGTCTGTTAGCCCATAACTAAAACCACTTGCAAGGCCAACTCTTCAGACAAAGATTAGACTGGACTATGGGACATAAAATGATACTCATTAAGAATGTGCTTCTTAGCTCAAGTAGACACATGAGACTAAATGGGCAGCTCCTGTCCAGAGGCGAGATGAGAAGGCAGAGAGGGTCAGGAGCTGGTTGAATGGACACAGGAAATCCGGGGTGGAAAGAAGGAGTGTGCTGTCACAGTATAGGGAGAGCAACTAGGGTAACATAACAATGTATGTATAAATTTTTGTATGTGAGACTACCCTGAATTGTAAACTTTCACTTACAGCATAACAATAAAAAAATAACGATAGTAATGGATTATAACTTATTAAATAAAATACAAATCCATTATATAAATAAATATTTAGATAAACAGGCAGATAGATGAGACAGAGAGAAATAGAAATGCTGATGAGGAACAGAATACTTACATAGCTCAAAGTACCCATTAATTATTAAGGAAAGAAATAAATTTACATTGGAGAAACTTGACAAACACTGTCTTAATTAAATGATCAAAGTTAACATCACAAGTAACAGAACAAATTAAATTGTATGCTCTGATAGAATTCAATGAGAAGAACACTATATCACTTCTATGATATCCCTGCCAAAGACACATAACCTGAATCTAATCATGAGGAAACATCAGACAGAAACAAATTGAGGGACATTCTATAAAATGGATGGCCTTCGATCTTCAAAATTCTCATGGTCACGAAAGTCAAGGAAAGGCTGAGAAACAGTACCAGATTGAAGGCAACTGAAGACATATGACAACTAACTGCAATGTGTAGCTCTGACTAGATCTTTTTTGCTATGAAGGACAGTATTAATAACATATCAATGTTAATGTTTTATTTTTATGATTATATCGTGCCTATATAGAAGAATGTTGTTATTTTTAGGAAACACCCACTAAAGTATTTGTGGGTCATCTGGTATTGTGTGCACAACTTATTCTCAAATGTTCGAGTTCTTTGTTCTGTACTTGCAACTTTTCCATAAGTTTGGGACTGGTTCAAAAAATTTTAAGCATCAGTTGGTCCCAACCACCTACAGTAACGGAGAATGAAGAACACCAAAGACACAAGGAAAGTATTAGCCCAAGAGACAGAAAGGGCCACATAAACCAGAGGCTTCATCAGCCTGAGACCAAAAGAACTAGATGGTGCCCGGCTACCACCAATGACTGTCCTGACAAGGAACACAACAGAGAGTCCCTAATGGAGCAGGAGAAAGGTGGGGTGCAGAACTCAATTTCTAGTAAAAAAGACCAGACTTAATGGTCTGACTGAGACTGGAGGGGTCCCAGAAGACATGGCCCCTGGATTCTCTGTCACCCCAGAACTAAAACAGTTTCTGAGGCCAACTCTTCGGACAGGGATTAGACTGGACTGTGGGACATAAAGTGATACTCGTGAGGAGTGTGCCTCTTAGCTCAAGGAGATAGAAGAGACTAAATGGGGAGCTTCTGTCCAGAGGTGAGATGGGAAGGCATAGAGGGTTAGGAGCTGGTTGAATGGACATGGGGAATCAGGGGTGGAAAGGAGGAGTGTGCTGTCACAGTACGGGGAGAGCAATTAGAGTCACATAACAATGCATGTATAGATTTTTGTGTAAGAGACTAACTTGAAATGTAAACTTTCACTTTTTAAACTGCAACAATAAACAAACAAAAAGATTATCTTAAAAAAATTTTTTTAATATATATAATCTGAAGGAAGGGAGGAAGGACAGAAGAGGGAGGGAGGGGAGGAAGGAAGGAAGGGAAGGCTTTCTCCCTCCAAAAAAGGGTCTATTTGCATAGAAGATATGGTAGGCTGAAAAATGTCCCTCCTCCAAAAAAGATATTCATGTCCTAATCCTTGGAACCTGCAAATGTTACCTTATTTGAGAAAAGGATCAAGGGTCTTTGCAGCTGCAATTAAGGACCTTGAGATGAGGAGATTATCCTGTATTATCTGGGGGGCGGACACGAAGAGCCATCACAAGTGTCCTTATAAGCAAGACGGAGACCACGAGGCAGAGATCAGAACAATGTGGTCATCATTCAAGGAATGCCCACAATCACCAGCACCTGGAAGAGGCAAGGAAGGGATTCTCCCCTAGATCCTGCAGAGGGAGTACAGCCCTGCCACCACCTGGATTTCAGCCCAGCGATACTGATTTTGGACTTCTGATCCCCAGAACTGTGAGAGAATAAATTTCTATTGTTTTAAACCACAAGTTTTGTGGTATTTGTTACAGTGGCTACAGAAAACTAATACAGAACCATTCCCTAACACTTTAAGTCACCACAATGGTGATGATGGCTTATCAAAAAAGAGATGGCGCACATAAATAATGCCAGTGAATTGTACACAAAAAAATGCTGAAATGGCAATTTTTGTTTTATATGTATATACACCCACACTCACCACACAAAAAAAAGATGTTCCCTTATCTGGCCTAGTCTTCATCACGAATGAATTGGGATAATCATTCAAGAATTCAAGACCAGGGATATTCAACATTTCTCATACCACGATGCTTGAAGACCCAAATAAAACTGATGTAATACACTGTTAAAGTGACTTCATCTTCAAAAAGAAGATTAACAATAGAATACTTAGTATTCCTAAGGAGGTAGATGTCCTTGTTAATAATTAAGGTTTGAACTCTCTTTTCATCCCCAGCTCGGAAGGGTTTTATACAGCTTTATTAGATCGATTTCCCAAAAGCAGGATGCCCAGGGGCAACTCTTGATCTAATAATCAAGCTGTAGCAGGGAAAAAAGAATGCACTGCCATCAACCTGGCACATGGGTAGAATAAGAACTCATCTCTCTGGATTCATTCATTCATTTTGCTGTCATGTCATTCAGCGATGTGTTTATTTTTATCTCCTGTTTTTTATTTTCAGAAGGAAAATCAGCTTTGAGCATTATCAAAGTTTGGGGCTCGTTTTGCTACGGTGGCTAATGTACTTCTTAAACACCTCATTAGAATAAAGGTACATGGGAAGTTTCTTACTAGGCATTCAATGGAGGAAAAAAATCCAGGCCCATCTTCTCTTACAGACCTGAATCAAGAAATGCTACTATCAGGACCAGACTGTAAGTGAGCTAGAGAAGATACCTGAGGGCATTGGGATTTTTTCACAGAAAAGCTTTCAACTGAGCTTATTTTGAATAGTCTAATCCATTCACTGGGTGGTGCAAAGAGTTAACACACTTGGCTGCTAACTAGAAGTTTGGCTATTGAGTCCACACAGAGGCGCCTCAAAAGAAAGGCTTGGTGAACTACTGTACTTCCAAAAAATCAGCCATTGAAAATCTTTTGGAAGACAGTTCTACTCTGATACATATGAGGTTGCCCTGGGTTGGAATCTGAATTCTCGCCTTCCATGCAGCAGAAAACAAAAAATCCCATTGTTGTCAGGTCAATTCTGACTCATAGCGAACCCAGAGGACAGAGTAGAATTGCCCCACAGAGTTTCCAAGGAGCGCCTGGTAAATTCTAACTGCTGATCTTTTGGTCGTAGCATTTAACCGCTACGCTACCAGAGTTTCTTCCATGCAGGAGACCTGGGTTCAACTCCTGGCCAATGTGTCTCTTGTGCAACCAACACCCATCTGTCAGTGGAGGCTTGCACTTGCATGTTGCTATGATGCTAAACAGATTTCAGTGGTGCTTCCAGACTAAGATGGGCTAGGAAGAAAGGCCTGGTGGTCTACTTCCGAAAAACAGCCAATGAAAACCCTATGGATCACAACAGTCTGATTCACAATCCATCATCAGGACAGTGCAGGACTGGGCATATTTTGTTCCATTGTGCATGGGGTTGCCATAAATCAGAGGCCAACTCAAAGGCAGCTAACAATAACCACAATCCATTCACTATAGAAAAGAAAGATCAGAGTTCATCTGGGGCAGAAATATCAACCAGAAACTACTCATTCTGTTTCCGAAGATGAGGCTATTTCTTCTACCAGGGGCATCAGCATGAAAACAAAAGTCTTTGGCGGGTCTGAGAAATGTCTTTGCCCTCATGGCTTCCTAGTTCTCTGGTTTCTCAGGGATATCATTTGGGAAGCGATATGTATCTCAAGCAAGGAGTCAGGGGAGATATTGCACTGAACCAGTCAATAACCATAATAATCATGTATCAAATACCTATTTTGTACCAGATGCTGCTGGGGAGACAGAGATGACAAACATGGCTCCGGCTTCTCGGTCAAGTGAGAAAGAAGAATAAAGCAGTCAACGTGATAGGGGAAGTAGGACAGCTGCAAGCAAAGAATTGACAAAACCCAAAGGAGGGCGTGACTAACTGTCCTGGGAGATTTGTAGGAGAGTTTCACGGAGGAGGTGACCTTTGAACTGTACCTCGGAAGGTGCTAGGAAACGAGCAGGAAGAGTAACAGGAGAGAAAACAGGGTTTCTAGAAACTTGAGTTTGTTGTTTGTTTGTTTATTTATTGGTTTTCTGATTATTAGTAATAGATATTTATTTTTTAAAATATTGAATGTACCAAAAAATATTAAAAAAAAAAAACACAACTCATTGCCGCTGAGCCTATTCCGACTCATAGCGACCCTATAGGACAGAGTAGAACTGCTCCATAGGGTTTCCAAGGCTTCCGTCTTCAAGGAAGCAGACTGCCATGTCTTTCTCCCACAGAGCAGCTGGTGGGTTCCAAGCACTAACCTTTCCGTTAGCAGCCGAGCACGTTTAACCATTGAGCCACCAGGGTTCCTTGAAAAAAAAATAAAGAAGTGAAAAAACAATGACCTCCTTCCCCCTGAAAGTGATAACCCATAATTCCAATTTCCAGAGGCAATACTGCAACAATAATCAACATTTTGCCGTCTTTGTTTTCTGTTTTAATTCATTTTAGTATATAATTGTACGATTATAGCTAACTTTATTTATAGAATTATATTTACAATGTTGTAATTTTTTTTCTTAAAACATATCCATCACTAAAGAAGTTGATAAACTAATTTTTGATAACTTCTTAATATATCATCAAACAGATTTACGATAATGTATGCAAGCATTAATCTATTGTGGATTTTTTTTTTTTTTTTTTGCTTTAAGTTTTAATTCATATAGAAGACGTCTTTGTGTATAAATTTTTGTTATATGTTAGAAGTAGAAATCCTGGGTTAAAGTATATGAGCATTATTAAAGCTCTTGAGAACTATCCATACTGCTTTCTAGATAGGTTGCAACAATTTAAATTATCCCAAGCAATGCATGATTGTGCCTTTCTTACTAAACCTTTACCAACACTGCATTTTTTTAAATGGGTTTTAACATATATGCAGTAAAGTACACTAATCTCAAATGTACAGCTCAATAGCATAGTGTTATTTTGCTCTCCCCCCCCCCCTCCGTGGTGCTGCACTTTGTTTTTGTTGTTGTTATTTATTGTAGTAAAAATATATATAATAAATATTTGCTAATTTGACAATTTTCACATGTATTGACATTGATTACATTCATCATATACCTCATTATGTATTATTTGTAAAATATTTGATAATTTAATAAGGATTTGCATTTCTTTTGTTACTAGTGAAGTTGAATTTTTTTCATGCTTATTGCACTCTTTGACTTGCTCTTTTGAAAATTGTTAAGTTCATGTCATTTCTCTATTGAGGTTTCAGTGGTTTTTACAAAAATCTGTGTGTTCTATTTATATTTGTCACATTGGTTATAAAATATTTTTTCCAGATTGTCATTTCTTTCAATTTTCTTTGTGATTTTTTTGGAAAATCAAAGCTTTTATTGTTTGTGTGGTCAATTTTTTCAATCTTACGTGATTTTTTTCAAGTAGAATTCAAAATATTTTAAAACTTCTTTTGAGACTTCTTTTGATTCATGGGTTATTTAGAAATATGTTGTTTAATTTCCAAATGTTTGGGGATTTTCCAGCTATTTCTCTGTTAATTGATTTCTAGTTTAATTCCATTGTGGTCTGAGAACAGACTTTGTCTGATTTGTATGCTTTTAAATTTGTTAAGGTATGTTTTATGGCCTAGAATGTGGTCCATCTTGGTGAGTGTTCCATGTGAGCTTGAGAAGAATGTGCACTCTACTGCCGTTAGATGGAGTATTTCGTAAATGTCAATTAGATCAAGTTGATTAATAGCACTGTTAGGTTATCTACAGCTTTACTTATTTTCTACCTCCTTGTTCTATCAATTACTGACAGAGGGTTGTTGAAGTTTTCAACTATGATGGTGGATTTGTCTATTGCTCTGTTTTCAGTTCTATCAGTTTTTGCCTCATGTTTTTTAATATTCTGTTGTTAGGTCCACGCATGTTTGAGACTGTTATGTCTTCTTGGAGAATTAACCCTTTTATTGTCATGTAATGCCTCTCTTTACCCCTAATCTTCCTTATTCAGAAGTCTGCTTTGTCTGAAATTAATATAGATATTTCAGTTTTCTTTTGATTTTTTTATTATTATTTCGCTATCCCTTTACTTTTAACCTATCAGAATCTGTATATTTTAAGTGAGTTTCTTGTCAGCCACATATAGTTAGGTCTAGTTTTATATACATGCTGACAATCTCTGTCTCTAATTGGTGTACTTAGACCATTCACATTTAAAGTGATTGTTGATATATTTGGATTAATATCAACCGTGTTTCAACTGTGTTCTATTCATTGCATTTGTTCTTTGTTTCTCCCTCCTCCCTCTCTTTTTCTATTTTCTCTGGTTTTAATTAAACATTTTATATAATTCCATTTTATTTTTTCTCTTAATGTATCAATTATAATTTTTTAAGACATTTACAGTGGTTGCCCCAGAGTTTGCAATAATCATTTTTAATTAATCTAAGTCACCCTTCAAATAACACTACATACTTCATATATAGTGTAGGTTACTTATAGCAGAGTATTCCCAATTCCTGCCTCTTGTACCATGTGATATTGTTGTCATTCATTTTACTTATCTATATGCTATAATCATCCAATTTAAAGAAATAATAGCATTGTTACTATCGTTTCTTTAAATAAGCAGTTATCTTTTATATAAATTAAGAATAAGAAAAATTAAAGAATTAATTTTACCTTCATTCTCTTACACTCTTCTTTATGTAGACCCAAGTTTCAGGCCTGTATCAGTTTTCTTTCTGCCTGAAAAATTTCTATTAATATACTTTGCAGGACAGAGCTGTGGGCAATGAGTTTGCTCACTTTTTATTTGCCTGAGAAAGTCTTTATTTCTTCTTAATTTTTGAAGGATAATTTCAGTGAATATGGAAGTTTAGGCTAGTAGATTTTTCTTTCAACACTTTAAATATTTCACTCCATTCTCTTCTTGCTTACATAGCTTCTGATGTGCAGTCTACTGTAATTCTTATTCTTGTTCTTCTATAGTTAAGTGGTTTTTCCCCCTCTGACTTCTTTCAAGATTTTCTCTTTGTCCTTGGTTTTCTGCAATTTGAATATGATATGCCTAGGTTTAATTTTTTTTTTTTTTTTTTTTTTTAGTATTTATCTTGCTTGATGTTTTACTAGCTTTCTGTATCTCTGATTTGGTGTCTGTTATTATTTTTACAGAATTCTTGACCATTATTATGTGAAATATTTTGCCTGCTCTGTTCTCTCTTCCTCCTGCATATATTGCAGCTTTTGAAATTGTCCCACAGTTCTTGGATATTCTGTTTTGGGGTGTTTTTGTTTGTTTGCTTGTTTTTTCTTTGCATCAGTTCGGAAAGTTTCTATTGACTATCTTTAAGGTCATTGATTCTTTCCTTGGTAGTGTTGAGTCTATTGATGAGCCTATTGACAGTATTCTTCATTTCTGTTACAGTGATTTTGCTTTGTTTTGTTATTTTAGTATTTCATTTTGACTGCTTCTTAGAGTTTCCATCTCTTTGTTTATATTACCTGTCTGTTCTTGCATGCTGTCTACTTTTTTCCATTAGAATTCTTGACATATTAATCATAGTTATTTTATATTTCCTATATGATAATTCCAACATCAGTGTCATATCTGAATCTGGTTCTGGTTACTGCTTTGTTTCTTCAGAATATTTTTTCCTTGCCTCTTGGCATGCCTTGTATTTTTTGGTTGGAAGCCAGACATGCTATATTAGGTGATGGGAATTGAGATAAATTGGCCTTTAGTGTGAGAATTTATATTAATCAGGCTAGTAATTGAGCTGTGCTTAATGTTAGCTCTGTCTACAGGTGCCACAGGCTTCAGAGTACTCTGGGTTCCTTGTTTTTGTCTCCCCTTTTGATTTTGAGCCTTCCTAAATACTCATCCTCAGAGAAAATCTATGTCTTGCAGTTTTTTCAGTTACCATCTACTGATATTATATTGGACCCCTGTTGGTGATGTGGTAAGGTGTAGGGGAAAGAGGAGGATTCCACAATCTTTCAATTAAATTTATGTCTTTTATCTGAAAAGATTGTATCTCAGGGCTGAATCTAAGGGGTGTGACCTTCACAAATGTTTCTCTGGCGTAATATAGATTTTCTTCACCCTGCTCCCTACTCCCTTCCCTGGCTGTAGTGTTCGCCATCTATTTCTTTGAAAATCTGATGCTTATTGACTTTTTTTCCCCCTCTTAGGTTGAGACAAGAAGGCTAGAGGGGGCTTGAGTAGAATACCCTTCACCCAGCTGGGATAAGGCTCTGGCAACGTATTTTCTTCTGAGAGTAGGCCTCAGTTATTGAGAAGACTCTGAGTGTATTTCATATAATTACTCTTGCCCTCTCCCTACTAGAGGCACAAGGGAACCTTTCTTGGATATTCACCACGAGAACCTGGTAGGGTTCCTTGAAGTAAAGCCCATGAAAGTGTTGGGGCCTCCCTAAGATTGTGGCCGCAGGAGTTTCTCAGTCTCACATTAGTCTATACTCCTCCAGAAATTATCAAAATTACTATTCAAGTGTTCCTACCACTTTGTGGTTCCAGTGACTTCTGCTCTAGGTAAACAGAACTCAGTTGTGTCTCTCTGGATGCACTTGTCTTTCCAGATTTCAGGGTAGTGGTTTGCCCTGTAACTTCACTTCTCTAATGGGTCCAAGAAAAGTCCTTAATTTTTTAGTTTATACAGCTTTTTCTTGTTGTAAGGACAGGAGTGATGACTCAAGCTCTTTACCCAAAGTCTCAAGTAGAATTCTTAACTGACAAATCTCAAAGGAAATCTAGACCAAGTAGATAATGATACAACACATTTAAAAGACCATGTGTTTTCAGGTACACAACATGGCATGAACATTCTATCTAGAAAGTTTCTGTGAAGCATCCCTTAAAGGTGATTTATACTGTGGATATTAAGAGCATGCTGCTACTTTAGACCTATAGGAGACCTCACAGAGCCATGTCCTGAAAGCATACTGCAAAGCTGGAGTGGCTTGGGAGGCAGAGTGACTGAAGAAAGAGGGATCTTTACTGCAATCCCTTGGGCTATGCTTCTGGGGAGGGTAGCTCTGAAAGCAACTGAGGCAGAGCAGACTAAGCATGAGTTTTATGTCTTATGCCAAAAGAATCCTACGGTCTATTCTGCTGGTGGCTTTGTTTTTATCTATTTAGAGTTTCTCAGTTTGAGTCTGGACAATGTCACAGTCCCTGGTTATAACGCCTACCTCCTGTCTCCCTACTGCAGCAATAAATAAAGGTTCCAATCTATTTTACAGAATAATAAAAATCTGGACAGCTCTGGAACTTACCTAGCCAGCCTTTTGCAGCTTTATTAACCGACAAGTGTGCTCACCAATAAGACCATATAAATGCATGATGTTAGTTACTTTTCTGCAAGATTCAAGGCACAACAAAACTATAACAATTAAGACAGTGTGGTACTGGCATAAGAATAGACATAAAGATCAATGGAATATAATTGAGAATTCAGAAATAAACCCTTGCATTTATGGTCAGTTGATTTTCAACAGGGTGCCAAGACTATTCAGTGGGGGAAAGAGTAATCTTCAACAAACCGTGCTGGAACAATTGGATCTCTATATTCAAAAGAATAAAATTGGACCCCCACCTCACACCATGTGCAAAAATTAACACAAAATAAATCAAAGACCTAAATGTAAAAGCTAAAACTATAAAATTCTTAGAAGAGAACATAAGCATGAAATTTTCATGACCTTGGATGAAGCAATGGTTTTTTAGATATGACACCAAAAGTAAAAGTGGCAAAAGAAAAAATAGATAATCAGATTTCATCAATATTAAAACCTTTGTTGCTTCAAAGGACGCCATCAAGAAGGTGAAAAATACAACAACCCACCAAAAGAAAAAAAACAAACCCACGGCCATCAAGTCAATTCTGCCTCATAACGACCCTATAAGACAGAGTAGAACTGCCCCATAGAATTTCCAAGGCTGTAAATCTTCACGGAAGCAGACTGCCATATCTTTCTCCTGTGGAGTGGCTAGTGGGTTTGAACTGCTGACCTTTTGGTTAGCAGCCAAGCACTTAACCACTGTACCACCAGGGCTCCTTAGACAACGTACAGAATGGGAAAAAATGTTTGCAAATCATATATTTTATATCCAGATTACATAAAGAAGTCTTAAAATTCAATAATAAAAAACAAGAAACTCAGAACTTAGTTTCTAAAACCATACTCCAATAAAAGGAACCAGAGATCCTTAGAACAATGGATGATTCTGGACTGGGGCAGGAATATACAAGATTAGATTGGAGCATCTTATACTGCCAGAAAGTAAAGAAGTAAAACAAAAAAAGAAAGAAAAACACACAATGATGGGGGAATGTAAAAGAGGTCCAGGAGCCAGCTGAAAGAGCTCCCAATGGCCAAAGCTGGAAAATTTGAGCAAGAAAATAAAGCAGTGTTGGATTATAACCAAAAATATAAACTAAATACCCAAGAGTCTATACTGATTAAACAATTAAATAAATAAATAAATGAGGGAACAAAGACATCTCCCATGCAGAAGAATTCCAAATAACTTACGTAAGCATTTCATCTTCAAGAGGTGGTACATAACTCTGTACTCCTTAAGTGTGGGCAGTGCATAGTGACTTATTTCCAAACAGTATAGTATGGAAATGGGGGTGGGGGAGAAGTAACTTTACACTAAAGAAACCTGACAAATACTACCTTAGCTAGGAGGTCAAGGTAAACATCAACAGTGATAAGTCATGCTGATAGTATGTACCCTAGATAGGATGTGATGAAAATAGTAATTTATATCTGTGGCCTGCCTTCCAAGAACACATAATTCCAGGCCAATATGATAAAAAAAAAAAAAAAAAAAATTAGACAAAGCCAAATAGAACAGCATTCTATAAAATACCTGACCGTAAGGTAGAATCAACTAGACGATGACTGGTTTATTTTTTGTTTTTTGGGTTTTTTTGCTTTAGGTAGAGCCAGTACAAACTGTGTCCTTGCAGAAGTTAATGCAAGAAAACGCAAAAGACATTCTTTTTCTTCATCAAGTGGAAGTTCCAGGATGAACATATGAACATAGAGGTCATTTTTTATTAAAATAAAAGAACTAACGGTTGACTTTGACCACTGATTTAGAAAACTACAGGCTTATTATGATTATTTGTATGAAAATTGGGTGTTAATACAGCTGAAAACATTGGACCATTTCTACAGCTACATATACCAGTTGCCATCTAGTCAATTCCAACTCATGCTGATCCCATGTATGTCAGAGGAGAGCTGTTCTCCACAAGGTTTTCCAAGACTGATTTTTCAGAAGTAGATTGCCAGGCTTTTCTTCCGAGGTGCCCCTGGGTCGACTTGAACCTCCAACCTTTCGGTTAGCAGCTGAGTACATTAATCATTTACACCACCCAGGGACTTCCATAGCTACATATACCCACTCCATTGCCATAGAGCCGATTCTGATTCATAGCTACGCTACAGGACCGAGTACAACTGCGCCGTAGGGTTTCCAAGGGTGTAAATCTTTATGTAAGCAGACTACCACATCGTTCTACTGAGGAGCACCTAGTGGGTTAGAACTGCCAAACTTTTGATTAGCAGAAGCTCCCAATTCCATGGAGAAATGGAACAGAGTACCAGAAGCTAGGTTTGAACAACAAAGACTTACAAGTGATGATTTTTTAAAAATTTTTTTATTTTTCCCGTAAAAAAATTTGTACATACATTGTTATGCGACCCTAATTGCTCTCCCTATACTGTGACAGCACATTCCTCCTTTCTGCCCCTGACTCGCCATGTCCATTCAACCAGCTTCTAACCCTCTCTGCCTTCCCATCTCATCTCCGGACAGAAGCTCCCCGTTTAGTCTCTTGTATCTACTTGAGCTAAGAGGCACACCCCTCACGAGTATCACTTTATGTCCCACAGTCCAGTCCAATCCCTGTCTGAAGAGTTGGCCTCAGACATTGTTTTAGTTCTGGGCTGATAGAGAACCCAGGGCCATGCTCTCTGGTGTTCCTCCAGTCTCAGTCAGACCATTAAATCTGGTCTTCTTACTAGAATTTGAGTTCTGCACCCCACCTTTCTCCTGCTCCATCTGGGGTTCTCTTTTGTGTTCCCTGTCAGGGCTGTCATTGGTGGTAGCGGGGCACCATCTTGTTCTTCTGGTCTCAGGCCGATGAAGTCTCTGGTTTATGTGGCCCTTTCTGTCTCTTGGGCTACTACTTTCCTTTTGTCTTTGGTGTTCTTCATTCTTCTTTACTCCAGGTGGTTGGGACCAATTGAGGCATCTTAGATGGCCACTTGCAAGCTTTTAAGACCCCAGACGCGACTCACCAAAGTAGGATGCAGAACACTTTCTTAATAAGCTTTGTTATGCCAATTGTCCTAGATGTCCCCTGAAAACATGGTCCCCAGACCCCTACCCCTGCTACTCTGTCCCTCAAAGTGTTTGATTGTATTCAGGAAACTTCTTAGCTTTGGCTTAGTCCAGTTGTACTGACTTCCCCTGTAGTGTGTGCTGTCCTTCCCTTCACCTAAGATATCGTAACTACTATCTAGTTAGTAAATAACCCTCACCCTCCCTCCCCACCCTCGTAACCATCAAAGAATGTTTTCTTCTTTGTTTAAACCTTTTCTTGAGTTCTCATAATAGTGGTCTTATACAATATTTGTCCTTCTGTGACTGACTGAATTCACTCAGCATAATGACCTCCAGCTTCCTCCATGTTTTGTTTCACAGCTTCATCATTGTTCTTTATCGTTGTATAGTATTCCATTGTGTGGATATACCATAATTTGTTTATCCATTAGTCCGTTGATGGTCACCTAGGTTGTCTCCATCTTTTTGCTATTGTGAACTGCAATGAACATGGGGGTACATATATCTATTGGTGTAATGGCTCTTATTTCTCTAGGGTATATTCCAAGGAGTGGGATAGCTGGATCTATGGTACTTCTATTTCTAGCTTGTAAAGGAAGCGCCAAATCAATTTCCAAAGTGGTTTTACCATTTCACATTCCAATCAACAGTGTATAGGTGTTCCAGTGTCTCCACAACCTCTGCAGCATTTATTATTTTGTGTTTTTTGGATTAATGCTAGCCTTGTTGGGGTGAGATGATATCTCATTGTAGTTTTGATCTGCATTTATCTAATGGCTAATGATCGTGAGCACTTGTAGATCATTCCTCTTGATAAATTCCCACATAATTCTTAGAGATTCTTCATTTTTTTAAATCCTTTTATCTGATTTTTCCTCAAATAAATTGGTGTCAAATGCTTTATCTTCAATCTCACTATTTCTGACTTCCATTGCCTCAATTCTGCTCCTATGACTTTCTATTGAGTTGTCTAATTCTGAAATTTTATTGTTAATCTTCTGGTTTCTGATTGCTGTCTCTCAGTGGATTCTTGAAGCCTGTTAAATTTGTCTTTATGCTCTTCTCTAATCTTTTTAATTTCCTCTATCGTGTGTTCTGCGTTTTGCTTAATTTCCTTCCTAATTTCTTGAAGTGTTCTGTATATTAATCTTTTGTATTCTGCCTCTGGTAATTCCAAGAAATTTTCTTTCTCTGGAAAATTGCTAGATTCTTTATTTTGGGAGCTTGCTGAAGCCATCATGGATTGCCTCTTTATGTGATTTGATATTGACTGTTGTCTCCGAGCCATCAATAAGTTATTATATTTATTTGTTTTATGCTTGCTTACTGTGTCCTTGCTTCTTGTTTTATTTTGTTTTGATATACCCAAATAGGCTGCTCGTATGAGCTAGTTTGATAATTGGCACTTTTGAAGCTCTAATGTCCTGTCACCAGGTGGTTATATCTGTTACTAGGTATGTGAGCTCAGGAGTCTGCCCACTCCTCCTGTATGGATTCAGCTCAGGTGCCCAGGTAGATAGCCACCAAATGTGTGGTGTAGGCTCTCACTTACAGTCCTAGACAGGCATGGGTGATTGGTGTAGGCACAGGCATCTGGCTGCAGCAGAGGGACACACTCTGAGCAAGACAGGGGGCTGACAGCTGCCACTGAGTGTCCAGGAGGAAGGCGTATCCCTGTTCCCTAGAGCACTTAGGTGGGTAGATTTTGCAGCTGGACTATGAGCACCTAATGTTGTTAGCAGTAAGGACTAGGGGGCACCTCTTATTCATGGGGTCCTATGGCAGGGGGCTAGGTGCTGTGGGTGGAGCCACTAGTCCTCAGGCCCCTGATACAGGTAGGTGAAGACCCTGCTTAATGGTCAGAGCAGTGTCAAATGTCAAGAACCTGCCACTTCACAGCTGAAACAATTGAAGTTAGACTTCCGGTATATACCCTTTTGTACTGTGGTAATGAGGGCCTACGCTGTTGAGATGGGCCCACACAAGTCAATGCAGGGGGAAAGGCACTCAAAGTCCATGGATCCCTTATGCTGTGCCTAGGCAAAGGAGCTGTGCCTACCCTGGGTTTCTGGCTTCGGGGAGCTGCCAGTTTATTTTTCCCCTGTTTGTTAATTTGTTCACTCTCCAAGGCAGGGAGAATGGCTCCGGGCATGTGACAGATCCTACTTCCGGTCCCGGGCACTTGGCAATTGCTGAAGCCAGTCCAGGACTCAGTGCAGAGCAGGGCAGGGAGGTAAATGTGAGAGAGGTTTTTCCCTAAAGGGGGTGTTTTTGATCCACGTGGTAGGCCGTACATAAGTACTTATCTTTTACAGATATAGGGCTGCTTCTCACTGGTTCTGGGTGACTGTGTAGACTCTCTGGTACTGGGTCTCTCCCCATGTGGTAAACTCGCCTCCCAAGCACCGCCACTTGCCTGCCTCACTGCTCACCCCCGAGCTGATCAGGCCTGAAGGGCTCAGGCTCTCACTGGGTCAGGTCTGGCAACTCCTTGCTGCTTCCAAACTGTCTCTCCCTTTCCTTGCCACTCAGTCCAGTTCCTCAACTTTGCCTTTGATGTTCAGGGCTCCCAGATTGCCATATATAGTCGATTCACTTGTTTTTTCAGTTCTTTGTTGTAAGACGACCACCGGAAGCATCTGACTACTCTGCCATCTTGGCTCTGCCTCTTGTGATGCTTTTTTTATATTTTTGTCAAGGACAAAGAACCAATGCTTCAGAGTGGGTTTTTTTTTTTTTTTTTTTTAATTGGGGATAAAAAGGAGGCTGCCTGATTTCCCAATCCTGAGGAAAACAAGATAATTAGAGAAGATTTTTAATTGCAGCAGAGGAACAGAATACATAAAAGCTATGTAAGAAAGTAATTAAGCAAACACACATAGCGTCAGCATGAAGATCCTCTCACAGCACAGTAAGAGATGATAATTATTTTACTTGCATTAGCAGGTACTGGAAAGAAGAGAGATGCACCTGAGATAGCAGTGTTCTTTGGAAGGGTGAATAGTATGAAGTCAAGGCCAGAGAAGGCTACCAAAGTGGGTAACAAAAGTGAAGAAATATGACTAACATTCAGCTGAGGTGGAAACTCCCTGAAGTAACTGCAGCAACAGCTATTCTGTGTAACAGAATATGAGAAGAGGACCCAGTCATCCCTGACCTGGGAAATAAAGTCACTGCTGGTGAAATGGCCCAGGCTGGTGGTTGCCATTGAAACCATAAAAGTCTTTCTTGCCTTCTCAGAAAACGGATGGGAAGAGACTGGGTGCAGCAGTCTGAGGGGCGGAGCAGAGATCAGGGTCTTCTTCTAAGTCCCCAGTGTCAAGTTCATCTTCTCTTCTACCATTTACATAAGAATCACTGGACTCCTTCCCAACAGGTACCTGGCCTCTGGGAGTAGTGAGAGTGAGAGACAGGAAAAGGTCTTTTTGTCCCTGGCTTTATTGACAAAATTGTAGATGTTAACTAGACCCTTGCTATGCCAAGAATCCTGCATGAGACTCTCCATAATCTAAACAGTGCAGAGAACTGTACTAGTTGTCACTGAGTAGAAATGCAATTGGATACATGTATAACAAGAGGGATGTAATAAACACATGAAGTTCAGGCCTGTTCAGTGCCCATTTTGCCTTTATCTGGTAAGAGAAACCAAGATTTTTCTTTGGGAAAACATCACCATTTCCTCATCCCTGGTTCACTGGTTCAGGCAGAGTCATCCCCAGCCTATAAAATCCACTCACTCATAGTTAACGAAAGCATAATAATTAGTCTACATCACCCAAGCCAACCCAATGAGTATTACAGGACTTTTGCTAAGTTGAAGCAATGTAAACTTAGAGTCGTCAAGACACATGTTTCCAGGGTGGGGAAAGTTCATCTGTAATGGAAAGAAATGAGGCCAACTACAAAGGGAAGTAGAGCTGAGAGAAAAACTCTGAAAACATCATTTGACCCTGGATCCAGTTTGCGCCTGAAGTTAGTTAGCTCTGAATGTCCCAAACACGAGTCAATCAATTACCTTTTTATGTAAGCTAGAGTACATTGGTTTCCTATTTCCATCAAATAAAGGAATTTACCAATACAGTGGATAGATTGGATCACAATTTTCCCAAAAGTTTCTGTGATTTGGTATAGGCACCTTCGGCATATAAAACAGATCTTGTCAAAGCTTGTTGAGTGACCACCAACTGCCCACCTAAAGGGAAAAAAAAAAAATTTGTATTCATAATCTCATTAAGTCTTACTTTAGTAGAGAACTATTATTATTCCCATTTTACTGATAAAAGAATTGAGGCTGAGATAATTTAAAAATGTGCCCAGGTTTCAAACTGTAATGGAATCCAGACTTTCTGGCACCTCAAAAGCTGTATAAACTCCTGAAACTATTGCCCTGCTATAATCTTGAAACCTTACACCAAAAATATCCCCTGAAGTCCTCTTTAAACCAAACAGTTAGTAAAGAATGCCTGCCTTGAGCATTGAGCTCTTTTAAAGAACTGCCTACATGGGATCAAGTTGACAACAGCAACTCAAAGGGTTAGATAAGAAGCTTAGGAGGCAGTGAGTGTATGGTAATGCTGGACGAACAATTCAGAAAAGGAGGGTGAGAATGGTTGCACAACTCAAATAATGTAATTAATATCACTGAATTGCATATAGAAATTGTTGAATTGGTGTACGTTCTGCTGTGTATGTTTTCAACAACAAAAATAAATAAATTATTTTTTTTTAAAACTAGGCAAATGCTAAAGACTTATGTGTGAAAAAAATGCCTAAACATAAATTGGGCATTATTATCGAGATATAGTTCACATACCATACAATTCACTTATTGAAAGTGTACAATTCAATGTTTTCTAGTATATTCACAGGGTTGTGTAACCAATACCATAATTAACTTCAGAGCATTTTCACCAGCCTAAAAAGAAACCCCTTACCAATTAGAAGTCACTTCCCATTTCCCCACAACCCTCCTCTCCCAAGCCCTGGGAAACCACCAATCTACTTTCTGTGTCTATAAATTTGTCTTTTCTAGACATTACTTATAAACAGAATCATACAACATGTAGTCTTCTGTGCTGGCTTTTTCCATTTAGCATACTGTTTTCAAAGTTTATCCATGTTGTAGCATGTATCCTTACTTCATTCTTTTTTATTCTGAATAATATTCCATTGTATGGATATACCACATTTTATTTGTCCATTCACAGTTGATGGATACTGGAAGATATTTTTAAAAAATAGTTTCAGCTTTTTGTAGTGCCATTTATTTAAGTACATTGATTCCCCTCCCTCCCTTTAGCTACCTTACTTACAACAGCTCCCAAACAGTCAAAACTGTAAAGAAATTCTTCATTAAGGTAGGTAAAATTAGTGCCCACCAAGCAAGTGGTCTCAACCTGTCTTCATTATCCTTTGCTGTGTAAATCAAGCAGTTGGTAGGTCCTGCCGGTTTTACCAACCTGATCTCACTCATGGTCATATCTATTGTTGTTGTATGAACATGAGTCAACTCCAACTCATGGCAACTTTATGAACAACAGAACAAAATGTTGCCCAGTCCTGGTCATCCTCACAATTGCCAGTATATTCGAGTCTATCATTGCAGTTATTGTGCCAAACCATCTCACCAAGGGTCTCCAATGCCCTCATTGGCCTCTATTTCACCAAACATAATGTCACCCTATAGAGGTTGATCGCTTCTGATGACATGTCCAAAGCAAGCCAAGTCAGACAATGTTCTTTTGTGATCCATACAGTTTTCATTGGATAATTTTCAGAAATAGATTAACAGGCCTTTCTTCTAAGTTTGCCTTAGTCAGAAAGCTCCTCTGAAACCTAGCCACCATGGCTAACACTGCTGGTATTTGAAATACCAATGACATAGCTTCCAGCATCACAGCAATTCACAAGCTATCACAGTATGACAAACTGACAGATGGGTGCCAGCGTGGTCATAGCTAGACACTATGATTACCAACAACTGAATCACCTTTAAATCTTTGATTTCAAGGGTTCTATTCCAGCACACTACCTTCTACCTTGACACTTATTCCTTCAGTTACCATCACTCCAACAATTATCTGCCCTCCCCAGAATATCCGCTCCATCCTCCTTATCACCTTTTTGCTTTCACATCCTTATTTCCTTCCTTACCCAGTTTAGATGGTATAATCCATCATCACCATCATCCTCATTCTCCTGCACAAAATATCCACTTCCTAGTCCATCTGCCTCAGTTGTCTTTGACTGGCGAAGCTACAACCCTAGTGCCTGTTCTGTACCCAAATCTGAACAGCTGAACATGGCTAGAAAAAAACCACCAAACATGCTGAAGGGCATCACTTTAAACTGGTGATCACAAATCTCAAGAGGGCCCTGGCAGGCATGGGAAATCCTGTTTCATTTCCCATTTTTATTTACTCCCCCAGTTTTCTGACAGCTGTTTCACACTTTTTCTTCTTAAATTCCCAACCCCTTACCCTTTCTCACTTTCACTGATGAACTTGCTTTTTATTTCACTGAGAAAATAGCTGCAATCACAAAAGAACTTTCTCATCTTCCCTCCAACAAATCTATCAACTTGACTTTATCTTGATGTATGTACTCTGCCTTTCTCCCATTTACAGTGGATGAGCCAATTTCATCAGTTTAAGTGAGGGAATATAAAAGGCTTATGAAAGTGTTGAGAGGAGATTTAGGCAATAGGTGGAGAGTTTAGAGTTGAATTACATAGGAAACTAATTCTAGGGCCAAATTCTCCACTGGTGTGTTAGATCCCAACCCTTCCTGCAGTCTCCATGAAAACAAAAACTTGCACAGTAAAGGAAAAGTAATCATAGTTTACTATGTGGTTGCTCTATGGATAGTGTTTACATAATCACAATAAAATAAACCCTGAATATTGATCTAAACAAAATTATGGAGTTAGGCATTGTCGTGGATTGAATTATGTCCCCCAAAAAATGTGTGTATCAATTTGACTGGGCCATGATTCCCAGTATTGTATGGTTGTCCTCAATTTTGTGATTGTAATTTTATGTTAAAGAGGATTGGGGTGAAATTGTAACACCTTACTAAAGTCCCATCCCTGATCCAATGTAAAAGGAGTTTCCCTGGGGTGTGGCCTGCACCACATTTTATCTTACAGGAGATAAAAGGAAAGGGAAGCAAGCAGAGAGTGGGGACCTCATACCACCAAGAAAGCATTGCTGGGAGCAGAGCATGTCCTTTGGACCTGGGGTTCCTACGCGGAGAAGCTCCTGGTCCAGGGGAAAATTGACGACAGCGACCTTCCTCCAGAGCCAATGGAGAAAGAAGGACTTCCCCTGGAGCTGATGCCCTGAATTTGGACTTCTAGCCTACTAGACTGTGAGAAAATAAATTTATCTTTGTTATAACCATCCACTTGTATTTCTGTTATAGCAGCACTAGATGACTAAGACAGGCATCATCTATTAAACTTCCACCATGAATGATGAGATTTTAACTTTCATTCCTCCCACTTATCCTGTTTGATAAAAATAAAAACTTTAAAAAGAAATTGTCTCTCAACAAAAAGACTAACAACCCATTCAAAAAATGGACAAAGGACTTGAACAGACATTTCACTAAAGAAAGTATGCAAATGGCCAATAAGCACATGAAAAGATGCTCAACATTATTAGTCTTTAGGGAAACGCAAATCAAAACCACAATGAGATAGTACTTCACAACCATTAAGATGGTTCATAAATTAAAACACACACACACAAAAAAAACAGAAAATAGCAAGTGTTGGGGAGGATATAGAGAAATTGGAAACTTCATCCATTGCTGGTGGGAATGTAAAATATTGTAGCCTGTATGGAAAACAGTTTGGCAGTTTCTCAAAGAGTTAAACACCCAGCAATTCTACTCCTGGGTATTGAAAACAGGGACAGATAATTGTACACCAGTGTTCACTGCAGCATTAGTCACAATAGTCAAAAGGTGGAAACAACCCAAGTGTTTATCAAAGTGATGAATAGATAAATAAGGAGCCCTGATGGTGGCAGTGGTTAAGTGCTCTACTGCTAAGTGTAAGGTTGGTGGTTCGAACTCACCAACTGCTCCATGGGAGAAAGATGTGGCAGTCTGTTTCTGTAAAGATTTATAGCCTTGGAAACCCTATGGGGCTGTTCTACTCTGTCCTATAGGGTCGCTAAGAGTCAGAATCAGCTTGACAGCAAAGGTTCAGTTTTTATATCCATACAATGGAATATTGTTCAGCCATAAAGACAAATTAAGTTCTGATATATGCTACAACATGGATGAACCTTAAAAACATTATGTTAAGTGAAATAAGTCAGACACAAAAGGACAAATATTGTATGATCCCACTTGTATGAAATATCTGGAATAGACAAATGCACAGAGACAAAAGTAGATTAGTGGTTACCAGGGACAACTGAGTACTGAATTTCTGTTTGGGATGATGAAAAACTTTTGGAAACAGATAGTGGTGAGATGGTTGCAAGACATGATGAATGTAATTAATGTCACTGAATTTTACACTTACAAATGGATAAAATGGCAAATTGTCTGTTATTTATTTTACCACAATGAAATTTAAAAAACAAAAAAGCAATTGTGTCTATTCTGTCATCACTTTCTCACTACCCATCCACAAGAGACAAAATGACCAATGATCTCTACATTGCCATATCAATGATCATTTCTAAGTCCTCATCTTAATCAGACTGTCAGTAATCTTTGCACAATTGATCCATTCTGTACTTCTTGAAGCACTTCATTCACTTAACTTTTAAGCGGTCACACTCGCTTGGTTTCCCTCCTACCTGGCAGGGGATGGAAGACCGAGAGTTAGTTAAATCCAAAGTGCTTACGATAGTTTTGGAGAGCCACACAGAGTATTGTTGAGTGTTCTCCTCCATGAGGAAGGCTCTAAGAATGGTTCCGGAGGAAAAAAAAAGAAAGATCATTAATGTCTCTCCCTTCCCCATACCTCCGGGATCTAACGTATTCCCTCCCCAGGTGCCAGGGTTGTTGCTCTCCCTCTACTGCCACAAAAATCTTTGGATCACTCCAGTAACTGTAACTCCACATTTTCCCCCAATAAGCCATTACTTTCACCCAGACAGTTTGTCTGGAAAGGTCAGCTGCAAGATAGACAAGGACATTTGTTAATAAAATTCACAGAGACCCATTGTACTCCCCACTTTGACTCATGTGGGCCACTATAGTGGACTAGGTGAGCAGTGTACTCAGCTGATTGGTCATTATCCTTATGATCTAGGATCACGCCAATCCAAAAAGAGAGGCCAGTCAAAAACACAATGAGATATCACTTCACACTGATTAGGATGGCTATGATTTTAAAAAAAGGAAAACAACATGTGCTGGTGAGGATGTAGAGAAATAGGAGCCTTCATTCATTGCTGGTGAGATTTAAAAATGGTACAGCCACTGTGGAAAATAGTTTGGCAGTTTCTCAAAAAGTTGAACATAGTGTTAACATATGATCCAGCAATTCCACTCCTAGGTATATATACCCGAAAGAATTGAAAGCATGTACACATGTACACCAGTGTTCATTGCAGCACTATTCATAATAGTCAAAAGGTGAAAACAGCCTAAATGTCCATCAATAGGTGAATGGATAAACAAAATTCAGTTTATACATTTCAAAAAACAAAAGAAACCATTGCCACTGAGTCAATTCTGACTCATAGCAACCGTATAGGACAGAGTAGAACTGCCCCATAGAGTTTCCAAGGGGCGGCTGGTGGATTCGAACAGCCAACCTTTTTGGTTAGCAGCTGTCTTAGTCATCTAGTGCTGCTATAACAGAAACACCACAAGTGGATGGTTTTAACAAAGAGAAGTTTATTTCCTCATAGTTAAAGTAGACTAAAAGTCCAAATTCAGGGTGTCGGCTCCAGGGGAATCCTTTTTCTCTCTGTCAGCCTTCTCTTCGGTGTTCCCCTGGACTAGGAGCTTCTCCACGCAGGGACCCTGGTCTAAAGGACGCGCTGTGCTCCTGGCACTGCTTTCTTGATAGTATGAAGTCCCCGTCTCACCGCTCACTTTTGTCTTCTTTATCTCAAGGGGGTTGCCTCAGGACACAATCCAGTCTTACTAACACAACTGCCACCCATCCTCCCTCATTAACATCATAGAGGCAGGTTTACAACATACAGGAAAATCACACAGTACCAGGAATCATGGCCTAGCCAAATTGATACACACGTTTTTGGGGGGACATAATGCAAACCATGACAGCAGCCTAGCTCTTAACCACTGTGCAATAGAATATTACTCAGCTATAAAGAGAAATGAAGTCCTGATATGTGGTACAACATGGATGAACCCTGAAAACATGCCCAGTGAAATAAATTGTCAGAAAAGGACAAATATTGTATGATACCACTTATATGAAACATCTAGACTAGGCAAGTGTATAGAGACCAAAGTTTATCGGTGGTTACCATGGGTGACTGGGAGGAGGGGGAAAGGAAGACACGATGCTTAGGGGATACTGGACTTCAGTTAAGGGTGCTGGGAAAATTCAGCAATGGGTAAGGGTAAGATGGAACAACATGATGAACATAATTATTGCCACTGAACTGTACATGTGAAGATTATTGAAATTGCAAATATTTTGTTACATATATATTTATTACAATAAAAATTTCAAAAACAGAGAGGGCCCAGGTGCCTAAGACAGAATTTAGTTTGAATCCTTAAGGCTCCCTTTTGGCTGGATTGCCACCTGGAGGGTGTAAGCCTGGCTCAGGTTGCTATTAGGGGAAACCAAGAAGCATCATGCCCAGGATTGGTCAGGGAAGAATCCCCATAAGTCTATATAAATTGCACCCCTGATCACTACCCAGGAAGAAGTTGAGAGGAGACTCTCCCTTTCTGGGGACAGCCACATTCAGTGACCAAACTGCTTTAGTAAGGTGTGTGAACCAGAGGAGATGAAAGAGGTAGAGTAGAAATCTTTTTGAGTAGATTTTTGTTTAAGGTGGCCATGCTAACACTCAATAATACTAGATGCCTGCAGATGTAGGGAACATTGTAGGTCTATCGAATTTCTTCACAATGAGCCCATTGTTGGCAGCTTTAGTGATAAAAGGTGTACTATCATCAGAGTGCAATTGTTTCAGAAGGCCAAACACATAAAAGGTTAGTTTCAAGGGTCACAATACTTGCCCTCTGTCCTGGAGGGAAACACTATCTCTATCTTCCAAGGCTGTTCACTATACCAAATTCCTTAAAAAGATAGTCTGGACAAAGGTAGACAGTGCCTTTGCTTCAAACATGTGCAGAAAGATCAGCGACCCATATCTCCCAACAGGTAGTTGAATACAAAATTAACACCAGAAGCAAAGATAGATAAATGATAGATAGATAGATACATACATACATAGATAGATGTTGTTGTGGGCTGCTGTCAAGTCAGCCCCCGACTCATGGTGACCCCATGTGTTACAGAGCAGAACTGCTCCATAGGTTTTTTTGGCTATAATTTTTACAGAGCCCTGGTGGTACAGTGGTTAAGAGCTCGGCTGCTAACCAAAAGGTGGGCAGTTTGAATCCACCAACTGCTCCTTGGAAACCCTGTGGAATAGTTCTACTCTCCTACAGGGTCACTATGAGTCAGAATTGACTCCACAGGAACGGGTTTAGATTTTTTTTTTAATCTTTACGGAAGCAGTTCACCAGCCCTACCTTTCGAGGAGCCATTGGGTGTGTTTGAACCACCAACCTTTGGATTAGCAGCTGATCACAAACCGCTTGCACCACGCAGGCTCCTTAAATAGCTAGATAGATAGATACACATACATACAGATAGATAGATCTATATACATACATACACACAGACACACACATATACATATCTACATATATAAACAGATATATGTTGGTATATATATCAAATATATGTCAACTAATTAGAAAATAAAATGGAAGAAACAAATAAACTAAATATCAAAATTAATATTACTAATAAGAGACAAACAAACATATGAGCTTTTGAGGACACAATAGCATTTATGTTGTTTTCCAGCCTAAAGTTCATACATATCCTGAATCTAACTGGGAAAAACATCAGATGAACCCAAACTCAGAGACATTTGATGACACAGCTGACCTGTAGACTTCCAAAGTATCAATCTCATGAAAGACAAAGACTAAGGAAGAGTGAAGAGTCATGACAACCAATGCAATATGTGATCCTGGACTGGATTCTGTCCGAGGAAAGAAAAAATTGCTATGGAAGGCTTTTTTAGGACAATTGACAAAATTGGAATATAGACAGCATTTAATTAATAGTATTGTATCAATGTTAAATTTCTTTAGTTTGATAACTGTGTTGTTGTTATGCATTAAAATATCTTTCTTTATAGGAAATATACACTGAAGGCGTAAAAAAAGAAAACAGACCCGTTGCTGTCTAATCGATTCTGACCCATGGCAACCCCATGTGTTACAGAGTAGAACCACTCCATAGGGTTTGGTTTTCTTGGCTGTAATCTTTACAGAAGCAGATCTCCAGGGCTTTCTTCAGAGGCACCACTGGGTGGGTTTGAATGAAGCATGGTAAATGCAACATATTCTCAAATGGTTCAGGAGAAAAACACCATGTGTATATATATATAGAGAGAGAAAGAGAACCCCACAAATAGGCAAACTCATCCACCTAGGCTTGGTCTCCCCAGGTGGAGGCCACCCCTGTCCATTTTTCAACATGGAGGAGCAGAACAAAGAGTCTACTTGCTGCAGTTATCTTGGCTCCTAAAAGGAAGGAGAGGAAAGAAAGGACTGAGTTCCACACACCACTTCCTGTCCCAAACTCACTAATCATGGAACTCACTCCACCCTGAAAGGAGGACAAAGACATGGATCAGAGGCCAGGAGTCTTAGAAAAAGAAACCCTGTTCATGTAAACCTTGGGAGTGAGCAAGGAGTGTCTTTCCCACCCTCAGCCCCAACAAGATAGACACGAAATCAATAACTCTGAAGGCCTCTAGGAACAGGTGCCAGATGACTTGGGGCATTGATGGAAGGAGACCATTTACTGGGTTCCCTTTTGTAACTTTTGAAATTGTGAACCATGGGACTATAGTCCCTACTCAAATATAAACAAAAGTAAAATAAATAAAAACATGTCCACGTGATTCTGTGTAGGTAAATCAGAGCTGGGGAGAAGAGACAGAGGAAAAAGACTGAATTCATGTATTATCTGCTTTATGACTGGGGAAAGGAAAGGAAGTTTACATATTCTAATATAGTTAGAAACAGTTTCCACAAAATAGTAACCTACTCATAACCTCTCTAGCTATTGGTTCTTTTTCACAGAATGCACTGTTTGCCCATCATAAGACCATAGATGGGATTCAGGAGGACAGCTGCAAGCTTGACCTATAAAGAATCTGGGATCTGGAGAGGGATGCAATACGAGCAGTAAAACACCTTACCAGTCCCCGCAAATCATAAAGGTTGGGCAAACAGCCCCTTGGATACTCTGAATGAAGACCTCATGTTGACCAAAATTTATAATGTTTACAACTGTTTTTCCCTGCTCTAAGGCGTGCTTCTCCTTCTTATGAGCTACAGTTGGTCACACATAGTTGTGATTGTTCATGCAAAAGGAGCAAAATGTACTTACGCTGCTCCCCACTTTGTGCTTCTTCAGATTGACCTTTTCTTTGCCTCTGGGACAATGCCAAGTGGGGAAACCCGGAAACAGCTCAGTAGCTCTCACCTTGACTCTGCTATTCAGAACCAGAAAGGCTTAGATTTTTACACTGCTTCTAATGTTATGGGTCAGAATCGACTCGATGGCAGTGGGTTTGGTTTTTTTTTTCTTTTCTTTCTAATGTTAAAAAAGAACATTGGGTTTGTTTATTTTTTTTAATGTTCATACATTTTCCTACTCATGTTCTCATGTTTCTAATAGACTCTGAAGTGCCAAACCAGGCATATTTTTAAAAGAGGTACTATAAATAGGTCATGAGCGTGCCAAGGAAAATGTCACCAACTCGCAGTGGCACTGAAGGAAATGTTTCAAGGAATGATTGACTTAAAGTGCTTCCTTGCTGGGCAAATGCAGGCTGAGAAGAGGAAAAAAACTTAACTTGCCAAATTTAAAAAGCGTGTTTAGGACAACCATCTCACCCTGACTATGCCTCATCCGCTGACGTCCTCCCACAGAGAAATCAGCTCCTCTCTGAATTGCTCTCCTGTATTTGAACGCGTGTTGTATAGCTTTTGGATCTGAGTTTTCCAACTAGTATAAAGGAAGCAGGGGAATAAACTGTGTCAATGAAGAGAAAAAAGGAGAAGGTAAGGGGCGGTAAGAGAAAGGGAAAATGTAAAAGAAATAACAAAGGATATTAAAAACAACAACAAAACCAGCTCTTTTCCCAAACCCTGCATCAGAGGTGCGGCTTCAGGAGAACAACTGCCATGGCGATCCACCACCTCAGACATCTACCTACTAGGAACTAACAGCACCTCAGCCTTCTAGTCTGAAACAGTGACTGGTCTCCAGGCAAAAGGAGTTTCCTAAGAACATTTTTCCTAATACACATGTAACTGATGAGAAAGGGAACAATGTAGTAAACTTTTTATAAAACTAAAATTATTCAATTTAAATAACTCTCATTCTGATGTTACATTCCTAAGTTTGTCATGGTAAAACGTTTCTTTTTTTCATCTTATGGAGCTAGCAGACACTAACAAAAAGAACCAAACCCATTGCGGTAAAGTCAATTAGAACTCATAGCGACCCTATAGGTCAGAGTAGAACTGCCCCATAGGGTTTCCAAGGAGCGCCTGGTGGATTCGAACTGCCTACCTTTTGGTTAGCAGCTGTAGGCCTCAACCGCTACACCACCAGGGTTTCCAAACATGCCCTACTTGACAAAATAAAAAGCTTGGGAAACCCTCCCTCCATAATTTTAAAATATATGTATCTTACTGACTCATGGAATGTAATAAACTGGGAAACACTGGTCTAAAATGTCTGTCCAAGGAGAGCCACAGAAGTTAAATCCAGTGTCAGTAAAATGTGTTCAAAACAGATAGGGTTATGGTTAAAACGTTGCACTTCAAATGGCAGTAGAACAGTTTAGCAGGTGTAAAAATAGTCCTTTTAAATTGCAAATGATGTGCAAACATGTCACTACTCAAAAAATTAGACAGGAAGAGTTAATAAAAAAGTCTTTTTGTTATTAAAGACACTGCTTGCTTCATAAACCTTCTCAGTTTAATAGTTTTAATAATCATCGTCAAGAAGAGAAAAAAAGAAAACAAAACAGCAATTTACTTTTATTTCAACAACTTCAGTAACCACCACCAGTTGCTACTGAGTCGATTCTGACTCATGGAGACCTCATGTGTGTCAGAGGAGAACGGTGCTCCATAGGATTTTCAAGGATGATTTTTCTGGAAGTAGACCACCTTTCTTCTGAGGTGCCTCTGGCTAGATTCGAACCACCAGCCTTTCAGTTAGCACTGCACTACCTAAAATATTAATGCAAAGTCAAAACTTCATTCCTGACACCAATTGTATTTTACCAACAAGTGGTAGTAGTGTCACTAATGACATGTGTCCATAGTTCCCTTCTAATATTTAGGGTTTTAGGATTAACATTTGCATTATTAGAAATTCTGTAAATCCATTTACCTGTATCTGTTGTTTCCTGCACAAATTTCTAAGACATTAAATCAAAAGTCTGATATTGAAATGTTGAGTGTGGTCACAAAAGGATTAGAACAATGGCCTGGATATCACTGTAGAATCATGGTATTGGGTGGTTCAGCATTTCCCAACAATGTTTTCATTATGTACTATTCAATAAAAGAGTCCTCCAGTAAGGAAAGTGTGGAGGATCCTGCATAATTCTCCTTCAGAAATTCACAATACACATTGGCGTGTTAAAGGTTCTGAGGCGTCCTGCACTAAAGAAATCTTTTTAACTTGGTTTAATTCAATACTTCCAAACTTTTTATGGCATTTAACAGTCATAAATATACATGCAATACGCTTTGGGAAACAAAGATCTTATACAGCCATTTTAATGGTTGAAAAATGAGGGCCAGACAAAAGTTTAAGAGATTTGTCCAAGATTGCCAACATAGGTAGTGGTGGAGTCAGGACTAGTACCCAGGCCTCCTGGATCCCAATACAGGACACTTTCTCCTATGACATGCTGCCTTTCTTTCACATCATAAAAACTTCGTACACTATTATACAAAGCCTGTGATGAAAATGAAATAGAGAAAGCCCAAGTAGATACACAAAGCATGTTCTTATCAATTTCCATGCCTTTCTAATTAATGTGGTTAACATAACATTTAAAAATCTCGAAGGTAAGCATGAGCATAAAGAAGAAAGAAGGAGGCTAGTGATTGGTGGATGGTGTAGGGAAATTGCTTTTTCCAGAGGCTACTGTTATTCAGATTATATATTTGTACGTATGAAAAGTTGAGACAAAGACGTTAATTTCTGAGTAACACGCTGAAGCCCTCTCTGCCTGACGATCCAGTTATGATGAGTTGGACTGGTGTGAACTTGGATACTTTGTGTCAGAGATTATTTTGGGCAAGTGTCTGACAACTGATCCTAGGAATGCAAAATAACACACTATGTAAAGTAAGCTCTCCATAAAATATGTTCATGCTTATTTAGTAATCTCTAAAATATTGAAGTTATCAAGGATTTCATTTTACTTGGATCCACAATCAATGAACATGGAAGCAGCAGTCAAGAAATCAATTAATACCGTGGACTGCCAGAAGAACGAACAAATCCGTTTTGGATGGAGTACTGCCAGAATGCTCCTTAGAAGCAAGGATGGTGAGACTATGTCTAATGTACTTTGGACATGTTATCAGGTGGGATCAGTCCCTGGAAAAGGACATCATGCTTGGTAAAGTAGAGGGTCAGAGAAAAAGAGGAAGACCCTCAACGAGATGGACTGACCCAGTGGCTCCAACAACAGGCTCAAACATAGCAACGATTGTGAGGATGACGCAGGACCCGGCAGTGTTTCATTCTGTTGTACATAGGGTCACTATGAGCCGGAACCGACTTGACAGCACCTAACAACAACAACAACAATACCTAAAAATGGATTTTTTTTTCATTTAGAGGTTGTTTAAAAGTAATTTAGCAAATCTTAATTTTTTTAAAAACAAACCCTTCAAATTTTTGAAATAATTTCTGTCATGGTTTGAATTATGTCCCCCCAAAAATGTGTGTATCAATTTGGCTAGGCCATGATTCCTGGTACTGTGTGATTTTCCTATATGTTGTAAATCCTGCCTCTATGATGTTAATGAGGGAGGATGGGTGTCAGTTGTGTTAGTAAGGCAGGACCTGATCTACATGACTGGATTGTGTCCTGAGGCAATCTCTTGAGATATAAAAGACAGAAGTGAGCAGTGAGACAGGGGGACCTCATACCATCAAGAAAGCAGTGCCAGGAGCAGAGTGCATCCTTTGGACAGGGGTCCCTGCGCAGAGACGCTCCTAATCCAGGGGAACACTGATGAGAAAGCCAAGAGAGAGAAAGCCTTCCCCTGGAGCTGACACCCTGAATTTGGACTTTTAGCCTACTTTGACTGTGAGGAAATAAATTTCTCTTTGTTAAAACCATCCACTTGTGGTATTTCTGTTACAGCAGCACTAGATAACTAAGACAGCTGTCAATAAGTTGTACACGTGTAAAAAGTTGAATTGGCAAAAGTTGAGTGTTAGATATATTTACAACAATGACAATAAAAAAAAAAAAGTAGCTGATGAGGTTGCTTATATACAACCAAATACCTCATGGGATTTTGTTCCTTGGTTTGGATGGAAGTTTAGGGTCATTCCACCTAAATGGCCTAATAAGTGTTTAGTCTTGCTGTTCTACCTCCTAGTTCGGTGCATAGTGCCTGGGGTCTTAAAAGTTTGCAAGCAGCCATCCAAGGCACAATACTTGGTTTCTATTCACCTGGAGCAATGGAGGGAGGAGAGTCAGGAATAGGAGGATGATATGGAATGTGTGGCTAATTGCCTCCATGAACAAATGCCTCCTTTGCCAAGAGACCAGAACTGGATGGTGCCCGGCTATCATTACTGAACGCTTTGATCAAAGGATTCTGTAGAAGAATCCTGAGCAAAAGTGGGAAAATGCAGAACATAATTTCAAATTCTCATGGACTCCAGACTTCCTGGAGCAATGGAGGCTGGATGAACCCCTGAAACTATTGCCCTGAGATAATCTTTAAACTTAAAACCAAAAATATCCTCTGAAGTTTTCTTAAAACCAAATAATAGTTTAGCTTAACTAGTAAAAAAGAGTGCCTGACTTGGGCATTATGCTCTTTTAAGAGTTATCTATATAGGATCAAAGTGACAACAGCAACTTGAAAGATTAGAGGAACATTAAAGGGCAGTGAGTTTATGTTAATGGGAGAGGAACAACTCAGAAAACGAAGGTGGGAATGGTTGCACAACTCGAAAAATGTAATCAATGTCACTGAATTGTACACGTAGAAACAGTTAAATTGCTGTATGTTTTGCTGTGGGTATTCTCAACAACAACAACAGCAAAAAGCCTATTGAAACAACCTAAGTGCACATCGACAGACAAGTGGGTAAACAAAATGTGGTACATACATACAGTGGAATAACATGCAGCCATAAAGAATAATGATGAGTTCTCAAAATATATTATAACTTGGATGAAACTCAAGGACATTATGCTGAGTGAAATAAGTCAATTACAAAAGGACAAATACTGTATGATCTCACTGTTATAAAAAGACAAGAATAGGTATACATACTGAAACCAATATTCACTGGTGGTTACCAGGGATAGGTGGGGGTGGGGTGGAAGATCAGTCAGTGTCTAGATAGTAGACATTTGTTGTTTTGGAGGATGGGAAATATAATACCAAATGTGTGTGAAGAAGTCACAGCTTGACCAAGGTAAATGATGTCACTACGAAGTACACAAGAAGAAAAGAATGTTTTTGGTAAATGCTAGGACACATACAACTGTGCAACAACAACTAAATAATAAAAGTGTGGACATATGTGTATGTATTTATGCATACAAATGTGTAAGTATCTGTGTGTACATAGGTGGGCATATATAGATGTATCTATATGCAGGTGTATATATATATATGTATATATGTAAGTAAGAAGCCCTGATGGTGCAGTGGTTAAACTCTTGCTGCTAACTGAAAGGTCAGTGGTTCAAACCCATCAGCGTCTCCTCAGGAGAAAGATGGGCAGTTTGCCTCCATAAAGATTACAGCCTTGGAAATCCTATGGAGCAGTTCTACTCTCCTGTAGGGTCGCCATGAGTCAGAATCGACTCAACAGCAATGGGTTTGGTTTTTGGTTTGTTTATATATGTAAGTGTATGCATCCATATATATTCATGCATACAATAAAGCACATAGGGGGCACAAACACAGATACTTATTAAACATCTCACAGGATTACTTTGTGGGTCTGAAGGCTTAGGACCATATCTTCATGGGACAACTTGGTCAATTAGCATAATATAGTACATAAAGTTTATGTTCTACATTCTAGTTTGGTGAGTAGGTCTAGGGTCTTAAAAGCTTGTAAGCAGACATCTAAGATACAACCATTGGTCTCTATGCATCTGAATTAAAGGAAATGAAGGAAACTGAAGACTCAGAGAAGAAACTAGTTCACAGGACTAATAGTCTACACGAACCATGACCTCATCTACCCTGAGACTAGAAGAACTAGATGGTGCCTGGCTACCACTACCGATCGTTCTGATCAGGGTCACAATAGACGGTGTCTTAGGCTGGGTTCTCTAGAGAAGCAAAACCAGTAAAGTTTATAAATATATATAGAGAGAGATTTATATCAAGGAAATGGCTCACCTGGTTGTAAAGGCTGGAACGTCCCAAGTCCATGGGTCTGGTTAGAGGCTTCTGATTCACGAAACCGCAGGGGCTGGTGAACCCAAGATAGGCAGGTCCGAGAGCAGGGCTCTTGCTCACAGGCTACGAAGATTGATAAATTCCAAGACTGGCAGGCAAGACTGCATGTAATCTGCTAGCTCAAGTCCAGAGAACTGGAGGTCAGATGAACAGGAACCAGCTGCACGATTCAGAGTGAGCAAAAGCCCAAAAGCCTTGCCAGAATTTCCACTTACATCTGAGGCAGGCCACATGTCCAAGGAAACTCCCTTTCAACTGATAGGCTACTCACAGCAGATCCCTTCATGGAGGTAATCACATTATATCAAATCTCATCATGGAAGTCATCACAACGTCATACGACTGCCAAACTACTTCATAACTGCCAAACCACTGAGAATCATGGCCCAGCCAAGTTGACACACAGCCTTAACCATCACAGATGGATTCTGATAGAATGGGGGCAAAATGTGGAACAGAACTCAAATTCTTAAGAAGTCCAGACTCCCTTGGACCAGTTGAGACTTAAAGATTCCTTGAGACTATTGCCCTGAGATACTCTTTAAACCTTGAACCAAATTATTCCATGCAGTCATCTTTTAGCTAAATAACAGATTGGCTCTTAAATAAACAATATCATTCATGAGTACTGTGTTTCTTTAAAAATTCATCTATATGAGACCAAACGGTAAACACTTACTCTAAAGAAAAGACAAGAAGGCAAGGGGGCAGGGAAACTAGATTACTGGAAACAGAACAACCAGAACAGAAATAATGAGAAAGTTGACACACTGTGTAAAATATAACCAATTTCACTGAACAAATTGTGTAAAAATTGTTAAATGGGAACATAATTTATTGTGTAAACTTTCACCAGAAACACAATAAAATATTTAAAAAAAAAGAAGAAATTAAAAAACCCTATGGAGTGCAGTTCTATTCTGAAACACATGGGGTCGCCATGAATCGGAATCAACTCAACAGCAACTGATTCAAGGTCTCTGGGTGGCACAGATGATTTGCATTGAGCTACTAATCTAAAGGTTGGTGTTTCAAACCCACCCACTAGCACCGCAAAAGAAAGGCTTGGCGATCTGATTCCGTAAAGATTGTGGCCAAGAAAACCCTATGTAGCAGTTCTACTCTGTAACACATTGTCTTACTCATCTAATGCTGCTCTAACAGAAATACCACAAGTGGATGGCTTTAACAAAGAGAAGTTTATTCTCTCACAGTCCAGTAGGCTACAAGTCCAAATTTAGGGAATCAGCTCCAGGAGAAGGTTTTCTCTCTCTGTCTGCTCTGCAGGAAGGTCCTTGTGATACATCAGTCTTCCTTTGGTCTGGGAGCATCTCTGCACAGAAACCTCAGGTCCAAAGGACATGCTCTGCTCCTGGCACTGCTTTCTTGGTGGTATGAGGTTCCCATGCGTCTCTGCTCGCTTCTCTCTTTTATATCTCAAAAGAGATTGGATTAAGACAGTATTTAATCTTGTAAACCTCATCAGTATACCCTCATCATAGTGATAGAGTTCACAACACATAAGGAAATCACATCAGATTTATAAAATGGTACACAATCATACAATCCTGGGAATCATGACCCAGCCAAGTTGACAGATATTTTTGGGGGACACAGTTCAATCCATGACAGACATGAAGTTGCCATGAGTCACAATCAACTTGATGGCAGTGGACTTGGTTTTTTAAGTTGGGTTAGGCCTCATTGAGCAATTACTTGAAGAAGGGTGAAGGAATGTATCATATAGGAAAGAGAGTTCCAGGCAGAGGAAAAAGGAGTGCAAGGTCTTGAGGATGGCATATTCAAGAAACATTCAGGGAACAAGAGTGGCTAGAATAGGATGAGCAAGGTAGAGAGTACTAGGAGATATAAAATCAGCAAAGTAATAGGGGCCAGATCATGTAAGGTCTTGCAGGTCATTGAAAGAACTTTGGATTTTATTATAAGAAATAAAGAGCTATTGCAGTGTTTTGAGCACAGGCATTACATTTATTAAAGGATCACTTTAAAGTATTATTTGGCTGTTTGTGTCAATAGAATGTAGAGGAGCAAGGGTGGAAGAAAGGAGACTTACTGAAGTGACTTTAAGCAAAAATTGGAAGAAAGAAATTGGATACAATGAGTAAAGACAACTTTTTGAATACCTTTGCTGAAAATAGGAGCAGAGAAATAATTCAAGTAAGGTTTTTATTTTTTAAGATGCTGATGGAAATGACCCAATTTAGAGAAAAATCTGGGTGATCCCCAAAACCTGGGATTCTAAATTCTAGGAGAGAACTGGAAACAGTGATAGAAAAGAGAGAGAAAAGAAAATGAAAGATATAAGGGGCTCCTGGAGAGCAAAGTCACTGAGAAGACTTTTGTGAGATATTATCTATGAAAATGGATAATATCATGGATTGAATAGTGTCCCCCAAAAACATGTGTCAACTTGGTTAGGCCATGATTCCCAGTATTGTGTGGTTGTCCTCCATTTTGTGATTGATGTAATTTTCCTATGTGTTGTAAATCCTAATCTCTGCCTGTGATTAATGAAACAAGATTAGATTATGTTAAAGAGGATTAGGGTGGGATGTAACACCCTTACTCAGATCGCATCCTTGATTCAATGTAAAGGGAGTTTCCCTGGGGTATGTTCTGCATCACCTTTTATCTTACAAGAGATAAAAAGAAAGGGAAGCAAGCAGAGAGTTGGAGACCTCATACAACCAAGAAAGCAGCTCCAGGAGAAGAGCATGTCCTTTGGATCCAGAGTTCCTGCTAGGAGAAGCTCCTAGACCAAGAGAAGACTGATGACAAGGACCTCCCTCCAGAGTCAACAGAGAGAGAAATTCTTCCCCTGGAGTTGGCACCCTGAATTCGGACTTCTAGCCTACTAGACTATGAGGGAATAAACTTATCTTTGTTAAAGCCATCCACTTGTGGTATTTCTGTTAGAGCAGCACTAGATAACTAAGACATCTATGAAAAAATCATTTCCCTCTGGAAAGTTTGAGAGTAGGGTGGCATGTCTCCATCCCCATCCACATAGCAAATGCTACAATTATGTGCCAGGAGAGAATGGTTTCCAGCAGAGGTGAGTGAGGGTTTGTCAGTCTTTCCCTACCCTCCCTGTGGGAGCTGCTGTTGAGCCCCTAGTTCATATTACCACCATTTCTTCGCTTCGTTCTTGATTTTAGTCTCTGGTAAGCTGGATGTGGTTTATCTTAACATTTAAATACCCCCCACCCCATTCAAGGCATACGCTGTCTAGTCTCTTAATTAATTTTAATTTTACAAACACCACAGCAGAATTAAATGGGTGGGTTATTTGCCTGCAAACCATTCTGTAAGAGAAAAGTATGATCATCTAGATCAGGGCTTCTAAACTTCCACAATGACATTTTGGGCCAAATAATTCATGATTGTGGGTAATAATTCCGACACGTTGTAGGATGTTTAGAAGCATTCTTGGTCTGTACACAGTAGATGCTAATAGCACTCCCACCCCACTTGTGACAACCAAAAATCTCTCCAGATATTCCCAATGTCCCCTGTTGTTAGTTGTAGTCAACTCAGCTCCAACTCATAGCAACCTTATGTATAACACATTGCCAGGTCCTGTGCCAGCCTCACAATTGTTGGTATGTTTGAGCCCATTGTTGCAGCCATCCTGTCAATCCACCTCATGGGGGGATTCCCTTGTTTTCCCTGACCCTCTACTTTACCAAACGTGATGTCCTTTTCTAGTGATTGGTCTTTTCTGATGGTATGTTCAAAGTAAGTAGGACAAAGTCTGATCATCTTCACTTCTAAGGAACATTCTGGCTGTACGTCCTCCAAGACTGAACTTCCAGACTAAGACAAACTAGGAAGAAAAGCCTGGTGATCTACTTCCAAAAATTACTCAATGAAAATCTTACAGATAACAACAGAACACTGTCAGATATAGTGCTGGAAATGTCCCCTCTTGGACAAAAATCACCTTGAGTTGAGAACCACTGGTCTACATGTAATATTTCTCAATACAATATTAAAAAATCTTAATGGTGCCTAATAATAATACATGAAATAAAGCTGGAGATTTACTACCCATGTCTTTACTCTGAGCTTTTGTTGTAGATATCATTGTTAATCCTCCATTTAACAGAATTCTCAAAATGAGTATTATGGATCTAGTATAAGGCAATAACTTCACCCTCATTTTAACAACTAGTACCTCTGTATACGATTGGCCTGAGGAAAATGAAGGAATGGGAATGGGTGGACTATGAAAATTTTAAATTCCATTGGTAAGATTTTGCCTCAGCCATCGTGTGAGAGACTTTTTCTATCAACAGATTGCTGATAACCTAAAATTGGTCCTATCTGTTTGAGTCCATAAATATACACTACTTATGTCCTAGTAGTGCTAAGTACTACTGCTCTGACTTCAAGTTATCAAAAAACTAGGACACTAATAGCCCAATAAAGCGTGAAAAAGAAGAACACTACCAGAATACAAGACAGTACAAAGTTACAATAGTTAAGACAGTAAGGGATTCACATAAGGATATTCAAATGGGCCAATGGAACAGAAGAGCCAGAAATAGATGTGATTTATGACAAATATATCAATGCAAGTCTGAAAGGGAAAGAATGAGCTTTTCAATAACTGATGTTAGAACAATTGGATATCTTCTGGAACAAAATGAAACTTGAACCCTACTACACGACACACAAAAATTAGTATGAGATGTATCACAGTTCTAAATGTGTAAGATAAAACAATAAAGTTTTCAGAGTAAAACAGAATTTCCTTAAGACAATTTTAAAAAGAACAACAGGACACTAATCATAAAAGACTAATTTCGTTAAAATTAAGAACTCTAGTCATCAGAAGACATCATTAAGCAAGTCAAAAAGAAAATCATAGACTGAGAGAATATTTTCACAATACACATATTCAATAAAGGACTCATGTCCAAATAAGTAACTCAAACTCACTGCCATTGAGTTGATTCCAACTCATAACAACACTATAGGACAGAGTAGAACTGCCCCATAGGATTTCCAAGGCTGTAGCGTCACTATGAGTCAGAATCGACTGCATGGCAATGGGTTTGTTTTTTTTTTTTTTTTAATCTTTACAGAAGCAGACTGCCACATCTTTCTCCTTGGACTGGCTGGTAGATTCGAACCACAGACCTTTGGGCTAGCAGCCAAGCACTTTAATCACTGTGCCACCAGGACTCCTTAAATCAGTAAGAAAATGACAAATAAGCCATTTTTTCAAAAATGGGCAAAAGACTTCAACTGATATGTCACAAAATGGACTATTCAAATAGCCAAGTATATGAAAAGGTGCTCAATATAATTATTTGCCACAGAAATAATTAAAACTACTATAACATACCCACCGGATAGGCTAAAATTAAAAAGCTTGTCATTATCATATGTTAAGGAGGATATGAAACAAAAATTGGAAATCTCATATTGCTGATGGGAAGGTAAATTAGTTCAACCACTTTGGAAAACTGTTTGGCAATAGAAAAACTGATGGTACAATCTACCAAAATGAAACATAGACCTACTTTATGATCCAGCAATTCTACTCCTAGGTAAATATGCAAGAGAAATGAGGACACATGTTCACCAAAGTATATATTTAAGGATGTTCATAACAGCATTATTCATAATAGTAAAAAACTGGAAGCCACCCAATGTCCATCAATAGAAGAATGTGATATAATCTTTCAATGGAATACTACACAGCAATAAAAAATAAATCATTGATACTTGCAACCAAATGGACAAATCTTTCATTGTATTGAACAAAGAGGCCAGACACAACAGTACATACATATGAAGTTTAATAAGCTGAACCAAAACTCATGAATAATTTTAGAAGTCAGAACAGTGGTTACCTTTTGTAGGGGGTATTGACTAGAAAAGGGCTGAGGAAACCTTCTGGAGAGATAGGAATTTTCTATAAATTAATATGGATGATGGTCTGATGAGTTATCTAGAAGGTAGAGACAACTCTTTTAAGGAGTTTTGCTGCAAAGCAAAGAATCAGGGCAGTTGCTGGCAGAGAAAGAGGGCTTAGGATTAGTTTTCTAGAGGTAAATTATGTAAATTTGCCCTCACTTTGAAAAATTGAACCAACCTCTACTCTAGACAAATTCTTCATCAAAATCATCTTCATTTGCTTCATATGCAGCTTTTAAATCATTGAAAAGACATTGAGCCTTTTCTTGCACTGAAGTAAGGCTAAATAAGAAGCATACGCACCTGTTCCAACTTACCTACAAATTCGACTTAAAGACACCGTTAGGAATGGATTTCATTCATAACCCGGGGACTGCCTGTAGTTGTATCCTTCGGTAAAAATAGTGATGGGGGCCTAGGAAGTTTCCTGATTGCCTCCATTTTCTCAGAGAATTAGAAAACAAAATCATCAGCATGAGGACACAGGAAATGACTTGTAAGTGTGAGGAAAGAGAAGAAAGTGTGAAATAATCAGGAGAGTAGGATAGTGAATGGACTGTCCCTACTACGATAGTCAGGCAGCATCAAGGCCCACTTAAAGTTAAGGGTGATCAATTTAGTTAGTGCGGTGGTTTTTCTCCAGTTATATTCAGTTGCACAGGTGCAGCTGACAGGTGGAGAAGTGGATTTAACCAGCTTTGCAGTTTTGCCATAGGCTAAGTATAAATTTTATAAGCGAGAACATAGATACCCGGGAAACTTATTTATACCAGTTGGGGCATCATTAGCTCTAGGCTCTTTCAATGGACAAAACTAGGGAATACACATATTTTTAAATGAGTTCATATTGATATTTATAATTCATATTTAATGTTAAAGAATCTGAACTTTTGATTTTATATTTTTATCTCTTTTCTCTGGCAGTGAATATCTTGGTTCTTGATAATTCAAGTACCAGTTTTACTAAAAGCAATAAAACTAGTGAGGTTTATGATTTCTTTGCAGTTGTTTCTGTTCTTAGAATGTACAAGATAGAGTTTCATATTCAACAGTTACTTAGAATAATTATTTTCTCTGTATAGCTCCTACCAACATGAAGCACAAACACGCTCTTCTATTGAATTAAATTTGGATGTTTGCTTTTTCTCCTCCTTTATTTATTTATTTAAAATATATAAAACACATTAGTTTAAAAAAATCAAAATTATATAAAAGAATATACTCCATTCCTGCCTTCTCCCCATGCTGTCCTCATCCCTTATAGGTAACTATCTCTTTACTCTGAAAATTGATAGTTAAAAAGAAAGAATTAAATATTTACCCCACCTTTGGGAAGGAACGATAATTTATCTCTAGTCAATGATGGGAAATTCTTCTTTACAACAAAATGTCAGCTAAATGATGTGGAGGGAATTATTAGTTGAAAATCTCCTTTCTGCAAACCTCAGTGAAATAATTCAGACAAGGATACTAAAACCACTCGGTAAAAGGCTGTTGGAGAAGAGGATATTGGCACAGTACCACCCCCACAGTATCACCCCACAGATAACTTGCTCATTGCAAAGGAAAAAGATACCGTTACAACTGAGAGTCCTGGTAGTATCTCCTTAAACAAGTGATCAAACTTGACATTATATGCTTACTGATGGGATGCAATGCGAAATGCACAGCATCAGCTATGAAGCATGCTCGCCAAAAATGTTTAAGATGATTTTAGCCGAGCCTTCAGCCTAAACTTCTAGTTTATAGACTACCTGGGAGAGACGAACAAATTAAATCAGACAAATCCAGAATGTGGCCCATTCTACAAGACAATGGGTCTGGTTTCTTCAAATCGGCTATGTCAGAGGGAAAAGTGAAAGAGCTGTTCTGAGTTAAAAAAAAAAAAAAGACTAGATTAAAAATACATACTGACTCACAAATAGTAAGGCATTCGCCATAGATACACGTGGTTGTGCAACAATTTGCATATTAAGCAACCCGTTTGTTGTTGTTGTTAGGTGCTGTCCAGTTGGTTCCGATTCATAGCGACCCCATGTACAACAGAAGGAAACACTGCCTAGTCCTGTGCCATCTTCACAATCATTGTGCTTCAGCCCATCGTTGCAGCCACTGGGTCAATCCATCTCGTTGAGGGTCTTCCTCTTTTTCGCTGACCCTCTGCTTTACCAAGCATGATGTCCTTCTCCAGGGACTGATTCCTCCTGATAATATGTCCAAAGTATATGAGACGAAGTCTCATCATCTTTGCTTCTAAGGATATATAAATAGTAGAAGTAACATGTGTGAAGTGTGTTACTGATTCTTTACATTGGCAATAAGATGCACATTGAACACTAGAACTGCAAAAAGTTTTATTTACATAAACCATTTAATAACATTTCATTACAGTCTCAAAAAATTAAATTTTTCTTTATTTAAATTTTTATTTAAAATTGAGTCATTAATTATATTTGTATTTTGCCTTTCAATTTTAATAAATAATTTTGAATATTTAAAAGGGAACTTTTTGAAAACAAACATAATTTTAAATATTTAATTTTCTTTTTTATAAAATATATTCAAATATTGTATACTTGAAATACATTTTTTTATTGGAATACATTTTTTTGTACTTTATATTACTGTCAACACAAATTATGAGAAAAATCACTATTATAAGAATGTAATTAATAATTTGTTAAAATGAAGGCAAGACACACTTAAGAAAATTTCCCCAGAATAAAAATTTGAAAAGACAAGAAACGATTAAAAACAATGGGAGAGTAACAAACAAATGAAGAACAGAGAACAGACTAAAAATAAGCAGCGTTCATAAAGGGGCAGCTGAACAAAAGAAACAGAAGATGTATGTCTTTATCACTTACCCAAACATTGCTGTTAAACACTGAGGTCTGTACAATAATTAAATTCAATTATCTTTAATAGTTTGCTTTTTTCCATATAAAATCCAGAGTCTTACAAATCTTTTTCAATTTTGTTGTAATAAAAATTTATTTGTCAAGGCAAGAGGATGGAACATATTTTAAGTCTGTTCGCTTGATTCAAAAATTTTAAATATTTAGACACATTGCATGTGGATCTCTATTTGAACTCTTGCTCTGAGCCCTGAAAACATTAGGGTTGGGCCTGATAACAATTTTAAATGCCACGAAGAATTAAGCAATATCTATAAAGTTTTGAAGGAAAAATACTGCAACTCAAGAATGTTAAATCATTTATACCTATTCAAGTTACTTTTCACATGTAAAAGAAACAAAAACATCATTTCATATATATAAAGACAGTGAAAATATGAATCCTTGTTGAAAAAGCTATTTAAAGATGTCCACCAAATAATCTAAAATTAAGGGCTCAAAATTGGGAAATTTCTGGGAAGATAGCAGTGTGAGTGTATTTCTGTTGCTCAACTTTCTTAACTCCAGTCGAAATAACAGTACTTTCCTCCACGTAAGCAGATAAGAGTTTATATAAGAACTAAATCTCAAGCCTCCTCAGATGCCTTCAAAGAGTGAACACAGGGACTTTCTCCTTCAGGCCAGATGAAAGCTGGATCTGCAGGAAAAGGAAAGAGCCCTGGGATGATTATCAAAAAGTCACTGATATATGATCATACCAGATCCCATGAATATTCCTGCTACCATCCTTGGCTCTTGGGGACCAACAGGGATGTGACAGATTGACAGAGGAATTAAGGGAGTAAAGAGTCCTCAATAAGGGATAAACAACCTTCTGGCTGGTATACCAGCAGGCCACAGACAGATGATGCTTCACTCGAGATAAACTAAAAGCAGGACATGAGCCCTGAGTGATAACGGAGTCATGAAGAGGCAAAAAATAAATAAAAATAAAAAAATAACACTTCTAACCTAGCAGAGTGAGGAAAAACAAACAGAATACCCAGAACTGATATTACCTACTGAGACAGAACTTCTGGAGGACAAAGAAGTCACCTTAAACATACAGAATGAAATTGCTTAAGGAAATTTGATTACAAATCACAACCACAAGATTTAAATTTAAAAATTAAGCAGATAAATTGAAGCACAGAAAGGTCACTGCTTAGGCCTCAATTAGCAAATTTAAAGGTCAATAGAAGACCTTTCTCAAAATACTCAGCAAGCACTAGAATGGAATTTATGAAAGAAAAGATAAAAACTGCAGAGGACAGATTAAAGGCCATCTCTGATGAAAATAACAGGAGTGCCAGGAGACATTAAAGGAGTATAGCTGAAGGAAAGGCAATAGTTAAACAAATTAATAAAAGAAAACTTAAGTCTGTAGATTGAAGACGCCCACTGAGTCCCAGTTAGAATTGTTGGGGAAAATAAACATACCTAGATATAGTTTCATAAAACTCTGAATTCCAATAATAAAAGTATACAAACAAGCTTCTATACTGAAAAGACTGAGGAAGAGAGAAAGAGGAAAAGAATCATCCCACCTTTCTTCCTTCAAAAATACTGGCATTGGATTTTGTGTGTGTGTGTGTGTGTTAACACTACAAAGTAAAATCTGTCTAGCTTCTTAGGTCTGAGTCCTTTCTTGAGTATTTTGCTCAGATGACATAGGTGGGTGGTACAGTTTCTGAATGCTTCCATACCTGGAAGTATCTTTTTTCACTCAGCAAGTGAAGGATATCTTGGCTAGCTATGGGCTTCTTTACCTATGTAACAGACACTTATACAGAACTTAAAATGTGCCATGCGCTATTCTAAGCACTTTAGAAATATTAACTCTTGTAATCCTCAAAACATCTCCATGAGGTAGGTGCTGTTATCATGCCCAGTTTGCAGATGAATGGAAGTACACAGAGGTTAAAAAACTTTCCCAAAGTCACAGGCTAGTAAGTAGCAAAATTTTTCTCTCAGCTAATATTAGCTGATGTACAATATTAAAAGCCATAAACTGAAAACGAGAAACATTACATAATGAAAAAAGCAGCAATTCGTGCAGATACAGTAGTTATAAACTAGTATGCACTAACAACGTACATAAATATATTTGACTACAAAATAACTTCACAATTTGTGGATAAGAAAATTATCATAACTAAATTCCATAAATGAGATTTGCAAAAGTATTTATAATGCAAAAAAATTTAAGTAGCTCTTAGAAAATAACAGAAAGCAACTCAATAGAAAAATGGATAAAATATATAAATATACAGATTAGTAAATATTAATAGGCAGAAAAGTTCAAATAAAAATATGAAAAGATGTTCAAAACAGTACCACAGTCATGCATTGCTTAACACCCATGATACATTTCATGAAATAGGATGTTATGTGATTTGGATGTTGTGTGAACATGTCTAAATCGTGAGCAACAGCATTCACTGATTTTCCTCCTTAGAGTTGATAACCTTTTTTGTCTCATTTCCAGATCGCTACTTCTCCTTTGCCTCTTTCTGCTGCTATCACTAGCACTGGTTTTGCTGCATTTGGGAGCCATACTGCACTTCACAGTAATATTTTTGAAAGAAATTAAACAGAGAAATAATGCTACAACATTACAGAGACGTGCAATACACGAGATTGGATGCTGCTGCCTGCAAGTTGAAGCATACACTGTTATACGCTAAACTTCTTAATTTTAAGTAAAGAAAGTTTACATTAAAATTATAGAAAGTACAGTACAATACATACATAAGCCAGTAATACAGGCATTTATTATGACTATCAAGACATATTATACGTTATATATGTACTGTACTATAGGATTGCTATGAGTCGGAATTGACTCGACGGCAATGGGTTTTTTGGGTTTGCTACCATTATACACCTGGCAGCGCAATCGCTCTGTATACAAGAGACATGGGATACACGTGTTGTGTGTGGGAAGCTGCTGCGTTCACTAGTCTGGTTACATCTGCTACATCGTGTTCTCCAATGGAGATTTCTGAACTCTATTATAACCTTATGGGACCACGGATGTATATGTGGTCAGATGTTTCCTGAATGGACATTATGCAGTGCATGACTGCATACATACAGAGAAACATAAATTAACAGTGAAATATTTTACATTTATCAGATTGTCAAGAATTAAGAGCATCAGTTAACATCATTAAGGATATGGTTGAAGAAAATGTGGTACATACACAGCATAGACTATGAAGACTTCAAAAGAACTGAAATGAGATCTACACTCATTGACTTAGAAGGATCTGTACTATATATTAAGCAAAAAAAGCAAGACTGAGGTAGTATTTATAATGTAAGCCCATTTTATAAAAGAACTAAACCTCCACTCTATATATGTGTGTATATGAGCATAGTGAAAGGTAAGGTACCAAATTGCTAATAAGTGTTACCTAGAGTTTTGGCATGGTAAGGAGAAAGAAAGGTTATGCAAAAAACAAAAAACCTCTTGAAAAATGTCCATATCAAAATTAATACAAATGACAACTGTTATGTACGATTATACCAGTGTGGCAGACATTGTAGTTTATCATCCGACAGCCATTCCCCACCCTTCTTTTTTCTGAGAAAAGTCTACCTCTCAATACAGAAGCAGAAAATGTCAGAAGCACTCTCTCCCAGCCTCCCTGGCAGCTGACGTGTGACCATATGATCTGACCAATGGAAGTAAAAATATGCTAGTGTTTCCTAATAAAGATTTCTGTTCTCCTTGAAAAGAGAGACACAAGGAGAAGCAGCTCGTTTCCCTGCTTCCTGCTTTTGAACATAATTATCCGAGGAAGCTATGGCTGGAGTTGTGAGATTCATCTTGTTGACTATGAGGGTAAACCCACGAAAACCAAGAGAAGCCAATCCAAAGTCTTGACATGGCTAAGCTGCTGTAAATCCTACACTACCAGCCTCCAGCTTTCTTATTGTATGTTACATGCATTTAATAATAAACTTCTATTGTTATTACTTTCAGTCAAGTATGTGGGTCAATTGCAGCCCAACATCTTAGCTAATACTGTGTTTATGTAGATATTATGAATGCATGAAAATTTGATAATCAAAAATATACTAACAGTAGTTATCTTGGGGCAGGGACAAAGGAGGAAATTCCAGGTAACTTTTACTTAATCCACATGCTTTTATAAATTAATTGAATTTTTTAATGAGTAAATATCATTTATATAGTCAGATCAAAATAGTAAAGCTGATTTCATTATTTTAAAAAATGATGACATCAGAATCAGGCAGTAAATATGAAATAAAACAAAACAGGTATGTGATTATAAAACAGGATGCAATTTGTCAAATTTATTACATAGTGGAAAAAGAGACAATGTAAAAGGTATTATATTAAAAAAAAATCTGGTATTAAAAAAAGATTGAGAAGTGCAGAAGTTAAAGCATTTTCTTAAATAAGGGAGACTAAAAAGATGGCATTTCATGATTGACACTGACAATTAAAGAACACAGGTTAAAGAATATCAACCAGTTGCCATTGAGGCGATTCTGACTCATGGCACCCCACATATGTCAGAGTAGAACTGTGCTCACAGGGTTTTCAGTGGCTGACTTTTCAGAAGTAGATTCCTAGGCCTTTCTTCTGAGATGTTTCTGGGTGGACTCGAACCTCCAACTTTCAGTTAGCAGCTGAGCACATTAATAGTTTGCACAACCCTGGGCCCCATAGGTTAAATAATACTTTAAAAAATTTTAAATATCCACCACGGGAATCAAAGTTAAATACATATATTAGAAAGACAAAAGCAAAAAAAGTATAAATCTAAATACTAAGAAAAGGAATAGAACCAAACATAAAAAAACTAAAAAATGACTATCATCAAAGATATCAATTATAACAATAAAGCTAACTTAATCTCCTGTATTAAAGGCAGATAATGTCAGAAAGGATTAAAAAATGACCAAAATCTGGCTTCCACTTCAAAGTAATAGACTGAGGACAAGTTTATCTTTTCCTTCCCAAAATCATAATGAAATAATGATGAGGAATAAGGACTTCTGATGGGAAATAGCTTTACAAATCAGTATCTGTCTCTTTCTCCTCCTGGAAATGGGGAAAATATGGAGGGGGGGAACTCGGTAATTTATATTAATGAAACACAGGAAAAACATAATTCAAAACATAGTAAGTACTGCCATAAGCACTTGAGATCAGGCAGAAGAAATGAAGGAAACAGAGACAGCCCAGTGGATCTCAGAAAGCACTAGCAAAAGTACACTTGCACCCTAAAGTGTATTTGCTTGTTTGAAACACCCAGTGCAAGAACTGGAATGAGCAGGGCTGACAGAGGCAAAAGAATGCAAAGCTTAGACAGTATCAAGAAGTCCCAGCAACAGAAAATTTCACAAAATGCCAGAAAGTTACATTTAAATTCCAATTCATTCAATAAACTTAAAAAAATAGGTACATCAAAGATACTATCAGAAAGAAAATGAAAAAAGCAGCAAAACTTGCCAACAGATGAAGAATACTCAACAGAGAATATAACAAAATTACAGTCAAAATAAATAAAATGGTTATTTTCATCAGGTTCTTTTGGTAACAAGCAACTGAAACGCAACTAGCTAAAATTAAAAAGAGGTGTGGGGAGCAATTTGTTGGCTCAGGGGATGAAGAAATTATTGAACAATAGAAAAAGTAGGGAAATAAATTGGCTACGCTTCAGGAACAATTGGAACCAGGGACCCAAAACATCAGTTCTCACACACACACTATCAATTCTGGCACACACACACATACACAAAAATTTCTTGGTAAAGGACCCTAAATGTAGCCAAACTGGAGATGCTTTATGAGAACAGAGCAGCTCCTGATACAGCAGTAATTATCATTCTTGTTGCACATTTGATTACCCAGTAATTATCTGAGGATCTGTCAAAAATGCCAGAAGAGAAAAACTTGACAGTGAAATGGGCAAAGGACATGAACAGGCCATTTAAATGTACATACACACAAATGGACCTTAAAATAAGAGAAAATTGAAACTACATCAAAATACCATTTCTCTCATCTAAGGTACCAAAAAAAAGATCTATGTGCAATCATATAGTATCAATAGCAACTCAAAAGGTTTGATGGGAAGCCTAAGGGGCAGTGAGTTGAAGATAATGGTGACGGAATAATTTGGAAAAGGATAGTGAGAATAGCAGCACAACTTGAAGAATGTAATCAAGGTCACTGAATTGTATGTGTAGAAACTTTTGAAATGGTGTAACTTTGACTATGTATATTTTCACCAAAAAAAAAAAAAACGTCCTCCAAGGTTGAGAAGGGAGCGTTGATGTGTCGTGGGGTTGTTAACCAATGTCATAAAACAATATGTGTACTGACTGTTTAATGAGAAACTATTTGTTCTGAAAATCTTCATCTAAAGTACAACTAAAAAAAAAACAATTTCTCATTTTCCACTGGCAAAAACTAAAACATTAACACACTTTGTTGGTGAGGCTGTGGAGAAACAGGGACTCTCATACACTGCAAATGGGAATGCACATTGATGCATACCTTAAGGAGGGAAATAACAAAACTACATAAACACTTAACTCTACAATCGCATCTCTAGGAATTTACACTAAAGGTACTGAAAATATATCTGCACAAGATTATTCATTGCAGCAGTGCTCGTAATCGCATATGTTGGAACGTATATGATCATACATTAAGAGAGTGGTTGAATAAACTGGAAAGGACAGGAGGGAGGAAAGAGAAAAGGAGAGAAACAAGATGGAGGCAGGGGGACCTAAAATGGAATACAAACAGAAATAAATGATCCACATGGTATTTCAAATTGATTACATAACCACACTGAAGGAAGGAGTGGGTGGGAGAACTAAGTTTTTTAACACAGCATTTGAACTCCATGCCCTAAAGCTAAAATGAACTTGAAACAAATATTGAATTCTATTTAAGTAGGTCTCCTTTTTACAGAGGAACAGGCTAGTAATTCTTTAACTATTTTCTGTGTATTATAAGACTGAACAAATAAGTAAATATGTTGGAGATGATGGTAGCCTGTTTTCTCACCGTAAGCAGAAAATAGTAAGTATGAGGAAAGCGAGACTAGAAAGAACCCTGTGCTGTTGGATTGGAATTAAGAAATCAGTATGAACTCATGGTTTTTAAGATATATACGTATAGATGATTATAGAAATAGAGATGTGTATGGGTAGGTACTCACACATCTATTTCCTAGCAGTGTGCTTCAAGACCCTATAAGCAATGATGCCCCAGTAGCAATGAGCACACAGATCATAGATACTAAATATCATTCTCCACTAAAGGAATCACGGTTATATGGAAAAGTGGCCAATTTCAAGGCTGGAGCAGAGAAAGTACAAGAAGATGAACCTGGGACATCTTTTTGTGCAAGAAAGTAAATTCTGCTCAAAGAATGATGTAAACATGTCAAAAGGGCAAAAGTGTCCACTTGAAAGTGTTCCCACTGGCGAAATCTGGGACAATTTGATCATCAAAATAAATGATGATAGTAAAGGATTATTATCAATAGAATGAAACTGAAACCACAAGTTCATAATGAAATAATTATGGGAATGTCTTTTTTACAGTAGGATGCCAATAAATACCGAAGGATTACGATTTGACAATCATCATAACAACTGATTCAGGCAATGGGTACAATGGGTACAATGGGTACAAAAACTATGTGGTGGTAAGTTTGAGGAGTAACAGGATATTTACCTAGTCTCAAAGAAGTTCTGCTACAAGATACTTGTTAATGACAAAGGGAAAATTAATAAGTTTATAGAAGAAACCCATAGACACCAGTTTAATCAAGTGACCAAAGCAGACATCAACAGTAATAAGGACAGATTGATATCAGGTGCCCCCGATACGATGCCCTGAGAAAAACACAACACACCTGTGGTATTCTTGCTAAAGTATACAACTTGATTCTTGATTCTAATAATTTGTATTAATGCTAATTTTCTGATTTTGATCACTGCACTGTGGTTATGCAAGAGAATGTCCTTGCTTTTAAGACATACACACTAACGTTTTTAGGAAATACATACTGAAGGGCTTAGGGCTAAAGGAATACCATATTAACAACTTACTCTCAAATGGTTCAGAAAAAAATTTAAATAAAGTAAATGGAGTAAAACGTATTTGATGAATCTGGGTGAGGGCATGTGGAAAGTCTTTGTATTATTCTTATATAACTTTTTTATAGCTTTAAAATGATGTCAAAATAAAAAGTTAAAGATATGCTTGGTCTGGGGTTCACAGATATTCTAATTAAATTGATCTGGAGTACAACCTATCCATTTAAAATTCTAATATATATTAAAACAGTATCAATTTGAGGGGTCAGGGAGAAGCAATAGTTCCCAGGGGGGAGGAGTTCAGGGCAGGTAATACCAGGACAGATAATATCAGTGATGTCTACAGCAATGGGGAAGTATCAGCCATTTTGTATTGATAAAACATACAGTTAACAATGAAAATTATCATCTTTTAACATCAAGTAACTTTGCATTGAATTGTATAAGGTGAAAACTGTTAGAAATACAAAGAAAACAAGCATATCTACAAATCCACTAGAACAAAGGCTTTATTAGGGGAGAGATTTTTCTCTTTTGTTCATTAGTGTAAACGAGCATTTAAGAATGCCTTGCATTTAGTAATCATTTAGTCAATGTATTAGAGATTCAATACTTACATTATGTAAAATTACAGATCGTAATCATCTATTTTGTTCTCCACTGTCCATTCAACACTTAGCAATAGCTGGCACTTACAATAGGTGCTCAATAAATATTTGTTAAACAGTGAGTATGCTCTTTAATACTTGTGGGAAATTGAGTATTAGGAAATATCTTTGTACGTGCTTTAAGTGAAAGCTTACAGTTCATGTTAGTCTCTCATACAAAACTTTATACACATACTGCTATGTGATCCTAGTTGCTCTCCCTATACTGTTACAGCACACTCCTCCTTTCCACCCCAGATTCATTGTGTCCATTCAACCAGCTCCTGACCCTCTCTGCCTTCTCATTTCATCTCTGGACAGGAGCTGCCCATTTAGTCTCATGTATCTACTTCAGCTAAGAAGCACACTCTTCAGGAGTATCATTTTATGTATTATAGTCCAGTTTAGTATCTGTCTGAAGAGTTGGCCTCAGGAATGGTTTTAGAAGAAACATCTTCTAATGAATCAGAATTCCAACAGGATTAAAGAGGGATGTGCATATTCCCTTCACCTTATTTTTAATTTGTAACTTAGCAATACACACTTGGACAAGTTGAATGTAGGCCCTTCTGTTATACAAAACAAAGGTTAAGTATTCATATTATTGCAGATAACATGGATTTATTGCCATGAATTGAGTAGCCTTAAATAGAGAATGTAATTATTGTCTTCCCCTCAAAAAAAAACTCCAGAGTACCTATATGAAACCAGCATTATCACTCATAGCATGTATTTTTATAACTGATTAACACTTAATGGTGCCATGTAGCAAGGTAACTCAGTGAGTTATCTAGAAATAAATTTTATGTTTATCTTCAAGTATAACTGGAAGTTGTAAACAAACAGGCTATACAGAGAATTTTTTATAGTCAAGGTGGCCAACTGCTATAAACTGTAATTTTCATAGGTTCACATTACCAGGGATATTTTCATGACAATTTTTCAAACTGCAGGTTGTGGCTGACTACATGAAGACAGTGAAGATCAACATTAAAAAAAAAAAAAAAGAAAAAAGTCTAGAATACAAATCTCAGAATGCGTTCGAAGTAGAATACAGCTTAGTGAAAATTTGTTTTGCTATATACATATATACATAAACTGGGAATAATGTAAAATGTATTTCTTATTGTGGGTTGCAGTAAGAAAACTTTCAAAAAATCACTCTTCTGTGCTATAAAGGTCTTTCGGTAGAATCTAGATCATTTATGTAGATTTGGTGGCATTTCACTCAGGTCCATGTTTTTAATCCAGTTCAGTTTCATAAAAAGAATAGCAATTTTATTCTAAGCTCGGCTCTTAAAGCATATGTTTGCACACATAATTAGCTCTTCAGATACTTGGTCCAAAAGTCAACCTCACTGTGCTATTTGAAACTTATTAAAAACTCACATGAGCAACAAGGTATACAGCACCATTGTCCAATAGAACTCTGTCCTTCATCTGTGCTGTTCAGAATAGTAACTGCTAGCCACATGTGCCACCAAGTGTCTGTCAGTTTGTGGTACTGTGGTGGCTTGCATGTTGCTATAATGCTACGACACGGGTATTTCAAATACCAGCAGGGTCACCCATGGTGGACAGGTTTCAGTGAAGCTTCCACACTCAGACTAGGAAGGCAGGCTATGGATGACAACAGAATATTGTCTGATATAGTGCTGGAAGATGAGGCCCCTAGGCTGGAGGCACAACAATGGACTCAAACATGCCAACATAATGAGGATGGCGCAGGACCGGGCAATGTTTCATTGTTGCACACAGGGTCACCATTCAAAGGCAGCTAACAACAACACAGTCACGTGGCTATTGAGCACTTGAAATCTGGCTAGTACCAATGAGGAACTTAATTATTTAATTAAACAGCCATATGTAGCTAGTGGCTACCATTTTGGACCACACAGATATAAAAGCATTTTGTCTATTTTCAAACTGTGCTATACTGATCACAAGAATCATCATCTGCATCACTTGGAAGCTTCTTTGAAATTAAGAATCACAGGCCTGGCTCCAGGCATAACGAACAAGATGGATTCTGGTGATTCACATGCACACTGAAATTTAAATAAGAGGACTGGTTCTCAATGGGCACAGTATTACTTCCCAGAGAATATTTTGGAAATTCATGGGACACTTTGGTTGTAACAGTAACCTTCGTGGTGCAGTGGTTAAGAGTGCAGCTGCTAATCATAAGACTGGCAGTTTGAATCCACCAGCCACTCCCTGGAAACCCAATGGTATGGAGCAGTTCTACTCTGTCCTATAGGGTCACTATGAGTTAGAATTGACGCGATGGCAACAGGTTTGAGTTCTTTTTTTTGGTTGTAACAATTACTGGTGGAGTGTTTCTGGCCTTTATTAGGGATGAACAACACACTGAACCGATCTACACACATAAGAATTAATGTCCCAAAGGACATTCAAACATCCTGCCAGACATTCATAAAAAACAATAGTGAAACTTGGAATCTGGATTCCATTTTACATATTAACACCAAATATTTTTTGCAGAATTTTAATATACTGTGAATTTTCCTGGAATATAATGTGTAAATTGAGATTACGCTTTTTGTCCAGAATTTCACAAAACATTGTTTACTATTTCAGAGTAACTAAACTAATAGCAAGCATTTAGAGCTGTCACATTCACAGTGATCTAGGTACATAATAGGTTCAAGTATCAGACTACTTCATTATGTAGTTGCTTGAGCTAAAATAAATGATTAAAAATCACTTATTTCTCCTCTCTATAATATAGTTAGGGTATTTGATTTTTCTTTTTCCTCAAAAATTAGGTAAACAAGTTATATTACCCACAAACTTTACTTCAGGGTAATACCAAGTGAGATGTATTTCTTTTTAAATAGGGGGTGTTGGGTCTGACAGAATTAAGAACCACTAACTTAAAGGAGCCCCAGTGGCACAGATGTTTAAGTGCTCAGCTGCCAATCGAAAGGTTAGTGGCTAGAACTCACCAGTTGCTCTTCAGGAGAAAGATGTGGCAATCTGTTTCTGTAAAGATTTACAGCCCTTAGCATTAATCCAAAAAACACAAAATAATAAATGTTGGAAAAGTTGTGGAGAGACTGGAACACTTATACACTGTTGGTGGGAATGTAAAATGGTACAACCACTTTGGAAATTGATTTGGTGCGTCCTTAAAAAGCTAGAAATGGAAGTATCACACGATCCAGCAATCCCACTCCTTGGAATATATCCCAGAGAAATAAGAGCAGTCACATGGATAGATATATTTAGCCCAAAACTAAAACCATTCCGGAGGCCAACTCTTCAAAGATCAGACTGGACTATGGGACATAAAATGATACTCACGAAAAGTGTGCTTCTTAGCTCAAGTAGATACATGAGACTAAATGGGCAGTTCCTGTCCAGAGGTGTGATGAGAAGGCAGAGAGGGTCAGGAGCTGGTTGCATGGACATGAGAAATCTGGGGTGGAAGGAAGGAGTGTTCTATCACAGTATAGGGAGACCAACTAGGGTCACATAACAATGTATGTACAAATTTCTGTGAGAGACTAACTTGAATTGTAAACTTTCACTTAAAGCACAACAGTTAAAAAAAAATGATGCCAACAGGAAAAAAAAAAAAAGGTTGAATTGGCAAATGTTTTGTTATATATACTTTTACCACAATAAAGAAAAAAAAAGAAAGATTTACAGCCTTGGAAACCCTATGGGGCGGTTCTACTCTGCCCTATAGGGTCACTGAGTTGAAATCGACTGGACAGAAACAGGTTAGGTTTTTTAACTCAAGAAATTTATGCACTCATTACTATTCCTCTAGATCAAAAAAGAAAAAGAAACCAAACCCATTGCTGTCCAGTCAATTCTGACTCATAAGAACCCTACGGGGCAGAGGAGAGTTGCTCCTAAAGGATTCCCAAGGAGCAGCTGGTAGATTTGGACTTCCTACCTTTTCATTAGCAGCTGAGCTCTTAACCACTGTGCCACCAAAGCTCCATTCTTCCAGATTAGGGGACCTTAATTTAGGAATACAAGGACACTCAGCTAAGGAATCCACGGAGTGGCTTCCGCTCTATGGAACCCCTAAATATAGTACATACAATTTACACACACACACATATAGTAAACCCTGGTGGCATCGTGTTTTTCCTTTAATCTTACTATGAAATACCCACTGCAGCCTTTCTTACTTTGTGTAGCCTTCTAGATTACTCAGGACAAAACTTGCGGCTCACAAATGGCAGTTGCCCAAGCAGGACTTCAGCCATCTTTGAGTGACTTGCTCCTCCCTTTAGTCCCTAGAATGGGCTTTACAGTGTGCACTTGGGGTGCTAACCTCACTTTTGGCTCAATCTTTTCTCACATTCTTCCCCCTCATTTTTTTTCACTACCCATAATAAACAAGGAACAAATAAATGCATATCCCACGCTATTTTAGGTAGTGCTGGAGATATACTAGACAGTCCTACGGAATTAACCCAAGCTGCATTGGATGATTCAGAAACTTTGGAATCAATTCTTATAATTAAAAACACCAACTACTACTGTGGTAACCAGTACAAAAGCACTAATAGTTTCCAGTTTGAGAAAACCTTGATTACTTTGGCTACTTTCCACAGAGCTGAAAAGAATTCTTTTCACATTCAGAAAAAAACAAGGTGCACTTGACAGCATGGGTAGGGGCGAAAAGCGGGGAGATCATTTAGGATGTCACTTAGGTTAAGAACCCAGACACTAACAGAGACAATTGTGTGGAGACAAATTTAAGAAATGTCAGTGACCTCCGGGGCCAAGTCTAAGTGGAAGGTGAGAGTAGATGAGCATGTAAATCAAGCTTACGTGACTGTACTGATAGAGTCATCAGGTGGGGATAAGGGTAGGGGCTTGCTATAAGTAAAATTGAAAAGAGGGTAAAATATTTGTTTTTTGCCAACAAACTGTCACTACAAAACATTTAGAACACCGATGGGCAAACTTCCTGTAAAGGGCCAGTCTCTGGCACAATTAACCATCTGTGCCATTGTAGCACAAAATAGTCATATGTAAACAATTGGGTGAAGCATGTTCCAATGAATTTTTATTTACAGAAACAGGTGACAGGCCAGATTTGGCCTAGGGGCTATAGTTTACTGACCCAACTTAGAGGTCCAGTGTTGTTCTCGTTAGGTGTTGTTGAGTCTATGCCGACTCACAGCAACCCTACTGCAACAGAATGAAACACTGCCCAGTCCTGCACCATGCTCACAATTGTTGCTGTTTGAGCCCACTGCTGCAGCCACGGTGCCAATCCATCTCATTGAGGATCTCTTTTTCATTGACCCTCTACCTTACCAAGCATGATATCAGGGAGATACAGGAGGGTCAAAAAGACAGATATTTGGAAGTAACAGGATAGATAACCCAAGGACAGTAGAGACAGAAGATATGAACGCTGGAAGACAGTACTTAAAAAAAAAAAAAAAAAAAAAAAAAGCATACAGCAGGTAAATAATTAAAGTGGTTTACTGAAAAAAAGATGTGTGAAATGGGAATTTATGGTTCCGTTAGATATAATTCTAGCTCATTTACAAATCCCTTATATAGGACACTACAATATTTAACCATGGCTATTATCAAAAAGGCAGTGTTAGAACACAGAAAGAGCTCCAAATGTGTATATGCTTAACACTTTGACATACCAAGAACTTAATGCAAAACAGGGTCAACTTGAGACAAATCTTATGCCTCACAAAATCCTATGGAGTATCCTACACACCAGTACATAAAGTCAAGCATCATGTAGAAACCAGTTACCAAAAACTGAGTCAAAGGTTGGCAGGAGGGAGGGGGAAGCAAAGAAATAATATCCTTAAAAACAAACATCAAAGGAAACTGGTTCTAACAATAAAGATGTACCTGGCAAACACCCTCATTTCAAAAACTGTGAATTCATTATATTCAATTCAATTCATTATATTCAATTCATTATATTCAATTATATTCATTATATTCAATTATATTCATTATATTCAATTCAATTCATTATAAAGTTAAAAAACAAAACTAGGCCCAGTATCATCGTAATAATTAAAATTTTTTCGAAGTTCACAGGTCTCAAATGGAAGTGGATTCTAGCTCTTTGCCTGTTTTGGGGGAAAAAGAGCAATCTAGCAAGTAAACTACTGTATTTATAATAATGCTGATTCATTATAAGCAAATAAAGAAATTAAAAACCAATCAGAAGAATATGAGGGCCAAAAGTGCAAAACTTGCAAAGCAGCACTGAGGAACACAATTACAAAATGGACAAGTAAACTGATGCCCATGTATGTACATTAGAATGCTCTGGGTGTCCAAAGGGTGGAGAGTAAGTGCCATTACTACTGCTGAAGAAAAATAAACTGTTTTCTACAGTACACAAAGACTGCAACTTACACTGGAGGTCTATAAAGCAATTTTTTTTTTTTTTAAAAGCCCCAGCAATAAAGTATTCCTACATCTATAATACTAGAATAAAAATAATGAGTTCTACGTGTGCCATGACATGTAGAAAGACCCAAGATTATTAAATGAAAAAATTATAATTCCATTGTGTCTAAAGGGAAAATTCACAAGAAACTTGAGTGGTACCTTGAGAAAGAAGAGTGGGATGGAAGGAGTCAGGGAATTTTCACCTCTTAGCCTTCTGTAGTTTCAGAAAAAACCCTTAGTTGTTAACCAATGTCATAAAACAATATGTGTACTACTGTTGCATGAGAAACTATTTGTTTTGTAAGCCTTCACCTGAAGTACAATAAAAGAAAAGGAAAAAAAAAAAAAAACAAACAAACCCTGAGACTATGGCCACCAGACACAACCTGCTAACTCAGAAATGAAGCCACTCCCAAAGTCCACCTTTCAGCCAAAGATTATACAGGCCTATAAAACAAACACATGAGGAACATGCTTCTTAGTTCAATCAAGTATACAAGACCAAATGGACAACACCTGCTCAAAAGACGAGAAGGCAGGAAGGATAGGAAAACTGGACGAATGGACACAGGGAACCTGGGGTGGAAAGGGAAAGGGGGAGAGTGCCGACACACTACGGGGATTGCAACCAATGTCACAAAACGATTTGTGTATAAATTTTTTGATGAGAAGCTAATTTGTGCTGTAAACTTTCACCTAAAGCACAATAAAATTTAAGGAAAAAAAAAAACTAGAGAGAGAAAAAGAAAACAAAGTATGTATTATGTTTGGTTGAACATTAAAGAAAAAAATCATGGATCAGTATTTTTGGGATAGTGGCTGAAGAGGACTGTGATCTCTAAAAACATACTAATGCAGACACAATCACATCTGAAATGCTTCAACATACTCAAATGGTGTATTAAATGAAGGACAACTTGTTTTTAAAAATGAATCACATCATCAAAAAGAGCCACAAAACTTTACTTGGACAATCATATAGTTTGGTAATACAAAGGGGAAAGTCTTGCAAAAGCTCTAGTATGTATGCGAGGGTTTGCTCAAATAATCCTGTAGTGTAATAAACATTTAGACTCAATGTTAGAGCTAGAGGGGTCCTCAGAGCAAACAATCTCATTTTATATTTACCTCTAGGCTATGTTACCCCAGTAATAAAAACCCCAGGAGTTCTATTTCAATAACAAAAACAACTTGTAGAAACTTATGGACTCATTTATTTTGACCATACGTCTTTTAAAAAGATCATGAACTTCTTCAGAACAGGGGCAGAGTCCACTTGGTTCTCTGCGATATGCACAGCACCTAGTATCTACCAGATAGAGGTGCTCAATACAAATTTTTGGAGGAAACGAGGGAGGGAAGCCAACTGCTGTGCAAAACTATGAGTAATCATAACTTCTGAGTTAAAACAGGGGCAAGATTAAAATGTGAAAATTGGTTTCTCTGGATTGGAAAAGACATAGTGCCACATATGAACACATGCCTAAAATCTTATTTTTCGCTTTTGTCAGTGGGAGAAATAAAGTCACAAGAATATTAAAGTCTAGAAGGCACTAGGACTCCCTCATGTCTACTTTGAAATTCACAGTTAGAAAAATCTATTACTGAAAGATGCTATAGAACAGGACCTGAAGTTTTGATATCAAATCCACTGGCTGTGAGGAGACAAGGAGTAGAGGGATAACAGACCTAGTTAGTTTAAGGACTGATGGACATGAGCCATCTCTGGTTACTAAGGAAGGTAACCTAAGAGTAGTGCTTCTCAAACTATATGTTAACCAGTTTTAACCCCCAAACTATCATTTTGTCAGACATACTTTTATTAAAAAAATTTTTTCCTAGAAAAATGATCACATACTTTAATACCGCAGTAATATTAAACTGCAGTGTAAGTTTCTAGACACTCTCAATTTCTGTGCTACTCCACAGATGCACTTTTTTAGTGGCGATGACCCAATTTTGTTTTTTAATGTAAATCTGACCTAAAAATCTTGAGTCCATCTAAAGAGGGTCTGACTCCAAGTAAGAAAATCTAGGTGTTTTCCCCACCCCATTCAAGAATGAAGGTAACTCATAGAAACAACTAGAGACAAAAGGCAGCATAGAGACTGTCATTAATTTGTTTTTTAATTTCAAAATGTAAAACATTTCATTGACACAATGTCTTACTAAATTTATTAAAATTATCCTTTTAAGTGCAATTTTAGCCAGTAAGAATTTCAACTATCAACTTGAAGATTCTGCTTTATTTTGCTGTTTATCTTAGAAGGTAACTTAGGATACAGATATTAAAATCGTAGGTGAAAATATTCACTTGACCTATACTCCTAGGAACTCCTATTCCCTTGCCTACATGTTCTCAAAACTCCCCAGATGACTAGTTTAACTGGTTGCTAACGGAGTCTAGGTAAATCTCCATCTATTAAAAGCTTCATTACCAAAGGAAATCAAATGGATGAATGTTTATATGCCTGACTTAAACTGACTGCAATCTGATTTGCTATACTGTAGCCTATCAGATTGGTCCTATCCTACTGAGTCAGTATAATGTGGTTCAGGGTCTCTAGAACCAAATTTCCAGGATTCAAACCCACACTTCGCCACTTACAAGCTGTAAATTTACTTAAATTGTTAATACTTCTGTTTCTTCATCTGTAAAATGGGGCCAACGGCATCTACACCTCAAAGGGTTATTGTGCAGGTTAATGTGCATGCAAACTGCTCAGAACACTGCCTGACACAAAGTAAGCACTACGTTAAGTGTTATAGTTATTTAATTATTATATAATTTGCTTCTAATCTTTTTGTAAAATTGGGAAATAAACAATAAAATTGGTTAAATGAAGCATGTCCCATTTCTATAATGAAATACTATTCATCCATTAGAAATTATTTCAATTCTCTAATATGAAAATACATTTATCCATAATGCCTAGTTGGAACAGGAGAGGAAAAAAGTTTTAAAAAAATGTACAGCCTAATTTTAATTTTTAGAAAAGGTATTAAACAAGTTGTGAAAAGGTGCAAGTCACTGTGATATATAAGTGGCAATTGCCAAAAGCGATTCAGAGTAATTTATCATCCTCCCTCTTTCCCCAGGAAAAAGGCTTAAAATAAAACTTTGACTGTGATTCTAAAATGTTAATAGTACAGCTAATTGCATGCTATCAAGTTTTCTTTTTAATTTTGAAACTGTGTACATTTAATATATTATTCCTCCTCTGCCCCCAAAAGCTAATACTTCTTAAAATTGGACAGCATCTTAGAATTAATTTCTAATAGATATACTACTCCAATTCCACCCATTACCAACACACACCACCATGTTCACTTTTAAGCAAACCCTTGAAGTTGCTCACAATTACACACAACAACACAGACAATAAATCAGCTGAACCAATCACACAAGCTTAGATAGCAGATATTAGGTACATTATATTGAAATTATAAACACAAAAGATGCAGCATTTCTAAAATACTGAACAAGAGGTTTTTGTAGCACTGATAGTATCCAGATGGTAGCCTTTGGTACCCTTTAAACTTTTAAAATTCTGCGATGAAATCAATGCTATTAATTTCATGTTTATAGAGAATTTTTGTCAAGTTTATCAGTTTTAAAATGATCAATTCATAATCACTATTTAAAAATAAATTTTCCTCAACTAATGATTTTCATTCTGCTACCTACAGTTCAGCTTACCCTTGAATATATGCTAGTCATTTTTTATTTCACAAGGTCTGAAATATACAATTACATATAATAGACAAAATCTTTTCAAGTGTTTTCAAATGTTGCCTACAAAGAGTAGATCAAGTTTTCAAGTTTACACGACCACTATACTACACCAGTTTACCAATATAAATGTCTTCACACCCGTTTATTCCTATTAGACAGCAACACTAACCAAATTCTTAGTGCATATGCCCCCACTACCTGTACTCTTTTTCTATCCTAGCATTTTGACACATAAGAACATCTCTATTTAGGAACCAAGTTTTACAACCACTGTTCCTGCCAATCAAATGGTGATACACCAAGAGACCAACTGTTATTTTAACATATTAAGAGTACTACATTATTTACCTAAGACTAAAGGACTGTGCCTTAGTTTATAAAAAAACAAAGATAGCCACATCAATTTAATTCCATATATATGATGCTACCTATTGAATTTATTAAAAATTTTAATAAACATAATAATCAAACTAGTGCTCCAAACTTAAGCTGTTCACGTGGAAGACAATACAAAAGAAGACACAAGAGACTGCCTTGCAATAAGAAATACAATTCCTCCTATAGAGATGGAGAAATAAAAGGACAAATCTAGTTGTCTAAAAGACAATTCACTGTACACATTTTATTTACAGTTTTGTACACTGTCTTAATATGAATGGGACCGCTTTTCTACTTGAGCCATTTAAACCAAAGCAAAATAACCTAAGTAATACAAAGTGTTAAAATACAGCATAAAGATACAAAAACGGAGATACTAATTCTAGTTAGGAATGTAATTATGATGTTACATTTTTAAAAATCCACAATTATGTTTAGGAAATCACACAAACATAGATCACTGATTTGAATGAAATGCATAAACTTGTAGCAAAGCTTTGTAGTTACAAAAAAACAAAAAAATTACCAAAGAATGCACAAAATTAATGTTTATTCCACCTCTGTGTCATATTCCTGGATCCTTCACCAAAGTTACATGAGGAAAAAAAACAAAAGCAAAACAAAATGAAAAACTGAAATCAGAATCACTAATGTTATCAAGTAGGGAAACAAATAAATTAAAATCTAGCCGCCATCAGCAAGAGTACAGCAAAAACAATGCTGTAGAAAGAAACAAAGAAAACTGCTAGAAAACTGTATGCATCATACTCTTTCAAACCAGCAAAATATGCTCCTGCATACAATGGTACAGAAACAAATTTTTTTTCCTGTAAGGTATAGAAATGCAAGTTGTTTTTTGAATATTGTGGATGAGTAAATGTTTTGTAATGTGAATTCTACTAAGCTATTACAGAGTGGGCCAGGAACACATTTATGGATTCTGGGGATGATGTGTACTGTAATTCTTTGATTGGGATAGTGGATACTCTAGCCAAAATTAAAAAAAAAAAAAATGAACACAGAAGTATAAGACAAAGGCGATGAGACTTCTCTTATATCTTAGCAACATTTAGATGGAAATCAAATTTAAATGCAGTCCACTCTGCTTTTGAAGAGGCTTTGGTTCAGCTCCCAAATCTCGATTGCTTGACGCAGTCTCCTATGAGAATACTCAGAAGGTGTCTTCTTAAACAACAAACCTATTTTTAGTGGTGGAGCCGCTCTTAGTAGCTGTGTCTGCATGGGACTGATAACCAATCACTATCTTTGGAGGAAGTCCTAACCTTTCCTTGTATACCCTCCTAGAAGAAGAAAAGAAAAGTAGCCATTATTTTTTATTCATTTCTTTAAAAATAGGTATTGTTTGTCTTTATATAATGCCTGGACTTGAGAAATTGCATACCCTTTGCCTATCAGCACAATTTACTCTTCGTTTTCACAACAACCTTGGTTAATCACTTAGTATTTGAGAGCCCACTATGAATCAGGGACTGTGATGATATCAATAAAACAATAGTGAGCAAAGCAGGGACAATCCCTGGACTCGTGGTGTCTACAGTCTAGTAGGGAAAACACAATCAAATCATCAGAAATACATACAGTGAAGCTGTATCACATACATAGTTAAGTTACACAAAATCAATTACATGCACATCTATTCTCATTGTTTGACCTCTGTTATATGATCTAAAATACTACAGTTATATATTTTCTATGTCACTGTTGTTGTGTGCCATCAATTCAATTCTGACTCATAGCGACCCTACAGGACAAAGAACTGCCTTATAGGGTTTCCTATCCTATAATATTTACGGATGAAGATCGCTAGGTCTTTCTCCTGCAGAGCTGCTGGTGGGTTCAAACCAATGACCTTTCAGTTAGCAGCTGAGCTCTTAATCATTATGCCACCAGGGCTCCTTTATATTTTATATATGAATCCTAGCAAATACTGTATACTAATGCACAATTACATTTACCCCACCTATCACTGACAAGATTGTGCAGACAGAAAAATTAAACACTTAGAGGGTGATTTATGACAATTTCATGGTAATTTAGAACATATATGTTTTTTGCCTTGCACACTGACTGACTCCGAAACCTAATTTTCAAGTAAGATATTATTCTATTGTAAAACAAAGTATGAAGAGTGCCAAAAAAAGGGTAAGAACAGGGGCTGTGATGCTGTCTAACAAGGAGGACCTAATCTCATCCAGGAAATTAGAGAAAGCTCTTCTAGGAAAAGTCATGAGATCAAAAGTGTAATGCCAAAAGAACAAAGCACATCCAAAGGCCGAGGAACAAACATGAGGCTGTGGTGGTACAGCTCATGAAGAAAGTGATATGAAAGGTAAGGATAATGAGGTATCCCAGGATAGGTTACAGAGGGCAATAGTTCACCTTAGGAATTGAGATCTTTTTTTAAAAAAATGGCAAAATTTAAGAAATAAGCAATAGAATCAAAAATAAAGGGAAACATTTTCACAGAGCTAAATTCTCCAACATGATACTAGCATAATTTTTTCATGGATGACCTCTACCTTCCAGAAGATTTTACTACCCTCCCCCAATAAACTGTGGAAGAATTATTTTATAACTAAAATTATAATTATTGTCAGATTTACAATTCCTGGCCTATGATATAATGCATTCTTCTCAATTATACTTAATCCATTAAAAATGCCTGAAAAGCAAGAATACTGAGCCATGCAAACTGGGGAAGGTAATTTAAAAAAAAAACTTTCCTTGAAAAACTGAAGTCAGAATGTTTATATAAGATTTGAAAAACTTTTAATGCTCACACAAATACAAAACTTTCAGAGGAAACCATATTTAATTTCTTTAACTCTCATTTCTCATTTGCAAAGAAATGTGAAACCCCACAATTAACAAGTTTTGAAGCTAACAAAAGAGTTTAGGAATACAATGACAAATCTACATTTAATTATTATTATGTTTTTTAACAGAAACTCATGAAAATGAAAACCTGGAAAATTCCTGTATCTTTTGTTTCAGAGAGGAATTACGTTCATATGAGAATTCATAATGTTTAAAAAAAATCACACACAAAGGGGGCAAATCAAACATTTTGTCACCCATGACCAATACTTAATATTAGCACAAAATTTAGTCATTTTACTAATTTAAAAGAAAATCCTAGTTAACACTAATGTTGAGGGGAAAAGACAACAAAAAACAGGTGATCATTTTTGCATAAAATAGAAAGTACAAACATGTTTCAGAAAAAAAGAATCACTTAAGTATTATCTGTTTTTAAATATAGACAAAACCAAGATATGTCACTTAAATTTAAATAAAAAGTCTATGTATGTGCATACACACAAACAAAACACACATATACCATTTGCCAACACTCACTGATTTATAATGAGTATTGTACATTAGTGCTACAATTTCAAAGTAGGAAGAAGCCACTAAAAAAAAAAAAAAAGTAGGAAGCAAGAATTGTATTCTCACCCTGTAAATGAATAAAATGCTACATGCCAAAGTAGAGAGCAATTTTACAGAAATGAAAAGACTATGAACAAGACATGAAACACCAATAGAGCAGTTCAAAATTGTAAAAGTATACATGAAAACAACACAAGGAAACTATTTCTAAACCTCTAAATTAAATTACTTCTATTTTTAGGTATCGTAATATTGTCAAAAGAAGTAGGTAAACAGTAAAACTTACCCTATATGTGTAACAGCATCTCTGTTTTCACATTCAGTAGTCCATATTGCTATTTTATCACCTTTAGCTCTAACATTGACAACAGCTCCACATACATCATCACTGTAGTCATCAAAAGATTCTCCAATAAGGCACAGCAGCTTAAAAAAAAAAAAACAAAAAAACCACAATCCCAAATTACATTCAACAGATTATAAAACTGCAAACGTCTATTATACACAAAACTAAAAACAAACAAGATTTTCTTCTACATAAGCAAATATTATTCTTCATTAATCATTACTATGTTATATTTGAAACTTACCCCATTTTAGTTGTTCTATTTTCCCATCACTTTTTAAACAAGAGTTGATTTTTAAAATGTCTAGATTCTATTTATACATATAGTTCTTTGTCCTGGCTTTTTAATAGGGAATTCTAAAATATCACTTATTGATAACATCCCCCAAAAGCAAAATTCTTATCTTCAAAAAAATCATTCATCAAATATTTATTAAGTGCTAACTATAAATCAGACACTGTGCCAAGTGCTAGGGCTACATGGAGGAATAGACTATGAATCCTGCTCCTAAAATCCTGGAGTTTGGAGTCTCTGACTACAGAAAATGTCCACTATCTCATGCTTAACATATCTTGTGAAGCCAAAATCCCAGACTATATCACAACATGTAAATTTAATGGTGTGTCGAGTAACAATTTCACTGTTTGCATCAATGGGGGTCCGTAATTGTTAGGTTAACAAAATGACCAGGGTGAGCTTGTGGAAGGAAAGTCAACTGTCAGTCACCTTATATCTGATTTGCGCTGTGGCAGTGCTGTGGGTGGGGGTGGGAGTGGGTGTGTGGTGGTGGGGGGTGAGGGGGTGAGGGGGTAAGGGGCTGGGGGTGGTGGGGGTGGTGGTAGTGGTTTGGTTCACTGCACTAGTATGTAAAATATACAGAATTCACATGATAGAACAACAACAACAACAACAAAAAATGCTAGCTTATATTTTCTAAACTGAGCATCCCATCGCTTCTTGGCCTTCTGGCTAAAATCAAATGTAGAATGAGCATCTTTATCTTCTATTAAGTAACCAACATAAAATATAGTGTAACTTAAGTTTCAGTATTCCAAAGCTGTACCTAAAACTTTTATAATTTTAAAACCTTACTGTCTCAAGCCAAAAGCGATCGAGGTCACTTCGTCTCTGCTGTTTGTTCAATGTAATTAGCCATCGTCCTCCCCGTTTGTTTTTCTCATCTTCCCACATGGGTTCAATACCATCCTACAGAGTTAGAAGAAAACAATACTAGACAATATAGTTACCCTGCCTTTGAAAGATAATCATTAGAAAGAGCAAATAACAACTCTGTTAACTTTTTACTTTATTCCCCATAAATGTAGTGGAAAAAAAAAAAGCACACAAGACTTAAAGTCAAAAGGATAGTACCACAGAATTAAGAGTTCTGGCTTTATCACTTATACTTATCAAAGCTTGGGTTTCAAATTCTTATTAACTTTTTGAGTAACAGATGTCTTTGAGAAGCTATGTACACTTCTATGGAGTCCCTGGGTGGTACAAACAGGGCAGCTAACTTAAAGACTGAAGGTTCAAGCCCACCCAGAGGTGCCTCAGAAGAACGGCTGGCAAACTACTTCCAAAAAATCAGCCATTGAAGATATGGAGCAGAGCTCTACTCTGACATACATGGAGTCGCCATGAGTCACACTCAACTCAACAGTAAGTGATGCTTGTAGGGGTGGTGGTACACTTTTATATCCAGAAAAATATGGGCAAAATTGTGTAATTTCAGAGTTAATGAATACCACATCCTCCTACCCTTGACAAAGCCCATTCATGAAATCTCTCAAGGACCAATGCACCTCAGGTTAAAAATCCTTGACAAACTGTGGACTTTAGTGTTCTAACTATATAAAAAAAGAACTGGACTGGATGATCAAAGCTCTTTTCAAAATCAAGCACAGTATGTGCCCAGAGAGTAAGATTCTCACTTAATGTCTGTTTATACTATAATAGGGCAAAATATATTTATGTTAAGGCCTAGTAAAGTCAATTTAATTATTAGCCCACTCGTCACAATATTAATTATTCCTAAGTATGTGGCAAGATTTCTTAATGAATACCTGAATGGTTCAGTCCTATAATAAATATACAAAATCACCAATTAAGCATACCTTAAAAAGTGAGTAGTCACAGCCAGGCATTAAATTACTAGACAACTGGATATGGTTGTACAGACTAGGTAAAAGAAAACAACAATTATAAACATAGAATATGTAACGCAGGATTTAAGTGCTTACATACACATTTAGAGAATATAATGAAAAATAAACACAGAATCAAAGTTTATGTTTACTTGATTTTCTATGAAGTCAATTTCTGAAATGGACAAAACAGATCTTAATGGTTAGTTCAAGAATCAGCTTCTGATGCTATGTACTATTCTCAAGGAAAGATTTTTAATGAGTTTAACCTGACAAAAAATATTTTAATGTAGTTAATTTAATGCACATATATATATATGTATATATTAAAAACTCAGAACAGAGGTATGAGGTGACTTCAAGTGGGTGAAAAAAATTGAGACTAATAAGCAGATTTGTTTGTTTACACACACACAAAAAAGACATTAAGCAAGATAAAGCAAGATGAACTTCCAGACCATCAGGACTGCACGACTGAAATAAATTAACATTATTATTCTTTAAGGTATTCAAGAGTATTTATAACAGGCCAATGGTTCCCAAACACCGGTAGACTGTTAATGGTCTGTTGACACAATTTTTTTTTTTTCACATAACACATTTCCAGGCTCTACTGTTTGAGATTTTGATTCCTTAAATAAGAGAAAGAAACTGGAATCTGTATTTTTAAACTATATCCCAAGTATTAATTTAACAGAGTAATATTCGGAATAACTTAGATATTCACTAGCCTGAAGGTAAAAGGCTAAATAAATCATTTGCTCTCCTGTAGCTTTTTTCTTTTGTTTTTTTAATAGCAAAAGTGTCTTAAAATTAGCAACGGGGTAAGAATGCTTTGCTTGTCTACACTCCTGGATGACAGAAATCATGAGCTTAGCTGTATATCTAAAGACCATGGATAATTCCCTTATCCTTGACCAAGTTTGTTTGTTTTTTCTTTTTTAAAATTCCTATTTTAACCCAATCTAGGAATATTTCAAGCAGAGTTTCAAGAAAGAATCTAGCATCCTTTAGGTCATATTCCACAGGATAACACACAAATCCAGTTTGTCTGAGACAGCCTAAAACCAAATGATGTTTGTTGAGTGATTCTAAACAATGGCCACTCTTCCAAACCTACATAATCACTGAAAGCTTCCATTAGGCAACAGAGGAGTGATCTTCAATGGCATCCAAGGTAGAAAAGACTAATGCTTCTTTCTGATGCCTCCTTTCTCCTTCATGATGCTCTAAAGTATCTTAATGTTGAGTCTATAATGAGAATTCGTAATGGCACATTTAAACAGAACCCTAAAACTAGAGACTGGATAAACTCTAAAGGGCTCAATGGTTGTTTGCAGTAATTTTTCTAGAAAACAGTGAGAAATAAAGAAGTCATTTAGATATTTTTAGAAAGGTGAAGAATGCCTTCATATCTCTAAACAAACTAGATAAATACAAATCTGATTCCAAAGGGAAAAAAGGATCAAGACTCTTTCACCTCACCCTCCACAAGAGACTGGAGTGTTTTTACGTTTTAGAGGACACTTGAATAAACACAAATTAGAGAAGAAAAATATTTGATGTTTTGATGAAGGGTAAAGCAGTAATCCTAGTTTGATTAAACAATTAGACCTGTGAATCAGTGGGGCTTAAATGCAGTTCTATTACATTAAAAAAAAAAAAAAAGGCCAACACTTTAAACAAAAACTAACCACTCTAAAAAATGGTTTGCTCACAATTTAAACTTTTCCTTAATTATTCTACGATTTGCACTGTTTAAGAATCAAAATGCATATTAAATATCTACTACAGACCAAGCACTGAAGACAACAGAATAATATGGTTTTTGTCCTTGAGGAAGTGGGCATCAATTAATTTTCTGACCACAATCCATTTATTTCTTTGGTGTGGGCTTAACATACTCAAGGCATTACATTAAAGCATAGGAGTAGCATCACTGACTCAGCATATATTCGATCCTAAAATAAACCCTAAAATAAACTAGATGTACAAATTACAATATCTATGTAATTGCTAGGTAATTTAAAGTCCTTAAAAAGATTTAGGTTTCTTTCATGTTCTCAAATAGTTTCTCTACATACAATCAACAAAGAAGACACAAATTAACTTTGTTTATAGAGAACCAATATTCCAAAACTTCTTGAAAAAGACTTTACAATTTAAAATTTTAGCTAAATCTGATATGAAATCTCAAAAATATTTCAACTATCCTTCCTAAAATTGACACAAAGTATAAAGAAATTAATAAACTATGGTCACAGATACCGTCCTTCTCTTGACAAGCACGGGATTTTTAGCATTTCAGCCTTTAGTACCTTAGAATCCCTGGCACAGGAAATCCCAGATGTTTCACTAGACCGAGTCCTAACAAGGTTCCAGAAAACCCAGTTATGGGGCAAATGTATCCAGGCAACCAGAAAGAGGGCAAGTTTCAAAGGTTCTGGGACTATAAAGGGCTCTCAAATGAAGGATTATTTTCTTGTTGTTGACAACTCATACTGCTCCTATGTAAAAGAGAACAAAACACTGCCTGGTCCTGCGCCATCCTCACAATCCTTGCTGTGTTTGAGCCCACTGTTGTAGCCACTATGTCAATCCATCTCATTGCGGGTCTTCCTTTTTTTCTGACGACCCTCCACTCTACCAAGCATGATGTCCTTCCCAGGGACTGGTCCCTCCTGATAACATGTCCAAAGTACATGAGACAAAGTCTCACCATCCTTGTGAGCATTCTGGCTGTACTTCCAAGATAGATCTGTTCACTCTTTTGGTAATCCATGGTATGTATATTCAAAATCCTTTGCCAACACCATAATGCAAATCCATCAATTCTTCAGTCTTCCTTATTCATTGTCTAGCTTTCTCATGCATCTCAGGTGACTGAAAATACCATGACTTGGGTCAGGCACATGTTAGTCCTCAAAGTGACATCTCTGCTTTTTAACACTTTAAAGAGGTCTTTTCCCATATCTCACACCATGCACAAAAACTAACTCAAAATGGATCAAAGACTTAAATATAAATTCAAAAACGATAAAGATCATGGAAGAAAAAAATAGGAACAATGCTAGGACCCCTAATACATGGCAAAAACACAATACGAACCAATGCACAAGCACCAGAAGAGAGATTAGATAAATGGGAGCTCCTAAAAATCAAACACTTACGCTCATCAAAAGACTTCACCAAAAGAGTAAAAAGACAACCTACAGACTGGGGGAAAAATTTTGGCTACAACAAATCCAATCAGCGTCTAATCTCTAAAATCTACAACATACTGTAAAACCTCAACAACAAAAAGACAAATAACCCAATTAAAAAATGGGCAAAGGATATGAACTGGAACTTCGCCAAAGAAGATTTTCAGGCGGCTAACAGACACATGAAGAAATGCTCATGATCATTAGCCATTAGAGAAATGAAGATCAAACTACAATGAGATATCGTCTCACCCCAACAAGGCTAGCATTCATCCAAAAAACACAAAATAATAAATGCTGGAGAAGTTGTGGAGAGACTGGAACACTTATATACTGTTGGTGGGAATGTAAAATGGTACAACCACTTTGGAAATCAATTTGGCGCTTCCTTAAAAAGCTAGAAATAGAAGTACCATACAATCCAGCTATCCTGCTCCTTCGAATATACCCTAGAGAAATAAGAGCCGTCTCAAGAATAGATATATGCACACCCATGTTCATTGCAGCACTGTTCACAACAGCAAAAAGAGGGAAACAACCTAGGTGCCCATCAACTGACGAATGGATAGACAAATTATGGTATAGCCACACAATGGAATACTATGCAACGATAAAGAACAACGATGAAGCCGTGAAACGTAACAGAGGAAGCCGGAGGTCATTATGCTAAGTGAATTTAGTCAGTCACAGGAAGGACAAATACTGTATAAGACCACTATTACAAGAACTCAAGACAAGGTTTAAACACAGAAGAAAACATTCTTTGATGGTTACAAGGGTGGGAAGGAAGGGTGAGGGTTATTTACTAACTAGATAGTAGATAAGAATTATCTTAGGTGAAGGGAAGAACAGCACACACTATAGGGGAAGTCAGCACAACTGAACTAAACCAAACCTAAGAAGTTTCCTGAATACAATCAAACACTTTGACGGACAGAGTAGCAGGGGTAGGAGTCTGGGGACCATGCTTTCAGGGGACATCTAGGACAAGTGGCATAACAAAGCTTATTAGGAAAATGTTCTGCATCCTACTTTGGTGAGTGGTGTCTGGGGTCTTAACAGCTTGCAAACGGCCATCTAAGATGCATCAATTGGTCCCAACCTCCTGGACTAAAGGAGAATGAAGAACACCAAAGACACAAGGAAAGTATTAGCCCAAGAGACAGAAAGGGCCACATAAACCAGAGACTTCATCAGCCTGAGACCAGAAGAACTAGATGGTACCCGGCTACCACCAATGACAGCCCTGACAGGGAACACAACAGAGAGCCCCAGATGTAGCAGGAGAAAGGTGGGGTGCAGAACTCAAATGCTAGTAAGAAGACCAGACTTAATGGTCTGAATGAGACTGGAGGAACCCTGGAAAGCATGGCTCCTGGATTCTCTATCAGCCCAGAACTAAAACAATTTCCAAGGCCAACTCTTCAGACAGGGATTTGACTGGACTGTGGAACATAAAGTGATACTCGTGAGGAGAGTGCCCCTTAGCTCAAGTAGATACAAGGGAGTAAACGGGCAGCTTCTGTCCGGAGGTGAGATGGGAAGGCAGAGAGGGTTAGGAGCTGGTTGAAAGGACATGGGGAAACAGGGGTGGAAAGGAGGAGTGTACTGTCACAGTATGGGGAGAGCAATTAGGGTCACATAACAATGTATAAATTTTTGTATGGGAAAAAATAAAATTAAAAAAAAGAGAGCACACTGAAGTACAGCCAAATACAGAATTAATTTATTTTTCATAAACAGCTTTGAAGATTATAATAAAAAGTATTTGCAAAGATAATCATACCCAAGGGAAATATTCTAACAGAGAAATAGTCCAGAAAGGAAGAACATTAATGCAGGTGTTAAAATGGAGCAGATACTGTCATGTTATTTGTCAATTTTCTCATTAAATTGTAGACAGTTGAGAAATAAAAGACCTTGAAAAGTTGTCAACTGACAAAAAGAAAAAAAAAAGAGATGTTTTAAGGCAGCTTTGTCCAATGCAATACATCCTTTGATTTCCTGACTATTGCTTCCATGGGCGCTGACTGTGGATACAAGTAAAATGAAATCCTTGACAACTTCAATCTCTTCTCCATTTATCATGATGTTCTTTATGTTAAGGTATAATCCATACTTAAGGCTGTAGTCGCTGTTCATCAGTAAGCGCTTCAAGTTCTCTTCACTTTCAGCAAGCAAGGCTGTATCATCTGCGTATCGCAGGTTGTTAATGAGTCTTGACCACCAATCCTGATGCCTCGTTCTTCTTCATATAGTCCAGTTTCTCAGATTATTTGCTCAGCATACAGACTGAATAAGTATGGTGAAAGGATACAACCCTGATACACACCTTTCCTGATTTTAAACCACATAGTATCCCCTTCTGTCAAATGACTGCCCTTTGGTCTAAGTACAGGTTCCTCATGAGCACAATTAAGTGTTCTGGAGTTCCCATTCTTTGCAGTGTTATTCATAATTTGTTATGATCCACACAATTGAATGCCTCTGCATAGGCAATAAAACACAGGTGAACATCTTTCTGATATTCTCTGCTTTCAGCCAAAATCCGTCTGACATCAGCAATGATATCCCTGGTTCCGGCTCCTCTTCTGAATCCAGCTTGAATTTCTGGCAGTTCCTTGACAATGTACTGTTGCAAGGTATTTTTGAAGTATCTTAAAGCTAATTTTACTTGCATGTGGTCATAATGGCATTGTTTGGTATTTCCACATTCCCTTCGGTCACCTTTCTTTGGAATGGACACAAATATGAATCTTTTCCAGTCGGCTGACCAGGTAGCTGTCTTCCAAATTTCTTGGCATAGACGAGTGTATGCTTCCAGTGCTTCATCTGTTTGTTGAAACATCTCAACTGGTACTCCATCAATTCCTGAAGCCTTATTTTTCGCTTCAGTGTAGCTTTGACTTCCTCCTTCAGTATCATCAGTTCTTGATCATATGCTACCTCCTGAAATAACTGAATGTCAACCAATTCTTTTTGGTACAGTGACTCTATATTTCTTTCATCTTCTTTTGATGCTTCCTGCATCGTTCAATATTCTGCCCAGAGAATCCTTCAATACTGCAACTCAAAGCTTGAATTTTTTCTTCATTCTTTCAGCTTGAGAAATACTGAACGTGTTCTTTCCGTTTGGTTTTCTAACTTTGTTTAGGTCTTTGCATATTTCATTATAATACTTTACTTTGTCTTCTCGAGCCACCCTTTGAAATCTTCTGTTCAGCTCTCTTACTTCATCATTTCTTCCATTCCCTTCAGCTACTCTGCACTCAAGAGCAAGTTTCAGAGTCTCCTGACATCCACGTTGGTCTTTTCTTTCTTTCCTGTCTTTTTAATGACCTTTTGCTTTTTCATGTATGATGTCCTTGATGTCGTCCCACAACTCGTCTAGTCTTTGGTCACTAGTGTTCAATGCATGAAATCTATTCTTGAGATGGTCTCTAAACTCAAGTGGAATATACTCAAGGTTGTACTTTATAATGTTCCACTGCTTTTCATAAGGTTTTCATTTGCCAACTTTTTCAGAAGTAGATCACCAAGTCCTTCCTCCCAGTCTGTCTTAGTCTGGAAGCTCCACTGAAACCTGTCCATCATGAGTGACCCTGCTGGCATTTCAAATATCAGTGGCATAGCTTACAGCACCCAACAAGCCTCCACAGTACGACAAACTGACAAGTGGTGGAAGGATAGTCAGAGCTAAAGGATGGTAAATTGAAGCTTCTAAAACTGATGAAGAATAATTACCAATTCAAACAGCTGTGAGGAGATGGACAAGCAAAAAAGTAGTTCTATAGAGAATAGTCGTGAACTATCCACTATCATCCTTCGTTTATTAATGTGACTTACAAGGTAGCTTTAATTAATGACAGATACAGTCTCGTAAGTATTAACACACAGAAATTATACCATCAAAAGTGAAAACTACACAACCGATAAAACAACAAACATCCCAAAATAAATAGTTACTTACGCCCAAAAATCTTCAACAGTATCAAACTTAGAGATGAGCCGAAGGTTTGCTTGCCAAGTTTTGCTTTTATCATTTTTAAAAAACCAGAGTGCCCATCTGAAAAAAAAAAAAGTGTCAAAAAATAGTTGTGTTACAGTGGTGAATGAGTAGGTTCTTGATTTCTTTCATTTAAAAAGTATGGATTTTGTGCCTACTACACATAAGAGATGTTCTGCAGACGCACAAAAGCTCATCCCTCAGTGGAATTCACAGAAATGCAGTAGAGAGATGATTACAGTGTATTAAATGCTATAACAGAGAATAATCAAAGATAGGTTACTTAATTTAAGAAAGCAAAGCAGAGGCACTTAACCAGATAAGAAGATGAGGAACAGGTAAGCTGAGCTTTCAGAGCAATAAAAAGGTAGTCGAGTTAAGAGGGAGAGATGGGAATGTTAAACAGGGGGAAACCATTAAATGTGATTCTATGTTTACTCAAACCTTCAAATGGGAGAGTAATAAAATTCAATAAAGGGATTCACTGAGTAATGCTGCCACAGTTAGATTCTGAAAAGACATATGACAATTTCTAGATATCTGTATATACTTCTGTTAGATTTTTTATTCTAATACTTCAAAGATAAACTCATATAATATCATCAGTTAGACTTAAATGTTATCATCCCAAGATATCTTTACTAGAATTAAGCTCAACATTCTCTAAATTACTATTCCAAAGGTATGTTAATGGGAAATTCCATTTTCTTATTGATAAAGATGCTGTCTAAAGACATTTCCAAGTGGACACATATTTCATAACTTTATGATTAATGTCACCCAGTTAGAGATAAGGAGATGCATTTCAATATCTACTTGATAATCTGTCTGCATTTGCCAACCATTATATATACATTGCCAAAAAAAAAAGGAAAAGAGGGAGAACTATTAAAACAAAATCAAGTAGCATATTCTGAATTTTCAAAAATAACTCAGTCATTTTATAAAAAACTGCAACCATCAATTAAACAGTAAAAATTTGTCCTATGCTAATAACTGAGTGACTGAGGAAAAATGTTTGTACAAAGATCTGAATTTTGGAAAATCTGGAAATAGTCCAAATCCCTGTCAACAAAGAATTATTTAACTCAGTATTCTCAAAGTATGGTTTGCATACCCCAAGATCCTTTCAGGAGCTCTGAGAGGTAAAAACTATTTATATAACAGTGCAAAGACATTACTTTATTTTTAACTCTGTTGACATTCACACTAATGGTAAAAAAGTAATGGTGGGTAAATCTGTTGGTGCCTTAGGAAGAAACAAGAAAGGGGCACCAAAGTAAACTAGTAGTCGCTGTATCCTTTACCATCAGTAACTTTCAGATAACACATCAGTTTCACATAAGAATGCCCCTGGCGGGAAAATGAAGAAAACAGGATACACGGAAAAGATCAGTCCAAAGGACTAATGGACTACAGCTACCAAGGCCTCCTCCAGACTGAGTCCAGTACAGCTAGATGGTGCCCAGCTACCACCACTGACTGCTCTGACTGGGATCACAACAGAAGGTTCTGGACAGAGCTGGAGAAGGATGCAGAACAAAATTCTAACACACACAAAAAAAAGACTTGATTTACTGGCCCGAAAGAGACTGGAGAAACGCCGAGAGTATGGCCCCCAGACACCCTTTTAGCTCAGTGGTGAAGTCACTTCCACGGTTCACCATTCAGCCGGGGACTGGACAGCCCCATAAAACAAAATGGGACTAATGAGGCACAGCACTCCAGGGACAAGGACTAGAAGGCAGAAAGGCACAGGAATGCTGGTGATAGGGAACCCAAAGTTGAGTAAGGAAGTGTGGACATGTAGTGGGGTTGTTAACCATTGTCATAGGGCAACATGTGTACTAACTGTTCAATGAGAAACTATTTTGTTCTGTAAACCTTCATCTAAAGTGAGAATAGCAGCACAATTGGAAGAATGTAATCGATGTCACCGAACTGTGCATGTAGAAATTTCTGAAATTGTTTATCTTCGGCTATGTATATTTTCACCAAAAAAAAAAGGTTGAAAACAGAGAGGGTGGACATGTCTTGGGGTTGTTAACCAATGTCATAAAACAATATGTGTACTGACTAATGAGAAACTATTTGTTCTGTAAATCTTCACCTGAAGTACAATTGAAAAAAAAGAAGCAGTCAAATTATTAGTATCATTACATTTCAATCATGTGCCCAAGTCTTTTTCATATTCTGCATGAAAAATACTTCTACTGCTATAAATTCCAATATACAATAGTTATACAAATTTTTGAATTGCGAAGGGGAACCAGCGGCTTTTTTTATGGATCATTTTTACTTGAAAGAATGATTGATAATCCAAGGCTATTTACTGAAAAATGAACTAAGTAAGCCTATTGCCTATCAGAAGAAAATCAGAATTTTGGTAGGTCTGCATTTGCCATGGTGAGCTTGACAGCGTCCTAATAGTTAAAAAATCCCTGATGAATTTAGTGGTAATATTAATGAATGTTATTTCTTGATATTATATAATGATCTCTTTCAACATTTGAAAGATCAGCGTAATTCACTGAAACAGTATTTTCCAAATGACCAATGTATGTTACAAAATCATGCATGGGTAAAAGACCCATTCCAAATATAAGATAGGCTGACAAATTTTAACGTAACAAAGGAGGAAAACGTTTGGGATATAGTTTCAGATTCCACAATGCAATTACTCTTTAAGAAACTGGAGAATATCCATAATTATTTTAAAAGGCTATTAAAAAATTCTCCATTTTCCAACTGCATTATCTGTATGATGTCAGATTTTCTTCTCATATTTCACCAAAACAACATATCACCAGACTGAATGGAAAAGTAGCTCTGAAATCCAAAATCTAGCTGGATTTCTATTAAGCCTAGAACTTAAAAAGATTTGTAAAACTGGAAATGATGTCCTCTTCTAACTATAGGTATATATATATGTCTTTTTCTGCTTAAGAAAAATTTTTTCATGAAAAATGTTATTTATATTAACAGATAGTGGATTTTTAAATATGTAAATAATCTTTTTAAATTCTCAGTTTATTTTCTAATATAGTAAACAGTGATAGATAAAATCCATATAAAGCTCTGAAGTTCTTAATTTTTAAGAGTGTAAAGGGGTTGTGACACCAAAAGTCTGAGAACAGCTGATGTAAATAAAATATAGTATATCCATACAAGAGAATACTATGCGATTTACTGGTCGGATGGAGACTGGAGAAATCCCTGAGAGTATGGCCCTCCCCAGAAGCCCATTTAACTCAGTACTGAAGTCACCCCTGAGGTTCACCCTTCAACCAAAGATTAGACAGACCCATAAAACAAACAATAATACACGTAGCTCAATCATGTATACGAGACTAAATGGGCTCACCAGCCCAGGGGCAAAGATGAGAAAGCAAGAGGGGACAGAAAAGCTGGACGAATGGATACAGAGAACCCAGGGTCAAGAAGGGGAGAGTGCTGACACATAGGATTGGCAACCAATGTCACAAAACATTAAACAATTGACGAAAAACTAATTTGCTCTGCAAACTTTCACCTAAAGCACAATAAAAATAAAATAAAAAATAATTCTTTTTTTTCTTGGTTCTGAGATTCTGCCCATGGAAGGAAAAAAAAAGGTAATTGTGGAGGTAAAGTTTTCCTAAAAATGACATGAAACCCAGCAGCCATGGAAGAAAAGGCATATTTCACTACTGGAAAATTTAAAACCTCTAAAAAGTATATAATTCCATAAACAATATTAAAAGACAAATGATTTGGATAACCTATCTGAAACATAACCCCTCTTTGGGTGGGCCAGCAAAAACAAACAAAAGTTGCCATCCAGTTGATTCTGACTCACAGTGACCCCAAGAGAACAGAACTGTGCTCCACAGGGTTTTCAATGGCTGATTTTTTAGAAGTAGATCACCACGTCTTCCTTCTGAGGCACCTCCGGGTGGTATGAATCTCCAACCGTTCAGTTAGCAGCTGAGTGAGTTAATCGTTTGGAACACCCAGCATCCCCAACAGATAATGATTGGAAATAGACTTGAAAAAGTAACCCAAAAACATGGACAAAAGAACTGAATACTCTTCACAGAAAAAAAAAAAAAAAAAAAGAATTATTAATATAAAATGTTTTAAAACCTCAATAAAAGAAATGCAAACTAAGACCAGTAAGACATTATTTTTGCCAATCAAATTGGGACTGATCAGATAGGCAATAATTTAAAAAAGACTGATGATAATGGTCAGCAAGGATGTGGTGAAGAAGGATATCTACAAAAATTGTTAAAGGGTAGTCTTTGATCCAGAAAGTCTGAAACTTACCCTATAAATATATTCACATAGTGCACAAATAATAAGGATGCATAATGCAGCATTATTTGATAATATGAAAAAAGCTATACACTCATTAATGTAAGCTACTAAAATTCATGAGTACATTTGTATAATACTATGCAGTATAATACTATATGCAGTACTTGAAAATAATGAGGCAAAATCTGCATATAGAAACAAAAGTCAATAGTTTGGTCATTTTGTATAATATATATACACAAATTTAAAATTTCTGGAAGAATACAAACTAAATATAACATTGACTACATTGAGGAGTAAAGACAAAATCGGAGAGGGTATTTCAGGGAAGTAGAGAACTTTTACCTTATATACTGTGTACCCTATTCATTAAATCTTTCTTATAGTTCTTACAGTGTTCCCTGATGAGGACACTTTTCAGGAATCCCTTCTCAGAAGATTCATTAACCTTTTTGTTGACTACTCTGTCGGTCTTAAAAGAAACCATTTTCTGCTGGAGAGGTTGTGGGGAGATGGAACACTTATACACTGTTGGTGGGAATGTAAAAGGGTACAATCACTTTGGAAATCGATCTGGTGCTTCTTAAAAAGCTAGAAATAGAAGTACCATACGATCCAGCTATCCCGCTCCTTGGAATATACCCTAGAGAAATAAGAGCCATCACACGAATAGATATATGCAGACCTATGTTCACCGCAGCACTGTTCACAACAGCAAAAAGATGGAAACAACCTAGGTGCCCATCAACTGACGAATGGATAGACAAATTATGGTATATCCACACAATGGAATACCATGCAATGATAAAGAACAACAATGAAGCCGTGAAACATAACATGGAGGAAGCTGGAGGTCATTATGCTAAGTGAATTTAGTCAGTCACAGAAGGACAAATATTGTATAAGACCACTATTACAAGAACTCAAGACAAGGTTTAAACACAGAAGAAAACATTCTTTGATGGTTACGAGGGTGGGAAGGGAGGGTGAGGGTTATTTACTAACTAGATAGTAGATAAGAATTATCTTAGGTGAAGGGAAGAACAGCACACACTACAGGGGAAGTCAGCACAACTGAACTAAACCAAACCTAAGAAGTTTCCTGAATACAATCAAACACTTTGAGGAACAGAGTAGCAGGGGACCATGCTTTCAGGGGACATCTAGGACAAGTGGCATAACAAAGCTTATTAGGAAAATGTTCTGCATCCTACTTTGGTGAGTGGTGTCTGGGGTCTTAACAGCTTGCAAGCGGCCATCTAAGATGCATCAATTGGTCCCAACCTCCTGGACTAAAGAAGAATGAAGAACACCAAAGACACAAGGAAAGTATTAGCCCAAGAGACAGAAAGGGCCGTACAAACCAGAGACTTCCATCAGCCTGAGACCACAAGAACTAGATGGTGCCCAGCTACCACCAATGACAGCCCTGACAGGGAACACAACAGAGAGTCCTGGATGGAGAGGAGAAAGGTAGGGTGCAGAACTCAAATGCTAGTAAGAAGACCAGACTTAATGGTCTGAATGAGACTGGAGGAACCCTGGAAAGCATGGCCCGTGGATACTCTATCAACCCAGAACTACAACAATTTCCAAGGCCAACTCTTCAGACAGGGATTGGACTGGACAGTGGGACATAAAGTGATACTCATGAGGAGTGTGCCTCTTAGCTCAAGGAGATACAAGAGACTAACGGGCAGCTTCTGTCTGGAGGTGTGATGGGAAGGCACAGAGGGTTAGGAGCTGGTTGAATGGACATGAGGAATCAGGAGTGGAAAGGAGGAGTGTGCTTCACAATATGGGGAGAGCAATTAGGGTCACATAACAATGTATGTATAAATTTTTGTATGGGGAAAAAATTTTTAAAAAAAAGAAACTATTTTCTTGGCTTTCAGGAACACCACTCTCTCCTAGTTTATATGTTTCTATCATTCACAGGCATTCTTCAATATAAACTTCCTAAATGCTGCTGTCCCAGGCCTCTGTCCTGTGTCAACTTCACTTTTAAGAGAAGTCTCATTCACTACTGTGGCTTTGAATACCACCAATATACTCACGACTTTCAAACCAATCTCTTCCCCAGTTCTCCTTTCTAAGCTCAAGACTCACATCCAACTGCTTGCTACACATGGGTCATCCAAGTGAAAATACAATCCTCAATCTTCGTATCTAAAACTAGCATCCAACGTTTCCCTCCAAACCTATTCTATAACCATTTACCTCATGCCTAACTCAGAATACTTAGGTTTCACCTCTGATACTCTGCCCTTCACATTCATCACCAAATTAAGGAGGGAGTCATTTCTTCCTCCTAAATATCTCTGAACTTTCTTTTCTCTACTACTACTATCACCACTTTAGTTCAGATCACCATCATCCTCTGCCTAGAATACTCAAAAAGCCTCCAAACTATTCCCTCTGATTCCAATCCATTCTCCACGTTCAGAATGATCATTCTAAACTAAAAACTAAAATCCCTTCATTAATATAGAACTCTTCAAAGGCTCTACATTCCGTCATGAATATGGCTCAAACTCCGACCAGGCATAACTTCCACCCTCATTTCTATACCATAATCTTCCTCTCACCATTCTCCCTCTATTTCCTATAACCTATGAGCTGGAATTGACAACAGCAACAGGTCTGGTTTTTTGTATGGTCTTTACGAGGAGCCCTGGTGATGAAATGGTTAAGGGCTTGGCTGCGAACAGACAGGTAGGAGGTTTGAACTCATCCAGCCACTCTGGAGGAGAAAAGACTTGGCAATCTGCTCTCATAAAGGTTACAGCCTGGGAAACCCTATGGGGCAGTTCTACTTTGTCATATAGGGTTGCTCTGAGTCAGAATCAACTTGATGGCACACAACAACAACATGGTTCTTACATATTGAACCATGGAGTCTCATAACACTCCATACTTTACTCTCCCCTTTGAAAACATGAAATGCTCTCCTACACTTTATCACTCACCTAGTTAATCCACACCTGTCCTTCAGAGTCCAGCTTAGCCCTTATGTCTTCCAGGAAACCTGCCCTGGCATCGAACTCTCTGAGCACCACCTCTTCTATGACCTTAACTGGTTTAAGTACTTCTTCTCTAAGTACATCATGCACTTTTTATTTAACTGTCTCTCACATCTGCGTGTGAGCTCTTTTTAAGGCCCAGTCTATATCTTTGGTGACTACTGTGTTCCCAGCACCTGGCATAGCAACTGGTAAAGCAGGTGCTCACAGACATACAGATTATGCGTGCTACATAAAGAAGAATTAAGTCAGTTGAAATTCAAACAAGCCAGTGACTCATTTATGCTTTAAAGTATAAATACCAAAAATTCTTAAAGACTTTTTTACCCCTATACTAATAGTCGGAGCCCTGGCGGCACAGTGGTTAAGAGCTATCTATGACTGCTAACCAAAAGGTCAGCAGCTGAAATCCATCAACTGCTCCCTGAAAATGCTATGGAGCAGTTCTATTCTGTCCTATATGGTCACTATGAGTCAGAATCAACTCGATGGCAAGGGGTTATAGTAATAATCAAAGGGAATGACATTTTACTGACTTGTTAACATGTTAAGGTAGGGCAAAAAGGCTTACCTGTTCTGTAGTGGATGTTTAATATAGTGTTCTGGGTTAGCAATCTCCTGATTAGATTCGGTTTTCTCTTCTTCTGTAGACAGGGGATTAGGAGTAGGGCTGGTTTCCTAGTAAAAAATAATAAAACATTACTTAACACAACTATGACAACAATAAATAAAGCTAAACCAATAAGCCGGTATTATCTTTTTAAGGGGAAGGAATTAGAGGACAGTCATTACACAAAATAGACCACAGACTTACCTCTATGAAAGGTACCACATTCACCATTCTAGCATGTGTCTTTAAGAGCAAAGGGTTTCTCAAATTTATATTCTTTTATATACGTATGTGTATATATATGAATATATATGTGTATATACACACTTAGAGAAATATAGGTAACTTCCCACTTGTACATTTTTTATATCAGAAAGATAGTCATAGATCATACAACAAAGTTGGAAACATCAGCTTGCTTTCTTATTAAAGTACCGTTTATGGTATCAGAGAGCAACAACAACAAAAAAAAGTACGACTAAAATTTGAAGAGTATATTAACTATATATAGTGATAGCCAGAAAAGCTTTGCAAAACGATCAAGCCAATGCCTTCATGTCATATTATTTATTTACCCTATGGTAACGTGAAAGCTCAGCAACTTTTGTTATTTTCAATTGTCCCTAAGCAAGAAGCTAGGTACTGGCTTGAACCTAAATCTTCTTTTACGCAAGGCATAAAGTAATATTTTCATCTAAAAATGTCAGAATATAAGGAATCTGGGAATAACAATTTAAGACAGGTGGTCATCATATTCCTCCATGTAGCTCTTCACACTATTATTAAACTAGTTTCAAGAAAACAACATAGACAAGGACAACCATCAAAAGCTTTAACAAAAGTGATGGCACTGCAACAAGAAGTTGGTACCAGATTGAAAATGAACCAACAAAATACTCAGAGATGTTTGCATAAAAAGTAAATCGAAGTGTACGATCTAAAAGGACTCGGAACAGATAGGTTAAAATGAATGATAGCAATCAATACTATTTTCTCTTATGAACATGTGACATAACATTCAGGAACTTCTTTTTACTAGTCTATAAAGTCACACATGGTGGGGGCAGGCAGGGGGATTCACAATAGTCTTGATTCTGCTCACAATTTTATTGCCAATGTCTATCACAGTGCTTAATAAGAATTTATTATTTGCTCAATTAATTGAATAAATTTAAATGACTACATAGTTAATACCCTACACACAGTAGTCTATGCCAAGAGCCCCGGTGGCACAGTGGTTAAGAGCTCAACTGCTAACCAAAAGGTTGGCAGTTCGAATCCACCAGCTGTTCCTTGGAAACTGTACAGGGATCCTGTAGGATCACTATGAGTCAGAATCAACTCCACTGCAAGGGTCTTGTTTAGTCTATGCCTTAAAATCACCAATTATTTTTGCCAGCTTTTTTCTATCACAGTCAATTTAAGTCTTCAAACAAATAATTAATCAATGCCATTTCTTACCTAGCTAGCTTAAAATTAATGACGGTCTCCAGAACAGAGTGGCAGTCTCAATGGATAGCGAAAACAGAGAACAGAGTTTGGGATTGACAAGGCAGGTAGGCTTTCAGAAACAGGGTACCAGAGAAAAGTGAGATGCAAAGGGAGCCCCAAAGTTCTATGTAAAACTCCCCCCACAGGTCCTTGGCTGACTACTAAACTGGCATGTCCAAGCGAGACTGAACAGCTAAGTCAAGACTTCACAGGCTGCACTGCATTAGGGAGACAGAGTTCAGACCCAGCCAGAGTAGGTGAGTGAAAAACTCTCACCTTTCACATAAAATCCTAGAAAGGCCATTCCCCAGGAATAAGGATTATGTCTTTAGGAATAAGGTTTAAGCCCTAGGAGTAAGGGGAAAACTGAAATACAACTACCTAACAAATCCTAAAACTAACCCTTGACAGAATAAAGATAATACACCTATAAATTAAGTGCTTCCAAGACCCAAACTCAATACTCTTTGGTGCAAGATAACACAATCCTGAGCCTCTATAAATACTATTTACAACATCTGCACAATCAAATATGACTATACATGCAACGAATTTAAAAAAAAGGGTGAGTGATAATCAAGGGATTACATAATCCATAAAGGAGACACAGAGATGATCCAGATATGCAGTTAGCAAACAAGCACTTAATGAGAATAATAATTACTATGGTATGTGGGTCTGTGAAGTTGAATATGCCAGTAGAAGACAATCCTCTCTAAAGTTATAAAGTACTGTAAAGTTTCTTGTTTATCTACATTGAGACAAAGGATAAGTAAAATTCACTCATAAATTCAAAATTCTCATTACAAACCACACTTCTACAAAATTTAAACTTTCTACCTGAGCAGCACATAACAGACAACTGAGTAATAACAATATAAATAATAAGTTTCATGAGGTACAAAAATGTCAACCTCTAACTTCTGTACTTTCTTTTTATTAATTATTTAATTCTTTACACTAGCAGAAAGACAGAAGACTTAGTATCAAAAATCTCTGGACACATGAAAAGCAGGTAATCACTTAGGAAAAAAAATCTGTTCAGTTCCTAGAATTTAAAAAAACAGTTCTTTTGGTTTAAAAGTCTTAAGTAATTGATGTTTTAGTATTAACACTAAGAACAGAACACATAGTTTTGGACTTTTTCTATCACTAAAAAAAAAAAAAAAAAAAAGCTACTTATAGGCATGGATATATGAGTCAATAAGCATGCTAACTTAAAATATTTCAATATTCATTTCTAATATTATATAACTAAACATGTTAGATTTTAGACAAATGCTCTGAAATACCCTGGGAAAAAAAAAAAAAAAAAAAAAGATTTGTTAGCCATAGACAATCTTTTCAGCATTTGAAACTTTTTAAAATTTAAATATTTTATTGAACCTTTCTTTTAAGCCTTTTAAATTCCTATCTACAGTTTATTAATCTCATGTTCAAATTTTTAAGCTTACATGATGAATGTGTCTTACCCTCTTAATAAAGCAGAAGTGGTTTTAATAGCCAATTGTTTCCAAGACAGAATACAAAATACGTAAATTCTCTCCCAATATACTCATTCACATGGCATAGACTAACAAAAATATTTAGAAGTCACCTGATGGTGCAAATTACTTGTGAAAGCACTAAAGTTAAAATCCATATATAAATGGACATATTTTCTCAGTAGAAACTTTCTCAGGGATACATTTTGCTATGACCATTTATTTATCTCAACAATCCATTCTTAATCAGCAGCAATTTAAACCAAAAAGCTCAATATTAATAATTCATTCCATAAGCTTCTTGATTTGCAATGATTTTGTAAATTACTGCAAAGGAAAAAATTTTTTGTTTAAGAGACTGTTGTATGGGACATGCTTAATTATAAACTCATCATGTTAATTTCTGAATTTATTGTGACTTATTATTTCATTTGTTATAAAGCCTCTTAAATCTTGGATCCAAATAACCAGGACATTTTTCCTTCCTTATATGTAACTTAAAACAAATATCTATATGGAATGTCATTAAAAGCTTTCAGGCTGATTCTATGGTGATGGTCCCATTCTATGGGGAATCTATGGCATAATCACAATGAGAACTAATGTGCAGAATGATGGCCATTCCATATTAAATTCTTCAGTCAAAAAAGTATGTATGAGCATATGCCATATGAAAACAAACACACTACTGTATTTTGAAAACAACCATGTAAAAACACTTTCACATCACTCAGTTAAACAAACTTCAATTAACTATAAGAAATCTCCAATGTATTCATTATTTGTTTTAATTTGCCAAGTATTTTTAATATGAACTGAATGTGGAAATAAAATATTTTAAGTTATGGACCGCCTCTTAAAATTCTTTGTAAGGCAATTCAACTACTGAGGTATCTGGATTTAGGTATAACCATGAAATAGGCACAGGAGGATTATGTGATACTTAAACACCAATTTCACAAAATTCTCCCTAAAAATTCCAAACAGCTGTTTTAATTAGATATGTTTTAAAAACTGTTTTCATCAATTTTTTTTAATTGTGCAAGACAATCAAACAAGTGAAAGAAACATCATTATTGCTCTGTATGGGAACTAAAATACGGATTTCAAAGAACAAGTTCTACTGTGAAAGATTACAAAGCTGCCATTTTTATGGTTGCTTCCTATAGAGCACAGACAGTAAAAGAGTTGTAAATTTGCGTTCAGTTTAAAAACAAAACCCTTTACTATAAAGATTCTATCACATCCCTCTCCTTACTCCCTCAACTTGATGGTCTTCCCCCATAAGCAAATTTCATTGGAAATTACATCTTAAATATCCATGTTTTACCAATATTTCCAGGTTTAAAATGTTACCTGGACAAAAAAGGAAAGGTTAATTTAACAGATTTTAACTACTCTCAAAGTAAACAAATACATTTTTAACCTAAAATACAACATTACCAGTGGGCAGAATGGTGAAAGCAAAGTTATGGGATAGTGCAGTGTTTGTCTAGAATATGGTAGCCAGTGTGGCTGAAAGAGAGGGTTCATAAAACCAAAGAACTAGAATGGTAGTTGGGAGTGAAACTGTGAAAGGCCTCCAGGGTCAGGCTGAAAGTGTTAACCTTTCATCTTGTGGGCAATGAAAGCCATTAAATGGAAGGTAAACTGATGCCAAGCAAGGAAATAGAAAAGACAACCAGTTCAAGTGCTAGGTTTAATTAAATATGGTTTTGGATATGCTGAGTTTATGATATCCAAATAAAAATGTACAGTATTATAATTTAGCAATCATAGGGCTCAGTAGCGCCTAAAGCAATAGAAGTTGAAAGGAAAGAAAAATAGGGCTGAGCAAGGGTGGGACACGGAAAAAACATGTGCCATCAGTCAGCTTCCATAAAGAGCACAGCCTTGGAAATCCTATGGGGCAGTTCTACTCTTTCCTATAGGGTCTCTATGAGTAGAAATCAACCGGACAGCACACAAGGGTGGGACAAGTCTAACAATTAGATGCAAAGAACTTCAGGTAGCTTTTTACCACATACTGTAAATTACCACATGTATCAGGCATAATACGAACCCTGTGGAACATTTCTAATACTATGAAACTAAACAGTTCCCAGATGTAGCATCGTTTTTGTGGGGTTTTCTCTAATAAAGGACTAAATTTTAGATTCTTCCTCCTGACCATGTTCAAAATCTACATTGCTTATATTTCAAAACCATGGTGTCTCTTCCCATGATTTTGAACATTCAAGATTTCTCACCAATTCTCAATCCAAACACACATACAATCTATATCCTCTGGAAATAATAAGCCTTCCATTCAGGAAACCCAATTTGTGTCCTCCACTACACCAACACGTACTTACTCCTAACAACTTCTAGGCTTTTTATTTTCCCCCAACTATGAAGACATCACCTATCCATTAATTTAAAGTATGCAATAGTTGACCAGTTATTAATAATGGTTTATAGCAACTCAAAATGTGGTCCACAGACTGCTACTACTGGTCCACAAACTGGTTACTGGTGCACAATGAGATAAATACAGAAATGGAAAGTAAACATTTAGAAACTTTTATACCAACGTCCCACGGCAATGGGTTTGGGTTTTTTACACCAATGTGCCAGTAATTTTATATCTGTTGAAACTGATAACAAATCCAGGCTTACATTTTATACATATTTTTTATCTTATTTCTCTAGTAATCCACTTTTTATCATTTTTCAAAAATACTGGATTGGAGTTTTTTTATTTTACTGTTGTACTTAAAGTTTACAATTCAAGTTGGTCTCTCACACAAAAATTTATACATACATTCTTATGTGACTCTAATTGCTCTTCCTATACTGTGACAGCACATTCCTCCTTTCCACCCCTGATTCCCCACATCCATTCAACCAGCTCCTGACCCTCTCTGCCTTCCCATCTCACCTCCGGACAGAAACTGCCCGTTTAGTCTCCTGTATCTACTTGAGCTAAGAGGCACATTCCTCACAACATCACTTTATGCCCTACACTCCAGTCCAATCTCTCTCTGAAAAGTTGGCCTCGGCCAAAAGCATCACTTTGTCACAGTCCAGTCTAATCTCTGAATGAAGACTTAGCCGAGGCCAACTCTTCGGACAGAGATTGGACTGGACTATGGGACATACAGTGATGCTCATGAGGAGTGTGCTTCTTAGCTCAAGTAGATACAAGAGACGAAATGGGCAGCTTCTGTCTGGAGGTGAGATGGGAAGACAGAGAGGGTCAGGAGCTGGATGAATAGACATGGAGAATCAGGGGTGGAAAAAAGGAGTGTGCTGTCACAGTATAGAGAGAGCAATTAGAGTCACATAACAAATATACGTACAAGTTTTTGTATGGGGAAAAAATAAAAACTAGATGACGAAGAAAGAGTCGGCCTCTGGAATGGTTTTAGTGCAGCACTGACAGACAGCATGGGGGCCATGCCTTCTCGGGTTGCTCCAGTCTCAGACCACTAAGTCTGGTCTTTTTACTACAATCTGAGTTCTGCGCCCCACTTTTCTCATGCTCCATCAGGGACTCTGTTGTGTTTCCTGTCAGCGTAGCACCATCTAGTTCTTCTGGTCTCAGGCTGATGCAGTATCCGGTTTATGTGGCCCTTTCTGTCTCTTAGGCTAATACTTTCCTTGTAACTTTGGTATTCTTCATTCTCCTTTACTCCAGGTGGGCTGGGACCAATTGATGCATCTTAGATGGCCACTCGCTAGCTTTTAAGACCCCAAGCGCCACTCACCAAAGTAGGATGCAGAACATTTGAATAAACTTTGTTATGCCAATTGTCCTAGATGTCACCTGAATGCACAGTCCCCAGACCCCCGCACCTGATATTCTATTCCTCGAAGTGTTTGGATGTGTTCAGGAAACTTCTTAGCTTTGGTTTACTCCAGTTGTGCTGACTTCTCCGGTAGTGTGTGCTGTCCTTCCCTTCATCTAATTCTTGTCTACTTTCTAGTTAGTGAATACCCCCTCCCTCCCTCCCCACCATCATAACCAGCAAAGGATGTTTTATTCTGTGTTTAAACCTTTTCCTCAGCTCTTTTAATAGTGGTCTTATACAATATTTGTCCTTTTGAGACTGACTAAATTCAGTCAGCATGTCTTCCAGATTCCTCCATGTTTTAAGATGTTTCACAGATTTCATCGTTGTTCTCTATTGCTGCGTAGTATTCCATTGGGTGGATATACCATAACACGTTTATCCATTCATCTGTTGATGGGCACCTAGGTTGGTTCCATCTTTTTGCTATCATGAACAGTGCTGCAACGAACACAGGTGTACATATGTCTATTCATGTTACAGGTGTTATTTCTCTAGGATATACTCCAAGGAGTAGGATAGCTGGATTGTATGGTACATCTATTTCTAGCTTAAAGAAGCGCCAAATTGATTTCCAAAGTGGTTGTACAATTTACATTCCCACCAACAGTGTGTAAGTTTTCCAGTCCCTCCACAACCTCTCCAGCATTTATTATTTTGTATTTTTTGGATGACTGCTAGTCTTGTTGGGGTGAGATGATATCTCATTGTAGTTTTGATCTGCATTTCATTTCTTCACGTGTCCGTTAGCTGCCTGAATATCTTCTTTGTTGAAGTGCCTGTTCATATCCTTTCCCATTTTTAATTGGGTTGTCTTTTTGTTGTTGAGCTTTTGCAGTATCTTGTAGATTTTAGAGATTAGATGCTGATCAGATTTGTCGTAGACAAAAATTTTTTCCCCAGTCTGTATGTTGTCTTTTTACTCTTTTGGTGAAGTCTTTTGATGAGCATAAGTGTTTGATTTTTAGGAGCTCCCATTTATCTAATCTCTCTTCTGGTGCTTGTGCATTGTAACTTATAGTTCATATTGTGTTTATGCCACGTATTAGGGCTCCTAGCATTGTCCCTATTTTTTCTTCCATGATCTTTACCATTTTCGATTTTATATTGAAGTCTTTGATCCATTTTGAGTTAGTTTTTGTGCATGGTGTGAGGTATGGGTCTTCTTTCAGTTCTTTGCAGATAGATATCCAGTTATGCCAGCACCATTTGTTAAAGATACTGTCTTTTCCCCAATTAACGGACTTTGGGCCTTTGTCAAATATCAGCTGCTCACAGGTGGATGAATTTATATTTGGATTCTCAATTCTGTTCCGTTGGTCTATGTATCTGCTGTTGTACCAGTACCAGGCTGTTCTGACAATCATGGCCATATAATAGGTTCTAAAATCAGGTAGTGTGAGGCCTCGCACTTTGTTCTTCTTCGGTAATGCTTTACTTATTTGAGGCTTCTTCCCTTTCCATATGAAGTTGGTGATTTGTTTTCCCATGTCATTAAAAAATATCATTGGAATTTGTATCAGGATTGTGTTGTATCTGTAGATGTAGATATAAAATGTAGAACTGACATTTTCACAATGTTGAGTCTTCCTCTCCATGAGCAACGTATGTCTTTCCACTTATGCAGGTCTCTTTTTGTTTTCCTGCAGTAGTGCCTTGTAGTTTTCATTGTACAGGTCTTTTACATCTCTGGTTAGATTTAGTGCTAAGTATTTTACCTTCCTGGGGTCTACTGTAAATGGTATTGATTTGATTTCCTCTTTGAAGTTCTCTTTGTTGCTGTAGAGGAGTCCAACTGATTTTTGTATGTTTATCCTGTATCCTGATACTTTGCTAAAATCTATTAGTTCCAGTAGTTTTCTTATGGATTCTCTGGGGTTTTCTGTGTATAAGATCATATCATCTGCAAATAGATACCGTTCACTTCTTCCTTACCAACTTGGATGGCTTTTCTTTCTTTTTCAGGACTAACTGCTCTGACTAGGACCTCCAGCACAATGTTGAATAACAGTGGTGATAAAAAGTATCCTTGTCTGGTTCCTGTTCTCAAGGGAAATGCTTTCAGACTCTCTCCATTTAGGATGATACTGTCTGCTGGTTTTTTATAAATGCCCTTTATTATGTTGAGGAATTTCACTTCTATTACTATTTTGCTGAGAGTTTTTATCATGAATAGGTGCTGGACTTTGTCCAATGCCTTTTCTGCATCGACTGATAATATCATGTGGTTCTTGTCTTTTGTCCTTTTTATGTGATGGATTACACTGATTGTTCTTCTAATGTTGAAGAATCCCTGCATACCTAGTATAAATCCCACTTGATCATGGTGAGTTATTTTTTTTGATATGTTGCTGAATACTGGCTAGAATTTTGTTGAGGAATTTTGCGTCAATGTTTATGAAGAATATTGGTCCGTAATTTTTTTTTTTTGTGGTGTCTTTACCTGGTTTTGGTATCAGGGTTATGCTGGCTTCACAGAATGAGTTTGGGAGTATTCCATCCTTTTCTATGCTCTGAAATACCTTTAGTAGTACGGTGTTAACTCTTCTCTGAAAGTTAGGTAGAATTCTCCAGCGAAACCATCTGGGCTATAGCTTTTTTTTTCTTAGGAGTTTTTAAATTACCTTTTCAATCTCTTGTTATGGGTTTATTTAGTTGTTCTACTTCTGTTTGTGTTAGTTTAGGTAAGTAGTGAGTTTCTAGAAATTTGTACATTTCTCTAGGCTTTCAAATTTGTTACAGTACAATTTTTCATAGAATTCTATTATGATTCTTTTAATTTCAGTTGGGGCTGCTGTGATATTACCCATCTCATTTCTTATTTGGGTTATTTGCTTCCTCTCCTGTTTTTCTTTTGTCAGTTTGGCCAATGGTTTATCAATTTTGTTAATCTTTTCCAAGAACCAGCTTTTGGTCTTGTTAACTCAATTGTTTTTCTATTCTCTATTTCATTTAATTCTGCTCTAATTCTTAATATTTCCTTTCTTCTGGCACCCGAGGGCTTCTTTTGCTGCTCTCTTTCTACTTTTTCCAGTTGTAGGGTTAATGTTTTGATTTTGGCCCTTTCTTCTTTTTGGATGTGTGCATTTATTGCTAAAAACTGACCTCTGAGCACTGCGTTTGCTGTGTCCCAAAGGTTCTGGTAGGATGTGTTTTCATTCTCATTTGATTCTATGAATTTATTCCATCCTTAATTTCTTCTCTAATCCAGTAGTTTTTGAGCAAGATGTTATTCAGTTTCCATGTGGGTTTTTTCCTTGCTTCTTCTGTTACCGATTTATACTTTTAGGGCTTTATGGTCAGAAAAGATGCCTTGTAATATGTCTATGCTTTGGATTCTGTTAATGCTTGCTTCATGACCTAATATGTAGTCTATTCCGGAGAATGTTCCATGTGCATTGGAAAAGGAAGTATACTTGGCTGCTGTTAGGTGGAGTGTTCAGTGTATGTCCATGAGATCAAGTTGGCTGATTGTAGCATTTAGATCTTCCATGTCTTTACTGAGCTTCTTTCTGGATGTTCTGTCCTTCACTGATAGTGGTGTGTTGAAGTCTCCTACTAGTATTGTGGAGCTGTCTCTCTCTGTTTTCAATGCTGTTAGAGTTTGTTTTATGTATTCTGGAGACCTGTCATTGGGTGCATAAATATTATGGTCACGTCCTCCTGATGTATTAACCCTTTAATCATTATATAGTGTCCTTTCTTACCTTTTGTGGTGGATTTTACTTTAAAGTCTATTTTGTCAGATTAATATTACCACTCCTGCTCTTTTTTGCATGTTGTTTGCTTGATATATTTTTTTCCCACCCTTTGAGTTTTAGTTTGTTTGGGTCTTTAAGTTTAAGGTATGTCTCTTGTAGGCAGCTTATAGACGGATCGTGTTTTTTCATCCATTCTGTCACTCTCTGTCTCTTTATTGGTGCATTTAGTCCATTTACATTCAGTGTAGTTATTGATAGGTATAAGTTTAGTGCAGTCATTTTGATGTGTGTTATCATTTCTGTGTGTTGTTGATAGTTTTTTTGTTCCACTTAATTTTCTGTGCTGAGTCGTTTTCCTCAATGTATTTTGTTTCCATCTTTTTCATTGTTGTTGATTTTGTATTTGCTGAATCTTTACATTTTTCTTGTTTTTAATTTTATTGTGTAGGACTGTTAGTTTCCTTTGTGGTTACCTTAATATTTACCCCTATTTTTCTAAGTTTATACCATGCTTTTATTTCTTTATATCACTTTGACTTCCTCTCCATATGAAAGGTCTATGTCTACATTTTTTAGTCCCTCTTTTTTGCTTTAACATTGTCATCCTTTACATACTGATATCTCCTGTTTCCTTATTTTCAGTGTTTTTGCTCTGATTTATTTTTTAACTTCCCTATCTGGGTTGGTATCTTGTTGCTCTGTCCTGTGTTCTAGCCTTGGGTTATTATCTGATGTTACTGATTTTCTAACCAGAGACTCCCTTTAGGATTTCTTGTAATTCTAGTTTAGTTTTTGCAAAGTCCCTAAACTTCTATTTATCTGGAAATGCCCTAATTTGGCCATCATATCTGAGACACAGTTTTGCTGGATATATAATTCTTGGCTGGCAATTTTTTTTCTTCAAGGCTTTATATATATTATCCCATTGCCTTCTTGCCTGCATGGTTTCTGTTGAGTAGTTCCAGCTTAGTCTTACTGGCTCTCCTTTCTAGATGACTTTTCATTTATCCCTAGCCACTCTTAAAATTCTCTCTTTATCTTTGGTTTTGGCAAGTTTGATGATAATATGCCTGGGTGACTTTCTTTTGGGATCCACATTATGTGGGGTTCAACAAGCATCTTGGATAGATATCTTCTCATCTTTCACAATATCAGGGAAGTTTTCTGCCAACAAATCTTCAACAATTCTCTCTGTATTCTCCCCACCCCCACCCCATTCTGGTACTCCGATCACTCGTAGGTTATTCCTCTTGATAGTCCCAAAACCTACGTGTTCTAGGGAGCAGGGATACGCTTTCCTCCTGGACACTCAGGGTTGACCATTGGCCGCCTGCCTTGCTCAGCACATGACCCTCTGCTGCATCTGGATGCCTGTGCCTGTCTACGACTGTAAGTGAGAGTCTGCACCACACACTTGGTAGCAGCCGGACTATGAGCACCTAAAGCTGTTGGCTATAAGGACTGGGGGGCACCACTTACTGTTGGCCCCATCGTAGGTGCCTAGGCAGCGTGGGTAGAGCCACCGTCCTCAGATCCCTGATACAGGTATGTGAAGCCCCTCTTAATGGGCAGAGCAGTGTCAAATGTCACCAACCTGCCATGTTACAGGTGAAACAGCTGAAGTTAGACTTCAGGTATATACCCTATACCCTGTTGTACTGTGGTAACGATGGCCTATGCTGTTAAAATGGGCCTACGCAAGTCTCTACAGGGGGAAAGGCACTCAAAGTCTTTGGACCCTTTATGCCTCTGACTAGGCAAAAGAGCTGTGCCTACCCTGAATTCCTGCCTAGGAGAGCTGGCAGATTATTTTTTTCCTGTTTGTTAATTTGTTCCCTCTTCAAGGCCGGGAGAATGACTCAGGGCGCATGACGGGTCCTACTTCCAGCCCAGGCGACTCGGCAATCGCTGAAGCTATCCTGGACCCAGTGCAGAGTGGGAAGCACGGAGGTAATTGGGAGAGAGGTTCTTCCCAAAGCAGGGTGTTTTGATCTGCGTGGTAGGCCAAATGCAAGTACTTATCTTTCACCGATCGAGGACTGCTTCTCACTGATTCTGGATTGCCGAGTAGACTCTGTGCCTCTGGGTCTCTCCCAATGTGGAAAACGCCTCCTGAGCGCTGCTGCTTGCCTCACCACGCAGCACGAGCTGATCCTGCCTGAAGGGCTCCAGCTCCCGCTGGGTCAGGTCTGACAACTCCTCGCTACTTCTGAACCATCTCTCCCTCCCCCTGCCACTCAGTCTGATTCCTCAACTTTGCCTTTGATGTTCAGGGCTCCTAGACTGTTACACATAATTGACTCACTTGTTTTTTCAGGTCTTTGTTGTAAAAGGGACCACCAGAAGCATCTGACTACTCTGCCATCTTGGCCTTGCATGGATTGAAAATTTTTTGAAACTGAATTTTCGACACAGAAAGTATGAGAAGCATTGGTTCACACCAGACACTCTAGAACAATGTTACTCAGGTTGGAATCTCAGCTCTGCCATTCACAGGTTGATAATTTTGGGAAAGCAACTTAACCTCTCTGGGTATGGTGTAGTGAATTACTTAATATGGCTCTTTTAGCCATGCATGGTCTTGTAACTCCTACAGAGTGATGGTGCGGAAGCATGCAAATAAGGTGCATAGAACCTTAACCAGGGGACTAGTCAGATTTGCCATCCTACTAGGCTTAAAATGAGCCATCCCAGAGGCAGGAAAAGGGGGACCTCGCTACCATCAAAAAGGACTAGCCAGGAATGGAGTGCATCCTTTGGACCAGGGGTCCCTGCACTGAGAAGCTCCTAGACTCAGGAGACAGAGGGATAAAGCTGTAGCATGAGACAGCAAGAAGTAGAAGCAGATCTACATTCTACCTTGGTGAGTAGTGTCTGGGGTCTTAAAAGCCTATGAGCGGCCATCTAAGATACTCCACTGGTCTCACCCCTTCTGGAGCAAGGGAGAATGAAGACAACAGGATACAAGGAAAAGATTAGTCCAAAGGACTAACTGTCCACAGCTACCAAGGCGTCCACCGGACTGAGTCCAGTACAGCTAGACGGTGCCCGGCTACCACCACTGACTGCTCTGACCAGGATCACAACAGAGGGTTCTGGACAGAGCTGGAGAAGGATGTAGAGCATAATTCTAACTCACAAAAAAAAGACCAGATTTACTGGCCTAAAGGAGACTGGAGAAACCTCGAGATTATGGCCCCAGACACCCTTTTGGCTCAGTGGTGAAGTTACCTCCGAGGTTCACTGTTCAGCCTGGGAGTGGACAGCCCCGTAAAACCAAATGAGACTAACGAGATACAGGAGTCCAGTGACAAGGGCCAGAAGGCAGAAGAGGACAAGGAAGCTGGTGATAGGGAACCCAAGGTTGAGTAAGGATATTGTTGATGTGTTGTGAGATTGTTAACCATTGTCACAGGGCAACATTTGTAGTAACTGTTAAATGAGAAACTATTTTGTTCGGTAAGCCTTCATCTTAAGTGAGAATAACAGCACAATTGGAAGAGCGTAGTCAATGTCACTGAACTGTGTATGCAGAAATTTTGGAATGGTGTATCTTTGGCTATGTGTATTTTCACCAAAAAAAAAAAAAGGTTGAGAAGTTAGAGGGTTAATATGTTGTGGGGTTGTTAACCAATGTCATAAAACAACATGTGTACTACTGTTTGAGGAGAAACTATTTGTTCTGTAGGCCTTTACCTGAAGTACAATAAAATAAAATTAAAAAAAAAAAAAAAAGTAGCAGCAGCAGAGAAATTGTGACAGCAGAACCAGGAGATGGCACAGTGGGCTTCACCGCCCACGGAGCATGGCAGCTATAGTAGGTATGCCAATCCAATGAGCAAAAGAGCTGAGAGCCTTCAGGCAGGAGGCTTCTGGCAGAGTAGGGTGCCTCTAGGCACTTATTGGGAGAGATAAAGAGTTTTGGAACACTTGCCCAAGCACATTAGAAGCCAGGTCGAGTGGAGCCGAGGGCCAAGGGCCAAAGACAGAGAGAGGCCTGTCCTGAGGGGGACTTGAGGAGCCTGAGAGCTGTCCTGCACTGAAGGGAGACTTGGCCAACATGCTTTCTGATCCTCATCTTGAGTTGTAACCTGTTACTTCCTTAATAAATCCCATAACCTGAGTATGGTCTGTGAGTTATGTGTAGCCACTGCAATGAATTATCAAACCCAGCAGGTAGTAGAGAGTGCCATAGGAGGGATGGCTGGTGTCAGAACTAGTAAAAAGGTTGGAGAGTGGAGATGTCTGATCTCCACTTCATAGGCATCAGTCCCGGCCTGATGCTGATGATTCTCCCCACTTGTGAAGTTAGAGGTCAGACCCTGCCACACTACCATTTTCATACTGGGCCTCAGTTTCTTCATGTGTAAAATGGGCATCATAGCATTTACTTCACAGGATTGTTGTGAAGATTAAATGAATAAATGCAAAGTACATAAAACTGTGTCTAGCACATGGCAAGCACAAAATAAATGGCTTTAAAAAGAGTGGCTAAACACTAATTGTATGGTTGCTTGGCTTCCCATTCAGAAAATATTTATTCAAGGCATACTGTATGGCCAGACACTATGCTAGGTATGCCATTTGACTCTGTGAACAACTTTTTACCCCACAATTTGTTATAAACAACCCTACCCTGTATTCCCTAAATTATTTCTATCTGATGTTATTAGATATAAGGTATAGGAATCACTTCTTTCCCCTAGAGCTGTAACCTATGGGAATACAAAGTCATTTTGAATCAACATTCAAGTGGGGAAGCCCACTTACCCTACTTCTAAAGGTCCTCACAGATATCACATTTTCTCTTTTCTGTACTAAAAGCATCAGCTAGTGTAACAGCAGTCCTGCTCCCCGTACTTTTGGCCTCAAAGAATTAATGAATGGCTAGAATGTGACAGTAAACTGAATTGTTACCAAGGAATGGCATAAGGGGCACTGAAATAAAGTAGATTAAACAGGCGCAGGAAATAAATCAATTCTTCATAAGGCACATTTATCCACACACCATTCTCTGTGGTTACAAATAATGCTGCGACTGGCAATCTTTTTACACCAGACTGTGACTTCATTACCACAGTTTTCCTCTGACAAACATCAAAAGAAAAACTCGGGTTTACCAATTCCCAATCTACTGGAAATCAATATTACAAAGTGGTTAAAAGCCAAAGCTCAAGGAAACAGCCTGGATCCAACCTCTAACCCCTATTTAGGTAGTCCTTTTAATTTAAGAGTTGGGAAAGGTAGTAGAGGCAAAAAAGATGAGTAAATGGAGCACAGTGAAATAGATTCCAAGGTCTGGGGAGGTTTGAGGAACTCTAAATTTAAGGATAGCAGAGAAAAAAATTTAAGAATAAGAATTTAATTACTAACACTTATATACAAGTTATATATTGGAGAAGGAGTGGTAACCTAAACTGCCTGGAGTGTGCCCTCTAAATTAGTGCCTGACCCAATAACTTCTGCTATCTACACTTCTTATACATCCCCCCCCACCCCCCCCACCCCCCACGCACAACGTGTGGATACAGAAAGAGAAAGAGCTAGGGACTAATTTGGAAATAACTACCCAGGTGAATCTGTTACCACACTCTACCGATTCTGATACCAACACTCCCTTCCTGATGACACAAAATAAATTTGCAAGTTCAAGGCTACAGCATCAACTGATGGATAACAAAATGATTGGTAAATCATTTCCAGTAGTGCTTCCTTATATTCCCCTTTCCTTACATCACTCTTTAACTGAATTGGAAAGACCATCCATGGCCATATCAGAAATATAAAGGTTATTATGGCAAAGATAGCTGTAATTATTCCTAGAAATTACTACCTCAACATTTCAGCAAATTGAAGGCACTACATTAAATAAAGGTATGGAATAATGAACACAAGGGTAGACAAAATAGAAAGTGGTAACATCAACTCTCTCACATTACTCAATCTGTATAATTTTTTAATTAATAGGTAACATTTACAAAGCAGTTAATATGTTTCATGCAATGCACTACATATTTTTATATGCATTACCTCAATATATTCAATTTTCACAATACTGTGAAATAAGTATTCTCTTCTCTCTTCAGACGAACAAACTTAAGCCCTGGGAAGTCAAAAAATTCTTCCTAGGTGTAGTCTAGGGAGCCCTGGTTGCACAGTGGTTAAAGTGCTTGGCTGCTAACCAAAAGGTCGGGAGTTCGAACCCACCAGCCACTCCATGAGATACAGATGTAGCAGTCTGCTTCCAAAAAGATTTACAACCTTGGAAACCCTATGGGACAGTTCTACTCTGTCCTACAGGGTCGCTTTGAGTCGAAATTGACTCGACGGCAATGCATACAGTTGTAGTGTACGTTTAAATCCAGGTCTGACTGGGTTTTATTGCTAGGGATATCCTATATCCTACTTTTACCTGGTCATCCCAGTTTAGCCTGTTCGTTGTTTCAGCATAATTATGATTACTTGAATCCTTGTTCACTCTCCAAAGTACCCAGAATTGGATATTATACTAAGATTACCAAGGTGCTCTTTCCAGGCAGCATAACCCCACAGTACATACGATGCTCTGCTTCACAGCCTCAGGCTCAACACCTTCACTCATCTTGCAAGGGCATGCCACTGCCCGAAAACTAGTAAAAAGGCATCAACGTTAAACTGCACTACCACCACCACCCACAAGAGACACACAAAATTCCACTGGTAGGAAGAAGAAAAAAAAAAAAAAATCAATGTTTAAGTGAGTTTAAATTATTATTCAAGATAACATATGTCTATGTGGCATACAGGGTCACTATGGATTGGAATCGACTCGACGGCAAGGAGTTTGGTTTTCTGGTTTACGTGGCATATACAGCTAAATAAGTATAAATAAAAAACCTCTCTTTTACAGATACAAATAACTCTAATGTGATAATTATATAAGTCATGTATGCAAACAAACTTCATGATGCTCTCCTCTTCCTTCTAGTATCCAAACACTACATTCTCGGGTCACTTTTTAGCAAACAGCAGCACTCCCATGTAAATTAATGTAACTGACTAGCTAGTACACAAGAACAAGCAGAGTCTCACTACTTGCCTTATAAGGAATTAAAAGTCTGGTGTAAACACTAAAAACCTGCCACAAATAAAGCAATTGTTTTGGTTTTCAGTTTTCAAATACTTATTCACAGTAAAGGAGTATCAGCTACTTTGTTGTCACTCATCAGGAAAGTAGGGCAGTGGATTTTGCAGGTCTTCTTTCTTGTCTGTGACAAAGGATCAAAATCGTGACCTTTGTGTTCCTGCCTTTGCCTAAGAGATTGATGCAGAAAAGCAACACATGCAATTGTAAGGCAAACCTTTTCAAGAATTTACTGCTTCTTTTTAAGTTTATATCTTTTAAAACTATGAAAAGTGTAACGACTGAAATTATACCTATTAAACGTTTAAAAAAACAAATCAGTCCTCATGTCAGTTTAAACGAAAGAGTAGTTGAATTCTTTCTAAATTATGTATGTTTCTTAAAACAGCTTTATAACATTAAAAGTTGAAGGTTATCATTTCAAAAGAAACTGTAGTTTAATAAGGAAATTACGACTTGTCCTTTTATACACCAAAATATTTAAATCACCTTTTATAATAAATTAACCTACACATCTTCAAAAAATTAGAAAACTAGGTATAGTCCCTGTTTTAAAAGTTCACAGGTTCAGAGTAAGTTATATCATTCTACTTACTGGGCTTAAGTTAATGAACTATAAGCTTTCAAATACAGAAAGACTCATATCCTTTAACCAAGTAACTAGACTTCTAGGAGTTTTTGAAAGACACTGTGAGAACACTGGCAGTTTTATATTTTTTATATTCGTAAATAAAGTAGAAACAATATATACCAATAGATACAACAAAAAAGTAACAATTAGTTAAATTACAGTATCCATTATGCAGGCACTAAACGTAATGTTTGGAAAAATTACTTTAAAATGATAATATAAATATGGGAAACAGAGTACAGAATCTTATAAATACTAAAAGCATTTTATTTTTAATTTATTTAAGAAGTCGATAAATAAGTGATCCACTATATCACCATCTAGCTGTTGAAATTACAGATCTTTTTTTTCTTCACATCAATCTAAAATTTCCAGATTTACTGCAACAAGATTTATAACGAAGCCCAAATACATACTTGAGTCTATTTCTGGACTACTCAGTCTGTTCCAGTAATCTGACAGTATTCTCCTACACCAATACTACATTTAAAAAATTATCTTTGTCCAATTTTTTTTTCCCTCGCGGGAGGGTAAGCAACCCATTACCCTTTCCTCTTCCTTTTCAAAACTTTACTGCCAGTTCTCAATTGTTTATTCTTTCAAATAAACTTCACAATCATTTTATAAAGCAGAAGTTGATAAAGTTTTTCTATAAAGTGTCAGGGAGTAATAAATATTTTAGATTTCTCATCTCTCTGTCACATATTCTTTGTTTCATTTTATTTTTAACAACTTTTAAAATGTAAAAACCATCCTGAAGTTAGTAGGTCAACACAAAGGCACAAGCCAATTTGTGGACCCTTATATAAAGTATAGCTCCCCACTCTGCCCACAAAGATTCTGGCATTTTGATTCAGTTTATACTGCATTTAAATATTAAATTCAGGGATAATTAACATCTTTTCATTATTAAATCTTTTTCAGAAGCAAACTATGATTCATTTACTAAAGTCCTCCTTTGTATTACTCAATAGAGTCGTATAGCTTTTAGTCAGGAATCTTGCAACTTGTTAAATTTATTACTGGGCACTTTAGGAAGGGGACTATTTTTATCAATGTTACCGAAAAATCTAACATTGTACCTCATAATCAGAATGCAACATAAGTTACTTTTAACATGTCAAGGTGTTATTTTGGTATTTTTTTCCTATTCAGTAATCCAGTAAATTAGAAGTCAAAAGAGTGCTAGATTAAGTACTGAGAAGTACCTGGCACATATAGGCACACAAATGTTTGAATAAATGAATGAACATAATTTTGCTTCCCCTGCCCCCCCCCCGCAAAAAAAATCCACAAGTATGGGGAAAGCGGGGGGAGAAAAAGGAAAGGCGGAAAGTAGATGGACAAGTGATAACTGACCAAGTGACACAGCAAGATCCTTGGTCTCAGAAGCTGGCAGAACCTTTGGAATGGGGAGTGAAGCTGTTTGATAAGCAGCTAGATCCCTCACATCCTCCCCTACATCAAGCTACTACGATTGTTGCCATTTTCCACCCTTGCTAAAGACGAGATTTATTCTCCAGAAAAGGTAAAACAGTCTCTAGAATCTGACTGGGCAAAAACAGAAACCTGAAAATAATGACACTAGCAGTGCCTTAAGTAAATGGCCCAGCCAGATAAAAGTCAAGTTAACAGGATCCGTCTGTGGGCTCAGCAATCCCAATTAACCTTTCCAACCCTCAGTCATGAGCAGAAATCTAAGGATGGCCACACGCATGGGAACGGCCTTTAACTTTGAAGCAAAGTTCAAATATAAACGGGAAAAAAAGCAACTTGGAGGGAACAGATCAGGCAGGGAAAAGAAAAAGCCTTGATAATATATATATCATTAAGTCCTCAAAGGACTAAGTTAAGATTTTGCATGCATAAGACAATTACAGGAAGCTATCAAAGTGAACATTCAGGATGACCCTCCCAAAAAAACTAGAAATTAAAAATATGAGGCAGAAAAGAAGGGTTGGAAAATAAAATTTTCCAGAGCAAAAAGATGGAAAAGGAAAGCAAGACTTAAAAAATCACAGAAACTCCACTATCTGAATAATAACTGTTTCAAAAAGAAAGGGGAAAAAAGAGAGGAAAATCACCAATAAATTTGACAGAAGTAAAGAATACGCACTGCCATGTTAAAAACAAGTACCCAGCAAAATGGATGAAAATAGATACACACATTAAGGCATGTCACTCTGAAATGGGGCAAGGAATGATTCTACAAACTTCCAAGGATTAAGGGTGCTAAGGGAACCAGTCACATGTTAAAAAAAAAAAAAAAAAATCAGCCATCAGAATAATTTCAGATTTACCAGTAGCCATAACAGAAAATGACCATGGAATGATGACTTAAAATTCTGAAAAAAATAGCAGTCCAAAAGGAAAAGAATTCTATACCCATCCAAACTCTGGGTATGAAACTGTCCAATATGCAAGGTCTCAGATGAGAGGATATCAGGAGCATAGTGAACTGCGTTCCAAGGAAGACAGGTGTACACATATACAGACAGCAACGGTCCAAACTGGAACAGTATTAATTTAACTGACATTCATTTGATTCATTTAATTGCTGTTATAACCAAGATGCCTATTATTGTACCTTTAAAAATGCACACAAAATGCCACGGTGTGTTTGGCCCAGACTTACCTATTCTTAACTCAGCTTCACTATGTGTCAATGAAGTTCCTTTTCTCTCATGTATGTCCTATTCACTGGATCAGCTAAGAATTTCATGCCACTAGAGTTTGGCTTTAACCTACTCTTGAAACTATTCAGCTAATCTTCTCTTAGGAGCCTTCATCCAATAGTGGCAATACTGTCCTTTCCTTATACAACATCTAGATTTGTAGTTTTTCAAAACTAACAATATCATAGCTGAAAAATACACACATTGCAGATTAAACAATAAAATAATTAGAATGGTAAAAAAAAAAAAAGAAGGAATGATTAACACAAAACTTAGGATAGTAGGTGAGGGATGTGGCCAAAGAAAGGAGAATGTGATAAAGGAGTATAAAGAAAGCTAGGATCCCTGGGTGGTGCATACGACAAAGCGTTAAGCACTGTACTACCAGCCAAAAGGCTGGTGGTTCGAATCCACCCAGAGGCTCCTCAGAGACAGGCCTGGTGATCTGGGGAGTGCTTCTACTCTGCACACATGGGATCGCCATGATCAGCATCAACTCTATGGCAACTAACAACATAAAAAAATCTAGGGTACTGATGACGCTCTACTTCTTAACCTAGGTAATTGGTAGGTACACGGGTCTTTGGTTTATTAGTTATACAAATATTTTGTATCTATTTTCTACATATACACTTCACAAGTTTAGAAAAAGAAGGAAGGTTCTAAAAAGAAAATTGTAGCCTGATACTCAACTACAATCACAGAAGTGTTTTATCTCTACACGTGCAACCAAAGTCAGCACTGACATGTTTTATTTAATCAGTAGAGTTTTAAAATTTTTAATTTGTTGCCCAAACATTCACCTTTCAGATATACTTGCTCATGTAAGGAACGATACAGGTAAAAAGGTTATTCAACACAGCACTGGTTGACACAGCTAATGGTTGGAAACAACCTAAATGTTGATCAACATAGAAAAAATTGTTAGGATCATATCATGTAACACAAATCATCAGAGAAAGTAAAAGTGTAAAAGTTTTATGTGATGATATGCAATGCTTCCAGAAGCACATTATTAAATGAAAAACATAATGTGCATAACAGTGTATATAGTTGGCTACCATTTGTTTAAAAAAATGAATATATATGGTATTTGCTTGGATATACACAAATTTCTACGGAATGATAATGCCACAAGCCTTAAGAGGCCATCTTCCAGGGTGAGGAATCAGCATGAGGAGACCAGTATATAGTCTTCTGTACAATATATGAGTTTTGAACCATGTAAAGTACTGCCTATCCACATACACATTTAATAAAAATAGCACACACAAAAAAAAGACCACAGAACAATTTTACTTCCATACAAGACCAAATAATTATTTCTAAAAGTATAAAATGTATAGAAGGGAAAATTTTCTAGGCTAAAATTAAACAGTAATTCATTCAACCAAACTGGTCATATCCAGTAGCAACTTACAAAGCTAAATACAATACGTGTATTTGTATACATACACTAGAATACGTTTACGTTCTACAGGTGCACTGTCCAATTTAGTTGAACTAGCTACATGTGGCTAATATAAATTAATTAAAGTTAAACAGAATTTAAAATTCAGTTCCTTGGTTCCACCAGCCACATTTCAAGTGTTCATTGGCACATGCAGCTAGTGGACATCACATTGGACAGCACAGATATAAAGTATTTCCTTCACCACAAAAAGTTCTCTTAGATTGCATTTTTCTAGAAGGATCTTCAGAAAACTGGTAACACTCTCTGAGGGACTGAGTTACTGGGCTGAGGGATGAGGACTATGGTCCCGGGAGACATCTAGCTCAATTGGTATAACGTAGTTTATAAAGAAAATGTTCTACATCTGACTGTGGTAAGTAGCACCTGCGGTCTTAAGAGCCTGAAAGTGGCCATCTAAGATACATCTACTGGTCCCATCCTGGCTGCAGCAAAGGAGAATGAAGAAAACCAAAGACACAAGAGAAAGATTAGTCCAAAGGACTAATGGACCATAACTATTACAACCTCCACCAGACTGAGCCAGAACAACTAGATAGTGCCCGGCTACCACCACCAACTGCTCTGACAGGGATCACAATAGAAGGTACTGGACAGGGCAGAAGAAAAATGTAGAACAAAATTCAAATTCACACACACACACAAAAAAAAACCAGGCTTGCTGGTCTGACAGAGACTGGAGAAACCCCAAGAGTATGGCCCCCAGATACCTTTTTAACCCAGTACTGAAGTCACTCCCGAGGCTCACCCTTTAGCCAAAGATTAGATAGGTCTATAGGGCAAACAATAACACACGTGAGGAATGTGCTTTGTAGTTTAATCATGTATACGAGACTAAACGGGCACACTGGCCCAAAAGCAAAGATGAGAGGGCAGGAAGGGATAGCGAGACTGAACGAACAGAAACAGGGAAACCAGGGTGGAGAAGCGGAGAGTGTTGAAACATCGCAGGGTAGGCAACCAACCTCACAAAACAATTTGTGTATTAACTGTTTAATGAGAAGCTAATTTTCTCTCTTTCACCTAAAGCATGCGTGCGCACAAGCACACACACGAACGCACACATACAAAATGGTAACAATGGATGTTTTAGAGAGGGGAACTAAGCGGCTGGAAAGGCGAGTATCTGTGCCAGGAAACATCCTTAATATTTTTCATGTTAAGTCACTTAATCTTAACGCATTTCAATATACCCGACTTCCTCTGTAATGTATGTATTTTACTTAATGCACTTTGAAACATTCTGAGAATGAGGCCACAGGCTTCACCGGATTCCCAAAAGGATCCATCTGAATTTTGCACCATAAGTATATGTTACTAATTCAAAAAATAATTTACTAAAACACAAGTACCATCATCTATAAACTAAAATCCAAAAGAGAATTTATAATCCTCAACATGAAAAAAAAGTCTACAAGTTAAAATAAAGGAAAAAATATATCACTCCTAATCCCACCACCCATAAAACATCTGATTTTATGTTTAACTTATTTGTGTATAATGATAATTTTTGTTTAACTTATTTCATATTTAACTTACTTGTTAAGACGCTATGTTTAATTTGTGTATAATAATGACCCATGCATCAATTTTATCCCTAAGGTAGGAGTTTTACTTAAAGAAAATAGTTGGCCTTTTATTTTTGGTTGAAATTTTTTTTTAAAACAGGATAGTAATACTTGAGGCCAAGACCTCGGTTTGAGTTCTAGCCCTCTCATTTAGGAATTATGTGACCTTGATAAGGGGGGGGAAATTACTTTAAATATTAAATCCTCATCTGTAAAAAGTATATACCTGAAAACATTATGAGGATTAGAAAAACTACAGGAAAAAAATGTAAGTTATACTTTCCCAGTAAGATACAGATTTTTCTTGCCTCTGTTAATACTTGAATTCCCAGACTTTGTGGTTACAATAGGCTGTTGCCCTAAGGTGACCATGTAAGACCCCAAAACAGTATTAATACAACAATAAAACTATAATATCATACTAATGATTTATAATACTAATGCTATAACAATACTATATTTTTGTAACACTAAAATTAGTTGAAATATATAAACCTTACCATAACAAGTACAGCACAGAAAGAAATAGCAACTAGCTTTTATATAATTATATAACAACAGGTTTAAAATGCACAATTAAGAACATGTACATGTGCATTTTAGCTTTAGAAATCACTGTAAAGCCCATATATGTTAGACAAATTCTATGATCTTACTACCATATCCCCCAAATAATTTAGTTTTTAGGATTAGCAACATATTTTAACTGAAATTTTTTCAAAGCAACTGTATAACTCTTTGCCAGACCTTTCACCAAAATTACTAAAAGTACTAAGGTAGTTTAGTCTAAAATAAATTCCATATTCATAAATTTAAAAATCTTACTAGAACTGTTTTTACGACCAAAATATTTTAACTGGCAAATCATTTGAACAAATAACCAGGAATCGATTGAGAAGGGGGAGAAGATAAGCGACCATTCACTTTTCTTTAGAAATCTACTCCCCAACTACTGGACCAGTTACTAAAACATGACCAGTATTTGGTCCTCAGGTTCAGACACCAAGGTGCTATTTTTTTAAGACTCTTCACTTTGGTTATTAAGCTTAAGAGTACAATGCGGCTTAAAAACAAATGTCACACATTTTCTTTTACAGTTACACCAAAATAGTAACTTTTATCAAAATTAATCCTCCCTTCTGGGGTTGCCCAAGGAAAGCATGTTTCATGCCATGCCTATGGGAAAGACAGTGTCATAATTAAACACACTGGAACCTCATTGCTTTGGTTTGAAGTCCACCCACCACTTAACAGATGTGACCTTGGGCAAGTCAGTCACATAAAGTTATTTAATCTCTCTCTACCTTGGTTTCTTCACCTGTAAAATAAGAATAATATCTACTTCATAGGGCCACTGTAATGATTAAATGAATATATGAAAAGCACTGAGTTTAGTGCCTAACACATAGCAAGCGCTACTGTTGGTTATTATTAAGAAATAAATATCTAGACAAGGGCTAGAAGGCAGAAGGGGACAGGAAAGCTGGTGATAAGGAACCCAAGGTTGAGTAAGGATAGTGTTGATGTGTTGTGAGGTTGTTAACCATTGTCATAGTGCAACATGTGTACTGTTTAATGAGAAACTATTTTGTTCTGTAAACCTTCATCTAACGTGAGAATAGCAGCACAATTGGAAGAGCGTAGTTGATGTCACTGAACTGTGCATGTAGAAATTTTTGAAATGGTGTATCTTTGGCTATGTATATTTTCACCAAAAAAAAAAGGTCGAGAAGGGAGAGGGTTGACATGTTGTGGGGTTGTTAACCAATGTCATAAAACAACATGTGTACTACTGTTTCATGACAAACTATTTGTTCTGTAACCCTTCACCTGAAGTATAATTAAAAAAAAAAAAAAAAAGGGAAAGAAATATCTATACACCCACTCCTCACTTATCAACATAGTTAGGTTCCAAAGACCCGGTCATTATGCAAAAAACTGGAATTAAGCGAAAATGGATCACCACACCGAATCACAAACGGAGGATGACTGCGTAATTCGTAACTGTCAAATTACATCATTACATAACTGATGAACCACTGAGAATCATGGCCCAGTCAAGCTGCCACACAGCCTTAACCATCACAGCCAGCATTACTCTCGTCTCGCAACTCAGCCATCATTATTCCTAAATGTACATCGTTAATGTGCAAAACAGTCAGATAACAGACTTTTTACTATGGTTGTAAATGCAAAGTGTCAGATAACAAGATAGTCGTTAAGTGAGAAGTAGGTGTACTGTCTACATCAAAAAGCACTGTGTAACAAACATTGTGTTTGAAGGTCATTTTTTAATATCAGTGCCATATCCCTGGAAATCTCATGCTGGTTAGATATGTCACTGCTCCACAGAAATTTACTGAACCCGATGTGACTAAACCACAGCTTTCCATTGTTTCTACAGAATAACAGATCATCCTCAAGGTCTAGAAGCACCTAGAAATGACTACCTAATACCTTAGAGATAAAAGTATCCTTTTTTCTGTAGACATGAATAGGGATTTTTGAAGGAACACTAGTAATGTTTATAGTCAGAATGGAAGCAGGAAAACTATCTGAGAATTGTGGGGTATAAGCTCTATTTCCTGCTGATGGCCAAGGATTGGTAAAAGACAGCCACGTGACTTTTCTAGAAAAGGGGAAAAAATGAGTCTGTGTATGCATGTATACATCTGCACATAACATATTCATGGAATACTAACTTTATCTAGGTCTTGGTAACTGACAAATTATCATTTTTAATAATGCATTTAAACATCAAAATCACTGTAAGATATTTTATTACTTCCATTTTTCAGCTATAGAGTTAGAAATTTCAGTCTTCAAGGTCCCACACATATTAAAATGAGACTAAAATCTATACTCATTCCCACTTTTCGTAAAAGTATATGACAAAGATGGAGGCAACTCAGTTACCAGAAGAGCAAGGAAATTTCCAGAAGCAGAGAAAGAAAAGCTAGAAATTCCCACCACTAGAATAACTTAACCCACAGGTCCAGGACTGCCAGTACTTATATTCTTATCAAAAATAACCTTATATAAACTAAACAATTTTATAAAAATGTTTTTTGCCTAGAATTTTCTTTCCAAATTGGATTAAACTGACATAATTCATTTTACATATTATTCTCTGCAACTAGTGTGTAAACTGTGTCTGGGTCTAAACTGAATTTCTCTAAGTCAAATAATTATGCATAATATTAAATCAGAGTATAAATGAAGTGAAATTTATAACATAACCACCAGAACCAAACGTATTTAGTTTATGAGTGAACTTTGATATACTGGCTTCTCTTCTTAAAGCAAAAACACCCATTTGTAAGAATGGTGTCAATTAGTCCTTGGTTAACAAAAAAGTTGAATTATCTAATAATATATGTGTTAAATATTTGCCAATATTTAAGCCTTATTTACTCTAATAAACTCTTTGCAATGCAAAGCATGCTTCTAAATAAAAAAGGAAAAATTAGATTAACTGACCATCAAAGTTGATTTCACTTATGAAACTATGTACAGTTTAAAAAATTCAAGAGGTACAATGTAAAAACAAGTAAAATTATATATGTTCTGTTTAACTAAAGAAACAAAAATCAATCTCTTACAGGGAAAAAAAAAAGGGTCCAATAAAATGCACATGGGACTCACACACATAATGAAGATAAAGCTACAAAGAAACATAACCAATGGGAGAGGAAAGAAGGCCTGGGGAAACTGCCTTGCCATCTTCACCCACTAATGTTAAGTCTAATTTTGACCTAGCCACAATTCAAATGCCAACAGGATAAAAGGAGAGTACTGTTTGCCCCGAAGTTCAGAATTTCGCCATATTACCTGTAAAGAGATAAAATGCTCCCCTTCCCTTAATTTGCCCCATCAAGCTTCTCAACAAACATTTGTAAGCCACATCTTAATATAACTGAGCTCACACACACACACTTGAGAGTAAATCACTCAGTGATATCAAATTGATTATGACTATTTTATGTAATGCTGATAGAATAAGACTGCACAAATACCTATGAAAGGTGGGACAAACAGGAAAACCCATGGTTTTTTAAGTGCTTAGGATAATGCACAGTAGAAAAGCAACAAGGAAACTCACAAGCTAGCTGAAACAGCAAATGAATAAGATTTTTGCAGGCTTCGGCATGGGTACTTCAATTACAAGACAATACTAATCAGCTGCTTTAAAAAAAAAAACCCACTATTTAAAATTGTCAAAAGAATTCTAAGTGACTGAGCTGTGAACAAGGGTGCTTTAAAATTACTAAAAATGTGCATTTTTAATTAAAAATGAAGCCTTCAATACTATTCAACATATATTTTCAAACTAGTAGTTTCAGTCTGGCTTCTACCGGCACACACTTTAGGTTTTTAAGTTCCTCTACTCCCCAAATTTAAATGTACCACCCACATTTCAAGGAGGAGTGGTGGCCCAGTGGTTAAGAGCTTGGCTGCTAACTGAAAGGTTTGCAGATCGAACCCATCAGCCACTCCAAGAGAGAAAGATGTGGTAGTCTGCATCTATAAAGATTACAGCCTTTGAAACCCTATAGTTCTACTCTGTCCTACAGGGTCACTGTGAGTTGGAATCAACTCCAGGGCAATGGGTATCCAAACTTCCTCAGGGTCAGCACTGGAATGAATACTATATTGTACCACTAACCACATCGCTTGGAATTAAGCTCATTAAGAGTTTATATAGAAAAAGCACATATTGCACAACTTTGTATCCTTAAGAACACTTGGTACTAAACATATTAATGGCTATAAACATTTATTGATTCGTAACAGGCCATCACTTTGTGGTTTTGTGCTGTGGACACAAAACTGCATAGTGCTGCAAAGTCTAAAGGACCCAAATGCCACTAAAACTTCAGAGAATATACTGTTTTATTGTTTAGGACACTGGTAATATGGATAGAACAGATGGAGTCAACAGTGGACGTGAGAGCCCGTTAGTTAAAATTCTACATATTTATCCTACTTCTTTATTTATGTAACATTAGTGTTCTAATGTCAGTTAATCGTATTAGTAATTTAAGAGACAGTTATGCAGTCAACCAATTTATCAGAAACAGAAATGAAAACTGGTGCCAGTGAAAGAACAAGTAGCCAAGCAGAAAAGCTGTCTTAAATTCTGGCAACAAGAATAGCTTACATCAATGTAATGAAAAATAGCCTTATTGTATTCTACAGGCCTTTCCGCGACTAGAATTTTTTAAAGTTATAAAAATTCTTAAAAAGTCAAAGCAAACTGGCAAATCATTACCAAGATCACAAACTACCATGAAAGATAAACTAAAAATTTGGCAACCAAGGTCTTGAACAGGTTCGAGTGTCAAAAGTTTTCTAGTTGCTTATTAAGATACTCACATTATTCTTCCAAAATACTGTCACTTTGGTGTCACATTACTAAAACAAGCAACAGAGGCCCAGAAGTTTCAGTGAGCCAGAGCAGGCAAACCCAAACTGACAAAGATACCCTCTCCTCTGGCTGTAGTTACCAACTCTCTGCCCTAGAATCAGCTTGTTTCGACTAAGCTTAAAATGGTGCCTAATTAAGCAGAGCTCCTGTGAGAATGCGTAGAGCAAGAGAACCAAACGGAAAATTAACTTATAAAGCTAAGTTCCTATTTCTAATAAACTGTTCTTTAGAAATGTTCCAGACGATAAGGACTCGGGAGAGCTGACGAATCTAGACTCCTTCGCCTTCTCTTGAGGAGTGCGCTCTATGCGGAAAGGATGAATGAATGAAGACAGGCGCGTGTGAAATGCAGCAGGTCCGGCCGGCAACTGGATCAGCAGCCTTGTTCAGTAGGCCTCGCTCCTCCCCCTGCCCTCCTCCATGACAGCCCAGTCTCAAGCATGGAGGGGCGAGGACAATGTGATCCCTCTTCTCACCACCGCTAACCCTCATCCTATTCAGAGAGCTTCACCGCGCGGCACCGGCTTTTCCTCCCCATCGCAAACCCTTCTCTCCTCCCCGGCCGCTAACCCCGTCAACTCTCGGGCACGCCAGAGAACACGCGCTTGCCCCCCTCCGCTACCCTCGGTGAGATCGAAGCTTCCCCGCGCGTGCCGCGGCACCACTCCCGCCCAACCCACACCCCGGCAACGCGCGCCCACCGGCTTCTCAAGCCCACCCGACTAGTGAAGAAAGACTCTCGCGCGCCCCCAACCTGAGGCTTGGGAGGGAGGGAAAAGCTGCCCCGGGGCCCCCTCCTCCATCTCGTTCCAGGCAGGCGCGCCGCCCACCCTCCCCGCGGTTCCAGCGCCTGCTCCAAGCCGGCGCCCTCCTAACCCGAAGACACAATTCCCACACACCTATTCCAGGTCCCTGAACACCCTCCACTCTTGCAGACACTTTGCGGCTCCACAGGAGGCGCCGCGCCGCCCCTCCCCCAGTTCTCTCCCCCAGCTCTGACCCCCACCAGAACGTGTGAGGGACACGCCGCCGCGGCCAGCCTCCGAGGCGCCCCTAAGTTGCCCGCGGGGAGGTCAGGCCCAAGAAGAGGGGGAGGGGGCGGTAGACGGTAGCGTGCGCGCCGGGAACGCCGTCCCGCGGAGTCCCCCAGTCCGAGGGGAGACTGAGCGCGGGGACCGGTGGGGGTGGGGGCCAAAGGCAATACTCACCGGTTCCACAGTCGCCATCTTAGATCGATCTGATCGCACAACCGCTCCTGAAAGGGGGGTGAAAGGAAAATTATGAGATTCAAACCGGATTGGCCGGCTACTGTCCACGTGACGGACGTGTCCGTTTAGCCCTGGCGGCGCCTGCGCAAGACTGCGGCTGCGTGTGTATCGAGAGGCTTCTGGGAAGTGGAGTCTCCCCCTCCCTTTTTCTTTTTTTTTTTTTAAGGGCAAAGAAGTTTTTTTTTTTTTTTTAAAAAGGCTGGTCACGTGGTCGATGGCTTAGTGTGCGCTGTTCCTGGCGCGGCGGACACTCGCGTGCGGTTTTCAGTCCCCTATTCTTCCGCCTGGATAGCTGCTGTCGCACTTACTGCCAGGCATGCCTACTGTGCCCTTTGTCGCCCTGTCCTCACATCTTCCCCTGAAAGTTGGAACTGCAGGCTCAACACACACAATAAGGGTTAATTTGTTTAGTTGAGGTCCTAAGACAAGTTGCTTGTGTGTTTATTTCGTTTTCTTTTGACCTCCCACCATTTTCTCTTAATTTCAAAAAGAAGCGGCAATGGAAAGTCCTTATTTAAGCAATCAACCTCCCACGTCCCCGGCTCTGCTAATGCTGGTGAGCATTCTTTGCCTTCACCGCAAAACGGGGTAGACAGAACCGCCCACAGTACCCACTTGCCACTGATTGGGGGGAGGGGGAGTGCACTCTAGGGCTCTTCCTGCCCTAAATCCTGAGACTAAGACCTCAGGGCTAAATCCTTAGTGGAAGTCAAAATTATTTGGAAGCTCTGTCTTCTCGGTTCCATTATTCTGCCTTAACATGAATGGAAATAGCCTAGTCCAGATGTCAGCCAGGGAAGCACTCCAGGCCGCGCTGACTAAGCCCTGGACTGACCGTCAGGAGTCGTTAGGCGGGTCAACTATGACTCTACACGTTGACTCATTGTCCTTAGGCTAGTGACTTAAGCAATTAGTGCCTCAGCTTTTTCATTTATGAACCAAAGTTGATAATACACTTACCTCACAAGAGTATGCTGTGGAATGACTACAGGCAGCTTTGAAAATGCATCCAACTCTATAAATGCTTCATAATAAGCAACGGCGTGCCTTTCTAAGGATCAGCTGCTTCCCTTGCTGTCTTTTTTTAAGTGTTTTTCATTTTTTTGTTTACTTTATGATGTACACTAATGCAGTTTTAATGTTTGAAGAATTTTTTTTCTTTATGACTGTAGCTACCTTTGATAGAGGCTTTAATGTTTAGGAAAATATTGTGATACTCACAACAATCACTGGCAATTAGAAATTTGTCCCCACACTAGCATCCTACATTCTTCTCCTAAGATACTGTGCTAGCTATTATTTCTGAAGACGGTATTATTACTACAACAAACAGAAAAAGAAATCTAGTGGCGTGTTACTCTAAGGTTGCAATGAGGAAGACACTATCTCGTGACTATTGCCCAGGCTTTTTAAGAATGTTAACACCAGAAAAATCAGTATAAGCAAGCAGCCAGTGCCTGCCTGCTTATAGTGTTGCTGATGTCTAGGGCTGTGTCATACCTATTATTGAGTACATAATGGATGCTTGAGTTGACTAACACATAATTGGGGATGTTTAAGAACTCAAAGTCATTGCCTGTTAATATGTTTTGGTTTACCTGGATGTGAGAAATGATTCATGAAAACTTTTGTACAGTCAGTTTTGCTCAAGTAGGTTCTAAAGTAGATACAATCTAGAAAATAAAAGAGTAAATGGGCTTCTTAGAGACTATCTTCTGTTATTTAAACTATCCTAAGTATTTACAGTTGATCTTAATGGTATTTTCTGTTGGTTAAAAGTAGTATCTGGTTATCTTCTTTGAAGAGAAGGAATAGATGTGCTAGATAACAAAAAAATCAAGGAGGCTGACAAGGAAATACCCACGTGGAAATGAAAGCTAGTGATGGTTTAAAACTCTTTTTTTTTTTTTAAAGCAGTAGCCACCAAACATTTCCTTTGGCCACAAATTCCCCACTCTTGTTAATCATCCTAGATGTTTTACAAGACTTATTCTGCTCCTATTCTTTGTAGCCTAATTTCTCTTTATTTTGTATATGCTTTATTGCAGGGGTTTTATGGAACATTCATGTGTCTTGCTTAATATTGCCATTAGATTCTACCATATTATTGAGATTAGGTTTTTATGTTAAGTACGTATGTGCTTGTTTTGTGTTGTTTTTGTCAATCTGAAATATACAGAAAAGAACTTTTATACTTTATTTCTCTATTAATCCATAAAAAATTATATTCGTTACCTTACTATCATATTTATGATTATACTTAAGGAAAAGAAAGGTTAATAAAAGATTAGATTTATGAAATAGGATATGGTCATGGATTGAATTGTGACCCCAAAAGTATCTGTCAACTTGGCTAAGTCATGATTCACAGTATTGTATGATTGTCTACCATTTTGTCATCTGATGTGATTACCCTTTGTGTTGTAAATCCTATCACTATGATGTTAAATGAGATGGATTAGCAGCAGTTATATTGATGAGATCTACAAGATTAGATAGTGTTTTAAACCAATCTCTTTTGAGAAATAAAAGAGAGAAGTGAGCAGGGAAACTTGGGGACCTCACACCACCAAGAAAGCAGTGCCAGAAGCAGAGCACACACTTTGGACCTGGGGGTTCCTGCTTGGAGAAGCTTCTAGACCAGGGAAAGAGTGATGACAAGGACCTTCTTCCAGAGCAGACAGAGAGAAAAAGCCTTCCTTGGGAGCTGATGTCCTAAATTGGGACTTGTAGCCTATTAGACTGTGAGAGAATGAATTCCTCTTTGTTGAAACCATCCAGTTGTGGTATTTGTGTAATGGCAACACTAGATGACTAAGACAGAATTTGGTACCGAGAGTGGGTGCTGCTCTAACAGATACCTAAAATGTGGAAGCGGTTTTGAAACTAAATGAATAGAGGATTCAGAAGGAACTGAGGAGAACTGTTAATACTGGAGATGGTGCAGATAATGAGAAGCAGCAGCAGAGGACTGGCAGCAGCAGAACCAGGAGACCAATGCGAGATGACTCTAGAACCAATCCACAGAGCAGGAGAGCTAAGTGCCTTTGGGCAGGCTTCCTGGCAGAGTGGGGTGCCTCCAGGCACTTATCGGTAGAGCTACAGAGCTTTGGAACACTCGCTCCAGCAGGGCAGATGCGGGCGTGAGGCTCGAGAGGCCAGGAGGCCAAGGAACCAGGAAGCAGAAGCTGAAGAGACAAGGAATACAGGACGCTGAGCTGCCTCAGTCTCAAAAGGTATAGCCACAAACTCTGGAGTTTTAAAGGGTGAAGCCATGGCTTCTGGTGTTTCTAAGGGTGGAGTCGCCACTCAGAAGGACTAAGAGAATGGTGCACCTAAAGCCAAGGATACAGAGTCGCCATTCCAGTGGGTCTGGAAGACAGAGCTGAAGCCCAGGGCCAAGAGGCCTCCACTCAGAGTCTGGAGGGCAGGGACACTGTATAAATGGTCTCATACAACAGCGGATTATTTTCAAAGCCTTGAGGGCTAATGCAATGTGTTCTGCTGACTTGCTTAGTACCTGTTATGACTTCTTTCCCTGCAATTTCTTCCATTTTTAATAGAAATGTCTAGCTTGTGTCTGCCTATTGCACCATTGTACATTTAGAAGCAGATAACTTCTATTCTAGATTTCACCAATGAAGAGGAATTTTTGGATTTCAGACTTGGAGCTGATTTAAGACTTTTGCTTTGATATGATAGGGTGAATATGTTTTACATGTGGCAAGACCATGAATTTTGTGGGGCCAAAAGGTCATGGATTGAATTGTGTCCTCCCAAAATATCTATCAACTTGGCTAAGTCATGATTCTCAGTACTGTATGATTGTCTACCATTTTGTCATCTAATGTGATTTCCGTTTGTGTTGTAAAGCCTATCACCATGATGTTAATGAGATGGATTAGTGGCAGTTATATTGATGAGATCTACAAGATTAGATAGTGTCTTAAGCCAAAATCTTTTGAAAAATAGAGAAGCAAGCAGAGAGACGTGGAAATCTCATACCACCAAGAAAGCAGTGCTGGGAGCAGAGCGCAACCTTTGAACCCAGGGTTCCTGCTTGGAGAAGCTTCTAGACCAGGGGAAGATTGATGACAAGGAACTTCCTCCAGAGTGGAGAAAGCCTTCCTCTGGAACTGATGCCCTGAATTCAGACTTGTAGCCTACTAGACTGTGAGAGAATGAATTTCTCTTTGTTAAAACCATCCACATGTGGTACTTTTGCTATAGCAGCACTAGATGACTAAGACAAATATAGTATATGAATACAATTCTATTTGATTGAATTATCTAGCTTATACATAAATACTTATTACCTAAATTAATATCATAGTAATTATTATTCATAAGCCTGGGGTGATCAGTTATCATTTAGCATCTATAATAATCACGATCTTTTTTCTGCATAATATATATCTCATGCCGGTGTATAACTTGTCTTAATAGATATAACTCATAGGAAATGACTTTAAATAATTTGATAGAACACGTCAGATGTTTTTATATTTCCTTTTTTTTTAAATTGTACTTTACATGAAGGTTTACAGAACAAACTAGCTTCTCATTAAACAGTTAGTACATATATTGTTCTATGACATTGGTTAACCACCCCATGACATGTCAGTACTCTCCTTTCTGGAACTTGGGTTCCCCATTACCAGCTTTCCTGTCCTCTCCTGCTTTCTAGTCCTTGCCCCTGGGCTAGTGTGCCCCTTTAGTCTCGTTTTCTCCTATGGGTCTGTCTAATCTTTGGCTAAAAGGAGAACCTCCGGACTGACTTCATTACTCAGCTAAAAGGGTGTCCGGGGCCCATACTCTCAGGGTTCCTCCAGTCTCTGTCAGGCAAGTAAGTCTGGTCTTTTTTTCTGAGTTAGAATTTTGTTCTACGTTTTTCTCTAGCTCTGTCCAGGACTCTCTACTGTGATCTCTGTCAGAGCAGTAAGTGGGCGTAGCCGGATACCATCTAGTTGTACTGGACTCAGTCTGGTGGAGGCTGTGGTAGTTGTGGTCTATTAGTCCTTTGGACTAATCTTTCCCTTCTGTCTTTAATTTTTTTCATTTTCCCTTCGTCCTGAAGGGGCGAGACCAGTGGAGTATCTCAGATGGCCCCTCACAGGCTTTCAAGACCCCGGATGCTACTCACCAAAGTAGAATGTAAAACATTTTCTTTATAAACTATGTTATGCCAGTCGAGCTAGATGTTCCCTGAAACCATGGCTTCCACAGCCCTCAGCCCAGTAATTCAGTCCCTAAGGGAGTTTGGAGCATTTCCTCATGTGTCTGTTGGCCGCTCGAATATCTTCATTGAAGTGTCTGTTCATTTCCTTTGCCCATTTTTTAATTGGATTATTTGTGTTTTTGTTGTACAGGTGTTGGATTTTCCTGTAGATTTTAGAGATTAGAATTTTGTCAGGTTTGTAATAGCCAAAAATTTTTCCCTGTCTATAGGTTCTCTTTTTCCTCTTTTGGTGAAGTCTTTTGATGAGCATAACTGTATAATTTTTAGAAGATCCCAGATATCTAGCTTATCTTCTGGAGTTTGTATGTTGTTAGTTATGGTTTGTATCCTGTTAATGCAGTGTATTAGGGTCTCCAGAGTTGATCCTATTTTTTCTTCTATGATCTTTTATAGCTTTCTGTTTTATGTTTAGGTCTTTGATCCATTTTGAATTAGTTTTTGTGTATGGTGTGAGGTATGGGCCCTGTTTCATTTTTTTGCAGATAGACATCCAATTTTGCCAGCACTGTTTGTTAAAGAGACTGTCTTTTCCCCATTTGATGGACCCTTGTTGAAGATCAGGTGACCGTAGGTGGATGGATTTACATCTGGGTTCTCAATTCTGTTCCATTGGTAAAAATAACTGTTGTTGTACCAGTACCAGGCTGTTTTGACTACCGTAGCTGTATAGTAGATTCTGAGGTCAGGTAGTGTGAGTCCTACTTTATTCTTCTTCTTCAATAATGCTTTACTTATCTGGGGCCTCTTCCCATTCCCTATAAAGTTAATGATTGTTTTTTCCATCTCTTTAAAGAATGGTGTTGGTGTTTGGATCGGGATTGCATGTATTTGTAGATTGCTTTGGGTAGAACTGTCATTTTCACAATCTTGAGTCTAACTATCCATTAGCGTAGTATGTTTTTTTCATTTATGTAGCTCTCTTTCAGTTTCTCGCAGTAGTGTTTTGTAGTTTTCTTTGTATAGGTTTTTACATTCCTGGTTAGATTTATTCCTAGGTATTTTATGTTTTTAGGGGCCATTATAAATGGTATTGTTTTTCTGATTTCCTTTTCATCGTTCTTTTTATCGGTGTATAGGAATACATGATTTTGTGTGTTTATCTTGTATCCTGCTACTTCGCTGAATCTATTAGTTCCAGTACTTTTCTTGTGGAAACTTTTGGGTTTTCAATATATAGTCTCATATCATCTGCAAATATGGACAGTTTTACTTCTTCATTACCAATTTGGATGCCCTTTCTTTCTTTTTCTTGCCTTATTGCTCTAGCTAGGACTTCCAGCACAATGTTAAATAGGGGTGGTGATAAAGGACATCCTTTTCTAGTTCTTGTTCTTAAGGGGAACGTTTTCAGCTTCTCTCCATTAAGAATGATGTTGGCTGTTGGTTTTGTATAGCTGCCCTTTATTATGCTGAGGAATTTCCCTTCTACACCTATTTTATAGAGAGTTTTTATGAGGAATGGGTGTTGGACTTTGTTGAATGTCTTTTCTGCATTGATTGAGATGATCATGTGATTCTTTTCCTTTCTTTATTTATGTGGTGCATTACATTGATTGATTTTCTAATGTTGAACCGTCCTTGCATACCTGGTATGAATCTACTTGGTCACCGTGTATTATTTTTTTGACATGATTCTGAATTCTATTGGCTAGAATTTTGTTGAGAATTTTTGCATCTGTATTCATGAAATATATTGGTCTGTAATTTTATTTTTTTGTGGGATCTTTGCCTGATTTTGGTATGAGGGTTATGCTAGCTTCATAGAATGAATTTGGAAGTATCCGTTCCTTTTCTATGTTCTGAAATAATTTGAGTAGTACTCGTACTAGCTCTTCTCTGAATGTTTTGTATAATTCTCCAGTGAAGCCATCTGGGCCAGGGTTTTTTTTTATTGGGTTTTTTTTTAAAATTACCTTCTCAATCTCTTCTCTTGTTATGCGTCTGTTCAGATTTTCAACATCACTTTGTGATAGTTTGTGTAGGTAGTGTGTTTCTAGAAATTTATCAGTTTCCTCTAGGTTTTCAAATTTGTTAGAGTATAGTTTTTCATAACACTCTGTTATGATCCTTTTTTATATCAGTTGGGTCTGTTGTAATGTCCCCCATTTCATTTCTTATTTGGCTTATTTGTGTCCTCTCCTGTTTTTCTTTTGTCAGTGTGGCTAGTGGTTTGTCGATTTTGTTGATCCTTTCAAAGAACCCACTTTTGGTTTTGTTGATTCTATTATTTTTCTATTCTCTATTTCATTTATTTCTGCTCTCATCTTTATTATTTCCTTTTTCTGGTGGTGTAGGCTTCTTTTGCTGTTCTCTATTTGTTTGAGTTGTGCAGCTGATATTTTGATTTTGTCCCTTTCTTCTTTTTTGATGTGTACATCTCTTGCTATAAATTGACCTCTGATCACTGCCTTTGCTATGTCCCAAAGGTTTTGGTATGATGTGTTTTCATTCTCATTTGATTCTAGGAATTTTTTGATTCCATCTTTGATTTCTTCTATTACCCAGTGGTTTTTAGTCAGGGTGTTATTTAGTGTCCATGTAATTGATATTTTTTCCTTGCTCTTCCTGTTGTTAATTTCTACTTTCATGGCATTGTGATCGGAGAAGACACTTTGTATTACACAGTGTTTTGGATTTCATTGAAGGTTGCTTTGTGGCCTAAGATGTGGTGTATTCTGCAGAATGTTCCGTGTGCATTGGAAAAGAATGTGTACTTTGCAGCTGTTGAGTGGAGTGTCCTATATATGTCTATGAGTTCAAGCTGGCTGATTGTGGCCTTTAGATCTTCTGTATCTTTGTTGAGTTTCTTTCTAGATGTTGTGTCCTTTACCAAGAATGGTGTGCTGAAGTCTCCTGCTATATATTAGAACTGTCAATTTCTCTTTTCAGTGTTGGAAAGTTTGTTTTATGTATTTTGGAGCACTGTCATTGGGTGTGTAGATATTTATTATGGTTATGTCTTCATGCTGGATTGTCCCTTTAATCGTGATACAGTGCCCTTCTTTGTCTTTTATGGTGGATTTTGTTTTAAAGTCTATTTTAACTGAGATTGGTATTGCCACTCCTGGTCTTTCTTGGTGGCTGTTTGCCTGATATATTTTTTTCCATCCTTTGATTTCTAATAAATTTATGTCTTTGTTTTTAAGGTGTGTCTCTTGTAGACAGCATATTGATGGATCCTGTTTTTTTTAATCAATTCTGTCACTCTCTATCTCTTTATGGGTGCATTTAGGCCATTTACGTTCAGTGTAATTATTGATAGGTATGAGTTTATTGTTGCCATTTTGTAGTGCTTTTCTGTGTGGTGCTGACATTTTCTTTGTTCCTCTTACTCTCCTGTGATGAATTCCTTTTGTTTGTGGTTTTTTTTTTTTCATTTCTTTTGTTTTTGTAGATTTTGTTTATAATGAGAGTTTATGTTTTTTTCTTTATTTTGATGACTATGTTTGTTAGCTTTCTTTGTGGTTACCTTGAAATTTACCCTTATCTTCCTAAGGTTGAACCAGTCTGTTATGACTTGATATCGCCTTGCCTTCCTCTCCATTAGAAAGTTCTATACCTACACTGTTTATTCCCTCTTTTATTGTTCTGACGTTGTTGTCATTGGCAGATTAATGTCTCTGGTTCTGTTGTAAATCTTTTAGTTTTGAACAGTCCTTTAGAGTTAATTTTCTAGGTTGGTATTGCTGGTCCGATCTTGTGTCCTAGATTCAGGCTGTCGTCTGATGTTGTTTGTTCTCAAACCAAAGGACTCCCTTTAATATTCTTATAAGTTTGATTTGGTTTTTATATATTCTCTTAATTTCTGTTTATCCGAAAATGTCCTAATTTCACTATCATGTTTGAATGAGAGTTTTGCAGGATGTATTTTTCTTAGCTGGCAATTTTTTCATTTAAGGTTTTATATATGTCGTCCCATTGCCTTCTTGCCTGCATGGTTTCTGCCGAGTAATCAGAGCTTAGTCTTATTGTTTCCCCTCTGTATGTGACTTTTCATTTTTCCGGAGCTGCTCTCAGGATTCTTTGTTTGTCTTTGGTTTTAGCAAGTGTGATTATGATATGCCTTGGTGATTTTCTTTTGGGGTCTATCCTATATGGGGTTCATTGAACTTCTTGGATGATCAGCTTTTCATCTTTCATGATGTTAGGGAAGTTTTCTGTCAGCAATTCTTCAATGATCCTCTCTGTGTTTTCTGTTTTCTCCCCCTATTCCGGAACTCAGATCACTTGCAGATTTTTGTTTTTGATTATATCCCACATAATTCTCAGGATTTTTTCATTTTTCTCCATTCTTTTTTCTGATTTTTCCTCAAACAGAGTTGTATCCAGGTGTTTGTCTTCAATTTCACTGATCCTGTCTCCCATTCTTTCAAACCTGTTCCTCAGCCCTTATATGACACTATCGATTACTGAAATCTTGTTATTTATCTTTTGGATTTCTAGCTGTTGTTTTTGTATGATTTCTAATTGTGAATTTATTTTGGCATTTTGTTCTTGTATTATTTTCCTGAAGTCTTCCATTTTTTTGTCTGCCTTTTCCACAAATTTGTCTACTTTTTCCTCATTTTTGTCTACTTTTTGCTTCAACTCTTGGATAGTTCTGAATATTAGTCATTTGAATTCCCTATCAGGTAGTTCTAGTGCCTTTTCTTCTACTGGAAAGTCATCTGGTGTTTTATGTTAGATGCCTACTGAAACCATCCTCTCCTGTTTTTTGTTTTTTAAATATGTTTTGATATTGTCTGCTGTCTTTGGGACATTCAGTAGTTATTTTTTTTGTTTATTGACTGTAGATTTGCTTGTTTTGTCCAGGTTTTTTGTTTTATTTGGTTATGTCTAAGAAGATGGGCTGTGCATTCTTTGTTGTTTGCTCACCTGTGGACACGACGATTCCAACTCATAGTGACCCTAAAGGACAGAGTAGAACTGCCCCATAGGGTTTCCAAGGAGCACCTCATGGATTCAAACTGCCGACCTTTTGGTTAGCAGCCATAGCTCTTAACAACTATGCCACCAGGGTTTCCATAATAAAAGTAAGTGAACCTTAGTATTGTAATGTTGGGTAGTAACTTTAGCGATAGTCTAAACCAACCCTTAATTAATACTAATCTGACATCCCTGTTTTTAAAATCTTGTTTGCTTTTTTTTTTAAACTAGTTAAACTTGGTGCTTTATTTCATGTTTTATTTTTTTTATTATTATTATTTTCATTGTCACTTTCTACAGTGATTTTCCTATCGGAAAGACCTAACATAATGGACTCTAATATGATAAATAGTGTTTTAAATTACAGTTGTATAGTTTAGTGGCTGAGAGCATGAACTCTGGTGTCAGCCTATCTCAGTTCATAATCCCAACTCCACATTTACTGTGTGACTATAGGCATTTTACTTACTCTCTTTGTACCTCTTTTTTGTTACTGTTGTTTGTCTGTTTTTTCTTGATGCGTTAGAGGGCCACAGTAATTGTACTGATCTACATGGTTAGTGTCAGAAATAAATGAGTTAATCCATACAACATGCTCAGAATAGTTCTTAAAACATAATAAGCACTGAATGTTACCTATCATTAGCATAATGTACTAGTATATTGACATAGATTTCTTAGCTCTATTTTTTAGTACCATATAATAAATTTATGAATTTTTCTATTCAGAGAACCAACACCAACCCATTATCTTTGAGGGTATTTCAAGCTTTCAAATATTGAAAGTCAACTAACATTTATTGATTCTAACATACCAAGTATTTTCCATATTAATTACTACATCTGACCTTTATAGCAATTATGTGAATTAGTCACTATCATCCCCACTTTATAAAGAAACAGACTCAGTAATGTTAGAGGAAATGTCCAAGTCCACATAGCCAGTGAGTGAGCCGTAATTCAAACACAATTCTCTTAATTTCAAGATTCCTCCTTTCCTCCATACCATAGTTGCTTTCCTCAGATAGGTTCTTGCTAACTCCTATTTCTCCTCAAAGGACTTCTAATTCTAAGTTTGTCTTCAAAACTGACAAGAAACCATTCAAGAAATACTAAGTTATTTGTGGCAAATGTGTGGTCACCGAAGGATATTTAAAGGACAAAGGAAGCACAGGCACTTCCCTCCTGGATTGCAAAATCTGGTTGGCTTACTAAGTCACAGAAATATAAATAGTTCAGTAACCATATAAAGAAGTGTGACTAAGAACCAAAAGGATGCAGCTAAGCAAGCACCATAACTGAGTACTCATTCATTTATGAGTACATATGAATAAGACAGTCACATAGTTGCTTCCCTTATTCCCTTGAGTCTCTGCTCAAATGTCATCACCTGAGGGAAGCCTTCCTTGCCCACCCTGTCTAAATTAGCATCCCCACTACTCTCTATCCTCTTTCCCTGCTTTATTTTTCTTCAGAGCACTTAATAGTCTTAGCTCTAAATCTGATATTATATTCAACATTATTTAATTGTGAGTTGTCTCCATCATTAAAATATTACCTCCTTGATGATTTGTAGGTCGATTGCTAATATTTGGAAAAACCCAAAGTCTAAGCAAAATAACCAAGCGCTAACATTAGGAATAATAATGTAACTAATAGAAAAATTACTATATGTTAGGCACTGTGTAAAGCAGCTTACATGCATTTATAGTACCTCATTTTGTCTTCAATAAACAATTTATCCAAGATCTCTCAACTAGTAAAAGCAGAACCAGATTATGGACACAGTTCTGTTTTCAGTGCTCTTAACCTTTAAGTAATATGACTAGATTGTAAGTATTGAGTCCCTGGGCAGTGCAAACGTTAAGCATTCGACTACTAGTCAAAAGGTCTGTGGTTTGAACCCATCCAGAGGTGCCTGAACTTGGAACTGGTTTGTCCTGTTTTGAACCCCTGCTGAGAATTTGCATTTCTCACAAGTTCTGAGGCAGATGCTAATACAGCTGGTTAGGGACCAATTCTGAGATCCACTAGTAGAGCAGTGGTTCTCAAAATTTATTATACCTAAGAATCACCAGGGGATCTTGTTAAAATGTAGATTCTGATTCAGCATATCTGGTGGAAATGCAAATTCTTGGCAGGGGTTCAAACCGGAATGAACCAGTTCAAAGCCCTGTTCTGAAGTTGGGCATGGCTATCTGCTTCTGAAAGGTCACAACCTTGAAAACCCTATGGAGCACAGTCCTACTCTGACACTCATCGGGTCTCGTGAGTTGAAATCTGTGGCAACTAAGCAACAAGATTGTAAGTGGTACAGCCTAATAAGGAAGATCATTGTCTGAAACAATGACAGAGTCAGTAATAATCTGCTAAGAGCTTGTGAAAAATTCATGTAAGTAGTATGTTGGGCCAACAATAAGACACTTTCCAACTCAATTTACCTTGTAAAACTGAAATCAGGAAAAAATTAAAATGAATGAGATAAGATTAGTGGTCTTCAGAAATAAGTCACAAGATTGTAGACACCCAAATTTCAGAGATTTAGGTGTAATTTCAGAGTGGATTTTGATTGCTACTACATGAGTAAGTGCCTGTATTGTTAACATGTTAAAGAGCTGGAATTGGCCTGCTTCGCATCTATGAAAGAGGAATCAAGAATGAACATAGTTGGTGACGTATTTCCAGCATTGTTCGTGGGACAAGGTGTCCTTACACAAAACTATGAATTTCTGATCCATTGGGCCTAATTGGGGATGGTTGCTTGAGGACACCAATCATTGGTGCCTTACTTCAAATTCACCTCATTTTGATTGCAGGCTCACCAAGCAAACATAGGAGAAACGTTTCTTTCCAGATTGATTGTATATAAGGCTGATCAGGAAACATAAATATCTAAACCACAATGGGTATATTACTCAGAGTCAGTTTTTAAAATGGCATTAGACATTTTTATTTGTCTCAGTTATCTTCTATGAGTTTGGCTAAGGAAAACCCCTGAGGACTAGATTTTCTCTGTGGCCTCAGATTATGGTGATTCTCTGAGGAAATGCCACGTGATAGAGAATGTCTGGGTGGCCAATCAGCCTCTCCCAGGACTTGACAGATGCCTTTCTATTCCAACTGCATTGTTGGAGACCTGTGAATTAGAAATTCTTGATTCACCTGTCTCCGATCCCTTATTTTAATTTCAGAGTTTGAAGAGACACCAGCCCTCATGTATCTATTTAGGACATTGCTTAAAATCATGGGATGCGCAAAAAATTCTCAGATATGACCCTATGTGTTTCAGAGAGAAAAGAGGATATGGTAGTGTCTTAGTTATCTAGTGCTGCTATAACAAAAACACCAAAAGTGGGTAGCTTTAACAAACAGAAATTTGTTTTCTCACAGTTTAGGAGGCTAGAAGTCTGAATTCAGAGCACTGGCTCTAGGGAAAGGCTTTCTCTGTTGGCTCTGGGAGAAGGTCCTTATCTTTTTTCAGCTTCTGTTTCTTGGTTCCTTGGAGATCTCATGTAGTTTGGTGTCTATCTTCCCCAACTCTGCTTGCTTGATTGCTTGCTGGCTTAATCTCCTCCTTTATATCTCAAAAAGATTAATTTAAGACACACCCTACACCAATACTGCCACGTTAACATAATGAAGAAAACCCATTCCCAAATGGAATTATAACCACAGGGGTTGGGATTTATAACATATATTTTTGTAGGACACAATTTAATCCATAACAGGTAGGTAATGAAAAACCATGGTATTGTTTTATAAAAAATAAATAATAAAATAATGGTAATAATTCTCCAAGAGAGCTACATGAACCTTTTCAGAATAATGAGAAATCCATATTAAAGACTTGCAGTCTGGTGAGAACTTTTGTCAGTTCTTGGATGTATTAAGTTGAGATGAACCAACAGCACTCAAAGGTCTGAAATAGAAAATTAGGAGGCAGGGGTCCATGCTTTATCATATCAACACCTGAGATTAAAGATAATTGGCTTGGAAAAGGGGGAAGAATTTGATTCAGATATGTATATTATCAGACCGGGTGTGTTTAGCTTATAAAAATTGACTTTTGAGATGGGATGAAAAACAATGCTGGGCAGGCTTATGAAAGAAACTGTTGGTTTAATTGCAAGGCAATTTATATAAATGCCAACCTTACAGAAAAAAAAAAAACTCACTTTACCTAAAAGTTCAGCATTATAGTCTTACATACTTTTTCTCCCCATGAAAGTCAAGAGAATATTCAGATGAGTGAAATATGATAGCTGTTTCATTTTACAACAAAATAGATGGCAAGGTGAGTAAATATAGTCTTTAATTAGAGCATAATTTTTACATTCTGAAAGAGAATTTTGGAAACACATAGGAACCTTGGAAAATATCAGTAATCACTGTTAAATCTGAAAAACTAGGGGAAATTATTGTGTTTTCTTAACAGCAAAAGAGATTAGCTAAATATAATATTTGAAAGGCAGAGTAATCAGTACTTGACTAAAAATATTTAATAGTGAAAGCACTGAAATAGTTTAACTTTTTACATTTGTTTGTTTTAAGAGGAAATGTTACACTGTGTGTGAACTATTCCACAATAACCAGAAAACCAAATCCACTGCTGTTAAGTAGATTCCAACTCATAGCCATCCTATAGGACAGAGTAGAACTGCCCCATAGGGTTTCCAAGGCTATAAATCTTTAAGGAAGCAGACTGCCACATCTTTATCCTGCAGAGCAGTTGGTGGGTTCGAACCGGCAACCTTTTGGTTAGCAGCTGAATGCTTTAAACACTGCAGCACCAGGGCTCCCTATTTCACAATAAGCTAGTTTTAAAAAAATTATTATTGTTATTTTAAAAAAAGGCAAAAAAAGGAATGTTAACCATAGGAAATTCAAGTGAATTATAAGCTATTTTCTGAACCTGCCTAGGAGGTAAAAGTATTTTAAGGTGCTCAAATGTTGTTGTTGTTAGGTCCTTAGAGCCTGTTCTGATTCATAGTGACCCTGTATACAACAGAATGAAACATAATCCTTGCTATGTTTGAGCCCGTTTTTGCAGCCCCTGTGTCAGTCCATCTCATTAACGATCTTCCTCTATTTTGCTGACCCTCCACTTTACCAAGCATAATATCCTTTTCCAGGGACTGATCCCTTCCGATAACACGTCCAAAGTATGTGAGAAAAAGTCTCACCATCCTTGCTTCTAAGGAGAATTCTAGCTGTACTTCTTCCAAGACAGATTTATTCATTTTTCTGGCTAGTCCATGGTATATTCAATGTTCTTTGTCAGCACCATAACTCAAAGACATCAATTCTTCTTTGGTCTTCCTTATTCATTGTCCAGCTTCTGCATGCATATGAGGTGATTGAAAATACCAGGGCTTGGGTCAGGTGCACCTTAGTCCTCAAGGTGACATCTTTGCTTTTTAACATTTTAAAGAGGTCTTTTGCAGCAGGTTTGCCTAAGGCAATATGTCCTTTGATTTCTTTACTGCTGCTTCCATGGGTGTTGATTGTTGATCTAAGTTAAATGAAATTTTTGACAGCTTCAGTCTTTTCTCTGTTTACCATGATGTTGCTTAATGGTCCAATTGTGAGGATTTTTGTTTTCTTTATGTTAAGGTGTAAGCCATAGGAAGGCTGTAGTCATTGATCTTCATCAGTAAGTGCTTCAAGTCCTCTTCACTTTCAGCAAGCAAGGTTGTGTCATCTGCATATTTCAGATTCTTAGTGAGCCTTCCTCCAATCCTGATGCCGCATTCTTCTTCGTATAGTACAGTTTCTCAGATTATTTGTTCAGCATACAGACTGAATAAGTATGGTGAAAGGATACAGTCCTGACGCACACCTTCCCTGATTTTAAACCATACAGTATCCCATTGTTCTCTTCAAACAACTGCCTCTTGGTCTATGTACAGGTTCCGCGTGACTACAATGAAGTGTTCTGGGGTTCTCATTCTTAGCAATATTATCCATAATTTGTTAGGATCCACATAGTCCAATGCCTTTGTGTAGTCAATAAAACACAGGTAAACGTCTTTCTGGTATTCTCTGCTTTCAGCCACAATCCGTTTGATATCAGCAATGATATCCCTTGTTCTGTGTCTTCTTCTGAATCTGGCTTGAATTTCTGGCAGTTCCCTGACAATGTACTACTGCAAGTATTTCTGAATTATCTTCAGCATAATTTTACTTGCATTAATGATATTGTTTGCTATTGATTCCATTGGATCACCTTTCTTTGGAATGGGCACAAATATGAATCTTTTCCAGTCATTTTGCCAGGTAGCTGTCTACCAAATTTCTTGGCATAGATGAGTGAGTGCTTCCAGTGTTGCGTCCGTTTGTTGAAACATTTCAATTGGTATTCTGTCAATTCCTGGAGCCTTGTCTTTCGCCAGTGCCTTCAGTGCAGCTTGGACTTTTTCCTTCAATACCATTGGTTTTTGATCATATGCTACCTCCTGAAATGGTTGAACATCAAGCAATTCTTTTTGGTACAGTGACTTTGTGTATTCCTTCTATCTTCTTTTGATGCTTATTCAGTATTTTGCCCATAGAATCCTTCACTGTTGTCACTCAAGGCTTGACTTTTTCTTCAGTTCTTTCAGCTTCAGAAATGCCAGTGTGTTCTTATCTTTTGGTTTTCTAACTTCAACACTTTGCACATTCTGTTATAATACTTTGTCTTCTCGGGCTGCCCTTTGAAATCTTCCATTCAGCTCTTTTACTTCATCATTTCTTCCATTCCATTTACCTACTCTACATTCAAGAGCAAGTTTCAGAGTTACTTCTGACATCTATTGTGGTCTTTTTTTTTTTTTTTGTCTTTTAAATGACTTTTTGCTTCCTTCGTGTATGATGTCCTTGATGTTACCCCACAACACATCTGGTCTTCGGTTATAAGTGTTCAATGTGTCAAATCTGTTCTTGAGATGGTCTCTAAATTCAGGTTTGATGTACCCAAGGTTGTGCTTTGGGTCTTGTGGACTTGTTTTAATTTTCTTCAGCTTCAACTTGAACTTGCATATGAGCAATTGATTGTGTGCTCTGCAGTCGGCCCCTGATGATATTGAGCTTCTCCATTGTCTCTTTCCATAGATGTAGTCGATTTGATGCCTGTGTATTCAATCCAGCAAGGTCCATGTGTATAGTCACCATTTACATTGTGGAAAAAAGTATTTCCAATGAATAAGTTGTTGGTCTTGCAAAATTCTGTCATGCAATCTCCCATGTTGTTTCTGTCACCAAGACTGTATTTTCCAACAACTAATGCTGCTTCTTTGTCTCCAACTTTCAGGTTCCAATCACCAGTAATTATCAATACATCTTGATTCCATGTTTGGTCAATTTCAGCCTGCAGAAGTTGGTAAAAACTTCCATTTCTTCATCTTTGGTCTTAGTGGTTGGTGGGTAAATTTGAATAATACTCGTATTAACTGGTCTTCCTTTTAGGCGCATGAATATTATCCTATCACTGACAGCGTTGTACTTCAGGATAGATCTTGAAATGTTTTTTGATGATGAATGCAATGCCCTTCCTCTTCAATTTGTCATTCCCGGATAGTAGATCATATGATTGTCAATTCAAAATGGCCAATGCCAGTCCATTTAAGCTCACTGAGAGCTAGGATATCAATCTTCAAGCCTTCCATTTCATTTTTAACAACTTCCAGTTTTCTACTGCCTACATTCCACATTCTGATAATAATGAATGTTCGCAGCTGTTTCTTCTCATTTTGAGTCATTTCACATCAGCAAATGAAGGTCCTGAAAACCTTACTCCATCGATGTCATTGAGGAGGCAATTCTTTCCTAGTTGTATTTTGAGTGCCTTCCAACCTAAGGGCCTCATCTTCCGGCACTATATCAGACAATATTCTGCTGCTAATCATAAGGTTTTCATTGGCCAATATTTCAGAAGTAGATCACTGGGTTCTTCTTCCCAGTCTGTCTTAGTCCAGAAGCTCTGCTGAAACCTGTCCACCATGGGTGATTCTGCTGGTATTTGAAATACCAGTGGCATAGTTTCCAGCATCACAGCAACACGCAAGCTACTACAGTACGACAAACTCACAGATGAGTGGTGGAAGGTACTCAAACAGAAACTTGGAATTCTGCTGTTTGGGGGAATTAAGTCCCAAAGCTGACACAAGATTACTTAAAAAGACTGATGCTTAGCACTATTTAAAAAAAAAAATATCACATCCACACCCGGGAGTATGTTTTGTTTTATCTATTTTTTATTTCTTTGTTTCTTAACTTGGAACTGGTCTTAGTATAAGATTTCCCTTTGGGGATAGGATAACAGCTTCAATTGGTTTGAATCTATATCTAAATGTTTGTTTTTCAAAATGGTCAAGGAATCTTGGAGCTGAAATGGAACTTTTTAAATTGTTTTCTTCTATTATTTTTATTTGTTATGATTTTATTTGTATACCCCCCCTTAATGTGTTCAAGTCCTAATCCCCATACCTACAAATGTAACCTTATTTGGAAATAGTATTCTTGCAGATAAAACGAGTTAAATTAATATGAGGTCACACTGGAGTAACTTGGGCCATTAGTACAAAATGACTGGTATCCTTATAATTGTAAGGAGAGGAAGAAAACAGAGAAAGACACAGAAGGAAGATGGCCATGTAAAGCTGGAGGCTGAGATTGATGCTGTCACAAACCAAGCAACACTGGGGCTACCCGAAGCTGGAGGAAGGAAGGATTCCTCTCCTACAGCCTTCAGAGAGAGTATGACCCTACTGACACCACAAATTCAGACTTCAAGCCTCCAGAGCTGTGAGAGAATAAATTTCTGTTGTTTTATTAAGCCACCCAGTTTGTGGTAATGTGTCACCATAGCACCAGGAAATGAATATATTATTGTTACTCTTTTATCATTTTCCTTGGTGATTTTTCAATGTATTTAATTTCACGTAATTTTATTTTAAACACAATATAACAAACAACATTAAAGAAAATGCTTTTTTAAAACTTCTTCCACTACCCTAACATATCCACATGACAACACTTTATGCTCTTACAATTATACAGTGCACACATAATTTTGAACTCTGCCTGTTTCCACATAACTTATTGCAAATATTTTGGATATTGCTTATAGACTGGATAACAATTTTTAAACATTTTATTTCAAAAAAAATTTCAGATTTACAAAATAGTTGCAGTAGTGACTCTCACAAGCCCTTCATCTAAATTCACCATTGTTATCATATTGCCCCATTCACCTTGCCTTTCTCATTCTCTTATTATTCCTGAGCCGTCTGTGAGCAAGTTGCTGACAGCATGACCCTTTATCAACATGTCCTCCTATGAACAAAGACATTTTCTTAAAGAACCATGATACAATTAACAAAATCAGGAAATGTAATAGTAATTCAGTATGTTTATCTAAAATATAATCAAATAATCAATATTCAAATCTCAGTAATTATTCCAATAATTATTTTTATATAAATTTTTTTGTTAATCCAGGATGATGCATTGCATTCGTTGTCATGTCTCTTCAGTTTCTTTTAATCAGGAACGTTTTCTGTCTTTGTCTTCTGAGACAATGGCATTCTGAGGGGTTAATGACGGTTGTTTCGAAGAATGCCCCTCAGTTTGGTTTATCCAATTATTTCCTCAGGACAGTTGAACACGCAGTGCTGATAAGATTGTTGTAACTGCACTGTCAGGGTCCTGTAAAGACTCCTGCTCACAGCGCCAATTGTGCAAACCAGTCCAGGGAGACTAAGATCACCCACCTCTGATGTCAAATTGTGTGGTAGATAACAAATATCATACCACACGCCAGCTGCTTCCCATGAGAATCTCAGCTTCCCTTCCCTGTTTAGTTTAGACCCCACCTGCATAAGGCAGCCCTTCTCTCTCTCATTCCCATTTATCCAGGGCTGAGTCGGTCGGTGCCCTGTTCAGGGCCACAAATTCAGGAGTTTGCATAACTCCCTCCACTTTAGACCAGCTGGCTTCAAAACCTGAGGTTTTCCTCTACCCCTCAGGGTACCAGCTTCAAAGCCCAGGAGTCCACATGACTCCCTCCACTTCTGACCAGCCAGCTTCCCTGCTCCTTTAGGTCTGATAATTTGCTAGAATGACTCACAGAGTTAACAGGACACACCATACCTCTGATAACAGCTTCAATACAACAAAAAAGGATACAAGTGAAGAGACACATAGGGTGAGGTCCAGGAGGGGTCCCAGTGCAGAGCTTCCATGTCCCAAAGAGGACGTGTTTCCCTCCTGTGCATGGTTACCGAGTAGGAAGCGCCATCCAAACCTCAGGGCTCAGAACTTTTACGGGCCTTGTATGTGGCCATGATAAATTATATCATGCCTCATGAGACTTACTATCTAGCCCGCAGGTGACCCTCTGGCCCCAGGGCTCTCAGGAACCAAAACCAAAAGGCCAAACTGCTTTTTAAGCATGCAGTGGTCCAGGGATGAGGCTGCAGGTGCCGGAAGCAGGGGTGATGCCCAAGCAAGAGACTGTAACTGTACCCCTGAACCTGTATGCCAGAATTCCCAAGGGCTGATGGGTTGGATTGTACCTTCCCCCATCTGGCAAAATTGAGGCTGACAATGAATACTGCTGTATTGCCTAGTGGTCAGGAGAGCCCACTAGTGTTGTACCTATGTAACCCTACCCAACATGAATGGGAGCGGACTGAGGGGAAAGCACTTGCTAGACTGGTCTTGCCACTAGCAATCTGGACGGGCATTGTGCCTTCCCAAGGTGAAAAAGTTTGGGTAAAAATAAATGACAAATGGAAGGAAGGAGAAAAAGTAGCTGAAGGTAAAGGAATGAATAAATGGGTTATGCAGCAGGGGAAATCTAACATCATGCTGATACCTCGAGAGAGACTCAGAGAAAGGGAATAATTCTCAGTTAAATTTTATCAGAGACTAGAAATGGTGAAGCCCAGATGATTTTTGGAGACCCTGGCCAGATCAGATGGATATCTGCTACAGACCTTAATGGCTGGTACCTGAGTAACCTCACCGTTAGGATACTTTGCCCTACCGCAGGACTAATTGTTAATGACTGTTCTGGGCTGGTAAAATGATTAGCAGGGGGAAGGTAATCCTTCAAGTACGAAGAGCCAGGGGGTGGCCTTCAGTGCAGTGAATTACTTAATATGGCCCTTCTAACCATAGTCTTTGTAACTCCCACCAAATGACTGGGTGGGGACTATGCAAAGGGGGTGCTTGCGGCCCACCAAGAGGATTGAATAGTTTGCTAATGTAAATAAGGTGCATGGCACCCTTATGGGGATGAGACCATGCAAATAACACGTGGAAACCTAACGAGGGGATTGGTCAGTTTTGCCATCCCACTTGGCTTAAAATGAGCCATCCCAGAGGCAGGAAGGGAGGATCTCACCACCACCAAGAAAGAAGAGCCAGGGGTGTAGTGTGTCCTTTGGATCTGGGATCCCTGTGTTGAGAAGCTCCTGGAGCCAGGAGACCAAGAGAGAGAGCTGTAACACAGAAGACAGCGAGGGACGGTGGCACGAGATGGCAGCAACCAGGAGGCCAGCATGAGATGGCTGCGGTGGGGCTTGCCGATTTCATGGAGTTAAGGGTTCTTAACACTTGCTCAAGAAGGCCCCCAGCAGGGCCCAGTGGCAGAGGGTGAGAAGAAGCTGTCCTGATTAAAGGACTGTATCCTGAATCATTTCTGATCCTGATCCTGATCCTGAATTGTACTGTTACTTCCCTAGTAAACCACTTAACTGTAAATACAGTTCATGAGTTCTGTGAGACGTTGCAGTGAATTACCAAACCCAAAGACAGGAGGGAGAGTACAGATGGAAGGGGAAGTAGCTGATATTAGAGATAATGGACTGGTACAGCAGTTTGGAAAAGTTGCACATCTGAGACATCTTTAACCTCTGCCTCTTAGCAACCAGCTTTGTGCTGATCCCTATAAAAGAAATGATTCATCTACCCTCCAAGTCATAGAGCAGCCTGACAGTAAGAGAGACTTACAGAACCAGGTTCACTGATAGCGAAGGGGATGCTAGGACCCCAAAACAATAGAGGCCAGGCAGAAGCACTTAATTGTCAGAAGCCAGGTGGATACAATTATTGTAATTGTAGACCCAAAACCCATTGACTGAAGAAGAGGTTGGGTGACCAAGAGGGAGGAATCATGGCACTTGTGCATGGTAATGATGTCTCCAGTACTTTTCTAAATGGATCTAGCTGTTTATTTGGGTAACTGTACACAGTGGAATGAGAATACCTAAACATTTTAAATCCTGTTGGACTCAGATCTGATAACATTGATACACAGAGACCTGAAGCATCATTCTGGCTCTCCTGTTAAAGTGAGGGCATATAGGAGTCAGACAATAAATGGAATCCTGATTAGGGTCCAGCTCATAATGGGTCCACTGTACCCACAAACCTACCTGGTGGTCATTTTACCAGTCTCCAAATATATAACCAAAATAGACATACTTGGTAGTTGGAACCTTGGCCTGTGGAGGAAGAGCTGCCCTCCCCCACTCCAGTTAAGATAATAAACCAAAACCAATATTATATCCCTGGGAGGGAAGGTGACAATTAGTGCCACTCTTAAAGCTCAGAAGGATGCAGGGATGGTGGCTCCATCATATCTCAATTAAATTCACCAGTTCAAAAACAGGGCAGATCCAAAAAATGACATTCAACTATTGAAAATCAAGTAGAAGCTCCAATTGCATCTGCTGTACCAGACATAGTATCTTTGCTGCAGTAGATTAACATGGCCTCAGGAACATGGAATATAGCCATTATTTGGTAAAATTTCTTTTCCTTCCCTATTCAAAAAGAGGATCAGAAACACTTTGCGTTTACACAGACAGGACACCATATGTTAATAATTCTGCCCTAGGGTTATGTCATAATATAGTATTATATGCTACTGTCATAATATAGTCCAAAGAGATTTTGACTGCCTGGACATCCTGTAGAACATCACACTGACCCACAGAACCGACGACATCATGCTAATCAGACTGGATAAGCAAAAAGGGGCTAGCATACTGGAGAGACCTTGATAAGATCCATGTATATACTCCAGAGGGTGGGAGATAAAGCCTAGTAAGATTCAGGAGCCTGTCATGTCAATACAATCTTTAGGGATTCAACAGTCAGGAACATGTTAGGATCTGCTACCCAAAGTAAAGGACAAATGGTTTCATCTCATTACCTCCCACAATGAAAAAGGAAGCACAACACCTGGCATGCTTCTTCAGGTTCTGGAGGCAGCATATTCCACATCTGGTATCAGTGATAAGAAAAGCTGCCAGCTTTGAGTGGTGTCTACAGAAGAAAAGGGCTTTGTAGCAGGACCAGACTGTGGTGCAAACAAGCTCTGCCAATTGGGCCATATGACCTGGCAGACCCTACAGTGGTAGAGGAGTAAGTGGTGGAAAAATATACCAGCTAGAGTTTATGGCAAGCCCCAGTGCAAGAGTCACAATACAGACCCCTGCGGTTCCAGATTAAGGCCATGCCATCTGCAGCAGAGAATTGTACTTATTTTATTTTATAACTTATTACATTTTTGTTGTTGAGAGTATACACAGCAAAACATACAGCAATTCAATAGTTTTTACATGTACAGTTCAGTGACATTGATTATATTCTTTGAGTTGTACAACCATCCTCGCCTCCTTTTCTGAGTTGTTCCTTCCCTATTAATATAAACTCACTGCCCCCTGAGGTTCCTATCTAATCTTTCAAGTTGCTGTTGTCAATTTGATCCCATATAACTAGTTCTTTTTTTTTTTTTTATATTTTATTGTACTTCAGGTGAAAGCTTACAGAACAAATAGTTTCTCATGAAATAGTAGTACACATGTTGTTCTATGACATTGGTTAACAACCCCACAACATATTAAGCCTCTAAATTCTCAACCTTTTTTTTTTTTTTGATGAAAATACAGATAGCCAAAGATACACCATTTCAAAAATTTCTACATACACAGTTCAGTGACATTGAATACGTTCTTCCAACTGTGCTGTTATTCTCACTTAAGATGAAGGCTTACAGAACAAAATAGTTTTTCATTTAACAGTTACTACACATGTTGCCCTATGACAATGGTTAACAATCTCACAACACATCAAGAATATCCTTACTCCACCTTGTGCCATATAACTAGTTCTTAAAAGACCATAATGCTCAAGGGAGACATTCTTTACTAGTTAAGCTAAACTACTGTTTGGTTTTAAGTAGACTATGGGGGATATTTTTGGTTTAAGGTTTAAAGATTATCTCAGGGCAAAAGTTTCAGGGGTTCATCCAGCCTCCATGGCTCTGGAAAGTCTAGAGTTCATGAGAATTTGAAATTCTGTTCTGCATTTCCCCCTTTTTATTCAGGATTTTTCCACAGAATCTTTGATCAAAACATTCAGTAATGGTAGCTGAGCATCATCCAGCTCTTCTGGTCTCATGGCAAAGGAGGCAGTTGTTCATGGAGTAATTAGCCACGCATTCCATTTCCTCCACCTATTTCTGACTGTCCTTCCTCCTCTGTTTTTCCAGGTGAAAACAGACTAATTGTTATGCCTTGGATGGCCACTTGCAAGCTTTTGAAACCCCAGGTACTACACAATAAACTAGGAGGTAAAACAGAAGCACTAAACACGTTATTAGTCCTATTAACTGGGCTGTCCCATGAAACCATGGCCCTAAACCTCCAAATCAAGGAACCAAATCCCATGAGGTGTTTGGCTGTACATAAGGAGCCTCAGCACCTACTCCTTTTTTTTTTTTTTGGTCATTGTTATAAATATATCTATCACACAACTTTTGCCAATTCAACGTTTTACAGGTGTACAACTTATTGACAACAATTATATTAATTGGCTGTGCAGCCCTATTCTGAATCAATGAGACAATTTTACTCATTTTGAAAAACAATTCCTGCATGCTGCTGGACCCAAGTAAAAGTGAAGTATCTGACCATGGGATATGTCTTAGTTATCTAGTGCTGCTATAACAGAAATACCACAAGTGGATTGCTTTAACAAACAGAAATTTATTCTCTCACAGTCTGGGAGGCTAGAAGTCCGAATTCAGGGTGCCAGCTCCAGGGGAGGGCTTTCCCTCTCTATTGGCTCTGGGGGAAGGTCCTTGTCATTAATCTTCCCCAGTCAAGGAGTTTCTCAGAGTAGGGGCTCCGGGTCCAAAGGACGCGCTATTCTCCTGGCTCTTGTTTCTTGGTGGTATGAGGTCCCCCGTCTCTCTGCTTACTTCTCTCTTTTATATCTCAAAAGAGATTGGCTTAAGACACAACCTAATCTTGTAGATTGAGTCCTGCCTCATTAACATAACTACCACTAATCCCACCTCATTAACATATAGAGGTAAGATTTACAACACATAGAAAAATCACATTGGATTACAAAATGATGGACAGTCACACAATATTGGGAATCGTGGCCTAGGCAAGTTGACACACATTTTTGGGGGACATAATTCAATCCATAACAGGGTACTAAGGGACCATATTGTCCAAACTACCTATGATGAGCTGGGTTCTGTTAATCAAAAGGTCAGGTAGGCCTACCAACAATCCATTGTGAGTTGAAAATGGTACATCTGGGATGGAGCATACACAGGACCAGAGAGCACAAGCAGGTTGTCCAGCTCTCCCTATGTTCACACCTCTGGCTCTATGGGGAATGGTCAGCTGATGAAGGAGGAAAAGCTAAAACTTGAATCAAACCTGGGTCAGTTCAATATGTGGGTGCAAACAGAAAATAGAAACTTCACTACAGCCCTACACAGGTGTGGCCTTGAAAAACACTAGTGAAATTTGTCCCAATGGGTAGACAGTGCACTGGGTCCTCTGCTTTATGTAGAAAGATAAGTAGCCCGGGGTTACAATACATAAGTTGATGGACAGTAGCAAATGGATTGGCCAGCTGGATGGACTGATTACAAAAAGTAGAGATATTAGAAGATTGAAATCAAGTAGGTCCGAGTTAGAACATGTGTATGAACATATGTAAGCACAAAGTATGAAGATATTTGTATCACATGTTAACATCCACCAGAGAACATCCATCGTGGAAGAGACACTAAACAACCAAGAAAACAAAATCACTTGGCCACTTGATGTCTTCAGCTATCTCAGTGCTTGCACAATGGGTGCATGGATCGAATAGCCATGGTGGCAGGGTGCGCATGGACCCAAAAATATGAACTTCACTCATTAAGGTTGATCCAGCTACTGCCACTACCAAACTCCAATTTAGCAGAGGTAATTGACTGCGATCATCAGGTGGAGATAGGATGCCATTATACAGTGGGGGCAGAGAGGAATATGCTTGATGCCCAGGCAATCCATTTAGATGCCTCTTGGTGTTTTCTTGCCCAATTTTGATGGCAAATGGACAAGTACAGAAACACTGGCCTAAGAAGGGCATGACATCTCGGGAGTCAGACTCCACAGTGATAAGGATATGGTCCAAACCACCAGGCAAGCCACCAAGACCAGCAAAGGTGCTTTCTGAGGATGAGGAGAACCTTGAGTGGAGAGTGGAGGAGGGAGATGACGAGTATCAGTTGCAGCCCTGAGACCAGGTGCTATGGCAGGGGCACCTCCTCCCGCTAATCTTCCTCTTCTAAATTTTCCCTAGGAAAACAGGTCCACTGGAATCTGGAGGAGCTGTTCCAGAATGTATATAAAGAAGCGAATCTGACCTACTTATATGAAGTAGGAAAATACATAGAGATCAGAGCTTACTAGTGGTGACCAGGGGTGGGAGAGGGGGGAAGGGCAAGTCATTGCTTAGGAGTGTCTTAGTCATCTAGTGCTGGTATAACAGAAATACCACAAGTGGATGGCTGTAACAAAGAGAATTTATTTCTTCACAGTAAAGTAGACTAAAGGTCCAAATTTAGGGCAAAACTCCAGGGGAAGGCTTTCTGTCTCTGTTGGTCTTCTCATCAATGTTCCCCTGGACTAGGAGCTTCTCTGCACAGGGACCCCAGTTCCAAAGGACGTGCTTTGCTCCCGGCACTGCTTTCTGGGTGGTATGAAGTCCCCCTGTCTCTGCTCACTTCTCTCTTTTATATCTCAAGAGATTGCCTCAGGACACAATCCAATCTTGTAGATTCAGTCCTGCCTTACTAACACAACTGCCACCCATCCTCTCTCATTAACATCATAGAGGTAGGATTTACAACATATAGGAAAATCACACAGTACCAGGAATCATGGCCCAGCCAAACTGATACACACATTTTTGGGGGGAACATAATTCAATCCATGACAGGGGGTACTGAGTTTCTGTTACTAGTGGTGGAATAATTTGGAAAAGAATAATGGTGATGGTTGCACAACATGATGAAAGTAATCAATGTCATTGAATTATATATGTAAAAACTGTTAGATTGGCAAATTTTTTTTTTTTTTACTACAATTTAAAAACAAGAAGAAGAAGTAGATCTGAGTGGCACAAGGAGAAAACTGCTATGGACACTCTGATAAGCCACCAAGATTCTCCTTCAATGAATGACTTGTTGTCCCAAACTCTGTGTCAGAGCCCTGCTTCCCAGAGAATCCAACCGGCAACAATCAATGGACATAGATAATATTTAAAAATTTTTAATGGCTTTAATTTGGTATACAGGTGTGCGTCATAGATTGAATTGTGTCCCCCTAAAATGTGTTAACTTGGCTAGGCCATGATTCCCAGTATTGTGAGATTGCGCTCCATTTTGTGATCTGTTGTAATTATCCTATGTGTTGTAAATCCTAACCTCTATAATGTTAATGAGGCAGGATTAGAGGAAGTTATATTAATGAGGCAGAACACAATCTACAGGATTAGGTTGTATCTTGAGTCAATTTCTTTTGAGATATAAAAGAGAGAAGTGAGCAGAGAGGAGAGGGACCTTATTACCACTAAGAAAGAAGGAGCCAGGACAGAGTATGTCCTTTGGACCTGGGGTCCCTGCGCTAAGAAACTCCTCGACCCAGAGAAAGATTGAGGACAAGGATCTTCCCCCAGAGCCAACAGAGACAGAAAGCCTTCCCCTGGAGCTGGCATCCTGAATTTGAATTTCTAGCCTCCTAAACTGTGAGAGAATAAATTTCTGTTTGTTAAAGCCATCCACTTGTGGTATTTCTGTTATAGCAGCACTAGATAATTAAGACTGTGGAAAAACATCTGTATTTAGTACATTTTAAAATAACCGTATTTTTAAAGATGTACCTGCATTTAAATTGATCCAAAGAGTTTATAATTAAATTGCAATTTATGAATAAATGGGAAAATATACTATGGCATATTTATCATAAAAACCTGAGTACATATGTTAAGCTGAATATGTGAACTAAAGGGTGATAGGTACTAAGTTACAATGTGACACATCTGGCAACTTAAGCTGTGATTTCTGAGTTTTTTCCTAGACTACTATATCAAGAATTCGTATGTCCTAACCAAAGAGATTATTACTGCTATTTAGGATAATAAGGAGCCCTGGTGGCACAATGGTTAAGCACTAGACTTCTCCACAAGAGAAAGACGTGGTGTCTTAGCTGAGCTTTCTAGAGAAGCAAAACCAGTAAAGTGTATATAGAGAGATTTATATCAAGGAAATGGCTCATGAGGTTGTAGAGGCAGGAAGTCTGACCCAAGTTCGTGGGTCAGGATAGAGGCTTCTCCTGAGTCACAAAGCCACAGGGGCTGGTGAACCCAAGACTGGCAGGTCACAGAGCAGGGTTCTTGCTCACAGGCTACAAAGATTGACAAATCCCAAGATCGGCAGGCAAGACCAAAGGTAAGCTGCTAGCTCAAGTCCCAAGAACCAGAGGTCACAGGAGCCAGCTGCAGTATCCAGAGCGAGCAAAAGCCCTCGAGTCTTGCCAGAAAGTCTGCTTATATTCAATGTAGGCCACACTTCCAAGGAAACTCCCCTTCAACTCTTTGGCTACTATCTTAGGCTGGGTTCTCTAGAGAAGCAAAACCAGTAAAGCATATAAATATATACATAGAGAGATTTACATCAAGGAAACAACTCATGAAATTGTAGAGGCTAGAACGTCCCACATCCGTGGATCAGGGTAGAGGCCTCTTTCAATTCATGCAGCCACAGAAGCTGGTGAACCCAAGATCGGCAGGTTGGAGAGCAGGGATCCCACCCACAGGCTGTCAAGGTCGACGTATTCCCAGACTGACAGGCAAGACTGAAACATTTCTCCTGATTCACATATCTGTAGGGGCTGGTGAACCCAAGCTCAGCAGGTCAGGGAGCAAGACTCTTGCCCGCAGGCTGCGAAGATTGATGTATGCCAAGATTGACAGGTAAGCTGCTTGCTCAAGTCCCAGGAACGGAAGATGAGATGACAAGAAGCAGCTGCTGGGTCTGGAAGAAGCCAAAAACCTTGGCAAGGTGAGCAGGAAGGAAGTAGCCAGAGGAGGGTGGAAAGATGAAGGCTGAGGGGGCAGTGAGCCACCACAGGCCCTGCCCCCACTGGTACCACTCAGCAGATTCCATATTGGGGGTGATCACATATCAAATTTCAACAGGGAAGTGATCACATTATACAAATGCCAAATCACTGTGAATCACAGCCTAGCCAAGTTGACATACAATCTTAACCATCACAGCTACTCAAAGTAGACCCCATCATGGAGGTGATCAAATTACATCAAATCTCATCATGGAAGCGATTACATCATCATACAACTGCCAAACTGCATCATAACTGCCAAACCACTGAGAATCATGGCCCAGCCAAATTGACACACAACCTTAACAGTCACACCTGGCAATCTGTTCCCGGAAAGATTACAGCCTAGAAAACTCTATGGGGCAATTCTACTCATCATATGGGGTTGGTATGAGTCAAAAATCGACTCAACAACATCTAATAACAACAACAATGTTTAGGATTATACTGTTTGAGAATGTTTCTGAGTATTATTATACTTGGATGGATGGCGAGTTTACTCATTTCTATATTTGGATATGCTAAAATTTTGAAAGAATATTCTATATATAATTTATAATGTCCCTGCTATTTTAGCTTCATTTGAGAACAGGTAAAAATTCAGCACTCAGACAAACTGACCCTGTTGTCCCCCACGCCCATCACCAAGGCCAGACTTTCTCACTTATGTAACATAAGAATATCCATCTAAAAAATAATATCTGGGAGCTTACGGTAGAGTTGAACTCTTACTTACATGGGATTCTTACAAGGAGAGGAAAGAAAGAAAAAAATTATATATCAAATATATAGAAAATTACAGAGAGTACTGTAACAAATGTCATGTACTTAGTATCCAGATTTAACCAATCTTAACCTTTTTGCCATATTTGCTTCAGACGTTTTTAACATTTTGTTTTGTAAGAAATTATTAGCTCCTATGTGAGCCAGAGAGTTAGAGAAAGAGCAGAGCAGCTTCCATAAAAGGGGAAGGAGTGATGTGCTGCCAAGAAACTATGTATGTCTACTTAGAAGAAAAACTATGACAAGCGCTTAAGACCATACGTAGATGGGTAATTAACCAGATCAATCAACCTAGACATTATAACGGTGAATAAGCTATAACAACTATAGAGTACAGACTAAAGTACATTCCGAAAGAACAACAATATGAAAACATATATCAATTCAACAATTTCTACATGCATAATTTGTATATATCACTGTATTAACTAGCTACCTCTGGGGAATGTGTAGAGGGAAAAGGTCATGAGGATACTTTTACTTTTTGTGTTTCTATTGTGTTTGAAAATTTTATGAGTATATGTACATTTGTAGTATTTCAAAACTTGTAAAGAAATAGCAAAGATAGAAGACACAAGATTCCTTAGAAATTTTTTGAGCAGCTGTAATAAAATATTATATATACTGGGAAACACAGAGGTGTCATGTGTTAATGAGAAAACAGACTAGAATCCATAGAATTTAATGGTTACAGATTCTGAGATTTGAAATGAAGAGAGAATAGCTGTTGCACTCTCTGGGAGAAGAGTATTCTGCAAGAGAAATAATATCTAAGCTGATGAAATTGGTAAGGTACTGATATAAAGTCACAAAGTACAACTGAATCAAAATAGATAAGAAAAATAGGTGATTAGAGAAATCTGAGGCAAGAGAAAATTGCCTAAGAATAGTATAAATAATTCTAAAGCCTAGGTTGTTGAGACCTGTAACCAAGAACTTAAAAAATAATAACAAACATGGGAGCGGGGGCAGGTAAATTTAGGTGGTTTGTGGAGCTAAAAGCAAGGTATTATGCAAAGTGATAAGTCTTCCTGAGAGTCCCAGTGAGAATGGGATGAGAAAATGTGATGTGTTATCTGGTTAGGCAGAACTTTTTTGTTTTAACAATTTAAAAATTGCCAGCTGCTACTCTAAGTGGAGACAGAAATTCTCTTTAGGGCAAATCTTTATTCTGAGAAGAATCACTGGAGTAGCTGTTCTTAGTCATGTAAATGTGAGGACATAGGCACCCCTTGCCCTTTATTTTGTAGCTTAACAAAAGCTGCTCTTCCTAATATCTCTTGGTATGCAAATTTTCATAGGAAGCAAGGACCCTCCTGGGTGGAAAAGAGTCAAGACCTTGACCCTTCCCCTTCTTGTATTCCAATTTATTAGAATCTCTCTGATAGATTGAGATGGTCCCAACTGATGTTGTTGTTAGGTGCTGTCGAGTTGGTTCCAACTCATAGCAACCCCATAAACAACAGAACGAAACACTGCCTGGTCCTGCGCCATCCTCACAATCGTTGTTACGCTTGAGCCCATTGCTGCAATCACTGTGTCAATCCATCTCATTGAGGATCTTCCTCTTTCTTGCTGACCCTGTACTTTACCAAGTATGCTGTCCCAACAGATACCTTCTGGCAAAAAAAAAAGATAGCAAGGTCAACAGGAATTAGCTATGAGGAAAGGGGGACTCTAGTGTAGTTACCAAGTCCTATGTGACATAGCATGCCACTGATGTGGAAGCTTTTCCCTACCCCCACTTCATATCTTACTTGTCTTAGAGCATGTATTCCTGAATGTAAATTAAAATGCTATAGCTTTGGAGGCCCAAACCTAGCATGATCTGTGCCCCATCTGGACCAGCAAGGCTATCACGGCTGCAGTAGTAGACAAAAATCCTAACTCTCAAATAAGGGCTGCTGGTGGACTGGTTCATGTCTTTAATTCTTTCTTCAGTATCTAAGCAGTTTGGAATTAGGACAGGCCTCTTTGGACTGAGTTAGTTTCTAGGCATTTTAATAATTCATGGGGAAATGTCAAAACGAAGTCTGTTGTTAGGTGCCCTGTAAGTCAGCTCCAATTCATAGCAACCTTATGTATAACAGAACAAAATATTGGGTTTGTTCTGTGCCATCTTCATGATCATTGATATGTTTCAGTCCATTGTTTTGGCTATTGTGTCAATCCATCTCATTGAGAGTTTCCCTCATTTTGCTAACCCTCTACTTTAATTATTGTTCTTGTTAGTTGCCCTCAAGTTGATTCCGACTCATGGGGATCCCACATGTGCAGAGTAGAACTGCTTTATAGGGTTTTCAAGGCTATGGCCTTTCAGAAGCAGATCAGCAGGTCTGTTTTCCAAGGCACCTCTGGGTGGGTTCAAACCACCAACTTTTGGCTAGTAGTCAAGCTCTTAACTGCCCTATTTTACCAACTTTGATGTACTTTTCTAGTGATTGGTCCTTCCTTATGATGTGTCCAAAGTAAACTATCTGACATCTCGCCATCCTCACTTCTAGAGAGCATTGTAGTTGTATTTCTTCTAAGACTGATTTGTTTGCTCTTCTGTCAGTCTGCAGTATATTCAATATTCTTCGCCAATTCCACAGTTTGAATGCATCAATTTCAGAAACAGAGCCTATTCTCCCAGTAATCAGTAGAAATTATGTCTCAGTCAAGATAACCTAGGGAGAATTTCAGGGAGGCACAATGAGATTATAATTTTAACCAAGAAAAGTAAAACTAAGAGGTTGCAATGTATTCTGCCTGAGAAAAAAAGTGCTTAACAAAGGGAGTGGGGGTGGTCTAACTATCATCTATAAAATCAAAGTCCAGAAAGCTTTGCCTATGTTGCTTGCGTTGTTCATGACCCTGGAACACAATTGTGGTAGCTAACCTGAGAGCCAAGAATCTCCCTATATTAGACTAAAAGAGTTGTTGACACTTGTCATTATTTATTATGACACTTGTGATAGTTAACAGGACAGTCCTATAAAATTAATTCTGATAATTGCTGCCAAATGAATGCTGATTATTATGGATTAAATTGTGTCCCGTCAAACATGTGTGGGAATCCTAAACTGTATACCTGTGGATGTAATTCTGTTTGGAAATAGGATGTTCTCTGTTATGTTAATTAGATCATATCTGAGTAGGGTGGGTTCTAAATCTAATCACTTCTGAGTTATAAAAAGAGCAGATTAGACACAGAGGCATACAACCACTTGGGAAGACAGATACCATAAGAGGATCACCAAGGAACCAAGAAAGCTTGGGGCTACTGACATTGCCAAGACCCTAATTTGGACTTTAGCCTCCAGAACTGTGAGAAAACACATTTCTGTTCTTTAAAGCCTCCCACCTGTGGTATTTCTGTTAGGGCAGTATTAGGAAACTAAGACACAGATGAAAGTAAACAGAGGTCAGAATGGTACTAATCTCCCTTCACCCACGTTTCTTTCCCTGAATTCCTTATCCTGGTTAATGACAAAATTACCTTCCAGTCACTCGTTTTCTATAAATCTTGCTGTTGTCCCTCCAATAATCTATCATCCACCACATCTAATAAATCACCAAGTTCTAACAGTTCTTTTAACATTCTCAAATATCCCCTTTCCTCTTCGTTTTCACTGTCTTAGTACGGTCAACATCTATATATTTGTCTGCCTAGCTCAGCTTTCTCTTTCTGGAACAGCAATTCTCTTCTTCTGGGGACCTGCTCCTCTCCTCCTCTAACTATGTGGTCCTACTGGGGGCCTTTTCACAGTTCCACTTATTCCAGCCACAAGTGGAGGCACATGACTCAGGATAGGAAATTAAAAGTGGAGCCACGACTGAAAGGGTACATTCAGAAACTCGACCTTATGTAAGTGTAGCTTATTGTATTTGATCGTGGTGGATGACCCCCTAACACTGGTCCCTCCCTAAATGATTAGTCTTAAGTCAGTGTCTTAGATACCCAGCACTGCTGTGACAAAAAATACCACAAGTGAGTGGCTTTAAAGAATAGAAAATTATTTTCTCACAGTTTTGGAGGCTAGGTGTCCAAATCAGGGCATTAGACTCTAGGGGAAGGTTCTTGCTTGTCGGTAGCCCCTGGCATTCCTTGCTGTTTCTTGACTACTTATAGATGTATCTTTACACAGTGTCTGAGAAACACTGGTCTAAGGTATCTAAATATTATATGATCTTATAATCCTATTACCTTTCCAACTGGTAGGTTTAGGACAGGGCAGGTCTCCCAACCTGATCAGTAAGGATGTCCACTAGAGGGCTTCTGGAAAGATTTCCTTGCTTCTAGATGGGAACCCTGGTGGTGTGATGGTTAAGAGCTACAGCTACTAACCAAAAGGTTGGCAGTTTGAATCCACCAGGTGCTCCTTGGAAACTCTATGGGGGCAGTTCTACTCTGTCCTATAGGGTCACTATGAGTGAGAATTGACTTGATGGCAATGGGTTTGGTTTTTGTTTAGGAAAGTGACTTGGAAGAGAGACAGCCACTCTCTTGCTAGAAGTTATCGTGTCTGCGTATGAGTACTTAAACTGCGGCAGCCCTCTGGTTGCCCATAATGGAACAAGCTTTGGGATGAAGCTAATATGGAGAGAGAAATGTGGGAATATAGCATAGAGAGATGGAAGAAACTTGCATCCTTAGGTATTGAGGTGATCATTGCCCAGCATGTACCTATGGTAATCTTGTCTTTGGACTGCTAGTTTTGGAGTATATATTTACATACTTAAAAGTTGAATTTATTTACATATATTCAAAAACATGCATACACCCAGATTGGAATATACTATGTATACAATCAATTCCAAACCTGTTGCAGTCGAGTTGATTACAACTCATAGTGGCCCTATAGGACAGAGTAGAACTGCCCCACAGGGTTTCCAAGGAGCAGCTGGTGGATTCGAACTGCTGACCCTTTGGTTAGCAATTTTAGCTCTTAACCACTGCATCACCAGGGCTCCATGATCTTGATAGATTTTGTAAAATGTCCTGGGCAGAGGATGAACTAGTTAATACTCTCTTTAATAACTTAGGAAACTCTGGTGGCATGGTGGTTAAGAGCTATGTTTGCTAGCCAAGAGGGTGGCAGTTTAAATCCACCAGGCTCTCTATGAGGCAGTTCTACCCTGCCCTATAGGGTCAACTATGAGTTGGACTTGACAGCAAGTTTGTTTTTTTTTTTTAGTATCTTACGCAATGCTTGCTTCCCTATACCCTCACAAATAAAGAAAGTTAACAAACTGTGCTTTGCTATTTCATGATATATGGTATTGTAGTTTTAATTTGTATATCTCAAATTACACATAAGGTTGAGTATTTCTTCATATATTGAAGAACTGTGATTTCTTGTTTTATTAAAAGTCTGTTCATACCTTTGCTCAATTTCCTACTGGGTTGCTAGGTCATTTTATTATTGATTTTGGAAGCTCATTATGTACTAATGAAATTATCCCTTGTGATACGAATTGCAAATAATATTCTCAGTTTATGGTTTGTCATTTTTCTTAGCTTTTGGTGGCTTTTCCATGCAAAAAAATAAAAAATATATATTTTAATAATATTGTGTTTTTAGTGAATGTTTACACAGCAAATTAGATTCCCATCTGACAATTTATACAAGTTGTTCAGTGACATTAGTTACATTTTTCACATTGTGTCAACATTCCTCATTGTGTTCTGGTTGTCCCGTTTCTAGCACTCTAGTTTCCCTGCCCCTCTTGTCTTCTCATCTTTGCTTTAAAGTAATTGTTAACCTTTCAGTCTCCTATAGATTTTTTTTTTAATGGAGCCCTGTACTCACGAGTAATAGCCTTTATTTTGTGGGCCAATCTGTTATTTTGCTAAAAGGTGACCTCAGGGGATAGTTTTGGCTGAAGGTTTAAAGAGTATCTCAGAGCAATAGTCTCAGGGAGTCTTCCAGTCTCAAAAAGCCCAGTAAACCTGGGCTTTTTAAGAATTTGAGTTCTGTTACATATTTTTCTGTATTATATCAGGGTCCATCTATTGTGGCCCTGATGAGAATAGTCAGTAGTGGTAGCCAGGCACCATCTAGTTCTTCTGGTCTTGGTGTAGATGAGGCCATGGCTCATGTAGGCTATTAGACTGGTAGACTAGTTTCTTCTCTGAGACTTTGGTTTCCTTCTTTCTCTTTTGCTCCTAATGAGTAGAGACCAATAGTTGTATCTTAGATGGCCACTTAAATTTTTTTATGTGATTAATTTTATCAGTCTTATCTTTTATGGTCTGAATTTATTTCATAATTAAGATGCTCCACTCTACTCTGAATGTATTTTTTTTACTTCTTTCTTTTATGTGCTCTTATGTTTTTATATAGTAAACCTTTGAATTATTTAGAATTGTTGTGGTGTCGTGTTATGTAAGAGTTCAACTTTATTTTTTTTCTAGACTATTATCCACAAGTACCACATATTCTTTTCTTTTAGTTAATTTACTTATTTATTATTGTAGAAAAAATTTCCATTTACATCTATCAGCAATTCTATCCAAGTCTATTTTTTTGCCCAAAAATATTGTTGGTAAATTCTCCTTGACTTCCCACTTTCTTTACCTGGAAACTGTTAAATCCTCCTATAATATTAGCATTGTGGAATGGGTACATTCTCTTTGCCATAATAATTGCTAAATCATACTGTGAGTAGGTAGCATGTATGAACCCAGCTTCTGGAGCCAGAATGTCTAGTTGAGTTCTGTCTCTAATTAGTTGTGTGCCCTTGGGCTTCTTAACTTCTCTGTGCCTCAGTTTCCTTATCTGTAAAATGAGACTGTTGTGAGGATTGAGTGAGCTAATGCTTGTAACATGTTTAAAATGTGCTTGGCACATAGACAAGGTTCTATTAAGTATTGGCTATTATAGCCTTCTGGGGCTTGGGAGACAGAGGAAGAAGGCTGAGGTTATGGACAGCTTGAAGACTGTGAGTCTTGGGCTTCTGATTTGGGTATGAACCCAGGCAGTCTTCCTCAGGGATTGTGCTTTTAACCTCTAATGTTAACTGCCTCTCTTTAAATTTTTTCCAGCTTTGTCCAAATTCTTCTGTATCTGGAAAACACTTCTCAAAATTTAAAAACAACATTATTTCAATTTTTTAATATGGATAATTTCAAACATATACAAAAATAGTAAGAATAACATAATGAGCTCCATTTATCCATCACCCAGCTTCAACTGCTATCAACTTATGGCCGTCAAAGTTCTTGGTATGAGGTTGGAATCCTTTCTCGCTTTCCCCACAGATGGTGTTATTGCTCCTTCTCTTTATGTTGTTTAATTTAGGAGAAGGAGGATCTGTGGACCTGTACCTATTCCTTCAGATTTCCTGAGTAAACTCAATACTTGAGCTATCCTGATTTAGCTGCTTTTCTTGCAACTATAACAAGTTAGGCTGTTATATTTGTCCTACCCTCTCTATTTGTACGCTAATTGCCCTACTTGAGACGTTCATCCATTTTCATCTAAATTACTGCAATAGCAGCCTAAGTGGTCTTCCTGTTTAGACCTCTATATGCAGTCCATCACTGACCCTGCCAAAAGGTTATTCTTATATCACAAGCCTAATTATGGCACTCAGTTCAGAAGACCAACAGTTGCTTTCAGTTACCTACAGAATAAAATTCATATTGCTTTTATCTACCAGGAATCTGAGGTGAGCCTTCTCGGCTCTTCACTACAGTATCATTTACTAAATACTCCATTTCCTCAGGGGGCAGTGGTTCAAGTGGTAGAATTCTCCCCTTCCATGCGGGAGACCTGGGTTTGATTTCCAACCAATGCACCTCAAGCACATCAAGGCCACCACCTGTCTTATCAGTGGAGGCTTGCATGTTGCTACAATGCTAAACATGTTTCAGCGGAACTTCCAAACTAGGAAGAAAAGTCTGGTGATCTACTTCTGAAAAATCAGCCAATGAATAATACCCTATGGAACACAGCCAGTCTGATCCTGTTGTGCATGTGGTCACCATGAGTGGGGCTGACTTGACTCAAGGACAGCTAACAACAACATACTTCCTTAACTTTAAGATGCCATTGATTGTAAGAGCTATCATTGATTTTATAACGGCTTTTGGGTCAGGGACTAAGGGCCAAATATCATGAAAAGATACATTATGATTTCAGAATTATTAAAATGTAAAGACATATTAAGTAATTCCTGGAATCATAGATACAGCATTAGGGTAACAGCAAGAGATGGATGGCATATTAGAGTGGGTAATCAGAGGAGAGCTTAATAAGGAAATTATTTAAGACATGGGCAAAGTTTAAGGAGCCAACAGGACATGGTGCAGTATTCCAAGGCTGGCTTTGGGGCATGGGTGGGAGGGAAATTACAATTTCTAAGTCTGAACAGGAAAGGGGAGAGAGCCGTTACCAGAACCTCCAGAGGGAAGAATGTGGAGCAGGACTCTAAACAAGAGCTGTGGCCTTTAGTAGGGGAACGAAGTCATGGAAACTTGACAGGGAAGGGATCAGGAGAATAAATATCCCTACTTCCTTCTCTACCCCACTGTCCCATCTTCCAGTTACCTGAACTCAACTGCAAGCCAGAGGATAAGCAAGTCCACTGATGCAGGCAAGCTTTCCAAGGCACAGACATGGTGGAACAGAGCAGAGCACAGTGGAGAGGGGACCCAAAAGGGCATATGGGAGATATCTGGCACATTTTCCATCCCATCTTAACTCACAGACTAGGCTTCTGCATATCTGTATAACTGCCACTCTGCTGTTCTCGAGGCATGAAACCATCTTGGCTGGTTGAAGTTTTTTCTAGCCTTCTCCATGAAGCCTTCTCTAACTTCTTTAGTCAATTTTTTGCCTAATGTTCTCCCATACAATTCCACTTAAAATATGTAAACATTACACTTTATTAAAGAGCTGTCTATATATTTGTCTTCCCTGATATGTTATAAACTCCTCATGGTAACGGACATTTTACAATCATCTTGCCCTCGTCCTGGAAACACACAGACCCACCTGTCACAGTGTTTTCCACATGGAATCAAAAACTGTAGAGCTGAAAACATTTCTAGAAACATTTAATGATCTCACTTTATAGATGAAGAAACCAAGTCTTAAATCAGTCTCGTTAAGAGTTCAATAAATGCTAGTTGAGGTGAAAGTGCTGACTCAGTCAAAAATGTCAATGACTATCTTCAAGAAGGCTTTGAAAACAAGTGGGAAAAAATTACCTTGTGGAAAACCTATCACCTGTCACCCAGACACCTGAGACACCATCTATGATTTTGGTTTTCACTCAGGCCTCAATGCTCTTATAAGATGGATGAAATAAGCTAATGCATATAAAGTGTCTTAACAGAGGGCTGGACATGTAGTGAACTTAAAAATGGGTACTTGCTCTAATAGGATTATGGTAAGATAACATTAAAAAATTTAGAAATAAGGGAAATAAAATTGTTCTCTGATACTTGGACTTTAAAATTAAGTACAAATAAAATATAGAGCATCCATAATTGCATGGAATATCCATGTAATGTAATAATAATGCATGCTGTTAAAATGATAACATACATTTGTAGTTCAAAAACTATATGGAACATGGAAAAATGTCAATCATAGATTGTTGAGTAAAAAAGTAGGTTATGAAAAGGCATGTCTAAAGTGATACTATCTTTTTTTTTTAATTGAGAGTTGGCTGGAAACAGACAGGAATTTATGTTACAATCTTAAGCCTGAAATTCATAGGACAAGCCAGCAGGCTGGAAATTCAGGCAGGAGTAAAAGCTGTAGTCTTGAGGCAGAATTTCCTCTTCTCCAGGAAACCTCAGTGTTTGCCTTTAAGGTCTTCAAATGATTGGATGAGACTCACTCACATTATCAAGGATAATCTCTCTTACTTAAAGTTAACTGTTTGTAGAAGTTTACTATATCTACAAAATACCTTTACAGCAGCACCTAGATTAGTGTTTGATTGAATAACCGGGTATTTATTATAGCCTAGACAAGTTGGCACATAAAGTTAACCATCACGACTAGGTAGTGGATTTCTGGTCCATTTTACTTTTTCAATGCTGTTCTGGAATATTTCAATGTTTTACAAATAGCTAATGTTGTTTTTAAAATCAGAAAATAAATGTTACGCTCATGTCAAAAGCAAAAACCAATAATGGGTAAAGTCACCTCATGTAGAAAGTCTCTAGACCAACTTGATTGAACTGTAAAAGATAGAAAGTACTAATATAGCTAAAGAAAGAATGTCTGGATGTATCCTACAGTAGGGGGACTGGTCAACTATAGCACTGAATGAAAAGAATCAGAGAAACAAACCAAAGCAGCACCCATCTGAGTACCTGAGAGGAAAGATCTTGACCAGTGGAGATGCTTTAGTGACAAGACCATTCCGACTGTGTATATGAGTATCTTGATCACCCTCAGCCTGATGGCATTAAATGATAACAAAAGGGAGAGAGAGAAAACACAAATACACCACGTTAGAAATGAGAAAGTGAACGTACCATCTCTTTTATTTTTAAAAATTTAATTATAATTTTAAATTACAAGAAAATTCTATATGCAACTTCATTGTAATCAGTTTGGAAAGGTACATAATATTAATGATTTTCTAAGAAAATATTTTGTAAAAAATTTTGGAGACTGCAGCCAAGAAGAGTCATGGTTAAATAGACTAGTAACAACAGAAGAAATTGAGAAGGTAGTAGAAGAATTAACTCTCCCCAAACCACGGGGCTCAAACGGTTTAACTGATAAATTATACCAGGTTTCAGGGAACACGTATTATATATTCTATTTAAGCTTTTCTGGAACAAATATAAAAAGATGGAAAATTTCTCAATTGATTTTAAGAGGCTAACATAATTCTAACATCAAAATCACACCAAGATAAAAAATTAAAATTAAATCTATAGAAACAATCACTTAAAAATGGAGGCAGAATTCCAAATACAATATTTTAAAAAATATACTAACTGTGTCTTTTAAAAATCATGGCAAAATAAGATTCATTCCAGCATTAGTTCATTCATTCAATAAACTAATGCATTTATTGAAAGCCTATCAATTTGTGTGTATTTGTTATATATAAGATTACATTAAAATGTTAAAGGAAAAAGTTCACAAATTCATCTAGATAAATACTGAAAAAAATTTTTTTAAAAAATCCAATACCTACCTCGGGCTCAAACTAGAATTACATGTTACTCCCTTGTTATAAAAATTATTCACCTGAAATCAATAGCCAATGTCATATTTAACAATGAAATGCTACTGGCATTCATCTGAAGCCAGTCTTGAACATTCTCATTCTTTTTTTTAATCTTTACCAAGATAATCGTTGTTATGACTTTCTATACTGATCAACTTAAATAAAGTTTCTAAACATGGCCCAGAAACTCAAGTATGTTAATACAGGTCAAGGCAGGTTGCAAAAATGTGAGAAGCAGCCAGGGTATGATAAAAAAACTTTTCACAGCTGTCTTCTTTTTTCAACAAAAGACACTTGGGTACAAACAACATTTTATACTCCTCTGAATTTTACTATACGGAACACAATGTAAGTGTAATGATAAATGGCAATTGACCACAGTATTACTGTGGGGAAGCTCTAGAAGTTGGTAGTGACTGTGCTTGCTGGAAGAACAAGCACCTGCATCTTCAGAGGAGACCCTGAAGCAGAAGCAGAAAAACACTCACAAGGTGAACCTGAGGTAGGACTCTTATCAGTCTGGGTCTGAACTTGTATGTAATTGTTCACAACATGGCGTGAAAATCAGAGGTGGGCCTGAGGCATGTGACATGGGCACCATAAGTGTCTGCCTACAATGTCCATTTATGAAACGGAAGAAATGGTTCCACAGGGAAGAAAAATCGCCAACAGAGTGAGTTGAAATGCTTTGTTAAGATCAAACTGGAAAGGCAGTGGTTAAGAGCCAGACTTGTGGCATGTCAACTGGGAATATCTGTTTGGTATTTTCTGTAGTTCCTTTGTGATTTAGGATCTCTTGCCTCTGCTCTTTGCCATGTTCACCAGCAGTTTTTCGGCTGTCTCCTGCCATAGGAATTTCCCCCAAACCTCAGAATTCTCTCACTTCATGTTCTCATGTCTTGGATATTTTCCTCTTCAGCATATATGACATTTTCTAGCCTGAAAATTTAAGTTACATTTCAGTTTATGTAAATCAAATTAACAACAGATAGTTTTAAAAGTTCTTTAAGGTTTTTTTAATTAAAAGTATTCACGTATAAATTAAAGGAATAATAATAGAAACCATTTGCTATATGCTTGCCATTTACTATGTGCCAAGTAATGTTCTCTAAGGACTTTGCATCTGAAATCTCATCTAGTCCTCATCTCGTGATATAAGATACGCACTATTATTATCCCCATTTTCAGATGAGGAAACTGAGGCACCATGATGTTAAATTCATCGTACAGGTTCACACTGCTAACAAGTGCAGAGTCAGAGTGAGTCAGAGTATGGACCCAGACAGCCTGGCTCTAGTCTGTGTTCCTAGCCACTTTGCCATGCTGCCTCAAGAACAATGACCAAAATACTTAAGAAAAACATGCCTTCTTTTACACATGCCAATCATTCACTGCTTATTCTTTTATCAAACTATTTTGGAGGACATCTTATGAAAAAATACTTTTCTGAGAAAAGTACAGACACTGAAAGCAAATAATCAAACACTGAAAGCAAATAATCAAACAATGAACAAGTGCTACAGACCAGAGAAATATGCAAACTCAGTACAAAATAAAACAATTCAATCAACTATTAGTGATTTATTATAATCAGATTAGCAGTTAACTTTTGCCTAGTTCATGGCAAATTGTTCCTAAATCCCCAACACTAGTTCAACACTTCATTTTATTTTCTCTATTTAATTGTGTTCAATCTGGATAAACAATTTGCTCTAAGCAAATCTAATTCAGTCACTTTCCATGTGTTATCATGATAGATTCAGTCTTTATTTTCTTTGTTATTTGGTCCTATGAATTACTGACAGCTTTCTAGATTGTTCTAAGATTCTGTCTTTCAGTGATCTATTATTTGTGAAACAATTTCTGCAAAGTTGCTAAAACCTGGAAAATCTATAATTAATGACACATATTAGACTAAGCAGTTGACTGTGACATGATAGAAGTGAGTTTTGTTTCTCTTATCTCTACAATATTTTGTGTCACTATGTTATCACTTGCTGATGTCTACAGAGATGCCTTAGTTCTGTTTTAGTGGTGAAAACAGCATATATAGTTGCACAGTAATACTTGAAGACTTTCTGCTAATCTGGCACGTAAACCTGGGAAGGAACAATATACTAAACAGTATCTAAGCATAGCCAAGGAGTCCCAGTTTGCAATTAAATTTCACACATGAACAGGGATGTCTGGTAAACTGGTAGGAATGACCCACCAGGAGCCATTTGCATGAGGACAAAGTTGCCTCTTGGGAGAAATCATCTTAAAGAAAGACCAAGTTGGAAACCATGAGCTTGAGTTTTTAAGAGAGCCTTAGCAGTGGAATAGCACTCTCTGGGCAGCCTGGTGGCTATCACTAAGGTCTGTCTCGTTTACAAGTCCCCTAAGTGGGTGTCTGGGACCTAGGACAGAGTGGGCTGTAAGTAAAAATTGAATTTCTGAATTTCAAATCAATCACAGTGGCTGTGATGGCAGTTAGGCTTTCTCAAATCACAAGCCAAAATGACATGCTAGGAAATAAATCATTCAGGGGTGGATTAACCAGTAAGCAAGGTCTGCATGGGCTTAATTTTGTCTACTTACTAATCTGTAGTGCACAATTTTACATGGGTTGCACCATATCTTTGATGTGGTGAATAACAGGTGAAATTGTGCACTACAGATTAGTAAGTAAATACAAGTAAGCTTATTCGTACCTTCCTTATTGGGTAATTCATCCCTTGAGATTCTCAAGTGATGGGGCTTTAAGTAAGGAAGATAAATATCTGCCATACAGCCAGCCACCTACCCCTCTCTCCAGCACACACACACACACACACACACACACACACACACACACACACACGCACGCACGCACACTAGAATAAACCTCTCTCCATTGTGTTCTCATGCTGCTATTGATCCCTGTTGCAGTCTATACCTCTCTGGTGACTCAACTATTCTCTGTAGCTGCTTTTCCTACAACTGAGCAAGTAACTGACTGCGCTCCATTGTCTTTCTTAGCTTTTCCCATTCATGGCTTCTGACTATGCTTCTGATTATTTATTGTCTGATAGCTTCTGATTATTGCCTTCTCTCTGTGTGTTTGGTTGGTTTTGTTCTTTTCTTTCTTTTTTTTTTTTAAAAACTCTACCCCCACTGCTGACTTACTCTGTGTATTATACACTCAGCCTTCACAAGAGAGAATATTGATCCATTCATTCAGTTCTGGCCACCCCTGTTGGGCAGAGATCTCATGCTTGAGTTAGCTGCCTATCCCTAGTCTAAGCTGCAGCCAAGGCTATGGGTTCTTGAGCCTTTCTGAGCCTACCTCAGAAGGAGCTGTAGCTGTGGCAGACTCTGTGAGAGGAATAATAACAACTAACACTTATGGAGTACTGTGTGCCAGACACTGTTCCAAGTACTTTAAAGTCAGTATGTTCAAACCTCTGAATAATATTATTTCTGTTTTACAGATGAGGAAGCTAAGGTGCAGAAAGGTTTGACATGAGCAATATTTCCAGAGTCACACAGTCTATAAGCAGCACAGCCAGGCAGTCTAGCTCTTAATCATTGCCTTTCTAGTTCAACTGAATTTAGAGAAATGTACATTGGAGTTACTGCTAGTAATAGAAGTGGCTAGCTGACCACCAAAGATTCAAATTCTGTGGTCAATAATTACTTTAAAACAAAGATGAGACTGTAAGGGGGCAGGGAAACTAGATTAATGGAAACGAACAACCAGAACAGAAAATGAGAATGTTCACACATTGCAAAGAATCTAACCAATGTCACTGAACAATTTTTGTAGAAATTGTTGAATAGGAACCTACACTGCCAAGTAAACGTTCACCGAAGACAATAAAATATTATTTTAAAAAAGAAACATTCAAAATTTGTTTTCATAGTCTAAAACTGTTGTTGGGAAGCAGTTTCCTAGTCAGAGACTACGTTTTCTAGTCCCTTTGAATCTAGGTGGGCTCATGACTGGTTCTAGCCAAAGAAATGTGAAGGGAAGTGTTGGGCTGCATAGCAGGTCGAGGAGGGTAAGTATCCGCTGTGCCTTGCCTTCCATGGCAACCTTGGAAGCCACATATTTAAGATGGCAGTGTCATAAGATGAAAAGTGCCTGGATCCCTGAGTGACCACTGAAAAGAAGAATGGTCTAGGAGAGCTGCCCAGTCAGGAATAACTACTAGACTATGTACCAGGTACTGAGATTTGGGATTTGTTATGGCAGTTAGCCTATTCTGACAAATATAACATGTAAGCACCCATTTCTTGAATAATAGTTGGAAATTTGTTGATAAATGTGGTTGAAATGCTCTAATCAATAAATCTTTTAGACACCAACATTTAGTGTGATGTCCTGAACAACTTTGACAAAGGCTCTGGGAGAAAAACATTGTAATTCTTTGCCAATCTTTACCGAAGATTAATACATTACAACAGTAATTGACTACGATCCAGGACTTGTGTGGTCATATATGCAAATATTGTTGTATACTGGAACATCTTTCCCTGGACCTCTTAGAATTATCATGTGGATAATCAAGGTCATTCAATGAAAATACTGTCAACTGCTTCCACATTTCCTGGGTCTAGATGCTGAGATCTAGGAGCTGAGATCTAGCATAGCATATTACCCCCAAAAGGCCCTTTGTGGCTCATGATCAATATTCTGCATCTTCAAATTTCCTAAATCATCACAGGTGTAACCACAGCATGGGCAGAATTCTTTATATATGAACCAATCTCTACCTCTTGTGAACATGAACATTTTTCATTTTACTAATTCCACGGGTAAGAGCTTTCTGTCTGCATCCTATGTTGTTGTTGTTAGCTGCCACTGTCAGTCCCCAACTCATAGCAATCCCATGCACAGTGGGATTGGACCGTTGTCATTCATAGGATCTTCATTGGCTGATTTTTCAGAAGTAGATTGCCAGGACTTATCTTCCTAGTTTGTTTTAGTCTGGAAGCTCCTCTGAAACCTGTTCAGCATCATAGCAACACGCAAGCCTCCAATGACAGATAAGTGGTGGCTGTGCATGAGGTGCATTGTTTGGGAATTAACCCGAGTCTCCTGCATGCAAGGTGAGAATTCTACCACTGACCCACCAAAACTCTCTGGCATCGTATGAAATCCCTTTATATTAGAAGCTCCTCCTTTATTTTGAGTTGATAAAGAAAATCCAACTCTTCAATTAAATCAAGAATATCCCCACTAATTTACTGATTGCATTTTAGTCTTTGAATATCACTAAGAGTGTTAGTAAGAAAGATTCTTTTAATAATCCCACAAATTCATCAAATGCTTTCCTCCTAAGTGAAACAGGAGAGATCTTACTCTGGCAAATATTTTTCTTCAGTATTCAATATTCAAAATTATTGTGAGCATAACATGATTCTGTTCAGGGACTTCCACTTATTCTAAAAGAGGATAGACACCTTAGAGGAACAGGTTCACTAATATCAGATTTTTCAGACAGCCCTCCAAAAGCATTTATGGTCATGTCATTCAGTTTCTATAAATTATAGAATCAAGTTCTTGTAGGTAATATCAATGCTTTAAATAAGTTGAAATGACTTCAGGAATTAGAAGCCTATTTTTTTCATCTTTACAAAGAATATCAGAAATACTAGGGTAAACAGTAATGAATATAAAATTACTAGAGAATCCTTAAAGATTCATTGATAATGTTCTTGTTGTAAAGACTATTACTGAAAAAAAAAATTGTCTGAATGCACCAAATGTTTTGAGAAGAAATACGATTTAACTACATGATACGGAAAGAGAACTGAATTGCATTATTCAATTGCATTACTCATTTTAATGCTGATGAGACTAGAGTAAAGCAAAGTAGATGGCTTATTCAATGTCAGGTTGCTCATTGCCACTTTCTGTATTACCAAGAGACACCTGTTTAAGTAGCATCACACAGTCATGGTGGTCAATCTCAAAATAGCAGCTGTACTCACTGCTGGATGAAGTGCATTCTCACAAAGGCATTCTGACCTTGCATAGCATGTCTTACCTCTCCTTTGAGATTTCTCTGCTAGCTTCTGTAGATCTCACCTCTGGCACTGCTTTCAGACATGCCCAGAATAGAACTGAAGTCCTGCTATAAATCAAGGTTCATGAATGGATACTATAAAATTCTTAATTTATATGCTATGTGGTGCGTGTTCCTTTGAGAGACATAAAGCTATGCAAATAGAATAACCAGAAAGCACTGATAGAAAAGGATCATTTTGCTGAGAAAGGAAGCAAGAGAAATCAGTAAACCCATCTGATGCGGGTAAGTGTACCACCAACCAGTGTGAAAGGGCAGCTGTAGAAAGGCTCCTAAGAAGTTTGGTGAAGCTATCAGAAAAGAAGCTGATAAATTTATAAAACAAATGGATGTCTGTTTTTCATTTCCAAACTGGTTTGGGGTAGTGTATTTGCCTTTCCTGCTATCTACTTGGAAGGCATAACAAATCATTCTGTGTAATTTGAGCCCAAACTGAAAGGTATAAAAAAGTGTACTTCTTGCTTCTTTCCTAGGCTCCTCTCTTTGCTAAAAGGCTTGCTACGGACATAGCAGAATATAAAAGGCTATTTCCTTACATATAAATGTTATGTTCCTGGATAATCAAGTCTCTGTTTTTTAGGTCCTGCTAGCCCATAGATGATGAATTATTTTCACAACTCAAATGAGAAATACAGTTCAGAATTTAAAATGTGGCTTTGGTGTTAATGTAGTTATCAAATATTTCACAGTTTATGGATATCTGTCTAATTACTCAACGTTCTCACTTCTTTTAAATTTGTCACAAGGACTGAATAAAGACAGAAGACCATAATGGTACTTATTTTATACCACATCTCCAAACCAATCTAAAACAAACAAACAAACAAAAAAATTCACTTTTAACTTGTCTGTGTAATCAGTCTTAGAACAATTTTATAATACAGTGTAAAGTATGTCAGCAGAAATAAATTCAAGCAACTCTTTACTATATCTTGCTGTCTCCAAAGGGTTAGCAGATGATGCCACTTGCCATTTTAGTTTGTTAAATGGTATTAAGGTAAACCAGACTGTGATGTGGAACACATTTCAAATTAAACTTTGTAGTGCTTGGTTGATATTTATCTGAGGGATTCCATTATAAATGGTAGAGTTCTATTAGCACAGAATTTGAGTCAATTAATTCTGAGGCTGAATTGTAGAATGAACCATATGTTTTCTATGAAAAGTAGAAAAGACAGTCCCAGGAATTTGTTTGGCTTGTGAGCTCAGAACTCTTTCTTAAACCCTCGATTATGGAAATGCATGTTGTAAAATTCTCCGTCTTTATAACTCAACTGAAACCCAGAAGTTTTAACCAACTAAAAAGAAATTGGAAATTTTGGACAAATAATGAGTTTCATACTCTTATAAATAGCATTTTTTGTAAGCAAAAGAAATAATGTTTCTTTTTTAGATAGCATTTTTTCTTCATTTTAAGAAAGCATACATTCACTAAGGGATACTGGAAAATACAGAACAGTATAACGAAAAACATTTGTCATTGTCCCACCATCCAAAGATAGGTATTATCCATATTTTGGTATGTTTTCCAATACTTTTTTCTGTGCTTCTGTTTTGGGTTGTGTTTGTTTTTATCATTTTTTACCCTGTCCTTTTTACTTAACAGTATATAATAACATTTCTCTATGTTAATACGTACCTCTATAAACAATTTTTAAGGGTAGCACAATTTTCCATTAAATGTATGCTCCATAATTTACTTATCTAGTCCCTGATTTTTAGACATTTATTTTGATAAAAGTGTTTACTTTCATAAAGTATGCTATTGTGAATATCTTTGCGCATTGAAAATAAAATTTTAGATAATTTATTTAGGCTTTTTTTTTCTCAGAAAGGGACATCAGATTCGAAGACGTTTAAGGAAAGGATACTACCGTCGGAAGTCTATGAGAATGCTTTGTTTCATGGCACTGTTGCCAGCATCAAATAACATCATATTATTATTATGATTAGCATGCAGAGGATGAAGCTACATTTTTCAAAGCAATCTCAAACTTATAGAAAAGCTCCAAACAGTACAATAAATTGTTTTTCCTAAACCATTTGAGAGTAAACTGCCAACCTGATGCCTTATAACCAGGACATTCCTGCAACCAGAAAATTCTTCTACATAACCATCCACTAGCCCCAGTGGTACTGTGGTTAAGCACCTGGCTACTAACTGAAAGGCTGGCGGTTCGAATCCACCAGCTGCTCTGAGAGAGAAAGATGTGGCAATCTGCTTCTGTAAAGATTGCAGTCTAGGAAACCCTACGGGGTCACTGTGAGTCAGAATTAACTGACTCGATTGCAAAAGTTTTTTCTTTAACCATTAAAATCTGGAAATTACCATTGATACGGGAGTCCCTTGGTAACAAACAGTTAAGCACTCACTACTAGCTGAAATGTTGGTGGTTCGAACCCACCCAGAGGTGCCTTGGAAGACAGACCTGGTGATCTGCTTCTGAAAGGTCACAGCTGTGAAAACCCTATGGCGCAGAGTTGTACTCTGTACACGAGGTTGCCATGAGTCGGAATCAACTTGATGGCAACCAACAACAACAACCATTGATATATACCCATTGCCATCAAGTCAATTCCAACTCTTGGCAACCCTGTAGGACAGGTAGAACTACCCCATAGGGTTTCCAAGGAGAGGCTGGTAGATTCGAACTGCCAACCTTTTGGTTTGCAGCCAAATGCTTAACCACTGTGCAACCAGGGCTCCACTGATACATTACTACCATCTAATCCTCAGACTCAATTGAAGTTTTTCCAAATGGTCTAATAAAGTCCGTTAGAGCAAAAGGATACAGTTCAGAATCATGCATTACTTTTAATTGTCATGTTTCTTTAGTCTCCTTCAGTCCAGAATAGCTCCTTAGTCTTTCCTTTATTTTCATGAAACCCTGGTGGTGTAGTGGTTAAGAGCTATGGCTGCTAACCAAAAGGTTGGCAGTTTGAATCCACCAGGCACTCCTTGGAAACCTTATGGGGCAGTTCTACCCTGTTCTACAGAGTCACTATGAGTCAGAATCGACTCCATGGCAATGGATTTGTTTTTTTTAATTTTTTTTTATAGGGTTGCTATGAGTCAGTATCGACTTGACAGCAACAAGTTTGGTTTGGCTTTTAACCCTTTTGATAGTTAAAAAAAAGAATCAAACCCGTAGCTGTGGAGTTGATTCTGGCTCATAGCGACCCTGTAGGACAGAGCAGAACTGCCCCGTGGGTTTCCAAGGCTGTAATCTTTACGGAAGCAGACTGCCCCATCTTTCTCCCGCCAACCTTTCAGTTAGCAGTCAAGTGCTTAATCACTGTACCATCAGGGCTCCTGTTTTGATAGTTACAAAGCAGTAATCTGTATAATCTTCCTCAGTTCTGATTTGTTGGATGTCTCCTTATGAGTAGATTCATATTATCCATCTTTGGAAGAGACATCACAGAGTGAAGCATTCATTCTGTCAGGTGGCACACAATTTTGATTTGTCCCATTGCTGATGGTGTTTACTTTGATTAATTGAGTAAGGTGGTGTCTGTCAGGCTTGTCAACTTTGAAGTTACTTTTCCCCCTTTATAATTAATAAAGCATTTTGTGGGGAAGTACTTTGAAACAGTATAAATATTCTATTGCTCATCAAACTCCATTTATTCATTCATCAGTTTACGATGACAATGACTCATCCTGTTTTATTCAACGGGTTGTAATTATTACTATCATGGACTCAGACTCCTTGGGCAGTGCAAATGGTTAAGCATCACTAACTGAAAGGTTGGTGGTTCAAATCCACCCAGAGGCACCTCAGAAGAAAGCCCTGGTGGCCTGCTTCCGAAAGGTCACAGCCATTGAAATTCCTGTGGAGTCCAGGTCTACTCTGAAACACATGGGGTTTCTGGGGTTGCCATGAGTCAGAATTGACTTGACTACAACAGGTTTTTTTTTTTTTTTTTTTGGTTAGTATAGAGGCAAAACCAAAACCAAACCAAACCTACTGCCACTGAGTCAATTCTGACTCACAGTGACCCCACAGGGTTTCCAAGGCTGTAAACCTTTACTGAAGCAGACAGTCCCATCTTTCTCCTGAGGAGCCGCTGATGGTTTTGAACTGCTGGCCTTTGGGTTAGCAGTCGAACGCTTTAACCACTGTGCCACCAGGGCTCCTTAGTATACAGGCAAGGGACAGCTAAATAGATCAATATAACAACAGAGTGTCAAGACATGAATCCAATTATATATGGACACATTATTTAAGACAAAGATGGCATGCACAGTAGGGGGGATAGGGTAGACTTCAATAAATGAAGCTTCTGTGTCCTCTTTAAGAAACTGTTGCTTTCCACAAGGTCATGAAGATACTTTACAATGTTCTCATCTAGAAATAAGTGGCACAAAGATTAAGCACTCAGCTGCTAACAGAAAGGTCGGTGGTTCAAACCCATCAGCTGCTCCGAGGGAGAAAAGACCTGATGATCTGCTCTTATAAAGATTACAGCCTTGAAAACCCAATGGGCAGTTCTACCCTGCCCTATAGGGGTGCTATGAGTCAGAATCAACTCGATGTCACACAACAGCAACATCATCTAGAAGCTTTGTTGTCTTACCTTTCACACTTATATCAACAATCCTGTAAAACTGAATTATATAGCTGCAGGTATATAGGAAAAAAAAAAAAAAAGAAATAAATGGGAGTCTGATACAAAAATTCTCAGGATAGTCAGACTTTTTATATGGTAGCTGGTTACCAAGAGGGGGTGTTCCAAGAGGGGTTAAAGTTGAAGCTGCAGATCTTTTAAGGCCTGACCTTAGAAGTTCTAACATTCACTTAATCCAGGGGTGCTCAGTTGTGAAGAAGACTGAGGTGAAGAAGCAACAAATCTTCAAGTGGAGCCCTGTTGCTTCAGAATGGACTAGAAAGGGATTAGGCACTTGGCCACCAGGTCCATATTACAAGCCATCCGAGAGACACTTTCGAAGCAACATTTCAGGAAAAATAGCTCTGGCTCTGTTTCCTAAGGAGGGTAGATACTGCCATGATGTTATTAGAGTAGTGGTCTAGTAATGGGTCAGCAGCAGGATTTGGTAACCAATATCTCTTAACCTCACCTCTGGGAAACTGGGGTTCTTGAGAAACTACCAAGTTCTCAACGAGGCTTTAACAGCACACACAGTGAAAATGCTTTAGCCATTTTAGTTGATACAAGTTCAGTGTTAAGGCATTAGCGTGAAACTAACAACAACAACAAAAAATCAAATGACTATTAGGCTGCATTTGTATATCTATATTTCATTCATTATTCATTTCACAAATATTTCTTGAATGCTGTAGCAAAGACTAGCTAGATGTCAATCCAACTCATTTATTCCTCTTCCTGAGGCCACAGCTAAACTACATTTTCCAGCATTCCTTGAAGTAAGATGTGGCCAGTGACTGAATTCTGGCCAATGGAATGGCCTACACCACTCCCAGGTTTGGCCTGTTAAATCTCATGCATCATCCTCCACAATCATGCACCAGCCTGTCCTCAGGAGAGAACTCCAAGAACTTAGGACGTGGTGGAGCCTTAAAATGGATTTGGGATCTCTGATTGACTATGTAGAGTAGGGCTTCCCCAGCTGGCCTATAATTGACTGTCACATAAGAGAGTAATAAACGTTGATTTTCTTAAGGCATTGAGAGTTTGGGATTGTTTGTTATAGCAGTTAGTCTTCCCTGATTAACACAAATGCAATGCCTGTTTTATGCCAGTCTTCATTCGAGGTCCTTGGGATACCATAGAGAGCAAAAGAGACAACGTTCCTGCTCTCACAGGACTTACATTATAGAAAGGGAGGCAACAATAAGCTGTGATAACTTATATTTGTATGGAGCTTTATGATTTACAAAGTGCTTTCATAAGCATCAACTCATCTGATTTTCCTAACAGTGTTTTACAAATGAGGAAATAAAGCTCAAAGATTTTAAGTGTCTTCACAAGATAAGAGCTGGAACAAGATACAGGATCAGAGCTGTCTGACCCTCAACCCCATTGTTCATACCACTTAACCATGATGCTTCTCAAGTATGAGAATATGTCAAAACAAAGAAAGTGCTAGTCCTGGTCAGATAATTCCATTATTCAATTCTATCCTTAAAATAACTTACTATGCAGAAGTATAGGAATTTTTATGACAGCACTGATTATAAAAGCAAAATATAGAAAACAAAACAAACTGAATGGATATATTGTTGTATATTCAGAGAATGGAAGACTATATGGTATGTAAAATAAACTAGAGCTATAAATGTCAACAAGGATGAATCTCACAATCGTAATTACAAGTGATGAAGGCAAGGCCAAGACTATGGACAGTATGATGCCATTATAAAGTTTTAAGATATTCATGAGAACAATAAACACAAAATTTAGGATAGTGACTCCCTCTGCAAGAGAGAAAGAAGGGGGATGAGACTGGGGATGGGTATATGGAGAATTTCAACTGTATTGGCCATATTTAATTTCTTGAGCTGGGTGGTAGTACACCATTTCGCTGGATTATCTTCAATTTCCACTCCAGATCCATTCTCCATCCTTCTCAATCTTGTCCTCTGCGTGTATGGTCTACTGTGGGGGAATGCGCTCCTCATCCTTCTAGCTTTCCGAAGATTGGAAGGAGGGAGGAGAATGAGGTCACAACTTCCTGTCTTTAGGGTTGTGTTGGGCAGGTGGGGTATCTTAACCAAAGTTCACACTGCCTGTTAGGGTGCCCTCTTCACTCAGCTCTCTCTCAGTCCTGGTAACTGCTCCATCCCCTCATTCCTTCTGGCCTGGGAAATATTACCCCATTGTCACTCCCTCCCAGTTATTGCACTATTCCTTACAGTTTTCTAAGGCCCTGCCCATGCCTTGGAATATAGTCACATTATGAAACTTGTTTCAAATTATCTAGTTTGTGTGTGCCATCTGTTTCCTGCTGGGTTCTGACTGATACAATAGGTTTGTTCCGTCTGTCTGTTATACACACACACATCTGTATATGAAGATATATATGTACATATTTTTATGTATGTGAAATCATAATTTACAAAAAAGTCAAGAAGGAAAAAAATTTATTGAGCACCTATTCTATGCTTAAGTGTTGTGATAAGGTTAGGGTCTGAGGATAGAGAGAAAAATAAGACATAAGCCCTCCTGTCACAAGGAATTCATGGTCTAACAGGAGAAACAGGTAAAAATTTAAGCAATGAAATATTGTGGTTAAGAGTATGGGATCTGGAGTCATATAGATCTGAACTCAAGTCCAGGCTCAGCCAACTAGTGGCTATGTGACCTTGGGCTAGAGAGATAAAAATGGGATTAACACTGCTACATTCCTAGGAGGGTCACTGTGAGGATTAAAAGTAAAACCACTAGCATCATGCCTTCATATAGTAAATCCTTACTAAACGTTACCTAAACTTACTGTTGCGGTGTCACTGGGTGGCGCAAATTGTTAAGCACTCCACTACTAGCCAAAAGGTTGACAGTTCAAATTCACCAAGGGGTGCCTCAGAAGACAGGACTAGCTATTTGCTTCTGAAAGATCACAGCCTTGAAAACCCTATGGAGCAGTTCTACTCTGCACACATGGGATCGCCATGAGTCAGAACTGAACCAGTGGCAACTAACAACAACAATAACAAAACTTATCGTTAATTGCAACATAGCACTTAGTGTCTGGCTTAGAGGTAGCACAGAGGAGGGACTGATTAAATAGAGCTGAGAAAGTCAGCAGTAGTTTTCTGGGTGAATTGATGTCTGAATTGGATTTTGAAGAAACAGTAATTTCACCAAGGAGATCAAGTAGGGGAAAGGCAGCCCAGGCAGAGGGAACAGCGTGTATAGGAACATGGAAGAGTTAAATAACTTGTGTGTTCAGAGAACCATGAGCAGTTTGCTATTGTTGGAGGGTCAAGGCCAAGACATGAAGAACAGCGAGAGATGAGGCTAATGAGTTACACAAGGGTATACATGAAGAACCTGGTTTGAACTTGATCTTGCAGGTGATGAGCATCTAGGAAGGATTTAAAAAAAAAAAACTTTTCATTTTGAAGTAATTTTAACCTTAAGAAAAACTTGTAAGAATCGTACAAAGGACTCTGGTATACCCAGGTTCCCCAATTGTTAACATTCTACCGCATTTGTTTTATCATTCATTTTCTCTCTAACTCAGAATCTATCTATTTGTCTTCTGAGACAATTATGTAACTACAGTACAACTGTCAAAATCAGGGAATAGACAAGGATACAATACTATTTAATTTCCTTTATAGCAAAAATATTTTTTTCTTCAGGTCTAAAATCCAACCCAGGATCACATGCTCCATTTACTTGTAATGCCTCTTTAGTCTCCTTCATTCTGGAACAGTTCCTCGAATCTTTCCCTGTCTTTAAGGATACTGGCATTTTTGAAGAGCACAGGTCAATTAATTGCAGAATGTCTTCAGTCTGGGTTTTTCTGATGTTTCCTCATGCTTAGAATCAATTATGCATTTTTGGAAGGAACACCACAGAAGATATACCTGTTCTTCTCAGTGCTTCATATCGGGACGTAGACAAAGTGGACTTGTCCCATTGCAGTGACGTTGTTTGATAAGTTTGTTCAGAGAGTGTTATGGACTGAATTGTGTCCCCTAAAGATGTGTGTCAGCTTGGCTAGGCCATGATTCCCAGTACTGTGCAGTTGTCCACCATTTTGTGATCTGATGTCATTTTCCTATGTGTTGTTAATTCTACCTCTATGATGTTAATGAGGCAGGATTAGAGGCAGTTATGTTAATGGGGCAGGACTCAATCTACAGGATTAGGTTGTACGTTGAGTCAAACTCTTTTGAGATATAAAAGAAAGAATTGAACAGAGAGGACAGGGACCTCCTACCACCAAGAAAGCAGAGCCAGGAACACAGCACATCCTTTGGACCCGGGGTCCCTGCACTGACTACTCTGCCATCTTGGTCGCAGCTCCCTGGACCCAGGGTCCCTGCACTGAGAAGCTCCTAGAACAGGGAAAGATTAATGACAAGGACCTTCCCCCAGAGCTGACAGAGAGAGAAAGGCTTCCCCTGGAGCTGGCACCCTGAATTCGGACTTCTAGCCTCCTAGACTGTGAGAAAATAAACTTCTGTTTGTTAAAGCCATCCACTAGCACTAGATAACTAAGACGGGGTGTCTGCCAGGTTTCTCCACTGTGAAGTTACTATTTTCCTTTTCTAAATTATAAATGTTTTGTAGGGAGTTATATTGAGACTATGGAAATATCCTGTTCCTCAACAAACTTTCATCCAATTGTTTTAGCATCCACTGATGATTCTTGCCTGAATAAATCATTACTATAATGGTTGCTAAACAGTGACTTTCTAACTCTATCATTCCAATATAACATTTATTAGTTGACATTCTATTGTAAAGAGGAGCTTATCCTTGTCCCCCATTTGTTTGTTTTCATCAGTATGGGTTCATGGATTACTATTTTTTTAATGGGTTATAATCTGATAGTATCATTATTTATTCTGATGCTAAAATGTCCCTGGTGTGGCAGAGGGAGCCCATTAAAGTTGGCTACTGTGTCCATTTTATAGTCTCCATCATTTCTGAGCTCTACCTTATGTTCTGGCACAGTGAGATGTTCCAGAAAATCTTGTGTTTTCCCTGCTCTGTTCCTGGAATCAGCCAATTCTTCAAGGAGCCGTGGCTTCTTTTAGTGTAGAATGGTACTAAGAGATCAAGATCTGGAAACTATGTCTGCTCATCACCATGAGGCCCTCTTAGTTGTTAGAGCTTCACACACACACATACACGCACACACACACACAGAGTTGTCTTAGTTACCTAGTGCTGCTATAACAGAAATACCACAAGTGGGTGGCTTTAACGAACAGAAATTTATTTTCTCAGTTTAGGACGCTAGGATTCTGAATTCAAAGAGCTGCCTCTATGGGAAGCCTTTCTTTCTCTGTCTGCTCTGGGGGAAGGTCCTTGTCTCTTTTCAGCTCCTATTCTCAGGTTCCTTGGTGATCATGCTGCATGTATCTTCTCCTGTTTGCGCTTGCTTGCTTCACCTGCTCTTTTACATCTCAAAAGAGACAGACCTCTAAGATACACCCTACACTAATACTGACTCATTAACATAACAAAAAACCCATTCCCAAAAGGGATTATAACCACAGGTATACCCATTGCTGTCGAGTTGATTCCAACTCATAGCAACCCTATAGGATAGAGTAGAACTGCCCCATAGGGTTTCCAAGGCTGTAATCTCTATGGAAGCAGACTGTCACATCTTTCTCCCACGGAGTGGCTGGTGGGTTCGAACTGCCAACCTTTTGGTTAGCAGCTGAGCACTTAACCACTGTACCACCATGACTCCTTCCTATAGGTACAGGGACTAAGATTTATGACACATATATTGGTACTTCTAATTCCAATCCAACACCATAGGATTTATTCTAGTAGTCATCCTTTCCACATCTGTAATTCCCTCTTCTGACAGTGAAAAACTTGGCTCTCATTATCCTTAATATATTTACTTATTTGCTCATTTTTTCTTTATGAACCAAGACACTGATCTCCTTAGCTGCCTCCCTGGCACCTACTGCCTCTTCAGCCTTGGACTTGGAGACTCCATAGGGGCCCTTAGCCCTGTTTCAGTCCCAACCCTGCAGGCTCTGTCCACCTCCTCGGCCATGGCTCTAGCTGAACAGGTCCCACATTCGTGAAAGATTTCATGCAGGGGAAAGGCATGATCAGATTTGTCTCTTAGAACAATCAGTCTGATGGCAGAGCAGAGTCAATGGATTAGAGGTAGCTAAGAGACTACTGGATAAGTCCCTGGGTAGTGCAAATGGTTTGTGGTCAACTACTAACCTAAAAGTTAGCTGTTTGAACCCACCTAGCGGCATTATGGAAGAAAGGTCTGGCAATCTGCTTCTGTAAAGATTACAGCCAAGAAAACCCTATGGAGCAGTTCTACTCTGTCACACTTGGGATTGCCATGAGTCAGAACTGACTCAACAGCAATGGGTTTGGTTTTTTGGAAGAGGCTACCGTCATAGTCTAAGTGAAGTTTTAAAATGGCCTAAACTAAGGCTGCAGCAGTAGGAAGAGAAAAGAGAGCACACATAGAAGAAATATTTAAATGATAAAACCTGTAGGACTGAGTGATTAAGTTAATGTGGGGGATGAGGAAGAGGAAGGGGCCTAATTTTTGACTTGGGAGGTAAGGATGGACAGAGGATGTCACCAAAAAGATAGAGAATGCAGGAGAAAAAGCAGGTTTAAAGGGGGTAGAAGAAGTTGGGTAAATAGAAGATAACTGTTTCTCTACTGCCCATCTGAATGTGAACTGTCTGTGGATGCTGGAAGTGTAGTAGCTAGTTGGACAGATTGTTTTGGGCATGTGCTTAGATACTTAGCTCAAAGGTGTTTTTTTCTTTGCAGAAAAAGGTGCTGTCTTAGTTATGCAGTGCTGCTATAACAGAAATACCACAAGTGGGTAGCTTGAACAAACAGAAATTTATTTTCTCACAGTTTAGGAGGCTAGAACTCTGCATTCAGGCTCTAGCGGAAGGCTTTCTCTTTCTGTAGCTCTTGAGGAAGGTCCTTGTCTCTCTGACCTTTTGCTCCTGGGCAATCTTCATGTGGCTTGGTATCTCTTTCCCCAACTTTGCTTCTTTTGCTTGCTGGTTTACTCTTTTAGGTCTCAAAAGAGATTGATTTAAAACACACCCTACACTAATCCTGTCCATTAACATAACAAAGACAACTCATTCCCAAATGAGATTAAAACCACAGACATAGAGGTTAGGATTTACAACACATATTTTTCAATCTGTAACCAACAAAAAAAAAGCCCAAACCTGTTGCTGTTGAGTTGATTTGGACTCATAGCGACCCTGTGGGGCAGAGCAGAACTGCCACATAAGGTTTCCAAGGCAGAGCTGATGAGTTTGAACTGCTGAACTACTGCACCACCAGGGCTCCTTCCAATCCATAACATGTGCCATCAAGGCCAAAGGATTCTTTAGAAATGCTAAGTCCCCATCTGAGACTCTGAAGTCTAGTCTTCCTCCTGCAAGTGGGCTGGTTGACTTCACCCACAGGAATTAAAACAGAACTGGATGTCCAACAGGGACTTTGAGGTAAAATCTCAGAAGAAAGAAAAGAATAAAACATGGAGTAAGACTGACATAATTTTGTAAAAATCTCTTTTTATCCTTAAGCAAAAGAGATCTGCATGTTTTTATCTTAAGAACAGCCAGAAAAGGAGGTCTTAGGAAGTCTATCTCACATAACAGATTGTCCCTTGGAGGTGAAGAGGACCAACGAAGGAGGAGCGAACGGCAGGGCTAATGTATAGTAACTACCACTTACTGAGCCTTTCAGCACTTTGCAAATTCTATCCAATCTAATTATCATAAATCTCTGGGATAGGTACTTTAACCTGTGTTTTTTAGATATGGAAAATGAGGTTAAACAAGTTGCCCATGGAAACATGACTAAAGGAAGGTAGCTGGAAGCAGAGAGAAACTCGTCTGATTTAAACCCAAATCCAACATCTGTGCTCCTATCTGCCCCACGGCACTGCTTTCGTCAAGATGCAATGAAGCAGCAGCCTCCAGAGCAGGTGGCCGGGGAAAGGCAGGAAACTTTCCAGTTTTACTGTGCCTGGTAAGAACCCTTAGGGTCTTTTGGACTAGAATTCTCAGAAATTCCTGTACCTCTGATTGATTAGCTGAATTCTGGACACAATGCAGCAGGGGTCTGCAAACCAGAATTCCTCTAGATTAGATGGACAAAGATTGCAAGTGATCTAAAAACACTAAAAAATACAAGAGAATGTTTAAGAACTAACAAATCATAAGATATGATAGTTATTCTCAAATACATAAAGAACTATCAGGTAGAAAAGGAGTAAGACTTATTTACTATTTTTTTCTAAATGACATTCTGTTATGTGAAAACGTTGAATAAAAAGTTCTATAAATGCAAATATGTAAACATTGAATATGCATGTAGATAAGCATTATAAGGTAACAGACAAGTGAAACATTGATGTGTTTAGATGATGGTACTGAGGGCAATTTGTATCTTGGCTTTCTTGTTTTTTTAGCATTGTTTTACAAAAAAGAAACATTAAAAAAAGCCAAACACATAAAAAAATACAAATACTAACAATTAGAGAAAAATGTGCAGCCTCATTACAATACAATAAAAATAAAAAATAAGATACCATCTTCCACTTATAAAAATGATGAGCACTAAAAATAGATTATATTCAGCACTAGTAAGGTCTCAGGAAAAAAGGTCTCCAGTGTACTTTTGACCAGAGTATAAATTTGTACATACTTTCTAAAGAAAAATTTGGCAAACGGTATAAAAAACAATAAACAGTGAATACTCTTTGATGCAGTAACTTCACTTTTAAGAACATATCCTAGTAAGGATGTATACAAAGTTCTAGCTAAAACAATATTTACTGAAGTCTTATTTATAATATATAACAATCGAAAATAATCTAAATGTTTGTTATTAGTGGACCTGGTTCAGTAAATCATCCACACAACAAAATATTATGCAGTCATTAAAATATTAAAATTATGTGGTAAAAGTATATTTAATGACAATAAAGCAAGTTCACAACATAGTAACTGAAGAAAACAATTAAATATTCTTTGGTATGGTTATGGTCCAGTTTTGTTAAAAAATATTTTAGATAGATATACACACACACATATACATATATTTTTTTAAAAAAAGGTGCCATTGGGTCGACTCTGACACAGTGACCCCATGTGTGTCAGAGCAGAACTGTGCTACATAAGGTTTTTCTGCCTTCTATGGCTGATTTTTCAGAAGTAGATTGCCAGATCCTTCTTCTGAGGAGCCTCTGGGTATACTTGAACCTCCAACCTTTTGGTTAGCAGCTGAGAGCGTTAACCATTTGCACCAACCAGACTTCTACATATATTTACACACACACATATATATGTGTGTGTATATATATATATACATACATATATATATATATATACACATAAGCACACATATACAGCAAATGTATGTATGTGTGTCTATATGTGTATGTACAACAAAATGTACTTTCAAAAAATGGGCAGAGTGGTATTTTTGTCCCACATGCTCTTGCAGAACTTGACAATCCCCTTCAAGATGTGGAGTTTCTTTTCCTCTTGAAATAGTGACAATGTGTGACTTCCAAGGCTAAGTCATAAAAGGCAGCGTGGCTTCCAACTGACTTTCTCTCTTCCTCTCTCCAGACACTAACCCTTAGAACCCAGCCACCATGTGCTACACAGAGAGGTGGCATGTAAGCGTCCTGCGTCTAGCTAAAGTCTCAACTCAGACAGCCAATGTCAACCTCCAGACACATAAGTGACCCTTCAGATGATACCAACCTCCAGCCTTCCAGGAGCCCCAGCCTTCTAGCCACCTCCAGTGGAGAAGAGACTAGCAATCTCCACTAAGCCCTGCCCAAATTGCAGATTCATGAACAAAATAAGTATTTTTTTAAGTCGTAAAGTTTTGGGTAGTTTGTTCCATAGCACTAAACCAAAACCAAACCCATTGCTGTCCAGTTGATTCTGACTCAGAGCGACCCTACAGGACAGAATAGAACCACCCCATAGGGTTTCCAAGGAGTGGCTGGTGGATTTGAACTGCTGACCTCTTGGTTAGCAGCCAGACACTTAACCACTGCACCACCAGGGCTCCTCCATATCATTAGATAACTGGAAAAACACATATAGGTCACACTCTAAAGGCTGTATGGCATTGTTTCCCAAAGTGTATCACGCTTCAGGTGGAAAAGGGTTATATTTTTCTTTCAATTTTTAGGGTTAATATTTATATGCAGAGTCCCTGTGGCACAAATGGTTGAGTGCTACGCAGCTAAATGAAAGGCTGGAGGTTTGAATCCACCCAGAGGTGCCTAGGAAGAAAGACCTGGCGATCTACTTTCAAAAGATCATAGCCATTGAAAATTCTATTGCAAAAAAAAAAAAAAGAACGAAAATCCTATTGCAGTTCTACTCTGAAACACATAGTCACCATGAACTGGAATTGATTCCAACGCAACTCGCTTTTTGGTTTATATTTATATGTATAGAAAAAAATATAACTAGAAGATTAAAGCCATGACTTTATAGATAGTATTGCTTAGGATAAGTTTATAGAATGTATATAAGTTTAAACAGTGAGTTGATTTAAAGAAAAGCATAATGGTGGGGATGGAGTACACAAAATAACATAGTAGTGGGGATGGAATACACAAAAATTGTGAAGGCAGTAGGTTCCTGAATGTCTGAAGTTTGGGAAACACTAAATATTAATAGTGTTTGAATAGAGGAATTGTGGATAATTTTGTTCTTTTTGCTTATGTGTATATAAAAATTTTATTACTTGATTATTATTTATATAGCAAAACAAAGTTATTAAAACTAAAAGTAGTACGAGTTTCTCTCAACTATTTAAATATGTAAAAGTTTTTTTGTTTTTTAAAAACATGGATTAGATAGCACTAAGTTGATGGTCAATAAGACCTAATGACAGGAAGTGTTCAAGCACAAGGTAGAAAATGGCAGATGTGGGATGTAGCTGACATGTAGGCAACAAGTCACGTTGCATGAGATGGCCTCTAAAGCTCCTTTCGACCCTGACATTTCATGATTAAGACAATTCTCTACTTATCTCTTAAATAATTAACTTGGATAATACAAAAAAGTATTCTTTGTGTTAAATATCTGGTAGGTGTGTTACTAGCACTATAGATCGTGAATGGGGAGGCGGTGGGAAAAAAATCCAGTAGCTCGGCAGGCATATGCAAATCCCAGCGCACCTCCTCATTGACAGCTCTCTGGCTCCCCTTTATGTGAGTTAGCGGTGGTCCTTAAGCCTCATAGCAGAGACTATCAGTGAGAAACAGAACTTGAAAAAGGGAATTACCTTCCAAGGAGCAGCCAGGTGAACCAACCCCGTGGAGGAGTGGAGCGACCTTTCCAACCGCCTGCAGGTGTGGGGGACATTCAGGGCGCTGGGATCCTTGGCAATAAGGTACGACCGGGCATCGGTCTCTTTTGGTACAGAGAGAGTGGGTGGTGTAAGGGCCTTTCCTTGAGGACCTCAAGTGGCCTTCACCGCTCGACGACAGAAGGTCGCGCTTGACGCGGGCAAACGTGGGACCGCGCGAGGACGATGGAAGTCCCCGCCGGGCTCCAGCGCACTCTCCACGTGCGCTCCGACCGCAGCGAGACAGGGGCCGGGCGGAGGCTGCACGAGAACTGAGAGGCGGGGCCGTGGGTTGGGGGCGGGGCGGAGACCGCGCCAGACCGAGGGGAGGGGCCGCAGGTCCGGGGCGGGGCGCCAGCTGCGCGCGCGAGGGGCGGGGGCGGAGCGCGCAGCGTGGCCCAGGGCTGACCGGCGCTCCTCCCACTTCCGCGCCCAGGCTCCTGGCGGCCCGAGCTCCTCCCCCGGCTCGTTCTCTCTCTTTTCCCACCCGCTCTCCTCATCTCGGTTGTTCCTCCCGCCCTTCTCCTCTTCTTCCTCGGTGAGGCGCTCCGGTAGCAGGCAGCATGGCGGCCGTAGAGACGCGGGTGTGCGAGACGGACGGCTGCAGCAGCGAGGCCAAGCTCCAGTGTCCCACCTGCATCAAGCTAGGCATCCAGGGCTCGTACTTCTGCTCGCAGGTAAACGCCCGCTTTCCCGTGGCGCCGTCGCCAGACCCTTTCCACTTCCCTCCCCTCGCGCCCTCGCGCCCTCGCGGCCCGTAGGAACGCGCTCCTCCTCTTCCCCTCGCGGGCGCGCTGACCGCCCTTTTTCCTCCCTACCACCGGCAGCGCCGCCACCCCCTCCAGTCTCCAGGGGTCCCGGGCCCTTCGGGACCGAGGCCGCGCTGGACGCCGCGTGGGGGCGCGGTCGGCCGCGGCCATGTGGGCTGGTGGCGGAAATGGACTTGTCCCAGGTCGCCGGGCCACGCCAGGGTGCCGCTTTAGGGGCTGGTTCCTGCCATGCATTCTCCCCCGGTAGGGGCTGCCAGGTGTTCGAGACACCTGGGGCACTGGGGACTCCAGGGGATGGGGACAGCCACAAGCCCTGGAAGTCATGGTAGCTGCAGCTCCCGGCGGGGCTCTGGCCAGGGCATGGGGAGCTATGGGGCTGGGTAGTCTCTGTGGTCCCGGCTGGATGGGGACTGGAAGCGACCCGCTGGGCTTTGAGGGGTGGGCTGCCTGGGGGCGGTGAGAGACCTTGGGAGGAGGAATGGTAGGTCCGGCTCCACTTCTTTGTGTTTTACTACTGCGCTTTTATACTTAAGCAACTTTGGGGTTGGAGAGGGGTCTGTGTAATTCATAGTCTTCATTTGACATCAAAAATTGTTAATTTAGACAATCATAAGTTAACGGGAGGAGTCACCTCTGTCTGTTACTGAAGTTCTCATTGAGTGAAAAACACAGTTCCATGGAGAGGTTATGCTTTAAGGGTGTAATGTATTTTAATAAGTTTTATGCAGTGGAGCAAACCCAGCATTGAATGGGGTCCTGACTGAAGCGTGTGCTCGTGGTTCTGTTTACTGTAGAGTAAGTACTGGTGTTCTACTGCATTTCGACATTCAGAATATTGGCAGAGGAGCAATAGCACGGCTCTTAATTACAGTCCAGGTTGTTGAAGACAGGTAGTATTCTGTAGGGAGAAGAGTAGAACAGAGTCTGAAAGCCTGATTAGGCCAGTTACTGTGCTGTCTTGAATTAGTCAAGTTAACCTTTCTGAGCTCCAACCCCTCCACTCTACAGAGGGACAATGACACTTTTCTTTACATATTTCACAAGGTTTTCTGAGACCCAAATTATTCAAGGAATGTAAAAATGCTGGTAAAATTAAAAGCATGTTATTAAAAGGATGCAGTAAAATAGTACATATTAAAAATATAGTGAAAACTAATACATAAAAATTAAAAACAAATCATAAGTATTTAAAGTATAAAATATATGAAGATTAAAAACAAACATATATAAATAAAATTCTTAAGGCCACAACACTTGTGGATAAGCCATTTGTAAGAGATCTTAGCTGTATTGTATAGGGGGCTTGTTTTTAGATAATGTATGATCCTTGACCTTGTTCGTATCATTTGGAAGAAGTTGTATGTGGAGAATTGTTGCTTGACCTAAAAATAGCACTGGGACTACTCAACATACTAAACCTGGTACAGGTCTTTTTGATTCTTTAAAATTATTTTCAGATTCTAATTTGTTGAGGCCTATGTGGGACTTGGACGTAAAACAAAATACAGTGGTCTGCTTCTGGGCATTGTGTACCATCTGAGTAGAGAAATGTGGTTTACACTGAGTGTTTAAAATTAAGTGACATTTTCTAATGCTGTATGAGTTACTATGTACTGACACTTATCTGCATTTAGATTTTAAAAGGTTATGTTATAAACCATGTTCATCAAGCACAGGTGACATTCTTTTACACATATTATTTAGTGGAAAGAACGTTGAATCCTTGGAGTTTATAGAAATAGGCATTGTGAAAACATTCAAGGTTTATTCAGTATGATAGGATTGGGTGTATTCCTGCATGTTGGATTCTGTAGGTGTTTTTCTGTTACCACTGCTATACCTGTAGACAGTCATATCCAGAATGGCTCTCACAGAAGTCTCTCACTTCTTCATTCCTATTACCACCTCCCATGGCCAGTTTTTTAAAAATTTCTCACCAAGTCAAGAGTGGTAGTTTCATAACTGGTTTCCTTATTGTAGTTTCCCACCTTGCAAACAACCAGTTGCCATCAAGTTGATTCCAGCTCTTGGCGACCTCATGTGTATCAAAGCAGAACTGTGCTCTGTGGAGTTTTCAATACCTAATTTTTTGGAAATAGATCAGCAGGCCTTCTTGCAAGGTGCCTCTGGGTGGACTTGAACCTCCAACCTTTTGGTTAGCAACTGAGTACATACAGAAGTTATTTCCCCCCAGCATAGTCTGATTGTGTATCTCTCTGACCATAACAAATGGGAGTTCTTGCAGGATTCTTGCCCCCCTAATCTGGGCACCTCTTCTAGATACAGCTTTATTCTTTTGCTCTATCCAGATGCTGTGTTTATATTCTCACATTCACACCAAAATGTTACCTTACTTCTAAATCTCAGCCATTCTTTCAGTCCCAACTTGACACCTTGATCAAATTTAAGTAACATCTTCTAAGCCAGTTTCCACATTTGTGATTTAGTGATAAAACTAGGGCTTCTTGCCACTTCTCTGATCATCTTCACTGGTAGTGATCTTTCTTCCCTCGACCCTTCACTTGTCTGGTCCTCAGCCTGGCTTTCTGGCCAGCTTGTCTTTGGGAACAAACTAAGAACAAAACTACAAGAGGCCTTTCCAGGACACCATAACAGAAACAAGCCATTCCGTTACTCTATCGCACTACCGTGTTTACTTCCTTTATAACATTTTATAACGTTTGTAATTATCTCATTTGTTCTCTTGTTTATTATCTTTCAATCAGAAGGTGAGTTTCATGAGCAAGCTGTATTGTTCACTGCACTAAACTCATTTTCCAGTACCCTCTGCGTGTGCAGTAGGTGCTCAGTAAATGTTTATCATAGATAAATGTATTCAAAAAGAAGAAAAGAAAGTTAGACTGCTGCATTTGAATCTGGACTCCTTCACTGACTAGCTGTGTGATTTTGGACAAGTTACTTAACCTTTCTGTGATTTGGTTACATCATCTAAAATTGGGCATTAATAGTACCTATTTGAGTGTTTTTGTGGTTAAATTGTCTGTATGTAAAGCATTTAGCACATTAGCTAACAATAAATGTTAGCCTTTTTATGGTTATACTATATTTTATGTTTAGGGAGGTAGAAATATTTTTATCTAGGATGCTTAATTTTTTTTTCTTTTTTCTTGTTTCTTGTAGTTTAAGTGAAAATTTATGGTTCAAGTTAGTCTCTTATCCAAAAATTTATATATACATTCTTATGTGACTGTAACTGCGCTCCCTGTACTGTGACAGCACACTCCTTTCCACCCCTGATTTCCCATGTCCATACAGCCAGCTCCTAACCCACTCTGTCTTCTCATCTCACCTCCGGACACAAGCTGCCCGTTTAGTCTCATGTATCTACTTGAGCTAAGAAGCACACTCTTTTTTTTTTTTTTTTTTTTTTGAGAGCTGTAAAAATTCTGTTTTGAAAAGTTTCATTTCTCACAGAAGCACAAAAAGGTGACAATTGAAATACTCTCTGTGTAAATTATTACTTCATTACATTTCTTAGAATATCTATTCAATTGAACAATGCAACCGCTTTCTGACTTGATATTGGGAAACATAATTATAGTATAATAATGAATATCAAATATCAAAATTAAATAAAAATATCTCATTAGTTTATTTGAAAATTTGCACACTTAGCGGTAATCCTACCATTTACTTTCATAAAATCAAGCATATTTACCTCCAAACTCTTTAAATTTTTGAGAACATCTTCAACAGCATTATAAATAATAAAACTATCATTACATAAAAACCTCCATTAAGTTCCTACTCTCTGAAACACAGCTTCCCTTTTTTAACTCTACCTGTACTGTTTAATTCAGTATTTACATAAACCACACATTTCACATCTACTCTCAAAACTCTACTGTAGAAATTTTCTGTTTAGGACAGTATCTGTATGTTTTATTGCTTTGTACCCTTTCCTTACGGTACTCGAGAGTTTCAGGGCCATGGAAATACACAGATGTTTTGATAATGGACACATTGCTGTTGTTGTTGGTTGCCTTCCAGTAGATTCTGATTCCTGGTGACCCCATGTGTGTCAAAGTAGAACAGTTGCATACGGTTTTCATGGCTGTGATCTTTTGGAAGCAGATCTCCAGGCCTGTCTTCCGAGGCACCTCTTGGGGGGTTCAGGCCACCAACCTGCCGGCTAGTAGTCCAGAAGAAGCACACTCTTGATGAATATCATTTTATGTCCCACAGTCCAGTCCAATCTTTGAAGAGTTGGCCTCAGAAATTATTTTAGTTCTGGGCTGATAGAGAATCCAGGAGCCATGCTTTCCAGGGTTCCTCCAGTCTCAGACCATCAAGTCTGGTCTTTTTACTAGAATTTGAGTTCTGCACCCCACCTTTCTCCTCCTCCATCAGGGACTCTCTTTTGTGTTCCCTGTCAGGGCGGTCATTGGTGGTAGCCACACACCATCTAGTTCTTCTGGTGTCAGGGTGATAAAGTCTCTGGTTTATGTGGCCCTTTCTGTCTCTTGGGCTACTACTTTCCTTGTGTCTTTGGTGTTCTTCATTCTCCTTTACTCCAGGTGGTTGGGACCAATTGATGCATCTTAGATGGCCGCTTGCAAGCTTTTAAAACCCCAGATGCCACTCACCAAAGTAGGATGCAGAACATTTTCTTAATAAGCTTTGTTACGTCAGTTGACCTAGATGTCCCCTGAAAGTGTGGTCCCCAGACCCCCACCCTTGCTACTCTGTCTCTCAAAGTGTTTGATTGTATTCAGGAAACTTTTTAGGTTTGTTTTCGTCCAGCTATGCTGACTTCCCCTGTAGTTTGTGCTGTCCTTCCCTTCACCTAAGATAATTCTTATCTACTATCTAGTTAGTAAATAACCCTCACTCTCCCTCCCCACCCTTGTAACCATCAAAGAATGTTTTCTTCTGTGTTTAAATCTTTTCTTGAGTTCTTATAATAGTGGTCTTATATAGTATTTGTTTTTCTGTGACTGACTAAATTCACTCAGCATAATGCCCTCCAAATTTCTCCACGTTATAAGATGTTTCACGGCTTCATCGTTGTTCTTTATCATTGTGTAGTGTTCCATTGTGTGGATATACCATAATTTGTTTATCCATTTGTCCGTTGATGGGCACCTAGGTTGTTTCCATCTTTTTGCTATTGTGAACAGTGCTGCAGTGAACATGGGTGTGCATATATCTATTCATGTGACGGCTCTTATTTCTCTAGGATATGTTCCAAGGAGCGAGATAACTGGATTGTATGATACTTTTATTTCTAGCTTTTTAAGGAAGCACCAAATCGATTTCCAAAGTGGTCGTACCATTTTGCATTCCAGCCATCAGTGTATAAGTGTTCCAGTCTCTCCACAACCTCTCTAGCATTTATTATTTTGTGTTTTTTGGATTAATGCTAGCCTTGTTGGAGTGAGAAGGTATCTCATTGTACTCTTCATTTGCATTTCTGTAATGGCTGATGATCGTGAGCATTTCTTCATGTGTCTGTTAGCTGCCTGAATGTCTTCTTTGCCAACTGCCTGTTCATATCCTTTGCCCCATTGCCTGTTCATATCCTTTGCCCATTTTTTAATTGGGTTATTTGTCTTTTTGTTGTTGAGGTTTTGCAGTATCTAGTAGATTTTAGAGATTAGACGCTGATCAGATTGGTTGTAGCCAAAAATTTTTTCCCAGTCAGTAGGTTGTCTTTTTACTCTTTTGGTGAAGTCTTTTGATGAGCGTAAGTGTTTGATTTTTAGGAGCTCCAGTTATCTAGTCTTTCTTCTGGTTCTTGTTCATTGTTACTTCTGGTTGATATTCTGTTTATGCCATGTTTTAGGGCTAGGATGCTTAATTTTAAGGAAAGTTTTGGTCCTTTAAAGGAGTAAAACCTCTGTTTCCTTGAAAATCAAGTTGTCTGAGAGTTCCTGTTGTTTGATTATAGTCTTTGATAAAAGTATCTACTCTTATTTAATAGTAATTTTTATGTCTTAGGAGCCCTGGTGGTGCAGTGGTTAATTGCTTGCCTGCTAACTGAAAGGTTGGCGGTTTGAACCCACCAGCCACTCACAGGAGAAAGATGTAGCAATCTGCTGCAGTAAAGATTTACCTTGGAAACCCTATGGGGTAGTTCTGCTCCATCCTGTAGGGTTGCTATGAGTTGGAATCAACTCAACAGTAATGGGTTTGGTTCTGAGTTGTTGTATGTCTTATTTTCTCTAGGAGTTTACTAGAGTTTTTTGAGGATAGAGACTGTACTTTACTCATTTTTGCATTTCTGTAAGTGCCTTGGGTAGTAAACAGTTAAATATTAGACTACTAGCCAAAAGGTTAGTGATTCGAACCCAACCAGAAGCATCATGGAAGAAGACAGGCCTGGCAGTCTACTTCTGAAAGGTCACAGCCTTGAAGACCTTATGAGGCAGTTCTCCTCTGCACACATGGGCTCACCCATGAGTCGGAATCAACTCAGTGGCAGCTAACAACAACAATAACAGGTGCCTTGAGCATACTAATGCTCAGTTCATTAGATGAAAGAAAAGAGACTGATGGGCCTGCATTGGAAAACAAAGAAATTCTGCATTCAAGCTCATAGTGAACAGCACAGGGCAGGTGCTATATTTTCCTGAGTTAAACAATCAGTTGGGAAGGACCTGAATGATCTGCAATGGTTTTTTATTATAAGGTATAAGAATTTGAACGGTAGCATACTGTAAGTGCAGATAGACTGGGTTTGGAGTCAGACCCAGGTTTAAATATTTGCTGCCGTGTCATTGAGTAAGTCATCTAATTTGTAGGAAGGGACTCATGGTACATTCTCTACAGAGAGTTGAGGAGGAGGTAAATAAGAGAGAGCATGTAAAGTGCCTACTACCGTGTTGAGTAAATGATTTTAGTATGCATATAGCCTGCTGTGCAATGGATTGCTTTTATATGGCATTTCTAGCCGTGGTCTTGTAATTCCCACCAAATGACTAGGTGGGACTATGTGAATAAGATGCTTGTGGCCCACTAAGGGGATTGGATAGCTTGTTAATAATGCAAAAAAGGTGCATGGCACTCTTGCGGGGGTACGACCATGCAAATAAAGTGTATGAAACCCTAACGAGAGGATTGGTCAGTTTTGCCATCCCCTGGGCTTAAAATGAGCCATCTCAGAGGCGGACAGGGGATACCTGACCACCATCAAGAAGAAGAGACGAGAATGGGGCATGTCCTTTGGACCTGGGATCCCTGCTCTGAGACCTTCCTAGACCCAGGAGACAGAGCTGTAACACTGGAGATGGCAAGATGGAGAGAAGCAGTGGCAGAGAAATGGCGACAGCAGAACTGGGAGACTGGCAGGAGGCTGCATGGTGAGCTTCCCGGCCCATAGAACGACAAAGCTGAGTGCCTTTGGACAAGAGGCTTGTTGGCAGAGTAGGGTGCCTCTGGGAACTTGCCTAGGAAACTAGGCTTGCTGGCCCATGGAGTGAGAGAGCTAAGTGCCTTCAGGCCAAAGCTTGCTGGCACCCCCACTTATTGGCGGAGCTAAAGAGCTTTGTAACACTTGCAGGAACAGGGCAGAGGCTGGGCTGAGGGCCAGAGACAGGCCTGCCTGCAGGCACGCCTGAGAAGAGGTTGTCCTGATGGAAGGACTATATGTTAAATTGCAAACTGTTACTTCCCTAATAAACCCCATAACTGTGTGTATGGTCTGTGAGTTCTGTATAGCCATTACAATGAATTATCCAACCCAGCAGAGAAGTAGAGAGTGCTATGGAATGGATGGCCAGTGTCAGAATTGGTAAAAAGCGTGGAGAGAGGAGGTATGTCTGACCTCTGCCTCATAGGAATCAGCCTTGGACTGTTGGTCTTGATTCTCCTTCCCCCTTGTGAAGTTAGAGGAGGTTAGATATCTCCCCCCAGCCCCCATGCCATTTTACAGTTGGTGCCATTTTTTGCAAGCCTCATGTTTAATACTATTAAAAATCAGTTATAAGGAAGGTTTTAAAATGTTTATGGAGAAATGAATAAATTCTTGGGCAATAGGTTCTTTCTGCTTTCAAAAAAGCAGTGGCAAAATAATGTGATTTACCGAGACTTCAGAAAGAAATCTGGTTGGGCATATGTTGGAGTTGGAAGATGAGGAAGGAATTGCCCTTTCTCTGAAATGTGCCCATGCTCCCTGAAACTCTCTCCCTCGGTAATAATGTTGTGACAACACGAGGTGTTTCTGGAACTCATCTTCATCATTAATAGACACACTACCATATTACACTTTTTATATATAGGGGTTTTCTTTAAATTCCTCATATTTTTCAGACTTCCCCTAGATATTGCTCTAAGTTGTACAGGTCTTTAGCTTCAAGTTACTTTTTTGGAGATTGAAGGAATATGGGAAGGAAGTAGGTATGATCTATACTATTAGCAGAGTTTGTGTATTAAAGATATTTGAGTTCTACAGTTTTTTGTTTTGTGTTTTAGGTGAATTTTTTTTTCACCCTTGCAAATTTTTTAGTTTGGTCTTAGTAAATTTGATAGGGATAACAGACACATACATGCATAGTTAAGCACATACTCAGCTCTCTGCATGTTAGAAGGGGAGTACAGGGTAACTATTAATGAGGAATTGTCTTTGGAATTGACAGCAAATCCATTTGGATAGATGCAATATGGAGAGGGATACTTCATAGAGCAACCATTCAGATTCTCTCCAGTATTAAAGTTTTAATGTAACGGACTATAAATATAATTATAACCCTCTCTGCTTGATCCTGAACTGCTCTTGACCCCACAGTTTTTATAAATATAGTTATAACCCTTTCTACTTGATCCTGAACCTCTCCTGACCTTATAGTTTTTAACATGAAGCGTTCTCTTATTCATACTTGGGCAGGTGATTCTTCCAGCTCAGCAACTATTAGTCTTTTTATTTTGTTTCCTTTAATTGATCAGATTTGTCTCAGATTTTGAAAACACGGTTCTACACACTCTGAAAGCTGGAACTGCCTTCTTCAAACTGTATATGCTTGGCAGCTACAGTTGAACCCCGAGAGGGAACCTATGAAATTTCTCCTGCATTATACGTTGTGAATAAGTTCTCCCGTTTTTGTCTCCAGTAAACTTCTCTGTTTTAGTGCAAGGCTCAGTAGAGACTACTTGCTAGACCAGAGCTGTGCCACGTCTGTTGGAAAGCATTCCTGAAAACCATGTCAACTGGGGTCTGCTAGTGTGGCATTTATCTGGCTTACAACGTCAGGCTTCTAAAGGTGCGTTAGGGTATAAATGATAAGTGAAATTATGACTTTACTAATTTCCCTTATCACAAAGTGGGGACAATAGAAACTTCTCCGTATTATTGAACCTATATTTTATAATTCTGTCTTGATAAACAGTTCAAAAGGTATCACATTGCTTCAGATTCTGAAGGTTATCCTGTCTTACCCATCAGGCTGCAAGCTTAAATCATTCAGTAAAATAGGTAAAAGTAAGTGCCATTAGGTTTTAGACATGGCATGTCTTCTTTTCTCAAAGAAAAAACTGGTAATAGGGATGAATTTGACCGGTTGAATACTGATGACTTTGCATTGTTCATTACTAGACAAGTGTAGAGAAAATATATAAATGCAATTATTACATGAATAATTTAGTTTGCTTTTGAATCGAGTTTCTAAGTATCTTAAAATCAGAACCCATTTTTTTTTTTTTTAACTGAATTGTTATTAGATACTGAATAGAGTAAAAGATTACTGGGAAAACATACATAGGATCTAAAGAAACGTGGCGCAGTAAATACATGTATACCCCTCACCTAATTTATTAAAAAGAACACTACCAGTAAAACAAGTAAAAACAGAAGACCCCTGTGTGTCCTCACCCAAGAAGTACTCCCTAACCTGAATTTTGTGTTTTCATTCATTTACCTTTCCATATGATTGATTCCTTGAAGTATTGTTTAGTTTTGATGTTTTTGAAATTTTTACAAAAGAAATCACCATATATATTCTTCTGCAATTTGCTTTCTTTTGTTTTGTTTTTTTTTTACCATTGAATCTTTTTGATTGTACTTAGATGAAGGTTTACAGAAGGTTTCTCATTAAACAGTCAGTACACATATTGTTTTATGACATTGGTTAACAAGCCCACGACATGTCAACACTATCCCTTCTTGACCTTGGAAGACCTTTTTTTTTTTTTTTTTTTGGTGAAAATATACATAGCCAAAGATACACCATTTCAAAAATTTCTGCATGTACAATTCAGTGACATCGATTACATTCTTCTGGTTGTGCTGCTGTTCTCACTATCCTTTTCCAAATTACTGCATCGCCATTATCTTCAACTCACTGTCCCCTAGGCTTCCCATCAAACCTTTTGATTTTGAGTTGCTGTTGTCAGTTGGATCTCACATAGATAATTCTTTTTTTTTTTTTTTGTACTTTAGATGAAGATTTACAGAATAAATAGTTTCTCATTAAATGGTACACATATCGCCCTATGACAATGGTTAACAACCTCAAGACATGTCAACAATGTCCTTCCTCAACCTTGGGTTCCCTATCACCAGCTTTCTTATCCCCTCCTGCCTTCTAGTCCTTGTCCCTAGACTGCTGTGCCTTGTTAGTCCCATTTTGTTTTATGGGGCTATCCACTCCTGGGCTGAACGGTGAACCTCGGGAGTGACTTCACCACTGAGCTAAAAGGGTATCCGGGGGCCATACGCTTGGGGTTTCTCCAGTCCCTTGTCAGGCCAGTAAGTCTGGTCTTTTTTTGTGAGTTAGAATTTTTTTCTGCATTTTTCTTCAGCTCTGTCCAGGACTCTCTGTTGTGATCCCGGTCAGAGCAGTCAGTGGTGGTAGCTGGGCACCATCTAGCTGTACTGGACTCAGTCTGGTGGAGGCCTTGGTAGCTGTGGTCCATTAGTCCTTTGGACTAATCTTTTTCTCATATCCTGTTCTCTTCATTCTCCCTTGCTCCAGAAGGGGTGAGACCAGTGGAGTATCTTAAATGGCTGTTCACAGGCTTTTAAGACCCCAGATGCTACTCACCAAGGTAGAATGTAGAACATTGTCTTCATAAACTTGTGTTATGCCAGTTGAGCTAGATGCTCCCCAAGACCATGGTCCCCACAGCCCTCTGCCCAGCAATTCAGTCCCTCAGGGAGTTTGGATGTGTCTGTGGAGCTTGCATGACCTTTGCTTGTACAAGTTGTGCTGGCTTCCCCAGTATTGTGTACTGTCTTACCCTTCACCAGAGTTACCACTTATCTACTGTCTATTTAGTCCCCCTGCCGTCCCTCATAACTGACAAAGATTGTTTCTTTTAGCGTGTAAACTGTTTCATGAGTTTTTACGGTAGTGGTCTCATACAGTATTTGTCCTTTTGTGATTGATTTATTTCACTCAGCATAATGTCCTACAGTTTGAACCATGTTATGAAATGCTTCACAGATTCATCATTGTTCTTTATTGTTACATAATACTCCATTGTGTGTATGTACCATAGTTTGTTTATCCATTCATCTGTTGATGGGCACCTAGGTTGTTTTCATCTTTTTGCTATTGTGAATAATGCTGCAATGAATATGGGTAAGCATATGTCTATTCGTGTGATCACTTTTATTTCTCTAGGATATATTCCTAGGAGTGGGATTGTTGGATCGTATGGTATTTCTATTTCTAGCTTTCTAAGGACGTGCCATATTATTTTCCAAAACGGTTGTATCATTATGCATTCCCACCGGGAGTGTGTAAGAGTGCTGATCTCCCCGCAGCCTCTCAACATTTGTTATTTCCAGTGTTTTTGATTCATGCCAGTAATGCTGGAGTGAGATGGTATCTCTTTGTGGTTTTGAATTGCTTTTCTCTAATGGCTAGTGATTGTGAGCATTTCCTCATGTCTGTTGGCTGCTGGAATGTCTTCTTTGGTGAAGTGTCTGTTCATTTCCTTTACCCATTTTTTAATTGGATTATTTGTGTTTTTGTTGTAGAGGTGGCAACTTTCTTTAACACTGTTCCTCAGACTCATTGATTATGCATGTAGGTATATTTCATTCATCTGCATCGTTTTCATTGCTATATAGTATGTCAATGAAGTAATATGTATTTATTCATTTCTCTTTTACCTAATGGAAATTTAGGTTCCAGGTTTTGGCTATTATAAACAGTGCAGCTTTAGAATATATTCTTGTACCCATCTCTTGGCGCCTGTGTGCAAGAGTTTCTCTTGGGAATATACCTAGGAGAGAAATTCTTGGGTCATAGGATATGTATGTGTTCGACTTTATTTTGATGGCGCCAAATTGTTTTCCAAAAAGAGTTTATATCGTTCCATATCCTTGCTAGTACTTGATATTAACAGACATTTTGATTTTTGCCGCTCTGGTATTGTACTTTTCAACATGAGCATTTTCCTATGTGAGTTTGTTACTTATGAACAGTGATGTTCCTTGGACTGTTTCATATTTGTAGACCTTCAAAAATTCAAAAGCATTTAACTGTCCTCAAGGTGCTTATGGTATACTTATACAGACGGGAGGTGCTTAGAGAAAGATAAATGACAAGTAGGTGCTAAGTGAAATTTATAGACAGGAAGTCCCCTAGGCCCCACAGTTTTTTCCCAACCATAGTTAGTTTCCCCAGCTTTTTGTTATGAAAAATTTAAAACATTTAGAAAAATTGAAAGAATAGCATAATTAATAGCCATGTCCCTATCACCTAAATTAACATTTTGCTCTATTTATTTATAAATGCATGTGTGTGCATTGCATGTGTATTTGTTGAAACATTGGACAATAAGTAGCAAAGAACATGCTACTGCATTTATTAAATATTCAGCACATACCTTCTAACAAGCACGTTTTTCTTTCTTAAGTACAAGACCATTCTTACACCTAAGAAAGTTAACAAGATTTCCCTATGTGTTGCCGTCCAGTCAGTTCTGACTCATAACAACCCTATGATTTCCCTAATATCGTCTAATAATCCTATTCAGATTTCTTAATTGTCTCCCAAGGGTCTTTTATAGTGAGATTTTTTTTTTTTTTTTTTTGAGTGTGTGTGTGTGTGTGTGTGTGTGTGTGTGGTCTTAATTAGGATCCTGTCAAAGCTCATGTATAGCATATGGTCATGTTTAGTTTCTTTTAATTTAGAATAGTCCTTTTTTCTTTATTTTCGTGATGCTGATTTTTTGAAGAGACCAGTTGTCTTGTAGAATATCACACATTCTTGATTGTCTGATTATTTCTTTATAGTGTCTTTATATTGTTCTTATCTGCTGTATTTTCTGTAAAGGAGCCTTGGTGGTTAAAACACCTAGCTGCTAACCGAAAGGTCAGCGGTTTGAACCCACCAGCTGCTGCACAGGAGAATCTGCTTCTGTAAAGGTAATATAGCCTTGGAAACTCTGGGGCAGCTCTACTCTGTCCTTTAGGATTGCTGTGATGGGTCAATTCTGACAATGGCAATGGGTTTGGCTTTTGTTATTTTCTGTAAGCCAGAGATAAGGTCCAAAGGACTGATTAGATTCTAATTAAAAACTTTTGACAAGGCTGTAGGTTAGGCAGTGTACTTCATATTGCATCACATCAGGAGGCATGGAATTCCTGGTTGTCTGTCCCACTCCGAGTGGGTTCGAACCGCTGACTTTTCAGTACTAATTTTGATCACTTGGTGAAGGAGATTGCTACCAAATCACCGTTGTAAACGTACTTTTTTTTTTTTTTACTTTGCAGTTCTCATGTAATCTGTGGGGTAATAATCAGCACTATGAGAATATGCATTTCCTCCACAGTCTTTCTGTCTTAATGATTTTGCAGCCATGATGATCCTTACCTGGATAAATTATTTCAGTTGAGTTTGGAAATGGTGATTTCCCTCCAATTCTGTCATTTAGAAGCTGATTTTTTTGTTTGTTTGTTTTGTAAAGAAGAATTTTCTCCCTTCAACTGATTAGTGAATATGTTCCACCTAAAAATGGTAGTGTAATATTCCTACGGAAAACAGGTAGTGATAGTATTTTGGAGCCCTGGTGGTGCAGTGGTTAAGAGCTTGGCTGCTAACCAAAAGGTCATCAGTTCAAATCTACCAGTTGCTCCTTGGAAACCCTATGGGGCAGTTCTGCTGTGTCCTGTAGGGTCACTATGAGTCGAAATCAACTTGACAGCAATGAGTTTTGGGTGTTGTTTGATTTTAAGAAGACTTCAGGGGACATATATATATTTTAATTTTCTTGTTGTTGAGTTGGAATAGACTCGTTATGAGTCCGAGTCGACTCAGTGGCAACAGGTTTGGTTTTTTTGGGTTTGGTCGTCTGTTACTCACCTCTAGTGGTTGCAGATGTTTGTTGTTTTTTCTCATTTTTCAGTTTAGGAATTATAGGATAGGTTTTTTTTCCCCCATTAAATGTTGAAGTCAACTACAGTCCTTATTTTTTTTGATGTTCAAATTATCCCAAATTTGGTCAGTGATACCACCTTCAAAGTAACTTTTGTATCCATTTGACCTTTCTGTTAGCTTGATTGCTTCCTAGCTTTTTGATACCAGATGAATCAGATTCACCTTGTGCTGTGCCCACGTCAGATCTGGAATCAGTCCTGTCTCCAAGGTTTCCGGTGGAAATGTCTTTAGAATACTAGATCTGGGTGCCAGCTCTGCTCCTTGCTAGTGGCGTGTCCTTGCCTATAGGAGAAGGTGTAATGACATCTATAGGAAACTTCGCTGATGGCTTTGTAGAGGACAGAAGTGAAACAGCCAAGGGGCAGCTTTTCAAAGCAGCACACTAAACAGGTGAAAAACAGTATAGGTAAGGACAGGTCCTAGGAGGCCTTTTGAAAGAGGTAAATTAAAAACTAGATTTTAAGTAAATAAAAAGGCAAAGGAGAGGATATTCTCTCTAGGAGAAGGATGTGTTTGTGGAAGTAGGAGCAAGCTGAATCATGTGTACTGTAGTAGGCAGATAAGTTTTACTTTAGTGAAGAGTCTATGTACAGAAATATAAGGAAACGAAATGATAGTAGGAATAGACACCTTGCTGTTCCATTGAGTGTATTTTTTCAAAATGTAAGTATCTTCTTTTTTTCATTTTAAAAAGTGGTATATGATCTTTGCAAAAATTTAAACAGAAATGTATAAAGTGAAAACTCCATTGTAATTCTAACATCCCAAGTGGTATCTTCTGTTAATAGTTTGGTTTATTATCTTTTGAGACTTTTATATACGTGTTAAGTAGAGGTTAAGTGCATGGATACTGTTTCAAGAGTGCCTGCATTCAAATCCTGGCATTATCATTAACTTGCCTGTTTTGGACTGTGTATATGCTTAATCTCTCTGTGCCTCAGTTTTTTCATTTATAAAATGGAATAATAATGATAGTACCTAGCTCTCAGAGTTGAGGATTAAAAGTTAATATATCGTAAGTGTCTAAATCAGTGCTTGGCATATAGTTTACACTCAGATGTTTGCTGCTGTTTTTATTTTCTCAAACTAAAAATGGGATCATTACTTTACATTACGATATATAGCTATACAAATCCGTCACTTAACTTTTTTAAAACCTGAAACATTGTAGACCTCTTTGTATGCCCATGTGTGAGATTTATTCCATTACTTTTAATGACTGTATAGCATTCAGTTGAATGGTTGAATCATAATTTATGTAACTCATTGTATGTTGATGGATATCTAAATTGTATTTAATTTTTCACAATTACAAATAATGCTGCAGTGAGAGTTAAATTGCATAAATCTTTGCTCATTTGTCAGTTATTTCCTTTGATTAAATTTCTGAAAGTTGAATTACTGAGTGGAAGTACTTTTTTTTTACATGTGTATCTATGTGTTTGTTTAGGTATTAAGTATATCTGTTAATATTTTGATATATATAGCCTTCTAGATACCAATTGACCATTTTACATTCACTAACATTGTATGGTGTGCTCATTTGCTCACACTCTCATCAACATGAATTACTTTTAGATTTGAGGGTAGAAAACAGAGATGATAATAGGTTTCTAAGAGGATAGGTGGGCAGGTGGTCATGTTATGAAAACCATTTTATGGTAATTTTAGCAGTTACTTGTAAGATGATTTGGAATAGGAAAAGATGAGAGAGATGGGGAGACAACTTGGGAAGCTCTTGCAGTAGTTTGGCCTAAATTAGGGGGGCTTGTGGCAATTAATTGGATAAGACAGATAAAGTAGAAAACAGCTTGTAGCATTGAAATGAAAATGTAGATCTCTTAACTCCGTTGTTGTTAGGTGCTATTGGGTCGCTTCCAACTCACAGCGACCCTGTGTACAACAGACAAAACACTGCCCAGTCTTGCACCATCCTTACAATCCTTGGCCGTGATTGAGTCCATTGTTGCAGCCACTGTGTCAGTCCATCTCGTTGAGGGTCTTACTCCTTTTTGCTGACCCTCCACTTTACCAAGCATGATCTTCTTCTCCGGGAAGTGGCCCCTCCTTATAACATGTCCAGAGTACATGAGATAAAGTGTGTCCGTCCTTGCTTCCGAGGAACACTGTGTATTTCTTCCAAGATGGATTTGTTCCTTCTTTTGGTAGTCCATGGTATGTTCAGTATTCTTCACCAGCATCTTAATTCAAAGGTGTCAATTCTTCTTCAGTCTTCCTTGTTCATTGTCCAGCTTTCATATGCATAAGAGGCAATTGAAAATACCATGGCTTGGGTCAGGCACACCTTAGTCCTCAAAGTGACATCTTAACACTGGTGATAATCTTTTTACTCTCCAATGGTTTTCAATCTTGGAGATAAATATACTAGAATCATCTATGTAGCCCATCCTTGGATATTCTGGTTTAATTTGAGGTGGGAAACAGCACCTCAATTTTTCTTTGTTTATTTTTTTTTTAAAGAAAAATTTCCCAGGTGAATAGCCAGGACAGAGAACCACATACCAGCTCCTAAAACTGGTAGATGTCTGTTGGTGCTAAATAAAAAATGTGCTGTCATGGGGTGAAAACTCAAGTTTTATCTAATAGTTATAACATGTAGATATGTAAAGTAAGCAGTGCCTTGGTGGCATTAAATAGTTGGAGAATAAGGCAATGTGACAAAGTGACAAATGAACACAACACTGGGAGGAAGAAAAAGAGTGAAATTGTGATTTAGCAGTGAAACATTGTCCAGACCTAGAGAATTATTGGGATATATGGGAATGTTCTTGATGCTGTCAATGATTTTGAAGACCTGGGTGCTTCATGCATTTAGCAAGAAAGAGGAAGGAGGTTGTCCTTGTGCAAGTAAGAGGTGTTTATTATGGATATTTTGGTTCCTTCATTTACTTAATGCTCATATATATTGAAATACAAGCTTTTAGCTAATTAAACTGTTTTAGGAGACAGTTCCCTGATTTATGAATTGAGAATAGTCTTATTAGACGTCTTATTAAAAAGCTAGGATTTGATATAACTTTCGTGAACTGAATATAAAGCACCCTAAAACTCCTGAGGAAAATATAAGGCTTTTTGGATAGGTACTTTTCATAAATGTGCTGAATTTCAAAATGTTAGTTAAGTATTGATTTTAATAGAATCATAGGTGGGTGTAATAATTAAATGACCATAACTGAGTTACCATTAATGTTTTTGTTTGTGAGCTTCTTGGAGCCTTGGTGACACGTAGCAACTGACCGTTCGTTTTCTGTATGCATAAATGTTAGTGTACCAGATCTATTGAAAATACAGTTGGGAGGACAATTGATGTCGGACAGAGTTGATTCCCTAAGTTATAAGCTTCATCAAAATAGCAGTACATTTCTAGAACTCTTCTGGAGCAAGAGATGTTGCTGGCACACAATTGTATGCATAGAAAAGGGATTCTGTAATCAAATGAATTTAGAGATGACTGTCTGTTGTCTCCCTCCTGGACATTCACAGTGTTCTTTCTTTAGTACGTGAGAGGTTCTGAGGAATCTCGTAGTAGAGAAACCTGCTTAACTTTTATTCCCAGTGTTTTCTGAATTTATTTGAACCCTGTACTCTTTCTACTGACTAATATCCAAGAGGCTGGTACTCTGAGGGGTATCATTTTGAGAATCACTGGCTTGTACATGTGTGAATAATAGAATGATGCATGTATTGTTAGGGAAAATTAGGAGATTTGAGGGATCTAGTTCTTATTTTCCAGGATTCATACAATGAGGAGCCCATCACTTTTTTCTCACTAAAAGCATTTTAAGAAGGCAAGGTAGGTAGATGATGGCTTTGATTTTTATGGAATTAAATTTTATTTTTAATTAAGAAAATAATTCATCCTCATTATAAAAAAATTCAGTCAAGAGAGATAATTCACAGTCTCACTTGATACTCTTCCCAGTCTACTCACTTTAAAGAAGCCACTTTTTTATAAGCCTGAGGTGCATCTTTCTAGACTCTTTTCTGTGCATTTGCATAGGTATAATAGGAATAATTTTGTTTTTCCATAAGAGAAACCATGCTGTATTGTTGTTAGGTGCCGTCCAGTTGGCTCTGACTCATAGTGACCCCATGCACAACAGAATGAAACACTGCCTGGTCCTGTGCCATCCTCACAGTCGTTGCTGTGTTTGCGCCCATTGTTGCAGCCAGTGTGTCAGTCCATTTCATTGAGGGTCTTCCTCTTTTTCGCTGACCCTTTGTCTTACTAAGCATGATGTTCTTCTCTAGGGACTGGTCTCTCCTGATACATGTCCAGCAGACATGAGTGTTGCCATCCTTGCTTCTAAGGAGCGTTTTGGCTGTACTTCTTCCAAGACAGACTTATTTGTTCTTCTGGCAGTCCATGGTATATTCAGTATTCTTCACCAACACCATAATTCAGGGGCGTCATTTCTTCTTCGGTCTGTCTTATTCATTGTCAGGCTTTGGCATGCATATGAGGCGACTGAAAATATGATGGTTGGGTCAGGCCACCTTAGTCCTCAAAGTAACATCTTTGCTTTTCAACACTTTAAAGAGGTCTTTTGCAGCAGATTTGACCAATGCAGTATGTTATTTGATTTCTTAACTGTTGCTTCCATGGGCATTGATTGTGTATCCAAGTAAAATGAAATCCTTGACAACTTCATATTTTCTCTGTTTATCATGATGTTGCTTATTGGTTCAGTTGTAAGGATTTTTGTTTTATGTTGAGGTGTAATCCATACTGAAGGCTGTAGTCTTTGATCTTCATCAGTTAAGTGCTTCAAGTCCTCTTCACTTTCAGTAAGCAAAGTTGTGTCATCTGCATAACGCACATTGTTAATGAGACTTCCTCGAGTCCTGATGCCATGTTCTTCTTCATATAGTCCAGCTTCTTGGATTATTTGTTCAGCATACAGTTTGAATAAGTATGGTGAAAGGATATAGCCCTGATGCACACCTTTCCTGATTTTAAACCATGCTGTATCCCCTTGTTCTGTTTGAAGGACTGCCTCTTGGTTTGTATAAAAATTCTGCATGAGTACGATTAGTCTTCTGGAATTCTCATTCTTAGCAATGTTGTTTATAATTTGTTATAATCCACACAGTTGAATGCCTTTGCATAGTCAATAAAAAAATAAATATCTTTCTGGTATTCTGTGTCCAGCCAAGATCCATCTAACATCAGCCATGATATCCCTGGTTCCACGTCCTCTCCTGAATCCGGCTTGAATTTCTGGCAGTTCCCTATTGATATACTGCCTCAACCATTTTTGAATTATCTTCAGGAGAATTTTACTTGCGTGTGATATTTATGGTATTGTTTGATAAATTCTGTATTCTGTTGGATCACCTTTCTTTGGAATGGACACATATATTGATCTCTTCTAGTAGGTTGGCCAGTTAGCGGTCTTTCAAATTTCTTGGCATAGGTGAGTGAGCACCTCCAGCTCTGCATCCATTTGTTGAAACATCTCAATTGGTATTCTGTCAATTCTTAGAGCCTTGTTTTTCGCCAGTGCCTTCATTGCAGCTTGGACTTCTGCTACCTCCTGAAATGGTTGAATGTCAACCAGTTCTTTTTGGTACAGTGACTCTGTGTATTCCTTCCATCTTCTTTTGATGCTTCCTGCTTCATTCAATATTTTGTCCATAGGATCCTTGAAAATTGCAACTCGAGGCTTGAATTTTTCACCATTTCTTTCAGGTTGAGAAATGCTGAGTGTGTTCCTCCCTTTTGGTTTTCCAACTCCAGGTCTTCATGCATTTCATTATTTAATACTTTATTTTGTCTTCTCAAGCTGCCCTTTGAAATCTTCTGTTGAGTTCTTCATCATTTCTTTTGTTTGCTTTAGCTACTCTGTGTTCTGGAGCAAGTTTCAGAGTCCCTTCTGATACCCATTTTGGTTGTTTCTTTCTTTCCTTTCTTTTTAATGATTCTTTCTTTCCTTTTTAATGACCATTTGTTTTCTTCATGTGTGATGCCCTTGATGTCATGCCACAATTCATCTGGTCTTCGGTCATTAGTGTTCGGTGCGTCAAGTCTGTTCTTAAGATGGTCTCCACATTCAGGTGGAATATATTCAAGGTTGTATTTTGGTTGTCGTGGACTTGGTTTAATTTTCTTTACTTGAACTTGCATATGAGCAGTTGATGGTCAGCTCCATAGTCTGCCCCTGGCCTTGTCCTGACTGATGATATTAAGCTTTTCCATCATCTCTTCCCACAAATATAGTCCATTTGATTCCTGTGCTTTCCATCTGGTGAGGTCCGTTTGTATAGTTGTGCTTTATGTTGTTGAAAAAGGATATTTGCAATGAAGAAATCATTAATCTTGCAAAATTCTGTCATGATCTGAATCGTTTCTGTCACCTAGGCCATATTTTCCAACTACTCATCCTTCTTTGTTTGCAACTTTTGCATTCCGACCACCAGTAAAATTATCAGTGCATCTTGATTGCATGTTTGATCAATTTCAGACTGCAGAAGTTGGTAAAAAACTTCGATTTCTTCATCTTTTTCATTAGTGTTCAGTGTATAAACTTGAATAATAGTCGTATTAACTGGTTTTCTTGTAGGCATATGGACATTATCCTATCACCGACAGCGTTGTACTTCAGGATAGATCTTGAAATGTTCTTTCTGACAATGAATGCGACACCATTCCTCTTCAGTTTTTCATTCCCGGCATAGTACACTGTATGATTGATTCAGAATGTCCAATACCAGTCTATTTCAGCTTATTAATGCCTAGCATGTCGATTTTTATGCATTCCATTTCATTTTTGATAACGTCTAATTTTTCTGGATTCATACTTCATACATTACAGGCCCTGATTATTAATAGATGTTTGCAGCTGTTTTTTCTCATTTTGAGTCATACCACATCAGCAAATGAAGGTCCTGAAAGCTTGACTCCATCCAAGTCATCAAGGTTGACTCTTCTTTGAGGAGGCAGCTCTTCCCCAATCATGTTTTGAGTGCCTTCCTACCTGAGGGGTGCATCTTCCAGCACTATATCAGACAATGTTCTGCTGCTATTCCTAAGGTTTTCACCGGCCAATTTTGTCTGAATAGACTGCCAGGTATTTCTTCCTAGTCTGTCTTAGTCTGGAAGCTCCACTGAAACTGTCAACCATGAGTAACCCTGATGGTATTTGAGATACCAGTGGCATAACTTCCGGCATCACAGTAGCATGCCAGCCGTCACAGTACAACAAACTGACGGATGCATGATCGAGCATATGTAGTTTTAAAACTTGAGTTTTTCACTAAGTGTATCTTACAGATCTTTCCATTCAGTCCGTCTTGGTTTGCCTTATATTTTTCACTGTGTTTGTATGAAGGTGTTTTTTTGAGCTCCATTGATAGGAGGAAAATCATAATGTGACCATTCTTATTTGAGTCTATGTAGTTCAGATAAGGAATGTAACAAAAGAAAGAAAAGGTTAAATTTTAGAAGAAGGAAGGGTCATTTTCTTCTGGGGAACAGGAGAAGTTCTACAGAAAAGATGATATTTAAAATCAGTTATTGTTATTTTCTACACTCTTGTAGGTAGAGCTTGAATGGAGGAGAGCAGGGCATGCTGTTTAAGGTTAAGTGCTTTGAAATAGACACATGGAGGTGGGGTACAGTGAGAGGAGGGGTATCAGCTCCCTACTCCTGTGTCAGAGCAACTTTGCTTTTTTCTCTGTTTTATGTATTGAAGATTACACCAGATTTCTCTTCATATAACAGTACTGTGGACAAGAGAGGTAAAAAGAAAAACGTTTGGAACCTACTCTGACATACCCCAGATGGCCAATATTTGTAATTAAAAGTGAAAAGTCTTTAAAAAAAAAATAAATAAAAATAAAGTCTTTGTTTATTAAAATTCAGGAAGATTTGGTGATGATGTTCTGGATGTGATCTTGTTGTAAACAGCATTACCTTCTGAGAGGGAAACCTGGGGAAAAAAAAAATAATAGTGAATCTGTGGCCATAAGGGTCAGGCCACTGATGACTACAACATTATGGTTTAAGGAAATGACATTGAGGTGTGAGAAAGGAGTAACCTGATTCTCTTGATGCTGGTCTATCATCTGGTTCACCAGAAGGGTGCTGTGGTGTCTCCCAGGGAAGAGGCTGAAAGAAAGAGGTGGGCTGGTGTGTTCTGGCCACTGCGGGGAGATACTTAGTTGGGGGCCAGAGAGTCAGCTTGCCCAGTCACGCTGTGGGCAGGTAAGTGTAAATATGTTGCATTAATGCCATATTAATTGGTGTAATGTCTGTGTCAAGTAAAAGATAAACATTTCTTAGAATAAGAAAACAACTCGTCATTTAGTTGATGTGACTGGAAAATGCTTTTCAACTTAAAATACTGACTGTGGGAAATGCTGTGTACCTGGACCTTAATATATCTGCACTTCACATTTTATAATATACTAATTATTTTTACTTTTTAAATTTGGGTTCGATTATCAAAAAAACATGTATGCACAAGGTTTAAAGAGTCAAATAATTCTATAATCCTCACACCCCGTGCCAGGTAACCTCCTTTCAACATTTTAAACTGATTATTTTGGCATTTATTTGCATATTTCTAAATAACATGATTATATAGGTGCAGCTTGCTAATTTGTTTTTAGGCCTTATATCTAGACTTCCCAGAACGCATATGCATGTCTTTCAAATGTGTAAAATGGTTTTGACAGTAGAGCCTTTTAGTCTACCTGGCACTTGCTAGCTGTGTGTCACCATGGGCATGTCACCTAGCCTCTGTGTGTTTCAGTTAGAACTCTCATCTGTAAAATAAGAATAGAAATAGTACCTTCCTCGTAGGATTTTTAAGAGGTCGATTTCGACTCAGTGACCCCATGTGACAGAGTAGAACTGCCCTATAGGATTTTCTATGCTGTAATCTTTACAGGACCAGATCACCAGATCTTTATCTTGAGGAGCCCCTGGGTGGGTTCAAACCACTAACCTTTCGTATTGCAGCCAAGCCATTGACTGTTGTACCACCAAAGCTCCTTTTTAAGAGTATATGTAAAATAGTTGGAATAGTGACTAGCACATCTGCTATGTGTTATTTTTTATTGTGTTTACTTTCTTTCCTGTGCAACCCCTTTGCTTAGTTTTCTGTGTACTTTAGTTTACCCCAAACCTTCCCTCAGTTGTGTAAATTTCTTTTTAGTATATTTTAACACACCCGGCATGTTATCATTTGGTTTCATGTTCTTGAAGAAGTCTCTTCCAGAGTCTTCTCACCTCTCCACCTTGAATTAGCTGTTGCTGGGTCTGCTTTATAGTTTTTTTGGGGGGCATCATCTTACATCATCCTGGAGGTTTCCTTTACCCTTCCTTCTGTAGTATCATCTGATTCCTGGATCCCGTGCCATCTTTTTCTGCCTTGTTTTGGTGGAGGACATTCTCTAGTAGTTTTCTTGAAGAGAGTGAATGGAGGTGAATATTTTGAGACCTTTCATGTTCAAAAATGTTTCTATTCTGTCATTATACTTGACTCAGATTATTTAGGCTATTTCTCTTGGATCAAAATCAGATTGACCAGATAAGTATCTTCAAATCTCCTGCCTGTTTCCAGTCTTGGGAAGTATAGGGAAAGACAGCTATGGGGTTTCAGCATTCAGAACATAAACTTTAGCTTAATCCTCTCATTTTTCTGTATGCAGTTCTTGCTCTCGGTTTCTGCTTGTTGTATCTCCCAGTCCAGAGACTCTCTGCTTTGTCCTTTGCAACAGATAAACCTCAAATCTTCTGCTGGGATGGGGACTGGCAGTTGCCTGACTGTGCTGTGTGACAGAGGGGCTCCGGGGGTCCGTCCAGACCTGAGTTTGTTTTTTTTTTAATAGACTTACCCAATTCCCTCTTTAGTGCCACCTTCAACCCCACTTTCAGCGATTCCTTGAGCTGTAACTTCCATTGTGTAAGTTAGGCCCTTAGTTTTCTGCCATTTTAACCAAAACAAAACCCATTGTCGTCAAGTCGATTCTGACTCATAGTGACCCTATAGGACAGGGTAGAGCTGCCCCATAGGGTTTCCAAGGAGCAGCTGGTGGATTTGAACTACTGACCTTTTGGTTAGCAACCTGAGCTCTTAACCTTTTTGGCACCAGGGCTCTGCCACTTTAGTAGGAGTTAACTAACTTAGCAGATCCAAGTAAACTATCACACGTTTCCCTTTTTTTACTTCACATTTTGTTTGCTCTTGTCTCATCTCCCATCTTCTCCGTTCATGACTTTCCTGTTTTAGTAGGACTTTAGGAGGAAGTTGAGTACATGTATGTGTTCCGTCCCCCGTCTTTAATTTGGTGTTTACCTTGGTTAATTCTCTAATTAGTCTGGAAAGTAAGCACACTCCTCAGGCTATATTAAGTTTTCAGAGAATCTACCTTTTTAAAAAAGAGCAGATATTTCAAAACCGAAGTTGCATCAATGAAGGAATAGTATTGAATTGTGTGATTTATTAATAAGGGCTTGTTTTTAAACATTGAAACATTATAAACGCCTCATTATAAACGCCTCATTTTGGTAAAGTCCGAAATGCTTATTTTTCCGTACTGAGAGAATTATAGAAAGGGATAAAGGCTTTCTTATTGGAATTTGTTTAAGAATTTTATATTTTGTGGTATCTCTTAACTGAAATGAGAGTTTTAAAGTTGTGCCTGATTCCGAAACACTGAGACTGGGACATAAAATTCAGTTTAAATCAAATACATTTCCAGAAGATTTATCAAATTTTAAAGCTTTAAATATGGAAGTGACCATCCCACTCAAATGTCTTTATTTGTAGATGGAGCTAGTGAGTCCCAGCATGTTTCTAAGTAGTCGAGGTTACACAGCTAGTGGTGGAATGTAGACCAGAATTTGGATCTACCAACTTCCAGACCATTGCCGTTTCCCTTATGTTTCAGAGTCCCATTGAAACCCATTCAAAGTAGGAAATTTTCCAATAAAAGAAATTGTGACTTTAAATGTGATTAAAATCGCATATAAAAATTTAGCCAATTTAAAAATTATATATTTAAGTAAAATAATTTTCTGATAATTCTGCTTTACAAAGTAAAAATACTTTGCATTCCAATAGAACTGAATCCAAGATGCAGTGCTACACACGCGAAAGTGTGTGGCATGGACCTTGAAGGAGATCTGAATTTAAATCCTGGCCCTTCCGTTAGGTGGATGACTAAAATTGGGCAGGTTGCTTAATCACAGATAGGTTCAACTTCATCATCTGTAATTTGAGGGTACTATTACCATGTAAGGGCAGTTTCAGGGATTAATATTTAAATACAATAATATATGTAAAGTGCCTAGTGTAGTACCTACTGGAGATGTGTTTTGTCTGGCCTGCATTTAAAAATAATTTTTAAACAAGATTAGTTGCCAGCATTTAAAAGTGGAAAATTTTACCTAAAATTCCCAGATTTCTAGCTTCTCTTAAAAATTAGAAAATCTGGCAACCCTGGCCCGCAGCTAATCTGACAATTGTGGGAGATGAGTAATGACTGCCCTCTTTAGACTGTACTAGGTGCGCTTGCTTGCCACATTCCCCACCCAGCTCCTTCACTGTGACACTCCCCTGGTCTTTGTTGGCACTTGAGTTTGCCACTCCTGTCCAAGTTATTAAGGTTATGTATAGTCTAAGAGTAAAGAACTTTGTGGTTTTTTTTTTTTTAAGGAAGATTTTCCTCAAATGTGAAGTAAAAAAAGATGTTCTTGCTCTAAGATTTAAGCTTGATTTTTCTAAAAAAATCAAATATTTGGAATAATTCTGGTTCCTGGTGATTCTGTTTAAATAATCTTCTATGTATTAATTCTAGTACTCTCTTATAAATCTATCCTATGCCACCCAACTTTGTTTTTAATAATAAAACAAAAACAAAAAAACTCAGTTGTTGTCGAGTTGATTCTGACTCATGGTGACTAAGTGTGTTTCAGAGTAGAACCGTGCTCCATAGGGTTTTCGTGGCTGTGACCTTTTGGAAGCAGATTGCCAGGCTTTTCTTTGAGGCACCTCTGGGTGGATTTGAATCTCCAGCCTTTCAGTTAGTAGTCCAGCACTTAACCATTTGCTCCACCCTGGGACTCCTCAGATTTATCGTATTCATAAATGTGGAGTTGGCATTGTGTATATTCCCTTAAGTGAATATTTATATCAATTTGGGAAGTATTATATGTAGGAGATACAGACTAGTCAAATATCCAAAGATTCAGTTCTCATTGAACTAACATTGCTGTATAGTCCTTTTTTTTTTTTTTTAAATGAGAGCAAATAAAACCCAAATATTAGAAAAAGAAACCAATTTAAAGACATTTTCCTTTAAAGCACTTTTACTGTAGGAAAGCATATCTTTGGTAAGTCATGAGATGTTTCTATTTTACAAATAATTAAAATTTTCCTTAACTTTGGTAACCTAGCATAAAACATGCCTTTGATTTTTAAGATAATAACTGTTGAACTTAAATATTTCTAGACAGTTGAAGCCTTAAGAAATAAAGGAGTTGACTTTTCACTGAAAACACAATAAAATATTATTTAAAAGAAATAAAGGACTTCAGTAGCACCTGTTTTAGGATTAATGTAAAAGTATCACTAGTTTTGCCTCATTTATAAAGAGAAAATTCTTAGTTTATTCTTCATTCTTCTAAAGCAGAGATGAGAATGTTGAGATTTGGCTAATTTCTTCCTTGAATTAAGTCTGGTAAACTTCTATTTCAGTTTACTTTCTTTGGAAAACATCATTTGAAGAAACATATGCTTTTTATGGTATTGGGAAAAGTACTGTGCTAAAATATTTCATAGTAAATTTCTTTGAAAAATAACATTTTGAGAAAATGTTTTTATTTCTAGGGTTATTAAGTATTAGTTTTTAATTTAAAACCATATACTGACAACAGCTTTATATTTTATGCCCTTTAATTAGAATTGAGGAGCCCTGGTAGAACAGTGGTTAAGCACTGATCTGCTAACTGAAAGGTCGGCAGTTTGAACCCACCAGGCGCTGTGCAGGAGAAAGATACAGCAATCTGCTTCTGTAAAGATTACAGCTTTGGAAACCCTATGGGACAGTTCTACTCTGTCCTACAGGGTCGCTGTGAGTCGGAATACTCAATGGCAGTGAGTTAATAAGAGTTAATTTGAATATTACTTTAGAATTTTTATATCAATAATGTTGAAAGCTTTTAAATAGCAATTTTAGATAGAATATCTTAATGTACACCAAAATTTAGATACTTTCATATGCAGTAAATTACATTCGGGAATGCTTTCTACATATTGAACACTCATTAAATATTACTTGCTTGATTTTGACAAATGATAAACCTTATATTTGTTGAAAGTATAAAAATAGAAACAACCAAGTCTTACATATATGAAACCACAATATGGTAATGTGGTTACTAGTTGCAGTATCTCTAGAATTTACAAAAGGGGGTTATATCTTCTGGAAAGAACATTTTCCTGAACTCTTTTTTTTTAAAATGTACTTTAGATTATGGTTTACAGAACAAATAGTTTCTCATTAAACAGTACACATACTGTTTTATGGCAGTGGTTAACAACCACACGACATGTCAGCACTGTCACTTCTCAAACATGGATTCCCTATTACCAGCTTTCCGGTCCCCTCTTGCTTTCTAGTCCTTGTCCCTGGGCTATTATGCCCCATTAGTCTCGTTTTGTTTTATGGTGCTGTCTAATCTTTGGCTGAACGGTGAACCTCAGGAGTAACTTCATTACTGAGCTATAAGGCTGTCCGGGGGCCATACTCTCGGGGTTTCTCCGGTCTCTGTCAGGCCAATAAGTCTGGTCTTTTTTGGTGAGTTAGAATTTTTTTCTGCATTTTTCTCCAGCTCTGTCCAGGACCCTCTGTTGTGATCCTGCTCAGAGCAGTTAGTGGTGGTAGCCAGGCACGTCTAGTTGTACCAGACTCAGTCTGGTGGAGGCCGTGGTAGTTGTGGTTCATTAGTCCTTTGGACTAATCTTTCCCTTGTATCTTGTTTTCTTCATTCTCTCTTGCTCCCGAAGGGGTGAAACCAGTGGAGTATCTTAGATGGCTGCTCACAGGCCTTTAAGACCCCAGACGCTACTCACCAAGGTAGAATGTAGTATATTTTGTTTATAAACTTGTGTTATGCCAGTTGAGCTAGATGTTCCCCAAGAACATGGTCCCCACAGCCCTCCGCCCTGCAGTTCAGTCCCTCAGAGAGTTTGGATATGTCTGTGGAGCTTCCATGACCTTTCCTTGTACAAGTTGTGCTGGCTTCCCCAGTATTGTGTACTATATTACTGTTCACCAAAGTTATTAGCTATCTACTGTCTATTTAGTATTTCTCCCCCATCCCTCCCATCACTGGCAACCAACAAAGATTATTTCTTTTTGTATGTAAACTTTTTCATGAGTTTTTACAGCGGAGGTCTCATACAATATTTGTCCTTTTGTGATTGACTTATTTCACTCAGCATGATGTCCTCCAGTTTGATGAATGTTCTGAGATGCTTCACAGATTGATCATTTCTCTTTATGATTGCATAATACTCTATTGTGTGTATGTACCATAGTTTGTTTATCCATTCATCTGTTGATGGGCATCTAGGTTGTTTCCATCGTTTTGCTATTGTGAACAATGCTGCCATGAACATAGGTGTGCGTCTGTATATTCAAGTGACGACTCTTATTTCTCTAGGATATATTCCTAGGAGTGGGATTGCTGGATCGAATGGTATGTGTATTTCTAGCTTTCTGAGGAAGCACCATATCATTTTCCAAAATGGTGGTATCATTTTGCATTCCCACCAGCAGTGCATAAGAGCTGCAGTCTCCCTGCAGCCTCTCCAACATTTGTTATTTTCTGTTTTTTTTTCATTTGTGCCAGTAATGCCGGGGTGAGATGGTAGCTCATTGTGGTTTTAATTTGTATTTCTCTAATGGTTAGTGATCGCGAGCATTTCTTCATGTGTCTGTTGGCCAATGTCTTCTTTGGTGAAGTGTCTGTTCATTTCGTTTGCCCATTTCTTAATAGGTTTATTTGTCTTTTTGTTGTAGAGGAGTTGGATTTTCTTGTAGATTATGGAGATTAGACCTTTGTCTGACTTGTACTGTCCAACAATTTTTTCCCAGTCTGTAGGTTCTCTTTTTACTCTTTTGGTGAAGTCTTTTGAAGAGCATAGGTGTTTGATTTTTGGAAGATCCCAGTTATCTAGCTTATCTATTGGGGTTTGTGCGTTGATGGTTATGGTTTGTATCTTGTTAATGCCATGTATTAAAGCCTGAAGTGTTGGTCCTGTATTTTCTTCTATGAACTTTATAGTTTTAGGCTTTATATTCAGGTCTTTGATCCATTTTGAAGTAGTTTTTGTATACGGTGTGAGGTATGGGTCCGGTTTCATTTTTTTGCAGATGGATATCCAGTTTTGCCAGCACCATTTGTTAAAAAGACTGTCTTTTCCCCATTTGATGGACTTTGGGCCCTTGTCGAAGATCAGGTGACCGTAGGTGAATGGATTTACATGTGGGTTCTCAATTCTGTTCCATTGGTCAATGTATCTGTCATTGTACCAGTACCAGGCTGTTTTGACTAATGTAGCTGTATAGTAGGTTCTGAAGGCAGGTAGTGTGAGTCCTCCTACTTTATTCTTTTTTTTCAGTAGTGCTTTACTTATTCAGGGCTTCTACCCTTTCCATATAAAGTTAATGATTAGTTTTTCCATCTCTTTGAAGAGTGTTGTTTTTATTTGGATTGGGATCGCGTTGTATTTGTAAATTGCTTTGGGTAGAATTTTCATTTTTACAATGTTGAGTCTGCCTATCCATGAGCATGGTATGTTTTTCCATTTATGTAGATCCCTTTGGGTTTCATACGGTAGTGCTTTGTAGTTTTCTTTGTATAGGTCTTTTACATCCCTTGTCAGATTTATTCCGAAGTATTTTATCTTTTTAGAGGCTATTGAAAATGGTATTGTTTTCCTGATTTCCTTTTCATTGTTCTCTTTACTGGTGTATAGGAATCCAACTGATTTTTGAATGTTTATCTTGTATCCTGCTACTGTGCTGAATCTTTCTATTAGTTCCAGTAGATTTCTTGTGGAGTCTTTAGGGTTTTCTGTGTATGGTATCATATTATCTGCACACAGGGACATTTTAACTTCTTCATTACCAATTTGGATGCCCTTTATTTCTTTTTCTTGCCTTATTGCTCTAGCTAGAACTTCCAGCACAATGTTAAATAGTAGTGGTGATAAAGGGCATTCTTGTCTTGTTCTTGTTTTCAAGGGGAATGTTTTCAGCCTTTCTCCATTAAGAATGATATTGGCCATTGGTTTTGCATAGATGCCCGTTATTATGTTGAGACATTTCCCTTGTATACCTATTTTATTGAGTTTTTATCAGGAATGGGTGTTGGCCTTTGTCAAATGCCTTTTACGCATCAATTGAGATGATCATGTGATTCTTTTCTTTCCTTTTATTTATGTGGTGGATTCTGTTGATTGATTTTCTAACGTTGAACCATCCTTGCATACCTGGTATGAATCCTACTTGTTCATGGTGTATTATTTGTTTGATATGATGCTGAAGTCTATTGGCTAGAATTTTGTTCAGAATTTTTGCATCTATATTCAGGAGAGATATTGGTCTGTAATTTCTTTTTTTGTTGCATTTTTGTTTGGTTTTGGTATCAGTGTTACGCTGGCTTCATAGAATGAATTTGGAAGTGTTGCTTCCTCTTCTATGCTCTGAAATAGCTTGAGTAGTACTGTTACAAGCTTTTCTGTAAATGTTTGTAGAAGTCTCCATTGAAGCCATCTGGGCCAGGGCTTTTTTTGGTTGGGAGTCTTTTTATTACCTTTTCAGTCTTTTCTCTTGTTATGGGTCTGTTCAGATTTTGAACATCACTTTGCTGTAGTTTGGGTAGGCCGTGTGTTTCTAGAAATTTATCCATTTCCTCTAGGTTTTCAAATTTGTTGGAGTATAGTTTTTCATAATATTCTGTTATAATCCTTTTTATTTCGGCTGGGTCTGTTGTAATGTCCCCCATTTCATTTCTTATTTGGGTTATTTGCGTCCTCTCCTGTTCTTCTTTTGTCAGTCTGGCCAGTGGTTTGTCGATTTTGTTGATTCTTTTAAAGAATCAGCTTTTGGTTTTGTTGATTCTTTCTATTGATTTTCTGTCTTCTATTTCATTTATTTCTGCTCTGATCTTTACTATATCCTTTCTTCCGGTGGTTGTGGGCTTTTTCTGCTGTTCTCTTTCTATTTGTTTGAGTTCTGTAGTTAATGTTTTTATTTTGTCCCTTTCTTCTTTTTTGATATGTGTGTCTATTGCTGTAAATTGTTCTCTGAGGATTGCCTTTGCTGTGTCCCAAAGGTTTTGGTATGATGTGTTTTCATTCTCATTTGATTCTAGGAATTTTTTGATTCCATTTCTGATTTCTTCTGTTACCCAGTGATGCATAAGCAGGGTATTATTCAGTTTCCATGTAGTTGATTTTTTTTCCTTGCTCTTTCTATTGTTAATTTCTATCTTGATGGCATTGTGGTCAGAGAAGATACTTTGAATTATCTCAGTGTTTTGGATCTTGTTGAGGATTGCTCTGTGGCCTAAGATGTGGTCTATTCCGGAGAACGTTTCATGTGTATTGGAAAAGAATGTGTATTTTGCAGCGGTTGGATGGAGTGTTCTGTATATGTCTAGGAGGTCAAGTTGGCTGATTGTGCTTTTTAGGTCTTCTGTATCTTTGCTGAGTTTCTTCTTAGTTGTTCTGTCCTTTACTGAGAGTGGTGTGTTGAAGTCTCCTATTATTATTGTGGAACTGTCAATTTCTCTTTTCAGTGTTGTTAGTTTGTTTTACGTGTTTTGGAGCCTTGTCATTGGGTGCGTAGATGTTTGTTATGGTTATGTCTTCATGATGGATCGTCCCCTTAATCATTATATAGTGTCCTTCTTTGTCTTTTATGGTAGATTTTGTTTTAAAGTCTATTTTATATGAGATTAGAATTGCCACTCCTGCTCTTTTTTGTAGTTGTTAGCTTGATACATTTTTTTCCAACCTTTGATTTTTAATAAATTCACATCTTTGTTTCTAAGGTGTGTCTCTTGTAGACAGCATATTGATGGATTCTGTTTTCTTATCCATTCTGACATGCTGTGTCTCTTTATGGGTTTATTGAGTCCATTTACATTCAGTGTAATTATTGATACGTGTGAGTTTGTTGCTGTCATTTTGTAGTGCTTTTTTTTTTTGGTGCTGACGTTTTCTTTGTTCTTCTTACTCTCTTGTACTGAGTTACTTTTGTTTGTGGATTTTTTTTTTCATTTCTTTTGTTTTTGTAGGTTTTGTTTTTCCAGTGACTTTGAGTTTTTCTTCTTTTTTATTTTTATGAGTATGTTTGTTAACTTTCTTTGTGGTTACCATGAATTTTAGCCTTATTTTTCTAAGTTTGAAGCAGTCTACCATTACTTGGTATCGCCTTGCCTTCCTCTCTGTTAGGAGGTTCTATACGTATGCCGTTTAGTCTATCTTTTATTGTTTTGATATTGTTGTCGTTTACTGATTAACTGTTCTGATTCTCTGTTGTATTTCTTTTGGTTTTGGATAGTCCTTGAGAGTTCATTTCCTAGATTGGTATCTGGCTGGTACGATCCTAAGTCCTAGGTTCTGCCTGTGAGCTGAAGCTGTTTGTCCTCAGATCGAGGAACTCCCTTTAATAATTCTTGTAAGTTTGGTTTGACTTTTACATATTCCCTTAATTTCTGTTTATCTGGAAATGACCTAATTTCACCATCAAATTTTAACGAGAGTTTTGCAGGGTATATTATTCTTGGCTGGCAATTTTTTTTCTTTCAAGATTTTATATATGTCATCCCATTGCCTTCTTGCCTGCATGGTTTCTGCCGAATAATCTGAGCTTAGTCTTATTGTTTCTCCTCTGTATGTGACTTCTTGTTTTTTTCGAGCTGCTCTCAGGATTCTTTGTTTGTCTTTGGTTTTGGTGAGTGTGATCATTATATGGCTCGGTGATTTTCTTTTGGGGTCTCTTTTATATGGGGTTCGTTGCGCTTCTTGGATGTCCAGCTTTTCATCTTTCATGATATTGGGGAAGTTTTTTGTCAGCAGTTCCTCAGTGATCCTCTCTGTGTTTTCTGTTTTCTCCCCCTGTTTTGGAATTCCAGTCACTCATAAATTTTTGCTCTTGATTGTGTCCCACATAACTCTCAAGGTGTTTACATTTTTCTTTGTTCTTTTTTCTGAATTTTCCTGAAACAGAGTTGTATTCAAGTGTTTGTCTTCAGTTCCACTGATCCTGTCTTCCACCGTTTCAGATTTGTTTCTCAGCCCTTCTATGACACCGTCGATTTCTGAAATCTTGTTGTTTATTTTTGGGTTTCTAGTTGTTGTCTTTGTATAATTTCTAGTTGTGAATTTATTTTGGCATTTCGTTCCTGCACGATTTTCTTGAATTCTTCCAATTTTTTGTCTGTATTTTCCATGAATTTGTCTATTTTTTCCTCATGTTTGTCAGGTTTTTTTTTTCAGTTCTTGGAGAATTCTGAGTATTAGAGATTTGTATTCCCTATCAGGTAGTTTTAGTGCCTTTTCTTCCACAGGAGAGTCATCTGGTGTTTTATTTTGGATGCCTACTGGAACCATCCTCTCCTGTTTTTGTAAATGGTTTGTTATTGTCTGCTGTCTTCAGGGCATTCAGTAGTTATTTTTCTCATTTATTGATTGTAGATTTGTTTTGTCTCTTTTTTATAAAAAATTTGACTATGAGCAGGTGGACTGTGTGTTGTTTGTTGTTTGTCTGTGGGCACAATACTTTTTGCCTCATTGTCCAGCTGGCAGGGTCAGTCACTCGTGTGGTACGGCAGGGCAGGTCTAGCTAAAGAGGAGTTACTGGGACGGGTTGTTTGTGGCACTGACTACAGCAACCAGAGTGGGTTGGTAATCAGTGCAGGACAGGTTCCAGTAGGCCGTGCCTGTGCTGCTTGGTGGTGTGATGTCAAGCGCCTGGTGCAGGTAGGCAGGATGCAGTGGGGAGGTTGTTATGTGTGGCGCTAAGATGGATATGGGAGAGAGGAGAGAGGCACCTGAGCCAAAAACACAGAAAGAAAGAAAAAAGAATGCTAGGGGATATTGCTGTTGGAGTGGAGAGATGAGAGACTATGAAATGGAGAAAAACTGAGAGTGGAAGAGGAAGAAAGGAAAAGAATGAATAAATAAAAATTGGTAAGGTTAAAGAACCGCAGAGTTCCCAGGGATCCTACTGGTGCAGCTATGCGGTGTGGGGAAGTCGCTCTCAGGTGTTGCAGTAGAGACCGGCTAGAAAGCGTAGAGGTATATAATGCCAGGTATTCAGGGAACAGAAAGAGAAGGAATATACAGAGAGATGAGAAACTGAGCAATGAATAAAGACAAAAAGGAACAAAGAGGGAAAAGAAAACAAGACAAATTAAAAAAAAAAAAAAAAGAACAAGAAAGGCCTTCCAAGAAACAACAACAACAAAAAAAACTAACGAGAAAAGAAATGCTCTCGGGGATCCCTCTGCACGTCTGTGGAAGCCAAGGGAGAGTCTCCTTGCCACGCACCTCCGCCAGGCCAGAAAGGGCTCCCAACTCAACAAAAGGAAAAGAAAACAAACAAATGATTCGAAAGAAACAAACGAACAAAAGTCCTGGGATCTGACCAGTGCGGCAGCCCAGACCGAGAAGCAGCTCCACAGTCGAACGGAGCTCCGCAGCCCCTCAGGAAGAAGCAAAGCTGGCTCACATAGTCAGGTACTTGAGTGAAAGGAGGGGGAGGTGGCGAGACGCAAGTGAAAAATCAAAAGAAGCACTAAAAAAAAAAGCAACACTAGTAGCCAACAAATGGCACTCAGGGAGCCAGCTAGTGCGGGCTGCTGTTTCTGGACAAAAGACTGTGTCTGCAGGAAGCGGGGGGGGGGGGGGGTCGAGTGTGGGTGAAGAAGGATAGAGAGTAGGAAAGCATATATCACAAATTACCAGAGCTCTGCATCCCCTCAGGATGAAGCATAGATGGCGCACGGAGTGAAGTACTCGAGCAAAAGCGGGCAGGTGGCGTGAGGCAAGGAAGAAATCAAAAGAAGTGGAGAAAAGCAACACCAGCAGCCAACAGATGGCCCTCAGAGAGCCACTCGTTCGGATGTGTTGAATCCAAGCAGCCGGTGTTTCCCGGTCAAGAGATTGTGGCCGCAGAAAGCAGAGGAGGCCAAGTTGGGGTGAAGAAGTGTGGGGGGTGGGAAAGCGTATATCGAAAATTACCGGTTGTTTTGTCTCCCGCTGGATGCTCTGTGAGGCTGGTTTCTTGTACCCCCTGTTTGCTGGTCTCCGATAGGAGTCCAAGATGGGGGCTCCACGCTGTGTTAGCTGGTAGGGGACCTCTGCATGAATCTTTCCTTGCTCTCCGTTCTCTGTCAGTTTTCTCACTCCATTCGGTGCTTGGCTGAGTTCTTTCTCTCTTCATTTGATGTTTTAGGGTTTCAGGATTGTTGTATTCTCTGTTTGGCTTAGTTTTTCAGATCTTTGCTGTGGAGGGATGGTGTGGTGCTTCTGCCTAGAGCGCCATTTTGCCGGAACTCTCCCATCCTTTGATTTTTAATAAATTTACATCTTTGTTTCTAAGGTGTGTATCTTGTAGACAGCATATTGATGGATACTGTTTTTTTTATCCATTCTGTCACTCTGTGTCTCTTTATGGGTGCATTAGTCTGTTTACATTCAGTGTAATTATTGATAAGTGTGTATTTATTGGTGTCATTTTGTACTGCTTTTTTTTGTGGTGCTGATGTTCTTTGTTCTCTTTCCTTTGGTAAATTCCTTTTGTTTGTGGATTTTTTTATTTGTTTTTGTAGGTGTTGTTGTTACTGAAACTTTGTTTTTCTTCTTTATTTTGATGAGTAGATTTGTTAACTTTCTTTGTGGTTATTTTGAGATTTACCATTATTTTCCTAGGTTTGAACCAGTCTAGTATTACTTGGTATCGCCTTGCTTTCCTCTGCATTCGAAGGTTCTATACCTACACCGTTTATTCTCTGTTTTATTGTTCTGATATTGTTGTCATATACGGATTAATCTCTTTGGTTCCCTGTTGTAATTCTTTCGGTTTGGATAGTCCTTGAGACTTCATTTCCTTGGTTGGTATTTGGCTGGTATGATCCTGTATCCTAGATTTAGCCTGTGGTTTTATGTATTTTGTTCTTGTATTGAAGGACTCCCTTTAACAATTCTTTTAAGTTTGGTTTGTTTTTACAGAGTCTCTTAATTTCTGTTTATCTGGAAATGTCCTAATTCACCATCATATTTGAATGAGAGTTTTGCTGGGTATATAATTCTTGGCTGGCAATTTTTTTCTTTCAAGGTTGTATGTATTTCATCGTATTGCCTTCTTGCCTGCATGGTTTCTGTGGAATAATCCGAGCTTAGTCTTATTGTTTCTCTTCTGTATGTGGCTTTTTTTTTTTTTTTTGAGCTACTCTCAGGATTTCTTTGTCTTTCATTTTAGTAAGTCTGATTATGATATGCCTTGATGATTTTCTTTTGGGGTCTATCCAGATGGGGTTCATGGAGCCTCTTGGATGGTCACCTTTTTTTCTTTCATGGTATTGGGGAAGTTTTTTGTCAGCAGTTCTTCAGTGATCTTTTCTGTGTTTTCTGTTTTTTCCCACTGTTCTGGAACTCCAATCAGTCGCAGATTTTTGCTTTTGGTTGTATCCCACATAATTCTCAGGGTTTCTTCATCTTTCTTCGTTGTTTCTTCTGATTTTTTCTCAGAGTTGTATCCAAGCATTTGTCTTCAATTTTGCTGAACCCGTTTTCCATCGTTTCAAACTTGCTCCTCAGCCCTTCTATAACACTGTTTATTTCTGAAATCTTACTGTTTATCTTTTGGATTTCTAACTGTTGTTTTTGTATCATATCTGTTTGTGAATTCATTTTAGGATTTTACTCCTGTATTCCTGAATTCTTGTATTTTTTTTGTCTGTATTTTCCATGAATTTGTCTATTTTTTCCTTATGTTGTGTGCTTTTTTGCTTCAACTCTTGGATAGCTCTGAATATCAGAGATTTGCATTCCCTATCAGGTAGTTCTATTGTGTTTTCTTTTACTAGAAATTCTTCGGGTGTTTTATATTGGACGCTTACTGGAACCATCCTGTTGTGTTTTTATGTTTTAATATTGTCTGTGGTCTTCGGGAAATTCAGTGTTATTTTCTCGTTTATTGATTGTAGATTTGTTTCTCTTGTCCCGCTATTGTGTTGTATTTGGTTATGTCTGAGCAGGCGGGCTGTGCATTCTTTGTTGTTTGCTCACCTGTAGACATGATAATTTCCCCCTCCTTCTCCAATGGGCAGGGTCAGTTCCTCAGGTACAGTACAGAAGGGCAGGTCCAGCTGAAGGGGAGTTGCTGGTATGGGTTGTTTGTGGCATGTACTAGGTCCAACAGCACAGGCCATGAATCAGTGCAAGGCAAGTTCCGGTAAGCTGTGCCTTTGCTGCTTGGGTGTGGGATGTTCAGTGTATGGTGCAGGTATGTAGGAAGAGGGGAGAGATTGTGATGTGTGGAGCTAAGATGGGTATGGGAAATAGGAGACAGAAGAGAGAGGAACTGTAGCCAAAAACTATTATATAAACAATCAAAAAAGAGTGTTAGAGGAGCTTGCCGTTGGAGTGGAGAGATGATAGACTGAGAAATGGAGAAAAACAGAAAGGATTTAAAGAAAAAGGATACATGAAAAAAAACTGAACAAATAAAAATAATAAAAAAAGAAAGAAGAACCCCCAGGGATCCCAATGGTGTGGATGTGAGGATTGGGGAAGTTGCTCCCTGGTCGTGAAGCACAGCCTGGCTAGAGGGGGTAGAGATGTCACAGACTGCCAGGTATTCAGGAGATAAGAAGAGAACGTAATTATAGAAAGAGCAGAAACTGAAAAAGGAAGGAAAAGGGAAAAAGAGAAAGAAAAAAATAAAATGAAGAAACAAAAAAAAACGCTCTCCCGAAAAAATACAAGAGAAAAGAAATGTCCTCAGGGATCCCACTGTGTGTCTGTGCAGAGTCAGAGAGTAGCTCCCAAGCTGCTCAGTACTGCCTGGCTAGAAGGGGCTCCTAAGCTGAGAAAAGAAAAAGAAACCAAACCCATGAAAACAGAACAAATAAACCAAAAAACAAGTCCCAGGGATCCCAGCAGCATGGTGGCATGCACCAGGAAGCAGTTTCACAGTCAAGTGGTGTTTTTGCAGCCTTTCAGAAAGAAGTAAAGATGACACAGGGAGCCAAATTTTGAGAGAAAGGAGTGGGAGGTGGTGCGAGGTAAGGAAGAAATCAAAAGAAGAGATAAAAAGCAACACCAGCTTGCAACAAATGGCACTTAGGGAGCTGGCCAGTTTGGGCTAGTGGAATCCATGTGGCACAGGGGTGAAGCCAGTGCTTCCTGGCTAAGAGTCTGTGGCCGTAGGAAGCAGAGTAAGCCGAGTGGTGGGTGAGGAAGGGTGTGGGTTAGGAAAGCACATATCGTTCTTACTGGTTTTTCTGTCTACTGCTCGAAGTTCCGTGAAGCTGCTTTCTCTTACCCCTTGTTTGCCAATCTGCGATAGGCGTCCAAGATGGCAAATCCATGCTGTGTTAGCTGAGAGGCGACCTCTGCAGGTATCTATCCTTGCTCTCTGTTCTCTGTCAGTTTCTGATTCCATTCAGTGCTTGGCTGAGTTCTTTATGTTTTCATTTGATGCTTATGGTTTCAGGATCGATGTTTGTCTCTGTTTGACTTAGTTTTTCAGATCTTTGCTACGGAGGGATGGCATGGTGCTTTTGACTATAGCGCCATGTTGCCTGGAAGTCCTTCCTGAACTTTTTAATGTCACCGTCTCCCTTTCTCTTCCTTTTGCCTAGAGTATTTTCTAGGATAGCAGGTAGTTTTTTTTTTCCTTATATTTTAAAATGAGGAAGGAAGAACTTGCTTGTAACCCCCTGGGGTGGGGGGCGGTTATAAAAACCATACTGATTGTAACATTCTGGCCATGCTTGCTTGCTTTTATTATTTAGAGGATTGCATTATACCCATGATGCAGAATTAGTAATCTAAGAGTGATTTTCTTAATGTTTAATAACCTTTTAAATAACACAGTTTGTAAACTTATGAATTTATTTTACTTATGTAAAAACCTTTTCTGTGAGATCCTGATACATTAAAACCGAAAACCAAACCCATTGCCGTCAAGTTGATGCCAACTCATAGTGACCCTATAGGATGGTAGAACTGCCCCGTAGGGTTTCCATGGAGCACCTTGTGGATTCAAACTGCCGATCTTTTGGTTAGCAGCCAAACTCTTAACCACTGCACCACCAGTGTTTCCATTGATGTATTAGGATGGTTAAATTTTATAGTGTTGATGCTGAGTATTTTTCTGTGTGTGCGTGTTTTAATTCCATGAAATCTATATCTTGTTATAGTAATATTACCTTTTTTGTTTATTAAAAACAGGGTAATATGTACTATTTGCAGAGAATTTAAAGTGATCCCCCCTTTATTCCTAATAGCAACTTGCTGTGTATCCCCAAGGACTTTTCAAGGTACGTGGTGTATCTATTCATCAGAATATTGACTTCAACAGAAATTCTGTATTATTTTCTGTGCTTGGTGATGTGGGTTACTATAGTGGTTAATAAAGAAATATTATTAGTAAGAGTTAGAATTAACATACTTAATATAAGCTCTGTGGATGAAAACATTAGGTCTTTTGTAGAATGTTTATAACTAAGTATAAAAACGGTTTTTTTCTTTGACTTCATCCTTTTGCCAGTTGTTAGCATATGTTGAGAAATGTTTATATATTTTTCATCTGTATGTTGTTAAAAAATTATATAGCCTTTTCTCTTAAATTTACTGTCTCTTTTGTTCATTGCTTTTATCTCATCTGCCTTCCTTTGTTTGTGTGTTGTTGTGTGCTGTTGAGTTGATTCTGACTCATAGCGACCCTATAGGACAGGGTAGAACTGCCCCATAGAGTTTCCAAGGAGTGGCTGCTGGATTTGAGCTGCTTACCTTTTAGTTAGCAGCCAGAGCTCTTAACCACTTCCCCACCAGGGCTCCTCTGCCTGCCTACCCTCCTCCCTTTTTTTTATTTTTTTGAGTTAATAGGGTTTATTGAGTGAGGAAGCTGCCTGAGAACATGGAGCATCCATCCAAGTCAAAAGTGGTAAGGGGCTTGAGTTTACATGGAAACAGCATGGCCTTTTAAAGCTTAAATGAGGAAATATCTTGCCCTTTTTTGGGAAAGTAGGAACTGGTAGGCATTTGGGTATTGGCTTAGGGAAACCATTTTAACTCCTACTTCTGTAAAAATTTTAACAGAAGTAAAATTTACAGGATTTAGCTTTACATTTTATTTTTAAAAAAACAGCTTGGAGAATTTTATATGATTTCTTGTTCATTATTGCATACTGTCAAGTTGATTCCGACTCATAACAACTCTATATGGCAGAGTAGAACTGCACCATAGGGTTTCCTAGGCTGTAATCTTTCTTTTCTTTTCTTTTTGTTGTTCTTTAGGTGAAAGTTTATGGCTCAAGTTAATTCCTCATTCAAGTATTTATACACATATTGTTTTGTGACATTAGTTGCAGTACCCACAATGTAATAGCACCCTCCCCCTTTCCACCCCGGGTTCTCTGTGTCCATTTGACCAGTTCCTGTCCCTTCCTGCCTTCTTGTCCTGCTTTTGGACAGGAGCTGCACATTTGGTCTCGTATATCTGATTAAACTAAGAAGCACGTTCCTCACATGTATTATTTTTTGTTTTATAGTCCCATCTAATCTTTGAAGAGTTGGTTTTTCGGGAGTGGTTTCAGTTCTTGGTTAACAGAGTGTCTGGGGACTATAGTTTTGGGGATTTCTCCAGTCTCTGTCAGACCATTAAGTCTGGTCTTTTTACGTGAATTTGAGTTCAGTTCTGCATTTTTCTCCTGCTCTGTCCACGACTTTCTGTTGTGTTCCCTGACAGGGCAGTCATTGGTGGTAGTTCTTCTGGTCTGAGGTTGGTGAAGTCTGTGGCTCATTTGGTCCTTTCATCCTTTGGGCTAGTATTTTCTTTGTGTCTCTGGTTTTTTTCATTGTCCTCTGCTCCAAGTGGGAGGGGACCAATTCACATATCTTAGTTGGCAGCTTGCAAGCTTTTAAGACCCCAGACACCACTCACCAAAGTGGGATGTAGAACATTTTCTTTTTTTGGCTTCAGCAGTCTTGTAGGCTCCAAGTCCAAATTCAGGGCATCATCTCCAGGGGAAGGGCTTTCTCTCTGTGACGGCTCTGAAGGAAGGTCCATATTATCAATCTTCCCTTCGTTGAGGAGCTTCTCTGTGCAGGGACCCCAGGTCCAAAGGACGTGCTATGTGTGACTGGTACTTCTTTCTTGGTGGGATGAAGTCCCCTTGTCTCTCTGCTCACTTCTCTCTTTTCTGTCTCCAAAGAGATTGGCTGAAAACACAATCTAATCTTGCAGATCTCATCAACATAATGGCCACAACCCCATCTCATTAATATCATAGAGATAGGATTTACAACACATACGATAATCACATCAGATGACAAAATGGTGGACAGTCACACAACACTGGGAATCATGGCCTAGCCAAATTGATACACTTATTTTTGGGAGACATAATTCAATGCATGACAGTGAGCTTGTCACTTTAAGAAAGCAACTGACAGTGTTTGTTGTCAATGGTAAAATTCAGTGTTTGATGTTCTTGTTGGGTGCTGTCCTGTCAATTCCAACTCATAGTGACCAAATGTGTCAGACTAGAACTGCCCCAGAGGATTTTCTAGGATGTAATTTTTATTGAAGCAGATTAGCTGTGTGGGTTTGAACCACCAACTTTTCAGTTAGCAGTTGAGTGCTTAACTGTTGTGCCACCAGGGCTCCTTTAGATAACTAGAATTTTGGAAAACTTTTTTTTTTCAATTGTGCTTTAAGTGAAAATTTACAATTCAAGTTAGTTTCTTATGCAAAAATTTATACATACACTGTTATGTTATCTTAGTTGCTCTCCCTATACTGTGACAGCACACTCCTTTCCACCCAGGATTTCCTGTGTCCATTCAGCGAGCTCCTGACCCTCTCTGCCTTCTCATCTTCTCTCTGGACGGGAACTACTCATTTAGTCTCATGTATCTACTTGAGCTAAAAAGCACAGTCTTCACAAATATCACTTTTTGTCTCATAATCCAGTCTAATCTTTGTCTTAAGCATTGGCCTCAGGAATGATTTTAGTTTTGGGCTAAGAGAGTCTGGAGTCTACGTCTTCTGGTGTCCTTCCAGTCTCAACCAAACAATTAACTCTGGTCTTTTTACTAGAATTTGAGTTCTGCACCCCACTTTTGTCCTGCTTCATCAGGGACTCTCTGTTGTGTTCCCTGTCAGGGTGGTCATTGGCGGTGGCTGGTCACCATTTCTTCTGGTCTCAGGCTAATTAAGTCTCTGGTTCATGTGGCCCTTTCTGTCTCTTGGGCTAATACTTTGTTTGTGTCTTTGGTGTTCTTCATTCTCACTTGCTCCAGGTCGTTTGGGACCAGTTGATGCATCTTAAACGGCCGTTCACTAGCTTTTAAGACCCCAGATGCCACTCACCAAAGTGCATTGAGAACATTTTCTTAATAAGCTTTGTTATCCAGTTGACCTAGATATCCCATGAAACTATGGTCCTCAGACCCCAGCCCCAGCTACTCTCCCTCACAGTGTTTAGATGTGTCCAGGAAACTTTTTAGCTTTTGCTTTGGTCCAGTTGTGTCGATTTCCACTGTACTGTGTGTTGTCCTTCCCTTCACTGAAGTTGATCCTTGTCTACTGTCTGTTTAGTGATTTCCCCTGCCCTTCCCTCCCCTTTCTCCTAACCGTCAAATAATACTTTTTTCTTTGTTTAAACCTTTTCTTGAGTTCTTATAATAGTGGTCTCATACAATGTTTGTCCTTCTGTGACTGACTTATTACACTCAGCATAGTGCCCTCTGGATTTATCGATTTTGTGAGATGTTTCGTGGATTCATGATTGTTCTTTATCGTTGCATAGTATCCTACCCCCCTTTTTGATGCTAGATTTTTTTTTTTTTTTTTTAAGATTTTAAACAGTGCCAGTGGTTCCAATTATAAAGTTAGCAAAATAATTAATGGCTTTTGGCTGCTAACTGCAAGGTTAGTGGTTTGAACCGCTCCACAGGAAGAAGATGTGGCAGTCTACTTCTATAAAGATTACAGCCTTGGGAAATCTGTGAGGCAGTTTTACTCTGTCTTTTAGGACCACTGTGAGTTGGAATTGACTCAACATCATTATCTACTTCCTTAATTTGAATTCTATAAGACTTTTTCATTTTTGACCTTTTTATGTGAACTTTTGAGATTTTTCAACATTTTATTTCAGACATTAACACGATTTCTGTTTGTACCAAAGCAACTATACAGTGTGGAGGAAAAAATTACATTCCCAGTCCTGTCAAAAGGTCATCACTGTCCTTGATGGGACTGTCCAGTTTATACATGTGTCTAAAAATACTCATTCACACAAATTATTAGGCAATTTTGTGCTCTATTTTTACACTTGATTTTTAAAATTATCGCCTCTGTCAGATTCTCTAAAGGATTTTTGATCTCCCTTTAACCCCAGAGGTCAAAGATCAACTGCCTTAGCAGTGAGCATCACTACCATAGCACATTATATATGGATGAACACACATAGTAAGACGTCAGACACGATTAATTGAATGAATGCATTTAGTGAAATAAATGCATTTATTGAAACTTCTTTTGTAATTTGGGGCTTCTTGAGTGATAAGTTTACCTATAGGTATTTATAAAATTGTATCACTTATTAATTTGTCAAAATTTTGAGTACTTGTTTTTATTTTTAAGTCTTGCTTCCTAGGGGTTGCCTCTGTGTCTGCATATCTTAGTTTTCTGTCAAAGATTGGCCACAGCTTGTGCTCAGACAGCTTAAGCCAGTGGGCTTTCATTTTCTGCAAAGGTCTGTGTGTAGGCCAGGGAGTGCATTCAGACTTCTGCACCTGCCAGGCTCTTGCATCTTGTTTCTGACTGTGCAGGTTCTGTAGGCCAGGGATGTGAGTAACATACAAAGCCACAGTAACCACTAATTGTCTAATTCCACATTAATTTTCATAAGTCAGGAATTTGGGTCAGGGTTGATACATACACAGACAAGTTAAAGATACCTGTTTTAGGTGCAAATATAAAATTTCCATTACTTTTAAAAATAAACAGCATAAATTGATGATAATTAGAACTAAGCACTAATTATTAATTGTACATTTCACATAGTTGTTTTCCCTACTTTAAAACTGAGGAAAATGGAACTTAGAGATATTAGGATGTTTTTCCCCAGTGCCTTGCAGACAGTAAGTGACTGAGCAAGGCATGATTCTGACTCTAAAGCCCATGATTTTAGCCACTGCCCTAAATTTAATTCTGAAATTGAATATGTTTTAGAAAAAGTTAAGGATTTTTGAGTTGTCCTTACTTATAAACCCATTAGGGGTTATCCCTACTAATTTATAGGCAATGGTTTTGTGTGTGCGTGTACACATGTATGTGTGCTTTAGGTAAAAGTTTACAGAGCAAATTAGTTTTTCACTGCATTTAATACACATACTGTTTTGTGATATTGGTTGCCAACGCCACAACCTGTCAACCTCTTTTCAACCTTGAGTTCCCCATTTCCATTCGTCCAGCTTTCCTGTCCCCTCCTGCCTTCTCGTCCTTGTTTCTGGAATAATGTGCCTATTTAGTCTGGTGTACATGGTTGAACTATGTGTATTATTGTTTGTTTTATAGGCCTGTCCACTCTTTGGCTGAAGGTTGAACCTCAGGAGTGACTTCAGTACTGAGTTAAAAGGTGTCTGGGGGCCATACTCTCAGGGTTTCTCCAGTCTCTGTCAGAACAGTAAGTCTGGTCCTTTTTTGTGAGTTAGAATTTTGTTCTGTGTTTATCTCCAGCTCTGTCCAGGACCCTCTATTGTGATCCCTGTCAGAGCAGGTGATGGTGGTAGCCGGGCACCATCTAGTTGTGTTGGACTCAATCTGGTAGAGGCTGTGGTAGTTGTGGTCCATGCATCCTTTAGACTTGTCTGTCCCTTATGTCTTTGGTTTTCTTCATTCTCCCTTGCTCCCGACGGAATGGGACCAGTAGAGTATCTTAGATGGTCGCTCACAAGCTTTTAAGACCCCAGACACTACTCACCAAAGGATATAGAACATTTTCTTTATAAACTATGTTATGCCAGTTGAGGTAAATGTCCCCCGAACCTATGGTCCCCAACCCTCAGCCCAGTAATTCAGTCCCTCAGAGAGTTGGGATATTTCTATGAAGCTTCTGTGACTTTGCCTTGATCAAGTTGTGTTGTCTTCCCCATTATTGTGTATTCTTACCTTTCACCAAAGTTACTACTTAATCTATTGTCTATTTAGGGTTTTTCCTTTCCTACTGCTCCCCTCCCTGGTAAGCATCAAAGATTGTTTCTTTCTGTGTAGAAACATTTTCATATGTTTTTATAATAGTGGTTTCATATAGTTAGTATTTGCCCTTTTGTGATCGACTTATTTTACTGAGCATAATGCTCTCCAGATTCATCCATGTTGTGAGATGTTTTGCAGATTTGTCATTGTTCTTTATTGTTGCGTAATATTCCATTGTGTGTATGTACCGCAGTTTATCTGTTCATCTGTCGATGGGCACTTAAATTGTTTCCATCTTTTTGCTATTGTGAATAACGCTGCAGTGAACATAGGTGTGCATACGTCTATTTGTGTGACGGCTTTTATTTCTTTACCATATAGTCCTAGGAGTGAGATTGCTGGATCATATGGTATTTCTATTTCTAGCTTTTTAAGAAAGCACCATATTGTATTCCGAAGTGGTTGTACCATTTTGCATTCCCACCAGCAGTGGGTAAGAGTTCCAGTCTCCCTGCAACCCCTCTAACATTTGTTATTTTCTGTTTTTTGATTCATGCCAAAAAACAACAAGATTTCAGAAATGGACAATGAAATAGAAGGTTTTAGGAGCAAATTTGAAACAATGGAAGACAGGATCAGCGAAATTGAAGATAACTTCTTGGGTAGTGCTTGGTTTGAGGAAAAATCAGAGAAAAGACTAAAGAAAAATGAAGAAAACCTAAGAACTACATGGAGTACAATCAAGAGCAAAAATTTGTGTGTGATCAGAGTTCCAGAACGGGGAGAAAATGGTTTTTTTTTTTTTTTAGTATTAAAAGTACTTAGGTGAAGATATTCATTTCTGATAATATTTTAATTGCTTATTTTACCCCTCCTCACTGATGGTTTTGTTGTTGTTTTGTTTTGCCTCTACTTACACTGGTATGTAGACTTTATGTGTTCTCTAAAGGAGTCATTTGGGATAGGGATGTTATTTCATTTAAGGAAATGTGTCAGTTTCTATGAGGGCAAAAAAAGATGGTGGGTAATGCATAGCTCTTTACAAAAGTATTTTGTTCATATAACCTATTTACAGATATTTTACAAATAGATTGTATCAGGTTGCCAGCTATATAAAGCAGTCCTTATTTTGCATGGTTTCAATATACACAAATTTTAGTTAACAGTTTACTTAATTAAAACCAATATGGTTTAGATTATGATACCACAGTATATTAACTTTGAGTACATAAAGTATAAACTTTGCTGCTAGCTCTTCAGTCCACAGATCACTACATAAATAACAGATGTGCATATTGATCAGTAACCACTTTTTTCAAATTCTGTCAGTGATTGGTCACTGTGCATCTGTTATTCATTTAACATACAGATGGTAAAGCATGTATTTGTGTTGGTCCCTTTTTCACCATGATAAACCCATGATATTTTATAAAAATGGATAATTAAAAGATGGAATTAGACAACAAAGATGAATGTGCAGCAAAGAAATGATAACTGCACTACCTGTTACTCAGTTCACATACAGACTGCAAAGTGTATAGTTGTGTTGCTTCCTTGTCTCCCAGTGATAAACCCACATGACATTTACAAATTGGATAATCTGAAGAGGGAATTGACCAACAAAGATGAAGGTGCAACAAAGAAGGAATAAGTGGTAATACTGGAAGTGAAATTTGAATCGACCATAAATGGAGTTCTAGAAGAAATAGTTGGCTGGGGAATGTTGATATTATTGCCTTTCTAGAGACTCTGAATATGTAGCCAGAAGAATTTTGTAAAGGCAAACTTACCAACATAAATGAGAAGAGTAATTGTGAGGAAAGGATGAAGGTGTTACAGAGAAAGTAACACCAGCAAAACATGTCACATTAAAGGAGCTCTGAAAGGTATTGATAAAATTTGGAAGCTGATCCAAACCTAGAAATGAGTATAACAATTCACCAAACATAAAAAAAGATAATTGTTCCACGTTATAGGTTAAATGACGAGAAGAAGGTAAGTATTGGTCAAACAACTCTTGATGTGTTTTTTACAAAGAAATAAAACTTTAATTCTCAATGCTTTAGTGTTTTAAATAGCAGTGTACTAAATATTAATTTTACTATTTTTTTCCATTTCCCTATATAGAGTTTTTAATCTTTTCACAAAAAAAGTCATGGAACAATTTTAATTTTTTCCATTGATTATGAAGATTTCTTTGCATGGTTATAGCTTGCATGATCATTTTTACATTTCTACACTACTGTGCAGAGTGAGCACTGCCTGTGTTAAAACCAGTTTCATGGAGTTCTTCAAGACCATTCTGCATATTATTTAGAAAAAGCAGTTCTGACTTTGGGTTCATGGATGGATACCAGGGATAACGTGAATTCAAATCTTTATCAAGTTGTTCCTTGGTTTAAAACCCTTCAGTGGTTTTCTTTTGCTACTAGAATAGGACAAAATTCATAACAAAATCCATATCATGATCCTGCCTGTATCTTTAGCTTTTGTCTTTTGTCCTCTTCTCGTAACATGTATTTTTCTTTTTAGCACCCATGATTTAAATAATTCAGTTAATTGTGTAATTCTCTGCATAATATTTATCTATTTTACCTGAATAGATGGGAACCTGCATATGTTATTCACTGCTGAATGCCCAGCACGTAGCACAGTGCGTTGGTAATAACAGGCACTCAGTATTTGTATGGATGAATGAATGAATAGAATTGTATGTACATGTTTATGTGTGTGTGTATATTTATTTTTCTGTGGAGTACAATCATCATTTTTCCCAGATTCTCAAAGGATTCAGTGAAAAGTTAAGAATCATACCATAGGGATTGATACAGCAAAAGGATACTCAGCTTAGAAGGTCCATTAAACATTAGAAGTGTTTACTTTACAGTCTAAAACTGCATGTAAATATTTGGACATATAAGATTTTATATATTGCTATTAGGAAGCATTTTAAATTATTATGTTGTTATAGAACATGAAATTCATTTAAAAAGTTATGTGTTTTGGGTTATATTAATATAATACTATTTTGATGATCTCTGTTGATATCACCTAAAATAAATGGCAGCAGGGTAGAGTTGTCCCTGAGTGGGGAGGTTTGGAAACTTGGGTTTTCTTTTTTCCATTTGTGTCCCTAACTAGTTGTGTAATTGTGGATATGTTGTTTAGCCTCTCTATGCCTCAGTATCATCTTCTGTAAAATTATAAATTTTTTCCAGTTTTAACATTCTGTATTTTCTTTTTTAAATTACCTATTGATTTTTGTTGTTGTTAGGTGCTGTCAAGTCAGTTCCAACTCATAGTGACCCTATGTGTAACAACAAAACACTGCCCAGTCCTGCGCCGTCCTCAACGATAGTTGCTATGTTTGAGCCTGTTGTTGAGCCACTGTGTCAGTCCGTCTTGTTGAGGGTCTTCTTCTTTTTCACTGACCCTCTATAGGGTCGCTATGAGTCGAAATTGTCTCAGTGGCAATGAGGTTGTTTTTTTTCCCCTACTTTACCAAGCATAATGTTCTTCTCCAGGGGCTGATCCCCATGGATAACATGTCCAAAGTATGTGAGACAAAGTCCCTTAATCCTCGCTTCTAAGGAGCATTCTGGCTGTACTTCTTCCAAGACAGATTTGTTCATTCTTCTGGCAGACCATGGTTTATTCGATATTCTTTGCCAACACCATAATTCAAAGACATCAATTCTTTGGTCTTCTTCATTGTCCAGCTTTTTCAGGCATTCGAGGCTATTGAAAATACCATGGCTTGGGTCAGGTGCACCTTAGTCCTCAAAGTGACGTCTTTGCTTTTCAATACTTCAAAGAGATCTTTTGCAGCAGATTTGCCCAGTGTGATATGCCATTTGATTTCTTGACTGTTGCTTCCATGGGTGTTGATTGTGGATTCAAGTAAAGTGAAATCCTTGATGACTTCCATCTTTTCTCCATTTATCATGATGTTTATTGGTCCAGTTGTGAGGATTTTTCTTTTATGTTGAGGTGTAATCCATACTGAAGGCTGTAGTCTTTGATCTTCATCAGTAACTGCTTCAAGTCCTCTTCACTTTCAGCAAACAAGGTTGTGTCATCTGCATAATGCAGGTTATTAATGAGTCTCCCTCCAATCCTGATGCCCCGTTCTTCTTCATATAGTTCAGCTTCTCAAATTATTTGCTCAGCATACAGATTGAATAAGTATGATGAAAGAATACAACTCTGACACACCTTTCCTGATTTTAAACCATGCAGTGTCCCCTTGTTCTGTTCAAACAACTGCCTCTTGGTCCATGTACTGGTTCCATATAAGTACAATTAAGTGTTCTAGAATTCCCATTCTTTGCAATGCTTTCTATAATTTGTTATGGTCTGCACAGTCAGATACCTTTGCATAATCAGTAAAACACAGGTAAATATCTTTCTGGTTTTCTCTGCTGAATCAGCCAAGATCCATCTGACATTAGCGATGATATCCCTCGTTCCATGTCCACTTCTGAATCTGGCTTGAATTTCTGGCAGTTCCCTGTCAATGTAATGCTGTGACCATTTTTGAATGATCTTTAGCAAAATTTTACTTGTGTGTGATATTAATAATATTGTTGGATAATTTCTGCATTCTGTTGGGTCACCTTTCTTTGGAATGGACACAAATATGGATGTCTTCCCAGTGGTTGGCCAGGTAGCTGTCTTCCAAATTTCTTGGCACAGACAAGTGAGCATTCCAGCTCTGCATCAATTTGTGGAAACATCTCAGTTGGTATTCCATCAATTCCTGGAGCCTTGTTTTTCGTCAATACCTTCAGTGCAGATTGGACTTTCAGTACCATCAGTTCTCGATCATACGCTACCTCCTGAAATGGATAAACGTTGACCAATTCTTTTTGGTACAGTGATTGTGTATTCCTTCCATCTTCTTTTAATGCTTCCTGTGTCATTCAGCTTTTCCTGTAGAATCCTTCAGTAATGCATCTCGAGGCTTGAATTTTTTTCTTCAGGTCTTTCAGCTTCTGAAATGCTGAATGTGTTCTTTCCTTTTGGTTTTCTAACTCCAGGTATTTGCACACTTCATTATAATATTTTACTTTATCTTCTTGAGCTGCCTTTTGAAATATTCTGTTTAGCTTCTTTATCATTTCTTCCATTTGCTTTAGCTATTCTATGTACAAGAGCAAGTTTCAGAGTCTCTTCTGACATCCATTTTGGTGTTTTCTTTCTTTGGTCTTTTAATGACCTTTTGCTTTCTTCATGTGTGATGTCCTTGATGTCATTCACAACTTGTCTGGTCTTTGGTCATTAGTATTCAGTGTGTCAGATTTGTTCCTGAGATGGTTTCTAAATTCAGGTGGAACACACTCATAGTAGTAGTTTGTCTCTTGTGGACTTGTTTTAATTTTCTTCATCTTCAACTTGGACTTGCCTATGATCAATTGATGATACTGAGTTTCTCCATCCTCTCTTTTCACAGATGTAGTCGTTTGATTCCTGTGTGTTCAGTCTGGCGAGGTCCACAAGTATAGTCACTGTTTATGTTGTTGAACAAAGGTATTTGCAATGAATAAGTCATTGGTGTTGCAAAATTCTATCATGCAATGCCAAGTGTTCTTTCTTTTACCAAGTCCATATTTTCCAACTACTGTCCTTCTTCTTTGTTTCCAATTTTTGCATTCCAATCACCAGTAATTATTAATGCATCTTGATTGTATGTTTGATTGCTTTCGAACTGTGGAAGTTGGTAAAAAGCTTCAAATTTTTCTTCTTTGGTGTTAGTGGGTGGTGTGTAAATAAGGCACACATGGGCAGATTTCACCTTTATTGCTAACTGGCTGCTAAGGATTAGTATGAGTCCAGTTCTCATCTGGAAATGGATCCCACTTCTCTGTCCTCAACACCAGCCCCCGCAAGTAGCATTTTCTCTCCAAGTCCAGCTACCCAGAGCTGTATCATAGGTTATATGGACACCATCCATCAGACCAGCTGCCCATGCAGCATTTCTTTGACTCCCAGCCACACAGAGCTGTGTCAAGTTCACAAGTTAGAGGAACTGTGTTCTTCAGGCTGCCAAATAGGCAGACACCAGCTCCTGGTGGCTCACTGCCCCTATGGATTTGTTAATTCCTTGGAATGGCTCACAGAATTCACAGAGAGTATTCGTATTTGCAGTTGCCCATTTTTTATAACCAGAAAGGATGCAAACAAAGAGATGCACAGAGAGATATCTGGGAGGGGACCCAGCTTCCGTTGCTCCCAGAGACACGAGACACTCTCCTGATTGCTCTGGCCAGTTCAGGAAGCACCCAGAACTTCTAGGTTCTGGGCCTTTTATTGGCTTCGTTGAAGAGTCATGATTGGGGCTTCCTTATTGCATAGTCATGATTGATTGAATCGTTGAATAGGCATGATTGAAATCATGCCCCACGCTCTCCTGAGATTAGTTGACCATGTGTTGTCTCTATAGCCCTTACTCATTTGCAAATATTACCTGGTGGTTGTAGAAGACAAAGTTTATCTTCCAGGAACCAAAGACCAAGGCCAAATTGAGTTCTTTGTCTCACACCTAGTCAAATGGTTTTCTGTATATAAGATCATATCATCTGCAAATAGAGATACTTTTACTTTTTCCTTACCAATTTGGATGCCCTTTATTTCTTTTTCTAGCCTAATTGCTCTGGCTAGGACCTCCAGCACAGTGTTGAAAAGAGTGGTGATAAAGGGCATCCTTGTCTGGTTCCCATTCTCAAGGGGAATACTTTCAGACTCTCCATTTAGGATGATGTTGGCTGTTGGCTTTGTATAAATGCCCTTAATTGTGTTGAGGAGTTACACTTCTATTCCTGTTTCGCTGAGAGTTTTTATCATGAATGGGTGTTGGACTTTGTCAAATGCCTTTTGTGCATCAATTGATAAGGTCATGTGGGTCTTGTCTTTTATTTATGTGATGATTACATTGATTGTTTTTCTAATGTTGAACCATCCCTGCATACCTGGTATAAATCCCACTTGATCATGGTGAATTATTTTTTTGATATGTTGTTGAATTATATTGGCAAGAATTTTGTTAGTCAAATGATTTTAATGGAATATAATGCATATCCTCTCCCCCTTTCTTATTTCCTGTTCTTTTAACAATTTCCTTTGGTAATTTACTGATTCATCCCTAGACACTCCCATAATTTTATAGAACTCTTTTCAGTGCTTTCAAATACATTAGGCATTTAATCAGTTTTGTCTTGAGACTCTCTCTCTCAGAATTCTCTGACGTCCTCCTCCCATCAGAACTTCTTGCTCCCTATGTTTGCTTCATTCCAGTCATCCTGAGATCGCTCTTCACTCCTCATCCTGGAGATTTCCTTTACTTCTCTATTGTCTTGTCTTCCTCTCTGTTTATTTTCTTGTTTTTGTGGAATATTTCTTCTGATAGCTTCCTGGAAAAGATTGTATGAGAGTTAAATTTTTAAAATTCTGCATATCTGAAAATGTCTTGACACTTGATTTTCATTTTGGCTGGGTAAAGAATTCTAGTTTGGGAATTGTTTTCTCAAACTTTTTATGTTATAGTTCCATTTTCTTTTAGCTTACAGTGGTGCTGTTGAAAAGCTTGATGCCTCTGGATTCATGATCTTTTGTATACCATCATTTTACCCCCTTCTCTCTGGAAGCTTTTTTGAATCTTTTCTTATCCCAAGTATTATGAGATTTCATGTTGTATGCTTCGGGTGAGTTTATTTTTTTATCCTTTGTGAGCCCTTTCAATCGGGAAACATCTATCTTTCTGTTGTGGGAAACTTTCTTAACGTGATTTATTTGATCTCTGCTCTCCATTTTCCCTCTGACGTTTTTATTGTTCAGACGTTAGATATGCTGGCTTAATCCTCTGTAATGTTTTTAAAATACTGTTTTTAAAATTTTCATCTTTTTGTCATTTTGCTTTACGTTTTGGGGGAATTTTCCTAACTTTATCTTTGAGATATTAATTTTTGCCATCATGTTTTTAATTTCGAAGAACTTGCAGTCTCTTCCATAATGACTTGTAAAGTGAAATCATAGGTTTGTAGAGCTGAAGGGGATCCAAATGATCATCCACATTAACCCTTTTCTGTCCAGAAGTTGTGTGTGTATTGAGTCTCGTTTTTCATGTTCTTTTGCTTCTGCCTATCCTAATTTCAATGATGGTAGGAAAGGGATAGCCAGGTTCAGGGTAAAGGCTGTGCTTCTACTTATCTAACAGTTGAAGTAGCTTAATTTTGGGAAGCAGGTGTTTGTGATGGGCCAAGGATCTGCCCTTAATTTTTTCAGGATAGAATATTCAGAGTGTTGCTGTAATATTGATTGCATTAGTTCCTAAGAGTCATGTAAACCATTTGAGCCATACATTTGTGCAGATCTTCAATGCATTTATTTTAAGTTGATGTAATAAAAATGAATTGAAAATTGTACTGTGCATAGTGGGTATGCAGATGGTTTACTAGATATGAAGGAAACATTGGGGTTTTGACCTTGAAGTGAAGAAAAGCAATGGTGCACCCAACATGTGGCCATGTTGGAATTTGACCTCTGGGGTTGGCAGGCTCTGGGATTTCTAAGTGAATTGGTCTGGGGATTTAGGACCTGTTCTGAGCCTGTCTTCACTTTCTTCCTTCCCCTATCCCATCCTTTTCCTTGTTGACAATCTCACTACCACCACAGACATCTCTGCTGTAGGCTAGACTGGAAGAAGGGAAAAAAAAAGTCCAACTCCAGTGTGTTTCATCATTTTTGCCAGTCATACATATGATGAGGAATAGTTTGGAAAGGTAAGGAAGAGCAGAGGTTGAAATTGCTCTCTGAAGTTATGTTTCTTAAGTCATGTGCATTTATTGTCCCCATTTAAAAATTAATGTGAATAATTGGAGATTGACTCCAAAAATAAGTACATTTAAGTAGAAAAAGCTTCATGAAGTTCTTCACCCTGTTTCAGCGTAGTAGTGGATTCATTCTTCTGGTGTGCCCTGATCTTTTGTTAGTCACCATATTAGTCTTCTGAGGCAGATGTAACAAATCACCACAGACTGGATGGCTTACAGCAGAAATTTATTCTTTCACAGTTCTGGAGGCCAGAAGTTTGAAATCAAGATACTGTGTTCCCTCTGGAGTCTCTAGGGGTGAATCCATTATTTGCTTCTTCCAGCTTCTGATGATTGTTGGCGTTCCTTGATTTGTGGCACCATCCCTCCAGTCTCTGCCTCTCTGGTCATACTGCCTCTTCTTCTGAGTATGTGAAACCTCCCTCTGCCTGTTTCTTATAAGGACACTTGTTAGGGCATTCAGAATCTACTTAGATAATTTAGGATAATCTCCCCATCATAAGGTCCTTAATTTAATGACATCTGCAAGGACCCTTTTTCCAAATAAGGTAACATTTACAGTTTCCAGGGATTCGGATCTGATATCTTTAGGAGGCCGTTATTCAGCCTACAACGTTTACCGTTGCCACCTTGACAGCACCCTTTGTTTTATTATTATCTTGTTTATGCCACTGTTCTTCCAGTTTTTGCTTTCTCACAGTTCAACGCAGTTTCTAACCAGTACATCTTCCAAAAATCAGTGTGTAGAATTTTATTTTTTTATGTCTCTGATATTTTTGATCTACAGATAATGAGGAATCTACAGGGGGGTGGAGCCCTAGTGGCACAGTGGTTAAGAGCTATGGCTGCTAACCAAAAAGTCAGCAGTTTGAATCCACCAGCTACTCCTTGGAAACCCTGTGGGGCAGTTCTTCTCTGTCCTGTAGGGTCCCTATAAATTGGAATCGACTTGATGGCAACGGGTTTGATTTTTTTTTTTTTTGTTTTATAGGAGGGCAGTTTAGGACTGGAGCAGCAGCTCCACAATGTCATCATGGACCCAGGCCTCTTTTGATGTTCTTAGGATGTGCTTGTTGCTTTGTGGTCACAAGACTGCAGATTCACCTCAAGTAGTATCTCTGGATTTGAAGCAGGAAGCAGGGAAAGGCCAGAGGGCAGAAATAGGTTCCAGGTGAATCTGCCTCTTTTCTAAGAAGCTTTCCTGGAAGTCCCACCTAACACAGGGCTTACATTTAGTTGGCCAGACTAGATCACATGCTCAAGCCTGTTGCTGTCGAGTCAGTTGCGACTCATAGCGACCTTACAGGGCAAAGTAGAGCTGAACTCTTAACCAGTGCACCATCAAGACTCCATGTCATCAAGGAAGCTGGAATGTTTTTAGCTGGGCACTTAACTGCTCCAAATACAGCAAGATTCTCTTGCTGGTGAGGAAGGGGAAGTGTGGCTATAGAGTAGGCAGCTTGCAGTCTGTCCCAGATGGTAATAATGAAGATAGTTTACATTTCCATCTACAACTAGAAAAAGGCTTTTATGTATATGGTCACATTAATCTGTATTTTCCTCAGCATATATTTAGGACCTGTTCAACGTCAGATACAGTGATGAGCACTGGGGCTTCAATGGCTCCCATATGTTGCTGCTTGTTGCGTGCTAGGCAAGGAGCCCTGATGGTGCTCGGCTGCTAACTGAAAGGTCAGAGGTTTGAACCCACTAGCCACTCCACAGGAGGAGGATGTGGCAATCTTCTTCCATAAAGATTACAGCCTTGAAGCCCTATGGGGCAGTTCTGCTATGTCCTGTAGGGTCGCTATGAGTTCAGATTGACTCAGCGGCAGCAGTTTTGTTTTCTGTGCTAGGCACTGTGTTAACTGTTTCAATATACGTTATCTCATTTAATCTGCCATATTATCTGTTCCTAGAGATATCAGTCCCTCTTCAATCTTGCTTTATCAAGGCAACTGAGGATCCATGAGCATGGATATTAATTGTTTGCCACTATCTAGTAAATTAAGATCAGTAAATTTTAGAGCTAATCATGGTACAACTGATAATCAGACCTGTTTTTTCTAGAAAAGTTCCAAGTTCGGAGCTGTATTAATGCTTTGAATATAGTATGTTCACACACACATATACACACACTGTAAAAGAACTGGGAAAGCATGACCTCTGGTCAGGCAATCCTGGGTTTGAGTTCAGGTTCTGCCAGGTATGGTTCTCCTATATGATGGACAAATTACTTAGCTTCTTTGTGCCTCAGTTTTGTTATTTGTAAAATGGGAATAATGCCACCTGCCTTATAGGGTGTTTGTGAGGATTAAATGAGATAGTGCCAGGTATCTGTTGTTATTAGTTGCCGTCGAGTCGATTCTGATTCATAGTGACCTCGAGTGCAGAGTAAAACTGCTCCACAGGGTTTTCAAGCCTGTGATCTTTTCAGAAGCAGATTGCTGGGCCTTATTTACTTACTACCCTCTGGGTGAGTTTGAACTGCAGCATTTCGGTTAGTAGTGCAGCTCTTAACCATTTGAGCCACCAGGGACCCAGGCATATAGTTCAGATAATAAATGGTAGGTAGTTTCCACGGTTTTTATCATTGTTGTCTTCATCATTATAGTTTAACATTGACTTTCCCTTTCTTTTTTAATTCCATAATGGGTATGGTAATACTGAAGAAATCACTTCTTTCCATTTTAGTTCTTCTGACTTTTGATTCATAATATTTCCTCTTTTGTGGCAGAACTGTAGATAAATATTTGTTTCTCTACCAATTTCATATAACTATGGGGTGGGAAGGAACTGATATTTTTGCCACTTGGGTTGTTTGACAACAGATATAGATAAACTGTTTTACCTCCTATGTTAGTTTTCTGTTGCTGCTATAACAAATTACCCACAAACTTGATGACTTAAAACAACACAAATTAATTATCTTAACATCTGTAGGTCAGAGTTCTGACACGTGTCGTCCCAGGGCTAAAATTAAGACATTGGCAGGTCTGTATTTCTTTCTGGACACTTTAAGGGGAATCCATTTCCTTGCCTTTTTCAACTTTTAGAATGTGCCCGCATTCCTTGGCTCATGGTTCCCCCTTCCTCCATCTTCAAAGCCAGTAATGTAGTGTCTCTGTGACCCTGCTTCTGTCACTGCATATCTTTCCCTGACTCCCTCTTCCACCTCTAAGGACCATTGTGATTACATTGGGCCCATGTAGATAATTCAGAATAATTTCCCTATTTTAAGGTTACCTGATTAATTCCATCAGCAATTTTAATTCCCCTTTGCCGTGTAACCTAACATAGTCACAGTTTTTGGGGATTGGGGCATGGTCATCTTTGAGGGGCCATTAGTCAGCCTACCACACCTCTCATCCTCCTTCAAAGACCTAGCTCAGTTTTAGCTTCAGCCCTGAAAAATCTTTGATGTTGGATACCTTTTTACACATTTGAAGTCCGTGTGGGTTTGCTTGCTTTCACTATTGTAGGCTGTGGAGGATACAAGTAGAGTAAAGGGTAAGCAGATAAGATCCTGGCCCAGGAGAGAGACGCTTACCCCTCAGAGCGCCTGGAGACCTGTACGGAGAGCAACTTTAGTGTCACTGGTGTAATGCGGTTGGATCACTACGTAGTAGTAGGGATTATTGTTTTTTTTTTCCCCTTTCTGTTTTTTTCATAGCCTTTTCTCTTGTCCATGCCTTGCTTCTTTTATGGTTGCAAAGATAAAGAAAGCGTCTATTGGAATATGTGACTTTTCTTAGTATTTTTAATGATTTGAGTAATTTTGAAGTCTTTGAAGGAAAGACTGTAAAAATTAAAGCATAAATAAGGTCTGTGTCAAGTTGCAGAGCCCCTGGATGGCACAAAGGATTACATGTTCAACCAAAAGTTTAGCAGTTCAAACCCACCCAAAGGTGCCTCAGAAGACAGGCCTGGCACTCTACTTCTAAAAGGTCACAGCCTTGAAAACCCTATCAATCAATCACTCAACAAGTGCTTACTGAGACTTCTCTACCATATGGCTGGTGCTCTGCCTGACTCTGGGGACATAGTGGTAAACTTTGAAGCTTACTGTTAGCACATAGTAAATGGGGTAGCTGCTCAGAAAGATAATTTTAGTGTATGATTAAGAATGTAACTACTATAAATAGTGGAAGGAATCTACAGGATTTTCTTTGTTTTCCCCAGTATATGATTGATTAATTGGCTAATTTCAAATAATTTTGGTGACATAAAATTGTAACTATAACTACTATTTAATATGTAGGCTAGTGTTTCTTGCTTATTTGAAGTAGTTTAAAGTTTAGAGTGCTTTTTAAAGTGAATTTGAATAGTTGTCATTTTTTAAGCTTTTTTAAATACTGTACTAAATGAAGTCACAGGTTTTGGTTTTTGCAAATAAAGTTTACGATAACCATTTCTTATAAAAAACATTGTAAAGTGTTTCTAATTAAAGAATTAATTTTTATGTTTGTTATTTTAGGAATGTTTTAAAGGAAGCTGGGCTACTCACAAGTTACTACATAAGAAAGCAAGTAAGTAAAATCACATACTATTTGGCTTAAAAATAGCTTTTGTGCATACAACAAGAGTTCTTCCAGTTCCGGAAAGTGTCAGTTTGAATGTTCTGAAAGCTAGGGTTGTGACATTTATTATTTTTTGTGGTGTATAGTCATGTAAATAAAATGTGGCTGAATAAGAAATACACTTTTTAATTTTATATCACATATTTAACATGAAAACAAAATAGTTACTAGGATAGTTGGATCATGCTTGAGTAATACCCGATAGTGTCCTAATCTTTTGGCTCCCTCTTTTCTTTGCAAGAAGTGTTTGCGTATTGTAGGTAAGGGGCCACATGAGCTGTCTGGCTTCATATAGCCAGATCCCTTTTGTTTTTATTTAGTTTGAATTTACATTGCTTTTTCTACTTAATTATATTCCTTTGTTTTTTGGTGATTTAGTGTTATTACCTGCAGTTTAATATTTGATTTTCTTTTTTGAAGTTACTTGTGAGACACCACGAAGTCAAACTACTGGCTGCTTCTTAGCTGTTGCTGTCTCCCACACTGAATATCTGATTCAAATGGTCTTTCCTGCTCTGGCCACTCATTCTGTAAATTCATGTCGTTTTTGTAGCTGGCTTAAGACAACCCATCACAATTTCCTGAAAATTGACAAGGGCTTTCGATTCTTATAGCATTGCTGTCTTGATGAATGAAGGCTTGGCAGATAACACATGGTTCTTGGTATAACGTGTCTGTTTCAACTTGCTGATCTTGGTATTTTATATTCATTTGCTCTTGTATTTTTTTTAGGAGTTAGCTGATCTAATGAAGTTTGGTAGGTTGTTATATAATCCCTTAAAAAAAAAATTTATTGAGGTCAGCTAAACAACTATTTGAGAGAAGAGGAAATAAAAATTTGAAAAGATATATCTTCTGTGGTTATATAAAGTGAAGTCTACATTTATTGGAAATGCTTGTGTTTTGTGGGAGGAAATATGATTTAGAGATGAGAAAATTACTATGAATAAATGAAGGAACTTACCAAAATATAAATGACAGAATTTGTTACCTCAAATCAAAGTATAGAGATAATTTTAAATAATGCCACTTAATTAACTTTATTCATTGGTATATTAAATATTGTATTTCTAATGTGTTATGTATTTCTCAGAACTCTTTGAGCCAGTTATTAACATTTTATACCGAGGAAGTTAAAGCATAGGGAAGTGAAGGGTTACTTGAGGTTAAACAGATGTTGGTAAAAAAGCTTTAGGGTGGTCTCTGCCCCGAGCATTAGCTAACTCACTGAAGTATTCCTGTTTCCTCAATACTGAAGTTTCTAAGGGCAGAACTATTTCATTATAACCTACACTACAAGGGAATTAAATAGCAGATGTTTCCTAAGTAAAAGGAACGTAATTATTACTGCATTGGGCTTTTTGTAGGCTATTTGAATTTCACTTATACCTCTCATTTTTAGTATGGTGCCATCTTTTAGATGGTGTCTTTTGAATCTTTTGGGATGGTTTTTTTCAGTGGGTGAGCCTAATATTCCTGATCCTTTTGGGCTGTGTTGGTTAGAAGCAGCTCTCAACTGACTCAGCCCCTTATCATACACCCTGATAAACTGATCCAGAGTACACTGCGTCAGTGACAGGTCTAGAGGAGGGAATGGTGGGGGAAGGGTTATCTCCAGAGCTAAGACTGTCTGTAAAGGGATTAGGAAAAAAGAATGCTGAGCTAGGAAGGAACCAGGGCATCTGTGTTGCTTCTGACACCAACTACGTAGCTGTAATTCTTTCTCTGGCCCTATCCACCTGGAGCTAAGTCAGATTCTCACAAGTTAAAAGGCCACCATTCTTCAGACTGCCAAGTAGGCAGATGCCAGCTGCAACTTTGAGAGTCCCCTCTGGGCTCCCTAACTTCTGACCTGCTGGCTACAAATTCAGGGGTTTCTCTCTACCCCTTCAGGATGCCAACTACAAGCTCAGAAACCCACCCTGTGCTCCCTAACTTTTCACCTGCTGGCTACAAGTTTGGAGTTTTCCTCTACTCCTTCAGGATGCCAGCTGCAAGCTTGGAAGTCCCCCCTGAGCTCCCTCACTTCTGACCTGCTAGTTCCCACTACTCCTTTGGGTTCAATAATTCACTCAGGCAACTCACAGAACGTATGGAAAGTGACATGCTTACAATTACAGCTTTATTATTTGCTTTTTTATTTTACTATGTACAGCAAAAAGGATACAAATGAAGAGATGCATAGGTTGAGGTCTAGGAGGGTTCCTGGTATGGAGTTTCCATGTCCAGGGCTTTATTGGCTTTATTACTAGTCATATTATTGGAGGTCAGCTGATATCAGGCCGTATCAGCTTTCTGGTCAGGCCAGCCTCCATGTATTAGCACATACCCCCTGATGTGGTCTAGATAGAGGTCTAGATAACAAAGGCATATTAAATACTCACGAAACTTCAGAGGTTTAGATTTCTCTCAGTAACCTAGAACAAAGGCCAAATTATTTAAGGTAAAGTAATTCTTTACCCCACAGTATCTTAAAAAGTAGCACTTTATTCCAAGAAACAGCAGGGAGATGACATATAGCAAGCAGTTCATGTTCTGTAGATGATATACTCAGGCATGTGGGTTTTTTAAGTGTAATGTTTGCGTCTGTGTGTTCATATGGGATATTAGTCTATAATTTACTTTTAATATTTTTGTCTGGTTCTGGTATTAGATACCCTAGGTCACCTTGAGTCAGAATTGATTCAATAGCAATGTGTTTGGTTTTTTTCAGTTTTATAAAATAAGATAGGAAATGTTCTCTTCTGTTTGTGTAGAACCGGCATTATTTTTTTTCTTTAATGTGTGGTAGAATTCACCAGTGAAATCATCTGGTCTTGGAGTTTTCTTGACTGCAGAGGCTTAATTTTTTTGTGTGCAGGCCTTATGAAATTTTAAAATGTGAGTAAAATAACTGAATAAGGACAGAATTTATTTTTTCGCTTTTATAGTAAAGGAGACCAGTCAGATTGTAAAGCCTTTAATTAATGCTGATGTTTGGGTGCATATTTCTTGTACCTTATCTCCTACCAGAGTGTACTTAAATAGCATCTGTTTTTCGTCTAGTTTGTAAAAGTTGTAGCGCTTCGTGTCTGAAGACTGTACTGTTCTACACTCTTTATATCTATCGATCTATTGCTGACGTAGTCAGTGTGGGGTTTTTTGTTTTTTGTCTCCTATTTTCCTAAAGTAAAAGGTGGACGCATTTGACAGATACCTTTTGAATATCCAAAAAATGTGATGTAAAAACCCCATTTAAAAAAGAACTTTAAATATTTTTTCGTCTATTCCCCTGCCCCTCCAGACTAGTGTAGGTAGGTAGCTTGTGTGCTTGATTTTTGGATTACAGAGAGAAAGTATTGTGCAGTGTTTCACAACTGCTCTACCAAGCTTTGTGACCATGAATTACTCTGAGCCTCACCCCCAAAATGCATAAATCACAGATTTGTTGTGAGGATTAAATAAGTCAATCCATGTGAAGGGCTTAGCATGTGTATGGCCCATAGTAAGTGTTCAAGAACTATTTAATAATTGTCTCTGGAAAAATAGAGTCAGAATTTTGAAGAGAAAAACCTGTCCCAGACAAGGCTTATACATGTGCAATTGTTTTGTGTCTGTAACTGGAGGAGCCAGCCTGCCTAAAACCTTGGAAGACTAAAGTGAAAGCCTGGGTATCTTATAGTTTGGGTCAGATTTTGCATGTTTCAAGTACTCTCTGACACTACCAGTAGTTTACCTGACCTTATTACATTGTGATGTTTGAAAGACACAGCTTATAGGTGTTTATTTACATTGTCCTGTGCTTTCACAGTCTTTTAAAAAAGATGAATTACTGTGCAATTTTGTTTTCAACCCCCAGTTCAATTCAGATTTATTAGGTGTCGATTATGTGCCTAGCAATTAGGGTTCAGATCAGATTGATGAATGATTTTTGAAGTGTAAATTTCCATAAGTAAGTTATACCTAGAGATTAGAAAAGAACATGTCATATTTCAGTCTTACTTGTCTGGGTAGCTTTTGGGTTATATTATTTGTTCGAGGTCTGCTTGAAATTCTCTTGAAAATAGATTGTGGAAGGCTAGGCATGCAGATCAGCAGGAACCTTTGAAAGATTTTACATTCTCTCCCTCTCCCTGCTTCTTTCCCAGGAGGTGTTAAAGGAAAAAGCCTGCATCTTGATTGTTATTCCATCCCAGGTGTCAGATGAAAATTACTCATGAGGTTCATGCTTCAGACAAAATCACTTCATATAATTCACAGCTAAAGCAGGCATCCATTGGTCTGCATTTTGAACTATTTTCTGCAGTGTTTGACCCAAGTGGCAGTCTGAAGCCATTTTTGTCCTGGGTTGAGAAACAGTTTTCCTATTAACATTCACAGTGGCTTTCTTGAACTCTAGAGGGGCGAAAGATATTTAAATTTCAGTAGGATAGCAGAGCCTTCTCATCTTTTCCTTTACTTTACATGTAATATTATAAATGTATTCTCTTCAAAAGCAGTGTGAATGGATTGGTTATACTTTTGCATTCTTATCAATTGCACCTCAAAGGACTTTCATCCCAAGTTGTCTGCGTGCTATGTGGAGGGTATACTGGACTGGGAACCGGCATCCCCTACCACTCTGCCCACATGAACTGGGTCTCCTCAGTTTCCTCATCTGTAAAATGAGGAAATTAGACTGGGTTGTCTTTCAGATCCTTTCTAGCTTAGCATCATATGATTCCATCTACTCTCATTCTTATTTTAAATAGATTGTTTAAAGGAGGAGTTTTTTTTTTCTCTCTCATGCTTCTAAAATTAGTTTAAAGTCTGACTTTGAAAACTTATGATAATATGACATAAATCAGAAAAAGCTCTGGGTACATTGAGAGGTGGTGTGCAGCTTGCTACTCGAGGACAGACTTGAAGTCTTGCTATTTAAAGTCTTATGTTTGTATTTTTCATTTTACTTGGTAGATAAGAGGTGCAGTCAGTGTGCTAACATCGGACACCATAGAGGATCTGTTTTGTGTGAAAAGGATTCTTAGGTTCATTTTAATAAGCACAGCATTATTAATAAGTAACATGGTAGGGTGTGTGTGCGAGAGAGAGGACGCACATGCATGAACAGGAGATCTTTTCTCAATTTTTCTACTGAGTTTTTAGTAACTTTCAACAAATTGTTCCTTCCTCTTGACCCCCACCTTTCTCCTGCCACCTATTAACCACTTCCTGAAGAGACAGAGATGATGCTTCTGATATTTCCAAAGCAATTTGAAAGATTGACTTGAAAGACATTCACCAGCTAAGGAGGAAATTTTTATTTTTGACTTTAAATTTGCTTTAGGGGTACGTAGAACCTGTTCTTTCAGTAAGAGCACAAAATTCACTCAAAATACCTGCCCTCAGTTGTCCCAAGGTTTTGCTAGGGTTCAGATTTCCAATTTTAAAATGGACTTCCTATAAATTAACATTGTAGAGAGAGTGCATGTATCGTTTACTTGAGAAAAGAAGTTCTGTGAGCTGTTCCTATCGATGTGTATAAAAATCTTAGAATATGTTTAGTTTAGGGTTTTCATCTAAGACGTAAGGAGTCATAAGGGTTGTGAGTACAGTATTAAGTATAGACGGAGGTTAGGGTGGAAGTTTTGTTTTGTTTTTTTGTGTCTGGGCTCTCTGACTTAATTTTTTTTTAAAGTGATATTAAAGTATGCTAATGTTCAGTAGCTTGAGCACTGAAGAGAGAACTATACATTTATCTATATCTGTCTGTCTATCAGAAGATGAAAAGGCAAAGCGAGAAGTTTCTGCTTGGACTGTAGAAGGTGATATTAACACGGATCCATGGGCAGGCTATCGATATACTGGTAAACTCAGGCCACATTATCCACTGGTGAGTAAATAAGGTAATAAGAATTTAATGTTCTTTTAAGCCAAGTTTTAGAATTCTCCGTTTCCTAAAAATGATGCTCTTAATTCCTATTCCAATAATGAACCATATAATCCAGGATTAAATTTGCAGAGGAACTTGCATTTTAACTCTTTAACTCTCGTAGTACATTATTTACAAGTTAGTAGGGATAATTAGCCATCATGGAAGAAGTAGAAAAAATTTTAGATGAAAGGATTAAAACTGCCTTTACTCTTAAAGAATGGGGTGGAGCAGAATAGATAATTTTCTGGCTGACACAGTTTTAGTGTATATGCAATCTTAAATCTTTACTGATGTTCGCCACTTGTTCCCTTACACATCCTGAGAAAGGGGGTGGTGTTAGCACCAGGAAAGTAAAGCTTAATCTTAATGAAGGAGATCTTTGTTATGATATTTAATAAACCATTTTAAACTTTTTTTTTCATTTAAAACTTTTGAATGAACTTTTTCCTTTAGTGTTTTCTTCTCCCAGTTTTCTTTGTTCACAGATTTTAATAATGAAAGTTACTTCCATTGTCAGTAAGTTTTAACTAATCTCCTTCATGTTTTTAGATGCCAACAAGGCCAGTGCCAAGTTATATTCAAAGACCAGATTATGCTGATCATCCTTTAGGTAAGTTCTGCTGTACTGATTCTTCATTTTTCAATTTGTGAGCTTAATGACTACTGCAAACGGAAAGAGTGCTTTTCTTGTAGAACTTTTTCAGTGGTGGACTTCTTATAAACGTAAACATTTTGTTTTAAGTCACACTAGAGCATTTGAGAGAATTAAAGATTCTTTCCCCATCTACCGTATTTCAAAAACATTGCTTACATAGCTGTTAAGGGCTGCATTCAAAATAATAACTGTATTTTGTATTGCTATATAAAATTCTAGATGAAAAAATGTTTTGATTTTAATACATTCTTTTACCTTACTTAAATATTGTCTATTTAGATAAAGAAGCCCTGGCGGCACAGTGGTTAAGAGCTCAGGCTGCTAAACAAAAGGACAGCAGTTCGAATCCACCAGCTGCTCTTTAGAAATGTTATGGGACAGTTCTGCTCTGTCCTCTAGGGTTGCTATGAGTTGGAATCAACTCGACAGTAGTGGGTTTGGTTTTTTTGTTGTTGTTGATATTTAGATAAAAGCAGATTTTGAACGCCTTTATGAATGCCTAACTAAAGACTTTGGGCCGTAGCAGTAATAGAAATGATAGTAATGGTGGTGGTAGTAGTAATGATGATGACGATAGTAATAATGATGATATTATAGTAATTGGTATTTATTTATGCTTAGCTGTGTGTCAGACACTGTTCTAAATTCTTTACATGTGTTTTCCATTTAGTGCTTTCAATACTCCTGAGGTATCTTCTGTTGTCCTCCCCATTTTATAGGTAATGATAGTAGCGACCCAGAAAAGATAGGTAATTCGTAACACAGGCTAGTGGAGCAGTCTCTGACCTAGGGTCTGTACACATAACTTAAGTTGAACTGTGTGAAATTCCTGATATTGCATGTCAAAAATGGATGAATATCTGCAGTTTCATGTGGCTCAGTTGACTAAGCTAATCTATCTTTGCTTTGTTTTCTGGGAAGTGGGAAACCACTTTTATGGATTTATTTTGAAAATTTAGTTAAACCTCACTGTTTCAGATAAATTGAATGAAAAGACAGTGTAAGTGATAGAATACTGTTGAAGACGTATAATTTCATTACTGCTATTTAATATTCTTAAATATGGTATTAAACAGTATTTGAAAAAATATCCATAGATAAGGTAAATTCAAATAGACTGAAATAGTATGCAGTGAAAATTACTACTCCTCAGAACTTTCTAGAGAAGTTCAATGCATATACACACATCAGGTCCCCATTCCCCCATCATGTTACACAAAAGGAAAGAACTATGCAACTTTTCATCTTGCTGTATTCTCTGAACATTATCTTAGAAATAATTCCATATAAGCCCGTAATAAGCTGTCTCTTTTTAATGACTTCATAGTATTCCACTGGGTGGCTGTATCAACATTGATTAAATCAGGCTCCACTCAATTGATGATTTATTTATTTCCAGTTTTTTTCCCCTCCTTCTTGCTTTCTTTTTTGCTTCTACCAGCTTGGCTACAATAACTATTCTTGTCTTTACATCTTTGTACACATGTCAGAGTATATCTATAGGTTAATTTCCCAAAGTAAAATAGCTAGACCAAGGAAATTAGGCATTTTTGATTTTCAGAGATACTATAAATTTCAGAGATTTTACCAGTTGATACTCCCAATAAAGTATATAGGAGTCTCTTTTCTTCTCTATCTTCCCCAACATAGTGTGTTATCTAGCTTCGTGATCTTTGCTAATCTGAAAGATGAAAATAGAATTTTGTTATTATTTTAATTTTCACTTTTTGTTACAAGTAAGATTGAGTGTCTTTTCATATGTTAAAAGTCATTTGTATATTCTTTTCTTTCAAACTGTCTATTCATATCCTTAGCCTTTATTATTTCTGTTTGGTTACTAGTTTTTCCTTATTGATTTATAAATGCTCTTTGTATATTAAGGGAAATAGTTTTTTGATGTATGTGCTATAAATGTTTTTCCCAGTTGACCATTTACATTTTCTTTGGTTACAGCATAATATTCATGACAAACTTTTTTTTTTTTAAATTAATTTTATTAAATATTTTATTGTTTTTGGGGAAAATTTATATATCAAATTAGGTTCTCATTTAACAATTTCTATACATACTATTCAGTGACATTGTTTACACTTTTCAGTATGTGTCAGCAGTCTCATTATTTCCATTCTGGTTTTCTGTTTCCATTAATCTAGTTTCCTTATGCCCCCTTACCTTCCCATTTTGGTCTAGGTTAAATGTTGACCATTAGGTCTTATTTAGATGATTGTTTAGAGGAACACAGTACTCATGGGTGATATTATTTAATGAGCCACGCTGTCTTTTGATTGATAGGTGACCATCTAGAGTGGTTTGAGCTCCAAGTTTAAAGGGTATCCCAGGGCGATAGTTTTGGGAGTCCCTTTAGTCTCTACCGGTCCAGTTAGTCTGGCCTTTTTTAGGAATTTAAGTTTCATTCTACATTTTTCTTCTGTTCTATCCAGAACCATCAATTGTGTCCCTGGTCGGGACAATTATTAGTGGTAGCCAGACACCATCTAGTTCTTCTGGTCTCAAGGTAGGTGAGACCATGGTTGGTGTAGACTATTAATCCTGTAGACTAGTTTCTTCTGTGAGTCTTTGGTTTCCTTCTTTCTCTTTTGTTCCAGACACATAGAGACCAATAGTTGTATCTTAAATGGCCACTCTCAAACTTTTAAGGCCCCAAACGCTACTAACCAAACTAGGATGTAGAACATTATCTTTATAAGGTACGTTATGCCAGTTGACCAAGTTCCTCCCCACCCCCCCAACCCCACCCCCCAGACTACGGTACTAATCCCTCAAACCCAATACCCCAGTCCCATGAGGTATTTGGATACGTCTAGGAAGTATCCATTGCTAGGCCCCCTATGTGCTTTATTTTCTATATGAATATACATGTAGCACACAAAAACATGAATATACATTTGTCTACAGAAACACCTATACATGGTGCACCTATATGTTCATATATGTTTATACATATATAAGCATACATATCTACCTATGTAACCACGCACATATTTTTTGGTTGTTATTAATGTTGTTGCAAAATTCTGTATGTTGTGGCTTTTAACAAAATCGTCACTTATTCTTATGTACTTCTTAGTGTCCTCTTTTATGTTGGTCAAGTTGTGCTGCTTCGCCCTTATTCAGTATCACCAAACTAACGAGCGTCTGCTATCTAGAAAGTGATTTCTCTTCCCTCTCCCTCTCATCCCAGGTAACCATCAAAGAATGTTGCTTTCTGTATGTATACCTATTTTTGTCTTTTTATAATAGTGAGATCCTACACCATTTGTCTTTTTGTGATTGACTTATTTCACTCAGCATAATGTCCTTCATATTCATCCACATTGTATTTTGAGAACTCATTATTCTTTATGGCTACGTAGTATTCCATTGTGTGTATGTGCCAGTTTCTTTATCCATTCATCTGCTGATGGGCAGTTAGATTACTTCCATCTTTTTGCTATTGTGAATAATGCAGCAGTCAACATAGGTGTGCATATGTCATGACAAACTTTTAACATTCCTATATTGTAAAATATATCAGGGTTTTTTTTTAAGGTGTGCATGGTTTTATGACATAGACTTTTTTGCTTGAAGCTTATGCAAATATATTCCCATGTTTTCTTCCAGTATTTTTATGGTTTCACTCTTTTTGTGTGTGGGGTAAAATTTTATGGCCCAGTCTGAAACTTACTTGGTATTAAGAATTAAATAAGGGGGCAGGGCCAAGATGCCAGAATAGTCAGGTGCTTCCAGTGGTCCCTCTAACAACAAAGACCAGAAAAAACAAGTGAATCAATTATATATGACAGTCTAGGAGCCCTGAACATCAAAGGCAAAGTTGAGGAATCAGACTGAGTGGTGGGAGGGGGGAGAGACGGTTTGGAAGCAGCGAGGAGTTGCCAGACATGACCCCGTGGGAGCTGGAGCCCTTCAGGCCAGATGAGCTCGTGGTGTGCGGTGAGGCAAGCGGCGGCGCTCAGGAGGCGTTTTCCACATCGAGAGAGACCCAGCAGCAGAAAGTCTACTCGGGCATCCAGAACCAGTCAGAAGCAGCCCTCGATCGGCAAAAGATAAGTACTTGCATCTGGCCTACCATGAAGATCAAAAACACCTGCCTTAGGGAAAAACCTCTGTCCCATTTATCTCCCCATTCCCTGCTCTGCACTGGGTCCAGGACGGCTTCAGAGATTGCCGAGTCCCCTGGCTCGGAAGTGGAACCCATCAAGTGCCTGAGTCATTCTCCCAGCCTTGGAGAGGGAACAAGTTAAGAAACAGGAAAAAGTAATCTGCCGGCTCCCCTAAGCCAGGAAATCAGGGTAGGCACATCTCCTTTGCCTAGGCACAGGCATAAGGGATCCATGAACATAGAGTGCCATTCCCCCTGCAGAGATTTATGTGGGCCCATTTCAACAGCGTAGGCCCTCATTACCACAGTACAACAGGGTATATACCTGAAGTCTACCTTCAACTGTTTCAGCTGTGAAGTGGCAGGTTCGTGACATTTGACACTGCTCTGCCCATTAAGCAGGGTCTTCACCTACCTGCGTCAGGGGCCTGAGGACTGGTGGCTCCACCCACACCACCTAGCCACCTGCCATAGGACCCCATGAATAAGAGGTGCCCCCCAGTCCTTACAGCTAACATAGTCCAGTTGCAAAACCCACACACCTACGCGCTCTAGGGAACAGGGACACGCTTCCCTCACGGCACTCGAGGGTGGCCATTGGCCCCCTGCCTTGCTCAGTGTGTGACCCCCTACTGCAGCCAGATGCCTGAGCCTGCATGACACAATTGATGGCTGACTACCTGGTACCTGAGCTGAATCCATACAGGAGGAGTGGGCAGACTCCTGGGCTCACATACTTAGTGGCAGGTGTGGCCACCTGTTGGCAGGACATTGGAGCTTCACAGGCACCAGTGATCAGGCTAGCTCACACAAGCAGCCTATTTGGGCACATCAAAACAAAATAAAACAAGAAGCTAGGACACAGTAAGGAAACATTAAATAAATAAATATAATAACTCATTGATGGCTCAGAGACAACAGTCAATATCAAATCACATAAAGAGGCACACCACAATGGCTTCAGCAAGCTCCCAGAATAAACAATCAAGAAATTTTCTGGATGAAGAGAATTTCTTGGAATTACCGGAGGCAGAATACAAAAGATTAATATACAGAACTCTTCAAGAGATCAGGAAGGAGAAGAGGCAAAACTCAGACTTAGCAATAGAGGAACTTAAGATTAGAGAAAACCTAATGACAAATTTAACAGGCTGCAAGAATCCATAGAGAGATAGCAATCAGAAATCCAGAATATTAACAATAAGATTGCAGAGTTAGACAACTCAGTAGAAAGTCATCGGAGGAGAATTGAGGCAATGGAAGTAACAGTTAGTGAGATTGAAGATAAAGCACTTGACATCAACTTATTGGGGAAAAATCAGATAAAGGGACTTAAAAAAATGAAGAAACCCTAAGAATTATGTGAGACTCTGTCAAGAAGAATAACCTATGAGTGATTTGAATACCAGAACGGGGGGATAACAGAAATTACAGAGAGAATCGTTCAAGATTTGTTGGCAGAAAACTTCCTTGATATCATGAAAGATGAGAAGATACCCAAGATGCTCATCGAACCCCACGTAAGGTAGATCCCAAAAGAAAGTCACTAAGACATATTATAATCAAACTTGCCAAAACCAAAGATAGAGAATTTTAAGAGTGGCTAGAGATGAATGAAAAGTTGTCTACAAAGGAGAGTCGGTAAGACTAAGCTTGGACTACTCAGCCGAAACCATGCAGGCAAGAAGGCAATGGGATGACGTATATAAAGCCTTGAAGGAAAAAAATTGCCAGCCAAGAATTCTATATCCAGTAAAACTGTCTGTCAAATATGATGGTGAAATTATAGCATTTCTGGATGAACAGAAGTTTAGGGAATTTGCAAAAACCAAACAAAATTACAAGAAATCATAAAGGGAGTCCTCCGGTTAGAAAATCAATAACGTCAGATAACCACCTAAGACTAGAACACAGAACAGAGCAACTGGATATCAACGCAGATAGGGAAGTCACAAAAATAAAGCAAAGCTAAAATACTAAAAATAGGGAAACAGAGACGTCAATAAGTGAAAGATGACAACATTAAAACTAAAAAGAGGGACTAAAAAATGTAGACACAAATCTTTCATATGGAGAGGAGGTCAAGGCAATATAAAGAAATAACAGACTGGTTTAAACTTAGAAAAATAGGGGTAAATATTAAGGTAACCACAAAGGAAACTGACAATCCTACAAGTCAAAATAAAAAAAAATATAAAAACTCAGCAAATACAAAATCAACAATGAAAAACATGAAAATAAAATACATGGAGAAAAACAGCTCAGCACAAAGTTAAGTGGAACAAAGAAACAGTCAACAATACACTAAAAAAGACATCAAAATGACAGCACTAAACTCATACCTATCAATAATTACACTGAATGTAAATGGACTAAATGCACCAATAAAGAGAGAGTGGCAGAATGGATAGGGAAACACCATCTGTCTGTATGCTGCCTACAAGAGACACATCTTAGACTTAAAGACACAAACAAACTAAAACTCAAAGGATGGAAAAAATAAGCAAACAACACTCAAAAAAGAGCAGGACTGGTAGTATTAATCTCTGACAAAATAGACTTTAAAGCAAAATCCACCACAAAGGATAAGGAAGGACGCTATACAGTAAGTAAAGGGTCAATACACCAGTAGGGCATAACTATAATAAATATTTACCCACCCAACAACAGGGTTCCAAAGTATATAAAACAAACTCTGACAGCATTGAAAAGAGAGATAGACAGTTCCACAATTATGGTAGGAGACTTCAACATACCACTTTCGATGAAGGACAGAACATCCAGAAAGAAGCTCAATAAAGACACAGAAGATCTAAATGCAACAATCAACCTACTTAATCTCGTGGACATATACCGAACACTCCACTCAGCAGCAACCAAGTGTACTTTTTCTAACGCATATGGAAAAATAAATAAAGGGCATCCAGATTGGTAGAGAAGAAGTAAAGGTATATCTATTTCCAGATGGTATGATCTTACACATAGAAAACCTCAAAGAATCCACAAGAAAACTACTGGAGCTAATAGAAGATTTCAGCAAAGTATCAGGATACAAGATAAACATACAAAAATCAGTTGGATTCCTTTATACCAACAGAGAATTTTAAAGAGGAAGTCACCAAATCAATACCATTTGCAGTAGTCCCCAAGAAGATAAAATACTTAGGAGTAAATCTAACCAGAGATGTAAAAGACCTATGCAATGAAAACTACAAGGCACTACTTACTGCAAGAAACCAAAAGAGACTTGCATAAGTGGAAAAACATACCTTGCTCACGGGTAGGAAAACTCAACAATGTGAGGCCCCGGATAAGTAAAGCATTACTGAAGAAAAGGAACAAAGTGGGAGGCCTCACGCTACCTGATTTTAGAACGTATTATATCGCCATGGTAGTCAAAACAGCCTGGTACTGGTACAATAACAGATACATAGACTAACGGAACAGAATTCAGAATCCAGACATAAATTCATCCACCTATGAACAGCTGATATTTGACAAAGACCGAAAGTCTGTTAACTGGGGAAAAGACAGTCTCTTTAACAAATGGTGCTGGCATAACTGGATATCTGTCTGCAAAAAAATGGAACAAGACCCATACCTCACACCATGCACAAATACTAACTCAAAGTGGATCAAAGACCTAAATATGTAATCGAAAATAAAGATCATGGAAGAAAAAGTAGGGACAACGCTAAGAGCCCTAATACATGGCATAAACAGAATACAAACCATAAGTAACAGTGCACAAACACCAGAAGACAAACTAGATAACTGGGAGCTCCTAAAAATCACACACTTATGCTCTTCAAAAGACTTCACCAAAAGAGTAAAAAGACAACCTACAGACGGGGAAAAAAATTTTGTCTGTGACAAATCCGATCAGTGTCTAATCTCTAAAATCTTCAAGATACTGCAAAAACTCAACAACAAAAAGACAAATAACCCAATTAGAAAATTTGCAAAGGATATGAACAGGCACTTCGCTAAAGAAGACATTCAGGAGGCTGACAGACAGAGGAAGAAATGCTCACAATCATTAGCCATTAGAGATTTGCAAATCAGAACTACAGTGAGATACCATCTCACTCCAGCAAGGCTAGCGTTAATCCAAAAAACACAAAATAATAAATGTTGGAGAGACCGGAACACTTATACAGTGTTGGTGGGAATGTAAAATGGTACAACCACTTTGGAAATTGATTTGGCACTTCCTTAAAAAGTTAGAAGTGTCATACGAAGCAGTCCTGCTCCTTGGAGTATATTCTAAAGAGGTAAGAGCCTTCACACGAATAGATGTATGCACACCAATGTTCATTGCAGGACTGTTCATGATAGCAAAAAGATGGAACAATCTAGGTGCCCATCAACAGACGAGTGGATAAACAAATTATGGTATATCCACACAATGGAATACTATGCAATGATAAAAATGATGAATCCTTGAAACGTAACATGGAGGAATCTGGAAGGCATTATGCTGAGTGAATTAGTGAGTCACAAAAGGGAAAATATTGTATAAGATGGCTATTATAAGAACTCAAAAGTTTAAACACAGAAGAAAACATTCTTTGATGGTTATGAGGGTGGGGAGGGAGGGAGAGGGTTATTCACTAACTAGATAGTAGACAAGAATTAGGCGAAGGGAAGGACAGCGCACACTACAGGGGAAGCCAGCACAACTGGACTAAATCAAAGCTAAGAAGTTTCCTGAATACAATCAAACACTTCGATGGACAGAGTAGCATGCGTGGGGGTCTGGGGACCATGTTTCCAGGGTACATCTAGGTCAGTTGGCATTACAAAGTTTATTAAGAAAATGTTCTGCATCCTACATTGGTGAGTGGTGTCTGGGGTCTTAAAATCTAGCGAGTGGCGATCTAAGATGTATTAATTGGTCCCAAACCACCTGTAGTAAAGTAGAATTAAGAATACCAAAGTCACAAGGAAACTGTTAGCCTAAGAGACAGAAAGGGCCACATAAACTGGAGACTGCATTAGCCTGAGACCAGAAGAACTGGATGGTGCCCAGCTACCACCAATGACTACCCTGACAGAACACAACAGAGTCCCTGATGTAGCGGGGGAAGAGTGGGGTGCAGAACTCAAATTCTAGTGAAAAGACCAGACTTAATGGTCTGAGACTGGAGGAACCCCAGAAAGCATGGTCCCTGGAATCTTTGTCAACTCAGCACTAAAACCATTCCCGAGGTCAACTCTTCAGACAACTACTAGACTGGACTATGGGGCATAAAATGATACTGGTGAAGAGTGTGCTTCTTAGCTGAAGTAAATACATGAGACTAAATGGGCAGCTCCTGTCTGGGTGTGAGATGAGAAGGCAAGAGAGGGTCAGGAGCTGGTTGAATGGACACGGGAAATCAGGGGTGGAAAGGAGGAGTGTGCTGTCATAGTATAGGGAGAGCTATTAGGGTCACATAACAATATATGTGTAAAATTTTTGTATGAGAAACTAGCTTGAATTGTAAACTTTCACTTAAAGTACAATAAAATAATATAAAAAAAGAAATAAGGATGTAACTTTATTTTTTTCCTTAGAAGAACACTTTCACATTACCAGTTACATATACATATATAAAAAATTAGTCTTTTCCTTTCTGATTTGAAATGTAACCTATATCACTATATTAAATTCTCACATTCTCTGGGTCTATTTTTGGATTCTGTTCTGTTTCATTAGCTCATTTATCTAATTATACACCATTGCCAAACTCTTAATTACTATAGCTATATAATGTTTTAATGTTTGGTAGGCTTTTTGCCCCAACTTTCCTCTTTTTTGGAATTTTGCTGGCTATTCTTGCATGTTTGTTTTCCGTGTGAAATTTAGAGTCAGCCTGTCTGGTTCCTGAAAACATCCTTTTGGTGTTTTTTATTTGATAGTGTCTTAGTTATCTAGTCCTACTATAACAGAAATACCACATATGGGTGACTTTAACTAACAAATTTATTTTCTCACAGTTTAGGAGGCTAGAAATCCGAATTCAGGGCGCCGACTCTAGGGGGATGCTCTGTCTGCTCTGGAGGAAGGTCCTTGTTTTTGTTTGAGCTTCTATGCCTGGAAAATCTTCGTGTGGCTTGACATCTCTCTTCCTGCATTTCTGCTTGCTTTTCTGTTTCTAATCAGCTTGGTTTATATCTCTTTTATATCTCAAAAGAGATTGTCTGAAGATACACTCTACACTACTACAACTCACTCAATTGATATACCACAGTTTACAAAATTATCATCTGCATCATAGTGAAGTGAGTAGTGTCTGGGGTCTTAAAAACTTGAGAGCAGCCATTTAAGACCCAACTGTTGGTCTCTACTTGTCAGGAGCAAAACAGTTAAGAAGGTAACCCAAAGCTCAGAGAAGAAACAAGTTTACTTGAGCCACAACCTCATCTACTCTGAGACTAGAAGAACTAGATGGTGCCTGGCTGCCACCACTGACCATTTTGACCAGGGTCACAATAGAATGGGAGAAAAATATGGAGCAGAGCTCAAATTTCTTTTTTTTTTTTATTGTTGTAGTTTAAGTGAATGTTTATATTTCAAGTTAGTCTCTCATACAAAAATCTATACATACATTGTTATGTAACCCTAATTGCTCTTCCTATACTGTGACAGCACACTCCTGCTTTCCACCCCTGATTTCCCATGTCCATTCAACCAGCTCCTAACCCTCTCTGCCTTCTCATCTCACCTCTGGACAGAAGCTGCCTGTTTAGTCTCAAGTATCTGCTTGAGCTAAGTAGCACAGACTTCACGAGTATTATTTTATGTCCCACAGTACACTCCAATCTTTGTCTGAGAGTTGGCCTCGGGTGTTGTTTTAGTTTTGGGTTGACAGAGAGTCCAGGGGCCATGCTTTCTGGGGTTCCTCCAGTCTTAGACCAGTTAAGTCCGGTCTTTTTACTACAATTTGAGTTATGCACCCCACCTTTCTCCCACTCCATCAAGGACTCTGTTGTGTTCCCTGTCCGGGTGGTCTGAAGTTTTCTTATTAAAAAAAAAAAAAGCCACGCAGACTGGAACAGTAGAGAACAGAGGACTCCCTTGCCCTGAAACACTCTTTAAACCTAAAACTGAGCCTATCCCCGGAGATAACCTTTTAGCAGAATAGCAGAGTGGCACACAAAAAGAAGGGTGATAAGATTGGTGTTCTATTTAAAAACCATTAGTATGAGACCAAAAGGTCAACAGTTACCCAAAAGCAAAGATAAGAAGATAAGGGGCAGGGAGACTAGAGTGCTGGAAAGGGATCAAACAGAACGCAGTTAAAGAGGATGTTGACATATTGTGATAAACATAACTAATGTCACTGAAAAATTTGTGTGGAAATTATCAAATGGGAACCTGACTTGCTGTGTAAACTTTCACCAAAAACTCAATAAAATCTTAATAATAAAAAAAAAAAAGATACATCCCAGACTAATCCTGCCTCATGAACATAACAAAGACAGCCCATTCCCGAATGAGATTATAACCACAGGCATAGAGGTTAGGATTTCCAACATGTAGTTTTGGGGGACACAATTCAATTCATGATAGATTGTATTAAATTTGTAGACTAGTTTTGAAAGAATTGACACCTTTACAGTATTGAATCTTTCTATCCAAGAACAGGGTTTTACTATTTTATTTCAGTCTCCTTGTATATGGGAAAATTATTGATTTTCAAATATTTACTTTATAATCTGCCCAAATTCCTGAATTCTTCTAATAATTTTCCAGGTGATTCTCTTATTCTAGGGATATATAATCATATCTGAAATTGGTATTTTGTCCTTTTCCTTCCAATTTTATATACCGTATTTCTTTTTCTTGTTTAGTTGCATCTGCTAGTACTTCCAGACCAGTGTTAAATAATAGTGCTGGTAGTGGGCATCTCATGTTAAAGGGGCAGCTGCCCATGCTATCAGAATTACTTTTCTTTTGAGATGATAACTTATTTTTTTTCTGTCTTTACTCTATGACTGTGGTGAATTATAGTATTAGATTTGTTAATGTTGAGCTATCCTTGCCTTTGTGGTGTAAATCTCACTTCAGTCATGGTGGTTTTTTATACCTTTTTTAGATTTCTGTTTAGTGAGATATTATTTAGGAGTTTTGTATTATTTATAAATGAGATTAGTAGATGATTTATTATATTATTTTTGTCAGATTTTAGAATAATTGTGCTGGCTTTATTATTTTTAAATGTAACTTGAATTAGGCTAATTAATTTTATCGGTAAAGCTTGTTCTTAGGTGGCAGTATTTTTCAAACTTTTTGGCTATCACCGACTGTAAGAAATTTACTTAATGTCATGATCTGTGTAAATGTATATGTGTGTATATGTAAATAAATATAACAAGTATTTCATGACAACACTTAACCCTACTATTAGTGATATACTCTAATATTTTATATTCATTTATCTACTTTTCAAAAATGTTAGTCATAGTCCCACTAATGTCACAAAGTGCAATTTGTAGAACACTGACTTAGGTTTCTTTCAGAAAATAAATATGAGTGTAATTGATTCATAAGTTGTTGCTATATTGTTGTTCCATACGATAATTATGAAAGCACTTTGTAAATTGTATGCTGCTATTCAAGTGGGAATCATTTACCGAGCACATTACCTGGCATATTATAAGTACTATACCGTGGTGTCGTAGTGGTTAAGTGCTATGGCTCCTAACCAAATGGTTGGCAGTTCGAATCCACCAGGTGCTTCTTGGAAACTCTGTGGGACAGCTCTAGTCTGTGCTATAGCGTCGCTGTGAGTTGGAATTGACTTGATGTCAACGGGTTTTTTTTTTTTTTTTTTTTTATATAAATAGTAACTGATTTCTACTAGATCTAAATATTTTGTTCTGTAGGAATCTTCCTTCAGTGTGCTTGTTAAAAGTTTCCTTCTCATGTTGAAAACATTAAGGGAAAAAAAACTAACCTGTACCCTCCCAAATTATGAAGTACTTGAAATAGTGAGACTTGACTATTAGTGTATCAGGCAAATAATTATACTAATAAATACCACATCTTTTCTGTTCGTTTTGGTTTTACTTAACTGATTTTCTATTTCAGGAATGTCTGAATCTGAACAGGCTCTTAAAGGTACTTCTCAAATTAAATTACTCTCATCTGAAGATATAGAAGGGATGCGACTTGTATGTAGGGTAAGAGTTATTTTTTTCCCATGGGATGTAGGACATGCTAAAGCAGTCATTAGACAGGAATAATGATTAGCTGATTTATAAAGATATCAGATGTTATATTGTAAGAGTATGACTAGTCATAATTATTTTTCATTAAATTATTAGTATTTAATTTTATGCAGCAGTTGAATTAAATAGTAGGCTTATTCTTTAAAATTAATATGGCAGGTAATCTATGGTTAGTTGACAGTATATATACATATATATGTGTATGTATACACATACTTTTTATCCTTTTTTTTTTTAAAGAACCAGGTTTTTATGATACTTTGTCATTTTATTTTCACAAGTCATCATAACATAGAATAAAGTTTAAGACTTGTATAGGGTTTGGTCAAAGGTCTTGTGAAATACCTATGAAGTAAGTAGTCATGGCTGATATTTATCAGCTAAAATAACATTTTTCTTTTTCTAAGGAAAAATAATTGTTACGTTGAATGTTGTTCGTTTAGAAATGATCCTTAAGGTTTTCATGCAGTAATTTAGATGTGATTTGATACTAATTTTCTTTGCTAATCTTGAAGACTATATTATCACTTATTTGCTGTGATTATCTGAGGGAATTCATTTATCTATCCTTTTATTTCCCTCCTCTCTCATAGAAATGTGAGAGGACTCAACCACCTACAGTTAACCTTTGTTTAGATTGCGTAGGGTATATATTTTCACATAGAAATCAGTCAAACTTACTTATTAAGCTATCTGCTAGTTAGCCCAATTATTTAGATAGACAGACAGACAGACAGATAGATAGGCATTACAAATACAAATGGTTTTAAAACAAAAATTCAGGGTTGTATTATTCAAGGGCAGATTCATTTTACCCATTTTCTGCAAAGTCTAAGTACAAAAGGAACAGATTTCTGTTTTATTTCTTAATATATTAAGTGTCCTTCTTTTACAGCTCGCTAGAGAAGTTTTGGATATTGCCTCTGGGATGATTAAAGCAGGTGTAACTACTGAAGAAATAGATCATGCTGTACACTTAGTAAGAGAACTTTACTTTCATACTTTGAAAGAATTTTTCACAGTATTAGATATTTTCAATTCTAAGAAATAAAGTAGAATTAAATTCTGGAAGTCTAAAGTAACTTGGCTCAGCAAATTTTTATTTTGTTTCAAATATGGAAAACATTCAAGTCGTCATTCTCAACTCTAAGTATCTGTTATTGAACACTGAGGTGAGGATGAAATGTCTTATTTCTAAAACCTCAAATTTCATAAGCATTTTAGTTTAGCTTTTATAAAATGATTAATTTTACCAATGTTTTATATAAACCACACCATGGTCTCTTTGTACATAAAATATTGTGAAATAAAAAAATACAACTTACGAAGCCAAATTTGTAGAAAAAGATTCCTTGCCATATCCATAATAAACCAGGCAAAACACAGACTAGGTATGTAGTAAATGTAATATAGGGATATGTTTATAAAGATTGCCTATCCATCAGAGAGAGACCTTAAGACTAGTAGGTAAGTAGACACATTATATGAATAGAGTGTTCACAAAAAAAAGCGATATAACTAGTTAATCAAACACATGGAAAAATGATCAAAACTGCTCTGGTAAACAAATGCAAAAATACCTACTAAATTACTATGTATTTTAAAGATGTTTATCTACATGCTTAAGTGGATATGATGAAACTGGTGCTCTCATATAGTGATGGTGTTATAAATGGGAACAACCCTTTTGAAAGGAAATTTGACAATATGCCTTGAACTATAAAAATGTTTATAATCGCAACCAGTGTCACGAAGCAGTATGTGTATTAGTGAGAAGCTAATTTGCTCTGTAACCCTTCATCTAAAGTATAATAAAAAAATGTTTATAATCTTTCATTTGGGATGCCTGTTTTGGCAAATCGTTCCATGTTATAATTATGAAATATATTGTATGCAATAATAGCATTTTGAATGCTTTCTATATGCCAAGTGCTGTTTTAAATGCTTCTTTTCAATTAACTCAATCTCCCAACAATGCCATGTGGTAGGTACTATTATCTCCATTTTGTAGATAAGGAAAATGAAGAAGTTAATTAACTTGCTCAAGGTGACATAACTTGTAAGTTATGGAGTTGGTGTTTTGAATCAAGACAATCTGATTCTGTGTGTCCTTTACCACTGTTGATACTACTGTGAAAGTATAGCCCTAAGTGAGGGAAAAACCACAGACACGGAGTTATTGGTTGTAATATTTTTTTGGCCCTGGTAGCATAGTGGTTAAGAGCTTTGTCTGAAAACCAAATGGTCGGCAGTTTCCACCAGCCACTCCTTGGAAACCCTATGAGTCAGTTCCACTGTGTCCTATAGGTCTCTATGAGTCAGAATCAACTCGATGACAATGAGTTAGGATTTTTTTTTTTTTTTAATTAATTGAAATTTCTAATAATGGTGGAATTGCCAGTAAAATTATGGTATTCCATAAACAGTATTATATGCAACCATTGAAAAAGTATTAGTTTGAAGGCTGTGGCATTACTGAAAGAGAAATTATGTATGCTGTGATTTGTTGTTCTCTGCCATCGAGTAGATTTTGACTCATAGTGACCCTGTAGGACAGACCCCTGTGCAGTCACTATCAGTTGGAGTCGACTCAATGGCAGTGGGTTTGGTTTTCGGTTTTAGGACAGACTTGAACTGCCCTATAGGGTTTCCTAGGCTGTAATCTTTACAGAAGCAGATTGCCACATCTTTCTCCCACAAAGTGGCTGGTAGGTTCCAACTGCTAACCTTTTGGTTAGCAGCCAAGTGCTTAATGGCTGTACCACCAGGGTCCTTATGCTGTGATCACCACTGTGTAGAAACACCCAATAAAATAAGACTTGTTACGGAAAGCCAGAATATTTTCGAACGGTTCCTTTGTTGTTCCACATGAAGGTAGTGATTAAAATGTCTCTGGAAGTATTTTACCATTTCTTAATTATACTAGCATTCATTTCTTGGCCAAAGGGACAAGATTTGTTTTTATATAAGAAATAATTACATTGAAAGAATTTGTTAATATTTACTTTAAATATAATTTCTTTTTCATAAATAATTCTAATTCTAAAGTAGAAGAATCTTCATATATAACATTAGTATGTATTTGTAATATGTAATATGTGAATTTACTTTTCCTTTGTAATTATCAATAAACTGGTTTGCGTATAATCTGGCTGGCACAAACCCTATTGTATACTGTTTATCATAATCACTATTATTTCTATAATAAAATATTTTAAAAGTTCTTCATAGGTGCATTTGTCCAACAAATTTTTTAAATTATTCAATTCAGTTTAAAAATCTGGTTCATGAGAGAATGTTGTAAGATTGCAAAGAAATCAATGTTTTCTTCTGCATATTCCAAATTATTTTTCTATATTTTCCTTTATTATAGGCATGCATTGCAAGAAATTGTTATCCTTCTCCCCTGAATTATTATAATTTCCCAAAGTCTTGTTGCACCTCAGTGAATGAAGTTATTTGCCATGGAATTCCAGATAGACGGCCCTTGCAAGAAGGTGATATTGTTAATGGTAAGAATATATAAATGTAACTTTTGCCATCATGAGCAAAGAAATAACAAGGTTTTGGGAGTCCGATAAAGTGATGTGTGTTTTCCTGATTTCCTTCCTGTGCTTAACTTCTGTGTGTTCATATTTAAAATCTAGTATCACTCAAAATTCTCCCAAAACTTTTTTAAAGTTTCTGTGCATATTGCTTTTAAGATACCACTAGTATGATCTGTTTCGTACAGTATACATTTTTTTTTAATGCACATTATCTCATATGTGATTGGTAAATTGATGAAAGTAGTCAGTGTATGTGGAAGTCATGTTAATTCAAGTGTAATTTTTCCCCCCAGTCTGCTAATGGTTTTGAAGAGATCAGGGCAGGTGTTCTTACAGTTAAAGAGATACCTTTAGTGATATATGAAGACTTTAAAAATAAAAGCTAAAAATCCTGCAAGCTGAAAATCCTAAAAGACTATAATGCTCAAGGCAGACATTTCCTTTAGCATAAGCAGTTCAGAAAGTGGCTTTATGGAGTGCTATGTTAAGCTCTCTTGGGAAGCTGCAAGTGTAGAGGAAGAAGCTGCAGGCTCCCCTAAATGATGTATATATGTAATTAATAATTTTATTTATTTTGTTCTGTTGAGAATATACATAGCAAAGCATACACCAATCCAACAGTTTCTCCATGTTCCATTTAGTGACATTGATTGCGTTCTTTGTGTTGTGTAACCATTCTCACCCTCCTTTTCTGAGTTGTTCCTCCCCAGTTAACATAAACTCACTGTCCCCCAGGGATTTTATCTAATCTTTCATGGCACTGTTGTCAATTTGATCCCATACAGATAGTTTTTAAAAAACCATAATACTCAAGGCAGACTTTTTTTTACTAATTAAGCTAAACTATTGTTTGGTTTTAAGAAGACTTCAGGGAATATTTTTGGTTTAGGGTTTCAAGATTATCTCAGGGCAATAGTTTCAGGGATTCATCCAGCCTTCATGGCATGTCTGGAGTCCATGAGAGTTTGAAATTCTATTCTGATTTTCCCACTTTTGGTCAGGATTCTTCTGTGGCATCTTTGATCAAACTGTTCAGTAATGGTAGCTAGGCACCATCCAGTTCTTTTGGTCTCATGGCAAAGGAGGCAGTTAATTGTTCATGGAGGCAATTAGCCACACATTCCATGTCTTCCTCCTATTCCTGACTCTCCTTCCTCTCTTGTTCCAGGCAAATAAAGACCAATTGTTGTGCCTTGGATGGCCACTTGCAAGCTTTTTCTTTTTTTTTTAAATTGTACTTTCGTTGAAGGTTTACAGAACAAATTAGTTTCTCATTAAACAATCAGTACACATATTGTTTTGTAACACTGCTTATCAACCCCACGACATGTCAACACTCTTTCTTCTAGACCTTGAGTTCCCAATCACCAGCTTTCCTGTCCTCTCCTGCCTTCTAGTCCTTGCCCCTGGGCTGGTGTGCCCCTTTAGTCTCGTTTTGTTTTATGGACCTGTCTAATCTTTGGCTGAAGGGTGAACCTGAGAAGTGACTTCATTACTGAGCTAAAAAGGTGTCTGGGGGCCATGTCAGGCCAGTTTGTTTGGTCTTTTTTTGTGAGTTAGAATTTTGATCTCCAGCTCTGTCTGGGACCCTCTATTGTGATCCCTGTCAGAGCAGTCAGTGGTGGTAGCCGGGCACCGTCTAATTGTTCTGGACTCAGTCTGGTAGAGGCTGTGGTACTTGTGGTGCATTAGTCCTTTGGACTAATCTTTCCCTTGTATCTTTGGTTTTTTCATTCCCCCTTGCTCCCCACGGGATGAGACCAGTGGAGTATCTTAGATGACCACTCAGAAGCGTTTAAGACCCTAGACACTACTCACCAAAGTAGAATGTAGAACATTTTCTTTATAAACTATGTTATGTCAGTTGATCTAGATATTCTCCAAGACTATGGTCCCTGCAGCCCTCAGCCCAGCAATTTGGTTCCTCAGGGAGTTTGGATGTGTCTGTGGAGCTTCCATGACATTGCCTTGGACAGATTGTGCTGGCTTCCCTGGTATTGTGTACTGTCTTACCCTTCACCAAAGTTACCACTTCCTTATTGTCTATTTAGTGTTTTTCTATCCTCACCCCTCCCCTCCGTCAAGCTTTTAAAACCCCAGGCTCGATGCATTGAACTAGGAGATAGAACAAAGACATTAAACATGTTATTAGGCCAGTTAACTGGGGTATCCCATGAAACCATGACCCTAAACCTCCAAACCAAGGAACCAAATTCCATGGGGTGTTTGGTTGTACATAAGCAGCCTCAGCAGCTACTTTTTTTTTGTAGTTGTAATTATATCTATCACACAACTTTGCCAATTCAACTTTTTACAGGTGTACAGCTTATTGATAGAAGTTGCTATAATTGGCCGTACCCTTACCCTACCCTCAAAACCTGATATTTCCGTCACTGTTAAATTCCCCTTTACCCCTCCATCCCACCCCTAGTAACCACGAATAAACTTTGTTCTCTCTACATTTCTCTTTTCCTGTCTTTTCATGTAAGTGAAGTCATACAATATTTGTCTTTTTGTGATTGACTTATTTCATTCAGCATAGTGTCTTCCAGCTCCATCCATAGTGTAGCATGTATCAAGAGTTTATTTCTCCTACTGGCTGAGTAGTATTCCGTTGTATGTATGTACTGCATTTCGTTTATTTATTCGTCTGTTGATGGGCATTTAGTTTCTACATTTTAGCTATTGTGACTAGTGCTGCAGTGAACATTGTGTACAAGTCTCTGTTCGAGTCTCTGCTTTCAAGTCGTTTGGGTATATACCTAGAAATACGATTGCTGAGTCATATGGTAGTTCTATTTCTAGTTTTGAGGAACAGCCACACTGTTTTCCACAATGGCTGTAGCATTTCCCATTCACACCTGCAATTAGTAAAGGTTCCAATTCCCCAAATCCTCACTAGCATTTGTTATTTTGTGATTTTTTTTTTTTTTAAATCTTATATTTTATTGTGAGCTTAAAAAAGAAAATCTGTATCTTGTCGTGGGAGCCCTGGTGGTGTAGTGGTTAAGAGCTCAGCTGCTAACCAAAAGGTTGGCAGTTCAAATCCACCAGCCGCTCCTTGGAAGCCCTATGGGGCAGTTCTACTCTGTCCTATAGGGTCCCTGTGGGTTGGAACCGACTCAACAGCACCTAACACACACGTCTTAACTGTGGTTTTGATTGTTTTTGCATTTCTCTAGCTAATGATACTGAGCATCTTTTCGTGTGTTTGGTGGCCATTTCAGTGCCCTCTTTGTTGAAATGTCTATTCAAGTCCTTTGCCCGTTTTATGATTGGGTTATCTTTTTGTTGTTGTCGAAGTTTTATATATATTTTGGTTATTAGATTCTCGTCGGCTTTATGGTTTCCGAAGGTATTTTCCCTGTCAGTAGCTTTTCTTTTCACTTTTTTTGTAAAGTCTTTTGCTGAACAAAAGTTTTTAATTTTTATGAGGTCCCATTTATTTTTTGCTGTTTGTGCTTGTGTTACTATATTATATTAAATAATCCATTGTTAAAAGCTAGGCGTGACAGCATTGCCTCTGCTTTTTCTTGTAAGAATTTTATGGTGTTAGCTTGCTAATGTATGTCCTTAACCCATTTTGAATTTATTTTTGTGTATGGTGTGAGGCATAGATCTGTTTATTTTTCTGCATGTGGAAATCCAGTTTTCTCAACACCATTATTGAAGACACTGTACTTTCCCCATCAAAAGACTTACCACCCTTGTCAAAAATCAGTTGAATGTAGTTTTGTGGGTGTATTTCTGGACTGTCAGTTTTATTCCATTGGTCTGTGTCTGTTGTTATACCAGTACCAGGCTGTTTCAATTACTGTAGCTGTATGTTGTTAGGTGCTGTAGAGTTGGTTCCCTAGTGAAGCTATCTGGTTTAGGACTTTTTTTGTTGGGAGATTTTTGATCACTGATTTGTTCTCTTCACTTGTTATGGGTCTTTTGAGACTTTCTGTTTCCTCTTGAGTAAGTTTGGGTAGGGTATGTGGTTCTGAGAGTTTTTCCACTTCATCTAGGTCATCCAGATTGTTGCTGTACAGATGTTCATAATCTGTCACATTCTTTGTGTTAGGTGTCGTCGAGTCGGTTCCAACTCAGAGCGACCCTGTGTACAACAGAGTGAAACACTGCCTGTTCCTGTGCCAGCCTCACAGTCCTTGCTATGTTTGAGCTCATTGTTGCAGCCCTGTGTCAGTCCATCTCGTAGAGGGTTTTTATGATTGAATTGGGTCCCCCAAAAATACGTATCAACTTGACTGGGTCATAGTTCCCAGTGTTGTGTGATTGTGCAACATTTTGTCACCTGATATGATTTTCCTATGTGTTTTAAATCTTGCCTCTATGATGTTAGTGGGGCAGGATTAGAGGCAGTTATGTTAATGAGGAAGGACTCAATCTATAAGAGTAGATTTTGTCTTAAGTCAGTCTTTTTTGCAATATAAAAGAGAGAGGTGAGCAGAGAGACGGGGACATCATACCACCAAGAAAGCAGTGCCAGGAGCAGAGCGTGTCCTTTGGCCTGTGGTCCCTGCGCCTGAGAAGCTCCTCTTCTGGGGAAGATTGGTGACAAGGATCTTTCCCCAGAGCCGACAGAGAGAGAAAGCCTTCCCCTGGAGCTGGCACCCTGAATTTGGATTTATAGCCTACTGGATTGTGAGAGAATAAATTTCTCTTTCTTAAAGCCAGCCACTTGTGTTATTTTTGTTATAGCAGCACTAGATAACTAAAACTTCCTCTTTTTCTCCGACCCTCTGTCTTACCAAGCATGATGTCCTTCTCCAGGGACTGGTCCCTCCTGGTAACATGTCCTAAGTACGTGAGACAAAGTCTCACCATCCTCACTTCCATGGAGCACTCTGGCTATATTTCTCCAAGACAGACTTCTTCATTCTTCTGGCAGTCCATGGTATATTGAATATTCTTTGCCAACACCATAATTCAGAGGCATCAGCTCTTCTTCAGTCTTCTTAGTTCATTGTCCAGCTTTCGTATGCATGTGAGGCGATTGAAAATATCATGGCTTGGGTCAGGCTCACTTTAGTCCTTAAAGTGACATCTTTGTTTTCAACACTTGAAAGAGGTCTTTTGCAACTTATTTGCCTGATGCAGTACATCATTTGATTTCTTAACTGCTGCTTCCATGAATGTTGATCGTGGTTCCAAGTAAAATGAAATCCTTGACTGCTTCAGTCTTTTCTCCGTTTATCATGATGTTGCTAATTGGTCCAGTTGTGAGGATTTTTGTTTTCTTTATGTTGAAGTGTAATCCATATTGAAGGCCATAGTCTTTGATTTTCATCAGTAAGTGCTTCAAGTCATAATTCTCTTTATTTCTGTTGAGTCAGCTGTAGTGTCCTCTCTTTCATTTTTACTTTTGGTTACTTGCATGTTTTCTCTTCTTTGTCAGTCTGACTAAAGGTTTGTCAGTTTTATTGATGTTTTCAAAGAACCAACTTCTGATTTTATTGATTCTGTTGTTTTTTCTTTTTTTGATTTATTTCTGCTATGATCTTTGTTATTTCCTTTCTTCGGGTAGGTTTAGGCTTGGTTTCCTGTTCTCTTTCTTTTTCCTGGAGTTGTTGAGTTAGTCTGTTAATTTGAGATCTTTTTTTATGTAGGCTTTTATTGCTATAAGTTTCATTCTGAGTACTACTATACCTACATCGCGTAAGTTTTGATATGTTTTGCTTTCATTTTCATTTGATCCTAAGAAATTTGTGATTTCTCTTTTAATTTCTTAATCCATTGATAGTTTAATAGTGTGTTGTTTAATTTCCATATGTTTGTGTATTTTCCCTTTTTTTTCTGTTACTGATTTCTAGCTTCATTTCATTGTGGTCAGAGAAAATACTTTGTATTATTTCAATCTTTTTAAATTTGTCTTAAGATTTGCTTTGTTATCTAACTTGTGGTCTGTCCTGAAGAATGATCCATGTGTATTGGAGTAGAAGGTATATTATGCTGTAGTGTTCTATATATATCTGTTAAGTCTTGTTGGTTTATAGTGTCATTCAAGTCCTCTGTTTCCTTGGTTATCTTCTTTCTAGATGTTTTGTCAAATATTTAAAGTGGTGTATTGAAGTCTCTATTACTGTAGTACTGGTGGTGCAGTAGTTAAAGAGCTCAACGGCAAACTGAAAGGTTGGCAGTTCAAACCCACCAGCTACTCTGTGGGAAAAAAATGTGGCAGTCTGCTTCTGTAAAGATTTACAGCCTTGGAAACCCTATGGGGCAGTTGTACTCTGACCTGTAGGATCCCTGTGAGCTGTAGTCGAATCAGTTGCAGTGGTTTTTGTTTTTTGTTTATCTATTTCTCCCATCAGTGCTGTCAGTGTTTGCTTTATATACTTAGGTTCCACAATGTTGGGTGCATATGTATTTATGGTTATTAAATCTTCTTGATGAATTGACCCTTTTGTTGCTATGTAATGTCCATCTTTATCTCTTTTGACATTTTTTCTTAATGACTACTTTGACATTAAGACTACCACCCCCCAGCTCTCTTTTGCTTATTATTTGTATGGAATATTTTTCTCCATCCTTTCACTTTCAGCCTATTTCTGTCCTTGGGTTTAAGGTATGTGTCTTGTAAGCAGCATATAGTTGATTTGTATATTGTTGATGTTGTTGATATTGTTGATATTGTTTTTTAAATCCATTCTGCCACTCTCTGCCTTTTGATTGGAGCATTTAGTCCATTTACATTTGCTGTAGTTACTGATAAGTGACTTCTGCCATTTTGTTGTTTTTTGTGTGTCTTAAGCCTTCTTTGTCTTTGTCCTTTCCTACTGCTTGCTTTTTGTGTTTTGTTGGTTTACTGTGTTGAGCCTTCTTGGTTCACTTCTTCTTTTCATTTGTATTTTTTAAAATATATTTTGTTAGTGGTTACCATGAATATTACATTTAAAGTGTGTATTTATAACCCTCTAGGGTAAGTTGGTACCAACTCACCTTCAGTAACGTGCAAGAAATTCTATACCATTCCTCCCCCCACTTCTGTTGTTATCACTAATTACATCTTTATTTTTCATGTGCCCTATGACATAATTTTATCATTGCTTTTTTTATATTTGTTTTTAAAAAACATGCTGAACAAAACACTTGGAGTTATGAAGTATGAAGGCCTTATTGCTATCCCTTATAGTTGTCCATCGATTTTCCTTTATTATGGATCTTTTTTTTTTTTAATTGTACTTCAGGTGAAGGTTTACAGAACAAATAGTTTTTCATGAAACAGTAGTACGCATATTGTTTTATGACATTGGTTAACAACCCCACGACATGTCAACCCTCTCCCTTCTTGAACTTTTTTTTTGGGGGGAGGGGGGGTGAAAATATACATAGCCAAATATACACCATTTCAAAAATTTCTACATGCACAGTTCAGTGACATCCACTGTGCTCTTCCAATTGTGCTGCTATTCTCACTTTAGATGAAGGTTTACAGAACAAAATAGTTTTTCCTTAAACAGTTAGTACACCGGATCTTTCTTTTTATGTATAACTTTGAAGTACTTTCTATTGTCTTTTCCTTTCTGTCTGTAGAACTCATATTAGTATTTTTGGTAGGACCGGTCTAGGGGAAATGAACTCTCTAAACTTCTGTTTGTCTGGGAATGCTTTAATTTCACCCTCACTCTTGAAGTGTATTTCACTTGGTATACTATTCTTTTGTTGACTTTTTTAAAATTATACTTTATTATTATTTTTGAGAAACCATGTGTTTCAGAGTAGAACTGTGCTCCATAGGGTTTTCTTTTTTTAAAACATTTTTTTTATTTTACTTTATATGAAGGCTTACAAGTACAAATAGTTTCTCATTAAACAGATAGTACACATACTGTTTTATGACAATGGTTAACAACCCCATGACACGTCAACACTGTCCCTTCTTGACCTTGGGTTCCCTACTACCAACTTTCCTGTCCCCTACTACCTTCTAGTCCTTGTCCCTGGATCTGTTGTGCCCATTAGTCTCGTTTTGTTTTATGGGGCTGTATAATCTTTGGCTGAATGGTGAACCTTGGGAGTGACTTCATTACTGAGCTAAAAGTGTCCGGGAGCCATACGCTTGGGGTTTCTCCAGTCTCTGTCAGACCGGTTTAAGTCTGGTCTTTTTTTGTGAATTAGAATTTTGTTCTGCATTTTTCTCCAGCTCTGTCCAGGATCCTCTGTTGTGATCCCTGTCAGAGCAGTCAGTGGTGGTAGCTGGGCACCATCTCATTGTACTGGACTCAGTCTGGTGGAGGCCATGGTAGTTATAGTCCATTTGTCCTTTGGACTGATGTTTCCATTGTATCTTGTTTTCTTTATTCTTCCTTGATCCAGAAGGGGTAAGACCAGTGGAGTATCTTAGATGGCTGCTCATAGGCTTTTAAGACGTGCAGACACTACTCACCAAGGTAGAATGTAGAACATTTTCTTTATAAACTGTGTTATGCCAGTTGAGCTAGATGTTCCACCAGACCATGGTCCCCACAGCCCTCCACCCAGCAATTCGATCCCTCACGGAGTTGGATGTGTCTGTGGAGCTTCCATGACCTTACCTTGTACAAGTTGTGCTGCTTTCCCCAGTATTGTGTACTGTCTTACCCTTCACCAAAGTAACCACTTATCTATTGTCTATTTAGTATTTCCCCCTCCACCTCCCCCATCCCTTGTAACCAACAAAGATTGTTTCTTTTTGTGTATAAACCTTTTCATGAGTTTTTACAGTAGAGATCTCATACGATATTTGTCCTTTTGTGACTGACTTATTTCACCCAGCACAAAGTCCTCCAGTTTCATCCATGTGATGAGATGCTTCACAGATTCAACACTGTTCTTTATCGTTGCATAATACTCCACTGTGTGTATGTACCATAGTTTGTTTATCCATTCATCTGTTGATGGGAATCTAGGTTGTTTCTATCTGTTTGCTATTGTGAACAATGCTACTATGAACATGCGTGTGTATATGTCTATTCGTGTGATGGCTTGTATTTCTCGAGGATATATTCCTAGGAGTGGGATTGCTGGATCATATGGTATTTCTATTTCTAGCTTTCTAAGAACGCACCATATCATTTTCCAAAATGGTTGTATCATTTTGCGTTGCCACCAACAATGCATAAGAGTTCTGATCTCCCCGCAGCCTCTCCAACATTTGTTACTTCCAGTTTTTTTGATTTGTGCCAGTAATGCTGGGGTGAGATGGTAGGTCATTGTGGTTTTGATTTGCATTTCTCTGATAGCTAGTGATAGCGAGCGTTTCCTCATGGGTCTGTTTGCTACTCGAATATCTCCTTTGGTGAAGTGTCTGTTCATTTCCTTTGCCCATTTTTTAATTGGATTATTTGTCTTTTTGTTGTAGAGGTGTTGGATTTTCTTGTAGATTTTAGAGATTAGACCTTTGTCTGACTTGTAATGTCCAAATTTTTTTTCCCAGTCTGTAGGTTCTCTTTTTACTCTTTTGGTGAAGTCTTTTGAGGAGCATGTGTTTAATTTTTGTAAGATCCCACTTATCTGGCTTATCTTCTGGAGTTTGTGTGTTGTTGGTTATGGTTTGCATCCTGTTAATGCCATGTATTACGGCCTCTAGTGTTGATCCTAACTTTTCTTCTATGAACTTTATAGTTTTTGGCTTTATATTTAGGTCTTTGATCCATTTTGAATTAGTTTTTGTATATGGTGTGAAGTATGGGTCCTGTTTCATTTTTTTTTGCAGATGGACATCCAGTTTTGCCAGCACCATTTGTTAAAAAGACCATTCCCCATTTGATGGCCTTTGGTCCCTTATCAAAAATCAGGTGACCGTAGGTGGATGGATTTACATCTGTGTTCTCAATTCTGTTCCATTGGTCAATGTATCTGTTGTTATACCAGTACCAGCCTGTTTTGACTACCGTAGCTGTATAGTAGGTTCTGAGGTCAGGTAGTGTGAGTCCTCCTACTGTATTCTTCTTCTTTAGTAGTGCTTTACTTATCTGGGAGTTCTTCCCTTTCCATATAAACGATTATTTTTTCCATCTTTTTAAAGAATGTTGTTGGTATTTGGATTGGAATTGCATTTTATTTGTAAATTGCTTTGGGTAGAATTATCATTGTCACAATGTTGAGTCTATCTTTCCGTGAGCGTGGTATGTGTTTCTATTTAAGTAGACCCCTTTTGATTTCTTGCAGTAGTGTTTTGTAGTTTTCCTTGTATAAGTCTTCTACATCCCTGGTTAGATTTATTCCTGTTTTATTTTTTTTAGGGGCTATTATAAATGGTATTGTTTTCCTGATTTCCTTTTCATCATTCTTTTTATTGGCGTATAGGATTCCAACTGATTTTTGTATGTTTATCTTATATCCTGCTACTCTGCTGAATCTATTAGTTCCAGTAGTTTTCTTGTGGAGTCTTTAGGGTTTTCTGTGTATAGTATCATATTATCCACAAACAGGGACAGTTTAACTTCTTCATTACCAATTTGGATGCCCTTTATTTCTTTTTCTTGCCTTATTGCTCTAGCTAGGACTTCCATCCAGCACAGTGTTAAATAGTGGTGATAAAGGGCATCTTTGTCTTGTTCCTGTTCTCAAGGGGGATGTTTTCAGCCTCTCTCCATTAAGAATGATGTTGGCCATTGGTTTTACATAGATGCCTTTTATTATGTTGAGAAATTTCCCTTCTATACCTGTTTTATTGAGAGTGTTTATCAGGAATGGGTGTTGGACTTTGTTGAATGCCCTTTCTGCGACAATTGAGATGATCATGTGATTCTTTTCTTTCCTTTTATTTATGCAGTGGATTACATTGATTGATTTTCTAATGTTGAACCATCCTTGCATACCTGGTGTGAACCCTGCTTGTTGTGGTGTATTATTTTTTTGATATGATGCTGAGTTCTACTGGCTAGAATTTTGCTGAGAATTTTTGCATCTGTATTCATGAGAGATATTGGTTTGTAATTTTCTTTTTTTGTGGTGTCTTTGCCTGATTTTGGTATCAGGGTTACACTGGCTTCATAGAATGAATTTGCAAGTGTTGCTTCCTTTTGTATGCTCTGAAATAGCTTGAGTAGTACTGGTACAAGCTCTTCTCTGAATGTTTGGTAGAATTCTTCAGTGAAGCCATTTGAGCCAGGGCTTTCTTTTGGTGGGGGTTGGGAGGTTTTTTTTTCTTTTTTTTTTTTTTTTAATTACTTTTTCAATCTCTTCTCTTGTTATGGGTCTTTTCAGATTTTCAACATCACTTTGTGTTAGTTTGGGTAGGTGGTGTGTTTCTAGAAATTTTTCTGTTTCCTCTAGGTTTTCAAATTTGTTGGAGTATTGTTTTTCATAACACTCTGGTATGATCGTTTTTATTTCAGTTGGGTCTGTTGTAATGTCCCCCATTTCATTTGTTAATTGGGTTATTTGCATCCTCTTCTGTTTTTGTTTTGTCAGTTTGGCCAGTGGTTCGTCGATTTTTTTGATCCTTTCAAAGAACCAAGTTTTGGTTTTGTCGATTCTTTCTTTTGTTTTTCTGTTACATTTATTTCTTTTTCAATCTTTTTTTTTTCCGTCTTCTGGAGGCTGTGGACTCTTTTTTGCTGTTCTGTTTGTTTGAGTTGCATAGTTAACGTTTTGATTTTGTCCCTTCTTTTTTTGATGTGTGCATCGATTGCTGTAAATTGTCCTCTGAGGACTGCCTTTGCTGTGTCCCAGAGGTTTTGGTATGAAGTGTTTTCATTCTCATTTGATTCTAGAAGTTTTTGATTCGATCTCTGATTTCTTCTGTTGCCCAATGGATTGTAAGCAGGGTGGTATTCAGTTTCCATGTAATTGGTATTTTTCCCTTGCTCTTCCTGTTGTTGATTTCTACCTTGATGGCATTGTGGTCAGAGAAGATACTTTGTATTATCTCTCTCTTTTGGATTTTCTTGAGGGTTGCTCTGTGGCTTAAGTTGTGGTCTATTCTGGAGAACGTTCCATGTGCATTGGAAAAGAATCTGTACTTTGCAGCTGTTGTGTGGAGTGTTTTATGTATGTCTGTGAGGTCAACTTCACTGATTGTACCCTTTAGGTCTTCGGTATCTTTGTGGAGTTTTTTTCTGGATGTTCTGTCCTTTACCGAGACTGGCGTGTTGAAGTCTTCTACTATTATTGTGGAACTGTCAGTTTCTCTTTTCAGTGCTGTTAGAGTTTGTTTTATGTATTTTGGAACCCTGTCATTGGGTGCGTAGATGTTTATTATGGTTATGTCTTCATGATGGATTGTCCCCTTAATCGTTAAATAGTGTCCTTCTTTTCCTTTTATGGTGGATTTTGTTTTAAAGTCTATTTTATCTGAGATTATTGTTGCCACTCCTGCTCTTCTTTGGTAGCTGTTTGTTGGATATATATATTTTTCCATCCTTTGATTTTTAATAAATTTACATCTTTGTTTCTAAGGTGTGTCTCTTGTAGACAGCATATTGATGGATCCTGTTTTTTTAATCCATTCTGTCACTCTCCATCTGTTCATGGGTGCATTTAGGACATTTACATTCAGTGTAATTATTGATAGGTATGAGTTTACTGCTCTCATTTTTTAGTGTTTTTTTTTGTGGTTGCTGACGTTTTCTTTGTTCCTGTTACTCTCCTGTGCTGAATTCCTTTTGTTTGTGGATTTTTTTTTTTTTTCATTTCTTTTGTTTTTCTGGGTTTTGTTTTTACTTAGACTTTGTTTTTCTTCTTTATTTTGATAAGTTTAACTTTCTTTGTGGTTACCTTTAAATTACCCTTATCTTCCTAGGTTTGAACCAATCTAGTATTACTTGATATCACCTTGCTTTCCTCTCCATTCGAAGGCTCTATACCTACAGCATTTATTCCCTGTTTTATTGTTCTGATATTGTCATTTACAGATTAACCTTCTGGTTCCCTGTTGTAATTCTTTTGGTTTTGGTATCTGACTGGTACGATTCTCCATCCTAGCTTTAGTCTGTGGTCTGTTGTTTGTTCTCAGATCAGAGGACTCCGTTTAATAATTCTTGTAAGTTCGGTTTGGTTTTTGCATAGTCCCTTAATTTATGTTTATCTGGAAATATCCTAATTTCACCATCATATTTGATTAAGAGTTTGGCAGATGTATTATTCTTAGCTGGTAATTTTTTTCTTTCAAGGTTTTATATATGTCATCCCATTGCCTTCTTGACTGCATGGTTTCTGCCGAATAATCCGAGCTTAGTCTTATTGTTTCTCCTCTGTATGTTTCTTTTCGTTTCTCTCAAGCTGTTCTTGAGATTCTTTGTTTGTCTTTGGTTTTATCGAGTGTGATTATGATATGCTTGGTGATTTTCCTTTGGGGTCTGTCTTATATGGAGTTCATTGAACTTCTTGGATGATCAGCTTTTCATCTTTCATGATATTGGGGATATTTTCTGTCAGCCTTTCTTCAGTGATCCTCTCTGTGTTTTCTGTTTTCTTCCCCTGTTCTGGAACTCTGATCACTTGCAAATTTTTTCTTTTGATTATATCCTACATAATTCTCAGGGTTTCTTCATTTTTCTTCATTCTTTCTGGTTTTTCCTCAAACAGAGTTGTATCCACGTGTTTGTCTTCAATTTCGATGTTCCTGTCTTCCATGGTTTTAAACCTGCTCCTTAGTCCTTCTATGACACTGTCCATTTCTGAAATCTTGTTGTATATCTTTTAAATTTCTAATTGTTGTTTTTGTATGATTTCTAGTTGTGAATTTATTTTGGCATTTTGTTCCTGTATTATTTTCCTCAATTCTTCCATTTTTTTGTCTGTATTTTCCAGGAATTTGCCTTTTCCATGAATTTATGTGTTTTTTCCTCATTTTTGTCTGCTTTTAGCGTCAACTCTTGGATTACTTGGAATATTGAGATTTGAATTCCCTACCAGGTAGTTCTAGTGACTTTTCTTCTACAGGAAAGTTGCTGGTGTTTTATTTTGATGCCTTCTGGAACCATGCTGTCCTGTTTTTGTATAGGTTTTAATATTGTCTGCTGCCTTCTGGACATTTAGTAGTTACTTTTGTCATTTATTGATTGTAGATTTGTTTCATTCTGCTTTTTTGTTTTATTTGGTTATGTCTGAGCAGTCGGGCTGTACGTTCTTTGTTGTTTGCTCGTCTCTGAGCATGATACTTTTTGCTTCCTTCTCCAATGGGTAATGTCAGTCAGGGTCAGTCCCTCGGGTGTGGTACCACAGTGCAGGTGCAGCTGAACGGGAGTTGCTGGGATAGGTTTTCTGTTTGCAAGTATTAGTGCTGACAGGGTGGGCCAGGAATCAGTGCAGTACAGGTTCTGGTAGGCCATGCCTGTGCTACTTAGGGGTGTGATTTTCAGTGCATGGTGCAGGCAGGCAGAAAGGAGGGGGCATATTGCGATGTGTGGAGCTAAGATGGGTATGGGAAAGAGGAGAGAGGAACAGGAGCCAAAAACCTACAAAAAAACAAACAAGAATGCTGAGGGTGCTTGCCGTTGGAATGGAGAGATGAGAGACTGAGAAATAGAGAAAAACAGGAAAAAAAATTAAAAGGGTAAAAGAAAAAAATGAATAATTAAAAATTAGAAAAGCCCCCAGGGACCCCACCAGTGTGGCTGCAAGGACTGGGGAGGTTGCTCCCATGTCGTGAAGTACAGCCTGGCTCGAAGGGATAGAGGTAGTACACATCACCAGGTATTCAGGAGACAGGAAGAGAAGGTAACTGTAGAGAGATGAGAAACTGAGACATGAAGAAAGATAAAAAGGGAGAAAAGAAAATAAACAAGAAGAAAAAGGAAATTTTCCCATGTATCCCACTGTGTGGCTTCACAGACTGAGAGAGTAGCTCCCAAGCTGTGCAGTACTGTCCAGCTAGAAGGGGCTCCTAAGCCAAGAAAAAAAAAACAAACTAAAAACAGCTCTAGGGATTCCACCAGCGTGGCGGCATGTGCCAGGAAGCAGTTCCACAGTTGAGCGGTGTTTCACAGTTTTTCAGGAGGAAGTAAAGATTGCACATGTAGCCAGGTATTTGAGAGAAACAAGAGGGAGGTGGTGAGAGGTATCGAAGAAACTAGAAGAAGCCAAAAAAAAGCAATGCCAGCAACCAACAAATGGCACTCAGGGAGCTGGCCAGTGTGTGTGGATGGAATCCAAGTGGCTCGGGTGAAGCTGATATCTCCTGGCCAAGAGACTGTGGCTGCAGGAAGCAGAGGAGGCCGAGTGGGGTTGAAGAAGGGTGGAGGGTGGGAAAGCATATATTGCTGGTTACTGGTTGTTCTGTCTCCTTCTGGAAGCTCCATGAAGCTTGTTTCCTGTACTCCCTGTTTGCTGATCTCCGATAGAAGTCCAAGTTGGCAGATCTGTGGTATGTTAGGTGATAGGGGACCTCTCCATATATCTCTCCTTGCTCTCTTTTCTCTGTCAGTTTTTTATTCTGTTTGGTGCTTGGCTGTGTTCTTTTTCTTTATCTCTTCATTTGATGCTTAGGGTTTCAGGATTGACGTTTGTCTCTGTTTGATTTAGTTTTTCAGGTCTTTGCTGTGGAGGGACGGCGTGGTGCTTCTGTCTATAGCGCCATGTTGCCTGGAAGTCTGTGTCTTTCAGCATTTTAAATATTACTCCATTGCTTTCTGGCCTTCAAAGATTCTGAGGAGAAATCGGCAATTAATCTTATTGGGCATCCTTTGTATTTGACTGTTTGCTTCTTTCTCACTGCTTTCAGGATTCTTTCTTTATCTTTACTTTTTGAGAGCCTGACTATTATGTGTGTTGGTATAGATCTCTGTGTTTAGCCTGCTTGGGGTTCTTCGAGCTTCTTGGATTTGTGGATTCATGTCCTTCATAGATTGGGTAAATTTTCTGTCATTATTTCTTCAAATATTCTTTCTGGTTCTTTCTCTGTCTCATGTCCTCCTGGAATTCCCACGATGCACGTGTTGGATGTCTTTTTGTCCCATAATTCCATTAAACCGCGCTCAGGCTTCTTGAACCTCCATTCTTGTTGCTCTTCAGCATCTGTAATTTTAACTATCTTATCTTGTAATTTGACAATTCTTTCTTCTTTCTGGTTAAAGCTGTTGGTAAGTCCTTCTCTGGTGTTTCTCATTTTAGTTATTGTTCCTGTCAGTTTCAGTATCTTTTTTTAGATCCTTATTTTGTTCATGCATTGTTTCTTTATTTCTTTTACCTCTTTGTTTTCCCTTAGTTCTTTAATGTTTAATGTTGTTGCATTATATTCTTTGATTTTTTCATTATTTAGTCATTCCTAGACGTGCTTTCATTCCGTTTAACATTTTCATTTGAATGGGCCATTTTTTCTCTTCTTCTTTTGGCTTATGATTTTTTTTTGTTGTGGCACTGGAATTTTTAAGGGTGTTCATTTTCTCAGTTTTCCTCAGTATTTGATATTTTTGCATGTACTGCTTTCTGCAGTATACTCTGAGGTGGGCCAAGTGTTTACCCTTAGCTTATCATTTCCTTTCCCTCTCTGTGATAGCTCCCTGTCCCTCCCTGGTTTAATTAGGATTCAAAAGTTCCAGATCTTGGTTTTCAGCTTTCAATCCCTCCCAAACACACCAGAGAACATGAAGTGGTCTGTCTGTCCACCAGTCTGCACTACCACTCAGGCAGGATATCAGTCTCTCTGGGGCTGGCACCTCCCAGAATGACCTCAAGAGATCTGTTTTGTTGGTTTCAGAGCCTCAGTGGCCCTGGGGTTGTTGGGGGAGGAGTCTCCACTTACGTAACCCACCTTGGCTCCACTGTAGAAAACCTTATGTAGGAGTTCGTATCAGTCCAGCAGCCGACAGTTACTGGTTGGGGGGGTTTTGTCACACTCTGAACAGACCCCTGGGGAGGTCTGCCTTGTTGTTGTCAGAGTTCCACCGCACATAATATACTGGCTGTGAGTGTCACCTCTACTCAAGACGCCTGCTTTCTCAAGCAACCTAAGTTGGCCGTCCTCAGCACTCACCAAAATGGGAAGCAGACAGACCTGACTTGACTCCCCAGGTTGTCTGTCCTATTGGTTTCAGAGGTCTGACCTGTTGGGTGTTCGAGGAGGCAGGTAGAGTGTTGACTGTGTGAGCAAACTCATTGCATGGGCCTTCTGCTGCTGTTTGCAGTAGATTGTAGCCGATAGCGTCCAGGTGGGGATGATGCTGCCACACTCCAAACAGACCCCCTGGGAGGTCTACCTTGTTGATTTTAGAGCAGAAGTTTGAGGCCCTGTCTCTGTATAGGCAGGGGCTGTGGTGGTTGGGTAAGCAGGCTTCTTTTCTGGGGCCACTTCCCCAGTTCACAGCAGTGGTGGCTGAGGGAGGGGTCAGGGACAATGGGAAAAGGGATTTTCCTACCCTGTGCGATTCGATGTTGATTCCTTGATTCTTGCCTCTTTGCAGTTCCCTGCTACTTTCCTTTGTTCCCTGATTCAGAGTCTCTCAAAGCGGATCACTGTTTTCTTACTGTATTTGTGGGAGGATGGCAGGGTTGGAATGATGGCCCATTTATGCCTCCATCTTCCCAGAATCCTCAAATGATATTTTAAATACTTTTAAAAGTGGTCTCTTTAATAATCAAATATCCTCAAGGGCCTACATATTAAACCAGAAAGCACACGTTTAGGTGTTAAAGGCTATGGAGAATGGACTGTGATGCTGGCTGTGATTGGTAGTGGTAATTTAACTATGATGCTGTTTTTATTAGGGTTGTTAATGCTTTTAGTTAGGCTGTCTGTTTACTAAGTTTCATAGGTTTTGAGGGGTCTGTCCAACCTGGTTTTTCATATAAACCTTGTTGTTTTAATTATATGCTGAACATATGAGGCTTTTCAGGAACATATGTGTGGTGCTGGAGGTGAAACACATAAACTGATATTGTAGGTTGATTGAAGTGTATGGTCCCAAAATACTCATTTTATGTGCTCTCTAGATAAATCTTAGTGTCTGATAGTGATGTACTAGCAACCCGTATTTCTTAAAGAAGAGGAAAAAGAGAAGGATGAATATTTACAAATAAGTGAAAGCTAAATGAGTTATCCCCTCCCCCCAAGAGTGTGGGACAGTCCTTATTCTTTAGGAGGAGGAAGAAACTCATTAAAGATAAATAAGTAAAAGCAATGTTTTGTATTTAATGTCAAAATATAGCAAAGTCTTCAATTTAATGTCACTAACTCTGGTTATTGATCTTGCATTATTATATCATGGGTACATTTTTTCTTCTGCCATAAATGATCTAATTAACTCTATGAGAGAATAAAAACCTACCATCTGGCTTGTGCTGTGTGTCCTTATTACTGTTCTACAGAGTGAGTTATAATTGCATTAAGGGCAAAGAGTTTCTATTGGGCAGTAACTACCCATCCATTGGTGTCTAATTTGAGAAATTGGTTTATCCTTTTCATTAAGCTGCTTGCTGCTCTCATGTCAGAAGTTCTATTTTGAAATAAAAACTAATGAGATTTTTACGTTTGCACATTCTTTTGCAGTGGACATCACTCTTTATCGCAATGGTTATCACGGGGACCTGAATGAAACATTTTTTGTTGGAGATGTGGATGAGGGAGCACGGAAGCTAGTCCAGACCACATATGAGTGCCTGATGCAAGCCATTGACGCAGGTCAGCCTCAGTGCTAGGTGCCCCCTGCAACTGCTCTGCCTTGGTGGGCAGCAAATAACTTGGCACAGCAGTGTACATTCCTTATACTACCAACTCCGCCTCTACCCTACCTGAGTTAGCGTAAGGTTTTAGTAATGAGTTTAAGGATGATTTGAGAATCCCTTGATGAGGATGGACCAGATGATCCCTTAGCATCCTTTGGCTCTTCTGTGATTTGTCTTCCTTTTCTTTGACTGATAAATGATAGGGAGTGTATAGAGAGTTCTTGAGTGCAATTTTTATTTCTGTTTTTTTACTCTTTCAACTACTTAAGTATTATATTCTCATTATAAAAAATTAGAACAAGACTGAAGATTATGAGAGCAAAAGGAAATCCTTCACACTTGCCTCCCTCTTTCCTTTTTCTCTTCTCTCCATAGGTATCTACTCTTAACATTTAGGTTTTTCCTCCCCTGTTCATTCACACATGGATCCCTGGTGGCACAAGGGTTAAGAGCTTGTCTACTAACCAAAAGGTCAACAGTTCAGATCCATCAGCCACTCCTTGGAAACCCTATCGGGAAGTTCTACTCTGTCCTGTAGAGTTGCTATGAGTCGGAATTGACTCAATGGCAACTAGTTCATTTACACACACACAAACACAAGTATGTGTTTAATTGGGTTTAATATATCAGGATATTCGTAATATTCTGTAATATGATATTTTTTCAACTAATAATATCTTAGAGATCTTTACAAATTAATATAGGTATGCATAGATCTACCTTACTCTTTTAATGGCCATAGGATCAAATTTTCTGTAACTATTCACCTACTGGATTTTGTTGTTATTGCTATTGTAGCAATAACTTTGGACATGTTATCAGGAGGGATCTGTCCCTGGAGGAGGACATCATGTTTGATAAAGTAGAGGGTCAGCGAAAAAGAGGAAGACCCTCAGTGAGATACATTGACACAGTGGCTGCAGGAGTGGGCTCAAGCATGACAACAATTGTGAGGATGGCTCAGGACCAGGCAGTGTTTCGTTCTGTTGTACATAGGGTTGCTATGAGTCGGAATCAACTCCACGGCACCTAACAACAACAGTATGTTTGAGTAGAAGTGTGAGTATTTCTGTAGAATTTTTCTCAGGCTGTCAGTCTGTGACCATACAAACAACTCATCCAGGCTGTTTTGCTTATGCTATACCTTGTCAGAATGAGAGAAGGCAAGGAAAGACTTGTTACAAATGTTAACAGACTATTACTAAAAGGACAGTTTAGGGGCAAACAACTTTTCAGTTGAAATCCATAGCATTTGGACTTTACTATCCAATGTATTATCTGCCCTTCCCATCTAAAAACAAAATCCCAGTGCATTGTCAAAAAAGTACTGAACAGGACAAAATTCTGAGACAAATGTAGTTATCTCTGATAACATTGATCTGTTATTTTAATAGTTTTTAGTCCATTCTTTAATATGTATGGGAAATAATGAAATTTTGCTAATTTAATAAAGGAATGGAAAATGAAGAAATATTATATTTTCAGGTATTTATAGGTGAGATTTTTCTCTAGTTATTATTGACTTGATTATTTAAAAACTAATGTTTTTGGTAGTATTGTGAGATGAGAACTTTAATGTTTATTTTTCATTTGTGGAAGCTTCAGTTTTAAAATAATTTTTAGGGTTTCTGCCATATGTTCAATGTTTATATCTTTTTTACCTCTCTGTGAATTGATTGAAATAATCAGACAGCTAGAATATTGTTTTACAAAGACACAGGAATAAAACTTGCCAAGAAACGACCAGAAGCCATAGTCTTCCTAACAGTAGCCAGGAAAGAACAGAAGTTGCTTGGTCTTAGGGACGTGCTGTTAGCACTTTTGTACTTGTCATTCTTGCCTCTATTTTCTGCTACTTTGGCTGCCCATCCTGGTACAGAGCACTAGAGAGTTTATTGACCAGGACTGATAGGAATGCCTGGATGGGAATGAAAAAAAGTCATTATGAAAGTCAGCGTGATTCATTAAAATCAGTGCACTCCTCCCAAAATAAAATAAAATAAAGCAAGAACATATGGTTAAGAGCAGATTAAAATGTTAATTGAAACGATTCCCTGAACTAGTTACACATAAATTTGATTGGATGGGGAAGAATATTGTACCTGAACCTCAGGATGGAAAGAAGATAGAGTAGGAGACTGTAGGGGTTAGAGAACCACTAGAACCACGGCTAGACTCCACAGGAGCCTGGCAGCGCCCAGCTTCTGGGGTCTCAGTGCTAGGAGAGCCATAACCGCAGTGAGAATCACTTGTTTTTAGTTTGTATTGAAACAGCAGTAAAAGTCATAAATATTTAAATTGGACAGGGAATTTATAGTGAAAAGTGCCTTTCTATACCATACATCCTGGTCCGTCCAGAGGAAACAACTGAATAGTTCGAGAACCATTTTTACGGGGATAAAGAAGGCCAGGGGAAGTGAAACAGTTCTTTCTAAAGTTGACTGGACTGTAACTCAGAACAGGTCAAGTTACTTTCTGGATATTCCTTTTACTTCTTGTGCTCTTTACTCTCTTCTCGTTTTAAGACTAGAATAGAAGAATACTTGACTTTAGGGAAGGAGAGAAAGAGAATTGTGCTTCATTTATTCTCTACTCCTGGAGAAAGCAAAAGATGCCTCTCTCCAACACCTTAATACTGTGCACGCTTCCTTCCTTTCTAACCTCAAAGGAGGAGTTACAGGAGCTCCTGATTTGAATCTCGGCTTTACCATTTCCTGGCTGTGTGACCTCTGTGTGCCTTGGTTTCCTCCTTTGTATGTTAAGGCATGTAGGCATATAAAGCATTTAGTAAGAATCCTGGCACATAGATTAGTAATCACTTAATAAATGTTAGTTGTTGTTCCTTTGTCATGACTCTTCTCCTTTCCTTTCAGTGAAACCTGGTGTTCGATACAGAGAATTGGGAAACATTATTCAGAAGCATGCCCAAGCAAATGGGTTTTCAGTTGTTCGAAGCTACTGTGGACATGGAATCCACAAACTTTTTCATACAGCCCCCAATGTACCCCACTATGCCAGTAAGTACCATCCAGACATTTGATATTTGCTCACCATTTGTTCAACAAATACTCATTTAACAAGTATTTAACAGGACCTACTATTTTGTATTCACTAGAGTATTGCTATGAGCTGTAGCAAATAGCTATGAGCTGTAGCAAATAGACTTCCAAAATGTATATTGGCGCAAACACAGCATAAGTTTGTCTCTTGCTCACGTAACAGTCCAAGGCGGCTATGTTTGGTCACCATGGGGCTAGGACAGTTGTCCTGTGACTCAGGCTCTGCCATCTTCAGCCTGTCATCTTGAACCCCTTGGGGGTTGCCATCCCAGTAAGTAGATGGGTGTGCTTGGGAGGTTTTGATGAGCCAGCATAAAATTGGCGTAAATCACTTATGTTTACTTTCCTTTGGCAGAAATTCAGTCACATGACCACATCTAACTGCAAGGGAGGCTGGGAGATGTAATCTAGCTGAGCGCTCTGGAAGAAAAGTATAAACTAATTTTGATAGCCAGCAGTCTCTGCCACAGATCTAGTCATCACTAGTCTGGTTCCTTAGGAGAAATTGGTTAGATTAGAAAGTTCAACTTAATTAGATTTGAGTTCTTAGTGTATGTCAGAGACAGTACTAATTGTTGGTATAAATAAGAAGGAGTAGACATAGTACCTTTCCTCAAGTTGAGTGCTGTCTCATAAAATACAAAGGAAATGTAAGACAATCACTGTCTTCCAGAAACCTTTTCCCTGGAGAGATGAGACCCGTGCAGGAATGAGTCTGTTATTTAGTGCCTGGAATGAATACTATTCACAGTGAGTGACCTAGGAAGGAATTTAAAACATATTGCGCCCCTGCTGTCTAGGCACTTTGCTCCATCTCCTTGTGCCTAAGTTTTCTCATCTGTGCAATAGTAAGGAATGACATCTACCTTAGAGTTATTGTGAGGGTGGAGTCAGATAATACATGGAAGCACTTAGAATGGTGTGTGAAAACAGTACGGAAAAGCACTCGATAAATATTAACTCTTAGAATGACCATGTTGATTATACATACTATTTCATCTGATCAGCACTACTCTATGAATGACTTCTTAGCTCTATTTTTAAAGCAAATTCTGTACTAAGAGAAGTAAAACCATTTAATCAAGGTCACACAAACTAGCAAATAAATGAGCTAGGGTTAGTACTCGAGGTCCTGTCTTTCTAGAGTCAATCTTCTTTCCTAAACTTTTGTGCTGCCTTGTAAGGACTGAAGCAGTTTGGCACTGGCCCTGCGGTGGGGAGGTATGCTAAAGAATTGTTGAGAATTTAGTTTGGTGGAGCAGATGAGGACGAGCCTTCCAGGTGGAGGAGAAGCATGAATAAGTGCTTCAAGGCAAGACTGGAGAAGCTGGAGAAGAGCACAGCATCTGACATACATCAGTAAGCATTTTACTAGCATACCACATAATTCTTTTCCTATAAGCTGTGAATCATGGTTGAAATAAAAGCTAGCAACAGAGAACAAGTAGCCAACTTCATTTCAGCCTGCTAAGCTCTGTAATTACCTAAGTGTTCATTCCTCTTCACAGAAAGGAAGTAGCTGTTCTGAATACAGAAACAGCTGTGTTGAGGGGATGTATGTGTGTATGTGAAAGAGTGAGTGCAGGGGAGGGAGTGAAAACAAGTCCCCGTACTTGCAGAGGCAACAAAACTCAGGTTTAGGTATGAGATATATAGAAAGACTATCTGAAGATGACAGACTTTATGGTAGAAGGGGATATGGGTCAATGATGGTGGTGTCAGCAAAATATGGTGCCACTGATATACAAGAAGTATTATGAGAGTTTCATATTATTAAGCCATTTAATAACAAATAAAAAACAATTGTGAAAAAAGAAGGACCAGGTACACTTTCATACATGTGATATGTTTAAGAAAAGTGAAGTGTAAATTGGATTTATATAAATCACAATAGGTTGTGATCACTCTTGTTAAGTGCCTTCAAGTCGATTTTCAACTCATGGCGACTCCATGTGACAGAATAGAACTTCCCCATAGGTCTTTCTCCTGTGGAGCTGCTGGGTGGGTTTGAACCACTAACCTTTTGGTTAGCAACAGAGCCCTTTTTGTGTGCTTAACCCTTTTGCCACCAGGTTTTCTTTTGATCACTCTAGGAAGGATTAAAGGAAACTGCTGGTGGATTCTTTTTATAGCAGAGGTACCTTTTGAAATGTGAATAATCTCTGCTTTGGTTTGTAACTCTGTATTCCTAACCTGAGGGAGGAATCAGGAAATTGTTGTATAACTTCCTCCACCCCCTTCTTCAGGTCAGCTTATCTTGATTCCTGTTTTCTCAGGCATGTTTTTATTATGTAAGAGTAGTCCTTGTTAGGTGATAGTTTATTTGCTTCTTCATTTAAGTCATTAATGGTTGGGAAACACTGATGATAATATCCGACATCCAGAATGCATGTTACTTTTTCAAAAGTGTGTTTACTTGGTTTGTTCAATTGTTTAAAACACATATGTGAGTAGACAGTAGAGCAAATAAAATTTTTTGAAAGTTCCCAGCATAGTGTCTGCAATAGTGTAGTCACTCAGCTAATGTGTATTTGTTGAGTGAGATGTTGAGAAACCGAAACCAGAAGAGTGGCAATGAATAAAGCCATAACTTGTCCAGAACAATGAGTCAGTGACAGAAACAGGAATTGTAGCAGCACTGTCCGATAGCAGTGTAATATGAGAACATACATTATTTTAAATTTTCTAGTAGATACATTAAAAAAGGAAATAGGTGAAATTCATTTTAATGGTATGTTTTATTTAACCCATTGCACCCTGAATATTAGCATTTCAACATGTAATCAATGTAAAAATCGAGATCTGCTCCATGTTTTTTTGGTCTTTAAAGTCTAATGTGTTTTTTACACTTCAGTACATTCCAGTTCTGACTGGCCACATTTCAGGTGCTCAGTAACTATGTGTCGCCAGCGGCTATCATTTTTTGTAAAACTCTAGATCCTTTTCCTTTCTGTGACAGCACGCTGACACTCCTGGCATTTCTTTTTTGTTTTTTTTTAAAGGAATATAGGCCTATTCTGTATATGTAGTAAATTGCATGTCATTTTGAAAGAAACATCATGAGATTAAAAATAAAAAGTCAATTTTTTTGCCCCTGAGATTTTATTGCAGTTTAGGAACTCCAGATTTGGAATCAGCAGTAAGTGTATTTTGACCCCTGAGATAGTGGAAAGCAGCATGGTAGCTATTCACAGGGAACAAGTGAAGGAAGGAGTATAAACGTGTGGGTGAGATAGGAGCATATGTAGAAGGAGTAGCATTTAGTAGCTTGACCCTAATGGACACGTTTGTCATTCATTACCAAGGTCAAGATCATGAAGGCCAGCAACTAATTCCATGTGTACCTTACTAAGGAACCTGGAAGGGCCAGTGTGTTTGCCATCTGGTGGTCAGGCAGAGCAAATGCAGTCAGTCATTTAGCTGATGTACTTATCAGTTGTTTTTGTTTTTTAATTTGAAATTTAAACTAGTTCTCCATTTTTGTCTGAAAAAACCTGTCCCTCCCCCCCTCCTTTTTTTTTTTTTTTTGTCCTTGTTTTGGTAATGACAGGTCTGGATACTCCAGTTCATAGTGTTTCTCATAATGGTCCTGAAAAGTACGCTTATGTTAGTGAACTTGGGCACAAAAGCTAAAAAATATTTGGAAGGAAAAATGGAGTTTCTTTTTTCAAATAAAAGGGAATAGTCTCTTCAAACATTAAAAAAAATAAATTAGTATGCAGAGGCTTTGTTCCTCTTTCAAGATGAGAAAAATATGACAGTTCTCAAAACTATATGAAAATCATGTAGTTGTTTCTACGAGCTCTACCTCTACATGGGTGTGTGTGCACACACCCAAAGAGGCAGTGTAATCTGAAACGTTGTTCTTTAAACTTTTATGCCTGTATGAATAACGAAACTTTGCTTGGTTCGTTCAGTGACTGCAGTTCTAATTATGGAGTACATCAGAGGACATACGTGATAGCACCTTTCCTCCTATAGAAGTGATAATCGTGTCTGAAATCTAGCTTAAGGACATCTCTGTTTTCTTAGTGAAAACATAAAGCAGAATGAAATGTGCCCAGGACGATATCTGCCCCAGAGTCAGTGGTTGTCAGTGAAATACCTGTTTGTTGAATGATATACTTTAAGGAAGGGGAATTTGGAGAGGGGAAAGTAATTAATTTAAGAATCACTGATGCATTTGTAACTTGTATACTCTTTCCAGTGAGCTCTTCAACAGTACACTATTGACTTTTGCTGTATTTTGAAATTTCTTTTTTTTAAATTTCAGAAAATAAAGCTGTTGGAGTGATGAAGGCGGGCCATGTATTTACAATTGAGCCAATGATTTGTGAAGGTGAGAAAAAGAATGCTGTAACATTCTTTAATTGTATTTTTATTTATTTTTGGTTACTTGTGGTCAGATTAGTGGTCTGCTCTACTTGATTTCTTTTTGCTTTGTTCACATTCCCTGATCTACCTGGAACTGGATTCAGTATTAGAGACCTGAAAATTCTAAGAGTTGGCAAGAAAGTAATACTTTGCACATGTGAATTCTCCTGCTGTCGGTAGTGCTGAGGTATTTGAATTGTGGTCACAGGGTGCACTGTCATAATTGGGAGCCTACATCAAGCCTGTGCAGAAGTTCTTGCTTGACAAACAAGGGGTAGAGGAGGAATAAAGAAGTACAGCGTTTGTTAAGCACCCTTTGAGGCACTTTGAGGCAGACACAGTTGTATGATTTAATTCTCCACAACTTATGAAGTAGGTGATATCCCCATTGTAGAGAATAGGAAGTTGATCCTTGGAGAGGCTAAGTAATTTGCCCAAGGTCATTTAGATAGTTAAGTGGCAGAATTTGTTGGGCTCTAAACTCATGTCCTTCATGTGGTGCTATGCTGCCTCTTCAGGGTCTGCACTCAGAGTAGGACATCAGTCATGTGATGTGGTATCAGACAACTCCTATGGAGAAATGTCAGCACAGACCCACTGAGCTCTGGCAGCCTTTATGTCTCCACTGTTGTTATTCCATGTGAATGAGTCCAATGATAGTGGGCTTGTTACTGCAGTTGTCAGAGTGATTGTAATAAGTGGAGCCTACTTCGTGAAGCCTTCACCTTCGTTTTCCGCAGCTGTGTCTTAACACAGAAGGAGTCTCTCACCATTGCTTACTAGTTCTTTGCTGGGATAGGAGGTGAGATGTGAAGCAATATCAGTAGGCCTCAGCCCTGTGTTAAAGGATACCTCTTCTCCAGATCCTTTCTGGGGTAGGTTTGAAGAGATTTGCTGGCTCCAGCAAGGGGCACCCGCTGCCACTCTGGAGGAAGCTACTTGCTGCAGCCCCATTGGATTGTTGTCTCCCTGTAATTCCCTGTCCGCACAGCAGCCAGTGCAGTCTTTTTAAACTGAACATCAGTTCTTGTGTGTAGAGGATGGACTCTAGGGGAGAGACTGTGTGCAGGTAAGCTGGGTAAGAGGCTGTTTTGTAGTCTAGGGTGAGATGATGGTAGCTTGGACTAGGAAGTGGCTTTTTATTTTCTTGGTACCTTCAGCACCATTTTTCCACACTTGACTGAATCTTTTATTAGCAGTGACAGTGCCGTTACTGCCTTTGGCCACAAATAAGGAAGTGAAACCCATCTATCTGTAGATGAGTCTCATTTGTGAATTCTGTTGGGCCAGCTTTCTACTAGGTAACTGAGTTCATACACTAGTATGTAGTATGTGGCCTTCACTGAAGAAGAGCTCTGAGTTTGGTCAGGGAGAAGCATGATCTAGATCCCATAATGGAAAGGCCACATAAGTCAGAAGAGTGATCTGGCTTGAAGGACTTGGGAGTTGTGTGACCTAGACAGTGTATTAGTTACCTCTCACTGCATAATATATTACCCCCAAACCTAGTGGCTTAAAAGTAACAAATGTTTATTATCTCACAGTTTCTATGGATCAGGAATCCAAGTATGGCTTAGCTAGGTGCTTCTCCTTCAGAATGTCTGGTGAAGTTGCAGTCAAGCTGTCTGTCGGAGTTATGGTCTCATCTGAAGACTCTGCTTGGGCAGGATCTACTTCCAAGCTCACTCACGTGAGCCTCTGTTTCTTGCAGGCTGTTAGACTGAGGGCCTCAGCGTCTCACTGGCTGTTGGCAGGAAGCCTCCCTCAGTCCCTCACCTTGTGGACCTCCGCAGACTACCTTCCACTACTATGGTAGTTGGCTCCCCCCAGGGGTTAGAAGTGAGTCGCTAAATCCAGCCAACACTCCAGGGGAGGGGGGGATTACATAAGGGCGTGAATACCAGGAAGTAGGAATCGTTGGGGACATTTTAGAGGTTGCCTTGTTAACCCAATTATTTGTTGCCTTTTCTGTAAAATGAAAATTAGTTCTTACCCTGGCAACTCCCCAGGGCTGGTGTAAGAATGAGGTGAGATGATTTATATTAGCATAAAGCACCTTGTATATTTTAACCCCAAAACCCAAACGCATTGCTGTTGAATTTATTCTGACACACAGCAACCCTATAGGACAGACTAGAACTGCCCCATAAGGTTTCTAAGGCTGTACATCTGTACTGAAGCAGACTACCACATCTTACTTCTGTGGAGCAGTTGGTGGATTTGAACTGTCGATCTTCTGGTTAGCAGCTGATTGCTTTAACCACTGCACCACCAAGGCTCCTTATATATTTTAAAGAACTATGCAAATGGAAGGTATTATTTTTGTCATCCTCACAGAATAAGAATAAAGTTCTGTGTGTAACTAATTGCAAAGGCAGTAAGTATATTAGCAGTGAAAGGAAAGAGAAGAATGCCATTTTGGTTACATAAATGTTTTTATTATCTGGCATCTGGTTGGTGAGACATAATGTAGTATTTCCAGTAGTAAGCAAATAACTTTCTATAGAGCTAATTCAGATTATCATCAGGTTATAACTGCTATATCCTCATTGTAACTCAGCTAGGCTGAATCCCAGCCCCAAGACGAACACCCTTGAATCCACAGAGGAATTTCCTTAGAATAGTGGCCAAATAGGTTTGACTTGACAGTGTTAAAGAACCTGTTTTAGTAGATTGCAATAAAATCAAAGAAGCATTATGTCTTAAATCTGCTTGTGAAAGGGTCATTACATTGAAAAATACCTGTTTACTCATCCATAGATTTTTGACAAAGCATGAGTTAACTTTCTTTCAGATGCCCCATATTTTCTTTTAGCCTAGGATTTAGTATTGCAGAAGTAGGTTACTTCACTGCAGATTTTGTGCCATGGGATTTTTTCTGTGTGAGTCATTGAAGTCTAGAAGTATTAATGTTACATCCAAAGATTACTGAAGAATGTATTGAATTTTCTTGACAATCTAATTTGGAAACAAGAAAGTCTCTACAAATACATATATTTATAGTAGAAGGCTATAGTATCTAGAATATTCTCACTTTCTCATTTCGCCTCTGCCTCACATTCTCTTGGGGATTACCTTTCTACTTTCCCTTTATCATTCCATTTGCTTGTGTTTCTCTCTCTCGCTGTCCCCCTCTCTAATCCATTCTGCCCCATCATATTTTTCTTATCCTCCCTTGAATCGCTATTTTCTGTCTCTTTGCCCCCTCTCTGGTTTCAGTGATATCATCTACACAAATTGCACAAGATGAATCTGTTTTCACCATCTGATTGTGTGCCTGTCACTTTAAAATTCAATTAGGAATTAAAATAGTATAATAAAAGAATAAAAATTTACATTATTTCCTTCACGGTATGCACTGGCTATAGTTTAGTCAGCTGCCAAAGTTATACCAGGAAATAGCTAAATTTAATTAATTCAAGCTTTTAGTTGTTGTTCTGGGATGAGTGGGTATTACTTTGTGTTCTAAAACAAAATCCCTTGCCTTTATTTTGGAAATACCATCTTGATTTGATATTTGGGAAATATAAAAAATGTGAACTTACAATGCACTTGAGGAAATTTAAACATCATCATTACTTCATTGGCACTAAAGACCGAAATGAAGTTGGAAGGGCTTTAGCTAAAATGATTAAGGTTGAAGTGTAAATACCAAACCCAACCAAACCCGTTGCCGTCGAGCAGATTGCAACTCAGCGACCCTATAGGACAAAGTAGAACTGCCCTGTAGGGTTTCCAAGGAGCACCTGGTGGATTCGAACTGCCAGTCTTTTGGTTAGCAGCCGTAGCACTTAACCACTACGCATCCAGGGGTCCTGAAGTGTAAATAGGAATCTTAAGAATGAATTTTCTAATTAGTTTTCTGTTTGCTATCCAGGGATGCAGGAGTACATGCAAATACAGTTCTCTAGACAGTTTATTTAGAAAATAACTGAGTGATAGAATTAAGACATTGTCTTTGTTTGTTTAAGGCGGATGGCAGGATGAGACCTGGCCGGATGGCTGGACGGCAGTAACAAGAGACGGGAAGCGCTCTGCGCAGTTCGAGCACACTCTGCTGGTCACGGACACTGGCTGCGAGATCCTCACCCGGCGGCTGGAGAGTGCACGGCCTCACTTCATGTCCCAATTTTAACTTTTCCAAGATGGCACATCTCAAGAATTCCTTCTGTCTGTACTATGCATTTTGTTGAGAGTACAGAAAGGAAGAGGAAATTTTTATCAGTTGTTGTTTTGACCATAGATAAGGAAGGACTACAGTATTTGAAGTGTATACTCAAGAACTTGTCTTGGGTCTGAAAAAACCAAGAAGAATAAAGGAAAAATAACTCCTTTCAGAGCCCCTTGCCCCAAATAATCTCTGCACCCCTGTTTACTCATTTGCCCTTTGAGCACTTTTACTTAAACCTGCTTCTAGTTGCATTTATCACTGCCACCACCGGCCGTCAAGAGCCAGCAGCTTTCCAGGTCAGTGTTGAAGATGAGAGTCCTTGAAACTATAGCAACATATGTTGCTCCAGATTTTTTTTTTAGTTATATATTTGAAAATATGTATGTATGCATTTTAAATTCCATGTATGTAATTACTGAACACTATGTGACCTGGGGTTTGTGTTGATTCTGCTCTGACAGGGCTAGATGCTGTAGTAAATGGACCGATAGTTGCAGTGATTTAATTCTCAGTTGGCTGTTGGCCCCTCTCTCCCATGCTAATTATTTACCTTTGTAATTGTGCTTAAGGAAGCACTCAGTCACCGAGACTTTCTCTCCAACATGGACTGTGTGTGTGTCAGGGAATGAATGTGACAAAATTAACTTTGGAAAAATATTATAAGGCTTTTTTTTTTTTTAATCTAGTTTCTGGCAAAAATTGCCACACCCCAAGTGGTGGCTGGCTGTGGCAGGGATGAGAATTGTGTAATATACTGCTATTTCAGACCTCTATTTGGTCAGAAATGGGAGGGAGAAAACCCCCTCTCTTCCCCTCAAATACTTAGTACAACTGATACTGATGGAAAGGAATGACTTTGAGAACTAACTGTTCCTTGGCAGTGGGGAGGCAGCAGTATACAGAAAACACACCTCACCTTTACATAGTTAGGAACCTCATTAGAAGTGACCTCAGCTTCCCAGTACTTGTATTCCTTTCAGTATTTCAGTCCAAATAGGAGAGTATCTGATGAAGACATATCAGACCCTAAAGTCATTTTCATTAGCGTGTACTTGATTACTGGATGCCTGATGACTCTCTTGTAATATAATCTGATACCACTGACACATTATACTTGTAAGAGAACATCTTTCCCAGAGTGCCTCAGACCTTTATTGCTTTAAGGGAATTATGATAATGTTTTCATTACTTTTATTATTTTAATGATTTAGTAAAGTGACTGAATCTGGTGTAGACTTTTGGGGGTATGTGTGTGAAGTTTTTAACAAACTGTAATATTTGTGAATGGAATGCCTTGCTATATGAATGTTAATATAATGTGTTAAGGGAGATTAAAAAATTTGAATGATTATCCCACCATGTAGTCATTAACTTTGCCGCATTTGTTTGGGATTTCAAAGGGAATTAGTGGGAATGGATGGCTAATTTTAAAATTTAACAAATTCATGACCAGTGGAGTAAAAATACTTTTTCAGATTTAATGGCTGTACAGTAATTCCAGCACTGTACTTAGCATTCTGCCAGCAGCATTTGAGCTGCAACTGTATTTTTGAGAGCTTTTAAGGTAGAGGATGCTGAATATTTAAGGGAACATTTTATGTGCTGATAGCAAAATTAACCATGTGTGCTTATTCCATGTGTAACATTAGAAAATAAGCTCAAAAAAAATCTTGGTGGGATAATTTTTTTTGTTTTTAATTAAAAGATAAAACACCACACTGGTGGTATGCTCCTCTCAGGGAAATTTTTAAATAATCTGGACTCTCGTCTAATTGTATATACCTAATTAGAAATATTTATTTATTAGATTTAGGGGAGAAAACATCTACTTTCATCATTCTGCCAACTCTTTACAAAATAAGACTATGAATTTTAAAAAAAATTTTTTTTCTGCCAGTCCTCCACTTGTCTTAGAATTGTAATTTAGAAGAAGTGAAAAATGTTTGCCTTTTATTTTCATTTTATGTCTTTTGCTGATAAAATGGATTAAGGTACATGAGAACCCATTTACCGGCTCCTTTATACCACTTGCCAGCTACGTGTCTGAATAGACAAGAGGAGGTTTAGGAATTTGTCATCTTGATTCCTCAGTTTGGACTGTAAGTACTTCTGTTTTTTCACTAGGTTTGGTTAAAATTGAGAGCAGGATGCTCCGCTTTGCTAAAGTTCCCAAATGACCCTTATGGTATCTGTAAGCTTATTTCCTTAATTTTTTTTTTTTTAACCTCCAGCTTTTTATTTTGAAATTTTTTCACATTTACAGAAAAGTTGAAAGTATAGTACAGTGAAATAATCATATATCCTTTACCTATATTCAGCAATTATTTTGCCACGTTTGCTTCATCTCTATGTAAGCACATTTCTCTTGAAAGAAGTGGCATCATACTTCACCCACTATTACTTCAGCATGTATCTCTTAAAAATAAGGACATTCTCCTACATGACCATAATACGGTAATCACATCCAAGGAATTTAGCATTAACAGAGAATTATCTAATTATCTGATGTTCATATTCACAATTATCCCCAAAATGTTCTTTATATATATGTTTTTTTTTTCCCCCTGCTTGTTTTTTAATCTAGGATCCAAACCCATGGCATTTGGTTGTCATGTACCTGTATAGTCTTTCTTTTTTTTAAAAACAGTTCTCCTGCTCTTTTTAAAATTTCTTATGAGATTGACATGTTTGAAAAATCAGGCCCGTTAGCCTGTAGAAATCTGGATTGTCTGATTGTTTCCTTATGACGGGTTCAAGTCCGGCATCTTGGCAGGAGGCTACATGGATGGCATGTTTTATGTCCCATTCATTGCATCACATCAGGAAGCCACATAATGTTAGCTTGTCACATTGCTGAAATTAATTTGATCATTTGGTGTCTGTCAGATCTATCCATTGTAAAAATTTCTTTAAGTAATCTGGGAGGAGATACTTGGAGAACATTTGGATATCCTGTTCACTCAGTGGTTGTAACCTTCAATGATAATCGTCTGAATCAATTATTTCATTACACTGGGGGGTGCAAAAGGGGATTTTCTAAATCTAGCTTTCCTTCTACATTTATAAGCTGGCATTCTACAAATAAGTAACCTTTTTCCTCCCCCTACCCTCTTTTTGAGTATCACCGTGAGCTCATGCATTCTTTTTTAAAATTCTGTCTCATTACTCTAATTGTTCTAAATTTGGCCAGTGAACACGTTTAAGGTAATAAATGGGTCATTTTGACCTGTGCCTATCAGACAGGAGGGACCAGTCCCTGGAGAACGACATCATGCTTGGTAAAGTGGAGGGTCAGCAAAAAAGAGGAAGACCCGCAGTGAGATGGATTGACACAGTGGCTGCAGCAATGGGCTCAAGCGTAACTATTATGAGGATGTCACAGGACTGCAAAACGTTCAGTTCTGTTGCACACAGGATCACTATGAGTCGGAACCGACTCAGCAGCACCTAACATCAGTCTTTGAGCACTTCTTGTTTTTGCCATAATAAGATATTTTAGGCTTATCATGTACTTTTCCTGTCTTGGAATTGGCTGTTTCTTCAAGGAGCCCTGGTTTCTTCTGGTGGAGGATGGTATTTGGAAATCAAGGTCTGGATGCTACTGGGGTGTCATTGCTTCTAGTTCATTTCAGGAAACAGAGGAAACATTTTTATAAATCATGAGTTCATTCTGATATTTCCATTTCAAATCTAACACTAATTTTTCTCACCCCTTCCTGTTCCATATTTGTATCTTTCTTCTCCCATGGTGAGATCGTAGAAGACGTGAAATTATTTCAGAATTATTACACCAATATCACTACCAACAATAAACTTACTAAGTGCAAAATTTCTTTGTGATCCTTTTTATTGTTAAAATATGTATCTCACTAAGGGGGTGAAATCAGAGTATTGGTTTAAAAATTATTTGAAATAATTTTTGTCTTACACATTTCATAAACCATGAATTTTATGAAACAATGAGTGCAGTGAATTTTGGGTGCAAAACAGTGAGGGGTGAAGAGGATATTTTGATGGCCTGGGAGTTAGAAATATTGGAACTATTTGAGAGTGTGATAAGATTTTATTTACCTTTGAAAGTATTGGACTTCTAACAAGCTCTCCTGCCATGGAGGAGCAAATTATACCACTTGTAATGTTTTGGTTGTGTGGTACACTTATGCACCCCTTTATATTAGAAAATAACATATGGACATTAGTGTTTTAGAAACAAATTGTTTCACCATGCAAGCTGCAGTATACTAGTATTCTAAAAGTTATTAATGTGTTTTATGTTTCATTTAAAAAATGAATGCCTAAGGAAAGATGGGCTTAATGATACAGGATCTTTGCGTGGGAATTTTGGCCCAGCTGTTGGAACTCTGACAGCACGAGCAGCCTATAGTGGCTGCTACTCAAAACTCTGGCAGCCGTCTCCTTTATCTCTTCCTTCCTTTTGGTGCTAAGTATGAAGAAGAGAAAAATAATGCTTTGCATTTGGGTGCTTTGCGAAAGAAGACAGGAATGATGTGGCCTTGGCTACATATTATCTGCTACTTTTCATTTTGGGGACTGAACAAGCAATGCAACTCTGCATATGGCAATTATGTGTTTTGTTTTTTCATGTATCAATGCTAGTATGCTATTTTAATAAGATGTGCCAAAAAGTCAATATATGGAGTGCCCAAGAAGGGCTTTCTGGCAAGATTGTCAGTTATTACTAATGTGTTTGTTAGTAGGTTCAAAGTATTTTAATAGTTTTTTTCTATGGAAATTCCTATGATGTCCAGCCTTTTTACTACTGTAAAGCTTTTAGTGCAGTAACTGCTCCCATCTCCTGGGTAACTTGAATTTCTTGGCCCTGTTACTATTAGTCCAACCCCTTCACCACCTCCCCAACAACAAACACGTGCTAAGGATATGTGTTTTCCAAAACTTGTAAGCAACATGGCACAGTGTCATGAAAAGATGACAGTACCAGCAATCAGGACACCGGGGCTCTGATTTCTACAGTTTTATTAACTGGTTGCATGGCTAGGAGGACAAGTCATCATACTTCTCTCTGGAGATCTTTGTGGAAAGACATCACAACTTAGCAACTATTTTATTGTAATGTGATTAGAAAGAAAATTTGCTTTATTTCAGTAGTTGGGGCAGAGGTCAGAAAAATCAGGCTAGAATTTTTAAACTTACTTGGCTATAAAATCTTATGTTTAAATACTTAATCAGTGAATTTGAGCCCTGGGTGATCCTGAGGAAACAAAATAGCCAAGAATAAGAATTTTTAGCATTAAAATTTAGAAAAAGGATCAACAGAGTTGTAAAGCGAATTTCCGCTTTTTGTTGTGTTTAACTTATCTTGATATTTTTAGCAGTCAAGCACTTCAGTAATGTCTAAACTGGAGATAGTCTGTGGTGGATTATCACTCCTTGAAAGGAGCATGTGTACATATTTACCTCATACACAGGGAATTCTGTTAGGATGTCCAGTTTGGTAAAATCAATCTGCTTACAAGCCCATTCCAGCTCCTTTGTTGCCATAGAGAAAAGTTCTATCAAAAGAAATCTTGTGTGAGGGGGGACTTGGTATGTCTCGTTCACTTGGTAGTCGTTCTTTTTTTTTTAAAGACCTATTCCCTTGGTATAGCTCTGTGCATTATCTAAATAACTGTTTAAACATACTTCAAATGTGTTTTCCAAATGTGTTTGTGATACACTTTTTCTAAAGGATATTTGCTGACGAAGAATGTGATCTTCCACGTTAATTGAAAGAAAATTGGTGGAATCCAAAGCTAGTTTTTTTTCCTGGGTTGGCTGAGTGTCTCTAGACCCAAAGAACTGTCACTTAACTTGAGGACTTTGCTCATCAGCCTACTTGGCAGATTGGAAGCCAGCAGAAAAAGTTTTGAAGCATTGTGGGACATGTAAAATATGTTTCTCCTTCCTCAAATCTACAAAACATTTAGAAAATTATCAGTTTAAGTATAATTTTGCATTCAAATGGGATAAATGGAAGTAGCATTGTGTATAGATTTTGGAGCCATTCTTGTTTGGTTTAAATTTTACACATTAACTAGCTCCACTGAAGTAGAGTTTGGACAGAATGCAGTTCTCTCCTCGCCCCTATCCCCAACAACCCCATCATTCCTATATAGTCAGTGTATACGTTAGTTCCCCTGACACACAAGGAATTTGTTCCAAGTCATATATGCCTGTGTATGGACTGTGTCTCTGCAGTGAACATCACTGTTAGTTGCTGTCGATTACAGCTTGTGTTGACACCCCATGTGTGCAGAGTAGAACTGTTCTGCATAGGGTTTTCAAGGCTGTGACCTTTCTGAAGCAGATGGCCAGGGCTATCTTCCAGCGTGCCTGTGGGTGGGTTTAAACTGCCAACCTTTAAGCTTGTAGTCGAGCACTTAACCGTTTGCTCCACCCAGGTACTCCAAAAAAGGCAGACCTTGATAGTTTCACAGAGCCAGCATTCTTCTGTTTTCCTCTAGAGAAGATTACAGGTGTCAACTTATGGTAAGTCCATGTGTTACAGAGTAGAACTGCCCTATAGGGTTTTCTTGGCTGTAATCTTAACAACCAGATCACCAGGAGTTTTCTTCCACAGTGCCACTGAGTGGGTTCAAACTGCCAACCTTTAGGTTACCAGCCAACCGTTTATGCTAACTCAGGGACCATCACTAGGTGGATTAAATAGAAAGCAGACTAGCCCAACATGCTGAAGATGAAATGCAGGCATGGTTTGACAATTGCTAGATACACGCAAATTTTCCAATTAAACATAATAAAAATGCTTAAAATTAGCTCGTAACGTTGCCAAGTTTAATCCCTAAAAAAAAAAAAAAAGATCACTTTTCCTCTCTTTCATGAAATACACAGTGGAGGTTAAAAACCATTTCTGTTAAATTATATGTCTTTTGTCCAAGAAAGCAATTTAAAAATACCTTCAAAATTTTTTAAATAATCTGTCTAAGAGGACAGTATCCTGGGTTAATATTGGACAACCGGGATAGATTTGCTGACATCCACAGTGAGTGGTTTATAGCCCTGTGCTGTGTCTTTTTTTTGGAGATGAGATTTTTCTTTTTTATTGTGGTGAAAATATATGCAACAAAACAGAAACCAATTTTACAATTCCTACATGTACAGTTCAGTGACATGAGACCGCATTCCTCAAATTGTACAACCATTCTCACCATCTTCTTCCAGACTATGCCTCCACCATTAACGTAAACTCACTGCCACCTAAGGAAAAACTCCCCTTTCCCCTCCCCTTTACCCCTGATAACCACCAATAATCTTTAGTCTCTGTTTGCTTTTTTCATATAACTGAGATCATATGGTATTTGTCCTTTTGCGACTGACGCATTTCACTTGGCACAATGTATTCAAAGTTCAAGTTGCGGCATGCGCCAGGACTTCACCTCTCTCCATGGCCAACCAGTACGCCACTGCATGCACATACCACATCCTGTTTATCTATTAATCTGTTGACAGACCTTTTAGGTTGTCTCCACGTTTTGGCCATCCTGAACAGTGCCACAGTGAACATTGGTGTACCTGCGTCTGTTCTTATCACCTCCCTCAAGTCTCCTGGGTGTATACCCAAGGGTAGAATAGCTGAGTCACATGGCAGTTCCATGCTCACCTTTGTGAGGAACTGTCTTCCACAGTGGTTGCACCACCCCACATTCCCATCAGCAATGGATGAGGACTACTGCCCCTCCACAACCTGGCCAATACCTGCTGTTTTTTTCCATCATTTCGATTCTAATGGGGGTGAGATGGCATCCCACTGCAGTTTTGATATGAGTCAGAATTGACTCCCCGGCGATGGATTTGGCTTTTGGGTTTTGGTAATAGCTAATCGGAACCGTGGTGGTGCAGTGGTTAAAAGCTTGGCTGATAACAAAAAGGTCGGCAGTTCAAATCTACCAGCTGCTCCTTGGAAACACTATGGGGCAGTTCAACTCTGTCTCATAGGGTCGCTATGAGTCAGAATCCACTCAACAGCAAAGGGTACGGGTAATGGCTAATGATGTTGAGAGTCTTTTCATGTGCATTTTGGCCATTTGAATATCCTCTTTGATGAAACATCTGTTCAGTTTGTCTTTTTGTCATTAAGTTGTAATGTTTTATATATTTTGGACATAAGGCCCTTACCAGATATATTGTTCCCCAAAATTGTCTCCCAGTGTGTAGGCTGAGATTAGATTTTAAGAGACAGGACAATGTAGGGAGCAGCTGGAAAAGTGACTTTGGGCTTGGACCTAGGTTTGTGACCTGTGCTATATCTTTATTGTGTTTTAACAACTGTTTGGTTCAGCAACATATCTGTAACACTCCAAATTTCATCCAAGAGAATGTAGTTAAAAATTCTTCTAAAGATTTTACAGCTATAGATGAGTCCCATGATCCAGGAATCCTTATAATAAGGATCTTGTAAAGTTGATTCTTTGTACTGGATGGTTGAAAGAGACAATTGTGCTTTTAACTAGGAAATGCTAATACTGTTAAACTGAATTAGCTGACTCAAAAGTATGTACATACTGGTGATGGAAATGGAAAGTAAACTCAATAATTGGCTAGCTACAAAAATTGAAGTAACGTTATTTTGATATTTTAAAACTGCTTTGTATTTTTAAATTGGTGAATACAAAAATGCTTGACATTTCCTATGCACGAATACCTTGTGTATGAGAAAAGAAACAGCAGAATAAAAACTTTAAGAGTTTAGCTCTCCTCCATTATTGCCTTCATCCCCATTTTGCTATTGTAATTGCCCAAGTCAATTTACTTGGCTCCTGGAAGGCTGGCCTAATCCAAACCAGATTAAAGGTTAATTTCCTACGGTTGAGGCAGAAACTAATTTTAGTTTCCTTCCAGTCATCTAGGCCAATAGTTCAGGGCCATCTGGGCCCTAAGTATATCTCCAGCCCTCTAGGTAGAACAGGAGAGAAGCAATTAAGCACCATCAATCAAAAGTTGTTTTTTTTTTTTTTTTTTTTAAAGCGCGTAAACTTCAACTAGAAGATATGTGCAAGGCAGGTCTGATGAGCTGATACAAAAATGTCTAAAATACACTGTAATGTAGAAAAAAGAAAAAGGCACAGAATAGTGTTAATAGTGTCCCTTTTGTCTAATTTTAAATGGTATATATAAATTATATTATATGCATAGAAACTTCAGGAAAGATACTCAAGGAACATTACAGTGGTTACTTGTTTTTTTGGGGGAGCGTAAGCTTTTTTTATTATAGTACTAACTGAATTTTCTAATCACTGTATATATTGATTTCATGTGTTTTTGTATGGATTGGATGGATGGTAGGATTATGGACTGATTTGCTTCTTTATACTTCCTAGGATAAAAAACAAACAAAAAAACCCCTAAATGTTACTTAACACCACCACCAGGAAAAGACTGACAGATTTAACTTAAAAATTACTAAGAAAAAGAAAGAGAACCCAATAGAAAAAACGGGCAAAGGATATGATTACATAGAAAAAATGGGCAAAGGATATGATTAAGTGTAGAGTTACACAGCCAATTTATTGTAATTGCTATCAAGTTGTACATCTGCAAAAAACTAAACTGGCAAAAAAAAAAAAAAAAAGGATATACACCCAGTTCCTAGTGTGGCATCTTTACAAAAATGGAAATCCAAAAGGTCAATTAAATGAAAAGATACTCAACCTAAGTATTAATTGAAGGAAAGGCATATAGGTACAATGAAATACCATTTCGTATTCATATGATTGGCAAAAATTTACTACTACTTTGGAGAGCAATTTAGCAGTATCTGTACACATCCCTGGTGGCACAGTGGTTAAGAGCTCAGCTGCTAACCAAAAGACAGTTTGAATCCACCAGCCACTCCCTGGAAACCCTGTGGAGCAGTTTTACTCTGTCCTGTAGGGTTGCTATGAGTCAGAATGCACTTGAAGGCAACAGAGTTGTTTTTTTTAATATACGTCCTAAGTAAATAACACACTGATGCAATGTTCTACTGCAGTGTTATTAGTACAGTAATACATACTGAACAGAATGTTCCACTGCAGTGTTATTAGTATAGTAATAAATACTGAACAGAATGTTCCACTGCAGTGTTATTAGTACAGTAATAAATACTGAACAGAATGTTCCACTACAGTGTTATTAGTAATACAGAAACAACTCTGCAAACAACTTTATGTCCCCAGCTGGAGATCAAATTATGGTAGTTCATACAATCTAAATACTACACAGTATTGAATGAGAGCTTCATATACAACATGGACAAATCACACAATAACGATGAGCGAAAAGTGAAAGCTGCAGAACAAGACAGTACCAGGTCTGCTGTTATTAGTGTGTACCATCCAGTTGATTCCGACTTATAGCGACCCTACAGGAGAGAGTAGAGCTCCCCAGTAGGGTTTCCTAGGCTGATATCTTTATGGGAGCAGATTTTAAAAACATACAAAACAATACTGAAGACTAGAGGGTTTAAAGATACATATAGTAAAAGTATAACAACATGCGTGTGAATGAGAAATACCCAATTCTGGATGATGGCTACCTCTGAGAGGAAGGAAAGGGAATTGTGGCCTGGAGGTGGCAAAATGTTAAGCTTGGACAAGAGCAGATACCGAGAACTTGGATATTTGTTGTTGCTTCATATAATTCACTACACTTGTTATATGTTTAGAATAGTTCATAGAGTAGTCAACAACACACACCAACCTACTTAAGCACGATGGTCTTTTCAGTGATAAATTTTAGTGCCCACTGTGGGTGAGATGCCACACTAGGACCTGGGGGTATACTTCTTTTTTTGCTAATTAAACTTTTCAAAGGTGTACAACCTATTGACAGCAATTATAATAATCGGCTGTGCAACCCTACCCTTAATCAACGTGGTATTTCCATCACCGTTAAACCACCCTTTTCCCCTCCCTCCCACCCCTTGTAACCATGAATAAACTTTGTTCTCTATACAGTTCTCTTTTCTTGTCTTTTTATATAAGTGATGTCATACAATATTTGTCTTTTTTTTTTTTAGTGTAGATTTCAAATTTTATTTTTGTATTTATTCTAATACAAAATCATGGATACTATGATTTTGATTCATTTTGATATTTGTCATTTGTGACCGACTTATTTCACTCTGCATAATGTCTTCCAGCTCCATCCATATTGTAGCATGTATGAAGACTTCATTTCTCCTACTGGCTGAGTAGTATTCCGTTGTATGCATGTACCGCATTTTTGTTTTTTAATCCATTCTTCTTTTGATGGACATTTAGGTTGTTTCCACCTTTTGGCTATTGTGAATAGTGCTGCAGTGACCACTGGTGTATAAATCTCTGTTTGAGTCTCTGCTTTCAAGTCTTTTGAGTATATACCTAGGAGTGGAATTGCTGGGTCATAATGGTAGTTCTATTTTTAGTTTTTTGAGGAACTACCACACTGTTTTCCACAACAGCTGTATCATTTTGCATTCCCATCAGCAATGGGTAAGGGTTCCAGTTACTCCACATCCTCACCAACATTTGTTATTTTCTTTTTCTTTTTTTATCATAGCCATCCTAGTGGCAGTGTAATGGTATCTCATTGTGATTTTGATTTGTATCTCTGATGGCTAATGGTGCTGAGCATCTTTTCATGTGTTTGGTGGCCATTTGAATGTCCTCTTGGATGAAATGTCTATTCAAGTCCTTTGCCCATATTATAATTGGATTATTTGTCTTTTTGTTGTTGTTATTGAAGTTTTATATATATTTTGGTTATTAGGTTCTTATTGGATATATGGTTTCCAAAGATATTCTCCAGTTGGTAGCTTGTCTTTCCACTTTTTTGGTAAAGTCTTTTGATGAACAAAAGTTTTTAATTTTTATAAAGTCTCATTTATTTATTTTGTTTTTTGCTGTTTGTGCTTTTGTTATTTTATTAGATAATCCATTGTTAAAAGCTAGGCCTGACAGTGCTGCCCCGGCTTTTTCTTCTAAGAATTTTATGGTTGTAGTTTGTACATTTAGGTTCTTAATCCATTTTGAACTTACTTTTGCTTATGGTGTGAGGCAAGGATCGTGTTTCATTTTTCTGCATATGGAAATCCAATTTTCCCAGTACCGTTCATTGAAGAGACTCTTCTTTCCCCATCAAATAGACTTACCACCCTTGTCAAAAATCAGTTGACCATAGATGTGTGAGTTTATTTCTGGACTCTTATTCCATTGGTCTGTGAGTCTATTGTTATGTGAGTACCAGGCTGTTTTGATTACTGTAGCTATATAGTATGTTTTAAAATCAGGAAAGGTGAGTCCTCCTACAATGTTCTTCTCTTTCAACATTGCTTCAGCTGTTCGGGGCCTCTTGGCATTCCATATAAAGCTGAGGATTGGTTTTTCTATTTCTGTAAAGAAGGCTGTTGAAATTTTGATCGAGATTGCATTGAATCTACAGATCACTTTGGGTAGTACTGACATCTTAACAATATTAAGTCTTCCAATCCATGAATATGGAGCATCTTGCCATTTATTTAAGTCTTCTTTAATCTCTTTCAGCAGTGTTTTATAGTTTTCATTGCATAAGTCTGTCACATCTCTGTTTAGATTTATTCCTAGGTATTTTATTCTCTTAAATGCTATTGTAAATGGAAATGTAAATGAAATGTCTGTTCAAGTCCTTTGCCATATTATGATGGGATTATTTGTCTTTTTGTTGTTATTGAAGTTTTATATATATTTTGGTTATCAGGTTCTTATTGGATATATGGTTTCCAAAGATATTCTCCAGTTGGTAGCTTGTCTTTCCACTTTTTTGGTAAAGTCTTTTGATGAACAAAAGTTTTTAATTTTTATGAACTTTATAATTTTATAAAACTTTAATTTTTATAGAACCCCAACTAATTTTTGTTTGTTGACCTTGTACTCTGCACCTTTGATAAATTCCTCTAGTAGCTCTAGAAGTTTTCTTGTGGATCTTTGGGATTTTCTATATATAGGATCATATCATCTGTGAATAAAGATAATTTTACTTCTTGTTTTCCAATTTGGATACCTTTTATTTCTTTTTCTTGTCTTATTGCTCTGGCTAAGACTTCTAATACAATATTGAATAGAAGTGGTGAGAGTTGGCACCCTTATGTTGTTCTCAATTTTAGGGAGAAAGCTCTCAGTCTTTCTCCATTAAGTATATTGGCTATTCACGTATGCCCTGAATCATATTGAAGAATTTCCCTTCTATTCCAATCTTTAGGGTTTTCATCAAGAAAAGTGTTGGATTTTATCAAATGCTTTTCCTGCATCCGATCATGTAGTTCTTTTCCTTTGTTCTACTGATGTGGCGTACAGGCAGTCCCTGGGTTGCAAACATCCAACTTATGTACAACCTGTAGTTATGAACCAATCCCTGTAAAGCCTGTTATATTAAAAATTTGAAGTACATACAGTGAGTGGTTCATGCTAAGAAATGGGTGATACTTTGCAAAGTGCATCAAAACATTATTATTATTACTGTATTATTACGTTAAAGATGTTTTAGTGTATCTGGAAGTGTTTCTTTAAGGTTTTTTATGCACAGAAAGGTACACTATATACTAAGACAAACATTTGACTGACTAACTTTAGATACAAACCTTATCTAAATGTTCCTACTCATGTACAAATTCGATTTAAAGAGAGACTTAGGAACTGAGCTTGTTCATAATCCGGGGACTGCTGGTATTATGTTAATTTTCTAATGTTGAACCGTCCCTGCATTCCTGGAATAAATCCCACTTGGTCACAGGTTATGACTCTTTTCAAATACTGTTGGATTCTATTCACTAGTAATGTGTTGAAGATTTTTGCATCTATAGTCATAAGAGATACTGGCCTATAGTTTTCTTGTGGTGTCTTTGTCTGGTTTTGGTACCAGGGTTATATTTGCTTTATAGAATGAATTAGGGAGTATTCCTTCCTTCTCTATCTTTTGGAAAAATTTAAACACTATTGGTGTTCATTCTTCTCTAAATGTTTGTTAGAACTCCCTAGTGAAGCCATCTGGTCTAGGACTTTTTTTTTGGGAGGTTTTTGATTACTGATTTGATTTCTTGTTATGGGTCTGTTGAGACTTTCTATTTCCTCTTGAGTCAGTTTGGGTAGGTTGTGTGCTTCTAAGAATGTGTCCATTTCATCTAAGCTATCCAGTTGCTATCCATTTGTACATAATATTCTGTCATAATTCTTTTTATTTCCATTGGGTCAGTTGTAATGTCCTCTCTTTCATTTTTTATTTTGGTTATTTGTATCTTTTCTCTTCTTTTCTTTGTTGGTCTAGCTAAAGGTTTGTCTATTTTGTTGATCTTTTCGAACGCCCAACTTCTGGTTTTATTGATTCTCTCTATTGTTCTGTTTTCAATTTTATTTATTTTTGCTCTGATCCTTGTTATTTCCTTTCTTCTGGTAGGTTTAGACTTAGTTTTCCTGTCTCTTTCTAGTTCCTGGAGTTGTCAAGTTAGGCTGTTGATTTGAGATCTTTTTTTTTTTGTATAGGCATTTATTGCTGTAAGTTTCCCTCTGAGTACAGCCTTTGCTGGATCTCATAAGTTTTGGTATGTTGTGCTTTCATTTTCATATGACTCTAGGAAATTTATGATTTTCTCCCTTTACCCATTGACAGTTTAATAGTGTATTGTTTAATTTCCATATGTTTGTTTAATTTCCCATTTTTTCCTGTTATTGATTTCTAGCTCACTCCGTGTGATCAGAGAATATACTTTTTATGATTTCAATGTTTTAAAATTTATCAGGACTTACTTTGTGACCTGACATGTGGTCTGTCTTTTAGAATGATCCATGTGCACTGGAGTAGAATGTATATTGTGTTGTTTTTGGGTAGAGTGTTCTATATATGTCTGTCAAGTCTAGTTGGTTTATAGTGTCATTCAAGTCCTCTGTTTCCTTGTTGATCTTCTTCCTAGATGTTATGTCCAATATTGAAAGTGGTATATTGAAGTCGCCAGCTATTATTGTAGTATGTTATGGATTGGATTTTGCCACCCCCCCCCCCCCCCAAATATATGTTGTATATACTAACCTCAGTGGCTGTGGTTGTAATTTCATTTGGGAATGGGTTGTTTTTGTTATGTTAATGAGGGATAATTAGTGTAGGGTGTGTCTTGAGGCAATCTCTTTTGATACATAAAAGAGATGAAACAAACGAGCAAAGCAGAAATAGGGGAAAATTGATGCCAAGCCACATGGAGATCTCCAAGGGACTAGGAAAAAGGAAGCTGAAGAGACAAAGACCTTCCCCCAGAATTGACAAAGAGAAAGCATTTCCCTAGAGCCAGCACCCTGAATTTGGACTTCTAACCTCCTAACCTGTGAAAAAATAAATCTTTGTTAAAGCCATCCCATTTATGGTATTTCTTTTATATCAGCATTAGATAACTAAGACATAGTACTGTCTATATCTCCCTTCAATTCTACCAGTGTTTGCTTTATATATTTAGGTGCCCCGATATTGGGTGCACATGCATTTATGATTGTTAAGTCTTCTTTTTTTAAATTGTGATTTAGGTGAAAGTAAACAGTTAATACACAAAGTGTTTTGTGACATTGGTTGCCAACCCCGCGATGTGTCAACACTCTCCCCTTCTCCACCCACGTTTCCCTGTTCCCATTTGTCCAGTTTTCTTGTCCCTTCCTGCCTTCTTGTCTTTGCTTTTGGGCTAGTGTGCCTATTAGTTGCGCATACATGATTGAACTATGAAGCACATCCCTTACATGTGCTATTGTTGGCCCTATAGACCTGTCTAATCTTTGGCTGAAGGTTGAACCTCAGGAATGACTTCACTACTGAGTTAAAAGGGTGTCTACGGGCCATACTCTTGGGATTTCTCCAGTGTCTGTCAGGCCAGCAAGTGTGGCTTTTTTTTTTTTTTTTTTTTTTTTTTTAATTTGAAACTGTTCTACATTTTTCTTCCACTCTGTCTGGGACTTTCTATTGTTGATCCCTGCCAGACCAGTCAGTGGTGTTAACTGGGCACCATCTCATTGTTCTGGGCTCAGACTGGTGGAGGTTGTGATACCTGTGGTCCATTAGTCCTCTGGACTAATCTTTCCCTTGTGTCTTTGGTCTTCTTTCTTCTCCTTTGCTCTAGCTGGGATGGGACTTGTAGATGTATCTTAGATGGTTGCTTGCAGGCTTTTAAAATTTTTTTTTTTGTACTTTAGATGAAGTTTTACAGAGAAAACTAGTTTCTCATTAAACAATTAATACACATATTGTTTTGTGACATTGGTTGCCAATCCCACAACATGTCAACACTCTCCCCTTCTTGACCTTGGGTTCCCCATTACCAGCTTTCCTGCCCCCTCCTGCCTTCTTGTCCTTGGGCTAGTGTGTCCATTTAGTCTAGTTTTGTTTTATGGGCCAGTCTAATCTTTGACTGAAGGGTGAACCTCAGGAGTGATGAGTACTGAGCTGTAAGAGTGTCCAGGGGCCATACTCTCAGGGTTTCTCCAGTCTCTGTCAGACCAGAAAGTCTACTTTTTTTGGGTGAGTTAGAATTTTGTTCTACATTGTTCTCCACCTCTGTCTGGCACCCTCTATTGTGGTCCCTGTCAGGACAGTCCATGGCAGTAGCTGGGCACTGTCTAGTTGTGCTGGACTCAGTCTGGTGGAAGCTATGGTACTTGTGGTCCATTTGTCCTTTGGACTAATCGTTCCCTTGTGTCTTTGGTTATCTTCATTCTCCCTTGCTCCAGATGGGGTGAGACAAGTGGAGTATCTTAGATGGCCGCGCAAAGCTTTTAAGACCCCAGACGCTACTCACTAAAGTAGAATGTAGAACATTTCATTTATAAACTATGTTATGTCAACTGAGCTAGGTGTCCCCGAAGACCATGGTCCTCACAGCCCTCAGCCCAGTAATTTGGTCCCTCAGGGAGTTTGGATGTGTCTATGGAGCTTTCATGAGCTTGCCTTGGACAAGTTATGCTGGCTTCCCCAGTATTGTGTACTGTCTTACCGTTCACCAAAGTTACCACTTATCTATTGTCTATTTAGTGTTTTTCCCTCTGTACTCTTTCTCTCCCTCGTAACCATCAAAGACAGTTTCTTTTTGTGTGTAAACCTTTTCATAAGTTTTTATAGTAGTGGTCTCATACAATATTTGTCCTTGTGTGACTGACATATTTCACTCAGCAAGACCTCCAGATTCATCTATGTTGTGAGATGCTTCATAGATTCATCATTGTTCTTTATCGTTTTGTAGTATTTTATTGTGCATATGTGCCATAGTTTGTATATCTGTTCATCTGTTGATGGGCACCTAGGCTGTTTCCATCTTTTTGCTATTGTGAACAATGCTGCAGTGAACATCGGTGTGCGTATATCTATTCGTGTGACAGCTATTATTTCTCTGGGATACATTCCCAGGAGTGGAATTGCTGGACTGCATGGTATTTTTAGGTTTCTAAGAAGCACCATATCATTTTCCAAAACGGTTATACCATTTTGCATTCCCACCAGTAGTGCATAAGAGTTCCAATCTCCCTGCAGCCTCTCCAACATTTGTTTTTGTCTGTTTGTTTTCTTTTTAATTCATGCCAGTAATGTTGGGGTGAGATGGTGTCTCATTATGGTTTTGATTTTAATTTCTGTAATGGCTAGTGATCATAAGCATATCCTCATGTATCTATTAGTCACTTGAATGTCGTCTTTGGTGAAATGTCTGATCATATCTTTTGCCCATTTTTTAATTGGATTATTTGTCTTTTTGTTGTAGAGGTGTTAGATTTTCCTGTAGATTTTAGAGATTAGAACTTTGTCAGGAGGTGGGGCCCAGATGGCAGAGTAGTCAGACATTTCTGGTGGTCCCTCTTACAACAAAGACCCAAAAAAACAAGTTAATCAATTATACATGACAATCTAGGAGCCCTGAACATCAAAGGCAAAGCTGAGGAATTGGACTGAGTGGCAGGGGTAGGGACAGATGGTTCGGAAGCAGCGAGGAGTTGCCAGACCTGACCCAGCAGAAGCCAGAGCCCTTTAGGCCAGATCAATTAGTGGTGTGTGGTGAGGCAAGCAGCGGGGCTCAAGAGGCATTTTCCACATCATGAGACCCAGCAGCAGAGAGTCTACTCGGCCATCCAGAACCAGTGAGAAGCAGCCCTTCATCAGCAAAAGATAAGTGCTTGTCTTTGGCTTACTATGCAGATCAAAAACACTCCCTCTTTAGGAAAAACCTCTCTCCCATTTAACTCTCTGTTGCCTGCTCTGCAGTGGGTCTGGGACAGCTTCAGCAATTGCCGGTCCCCTGGGCTGGAAGTAGGACCCATCATGTGCCATGAGCCATTCTCCCAGCCTTGGAGAAGGAACAAATTAACAAAGGGGAGAAAATAATCTGCAGGCCCCCCTAAGCCAGGAGCTCAGGGTAGGCGCAGCTCCTTTGCCTAGGCACAGGCATAAGGTGTCCATGGACTTTGAGTGCCTTTCCCCCTGCAGAGACTTGTGCGGACCCATTTCAACAGTGTAGGCCCTCATTACCACAGTACAACAGAGTATACACCTGAAGTCTAACTTCAACTCTATTCAGCTGTGAAGTAGCAGGTTCACGACATTTGACACTGCTTTGCCCATTAGGCAGGGTCTTCACCTACCCATATCATGGGCCTGAGGAATGGTGGCTCCACCTATGCCATCTAGCCACCTGCAGCAGGAGCCCAAGAATAAGTGGTGCTCCCTAGTCCTTACAGCCAACAGCACTGGGTGCTTATGATCCACTGGAAAAGCTACCCACATATGTGCTCTAGGGAACAGGGACATGCTTTACTCACAGACACTCGGGGACAGCTGTTGGCCCCCTGCCTTGCTTAGCATGTGACCCCTGCTGCAGCCAATGCCTGTGCCTACACCAATCACCCATGCCTGTCTAGGACTGTAGGTGAGAGCCTGTACCACACAATTGGTGGCTGACTACCTGGACACCTGAGCTGAATCCATACAGGAGGAGTGGGCGGACTCCTGGGCTCACATACTTAGTGGCAGGTCTGGCTACCTGGTGGCAGGACGTTGGAGCTTCAGGGGTGCCGGTGATTGGGCTAGCTCACACGAGCAACCTATTTGGGCATATCAAAACAAAACAAGAAGCTAGGACACAGTAAGCAAACATAAAATAACTTTTTGATGGCTCAGAGACAACAGTCAATATCAAATCACATAAATAGGCAGACCATGATGGCAGTCATGGATTGAATTGTGTCCCGCCAAAAATGTGTGTAGCAACTTGGCTAGGTCATGGTTCCCAGTATCGTATGATTGTGTTATCTGATGCGATTTCCTTACGTGTTGTAAACTCTATCACTATGATGAGGTTATATGTGATCTCCTTATGTGTAGTACATTCTATCACTGTGATGAGGTTATACTGATGAGGTTGACAAGATTAGGTAGCGTCTTAATGCAATCTCTTTTGAGATATAAAAGAGAAGCAAGCAGAGACACATGGGAACCTCATACCACCAAGAAAGCAGTGCCGGGAGTAGAGTACGTCCTTTGGACCTGAGGTTCCTGCACAGAGAAGCTCCCACACCAAAGGAAGACTGAAGACATGGACTTTCCTCCAGAGCTGACGGATAAATCATTCCCCTGGAGCTGATGCCCTGAATTTGGACTTGTAGCCTACTGGACTGTGAGAGAATAAACTTTCCTTTGCTAAATCCATCCACTTGTGGGATTTCTGTTAGAGCAGCACCAGATGACGAAGACAATGGCTTCAGCAAGCTCCCAAAATAAACAATCAAGAAATTTTCTGGAGAAAGACAATTTCTTGGAATTACTGGAGGCAGAATACAAAAGATTAATATACAGAACTCTTGAAGAGATCAGGAAGGAAATGATTGAAAATGCAGACCTAGCAATAGAGGAACTTAAGAAGATTAGAGAAGAGCATAATGACAAATTTAACAGGCTGCAAGAATCCATAGAGAGACAGCAATCAGAAATACAGAAGATTAACAATAAAATTTCAGAATTAGACAACTCAATAAAAGTCATAGGAGCAGAATTGAGGCAATAGAAGTTAGAATTAGTGAGACTGAAGATAAAGCACTTGACACCAACTTATTTGAGGAAAAATCAGATAAAAGGATTTAAAAAAATGAAGAAATCCTAAGAATTATGTGAGACTCTATCAAGAGGAACAACCTACGAGTGATTGGAGTACCAGAACAGGGAGGGATAACAGAAAATACAGAGAGGATTGTTGAAGATTTGTTGGAAGAACACTTCCTTGATATTGTGAAAGATGAGAAGATATCTATCCAAGATGCTTATTGAACCCCACATAAGGTAGATCCCAAAAGAAAGTCACTAGGACATATTATAATAAAACTTGTGAAAACCAAAGATAAAGAGAGAATTTTAAGAGCAGCTAGAAATAAATGAAAAGTCATCTACAAAGGAGAGTCAGTAAGACTAAGCTCAGACTACTCAGCAGAAACCATGCAGGCAAAGAAGGCAATGGGATGACATAAAGCCTTGAAGGAGAAAAATTGCCAGCCAAGAATTCCGCATCCAGCAAAACTGTCTCTCAAATATGATGGCAAAATTAGGGCATTTCCAGATGAACAAATGTTTAGGGAATTTGCAAAAACCAAACAAAATTGCAAGAATTTCTAAAGGGAGTCCTCCGGTTAGAAAATCAGTAACATCAGATAACAACCCATGACTAGAACACAGAACAGAGCAACCAGATATCAACCCAGATAGGGAAGTCACAAAAATAAACCAAAGCTAAAACACTAAAAATAGGGTAACAGAGATGCCAATATGTGAAAGATGACAACATTAAAACAAAAAAGAGGGACTAAAAAATGTAGACATAGATTTTTCATATGGAGAGGAAGTCAAGGCGATATGAAGAAATAAAAGACTGGTATAATCTTAGAAAAATAGGGGTAAATATTAAGGCAACCACAAAGGAAACTAACAATCCTACAAGTCAAAATAAAAAACAAGAAAAATATAAAGATGAGCAAATACAAAATCAACAACAATGAAAAACATGAAAAGAAAATACATACAGAAAAACGACAGCACAGAAAATTAAGTGGAACAAAGAAACTGTCCATAACACACAAAAAAGACATCAAAATGACATCACTAAACTCATATGTATCAATAATTATGCTGAATGTAAATGGACTAAATGCACCAATAGAGAGTGGCAGAATGGATAGGAAAACATGATCTGTCTATATGCTGCCTATAAGAGACACACCTTAGACTTAAAGACACAAACAAACTAAAACTCAAAAGATGGAAAAAATATATCAGGCAAACAACACTCAAAGAAGAGCAGGAGTGGCAATATTAATCTCTGACAAAATAGACTTTAAAGTAAAATCCACCACAAAGGGTAATTAAGGGCACTATATAATGATTAAAGGGTCAATACACCAGGAGGACATAACTATAATAAATATTTATGTACGCAACAGCAGGGCTCCAAAATACATAAAACAAACTCTAACAGCATTGAAAACAGAGAGAGACAGCTCCACAATAATAGTAGGAGACTTCAACACACCACTTACGGTGAAGGACAGGACATCCATAAAGAAGCTCAATAAAGATGTGGGAGATCTAAATGCTACAATCAACCAAGCTGATCTCATGGACATATACCAAACACTCCACCCAACAGCAGCCAAGTATACTTTCTTTTCCAATGCACATGGAACATTCTCCAGAATAGACTACATATTAGACCATAAAGCAAGACTTAACAGAATCCAAAGCATCGAAATATTACAAAGCATCTTTTATGACCATAAAGCCATAAAAGTAGAAATCAATAACAGAAAAAGCAAGGAAAAAAAATCAAACACATGGAAACTGAACAACACGTTGCTCAAAAACTATTGGGTTATAGAAGAAATTAAGGATGGAGTAAAGAAATCCATAGAATCAAACGAGAATGAAAACACATCCTACCAGAACCTTTGGGACACAGCAAAAGCAGTGCTCAGAGGTCAGTTTATAGCAATAAATGCACACATCCAAAAAGAAGAAAGGGCCAAAATCGAAACATTAACCTTACAACTGGAACAAGTAGGAAGCGAGCAACAAAAGAAGCCCTCAGGCAACAGAAGAAAGGAAATAATTAGAATTAGAGCAGAATTAAATGAAATGAGAATAGAAAAACAATTAATTGAGTTAACAAGTCCAAAAGCTGGTTCTTTGAAAAGATCAACAAAATTGATAAACCACTGGCCAAACTGACAGAAGAAAAACAGGAGAGGAAGCAGATAACTGTACAAGAAATGAGATGGGTGATATCACAACAAACGCAACTGAAATTAAAAGAATCATAACAATACTATGAAAAACTGTACTCCAACAAATTTGAAAACCTAGAGGAAATGGACAAATTTCTAGAAACTCACTACTTACCTAAACTAACACAAGCAGAAGTAGAACAAATAAATAAACCCATAATAAAACAAGAGATTGAAAAGGTAATTAAAAAACTCCCAACAAAAAAAAAAGCACTGGCCCAGATGGTTTCACTGGAGAATTTTACCAAACTTTCAGAGAAGAGTTAACACCACTACTACTAAAGGTATTTCAGAGCATAGAAAGGATGGAATACTCTCAAACTCATTCTATGAAGCCAGCATAACCCTGATACCAAAGCCAGGTAAAGACACAAAAAAAGAAAATTATAGACCAATATCCCTCATGCACATTGACACAAAAATCCTCAACAAAATTCTAGCCAATAGAATTCAGCAAAATATCAACAACAACAACAAAAAAAATTCCATGATCAAGTGAGATTTATACCAGCTATGCAGGGATGCTTCAACATTAGGAAAACCATCAATGCAATCCATCACATTAATAAAACAAAAGACAAGAACCATATAATCTTATCAATTGATGCAGAAAAGGCATTTGACAAAGTCTTAACCCTTATTTATGGTAAAAACTCTCAGCAAAATAGGAATAGAAGGGAAATTCCTCAATATAATTAATGGCATTTATACAAAGCCAAGAGCCAACATCATCCTAAATGGAGAGACTTTGAAAGCATTCCCCTTGAGAACAGGAACCAGACAAGGATGCCCTTTATCACCACTCTTATTCAACATTGTGCTGGAGGCCCTAGCCAGAGCAATTAGGCTATAAAAAGAATTAAAGTGCATCCAAATTGGTAGGGAAGAAGTAAAATTATCTCTATTTGCAGATGATATGATCTTATACATAGAAAACCCCAAAGAATCCACAAGAAAACTACTGGCAGTAACAGAAGATTTCAGCAAAGTTTCAGGATACAAGATAAACATACAAAAATCAGTTGGATTCCTCTACACCAACAAAGAGAACTTCCAAGAGGAAATCACCAAATCAATACCATTTATAATAGCCCCCAAGAAGATAAAATACTTAGGAGTAAATCTAACCAGAAACATAAAAGCCATATACAATGAAAACTACAAGACACTACTTGAAACCAAAAGAGACCTGCATAAGTGGAAAAAACATACCTTGCTCATGGATAGGAAGACTTTACATTGTGAAAATGTCAGTTCTACCCAAAGTGATCTACAGATACAAAGCAATTCCAATCCAAATTCCAATGACATTTTTTAACAAGATGGAGAAAAAAATCACCAACTTCATATGGAAAGGGAAGAGGCCCCAGATAAGTAAAGCATTACTCAAGAAGAAGAACAAGGTGGGAGGCCTCACACTACCTGATTTTAGAACCTATTATACCACCATGCTAGTCAGAATAGCCTGGTACTTGTACAACAACAGATACATAGACCAATGGAACAGAATTGAGAATCCAGATACAAATTCATCCATCTATGAGCAACTGATATTTGACAAAGGCCCAAAGTCTGTTAACTGGGGAAAAGACAGTCTCTTTAATAGATGGTGCTGGCATAACTGGATATCCATCTGCAAAAAACTGAAACAAGACCCATACCTCACACCATGCACAAAAACTAACACAAAATAGATGAAAGACTTAAATATAAAATTGAAAACAATAATGATCATGGAAGAAAAAATAGAGACAACGCTAGGGGCCCTAATACATGGCATAAACAGAATACGAACCATAAGTAACAGTGCACAAGTGCCAGAAGAGAAACTAGATAACTGGGAGCTCCTAAAAATCAAATACTTATGCTCATCTAAAAACTTCACCAAAAAAGTAAAACGACAACATACAGACTGGGAAAAAAATTTTGGCTATGACAAATCCGATCAGACTCTAATCTCTAAATTCTACAAGATACTGCAAAACCTCAACAACAAAAAGACAAATAACCCAATTAAAAAATGGGCAAAGTATATGAACAGGCACTTCACCAAAGAAGACATTCAGGTGACTAACAGACACATGACGAATTGCTCATGATCATTAGCCACTAAAGAAATGCAGATCAAAAGTACAATGAGATACCATCTCACTCCAACAAGGCTAGCATTAATCCAAAAAACACAAAATAATAAATGTTGGAGAGGTTGTGGAGAGACTAGAACACTTATACATTGTTGGTGGGAATGTAAAATGGTACAACCACTTTGGAAATCGATTTGGCGCTTCCTTAAAAAGCTAGAAATAGAAGTACCATATGATCCAGCTATCTGGCTCCTTGGAATATATCCTAGAGAAATAAGACCCGTCCCACGAATCGATATATGCACACTCATGTTCATTGCAGCACTGTTCATGATAGCAAAAAGATCGAAACTACCTAGGTGCCATGAACGGAAAAATGGATAAACAAATTATGATATATTCACACAATGGAATACTACACAATGATAAAGAACAACGATGAAGCCGTGAAACATAACATGGAGGAATCTGGAGGGCATTATGCTTAGTGAATTTAGTCAGTCACAGAAGGACAGATACTGTATAAGACCACTATTATAAGAACTCAAGAAAAAGTTTAAACACAGAAGAAAACATTCTTTGATTTTTACGAGAGTGGGGAAGGAGGGAGAGTGGTATTCAGTAACTAGACAGTAGACAAGAATTATTTAGGTGAAGGGAAAGACAGCACACACTACAGGGGAAGTCAGTACAACTGGACTAAATCATAGCTAAGAAGTTTCCTGAATATAATCAAACACTTTGAGGGACAGAGTAGCAGGGGTGGGGGTTTGGGGACCATACTTTCAGGGGACATCTAGGTCAAATGACATAACAAAGTTTATCAAGAAAATGTTCTGCATCCTACTTTGGTGAGTGGTGTCTGGGGTCTGAAAACTAGCAAAGCAAGTGACCATCTAAGATGCATCAATTTGTCCCAACCCACCTGGAGTAAAGGAGAATGAAGGCCACCAAAGACACAAGGGAAGTATTTGCCCAAGAGACAGAAAGGGCCGCATAAACCAAAGACTGCATCAGCCTGAGGCCAGAAGAACTAGATGGGCCCAGCTACCACCAATGACTGCCCTGAGAGGGACCACAATAGAGCCCCTTATGGAGCAGGAGAAAAGTGGGGTGCAGAACTCAAATTCTAGTAAAAAGACCAGACCTAATGGTCTGAGAATGGAGGAACCCCAGAAAACATGACCCCCCCAGCACTAAAACCATTCCCAAGGCCAACTCTTCAGACAAAGATTAGACTGGAGTGTGGAACATAAAATGATACTGGTGAAGAGTGTGCTTCTTAAATGGACATGGGAAATCTGAGGTGGAAAGGAGGAGTGTGCTGTCACAGTATAGGGAGAGCAATTAAGGTCACATAACAATGTACGTATATATTTTTGTATGAGAGACTAACTTGAATTTGAAACTTAAACTACAGCAATTGAAAAAAAATAAAAAGAACTTAGTCAGATTTGTCTCAGCCAAATTTTTTTTCTCAGTTTGTAGGTTCTCTTTTTACTCTTTTGGTGATGTCTTTTGATAAGTATAAGTGTTTAATTTTTAGAAGATTCCAGTTATCTAGCTTATCTTCTGGTGTTTGTGTATTGTTTGTTATGGTTTGTATCCAGTTAATGAAATGTATTAAGGCCTCTAGTATTGACCCTATCTTTTCTTCTATAATTTTTACAGTTTTTGGTTTTATATTTAGGTGTTTGACCATTTTGAATTAGTTTTTGTGTATGGCGTGAGGTGTGGGTCCTGTTTCATGCTTTTGTAGATGGACATCCAGTTTTGCCACCACCATTGTTAAAAAGACTATCTTTTTCCCATTCTGTGGACTTTGGGCCTTTGTTGAAGATCAGGTGACCGTAGATGGATGGATTTACATCTGGGTTCTCAATTCTGTTCCATTGGTCAAAGTGTCTGTCGTTGTACTAGTACCAGGCTGTTTTGAGTACCGTAGCTATATAGTAGGTTCTTAGGTCAGGCAGTGCGAGTCCTCCTAGTTTATTCTTCTTTAATAACCCTTTACTCATCCGGGGCCTCTTCCCTTTCCATGAAAAGTTAATGATTAGTTTTTGCTTGCAGGCTTTCAAGTCCCCAGATGATACTCACCACAGTCAGTTATAGAACATTTTCTTTATAGACTATGTTATGCCAATTGAGCTAGATGTTCCCCGAGACCATGGTCCCCAGCCCTCAGTCCAGTAGTTCAGTCTCTCAGGGCATTTCGATGTGTCTGTGAAGCTTCTATGACTTTGCCCTGGTCAAGTTGTGCTGACTTCCCCAGTATTGTGTACTGTCTTACCCTTCACCAAATTACCACTTAACTATCTAGTTAGTATTTCTCCCTCCCCACCCTCCCTGTCCCTTGTAACCATCAAAGATTGTTTCTTTCTGTGTGGAAACATTTTCATGTGTTTTTATAATAGTAGTCTCATATAGTATTTGTCCTTTTGCGATTTACTTATTTCACTCAGCATAATGCCCTGGAGATTCATCCATCTTGTGAGATGTTTTACAGATCCATCATTGTTCTTTATTGTTGCGTAGTGTTCCATTGTGTGTATGTACCATAGTTTGTTTATCCATTTGTCTGTTGATGGGCACTTAGGTTGTTTCCATCTTTTTGCTATTGTGAATAATGCTACAGTGAACAGCGGTGTGCATGTGTCTGTTCGTGTGATGGCTCTTATTTCTCCAGGATATATTCCTAGGAGTGGGATTGCTGGATTATATGGTATTTCTATTTTTAGCTTTTTAAGAAAGCTCCATATTGTTTCCCAAAATGGTTATACCATTTCGCATTCCCACCAGCAGGGCATAAGAGTTCTAATCTCCCTGCAACCTCTCCAACATTTGTTATTTTCTGTTTTTTATTTATTTGTGCCAGTAATGTCAGGTTGAGATGGTATCTCATTGTAGTTTTGATTTGCATTTCTCTAATGGCTAGTGATCGCAAGCATTTCCTCATGTACCTTTTATCTGCCTGAATGTCTTCTTTGGTGTAGTGTCTGTTCATATCCTTCATCTGTTTTTTAATTGGATTATTTGTCTTTTTATTGTAGAGGTATTGGATTTTCCTATAGATTTTAGATATTAGAACTTTGTCGAATATGTCATAGCCAAAATTTTTCCCAGTCTGTAGATTCTTTTTTCACTGTTGTAGTGAAGTCTTTTGATGAGCATAAGTGTTTAATTTTTAGGAGATCCCAGTTTCTAGCTTATTTTCTGGTGTTTGTGTATTGTTAATTATGGGTTGTACGCTGTTTATGCTGTATATTAGGGCCCCTAATGTTGAATCTATTTTTTTCTTCCATGATTTTTATAGTTTTTGGTTTTGTATTTAGGTATTTGGTCTATTTTGGATTAGTTTTTGTGTACAGTGTGAGGTATGGGTCCTGTTTCATTGTTTTACAGATGGACATCTAGTTTTGTCAGCACCATTTGTTAAAAAAGACTGTCTTTTCCCCATTTACTGGAATTTGGGCAGTTGTCAAAGATGAGGTGGTCGTAGGTAGATGGATTTACATCTGGATTCTCCATTCTGTTCCATTGGTCAAGGTGTCTGTTGGTGTACCAGTACCAGGCTGTTTTGAGTACTGTAGCTGCATAGTAGGTTCTGAGGTCAGGTAGTGTGAAGCCTCCTACTTTGTTCTTTTTCTTCAGTAATGCTTTACTTATTTGGGGCCTCTTTCTTGTTAAATCTTCTTGAAGAATTGATACTTTTATCACTATATAATGTCCCCCTTATCTCTTCTGATAGTGTCTTAGAGTCTACTTTGTCTAATATTAAGATTGCCACCTCAGCTGTCTTATGGTTATTATTTGCATGGAATATTTTTTTCCATCCTTTCACTTTCAACCTATTTGTGTCCTTGGGTTTAAGGTGTATCTTTGTAAACAGTATGTAGTTGGATCATGTTTGTTTTATCCATTCTGCTACTCTCTGCCCTTTGATGGGAGCACTCAGTCCATTCACATTCACTGTAAAACTGATAAGAAGTGACTTACTTCTGCCATTTTTTGTTTGTTTTGTTTTGTGATACTCCTGCTACCTTTTTATTTTATTTTATTGGCTTTAATTGAAAGTTTACAGCTTAAGTTAATGTCTCACTCAAAAATATACACATGTTGTTTTGTGACATTGGTTGCAACTCCCACAATGTGACTGCATGCTCCCCCTCTCCACCCCAGGTTCCCTGTGTCCATTCGTCCAGTTCCTGTTCCTTCCTGTTTTATCATCCTGCTTTTGGACAGAGAAGCTGCCCATTTGGTCTCGTATATTTGACTGAACAAAGAAGCATGGTCCTCATGTGTGTTACGTTTTGTTTTATAGGCCTGTCTAATCTTTGTCTGAAAAGTGGGTTCAGGAACGGTTTCACTTCTAGGTTAGCAGAGCATTCGGGGGTCATAGTTTCAAGTGTCTGCCATTTTGTTGTTTTTTGTGTGTCTTAAGCCTTCTTTGGAAACCCTGGTGTCATAGTGGTTAAGAACTATGGCTGTTAACCAAAAGGTTGGCAGTTCAAATCCACCAGGCACTCTTTGGAAATCCTATGGGGCAGTTCTGTTCTGTCCCATAGGGTTGCTATGAGTCAGAATCAACTCGACAGCCACAGGTTTTTTAAGCCTTCTTTGTCTTTGTCCTTTAGTACTGCTTGCTTTTGTGTTGGTTTATTATGGTGAGCCTTTTTGGTTCCCTTCTTTTCTTTTGTGTATTTTTTGAAAAATATATTTTCTTAGTGGTTACCATGATTATTACATTTAACAGTTTGTATTTAAAACATTCTAGGGTAAGTTGGTACCAACTTAACTTTAGTAACATACAAGAAATTCTATATCTATACCATTCCCCCCCCTTTTGTTGTTACCACTAATTACGTCTTTATCTTTCATATGCCCTGTAACATAATTTTATCTTTGCATTTTTTATATTTGTTTTTGAAAAACATAAAGGACAAAACATTTAAAATTATCAAGCATAAGTACCTTATTACTAGCCCTTATATTTGTTCATGCATTTCCCTTTATTAGGGTTCTTTCTTTCTATGTATAACTTTGAATTACTTTCTAGTATCTTTTCCCTTCCATCTACAGAACTTCCACTAGTAGTTTTTTGTAGGGCTGGTCTGGTAGATATGAACTCTCTCAGCTTCTGTTTGTCTGGAAATGTTTTAGTTTCACCCTCTCTCTTGAAGGATAGTTTCACTGGGTAGAGTATTTTTGGTTGATTCCGCCCCCGCCAGCACCTTAAGTATACCATTCTATTGCCTTCTGGCTTGCAATGATTGTGAGTAGAAATTGGCACTTAATCTTATTGGGCATCGTTTGTATGTGACTGTGTTTCTCTCTCACTTCTTTCAGGATTCTCTTGTTATTTTTACTTTTTGAGAGCCTAACTATGATATTTTTTGGTGTAGATCTCTTTTATCCTGCCTGGGATTCTTTGAGCTGCTTGTATTTGTAGATTCATATCCTTCATTAGATTGGGGAAATTTTCTGTCGTTATTTCTTAAATATTCTTTTTGTCTCTTTGTCTCTCTCATCTCCTTCTGGAATTCCCATAATGCACATATTAGATCTCTTGTTGTTGTCCCATAATTCCATTAAACTGTGCTCATCCTTCTTGAATATCCATTCTTGTTACGCTTCAGCATCTATAATTTTAACTGTCTTATCCTGTAATTCACTGATGCTCTTCTTTCTGATTAAATCTGTTGGTAAGTCCTTCTATTGTGTTTCTCATTTCAGTTATTGTCCTTTCAGTTGCAATATCTCTTTTTTGAGATCTTCATTTTGTTCATGCATTAAATTTCCTTATTTCTTATAGCTCTTTGTCTATATTTTCCCTTATGGCTTTAATTATGTTTAATGTTGTTATATTATCTTCCATTTTTTTCATTACTTGGTCATCCCTAGATGCGCTTTCACTCCCTTATCATGTTCGTTTAAATGGGCCATTATTTCTGGTTTTTTTTGTGTGTGTCTTGTGATTTTTTTTGTTGGGGCACTGGAATTTTTGAGGGTGTTCACTTTCTCAGTTTTCTGCAGTATTTGGTGTTTTTGCCCATACTACTTTCTGCAAAAATCTCTTAGGTGGGCAGAGCCTTTGGCCTCGCTTATTGTTTCCTCTCCCTCTCTGTGACAGTCCCTTCTCCCTTTCTGGTTTAATTAGCACTCGAAAGTTCCCGATCTCAGTTTTCAACTTTCAATCTCTCCCAAATACACCAGCGAACATTCCATGGTTAGTCTGTCCACCAGTCGGCACCACCTCTCAGGCCAGATATTGTGCACTTATCAATCTGTCCACCAGGGACGAAGTCCTCTCTCTCTGGTTATTACCTCTTTCTCTGTTTCTACAATAACGTTTTTAGTTGGAAAACCTACACCCCGTGAGCCCCCTTTGGGCTGGGTCTTGCCCTCCAGTTTTGCCCACGGCTTCTTTCCCTGCTCTGTGGAGGTTGCTTATATCTAACCTGGCATTCAGGGGAAGCAGCAGAATTTCCTGTTTCACGAGGAGGAGGTGCTGGCACTCCCTAGAAGAAGCTCTGAAAGATGTTTTGTTTCAGAGCCCCAGTGGCCCTGGGTTTGTTGGGGGAGCAGTCTCCACTTAGCACACAGCAGCCTCAATCAGCAGTCCTCAGCATCAACCAGAAGTAGGGGCAGAGTAAGCCTAATTTACCCCCAGGGAGGTTTGTGACCCACCTCCTGACTCCACTGTAGGGACCCTTCTGTAGGAGTTTGAATCAGTCTAGCAGCCTATAGTTATTCGTTGGGGAGGGCTTGTCACACTCTGAAAAGACCCCCAGGGAGGTCTGCCTTGTTGCTATCATAGCCCCCACCCCCCTAGCATTTTGGCTGTGGGTGTAGCCTTCACTAAAGATGCCTGCTTCCTAGCACACAGCAGCCTCAGTCAGCAGTCCTCAGTGGCAACTGGAAGCGCAAGGAGACAGACCCAAACTCATCCCCAGGAGGTCTGTCCTCTTGGTTTCAGAAGCCTGAGCTATGGGGTGCGTAGGGAGGCAGGTAGAGTGTTGACTATGAGAGCAGACTCCACTGCACAGCTCTTCTGTAGCAACTCACAGTAGGCTTGCAGCCGACATGTATGGGTGGAAGTGGTGCTGGCACACTCCAAACTGACCCCCAAGGAGGTCTGCCTTGTTGATTTTAGAACAGATGTTTGGGGTCCTGTATCTTTGTACAGGCAGAGGCTGTGGTGGTTAGGGAAGCAGGCTCCTTTTCTGGGGCCACTTCCACAATTCACAGCAGAGGTGGCCTGTGTGGCTGGCAGGAACTGTGGGAGAAGCAATTTTCCTACTGTGACTTCTTGTTGATTCCTTCTTAGCTGTTTGCATTCCCCATTGCTTTCCTCTGCTCCCTTATTTGGTCTTTCAAAGCCAAGCACCATCTCCTTGTATTTCATCGTACTTGTAGGAGATGGTTGGAATGGTCTGTTTATTTTACCATCTTCCCAGGATCTTCCACTTTTTAAAAAAAAATATTTTAAGGTTTAAGTTTACACAGCAAATTAGGTTCCCATTTAAAAATTTCTACACAAATTTAGTGATATTGGTTACGTTTCTCACATTGTGTCGTCAATCTCATTCATTTCATTCTGGCATTCTGGTTGTATCATTTCCAGTAGTCTAGTTTCCCTGGCCCCTTGCCTTCTGATTTTTGCTTTAGAGCAATTTTTGACCATTTGATCCCATATAGATGATTTTTAAAAGGAGCTCATTACTCATGTGATATTATTTTATGAATCAGTCTGTTATTTAGCTAAAAGGTGACCTCAAGGGATAATTTTATGGTTTAAAGAGTATCTCAGGGTGATAGTCTTGGGGAGTCCTCTAGTCTCAACTGGTCCAGTAAGTCTGGACTTTAAGAATTTGCATCCTATTCCTTACTTTCCTCCCATTCTGGCAGGATCCATTATTTTGGCTCTGATTAGAACTGTTGGTAGTGGTAGCTGGGCACTATCTTGTGGTCTCAGTGTACCTGAGGCCATGGTTCTTGAAGACTATTAGTCCTGTAGACTATTTTCTTCTCTGAGTCTTTGGTTTCCTTCTTTTTTGTTGAGGATAAGCAGAGGCCAATAGTTGTATCTTAAATGGCCGCTCACAAGGTTTTAAGACCCCAACTACTACTCACCACATTGGAACGTAGTACATACACTTTATGAACTATATTATGCTAATTAACTGAGTTGTCCCCCAAAACTGTTCCTAAGCCGTCAAAAACAGAAAACCAATCTTGTGAGGTATTTGGTTATGTCTGAGAAATATCCGTAACTATGTCCCCTATGTGGTTTATTATATATATGGATATATATACATGCATGCACACATACCTGTATGTAAAGTTGCCTATAGATACATCTTTTTGTGCATACGTATGTAGCCACATATTGATATCCATATACATATATGCCTATATACGTTGTGTAACCCTACACACATTTTTTGGTTGTTGTTGTAAAACTGCATCTGTCATATCCTTTACTAAAAATGTCCTTTTCTTTTGTGTACTTCTTGGTGACATCATTTAGCTTGGTCAAACTGTGTGTACTTCATCCACATTCAATGCTATCTTTCCCAGCACCAAAAATAACAAGTGTCTACTATCTCGAGTGCTTCCCTCCCCCCAGTAATTGGGAGTACACGTTTGAACAAGGCATGATACCTGCCCTCAAGAATATAATCTCATAGAAGCATTGGGTTCTGATTAACTTTCCACTGATGGCTAGGGAAATTTGTCCTTTAGTAAATGGGCCTGAGATTCTTAAAAGTGAAAGTTACCAAGGATGGCAGCAGACAAGGCTTAGATTCTCATGATGGCCTTGCTTTCTCCACTTTTCCTTCTCAGAATGCAGATAGCTCAGAGAGGCCTACCCGGAGAATGAATGCAGCACACAACAGACATGACAACTTCCACACAAATGCAAAAATTGCTTTTATTAAGCTAAAATATTCTTTAATGAGCTAGCAATTACTTGTATGAAGGAGAGCCCAGAAAACAGATTTACGATTGTATTAGCCTTGCTGTTGATTACAGAGATTTAGGAATCACACAGAAAACATTATTCTCTAGAGTAGATTACTGAAGATCTAAGAGGTTGTGAACTTGGAAGAGCTTCTCCCTGCCTGTCTGGCTGCTGCCATCAGACCTCAAGACTTAGGTACAAGGATGGACATACCTTCTCTTTTGAATTTAAATCTTTACAACAGTTCGAATGCTGTAAGAGAAGGAAGCAATAACAATTGGTTACGAATGCTATCTTTTTTAAGGTCACTGAAATTGTATTATTTTTGATCCCCCTCCCTCATAAACCCCAAAACATTATTACATTCTATAATACAAAGCTAAAGAGGAAGCTTACCTCTTTCCTGCATGCATCAGTTCAAAGGCATCATTGATTTGGTCAAAGGATAGACTGTGAGTCACAAATTCATCAACTTTTATCTTTTTAGACATATATTCAGACACCAGCTTTGGGACGCTTTCTACACTCTTCCATCCTAAAAAAAATCATATGTCTATTCATTAAATTATTTAACAAATCTCTACAGTATGCTTATAACTTAGTTTTCTTTAGGTAACTCAAAGTTATTTAAGAGAATGATTTTTTTTTGACCAGTTAAAAAGGAATGGAAAATCTCCAAAACTAGCATGGGGAAGAAAAATTTGACACACATCTTTAGTTAAAAAAATAAGTGGCTTTTAAGTATTTTCCATTTTTTTTTGGTACCCCTATTAAAATTTACTGAAATCTCATTAATGTTTTGGGCAATCAAGGCTTTTAGACTACCCAGGATAGAATGCTGGAACTCTCAGAACAAGCTTATTAAGGTCCACAGCAGCAAAGATATCTATAATCATGAAATTCAAGGAAGAAAAAAAAATGACTTTATTTCCTTGGTCTTAAATTCAACAACGAAACTGTGATGCCATCTCAGAATAGAAAACCATGAAACTGAGAAAAAAGTAGGAAATCTTTAGTGACATGACACAATTGTGAACAAAATCAGATGCTTCAATTTCCCACCTGTACTGAAAGAAGCAATAAATCAACAAAGCCTTCCCACCTTTTAATCCAAAGATGTCTTACACCATATTCCTAATACCTTTCGAGCCTTTTCCAAATCTCCCTTCTTATGTCCTCCATCAATTATTTTCTGTTATTGTGGGGATTTTTTCTTTTTCCTTTAAATCTCCTGGTAACTGAGTTGACTATGGCCACCACTATTCTCTAAACCAAAATTTCTAGTTACATCTCTGGGTCATGTTTTAGCAACACCCAAGGGATCCCAATGTTCTCACTTATTTCCTAACTGGCATGTGCTCAGATGAGCTTCAGTTGGAGGTTTCTACCCAGAACCCAGGGCTGGAGCCACCCAGGCTCAGACTGCCTTTTCACACATTGCTATGGGCCCCGAGTTGATGGCCCAAAGTAGCATGTGTGGCTTAAAGAGTCTGTCCTAAGACACTCAGTTGTGGCAAACATCAAGGGCTTTGGAAAGATGTAGCTGTCAGCTTGAAATTTTCTATGGCAAATGCTGTAATAAAAAGAAGGAAAACTTTGGGTATACCTGTCATTTTAGCATACTTTCCTAATCTTCTAAACCTTAAAAAAAAAAACAAAAATGAACAGAAAAAAAAACCAGAAAATGAGGTAGGAAATATTAAGATACCTTGTTTAATACAGATCATTCAAAACTCATGTGATTTAGTTTTTCCTAAAAGGATGGGAAAATAGAAATATTTCTTTAAAAATCCCATAAAAGTTTTAGATTTCATTCATTCACAATAGTTGGGATATACAAACATGTTTTTTCCTTCCCTAGGTAAGCAACCATGAAAAAGGTGATAACTGTTCCCCAATATTCTACTGGTAGTTAAGTAATCCCAAACAACGAAGCACTTTTCAGGATCACACAAGGAAAAACTACCTGTCTAGCAGCTTTTCAGCTTTGATAAAAGGTTTTGTCTAATTTAATATTTTCAGTTAAAGACTCAGTATTGGTTAACACTGAAAATCCAGACAAAGGAGTGGTCACATACTATGATTACTTTTTCCCTCTCTGAAAAAAATGAGTAAAAATGCCGATAACCTACACAGCTCAACATAAAATAGTGTGGCTGACACTGTTGTTTGCTTACCCTGCAACCAACTTCGCACCCCTGCCCTACTCCAAATTATTTCCTTATTAACAGAATGTTATTTTTTAAAGTGTGTGTACACAACTAACCATGTGTCGAGTCCCTCCCCATCCCCACAGGTAAATACTGAGTGACTCTGAAACCCTTCATTAAAATAATCTTCATCCGACAACTTATGGGGACAAGGTTAAAAACCAAAAAGCCAAAACTGTTGCTGTTGAGTCGATTCCAACTCATAGCGACCCTGTAGGACAGAGGAGAACTGCCTCATAGGGTTTCCAAGGCTGTAATCTTTACAGACTGTCACATCTTTCTTCCATTGGTGAGTCTGAACCACCTACCTTTTGGTTAGTAACTTAGCGATAATGAAAATGTAGACCATGAAAATTCTTGTTCATGTAAGAAAACTAGCCTGGGATTAAAATGCTGCTGATGAAAACAACAGAACAGAAAATGTCGCCATCTCATACATCCAATTACCTCCAAAGGCAGTGCCTTTCCACGTGCGGCCTGTTACCAGCTGGAATGGACGAGTAGAGATTTCTTCACCTGAGGCAGCTACTCCAACCAACACGCTGACGCCCCAGCCTTTGTGGCATGCTTCCAGCGCTGCTCTCTGCAGGCACGGAGACAGGACCAAATCGCAGAAGTCAGTGCATTTTGCTAAGAATGTCGACTTCCCCAGAAATTTCCAGGGGTGGGGGCAGGGGGCAGGGGGCAGTGGCACAGAGCCTTTAAAAAATGGCAAAAAAAAAAAAACAAAAAAAAAAAACTGACCGAACTGAATGTTTACTAAGTTTAATTTTATTAAACAATGATATTTTTAACAGGTATTTGAAAAAAATTAACTTGGCCTAATAGTAACACAAATTGAAAGGATTCAAAGCTTTTATTTGCTTTATATTTTTAAAAGTAAATCTTAGCCCAAAATTCTAACAACTTCAATAGGAAAAGCAGCAGGCAGGAGGTGGAGTAGATAGTATTTACTGAGTGTTTACTTTGTGTCAAGTAGGTACTATTCTGTCCCCATTTTACAGATGAGGAAACTGAGGTCTAGAGAAGTTCCTTGCTAACAGTCACTGAGTTAGGAAGTGAATGACTCTAACTTCAAAGCCCATGCTCTTCACTACTGCATCATTCTGCCTTTCCATTTCATGACACACACTCTAAGATTTAGAACAGTTGTAGAAAGGTAAATAAACATTTTTTTCTCATTTTTCCCTGATCCATTCTATCACTTCCCATATATAATTCAAAGTTACTTTTCTCAATCTTACATTAGAATAGAATTAGACTCTTCCTTTACAAAAACAAAACATTGTTTAATCTTAATTAGGGGAATGACATTTAAAAAAAAAAGCAGTACCAAAAAGAAGGGAATGAAGGCAAGCACTTACCATGACTTTCACATTACCAATGCACTCAAAGGAGTAGTCCACCCCTCCATCCGTCATCTCAACAAGCACCTCCTGGATGGGCTTACTGAAGTCCTGTGGATTAATACACTCAGATGCTCCAAACTCTTTGGCCCTTGCAAATTTATCTTTATTGATGTCAACACCAATGATCCGGGAGGCACCAGCCACCTTACAGCCCATGATAGCTGCCAATCCAACTCCGCCCAGGCCAAAGACGGCACAAGTAGAGCCAGGCTCCACCTAATAGTAAACACAGTCCATAAGATATTCGTTCCAGAAAAGTCAAGGAAATCACTAGGTTTCTTACAGATTAGACCAATTTCATTATTCCAATAAAGTTCTGTTGAATGAATCAAATTAGAAGACGAAGGCTAAAACCTAGGCCAACCTCTTACCTTGGCAGTGTTTACGGCAGCACCGTAACCGGTTGAAATGCCACAACCCAGCAGGCAGACTTTATCCAGGGGTGCTAAAGGATCGATTTTAGCAACAGAGATATCGGCTACAACTGTGTATTCAGAGAAAGTGCTGGTTCCCATGTAATGTAAAATGGTCTTTCCTTTGCAACTAAATCTGCTAGTCCCGTCTGGCATTAATCCTTTCCCTTGAGTAACTCTAAAGCAAAGAAAAGAGGAAAAAGGCAGGGTAGACTCAGGTTTCTTAAACTCATGTTGTTGTTGTTAGCTGCCTTCGAGTTGGTTCTAACTCATGGGAACCTGATGGATAACAGAACAAAACGACGCCCAGTCCTGCACCATTTTCATGATTGTTGGTATGTTTGAGTCCATTGTTTCCACTATTGTGCTTAAAGCTCATAGGAGAAAGAAAATGGTTTTAAAAATAATGACCAGTAAATATTTAGAAAAGTGTGCTAAGACCAAAAGTCAAATTTCTAAGGGATTCAACTAATAACTTAGCTACTTTCAGCAATGCCTTATAAGAGATTTACAATCTGATCCATCTTTTCCAACACTCAATAGCCTTCTGGATCTTTTTGTCAGAATATACATCATTTTAGCAGGTATACACTTATGGATCTGATGAAATTATTTTAAACTTCCATCATAAAACTCTGTGAGCAACTATAACTTCATAAAGGATAAAGCCAAAACCAGCATCCCCACAAGGAGAGATTACAAACAATTATACAGGTCAACAGATTAAGACAAAAGGTCAAACTGGCTAGCTTATCAGGATGCCTTTTCCAAAAACTGTAACAATCTTCAAAGATTTATCTTTTCTCTTCACTTTGCCTACATAATTGATCACATCAATGAAGCAAAACAACCCAGCAATACAATAAATTGTAACCAAAATTACTTTTTACTTTCTAAACAGACGATACAATGTCTTGCTTGGGAGTATGGGTCCTAAAGTTGGACCCACTTGGGTTTAAATCCTGTGTGATCTTGGGCAAGTGAATTAGCCTTTTGTTGACTTAGTTTCCTCACTAGAAAATGGGAAGGAACAACAGTATCTTCCTCCTAGATTACTATAAAAATCAAATGAGATGTTATGTAAAGCATTAGCATTGTGCCTATCACAGAGAGTGTTCAGTAAATGTTTGTTATTTCTAATAAAAATAAACATTATAATTTGATATACACTCTTTGGCAAACCCTTTGGAATGAAAAAAAAAAGTATGCTGTTGTTAGGTGCTGTCGAGTTGGTTCCAAGTCATAGCATCCCTATGTACAACAAAATGAAACATTGCCTGGTCCTGTGCCAGCCTCACAACATTGTTATGCATCAGCCCATTGTTGCAGCCACTGTGTCAATCCATCTCAAGGGTCTTCCTCTTTTTTGCTGACCCTCTAATTTACCAAGCATGATGTCCTTCTCCAGGTACTGGTCCCTCCTGATAATATGTCCATAACAGTTGCTTTGAGAAAAAAATAAAACATGACCAGAAGCAAAGAACAACAAGATGACAAACTGTTTTATCTTTACGAGAGCAATTTAACTCTGTTTGGCCCTCATCAGTCTGAGAAATCACTGCTATTGCAGAGGAGTTTCTTGCGGGGGGGAAAAGGTGACCAGATTGCTTTTCATTCTACCTTTACCAAAGGTAACTGGATTTATATTATAAAATAAACAGAATCTTGTCTTCCAAAAATAATCTAATTTTGTCAATGGCATTAGAAAACGAATGCAAGGGCAACTGGATCTCCCATGTCTGCTGGTGGGAGTGAAAAGTGCTACGATCATACTGGAGACATGCATGTACATATCCTGTAACTCAGCAATTCCACGCTAGGAAAATACCCAAGAGAAAGTAGTGTGTATAGCCACCAAAGGATACGTATAAGAATGTTCACAGCAACATTAAAAACTATAGCCCTGAACTGGGAGCAGCCTAAATACCCATCAACAGGAGTATGGATAAATAGTAGTATATAGAATGGACTATGACACAGCAATAAAAAAAAACTACTGGTGTACACAGCAAGTTGGATACAACTCACAGACATTACAAAGAGGGAGAAACCAGACAAAAGAGCACACAGTGCGGGATTCCATTTATATGAAGTTTTATAGTGAAAGAAATCAGAATAGTGGTTACCTCTGAGCAGGAGGGTATCTACTCGGAAGGGATATGAGATTTTGTGGGGTGCTGGAAGGGCTCTCTATCTTAATCTAGGTGATGGTTATAACCATCAGATGAGTACATACATAAAAATTGACTGAGCTGCACACTTAGGGTTTGTACACTTTAAGTACTTTATTATATGTAAGTTGTTAAAAAAGAAACAAACACAAAAACATTTTAAGTTGCCTCAAAGTAGTATTTAAGTGCTGCTACCTTACTACAATAAAATAACTACCTTTTCTGTGTCAAGGGGTTGCATTATCTCTTGTAGATTTCCTAATAACCTCATGAGGTAAGTTTTATTACTTTGATTTAATGGATAGTAAAATGGCTCATAAAACGATTTCATTTAATCTCACAAGTGTGTTCCTCCTTGCTCTACATTTTGGCAAATTTAGTCTAATGTTACGGAAAGAGATTGGGTTCAGGAAGCTCTGCTTTATCTCTTAATAGCTGGTGATACTGGGTAAACCACTTAAGTTTTAAGTCTCATTTTTCTCATTCATGAAAATGGGAATACTAATGATAGTGAAGTTGCTATAAAGATGGAATGAAATAATTCATGTAAAAAGCACTTTGTAAATTGCCACACAATTACTAAATGAACACTTGTTTTAAAAATAAAATAAGATACTAACCTTATCTTCTGGCAAAGGTTTGTTTTAGGATTTAGGCAAAATTTGCATTCTCCACACTGTGGGATGTAAAGTGGGATGACAGTATCACCTAGGAAATAAATGCAAAGACCTTATCCTGAATAGGCAGCACCAGTCCTTGCAAATTCCCATTCCTGTCAACTTATGCTGCTTTGCAAGGTCAACAACTTCAAGCCTTAGACCTTTATCTACACAACATCATTCACACACTCCTTGACCATGCAAACACACAAGTTTCCAAATCTTTATCTAACTAAACTCTTACAATACCAACTAGAGAACAAGGAGGACACGTGTCAAAATACTGACTCACTGATGCATCTCTAAAAGTTCTGACTTAATTGGGCAAAACTGGCTTTGGAAATGTCCTTTTACTGCTTCAGACATCAGCAGCTACAAAATCAGAGACAAAAACAAGTACTTGTGCTACCCAGATGAAAAGTAAAACCAGTCCTGACAACTCACTTAGATGATAACCTGTTCATAAATAAATAGTGCGCGGTGTATTAAAAAAAAAAATTTCCCTATAGAATTAAGCCAAAATCATCAAGTAAGTGATTCAAATACTCTCCTTACCTGCTTTCAGCTTAGTAACTCCTTCACCAACGCTCTCCACAATCCCAGCTCCTTCATGTCCCAGGATCACTGGAAAACACCCCTCTGGGTCAGCCCCGCTCAGAGTGTAGGCATCGGTGTGGCAAACTGCAGTGGCAATAACCTATCAGGATGTTCAAATAAACAGCACTGGAGGAAGTGTGTGTGCATGCAATTCAGAGTAAGGTATAGGTCGAAGGAAAGACATGTTACTCTAGTACCATATTTCACTGATTCTAAGATATATTTCTTTCACATTTTAACCTTTTTAAAATCAGCATATGCTTACAATCAACGGCATCTTAACATCTATAACTGGTAGCATTCTTTTTTAGTGGTACATAAAAATAATGGTGCATCTTATCATCGATGGTGTTTTACATGCAATAAAACATGGTACATCCATCTTCCTTTTCAGTGCATGTTAGCAAAAGAAGGTAAACAAGCTGACTTTATGGGGCACAGTGCCTTCAGGTGTGGAGAGGAACATCCCCTTGGGCGAAACACATGGAGCCACCCCACTGCTGACAGCCTTCTGACTGTTAGGAAATGTGATTTCTAAAAAGTTATTCATTATTTCTGAAATACGCTAGTCTGCTTGGGTCTGGGTCAAAACTCATAGCTTTCAGTTGCACCAACCCCCTTTTTAGCAGCCACACACAATTTCTACTTGAATAAGCCCTTTATCTCTCCAGTTTTGAAGGCTCTCTTATCTTTCCAAATCACCAAAAGCACAGAAATGAAAAGTCTTGGAATGTATTGTACTTATGCTGCTCTGCTTCCCACCCACATACCTACATAAAATGTAACACTCTTGTGCTATGTGTTAACAGTCTCTCAGGGAAGACTGCTGAACTCAGTGTACCCCATACAGCTCATCTTTGTACCTCCAGGACAAACAATTCCCTCATCAGTGGTAAAATCACAATCAGTTTAATTTCTGAACTTAAAGGAAAAAATACAACTACTGTAAGATTTCAGATCTGGGCACAGGTTGAAAAGGATTTTAAACAGTTATCTGGTCCTGAGCTTCTCAACCTGATATGTGATCCTTGGGAGCCAGGAGAGAGGGCTGTGTGTTTGGAGGTGGGATGAGGGGAAGTATACCCAAAGCCACAGCAAAAAAGGGTTATTTTCCTAAAATGTTACTTTTATTCAATGGTGACTACTTTACAGCATTAATTTCACATCAAAATAAGCAGAGACTAGAATGGTGAAAACACGAAGTACATATCGTAAGTTTCAAGGCTTCAAAGATCTTTCCTTCTGGGTACCTTGTGCAATATGCCTCTCTCCAGGGCTATAATGAATCTCCTGGAACTCTGGCCTTGTCTGCCAAGGGTCAGTACATTTTACAGCTCTCTAAGCAAGATTTCACTTGCTTGTTGCTCCAGTCAATCAGGATCCCATTCACAAATGTTATCTAAGGTCCCTTCTAACAAAATTAAGGGCCACTTCTTTTGTTTCTTATGTGTCACAGATATTTTAACTTATAGGCTCAGCAGAAAGGGGAGCATCTTACAAAGTCACTTTAAACCCAGGCTACAGAAGATACATGGCAGTAACCCAGTGATCTATGTGGATGGCGCTGCTCAGCCCAAGCTCAAAGCTAAAAAAAGGAGAATAATGTTGTAGACATGACAGAAAGAAGAGTCTGTTGTGACTTCAAGGTTAGATGACTTTCAGTACCCTCTCCTTGACACTGTCCTTTGGGATTTATCCTCTGCAGACCTCAGACCTACTAATCTATTCAGAGACCTAATTGTAAGTTGTCTTCTCCAGTGCCTCAGATGTATCTTTACCTTAATTCGAACTTCATGAGCCTTTGGGGGTGCCACCTCTATCTCCTCTATGGAGAGAGGCTTTCCAGCTTCCCAGGCTACCGCAGCCTTGCACTTGATAACCTAATATGAAAAGAAAGACAGCAAGCTGTTTATCCTCCTAAAATAATAATAAAGTACTTAGTAGTCAACTTAGTACTGCTGAATCCAAATCTTGGAAAATGTATCAGAGATTCACAAAGAAACATGTACCCCTAAGTGAAATGGAGAACTGTTTGCATGTTTGTAGATTTCATATATGTCATATATTTAAAGAAAAACTGAGATGACATTATGGTCAGATATAAAAGCCTCTTTTGGTTAAAAAGTTTTATTCAACAAATATTTAATGATCCTCTACCATGCATAAGCAGGAGCAGGTTAAGAATATAGGTTCCAAGACAGTCTGATTCAGTAGGTCTGGCATGAGGTACAAGGAATCTGTATGCTTAACACGTACCCTATGAAATTCTTTTGTTCGAGATGATGTGTCACTGGTTTAGTGTAATAACTGCAGGTTGGGAATGGGGATAAGGAGTAGCAGGATAGAAAAATGTTTTAAAACGACATCTATACCATATAACTGTGCTGTCCAAAACAGTAGCGACTAGCCACATGTGGTACTGAACACATGAAAAGTGGCTAGTTTGAACTGAGATATGTTTTAAGTGCAAAACACTTATACTTGGATTTTGAAGACTTAGTACCAAAAAAGGTAAAAATATTCCATTAATAATATTGAAAAAATATTGATTATGTGTTGAAATAGTAATGCTGAATACTATACTGGATTAAGCAAACTTTTTATTAAAATTAATTTCACTTGTTCCTTTTTACTTTTTTAAATGTGGCTACTAGAAAATTTAAAATTTATATTGGCTCATTTATTTCACCTAAAACACAATGAAAATTTTTTAAAAAATAAGGAAAACATAAAAAAAAAGAAAAAATCTATAGGACAGTGCTGCTTTAGACATTCTAGTCAGTACACTTCCCCACAACCAAAGAATCACGCATAATGAGGAAGGTTTGGATCAATTCACATAATGCTTATGAAATGTGTTGACAGATCAAAGGTTCTAATATAAACCACTGAGGTTATGACAGACTTGAAAGTCAGTAATTACAAAACAGTGTGATTAAAAATATTTGCATGAAGTGCTACAGAAAGCAAAAAGTGGGTTGCAGGGGTTGGGAAAAGTATCACTTTTAAACAGGATAGATGAGGAAGAGTTACAAATGATGATAAAATACCTACAGAGAAGATAATTTTAAAAAGTAAATGAAAATGAATATGAAGCCCCTAATACAGTCCTTGGCACACTGTAGCTTTGCAAACATAAGTTACTAGTTATTAGCAGCAACAAAACAAAGAGTGGAGGAAAAGGAGAGGTGAACTACTGTATATACAGGTATAAAGAAAGACCTGTGTAAATTGGTGAGGCTGGAAGAATCTGATGGTACAAAGAATTCAGACACTGCATTAGCATCTTTTTTTTACCTCAAGATACCATAAGTCTCAAAACAAAACCCCAAAGGTCAAATTCAGAATACTAACAATGAAGTCATGTAACCCAGAGTTACTTCTGAAGAAACAAGAATGAATAATTCATAGAGAATCTAAGTTTTATGTCCCCTCCTTTAAAAAAATCTTCTGAAGGAGCTTAACCTTTTCCTTTCAGACAATTCTAAGCAAAACAAAGCCCACTTTAAATCCACAGGCAACTGCTTTACTTCAACATTTGAAATACCAAAGGAATTATAATTTTCCACCTTCTCTGAAAAAAGACTCTCGGTAATATGGAAAAACAACTGCTCATTTGTGAAATCTGAAAGATCATTTTAAAATTTACCTTTTCTTTTAAATGTCAACATTTACGGTCATAAACTTTTCTGGAAAATGTCCGAAATTTGCAAAGCATTAAAACAATTAGCAATTTTTGATTATTCATGTAATTTGGTCTATTTCTGCCCTTCTGTATAGACTAACTGGTATTGCAAGAACCTGGAATAGTTTCTGTCGCAAAGGGACAGACATGGGTGGGAATCCTAGCTCACTGTCTATCCCTGGTGTGATCACTAAGCACAGCCAATCTCTAAGCCTCAGTTTCTGGTCTGAGAAAAGGGGATAATATCTCAAAGAGGTGTTATGTGAGAATTAAGAGGATATAACACTTCTAGTGCCCAAGTGCTCAAAAATGTTATGGAAACGGACCTAGGAGTCTTCCCCAAATACACTCCTTGGTGGCACAGTACTTGAGTTTAGGCTCAATTATGAATTATAATGATGAAATGCAAGACAATCTAGGTGCAGGGCTCTGCAGCAGCTTTGCCGCTTAAGAGCAAGACTCCAGTTTTTTTTTTTTCCCCTAAATTTTATTGTTATTGAGACTATACACAGCAAAACATATAACAAATTCAAGAGTTTCTACATGTACAATTTAGTGACACTGATTACATTCTTCAAGTTGTGCAACTATTTTCACCATCTTTTCTGAGCTGTTCCTCCCTCATTAACATAAACTCACTGCCCGCTAAGGTTCCTATCTTTTAAGTCACTGCTGTTGTCAGTTTGATCCCATATAGACAGTTCTTAAAAGAGCATAATGCTCAAGGCAGACCTTTTTCACTAATTAAGCTAAACAACTTTTGGTTTTAAGATGACTTCAGGGGATATTTTTGGTTTAAGGTTTAAAGATTTTTGTCAGGGCAATAGTTTCAGGGGTTCATCCACCCTCCATGGCTCCAGAAAGTCCAGAGTCCATGAGATCTGAAATTCTGTTCTGCATTTTCTCCTTTTTGATCAGGATTCTTCTATGGAATCTTTGATCAAAATATTCAGTAACAGTAGCTGGGCACCATCCAGTTCTTCCGGTCTCATGGCAAAGGAGGCAGCTGCTCATGGAAGCAATTAGCTACACATTCCATATCCTCCTATTCCTCTATTGCTCCAGGTGATAGAGACCTACTGTGCCTTGGATGGCCACTTGCAAGCTTTTAAGACCCCGGACACTACACAACGAAAGAGGAGGTAGAAAAGAAGCGCCGACATATTATTAGGCCAGTTAACTGGGATGTCCCATGAAACCATGACCTTAAACCTCCAAACCAAGGAACCAAACCCCATGAGGTGTTTGGTTGTACCTAAGCAGCTTCAGGAGCAACTTTTTTTTTTTGTCAGTGTTATATCACACAACTTTTGCCAATTCAACTTTTTACAAGTATACAACTTAGTGACAATAATTACAATAATTATCTGTGTGACTCTACCCTTAATATGATTTTTCTAACACCGTTAACCCTCTTTTCCCCTCCTTTCCACCCCTGGTAACCACTAATAAACTCTGACCTCTATAAATTTGCCTTTTCTTGTGTTTTTATGTGAAGTCACACAATAGTTGTCCTTTTGTGATTGGCTTATTTCGTCAGAATAATGTCTTCAAGCTCCACCCATACGGTAGCATGTATCAAGACTTCATTTCTCCTGTTGGCTGACTAGTATTCCATTGTATGTATGTACTACATTTCGTTTACGTATTCATCTGTCAGTGCCCTGGTGGTGATGCGATTAAGAGCTACGACTGCTGACCTTTGACTGCTACCCAAAAGGTCAGCGATTCAAATCCACCAGCTGCTCCGTGGAAACCACGAGGCACCTGTACTCTGTCTTACAGGGTAGCTATGAGTCGGAATCGACTCTATGGTAACAGGATTCATCTGTTAATGGGCATTTAGGTTGTTTCCACCTTTTGGCTACTATGAATAGCAGACAAGTTAATTTTGCGCAAAGAGCTCAATATACATAGGCCATCACACGACTGCCCCCCACCCTCCAAATCTCCGATTCTCCCCACCCCCACCTCGCTCCAGCTGCTCCAGAAGCAGCAAAATGAGGAGCGAAACAAAGCTTTCTTTCCTCCCTTCCCGCTGAGGCGCTCGCCTCGCTGGAGGCCTTGTTTTAGCTCTGGCAGTCGGAACCCTTCCCAGAGCGAGCCCCGCGTGACCCTTGAGGCCAGCTTCTTGGTTCCACCCACGTTCTCCCTCCCTTCCTCGCACTCCGACCCACGGAAATGACCGCGCTACCTGGTTCGCCATGTCCGTTAGCTCTGGTCGGGCGTGGGAATGACGACGAAGATGGCCCGCAACTGGGCGGGGTGTGCGCCCGGCGCGGCCCCGCCTCCATCAGGCGTCGGGGGCGGAGCGCGGGCGCGGCGTGGGCCCGGCGAGATTCTCCTTCCACCCGGCGCAGGGGGCGGGGCGTGCGCCCGGAGCGGTCCCGCCTCCACCCGGCCCCAGGGGCGGGGCATAGGCGGGGCGTGCGCTCGGAGCGGTCCCGCCGCTACCCGGCTCCAGAGGGCGGGGCGTGGATGGGGCTTGCGCCCTGCACGGATTAGCGAGGGGCAGGGTTTGCGGGGTCTTGGGTCGGAAGGGTGGGGTCTGTGGTGTGGCGCCTGGCGCCACCGTTCGGTGCTGACGTTGTTTCACCGATAAAGCTGGACAACTGCAGAACATCTGTGCCAGTAATGGGTTTCCTCGTGTGGTTTTAGTCCAGGTAGTGTAGCTACGGCTTACAGAAGGCTATGAAAGGTGAGGAAACGGGAATTTCACTGGGAGCATGTGAGAAAAAGAGGCCTGCTTTCTTCCCTTCTACACACTCGTGCGCTAAGTCTTGGAGGACTCGGGATGAGGAAAATGCAGCTCTCTCAGGGACTCACCGTCGAATTTCCTTAAAGGGAACTGTGACATGTGAGAATAATAAAGGGAGCACCATCAGGAAAACTTTCCAAGCCCTCACTACAGCAGCTCCTGAAGGGTGCGTAGGATTTTGGCGTGTGATAGGCCATGGGAGAGAACTTTGCAAAGACGAGAAGGCTGGAACGAAGAGTCTCTGGAAGGTGGACGCGTTTTATGTGTTTTGAGAGTGGGCCAAAGTGTAGAGAGAGGGAAGATGGAGTATATGCTGATTTACTCTTAAACCCTGATTGTTCTAGATGCTGATTTTTACTAAAGTAGCTGAGCCAGGTAGACCAGTCCCCTCTCTGTTTGACTTTTCAGACTTTTGCATGCCTTTTTTCCCTTAAATACCTTAAGGGTTGACGATCTTAAAGCTTCTGTTCAGTGGGTTTTGTTTTGTTTTTGGTATCCTGGTAGTGATCTCATCCACCATGGCTTTTAACTTCTGTTTATGTAAGAGGAGTTTCAGATGATTATCCCCAGTCAACTCCAGGCTTGGTAATATAACTGCCTCCTAGACAGGTCTTCATGAGGATATCTGTCTTGATTATCTAGTGCTGCTATAACAGAAATACCACAGGTGGATGGCTTTAACAAACAGATTATCCTCACAGTTTAGTAGGCTAGAAGTCTGAATTCAGGGCACCACCTCCAGGGGAAGACTTTCTATCTCTGTTGGCTCTGGAGCAAGGTCCTTGTCATCAGTCTTCCCCTGGACTAGAATCCTCTCTGCACAGGAAACCCAGGTCCAAAGGACACTCTGCTGCTGGCACTGCTTTCGTGGTGGTATGAGGTTCCCCAACTGTCTGCTCGCTTCCCTTTCTCTGTTAAGATAAAAGGTGATGGAGGCCATACCCAAGGGAAACTCCCTTTACACTGAATCAGGGATGTGACCTGAGTAAGGGTGTTACATCCGAAACTAATTCTCTTTAACATAATCTAATCTTCCCTCATTAACCACAGGCAGATATTAGGATTTACAACACATAGGAAAATTACATCAGATGATAAAATGGTGGACAATCATACAATACTGGGAATCATGGCCTAGCCAAATTGATACATACTTTGTGGGGGGGACACAGTTCAGTCCATGACAATATCTTATAGTCATTTTAAACTCAGCCATTCAAAACTTATCCCGTCCTCCTTTCCTTCTTAAAGATAGTTTTCATCCTGGATTTCCACCATCCAGCTACTTGGCCCAGCCAGAAACCTGGGAGTCACAACTTATCTTTTTCCCTCAGCCCTCGCATTCAATCTGTCACCAAGTGCTAAAGCAATTACCCCTAAATACCTCTCTCATCTTGTGCCGTCTTTTGTGAGGTTATTGAAAAAGCCTCCCATCTGATTTTCCAGTCTCCAGGCCCCTGAATCTAATGCACACTTAAACTAATGTTATCTGAGTAATCTTTCTCAAACACACATCAATTTATGTCATTTCCTTTTTTCCTCTTGTAGTTTTTGAGTGAGCTGGGTTGCAAATAAATAAATGTTACTCTTCTGTTAAAATGTCTTCAAGGGCTAAGAAATAGGTAAAATCCAAACTCCATAGCTAGGCCATCCAGGCTCTCCATAACCTGGTTCCTGCTTACTTCTCCATCTTTATTTCCTGCTATTTCATCACGTGTGTGAAACACCATGTGATTTCTTAAAGAGATCGTCCTCTCTCTTGATTCCAGGCCTTTGTATACACTAGTCCTTCTACTTGGAATGCAGCAAGTGATTTCTAGGGGGAAAAAAGAATTTAAAGCAGAGAGTTAATGTTCTTTTCCTTATCGCAGATATATTGTCTGCTTTCTGGGAAGAAACAGTTGCTTTTTGTTGTACCTTACTTAAAAATAATACACAGTAATTACAGCTTGCTTTCTATGGGAAAGAAAAATTGACACAGGTTGAAATTAAGAGGCCATCAGCTTCATTAGAGATTTTCCTGAAGGCATTTTATAACATTAGGATAAAAGGAAGGATTTACATGAGTCATTGCTTATGCAGACTATATTGGAAATAACCTGACCAGGTAGAAGATACACATGATATTTTCTAAATAGAAATCACAAAAGGCATAGCAGCAAAATTTAGAAGTGCTCGGGAACCTCAATCACCTGGCATGTTTGGAAGCAGACCCTTTGTTAAATTCATTTTGTTTCTTATGTTCTTAGATGTAGATCTTTATTTTCTTTGTGAACTATGTTACACGAATTGACCTAAATGTCCCCCGAGACTATGGTCCCACATCCCCAGCCCCAGCAACTGGGTCCCTCAAAGTGTTTGGATATGTCTGGGAAACTATGCCTTTGCTTTGGTCAGGTTGTGCTGACTTCACCTATATTGTGTGTTGTCTTTCCCTTCACCAGAGTTGACACTTGTCTACTATCTAGTTAGTGATTTCCCCTCCTTCTCCCTCCCCAACCTCATAACTATCAAAGAATGTTTTTTTCTGTGCATAAACCTTTTCTTGAGTTCTTGTAATAGTGGTCTCATACAATATTTCTCCTCCTTTCTTAAATTCTCGACCTAAGATCTTACTCTCCATTTCTTCTAGCAGAAGAAGAGAAAATAATGAGGGAAACTACTAACTTATACTTAATTTTGAAACTTAAGAGAAGATTATTTAGAACTGAAGGTTCTAAATTAGGTCAAAGTGACAGTTATGGATTGGATTGTGTCCCCACAAAATGTGTGTCAATTTGGATAGGCCGTGATTCCCAGTATTGTGTGGTTGTCCACCATTTTGTGATCTGATGTGATTATCCTATGTGTTGTAAATCCTACTAGCCCCTGTGACGTTTATGAGGCAGGATTAGAGGCAGTTATGTTAATGAGGCAGGACTCAATCTACAGGATTAGGCTGTATCTTGAGTCAATCACTTTTGAGATGTAAAAGAGAGAATAGAGCAGAGAGGAAAGGTACCTCATACCATCAGGAAAGAAGTGCCAGGAGTGGAGCGCATCCTTTGAACCTGGGAACCCTGTGCTGAGAAGCTCATAGACCAGGGGAGATTGATGACAAGGACCGTCCCGTGGAGCTGACAGAGAGAAAGCCTTCCTCTGGAGCTGGCACCCTGAATTTGGACTTCTAGCCTCCTAAACTGTGAGAGAATAAATTCCTGTTTGTTAAAGCCATCCACTTGTGGTATTTCTTATTTTTATTTTGTATTTTTTTTTATTTTTTATTGTACTTCAGGTGAAGGCTTACAGAACAAATAGTTTCTCATGAAACAGTAGTACACATATTGTTTTATGACATTGGTTAACAACACCACAACTTGTCAACCCTCTCCCTTCTCAACCTTTTTTTTTTTTTTCTTGGTGAAAATATACATAGCCAAAGATACACCATTTCAAAAATTTCTACATGCACAGTTCAGTGACATCGACTACACTCTTCCAATTGTGCTGCTATTCTCACTTTAGATGAAGGCTTACAGAACAAAATAGTTTCTCATTTAACAGTACACATGTCGCCCTATGACAATGGTTAACAACCTCACAACACATCAACACTATCCTTACTCAACCTTGGGTTCCCTAACACCAGCTTTCCTGTCCCCTTCTGCCTTCTGGACCTTGTCCCTGGACTGCTGTACCTCATTAGTCCCATTTGGTTTTATGGGGCTGTCCACTCCCAGGGTGAATGGTGAACCTCAAGAGATGACTTCACCACTGAGCTAAAAGGGTGTCTGGGGGCCATACTCTCGGGGTTTCTCCAGTGTCCTTTAGGCCAGTAAATCTGGTCTTCTTTTTGTGAGTTAGAATTTTGTTCTACATGCTTCTCCAGCTCTGTGCAGAACCCTCTGTTGTGATCCTGGTCAGAGCAGTCAGTGGTGGTGGCCGGGTACCATCTAGATGTATTGGACTCAGTCTGGTGGAGGCCTTGTTAGCTGTGCTCCATTAGTCCTTTGGACTAATCTTTTCCTTGTAACCTGTTCTTTTCATTCTCCCTTGCTCCAAAGGGATGAGACCAGTGGAGTATCTTAGATGGCCGCTAACAGGCTTTTAAGACCCCAGACACTACTCACCAAGGTAGAATGTAGAGCATTGTCTTTATAAGCTGTGTCATGCCAATTGAGCTAGATGTTCCCTGAGACGATGGTCCCCACAGGCCTCCACCCAGCAATGCAGTCCCTCAGGAAGTTTGGATGTGCCTATGGAGCTTCCATGACCTTTCCTTGTACAAGCTGTGCTGGTTTCCCCTGTAATGTGTACTGTCTCACCCTTCACCCAAGACACCACTTATCTATTGCCTGTTTAGTATTTCCCCCTACCCCTCCCATCCCTGGTAACCAACAAAGATTGTTACATTTTGTGTGTGAACTTTTTCAAGGGTTTTTACAATAGAGATCTCATACAATATTTGTCCTTTTGTGATTGACTTATTTCACTCAGCATAACATCCTCCAGTTTCATCCATGTTATGAGATGCTTCACAGATTCATCATTGTTCTTTCTCGTTGCGTAGTACTCCACTGTGTGTATGTACCATAGTTAGTTTATCCATTCATCTGTTGATGGGCATGTAGATTGTTTCCATCATTTTGCTATTGTGAACAATGCTGCCATGAACATAGGTGTGCATATGTCTATTCGAGTGACGACTCTTATTTCTCTAGGATATATTCCTAGGAGTGGAATTGCTGGATCGAATGGTATGTGTATTTCTAGCTTTCTGAGGAAGCACCATATCATTTTCCAAAATGGTTGTATCAATTTGCATTCCTACCAGCAGTGCATAAGAGTTCCAATCTCCCAGCAGCCCCTCCAACATTTGTTATTTCCAGTGTTTTTGATTCATGCCAGTAATGCCGGGGTGAGATGGTATCTCATTGTGGTTTTAATTTGCCTTTCTCTAATGGCTAGTGATTGTGAGCATTTCCTCATGTGTCTGTTGGCCATTTGAATGTCTTCTTTGGTGAAGTGTCTGTTCATTTCCTTTGCCCATTTTTGAATAGGATTATTTGTCTTTTTGTTGTAGAGGTGTTGGATTTTCTTGTAGATTATGGAGATTAGACCTTTGTCTGACTTGTACTGTCCAGAAATTTTTTCCCAGTCTCTAGGTTCTCTTTTTACTCTTTTGGTGAAGTCTTTTGAAGAGCATAGGTGTTTGATTTTTAGAAGATCCCAGTTATCTAGCTTATCTGTTGGGGTTTGTGTGTTGATGGTTATGGTTTGTATCCTGTTAATGCCATATATTAAGGCCTGTAGTGTTGGTCCTGTTTTTCTTCTGTGAACTTTATAGGTTTAGGCTTTGTATTCAGGTCTTTGATCCATTTTGAAGTAGTTTTTGTATACGGTGTGAGGTATGGGTCCTGTTTGATTTGTTTGTAGATGGATATCCAGTTTTGCCAGCACCATTTGTTAAAAAGACTGTCTTTTCCCCATTTGATGGACTTTGGGCCCTTGTTGAAGATCAGGTGACCATAGGTGGATGGATTTACATCTGGGTTCTCAATTCTGCTCCATTGGTCAATGTATCTGTCGTTATACCAGTAACAGGCTGTTTTGACTACTGTAGCTGTGTAGTAGGTTCTGAAGTCAGGTAGTGAGAGTCCTCCAACTTTATTCTTCTTCAGTAGTGCTTTACTTATTCGGGGCTTTTTCCCTTTCCATATAAAGTTAATGATTAGTTTTTCCATCTCTTTGAAGAATGTTGTTGGTATTTGGATCGGGATTGCATTGTACTTGTAAATTGCTTTGGGTAGAAATGTCATTTTCACAATGTTGAATCTACCTATCCATGAGCATGGTATGTTTTGCCATTTATGTAGATCCCTTTGGGTTTCTTGCATTAGTGTTTTGTAGTTTTCTTTGTATAGGTCTTTTACATCCCTGGTTAGATTTATTCCCAAGTATTTTATCTTTTTAGGGCTATTTTAAATGGTATTGTTGTCCCGATTTCCTTTTCATCATTCTTCTTATTGGTGTATAGGAATCCAACTGATTTTTGTATGTTTACCTTGTATCCTGCTAATCTGCTGAATCTTTCTATTAGTTCCAGTAGATTTCTCATGGAGTCTTTAGGGTTTTCTATGTAAAGTATCATATCATCTGAAAACAGGGACAGTTTAACTTCTTCATTACCAATTTGGATGTCCTTTATTTCTTTTTCTTGCCTTATTGCTGTGGCTAGAACTTCCAGCACAATGTTAAATAGGAGTGGAGATAAAGGTATCCTTGTCTTGTTCCTGTTCTCAGAGGGAATGTTTTCAGTCTCTCTCCATTAAGAATGATGTTGGCCGTTGGTTTTGTATAGATGCCCTTTATTATGTTAAGAAATTTCCCTTCTATACCTATTTTATTGAGAGTTTTTATCAGGAATGGGTGTTGGACTTTGTCAAATTCCTTTTCTGTGTCAATTGAGATGATCATGTGATTCTTTTCTTTCCTTTTATTTATGTGGTGGATTACGTTGATTGATTTTTGAATGTTGTACCATCCTTGCATACCTGGTATGATGCTACTTGGTCATGGTGTATTATTTTTTTGATATGATGCTGAAGTCTATTGGCTAGAATTTTGTTGAGAATTTTTGCATCTATATTCATGAGAGATATTGGTCTGTAATTTTCTTTTTTTGTGACGTCTTTGCCTGGTTTTTTATCAGCGTTATGCTGGCTTCATAGAATGAGTTTGGAAGTGTTGCTTCCTCTTGTATGCTCTTAAATAGCTTGAGTACTACTGGTACAAGCTCTTCTGTAAATGTTTTGTAGAATTCTCCAGTGAAGCCATCTGGGCCAGGGCTTTTTTTGGTTGGGAGTTTTTTTATTACCTTTTCAGTCTCTTCTCTTGTTATGGGTCTGTTCAGATTTTCAACATCATTTTGTTGTAGTTTTGGTAGGCCGTGTGTTTCTAGAAATTTATTCATTTCCTGTAGGTTTTCAAATTTGTTGGAGTATAGTTTTTCATAATACTCTGTTATAATCCTTTTTATTTCAGTTGGGTCTGTTGTAATGTCCCCCAGTTCATTTCTTATGTGGGTTATTTGTATCCTCTCCTGTTTTTCTGTTGTCAGTCTGGCCAGTGGTTTGTCGATTTTGTTGATTCTTTCAAAGAACCAACTTTTGGTGTTGTTAATTCTTTCTATTGTTTTTCTGTTCTTTATTTCTCTTATTTCTGTTCTGATCGTTACTATTTCCTTTCTTACTGTGGCAGTGGGCTTTTTTGCTGTTCTTTTTCTATTTGTTTGAGTTCTGTAGTTAATGTTTTGACTTTGTCCCTTTCTTCTTTTTTAATATGTGCATCTACTGCTATAAAGTGTCCTCTGAGGACTGCCTTTGCTGTGTCCCAAAGGTTTTCTATGATATGTTTTCATTCTTGTTTGATTCTAGGAATTTTTTGATTCCATCTCTGATTTCTTCTATTACCCAGTGATGTGTAAGCAGGGTATTATTCAGTTTCCATGTAATTGATATGTTTTCTTTGTTCTTTCTGTTGTTGATTTCTACCTTGATGGCATTGTGGTCAGAGAAGATACTTTGAATTATCTCAACGTTTTGGATCTTATTGAGGATTGCTTTGTGGCCTAAGATGTGGTCTATTCTGGAGAACGTTCCATGTGCATTGGAAAAGAATGTGTACTTTGCAGTGGTTGGATGGAGTGTTCTTTATATGTCTATGAGGTCAAGTTGGCTGATTGTGCGCTTTAAGTCTTCTGTATCTTTGCTGAGTTTCTTCTTAGTTTTTCTGTCCTTTACTGAGAGTGGTGGGTTGAAGTCTCCTACTATTATTGTGGAACTGTCAATTTCTCTTTTCAGTGTTGTTGGAGTTTGTTTTTATGTATTTTGGAGCGCTGTCATTGGGTGCGTAGGTGTTTATTGTGGTTATGTCTTCATGATGGATCGTCCTCTTAATCATTATATAGTGTCCTTCTTTGTTTTTTATGGTGGATAAAGTCTGTTTTTGCTGAGATTAGTATTGACACTCCTGCTCTTATTGGTAGTTGTTAGCTTGATATATTTTTTTCCAACCTTTGATTTTCAATAAATTCACATCTTTGTTTTTAAGGTGTGTCTCTTGTAGACGGCATATTGATGGATCCTGTTTTCTTATCTATTCTGTCACGCTCCATCTCTTTATGGGTGCATTGATTCCATTTACTTTCAGTGTAATTATTGATAGATGTGAGTTTGTTGCTGTCATTTTTTAGTGGGTATTTTTTTGTGGTACTGACGTTTTCTTTGTTCTTCTTGCTCACCTTTGCTGAGTTACTTTTGTTTGTGGATTTGTTTTTCATTTGTTTTGTTTTTGTAGTTTTTGTTTTTGTTGAGAGTTTAAGTTTTTCCTCTCTTTTTTTATGAGTATGTTTGTTAACTTTCTTTGTGGTTACCATGAATTTTACCCTTATCTTTCTAAATTTGAAGCAGTGTACCATTACTTGGTGTTGCCTTGCCTTCCTCTTGATTAGAAGGTTCTATATCTATGCCGTTCATTCCCTGTTTTATTGTTTTGATGTTGTCATTTACTGATTAACTGCTTTGATTCCCTGTTGTATTTCTTTTGGTTTTGGATATTGTTTTAGAGGTTATTTCCTAGATTGGTATCTGGCTGGTACGATTCTGCATCCCAGATTCTGCCTGAGAGATGAAGTTGTTTGTCCTCATATTGAAGAACTCCCTTTAATAATTCTTGTAAGTTTGGTTTGGCTTTTACATATTCCCTTAATTTCTGTTTATCTGGAAATGATGTAATTTCACCATCATATTTGAATGAGAGTTTTGCAGGGTATATTATTCTTGGCTGGAAATTTTTTTCTTTCAAGATTTTATATATGTCATCCCATTGCCTTCTTGCCTGCATTGTTTCTGCAGAATAATCTGAGTTTAGTCTTATTGTTTCTCCTCTGTATGTGACTTCTTGTTTTTCCTGAGCTGCTCTCAGGATTCTTTGTCTTTGGTTTTGGCGAGTGTGATGATGATATGCGTTGGTGATTTTCTTTTGGGGTCTATCCTATATGGGGTTCATTGAGCTTCTTGGATGGCTAGCTTTTCATCTTTCATGACATTGAGGAGGTTTTCTGTCAGCAGTTCTTCAATGATCCTCTCTGTGTTTTCTGTTTTCTCCCCCTGTTCTGGAACTCAAATCACTTGCAGATTTTTGCTTTTGATTGTATCCCACATAACTCTCAGGGTCTCTTCATTTTTCTTTGTTCTTTTTTTCTGAGTTTTCTTCAAACAGAGTTGTATCCAATTGTTTGTCTTCAATTCCACTGATCCTGTCTTCCACCATTTCAAATCTGCTTTTCAGCCCTTCTATGACACTGTCCATTTCTAAAATCTTGTTGTTTATCTTTTGGATTTATAATTGTTTTGTTTGTATAATTTCTAATTGTGAATTTATTTTGGCATTTTGTTCCTGGATTATTTTCCTGAATTCTTCCAATTTTTTGTTTATATTGTCCGTGAATTTGTTTATTTTTGCCTCATTTTTGTCTGCTTTTTGCTTCAGCTTTTGGAGAATTCTGAGTATTAGAGATTTGAGTTCCCTATCAGATAGTTCTAGTGCCTGTTCTTCCACTGGAGAGTCATCTGGTGTTTTATTTTGGACGCCTGCTGGAACCATCCTGTCCTGTTTTTATAAATGTTTTGATATTGTCTGCTGTCTTCAGGGCATTCAGTAGTTATCTTTCTCATTTATTGATTGTATATTTGTTTGTTTCATGCTTTTTTTTTTTAATTTGGCTATGTCTGAGCAGGCGGGCTTTGTGTTCTTTGTTGTTTGCTCGTCTGTGGGCACAATACTTTTTGTTTACTTCTCCAATTGGCAGGGTCAGTCACTCAAATATGGTACAGCAGGGCAGGTCTAGCTGAAGAGGAGTTACTGGGATGGGTTGTTAGTGGCACTTACGACAGCCACCAGGGTGGGTCAGTTATCAGTGCAGGGCAGGTTCCAGTAGGCCGTGCCTGTGCTGCTTGGTGGTGTGATGTTAAGTGTACGGTGCAGGTAGGCAGGATGTAGCGGGGAGATTGTTATGTGTAGAGTTAAGATGGATATGGGAGAGAGGAGAGAGGAACAGGAGACAAAAACATACAAACAAAAAACAATCCCACCGGTGCGGCTGTGAGGTCTGGGGAAGTTGTTCTTAGGTGTTGCAGTACAGCCTGGCTCTAAGGTGTAGAGGTATATAACGCCAGGTATTTAGGGAACAGAAAGAGAAGAGATAGACGAGAAACTGAGTGATGAAGAAAGACAAAAAGGGAAAAAGAGGGAAAAGAAAACAAATTAAAAAAAAAAAAAGAACAAGAAAAGCCCCCCAAAAAACAGAAAAAAAAGAAAAAAAAACCAATGAGAAAAGAAATGCTATCAGGGATCTCTCTGCATGTCTGTGCAAGTTGAGGGGGTGGTTTCCAAGCCACGCAGCACCTACTGGCCAGAACGGGCTCCCAACTCAAGAAAAGGAAAAGAAAGCAAGCAAACAATTCAAACAAATGAACAAAAGCCCCAGGATCCCACCAGCACAGCAGTCCAGACTGGGAAGCATCTCCACACTTGACTGGAGCTCCACAGCTCCTCAGGAAGAAGCAAAGATGGCACACAGAGCCAGGTATTTGAGCGAAAGGAGGGGGAGGTTGTGAGAGGTAAGGAAGAAATCAAAAAAAGCGGAAAAAAAGCAACACCAGCAGCTGACAAATGGCACTCAGAGAGCCAGCTAGTGCGGGCTGGTGGTATCCAAGCAATCGGTGTTTCCTGGACAAGAGACTGTGTCTGTGGGAAGTAGAGGAGACTGAGTGTGGGTGAAGAAGTGTAGGGGGTGGGAAAGTGTTTATCACAAATTACTGGAGCTCTGCAGCCCCTCAGGAAGAAGCAGAGATGGTGCATGGAGCCAGGTATTTGAGCGAAAGGAGGGGGAGGTGGTCAGAGGTAAGGAAGAAATGAAAAGAAGCAGAAAAAAGCACACCAAGAGCCAACAAATGGCACTCAGAGAGCCAGCCCGTTCAGGTGGGTGGAATCGAAGCAGCTGGTGCTTCCCGGACAAGAGATTGTGGCCACGGGAAGCAAAGGAGGCCAAGTGGGGGTGAAGAAGAGTAGGGGTGGGAAAGTGTATATTGCAAATTACCGGTTGTTTTGTCTCCCGCTGGAAGCTCTGTGAAGCTGTTTTCTCGTACCCCCTGTTTGCTGGTCTCTGATAGGAGTCCAAGATGGTGGATCTGTGCTGCGTTAGCTGGTAGGGGACCTCTGCATGAATCTCTCCTCACTCTCCGTTCTCTTTCAGTTTTCTCACTCCATTTGGTGCTTGGCTGAGTTCTTTATCTCTTTATTTGATGTTTTAGGGTTTCAGGCTTGTTGTTTTCTCTGTTTGGCTTAGTTTTTCGGATCTTTGCTGTGGAGGGGTGACGTGGTGCTTCTGCCTAGAGCACCATTTTGCCAGAAGTCTCCACTTGTGGTATTTCTATTATAGCAACACTAGATAACTAAGACAGTGACTAACCATTTTAAGTTGTGTAACAGGCAAATAAATGTACACTGCACATAGTTAAACAGATTTCAAAAAATTGAAACGCATTATATGAAGTTCACAAGAAAGATAAGTACTGGATGATTTGAAGAAAGAGTTCATGAAGGGGCTGCCACATTTTGGGGGAAAGTTTTGCTTTTTGTTTTCCCCTCCCCAGCTTTAGTTGACATTGTTTGTTTAAGTCCTGTATTAGGATGTCGAGACAGCCATTGCCATAGCCCCTATCAACTGGAAGAAGAAACTTTGACTGAATTGAAGGCAGCCACAGATGAGTTAAACATGACATGAGGGAGCCAAAAGTGGTTGATACAAATTCTACTAAATATTGAGGTTCTATACTGAGAGGTGCCAAAACTACCCATCAAACCCTTTTTCTTGGGAACACACATACAGATGGAATAAAGAGAAGATGAATGTCTGGCTTTCAGCTGCAGCTCCGAGTAGTGTTGTACAACTTTTCCTGTTACTTTTAAAGGCCAACACACTTCACAGAATTGGGAGGTCAGAGACTCCTCAGGGTAGGACTACAATTCTGAAGAAGTCCATTTCCCTTATATTTTTGTAGGTAATTCTTTATTGTAAGTTACACATTTTTGTGAATAATCTGTGCATGTCTTTTCCTTGAGACTCTGGGGAGCCTGACAAGCTGGAGAAGTACAAGTTATAATTCTATGATAAAATGTAACAGGAAATTAGAATAGGACTTTTCATGGCTCAGTTTGGACTAAGAATTCAAGGTCAAACAATATAGGTTCCAGTTATCTCCAGGGGAAAAAAATGAGTCCACAGAGAAAGTTCATGGTGATGTTATCCATTATTCTGCTGCCTGGCATCTGAACCTGCCTCGTATGTTTGAGGAACTGTGATGGTTAAGATTGTGTGTCAATTTGGCTGGGCCATGATTCTCAGTTTTTTGGCAGTTGTATGATGTTGTGATCACTTCCCTGTTGAGATCTGATATGTGATCACCCCCATGATGGAATGTGCTGCAGTACTGGTGGGGGTGGGACCTGTGGTGGCTCACCGCCCCCAACTCAGCCTTCATTTCTCTGCCCTCTGCTGCCTAGCTCTTCATGCTTGCCTTGCCGGGGCTTTTGCTTATTCTGGATCCTGCAACTGGCTCCTGTTCGTGTGACCTCTGGTTCTTGGGACTTGAGCTGGCGGCATACCTGCAGTCTTGCTTACTGATCTTGAGATTTCTTGATCTTCACAGTCTGCAACAGCTCTGCTGTCTGGCCTGCCAATCTTGGGTTCACAAGCCCTGGTGGCTACGAGAATCAGGAGAATCCTCTTTCCTGTGCTATGGACTTGGGGCATTACAGCCTCTAAAAATCAGTGAGCCATTTCCTTGATATAAATCTCTTTCTATTTCTCTCTGAATGTATGCTTTACTGGTTTTGCTTCTCTAGAGAACCCAGCCTAAGACAGGAGCTTTCATTTCTCTCCTTTGCAGCCAGGAGTGGGCACATAAACCAGGCTCCACCAATCAGAGGAATGTGCTAAGACCTCACATTGATAATTGTTGACCCATCAGGGTCCAGAATTGATTTCTATGACTTGCAATGAAATAAAATCAAAATCAGAAGTGTTGCAAGAAAACTACCATCAAAGAAATGGGTCAATCTGGGACTGATTTCTGACCTGGTTGAGGCTGAGGGCAGTAAAAATTCAGCTGACTCTAGGGGATGGACATCTCTATTTATATACATAAGGGTGAAACAGTTAATAAAAAATCAACCCTGTTTTCCTGGAATAAAGTGAGCATTGAAGGCAAGGCTTTGGGGACCACACGGTTGTTCCAGAGAAGAGTATTAAAGTGCGTGAGTCATTCAAATTCTGTGGGGTAGGTGATTGTTTCTAAAAGTGCTAGATGGTTTTAATGAAAGAGAATGGCAAACTTAAATTTTCAGATTCTTGGCTTAAGGCATGAACTGAAACCCAAAGGTTTTCTAGACAAAACTGTTAATTGCTGTTTTCAGGTACCATTGAGTTGGTTCTGACTCATAGCAATTCCACATATAACAGAACGAAACACTGCCTGGTCCTGCGCCATCCTCACAAACATTGCTGTGTTTGACCCCATTGTTGCAGCCTCCATGTCAATCTGTCTTATTGAGGGTCTTTCCCTTTTTTGCTGACCCTGTACATGACAATATTAGAGGACTCTAATTTCTTGAAATTGTAAGGTTAAACTGGCCAATTTCTTGAAGTTGTAAAGCTAAACTGGCCAGAAGCCAAATTAAAAGTTTGACCCTGTAGGTTTGTGGTTATAGTATTGGGTGACTTCACAGGAACACCAGGTCTCTTACGTGAAAACTAAGATGCTGATTTCAAAAAAAAAAAAAAAAAAAAAGGATCCCACATACTGGAATGAGGATGTATTAGAAGATTCAGATGACTGGGATTACCCTGAATCTCCAACCTTCACTGATTGTTTCTGACCAGCTGATACATTCTCTCTTGCCTATTTTATGAGGTTGTTACTGTCTGATTGAAAACCATAAAAAGGTCCTTGCCTAAGCAACCAACCCTGTAAGGAGAAGCCAGTTCTCCTGATGTCCCACCCACCTTCATCTCTCGTTGTCTTCAGACCTATAATTACAGTTGGAATATAGTTGTAGTTATTGTTAGTTGTCATCGGGTTGGCTCCGACTCATGGCGATCAAATGCATAACAGAAAGAAACATAGCCTGGTCCTGCACTATCTTCATAATTGTTGGTATGTTTAAGTCCATTGTTGCAGCCATCTTATTAAGGGTTTCCCTTGTTTTTGCTGGCCCTCCACTTTACCAAACATGATATCCTTCTCTAGCAATTGGTCTTTCCTGATGATGTCCAGCAATGTATTGGGCAATTTGCTGTTGTGGTCCATAGGGCTTTCATTGCCTAATTTTTGGAAGCAGATCACGAGGCCTTTCTTCCTTCCAGTCTGTCTTAGTCTGAAAGCTCTGCTAAAACCTGTTCACCATGGGTGACCTTGCTAGTTTTTGAATACTGGTGGCATAGCTTCCAGTATCAGAGCAACACGCAGACCATCACAGTACAACAAACTGAAAGATGGGTGATGGCAGACTATAGCAGGGAGAGGCACTGGCCAAGTTAAATTTGGAAAAAACAAACAAACCAACCCGAAACCCACTGCTGTTGAGTCAACTCCAACTCATAGCAACCCCATAGTGTTTTCAAGGCTGGAAATCTTTACGGAAGCAGACTGCCACATCTTTCTCCTGAGGAGCTGCTGATGGTTTTGAACTGCCAATCTTTTCAGTTAGCAGTTGATTGCACCACCAGTGGAAGGACAGAAGTTAAACACCAAACAAATTAGCACTAGATGTTGCTAATGTATATTGATAAAAATCTGGTCAACTTCTGTGAGAAGGAGTTCATGGGTGCTAGGCCAAGGAAGGAAAAGCATTATTTCAGATCAGGCTGAATTTATCACTGTGGGTGCCCTTACTAGAAATTCTGTATTCATCGTACTAGTCTAACAGAAGTTTTAAAATTATTTCTTCTATTTATAGGTAGAAACCTGAGCTCAAAAGTTATCCATGTTAAATGAACTTGACACACCAGATGCTTCTTTACATTAATGTAGAAGAAGGAATACAAAGAGAGAAGAATATTGGAGAGGATTTATTGTGTGCCACCTGTTTACATAACTCATTTCCTATTTTCCATGAGAGGGCCCAGAAAGTAATCTCCATCAAATCCACTGCCATCGAGTCGATTCTGACTCATAGGGACCCCACAGGACAGAGTAGAGCTGACCCATAGGGTTTCCAAGGAGCGGCTGGTGGATTCGAACTGTGACCTTTTGGTTAGCAGCTGAGGTCTTAACCACTGCACCACCAGGGCTCCTCTCTTCATCAAGCTATCAGTAAATACACTGTTGAGGGGAGTGCTATGGATCATTTTCTTTGTAGGTTGGTAGAAGATGCTATAGTTGAAATGGGCTTCCTGATTTCAACTAGGGTACCAGAGGCCAAGTAGCAAGGCAAGAGAGACAAGGTAGGTATGGTTAGTAGCATGATAGGCAGCAGGACCAGTTTGGTAAATAGTGTTGTCTGATCCATAGTGATTTTTGTAGGTAGCTAATTGATGTGCCATATGTATCAGTTAGGTTGTTTTGCCTGAAAATAATATAATATTTGAGTGAAAGAGGCTTCAAAAATAAAGACTTATTATCTCACATAACCAAGGCCTAGAGGTGGGTTGGTAAATTCTCCTGTTCAGTGATGTCAGGACTATGGTTCATGGTTGCCAGATGGCTGCTGCAGCTCCAGCTATCGTGCTCACATGACAACATCCAAAGGCAGGGAGGAGAGGGTCTTTTCTTCTCATTTACTTACTCTCTCACAAGAGGGAAATCTCTCCCATAAGTTTCCCAGCAGACTTCTCCTTATGTCTTATTCACTAGAACCAGGTCATGTGTCTACCTGCAATCAATCACTAGCAAAGGAGGATGAGATTAGAGCAATCATGGTTGATCTCCTGGAGATGAGGGAGAGTCCTACCTTGTCTGAGCTCTTTACTGCCTGTTTTCTGAACAAAATTGGGATACTGTTTGTAAGGGGGAACTTAGGAATGGCTGATAAGTAGAAACCAGTGTTGACAGCACCAGATTTGGGCAGCTCTCACCTATTTACATTGCTGTTGTTGTTGTAAGCTTCTGTTTAGTCAGCCCCAAGTCATGGTGATGCCAGGTACAATGGAATTGGACCATTGTGATCCATTGTGTTTTTCTTGGCTGATTTTTTTTGGAAATAGTTTGCCATGCCTTTCTTCCTAGTCCATTTTAGTTTGGAAAGGTGAGAATTCTATCACTGAACCACCACTGCCCCGTCACCTATTTCTAGTGTGACCTAAGAGACTGTCACCTTTGAATTGGGCCTAGAGCAAGAGAAGTCTCTCCAACTTGTCTAGACTGTCATAAAAACAATCTGGTGTTTTCCTTTTATGGACTGAATGGTTTTTAAGTGTCCATGGCAGGATGTTGTATACAGCCTGTGGCAAGCCCCAAGGGTAGAATCCTGGTGGAGAACCTAGAATTTTAGGGCAAAGTCATGCTGTCTTCAACCTGATTATGCTTAAATGACTCACCATGGTACTCTAGGTGACCATGCTATCTGAGTTTCTTATCATGAACTAGGTATTATCTGACCCACAGGAATATAAGACTGGACTTAGGATAATATAAGAAGACAGTATTATTAAATGGAACTGATATATATATGTAGGACACAAGCAGATCCTAAAGGCACAGTAAATTGCCTGAGCAATTGACTCATACTCCTAATGCACTTCCACTCCCCCCCACCCCCCTCAGGGGAAGTTTCCTATGACCCTAGTTTCAAGAAGAGGAAGACAATTTCAGCTTGGTTTACAAATGCTCTGGACAATATTCTGGAAGTTGTTAGAGGTAGATTATGGAAGTCTTGCCAAGGTACAAAGCTTCCAGCATTATATCCTGTAGAGTCCTCTTTTTTGCCTGGAATGAAATGGCCTGCTGTAAGGATCTACACTGATTTAAGCCAAAAACCAAACCAAATCAGTTGCCATCTAGTGACCCCATCTGTGTCAGAGTAGAACTGTGCTCCATAGGGTTTTCAGTGGCTGATTTTTCAGAAGCAGATTGACAGACCTTCTGAGGTGCCTCTGGATGGACTCAAACTGCCAGTCTTTCTGTTAGCAGCTGAGAGTTAATTTGTTTGTGCTATGTAGGGACTCCCTACATTGATTAATGGGCAGTGATTAATGATTTAATCAGATGATCAGGGACTTTGAAGGAACAAGATTAAAAGATTGGTAATAAGGAAGTCTGGAGAAGAGATTTGTGGATGAAGTTTTCATAATGGGTACCATGTGTGAGGAAATTATGTTCCATGTGAATCTCACCAAAAGGTCTGATGTTGGAGGAGATTCTCAATAATTATGTGAACAAGATGACATCCTGAAGATGTCCTTCAGCAAGCCACCCAAGTGCTTGCTTAGTGGGCTTTTAATTAGAGTGGCCCTGGAGATTAGCATGGGATCAACAGCATAGACATCCCCTTACCAAAGCTGTTCTGGCTTTGCAACTGCTGAGTGTCCAGAATGAAAGCAGCACCCACTAACCCTGGGTCCCCAATATGTAAAATACCTGGGGGACAAGCCAGCTGCCTTGTGACAGGGTGATTACATTGGATCCTGTCATCATGGAGGGGGCAGAAATTTGTTCTCACTGGAATCAACACTTACTGTGAATTTAGAATTGCTTTCCCATGCTGCTAGCACCATCATCCATAGACTTATGAATAATTTAAAGAAAATAGTCTCAGATTATTTAAAAAAATAACAAATAGAGCAAAAGTATAGACTTTTATTTATTCCATTTTGCATGTGAGAGAAAAGGAAAATGCTAACTATTCTATTTTAATTTGGCAGAAAAGTTAAAATACTTAGAAATACCCATTGCTGTAAAGTCTATTCCAACTTATAGTGACCCCACAGGACAGAGTAGAACTGCCCTGTAGGGTTTCCAAGGCTGTAAATCTTTACGGAAGCAGACTGCCACATCTTTCTTCTGTGGAGCGGCTGGTGGGTTTGAACCACTGACCTTTTGGTTAGCAGCCAAGCCCTTAACCACTGCTCAACCAGGGCTTCTCTTAGAAATACAGAGATGTCAGTTATAACATTATTACCAGGTCAAAACCATATCAAGTAACACAACCGGAATTATAGATTCCTTTTGGAGGTTATTTTCACAGGACAAGGCAGCCATTTCTAAAGTCTTTGGAGTCTTACAAGACTTTATGGTTCAAATAACATTTATATTAAGAGAGATAGATTTATATTAACAGAGAATGGATTTCTTTTTAACAAAGAACAGAAGACATTCTAGCAACAGTTATGAATATTCATACATATTTCCATATTGCTGAGAACAAAATTATATTCATGGGAATGTTCTTAATTTAATACCTTATCAAATCAGGTTTTTTGAAATAGCTTATGATGCAGAATTGTGTTTTTTCTTTTTTTTCATAGCTGCGAGGAAGAGGGGCATCTCTTTCATCTCCTTCTCAGATTCCTTTGTTTAATTATAAAGACTTTCATTTTTAACGCCAGCCTTTGAAATTTTATTAGCTACATTATAAGCAAGGCTATGAAAAGAATTTTATTGGCAGAAATGGAGAAAGGGAAGAAATAAATTTTATTTAATAACAGTAAAATAAGGAAGATACAGATTATTAAATAGATACTATATTATTAAAAAAAGATACTATATTATTAAATGCCTTATTTACTTACAATTTCCTTGCAAAAAGTCTTGGAAACTTCAGTGAAAGAAATGGTCTAGCTTTGGGTTTAAGATTATAGACTAAGAGCAACCGGATTTAATAGAGTTTGATAGAAGAAATATTTAAGGATTTTATAAAGCTCAATACTTGTCAACAATGGGAGATGGCTGACAAAAGAATTTATAGGTACCAGCTGTGTTTACTGGTATATTATTAACAATAGAAAATATTATGCAGACTGCATATGGACTATTGAGTTTAAGTGCAGTTGTTAGTTGCTGTTGGGTTGATTTTTGACTCAGTGACCCCATGTGACAGAGTAGAACTGCCCCATAATGTTTTCTAGGCTGTAATCTTTATGGAAGCAGATCAGGCCTGCCTTTCTTGGTTCTGCTGAGTGGGTTCGAACTGCCAAACTTTTCATTAGCAGCCGAGCAGTTAGCCATTGTGCCACCAGGGATCCTTTAAGTATACATAGAGATATTTAATTAGGAAGAAATAGGGTATGGTGGTAGGGAGATGAGGCCTTCAACTATTGTGTGTGTGTATTGTGTGCTGTCAAATCAATTCTGACTCATAGTGACCCTATATGACAGAGTAGAACTGCCCCATAGGATTGTTGCTATAAGTTGGAATTGACTTAATGGCAACAGGCTTTTGGTTTTTAATCTTTGTGGGAGCAGATTGCCAGGTCTTTTCTCCGGTGGAGCTGCTGGTGAGTTCGAACAGGCAACCTTTCAGTTAGTAGCCAAATGCTTAACCATTGCTCCACCAGGGCTCCTGCAACTATTAACCAAACCCAACCCATTGCTGTCAAATCGATTCTGACTTATAGCAATCCTATAAGATAGAGTAGAACTGCCCCATAGGGTTTCCAAGGAGTGGCTGGTGGATTTAAACTGTCAACCTTTAAGTTAGCAGCCACTCTCTTAACCACTCTGCCACCAGGGCTCCCCTCAACTAGTAGAGGGATTCAGTTGACTCTGATGCTCCAGAAAGCAGGGCTAGGAAGGCAGATCTTGGCCTTAACCATAAGGAGGAAATTGGTCTATAAAGGTGTTTAACCCTTCATAGGCTGACCTTAATATAGATGACTACTCGTCAGGCATATTTTAAAAAGTGATTTTACTGAATTTGGAGTTGGATACATGCCACCACTCTTTCTTCACCCAACTTTCTATTTTGAAAAGTTTCAAAATTTCAAGTTTTGAAAAAAAACAACAATGAAGACCTGTATGTCTTTCATCTGTTGTTATTGTTGTTGTTAGGTGCCGTGAAGTCAGTTCCGACTCATAGTGACCCTATGCACCACAGAACAAAACACTGCCCAGTCCTACACCATCCTCACAATTGTTGCTATGCTTGAGGCAATTGTTGCAGCCACTGTGTCAATCCATCTCGTTGAGGGTCTTCCTGTTTTTCACTGACCCTCTACCAAGTATGATGTCCTTCTCCAGGGACTGATCCCTCCTGACAACATGTCCAAAGTATGTAAGACGTAGTCTTGCCATCCTTCCTTCTAGGGAACATTCTGGTTGTACTTCTTCCAAGACAGATTTGTTCATTCTTTCGGCAGTCCATGGTATATTCAATATTCTTCGCCAACACCACTATTCAAAGGTGTCAATTTTTCTTCCATCTTCCTTATTCATTGTCCAGCTTCGAATGCATATGATGTGATTGAAAATGCCATGGCTTGGGTCAGGCGCACCTTAGTCTTCAAGGTGACATCTTTGCTTTTCAACGCTTTAAAGAGGTCTTTTGCAGCAGATTTGCCCAATGCAATGCATCTTTTGATTTCCTGATTGCTGCTTCCATGGGTATTGATTGTGGATCCAAGTAAGATGAAATCTTTGACAACTTCAGTCTTTTCTCTGTTTATCATGATGTTGCTTATTGGTCCAGTTGTGAGAATTTTTGTTTTCTTTATGTTGAGGTGTAATCCATACTGAAGACTTTGGTCTTTGATCTTCATCAGTTAATTGCTGCAAATCCTCTTCACTTTCAGCAAGCAAGGTTGTGTCATCTGCATATCGCGGGTTGCTAATAAGTCTTCCTCCAATCCTGATGCCCCTTTCTTCTTCATATAGTCAAGCTTCTCGGATTATTTGCTAAGCATACAGATTGAATAGGTATGGTGAAAGGATGCAACACTGACGCACACCTTTCCTGACTTTAAACCACGCAGTATCCCCTTGTTCTGTCCGAACAACTGCCTCTTGATCTGTGTACAGGTTCCTCATGAGCACAATTAAGTGTTCTGGAATTGCCGTTCTTTGCAGTGTTGTCCATAGTTTGTTATGATCCACACGATCGAATGCCTTCGTGTAGTCAATAAAACACAGGTAAACATCTTTCTGGTGTTCTCTACTTTCAGCCAGGATCCATCTGACATCAGCAATGATATCCCTGGTTCCGCGTCCTCTTCTGAATCTGGCCTGAATTTCTGGCAGTTCCCTGTCGATATACTGCTGCAGCTGCTTTTGAATGATCTTTAGCAAAATTTTACCTGCGTGTGATATTAATGATACTGTTCAATAATTTCCACATTTGGTTAGATCACCTTTCTTGGGAATAGGCATAAATATGGATCTCTTCTAGTCAGTTGGCCAGATTTCTTGGCGTAGACGAGTGAGCACTTCCAGCGCTGCATCCATTTGTTGAAACATCTCAGTTGATATTCTGTCAATTCCTGGAAGCTTGTTTTTCACCGATGCCTTCAGTGCAGTTTGGACTTCTTCCTTCAGTACCATTGGTTCCTGATCATATGCTACCTCTTGAAATGGTTGAATGTCGACCAATTCTTTTTGGTATAGTGACTGTGTATTCTTTCCATCTTCTTCTGATGCTTCCTGCATCGTTTAATATTTTTCCCATAGAATCCTTCACTTTGCAACTTGAAGCTTGAATTTTTTCTTCAGTTCTTTCAGCTTGAGGAATGCCAAGTATGTTCTTCCCTTTTGGTTTTCTATCTCCAGGTCTTTGCACATGTCATTATAATACTTTTGTCTTTTTGAGCTGCCCTTTGAAATCTTCTGTCATTTCTTTCACTTCATCATTTTTTTCCTTTTGCTTTAGCTATTCGACGTTCAAGAGCAAGTTTCAGAGTCTCTTCTGACATCCATCTTGGTCTTTTCTTTCTTTCCTTTTTTTTTTGAAAAAAATTTTTTTTTAATTGTACTTCAGGTGAAGGCTTACAGAACAGATAGTTTCTCATGAAACAGTAGTACACATATTGTTTTATGACATTGGTTAACAACCCCACAACATGTCAACCCTCTCCCTTCTCAATCTTTTTTTTGTTTTTGGTGAAAATATACATAGCCAAAGATATACCATTTCAAAAATTTCTACATGCACAGTTCAGTGACATCGACTATGCTTTTCCAATTGTGCTGCTATTCTCACTTTAGATGAAGGCTTACAGAACAAAATAGTTTCTCATTTAACAGTTAGTACACATGTTGCCTTATGACAATGGTTAACAACCTCACAACACATCAACACTATGCTTACTCAACCTTGGGTTCCCTATCAATAGCTTTCCTGTCCCCTTCTGCCTTCTGGACCTTGTCCCTGGACTGCTGTACCTCATTAGTCCCATTTGGTTTTATGGGGCTGTCCACTCCCAGGGTGAATGGTGAACCTCAAGAGATGACTTCACCACTGAGCTAAAAGGGTGTCTGGGGGCCATATTCTCGGGGTTTCTCCGGTCTCCTTTAGGCCAGTAAATCTGGCCTTTTTTTTGTGAGTTAGAAATTTGTTCTACATGCTTCCCCAACTCTGTCTAGAGCCCTCTGTTGTGATCCTGGTCAGAGCAGTCAGTGGTGGTAGCTGGGCACCATCTAGCTGTACTGGACTCAGTCTTCTGGAGGCCTTGGTAGCTGTGGTCCATTATTCCTTTGGACTAATCTTTTCCTTGTATCCTATTCTCTTCATTCTCCCTTGCTCCCAAAGGGATGAGACCAGTGGAGTATCTTAGATGGCTGCTCACAGGGTTTTAAGACCCCAGACGCTACTCAGCAAGGTAGAATGTAGAACATTGTCTTTATAAACTGTGTTATCCCAATTGAGCTAGATGTTCCCTGATACCATGGTCCCCACAGCCCTCCATCCAGCAGTTCAGTCCCTCAGGGTCTTTCCTGTCTTTTTAATGACCTCTTACTTTCTTCATGTATGATGTCCTTCCACAACTCATTTGGCCTTGATGTCATTCCACAATTTATCTGGTCTTCGGTCATGAGTGTTCGACATATCAAATCTATTCTTGAGATGGTCTCTGAATTCAGGTGGGATAAACTCGAGGTTGTACTTTGGCTCTTGTGGACTTGTTCTAATTTTCTTCAGTTTCAACTTGAACTTGCATGTGAGCAGTTGATGGTCTGTTCTGCAGTCAGTCCCTGGCCTTGTTCTGACTGATGATATTGAGCTTTTCAATTGTCTGTTTCCACAGATGTAGTCGATTTGATTCCTGTGTATTCCATTTGGTGAGGTCCATGTGTACAGTCGCCGTTTATGTTGGTGAAAAAAGGTATTTGCAATAAAGAAGTCACTGGTCTTGCAAAATTTTATCACGTGATCTCCGGCATCATTTCTGTCACCAAGGCTGTATTTCTCAACTACCAGTCCTTCTTCTTTGTTTCCAACTTTCGAATTCCGATCACCAGTAATTATCAATGCATCCTGATTGCATGCTCGATCAATTCGGACTGAAGAAGTTGGTAAAAATCTCCAATTCCTTCATCTTTGGCCTTAGTGGTTGGTGCATAAATTTGAATAATAGTTGTATTAACTGGTCTTCCTTGTAGGCGCATGGATATTGTCCTATCACTAACAGCGTTGTACTTCAGGATTGATCTTGAAATGTTCTTTTTGATGATGAATGCAATGCCAAAAAAAAAGACCAGATTTACTGGCCTAAAGGAGACTGGAAAAACCTCAAGAGTATGGCCCCCAGACATCCTTTTAGCTCAGTGGTGAAGTTACCTCCGAGGTTCACTGTTCAGCCTGGGAGTGGACAGCCCCGTAAAACCAAATGAGACTAACGAGGTACATGAGTCCAGTGACAAGGGCCAGAAGGCAGAAGGGGACAAGGAAGCTGGTGATAGGAAACACAATATTGAGTAAAGATATGGCTGATGTGAGATTGTTAACCATTGTCATAGGGCAACATTTGTAGTAACTGTTAAATGAGAAACTATTTTGTTCTGTAAGCCTTCATCTTAAGTGAGAATAACAGCACAATTGGAAGAGCATAGTCAGTGTCACTGAACTGTGTATGTAGAAATTTTTGAAATGGTGTATCTTTGGCTATGTGTATTTTCACCAAAAAAAAAAAAAAGGTTGAGAACTGAGAGGGTTAATATGTTGTGGGGTTGTTAACCAATGTCATAAAACAATATGTGTACTACTGTTTCATGAGAAACTATTTGTTCTGTAAGCCTTCACCTGAAGTACAATAAAATATAAAATAATAATAATAAAAAAAAATAGCATCTGTTTTCCCTGTAATACAGGAGTCATTCATTAAGGTTAATATACTTTGCCCTGTGTACCTCACAAGGTACATTGCTAGAGGCCTGCTATATGTAAGGCCCTCAAAAATATGAAAAAAATGGCCCTGCCCTCAAGAATGTTGTGGCCTAGTGGAGAATGTGGAGAGAATAAGATGAAATAATGTGTATTAAAATACTTTTTAAAATGTTAACTATAATACAAATATAAGTAGTTATTCTTCCTGTATATTTCTCAAAGAAAATAGGTTCTAGGAGATTTAAACAAAACAAAACAAAATGAACACCAGAGGGCACTGTAGTAACATTTGGAAAACATTGATGGTCTTAGCTGTTTGAAGGGATAGTGACTAGATCTTAAAACTGCATTTTTTTTCCTCCTCAGAATGACTTACTGTGATTGTATTGCCTTCTAAATTAAAATATTTCCCACCATATTAACTACAATTCTTAAAGATTTGTAGTAATTTCAGACTGAAAAAACAAACAAAAACCAAAGAAACTCAGTTTTATAGTGGACCCGTGTATCTTATTATATTTTAGAAACTACTCTAGCAGGAGAATCCAAACCTTTAAAATAAGTTTTATTTTATTTTTGGATATCAAGTTCCATTACAGCTTTGTTTCAGTGGCTTGATCTCCTAGAAATGTTGTAACCTAGTTGCCCCTAGTATTTCAAAAAGTAACAATCTTTAAGTGAACAATGAATTTGAGAGCAACCAGGAAAAGCAGACAACCATGAGTAGTTTGCAGATTTTTTATTTCTTTAAAGTGTAGTTTTTCAATGGAAGATTGCTACCTACTGCCAAATGCATTATTGATGCATAATTTTTGTTGTTTCTGGAGTATCTTGTAAAGATTCAGCATTCATTCCTCATTTTGAGTAAGATGTTTTTGGATAACTTAGGCATTGGTGAACATTTTAAGGAATTGTGCACACATCTACTAGTAGTTTCCACGGGGTGCATCACCCTGGTGCGTGGGTGAGGCAAAAGTCCTTTGCTTGCGAGGGAGTGGCCGCTCAAGGTTTAAACGCCATACACTTCAGTCTGGCTTTTCACTTATTTTATGCATAATTCTAACAGCTTTGTAAAGAAAATCAAATTATTTTCTGAAATCACAGAACCAGACATAGAAAATTAGAAGGCTGATAGAGGCGGGAGCACTGACTGCAGGAAGGATTGCTAAGAGAGAGGGAAGAGGGAGAAAAAGACAAATGACTGGATTACAATTTAGTGTAAAAATTCATGCTAGTAATGGCTATTCTAGGGAGCCCTGGTAGTTCAGTGGTTAAGTGCTTGGCTGCTAACTGAAAGGTCGGTGCTTCAATTGTTGCAGTTTGCTTCTGTAAGGATTACAGTCTTGGGAACTCTATGGGGCAGTTCTACTCTATCCTGTAAGGTTGCTATGAGTTGGAATTGACTTGATGGCAATGGGTGACTGGGATTAGTGGCAATTCTGAGTTATTGAAATTAAATTTGGGGTTCTCCATGAAAAAAGAGTTTAAGATGTGTATAGGATGTTTTAGAAAAATTCCATGCAAAAAGGTTAAAATAAACTATTTGGACACTTTTGAGGATAAACTTTAGTTATCAACAATATGTATATATTGAGTATCTCTGATGGACGGATGGATTAAAAAATTGTTGATGTCTTCAGAAGGGTTAAACCCATATTTGAAAAACTAACAGTGAAAGCAGTGTGGGTTAAGATATTGATAAAGGCACTAAGAGCCAAAGGAGATCAGGGAAGGAAAACAACTTTGTGGCTGCAAAGATCTGACAAGGAGGTTGTTTAAGCTGGAAATCCTCAGTGAGATGGATTGACACAATAGTTACAACAATGGACTGAAACACACCAGTGATTATGAAGGTGGCACAGGGCCAGACAATGTTTTGTTCTGTTGTACATAAGATGGCTGTGAGGCAGAGTCAACTTCATGGCAACTAACAAGGCAACTAACAACAATTAAACTGGACCTGGGAAGTATTCAAGGAAGCAAAGGAGAGGAGGGGAGGGGATGAGGCCAGGGAATATAGCTGATATTGGGAATAGCATGAGAAAGGCCAACATCTGATGGGATGTGTCTTATTCCCCACAATACCAATAAAGGAAGCATTTACAGATGGATTAACTGGCTTCCATTTCTAGTGAAAGAGATTGTTAACTAGATATAAGTTTCTATTTTGAGATATAACTACCATCCTCAGCCAAATCTTGAGAGAAGTTTATCTTCTGCCAGAGTTCAATATGTGGTAAACATTTTAAAAAAAACTGGTAGGCTTTGGAAATTATTCCAAGCTAAGAGCTAGTCTTTATTATCCTGGCCCAAATTATTATCTATTTTAACACTTTAAACTGTTGTCCAGCTATGAGTATACTAGTTGGAAAACTCTTACTTTGCTGCCTTTTATATAAATCTTACTGTCAGTTAAATCTTGTAATTATAAATATTTTCTAAGTACATTGTTCTTTATTACTTTTTATTGGTTATAGAAAATAGCATTATTTAGTGCAAGTTACAGATCACAAAACACTATAAAGAACTAAATGTTCAATGTTGTGAGAGTTATCAAAGATGGAAAGAGCACTTACAATGATAGTAATTTGAGAGTGTAGATGTGTTTATTCTTCTTAAAATCTTTATTTATATAAATTCTGATATGCCATTCCTTGTGATTATAAAGTGGGGCTAAGAGAAAAGAAACAAACAGGTGTTAAAAAGGAAATGATTTAGCAGCTTATTGAAAAAGAGTAGCTTATTGGAGCCCAGAAATTACATAACAGCATTTTACGTATATATTCTATCTACTGTCTAGCTATTAACTATGTGTCCTATCTATCTATCTAGCTATCAAGTGATTTTTTTTCCCAGTAAAATATTTTTATTATGGAAAATTTCAAACATATACAAAAGTAAAGAGAACAGTATAATGAACCCCATATGTTCATCACCCAACCTAAAAATTTATCAACATATAGCCAATATGAATAAGGAAGACTGAAGAAGAATTGATGCCTTTGAATTGTATTGGTGAAGAATATTGAATATACCTTGGACTACCAAAAGAACGAACAAATCTGTCTTGGAAGAAATACAACCAGAATGCTCCTTAGAAGCAAGGATAGCGAGACTACGTCTCACATACTTTGGACTTGTTATCAGGAGGGATCAGTCCTTGGAGAAGGACATCATGTTTGGTAAAGTAGAGGGTCAGCGAAAAACAGGAAGACCATCAACAAGATGGACTGACAGAGTTGCAGCAACAGTGGGCTCAAACATAGCAACAATTGTGAGGATGGTGCAGGACTGGGCAGTGTTTTGTTCTGTTGTACATAGGGTTGCTATGAGTCGGAACCAACTCCGTGGCACCTAACAACAACGTAATTTTACTTACTACCCTTTCATTCCCCACTCTCACCCTCCTGGTACTACTTTTAACAATTCACAAATATCATATGATTCCATTTGTAAATACTTCAGGTGTCATAGTTATTTAATATAGGAAATATTAATATGTTTTATGATTACTAATGCTTTACTCTTTGTAGCTATTTTATGCTGTGATATTAATTGTAAATATTTGTTTAAACTCATAGCTTTCCTTGGTTCGTCATATCAGGTTATAAATTAACCAGACACATGCAGATTCAGTCAGATAGTTTTCCAAATTGCTCCTGCTGTCTTCAAAAGAGCAGGACTGTCTGGATGCTGTTATTATAATAATAAGAAAACGAATTAGAATTTTCATGATAAGTTTAGCCAAAGCCCACAAATAATTTTGTTTTTTAATTTCAGGATTTGATCCAGTCTTTCTTTCTACACCCTACTTTGTTAAGCCCAATTTCTTTTATCTTGTTGTCTTAGTCATTTAGTGCTGCTGTAGCAGAAATACCGCAAGTGGATGGATTTAGCAAAGATAAATTTATTTTATCACAGTCTGGTAGGCTAGATGTCCAAATTCAGGGTGTCAGATCCAGGGGAAGGCTTTCTGTCTTGGCTCTGGAGGAAGGTCCTTGTCATCAATCTTCCCCTGGTTTGGGAGCTTCTCTACATAGGAACCTCAGGTCCAAAGAATGGGCTCTGCTCCTGGTGCTGCTTTCTTGGTGGTATGAGGTCCCCCTGTCTCTCTGTTTGCTTCTTTCTTTTATATCTCAAAAGAGATTGGCTCAGGACAATCCAGTCTTGTAGATTGAGTCCTGTCTCATTAACATAACTGCCGCCTGTCACACCTCATTAACATCATAGAGATAGGATTTACAACACACAGGAAAATCACATCAGATAACAAAATGGTGGACAATTACAAAATACTGGGAATCATGGCCTAGCCAAACTGATACACATATTTTTGGGGGGACACAATTCAATCCATGACACTTGTTATCTTCTTCCATGCATGTCATTACATATAGTGCTAGTAAACTAAGGGAAAAATGGTGACCCTCACTTGACCCTGGGCAAGGTCCTTGTTAGCCAATGTGCTATAGAAAAGTAGAGCATACCAAGGTTATTTTAGTCTATTCTTGGAATAGACTCACTCCTCTTGGCTCTTCTATAGCCTAGGACAAAGTTGAGCATTAAAAGTAGGGGGGAGGTTGGTGAGTTGGGATGCTATTTTCTGAGAGCCCAAGTATTCTCGCTCTTGGAAAACTTCTTCAGCATATAGAAGCAAAGAGGGAGATAAGCCTCAAGGACAGAGAATTCCTTATATGCCACTTTACTTCTACAGCTTTGGAATCCCTGGCATTAGCTAGTTGCTGTGCGTAAACACTTTCTTCAACCAGGGACTGGAAGCTACCCCTCCCTGTGGAGGGAGAACCTCTTTGTTCTTTCCTCACCATGGACAGGGCCACCGCCCCTTAACAGTCCAGTCAGTCATTGTGTTCCTTCCCCTTCTCTCCACTTCCTTGCTTCTAGTCAGTTCGTATGGTAGGAGGGCCTGGCCTGTCTTGTGCTTCCTGTCCCATACGGTAAACACACTTGTGAAGGGCTATCTTCTGTCTTCCTTGTTCCCACCTTACCATCCATGTGGGCAGTCAGGGTGGACTTTTAAGTGGGCCAGAGAGGGAATAGGAGGTACCACTTAGGTGTTTAAGCCTAGGCCTCGACTCTACCACTGATCACAAGGGAAGCCTACTTTGAGAGTATGGGAGACTTGCCCAGCTGTTAATAAAGTAAGGCAACATTTTCCATTTGGCTGCCACTTAACATTCTTTGTGGGTATAATCCATGACTGGAAGCTCTGGGGGAAACGGGTAGTGGTGGAGGAGCTATGGCACCAGGGTCTGGACACCAAACCCCAACTCAACTGCTAATTTGAGAAAAGCTCCTTATGGTGATACGGAAATTGGGCAAGATAGTGCAGTGCTATATATTTATAGCAATTTACTTAGTGTAGCAGGTATAATGTTTATTTTTTCTTTTATTGAACTCCTTTTTCATATGTTGTAGGTAACATGTCTGCAAATTGGAAGTTCAGGTTGGATTTCTTTCCCATGAAGTAGCCTGGGTCCTCACACTTCAGACCTATTTTCCTTCTTCTGCAACATTTGCTTTCTGCTTCAAACTGTCATTTTCATTTACTTTAGGCTCCCCCCTCCCGTTTGTAATGGCTTCTCTTTTTGTGGCTTCTTAGTTCTGCATCTAATCCATATCCCATTGTTCTTGGTGTTTTTGCCCTTTGCTTTTATTCATCAAGGCTTTGCTTAATCATTTTAACCAGAACAATTTATCCTAGTATTACCTACTCCCTAACCTATAAGGATCCCCCAAGTGGGACATTTCTATAAGTCAGTTTTTAGTGTCCATGCCAGCAGAGTACAATATAGCTAAAACTGTGGATCAGAAGATATCTTATGACCTATGACAAAGCAGGAGAATGAGAGAGTTGGGATATCCTGTAAGTATCTGATACCTGCCCCTCACTGCTCATTCACATCTCTGTTTTTTACATGGTTCTGATAATGAAGGGTCAGGAGTGGCCACTCTGTGTCAAATTTTAGAGCATAATGATTCCAGACCCAGGAGCACAGTGTACTAGAAGGACCTAACATTACACTATAGAAACCTCTCTTTCTAGAGAACAGCCCCAACTGAGTTAACAATTGTTTGTGAAAGGGAAAACATATGTCAATATATACCACCACTCTATGTGTAACAGTGTGCATTATGGAAACAGTATAGAAAGCTTTTTTCTTCCCCCCAAATGGCCACTATTTAATCTTTTAAGCACATCTAGTACTTCTGAGGAGCTCTGATGGCACAGTGGTTAAGAGCTTGGCTGCTAACCAAAACGTTGGTAGTTCAAATCTACCAGCTGCTCCTTGGAAACCCTATGGGCTCTCTGTCCTGTAGGGTCGCTATGAGTTGGAATTGACTTGACGGTAACGGGTTTGGTTTTTTTGGGTTTAGTACCTCTGATAATGTGGAGAGTGTGAGAAAGACAAACTGGTTAGTGCAGGACTTATATTTATAACAATTTACTTAGTATAGCAGGTATAATGTTTATTTTTATTATTAAAATCAAATAAAAATGGCATCACCATAAAGATTTTTTAAACGACTCACCAATATGTTTGGTAATTTACCTTTTTTCCTTGGTGAATTAGGTCAGACACCTCACTGATTTTGTCAAAAACAACATATGGGTCACCAGTGCATCCAGATTGAATTTCTTGTTCTTGTAGTCAGTAACCAGCTGTTGGACAGAATCTATACTCCTGTTGCTGGGAACTCCAATAAGTCCTGCTTGGCACAACTCATCACAGCCAATAAACAAGAGGCCAAGGTGGGAGATCAGAAAGGCAGCTTTATTTCATTGCTCAAGGAAAGGAACAGTCGGGGCCGGTGTTGTCAAGGCTGTTTGAGGATAAGGTTTAGGGAAGTCACTTTTATAGGGCTTACAAGCAGGGAGATCATGTGAATTACATCAGCAGCAACATTTTAAATCTTGCTACGCAGGCACAATAGGGGTTACATACAACTTCATAGGATGTGCGTTTAGAAAATGGTGGTTAAACTCTTCTTAGGGCAGGAAAGTTAATATATATGAGGCACTTAATGAGCCAAGGTTAAGTTTAGGTCTCTTGAACTAGTTTAAGCCAGCTCTTTCTGGCTTACACATCCTGCCTGAAAGAGAAAATACACATTTTAAGGTATAATCTCTTGCTTGGTTTATGGCTACACTTAAGAGACACTAGGCGACTGTGGGATTTTTCTCAGTATCAAAGTCTGTTGTCTTATTCCCTCCTTTTCTTCAGACGTTGGTCACTCATGGCCAGTGTTGGTCCTAAACCACTGTGTTGTAGAAAATCGAGTCTGACGTGCCCTGTAAGGAGATTTTTCTTGAGTGATCATCTGCTCATGGGGCTTGGCAGGTAGTAGGTTTTTTCTCTCTTTGCTAGATTTCATTTGCATCATCATCATATTTATAGCTGAGATGCAGTAGGATATGAACTTGGTTAAACAATTAAGCAGGCAAGATAGGAACAGACATAGCAAGAAGATAAAAATTAGTGGAGTCACCAGGGGCCAAAGCCAGCTGAAACTGGGAAATAAAGACATAATTTAATCTTACCAGGAGGTCTTTTTTTCAGATTCTGTTACAGGTCTTGGTCTTGTCCAGTTAGCTACTTTGTCAATTAGTTGGAAATTCAGTTTAGCTTCGTGAGAGGTATTGACCCCCACACAGCAGGAGGTATTGGCTATGGCACAAGCTCTTCCCACCTTATCCAGAATATAGTCTAGAGCTAAATGGTGGTCTAGCACTATTCTGGCCAGAAAGCCTAATGACTTTTATTGAACTTTTATGGCTCTGTGTGGATCATGATAGAACGTGGACGATGTCAGAAAGGTTAAGCTCCTGTGAAGCAACTAATTGTGGGAAGACAATTACGGTTCTTAAAATGAATCATCCTGTTCCTGTCTCTGTGATGGTGTTAAATCCTGTTTTACTTAAATCTCAGCCCTCTTCTGTACCATCAGTAGCTCTTCTTTGCTGCTTGTGTGTATGGGAAGATGGAGGTTTCATAAGGGTAGTGAGGCTATCGGGGGTTGCAAGAACCATTGGGAAAGTGACAGCTCTTATCATGCAAGTGCCAGTCGATTCTTTTGGGTTTAAGCAAGGGTAAACTAGGCTCCGGTGATACTGAATACTGGGGGAGGTAAAATTACCACACAGAAAATAGAATTCTCGGGGTGCCCAAACAGGACTACCTCTGTTGTGTGGTTAAGGTGGTGGGTAGTGTTGGATCATGTTGAAAAGCTGGTTAACCCAAAACAGGAGATTTGGTTGCCTTTGTTGTAACCTGGATAATAACCAGGTTTAGCCTGTGAGGAAAGGTTTCTGTATGCAGTGATGTTCCCAAGGTAATGTGAAAAATTTGTAAAATTCGTCCTGTTAAAAGAGGCAGTTTCAGGGACCAGTGTGGTCCACCATGCCAAGTGGAATATTTGGAAACATGGTACAGCTCCTTTTGAGTCCTTTTTAATGGGGAGTACTCTTATTTCTAAGGCTTCGGTAGTAGAAAGATCCAGGAAGAGCTGGGGATAAGGCTTTCCCAGGGAACTTTTAAATCAGCAGAGGAGGTGGGGAATCGTTGGCAGATCCAACAATTATTCAGATTACTCCCCTGGGAAACAGAGTTGGAAATTTGGATGAATTGGTTGTTTTCCCATTTAGCTTGGGCTATGAGAATCCCCTGGAGAAGGATAGTAACAATCATTACTATTCCTATGGTGGCTAGAGGGCTCTCAGGCTCTTATCAGTCTGACTTGTTAAAATACAGCATAAAGAGATAAAAAGGCAAACAGTGTATTTAATACAATGAGCAAGATTAAGAGTTAGTTTGGGATTGGATTTATGCAGGAGGGTGTTTTGCCAGCAAGTACTTAAGGTCCTTAATATGTTCACAGGTCTAATTCTCACAGTTCTGACAAGTTTGTCCCTCAATGTCTAGTGGAACAGTTCTTTTTACTTGGGTGTGGTGGATCTAAGCTTTGAGACTGCTGAGCTTCACAGCTCTGGGAGTGGCAAGCAGCACTTTGAACGAATGGCCCAGTCCACTTTTCTTGAACTTTAATTTTTGAACTCCAAGTATGTGACTTCTAACTGATTGATTTGGGTCTTTTCTCTTGATACTCGATACCCAGCATTGCCCAGGAAGTTAAGAACTTCAATGGTGTTCTGAAGTGAGTCAAACTCATCTTTGCCAGCAATAAGGAGATTGGCTACATACTGTACCAGAATTCTGTTGGTAAGAGTCAGCTGGTGTAATTCTTGTGCCAGCACTACACCAAACAAGGTGGGGCTGTTTTTGAACCCTTGAGGCAGGACAGCCCAACAGAGCTGCTGCTTGAGTTCTGAGAGTGGGTCCTCCCACTCAAAAGCTAAAGTTTCCTGCCTTTTCCACTGGGATGCAGAAGAATGCACCCTTTAAATCCAACACAGTGACCCACGTGAAGGCCAGAGAGAGTGTGGAGAACAGAGTGTAAGGGTTTGGGACCACTGGGTGAACTGTCACAGTTACTTGATTTACTGCTCTTAGGTCCTGCATGAAGTGGTATTCTCTATTTTTTTTTTTTTTTTAACTGGGAGAATGGGCGTGTTGAACTGTGACTGGCAGGTTCGAATTAGTCTATGTTTTAAGTACCTATTGATGGTGTCTGCAATGGCTTGGTGGGCCTCCAGTCTGGTAGGGTATTGCTTTAGGTATTGCTTTAGGGTGGTGCCTTGCAAGAGGTCAGTGATGACCCTTGGCATATTTTAGCCCTCCCAGGTGTTTTGTCTGCCAAGACCCGGGGCACTACTGTCTGGATAACTTCTGAATGTGTAAGTACTTGGTTGAGGACTCCCTCCGAGAAGTTGGTCAGTGGGTTGACTTGCTCTTGGTTCAAAAGATCCATTTGCACCCTCTAGCCTGAGTCAGGCAAGTACTTGCGTATGCATTTGTCCATTTTATTTGTGCTTGCAACTTGAAAAGCAAGTTTTGCCACAGTAAAGGCACTGGGAAGTCTGGCATGTACAGGAAAGAGTGAGTTAGAGAACCTTCCCTGCAAAGAACAGGTTAAAGGCTGTAAGAATGTGGGGCAGTCCTCTTTTCCTGACACACTGACTATCAGAATGGTCCTTCCCGTTACGGGGGCTGCCTTTTTTTGATCGTTATTTTACAGGCTTTCTTTTTACCTTTATTATAACTAGAGGCTCCAGGAGAGCGCTAGCCTCCAGTCCACCTCCATCTCACTCATCTTCTAGTGACATGACAAGGCATTGGGTCACCTCTCTCTTTATTTGTTCCTTTGCTTGGTATTTTGGACACTCTCACTTCCAGTGTCCTTTCTCTTTACACCAGCCTCACTGGTCTTCTTCTAAAGGGGTGTGGGGTCTTCCTGGCTCTTGCCGTCTTGGCCTCCCTCCTTTTCTTTGTTTTCTTGGGAGTCGGCCTCCAGCCTGCAAGGTGGCTGTCTGGTGCTTTTGGTTTGTAACTTTCTTTTTTTCTTGCTCCTTATCTTGGTTAGACCAAACTTGGTAGGCCAGTTACACTAGCTGAGAGATTCCCAACTCCGTACCTCCTTTTATCTTCTGAAGCTTTCTTCTAATATTTGGGGCACTTTTCCCTATAAAGATCATACTGACCATTTGGGCATTTTCGGGGCTCTCAGGATCCAGATCAGTGAACCGTCTGAAAGCAGCATAAATTCTCTCTAAAAACCAAGAGGTATCTTCATTAGACTCCTGTTTAACTCTGTGAACTTTGCTTAAATTTTGCTATTTGGCTACTCCTTTCTTTAAGCCCTCTAAGAGGCATTCTCTGTGGTAAGTAAGGTGTATTTGCCCCACTGTAGTGTTGGGGCCCCAGCCAGGATCGACAGTGGGGAAGGCATCAGCCCCATTTAAGTTCACAGCCTGTAACTCATGCCACCTGTCTGCCTCAGCCCAAGCTTTTTCAAACACCATGCGACACTCTTCTGGAGCAAGAAGCACATTGCACAGAGCCTGGCAGTCTGCCCAAGTGGGGATGTGAGTTCAGAAGATGGAGGCAAAAAGATCTTATATCCACTTAGGGTCCTCTCTATACCTGGGGCTGTTGTTTTTCCAGTTTTAGATATTACTGGTTGTGAAGGGCTGATAAACCCAGACCATTCCGGCATTTCCAGCCTGGACTTGATGTAAAGGGTGCACACCATCAGGCTTTCTTACAGGTTTGGGATTACGACCCTCAGAACCGTGGCCTTCCTGAGAGTTCTGCCCCCCGCCCTTTACAGAGCCTTCCCTACCGGCTGAATCGGGGTGCTCAAAAACTGTCCCACTCTGTATATGGGGTGGTGATCCCACTGGCGGGGTTGAAGGGCTGGGTAGCTCAGGGTACAAGGCAGGGGGTTGCGGTGCCAGTGTTTGCGGAGGAGCTGCAACCAGAGAGGGATATGGAGAGGATGTGGTTGGAACCGGGACATCATCCTCTGCACTGGGGACAAGACTGGTGGTTTCACTTCATCAGTCTTTTCCTGCACTGAGATTTTACACTGCTTCTGCAGATTTTTGTTTTGGCATAAAACCACGAAAGCTTTAACATACATCTTCTCGTCCCATTTTCCTTCATGTGTACAAAAGAGGTCAAGTTGCAAGATAGTGTTATAGTGCAAGGCCTCATTTGGGGGCCATTTCTCACTGCCACCTAGTTGGTATTGGGGCCAAGAAGTGTTACAAATGAAAATAATTTTCTTTTTTTTCATAGGGTCTGTCTTAGTCACCTAGTGCTGCTATAACAGAAAATACCACAAGTGGATGGCTTTAACAAAGTGAAGTTTATTCTCTTATAGTCCAGTAGGCTACAAGTCCAAATTCAGGCCATCAGCTCCAGGAGAACACTTTCTGTCTGCTCTGGAGGAAGATCTGTGTCATCAGTCTTCCCTTGGTCTGGGAGCTTCTCTGCACAGGAACCTCGGGTTCAAAGGATGCTTTCTGATCCTGGCACTGCTTAATGGTATGAGGTTCCCATGTGTCTCTGCTCGCTTCTCTCTTTTATATCTCAAACGAGATTGGCTTAAGCCACTATCCAATCTTGTAACCTCATCAGTATAACTGCTGTTAATGCATCTTATTACATCATAGTGATAGAGTTTACAACACATAAGGAAATCACATCAAATTACAAAATGGTACACAGTCATACAATACTGGGAATCATGACCAAGCCAGGCTGACAGATATTTCTGGGGGACACAGTTCTATCCATGACAGGGTCCGACCCAAAGTAAGACCAATTCTTTAGAATGCACGCTAACAGACTACATTCAGGGATTCCTTGTATGTTATCCATAGCTCCAAATGCTAGCAATCAAACAAGTAACAAACACCTAAAACCTTTTATGTCCTCAGCAGCCAGTTACTTCTGCTTCTTGGAGTTCTTTTAAGGCTTTACATAGGATTTAAATTGTTACTCACCAAGGATGTATGATCCTCCTTCCTGGGGAACACCACAAGCACGTTTCACATCTTCCACTGAGTCAGCAGTGGGTCCAAGGTGGGTTGGCCTCCAGGGCCGCTCTGAAGTCTCCAGAAGAAAGCTCCTGGTAATGCCAGATATTGGGGCCGGTCTGTTGTCCAATCCACCTCCAGAATGAAGCAGATGACTCCTGGCTGGCTTGCCAGAATTTGTTGTTGGGAACCCCAAGTCCTGCTCTGTGTGACTTGTCACAGCCAATAAACAAGGGGCTGAGGTGAGAGATCAGAAGGCAGTTTTATTTCGTTGTTCAAGGAAAGGAACAGATGGGGCTGGTGTCTCCAAGATTGTTCAAGGATAAGGTTTAGGGAGGTCGCTTTTATAGGTCTTAGAAGCAGAGAGATCATGTGAATTACATCAGCAGCATTTTAAATCATGCTACACAGCCACAGTAAGGGTTACATGCAACTTAATAAGATGTGCATTTAGAAAATGGTGGTTAAAGGCTTCCTAGGGGTGGGAAAGTTAATATATATGAGGCACTTAATGAGCCAAGGTTAACTTTAAGTCTCTTGAACTAGTTTAAACCAGCTCTCACTGACTTACTCATTCTGCTTGAAAGAGAGAATACAGGCTCTAAGGTGTAATCTCTTGCCTGGTTTATGGCCACACTTAAGAGACACTAGGCTACTGTGGGATTTTTCCCAGTATCAAAGGCTGCTGCCTTACTCCAACCTGAATTCAGCCTAAATGTTAAATAAAGAAGGGCATGGTGCTTCACATGAAATAATTTAATCAGTGCTTATTAGACCAGATTTGGGCTGCTTAAAATAGATTAGCCCCCCATCTTCTATTTTCTGTACTTTTATCTCCTTTTATTACTCTCTTCATGAGAAAAATTCAAGATTAAAGAAACTTCTAGAAAAGGAATCATTGTAATTTAGTCAGTTTACCTTTCGTTCCTCTATGTTGAATACTTTATTTTAAAACCTTTATATTTGCAAATTGTAATTATCTTTTCATACTAACTCCATTTCTTTCAAGTAAATTAATAAAACAGTTTTTATGCAGTCTTTAGATGTGTTCTCTGTGTATTCACAGAGTCACTGTACCAAAAAGAATTGGTTGACATTCAGCCATTTCAGGAGGTAGCATATGATTCAGAAACAATGGTATTGAAGGAGGAAGTCCAAGCTGCACTGAAGGCACTGGTAAAAAACAAGCCTCCTGGAATTGATAGAATACCAACTGAGATGTTTCAAGAAACAGATGCAGTGCTGGAGGTGCTCACTTGTCTATGCCAAGAAATTTGGAAGACAGCTACTTGACCAACCAACTAGAAGAGATCCATATTTGTGCCCACTCCAAAGAAAGGTGATCCAACAGAAAGTGGAAATTATCGAACAGTATCATTTATATCACATGCAAATAAAATTTTGCTGAAGATCATTCAAAAATGGCTGCAGCAGTTCATCAACAGGGAGCTGCCAGAAATTCAAGCCGAATTCAGAAGAGAATGTGGAATGAGGGATATCATTGCTGATGTCAGATGGATCTTGGCTGAAAGCAGAGAATACCAGAAAGATGTTTACTTGTGTTTTACTGACTATGTAAAGGCATTCAACTGTGTGGATCATAACAAATAATGGATAGCATTGCGAAGAATGGGAATTCCAGAACACTTAATTGTGCTCGCTTGGAACCTGTGCATAGATCAGGAGGCAGTCATTCGAACAGAACAAGAGGATATTACATGGTTTAAAATCAGGAAAGGTGTGCATCAGGGTTGTATCCTTTCACCATATTATTAAGTCTGTGTGCTGAGCAAATAATCTATATGAAGAAGAATGGGGCATCAGAATTGGAGGAGGACTCATTAACAACCTGCGATATGCAGATGACACAACTTGCTTGCTGAAAGTGAAGAGGACTTGAAGCACTTACTGATGAAGATTAAAGGCTGTAGCCTTCGGTATGGATTACACCTCACCATAAAGAAAACAAAAATCCTTACAACTGGACCAATAAGCAACATCATGATAAATGGAGAAAAGATTGACATTGTCAAGGATTTCATTTTACTTGGATCCACAATCAATGCCCATGGAAGCAGCAGTCAGGAAATCAAACAACATATCGCATTGGGCAAATCTGCTGCAAAAGACCTCTTTAAAGTATTGAAAAGCAAAGATGTCACTCTGAGGACTAAGGTGCACCTGATCCAAGCCGTGATATTATCAGTCACCTCATATGCATGCAAAATCTGGACAATGAATAAGGAAGACCAGAGAAGAATTGATGCCTTTGAATTATGGTATTGGCCAAGAATATTGAATATACCGTGGAGTACCAGAAGAATGAACAAGTCTGTTCTGGAAGACATACAGCCAGAGTGCCCCTTGGAAGTGAGGATGTGAGACTTCATCTCACGTTCTTTGGACATGTTTTCAGGAGGGACCAATCCCTGGAGAAGGACATCATGCTTAGTAAAATAGAGGGTCAGCGAAAAGGAGGAAGACCCTTGACGAGATAGACTGACATAGTGGCTGCAACAGTGGGCTCAAACATAGTAACAATTGTGAGAATGGTGCAGGACCGGGACATTCCATTTCATTCTGTTGTACATAGGATCACTATGAGTCAGAACCAACTCAATGGCACCTAATAACAACAACAACAGATGTGTTCTAGGCATTCATTATTTAAACAGCAAATTATTTTTCTTTCAGTAATCTTCACCTTAAGCATTTGTGTACTATTATGGATAAAATTAAAAGAAAAAAAAAAATCTCACCACCAAAGAATGTTCCATTTATAGTATGGCCCAGTGTTAGCTCCAGCAGAGTAATTTTCAATCCTTTGTTACCAATGACTATGTCAATGAAAGTGCATGATCCCCAGCCTACTGTTACACATTCTAGGGCTACTTTCGGGATGGCCAAACACAAAAGATTAACTGAGTGAGTAGAAAAGTAGAATATGAGCTCCAATGCGAGTACGTACAAGGCTTTTAGGGAAAATTTATCCAGTTCTACATATAATAGAATTCAAGCTAATACGTTGTTAAAATTTCATTTGTAAGTTTTCTTTTAATTTTTTTTTTGAGTTTCTTGTGGAAGAATAAATAGAAATATTAACAATATCAATAAAATAATTAAAAAGCAAGTATTTATTTATTTATGTACGGCTATTTATTTATTCCATTTTGTCTTTTGCTAAAGGTATGCTGCAACTTAGTTAATGCACTTGTCATTTTATAGAGTAGATTTTTGTAGTCAAACTTCAGCTAGTTAAAAACTGACAAAACCCAAAACATTATCTTTTAGAAATAGAAAATTGGAATTATCATGGAAAACAGAATTATAAAATATTATTTCCAGTCTAATAATATTGAGTTTTTGGAGGGAGCTTCTTGAAATTAAAAAAAAATCAACATCTATAAATAATCTGCAAATGATGTTGAGATAGCTGCATATCTTATCATAAGATAAGAATGAACCCACAGAAATAGTGTTGGGGTTTGGGAGAGACACCAGGGAGAACTGAAGTAAGTGAGTGTAGCTGAGGAAGTGGGAACTGATTTGTAACTGACAGTTCTACTTCCCTGTCACCACTTTTGAGACTACTAATAAGGAATGACTACAGCTATTGTAATGAACATGACCCACCCTGTCCTATTATTTGATGGCTAAAGAATAAATTGAAATAAGATTCATCCAAATGAAAAAATACATATACCATGGTTTCATATGCACCTGCACAGTCAAGGGCAAAACCTACACCTCTATTGGTCAGTTTAATGATGATCTGCTGGATAGGTTTCTTTAGGTCTCTAGGATTGAGGCAGTTGGTGGCTCCCAGTTGGTGGCTGCCAGGGCCTTGACCTTTGTAAACCTCTCACTGTTGATGTCAATAGCTATGATTCTGGAAGCTCCTGCTACTTTAAAACCTGTTATAGCAGAAAGACCCATTCCTCCTTGGCCAAGGATAGCACAAGTAGAAACGGGGGTGACCTGCAGGTTGGAAAATTATGAAGTAACTTTTAAAGCAACTGGTCGCATATTTCTTTTACGGGATGGTGAGTTGGGGGCCCAGGAGCTGGGGTTGAGCAAGCAGTTTTCGATTGGGGGCTAACCCAAAGGTTGGGTTCCAGCTGGTGACTCTGCAGAAGAAAGGCCTGATGATCTGCTTCCATAAAGATTATAGCCAAGAAAACAGAATGGAGCAGTTCTACTCTGCAGTTCATGGGGTCACCATGAGTCAGGGCCAACTTGACAGCAACTAACAGCAACAATGAGTTGGGGGCCGCAACAAATAAATAAAAGACTGCCTGTTATAAAACTACATAGTCTAACCAATGTGGGGATGGGGAATTAGCCAGTGTGAAAATGGGCAAGTTTCTCTGGCTAAATTTGAAAAACATTTAAGGATCATTAGGATTAGCAGCTCATAAAGAACAAATTCAAGAAAAAGTAATTCTCTTGTTTTTCTTTTCCTTATGGGGTCACTGTGAGTTGGAACCGACTCGATGGCAATGGGTTGGGTGTTTTTGGGTTTTCAGTTTTATCAGAACAGAATTTGAAAGCCCACACATTCTAAAGGGCTTATTGTTTTTCTTTTTAAATAGATCACAAGTAATTTGATATCTGTCTTTCTAATAGCCCTTATTTGGTTGTATTCATGCCATAGTCGGTTTTGAATCAGCACTAATGTTTCTCCAAACGTGGATTGACTCACTTGATCATCCCAAATCATCGATTCCTTTAAATGGAATTAAGTACAGATTTCTTCACCTAGCACTGAAGGATTTCTATTATCTGAGCTCTGTTTATCTTCCAGTGTAATCTTCATGAAGTGTCCAGTACTACAGCCACAACAAATTATCACACTTTCCTCTCCTCATGCCTTAGTTCATGCTGTTCCTCTGCCTGATGTGCTTTTCACCTTATTTCCTTCAATTAAAATATAAACTGTATTTCTAAGCCTGACTTAAATGACACGCTTCCCATGAAAATTGTCTTGATCGTTCTATCAGAAATCAATCCTTCCTTTTTTGCTTTTCCTATAGCATAGAATTTATAATCTGCCTTCAATGATTACAGGAGTCCCTTGGCAGTGCAAAAGGCTAAGAGTTCAGCTACTGACCAAAAGATTGGTGGCTCAAACCCACCCAGAGGTGCCTCAGAAGAAAGGTCTGGTGATCTGCTTTTGAAAGGTCACAGCCTTGAAAACATCTATGGAGTGTAGTTCTACCCTGCACATATTGGGTCACCATGGGTCAAAATCGACTTGACTCTAATGGGTTTGGTTTTTGAATGATTGTGTGATGTGTGTACTTGCGCGCGCGTGTGTATGTTTCTTTAACAGACTGTAAATATTTTGTAGGCAGAGACTTTTTATCTTCCCTGTTTCTGTCAAGGAGTCTTCTGTATTGGGTCTTTAAGGATCTGTATGCTGCCTTGAATTAAATGGAAATTTAATATATAGGATAGTAAGGAAAGATGCTGTAACTGGAATATATTACTCTGTATAGTGGCAGAAAAATACTAGAGACAGATGCTTACTTGATATTTGCTAATGTTGGTGGAAAACTGTTAGGATTAAAGCACAAACAAAAGGGAAAGAAAATCTGGAGGAGGGGCCGTGAACACCTAGACCGCTGTACTTGCTCTGGGGGAGGGGCCGTGAGCACCTAGACCACTGTACCCGCTCTGAGGGAGGAGCCATGAACAAGGGAAGTGTTGCCATATTCTAAATTGGAAACAAAATTACTAACGAGCAGAGAATGTACATCTCTTACTTTAATTTGTGCATGACTATGACATTTGATATGCATTAACTGACTTGCTCCTCAGGGGAAATAAAATATGTATTTTGCAAATATTAAGAATACTGTTTATTTTAGTTATCTAGTGCTGCCATAACAGAAATACCACAAGTGAATGGCTTTAACAAACAGAAATTTATTTTCTCACAGTTTAGGAGGCTAGAAGTCCGAATTCAGGGCACTGGCCCTTGGAGAAGTTTTTCTCTCTTTGTCGGCCCTGGGGGAGGGTACTTGTCTCTTCAGCTTCTGTTTCCCGGTTCCTTGGAGATCTCCATGTGGTTTAGTGTCTATCTTTCCCGGTCTCTGCTTGCTCCTTTCATATCTGTAAGAGATTGACTCAAGACACACCCTACACTAATCCTGCCTCATTAACATAACAGAAAACGCATTCCCAAATGGGATTATAATCATAGGCATAGAGGTTAGGATTTACGACCTATTTTGGGGAGACACACTACAATCCATAACACTTTTCTAGTTATACTATGGCCTATTTACTGTAATATTGTGGCATATGTTTAGCGTATTCCCCAATATATTTCTCCAGAGGCTGGGTTAAAAATTTGCCTTAATGTCTTTGGAAGGAGAAGTGCATTTCCTCACTGCAGCCTGTACATAGTAGTTGGATTCTCAGCCAGCTCACAACAGTGTATAAATTTAAGACAACTATACCCCGTGTGTAAAAGTGCTTTTGTATGTAGTACTTAGGTGGGCACTATAAAGTATCCCGAGGAGCCCTTGTGGTGCAGTGATTAAGCTCTCAGCTGCTAACCAAAAGATTGGCAGTATGAACCCACAAGCCGCTCTGCAGGGGAAAGATGTGACAGTCTGCTTCCATAAAGATTTGTGGCGTTGGAAACTGTATACGGCGGTTCTTCTCAGTTGTATAGGGTTGCTGTGAGTCAGAATTGACTCTATGACTACAGGATAAAGTATCCCCATAGTTTGCAAATACAGGTTTATGGGCTGAATTGTCTTCCCCACCCAAAAGATATGTTCAAGGCCTAACCTCAAGTACCTGTGAATGTGACCTTCTTCTTTTTTTTTTTTTTTATTGTACTTCAGGTGAAGGCTTACAGAACAGATAGTTTCTCATGAAACAGTAGTACACATATTGTTTTATGACATTGGTTAACAACCCCACAACATGTCAACCCTCTCCCTTCTCAACCTTTTTTTTGGTGAAAATATACATAGCCAAAGATACACCATTTCAAAAATTTCTACATGCACAGTTCAGTGACATCGACTACGCTCTTCCAATTGTGCTGCTATTCTCACTTTAGATGAAGGCTTACAGAACAAAATAGTTTCTCATTTAACAGTTAGTACACAAGTTGCCCTATGACAATGGTTAACAACCTCACAACACATCAACACTATCCTTACTCAACCTTGGGTTCCCTATCACCAGCTTTCCTGTCTCCTTCTGCCTTCTGGACCTTGTCCCTGGACAGCTGTGCCTCATTAATCCCATTTGGTTTTACGGGGCTGTCCACTCCCAGGCTGAAAGGTGAACCTCGGAAATGACTTCACCACTGAGCTAAAAGGGTGTCTGGGGGCCATACTCTTGGGGTTTCTCCAGTGTCCTTTAGGCCAGTAAATCTGGTCTTTTTTTTTGTGAGTTACAATTTTGTTCTACATGCTTCTCCAGCTCTGTCCAGAGCCCTCTGTTGTGATCCTGGTCAGAGCAGTCAGTGGTGGTAGCTGGGCACCATCTAGCTGTACTGGACTCAGTCTGCTGGAGGCCTTGGTAGCTGTGGTCCATTATTCCTTTGGACTAATCTTTTCCTTGTATCCTGTTCTCTTCATTCTCCCTTGCTTCCAAAGGGACGAGACCAGTGGAGTATCTTAGATGGCTGCTCACAGGGTTTTAAGACCCCAGACGCTACTCAGCAAGGTAGAATGTAGAACATTGTCTTTATAAACTGTGTTATGCCAATTGAGCTAGATGTTCGCTGAGACGATGGTCCCCACAGGCCTCCACCCAGCAATGCAGTCCCTCAGGGAGTTTGGATGTGCCTATGGAGCTTCCATGACCTTTCCTTGTACAAGCTGTGCTGGTTTCCCCCGTATTGTGTACTGTCTCATCCTTCACCCAAGACACCACTTATCTATTGCCCATTTAGTATTTCCCCCCAACCCCTCCCATCCCTTGTAACCAACAAAGATTGTTACATTTTGTGTGTGAACTTTTTCATGGGTTTTTACAATAGAGGTCTCACACAATATTTGTCCTTTTGTGATTGACTTATTTCACTCAGCATAACGTCCTCCAGTTTCATCCATGTTATGAGATGCCTCACAGATTCATCATTGCTTTTTCTCATTGCGTAGTACTCCATTGTGTGTATGTACCATAGTTTCTTTATCCATTCATCTGTTGATGGGCATCTAGGTTGTTTCCATCATTTTGCTATTGTGAACAATGCTGCCATGAACATAGGTGTGCATATGTCTATTCGAGTGACGACTCTTATTTCTCTAGGATATATTCCTAGGAGTGGGATTGCTGGATCAAATGGTATGTGTATTTCTAGCCTTCTGAGGAAGCGCCATATCATTTTCCAAAATGGTGGTATCATTTTACGTTCCCACCAGCAGTGCATAAGAGTTCTGATCTCCCAGCAGCCCCTCTAATGTTTATTATTTCCAATGTTTTTGATTCGTGCCAGTAATGCTGGGATGAGATGGTATCTCATTGTGGTTTTAATTTGTATTTCTCTAATGGCTAGTGATCGCGAGCATTTCCTCGTGTCTGTTGGCCATTTGAATGTCTTCTTTGGTGAAGTGTCTGTTCATTTCCTTTGCCCATTTTTGAATAGGATTATTTGTCTTTTTGTTGTAGAGGTGTTGGATTTTCTTGTAGATTATGGAGATTAGACCTTTGTCTGACTTGTACTGTCCAGAAATTTTTTCCCAGTCTATGGGTTCTCTTTTTGCTCTTTTGGTGAAGTCTTTTGAAGAGCATAGGTGTTTGATTTTTAGAAGATACCAGTTATCTAGCTTATCTGTTAGGTTTTGTGCATTGATGGTTATGGTTTGTATCCTGTTAATGCCATATATTAAGGCCTGTAGTGTTGGTCCTATTTTTTCTTCTATGAACTTTTTTAGTTTTAGGCTTTATATTCAGGTCTTTGATCCATTTTGAAGTAGTTTTTGTATACAGTGTGAGGTATGGGTCCTGTTTGATTTGTTTGTAGATGGATATCCAGTTTTGCCAGCACCATTTGTTAAAAAGACTGTCTTTTCCCCATTTGATGGACTTTGGGCCCTTGTCGAAGATCAGGTGACTGTAGGTGGATGGATTTACATGTGGGTTCTCAATTCTGTTCCACTGGTCAATGTATCTGTCATTGTACCAGTACTGGGCTGTTTTGACTACTGTAGCTGTATAGTAGGTTCTGAAGTCAGGTAGTGTGATTCCTCCAACTTTATTCTTCTTCTTCAGTAGTGCTTTACTTATTTGGGGCTTCTTCCCTTTCCATATAAAGTTAATGATTAGTTTTTCCATCTCTTTGAAGAATGTTGTTGGTATTTGGATCGGGATTGCGTTGTAGTTGTAAATTGCTTTCGGTAGAATCGACATTTTCACAATGTTGAGTCTGCCTATTCATGAGCATGGTATGTTTTTCCATTTATGTAGATCCCTTTGGGTTTCATACACTAGTGTTTTGTAGTTTTCTTTATATAGGTCTTTTACATCCCTGGTCAGATTTATTCCTAAGTATTTTATCTTTTTAGGGGCTATTGAAAATGGTATTGTTTTCCTGATTTCCTTTTCATCATTCTCCTTACTGGTGTATATGAATCCAACTGATTTTTGAATGTTTATCTTGTATCCTGCTACTCTGCTGAATCTTTCTATTAGTTCCAGTAGATTTCTCGTGGAGTCTTTCAGGTTTTCCATGTATAGTATCATATCATCTGCAAACAGGGACAGTTTAACTTCTTCATTACCAATTTCGATGCCCTTTATTTCTTTTTCTTGCCTTATTGCTTTAGCTAGAACTTCCAGCACAATTCTAAATAGGAGTGGTGATAAAGGGCATCCTTGTCTTGTTCCTGTTTTCAAGGGGAATGTTTTCAGCCTCTCTCCATTAAGAATGATGTTGGCTGTTGGTTTTGCATAGATGTCCTTTATTATGTTGAGAAATTTCCCTTCTATACCTATTTTATTGAGAGTTTTTATCAGGAATGGGTGTTGGACTTTGTCAAATGCCTTTTTTGCATCAATTGAGATGATCATGTGATTCTTTTCTTTCCTTTCCTTTATTTATGTGGTGGATTACATTGATTGATTTTCTAATGTTGAACCATCCTCGCATACCTGGTATGAATCCTACTTGGTCGTGGTGTATTATTTTTTTGATATGATGCTGAATTCTATCAGGTAGAATTTTTGAATCTATATTCATGAGAGATATTGGTCTGTAATTTTCTTTTTTTGTGATGTCTTTGCCTGGTTTTGGTATCAGCGTTATGCTGGCTTCATAGAATGAGTTTGGAAGTGTTGCTTCCTCTTGTATGCTCTGAAATAGCTTGAGTAGTACTGGTATAAGCTCTTCTGTAAATGTTTTGTAGAATTCTCCAGTGAAGCCATCTGGGCCAGGGCTTTTTTTGGTTGGGAGTTTTTTTTATTACCCTTTCAATCTCTTCTCTTGTTATGGATCTGTTCATATTTTCAACATCACTTTGTTGTAGTTTGGGTAGGTAATGTGCTTCTAGAAATTTATCCATTTCCTCTAGGTTTTCAAATTTGTTGTTATAATCCTTTTTATTTCAGTTGGGTCTGTTGTAATGTCCCCCATTTCATTTCTTATTTGGGTTATTTGTATCCTCTCCTGTTTTCCTTTTGTCAGTATGGCCAGTGGTTCGTCGATTTTGTTGATCCTTTCAAAGAACCAACTTTTGGTTTTGTTGATTCTTTCTATTGATTTTCTGTTCTCTATTTCATTTATTTTTGCTCTGATCTTTACTATTTCCTTTCTTCCAGTGGTTGTAGGCTTTTTTTGCTGTTCTCTTTCTATTTGTTTGAGTTCTGTAGTTAATGTTTTGATTTTGTCTCTTTCTTCTTTTTTGATATGTGCATCTATTGCTATAAATTGTCCACTGAGGACTGCCTTTGCCGTGTCCCAAAGGTTTTGGTATGATGTGTTTTCATTCTCATTTGATTCTAGGAATTTTTTGATTCCATCTCTGATTTCTTCTATTACCCACTGATGTGTCAGCAGGGTATTATTCAGTTTCCATGTAATGGATTTTTTTTCCTTGCTCCTTCTATTGTTAACTTCTGCCTTGATGGTATTGTGGTCAGAGAAGATACTTTGAATTATCTCAACGTTTTGGATCTTGTTGAGGATTGCTTTGTGGCCTAAGATGTGGTCTATTCTGGAGAACGTTCCATGTGCATTGGAAAAGAATGTGTACTTTGCAGTGGTTAGATGGAGTGTTCTATATATGTCTATGAGGTCAAATCGGGTGATTGTGCCCTTTAAGTCTTCTGTATCTTTGCTGGGTTTCTTCTTAGTTGTTCTGTCCTTTCCTGAGAGTGGTGTGTTGAAGTCTCCTACTATAATTGTGGAACTGTCAATTTCTCTTTTCAGTGTAGTTAGAGTTTGTTTTATGTACTTTGGAGCCCTGTCATTGGGTGTGTAGATGTTTATTATGGTTATGTCTTCATGATGGATCATCCCCTTAATCATTATATAGTGTCCTTCTTTGTCTTTTATGGTGGATTTTGTTTAAAGTCTATTTTATCTGAGATTAGGATTGCCACTCCTGCTCTTTTTTGGTAGTTGTTAGCTTGATATATTTTTTTCCAACCTTTGACTTTTCATAAATTCACATCTTTGTTTCTAATGTGTGTCTCTTGTAGACAGCGTATTGATGGATCCTGTTTTCTTATCCATTCTGACATGTTCTGTCTCTTTATGGGTGCATTGAGTCCATTTACATTCAGTGTAATTATTAATAGGTGTGAGTTTGTTGCTGCCATTTTGTAGTGCTTTTTTTTTTTGTGCTGACGTTTTCTTTGCTCTTCTTACTCTCCTGTACTGAGTTACTTTTGTTTGTGGATTTTTTTTCATTTCTTATGTTTTTGTAGCTTTTGTTTTTGCTGAGACTTTAAGTTTTTCCTCTTTATTTTTATGAGTATGTTTGTTAACTTTCTTTGTGGTTACCATGAATTTTACCCGTATCTTTCTAAGTTTGAAGGAGTCTATTATTACTTGGTATCTCCTTGCCTTCCTCTCGATTAGAAGGTTCTATACCTATGCTGTTTATTCCCTCTTTTATTGTTTTGATGTTGTTGTCATTTACTGATTAACGGCTCTGATTCCCTGTTGTATTTCTTTTGGTTTTGGATAGTCCTTGAGAGTTCATGTCCTAGATTTGTATCTGGCTGGTACGATCCTGTGTCCTAGATTCAGCCTCTGAGCTGAAGTTGTTTGTCCTCAGATCGAAGAACTCCCTTTAATAATTCTTGTAAGTTTGGTTTGGTTTTTACATATTCCCTTAATTTCTGTTTATCTGGAAATGACCTACTTTCACCATCATATTTGAACAAGAGTTTTGCAGGATATATTATCTTGGCTGGCAATCTTTTTCTTTCAAGATTTTATATATGTCATCCCATTGCCTTCTTGCCTGCATGGTTTCTGCCTAATAATCTGAGCTTAGTCTTATTGTTTCTCCTCTGTATGTGACTTCTTGTTTTTCACGAGCTGCTCTCAGGATTCTTTGTTTGTCTTTGGTTTTGGCGAGTGTGATTATGATATGCCTTGGTGATTTTCTTTAGGGGTCTATCCTATATGGGGTTTGTTGAGCTTCTTGGATGGCCAGCTTTTTGTCTTTCATGATATTGGGACGTTTTCTGTCAGCAGTTCTTCAGTGATCCTCTCTGTGTTTTCTGTTTTCTCCCCCTGTTCTGGAACTCCAATCACTCGAAAATTTTTGCCTTTGATTGTATCCCACATAACTCTCAGGGTCTCTTAATTTTTCTTTGTTCTTTTTTTCTGAGTTTTCCTGAAACAGATTTGTATCCAAGTGTTTGTCTTCAATTCCACTGATGCTGTCTTCCACCATTTCAAATCTTCTTCTCAGCCCTTCTATGACACTGTCCATTTCTGAAATCTTGTTGGTTATCTTTTGGATTTATAATTGTTTTGTTTGTATAATTTCTAATTGTGAATTTATTTTGGCATTTTGTTCCTGGATTATTTTCCTGAATTATTCCAATTTTTTGTTTGTATTTTCCATGAATTTGTCTATTTTTTTCTCATTTTTGTCTGCTTTTTGCTTCAGTTCTTGGAGAATTCTGGGTATTAGAGATTTGAATTTCCTATCAGGTAGTTCTAGTGCCTTTTCTTCCACTGGAAAGTCATCTGGTGTTTTATTTTGGATGCCTACTGGAACCATCCTGTCCTGTTTTTGTAAATGTTTTGATATTGACTTCTGTCTTCGGGGCATTCAGTAGTTATTTTTCAAGTTTATTGATGGTAGATTTGTTTCTTTTGTTCCTTTTTTAAAATTTGGTGTGTCTGAGCAGGCGGGCCATGTGTCCCCTTTTGTTCACTCGTCTTTGGGCACAGTACCCTTCACCTCCCTCTCCAATTGGCAGGGCCAGTCACCCAGACATGGAATGGCAGATTAGGTCCAGCTGAAGAGGCGCCACTAGGATGGGTTGTTTGTGGCACCCACTACAGCCACCAAGGCGGGTAGGCAATCTCTGCATGGCAGGCTCCAATAGGTCATGCCTGCGCTGCTTGGCAGTGTGACGCCAAGCACGTGGCACATGTAGGCAGGATGCAGTGGGGAGACTGCCGTGTGTGGAGCCAAGATGGATATGGGAGAGCGGAGAGAGCAACAGGTGCCAAAAACATACAAGTAAACAAAAAAGAATGCTAGGGGAGCTTGCCATTGGAGTGGAGAGACAAGAGACCATGAAATGGAGAAAAACACAAGGGGAAGAGGAAGGAAAAAAAAGAAAAGAAATGAATGAATAAATAAAAATCGGAAAGGAAAAGAACAGCAAAGTTCCCAGGGATCCCACCGGTGCAGCCATGAGGCCTGGGGAAGTTGCCCCCAGGTGCCGCAGCACAGCCTGGCCAGGAGGCGCAGAGGCATACAATGCCAGACATGAAGGAAACAGAAAGAGAAAGATGATACAGAAAGATGGGAAACTAAGTAATGAAGAAAGACAAAAAGGGAAAAAGAGGGAAAGGAAAACAAAACAAATTTTAAAAAAAGAACAAGAAAAGCCCCCCAGAAAACAGGAAAAAAAAAAAAAAAGAAAAGAAAAAAGAAATGTCCTCAGGGATCCCTCTGCACGTCTGTGCAAGCTGAGGGGGTAGGTTCCAAGCCACACAGCACCGCCTGGCCAGAATGGGCTCCCAGCTCAAGAAAAGGAAAAGAAAACAAACAATTCAAAACAAGCAAATGAACAAAAGCCCCGGGATCCCACCAGCATGACAACCCAGACCGGGAAGCCATTTCACACTTGAACGGAGCTCTGTAGCCCCTTAGGAAGAAGCAGAGATGGCGCACGGAGCCAGGTATTTGAGCAAAAGGAGGGGGAGGTGGTGAGAGGTAAGGAAGAAATCAAAAGAAGTGGAAAAAAAAGCAACACCAGCAGCCAGCAAATGGCACTCAGAGAGCTTGCTGGTGCGGGCTGGTGGAATCCAAGCAGCTGGTGTTTCCCGAACAAGAGACTGTGTCCGCGGGAAGCAGAGGAGGCCGAATGTGGGTGAAGAAGTGTAGCGGGTGGGAAAGTGTATATCACAAATTACTGGAGCTCCGCAGCCCCACAGGAAGAAGCAAAGATGGCATACGGAGTCAAGTATTTGAGCGAAAGGAGGGGGAGGTGGTGAGAGGTAAGGAAGAAATCAAAAGAAGTGGAAAAAAGCAACACCAACAGCCAACAAATGGCACTCAGAGAGCCGGCCCGTTCGGGTGGGTGGAATCCAAGCAGCTGGTACTTCCTGGACAAGAGACTGTGGCCGTGGGAAACAGAGGAGGCCGAGTAGTGGTGAAGAAGCGTGGGGGATGGGAAAGCATACGTCATCGTTTGAATTATGTCCCCCCAAAAATGTGTGTATCAGTTTGGCTTGGCCATGATTCCTGGTACTGTGTGATTTTCCTATATGTTGTAAATCCTGCCTCTATGATGTTAATGAGGGAGGATGGGTGGTAGTTGTGTTAGTAAGGCAGGACCTGAGCTACAAGACTGGATTGTGTTCTGAGGCAATGTCTTGAGATATAAAAGACAGAAGTGAGCAGTGAGACAGGGGGACCTCATACCATCAAGAAAGCAGTGATGGGAGCAGAGCGCGTCCTTTGGATGGGTCCTGCGCGGAGAAGCTCCTAGTCTGGGTGAACACTGAAGAGAAGAAGGCCGACAGAGAGAAAAAGCTTTCCCTTGGAGCTGACGCCCTGAATTTGGACTTTTAGCCTACTTTGACTGTGAGGAAATAAAATTCTCTTCCTTAAAACCATCCACTTGTGGTATTTCTGTTATGGCAGCACTAGATAGCTAAGACAACATATATCGCAAATTACCGGTTGTTTTGTCTCCGGCTGGAAGCTCCGTGAAGCTGCTTTCTCGTACCCCCAGTTTGCTGGTCTCTGATAGGAGTCCAAGATGGCAGATCCATGCTGCGTTAGCTGATAGGGGACCTCTGCATGAATCTCTCCTTGCTCTCCATTCTCTGTCAGTTTTCTCACTCCATTTGGTGCTTGGCTGAGTTCTTTATCTCTTCATTTGATGTTTTAGGGTTTCAGGATTGTTGTTTTCTCTGTTCGGCTTAGTTTTTCGGATCTTTGCTGTGGAGGGTTGGTGTGGTGCTTCTGCCTAGAGCACCATTTTGCCAGAAGTCCATGACCTTATTTGGAAATAGCATCTGCAGATTTAGTTAGATAACGTGAGCTCATAGTGGAGTAGGCTGGACCCTAATCCAAATGAATGGTGTCATTATAAAGAGAGGATAAGAGACACATACAGAGCTATAGATGGAAGATGACCGTGTGAAGATGGAGGCAGAGACTGGAGTTTTGCTACCACAGGCCATGGAATGCCTGGGGCTATCAGAAGCTGGAAGATACTAGGAAGGCTCTTCCCCTAGAGACTTCAGAGAGAACAAGGCTTTCCTAACAGACACCATGAGTTTGGATTACTAGCATCCAGAACTGTGAGAGAATAAATTTTTTTTGTTTTAAACCACCCAGTTTGTGGTAGTTCCCCCTAGAAAACTAATACATAGGGCCTCACACAATAGCTGATTATCTATACGTAGACCTCAGCGTTGCTGGATGTTTTTGTACTTCCAACAATCTCTGTGAAATGTGATTCATTTGGAAGCAAAAGTACAAGCAGACTAAAGAGAATGAGAAGTTCTGGTGATGCTGGAATGTCCCCAATAATTATGTCATTGTTAGTTGCTGTTGAATCAATTGTAGCTCATGGTGACCCCATTATGTGCTGAAAGAACTGTTCCATAGGGTTTTCTTCACTTTAATCTTTTTGGAAGCAGATTGCCAGGCCTGTTTTCCAAGGTTCCTCTGGGAGGGTTAGAACTGCCAACCTTTCAGCTAATAGCCAAGCATTTAACCATTTGCATCACCCAGGGACTTCTCCAATAATTATATCCCCTAATTATCATACTGAGTTGAGTAAGAGCACCTAAAATTAATAATTGAGGCTCCTGATTAATAGGAAAGAGCTGTGTTCTTGTCCAAAGCCAGATTCTGTTGTGATTTTTAGCATAGGTTCTACTTTAAAACTGTTGTTAGGTGCTGTCAAATTGGTTCCAATCATAGTGACCCCACGTACAACAGATTGAAACACTGCCTGGTCCTGAGCCATCCTCACAGTCATTGGTATGCTTGAGCCCATTGTTGCAGCCACTGTGTCAGTCCGTTCTTTCTCTTTTTGCTGACCCTCTAATTTACCAAGCATGATGTCTTTCTCCAGGGACTGATCCCTCCTGATAACATGTCCAAAGCATGTGAGACATAGTCTCGCCATTCTTGCTTCTAAGGCGTATTCTGGATGTAGTTCTTCCAAGACAGATTTGTTCGTTCTTTTGGTAGTCCATGATATATTCAATATTCTTTGCCAACACCACAATTCAAAGGCGAACTTCTTCTTTAGTCTTCCTTATACATTGTCCAGCTTTCACAGGCATACGAGGGTCAGGTGCACCATAGTTTTCAAGGTGACGTCTTTGCTTTTTCACACTTTAAAGAGGTCTTTTGCAGCAGATTTGCCCAGTGTAATACGTCTTTTGATTTCTTGACTGCTGCTTCCATGAGTGTTGATTGTGGATCCAAGTTAAATGAACTCCTTGACAACTTCAATCTTTTCTCCATTTATCATGATGTTGTTTATTGGTCCAGTTGTGAGGATTTTTGTCTGTGTTGAGGTGTAATCCATACTGAAGGCTGTGGTCTTTGATTTTCATCAGTAAGTGCTTCAAGTCCTCTTCACTTTCAGCAAGCAAGGTTGTGTCATCTGCATAATGCAGGTTGTTAATAAGTCTTCCTCCTATCCTGATGCCCTGTTCTTCTTCATATAGTCCAGCTTCTCAGATTTTTTACTCAACATACAGACTGAATAAGTATGGTGAAAGGATACAACCCTGACACACACCTTTCCTGACTTTAAACCACACAGTATCCCCTTGTTCTGTTTGAACGACTACCTCTTGATCTATGTACAGGTTCCTCACGAGCACAATTAAGTGTTCTGGAATTCCCATTATTTGCAATTGTTATCCATAATTTGTTATGATTTACAGAGTCGAATGCCTTTGCATAGTCAATAAAACTATTGACTAAAACTGAAGCCTGATATTTCTGTAAGTTTCCACTGTGCTTTGCTGAAACCAATAGATAAGTAATTTTTAAAAAAGAATGTGGGAACTTTAACCATTCTCAACAAACAGACTGATGGGGTCAACATGCATTCCTAGAAAACAAAAGATCAGGATATAAAATCATTTAGGAAGAGTATGTCAATATGTAAATGATTGCTCTTGGGAAGAAACTTTCCTTTGTTTTGCTGTATAAAAACCTCTAACTCGATAGAGACAATGCAACACTGTTGAGAGCATCCTCAACTCTGTGTTTTCCCAATTCATGAATTTTTTTTATTACTCAATAAAACTCTTTGATTTTACTTTAAGCAGACTCCATGGCTTGTCCTCTGTGACAGAGTTGTTGCTTCACTCTTCTTCCCAGAAGTAAATTAAACTTTATTAAGGCTCCTACCTTTTGGGTGGAATTACTGATACTTCACTTCCCTTAAATCCTTTCTGTCAGGTTCATTTCATTTCTCTAAGCATCTTACCCAGTGGTTAATCAGTAGGGACTCTTCCTCAACAGCAGGAAGAACAGTTTCTGGGCATTTAAGACAACTTTGACTGGATCAAAAAGAACATTGTAGCTGAATCCCTGATGTTAATATCCCTGAAGAAAGACTGTAGTAGAAGGGAATAATGTGCATGAAGTCCAGAAGAGGGGGCCAAAGAACAATAATCCTCGCCTGAGTCTCTAGTGCTGTCTGGGGGAAAGTGCCTTGACTGCCATGGGCACATCAGGCTGTTAACACACACCTTCTTCCAGGAGCCTTCAAATGGTAGTTTGGTTTACCATACAATTTTTAATTTTTATGAATAATGAATATTTAGGGGGATATCTTATTCTGAGAGCCAAGAGTAGCATTCCTATCTGCTTGTCATATATAATTCTCAAATGAAAAATCATACCTTGATATTCTGGATACTAGATCAGCCTCTTATTTTGACTTTGTTTCCTCAATACTGAATAACATTAGGTAACCTGATAAAAAGGAATTTCTGGATTGCAAAGCAGAGGACCAGGCCTCACCAAGATGTTTTAAGGGTTGCATGTACAGCCAGCTGTATTTATACATTCATTCATTGAAAAATTACCAACCTCCTACTATGTGCCAGGCACACTGTACTAGCACATGGTACATAGCACATAGTGCTAGGATCTGGAGATATCACAGTGAACAAGAGATAGTTCTTGCCCTTAAGGAGTAAACAGTCTAATAAACTCAAACCCATTGCTGTCGAGTTAATTCCGACTCAAACAGTCTAATAAGAAGGAGAAATAAATAGGAAATTTTACTACAGTGTGATGAGAATGAAGATAGGAATAAGCATGAGTACTTCAGAGAAAACTGGGAGAGGCACCCAATGCATGTAGGGGAGGGGCTTGGGCAGGTTTCTGGCAGAAGTGACATCTAAGTGGAGTTGGCCAGGGGAGGTGGGAGAGCCTTCCAGGCAGTGCTGGTGGGATCCAGGTGGAGAAGCCCAGAGGCCACAGTGACTGAAGTTTAGAGACTTAGAATGGAGGTGGGGGGTGGGCGGGAGGAGTGAGCCTAGAACTGGAGAGGTACTGAGTCACTGCAGCCTACTGAGGAATTTGACCTCCCTCAGAGGGAAAAGGGGGAATAAATAAAGGGATGTGAAATTTTCAGATTCATTGTTTAGAAAGATCACTGGCTGCACTTTGCACATTGGAGTCAAAGGATAAAGGCTAACATCAGGGAAATTAAAACAAGAAGGTTGTTTGAGGCACCTAGCTTTGAAAGTCCTGTTTGATGTCTCCTAATCTCTAATTTAAACAACTTTGTAAAGTTTCTAAGTTCTAACATGAGATTCCAGGAACACATTTTGCTGCCATCAGAGCTGCCACCCGAGACCCACCCTTGAGCCCACAAAGGGCAGGCTGAGAAACAGAGATGAATTACTGGCTGAGGGAGAGGAATCTGCAGTGTCAGGAAGAAAGCGTGTAGAGATGGGTGGGGGTTTCTGTAGCCTCTGTTGTCTCTTGACTGGTCTGTTGTCCCAGGAGTAGCACTCATATTTAGGTGACATATTTAAGCAGGCTATATTTTAACCTAGGGCTGCCCGTAGTCTAACATGCTAGTATGGGAAACAAAACTAACATGAACTGGGTGACAATTATATGCAAGCTACTGGGCCGATGTTTTACACATACAATATGATTTAATGATCCTCACACTATTTGTAGTAGGTACTGTTGTAGAGAGGTTAGGAGTAAACAGAGGTTAAATAATTTGCCTAAAATCACACATAATAAATGACAGAGCCAGGATTTGAAGATATCTCCTGCTCCTTTACATTATGCTACCACCTATTAAGGAGCCCTGGTGGCGCCGTGCTTAAAGCGGTAGACTGTTAACCAAAAAGGTTGGTGGTTCAAACCCACCGGTTGCTCAATGGGCGAAAGATGTGGCAATCCACTTCCATAAAGATTTACAGCCTTGGAAACCCTATGGGGCAGTTCTACTCTGTCCTATAGGGTCATATGAGTTGGAATAGACTCAATGGCAATGGGTGGAGACACCAGTTAACTTCTATTTTACACAACCTGGTGTTTAACAAGTTACCTTGGCAGTGTTGATTGCAGCTCCGTTGCCAGTCGAAAACCCACATCCAAGCAGATAAACTCTCTTAATTTGCGTCATCATCTATTTTGGCAAGATTAATATCTGACTCCACAGTGTACTGAGAGAAGGTATTGACCCCCATGAAATGGTAAATTGGTTTTCCTTTGCAGGTAATCCTACTGGTTTTGTCTTGCATTAGTTCTTGTTCAGCAACAGGATTTTTGACTTGACTTGGGGGGAAAGATACAAAGGAGGAAAAAGTGAAGGCGCTATTGATTAACTTTTTTGAAAAAAACATATGTTGGATGTTACATATTATTACAATTTTATGAGATGGAAAAATTGAGAAAATGACTTGAGATTTTTCACCTAAATCTGTAGTCTGTTAGAAGTGTTCTAAAGACAATAATAATAATAATAATAACAAACTTTAATTGAATGTTTTTTATGTGCCAGAAACTCTTTTAAGGACTTTACATGTATTAATGCTCAAAATTTATTTACTATGGAAAATCCAAACATATATAAAACGGGAAAGAATAGCATAACATACCCGTGTACCCATCTCCCAGCTTTAGCAATTATCAATTTATGGCCAATCTTATTTCGTCTATTACTTCTCCCCACTGCACCTACCCCATTCCCATTGGACTGTTTTGAAGCAAATCCTAGACATCATCATTTCATCTAGAAATACTTCAGTATGTATCTCTAAAAGATAAGGATTATTTTAGGTTCACACCTTGCCTTTGATTGACATGTAGCTTAAATCTCTTTTAATCTATAGGTTTCCCCTCTGCTTTTTTTCTTCTTCTTGCAATTTATTTGTTGAAGAAACTGAGTCATTTGTCCTGTAGAGTTTTACTCGTTCTGGATTTTGCTAATTACTTCCCTGTAGTGTGGTTTAGGAGTCCCTGAGTGGTGTAAACAGTTAATGCCCTTGATTGGCTGCTAACTGAAAGGTTGGAGGTGTGAGTCCATCCAGAGCTGCCTCTGAAAAAAGCAGCCATTGAAAACCCTTTGAAGCACAGTTTTACTTTGACACACATGCGTCCCCATGAGTTGGAATCGACTTGATTGCAACTGGTCAGTGTGGTTTAATATGTTCCTCTGTCCCTGTATTTCATCAAACTAGTATTTTGATCTAAACATTTGATCTGACTTAAGTTTTATATTTTTGTAGGAAAACTTCATAGATAATGGTGTGTATTTTCACCTGGAGGCACATAATACCTGGTTATTGTTCTTTCTGTGATGTTAGAAGGAATTGATGATCATTGCCTAAAACTGTTATTTCATTAAAAGTTTACAAAGGGATGTACTCATTTTTTAAATATCTGCAACAACTCCATGAAATAGGCATTAAATGATCCCATTTATAGAAGAGAAAACTGAGGCACAGTAATAGATATAAAAGTAGTACAATTGTAACTTCCTAAGTAACTAGTTTCAATTCTAATTAAGGAAAAAATGATTTTTCTATAGTCTCAATGGAGTAAATAATATGGCGATTAAGATTTTGGACTCTGGAACCAGACTGCTTACCTTCAAAACCTGGCTTCAAGACTTATGTCTATGAGGTTTTGGAGTAAATTACTTAATTTACTGTGCCTCATTGCATCTCTTGCTCTTCCCTGGTAGAAGTAGCTACTATTCTGAATTTGGTATTTATCATTCCATTGATGGATTTATTTTTACTTCATATAAGTGTAACAAAAAACAGTATATGGTATTGTTTTTGTATATGACGCCTTACTAAATATATCCTTCAGCAACTTGTTTCTTTCCCTTAACATTATGTGTGTGAGATTATTTCACGTTGAAACATGTAATTGAAGTTCAGCTATTTTCAGCAACAGGTTGCTGTTGAGTTGATTCCAACTCATAGTGACCCTGTAGGACAGAGTAGAACTGCCCCATAGGGTTTCCAAGGCTGTAATCTTTACAGAAGTAGACTATCACATCTTTCTCCTGCAAAGCACCTGGTGGGTTCGAACTGCCAACCTTTCGGTTAGTAGCGAGCACTTAACCACTGTGCCACCAGGGCGCCATTGTTGAATAGTATTCCATTTTTTGTTAATACATAGCAATTTATCCATTCTTGTCTTTACAGAGGTTCATGGTGTTTTCAATTGCTTGCTATCGATTACAGTGTTGCAATGAACATTCTAGCATTTGTCTCTTTGTATGCATGTGTAACAGTTTCTTGTACACAGCTAGGAGCAGAATTGCTGGGTGGAAGGTATGTACTTCTTCAACTCCACTAAAGGTATTGCCAATGTGCTTCCCAAAATATTTTTTTTATCAATTTATACTCTTAGAGTATATAAGAGCTTACCTGAGTTTTTCACAAAAATTAGGGAGTGGACTCAGACAGAATTTGCATTTTCTACATTGAGGTAGGTAGAGTGGGATTACCTTGTCACCTAGAAAGAAAGGCCACATGTTGGATGGTGCCTAAGATGTTATTTATAGTTTCTACAAGGTTAATCAGTAGAAAGCACCTTTTTTTTTGTGTTCTACAAGATTGCTGATTCTCCCCAGTATTGCATGTACTGTCTTTTTTTCCCCCCCATCTCTGCTGGGCAATCAAACAACACATCTCTATTGATGACATCCAGTGAAGAGCCCTGTCTGAGACGCTGTTGTCATTGCAACTCTTTGCATTATAACTATTGTTTACTACATTTACAAACACCCTGTGGTGGAATAGAATATCCTTATGTGACAGGATAGGTGAACAATAATAGGCTAGATATATAGAGTAAGCTATATCATTGCCCTGTTTCCTTACTCTCAAATTCTACATTTTCCCACTTTTTACTCAATTTCAATTTGACTTCTAGACGTACTATTTATCCTCTGATGACCAAGTCTAAACTGATAATTAACATTTATGTAACACTTGGTATGTGCCAACACCATTGTAACTGCTTACATATATTTAATATATATATACATATATTTAATTTAATTCTCAGAGCTACTATTTGAGATGGGTACTGTTATTATCCCCATTTTCACAAGCAGGAATCTGAGCAGAGTCACAGAAAAATGAAGTAACTACACAAGGTCACACAGTAAGTGGCAGAGCTGGGACTAAAGAAGCTACATTGACCAGGCTCCTTCATGGATTCAGAATTCTTGGAAACAATTTATTTCTATGATCTTTGGAACAGAAATTAATACCTCTAAATTTGGAGCATTCTCATTAAAGGAGGATGAGTGGTACAGTTCATCCTGCTTGACCAAGGAGAATTACATTACACATATTCCAGAATTTGATGGATCTATTATAAAACGCGAAGTAAAGAATTTCTGCCAGTGGCATGCTTCGTTTAGGTGTTCTCTATAGATAAAGTGACCATATTTCCAAGATTTTATTAGACAGTTTTGATTTTAAATATTCTATCCTGTTGTTAGACTGTGGTAGATGGTGTTTCTCAGTTTTGCTTTGGAAAAGATGATCTTCTTATGGTTTTCTAAGAGATCAATTATAGCATGCAAAGCCAGGACTGTATCAGGAATTATCCCTGAGTTATCCAGACAAACCCATTTAATCAGAATTGGAAAATAAAATACCTGGTTTGAAGTTGATTACTCCTGGCCCAATACTTTCCACAATTCCTGCACCTTCAGGGCCAAAGATCACTGCGAAAACACCCTCCTTAAACTTAGGATTGGTAGAATAAGAATCAGTATGGCACAGGTCACTGGTGATTATCTACAAAGCAATTACAGACTTAAGTTGTGCTTCTGTAGTTATATGATTGGGTTTTGCTGGGAGGATAATTTTAGCTCTATGTCATTTTGAAACTTTACTGTATAACCCTCCTAGAACTCAATAAAAGAATTACTTTTGAAAAAAAAGAAGAAATAAAAATACGTTAGAGTAGATTCTTTTCCCCTTGTAATGCACCATTATTTTCTACCTTTTATTGTTGTTGGAAAATCCAAAAAGAGATGGAATTGGCAGTTACTATCTTCAGTTGAGGAAAAACCAAAGTCAATGAGGGGAAGTTAAACAGAGTTTATTCGGAAGAGGGAATAGGGTAAACAGAGGTAAAGTTGTTTCTAGGGGCTTGTCCAAATTTTGTTGAAACTACATTAAATGAAATAGAGGTAATAGACCTTTTATAGTTAAGACAGAAATGCCAATAAGTGATTGTCTAAATTAATTATTAATGTGTCTTGGTATTATTCTTCAAGATTCTGTTTATGAGGATCTTGTTCATTCTCATGTACAAACCCTTAATGTGGTGGTCCTGAGGAAAAATATAAGCCTGACCAGCCCTGGGAAAGATGGAGAAAGTGTCCAAGTTTGCTGTCTCTTGTTTCTCATCACTCAGTGTAGTCTCTTTTCCCTGCTGACTTATTCCTGTTCTTTCCTCTGGGCACCTAGGGTCCTAATGGGAAGCACTTCAGGTTTTCCCTCTCCTTTGTTTTGATCCAGATTATCTGTCTTCCTTTTAATAACACTTTCCAATAACTTCCAATTGGAAAACAACAAGAACAAAAAAACCTAACTAATTCTAATTCAAGTAAATTCCTTTATCTGATTTCTAGGGTTAATGATTAATGTCAAGGTAGTTCAATTAAATTTTAAACCAATTATCAATCATTACTGATAATTAATAATTTACCCCTTCTGGGTTTAATGCCTGTTTTTATCTGAACCTAAGAGATATAATTGTGCCATATTGGAGACTCCAGGGCCTCTTAGTCGCACCACATAGGCATGACCAGACAGAAGCCAGGGTTGTTCTGGGTGTCTTGTCTGTCCCTGCCCAGGGAAAGTCCCACTCACCTGAACTCGAACTTCTGGAGCCTTGAGGAGAGCTACTTTAACCTCTTCATGCAAAGGGGCTTCCCAGCTTCCCAGGCAATGGCTACTTTGCATTTAATAACCTAAGGAGGAGGGTGGAGAGAAAGAGAAAGAAAAAAGAGAGAGCAAGAGCAAGAATGAGACAGAGAGAGAGGAGAAAAGAGAGGTGAGGCAAGGGGAGGAGAGAGGAAAGAGACAACATAGGGAAGAGGAAAAAAAGAGGAAGGAGAGAATACATCATGGAAAAAAATTGAAAAACATGTTGATACCATAATTTTAAGAAAATGAGTTTGTGGCTCCAGTTGAGAATGTTATCTATAATTATATTGTTTTAAACACAAAGCATTTTAAATTGAAAGTAAGTTAATTTCTATATTACTTAAAGCAATTACACTTTCTATTTTTGAAAAGAACAGTTGTATTAAAGTTTTACCTTAATACAATCAGTCCTCACTTATCGACATAGTTAGAGTTCCAAAGACCAGGTTGTTATACAAAAATTGGCATTATGCAAAACTGGAGGATGATTGCATCAGATCACAAAATGGAGGATGACTACATCATTACATAACTGCCAAATTACATCATTACATAACTGCCAAACCACTGAGAATCATGGCCCAGACAAGTTGACACATAACCTTAACCATCACAGCCAGCATTACTCTCACCTCACACCTTGGCATTCCTTACTGCAGACGTACATTGTTAATGTGCAAAATAGTCAGATAGCAGTTTTTTACTATTGTTGTAAATGCAAATGTCAGATAACAAGACAGTTGATAAGTGAGGACTAGGTGTATAATGCCTTGATTTTTTTCCCCTTCCATAATATAGAGGGTACATTTACAGAGTTTGGACAGCGTAGATGGCCAATAAGTATTTGTTGACAGAACGATTAGTTATCAGCTCTGAATTACCTGAGTCCTTATTGCTAGACATAAATGGGTTTTGTATCTTTGCCACTCAGAGTATGGACTTTGGATCAGCACTATCAACATTAGCTGGGAGCTTGTTAGAAATACAAACCCCTCCCCAAATCTACTAATTCAAAATATACCTTTGAACAAGATCCCCAGGGGATTCATATGTGCATAAAAGTCGAGAAGTGAGGCTAACATAATTACTAAATTTATCAGTATAGTAGAATATAGCTTAACTAAAAATTTAGTTTCTTTGTAAGAATTTGGGTGAGAATATATGAAAAGAAATTAAACATTTAAGATTCTATAATCCTTATATTAAAAGGTTTTTTAGCCTTTTAAAATTACATTTAAAAATTTAAATGTAAGTAAATATTGAATAATGCAGGAAGCATCAAAAGAAGATGGAAGGAATACACAGAGTCTCCATACCAAAAAAAAACTGGTTGATGTTCAGCCATTTCAGGAGATAGCATATGATCAAGAAGATTGATAAACTGCATATTGCTGGAGATGATTACTCTTATTTACACTTTATGTAAGATTATACAGTTCATCTCTTTAATGCATATTTCAGACTACAGATTAATATACTCATATAGCATATCATAGAGTTTCAAGAGTGCATAGAGTTTCATCTGGTACAAGATTTTATCACTGACTTTAAAGTTCCAAAAGTTGAACAGCAAGCACATCTGTTTCTTTTACTGTTGGACTGGTTTTATCACACCCCTGTATACCGAGGATAAAAATTAATTCTTGAAGAATATATTGAGGAGAGGCAGAGAAGACACTTTAATTGTCTCATAACTAGCATGTGGTCACCCCCCAGCCTCCATGAGTCTGCAAGCCATTCTGTTTCGGCTGAGCCAAGTGCTCCCTTGGGCCAGCCAGAGCACTAATAATGGAGCCACTTGACTCTTCAGTTCAGTTTCCTAATTTCCAGAAAAGAGACTTTGAACTGCTCATTCTAGTACGGACTGAATTAAATTCCTAGCCAAAGGACCTTTGTTCCCACAGTTTCCATCATGGGGAAGGGAAAGGAGAGGGGCTTATTCTCCTTAATAGAATGATCTTTTATAATAGTGGTTATAGGGTTTTGCTCCTGTTATAATGCAAAATGGGAGAGGACCGTCCTCATCGGCTGATTTTCTGAAGCTGATCACCAGGCTTTTCTTCCTAGTTTATCTTAGTCTCTAAGCTCCACAGAAACCTGTTCAGCATTATAGCAACACGCAAGCCTCCACTGACAGACACGTGGTGGTTGTGCATGTTGAATTATTAGCTAAGATAAAACAGTTGTAACTTGGTTTTATTTAGTGGGAAGAAATTAATCCTCACTTAGTGCCTAGTGAGTATCAGGCACTGTATGCACATAATCTTTACCACAACCCTGTGAGGTAGGTATTACGTTCCCTGTTAATAGATAATGTAATATAGTTATCCTGTTAATACTGTCCAGTTATTCATTAAGGGAACAGAGATTAGATTTGAGGTCTGTTTGACTATAAAAAGTTTATGTTTTGTCCAGTCACGCTATTGCTTTTGAAAATTTTAGTTTGTTTGATAACATTTGGGCTCTGTAGTTTCCTTCTCTTGCCATACCTGCAAATAGAAATTTGATCTCTAGAATATTATTCATTTTACTTTTTTCCTTAAATTTTATTTATTTTGTTGTTGTCGTTGAGAATATACACAGCAAAAGATACACCCATTCAACAATTTCTACATGTACAATTTAGTGACATTGATTATGTTTTTCGAGTTGTGCAACTATTCTCACCCCATTTTCTGAGTTGTTTCTCTCATTAACATAAACTCACTGCCACCTAAGGTTCCTATCTAATCTTTCAAGTTGCTGTTGTCAATTTGATCCCATATAGGTAGTTCTTAAAAGAGCATAATGCTCAAAGTAGACCTTTTTTTTACTAACTAAGCTAAACTGTTGTTTGGTTTTAAGATGATTTCAGGGAATATTTTTGGTTTAAAATTTAAAGATTATCTCAGGGCAATAGTTTTAGGGGTTCATCTACCCTCCATGGCTCCAGAAATTGTAGAGTCCATGAAAATTTTAAATTCTGTTCTGCACTTTCCCCCTTTTGATCAAGATTCTTCTATGGAATCTTTGATAAAAATGTTCAGTAATGGTAGCCAAGCACCACCCAGTTCTTCTGGTCTCATGGCAAAGGAGGCAGTTGTTTATGGAGGCAATTAGGTACACATTCCATATCCTCCTCCTATTCCTGACTCTCCTTCTTCCTCTGTTGCTCCAGGTGAATAGAGACCAATTGCTGTGCCTTGTATGGCTGCTTGCAAGCTTTTAAGACCCCAGGCACTACATAATGAACTAAGAGGTAGAATGGAAGCATTACATGTTATTAGGCCAATTGTCTGGAATGTCCCGTGAAACCATGGCCCTAAACCTTCGAACCAAGGAACCAAATCCCATGGGGGTGTTTGGGTGTACATAAGCAGCCTCAGCAGCTACTCTTTTCTTTTTGTTGTTGTAAATACATCTATTTTACAACTTTTGCCAATTCAACTTTTTATAGTTGTACAACTTATTGACAGCAATTACAATAATTGGCTGTGTGTTCTGCTGTTGTTAATATTTACTACATAGAATTACTATTCTAGATCTCAGTTAAAATGCAGGGAAAAAGACTACTTTTTAATGTTTAGATGAGTGTCTGTAAGATAACAAGTCATAATAGTATATACTTATTTTAGCATTGGGAGATCAGGCAAATAGAACTCTTCTTTATTATTTAGATTTCAGTTTAAATATAATTTCTTTAAGGTAGCCCTCCCTGAATCTCTCAGGTTAGGGCCTTTGTGTTTCATTCTCGAAGCCCTGCTATACATTTCCTTCATAGTACTTTTAATTTTCACTTTCAAATTTTGTGTTGCTCACTTGTATCTCTGTTTCATCTAGTGATTTATTTTGGGGAGATATGGTGTTCAGGATTTCAGTAAATTTACAGTAGTTCTTTTACACAGGCTTATAATGCAAGTGCCAGGTGTAGCACAGGTTGTAGCAGGGGAATATTCGCAGAATGAACCTGAGTTGCTCTGAAGCAGGGTCAACACAGTGGGTTTTTCCTTAAGAGAAGATGAAGGTCAGAGATTTGAAGAGACCACAGAAAGAGACATTGAGTTGTTAAGCATTACATATATTTTATGGAGTATTAATGAAATACAAACTGAGTAATTGTAGCTCGAGTATCTTCATATTCTGCTAATGTTAGAAGCAAAGCAAGCTTGCTGAACGAAATAATAAAAACTAAAAATCAGGGAATGCACCCAAAAAGACAATAATTGCCATGTTGTCTAAAAGGCTCTGGAGGGGTAAATGCATTATAAGTAGATGTTTTATACACAACATCGCTGTATCAGTATTCGTAGCTCAGCTCAGTACTTAAAACCTGCCTTCCAATCTAAAATAGGTCTACCTCTTTATTCTTGTTCAGGGTAGCCAATTATTATCTTTTGTCTCTCAGCTCTAAACATCCCTCTGCAATCAGCTTTGTAGCGCTGAGACTCTGAACCAGTTTTGCTTTGCCAGCTGATTCCTTGTTAGACTCTGCCAGTAGGGGCTGTGAGGGGGCATCTGGGAGGCTGGAGGAGGAAGCACTTGTTCTTTCCTGTTTATGCCCTGTAAGCTTTCAGTTTTCTTGTATGCTTGCAGTTCTGTGAATATCACCCCAGCATCATTTCTTCACCTCAGTAGCAGAAGTTTCTTCTGATAGCATCAGCTGAATCAAGTTTAAAGTGTTTCCATTCCTTGCAAAAGTAGCCCTATCATGCATCCTCAGAGACCCCAGCCAGCCAGAGCACCCTCCTCAGAGGCCAAGTTCTGCTGGGCCCCTCCTTCAAGCTTAACAGCTTTATTGACACTTAATTCTTTATGTTGCATTCCTTCAGTTCAAGTGACTGGTATGGTTTCTGTCTCCTGACTAATACACATAACCAAAAACCAAAACCAAATCCGTTGCCATCGAGTCGATTCCAAATCATAGTGATCCTACAGGACAGAGTAGAACTGCCCCATAGGGTTTCCAAGGAGTGGCTGGTGGATTCAAACTGTCGACCTTTTGGTTAGCAGCCATAGCTGTTAACCACTGCACCACCAGGGCTCCTACACTGATACACAGAGCAACGGACAAAGGCAAGAACCTTTGACTGGTTAAGTTTGTGTGCTTTTACCAGGCCCAATAATGCCTTTATGAACTCGAGTCTGAGCTAAGTTTGATGTCATGAGAGGTGATAAAAGGGAGTGAAGCTTGTTTTGGTATTCCTGAACCCGGGCAAGTCTGTACAGTTGTTGAATTAATGGCTATTTTCACAGATTACACTGTTCCACTGATACTTTCACCTTCCCTTTTACCTTATTTATTGCTGCCATTTTGGTTAAACTCAATAATCTTTATTGTATCCAATTAGGACAGTTTGTGTAAATACTAAACTGACTCCATCCCTGCCCTCAATTACATGGGTAGAAGGTGGGGCCATCTGGTAGCTAGACTCTAAAATTACCACCAGTGATCCTTACCACTTGGTATTCATGCCCTTTCATAGTCCCTTCCCACACTGGATAGAAATGACCTATTGGTGGACAAGTTTCAGCAGAGCTTTCAGATGACAGAGAAGGAAGAAAGGCCTGGAAATCTACTTCTGAAAGTCAAGCCAATGAAAATCTATGAATCACAACAGAACATTGTCCAACTTGCTTGTTTTGGAACATCATCAGAAGAGATCAATCTCTGGAGGAGGAATCATATTTGGTGAAATAGAGGACCAGAAAAGGAGAGAGAGACTCTCGGTGAAGTGGATTGACATAATAGCCTCAACAATGGAATCGAACATGCTGGTGTTTATGAGGAGATACAGGATTGTGCAACATTTCCTTTTGTTGTACATAAGGTCACCATGAGGTAGAGTCAATTCCATAACATTTATCTATCTAGCTCATGAGAACACCCAAGCAGCCCTATGAAGCAGGCCAGGTGATCAAACTGAAGACTCTCACCCAAAACCCCAGTGCTAATTTGCCAGCCATGAGTGATCCACCCTGGAAAGCAGATCCTTCAGTCCCAGTCAAGCCTTCGGATGACCACAGTCTTGTTGACATCTTCACTGCAACTTTGTAATGCACCCTGAGCTGGAACCATTCAGGTAAGTTGCTCCTGAATTCTTGACCCACAGAAACTGTGAGATAATAAATGTTTATGTTGTTTGGGGCCATTAGTTTTGGGGTAATTTGTTATGCACCAATAGATAACAAATACAATTACTCTCGTGGATTGGATTGTGTCCCCCGAAAATGTCTGTTGACTTAGCTGGGTTATGATTCCCAGTATTGTATAGCTGTCTACCATTTTGTAATCTGATGTGATTTCCCTTGCTGCTAATGGTTACGTGCTGCCTCCTTGTCTCTGGTATTTCAGAATCCTATCATACCCATTGACACTAAGAGCTTCCCTACTGCTACCTCTGGCTTTCAAAGCACAGACATTACTGACCTTCTCAATATCAGTGCCCTTCTCCTGCTTCTGCCTCCCAAGACCAGTGCATTTCTTTTTGCTTTAGTGAAAGGAGTGTCCCTTATGGATTCTCCTGAGGAATACAATGCAGTTCATTTGGTAGGTTTTCAAGTTTTATATGATAGATTCATTTAACCTCTCTGAGCCTCTTGACTCCTTTGGTACTCTGCCAAAGCAGTTCTGGCATCTCTGCTTCATTTATTGTAGGTCATTATTTTTGCTCCCAGCAGCACAGAGCTGACTCCATATGTCCATTAAATCCTGAGTGACAGGAGATTGCCCCCATTCAACAACATCCCCCTTGTATTCTGCTCCCTTAGTTTAGCATTCTCAAGATAGATTTTCAACATGTTTTTCTAGTTCCTGCTGGTACATGTGAACCAGTCCCTATAGCTATTTTAGTGAATTATTTCCCTAGTGAAGCTGAGACTTGATCTTAGTTATTGGTTCAGAAGACATGAGGGGAAGTAGGGGAATACCTTGGGGAGGGTAACTATCATCTTTTGAAGCATTCACCTTAGGTAAGACCCCTCCATGGTCTCCAGGCAAGGAGAGGCTGCTATCCTGTGTCAAGGAGGAATGGACCACTTTAGGCATAGAGGGTTCAGGAGAATCTAGGGGTTCATGGTTCTCAACTACATCCACCCAGTTACTTCCAATTCAGTCTCAAGATCCCACTCCTTCCTTACTAGGGCTTTCATGCAAGAAATTTGTTGGGGCTGTAGAGTAAGCCTTCTCTGCAATTTCAGTAATCTTATAATCAAATCCTAAGTCTTATTTGCAGCTCAGTATGCCCCCTGGAGGAGCCCTGGTGGCGCAGTGATTAAGTGGTTGGCTGCTAACTGAAAGGTTGGTGATTCAAACCCACCAGCTGCTCCACAGGAGAAAGATGTGGCAGTCTGCTTCCGTAAAGATGACAGCCTTGGAAACCTGATAGGGCAGTTCTACTCTGTCCTATAGGGTCACTATGAGTTGGAATGGAGTTGACGGCAGTGGGTTTGGTTTGGTGATGCCCTCTGATTGTGGGAGATGAGGGAATTTTAAAATTCTGTGGTAGAAGTTGTATAACTTTCACTCATGCTCTTAGTTGGTGATTGACTGACTCAAGCCTGTCATGTTTTTCCTTCAGCAAACTGATGCACTTAATAACCCAGTGAATCCACAGTTCTTATACTTAACACTGCCATCCTATCTCTCAAGTGCTAAAGCTATTGCATAAGACAGTGTATACTCTGCAATCTGTATCCCATCCCAATTCACTACAGGTGAGAATCTTAATAATTGTGATGCAACAGCATGCCAAGGAGGTATTTTTACCCCATATACCACCAGTGTATTAGTTATCTATTGCTCAGCAGCTTTCTCAAAGCTTCTGTTGGTCAGGAATCTGGGAGCAGCTTAGCGGGGTGGTTTGGTTCAGGCTCCCCTACAAGGTTGTAATCAAGGTGGTGGCCAGGGCTCGACTAAGAATCTGCCTCCAGTTTCATTCACATGGCTGTTGACAGGCCTACTTGCAATCTCACTCAGACCCTCTTTCAGGGCTACTTCATGATGTGGAAGCTAGCTTCCCCCAGAATGAGTGATAAGAGAGAAGCACCCAAGATGGAAGCTACAGTCTTTTTATAACCGAATCTCAGAAATGACATCTCATCACTCCGCTATTAAAGGCAAGGCAATAAGTCCAGCCCTCACTTAAGGAAAGGGGATTAACAAGGGCATGAATACCAGGAGGCAGGTATCATTGGGGTCCATCTTAGAGTCTGTCCACCAGAACAAGCAATGGTTGCCTACTCACTGGCAATGGGGTTTTTAACAAACTGTGGTGGTGCAGTGGTTAAAGTGCTTGGCTGCTAACGGAAAGGTCAGCAGTTCAAACCGACCAGCCAGTCCACTGGAGAAAGATATGGCAGTCTGCTTCTGTAAAGATTACAGCTTTGAAAACACTATGGAGCAGTTCCATGCTGTCCTATAGGGTCACTATGAATCAGAATCATATAAAAGATTTCTATATATATAAATATACACACATATACATATATAAAGAGATTTATATGTATGTATATATATGCCCACACACACTAAGAGATTTAAGGAATTGGCTCACATGATTATGAGGGCTGGCAAGTCTGAAGTTTATAGGGAAGGCTGGAAACTCAGGTAGGAGTTGAACTTGCGGTCTTGAGTCTGAGGTCTGTAGTGCAGGACAGCAGGCCAGAAACTCAGGCAGAAATTCTTCTTCTCTGGAAAACCTTAGTTTTTGCACTTAAGGCCTTCAACTGATTGGATGAACCCCACCTGCACTATCGAGAGTAGTCTCCTTTACTTAAAATTAACTGATTGTAGATGTTAACTACATCTACAAACTACCTTCTTAGCAACACCTAGATTAATATTTGATTAAATAACTGGGTACTGTATCCTAGGCAAGTTGACAAATATAAGACTAACCATCACACCTAGGCTCTCAATACTCTTTTTCCACTTGGAAAAACCCAATGCACCTATCAAGGCTCTGCATAAAGGTCATCTTCTCTATGAAGTTTTCTCTAATCTGTCCCAGGCATGACTACTTTTTTTTTTCCCTACTGTTTACTGGTTGGATATTCCTCTGCCAAAATAGTTATTATATTGCATTTTAATTATTTGCATGTCTGTCTTGCTTACTAGATGATGAGCTGTACCGTTTTTTTCTGTATGCCCAATACCAAGTACCTTACTCAGTAAATATTTGTTGAGTGAATAAGTGATTAAAATGACTGACTATCAAAGCTCATGAAGGCAAAGAAAATCTAGTTAACTTCTTCAAGAAAGTGTTAGTCATTCTGGTGGTTGATCATCTGCCTTATGAATGATGTTAGAGAGAAATAAGTGAGAGCAATAAAAATTATTTTGATATTATAATGTAGGCTAATGTCCAATGAATAATACCATATTCTCACCACTAGAGAGAACTCTAGTGTCACCTTAAAACATTTAATAGGAAATCTAGGGTGTATCTAGGATGTTAAAACATTTTTCATGAGCTTGTGTCAACACCAATATAAAGGCCTCTTTGTGAATATGAAGGAACTGATGGTATCATTTGCGAATTATCAGGTAACATTAACTATCAGTGGTGCTATAATCAAGCATCTGTATGCATACTCCTTATTAATAGAGGGCTTCTATACTGGATGATGGTGGCACAGTGGTTAAGAGCATGGCTGCTAACCAAAATGTCAGCAGTTCAAATCCACCAGCCGCTCCTTGGAAACTTATGGGACAGTTCTACTCTGTCCTATAGGGTCTCTATGAGTTGGAATCTACTTGATAGCAATGGATTTTATATTGGATGAACACACTTTATTTTATTATTGCTTAAGTGATGGCCCAGAATGTAATTATTCTTGTTTACAGGTAAAAATCTGAAAATACTTAAATCTTTTTATTACTTAAGAAAGAACTGTAGAGAGCTATAGTCCTCTCTGGAGGCTGGACTCCTCCTTTGGGCCTGGGGATTAGGAAAGCTTTCACAGAGGCCATAAACTGCTCCATACTAGTTACTGTCCAGGGAATGCAGTGCCTGGGAATGGAAAGAAGGATTTTGCTTTGTGGCTGCAATAGGTCACTTAAATGTGGCTGAAGTCATGGAGCTTAGAGGCAGACCACAAAGTCTATTCACAGAAAGGTTATAGGACCTGACATTAGGAATCAAATGTGGCCCTGATGTTGGCAACAACAGTGGATGGGTATACAGTAACGTGGATAGTCCCCAGCACTTATGTAATTATCAACAGGAAGGAGGAAATATCTCTGCATTTGTGATTAGACTGGAGAGACTTCTGCGCTGAGCTACAACATAAAGATCCATTCAAAATAACTTAAAGAATTGAGCTTTATTGGAGCAAAGAGTATTTGTGTTATTTTATAGCAAAACATTTCTGGGCAAGCTCAGACTTCCCGAGACCTGGAGATTCCTCCAAACTCTCACTGTTAAGTAAGGTAATTTGGAGGCAGAGCAGGAGGGTGCCTTAGCTGCTCTCAGGGAACAGAAGAGCAGAGCAGAGTTGGGAATGGAAATTCCAGTTCAGACTTGGGAAGATGAAGTCGTCATCCCAAATCGAGAGTGAATAGGTTTGATAGCACCTATCCCTTCTATTTGCAGGAAGCCAGGCACCCTGAAGGGAAGGACTGGATGCTCACCTTATAATGCTTCTTCTTAGTTTGGGAATAAGAGTCTCAAGGAGGGTCCCTTGACATCATATGATAGCCATGATGGGAGATAGAGGCTGGGGATGCAGCCCATCTCCCCGGCCAATCTTACATCATGAAGCCCCTAGTGGTGCAAATGGGTAACGCACTCGGCTGCTAACCAAAAGGTTGGAGGTTTGAGCCCACCTAGAGGTGCCTTGAATAAAAGAACTGGCTATCTACTTCTGAAAAATCAGCCATTGAAAACCCTATGGAACACAAGTTGTACCCTGATACATGTGGGGTTGCCATGAGTGAGAATCGACTCAATGGCAACTGGTTTGGTTTTTTAGTTTACTGGGTTTAGGTAAAAAATGGAGTTCCATTTCCTAGTCTCCCAAGGTCTGCCAAGGTCTACTCACATAGAGGGGCCTCTGGATTAGACAGAGGCCCCAGATCTAGGGGAACCCCAGGTGAAGTGGAAGAGACTTTAATTAGGAAGGAAACTCCTGCTGTGTACTATATTGTGGGGAGGGCACTGATACGAGACTTTCTTTATGTCTAGGAGATAGAGAAGGAAGCCATATCCCAATCAGACTGTTAGTCTTAACCCTAGTTCTAAGAGTATCGGCAGGGACTTGGGCAGAGACTCAGAGGAGTTCTGGGTAGAAGGGATTGGATGCCACAAATAACTGGTGAGTCTTGTCTTTCCCTCATCCACTTTTTGGAGGAAAGGATCTATGTGATACATTAGTAAGAGATTACACACTTTTTTTTTCCTTTTGTGGAGAGTGGAATAAAAGATCATTTTGTATTTAATCCCACAACTGCCTCCTGGGGAGTGTGAATCTTGATAAATAAGACTCCCCCCACCCGACCTTTTATTTTCTGCTGGACCTCTAGATGACTTAGTTCTGTAGCCAGGTAATGTGAACTGCTGAGAGCTAAATTGTCTTGCCCAACTGAAGAAGAATTTGAAGTTCCTTTGGCAATCCAGGAGGGAAGAGGTGAGTGACAAGAAGATATTGCAAGTGATGGTTTGAGACTGGATTATATAAGGTGAAATACCAGTAGAAGTTTCCCTAGGGTGAGCTATATTAAGAATGAGATACTTAATGTTCAACTGGAAATTATTTGAGTTGCTGTGATGAAGACCCCTCTTCCATTGGCTTCCTTCACCCTGGATCTTTAAGAAATGCATAAGTGAGGAATTTTGTGTCTATGGTGTGAAATGGGCTTCATGTCTAGGCCTCTATAGTATGGGAGAGACACAGTGTGTGAGGAAGCATTGGCCCAGAGGCAACTATGAAAATGGGAGCATCTTGGGGTGGCTTCAGATATCTGAAGGGTCTGGAATTGTTTGATTCAAGCCAACTTTAATCTAGCTCTAAAAAGGAGGATAATCCTAGGTGACAGTGGGTACATAAGAACCATTTTGATGAGGTGGTAGGGGAAGAAGCCAGGTCTGAGTCCACTGCTGGGTGAATCAGAGGCAAGGGCATGGAGACAGCTTTGTGTGGATGATTCTTCTAAATCATGAAAATTAGTCAGAATGTAATTCAGTTGGTGAAATATACTGCAGATCTTGCATAAATTATATTGTACTTGAAGTGTCAGAATACAGCGGATACTAAAAAAAGAAAAGAAAAAAGAAAAGTTGAAACTTTTCTAAAGCAAAATTTTATTTTGGCATTTCAGGTTTTTTTTTGGTAACCCAGTGGGCTAGATTCCCTTCCCTTTAGGCTAGGTAAAAAATAGGTATATAAAACCAATTGTGAGAATATTTTTCAAAATGACATGAAGCTCCAAAGGAGTAGGTGCACAGATTTATACCTGTGTGGGGAATGCCAGTGCCCAGTTTATGGCTGGTTTCTATCTTTTGAGTCAGAGATAGGAGTCAGAATTTGGAATTGTAGGGATAATTCCCCCTTAATATAGCACAGAACAACAAAACTCACAATGATTTATTTGTAAACTATGTACTGAAATGTGGGCAAAAGTTTTGTGAGCTGACTTTATCACTCACTGTGCCATTTTAAAAAAATGCCAGATTGAAAATAAAATGTTAATAGTAAGGGTAGATGAGCACTTAACTATTTTTGGGGTTGCATATTTTAAGAGCTGGGCATAAAACAAAATACAGAGAAGAGGAGATACTTAAAAAACATTCCTGAAACCTTCTTCATTTGTCTGCACGTGGCTCCTCTAGCAGTCACTACCCTTTTGCTTCCCTGCCCCTACACCCACACACCCTTTCTCTTGGCCCAAACACACGGACATAAATATTAGATGAGAAACTGGCCATTTTCAGGTTTTCATTAATTCAGTCCCTTCATTGATCTTATCAAAATTCAGAGTATGAGTAATTAGTGGGTCTAGATTAAACTTCTTTGCCATATAATCAGAAACCAGCTTAGGAACATGTTCTCTGCTCTTCCACCCTGGAAATACACAGATTAATGTCAGATTTTATACATGAGACTTCACTTGAAAAGAAAAGTCATCCAGAGTAACTGCTGGAGGTGTTGGTTTTGATTGAGGAAGTATAATGATGATCCATTAACTTGCCTCAGTCATCAGAATGCCTGTCCCAACCGCACGCCTTGGGGAGAGGGCTGTTTTTCTGAAGGAGACCTCTGGTAGTATAGAAGAGAATTAATTTCAATCAGGGAGAACTTGGACCTTGTCTTGAGATGTTCTTGGTGTTAGACTGTGTTCTGTGGGAAGCAGCGAATCCGTATCTAATGTATAACAAAGGCCAAGACCTTAGGAATCATGAAAGAAAGCAATTCAAAGGTTAGAAATTTCACGTGTGTATGTTTGTGTGTATGTGTTTTGATGTGCAGCTTCATGAAAGAGCCAAATACCTTAAGGAAAGAGAAGAACTTCTATCATGCAGTGACCCTAGTAAAAGCTTTTGGAAAAAGAATGTGTACAAAGTAATATGAGAATAAAATATACTGTCTAGAAGTAAGAATTACACAGGAAAAGATGGGTCTAGCGTTGTGTTTTCTGTAGTCTCATGATTTTTAGAAATGCTGCCCTTAGATTTAGCCCTGTGCTAAGAGACATGATCAGTGAGTTACTAGATAGAATTTGACAGCCTGCTCACTTCTGGAAAGGGTGGTGTGCTGTAATTGTGCAAGGAGGCAACAATGTCCTGAGCAGATTACTTTGTGGTAGGATCTTGGCAGTTACTTGCTTTTCTTGGTTCAAGTTTAGGCTGTGTTCCCCAGCCTTCCCACTGATTCTCAAAATAACTCCTTTGACAGGGATTACAACAGAGTCCTAAACAGAGTGGTAGAAAAATGTAGAACAGAATTCAAATTTATGAAAAAAGACCAGACTTAACTGGTCTGACAGAGACTGGATGAACCCCTGCAAATGCGGGCCCCAGACACGGTGCTAACCCAGAACTGAAACCATTCCTGAAGTCCACTTTTCAGACAAAGGTTAGATAGAACTATAAAACAAAAAATAACACATGTGAGGAATGTGCCTCTTAGTTCAATCAAACATATGAGACCAAATGGGCAATTCCTGTTCAAAAGCAGAGAAGGCAGGAAGGACAAATGGACACAGGGATCCCAGGGTTGAAAGGGGGAGCACGCTGTATGTCATGGGGATTGCAACCAATGTCACAAAACAATATATGTATAAATTTTTGAATGAGAAATTAAAAAAAAGCTGAGATGATAAGGGAAATAGGTGGGAAGATAAGGGAAACTAGAGTACTGGAAAGGGAACAAACTGAACACAAAGAGAATGTTGACACATTGTGATAGATATAACTAACGTCGCTGAACAATTTGTGTGGAAATTGTCAAATGGGAACCTAACTTGCTGTATAAAATTTCACCGAAAACTCAATAAAATATTATTAAAAAATAAAAAAACTACCCAATATACTTCCAATGAATTTATTTTCTACTTAAGTTGTTATAGGGAACTGTTATAGATTGAATTGTGTCCCCCCAAAACATGTGTTGTAAATCCTAACCTCTATGCTTGTGGTTATAATCCCATTTGGGAATGGATTGTCTTTATTATGTTAATGAGGCAAGATTAGCGTAGGGTGTATTTTGAGTCAATGTCTTTTGAGGTATAAAAGAGATTAAACAAGCAAGCCAGCAAGCAGCAATGGGGAAAGACATATGTTATGCCATACGAAGGTCACCAAAGAACCAAGAAAAGAGACAAGGACCTTTCTCCAGAGCTGACAGAGAGAGAAACAGAAAGCCTTCCCCTAGAGCTTGAATTTGAACTCCTAAACTTCCTAAACTGTGAGAAAACAAATTTCTGTTTGTTAAAGCCATCCAGTTGTGGTATTTCTGTTATAGCAGCACTAGATAACTAAGACAGAATTTGGTACCAAGAATAGGGTGGTGTTCTAACAGATACCTAAAATGTGGAAGCAGTTTTGGAATTGGGTAATGGGGAGAAGCTGGAAGAGTTTTAAGGTGCCTAATAGTAAAAGCCTAAGGAGTCCTGGTTGTGCAATGGTTAAGGTGCTCAGCTGCTAACTGGGAGGTTGGCAGTTTGAACCCACCAGCTGCTCCATGGAGAAAGATGTGGCAGTCTGCTTCCCTAAGGATTTACATTCTTGGAAACACTGTGAGGCAGTTCTACTCTGTCCTATAGGGTTGCTATGAGTCAGAATAGACTTGAGGGTGGTGAGTTTAATAGTAAAAGCCTAGATAGCCTTGAAGAGACTGTTGGTAGAGTTATGGATGTAAAAGGCAATTCTTTTTTTTTTTGTAGTTCAGGTGAAGGCTTACAGAACAAATAGTTTCTCATGAAACAGTAGTACATATATTGTTTTATGACATTGGTTAACAACCCTACAACATGTCAACCCTCTCCCTTCTAGACCTTAAAAGCCAATTCTGATGAGGGTTCAGAAGGAAGTGAGGAGAGCTATAGAGAAAGTCTATCATCTGAGAGAGTACATATGGCACCAACAACAGAATGTTGCTAGAAATGTGGACATTAAGTGTGCTTCTGGTGAAGCTTTAAAAGGAAATGATGAACATGTGATTGGACAATGGAGGAAGGGCAGTCTTTTTTATGCAGTAGCAAAGAACTTGTCTGAATTATGTTCAAAATTTGGTGGAAGGTAGAACTTGTAAGTGGTGAACCTGGATATTTGGCTAAGGAGATTTCTAAGCAAGATCTTAAAGGGCTGTGTGGTTTTTCCTTGCCGCTTATAGTAAAATGAGAGAGGCAAGAGATGGACTTAAAAATGAACTGTGCAAAATGAAAACAAAATTTAAAGATATGGAAAATTCTGTTGTACAAACTAGGGACATGTGTCCTAGAATTGTCACCAAGGACATGGCTACACAATCTTTTTTTAAGAGATTAAACCTGTGACCGATGGATCTAATCAACTACCACAGCAGAAAACCCATCAGCTTAGACTGAAGAGGACAGAGATAGGAGAAAAGGAAAGAAAGCTGGCTGCCTCTTGGAATACTACAGGCAGGAAAAAGGCCAAAGGAGCTACAACAGTGGTCCTCCAAGAAAAGAAAAGGACCATCTCTGGAGGGGCTCGGAGATAAGCAGAACTGTTGGAAGGAGCATGGGAAGCAGAGCTGCATTGGTTTCAAAGGGTAGAGCCACAGCCTCCTGTATTTCAGAGTCAGATCTTCACCAATTTGTTTGCAGAATGAGGGCTATCATTTCAGTTTGCCTAAGAGGATAGGGCTTCCACCCAATGTGGAGGGACAGGGCTGCCATGCCCAAGGGGCAAAAGATTGGGGCCTACCGGGACTAGAGGATGGGGTAGTCACTCAGATGGAATAGGAGAATGGGGCCACTCAAAGCTGAGGGAGCAGAGTTGCCATCCCAGTGGGCCTGGAGGGTGCTGAAGCCAAGGGCTGAGAGGCCACCACCTAGAAGCCAGAGAGCATGGCCAATATCCTGGAGGGCAGAGCCATTGTTCAGATGGTTTTGGAGAACAGAGGATTATTTTCAAGCCTTGAGAGCTAATGTAAATTGTTCTACTGGGTTTTGGACTTACTTGGTGTCCGTTATTCCTTCTTACCCTCCAATTTCTCACATTTGCAATGGAAATGTCTACCTTGTGCCTTGTCCACCATTATACTTTGGGAACAGATAACCTGTAGTCTAGATTTCACAGGTTTCAGATGAAGAGGATGGAATATGCTCAAAGTCTCATCCATAGTGGATTTAGATGATTAAGAAGATGAGATTTTGGACTTGGAGTGGATTTAAGAGTTTTGGGATGATATGATAGGGTGAATGTGTTTTGCATGTAGCAAGGACATACATTTTTGGGGGCCAAAGGGTGGAATGTTATGCATTGAATTGTATTCCCCTACCCTAAACACGTGTTGTTAAGTCCTAACCTCAGTGCCTGTGGTTACAATCCCATTTGGGAATGGGTTTTATTTGTTATGTTAATGAGGCAAGCTTAGTGTAGGGTGTGTCTTGAGTTGATCTCTTTTGAGCTATAAAGGATATTAAACAAGCAAGCTAGCAAGCAGAGATGGGGAAAGGTAGATGCCATGCTGTATGAAGATCACCAAGGAGTCAAGGAAAAGAGACAAGAACCTTCCCCACAGCCAACAGAGAGAGAGAAAGCCTTCCCCTAGAGCCAGTGCCCTGAATTTGGACTTCTAGCCTCCTAAGCTGTGAGAAAATAAATTTCTGTTTGTTAAGGCCATCCACTTGTAGAATATCTGTTATAGCAGCACTAGATAACTAAGACAGGAATCAAGATTTCTAATAGTGCTCTATGTCATTACATGAAAGGATAGTATATTTCTCTATTTGTTTTTATCTTTTGCTTGGTGATCTGATAAAACATTTTCATACCTATATAAGAAAACTTGCACTTATTTTTTGTTTCTTCTTTCAACCAGACAACATAAGAAAAAAAGGTCCTCAAAGGGACCACAGACTAGCCTCGATTGTGTTTCTCAACAGGGGCATTATGGCATTTTGAGTCGGGAAAATTCTTCATTGTGCACATTGTAGGAGGTTTGGCGGGCCTGTTCAGCATACATTACATGCTATCCTGTATTGAAAACCACTGAACCAGAGGGTTATACTACATGTGAAAGGAATTAACTTACATCTATTTGTTTGAGTTCACCCAAAGGCACCTAAGAAGAAAGGCCTGGGGATCTACTTCCAAAAAAAACAAGCCATTGGAAACCCTATGAAGCACAGTTCTACTCTGACACACATAAGGTCACCATCACTTAGAACCAACTCAAAGGCAACTAGTTACTTGTTATAGTCATCATATGAATGCTTAAGTGGCCAATGAATTAGGTTCAAAAGTTAGCTGAGTATGTGTATTTTGTATCAACAGTTATCATCTATAAATATAACAGAGGGAAATGGCAATAAGCGTGTTCAGCGATTCCAAATAGAAGAACTAAAACCACAGTTTAAACTGGAAATAGCTTTTTGCTTTTTTTTTTTTTTTTTTTTTGGTGCTGGCTCTGCCTTTTATCTACTCTTCATGAATGATTTGGGTAAGATTCTTAATATCTGTAACAATACACATAGTTAATTTGGAGATACTAACAGCTCATTAGCCCCAGTAATTAAGACAGCACCTAACTTTCTTCTCTTTTGCCCACGAATTCAGATTACCCAAAAACTCTGGATAAATACATTTCTCCTTAAGATAAATATCAGACTACTTGTTTATGAGCCCAGAATCCTATATAAATAGATCTATTTCCTACTTTCTCAATAAAGGACTTTTATAAAGGCTGTTAAAAAGAAGTGTCCTGAGACATGTATAACAAAAGGAAAATCAAAGGATTGTATGAAAAGATTTTTTTTTCTGGAAAAATAAAAATTCTCATTTGTTTTCCATTAGTTGTGATTCTCTTCAACTATGAATTCATTGTGCTTCATATCTTTGAGTGGGTATGATGCCAACTCAGTTGTTTGGGATAAAATTTTACATTAGTCGAACAATGACTACTAATGATTAAGTATATCCTTTAAAGAATCCCAGTTTGCAGGTATGTGACCCAACCCAAATGTAGTTATTGATCACAACAATGCCGTTTCATTTCAATTTAGAGTTTGCATTAAACTTTTGACAATGGTTTCTTTGCCATTAAAAAAAAATCTTTTCTCTCGCTTTGCATGAGAAAGACTTACCAAGAAGCAACTGGATACCTCAAATATCTATGTCCTTACCTAGAGTATTCATGCATTGAAACAAACACTGCAATCTAAACCTCTTGCTTTGGGTCCCTTCTCAACATTTATGGCACACCTCCCCTTGCTCCCCACTCCAGATCCCTGGGTATTCCCACCTTCCCCTGCTTCACCCATACCTCCAAAAACAGTACCCTTCAAGGAACTTCCTGAGAAGAACAACCAGCCACTGACACTGAGCTGGACATCAGCAGTGAAAAACCCTGCAATCACACAGACACCATGGCCCTCATGGCCAGAGGCCAGGGCAGCTCCCTGTGATAAAGCAAATGCAGAATAGTGCTGGTTAGAAGATGTACTTTGGAGTTGGACCTAAATTTTAATCTCAGCTTGACTGCTGAATGATCCGTGCCCTTCTTTTCTGATTCTCCCTGTCCTCATTTGAAATAACATTTATTTTTTAAAGATGCTATGTCATTGTGTGCTGCACGGGATATGTTGTTGTTGCAGTGTGTCTTGGAGTCAATTCTGACTCATGTTGTTATTTGCTGTTTAGTTGATTCTGACTTACAGAGTAGAACTGCCCCATAGGATTTCTAAGGCTGTCCTGGTGGTGTAGTGATTAAGAGCTACCGCTGCTGAACAAAAGTTCGGCAGTTTGAATCCACCAGCTGCTGTGCTCCTTGGAAACTCTATGAGGCAGTTCTACCCTGTCCTATAGGGTCACTATGAGTCGGAATCTACTCAACAGCAATGGGTTTTTTTTTTTTTTAATCTTTACCGAAGCAGATCACTATGGCTTTTCTCCCGTGGAGCTCCTGGTAGGTTCAAACCGCCGACCTTTTGGTTAGCAGCTGAGCACTTAACTGTTGTGCCACCAGGGCTCCTGGTATATTTGTTGTTGTTGTTAGGTGTCGTCGAGTGGATTCCGACTCATAGCGACCCTATGTACAACAGAAAGAAACACTGCCCAGTCCTGCGCCATCCTCACAATCATTGTTATGCTTGAGCCCATTGTTGCAGCCACTGTGTCAGTTCATCTTGTTGAGGGTCTTCCTCTTTTTCACTGATCCTCTACTTTACCAAGCATGATGTCCTTCTCCAGGGACTGATCCCTCCTGATAACATGTCCCAAGTATATAGAACTCAATAAATGCAAGTGACAGAAATGAAAATGATAACAGCACCCATGGTAAAAATAATAATCATTTTTATCAGAACCATCACTAACACAAGTGGTTGGTTATTGCTTACATTTTTTTTTTAAGACATTGAAGGGGAAAGCTAGATATTTGTACAGCACTGTGTGCTAGCAAGTGACAGACGTGTTTTGCCGGTCATTTTCAAAGGCTATTTCTCAGAGCAAGACTATGTGAAAGGTTTTGCTACATTCTTTTTAGAGAGGAGGGAGTTTAGATACAATGAGGAATGAAAACATTTTGTATGCTGGGGAAAGGGCCCAGATTGGAAGAGGCAGTTCATATAGCTGATTAGAAGGCTGAGCCATGCAACCCAATAATACATTATTTCTTCAAATCTCCAAAGAAAACAAGTCTCAGATTTTAAAATAACTTCCTCCATATTCTTTTATGTAAACCATATCCTGCCAGAAAAAACAACCATTTCAAATATTTCATGACATTTCATTTTTGTAATGAGTCCATTTAATCAAGACAAAATCCGTGGAAGCTTGTCTCAGATATAACACTAAGGACTTTGCTGAAAGTGCAAGGCTCATTGTTTTACCGGGTGGTGAATTCAGTTTTTACCTTAACTAACTTAAATTTCCTGGCTCAGAAATTATAGTTACCAGGTTGTGTCTTGTTATGAAATAATTTAGCCAGAATTCTTTACAAAGCCTTATTCTCCTGCCTGTTGGAGAGTATCTGCTTATTTGAAGAACTGGTATGATGGAACAAAGAGGGAGACAAAAACTTGGCCTTGTAGTTCCAGATTCAGTGTCCAGGAGAGTGAACAAATACATTGGAATGGACACAGGGTACCAGCTGGGGTCATGGGGCACAAGGAAAGTTACAGAATTGTGGAGGGAACTTAAGATTCTTCCTTAAATTAAAGTTGAAGATGATCACTGGTAGAGATATTGGCAATTTTTACTCCAGAGGGGCACATACCACAGTTTCTGGGTTTCCGATGACCTCTAAGGAAAAATCTGCACCAGCACCAATCATTTCAGATAAAACTTCCTGGATGGGTTTCTTGAAGTCCTGCGGGCTGATGCACTCAGTGGCGCCCACTTATTTTGCCTTTTCAGATTTCTCTTTGTTGATGTCCACTCCGATGATCCTGGCTGCTCCTGCTAATTTACAGCCTATGATAACAGACAGGCTGACTCCTCCAAGGCGAAACACAACACAGGTGGAGCCTGCAGTGACCTGAGCACATGAAGGCAGATAACAAATGCAAATAGAACATGTGCTTTTATTCAGTTAGGAAGGTTAAGTACATACAGATACTTTCTCTGAGACATATACAAAGGACATTTTCAAAGAAAACATATTGTGACTAGAGTTTTAGTTTTTCAAGATATTTCTAGATATGGAACATTTGTTTGCAACAGAAGCAAAAAAACTACCTGCAAATAGAGTTTCAAAGTCCCAGGAATTAGCACGAATGGAAGTAGTTTAATCAGCATTCATTGACTCTTAAGACTTATTTGATAGACTATTGATTTAATTTCAGATATTTCCAAGTCCCTTAAAACTATCACCATCTCCCTGCAACCATTCCTTTCTTTTTTCTTTTGGATATCCATAAAATTTACATTATTTACAGCATCAATGCCTTATGAAGGCAAAGGCTTATTTAGTACAGTCCAAAACTGAACTAATTTAAATTGAGCCCCTTTCACCCAATTTCCCTGTATAGTACTGGAACTAATGGACATTGGAAAAAGTAAGGACCTAAAATCAACAGCCGCTTAAAGAAGGGTGCTGGGAAGATTTGGATGCAGTAGTTTAACAGTACCCTAGTCGGTCACTGTGGGATTCCTTGACCAATTTATCTAATATAGCAATACCCCCTTTTGGGGTCTTGTCTCTTTTTCTTTTTATTGATACTTATCACCACTTGATATATTATTCATTTATTTATTTATTTTCTGTTATTTTCCCATTAGAATGTAAGTTGATGAGTTTTGTTAACTGCTGAATCCCAGCACCTGGAACAGTGCCTGGAGTAGTAGACCCTCCATAAATGGTTGTTGAATGAACGAAAGAATGAATTGGATTGTGGAGGGACACACAGTCAAGTTGTAACTTTGTTGTGCTCAACTCCCAGGAATTCCTGAAGTTTCCATTTGTGAATGGCATCCAGGATTGATTTGCCACTCATTATTTACCAAGAAGAAGCCCTGGTGGCAAAGTGGCTAAGAGTTCAGGCTGCTAACCAAAAGATCAGCAGTTTGAATCCACCAGCTGCTCCTTGGAAACCTTATGTTCTGCTCTGTCATATAGGATCGTTATGAGCTGGAATTGACTGGACAGCAATGGGTTTTTGCTTACTTACTAAGTGGCAATGGGGAAGATATTGAAGGAGGCATGAGATGACTAGGCAGAGGGTAGAGAACTTGATGTTTAGAGGCAGGTTTGTGATCCTTCCTCAGGTTGTATGATCATACATGACCCAGATTCACAAGGACTTTCAACTCTGTATCTCGAGGATTCTGTTTATAATGAATATAAATGTCCCTCACCTTGGCAGTATTGATTGCAGCACCGTACCCAGTGGAAAAACCACAGCTCATTAAGCATACCTTCTCAAGAGGTGCACCTGCATCAGTCTTGGTAACTGCAATTTCTTCTATCACTGTGTATTTGGAGAAAGTACACGCGTTAGCAAAGTGATGCACTGATTTTCCCCTGCAGGTAAACCTAGTGGTGCCATCAGACATCAGCCTGGTGTGTGCATTTCTTTTATAGACCAAAAATATACAAAAATTTTATTTTGGATTAGAAAACTTAGATATCTTCCAATGAAATTGAATTAATTTTTCAAAAAGAAAATAATAGCAAAGACTTAATTTAATTTTATACAAAGATTGTCCCCAGAATTCAGGCAAGAGGTATCTTCTCCACACTGTGGTAGAAAGAATGTGATAACTTTGTCACCTAGGAGAGCAAAATAACTTTTTATTAGGACTTTATTTAGTCTATAAAATTGTGGTATATGTATATGTTATATATACATGCGTACATACATATATATAAACAAAACATTTACCAATTTCACATTTTTACATGTACAATTTAGTGACATTAATTACATTTATCATGCTGTGCAACCATCACCATTATCTGTTTCCAAAATTTTCCATCACCTTTAACAGAAGCTCAGGCCTCCTTAAACAATGACTTCTCTTTGCCCCTTCCTTCATTTTCCTGTTACAACTTTATTTTTTAAAGTAAAGAGCTATCTGTCTCTCAGGATTTCAACAACAAGCCACCCAAGACGATATTATGGTGATAACTGACAATTATTTCCATATTTAACTGTGCCTGATACTATGAAGAATATCAAATATCTACCAAAAAAGTGCATGTCTTCAGCATCTGTGCACTGTCCTGCTGTGTCCAGCCCTGGGCTTAGTGGCTGAATCCTGAAGAGGTAGCCCCAGTTGCCTCCTTTGTAAGCTCCTCTTAGAGCACCAAATGATTTTGTCGTGTAGTCTTAGGGCCTCACAAGGAAGAAATCAAGAGGGAGCTGTCTGCCTATAGCCTCGTCAACCTCACATTTATCTGATAGGTAAAAAGTGTTTTTTCATTGTATTTAAAAATTTTATTTATTTATTTTTAATATGTCTGAGGTGAAAGGAGCCCTGGTAGCGCAGTGGTTAAATGCTCGGCTACTAACTGATAGGTTGGTGGTTCGAACCCACCAGCAGCTCTGAGGGACAAAGATGTGGCAGCCTGCTTCCATAAAGATTATAGCCTTGGAAACCCTTTGGGGCACTTCTACTCTGTCCTATAGGGTTGCTATTTGCTGGAGTCACCTCAGTGGCAATGGGTTTTGGTGTGTCTGAGGTTGGGAATCTTTTCACAGTTTTAAAAACATTTACATATGTTTTTCCTCTGAATTAGATGCTTATTTCTTTTTCTACTAGATTGTGTATGTGTGTTTATTTATTTATTTATTTAGGAGTCCTTGGGTGGCACAAACCATTAAGTGCTAGGCTGCTAACTGAAAGGCTGGAGTTTGGAGTCTACCCAGAGTCACTTGGGAAGAAAGGCCAGAGAACCTACTTCCAAAAAATTGCCCATTGAAAATCCTATGAAGCACAGTTCTGCTATGACATACGTGAGGTCACCATGAGTTGGAGTCAACATAATGGCAACTGGTTAAATTTGTTAGTTGTCTTTTTTTTATTATTGCTTTTAAAGAGCACTGTGTGTATATATATATATTAACTCATTGCTATATTAATTGAAAATACTTTCAATATTTTTCCAGTTTGTTTGTTTTTGACTTTTTGGGTATTTTAAAAATTGTTTTATGTAGTCAAATTTGTCAATATATTATTTTCCAACTTCTGGGTTATTTGTATTATTTAAAATTTCTTTCCCTTCTCTGAGATAATACAAGGATCTCTCATGTTGTCATGTTCTCTCACAGTGCTTCTATGATTTCACTTTTCATATTTACATCATATTTAAATATTATTATAATATTTTTGTATAAGTAATGAGATAGCAACACAAATTACTTTTTTCCCCAAATGACTAGCCAATTGTTTCAACACTATTGAATAATCCACATTACCCCTTCAAATATGAAAGGCAAACCTAATCCTGCATTAAATTTCTGTATATATTTGGATTCAGTTCTGAATTCCTTCCTATTTGGTTCCACTAAGGTGCTTGACTATTCACCATATGTTTCATTTAAATAATTGTTCATCAGTTTCCCTCAGTGTACGTTTTATTTTTGTAAATTTTTGTCTCATTTGTACTTTCTTTCAGACCTAGTTTCAGTGCATTCAATTTCTCCTTGTTGTTTCTTCTTAGAATATAAATGCAAAGAATACAATACACTTAGTATTATGGTGTAACTTATGAATAGTTATCTCTCTTTTTCTAAGAAATGGGCAACATATCACCTGATTTCAATATGTTGAAAGTTGCTGCTATTTCCAAACCCTGGGTCCCTGTTCATACCTATTCTTACCGTGCTCACTCCTTCTCCCACACTCTCAACTATTCCAGCCCCTTCATGGCCCAAAATAGTGGGAAGACTGTGAAGACTGTTCATCACTTTCATCTCTGTACCACAGATCACCGTGGCTGTCATCTGTATGGAAGGCAAAGAGTACTATAGTTTTCACTGTGTCAGATAAAGGTGTTTTAGAATTGTTAATGTTTTAAAACTTTTTGCTGGTTTGAAAGCTTCGTTAATACCGTGCATCCATTTATAAGTTTTGCTTCTAGACAAGGATCAATAATATTTTTTTAAAAAGAAATACAATGTTTTTCATTAGCTAATTTCAGAATCAAGAGGATGATTTTAAATTTTTTTGAAGAAGACAGGATAGGGTCAGAAGAGGGTTGTAAAACCACAGTGTCACATCAGAGGTCTCACTTGGTTCTTTTTTTTTTTTTTTAATTGTACTTTAGGTGAAGGTTTACAGAACAAATAGTTTCTCATTAAACAGTTGGTACAAATATTGTTTCAGGACATTAGTTAACAACCCCACGACATGTCAACACTCACCCTTCTCAACCGTTTTTTTTTTTTTTTTGGTGAAAATACACACAGCCAAAGATACACCATTTCAAAAATTTCTACATGCACAGTTCAGTGACATTGACTACACTCTTCCAGTTGTGCTGCTATTCTCATTTAAGATGAAGGCTTACAGAACAAAATAGTTTCTCATTTAACAGTTACTACAAATGTTGCCCTGCGACAATGGTTAACAATCTCACAACACGTCAACAACATCCTTACTCAACCTTGGGTTCTCTATCACCAGCTTCCTTGTCCCCTTCTGCCTTCTGGCCCTTGTCACTGGAATACTGTACCTCATTAGTCCCATTTGGTTTTACGGGGCTGTCCACTCCCAGGCTGAATGGTGAACCTCAGAGATAACGTCACCACTGAGCTAAAAGGGTGTCTGGGGGCCATGCTCTCGGGGTTTCTCCATTCTCCTTTAGGCCAGTAAATCTGATCTTTTTTTTGTGAGATAGAGTTATGTTCTACATCCTTCTCCAGAACCCTCTGTTGTGATCCTGGTCAGAACAGTCAGTGGTGGTAGCCAGGCACAGTCTAGCTGTAGTGGACTCAGTCCGGTGGAGGCCTTGGTAGCTGTGGACAATTAGTCCTTCGGACTAATCTTTTCCTTGTATCCTGTTCTCTTCATTCTCCCTTGCTCCCGAAGGGATGAGACCAGTGGAGTATCTTAGATGGCTGCTCACAGGCTTTTAACACCCCAGACACTACTCACCAAGGTAGAATGTAGAACATTGTCTTTATAAACTGTGTTATGCCAATTGAGCTAGATGTTCCCTAAGACCATGGTCCCCAAAGCCCTCCGCCCAGCAATTCAGTCCCTTAGGGAGTTTGGATGTGTCTACGGGGGTTCCATGACCTTTCCTTGTACAAGTTGTGCTAGTTTCCCCTGTATTGTGTACTGTCTCATCCTTCACCCAAGATACCACTTATCTATTATCTATTTATTATTTTCCCCCCACCTCTCCCATCCCTGGTAACCAGCAAAGATTGTTACATTTTGTGTGTGAACTTTTTCATGGGTTTTTACAATAGAGGTCTCATACAATATTTGTCCTTTTGTGATTGACTTATTTCACTCAGCATAATGTCCTCCAGTTTCATCCATGTTATGAGATGGTTCACAGATTCATTGTTGTTCTTTCTCATTGCATAGTACTCCCTTGTGTGTATGTACCATAGTTTCTTTATCCATTCATCTGTTGATGGACATCTCGGTTGTTTCCATCGTTTTGCTATTGTGAACAATGCTGCCATGAACATAGGTGTACATATGTCTATTTGAGTGATGCCTCTTATTTCTCTAGGATATATTCCTAGGAGTGGGATTGCTGGATCGAATGCTATGTGTATTTCTAGCTTTCTGAGAAAGCGCCATATCATTTTCCAAAATGGTGGTACCATTTTGCATTCCCACCAGCAGTGCATAAGAGTTCCTATCTCCCCGCAGCCCCTCCAACATTTGTTATTAACAGTGTTTTTGATTCATACCAGTAATGCCGGGGTGAGATGGTATCTCATTGTGGTTTTAATTTGCATTTCTCTAATGGCTAGTGATTGCGAGCATTTCCTCATGTGTCTGTTGGCCATTTGAATGTCTTCTTTGGTGAAGTATCTGTTCATTTCCTTTGCCAACTTTTTAATAGGATTATTTGTCTTTTCATTGTAGAGGTGTTGGATTTTCTTGTAGATCATGGAGATTAGACCTTTGTCTGACTTGTACTGTCCAAAAATCTTTTCCCAGTCTGTAGGTTCTCTTTTTACTCTTTTGGTGAAGTCTTTTGAAGAGCATAGGTGTTTGATTTTTAGAAGATCCCAGTTATCTAGCTTATCTATTGGGGTTTGTGAATTGATGGTTATGGTTGGTATCCTGTTAATGCTGTGTATTGTAGCATTGGTCCTATTTTTTCTTCTATGAACTTTATAGTTTTAGGCTTTATATTCAGGTCTTTGATCTATTTTGAAGTAGTTTTTGTATACAGCGTGAGGTATGGGTCCTGTTTCATTTATTTGCAGATGGATATCCAGTTTTGCTAGCACCATTTGTTAAAAAGACTGTCTTTTCCCCATTTGATGGACTTTAGGCCCTTGTTGAAGATCAGGTGACTGTAGGTGGATGGATTTATGTGTGGGTTCTCGATTCTGTTCCATTGGTCAATGTATCTGTTGTTGTACCATTACCAGGCTGTTTTGACTACCGTAGCTGTATAGTAGGTTCTGCGGTCAGGTAGTGTGAGTCCTTCTACTTTATTCTGCTTCTTCAATAGTGCTTTACTTATTTGGGGCTTCTTCCCTATCCATATAAAGTTAATGATTAGTTTTTCCATCTCTATGAAGATGTTGTTGGTATTTGGATGGGCACTGCATTATATTTGTAAATTGCTTTGGGTAGAATTGTCATTTACACAATGTTGAGTCTACCTATCCATGAGAATGGTATGTTTTTCCATTTATGTAGATCCCTTTGGCTTTCTTGCAATAGTGTTTTGTAGTTTTCTTTAAATAGGTCTTTTACATCCCTGGTTAGATTTATTCCAAAGTATTTTATCTTTTTAGGGGCTATTATAAATGATATTGTTTTCCTGATTTCCTTTTCATCATTCTCTTTATTGGTGTATAGGAATCCAACCAATTTTTGTATAGTTAGCTTGTGTCTTGCTACTCTGCTGAATCTTTCTATCAGTTCCAGTAGTTTTCTCATGGAGTCTTTAGGGTTTTTTAGTATCATGTCATTCAGAAACAGGGACAGTTTGACTTCTTCATTACCAATTTGGATGCCTTTTATTTCTTTTTCTTGCCTTATTGCTCTAGCTAGGACTTCCAGCATAAAGTTAAATAGGAGTGGAGATAAAGGTATCCTTGTCTTGTTCCTGTTCAGAGGGAATGTTTTCAGCCTCTCTCCGTTAAGAATGATGTTGGCCATTGGTTTTGCATAGATGCCCTTTATTATGTTGAGAAATTTCCCTTCTATACCTATTTTATTGAGAGTTCCATCAGGAATGGGTGTTGGACCTGTTGAATGCCTTTTCCGCGTCAATGAGATGATCATGTGATTCTTTTCTTTCCTTTTATTTATGTGGTGGATTAAGTTGATTGGTTTTGAAATGTTGAACCATCCTTGCATACCTGGTATGAATCCTACTTGTTGTGGTGTATTATTTTTTTGATATGATGCTGAATTCTATTGGCTAGAACTTTGTTGAGAAGTTTTGCATCTATATTCATGAGAGATATTGGTCTGTAATTTTCTTTTTTTGTGGTGTCTTTGCCTGGTTTTGGTGTCAGGGTTATGCTGGCTTCATAGAATGAATTTGGAAGTGTTGCTTCCTTTTCTATGTTCTGAAATAGTTTGAGTAGTACTGGTACAAGCTCTTCTCTGAATGTTTTGTAGAATTCTACAGAGAAGCCATCTGGGCCAGCGTTTTTTTTTGTTGGGAGTTTTTTTTATTACCTTTTCAATCTCTTCTCTTGTAATGGGTCTGTTCAGATTTTCAAAATCACTTTGTTGTAGTTTGGGTAGGTAGTGTGTTTCTAGAAATTTAACCATTTCCTCTAGGTTTTCAAATTTATTGGAGTATAGTTTTTCAGAATATTCTGTTATGATCCTTTTTAGTTCAGTTGGGCTTGTTGTAATGTCACCCATTTCATTTCTTATTTGGGTTGTTTGCATCCTCTCCTGTTTTTCTTTTGTCAGTCTGGCCAGTGGTCCGTCGATTTTGTTGATCCTTTCAAAGAACCAACTTTTGGTTTTGTTGATTCTTTCTATTGTTTTTCTTTTCTCTATTTCATTTATTTCTGCTCTGATCTTTACTATTTCCTTTCTTCCGGTGGCTGTGGGCTTTTTCTGCTGTTCTCTTTCTATTTGTTTGAGTTGTGTAGTTAAAGTTTTGATTTTGTCTCTTCTTTTTTGATGTGTGCATCTATTGCTATAAATTGTCCTCTGAGGACTGCCTTTGCTGTTTCCCAATGGTTTTGGTATGATGTGTTTTCATTCTCGTTTGATTCTGGGAATTTTTTGATTCCATCTCTGATTTCTTCAATTATCCAGTGGTTTGTAAGCAGGGTGTTATTCAGTTTCCATGTAGTTGATTTTTTTCCCTAGCTCTTTCTGTTGTTAATTTCTACCTTGATGGCATTGTGGTTAGAGAAGATACTTTGTATTACCTCAACATTTTTGATCTTGTTGAGGATTGCTCTGTGGCCTAAGATGTGGCCTATTCTGAAGAATGTTCCATGTGCATTGGAAAAGAATGTGTATTTTGCAGGTGTTGGATGGAGTGTTCTATATATGCCTATGAGGTCAAGTTGGCTGATTGTGCCCTTTAGGTCTTCTGTATCTTTGCCGAGTTTCTTTTTAGATGCTCTGTCCTTTACTGAGAGTGGTGTGTTGAAGTGTCCTACTATTATTGTAGAACTGTCAATTTCTCTTTTGAGTACTGTTAGAGTTTGTTTTATGTATTTTGGAGCCCTGTCATTGGGTGTGTAGATATTAATTGTTGTTATGTCTTCATGATGGATCATCCCCTTAATCATTATATAGTGTCCTTCTTTGTCTCTTATGGTGGATTTTGTTTTAAAGTCTATTTTATCTGAGATTAGAATTGCCACTCCTGCTCTTTTTTGGTAGTTGTTAGCTTGATATATTTTTTTTCCAACATTTGATTTTTAATAATTTCACGTCTTTGTTTCTAAGGTTTGTCTCTTGTAGACAGCATATTGATGGATCCTTTTTTTTTTAACCGTTCTGTTACTTTCCGTTGCTTTATGGGTGCATTGAGTCCGTTTACATTTAGTGTAATTATTGATAGTTGTGAGTTTATTGCTGTAATTTTGTAGTGCTTTTTTTGGGTAGTGCTGACGTTTTCTTTGCTCTCCTGTGCTGAATTCCTTTTGTTTGTGGATTTATTTTTCATTTATTTTGTTTTTGTAGTTTTTTTTTTACTTAGATTTTATTTTTTTCCTCTTTATTTTTATGAGTATGTCTGTTAACTTTCTTTCTTGTTACTATTAAATTTACCCTTATGTTTCTAAGTTTGAAGCAGTCTATTATTACTTGGTGTCGCCTTGCCTTCCCCTCCATTAGAAGGTTTTATACCTACACCATTTATTCCCTTTTTCATTGTTCTGATGTTGTTGTCATTTACAGATTAACTTCCCTGATTCCCTGCTCTATTTCTTTTGGTTTTGGATAGTCCTTGAGAGTTCATTTTCTAGATTGGTATCTGGCTGGTACGATCCTGCATCCTAGCTTTAACCTGTGAGCTGAAGTTTTTTGTTCTCAGATCGAAGGACTCCCTTTAATAATTCTTGTAAGTTTGGTTCTTTTTTTATATATTCCCTTAATTTCTGTTTATCTGGAAATGTCCTTATTTCACCATCATATTTGAACGAGAGTTTTGCAATATATATTATTTTTGGCTGGGAATTTTTTTCTTTCAAGGTTTTTTATATGTCATCCCATTGCCTTCTTGCCTGCATGGTTTCTGCCAAATAATCTGAGTGTAGTCTTATTGTTTCTCCTCTGTATGTGACTTCTTGTTTTTCACGAGCTGCTCCCAGGATTCTTTGTTTGTCTTTGGTTTTAGCAAGTGTGATTATGATATGTCTAGGAGATTTTCTTTTGGGGTCTATCCTATATTGGGTTTGTTGAGCTTCTTGGATGGTCAGGTTTTCATCTTTCAAGATATTGGGGAAGTTTTCTGTCAGCAGTTCCTCAGTGATCCTCTCTGTGTTTTCTGTTTTCTCCCCCTGTTCTGGAACTCTGATCAGTTGAAAATTTTTGCTTTTGATTAAAAAAGCAAAATTCTCAAGGTGCCTTCATTTTTCTTTGTTCTTTTTTCTGAGTTTTCCTCAAACAGAGTTGTATCCGGTGTTTGTCTTCAATTCCACTGATGCTATCTTCCACCATTCAGATCTTCTCCTCAGCCCTTCTATGACACTGTCCATTTCTGAAATCTTGTTGTTTATCTTTTGGATTTCTAATTGTTGTTTTTGTATTATTTCTAGTTGTGAATTTATTTTGGTGATTTTTTTCCTGTGTTATTTTCCTGAATCCTCCATTTTTTGGTCTGTATTTTCCATGAATTAGTCTGCCTTTTCCATGATTTTGCCTGTTTTTTCCTCATTTTCGTCTGCTTCGACTCCTGGATAGCTCTGAATATTAGTGATTTGAATTCCCTATCAGGTATTTTTAGTGTCTTTTTTCTACTGAAAAGTCATCAGGTGTTTTATTTTGGATGCCTACTGTAATCTTCCTGTCCAGTTTTTGTATATGTTTTGATATTGCCTGCCATCTTTGGGACATTCAGTAGTTACTTTCCTCGTTTATTGATTGTAGATTTGTTTGTTTTGTCCTGCTTTTTTGTTTTTGGTTATGTCTGAGCAAGCGGGCAGTACATTCTTTGTTGTTTGCTCATCTGTAGGTACGATACTTTTAACCTCCTTCCCAATGGGCAAGGTCAGTACTAAGGTATGGTACAGCAAGGCAGGTCCAGGTGAAGGGGAGTTGCTGGGATGGGTTGTTTGTGGCACATACTAGAGCTGACACGGCGGGCTGGGAATAAGCACAGGGCAGGTTCAAGTAGGCCGTGCCTGTGCTGCTTGGGAGTGTGATTTTCAGTGCATGGTGCAGGTTGGCAGGAAGGAGGGGGGAGATTTTGATGTATGGAGCTGAGTATGGGAAAGAGGCGAGAAGAACAGGAGCCAAAAACATACACACACACAAACAAAAAAGAGTGCTAAGGGAGCTTGCTGTTAGAGAGATGAGAGACTGAGAAATGGAGAAAAACAAAAAGAAAGAAAAAGGGTCAAAGAAAAAAAAGAATAAATAAAAATTAGAAAAAAAAAGAGCTCCCAGGAATTCCAACAGTGCAGCTGTGAGGACTGGGGAAGTTGCTCCCAGGCTGTGAAGTACAACCTGGCTAGAAGGGGTAGAGTATCACACAGCACCAGGAACTTAGGAGATGATAAAAGAAAGTAAGTATAGAGAGACGAGAAACTGAGAAATGAAGAAAGACAAAAAGGGAAAAAGAGAGAGAAGAAAACAAAACAAAGAAACAAAAACAAAACTAAACGAAAACCAAGATAAAAGAAATGCTCCAGGTATGCCACTGTGCTTGTGTGCAGAGTAAGGAGTAGCTCCCAAGCTGCACAGTACTGCCCAGCTAGAAGGGTTCCCAATGCGAGAAAAGAAAAAGAAAACAAACAAACAAATCAAATCAGAACAAACAGACAAAAAATGCCCCAGGGGTCCCACCAGCATGGTGGTACAGGCTAGGAAGCAGTTTCACAGTTGAGCGGTGTTTTGCAGCCTTTCAGGAAGAAATGAAGATGGCACACAGAGCCAGGTATTTGAGAGAAAGGAGGGGGAGGTGGTGACAGGTAAGGAAGAAATCAAAAGAAGCATGAAAAAGCAACATCAGGAGCCACCAAATGGCACTCTGGAGCCGGCCAGTGTGGACAGGTTGAAGCCAAGGGGCTTTGGGGTGAAGCCGGTGCTTCCCAACCAAGAGACTGTGGCTGCAGGAAGCAGAGGAGGCCAAGGTGAAGAAGGGTGGAGGGTGGGAAACATATATCACTTGTTACTGGTTGTTCTGTCTCCTTCTGGAAGCTCTGTGAAGCTGCTTTCTCGTACCCCCTGTTCATCTATCTCCAATAGGAGTCCAAGATGGCAGATACGTGCTGTATTAGCTGATAGGGGACCTCTGCATGTATCTCTTCTCGCTCTCTGTTCTCTGTCAGTTTCTTATTCCATTTGGTGCTTGGCTGAGTTCTTTATCTCTTCATTTGATGGTTAGGGTTTCAGGATTGATGTGTGTCTCTGTTTGACCTAGTTTTTTGGATCTTTGCTGTGGAGGGATGGCATGGTGCTTTTGTCTGTAGTGCCACTTTCGCTGGAAGTTTCGACTATTTTTGTTTTTTTATGTACTATTGCTTGAGAACTATTACTTAAGCCATCAATAAGAAATTCTTTCTGTTCAAATTGAACATTTTTTTCAGTCTAAGCCTTTTGTTGCCAGATATAAGTGAGTGCAAGCTGGACAATGTCCACCCATGTCCTGTACTCCATCTACTTCCCGTGATCTGGGAAGAAGGAAGGCTGACGTTGGATGTTGGTCTCATGCAACCAGCAGGATTTTATTATGTCCATTATTCTGATGTAGGTATTTATAAAAATTTCTCCTTTCTCTGGATCTGACATAGTCAGCATCAATATAAAAAATCATGAAGAACCCAGCAATAGTGCCCCATGATGTTATCACAGTGAATTCTGAAAGTTGCTTTGATTCTAAATATCTCCTTCAGCAATTTTGACAAAAGAAACTATTTCCTACATTTTGATGGCACTTCACAATTTGCAATGTATGGAGCCCTGATGGCTCAGTGGTTAAGAGCTCGGCTGCTAACCAAAAGGTCAGCAGTTTGAATCCACCAGCTGCTGCTTGGAAACCCTTTGGGGCAGTTCCACAATATCCAGTAGGTTTGCTGTGAGTCAGAATTGACTCGATGGCAGTGGGTCACAATTTACAAAGCCCTTTCCCTAGAATCATCTTATTAAATCTTCATAAAGCTGTAAAGGGTTGGTAGAATAATTTTTTAAAAAAAATAAATGATGAAACAGGCTCAGAGAGATTGACTTATTGAAGGCCACACAGTAAGTGGTGTATCATCTTCCTCTAAGTCCAGAGTCCTTTCACAATATCAAACAAATAGTAGACATGGTAACAAATGACACATTTGGAGATAGCTATAACTTAAGTAGGATAAAATTTTTAATTATACATTTGAAGATAAAACTCAAAATGTGGGAAAGTATTAATAAATGAGTAAAAACTCAACTTCTACATATTCAAAATATTAAGCTAATTCCAGGGCTATGGAATTGATTTAAGGCAAGCTGATTGATCATTTGTTAATGCTTTCCCACTCTGAGGAGAAGTTTTGCATTTTGAACTTTAACTGCAAATGTGTAATGAAGAAACAAATTTATCTTATTTAAAAGAGTTATGAAGGCAAGCCCGGCTATCTACTTTCATTAAGATTTCAGTGAAGAAAACCCTATGGAGCAGTTCTACTCTGTAACACACTGGGTCGTCATGAGTCAGAATTGACTTGATGGCACAGGTTTGGTTTTTTGTTTTTAGTTACTAGAAAAGTTCCATATTGAAAATAATTGTTGTAAAAATGTACATCTGTATATGTGTGTATATCTACGTAGACTACATGTTGCTTTGGATGCTTGTGCCATTTCTTAGTAACCCATTTTCCAAGCTGACTTCACAGCTGTTTTGTTCTCATCCTATACGCCAAGTCACTTTTTAATTACCTTCTACCCCATTTCTCAGGCACTGTAATCATTAAGACTGTTTAACCAATAAAGCACTTTAATGAATAAAAATTATGGAATTTTTGAATATGTTCCAGGAATAGTTCAATTTTCCCATTTAGTATCTGAACCTCATATTACCACATGGAGCATGAAATCTGCTTTTATTTAAAAGGAAAATTATATATTTACCATTCACTGCAAAACAGTATAGAAGGAATAAAAAGACAATTCCCTTTGCTTTATGAAAATATGTGGCATTTCCCTTGAAATTTCTGGGTTTAGAAGTTCAGGATCCTCTCCAGTCATAAATCTGAGCCTATCTTTTCTTGTGCTGTGGTTTTTACTCTAGGATTTTGGTACATTTCATAAAAAGGAAAATACACAAAGTGGAAGTAGAGTAGAAGTAGAAGACTTCAAGGACAATAGCCCCTCATGTGTGGGTTGGTGACATGAATAACGAGGATTCCTTCCAGTGGTCTTCAATGACTAAGTGTAGCAAAGACACAGAAAATGCATGAAGTCACAGGAAATGCCTTTCCTCAATGAGAAAGATAACATGGGTATAACGATGAAGAGGGAAAGCGTACTGGCCTCAATTACTCAGCTGATGCTCAACATTGCATATATCTCTCACTGGATTTTAAACATTTGCTTGAAAATGATTTTATATCAATTTTTCTTTCTTTTGGAAAGCTCCCGTGTGTAATTAATCACATCACTGGAAAACAGATTTAATGTGTCACTTGGCTGGTACTTCAGATGATGTAGGTATCATTGGAGGAGCCTGAGGCAGCTACAAGTGAAGGAATCTGTGTTGTCTCAAAATGTCAGGATCGTACGGATACTGAAATAGAAAAATAAAAGATATTGTTTTAACACTTAGCTATTCTACACTCTTTCACGTGAAGGTCCAAGGAGCTCCCAGCCACCCCATTCCCATCTCTATGCATTCAGGTAAAGCCAAGTGGAAGGGCAGTTCATCTTTCTCCTTGTTCTCCTGTTTTCTCAAACCTTAAACTCAATCATCAGAGACTAAATATAACTGCTATTTAGACTTCATTTGATATTAATTAGCATCCTCATCAAAAACACTTTTGAGAGCCCGAGTACCTGGCATAATTATAAATATAAATATAAAACAACAAGGATAATAACATATAATAAGTTCTTGCTATTTGCCATGTACTTTGTAGATGCTTTTGATGTATTATCTGATTTAAACCTCAATCTAAATAACACTATGAGGTAAGTTCTAATATTATTTCCCTTTTAGAAATTAAGATGCAAAACTTGCTGTAGGTCATGCATCTGGTATGGAGTGTTGGGATTCAAATGCAAACACAAAGGTGCACAAATGACAAGATGATAGATGGTTTGCGTGAAGGAACTGATAATTTAATAAAGACCATCTTGAAGGATTAATAGAGATTTAATATAGAAGTGTTTAAGGATTCTTAGAAGTACATAATAAAGTTGAATTCTAAGGGACTTTGCTCTTGGGAAGATTAGAAATGTAGCATTTATAGCAAAACTAACGCTCTTTCTAGAAAAGGTCTTCTGATGGATAAATACGTTAGGAAAAGATGGTCTTCATGCCTCTTTAAAAATTAGATATATAGAAAATCCTCAACGAGATGGATTGACACAGTGGCTGCAACAATGAGCTCAAGCATAACAATGATTGTCAGGATGGCGCAAGACCAAGCAGTGTTTTTTTCTGTTGTACAGGGTAGCTATGTGTCAGAAATGACTCCACAGCATCTAACAACAGCAATATATGTATATATAATAAGATAAATATAGTAGATGCTTTAGAAAATACAGGACAGTGTAAAAATATAAAAATAACCTTAAATTCTATAATCTAGAGATAAGCTGTTAATATTTTCTTGAATTTTATCAACTTTTTTCTTGACATGTATGTGGTTGTTCCTGTTCTTGTTAAAAATTTGAGAACATATAGTATATACAAGTGTGTGTTCTCTATTTTATAACATCATGAGAATTTCCCAAGGTAATGAAAGCATTTCCTTTTAATGATTTTACTGATTTTTAGTACATGGTTGAAACTTATTTAACTATTCCCTTAATGTTGGACTTCCACGAAGTTTCCAATTTGAGATATTATAGATAAAAGATAAACGTGCTTAAACATATATGTATGTTTGTATATCTGATTATTTCTGTAGAATAGATTTCCAGAAATGAAATTGCTGGGACAATTAACTTGAGCTGTAAACTTTCACCTAAAGTACAACCAAGTAAAAAAAAAAAAAAAAAAATTGCTGGAAAAAAGGGCTTCAACTTTTAAAAAAAAAATATTTCTGTTGCAAATTACCAAACTGCTTTCCAGAAAGGCTGTAACAATGAATACTCCTATAAGGAGTATATAAAAGTGCCCATGTCCCCTTACCCTCACCAATATTGAGCATTACAATTTTTACTCTTTGCTTATTTAATAAGCAAGTGTTGGTGCCTAAGAGATACCTATTTAAAGTTGAAAACCTCATGAGAAGAAGTGTTAGGTAGCAGAAAAGGCAAGGACTTCGGAGCTAGAAGGTGGAAATTGAATACAACTGCCTATTACTGGTTGTGTCACATATGTACCCGCAGATGACAAAATTCCTCTTGTCGGTGGTTGTGCAAGCTAAATGTTAGAGGCAGAGGAAATGGGATTGGCTTATTTTCCTCAGCTTTGGAGAAAATGGAAGAGTCAAACGTTTAAAATATCACTTTGTACCCGTCCGCTTTACAAAAATTTTTGTTTGTGAAAAATTCTTTGTAAACTGCAAAAAGAAATGAAAAACTAGTAGTATTTGTTCAGAAAATAACACCAATGCAGCTCAACCAAATAAAAGCTTTTGGGGCATCCTGAATATAATTTAAATTTACAGCCATTAAAGGTCAGCCAGGCAGAGGCTGCAGAAGCTCCTTGCTATAATTAGGACTGCAGGGACCTGATTCATTTTCCTTATAAGGCTGAGTGTTTCCTGTAAAGAAGCTGAGTGGTTCTGATCATCCAGCTTCACTGTAACCAACATAATTTGATTTCAGCAGAATGGGAAATGCAAAGCAACTATGCATAGCTTTTCACACTAAGATCTTAAATGTTCTACTTGCAAAGGTTGAACTGGTAATGGAAAACCAAGGCATTTAATGTTTTTCTCATCCTTCCATCTTCTGATATGTGGGTCAAATCTTTGAGCAATTTTTTTTCCTCTGGTAGCCATCCCCCTGCCCGAAAAAAAACTTAAACTCTACCTCTTTCCAGAGCGAAGAAGGTCAAACCCTTCGTTTATTTTTTCAAAAGGTAAAACATGGGTTATTACTGAATCCAATGGAAACTTCTTAGCCATGAATTCAGCCACAAGTTTGGGGATGGAATCTTTACTTTTGTAGCCTGAAAAGAAGAAAACGTCATTGTTAGATTCAGCCAGGGGGAAGTAAGAGAATTATGGAGGAGACTTTCTAAATAGAGTTAAAATCAATGTTTATAAAAAATGCTGCATTCTACAGAGTGCTATTTCTATTACTGGATCAGTAATAGATAGTGTGCTTCAATATCTGTTTGTAGTAATTTGAATTTTTTTTAATCTTCCTCCCTGACACCCCCCAACCCCCAATAAACTAGGGTCCTTAGTTATTAGTTCTCTCCTAGAGAAATTATAGTACAGATGATTATATCCAAAGTCAAGGATCAAATTTAGCAGTTGTCTAAATGTGGGCATAGTGCAGATATGAAGTATTGCTATGGGTTTCCTGGGTTCTACTGGGTCTTTCTGAGTCCTTGATTGGCGCAAAGTGTTAATATGCTTGACTGCTATCCAAAGGTTGGTGGTTCGAGTTCACTCAGAGGTGCCTTGGAAGAAAGGCCTTGTGATCTATGTGTGAAAAATCAGCCACTGAAAACGTTATGGAGCACAGTTCTGCTCTGACGCACATGGGATCATCATTAATTGGAATTGATTCAAGGGCAACTGGTTTGGTTGGTAGTGGGTATTTTAGTGTCATACAGTCACAGGTATAAAAAGAGGTGATGCTGAAATGTCCTGTTAGTTTATGGGGACACCAGAAAGACATTCCGTGAATATTCGGCCTGCATTAATTATTTCCACATATAGTTGATTTGGAAAGGAACACTTGTGGTGCAATGGTTAAGCACTTGGCTGCTCACCGGAAGGTTGGCAGTTTGAATCCACCCAGTGACTCTGTGGAAGAAAGACCTGGTGATCTGTTCCCATAACAATTACAGCCTAGAAAACTTATGGGGGCCATTCTGCTCTGTCACATGGGGCTGCTGTGAATAAAAATGAACTCGATCACCTAACAACCACAACAATAGTTTATTTGGAGCCTGTAGCTACAACAGGAATTTTAATTTATTTTTAACAACATTGCTTTTCAAAATCTGGCCTTGTCATGTGTAAAAGTGAACAAATTCCAACATTATAAGAATTTGATCCTCAAGCCTAACTACATACCACCAAAAACTGCTCCTTTCCAGGTGCGTCCAGTCAACAGCAACATGGGGTTCATCTGGAGCTCTTGGGAACCAGGAGGTATCCCTACGATTACACTTACACCATATGCCTCATGACAGCATGACAGGGCAGACACCTGGAATATAATTAATATTTAACATTGTTCAAGTGGGTTCTTTGATAATCTCCACTCATGACTCACAGTAAGTGTTCAATATAAATCTGCTTAGATTGATTGTGAATGTGTAGAGGAAAGAGATAAAATCTTTTACTTCTTCATTCCTTGTTGTGTATGCATTAGTGCTGTGACTTTAGGGACTGTCCAGAAAATATTGTTAGAGTGAGAGAATGAATGAATGAATTTGTATGTACATAATTCTTCCTTATAAAGAAATAAAGAGGCACACATCATTCCAGACATATATAAAGTCTGGCTCCTCAAATAAGGGTAATGTTTTATCATCTCATGACTGCCAGGCAATCTATGAGTTGGTTAAATAATTTTTTATTTATTTAGTAAGCAGGTACTTTGAACCCAGTACTTTGAACCAGGTATTTTGATGATGAAGAAGATATAATGTCGATTACATTGTTATAAGTTGTTTCTTGTCCACTTGATGCTCTCCATTTTTAATGATCCTGATTCCACAGTTCATTTATAACATGGGAATGTTTAAATGTTGTTTTTACCTCCCAAGAATGTATACTGGTCTTACTTTAAACTATACCTATTATTCCAGAAGCTTAAAAGACTGTCTCTTAAAGCTTTTCCCTCCAACTAGGTTTGAAGACGTTTGGTACTAAGAAAATGGTTTGGGACACCCCGGGGATATTTAAGAATTAGTTCTTTGCTTTTGAAGTATGAAGATATCCTTAGAACATGGGGATATCAGACATTTGATATCATCAAATAAAGTAACAATCCAGTTCCACATGAGAAAATGGGGGAAAAAACAACAGAAAAAGAACTTAAGAAAATCTTCAGCCTTGGAAAAAGTTGGGCTCCCTTGGAACATCAGTGGTCTATGACATATAGTCCCAGGGCAAGATTGCAAAGAGCGTTATGCTCAGGTTGCTGTTCCCTATTACTAATGCTGTGGGACTTACTGGAGAAGTTCAGCAATTGGGATTTGTTGGTCTGAGTACTGGTTCATTTGGGTTCTAGAGAATTCTGGTTAGGTGGACTATAACTGGAGATGTGGTCCTCATTACTATTGATGATGTTTGTAGTTATTTGAAAGCAATATCATGCACATTTCAAAGATGATGGAAGCACTTCAAGATTGGAAATAATATTATATAACAAAAATCTAGTTTATTGAGCGCTTACCACAGCTTACCGGGTGGCTCTGGGCTAAGTATTTTATGTGCATTATCTCATATAATCCGCAAACAATGCTATGAAATATATACTCCTTCAATTTTTTTGGGGGGTAAAATCTGTTGAGTTTTTAAAGGATTCAAGTCAGCATATAGATTTTAGATACCTATTATGTACCAGGTACTATGGTCTCTGCTGTAAGAAAATACAGTGATACATTAATACAGTCACTTTATTTATAACCTATTTTCAGTTATTAAAATAATGCTAGGTGTAAAATTGCTCAGTATTCCTTCTGACCAAAGGATGACATGAGGAAAAAATCAGAATTCATTAAAACATATGAAAACTTGTTAAAATATTTTTGTTAAAAATATGAGTAAATTAAAGTTTTCCCAGTTTGAGAACAGAATTTGTTTTATTTCTATTTCCTTGAGTTTGAAGGATTTTTAAAACTGAGTATTAATAAAATAAATTTACAGTGGTTCAGTAAAAAACTTCTAAAGGAAAAATATTACTTGAGACAGGTATATTTAGCTGATAGAATGAAAAACTCCTCATAAGAAATAAAACAATCAAATAGAGTCCATGGGTGGTGCAAAAGGTTAAATGCTCAGCTGCTAACGAAAATGTTGGCATTTTAGTCCACCCAGAGGCACCTCAGAAGAAAGGCTTAGTGATCTACTTTTGAAAAAAACCCTGTGGAACCCAGTGAAAACCCTACAGCACAGTGAAAACCCTACAGTATGCTTCTACTCTGACACACATGAGGTTGTGATGAGTCAGAGTCTACTCAAGGGCAACTGATTTAGGTAATAAACAGGAGACGAAAAATTGCCATTCCTAATTTAAAAAATATTATTTGTACATAATGTTTATATTCTGCTGCCTAAAGCAGACTCCAGATTGCAGAAGCACACATCTCAAGACAAGTCAGAGTACATACCATAGTGTCATGCCGACCAACGACTTCAATTGAAAAGTCCACACCTCCGCCACTCATTTCCTTCAGCACCTCATGGATGGGTTTCTGGAAGTCCTGTGGGCTGATGCACTCAGTGGCCCCCAGCTCTTTGGCCTTTGCAAATTTGTCTTTGTTGACATCCACTGCAATGATCCTGGCCGCTCCTGCTGCCTTACAGCCCATGACTGCACACAGGCCAACTCCTCCAAGGCCAAACACGGCACAGGTGGAGCCTTTGGTGACCTGTGTTTTCAGAAAACACAAGAACAGATTAATTATGATTGTTTGGAAAAGTGTAAGCTATATAAAATGCCCGAGTTTGTCCATTATGAGGATCTACTTGGACTCTCATGTCCAACCTGCTGTCAAAACTCTTTTTGCTTCATTTGCTTCAGGTTTAAATTGAGTGTTTCTCAAACTTTGCTGCACGTTAGACTCACCTAGGGAGTGTTAAATCCGAATGCCCACAAGCCATGCCACGTATAACCTAGTCATCATTTGTTGTTGTTAGGTACCGTCAAGTCGGTTCTGACTCATAGCGACCCTATGTACAACAGAACGAAACATTGCCCAGTCCTGCTCCATCCTCACAATGGTTGTTATGCTTCAGCCCATTGTTGCAGCCACTGTGTCAATCCATCTTGTTGAGGGTCTTCCTCTTTTTCTCTGGCCCTCCACTTTACCAAGAATGATGACATTCTCCCAGGACTGATCTCTCCTGATAACATGTCCAAAGTATGTGAGACGTGGTCTTGTGGTCCATGCTTTTAAGGAGCATTCTGGTTGTAATTCTTCCAAGACAGATATGTTGGTTCTTTAGGCAGTCCATGGTATATTCAATATTCTTCACCAACACCACAATTCCAAGGCGTCAATTCTTCTCTGGTCTTCCTTATTCATAGTCCAGGTTTCGCATGCATGTGAGGGAAGTGAAAACACCATAGCTTGGGTCAGGCACACCTTAGTCTTCCAGGTGACATCTTTGCTTTTCAACCCTTTGAAAGTCCTCTGCAGCAGATTTGCCCAATGCAGTGCATCTTCTTGAATGCTGCTTCCAAGAGTGTTGATTGTGTATCCTAGTAAAATGAAATCCTTTACAACTTCAATCCTTTCTCCGTTTATCCTGATGTTGCTTATTGGTCCAGTTGTGAGGATTTTAGTTTTCTTTATGTTGAGCTGTAATCCATACTGAAGGCTGTAGTCTTCGATCTTCATCAGTAAGTGCTTCAAGTCTTCTTCACGTTCAGCAAGAAAGCTTGTGTCATCTGCATAACACAGATTGTCAATGAGTCTTCCTCCAGTCCTGATGAACCCGTCTTCTTCATATAGTCCAGCTTCTCTGATTATTTGCTCAACATACAGACTGAATAAGTATTGTGAAAGGATACAACCCTGACACACAACTTTTCTGACTTTAAATCACGAAGTATCCCCTTCTTCGGTTCAAATGACTGCCTGTCGTTGTATGTACGGGTTCCTCATGAGCACAATTAAGTGTTCTGGAATTCCCATTCTTTGCACTGTTATCCATAATTTGGTATGATCCACACAGTTGAATGCCTTTGCACAGTCGGTAAAACACAGGTAAACGTCTTTCTGGTATTCTCTGCTTTCAGCCAAGATCCATCTGACATGAGCAATGATATATGCCTGCTTCCATGTCCTTTTCTGAATCCTGTTTGAATTTCTGGCAGTTCCCTGTCATTATACTGCCACAACCTCTTTTAAATGATCTTTAGCAAGATTTTACTCGTGTGTGATATTGATGGTATTTGTAGATAATTTCTGCATTCTGTTGGATCACCTTTCTTGGGAATAGGCATAAACGTGGATCTCTTCCAGTCAGTTGGCCAGGTAGCTGTCTTCCAAATTTCTTGGTTTAGATGAGTGAGCACTTCCAGTGCTGCATCCATTTGTTGAAACATCTTAATTGGTATCCCATCAATTCCTGGAGCCTTATTTTGTACCAATGCCTTCAGTGTAGCTTGGACTTCTTCCTTCAGTACCATCAGTTCCTGATCGTATGCTACCTTCTGAAACGGTTGAACGTCGGCCAATTCTTTTTGGTATAGTGACTGTCTATATTCCTTCCATCTTCTTTTGATGCTTCCTGCATCGTTTAATATTTTCCTTATAGAATTCTTCCATGTTGCTAGACTTGAATTTTTTCTTCAGTTCTTTCAGCTTGTGAAATGCCAAACGTGTTCTTCCCTTTTGGTTTTCTATCTCCAGGTCTTTGCACTTGTCATTTAATACTTTACTCTGTCTTCTCGAGCTGCCCTTTAAAATCTTCTGTTCAGTTCTGTTACTTCATTCTTTCTTCCTTTCACTTTAGCTACCCGTCATTCAAAGGAGATTCAGAGCCTCTTCTGACTTCCTTTTTGATCTTTTCTTTCTTTCCTATCTTTTTAATGACCTCTTGCTTTCTTCAGGTATGATGTCCTTGATGTCATTCCACAACTCGTCTGGTCTTCAGTCATTAGTGCTCAATGTGTCAAATCTATTCTTGACAGGGTCTCTAAATTCAGGTCATAAGTATTTTTTAAAAATCCCCATGTGATTCCAATGGGCAGCCCAGTTTGGGAACCAGTAGACTAGATGAACTTTGGGCTCTAAATGTCATTTGCTCCGGTCTTGAATAGGATCTCATTGGCTCTTATTCAGTGATATCCAGCTTCAGTTCATCATACATACAGAAAGGCAATTTTCTGGGAATTGAAATAAGTGAAAAATTATTCCAAGAGATTTAAAAAACATGTTATCAAACGTCAATAATTAATTCCTTGGTTTATTTAATTTTCAGTAGTAATAGCCAGAATGATGAGAGCAGAAATTATTTATGATATATAGAAGTTATCCTTAGCTTAAATCAGATCCTAATAACTGGAGAGATTCAATGGGTAACTTCAAGATAATAGAGCTTGTACCTATGTGATCTTAGCAGGTTCTCCTCTCATCCGATTTTTAAAATTCTAATAAAATGTGACTATACACTTGGACCTCCCTAGATGGAATACACAGGAATCAAATCAACTACATCTGTGGAAAGAGACAATGGAAAAGCTCAATATAATAAGTCAGAAGAAGGCCAGGGGACAAATGTGGAACAGATCATCAATTGCTTATATCCAAGTTCAAGCTGAAGTTGAAGAAAATTAGAACAAGTCCACAAGAGCCAAAGTGCAACGTTCAGTATATCCCACCCAAATTTAGAGACTATCTAAAAATGAATTTGGCACATCGAACACTAATGACTGAAGATCAGATGTGTTGTGGAATAACATCAAGGATATCATTCATGAAGAAAGCAACATGTCTTTAAAAGACAGGAAAGAAAGAAAAGACCAAAATGGATGTCAGAAGAGACTCTGAAACTTGCTATTGAACTTAGAGTAGCTAAGATAAAAGGAAGAAATGACAAAGTAAAAGAGCTGGACAGAAGATTTCAAAGGGTGGCTCGAGAAGATAAGTAAAGTATTATAATGAAATGTGGAAAGACCTGGAGCTAGAAAACCAGAAGGGATGAACATGCTAGGCATTTCTTAAGCAGAAAGAACTGAAGAAAAAATTCAAGGCTCAACTTGCAATATTGAAGGATTCTATGGGGGAAAATATTATACTAATGCAGGAAGCATCAAAGGAAGATGAAAGGAGTACACGGAGTCACTGTACCAAAAAGAGTCGGTTGATATTCAAGCATTTTAGGAGGTAGCATACGATCAGGAACCGATCATACTGAAGGAAGAAATCCAAGCTACACTGAAGGCATTGGCACAAAACAAGGCTCCAGGAATTGACAGGATACCAACTGAGATGTTTCAACAAACGGTTGCAATACTGGAAGTGCTCACTCGTCTATGCCAAGAAATTTGGAAGATAGCTATCTGGCCAACTGACTGGAAGAGATTCACATTTATGCCTATTCCCAAGAAAGGTGATCCAAGAGAATTCAGAAATTATCTAAAAATACCATCAATAACACACACGAGTAAAATCTTGCTAAAGATCATTCAAAAGAGGTTGTAGCAGTATAATGACAGGGTACTGCCAGAAATTCAAACCAGATTCAGAAAAGGACACGGAAGCAGGGATATCATTGTTCATGTTAGATGGATCCTGGCTGAAAGCAGAGTGTACCAGAAAGACGTTTACCTGTGTTTTATTGACTATGCAAAGGCATTCAACTGTGTGGATCGTAACAAATTATGGATAACATTGCAAAGAATGGGAATGCCAGAACAATCAATTGTGCTCATAAGGAACCTATACTTAGACTAAGAGGCAGTCGTTTGAACAGAACAAGGGCATACTGCATAGTTTGAAGTTAAGAAAGGTCAGTGTCAGTGTTGTGTCCTTTCACCTGTTTAATCTGTATGCTAAGGAAATCACCCAAGAAAGTGGACTATAGAAAGAAGACCGGGGCATCAGGATTGGAGGAAAACTCATTTACAACCTGCGATATGCAGATGACACAGCCTTGCTTGCTGAAAGTGAAGAGGACTTGAAGCACTTACTGATGAAGATCAAAGACTACAGCCTTTGGTACAGATGACATCTTAACATAAAGAAAACAAAAATTCTTACAACTGGACCCGTAAGCAACATCATGATAAATGGAGAGATTATTGAACTTGTGAAGGACTTCATTTTACTTGGATCCACAATCAATGCCCATAGAGGCAGCAGTGAAGAAATCAAACAACGCATTTTGTTGGCCAAATCTGCTGCAAAAGATCTTTTTAAAGTATTAAAAAGCAAAGATGTCACTTTAAGGAGTAATCTGCACCTGACCCAAGTCATTGTGTTTTCAGTCACCTTATATGCATGTGAAAGCTGGACAATGAATAAGGAAAACTGAAGAAGTGATGTCTTTGAATTATGGTGTTGGCAAAGAATATTGAGTATATCATGGACTGCCAGAAGAACAAACAAATCTGTCTTGGAAAAAGTACAGCCAGAATGCTCATAAGAAGCAAGGATGGTGAGACTTTTTCGTACAAACTTTGGGCGTGTTATTAAGAGGGACTGCTCCCTGAGAAAGACATCATGCTTGGTAAAGTAGAGAGTCAGCGAAAAACAGGAAGACCGTCAACATATGTTGACACAGTTGCTGCAACAATGGTCTCAAACATAACAACTACTGTGAGGACAGTGTAGGACTGGGCAGTGTTTGGTTTTGTGGCACATCAGGTCACTGTGCATTGTAACCAACTGGTTGTCACCTAACAACAGCAACAACAATGAACAATAATTTATTTTTTATTTTTTCCCATACAAAAATTTATGCATATATTATTATGTGACTCTTATTGCTCTCTCCATATTGTGACAGCACACTCCTCCCTTCCACCCGATTCCCCATGTCCATTCAACTAGCTCCTAACCTTCTCTGCCTTCCCATCTCACCTCCAGACAGAAGATGCCTGTCTAGTCTCTTGTATCTACTTGAGCTAAGAGGCAAACTCCTCTCGAGTATCACTTCACAATGAACAATAATTTAAAGAAAAGGTGGTCTACATCCTAATAACAAATAAAATTCATTATTATGATTGATATCAGCTTCTGCTCTGTGTTCACTTGGACCACCTCCTCAAATAGATGTTTCAGTTGCACAAGGGACCTTAGTGTTAAAGTCACAGAAATTTGGGAAAGGTATGTTCTATAGGGTTAAAATTGACTCTGGACTATTTAATAAACCTCATTTTCTTTAGGCATCCTTCAACATAAGTAAAATGTTCCTCCTTTTCCAACTAATCTCATTATAAGTATCCCTTAAAGATTTTTATTTACTTACTTGTTCATTCATCAAATGCTAGGGAGGGTAGAACACCACTGTCTACTTCCCTGAGAAAAATACAAGGTGTACAACTGCTATTTAAAAGTACTTGTAATTAAGAAGTATGATTTAATGCTCTGGAGGAATTTTGAGAAAGATACTCTAGTCTCAGTAGTAAGACTAAGCACTTATAAGCTTTAAGGCTAAAAGCTCTATGTGTCTGAGCTCCATTTTTATATAATTATAAAAATGAAGAGATAATACACCCACTCCTGACTTACCGACATGGTTAGTTTCCAAAGAGCAGGTCATTATGCAAAGTTGGTGTTATGCAAAAATGGGGAAAACCAGATCAAATCACAAAATGGAGGATGACTACATCATTACATAACTGCCAGTTTACATCATTACTTAATGACCAAATCACATCATTATGTAACTGCGAAAGTACTGAGAATCAGGGCCCAGCCAAGTTAATACCCTACCTTGACCATAATAGCCAGTGTTACTCCCACCTCACACCTTGGCATTTGTTACTGCCAAACGTTCGTCTGTAATGCACAAAAGATTTGGACAGTGATTTTTTATTATTGTCGTAAATGTGAGATGTGAGATAACGAGACAGTCGATAAGTGAGGAATAGGCATACTAGAGTGTGGTTTCCAAATCTTTAGGGAAGATGTGTGTGGTGTGGTGTGGTTTTTGTGTGTGTGTTTTTTCATGGCATGGGGAAGAGATATAGTAGTAAAATCCCTGAATGGAGTAGAATAAATACTCCACTGAATCTTCATTACTTTTCTCCAGGGAGTCCACAGAGTGCATGTGTTGGTGGCAATAGGTTTGGAGGTATACCAGGTAAGGCTTTGGAATTTATTGTTGATCCTAATTTTGGGAGTATGGGGTCTGTGGACTAGATTCTTCTCAAAGGCAAACCCTTAATTTCAATTACCTTTGCCAGCTCAGAACCTAGCAGAACCTACAGTGCCTGATGCATGTAGGTGCTCTTGTAGAATGAAAGACTAAATGAGCTCTGAGCGCTAAAATTTAATAATTCACAAGAGATGAAATAGAGAAAAATAATTACTGAAAAGCAAACTTTACTTTTTCTTAACTAAGTTATCAGCAATTTTTTTCATCTGTGATAAGCAGGTGAGTTTTCTAGGACGTGCTCTCAGTTTCTTCTGAGATCAACCTTCTACCCGTAATTGACACCCCAAATTCTATGTGTATATCGGTGCTATTATGGTAACAGGGGAAAAGTACTACTAAAATCTTTGAGGAATGATCCCTTATTCCTATGAGAAAATATTTCCCTTTTGGTCCTGACAATCTAAGCGTAGTTAGTTTTATCGCCGGTTGTCATTCCTACCTTGGCAACATTGACGGCAGACCCATAACCAGTAGAAAACCCACAGCCGATGAGGCAGACTTTCTCCAGAGGTGAGGCTGGATCGATCTTAACCACTGAGATCTCATCCACCACCGAATACTCAGAGTAGCTGCTGGTGCCAAGGAAGTGGTGGATAGCCTTCCCTCTGCAGGTGAACCTGGTGGTGCCATCCTCCATGGTCCCCCGAGGCACACTCAGACTGCAAAGTGCAACAGAGACACATAAGGCATGAGTCAGGAGCATAGGGGACGTGCAAACTCACTGGGTGTGCAAGGACAGTGTCAGAAACCTACTCATTTTTCAAGCACAAGTTGCCTTCCGGATGTTTACAAACTGCACATTTTCCACACTGGGGATTAAAGAGTGGGATGACTTTGTCACCTGGAAGGGAATAAAAAACATTCTTAAATTTCTTCCCAAGTGTTAATAGATCAAGTACTTCAAGCTTAGGCATATATATTAGAAGCATGTATCTTTGCCAAGTCTCCCAAGAAATAGGGTTCAATCACCACCATGCCAGTGGTCACTGCCTGTAAAAACTGCTTTTACTTTGGGTTTATATGTGCCTAAAGAGTCCGAAAGAAGAAATATAAACGTGGGAAACACCATGGTCTTTTAATCATTTCCACTGTATCAAATAGTTATCTTTAATTGTGTAACCAGATGTCTACTGGGGGCTTTACACACATCTTGTCATTTAGTTCTTAACTAATTAAACCTCAAATGTTCTCACCGTAACTATAAATACAAATTTTAGTTGCAAGTGAGCTGCCATAGTTCCATTGGATGTTTTGGAGATCTGGCATTTTGCAATAGTTTGAGCTACGATCAAAAAAGAATTTTGATAATCATCATCCACAGAATTTCTTGACTTTTCAGAGTCACTATGCTTATCTTTAAAGTGAATGCCTATTTAATTTATTTATTTTGTTCTTTTTCAAGGACAACTAACAAGAATGGGACAAAGAAGAATTCAAGAAATTCCTTGGAAAGCCTCATTCCTCAGCAATGAGTCAAGTACTTTCCTGTAGGATAAGAACTGACTTTCAAACGTTTCTAGCCAATTACTTACTTTGTGAATTATCCATTTTTTCTCTTAAGGCGGAGGGAGCAAGGGTGCAAAGTAAGAGTGTCATTTTATAATTAATTTTTTTCTAACTAAAGGAAATACTAAGAGCTGAAACTCAAACCAGACAATTTACTTTTTTCTGTTCACAGTTCAGTTAAATTTGGTCAGTGAGAGTAGGGTGTGGTGGGGGGAATGGGTGAATCTACTGGCTAAAGTGATTTTTTAGCATTAAACATGATTTTTATTTTTAATCACTTTTGCAGTCTATTCACAAGACCAGGAAAAACTGTTAAACCACCATATCTAGTTGATATACTTTATGTGAAAATGACAGCATAGACATTTTCTATTGTACTTACCTTTTACCTCTAAAAATATTTACCTACATTAATACACAATAAAATTAAGATAAAATAAATATTAAAAATAAATTAGGCAACAATTTGTAATGAGCTATGGTTAACTATGGTCCAAGGTAATAAAACAGACAGTTTATGCAGGATGCCTGTTGTTAACCAAATAAAAAAAGAAATAAACTGTTGCCATGGAGTTGATTCTGACTCATGGTGACCCCATGTAGAGTTTTCAATGGCTGATTTTTGGAAGTAGATCATCAGACCTTTCTTCCAAGGCACCTCTGGATGGACTCGAAAGAACCTCTTGTTGAGTCAGCCATACCCTAACAGCCCCCACCGTGTAAACTGAGCAAAGAACAGTTTCCATACACTGATCCAGACACTCAGGACACAGAGTTCTGTTTTATTCCTGGTCTTATTTGTAGTTCTGTTTGGTCCCGACAGAAGGCAGCGCTCAGGAACACTAAAATGGAAGTTCTAAGGTTATGAACTCCATGATTTTAGGCACTGCGTCTCTTTTGATCCTCATGTATCTGTAGGCTCTAACCTGGTGCCTGACATCTAGTAGTACTTAATAAATAACTGTTGGCAGAGAGCACACGTGAGTGCCTGATGACACACATGCCCGAAAGCATGAAGGAAGCCAGGCAGGGAGGGAGGAAAGAAGTTCTCTGTCCATGCCCCATCTTAGCTATCTGCTGCTGCTGGGACCTCACGCAAAGTCTTTCATCTCTCATTGCCTTAGTTTCCTCACCTGGGCTGAATACTCTTGCGGTACCTGAACTGAAACACATTCCCTGAGTGTGAATTCTGTACCTGGCTTGACTGTAGTCACCCCTTCTCCAATGCTCTCCACGATGCCAGCTGCTTCATGGCCTACGATCACAGGAAACGGGGAGGTCATCTGTCCACTAACCACATGATCATCTGTGCGACAGACTCCTGCGGCCACCATCTACAGGGTAAAGGGAGGATGATTAAATTCATAAAAGATTATGGCCTCAGATGGACTTAACGTTCAGAATTCTCTGAAATTGAGCTTCTGAAGAGTTTTGCTAATCCCTACTCTTCCCAAATACAAAGATTCAGTTTATCTCTGAGATTATCCAGTCTAAAGCCCTCCTCTACTTTCCTTTCTTGCATTAAATGTTGTGGCTTAATCTGCGAAATAATTGTTCTTGAAATATGTAAGTCTTAGATAATACACAAGAATGCATGCTTTTTATAGAAGTAGAAATTGAAGATTAGAACCAAGAAAATAGTCACTTAAATTCTACTATCTAATACTGATTTTGAAATCTTGATATATATTTTCACTTTTTTTCTGTACAATCACATACATTCTTTTTTATTTTACTGGGATTATATGGTACATACTCTTTGGTGAGTTCTTAAATTTAACAACATATGCCATTTGTATCTTTCCTTACCAACAAATGTCCATTTATTGTCTGGATTACCAGTATACCGATGCGTTGCTTAATGTCCGTTTGGGCAATATCCGACTGCATATATGTCCGTGGTCTCATAAATTTATTTTTTTAAATCTTTTTTTGTTTATTATTTTCCCCTAATGGTTTTAAAGACCCCAAAACCCTAGAATGAATGAGCAGTGGGGCTCCAGGGCGCATGTCAATCTCTGCAGTGCCTCCTCTTCAGCCTCCTCCTTCCCCTACTCCTGGCTTCATTCAATGCCCAGCAGCCCTCCAGCCATTCACTCCCAGCGCAGGGCAGCTCCTGCCCTGGCTCCTCCGCACTGGCAGGGTGCTGGCTGGGCCCGTGGTGCTCCAGGGCTCCCAGCTCTTGGCTTCCTGCAGCGGCAAAGGCAGCTGCACGCGATCTGGAAGCGGTCGCATCAGCAGGGCTCGGCAGCCACTGCCTCCACCGCCAGCCATGCTCCTCTCACCCACACAACTGCTACCCGCCCCGTCCCCTTGGCCATCTCTATGTGCCACCTCTTTGCGCCCCCATGCGAACCCTGCCCTGAGCCCGGACGTGTGCAAAGTCCCATTCGACTGCCTGCGCAGCCCCTGCTCCACCAGCAGCCACACAACCGGCAAGGCCAAGCTCCTGTATCTAGTGGATACAGCTCTCCAGATTTGTCAGTAGGCAGACAGCGCTGGGGCGGGCTGTTGCTGCTCCTCAGGCGGGCGGAGGAGCGGGCAGGCTGGGCACATTACCAGGGAACTGCCTGTATATGGTGTTCGCATGATGTCCAAATTGCAAAACTTCCTATTTCACAGAACGTATGGTGGACATTACCAAAATGTGGGCATTTGGAATCCATCAGCCACTCCTTGGAAACCCCACTGGGGGCAGTTTTACTCTGACTTATAGTGTTGCTGTGCGTGGAATCCACTTCACCACAATGGGTTTGGATTGGTTTATCGTGGACATTAAGCGATGCATGGCTGTATTTATATACAAATCTCCTCTTAATGGATTTTTGGTTATTTCCGTTGTTTATTATTCTCTAAAATTTTTAAACCTAAAATTTAATAGAAGTGGAAAAAAACCTTTCACCTTAATACGAACTTCATTGGCTTTGGGGGGTGCAACCTCCACCTCCTCAATGGAAAAGGGTTTTTTTAAGTCCCATAGCACAGCTGCTTTGCACTTTATTACCTGGAAAATAGAATAGAAATATGATAATCGTTTTCCCCCACTCTTGAAGTCAGGGTTTGTGTCTGTTTTAGTATGTGCAACATCTAGCCCCATGTCTGGTACAAACAACTCCATAGAAATGAACACCTCTGATGTGCAAAGAGAAAAACAAAAAAGCAGAAAGCTTTTTTTAAAAATGTGTAAAACAATAACATAAGGGAAAAGAAACAGAATTATCCATAATAAGACATAAGGTTGAACATATTATTTTAGGCAATTCTTACATACTTTTTTTCTCTAAGGATGTTTATTCCTGATATCTCCTAATGCTTTGTCCTGAAATAGGTTGTTTACCCAAAACGCTGGCTTCTACATGAAGTTCTATGTTACCATTATTTGGTTGACAGAAAAAAATTCATGTCTGTTCACATAAAATCTATTGCTCTCTTGCTGAATTCTTTGTTTAAGCCGAAACAGTCTGGCTTTATGGTAACAGGTACCCAACTGCCTCCCTGTTTTCGACAGATTCTCTTTTTCTCTGTTTGTCTGCTCTCCACTTTCTTTGAGTTCCTCTTCCCACACTTCCGTGTACTTCTTGTTTGCCTTATGCAATTTGAACTTAGCTTTGGCAGCCTTGATTTGTTGTCCAATTTATGTGTAGGAACTTCTTCCAGATAAGATTTGAGCCAAAAAGTACAGAGTTTAAAGCTCGAGAGTGAAAAGGACAAACACACTCATATATGAGTATGTACATATATTTAAAAACAGGAGAACTATGTGTTTGAATTTGTAGGTGGAACACATTAACCACAGATACTCTCTCTCTTTTTTTTTTTAAATTATTGTACTTTAGATGAAGGTTTACAGAACAAGCTAGCTTCTCATTAAATAATTAGTACACATATTGTTTTGTGACATTGATTACCAACCCCACAACATGTCAACACTCTCCCTTCTTGACCTTGGGTTCCCTATTACCAGCTTTCCTTCCTCTCCTGGCTTCTACTTCTTGCCCCTGAGCTGGTGTGCCTCTTTAGTCTCATTTTGTTTCATGGACCTGTGTAATCTTTGGCTGAAGGGTGAACCTCAGGAGTGACTTCATTACTGAGCTAAAAGGGTGTCTGGGGGCCATACTCTCAGGATTTCTCCAGTTTCTGTCAGGGCAGTAAGTCTGGTCTTTTTTTTTTAACCACAGATATTCTTAACAGTTAAGTACATATTTTTGAGTGCTTGAGAATGTACTAAAACCTGTTTTCCTTCCTGCAAAGCTTGTACACTTAAGTTTTTTAAATAGAGAGAGTTGACGTACCCACAGATATGATAAAAATACAATTGATTTTTATTTCTTTGAAATTGATTTTCACTATTAATTTGTCAAATCCTCATACTTTGCAGGGTTTTGGCTATAGCCAATGCCACAATAAGTATGAGAGTACTTGAAAAAGGTACACTGATGGTAGTTAGGTACTTATTGTTAGGTGCCTATTGTCTTAGGTTGGGTTCTCTAGAGAAGCAAAACCAGTGAAACATATATATGTGTGTGTGTGTGTGTGTGTGTGTGTGTGTGTATGTGTACAGAGAGAGAGAGAGAAAGAAACAGAGAAAGAAAGAGAGATTTATCTTAAGGAAATGGATGAGATTGTAGAGGCTAGCAAGTCCCAAGTCCATGAGTCAGGTGTCAGGCTGGAGGCTTTTTCTGACTCATGTAGCTGCAGGGGCTGAAAGAACCAGAGATTGGAAGGTCAGACAGCAGGCTGCTGGCTCACAGGTTGTGGAGGCCAAGAATCCTAAGATTGGCAGGCAAAAAGGCAGGCTGGCTCAAGTCCCAAGAACTGGAGGTCAGAAGATGATGAGTCAGATGCAGGATCCAGAACAAGCAAAAGCCAGTGAGCTTTGCCAGAAAGTCCATATATATTTCATGCTGGCCACACCACCAAGGAAACTCCTCTTACAACTGATTGGCTGATTACATCTGATCACATCATGGAGGTGATTACATTATATCACAAAACGGAGGATAAGTACTTCATCACATAACTGCAAAACCACTGAGAATCAACACCCAGTCAAGCTGACACACAACCTTAACCATCACAGTTAACCCCTAGTCAACATGGCACCTGTACACATCTCCTTAAGCCATACACAATCTCTACATAAAGACAATTAGAAAGTCATACTTGTGCCTAGCGTGACAGACCTAACATGGGTACAACCAAAACGTACTAACCCCATTTATGTCTTATATTTTATAAGTAAAGAAAACAAAAATATTTGATGCACACAGACAAGGAAAGAATACTCATGACAATTGCACTAGTAGTTTCTGCAACTGGTCACATGGCCATAACTGGTATTTAGAAACACCTTCTTCCACCACCCCCTCCGTATTCCCTTTGCTCTCAGCAAGCACCTCAACTGGTTGTGGGTCAACTCAACTGGTGAGTTGACCCAAACCTTCATTCTTAAAGATTTTGGGCGATTAATCGTCATGTCGGAATTGAGTTGCTGTAGTTTTCCATTCACTTTAATCACGGGGCATTGTAGTACTAAGAGATGTCCTAAGGGAACTCCTGTATTCCAGACAAACTCTTCTTTACCTCCAGTATGTAGTATCAATCCAATTTCCCCTTGGTAATCAGGATCAATCACACTAGCCAATACAGTAATTCCCTTCTTTGCCTGTTGATCCAGAGGCATGAGGAGCCCAAAGTGGCCGGGTGGCATTATTAACTTCCAGTTCAATGGAGTCAATGTTGTGTCTCCTACTGGGAGAACTCCTCCTTCAAGAGCTAAGACCTCTAAAGCAACAGAGCATAAGGTCACGGGGACAGGAAGCAAAAATTTTGTGAGTGGTTCTCTAGGGGAAATAGTGAGTAGTGCCACTCTGATTTCCCCCCCTTGACTCCTGGAACCATGCATCCTGGCAATGAGAGAAATAGCACTATATACTGGACACTGGTTTAGAGCATATACAGCCTCCTCCTGGAGAACATTGCCCCATCCCTGCAAGGTATTGCCACTTAGCTGGCTCTGTAACTGTGTCTTTAGAAGGCCGTTCTATCTTTCTATCAAGACAGCTCTTTCAGGATGATGGGGAACATGGTTGTTGTTTTGTTTTTAGGTGCCGTCAAGTAGGTTCTGAATCATAGCGACTGTATGCACAATAGAACGAAACACTGCCCGGTCCTGCACAAACCTCAAAATTGTTGTTATGCTTAAGCCCATTGTTGCAGTCACTGTATCACTCCATCTCATTGAGGGTCTTTCTCTTTTTTGATGACCCTCTATTTTACCAAGCATGATGTCCTTCTCCAAGGACTGGTCCCTCCTTATAACATGTCTAAAGTATGTGAGATGAAGTCTCACCATCCTTACTTTAAGGAGAATTCTGGCTGTACTTCTCCCAAGCCAGATATGTTAGTTCTTTTGGCAGTCTTGTATACTCGACTAAATGGGCACACCAGCCCAGGGGCAGGATAAGAAGGCAAGAGGGAACATGGTAAAACCAGTGAATTCTATGAGCATGGGCCCATTACCATGCTTCATTTGTTGTGAACCTAGTCCCTTGATCTGAGGAGACTCTGTACAGGGTACCATGATGGTGGATAAGGTATCCTTAAGTCCGTGGATGGTAGTTTTTGCAGAAGCATTGCCTGCAAGGAAGGTAAATCCATATCCAGAGTAAGTGTCTATTTCAGTAAGAACAAAACGCTGCCCTTTCCATGATGAAAGAAGTCCAATGTAATCACCGTGCCACAGGTTGCTGACTGATCAACCTGAGCAATGGTGCCATTTTGGGGACTCAGTGTTGCTCTCTGTTGCTGGCAGATTGGGCACTCAGCGGTAGCTGTAGCCAAGTCGGCCTTGGTGAGTGGATGTCCAAGTTGTCGAGCCCTTGCATAACCTTCATCCCTGCCACCATGGCCATTTTGTTCATGAGCCCATTGGACATTGATGGGAGTGGCTGGGGAAAGAGGATGACTGGTTTGCACAGAACATGTCATCCTATCCACTTGATTGTTAAAATCCTTCTCTGCTGAGGTCATTATTTGGTGAGTGTTCACATGAGACACAAATATATTTACTTCTTTGGCCCATTGAGGGGTCTGTCCACATACCTCTTCCGCATACCTCCTTGTCTCCAATGTTCCAATCATGTTCCTTCCAAGTCCCTGACCATCCAGCCAAACCATTGGCCACAGCCCATGAATAGTATACAATCACACATCTGATCATTTCTCCTTCCAAGCAAAGTGAACAACCAGGTGTACTGCTAGAACTTCTGCCTATTGGGAGGATTTCCTTTCACCACTGTCCTTTAGGGAGGTCCCAGAAAGGGGCTGCAGTGCTGCCACTATCCACTTTTGAGCTGTGCCTGCGTATCACACAGTAATCTGTAAACCAGAACATTTGAGATGTTACTCACCTAAGTAAGATGTAGAACATTTGAGAAACAGCTTTTGGTTGGTTGCTGGGCCTTAGTAGAGAATGAGTGCTTAACCATGGGCCACCAAGTCAGCATGTTGCATCATGGGGAGTAAACCAGGCATGGGTTTTCTCTTCCTCAGTCAACTGATCATAAGGAACTCCCCATGAGGCCCAGCAATAAGTTAAAAGCTGTATCTCAAACGTTCTACATCCTACTTTGGTGAGCAGCATCTCAAATGTTCTATATCCTCCTTTGGTGAGTAGCTTTTTTAAGAAAAGCTTGTGAGTAGCCATCTAAGCTACTCCACTGGATGGAGCAAGGGGGAATGAAGAAAAGCAAAGACACAAGGGAAAGATTCATCCAAAGGACTAATGGACCACAACTACCAAAACCTCCACCAGACTGAGTCCAGCACAATTAGATGGTGCCCAGCTACCATCAGTGACTGCTCTGACAGGGATCACAATAGAAGGTCCTGGACAGAGGGAGAAAAATATAGAACAAACTTCTAACTCACACAAAAAAGACCAGACTTACTGGTTTGACAGAGGCTGGAGAAACCCCAAAAGTATGTCCTCTGGACAGCTTTTTAGCTCAGTACTGAAGTCACTCTTGAGGTTTACTCTTCAGTCAAAGAGTAGACAGGCCCATAAAACAAACAATAATACACGTAGCGCAACCACATGTATGAAACTAAATGGGCACACCAGCCCAGGGACAGGATGCAAGCTAGGAGGACACAGGAAAGCTGGAGAATGGAAATGAGGATCCCAAGGTTGAGAATGGGAGAGTGTTGACACATTGCATGGTTGGCAAGCAATGTCCCAAAACAATATGTGTATTAATTTTTTAATGAGAAACTAATTTTGTTTGTAAACCTTCATCTAAAGCACAATTTAAAAAAAAAATTAAAAAAAAAAAAAGCTGTTTCTCAAAAGGAGATTAGTTATCTTCAGAAGATGGCAGGGCTTTACTCCAAAATCCTAAGGGTCTGAGCTGTGATTCACCAATAGGGGCCTGACAGGACTCCAGACATCACCTCAGTTTGCCACTGACAGTTCAAGCACCATTGGATTAGCCGGATCATATGTCCCAAGATGCAGAGCTGCTTGCATGGTGGCCTGAACCTGTTGCAGAGCCTTCTCTTGTTTTGGGCTCCACTCAGAACTAGCAGCTTTTTGAGTTTCTTGGTAAATAGGCCAGAGTAGCACACCGAAATGAACGATATGTTGCTTCTAAAATCCTAAAAGGCCCACCTGACACTGTGTGCCCTTTTTAGTTCTGGGATGGGCCAGATGCAATAACTTACCCTTCACTTTAGAAGGAATATCTCAACATGTCCCATGCCACTGGACCCCTAGAAATTTCACTTAGGTGGAATGCACCTGAATGTCAGATTAATTTCCCACCCTCTAGCATGCAAATAGAGCCCTGGTGGCATAGTGCCTAAGAGCTCAGCTGCTAACCAAAAGGTTTGTAGTTCGACTCCACCGGCCACTCCTTGGAAACCCTGTGGGGCAGTTCTACTCTGTCTTGTGCAATTACTATGAGTCAGAATCAACTTGAAGGCAATGGGGTTTTAGCATGCCAATGTTTTTACCAATAAGTCCAGAGTCATTGACGCTCCTTTCTTACTAAGTCCAATCAGCATAATTTTATCGATGCAATGAACCTGTGTGATATCTTGTGAAAGAGAAAGGTGATCAAGGTCCCCATGGACTAGTTTATGACATAGGGCTGGAGACTTTATATACCTCTGAGGTAGGATAGTGAAGGTGTATTGCTGGCCTTGCTACCTGAATGCAAACTGCTTCTGTTGTTCCTTTGAAACTGAAATTGAGAAAAAGGCATTGACCAGATCAACAGCTGCATACCAGGTACCAGGAGATGTATTAGTTTGCTCAAGAAAGCAAACCACATCTGGAAGAGTAGCTGCATTTGGAGTCACCACCAGGTTAAGTTTTTGATAATCCACTGTCATTCTCCAAGATTCATCTCTTTTTTGCACAGGCCAAATATGCGAGTTGAATGGGGATGTGGTGGGAATCACTACCTCTGCATCTTTCAAATCCTTGATGATGGCAGTAATCTCTCCAATACCTCCAGGAGTGTGGTATTGCTTTTGGCTTACTATTTTCCTCAGTAGGGGCAGTTCCAATTGGCTTTTCCTACCATAAGAACACTTATTTCACTTGTCATAGATCCATTGTGGGTATTCTGCCAGTTGATGAGTATATCTATTCCAATCATGCATTCTGGAACTGCTGAAATCCCTACAGGATGGGTTCAGGGACCCAGTGGACCCACTGTGAGATGAACCTGAGCTAAGACTCCATTAATAACCTGTCCTCCATATCCTCCTACTGTGATTGGAGGGGCACAGTGATGTTTTGGGTCTCCTGAATTTGTGTCATTTCAGAGCTAGTATCCAGTTATTCCTGAAAAGCCTGATTACTTCCTTTTCCCCAGTGAACAGTCATTTTCATAAAATGCATTAGATTCCTTTGGGGAAGGCTGGGATAAGGATTATAGTAGAAATTTTTGGCAATGTAGTGAGATCCTTCCTCAAGGGGACCCAGCCTCTTGTTCAGTCAACTGGGTTTGGAAACTGGCTCAAGTCTGAGAATTGATTGAGAGGCCATGGCTCTATTCTCATTATTCAAGTTAAACTGCCATTCACTTGACCTAGAATTCTTCCACTTGTATAGATGAAGGAAATAGTTAGTAGATTCCCCATCTATTTCACTCCTAGGGACACCATGAGTAAGTAGCCAATGCCATAAGTCCATAGGAGTCAGATTATTCTGATTAGTGATTTGACTCTGCTGTCCATTACAGTAACCACTCCCACCTTGTCTTGATCAGTTGAGTGCTGCTACTGGGACCCTACCACCAGGAGGTCCAATCTGCCCCATTGTAGTTAGGTGCCTTAATTCAGTTAGGGTAGTTCCCACTGTCACATCTGATTTACATAAAATAGCAATCACAGCAGTCTTCAAGAATGCTGCGGCTCCCTTCACAAATTTGCTCTTCACTGTTGCGGTAAAAGGTGTGTCCCTGGGCACTCCATGTGTGGGTCTGTGGTTCTTACCTGATGAATCCACTCTAACATGCCAATTTTCCTAAGCCTTTGGATACCTTTTTCTACAGTATAGCAAGGCAGATCTGGTACTTTAACTTGATTTAGTGTAGGCCACCATATAATCTGTGCTTCAGTGAATCAACCAAATAAACTATTAGAATCTTTCCTAACCTCGAAAGCTGAAACATTGAATTAAGAATCTGTTTAGTGGGCCCATCTCAATAAACTGAGACTGATCCAACTTTATGTTCCTTGCACAATTATGCCACACCCTTAATAGCCATTCCCACACGTATTCCCTAGGTTTCTGTTGGTGCATATTAGAAAACTGAAGCACTTCTCTTTGAGTGTAGTGCAGCTCCTCCTGGGTCACACTTCACTTTTGGGGGCTTGCTGGGATTTAAATCCAGTTATAGTTCTAGAAGCAAAAATGGGTGGTGGGGATGTGTTCTGAGAACATTCAGCAATGTCTTGTAAGGCATTTTCCTCAGGTTATGCCCCAGACAATGACTATGATGTCTCCCCAGGTGATGATTCAGATGCTCCAAAGGTGATATCTCAGATAAAGACTCTTCAGACACAGCTGGGTAAATCTTATCAGATGTAGGTGGAGAAGCTTATGATTTTACTGAAGAAGGTGGCTTAGCTGACAAAGATATAGTAATCTCTTCAGATGGGAGTGAGGGGTCTTGTTCTGTTGGCAAGAGTAAGTCAAAGGAATTTAAGGGCTAATTGTCCTCAGTTTCCTGATTATCTGCTCATATGTCCCCATCCCACATTTCAGGATCCCATTTCTTTCCAATGAATGCCCTCACTTTAACTTCAGACACCATTCAATGTTGGGAATTCAACCCACTCTTACCATAAGACGCTGGGTTTGTTTTTTGTCAATATCAGCTCTGTTATTTCAAGAAGTAAAGCTTTCTTTCAGGGTACGAGGGGGAACTTTGAGGTTGTTTATATGGTGCTTGAGCTATGACTGAAGCCCTGAGCTCATCTTTTTCTTTAACCTCTTTGTCTAGCAAAAGTTGGACCAGCCAACAAGCTTACTTGTACTTCTCATTCTGACTAAATTGCAGGAAAGTATCAAACATACTATCACCCAGAGCTTTATCTCTCACCAATAATTGATCTATTAGTGGTGATATTTTGAGCATTTCTATTGCCATCTCAAGCCATGGATTAGCAGTGCCCTCTTTACTACTGGAAGCAGAGTCATCAACATCTTTAAGTCTAACCAGACTTGAGAACCAATTTAGAAAAGTCATCCTTACAATTTTGCTTATGTATAACCAAATATTGTTGGTACCATATATCTTAGGCAGGATTCTGTAGAGAAGCAAAACCAGTGAAGAGTATATATATGTGTGTGTGTGTATGTATATATATATATATATATATATTTTATATATATATATAAAAAGAGAGATTTGTATCATGGAAATGGCTGATGTGGTGGTAGAGCCTGGAAAGTCCAAAGTCCCTGCATTAGATTTCAGGCTGGTGACTTTTTCTGATGCACGTAGCTACAGGGGCTGATGAACTCAAGATCAGCAGCTAAGATGGCTGGCTGCTGGCTTACAGGCTGTGGAGGCTAACAAATTCAAGATCGGCAGGTAAGAAGGCAGGCTGTTGGCTCACAGTCCGTAGAGTCTGAAGATTCCCAAGATTGGCAGGCTGTATGGCAGGCTAGTGGCTCAAGTCCCAAGAACCGGCGGTCAGATGATGACGAACTGGATGCAGGATCCAGAACGAGCAAAAGACAGCAAGCTTTGCCAGGACATTCATACATATTGAATGCAGGTCACTGTCCCTTACAACTGATTGGCTTATCATGTCAGATCACATCATGGAGGTGATTACATTATATCACAAAAAGAAGGATAAGTACATCATTTCATAAGTGCCAAACTACATCATTATGTGACTGCCAAAAAGCATCATTACATAACTGCCAAACCACTGAGAATCACGGCCCGCACAACTTGACACACAACCTTAAGCATCACAACTATCATGTGGCAGGGAGTCCCTGGGTGGTGCACATTGTTAATACGCTCAGCTGCTAACTGAAAGGTTGGTGGTTTGAGTCTACTCAGAGGTGTCTAGGAAAAAAGGCCTGGCAATATACTTCTAAAAAATCAGCCATTAAAAATCCTATGGAGCACAGCTCTACTTGAACATACATGGGGTCATGATGAATTGGAACTGACTCGATGGCAGCTGGTATCATGTGTCAGGCATATTGTGGCCTGTGCTGGGTGATTTTTACACCTTACAAGTATGCTACCAAGGTAGTGCTATTGGACTTATTTTACAGATGAAAAGATTGAGGCTTGAATTAAGTGAGTAGTTTTTCCAAAGTCACAAAATTGGTTGTGTAGAGAATTAAGATGAATCCAGCATTATCTTTTCACTACCCTTTGGTATCCAAATACCTTAACAAAAGGTAAACAACAGCAATAACGATAGCAATGCCTGGTATTTACTGAGTTCTTTCTATGTACCAGGCACTATTCTAAGTGCTTTACATAATCAATTAAATTCTTACAACCACTTGACATGGTAGGTATTTTTACTAGTACCCATTTAATATTCGAGGAAAATAAAACGCAGGGAAGCTAAACATGTCGGGAAGTGTTTTCGTAAAGCTAAAAGTTACTGATGGTGCATCTCAAGAAGACGGATTGATGGTCTATTTCATCATTTATTATTTTCATTGACACAATTAGTTTACTCTTTTGCTCTATGAACTCTATTATATCTTTTGGGCTAAGTTTTGGCATGTTCAATTTTTCCTTTTTCTCATTTGGAATGTAGCATTCCATTGTAAGTGCTAATCAGTAATGAAGGAAAATAAAGAGCTTTGGAATAAGGAAAGTGACTATTGGCTACTCATGAGATTTCCAAAGACTCTTTCTGATGTAAGCCTGTGGAGTCACAGTGTCCGTGTAGAAACCTCAGAATATTTAAATTGAGTTTCCTACAAAGATATTATGCTACACGATCTACTCCTAACTCAACAAATGTACTGAAATCTGTTGCACAGCCTTTTGCAATTACATAACATGAATTTATTATATTGAGTGACCACATGCATTTCTCTGCACCTGTGAACACATTGAGCAAGTAAGTATAAATCTATGGAAGACTTGGAACCAAATATCTCTCTTCCTAGTGCTAAGAAGAGATTAAAATTATATCAGTAGTAATTTTCTATAAAATTACTGTTGACTTATGTATGGAGAAGATAGTGTTCTGTAGAATTGCTGTGGAAATTTCCTGAATTGGCAATAACGGACCCCTTACAGTCAGATTTTGCATGTTGGTTGATGTTGTTTACTTAATCTTGATGACTCCAATGCTTTGAGATAAATATGCCTTTGGTAAGAGATTTTATAGTAAGGTTCAAAGGATATTTCAAAATCCTCTGAATCAAATTGATCTCATAAAACTGTTGTTAGAATGAACTTAACCTGTGTTCAAAAAAAGAATACAATTACAAAGGATAACACTTTTAAATTAAGGTTTCTTGATTAAACACTTCTAACATTATATTTACAAATCAGTTATGATAACTTGGAATAAACTATCACTGTAACTACAGAGCATTTATTTAATACAGGAAAGAAAAACTTCAATAGATACAGATGCTACACCTTCCTGCTACAGATATATAGGAATAGCCTATTTCCATTGTAGTTCAATATACATTGTATATGTAGCATATTTTGAATATTGCATGTCAGTATATATTGTTTCTAATTTAGATATGAATTTGAAATTATTCATTAAATACTGTATCTTTTTATTTATTATATTAACGAGAATATATTTCCAAAAGTAAAATTTTTATTGCTTACTTTTCCTGCTGTGCTGCTGGTGCTCATTTTGTTTCTGTTTTCTGTACAGCTCAGGAAACCGATGAATCCTTCCTGACTTCCCCCAGCTGTAGTGCACAAGCAGATATAGTGTGCAGATTTTCTGTTTGCCCTAGTAATGCCCAATTCTACACATGTGATCTGGGATCTTTAAGCCACACCCATCAGTTTATTCTTAGACCAAGTCAGATCAGAAAGCAAAGGGTACTGAACCAGTATTCAAAACCTGAGATTGTTTGCAATATACCAATTTCAGATAACATCTTGATTTTATTAAGTTACATATTTCCCTACAAATAAATTTTCATCCCTCTTTTTCTCCTGGATTTCTGTCTGTCCTCAATCCTACACAGGTCATACAGAGTCCTGTTTTCCCAGTGTCTTCACTAAGCTCCAACTGTCCCATCCTCTTGTTGGAGTTAGATAGGAGGAGGAAAGAAGCCGGACAAGTAGGGTTGAGAGAGCCATGAGCCAGAGAGCATATCTGACCCAGACTCTCCTTGTCTTCATAGCAGAGAAGTCAGACAGCCAATCAGTCAGAACAAAGGTGCTCACTGTCCCTGGCATTTCTGCTCCACTCAATACCCGTCACCTTTGACTGAGCACCTCCCTGTGTCAGGCACTGTGCTGGGTACAGCTGGAGTAGCAACTACGATTAAGAGAAGGTCTCCACTTGTACCAACAGGAAGGATGGAGCAGTGGTTATGTCATGGCCTTTGGACTCAGGCAGACTCTATTCATTATTAGCTGTATGGAATTGAACACATTATTTAACTGTGCTTTGCCTTAGTTTCCTTATTTGCAAAGTGAGATGAATAACAGTACTACCTCAAAGGGTTGTTTGATGAATAAAGGAGATAATCCATGTAAACCACTTATTATAGAGTCTGGCAGTTAGGGGAAGCTCGAGAGACCAGGAAACGGGGGGTATGAGAAAGCATCTTCACAGAGCTTCTAGCAGGAGACAGAATAACCATTTCTCATCTCTCTATACCTTCCTTCTCTTCCTGTCCCCTGAATACCTGGTGCTGAGTGACACCTCTACAGCTTCTTCCCAGGGTGTACTTCAAAACCTGGGAACAACCTCCCCAGACCTTGTAGCCACACCGGTGGGATCCCTGGGAGCTTTGCTTTTATTTTTTCTAATTTTTATTCATTGATTTTTTTCTTTTTTTTCTTCTTCTTCTCCTTTTTGTTTTTCTCCATTTCATAGTCTCTCATCTCTCCACTCCAATGGCAAGCTCCTCTAGCAATCTTTTTTGTTTGTTTGTGTGTTTTTGGCTCCTATTACTCTCTCCTCTCTCCCCTACCGATGTTAGCTCCACACATCACAATCTCTCCCTTCCATCCTGCCTACCTGCACTGTGCACTGAACATCACACCACGAAGCAGCACAGGCATGGCCTACCGGAACCTGCCCTGCACTGATTACTGACCAGCCCTGTTGGCTGTAGTAAGTGCCGCAAACAGCCCATCCCAGCAACTCCTCTTTGGCTAGACCAGCCCTGCTGTACCATATCTGAGCGACTGACCCTGCCAATTGGAGAAGGAGGCAAAAAGTATCGTGCCCATAGACATGCAAACAACAAAGAACACACAGCCTGCCTGCTAAGACATAGCCAAATTTATAAAAAAAAAAAGATGAAACAAAAATATCTACAATCAATAAATGAGAAAAATAACTACTGAATGCCCCAAAAACAGTAGAAAATATCAAAACATTTGCAAAAACAGGACAGGGTGGTTCCACTAGGTGTCCAAAATAAAACACCATAAAGGGAAGCTCACAATCTATGGGGAATACAGACATATAGACACCCAAGTCAGCCTATCTGGGTCATGTCATGTCAGAGGCAGGGGGTTGTAATCAAAGGACTCAGAAGAGGCTTTCAAAAGAGCAAACTTTTAGTTGAAGACTAAATAATGATCATTCTGGCAAATAGATAAAAAACTTCACATGGGTATGTAACAGATAACAGGAGTTCGACTTTTAATAAAACTCAAGTCTTCTATACACATTTGTTGTTCTCTAACCCACAGTGAATTCCATTTTATAATTAGGTGGACTCTGTCTGCATGGATATGTTAGCATGAATGGCATATTTCTCCAGAATTGCCAAGGGAACAACACTGTTGTCCATCTCAAGTTTCAATTATACAGGTGTAGAGAGCCACACTTTGGAAGAAAGGCCAGGTGGTCCTCTTCTGAAAATAAGTCATTGAAAACTTTATGAATCACAACAAAATATTGTTCAATATAGTGCTAGCGGAGTCCCCTGGATGGTGCAAATGGTTAATGCACTTGGTTGCTAACTGAAAGGTTGTTGATTTGAGTCCACCCAGAGGCACCTTGGAATAAAGGCCTAGTGATCTGCTTTTGAAAAATCAGCCATTGAAAACCCTATGGAGCACAGTTATACTCTTACACATGGGGTCACCATGAGTCAGAGGTGACTTAATTGCAATTATTTTTTTTTTAGAGAGCCACACTATGGCTGTACTTCATCACCCTAGAGAGAATCGAGAAAGGCCTTCCATTTTCTCACTGTGGCCTTATCATCATGGAATAAGCACCACTTCTAGAGAAAGGCACCCACTCTGCTCTCTCTGCCCACTCGTACTTGTGGATAGCAGCACAAAGGAAGTGAATCTGACCACTTCTCACATGGCCTGGGTGGTATCAAGGAAGCTCGCTTCTTTCAATTAATGTGAAAGACTCATTAGATTGAGCTTTTAGAGTGATGGGGCATGATAGGATTTCAGAAATAATTTGAATTGTTAATAAATTGGTGGATTATTTATGAGGCATGAATTTGCAGGAATCGAATGGCCACAATTTTTTGAGCAACTACCATGTTTCCAGAACTTACTAGGAGTTTTTCATATATTATCACATATAGTTCTCAGAACAACCCTGAAAGGAAGGTACTATTATTATTATATTTTTGTCTATTTTTGCTTCAGTGCTTGATAGCTCTGAATATTAGAGATTTGAATTCCCTGTCAGGTAGTTTTAGTGCCTTTGCTTCTACTGGAATGTCATCTGGTGTTTTATTTTGGATGCCTACTGGAATCATCCTGTCCTGTTTTTGTATATGTTGTGATATTGTCTGCTGTCTTTGAGACATTCAGTAGTTATTTTCCTCATTTATTGATTGTTGATTTGTTTGTTTCATCCTACTTTTTTGTTTTAATTGGTTATGTCTGAGCAGGCAGGCTGTGCATTCTTTGTTGTTTGCTCGTCCGTGGGCATGATACTTTTTGCCTCCTTCTCCAATAGGCAGAGTCAGTTACTCAGGTATGGCACAGCAGAACAGGTCCAGCTGAAGGGGAGTTGCTGGTATGGCTTGCTTGTGGCATGTACTATGGCTGGTAGGGTGGGCAGGGAATCAGTGCAGGTCAGGTTCTGGTAGGCTGTGCCTATGCTGCTTGAGGATGTGATGTTCAGTGCATGGTGCAGGCAAGCAGGAAGGTGGTGGGAGATTGTGATGTGTGGAGCTAAGATGGGTATGGGAAAGAAGAGAGAGAGGAGAGAGGAACAGGAGCCAAGAATATATAAACAAACAAATGAGAAACAGTGCTAAGGAAGCTTGCTGTTGTAGTGGAGAGATGAGAGACTGAGAAATGGAGAAAAACAAAAAGAAAATGCTAAAAGAAAAAAATGAATAAATAAAAATTAGGAAAAAAAAAAAAAGAAGCAAAGCCCCCATGGATCCCACAGGTGCAGCTGTGAGGACTGGAGAAGTTGCTCCCAGGCTGCGAAGTACAGCCTGGCTAGAAGGGGTAGAGGTGTCACACAGCACCCGGTATTCAGGAGAGAGAAAGTAAAGGTAAGTATAGAGAGATGAGAAACTGAGAAGTAAAGAAAGACAAAAAAGGATAAAGAGAGGAAAGAAAAGAGAGAAAAGAAAATAAACAAATGAACACCCAAAACAAAAAAGAAACCCAAAATCAAAAGCAAGAAAAAGAAAAAAGAAATGCTCCCAGGGATCCCACCGCACAGACTGAGGGAGTAGCTCCCAAGCCACGCAGTACTGCATGGGTAGAAGGGGCTTCCATGCTGAGAAAAGAAAAAGAAAACAGAGAAACAAAGAAATCAAAATTGAACAAATCAAAATAAACAAACAAAAAGTCCTGGGGATCCCACCAGTATGGTGGCACAGGCTGGTTATCAGTTCCAGAGTCCAGTGACATTTCACAGCCTTTCAGGAAGAAGCCAAGATGGCACAAGGAGCCAGGTGTTTGAAAGAAAGGAGGGAGAGGTGATGAGAGGTATGGAAGAAGTCAAAAGAAGCAGAACAAAGCAACACCAGCAGCCAACAAATGGCACTCAGGGAGCCGGCCAGTGTGAGCGGGTGGAATTCAAGTGGCACCAGGGCGAAGCTGGTACTTCCCGGCCAAGAGTCTGTGGCTGCAGGAAGCAGAGGAGGCCGAGCAGGGGTGAAGAAGTGTGGGGAGTGGGAAAGCATATATCGCTGGTTGCTGGTTATTCTGTCTCTTGCTGGAAGCCCCGTGAAGCTGCTTTCTCGTACCCCCTGTTCGCTGATCTCTGATAGGAGTCCAAGATGGTGGATCCGGGCTGCGTTAGCTGATAGGGGACCTCTGCATGCATCTCTCCTTGCTCTCTGTTCTCTGTCAGTTTCTTATTCCATTCGGTGCTTGGCTGAGTTCTTTATCTCTTCATTTGATGGTTAGGGTTTCAGGATTGATGTGTGTCTCTGTTTGACTTAGTTTTTCATATCTTTGCTGTGGAAGGACGGCGTGGTGCTTCTGTCTATAGCACCATGTTGCCTGGAAGTCTTATCTAACAGATATTTGGAAGGGAAAAAGATGTAAGCATTCACATGTGGGACAAATAGTCTAATAGGTTTCAAAAATTGTAGGGTTGAGGCAGGGTAAGGAGGAAGCTAGTAACAGGTAAAGATTTAAGTTGCTCTGTCAGTTTGTCATACTGTGGTGGCTTGCATGTTGCTGTGATACTGGAAGATTTGCTATAAGTATTTCAAATGCCAGCAGGGTCACCCTTGGTGGACAGGTTTCAGTGGAGCTTCCAGGCTAAGACAGACTAGGGAGAAGGATGCAGTGGTCTACCTCTGAAAAAACTGACCAGTGAAAACCTTATGAATAGCAGCAGAGCATTGTCTGATATAGTGCAGGAATATGAGCTCTCAGGTTTGAAGGCACTCAAAAGACGACCGGGGAAGAGCTGCCTCTCAAAGTAGAGTTGACCTTAATGACATGGGTGAAGGTAAGCTTTCTGGATCTTCATTTGCTCATGTGGCATGACTCAAAATGAGAAGAAACAGCTGCAAATCTCCATTAATCATTGAAACATGGAATGTTCGAAGTGTGAATCTAGGAAAATTGGAAATCATCAAAAATGAAATGGAATGCATAAACATCGATATCCTCGACATTAGTGAGCTAAAATGGACTGGAATTGGCCATTTTGAATCAAACAATCCTGTGCCCTACTATGCCTGGAATGACAAATTATTGTCAAAAAGAACATTTCAAGATCTATCCTGAAGTACATGGCTATCAGTGATAGGATAACATCCATACACTTAAAAGGAAGACCAGTTAATATGATTATTATTCAAATTTACCCACAAACCACGAAGGCTAAAGATGAATTGAAGATTTTTATCAACTTCTGCAGTCTGAAATTGATCAAAATATGCAGTCAAGTTGCATTGATAATTACTGACAATTGGAATAAGAAAGTTGGAGACAAAGAAAAAGGATCGGTAGATGGGAAAATACAGCCTTGGTAATAGGAATGATATCGGAGATCACATGACAGAATTTTGCACAAGACTGACAACGTCTTCATTGCAAATACCGTTTTTCAACAACATAAATAGAGACTGTACATCTGTGTAAAGAGACGATGGAAAAATTCAATATCCTCAGTTAGACCAAGGCCGGGGGCTGACTGTGGAACACACCATCAATTGCTCATATGCAAGTTCAAGCTGAAGTTGAAGAAAATTACAGCAAGTTCACAAGAGCCAAAGTACCACCTTGAGTATATCCCACCTGAATATAGGGACACTCTCAGTCGTAGATTTGAGTCATTGTACATCAATGGCTGAAGACCAGACCAGTTGTGGCATGATGTTAAGGACATCATACATGAAGAAAGCAAGAGGTCATTAAAAAGACAGGAAAGAAAGAGAAGACAAAAGTGGATATCAGAAGAAACTCTGAAAGTTACTCTTGAATATAGAGTAGCTAAGGCAAAAGGAAGAAATGATGAAGTAAAAGAGCTGAACAAAAGATTTCAAAGGGTGGCTGGATGGGACAAAGTAAAGTATTATAATGAAATGTGCAAAGATGAGGAGATAGAAAACCAAAAGGGAAGAACACACGTGGCATTTCTCAAGCTGAAAGAACTGAAGAGAAAATGCAAGCCTGAAGTTGCAATATTGAAGGATTCTATGGGGAAAATACTACAATGACTCAGGAAGCATGAAAACAGGATGGAAGGAACACACAGAGTCACTGTACCAAAAGAAATTGGTCGGCATTCAACCATTTCAGGAGGTAACATATGATCAAGAACTGTTGGTACTGAAGGGAGAGGTCCAAGCTACACTGAAGGCATTGGTGAAAAACAAGGCTCCAGAAATTGATAGAATACCAATTGAGATGTTTCTACAATGGGATGCAGTGCTGGAGTTGCTCACTCTTCTATGCCAAGAAAGTTGGAAGACAGCTACTGGACCAATGGACTGGAAGAGATCCATATTTGTGCCCTCTCCAAAGAAAGGTGATCCAACAGAATGTGGAAATTATTGAATAGTGTCATTAATATCACACACAAATAAAATGTTGCTTTTGTTGTTAAGTGCTGTCCAGTCGATTCTGACTCACAGAGACCCTTTGTATAACAGAACCAAACACTGCAAGGTCCTGTGCCATCCTCACAATCATTGTCATGCTTGAGCCCATTGTTGCAACCACTGTGTCAGTCCGTTTTATTGAGGGTCTTCCTCTTTTTCACTGACCCTCTACTTTACCAAGCATGATGTCCTTCTCCAGGGACTGATCCCTCCTGATAACATGTCCAAAGTATGTGAGATAAAGTCTTGCCATCTTTGCTTCTAAGGAGCATTCTGGCTGTACTTCTTCCAAGACAGATTTGTTCATTCTTTTAGCAGTCCCTGGTATATTCAGTATTCTTCGCCGACACCACAATTGAAAGGCGTCAATTCTTCAGTCTTCCTTATTCATCATCCAGCTTTCAAATGCATATAAGGCGATTGAAAACACCATAGCTTGGGTCAGGTGCACCTTAGTTTTCAGGGTGACATATTTGCTTTTCAACACTTTAAAGAGATCTTTTGCAGCAGATTTGCCCAGTGCAACGCGTCTTTGGATTTCTTGACTGCTGCTTCCAAGGCTGTTGACTGTGGATCCAAGTAAATTGAAATCCTTGACAACTTCAATCTTTTCTCCATTAATCATGATGTTGCTTATTGGTCCAGTTGTGAGGATTTTTGGTTGAGGTATAGTCCATATTGAACGTGGTTTTCTTTGATCTTCATCAGTAGGTGCTTCAAGTCCTCTTCACTTTCAGCAAGCAAGGTTGTGTTATCTGCATAACTCAGGCTGTTAACGAGTCTTCTTCTAATCCTGATGCCCCATTCGTCTTCATATAGTCCAGTTTCTCCGATTACTTCATAGCATATGGGTTGAATAGGTATGGTGAAAGGGTACAACCCTGACACACACCTGTACTAACTTTCAACCACACAGTATCCCCTTGTTCTGTCTGAAGAACAGCCTGTTGATCTATGTACAGGTTCCTCAAGAGCACTATTAAGTGTCCTGGAATTCCCATTCTTCACAGTGTTATCCCTAATTTCTTATGATCCACACAGTTAAGTGTCTTTGCATAGTAAACAAAATGTAGGTAAACATCTTTCTGGTATTTTCTGCTCTCAGCCAGGATCCATCAGACATCAGCAATGATATCCTTCTTTCCACGTCCTCTTCTGAATCTGCCTGAATTTCTGGCAGTTCCCTGTTGATGTACTACTGCAGTTGCTTTCAAATGATCTTCAGCAAAATGTGAGGTCTTAGTTCTTGTAAACACCCTTCAGCCACTTTTGTTGTTGTTGTTGTTGTTCTCCCAGCCCTCAGGGTTATAGCACCTTAATGTTCTGGGTGACCTCAATATCCCCTTTTGATTTTTTAATCTTCCAACAACTGTATAAATAACTTTTTGTATTAAATCTACTCTGTTTGAAATGCAGAGCTTATGTTTTCCTAACTGGACACATTGATAGCTCTTGGCACCAGGAGTGGTCCTGGAAGCAGATCCTCAAGTAAACATAAGTGTTTACACAGATTGGTATGATGTCTTCTTAATGGTGTAATTTGCTGCAGTGGAATGCACTGGAGTTTTAAGGGGCTTGAGAAGAGAGGAAAAGATCCAGAATAGGCAACAAAGGGGAATCCATAGAGATGACTGAAAGAGCCCAGCTGCTCTGATGTATGCATGATCTGCAAAGTTTTTCATGCTCTCCATTGCCTTCGACTAGAAGTTTTCCAGAGCACATCTATCAATCTAACTTTCATCCAAGGTGTTTGAAATGTAGCCCCTTTAGAATCCTTACGTGATAGTTACAGAAAATGTTATTCCCAGACACATACCTGTTTGGGTAGTGCTGTAAAATTTGTTTCAAAATCTTCATTCATTTTGTGTTTTTTGAATCTTAGAATGTAACCAACTCTTTTAATGTCTTTGTGATGTCTGCCTGCTCCTGTTCCTCTTTCTCTTTATTCTTTTTATTGTTTTCGGAAGCTTTTAAGATGGTCTGTCCATCTCTAGTATTCTGAAATTTTACACTCTTCTGCTTTGGATAGGTCTATTTTTATGCATTTTGCTGAGCACTCACTGGCTTTTATAAATACGAAAATTAACTTTAGTTCTAGAAAATTTACTTAAATGGTTTTATAGATGGTCTTCCCTCCCTGCCCTTCTCACCCTGCTTAATTTTTTTCTTTTTGAAGCTCCTACTTCTCAGATATTCGACATCTTGACTTTGTGCTTTAATTTTTTCTTCTGTTTTTCCTTTCTGTTTTTTCCCATCTCTTGTCTTTTTGTATATTTTCTGGAGACTTCCTGAATTTCATCTTCCACCATTTTATTTCGTTTTCCATTTATGTTATAATAGTTTCCATTATCAAGAGCTCATTTTTGTCCTCTGCAGCTTGCATAATCTTTTTTACTTCATGAATACATATCTTCTTGTCTCTCTGAACATTGTATCTGATGTATATACATATATATACATATACATCTATATCTTTCTATAGATCCCTCCCTTCACAATCTCTGTTTCTTCCATTTTATTTTCTTTCTGCTTATTCAATTGGTCCCTCTCTTTCATATTGTTGGATGATACTTGATTGTCTTCTCTTATTTCAGAGTAGGACACGTAAGACTGTTTTGAAGTTCTGAGCACATAGACGGCACTTATCCACTAGTGGATAAATTATTGGATGATCTGGTTGCTGGGCTGTTTAACTGGGGAATCTGCAATGTCAGACTGTTTAGTCATTTCTCTTGATCTGTTGAAATTTCCCAGAGCAGAGAAAGCCTACCTGCCAGCATTCTGGGAACATAGTGGGGGACTAAGGTCCTAAAGAGAAATGATAAATCCAGTAAGAAATAGAAGCCAAGATGACAAACCACTTGGAGGGAAAGGCAAGAATCTGTGACTCTTCAAGTTAATCCATAGGAGACAATTGCAAATATCATGATTTGGGTCTGGTGCACCTTAGTCCTAAAAGTGACATCTTTGCTTTGTAACACTTTAAATAGATCTTTCCCAGCAGATTTGCCTAATGCAATGCATTGTTTGATTTCTTGACTAATGCTTCCATGAGCGTTGATTGTGGATCCAAGTAAAATGAACTCCTTGACAGCTTCCATCTTTTCTCCATTTATCATGATGTTGCTTATTGATCCAGTTGTGAGGCTTTTTGTTCTGTTTATATTGATGAGTAGTCCATATTAAAGGCTATAGTATTGGCTCTTCATCCATAAGTACTTTAAGTGTTCTTCACTTTCAGCGTTTTAAATTCTTAAATGTATAAACCTGAGTACTTTAAACTCTATTACAATTACAACATGATATTCAATTAAAGAAAACAATGTGTCAAATATTTTTTCTTTTAAGTTTTTTTTTTAAAGTTTGTGAAAATATTCAGCTTTCTTTTTGTCTTACTATTTGTTTTAAATAATCCTAGATTTCAGACTCATAAGATCTTAAATAATCCTCTAAGAAAGTAGTATTTCTACATTTCTGTGTCTGATGTGCATCTTACACAGAGTTGTTGAGAAACTTCTCAAGGCTTTAGAGACAGCTGAGAATAGTTTACCTTATTTTGACAATTATTTGCCCAGAGGCTTAATTTTTTATGTAAACAAGAATAATACCTCTAAGTTATACAGTAATTACCTAAGAATGTTAGGAACTTAAATAATTTTCTTTATAATACTATTTTGATAACAATGTTCTTTGGAATAAACAAAGAAGAAAAGAAAATAGTTGTAGTTAAAAAGAGTGGATAGCCCTTTTTAACTCTCTCCAGTGCAGCAACCTGAAGTAATAAAGGTTAACAGCTTGTTTTGTATCTTTCTAGATCTTTTTTCCTGTTCATTCAAATTTATATACACATGAATATGTTTTTTACATTTACTTTGTTTTGTCTATTATGAAAATGGGACCTACTTCATGCAATATACTTTTCTTAAATATACTTATTAATACTATCCTATTCATGTCTCCAGATCAGGCTCATTAACTTTTCTTGAGCCATGGCAGTCTCCAGAAAGCCCCTCAGCCCTTTCTCTGAATAATGCCATTAAATGCACAATATAAAATAAACATGATTACAAAGGAAACCAATGATATTGAAATACACTGCTATTTATGAACTTCTCTGATAGATGAAATTCACATTTAATGGCTACTTAATATTCCAAAATTTGTTGTTGTTAGGTGCCATCAAGTCCTTTCTGACTCCTAGTGACCCTATGCACAACCGAACGAGACATCGCCGGGTCCTGCACCATCCTCATAATCATTGTTATGCTTGAGCCCATTTTTGCAGCCACTGTGTCAATCTATCTTATTGAGGGTCTTCTTCTCTTTTGCTGACCCTCTGCTTTACCAAGCATGATGTCCTTTTCCAGAGCCTGCTCCCTCCTGATTAAATGTCCAAGGTATGTGAGACAAAGTCTTGCCATCCTTGCTTCTGATGAGCGTTCTGACTTCCAAGACAGATTTGTTCGTTCTTCTGGCAATCCATGATGTATTCAATATTCTTCGCTAACAGCATAATTCTAAGGCATCCGTGCTTCTTCGGTCTTCCTCATTCATTGTCTGGTTTTCGCATGCATATGAGGTGATGGAAAACATCATGGCTTGGGCCAGGTGCATCTTAGTCCTAAAAATGATATCTTTGCTTTTTAACACTTCAAAGAGATCTTCTTCAACACATTTGCCCTGTGCAATGGGTCTTTTGATTTCTTTCTTTTTTCTTAAGTACTTTAGATTATGGTTTACAGAACAAATAGTTTCTCATTAAACGGTTAGTACACATATTGTTTTGTGACAATGGTTAACAAACCCATGACATGTCAACACTCTCCCTTCTCAACCTTGGGTTCCCTATTACCAGCTTTCCTGTCCCCTCCTGTCTTCTAGTCCTTGTTCCTGGACTGTTGTGCCCCATTAATCTCATTTTGTTTTATGGGGCTGTCTAATCTTTGGCTAAACGATGAACCTCGGGAGTGACTTCATTACTGAACTAAAAGGGTGTCCAGGGGTCATACACTCAGGGTTTCTCTAGTCTCTGTCAGACCAGTAAGTCTGGCCTTTTTTTTTGGGGAGTTGGAATTTTCTTGTACATTTTTCTCCATCTCTGTCCGTGACCCTCTTTTGTGATCCCTCTCAGAGCAGTAAGTGGTGGTAGCTGGGCACCATCTAGTTATTCTAGACTCAGTCTGGTGGAAGACATGGTAATTGTGGTCCATTAGTGCTTTGGACTTATCTTTCTCTTGTATCTTGCTTTCTTCATTCTTCCTTGCTTCCGAAGGTGTGAGACCAGTGGAGTATCTTAGACGGCTGCTCACAGGTTTTAAGATCCCAGATGCTACTTACCAAGGTAGGATGTAGAAAATTTTCTTTATAAAATTTGTTATGCCAATTGAACTAGATGTTCCCTGATACCCTGGTCCCCACATCCCTCTGCCCAGCAAATCAGTCCCTCAGGGAATTTGGATGTGTCTGCGGAGCTTCCATGACCTTGCCTTGTACAAGTTGTGCAGGCTTCACCAGTATTGTGTAGTGTCTTACCCTTCACCAAAGTTACCACTTATGTATTGTCTATTTAATACTTCCCCCTCCACCCCTCCCATCCCTTGTAATCAACAAAGATTGTTTCTTTTTGTGTGCAAACTTTTTCATGAGTTTTTACAGTAGTGGTCTCACACAATATTTGTCCTTTTGTGATTGACTTATTTCACTCAGCATAATGTCTTCCAGTTTCATCCATGTTATGAGATCCTTCACAGATTCATCACTGTTCCTTATGGTTGCATAATACACCACTGTGTGTATACACCATAGTTTGTTTATCCATTCATCTGTTGATGGGCATCTAGGTTGTTTCCGTCTTTTCACTATTGTGAACAAAGTTGCAATGAACATGGGTGTGCATATGTTTATTTGCATGAGGGCTCTTAATCTCTAGGATATATTTCTAAGAGTGGGATTGCTGGATCGTGTGGTATTTCTATTTCTAGCTTTCTAAGGATGTGTGGTATCATTTTCCAAAATGATTGTATCATTTTGCATTCCCACCAGCAGTGCATAAGAGTTCTGATCTCCCTGCAGCCCCTCCAAAATTTTCTATTTCCAGTTTTTTTGACTTGTGCTAGTAATGTCCGGGTGATATGGTATCTCATGGTGGTTTTAATTTGCATTTTTCTAATGGCTAGTGATCGCAAGCATTTCCTCATGTGTCTGTTGGCCGTCTGAATGTCTTCTTTAGTGAAGTGTCTGTTCATTTCCTTTGCCCATTTTTTAATCAGATTATTTGTCTTTTTGGTGATTTTTTTTTTGGGGTCTATCCTGGGGTCTATCCTATATGAGGTTCTTTGAGCTTCTTGGATGGTCAGTTTTTCATCTTTCATGATATTGGGGAAGTTTTCTGTCAGCAATTGTACAATGATCCTCTCTGTGTTTTCTGTTTTTCCCCCTGTTCTGGAACTCCGCTCACTCACAGATTTTTGCTTTTGTTTGTATCCCACATAATTCTCAGGTTTTCTTCATTTTTCTTCATTCTTTTTGCATTGTATGCAAGTGTTTTTCTTCAATTTCATTGATCCTGTCTTCCATCATTTCCAGCCTGTTCCTCAGCCATTCTGTGACACTGTCCATTTCTGAAATATTGTTATCTTTTGGATTTATAATTGTTGTTTTTGTATGATTTCTAGTTGCGAGTTTATTTTAACATTTTGTTCCTGTATTTTTTCCTTGAAGTCTTCCATTTTTTGTCTGTATTTTCCATGAATTTGTCTTTTTTTTCCTCATTTTTGTCTGCGTTTTACTTCAACTCTTGGATAATTCTGAATGTTAGAGATTTGAATTCCTTATCAGGTAGTTCTAGTGCCTCTTCTTCCTCTGGAAAGTCATCTAGTGTTTTATTTTGGATGCCCACTGGAACCATCTTGTCCTGTTTTCATATAGTTTTGATATTGTCTGCTGTCTTCAGGGCATTCCGTAGTTAGTTTCCTCATTTACTGGTTGTAGATTTGTTTGTTTTGATCTGTTTTTTGTTGTATTTGGTTGTGTCTGAGCAGGCGGGCTGTGCATTCTTTGTTGTTTGCTTGTCTGTGAGCATGATACTTTTCACCTCCTTCTCCAATGGGTAGGGTCGGTGACTCAGGTATGGTATAGCATGGCAGGTCCAGCTGAAGGGTAGTTGCTGGAATGGGTTGTTTGTGGCCTGTCCTAGGGCCAATAGAGGAGAAAGGGAATGATTGCAGGGAAGGTTCTGGTAGGCTGTGCCTGTGCTGCTTAGGAGTGTGATCTTCAGCAAATGGTGCAGGTATGCAGGAAGGAGGGGGTGATTGTGATGTGTGGAGCTAAGATCAGCCTGGGAAACAGGAAAGAGAGGAACAAGGAACAGGAGCCAGAAACATACACACAAACAAAAAAGAGTGCTAAGGGAGCTTGCTACTGGAGTAGAGAGATGAGAGACTGAGCAATGGAGAAAAACAAAAATGAACAAAAAATAAAAAGGATAAAAGAAATAAAAGAATAATCCAGAAAGTGGAAATGTAGAAAGACAAAAAGGGAAAAAGAGAGAGAAGAAAACAAAACAGAGAAACAAAAAATCCAAAAAAACAAAAACAAACATAAAAAAAAAAAAAGAAGAAAGAAATGCCCCCAGAGATGTCAGTGTGCTTCTGTGCAGACTAAGTGAGTAGCTCCCAAGCCGTGTGGCACTGCCTGGCCAGAAGGGGCTCCCAAGCAAAGAATAGAAACAAACAAACAAACAAATCAAAGCAGAACAAATGGGAACAAACAAACAAAAAGCCCCGGGGGTCCCATCAGCATAGAGGCACAGTCTGGGAAGCAGTCCCAAAGTCAAGCGGTGCCTTGCAGCCTTTCAGGAAGAGGCAAAGATCTCACACAGAGCCAGGTATTTGAGAGAAAGGAGGGGAAGGTGATGAGAGGTAAGGAAGAAATCTAATGAAGTGGAGAAAAGCAACACCAGTAGTCCACAAATGGCACTCTGGGAGCTGGCCAGTGCAGGCGGGTGGAATCCAAGCAATAGCAGGGTGAAGCCGGTGTTTCCTGGCCAAGATTCTGTGGCTGCAGGAAGCAAAGGAGGCCGAGTGGGGGTGAAGAAGTGTGGCGGGTTGGAAAGTGTATATCATTGGTTACCGGTTGTTCTGTCTCTTGCTGGAAGCTCTGTGAAGTGGCTTTCTTGTACCCCCTGTTTTCTGATCTCCGATAGGAGTCCAAGATGGTAGATCTGTGCTGTGGTAGCTGATAGGGGACCTCTGTATGTATCTCTGCTCGCTCTCTCTTCTTGGTCAGTTTCATTCTGTTCAGTGCCTGTCTGAGTTCTTTATCTCTTCATTTGATGTTTAGGGTTTCAGGATTGATGTGTGACTCTGTTTGACTTAGTTTTTCAGATCTTTGCTGTGGAGGGATGGTGTGGTGCTTCTGACTATAGTGCTGTCTTGCCTGGAAGTTTAACTAATTCTTTTTGCGGTGGTGACTTTGTGTATTCCTTTCATCTTCTTTTGATTCTTCTTGCATCATTTACTATTTTCCCCATAGAATCCTTCAGTATTGCAACTTGAGGCTTGAATTTTTTCTTCAATTTTTTCAGCTTGAGAAATGCCAACAGTGTTTTTCCTTTTTGGTGTTCTATCTCCAGGTCTTTGCGCATTTCATTATAATACTTTACTTTGTCTTCTCGATCTGCCCTTTGACATCTTCTGTTCTGCTCTTTTACTTCATAATTTCTTGCATTCGCTTAGCTTCTGTAAGTTCAAGAGCAACTTTCAGAGTCTTTTCTGATATCCATTCTGGTCTTTTCTTTCTTTCTTGTCTTTTTAATAACCTCTTGCTTTCTACATATGATTTCATTCCACAGCTCATCTGGTCTTTGGTCATTAGTGTTCAACGTGTCAAATCTATTCTTGAGAAGGTCTCTAAATTCAGGTGGGACAAACTCAAGGTCATACTTTGGCTCTTGTGAACTTGTCCTAATTTTCCTCAACTTCACCTTGAACTTGCATAAGCACAATTGATGGTTTGTCCCACCATCAGCCCCTGGCCTTGTTCTGACTGATGGTATTGAGCCTTTCCATGGTCTCTTTCCCCAGATGTACTGATTTGATTCATGTGTATTCCATCTGGTGAGGTCCACATGCATAGTCATTGTTTATGCTGTTGAAAATAGGTATTTGCGATGAAGAAGTTGTTGATTTTAACAAAATTCTATCATGCGATATCTGGCATCATTTCTATTACCAAGGCTGTATTTTCCAATATGAGTGTGCTATCACTTATTCAACTATACTCAAAAGTATAGACATTTGTATTATTTAGAGGTTTTTTTTTTTTTTTTTTTTCAGTGCTGAGTTAAAAACTTTTCTCTGAATCCTTATAAAGTGGTACTTTTGTTTCTATGGGATAGATTCCTCAGTGTAATGTTGCTGTGTTGAAATGTATACATGTTTAGAAATTTTATTAAATAGTGACAATTGGCTTTCCAAAACTAATTCACATTACTGCCATTTCTGTAAGAGTATTTCCTCTACATTCTTCCAACAGTACATGTTATGGAACTTGATGTGCTTGTTGACGTATGAAATTTTCATTTTCTCTCTGTTAAATTTCATTTTTTCTCCCTATCAAATTTCTTTCTTCTTGTCAGTTCGTAGGAATACTTGTAGATTAGAGATTTTATTTCCTTATCTGTCACACACATTACACATTTCTCTCTTTCTTTATCCTTTTTTTAGCCAAAAAAGTAAAGAAAATTTTTTCAAGATACTTAGAACTGGATGTTTTGCTGAAACCAGGGAAGGCCATCAATTCTCATGACAAGTCAGAAAACTAAGGCAGTGAATTGTCATATACAACCCACATATTTCATCCTGTCCGTCTACTCTGTCTCTGTTATTCCTATACTCTCATCTACATTGATACTCCTCCACATTCACCCTGTCACTGTGGGAATTGTTTTTGTTCAGACCTGCCAAAGTGTAATAGATATTTTTATACAAATAAATTAACTCAATATACAAGACATGTTTCAGAAAACAGATGGAAGAACTCATTTTATCTAAATCCCTGAAACTCTTGAAAAGAGATATGAAATGGGATTGCTGTCAATCACGTTCTAAATATATCGTAGGAGCTGGGTACTGGAAGTGCCTGGTGTAGTTTTATTTTGTCCTACAATGAAAATTTTTTTCAAATTATTAATCACCTGCTACTTTTTCCTTATTTAAAGTCTTATAAATTTAGACTCGTAATTTATGTATAAGCAAGGGAAGTGTTAGAAAGACATTATAGAAGTAGTTTCAGTTACCATCCCTTTCAATTACCTAGGAAAAACTGTTGGGAAGAAGCTTTCTGAATGATGAGACAGAGAGAGAGAGAGAGAAACTATTGTGTTATGATCAGGAAGGTACTTTGGGTATAAGATTTGACCTGCAAGAAGGTTCATGAGGTATGAAAATAAAATAATACTAATATTGTTAAAGTAAAATAAATGGAAAATCAAATTACAGTAGGAAACTATTTTAAAAACTAGAACAGAAACAAGATGTAACAAAAATTACAAATTCTATCTACTGGCTAAACACCAAAATTATTAATTTCCATATAAATATTTGTATTTAGAAGTTGTAAGTACAGAATTTAATCATCACATTTTATGTTTCTGCAAATTTTAATTTATCAGTGAGGTGAAGTTTGTTTCAACTCTAAAATGTAAAGCTAGAAAAATGGATTTTTGTTTTGAAATTTGCTATTTTAGTTGTTAAAATAACTAAATATGATTCTCACTCTGAATCAAGTTTTCAAGAAATTACAGCAACATTTGCACTATCATTTATCGAGTACTTTTATTGTTGCAGCAATATGACAGGCACTTTGATACATGCTCTTTCATTAGATGTTCATAATCACCCTCTAGGTAGATGTAATTTCCAACATTTTACTAAAGAGAAAATTGTGGCAAGCATCCATAGGCAAATTGTTTAATTACAGGTCTCTCTTCTGTCTGATTTTTAGTTCTGTTGTGGTGGTGGTTGTTGTTAGGTGCCTGTCAAGTAGGTCCGACTCATAGCGACCCTATGTACAACAGAACGGAACACTGCCCATTCCTACACCATCATCACAGTCGTTGTTATGCTGAAGCCCATTGTTGCAGCCAGTGTGTCAGTTCATCTCATTAAGGGTTTTCCTCTTTTTCTCTGACTCTCTACTTTACCAAGTATTATGCCCTTCTCCAGGGACTGATCCCTCCTGATAACATGTCCGAAGAATGTGAGATGTAGTCTTGCCATCCTTGCTTCTAAGGATCTTTCTGGTTGTACTTGTTCCAGGACAGATTTGTTCCTTTTTTTTTTTTTTTTTTGTCAGCTCATGGTATAGTCAATAGTCTTCACCAACAGAATAATTCAAAGGCATCAATTCTTCTTCAGTCTTCCTTGTTCATCATCCAGCTTTCACACGCATATGAGGTGATTGAAAATAACCACGGCTTGGGTCAGGCGCACCTTAGTCTTCAAGGTGACATCTTTGCTTTTCAACACTTTAAAGAGGTGTTTTGCTGCAGATTTGCTTAATGCAGTGCATCGTTTGATTTCTTGACTGTTGCTTCCGCAGGTTTATTTCTGCAGCAACTAAAAAACAGGTAACCATTTTCATTTATGAATGAACAACGCTCATCATTGGGCACATTTGTGGTGGTCAAAAGTAAGTTGGCACACATATTGTCTGGCTGGTGTTGAAACCTTGGCTCTTACAACAGTAACCCAAGAAAGCCCCAAGTCCAGAAACCAACTCCATAGACCTTGAGCCAGGACCTCTGCTATATATATCTTCTTGCTTCCAGCAATTGACACCAGTTCTAAACATACAGATTAAGCGGCAGTGCTGGGGAGTTAACTGAGAGCAGCTCCTAACCAGTCTGATGGGAGCTGGTAGATAAATAACCCAGCTCTCTGGCCCCTGTAGTTGGGAAAACTCTGAGAAGTAAGTTCTACACCATTTCCCACACTAAAAAAAAAAAAAAAAAAAAGTAAGTTGGATTGAGTGTGTAACTCACCACATTAATGGAGTAAAGGACAGAAATCTTACGATGATCTTAATATGTGCAAGAAAATTTTGACACAATCCAACATCCATGCATGTTAAACACTTCTTAGTAAACTATGAAAAAAATAAAGCTAATAATATACTTAATGTTAAAAGACTGAATGTCTGAGTTTGAGATTCAGGCAAGGAATGCCACTCTCACTAATTCAACCTCTCAATGAAGGTCCATAAAAACAAATGAGACCATAAATATTAGAAAGGAAAAATTAAAACTGCCTTTATTAACAGATGACATGATCACGTACATAGACTATCCTAAGAAATACACCAAAAGGCTTCTAGGATTAAGAAGTAAATTTAGAAATGTTTGTAAGTATTAAGTCAGTAGACATAAATTAATTACTTTTTAATATAGTAGTAATAAAAAATTGGAAAATAAAACATTATCATGTAAAATATCATCTAGTACATTCAATACTTAGGGATAAATTATGCATAAGAATCACACTCTGAAATCTACTAAACATTTGCTGTCAGATGTTTCAGATGCCTTAAGTGGAGAGCTTCACTAGTGGAACATACATTTTGTTATGAGATTGCTTCACCCCAAATTGACTCATAGATCCAGTAAAATTTCAGTCAAACTCCCAACCAGGTTATTTATTTATTTATTTGGATGGAGGTAGGATATGACAAGCTGATTCAAGAAGTTATATGAAAATACAATGAACCTAGAATCACCAAAACAATTTTGAAAGAGAAGAACAAAGCTGGATGACTCACACTACCTGATTTCAAGAATTACTGTAAATCTACCCTCAGAGTATGGCCCCTGGACACCCTTTAAACTCAGTACTGAAGTCACTCCTGAGATTCACCCTTCATTCAAAGATTAGATAGCCTCATAAAACAAAACGAGACTAAATGGGCACACCAGCTCAGGGTCAGGGACAAGAAGGCAGGAGGGGTCAGGAAAACAACGGGGAACCGAAGGTTGAGACAGGGAGAGCATTGACATTTCATGCGGCTGACAACCAATGTCAGAAAACGATATATGTATTAATTGTTTAATGAGAAACTAGTTTACTCTGTAAACCTTCATCTAAAGCACAATAAAAAAAATAGTTTAAAAAATTACTGTAAATCTATAGTAATCCTAACAATCCTATTGGCATAAAACAAACAAACAAACTCAAACCCATTGCCACCGAGTCAACGTCAACTCATGGCAACCCATGTGTGGCAGAGTAGAACTACACTCTATAGGGTTTTTATTGGCTGTAACCTTACAAAAGCAAATCTCCAGGCCTTTCTTTTCTGGTGCTGTTGGGTGGATTCAAACTGCCAACCTTTCAGTTATTATCCAGGTGCAAACCATTTGCACCACCCAGGGACCTAATGATAGATAAATAACATTAGAACATAATAAAGAATCTGGATATAGACCTACTCCTATGTGGTCAATTTATTTTCCTTTTCTTTTCTATAAAGGGGTGAATATAGTATATGGGGAAAGGAGAACATTTTCAACAAATGGATCTAGAACAATTAGATATCTGTCTGAAAACATGTGAATCTCAACACTTACCTCTCATTGTACACCAAAAATTTACTTGAAATCTATCATAAACCTACATATAAAAGCTAATATAAATTTTCTAGGAGAAAATGTTTTCATATTAGGTTATGCAAGTTCTTTAGACAGACATGAAAAACATCAACTGAAAAAGAAAAACTGATAAATAAGACTTTGTTAAAATTAATTTTTTTTACTGTTCTGAAAACACTATTAAGAAAATGAAAATGCAAGACACAGATTAAGAGAAAATATTCTCACTGCATATATCTGACAGAGTACTTGTATTCAAAATATAGAAAGAACTTTTATGACTCAACCACTAAAAAAAATAGGCAAAATAGTCAAATAAAAGTTCACCTAAGAAAATACACAAATGGTCAATAAACACATGAGAAGATGTTCAAAATCAATAGTCTTGAATTAAATGCAAATGTAAACCACATTGAAATAACCCTACACTTACTAGATTGGCTAAAATTAAAAAGACTATCGATATCAAGTCTTGTGAGGATATGGAGGAACTGGAATTTGCATATACTGCTAAAGAAGTGTAAAGTGGTATGACTACTTTGGAAGACAGTGTGCCCACTTTTATAATGGTCAACACCAAATGACCTAGGAATTCTACTCCTAGATATTTACCCAAAAGAAATGAAAACATATGTCCACAAAAAGATGTGTTCATGAGTGTTTATAGTGACTTTTCATACTAACCAAAAGTGCAACCACTGACATATCTGTCTTCTGGTGAATAAATCAATTGTGGTAAATCCATACAATCAACTATTCTTAAAGCAATACAAAGGAGCAAACTACCGATACACACACAACACATATAGACCTAAAACTGTTACATCGAGAAAGAAGCTAGAGATAAGAGAGTTCATACCGGCATGATTCTATTTATTAAATTATAGAAGAGGAAAGCACATCTATAAAGAGATGCCTGTGTCTGGGTATGTAGGGTTAGACTGAGTGCGAAGGGGCACAAGGAAACTTCTGGGGGTGATGGAAATTCTTTACACCTTGACTGGGTGGTATGTATACATAGGCATATAAATTGATCAAAACTCTTGGAGTTGTACCCTTAAAATGGATGCGTTTTTAATATATACATGTGACCTCAATAAAGTTGATCTAAAAATAAATAAATACTATATGACAGTACAAAGAGCTCAAAAAGCCCCAGAGTCTCCTCAGACTTGGAAATCATCTACTGCTTGAGTGTCCTATGCTTTGAAATGTCACTATAGGAGAGAAAGTTAACGTGTGTCCGATAAATAGCCCAAGACTCCTTCAAAACATTTCTGTTTTTTATTTTTATTTGAGTATTTGGGGGGAAAATGTCTCTGGAGTTTCTTTGATAGGCAAAGGCATATACTTTCCTCGAGTTGTTTTTCAGTTTCCACTTTCTTGAGGCCTGAATTTAGATGCAAGAGAAATGCTTATTCCTGCAGTTATTAGCTAACATCTCCCACTTCCCCTTCCTGCAATTTAGATCCCAGACAAGGCATCATAGGATGACATTTATTTTTTAAATAATATTTTATCATGTTGTAGGTAAAAGTTTACACAGAAAATTAGGCTCCCCTTTAACAATTTTTATACAAATTTTTCCATGCTTTTGGTTACAATTTTTTACAACGTATCAGTGTTCTCATTATTCCTGTTCTATTTGTTTTGTTTCCGTTGATCTAGCTTTCCTTCCTTTCCTTGCCGTCTCATCTTTGCTTTTGGGTAACTGTTGAGTGTTTGGTCTCATATAGTTAATTGTTTAAGACAGCGTATTACTTGAGGGTGGCATTTTTTATTTTATTATTTGGCTGAAACGTGATCTGAAGAAGTAGCTTCAACTCCAAGTTCAAGGATATCCTAGGCCAATAGTTTCAGGGGTTCCTGTACTCTCTGTTGGTCTAGTAGTCAGGTCTTTTTAGGAATTTGAGTTTTGTTCTACATTTCTCTCCCATTCTTTCTGGGACCTTCTTTTGTGTCCCTGGTCGAACTGTATGGTAGTGGTAAACCATCTAGTTCTGCTGTTCTCAGGTTTGAAGAGGTTGTGGTTTGTGTGGGCTACTAGTCCTATAGACTAGTTTCTTCTTTGAGCCTTTGATTTCCTTCGTATGAGTAGAGACCACAGTTGTATCTTAGATGATCGCTTGCAAGCTTTTAAGACCCCGGATGCTATTCACCAACCTTGGATGTAGAACATTACCTTGGTGAACTCTGTTAGGCCAATTGACTAAGTTGTCCCCTGAGACTATGGGCCCAAGGCTTTTAACCCAGTAAACCAATTGTGCAAGTTGTTTGGATATGTCTAGGAAGCCTCCGTAACTGTCCCCCCATATGGTTTGTTATACATGTGGATATATGTGCAGCAAACATAAACGAGTATATACATATGCCTATAGATACACACAGTAGTTAACAACTCGGCTGCTAACCAAAAGGTCTGCAAGTTCGAATTCACCATCTGCTCCTTGGAAACCCTGTGGGACAGTTCTACTCTGTCCTATAGGTTCGCTAGGAGTGGGAATCGACTCAAAGGCAACTGGTTTGGTTTTTTTTGGTTTATAGATATAGGTATACTTGCACGTTCATTTACTCCTATATGCTTTTCTATGCACATATATGCATCCAAGTAACTACACACATATTTTTTGGTTGTTTTTACTGTTGTTGCAAAATTATATATGTTAATAGCGTTACTGAAATTGTCCCTTTTTGTCGTATTCTACTTAGGGTCTTTACTTACCATGGTCAGGTTGTGCTGACTTCACCCATATTTGAAAATGCCTTTCCCATCACCAAAAGTAACAAATGTTTACTATCTAGAAGGTGATGCCCCTTCTCTCTCCCTCCCATCCCTGGTAACCATCAAAAAACTTTGCTTTCTGTGTGTATATCTATTTCTGACTTTTAATAATAGTGGGACTCTACAGTGTTTGTCTTCTTGTGATTGATTTATTTCACTCAGCATAATGTCCTACAGATTCATCCATGTTATAAGAATATTTTGTGGGTTCATAATTATTCTTTATAGTTGCATAGTATTCCACTGTATGTACGTACCTTAAATTGTTTATCCATTCATCCGTTGCTGGGCACTTGTTTCCATCATTTTACTATTGTGAATAAAGCAGCAGCGAACATAGGTGTGCATATGTCTAGTTGTGTCACTGCTCTTAATATATCTAGAATATATACCGAGAATTGGCACTGCTGGATAATAAGGTATTTCTCTTTCTAGCTATTTGAGGAAGCACCATACTGTTTTCCATAGTTGTTGTTGTTAGGTGCCATGGAGGTGGTTCCAACTAACAGCAACCCTATGTACAATAGAATAAAACTCTGCCTGGTCCTGTGCCATCCTCACAATCATTGCTATGTTTCAGCCCATTGTTGCAGCCACTGTGTCAGTCCATCTTGTTGAGGATCTTCCTCTTTTTTGATGATCTTCTACTTTACCAAACATAATGTCCTTCTCCAAGGATTGGTCCCTCCTGATAACTTGTCCAAAGTTTGTGAGACAAACTCTCTCCATTCTTGTTTATAATGAGCATTTTGGCTGCACTTCTGCCAAGATAGATTTGTTCTTTCTTCTGGTCGTACATGGTATATTCAATATTCTTCTTCAACACTATGATTCAAAGGCATCAATTCTTTTTCAGTCTTCCTTATTCATTGTCCAGCCTTCACATGCATATGAGGCGAATGAAAATAGCGTGGCCTGGGTCAGGCGTCCCTTAGTCCTCAAAGTGTTGCTTTTTAACCTTTAAAGAGATCTTTCCCAACTCATTTGCCCAATGCAATAAGTCATTTGATTTCTTGACTGCTGCTTCCATGGGCGTTGATTGTGGATACAAGTAGAATGAAATCCTTGAGAACTTCAGTATTTTCTTCGCTTATGGTGATGTTGCTTATTGCTCCAGTTGGAGGATTTTTATTTCCTTTATGTTAAGGTATAATCCATACTGAAAGCTGTAGTCTTTAATCTTCTTCAGTAAATGCTGCAAGTCCTCTTCACTTTCAGCAAGCAAGGTTATGTTATCTGCGTATCACAGGTTGTTAGGGAGTCTTCCTCCAATCCTAATGCCATGTTCTTTTCGTATAGTCCAGCTTCTCAGATTATTTCCTCAGCATACAGATTAAGTATGATGAAAGGATACAACTATTTTACAATCCCACTAGCACTGTGGAACAGTTCCAAACCCCCTACAACCTCGCCAGCATTAGTTGTTGTTGTTGTTTTTTAAAAATCATTTCTTTTTTTTCAGAGGTTCAAGACAGTATCTTGTAGTTTTGATTTGCTTCTCTCTAATGGCTATGAGTCATAATTGACTGCAATGGGTTTGGTTTTTGGGTTAATAGCTAATATTTGAGAGCATCTTTTCATATGTTTATTGGCTGTCTAAAGTCCCTTTTGGTGGCCTGTTCATGTCCTTTGCCCATTTTTTGATTGGATTGTTTATCTTTTTGTTGTTGAGTTGTTGAAGTTGTCTATGTATTTTAGAGATTAGACCCTTATCGGATATGTCGTTGCCAAAGATTTTTCCCCAGTCTGTAGGTTCCCTTTCTACTCTCTTGATAAAGCCTTTTGATGAGCATAAGTATTTAATTTTTAGAAGGTCCCAGTTATCTAATTTATCTTCTGTCATTTATGCATTTTTAGTTGTTTGATAGGCTCTTTATGCCAAAAATTAAGTCTCCTAGTTTTGACCCTATGTTATCTTCCAGGAACTTTATAGTTTTAGGTTTAACATTTATGTCTTTGATCCATTTGGAGTTAGTTTTTGTGCCTGATGTGAGGTACAGATTCTGATTTATTTTTCTGCATATGGGTATCCAGTTTTGGCAGCACTATTTGTTAAAGAGCCTGTTTCTTCTCCACTGAATGGACTTTGACCCTTTGTTAAAGATCAGCTGCCCGTAGATGGATGGATTTAATTCTGGGATCTCAATTCTCTTCCATTAGTCTATGTGTCTGTCATTGAACCAGTACCAGGTAGTCTTGATTACCATGCTGCAGAGCAAGTTTTGAGAATGTTGAGTATGAAATGTCCAACGTTGTTCTTCTTCAGTATTGCTGTAGGTACTCTGGGCCTCCTTCCTTTTCATATAAAGTTGGAGATTAGTTTTTCCATTTCACTAAAGGATGTTGTTGGGATTTGGATTAGGACTGCATTATATCTATAGATCACTTGTTGTAGTATTTACATTTTCACAATGTTAAGTCTTACAATCCATGAGCATGGAATGTTTTTCCATTTATGTAGATCTCTTTTAGCTTCTTGCAGTAGTGTTTTATAGTGTTTCTTGTATAAGTCTTTTACATCCCTAGTTAGGTCTATTCCTAGGTATTTTATCCTTTGGGGGGCTGTTGCTAGTGGCATTGATTTCTTGGTTTTCTTTTCAGAGTCCTCCTTGTCAGTGTAGAGGAATCCAACTGATTTTTGTGTGTTGATCTCATACACTACCACTTGCCGAAACCTTCTGTTAGTTCCAGTAACTTTCTTGTGGAGTCTCTGGGGTTTTCTATATATAGGATCATGTGATCTACATATAAGGGTAGTTTTGCTTTTTCTTTCCAATTTGGATACCTTTTATTTCTCTTTCTTGCCTTATTGCTCTAGCTAGGAATTCGAGTACAATATTGAATAAGAGTGATGATAAAGGGCATCCTTGTCTTGTTCCTGTTCTCAAAGGAACTGCTCTTAATCTTTCTCATTTAGAATAATGTTGACTGTTGTTTTTGCATTTATGTCCTTAATTATGTTGAGGCTTTTCCCTTCTATTCTTATTTTTCTGAGAGTTTTTGTCAGGGAAGGGTGTTGGATTTTATCAAATGTGTTTTCTGTGTCTATTAAGATGATCATATGATTCTTTTCCTTTGTTTTGTTTATGTGGAGAATTACGTTGATTGAATTTCTAATGTTGAAGCATCTTTGCATCCCTGGTATGAATTCCACTTGATCATGATATATTATTGTTTTGATATGCTTTTGAATTATGTTGAGAATTTTTGCATCTGTATTCATGAAGGATATTGTCTGTAATTTTCTTTTAGTGGTGTCTTTGCCTAGCTTTGGTATCAGGGTTATGCTTGCTTCATAGATGAATTAGGGAGTGTTCCTTCCTTGTCTATGTTCTGGAGAAGTTTGCATAGAATAGGTGTCAACATTTCTATGAATGTTTGGTAGAATTCTCCAGTGAAGCCATCTTGACTGGGGCTTTTTTTGTTGAGAGTTTTTTCTTTTCTTTTTTTTTACATCTTTACTTTCTTCTTTTGTTATGGGTCTGTTCAAATTTTCTACCTCTGTGTTAGTTTTTGTAGGCAGTGTGTTTCTAAAAGTTTGTCCATTTCTTCTAGGTTTTCAAATTTGATAGATTATGTATTTTTTTTTTTTTACAGTAAACTCTTCTGATTCTTTTTATCTCAGTTGGTTCTGTTGTAATGTCCCCCACCTCATTTCTTATTTTGGTTATTTATATCTTCTTACTCTTTTCCTTTATCAGTTTGGCCACTGGTTTGTCAATATTAATGATCCTTCCAAAGAACCAACATTCTATTTTTTTCTGTTTTCTATTTCATTTATTTCTGCTCTGATCTTTATTATTTCCTTTTTTCTGGTTCCTGTGGACTTCTTTTACTGCCCCTTTTGTATTTGTTTGAGTTGTAGGGTTAAGCTATTGATTTTGGACCATTCTTCTGTTTTTGATGTGTGCATTTATTGCTATAAATTCTCCTCTGATCACTGCTTTTGCTATGGCCCAAAGGATTTGGTATGTTGGGTTTTCATTCTCATTTGATTCTAAGAATTTTTAAGTTTTATTTTTTAGTTCTGTTAGCCAATAATTTTTAATAAGTTGTTATTCAATTTCCATGTATTTAGTTTTTTTCCTGGCTCTTTCTGTTTTCTGTTAGCTTTTTTTTTCTTCTACTTCCCTTCAGGCGAAGGCCCACAGAAGAGACAGCTTCCCATGAAACAGCAGTACACACACTGTTCCACGACACTGGTCAACAACCCCACAACATGTCAACCCTCTCAACCCCTGTTTCCTTTTTTTTTTGGTGAAAATACACACAGCCAAAGACACACCACCTCAAATACTCCCACATGCACAGCTCAGCGACATCGACCACGCTCCTCCAATTGAGCTGCCACTCTCACCTCAGATGAAGGCCCACAGAACAAAACAGTCGCTCATCCAACAGTTAGTACACATGTTGCCCCATGACAATGGTCAACAACCCCACAACACATCAACACTATCCCCACTCAACCCTGGGCTCCACACCACCAGCCTTCCCGTCCCCCACTGCCCTCCGGTCCCTGTCCCTGGAATGTTCTGCCTCACCTTGGGTTTATGGAGCTGTCCACTCCTGGGGTGAACGGCGAACCCCAGAAACGACCTCACCACCGAGCCAAAAGGGTGTCTGGAGGCTACGCTCTTGGGGCTTCTCCAGTCTCCTTTAGGCCAGCAAATCCGGTCTTCCTTCTGTGAGTCAGAATTTTGTTCTGCATCCCTCCCCAGCTCCATCCAGAACCCCCTGCCATGATCCCAGTCAGAGCAGTCAGTGGTGGCAGCCAGGCACCACCCAGCTGCACTGGACCCAGTCTGGTGGAGGCTGTGGCAGCTGTGGTCCACCAGTCCTTTGGACGAATCCCCTCCCAGTATCCTGCTCTCTCCACTATCCCCTGCTCCTGAAGGGATGAGACCAGTGGAGCATACCTGATGGCTGCTCACAGGCTCCAAGAGCCCAGATGCCACCCACCAAGGCAGAACGCAGAACCCTGTCTCCACAAACTGTGCTATGCCAACTGAGCCAGATGCTTCCTGAGACCATAGACCCCACAGCCCTCCACCCAGCAATTCAGTCCCTCAGGGAATTTGGATGTGTCTATGGAGCTTCCATAACCTTTCCTTGTACAAGTTGTGCTGATTTTGCCTGTATTGTGTACTGTCTCACCCTTCACCCAAGATACCACTTATCTATTGCCTATTTAGTATTTCCCCACCACCCCTCCCATCCCTGGTAACCAACAAAGATTGTTACATTATGTGTGTGAACTTTTTCATGGGTTTTTACAATAGAGGTCTCTTGCAATATTTGTCCTTTTGTGATTGACTTATTTCACTCAGAATAATGTCCTCCAGTTTCATCCATGTTATGAGATGCCTCACATATTCATCATTGTTCTTTCTCGTTGTGTAGTACTCCACTGTGTGTATGTACCATAGTTAGTTTATCCATTCATCTGTTGATGGACATGTAGGTTGTTTCCATCGTTTTCCTATTGTGAACAATGCTGCCATGAACATAGGTGTACATATGTCTATTTGACTGAAAACTCTTATTTCTCTAGGATATATTCCTAGGAGTGGGATTGCTGGATCGAATGCTATGTGTATTTCTAGCTTTCTGAGGAAGCGCCATATCATTTTCCAAAATGGTTGTATCATTTTGCATTCCCACCAGCAGCGCATAAGAGTTCCTATCTCCCTGCAGCTCCTCCAACATTTGTTATTTCCAGTGTTTTTGATTCATGCCAGTAATGCCGGGGTGAGATGGTATCTCATTATGGTTTTAATTTGCATTTCTCTAATGACTAGTGATTTCGAGCATTTCCTCATGTGTTTGTTGGCCATTTGAATGTCTTCTTTGGTGAAGTATCTGTTCATTTCCTTTGCCCATTTTTCAATAGGATTATTTGTCTTTTTGTTGTAGAGGTGTTGGATTTTCTTGTAGATCATGGAGATTAGACCTTTGTCTGACTTGTACTGTCCAAAATTTTTTTCCCAGTCTGTAGGTTCTCTTTTTACTCTTTTGGTGAAGTCTTTTGAAGAGCATAGGTGTTTGATTTTTAGAAGATCCCAGTTATCTAGCTTATCTATTGGGGTTTGTGCATTGATGGTTATGGTTTGTATCCTGTTAATGCCATGTATTAAGGCCTGTAGCATTGGTCCTATTTTTTCTTCTATGAACTTTTTAGTTTTAGGCTTTATATTCAAGTCTTTGATCCATTTTGAAGTAGTTTTGGTATACAGCAGGAGGTATGGGTCCTGTTTCATTTATTTGCAGATGGATATCCAGTTTTGCCAGTACCATTTGTTAAAAAGACTGTCTTTTCCCCTTTTGATGGACTTTGGGCCCTTGTCGAAGATCAGATGACTGTAGGTGGATGGATTTACATGTGGGTTCTTGATTCTGTTCCATTGGTCAATGTATCTGTTGTTGTACCAGTACCAGGCTGTTTTGACTACTGTAGCTGTATAGTAGGTTTTGAAGTCAGGTAGTGTGAATCCTCCAACTTTATTCTTCTTCTTCAGTAGTGCTTTACTTATTCGGGGCTTCTTCCCTTTCCATATAAATTTAGTGATTAGTTTTTCCATCTCTTTGAAGAATGTTGTTGGTATTTGGATAGGGATTGCATTGTATTTGTAAATTTCTTTGGGTAGAATTTTCATTTTCACAATGTTGAGTCTACCTATCCATGAGCATGGTATGTTTGTCAATTTATGTAGATCACTTTGGGTTTCTTGCAGTAGTGTTTTGTAGTTTTCTTTGTATAGGTCTTTTACATCCCTCATTATATTTATTTTATATGTATTTTATCTTTTTAGAGGCTATCATAAATGGTATTGTTCTCCTGATTTCCTTCTCATCGTTCTACTTATTGGTGTGTGGGAATCCAACTGATTTTTGAATGTTTATCTTGTATCCTGCTACTCTGCTGAATCTTTCTATTAGTTCCAGTAGATTTCTCATGGAGTCTTTCGGGTTTTCTATGTAAAGTATCGTATCATCTGCAAACAGGGACAGTTTAACTTCTTCATTACCAATTTGGATGTCCTTTATTTCTTTCTCTTGTCTTATTGCTCTAGCTAGAACTTCCAGCACAATGTTAAATAGGAGTGGTGATAAAGGGCATCCTTGTCTTGTTCCTGTTTTCAAGGGGAATGTTTTCAGCCTCTTTCCATTAAGAATTATGTTGGCCGTTGGTTTTGCATAGATGTCCTTTATTATGTTGAGAAATTTCCCTTCTATACCTATTTTATTGAGAGTTTTATCAGGAATGGGTGTTGGAGTTTGTCAAATGCCTTTTCTGCATCAATCAAGATGATCATGTGATTCTTTTCTTTCCTTTTATTTATGTGGTGGATTATGTTGATTGATTTTCTAGTGTTGAACCATCCTTGGATACCTGGTATGAATCCTACTTGGTCGTGGTGTATTATTTTTTTGATATGATGCTGAAGTCTATTGGCTAGAATTTTGTTCAGAATTTTTGCATCTATATTCATGAGAGATATTGGTCTGTAATTTTCTTTTTTTGTAGCATCTTTGCCAGGTTTTGGTATCAGCGTTATGCTGGCTTCATAGAATGAATTTGGAAGTGTTGCTTCCTTTTCTATGCTCTGAAATAGCTTGAGTAGTAGTGGTACAAGCCCTTCTGTAAATGTTTTGTAGAATTCTCCAGTGAAGCCATCTGGGCCAGGGCTTATTTTGGTTGGGAGTTTTTTTTTCTTTTAAATTAACTTTTCAATCTCTTCTCTTGTTATGGGTCTGTTCAGATTTTCAACATCACTTTGTTGTAGTTTGGGTAGGTAGTGTGTTTCTAGAAATTTATCCATTTCCTCTTGGTTTTCAAACTTGTTGGAGTATAGTTTTTCATAATATTCTGTTATAATCCTTTTTATTTCAGCTGGGTCTGTTGTAATGTCCCCCATTTCACTTCTTATTTGGGTTATTTGTGTCCTCTTCCGTTTTTCTTTTGTCAGTCTGGCCAGTGGTTTGTCAATTTTGTTGATTCTTTTAAAGAACCAGGTTTTGGTTTTGTTGATTCTTTCTATTGTTTTTCTGTTCTCTGTTTCATTTATCTCTGCTCTGATCTTTACTATTTTGTTTCTTCCCGTGGCTGTGGGCTTTTTCTGCTGTTCTCTTTCTATTTGTTTGAGATCTGTAGTTAATGTTTACATTTTGTCCCTTTCTTCTTTTTTGATGTGTGCATCTTTTGCTATAAATTGTCCTCTGAGGACTGCCTTTGCTGTGTCCCAAAAGTTTTGGTATGACGTGTTTTCATTCTCATTTGATTCTAGGAATTTTTTGATTCCATCTCTAATTTCTTCTATTACTCACTGTTGTGTAAGCAGGGTATTATTCAGTTTCCATATAGTTGAGTTTTTTTCCTTGCTCTATTGTTAATTTCTAACTCGATGGCTTTGTGGTCAGAGAAGATACTTTGAATTATCTCAACGTTTTGGATCTTGTTGAGGATTGCTCTGCGGCCTAAGATGTGGTCTATTCTGGAGAACATTCCATGTACATTGGAAAAGAATGTGTACTTTGCAGTGGTTGGATGGAGTGTTCTATATATGTCTATGAGGTCGAGTTGGCTGATTGTGTGCTTTAGGTCTTCTGTATCCTTGCTGAGTTTCTTCCTAGTTGTTGTGTCCTTTACTGAGAGTGGTGTGTTGAAGTCTCCTACTATTATTGTGGAACTGTCAATTTCTCTTTTCTGTGTTGTTAGAGTTTGTTTTATGTATTTTGGAGCCCTGTCATTGGGTGCGTGGATGTTTATTATGTTCATGATGGATCATCCCCTTAATCATTATATAGTGTCCTTCTTTGTCTTTTATGGTAGATTTTGTTTTAAAGTCTATTTTATCTGAGATTAGTATTGCCACTCTTACTGTTTTTTGGTAGTTGTTAGCTTGATGTATTTTTTCCAACCTTTGACTTTTAATAAATTCACTTCTTTGTTTCTAAGGAGTGTCTCTTGTAGACAGCATATTGATGGATCCTGTTTTCTTATCCGTTCTGTCACTCTCCATCTCTTTATGGGTGCATTGAGTCCATTTACATTCAGTGTAATTATTGATAGATGTGAGTTTCTTGCTGTCATTTTGTAGTGGTTTTTTTTTTTTTTTTGTGGTGCTGACGTTTTCTTTGTTCTTCTTACTCTCCTGTGCTGAGTTACCTTTGTTTGTGGATTTTTTTTTCATTTCTTTTGTTTTTGTAGGGTTTGTTTTTGCTGAGACTTTTGTTTTTCCTCTTTATTTTTATGAGTATGTTTGTTAACTTTCTTTTTGGTTACCATGAATTTTACCCTTATCTTTCTAAGTTTGGAGCAGTCTACCATTACTTCGTATCAGCTTGCCTTCCTCTCCATTAGAAGGTTCTATACCTATGCCGTTCATTCCCTCTTTTATTGTTTTGATGTTGTTGTCATTTACTGATTAACTGCTCTGATTCCCTGCTGTATTTCTTTTGGTTTTGGATAGTTTTTGAGAGTTAATTTCCTAGATTGGTATCTGGCTTGTATGATCCTAAGTCCTAGGTTCTGCCTGTGAGCTGAAGTTGTTTGGTCTCAGATCAAAGAACTCCCTTTAATAATTCATGTAAGTTTGGTTTGGCTTTTACATATTCCCTTAATTTCTGTTTATCTGGAAATGACCTAATTTCACCATCATATTTGCACAAGAGTTTTGCAGGATATATTATTCTTGGCTGGAAATTTTTTCTTTCAAGATTTTATATATGTAATCCCATTGCCTTTTTGCCTGCATGGTTTCTGCCAAATAGTCTGAGCTTAGTCTTATTGTTTCTCCTCTGTATGTGACTTCTTGTTTTTCACGAGCTGCTCTCAGGATTCTTTGTTTGTCTTTGGTTTTGGCGAATGTTATTATGATAAGCCTTGGTGATTTTCTTTTGGGGTCTATCCTATATGGGGTTCGTTGAGCTTCTTGGATGGCCAGCTTTTCATCTTTCATGATATTGGGACGTTTTCTGTCAGCAGTTCTTCAGTGATCTTCTCTGTGTTTTCTGTTTTCTCCCCCTGTTCTGGAACTCCAATCACTCGAAAATTTTTGCCTTTGATTGTATCCCACATAACTCTCGGGGTGTCTTCATTTTTCTTTGTTCTCTTTTTTGAGTTTACCTCAAACAGAGTTGTATCCAAGTGTTTGTCTTCAATTCCCCTGATCCTGTCTTCCATCATTTCAAATCTGCTTCTCAGCCCTTCTATGACACTGTCCATTTCTGAAATCTTGTTGTTTACCTTTTGGATTTCTAATTGTTGTTTTTGTATAATTTCTAGTTGTGAATTTATTTTCATGTTTTGTTCCTGCATTATTTTCCTGAATTCTTCCAATTTTTTGTCTGTATTTTCCATGAATTCGTCTATTTTTTCCTCATTTTTATCTGCTTTTTGCTTCAGCTCTTGGAAAATTCTGAGTATTAGAGATTTGAATTCCTATCAGGTAGTTCTAGTGCCTTTTCTTCCACTGGAAGGTCATCTGGTGTTGTATTTTGGACTCCTACTGGAACCATCCTGTCCTGTTTTTGTAAATGTTTTGATTTTGTCTGCTGTCTTTGGTGCATTCAGTAGTTATTTTTCTCATTTATTGATTGTAGATTTTTTGTTTCATCCTTTTTTTAAAAAAATTTTGCTGTGTGTGAGCAGGCGGGCTGTGTGTTCTTTGTTGTTTGCTCGTCTGTGGGCACAATACCTTTTGCCTCCTTCTCCAACTGGCAGGGTCAGCCACTCAGATATGTTACGGCAGGGCAGGTCTAGCTGAAGAGGAGTTACTGGGACGGGAGGTTTGTGGCTCTTAATACAGCCACAAGGGCAGGTCAGTAATCTGTGCAGGGCAGGTTCCAGTAGGCCGTGCCTGTGCTGCTTGGTGGTGTGATGTTAAGTGCACGAAAAACATACAAACAGAAAAGAATACTAGGGCTGCATGCCGTTGGAGTTTAGGAATGAGAGACTATGAAATGGAGAAAAACAAAAAGGGGAAGAGGAAAAAAAAAAGAAAAGAAAATATTGAAGAAATAAAAATTGGAAAGGGAAACGAACAGCAATGTTCCCAGGGATCCCACTGGTGCAGCTATGAGGTCTGGGGAAGTTGTTCTCAGGTGTTGTAGTACAGCCTGTCTAGAAGGCTTAGAGGTATACAACGCTAGGTATTCAGGGAACAAAAAGAGAAGGAAGATATAGAGAGATGAGAAACTGAGTAATTAAGAAAGACAAAAAGGGAAAAGAGGGAAAAGAAAACAAAACAAATTAAAAAAAAAAAAAGAACAAGAAAAGCCCCCCCAAAAAACAGAAAAAAAAAACCCAACAAAAAAAGAAATGTCCTCAGGGATCCCTTTGCACGTCTGTGGAAGCCGAGGGGGTAGGTTCCAAGCCACACAGCACCGCCTGGCCAGAACGGGCTCCCAACTCAAGAAAAGGAAAAGAAAACAAACAAACAATTCAAAACAAACAAATGAACAAAAGCTCCGGGATCCCACCAGCATGGCAGCTCAGACCGGGAAGCAGCTCCACACTTGAACGGAGCTCCACAGCCCCTCCAGAAGAAGTAAAGATGGTGCATGGAGCCAGGTATTAGAGCGTAAGGAGGGTGAGCTTGTGAGAGGTAAGGAAGAAATCAAATGAAGCAGAGAAAAAGCAACATCAGCTGCCAGAAAATGGCACTCAGAGAGCCAGCTAGTGCAGGCTGGTGGAATCCAAGCAGCCAGTGCTTCCCAGACAAGACACTGTGTCCACGGGAAGCAGAGGAGGCCGAGTGTGGGTGAAGAAGGGTAGGGGGTGGGAAAGTGTATATCACAAATTACCAGAGCTCTGTAGCCCCTCAGGAAGAAGCAAAGATGGCGCACGGAGCCAGGTATTTGAGCGAAAAGAGGGTAAGCTGGTGAGAGGTAAGGAAGAAATCAAAAGAAACAGAAAAAAGCAACACCAGCACCAGCAAATGGCACTCAGAAAGCTGGCCCATTCAGGTGGGTGGAATCCAAGCAGCCAGTGCTTCCCAGACAAGAGATTGTGGCCACTGGAAGCAGAGGAGGCCAAGTAGGGGTGAAGAAGGGTGGAGGGTGGGAAAGCATATATTGCAAATTACTGGTTGTTTTGTCTCCTACTGGAAGCTCTGTGAAGCTACTTTCTTTTAGCCCCTGTTTGCTGGTCTCTGATAGGAGTCTAAGATGGCGGATCCTCTCTGTGTTAGCTGATAGGGGACCTCTGCATGAATCTCTCCTCGCTCTCCATTCTCTGTCAGTTTTCTCACTCCATTTGGTGCTTGGATGAGTTCTTTATCTTTTCATTTGATGTTTTAGGGTTTCAGGCTTGTTGTTTTCTCTGTTCGACTTAGTTTTTCGGATCTTTGCTGTGGAGGGATGGAATGGTGCTTCTGTCTGGAGCGCGATTTTGCCAGAAGTCTTGCTCTTTCTGTTCTTGATTTCTAGTTTTACAGTGTTATGATCAGAGAAGAAACTTTTATTTCAATGTTTTTGAATTTATAGAGGCTTGCTTTGTGGCCCAAAATTTGGTCTAATCTGGAGGATATTACACGTGCATTGGAAAAAAATGTATACTATGCTGCTGTTGGGTGGTGTGTTCTTTGTATGCCTATGAGGTTGAGTTTGTGGACTGTGTTATTTACAACTTCTGTGTCTTTGCTGAGTTTCTTTCAAGTTGTTCTGTCCATCACTGAAGGTGGTGTGTTAAAATCTCCTGCTATTATTGTAGAAGTATCTACTTCTGTTTTCAATTCTGTTAGTGTTTGTTTTATGTATTTTGGAGCTCTGTCATTGGGTGTGTAAATATTTATTATGGTTATGTCCTCTTGGTGTATTGACCCTTTAATCATTATATACTGTGCTATTAAAGTCTATTTTATCAGAGATTATTATTGCCTCTTCAGCTCTCTTTTGGTTACTGTTTGCTTGATATATATTTTCTTCGACCTTTGATTTTTAACCTATTTATGTCTTTGTTTCTGAGGTGTGGCTCTTGTAAGCAACATATTCATGGGCCATGTTTTTGTTTTTTAATGCATTCTGCCACTCTGTCTCTTGACTGGCGCATTTAAATAGTTTACTTTCAGTGTGATTATCGATAAGTATGAATTTATTTCTGCCATTTTTTATCCTTTTTTTGTGGTGTTAAAAGTTTCTTTGTTCCACTTAATTGTCTGTGCTGAGTTATTTTTGTTTATGAATTTTCTTTTCGTATCTTTTTTTGTTGTTGATTTTGTGTTATAGAGTCTTTTTGATTTTCTTCTTTATTTTGGTGAGTAGATTTATTAATTTTATTTGTGAAGACTCTGAAATTTACTTTTATTTTCCTATGTTTAAGACAGTGTGTTATATCTTGCTTTTGCTTGACTTCTTCTTGATATGAAAGTTCTATAACTACACCATTAATTTCCCCTTTTTGTTTTGATGTTGTTATTGTTTACAGATTGTCATCTCTGGTTCTCTGTTTTCAGTTTTGCAGCTTTATTATTCTTTTTTAGAATTCTTTATCTGGGTTGGTATCTGGGTGATGCTGTCATGTATCTTGATTTGAGATTGTTGTCTGATGTTTTTTCTCTATCCGAAGATGTCCGTTTAGTATTTCTTGTAGCGTTGGTTTGGTTTTTACAAATTATCTTAATTTGTATTTGTCTGGGAATGTCCTAGTTTTGCCATCTTATTTGAAAGACACTATTTCTGGCTATATGATTCTTGGTTGGTCATTCTTTTCTTTGAATTGCTGTATATGTCATACCATTGCCTTCTTGCCTGCATGGATTCTGCTAAGAAATCAGCACTTGGTTTTATTGGTGGTCCTTTGTAAGTGATATTTCATTTTTCTTTAGCTGCTCTCAGAATTCTTTCTTTGGTTTTTGAAATTTTGATTATATGTCTTGGTAACTTTCTTTTGGAGCCTATCGTGTATGATGTTCTTTGAACTTCTTGGATGGAAATTTCATCTTTCTTGACATTATGGAAGCTATCTGCCAATAAATCTTCAAAAATTTTCTCTATATCTTTTATTTCATTCTCCTGTTCTTCAATTCCTATCACATGCAAGTTATTTCTCATGATAGTGTCCCACATAACTCTTGGACTGTCTTCATTTTTCTTCATTCTTTTTTCTGGTTGATCCTCAAACAAATTAGTGCCAAGGAATTTGTCCTCTATTTTGCTGATTCTTCCTTCCATTGATTCAAATCTACTTCAATGTACTTTCATTGTGTTATGTATTTCTGATGTATTATTGTTAATCTTCTGGAGTTTTAGTTGTTGTTTTTGTACGGTTGCTAGTTGTCTATGCATTTTGTCATTTTGTTCTTGTATTGTTTTCCTGAATTCTTCTAGGGTTTTGTCTGTGTTTTCCTTGATCCCTTTGAGGTTCCCATATATAAGTCTTTTGAATTACTTATCAGGTAGTTCTATTACCTTTTCTTGCTCAGGAAGATTTTCTGCCCCTTTATTTTAGTCACTTGTTTGAGCCCGATTCTTCACATGATTTATTATCTGCTGTCTCCCAGGCTTTAAGCTGTTAATTTATTTCCTTCTATATGGGTTTATTGATTATATGTATGTTTGTTTTGTGCTGACTTTTTTATTTGTTTTGATGTATCTTCAAGTTTGTTTCTTCTCTTTTGTTTAGAATGTCTTTCTTCCTTTGTATTATTTTAATTGTTGTTGTTTTGTGGTTCTTGTCTTTGTGTGACTTTGTATGTGTTGGCTAGGTGTGACTTCCTCTCACTAGTGGGTGTTTTGAGTCTTATCCACATGCAAGTCCTTTGTGGTTAGTCTATTATGTCTTCCTTTATCAGATTGAGTGGAGATGGGAAAGCAAGTTCTTTCTGTGATATTGGGTGACAAGTGTTGGGTGGTCAGGTTCCCTCTAGAGTCCTTTGTGGTAGTTTGTGGTCCTTCTCAGTTGGTGCTACCAGTTCGTGCCTCTCTGGAGGTCAGGGCAGGATGTCTCTGTATTTGCTGTGACAGAGTGCTACCCAAATGAATGCGGTAGGCCTGCTATGCATGCATGAATTGGTGTTTCAGTATGTTGTGGTGTATCAAGGGGTTTTTTAGTGCAAGTTCAGAAGGCCTTCAGGAACTGTGTTGGTGTGGGATGTGTGGTAATGCACTGGGCACTGGATTTGGCACTGTGTGTGCCCACCACTGGTTCCTGGGTGGTCAAGGCTAGGGTGCATGTGTCACTGATCACCAGATGGGTGGCCTGGGAACTTGCACTGCTGGTCACCAGGTGGGGAGGAAGAATGGGTCAGGTGGGGCAGCTCAAGAGTGAGTGGAACAGGTGCGGGATGATGCAACTCAGGGATTGGTGGTGAGTATGGCCAGGCTTGGGCACCGAAGTTCCAAATGCCTGCACTTTAGGGGAGGTGGTGTGTGGCCAGGCTTGTGTGAGTCGGTGCCGGCCTCCTCTGCCTCAGGGAGAAGTGCAGGGCATGACCAGGTTTGCACATGTCTGTGTGAGGCTCTGCACCTCAGAGTGGGTGGTGGGCATGGCCAGGCTTGCTCACAGAAGTGTGAGTCACCTGTACCTCAGGGACAGGTGGTGGGTATGGCCAGGCTTGCACACGTCTGTTGGGACCTCCTGCATGTCAGGGTGGGAGTGTTGGACGTGGCCAGCCTTGGGATCCTTGGTTCCTTTGCTTGTGTTTCAGGGCGCACGCTAACGCAAATGCAGGTGAGGTAACAGCTTGCCCTGGGGTGGTTCTAGGGGTGGAACTCTAGTTGTTAACTTGTGGGTTGACTTTTTGCTGCTTGGCTCCTGTATAAATTGCCAGGTATCTCCACTGACAAGCAGTCTCTGCACTAATAACTGGCTCTCTCCCTTCCTGCACTCCCCAGAGGGGCTGGAGCTCTCACTCCCCCCTCATTTCCTCCCCTGCAATTGTGTACTCCCTGTCTACACTTTCTCCTTCTATAAGGCTCTGATGAGTCAGTCAGTTTCGTTTGCTCTAGAGGCACTTCCCTGTGGTTCCCTGGTTTCAAAGCTATATCACTCCTGAGCTTCCTCCCCTCAGGGTGCCCCATCCTTGGCTCTGTCTGTCCATCTTTTTGTTTCTTTCCTAGGTTGTTTGCATAGAATCTCTGCCACTAGCTGTGCTCTCTTCGCGTTGCTTTCCTGAGTTCCTTACTCTGGGTTGTTGTTGTTCGATGCCTTCCCAAAATAGTCATGCTACACTTTGCCAGCAAGCAGGGAGTGGTCTATCCACTAATCTCTGTTTTCCCACTGGCGTCCTTCTGCTTCTCCTTCCAGTCAGGGCTTAGTCTGTATCTGGAACTCTATGTTTGATTTTCTAGGTATAAGGTTGTCTTTTTTCTTTTTTACTTAGTTTCTTGGGTCTTTGTTGTTAAAGGGTCATTACGGTGCATGTATGTAAGGTGCCATATTGACCATGATATTTATTTTTGACAGAGTAAACTAGCATTAGTTTTTCTTTGTGTCTGTAGTGATCTATTTATTTTCTTCTTTTTTTTTTCAATTCTACTTTAGATGAAGGTTTCCAGAGCAAACTAGTTTCTCACTAAAAAAATACACATTTTTTTGACATTCGTTGCCAACTCCATGACATTTCCACAGTCTTCCTTTCTCTATCTTGGGTTACCCATTACCACCTTTCCTGTCCCCTCCTGCCTTCTTGTCTTTGTCCCAGGGTTGATGTACCCATTTAGTCTCGTTTTATGGGCCTGTCTAATCTTTGGCAGAAGTTCATTACTAAGCTCTAAGGGTGTCCAGGGGCGATACTTAGGGTTTTCTCCAGTCTCTGTGAGACCAGTAAGTCTGACAGATACTTCTCACCACTTTGCTCAGGTTGGGTAGTTCTGGTCACTCAGCTGTGGTGCAGCAGGGTGGGTCAAGCAGTGGTGGAGGGTTGGGGGTGGGTAGTTTGTGGCAGGAACTGGGGCTCATAGGGTGGGGCTGAGTGGCAGTCCAGGGTGGGGCCTGGGGGACTGCATCATTATTACTCAGGGGCATGGCATTGGTGCACAGTGCAGAGAGGCAGGAAGGAAAGGAGAGGATGTGATGTGCAGAGCTAAGTGCTTAGGTCAAACAAGAGAAAGAAGAGACAGAAACAAAGTCAAAAATAGTAAAAAAAGCAAAAAATAATGTAGTAAAATAACATAAAATAAATAAAAAGAAAAAAGTAAATAAAATGGCAGTGTGGTAGGATTTGGTGGGTGGAGGCGGGGCATACTTGGTGAGGCCTTGTGCTGGTGGCCCTTTAACTGAGCTGTATGGCTCAGCCTGTTAAGAAGTATTGTGGCTGGCATACAATGTTAGGTGTATGAAAGAAAGGAAAGGAAAGAGGGGATGGAGAGTGAACCAACAATCAAACAAGACAATAAAAATAAATAAATAAAGAACAACAACCAAAATATGGTGGAATGACCATCTAAGGTACTTGACTAGTCTCATCCAGTTTGGAGCAAGGGAGAATGAGGAAAACCAAAGACACAAGGGAAAGATTAGTGTAAAGGAGTAATGGATCACAACTACTGCAGCCTCCACCAGAATGAATCCAGCAGAATTAGATGGTGCAAGGCTACAACCACCAACTGTTCTGACAGGGATTACAATAGAGGTTCTGGGACAGAGCTGGATAAAAATGTAGAACAAAATTCTAATTAAAAAAAAAAAAAAAAAAAGACCAGACTTTCTGGTCTGACAGAGACTGGAAAAACACCAAGGGTAAGGCCCTCAGATATCCTTAAGTCTTAGTAACGAAGTCACTCCTGAGGTTCACCCTTCTGCCAAAGATTAGACAAGCGATTAAAAAAAAAAGAGACTAAATGGGCATATGAGCCCAGGAGTAAGGATGAAAATACAGGAGGGGACAGGAAAGCTGTTAATGGGGAACCCAATGTGGAGAAGGGGAGAGTGTTGACATGTTGTGAGGTTGACAACCAATGTCACAAAACAATGTTTGTTAGTTGTTTACTGAGAAGCTAGTTTGTTGTGTAAACCTTCACCTGAAGTACAGTTAAAAAAAAAAGTAAAAGTATTTAGTATCACACTAAAAAAAAAAAAATATGGTGGTGTGGGGGCTCGCCATTGGGGGCGGGGCAGAATTTGGGTGGCAGTAAGCTGATGTCTCTCTTGCCAGGTGGCATGGCACAGCCCCTCAGGAAGGATCAGATGCTGTGCAGGGAATATGTGGGAGGGAGAGGGAAAAAGAGAAGGGGAAACATAAAAAATTAAAAACTATGGTTCTGAGTGAGCTGGACTGTGGGGGCAGTGCCGATCCGGGGAAGCCATGTTCCAGAGGCTCTCCAGTGTACAGGACAACCCACTAAGAAGTTGGGGGTGATGCACTAAGAAGTTGGGGGTGGATGGGAGACAGGAAAGGAAAGAAGGGAGAGAGAGAATAGCAAGGATAACAGAAACAAGCAAACAATGAAACAATAAAAGGGCACTGAGAGAGTTGGTTGGTGACGGCTGCGTAGGCTCAGGGAGGCTACCCACAGAGACTCTTCAACTGAGTTATGCAGCACGGTCCCACTAGAAGGGCTGGGGCGGTGCTCAGGACTGGGTGGTCAGGAGAAAGAAAAGGAAGAAAAGGAGAGAGAGAAAAGAAACAGAAAAAAAGAAGAAAAGAAAAAGAAAAAAACAACAAAACAAACAAACCAAAAAATCACAGGCCATCAAAAAGGGGAGGGAATGGCACGTGGGGTTAACTGGCAGGGACAAATGAAAGGAAGGAAAAGAGAGAGAGAGAGGGAAGTAACAAAAACAAAGCAAAACAAACAAACGAACAAACAAAAATACAAACCAAAATGAAAAGCAAACAAACAAATGGCTCTGAAGGGGCTGGCTGGTGAGGGAGGGGCAGACCCCAGCGGCAGTGAGCTAGTGTCTCTCTGGCCAAGCAACCATGACCCGCTGGCAAGCAGCAGAGCCCTTGTAGAGGGAAGAAGAATGGCTACTGGGAAAACATGTATCTCTGGTTACCTGGTGCTCTCTCTCCTGCTGGGAGCTCTTTGGAGTTGCCTTCCTGTTCTCCATGTTCACAGTCCTTGGTAGCTGAGGTTCAAGATGGCAAATCTGGGTGGCAATGAGCTGGTGTCTCTCTGGCCAAGCAACCCATGGCCCGTTGGCAATTGGCGGAGGCCTTGTACTGGGAAGAAGGATGTGGAGTTGGAGAGGGTATGTCCCTGGTTACTGAGTGCTCTGTCTCCTGTTGGGAGCTCTGTGAAGTTGCCTTCCTGTACGTGGCGAATCTAGCCACATTACCTGGTATGGGACCTGCACTCCATATCTCTCCTCATTTTCTGTTCTCTGTCAGTTTCTTACTCCCTTCGTTGTTTGATCGAGTTCTTTATTCCTTCATTTGGTACTTAGGGTTCCAGGATTGACATTTGTATCAGTTTTACTTAGTTTCTTGGGTCTTTGCTGCAGAGAGAAGGCATGGTGCTTCTGTCTCTAGAGCCATTTTGGCTCTTCCTCTCCTGTAGTGATCTATTTTAAGGCAACTGAATACCACCAAAGTTATTGCAGTTTCTGGATTTCCGGGTGTCTTAGTTATCTAGATACTTTTGGGGAACACAATTCGATCTGTGACATCGGGTGAGTTGTAGATCTTAAACATGATGCCAGTTAAGGATTATCTTGTATTTTCTATGATTTGCTTTCACTTACAAGAAAACTTCTTAGATATTTGTTGACATGCCTAGCTCGTCTGGACAATTTTTTTATACAACTCTGGAAACGAGGATTTTAAAATTTCCACTTAGCATGCAGTTTGGACTAATAAACGAGTTCTGATTTTGTCTGATGCTTGTGCTAACAGCACACACATTGTCTTCAGGATCCAAAAAAATCCAAGTTTGCCAATATGACCATTAATCTCTTCACACACTAATTTGTTTAAAGCTATAATACTACTAATGTACCGTTCACTCATTCTCTTCCCAATAATTTCATCTATTCTTATGAAATAGCTCACCTCCAGATATTGCAAGGAATAGTATATACAAATAAAACATGAGGTGCTTTAATAGAATCACCACTTGAAAATTTTTCAGAGAACACTTAAAGATTGTAATAATCATTTTGTATTGCAATTAAATATTTAAAAATTAATTATGTAGCTATTAAATACAGATTTTGATTTACTCTAACTTGGCTTCTGAGAGTCATTTTGTTATGATTCTATCAAATCTTTTAAGTTACATTGATCCTGCTCTTTTTAATCCTAGACTAGATTGTGTGATTCATAAAGTACGAAGGTTACTTATTTTTTTAATTGATATATTGTTGAAATAGGTCAGCATCAGCAGAATTTTTGGTTAAACATTTAACATGATTTTCTAACTCTTGAAACTTTGAACTTTTGTTTATTCCAGAAAAGGCTTTCACAATTGAATAAATCTAGGCTTTATCTAGGGTGTCCATGAGCCCCAGTTCTAGTTCACACGTAAGTATAACTGGGGTTATTATATAATTAATCTTTTCAATTGCAATAGTTTTGAACGTGAAAGGGGAGCTATTAGTGCAATTATTTAAGCACTCAATTACTAGCTGAAATGTTGGAGGTTAGAACCCACCAGAGGCACCTTGGAAGACAGGCTTGGAGATCTACTTCAGAAAGGTCACAGCCTTGAAAACCCTAGGGAATGCAGTTCTACTCTGCACACGTGGGGTTGCTATGAGTTGGGATTGACTCAGTGACAATGAACAACAACAACTTAGGACAGCAGTAATTGTCCCCAGAATACCAGGATGTATTGTCACCCAGCTATAACTGTTGAGACTGTAGTGTGGATGTCATGTGGACCATGAATGTATCAATCATCATATAAATAACATTTATAATTTGTCAGGGGACTAATTAGCCTGGTAAGGAAAAAGTCATGGCCCCTGTTAGCATGAATATGAGGGGTGTGAATTCACGGGGTGATAATTTAGGGAGACTAGCAAAAATTAGCTGTTCATTTTAGTGTCAAATGTCTCATTGCTGGGAGCTAGTAGGGCACATTGACCTTGTACACCATTACAGACCCACCGGGTTTTGATTTCAACAAATATCCTTCCACAGCGCTGTAAATAAAAATAAAGTATCAGGACTGGCTTTGTAGGTACCCTTCACCTAGCCCCTTGGAGCAGTGTGCAGGCTCTACAAACCCGGGCTGTATCACCTGTACCCTGCTCCCAAGAGGGAGTTATCTGAACATTTAATTACCACAGTACTTTTACATGGGCATTTAGAACACCTCTCCCTTTCTCTAGATCTGACATAGTCAGTACCATTCAAGAATCATGGAGCAGTGCTCATACTGCTATCTCAGGGGAATCTTGAAGGCCTGCCTTGACCCCTAAATATCTCTTCTGGTAGCTCTGATATAACGATTATAACCATACTCTTCAAGGATAACAAAGGACTTTCACTAACATGATCTCATTTTTATTGTTGCTAGCTGCCCTGAAATCATCCCCAACTTATGGCAACCATGTACAATGGAACTAAATGCTACCCAGTCCTGTGCCATCCCCACGATTGGTTGTGGGTTGGACCTTTGTGCCCCATAGGGTTTTCATTGGCCTATTTTTGGAAGTCGATCCTCAGGTCTTTCTTCCTAGTCCATCTTATTCTGGCAGGTCTGTTGACACCTGTTCAGTATTATAAAAAGACACAATCCTCCACTGACAGACGAGTGGTGATTGTGCATGAGGTGCATTGGCCAGGAAGGGAAACTTTGTCTCTGGCATGGAAGATGAGAATTCCACACTGAACCACAATTGCCTCCCATCCAAAACCAAAACCAAAACCAAACCCGCTGCCCTCGAGTCAATTCCGAATCATAGTGACCTTATCGGACAGAGTAGAGCTGCCCCATAGAGTTTCCAAAGAGCCGCTGGTGCAGTCGAATGGCTGACTTCTTGGTTAGCAGCAAAGCTCTTAACCATTTTGCCATCAGGGATCCCTGCCCTGCATAGTCTCCTCTAATCTTCATAAATATGAATGAGGATGGTAGAGCAGTGATTAGTTCTCCAGTATTTTACAAATGAAGTAATGGGCTCAGAGAGGTTAAGTGACTTGCTTAAGGTCAGAGTATGTAAGTGTAGATTTTTTTACTTTAACTCCTGGGTCTTTTCAGTAATACAAAATAGTTTCCATGACAACTAGATTTAATTGTATCTGAAATAGCTTTAAATACCAAACCTTTTATTATACATTTATGGAGATGAAACATTAATAGTTGCTGTGTGTTGCAAAGTGTTAGCATGCTCAGCTGCTAAGCAAAAGGTTAGAATTTGACTCCACCCACAGGTGCCTCCGATGAAAGCCTGGATATCTACTTCCAAAAAACGGTCACTGAAAACCCTGTGGATCACAACAGTCTGATGACATGATGCATATGGTCTCCATGAGTTGTGTGTGACTCGACAGGATCTAACAATAAGAACATCTCAGATATGCAGTCAAAATATGTTTAAAATTATGTCTAAAAACACCTGATCTATCCCATGACCACTCATCTATCGAGTAAAAGGAAAAAAGTAGCTCTGATCTTTACAGTTAAACTTGGACAAGTGCAGGTATTTGAATAATTTCTTTAGGCTGTATTCTTTAGTTTTTAGTGGATAAGAAATGCTCAGTTTCCCACAGAGTCTCCTTGTTCCCCCCTCTTCCTTTCTCCCCCAGAGCTTCTGGGGGAAGGAGGACTATATAACCTCCTGGCCTGGAGGAAGATGGATTCCTAAGCTCTTTTTGACGCTGCCTGTTCCTCTAGTGTTCATGATGATACCCCTATCTGCTTGGGGGCTGCTCACTTACTGCTCTTGCAGCTGAGGTCCTCACCTGTTGGAACTCATGGTTGGTTTATCTTGGTTTGTTATAGCCCAGTATTGCATTCCTGATTATTCCCTAGTTCTCTCTGGTGCAACAAACCCCATGTCCTCCATCTGGCCCCTTGCTCTGATGGCCCATCCCATCCATCTCTGGAGATCCCTTTCCACCTCACTAAAGCAGGCCCTATGGGCTGGCAAGTCTCCTGGCTCTCAAGTACCCTGACTGCTGAGCCCCACTTACCTCTCTCTCTTCAACAGGGAAGTAAAGGAACATTTCGTTTCTATCCCTGACTTACAGTAACAGGAAGCTGCCCTGAAAAGCAAAACTTCATGGCAGATCACTGTCTTACCACTCTGTGTCCCAAAATTAAACTTCAATGTGGCTTTGCCCCGTGTTGGGCATGGCAGTCTTGGATTGAGCTCTTTGCAGAGACTCAAAAAAGACCCAACAGCTCTTTTCTTTCCACAGTATCCCGTCTCTTTCCTAGCACCTGATTCTGGGCTGGAGCCCAGAGAAGAAAAGTCAGGGCACTTATAGATTGGACTTTTCCTTTTTGCTTCTCTCCTTTTCCTTCTCATGAGCCCCTAGTACGAGAGAGGCTGACTTTTTCCCTTCCTCTGCATCATCTCCTCATCAGGCAGCAACCCCTGGATGCCATGGGCATTGTATGAAAAGCCTAAGTCCACTCAAGGCTTTAAAAAATGGAAGTTAAGGAAGAGCTTGATTACTAGCTGAAAGGTTGGTGACTCTAACCCATCCAGAGGCATCTCTGAAGACAGGCCTGTCAATCTACTTCTGAAAGGTCATACCTTGAAAACCCTATAGACCGTAGTTCTACTCTGACATATATTGGGTCACCATAAATCGGAATCAACTTGATGGCTCCTACAACAATAAGAAAGGAATTTAGAAAATTCTCACTCATTATGGAGCTTGGCTTTTATGTTTATTATGTTACTTCAAAATCCTATTTTAAGAATCAAATAGCAAAAATCCTAGTTCATATTTCTCTGGTCACTAATAAAGCTGTTTCAGCATTAAAGAGGTAATTTTATTTTCAAAGAGCTCTAAGTCATTATAAGACACAAAAATTTGGGCATGAGTTGAGCAGTAAAAGCCATTAGGGTGGTTACTGGCACTCATCACGAGGATAAGGTGGTCCTGAGACAGGCTAGAGCACTAGGCTGTCTGCCACAGGCAAGAAAATTCTCGTGTAACGAAGGTACACATAGGTCTAAGCAAAACACTGTCCAAACACTGCTGCGTTCCTCGTTAGGTTTCTTTTTGTGACTCAGAGAAAACCTGGAAAATAGTGCCCTGTTTTGCTAAATTCCCAGGGGGAGGAGGCAGTTCCTGGCCTGTGTTATGAAATTTACAGGGAAGGAGGCAGCTCTTGACCTATTTTGCTGAATTCTCAGGGGTATGTGGCAGCTCCTGACCCGTGTTATGAAATTTAAGAGAGAGAGCAGTGGTAGTTTTGTAACTTTTTCTGATGATATAGTTTCTCAATAAAGGATCACAATGTTAAAATTAAAACCATCAGTTGCTGCTTTAAATTACTTTCCAATCAGTGGAACTAGTGTATTTAAGGTCTAAAATAAGAGACTAGGTCTCTAGCCTTCAGAATGAATTAAGTTCCAAAAAGAAGGAAACCAAAAGTTTGAACCTTAGAGCTTAACATCTTTGATAAATGTACCAAGACACTGGCCTGGCGTTCATATTTAGAAACACTATAAACTGAGTGTACGAGAAGTAATTTGGAATTTCAGTGACCACTTTGAGAAAATGAGCTTTCGTTTGTGTTGTCCTTTCTTTCCTTTAGGGAAGTTTTGCTCAATGCTCAGGTTTTGTCAAAAGGTCTAATATTCCTCCATCTGAAGCTCTGGCAAGTTAATGAGTTTTGTCTAGAACCTGTTTTTTCCCTTGAATTGCGTCAATCTTAACAAAAATTTCTATATATACTTGAAGAAACAGGAAAGGTCCATCGTGTATTATCTTGCTGATCATTAATTCTCTAATGGAAATTTGATTGTCACATGTAAATTTTTCTATACTTTCTGTTTCCTCTAGACAAAGTTTGTGTGCTCCTTATGGATATATGTTTTTGTGTGGTAGATCCAACTATACTAACTTTCCAACTGACAGTGAATTCATGTGGTCAATCAATCTCTTGTTTAGATTCCTGAGAATGTGTGGGCAATGCACTGTGAGAACTTTAGGATTACCTTTAGATATTCATAGTAATGATGCTAGTAAATACTGAAAAGGTACTGTTAAAATAGTTACACATGTAAAATGAAAGTCAGAAGAAAACTTATTGGTCCAACACTCAGGGTATGGTTGGTAGATTTAATTCCCACTTATGGTGTAGATGAATTGGAGAGATGTTTAAGAAATTTGTCAATCACTATGGGGCAAATAGCAGATGAAGTTGCTAGTGGGATGGAATCTCAACAGCGATCTCTGACCTCATTAAGCCAAAACGACATGAGATAACAGACTAGCTTTAGATTTTTTATTAGTCCAAGAAGTGTAGTCTGTGCTGTAGAATTAGATAGCAAGCTACTTGATTACACACTGTAACACCCTTATAAACACCAGATTTATTTGGTTGATTACCATCAGGAATAAGTACATCAGATAGATCACTACTACAAGGAATAGTAATAGTCTACATCCTGATAGTGTTAGGCATAATAAAATTAATCTTCTATTGTCTTACACATCTAAAAGGCAAAAGAAGGCCTTGGGCTAAACTGTTGATGTACATTGAGTCTACTCACTTCGGCAATGTGATTGATGAGAACATTGCTCTTACTTAATAACCTGGTGAAGAACCAGATGGCATCCGGTGGGAAACCAGCACCATTGAGTTTGAAGAACCTGCCATGATCACTATCTAGGAGGCCGACTAAGTCCAGGTATTGATCATCAATATGTTATATCCAATTTCTGATCAAAAGGAGGGAATGATTTAGAAAATAATATTGGAATCATTATTCCCTGTCCTTGAGCATAAAGAATATGACCCAGCTGGAGCTGGGCCCACCAGGGCCCATAAGGACTCACAAGGACACATCAACTGGGTGCTGAGATAAAGGCAATAGATGCGACAATTTTGGAAATGATCTTTTAGGGAAGAAAAATATCTTTTAGTGAACCTTTCACATAAAGCCAATCAAACAGAACGCAAAAGGCTTTCTACTCTTATCTTTTTCTACCAGCACTTAGTGAATAGAAATTTGTTGGACCAGTGAAGACACTCATGACTGTCATTAGTGATACCTGTAGCAATGATTGTTAAGAAACACAATTCAAAATGTAGGATCACAGTTTCTAGCCAATCTGTGAAAAGGTGAAAGTTTCAGTGGTTTTGCCCATTTGTAGTGTTAATATATACTGATGACTCTGTAATATTCCTTGCACTCAGCAGACGTGGCTCTAGCAGCATGCTTGTCCATTTTTCTACTCTTGTCTGTTCTGTAATATCTCCTTGGACTTGGACAGACATGGCTGTGGTGGCATGCTTCTCTGTTTTCCCACTTTTGCTTATTCTGTAATATTTCCTTGGATTCGGGCAGACATGGCTCTGACAGCATGTTTGTCCTATTTCCCACTTTTGCCTTTATGAATATATGCAGAATAAAACTTTCTTTTTGCTTTACTAAAAAATAATAATAATAATAATAAAAGATGTTTCAGGTCAGTTGAGAAGAAAGAAGAAGTTAGTGCCAATTCTCATCTGGAAGGCCAACCTTGGACCTGGGTGGAAAATTCCAGTGTCTTTCAAAACTACATTTTTTTGGACAAAGCTGAAGGGAACTGTTGTTGAATGTAAACATCTGCTTAACCTCCTTCTGGACACACGTTTTCAATTTTGGAAATCCCATGCTAGTTGAGCTTCATCACGTTCTTACTGCATGGTTTGTAGTGATTACATGACCTCGTTTCATGTACTTTGGACAAGTTATCAGGAAGGGCCAGTCCCTGGAGAAGGACATCATGCTTGGTAAAGTAGAGGGTCGAAGAAAGAGAGGAAGACTCTCAATGAGGTGGATTTACATAGTGGCTGTGATGATGGACTCAAACATAACATTGATTGTGAGGATGGTGCAGGACCAGGCAGTGTTTTGTTCTGTTGTACATGGGATCGCTGAGTCAGAAGTGACTCAATGGCATCTAACAACAATAACACATGACTGCAGGGTTACCAGGTGAAAAATAAATGAGAAGCTTCTGATCCTTAGGAGATAAACCCTTCTAGACATGTGCATACATTAGTAAAAACACAGAACCATCTGTGGTTTCCCTTGCATGTTCAGCCTGTGTGCACTGCTGCCCAAATAACCAAAAAACTTAGTTCTCATTCTGTGTAGCCATGTTCCAGGTGGGATGACTCCATAAATTTCAACTTTGTTTCAAAGCCTCTGGCATTAAAAACAAAACAAAACAGACAAAAAAAATCATAGAGGAAAAAAAAGAAATGTATAATCTTCCTGTCATGGAATTAAAAACTGGTTGGAAATGCAGAGAGGTGCTGGACCAGGCAGAGCATCTAGCCACTAAGTCAGAGTTTACTTATTTCTTCACATTCATTTTTTCACACTTGACCGACAAAGTTTGAAAGCTGAGTGGATTTTGGAACCTCATATAAGATAATGTTCTCAAGAGTGTGAAACAAATGTGCAGTAAAAGTTAGTCATAAGGCCAGTTTGTAAAACTTTTTTAAAAGCATTTTTTTTTTAATCTCATCCATCCTAAAAGAAAAAGCCAAACCCATTGCCATCAAGTCGATTCTGACTCATAGCGACCCTATAGGCCAGAGTAGAACTCCCCCACAGAATTTCCAATGAGATCCTGGTGGATTTGAATAGCCATCCTGGTGGGAGTAAACTGGTGTATCATTGTGGTTTTGATTTGTAGCTCTGTAATGGCTGAGGGTGTTGAGTAACTTTTCCTGTGTTTGTTGGGCATTAGAAGATTCTCTTTGGTGAAAAGTCTATTGAAGTTCATTGCCTTTTTTTTTTTGATTGAGTTATTTGTCGTTTTGCTGTTTAGTTGTCAAGGTTTTATATGTATTTTGGTTATTAGACTCTTATAAGATATATGGTTTTCAAAGATATTGTCCCAATTAGTAGGTTGTCTTTTCACTTTTTGGGTAAAGTCTTTTGGTGAACAAAACTAAGTTTTATGAGGTCCTAATTATTTATTTTGACTTATGCTGTTCATGCTTTTGTTATTATATCAGATAATCCATTGTTAAAAGCTAGGCCTTATAGGTTCTAAGAAATCTATGGTTTTAGTTTTCACATTTAGGTCCTTAATCCATTAATTTTTTTTTTTTTTTTTGGTATTGTGTGAGGCATGGGTCCTAAAATAGACAATTAGAAAGAATATATTTGTAAGCTTATTGTACAGAATGTGAATGTAACATTAGGAAGTGTAATTAAACAAAAGAGTATAATTTTTCTTTCTACCATAAATTTAACTTAAACTTTTGCCTTATTCTGTAATCTTAGAATTGTATAATTAGTTGTTCTGAATTAAATATTAACATTACATGACATTCCATAAAGAATATCATGAATTCTAAGTGCTCTGCTTTCTGAAAATTTGAGAACTTCTTCTCTATAAGACCTTTCTGACTCTAAAATTCCGTAGGAAAAATAAAAACATTTCCATTGCAGTTGAGGTTTTCTTATGAAAATTGTAGTGTTGGATAGGATCATTTAGTCTAAATTCTTCATCTGACACCTGACAAAACCAAGGATCATCTGAGATTATGCAATTTGTTCAAGTCACAGTTGATGAAAGATCTGAAACTGAACTGCATATTTTCCAACATACCTCACCAATGTGGGGGCTTGATCATGGGTTTCTCAGTTCTCTAGATTATTGCATTCTTGTGTTCAGTTATTGGATTACCCTGATAAGATACTATCTGTGCCTACTGCACTTCCACCTAACAAAACAAATATTGAGTACAAAAAATAGGCATCCACAGTATAAAAGCAGAAGGTCAAAGTCAGTGTAGATTTCCCAACTGTTTTGAGAAGCATGTTCTTTGAAGCAAAGTACATACTTCAGCCTTTGATCCAGATTGGGACACAACAGGGTCAAGGGAGGGAGGTTAGTATTTTATGTTTCTTCTCTGTGCTGTTTGGGTCCAGAGTTCTATAAATCATTGAGAAATTTGGCCATTCTTGAACTGGCTATAAGCTGTTGTCTTTGCCCATTAGAAATATTCTATTCTCCCTAACCAGACACTGCAACATCATTGTCTCCCTTTCTCCATGGAGGGTTTTCCTAGAAAGCAATATATAGTGTATAAGTGCTCTAGAGAAATTACATGGCACACTGGGTAGCTCAGTGACCTAAGGAAAAGTCTAGCAGGTGTGGTAGAGTTAAGAGTTTGGCAACAGTTCATGAGATGTTCCAGCCACATGTGTTATTTTGTTCAACTTCATAGTGGTGGCAATGCTAGGTGTCTTAGTCATCTAGTGCTGCTATAACAGAAATAGCACAAGTGTATGGCTTTAAGAAAGGGAAATATATTCTCTCACAGACAAGTAGGGTATAAGTCCAAATTCAGGGCATGAGCTCCAAGGAAAGGCCTTCTCTCTCTGTTGGCTCTGGAGCAAGGTCCTTGTCATCAATCTTCCCTTGGGCAAGAACCTTCTCAATGCAGGGACCCTGTGTTCAAAGGATGTGCTATTCTCCTGGCTCTTGTTTCTTGGTGGTATGAGGTCCTCATGCCTCTCTGCTCATTTCTATCTTTTATATCTCAAAAGATATTGGCTTAAGACACTGTCTAATCTTGTAGATCTTATCAATATAACTACCACTGGTCCGTCTCATTACATCATAGTGATAGGATTTACAACACATAGGAAATCACATCAGATGACAAAGTGGTAGACAATCATACAATACTGGGAATCATGACCTAGCCAGGTTGACAGACATTTTAGGGGGACACAATTCAATCCATGACACTAAGCAATGTAAAATGAGCTATGAGCTGTGCACATAATTTAAATCTTTAGCTTGAGTTTCAAGAGGAGCTACTAAGTGCATGGAGAGGGAACATAAGACTGCTCTACTCACCTTATCTTCTGGTAAATGCAGTATCTGGATAGATGTCATTTAAGAAAATGTAAACAAAAGAAAACTAAAATGAAAAATAATACTGCAAGGTAAGGAAATAATGGCCCAAAATATAAAAGAAAGTAACTGTATATAAAAGACTAATTAAAATTTTAGAAAGTGTTTTAGGCTGGGTTCTCCAGAGAAAGAAAACCAGTAAAGCATACAAAATTATATATAGAGAGATTTATATCAAGGAAATAACTCATGCATTTGTAGAGGCTGGAATGTCCCAAGTCCATGGGTCAGGATAGATGCTCCTCCTGATTCATGTAGGCCGGAGGGGTTGGCAAACCCAAGATTGGCAGTTCAGAGAGCAGAGCTCCTGCTCACAGGCTGTGAAGATCAATGAATCCCAAGATTGGCAGGCAAGACCACAGGTAAGCTGCTAGCTCAAGTCCTAAGAACTGGAGGTCAGATAAACAGGAGTCAGCTGCAGGATCCAGAGTGAGCAAAAGCCCATGGGCCTTGCCAGAATGTCCGCTTTCGCTGGATGCAGGTCACATACCCAAGAAAAATCCCTTTCAATTGACTGGCTACTCACAACAGAACTCATCATGGAGGTGATCACATTATATCAAATCTCGTCATGGAAATGATCACAACATCATACAACTGCCAAACCACTGAGAATCATGGCCCAGCCAAGGTGACATACAGCCTTAACCATCATAGACTATCCCCTCTCATCTTGGCACCTGTACACATCTCCTTAAACAATACATAATCTCTGAATAAAGAAAACTATAAAGTGGTACTTGTGCCTAATGTGATACAATGAACACACATACAACCAAAAAAGCACTAACCCTGTTGGCATCTTATGTTTTATAGGTGAAGAAAATAAAGATATCTGATACACACGTACAGAGCAGAAATACTCCTGACAATTACAGTCCTCGTTTTTGCAACTGGTCACGTGGTTGTAACTGGTATTTGGAACTACCTTCTTCCAGCACCCATTCCATATTCCCTTTGCCCTCAGCAAGCATATCAGGTTGTTGTGGTTCTTTGCCTAGTGGGGTGATGCGAACCTTCATTCCTGAAGGGTCTGGGCCATTAGTAGTCATGTTGGAAGTGGGTTGCTGTAGTTTTCCATTGACTTTCATCACGGGACATGGTAGTAATGAGAGATGCCCTAAAGGATCTCCTGTATTCCACACTTACTCTTTTTACCTCCATTATGTGATCTCAATCTGACTTCCTCTTGGTAGTCAAGATCAGTCACTGCAGCCAGTATGGTAACTCCCTTCTTTGCTAGCAGATCCAGAGGAATAAGGAGCCCAAAGTGGCTGGGTGGCATTCTCCCATTCCAGTTCAATGGCGTTAGTGGTCTCCAAGTGGGAGTATTCTTCTCTTTGAACTAAGACCTCTAGACCTGCAGAGGATAAGGTAGCAGGGACAGGAAGCAAAAATTTTGTGAGTGAGTCACTAGGGGTAATAGCGAGTGGTGCCACTCTCATTTCCACTCTTTGATTCCTGGACCCTTGAATCTTGGCTATGGGAGACAAAACACCGTATCTTGGACTCTGGTTCGGAACATATACAACTTCCTGGAGAACATTGCCCCAACACTGCAAGGTATTGCCACCTAGCTGGCAGTGTAATTGTGTCTTTAGAAGGTCATTCCACCGTCCCATCACGTCAGCTCCTTCCGGACGATGGGGAACACGGTAAGACTAGTGATTTCCTAGAGCATAGGCCCACTGTGAAGGGAGTCCCTTCATCGGAGACAATGCTGTGTGGGATACCATGATGGTGGGTAAGACAATCTGTAAGTCCCCGGATGTTAATTTTGGCAGAAACATTGCATGGATGGAAGGCAAATCCGTATCCAGAGTAAGTTTCTATTCCAGTAAGAACAAAATGGTGTCCTTTCTATGGTAAAAACTGTCCAGTGTAATCAACTTGCGACTAAGTTGCTAGCTGATCACCTCGAGGGATGGTGCCATATCAGGGCCTCAGTGTTGGTCTCTTCTGCTGGCAGATTGGGCACTCAGCAGTGGCAGTAGTAAAGTGGGCCTTGGTGAGTAGAAGTCCATGTTGCTGAGCCCATGCATATCCTGCATCACTGCCACCATGGCCACTTTGTTCATGAGCCCATGAGCAATGACAGGAGTATCTGGGGAAAGGGGATGCATGGTTTCCACAGAAAGTTGCATCCTATCCACTTGATTGTTAAAATCCTCCTCTGCTGAAGTCACCCTTTGATGAGCATTCACATGAGACACAAATATCTTCCCTTTTTGGGCCATTCTGAGAGGTTTGGCCACATAGCTTTTTTCCATAAATCCTTGTCTCCAATTTTCCAATCATGTTCCTTCCAAGTCTCTGACCATCTAGCCAAACTATTGGCTACAGCCCATGAATCAGTATACAGTCACACATCTGGCCATTTCTCCCTCCTAGCAAAGTGAACAACCAGGTGCACTTCTCAAAATTCTGTCCACTGGGAGGATTTCTCTTCACAACTGTCCTTCAGGGAGGTCCCAGAAAGTGGCTGTACAGCTGTTGCTCTCCATTTTTGAGTGGTGCCTGCATATTGTGCAAAACCGTCTGTAAACCAGGCAAGAATTTTCTTTCCTTCAGTTAATTGATCATAAGGAATGCCCCATGAGGCCATAGGTGCAGACTGGAAGAGGGCAAGTAATGTGACAGGAATGGAGACCATGGATATTTGGACCACTTCCTCATGCAACTTACTTGTGCCTTCAGGTTCTGCTCGGGCCTGATCTCATATATACCACTTCCATTTAATGATGTAGTGCTGCTGTGCATGTCTAACTTTATGCCTCTGTGGTTCAGACAATACCCAGTTCATGATGGGCAGTTCAGGCCATAGGGTGACTTGGTATCCCATAGTTGAGTGTTCAGTCTCTACTAAGGCCCAGTCACAAGCCAAAAGCTGTTTCTACAAAGGAGAGTAGTTATCTGCATAGGATGGCAGGGCTTTGCTCTAAAATCCTGAGTCTGCACGGTGGTCACCAGTAGGGGCCCACCAAAGACTCCAAACAGCATCTCTATCTGCCACAGACACTTGAAGCACCATTGGATCAGCCGGATCATATGACCCAAGTGACAGAGTGGCTTGTACAGCAGCCTTAACCTGTTGCAGAGCCTTCTCTTACCCTGGGTTTCACTTGAAATTAGGAGGTTTTTGAGTTACTAGATAAACAGGCTGGAGTAGCCCTCCCAAATGAGGAATATGCTGCTTCTAAAATCCAAAGAGGCCCACTAGGTGTTGTGCCTCCTTTTTAGTTGTGAGAGGAGCCAGATGCGATCACTTTTCCTTCAATTTAGAAGGAGTATCTTGACATGACCTACACCACTGCACCCCTAGAAATTTCACTGAGGTGGAAGATGCCTGAATTTTTGTGGAATTAATTTCCCAAACTCTAGCAGGCAAACGGAAACTCTGATGGTGTAATGGTCAAGAGCTATAGATGTTAACCAAAAGGCCGGCAGTTCAAATTCACAAGGCACTCTTTGGAAATCCTATAGGGCAGTTCTACTCTGTCCTATAGGGTCACTATGAGTCGGAATCGACTCAATGGCAATGGGGTTTTTTTCGGTTTAGCCCAAAATGTTTTACCTGTTAGTCCAGAGTCATTGCTGTTTCTTCCTTACTAGATCCTATCAGCATAATATTATTAATGTAATGGACCAGTGTGATGTCTTGTGGAAGGGATAAGCAATTACGACCCCTGAAGACTAAACTATGACATAGGGCTGGAAAGTTGATGTAGCTCTGAGGTAAGCAACAGAAGGTGTATTGCTGGCCTTGCCAGCTAAAGCAAACTGCTTCTGAAGGTCCTTCAAAACAGGTATGGAGAAAACGGCATTAGCCAGATCAGTAGCTACATACCAGGTACCAGGAGATGTATTAATTTGCTCATGCAATGAGACTACATCTGGAACAGCAGCTGCAATTGGAGTCACCACCTGGTTAAGTCTTTGATAATCCAGTGTCATTCTCCAAAATCATCTGATTTTTGCACAGGTCAAATAGATGAGTTGAATGGGGATGTGGTTGGAATCACCACGCTGCATCCTTCAGGTCCTTGATGGGGGCAGGAATCTCTTCAATCCCTCCAGGAATGCAGTATTGCTTTTGCTTTACTATTTTCCTAGGTAGGGGCAGTTCTAATGACTTCCACTTGGCTTTTCTTACAATAATAACCCTTACTCCATTTTTCTGGAATCTAATGTGGGGGTTGTGCCAGTTACTGAATATATCTATTCCATTTATACATTTTGGAACTGGGGAAATCATTACAGGATGGGTTCAGGGACCCACTGGACCTACTGTGAGATGGACTTGAGCTAAGACTCCATTAATAACCTGACCTTCATATTCCCCCACTCTGATGGGTGGGCCACAGTGATGTTTTGAGTCTCCTGGAATTAGTGTCAGTTCAGAGCCAGTATCCAGTAATCCCTGAAAAGTCTGATTATTTCCTTTCTCAAATGAACAGTCACTCTTGTAAAAGGCCGTAGATCCCTATGGGGTAGGCTGGGAAAAGATTAACTCTATAAGTTTTTGACAGTGGATTGGAGCCCGTCCTCAAGGGGACCTTGCGTCGCATTCAATCAAGGTGTTTTGGGTCTGCAAACTCGCTCATGTTTGGAAATTGATTGAGGGGCTATGACTCTATTCTAGCGATTTGAGTTAGACTGCTGTCCACTTGACCTAGAATTCATTTGCTTATAAAGATCAAGTGAATATTTAGTAGATTTCCTATCTATTACAAACACTCCTAGGGACACCATGACTAAGTAGCCAACTCCATAAGTCCATACAAGTCAGACTATTCTGAGTACTGCTTTGGCTTTGCTGTCCATTATGGTAACGATGCCCACCTTGTCTTTGTTGCTTGAGTACCACCACTGGCCCCTACCACCACGGGCTCCAATCATCCCCATTATAGTTGGGTGTCTTAATTCAGTTAGGGCAGTTCTCACTGTCAAATCTGACTTACAAAAAAATAGCAATCACAGTAGTCTTCAAGGATACTGGCTCCCCCTTCACAAATTCTTTCCTCACCATTGTGGTAAAAGTTATGTTCTCCGGGCACTCCATGTGTGGGTCTGTGGGTCTAGCTCTAGCATGCCAGTTTCCCTAAGCCTTTGGATACTTCTTCTACTGTATACCAAGGCAGGTCTGGTACTTCAACTTGATTTAGTATAGGCCAGTGTGTAATCCATGCTTCAGCAAGCAAACACATAAACTATTAGATCTTGTCCTAACTTCTCGAGCTGAAACATTGTATCAAAAATCTGTGCTTAGTGAGCCCATATTAATAAACTCATATGGATCCATCTTTATATTCCTTGTACCATTATCCCACACCCTTAATAGCCATTCTCACACATATTTCCCAGGTTTCTGTTTGTACATATTAGAAAAGTGAAGCAGTTCTTTGGAGTGTAGTGTACCTCCTGTGGGTTACCCTTTGTACTTCACCTTTTGGGGCTTGCTGGGACTTAAGTCTACTTATAGGTCTAGAGGCCAAAACTGGTGGGGAAATGTTTTGAAAACACTCAACATCATCTTGTAAAGCATCTGCCTCAGGCGTTGTTCCAAGCAATGATTCAGAGAAAGACACTTTAGATGAAGCTGGGTTAATCTCATTAGATGGGAGTGGAGGGGCTAATGGTTCTGTTGGCAAGAGGGATTCAACAGAATTTAGGGGATCAGTTTCTCCAGCTTCCTGATTATATGGTCCATATTCTCCATACCAAGTTTCAGGATCCCATTTCTTCCCAATCAATGCCCTCACTTTAACTTCACACACCTGTCTAGGTTGACAATTGAGTTGATGTTGTAATTCAGCCACTCTTATGGTAAGACTCTGGGTTTGGTTTTGGCAATATCAGCTCTGTTCCTACAAGAAATAAGGTTTTCTTTCAAGGCACAAGTGGAAACTTTGAGGTCATTTATGTGGCACTTGAGCTTTGACTCTGAAGCCCTGAACTCATCTCTTTCTCTCACCAGTTTGTCTAGAGAAAGTAGATTCAACCAACTAGTTTCCTTATACTTCTTTATGACAAAATTGTAGAAAGTATCACACATGTAATCACCCAGAACCTCACCTTTCACCAATACCTGATCTATTGGTGGTGATATTTTGGGTATTTGTATTGCCACTTCATACCGTGAATTAGCAATGTCCTCTTTACCACTGGAATCAGCATCATCAACATCTTTAAGACCAATCAATCTTGAGAATCCATTTAGAAAACTCATCTTTACAATTTTGTTTCTCTAGACCCCACAACTGGTACCAAATGCCTTAGGCTTGGATCTCTAGAGAAGCAAAACCAGTAAAGGGTATAAATGTATGTATATATAGAGAGATTTATATCAAGGAAATGGCCCATGCGGTTGTAGAGGCTGGAATGTCCCAAGTCCATGGTTCATGATAGAGGCTTCTCCTGATTCCTATTGTTGCAGAAGCTGGTGAACCCAAGATTAGCAGGTGAGATAGAAGGGCTCTTGTTTACAGGCTGCAAAGATTGATTAATCCCAAGATTGGCAGGCAAGACCACAGGTAAGCTGCTAGCTCAAGTCCCAAGAACTGGAGATCAGACGAACGGGAGTCAGCTGCAGGATCCAGTTAAGGAAAAGCCCTCAAGCCTTTCCAGAATGTTCGCTTACATTTGATGCAGGCCACACACCTAAGGAAATTCCCCTTGAACTGACTGGCTAGATATAGCAGATCCCATCATGGAGGTGATCACATTATATCAAATCCCCTCATTGAAGTGATCAAATCATACTACAGCCAAACCACTGAGAATCATGGCCCAACCAAGATGATGCAGGACCTTACCCATCACAGAAAGCAATTGCTTTTTTGTTTTTCAAACCAATTCTTTATACCATTTATAGTCTTCACCAAACCAAGGGTATGAAACGTATAGCTTCCATGAAGTGGGTGCTTTGACTTACTAAGCTAAGGTAAAAGCTGGGATCCAAGTGGAATATAAATGAAGGAGAAATTTATGCAATGAACAGGAAGAACCACTGTTAAAAAAAAAAAAACCTCAAAATGGAGGTAATAGTGAATTAACACTTCTGACATAAAATCAGCAATGTAGAAGACAAACTTGAGATTCCCGTCAAGAGACCTAAAAGTGGCTAAGTAAACAAAGACACTTGTAAAAATTAATAAAATTTATAAATAGAAGAATAGATAATAGCAATTTTATTAATCCATTTAATTAACGTTTATTGTATACCTACTATGTTATAAACATACTTTGGGTAAATTCAAGCAAAAAAAAAATCAGATTGATTACATAAACATCACACAAAAAATGAGTTCAAGACAAAGAAGTGTAAGACTTTAAAAGGAGGATCATTTTGCTTTGATAAAAGGAGAAGTACATGGAAAAGAAGTGCCCTAAGTTGTTGCTGTTGTTGTTAGCTGCTGTCATATCAACTCTTGCTCCTAGGACCCTAGGTACAACAGAATGAAACATTGCCTAGTCCTGCTCCATCCTCACAATCGTTGCAATTTTTGAGCGCATTGTTGCAGCCAGTGTTTCAATCCATCTCACCAAGCATGGTGTCCATCTCCAGGGACTGGTGCTTCCTGATAACATATCCAATATTTGTGAGACAAAATCTTGCCATCCTTGCTTCTAAGGAATATTCTGGCTATACTTCTTCCAACACAGATTTGTTTATTCTTCTGGCAATCCATGATGTGTTCAAAATTCTTTGCCAATACCATAATTCAAACCCTAACATTAAGTAATACCAAAATTTAAAAGTTATACTTACAGAAAAAAACAAAAGAAGCAAATATCTAACGGGAAATTTGGACGCATTGTGAAGGGTTTTCCAACCCAATCTAAGGGGCAGGATTGTATACAAATTGGGCCGTTGTATCCATGAGGATGCCTAAGTAACTATGGCTTAAGCCTTTCCGCTCAAGTGAGGTCCGTAAATCACCAGCACTGCCATCACCTGGGATTTAGAAATGTCGAATCCCTGGGCTCACTCCACACCTACTGAATCAGAATCTACATTTTAACAAGATCTCTAGGTGATTCTTACGTGCATTACACATCATATACTTGATAAGTAAAGGAGATTTTCAATAATAAAATGAATAAGGTAAAATTATATATGCTATATACTATATATACACAGACTAGTCTCTTTTTGAATATATATGGAAGACTTAGAAGAAGAGTAGGCTATAAAGAAAACTCCTGTTAGCACCAAAGCATGGAAATTGTAGTCATATACTTAGAAAAATAGATTTAAACTTTAAGCACACGGACTGAAGCAAATCAACCAATCAATCAACGAATAACCAAAAACCCCAGTTAGCTATTGTTTCAATGAAGAAATTCAAAATAAAATCACAGACTTTTTAGAAAGCTGCATACCATGAAGTGTTCTCATCTTTATTCATAGATGTGATAGATTGAATTGTCTCCCAAAAATATGTGTTGAAGTCCTAACCCCTGTACCTATAAATATGCTCCTATTTGGAAATAGGGGTTTTCTTTTGTTACGTTGATGAGTTCACATGAGAGTAGGGTGGGTCCGAAATCTAACTTATTTCTGAGTTATAAAATGAGCAGAATAGACATAGAGACACACAAGGGAAGATACCTTATGAAGACAGACACACAGCAGATACAGCTGTAAACCCAGCTTATACTTCTATAAACTGGCTTACTAGAAGCTGAAATAAATAAAGAGGAAACTCACCCTAGAGCCATGCCCTGAATTTAGACTTCTAGCCTCCTGATTGTGAGAAAATAAATTTCTGTTCTTTAAAGCCACCTACTTTTGATGTGTGTGTGTATATATATATATACATATATATATATATATATATATATATAGCCCTAGGTAACTAAGACATAAGTAAAAGACTTAATTATTTAATTAAAATTTATAATCTAGATATTTACGTTAAGAAAGTAGAAAAACTGTAACAGCTTTGTGAGAAAGGATAGGCCAAGAAACATTTTGCCTGGTGATAAAAACGACTCAATCAAGTTTTTATTAATATAGTTGTAAATTGTATTCTTCAGCTACCTGGAACATTGCCATTAGTCTTTACACTGAGGTAGAGCCAATCACTACACTGTAGTACTGTGCTGTTCCCAGCCCTTTGCCTGAAAGTAGGAATCTTCAATTGCCTTAAACACCCTGAGACTTGGTGCTAGAATTGTTCACTCATTAATGAGAGGGCCACAGGGGGATTTACCTGCAGCTTACAGGCGAGCCCATGTCTTAGTTATCTAGTTCTGCTGTAACAGAAATACCACAAGTGGATGTCTTTAACAGAGAACTTTATTCTCTCACAGTCTAGGAGGTAGAAGTCTAAATTCAGGGTGGCAGCTCCAGGGGAAAGCTTTCTCTTTCTCTGTTGGCTCTGGGGGAAGGTCCTTGTCATCAATCTTCCGCCAGTGGAGTAGCTTCTTAGAGTAGGGACCCCAGGTGCGAAGGACGTGCAGTTATCCTGGCTCTTGTTTCTTATTGATATGAGGTCCCCATGTCTCTGCTCACTTCTCTCTTTTATATCTCAAAAATATTAACTTAAGACACTATCTAATCTTGTAGAATGAATCTTGCCTCATCAACATAACTGCCAATAATCCTACCTCATTAACATAGAGCTAGGATTTACAACACATAGGAAAATCATATCTGATGACAAAATGGTGGACAATCTCACAAAACTGGGAATCATGGCCTAGCCAAGTTGACACACATTTTTGGGGGACATGATTCAATCCGTAATGACCTCCATTGGGACAACCTGATGACCGTCTTAGAGAGGAGGTGTTCTGTCTCCTTTGTCACTTTCTCAGGGCAAATAGTGTGGGCTCCTACTGGCTTTTAATCATAATATTTGTCTTCCTCAATTTAGGATACAAAGAAAAAGCTTCTGGCTAATTTTTATGAAGAAATAAAAGGCAAATATGTGTGATATTCTAAAAAAAGAGAATTTCAAAGAGATGTGTGCACTTACTTGTTTTCCTCCCTTACTGAAAATATTCAATATTTGTCAGCAAAGTACTCCAGCCCTTGGCAAACCTTGCTTAAAAGCAATAGACAATAAAAACTCTCTATTAATCACATCTGTTTCCACAAGGGAAAAAAAAAAAAAGTCACATGGTTCTGCCAGGAAGCCTTGGGCTCCATTTAGGGAATTTTCCTAAGCAACTCCCAGAAGAATATTTAAGGACTTAGGACTTTGTTCTTAAGAGAAATTGAGAAGCTTTTGATTATTTTAAATGTGAGAGGAGGGTTCATGAGTACCTGGCATTTTAGAAAGAAGTTTTCATCTGTCTGTGTGGTGAAGAATGGATTAGATAGGGGTGAAGCTGGAGATTGAGAGTTCTGTTAGGAGGCTATTATAGTAGCACAGAGGTAGACAGTGTCAGCCTAGACTTGGTGGAAGGCTAGATAAACAGCAGGTCAGGAAAGAGATCATGAGATTGCTGGATGTTGGAGGTGAAGACAGAAAATGAATGATTCCATGGTTCCTGGCTTGGGCATCTGGGTAGATGGTGGTGTCACTTAGAAAGGAACATAGAAATAGGAATAGGTTTGGGAGGGGATGATGGGTTCCACGTTGGACATGTGTATTTTGAAGTGCCTGAGGTACATCCAGATGGAAGTCTCCTATAGGCAAACATATATATATATGTCTGGAGTTCCAGAGAGAGGTCTGGGCTGGAAATACAGATTTGGGAGACATTAACCCATAGCATCGGAAGCTATCGGAATGAATAAAAGCACCATCAGAGAAGGAGCAGGGCCGACCTTTAAGAATGTTAATGAAAAATTTGTAAAAACAATGAGAAGAGTCTTTCTGAAGTCAAGTATAAGAGTGACATCCAAGAGGCAGCAAATTTTGCCAGAAGAGCCATAGAGCAACAAGATTAAGTTTTGCTCAAAGATCAGGGACTTCAGCTCTAGAAGCAACTATGCCGCCAGTTTGTGCAGCCCAAGTGGCAGTTTCCTTCTGTAAGCAGGAAAAATTCTATGGAAACTAGGATAATGCATCCTGGGTGGTGCATACGGTTAATACATTAGGCTGCTAACTGAAAGGTTGGAGATTCAAGTCTCCTCAGAGGCATCTTGGAAGAAAGGACTAAAGTCAGCCATTGAAAATCCTGTGGAACACAGTTCTATTGTGACACACTTGGCTCAACAGCAACTGATTTTTTGGTTTTAAGCATAATGCATGAACCAAGAAGTGATAGAATTTGTGGGTTTTTGAGTCCTAGTGACTGGTTTGAGTGAGGAGTCAGAAGCTCTATTAGTTAACACGGAGATTGCTATCTCTTCCCTTTATTGTCTCCCACATTTCCTTTTGCTACTTCTTTGTGTTTTCCTTAGAATCTGTGTTGTTTAATAGCTCGTGCTCTTCCAGTGACATTTCTTTTCACCTTGAGTTTGACTGTCATTAATCAACCCTTTCTTCTCCCTGCTGGTGTTTTGAGGTGAAACTGGAAGGTAGCAGAAGGAAAAGGTGAAGTAGAGTTGGGCTTCAACATAGACTGGTGTTTGTGTGGGATCTAGGGATCTAGGTAGGAAATCAGGAGGCTAGAAGTCAAGAATCGTGGTTTTGTGTCTGTCAGTAAAGCTCGTGAGAGAGGTGGGAAAGGGAAACACCTACAGGAAGGTGTTCTAACATTCTTTAACAAATTCAGCCAACTTTTATTATTGAATAAGACAGATAGATACAAAAATACCAAGATGAAGTAGAGATACTTTCTGCTTTGAAAGAACTAACTACCAAAGACCATATCAGGAAAAGTTAGGTAAGTCCTTTATTAGAAGCATAAAACAGAGGTATCAGAAAAGTTGAACCAGTGTGAATGGGAAATCTCCACAAAAAAAAAAAATGACTTTTTAACTGGGCTTCATTTATTTTGACAGGTGTACGAATGAGGGGAATGTACTTCCAATTGGAGGAATACCTTGAGCAAATGCCTGGAAGTGACAATATACGGGGAATGTTTGACTGGATGTAGATGACAGAAGTTGTCTAGGGAGGTAATTTTGAAAATTTGGAAGGGTCTAGTTATGTATCACTTCATTGCCCTTTTAAAGGGTTTGTGGTTCCTTTTACAAAGGAAACGATTTGAAAGTTTTCAGTAATGAAGTGAAAGGGTCAGAGATTTGTTTTATAAACCTCACTCTACTGCAAGAAGATTGCACACAGCAGTGAGCAAGATGTATAGGAGGGGAAAGTGGCCAAAGGCCAGGTCAAGGTAGGAGTCTTTTGCAGTGGCTCCAATAGCAAGATATAAATATTCAGAATTAGAGCAGCAGAATTAAAATGGATTAAGAGACAGTGCTCTAACAACGCTGTTCTATTTCTGGTCAGTGGGAGAAACGGGTGGCCGTGAGAGGGAAACGGAACTTGGTGAGAATCTACTGTGTGCCAATCATTGCAGTAGATATTTAGCAAATATCTCATTGAATATTTACGTTGTTGTCATTGTTGGGTGCCATCAAGTCAATTCTGACTCACAGCGACCCATGTGACGGAGCAGAACTTTCCCATAGTGTTTTCTTGGCTGTAATCTTCATGGAAGCAGATTGCCAGATCTTTCTCTCAAAGAGCCACTGGGTTGGTTCAAACCATCAGCCTTTCGATTAGCAGCCCAGAGCTTAACTGTTGCACCACCAGTCTTCTTGAATCCTCATAGCAACACTTTAAAGTAGTTATTATTATTTCCATTCTACAGGTAAACTGGGGCTTCACTAGATTGAGTAACTTTCGTGAAAGAAGAGCCGAGAGTCAAGCCTAAATCTGTCTGACTGAAAGGTTATTACTATAATGCTAAAAATAATGTTGTCCCCCAAAGAGGGAGTTTTTTTTCCATTTCTTTAGCAACAAGTCTAGGAAATTATGAGGAAGAAGAGGGAGATGTAAGAGTAGTTCTAGGTTTACAAAAATTTCTTGTTTATTAAATTGTTGCGTTAAGATTGATTCCTCCTCAATAATCAAATACTGTGTTAGTTTTTATCACTGCAGAGGGTATTCATTAAACAGACTATTGAAGTACACTATTTCTTGTGCAAAGACTAATTCCAAAGAGTTGTTGGCACAGTTAAATGCTTATCTTAACAAATACATGGCTGCCTCTAATAATACTGAGAAAAGTATTCACTTATTAAATTTATTATTCAACAAAGCAAACAAAATAGCCACATCTCACAGGAACTGGACACCTACACACAAACAGGACAAAATTATCATTTGTTTGTGAGAGTTGTTTCATTACAAGAAATCCCAATAAAACCAAACATCCAAAGGGAACGTGCACACTGCCTATGATTTCCACTGCAATTAAAGCCAGTGACTGACAGTATATTTGGTTAGTGGCTGATAAGCGGAGTAGCTGAAGCAGACACATCACTCAGAAAGCTTTTGTCCTCAGTAAAACTTATTATCACAGCTCAAAGATTCCTTTGTTGATATTACATTAAATATTTTGAAAAGCAAAACATGTTTATTGTTGGAAATATTATAAAATATTGATAATAGAAAGAACTAAAGATAACTCTTTAATCCAACTACCCAGAGACAACGCTAACAACATACCATTGAAATATTAAAGGAAATCCTCCAGGCTGAATGAAACTCTACAGCAACAAAAAGAAGACCAGTGGTTTGGAAGGGGAGAACAGGGAAGAGTGTGAATGAGGGATTACAAAAGGGCACAAGGAATCTTTTGTGGGTGGTGTCATGGTTTGAATTATGTCCCCCCAAAAATGTGTGTTTCTGTTTGGCTAGGCCATGATTCCTGGTACTGTGGGATTTTCCTGTATGTTGTAAACCTGCCTCTATGATGTTAATGAGGGAGGATGGGTGACAGTTGTGTTAGTAAGGCAGGACTGGATCTACAAGACTGGATTGTGTCCTGGTCAGTGTCTTGAGATATAAAAGACAGAGGTGAGCAGAGAGACAGGGGGACCTCATACCATCAAGAAAGAAGTGCCGGGAGCAGAGCGCATCCTTTGGACCAGGGTTTCCTGCGCAGACAAGCTCCTAGTCGGGGGGAACACCGAAGACAAGGCCAACAGAGAGAAAAAGCCTTCGCCTGGAGCTGACGCCCTGAATTTGGACTTTTAGCCTACTGTGACTGTGAGGAAATAAATTTCTCTTCGTTAAAACCATCCACTTGTGGTATTTCTGTTACGGCAGCACTAGATGACTAAGACATGTGGAAATGTTTGTTATCTTGATTGTGAATATATATATCAAAATTTATCAAAGTGCACTTTACATATGTGCAGTTTATTGTATGTCAAGTATAATACAAAAAATCTTTCAAAAAAGGCTGCATATGCTTTATGAGGTTAATCTAGGGAAATCTTACTTGATTGCTCCACCAACAGTCACCAGGCTGTTTCTACCTTCCTGTATTAAGCTGTTTTCACGGTCCTATAACAGAGCAAATAAAAAGCTTCAGGCTGCAGCAGAAATGGCTTTGTAAAAGACGTTGAATCATAAAGTGATCTTTTTGAAGCATCATAAAATTAGACATAAAAAAAGGCAATCTTTCCTATCTACTTTACAAAAGAAAGAAAATCATTTATTTTTCCACGTGAGCTAATGTTTAACATTGCCCTGGAAGAGAACGAAGTTTGATTTATGCAGAGACATAAGGAAATGTTATCCAAACCAAACCAAACCAAACTCAACACAAAGAAACCCAACCAAACCAACCCCACCCAACCCAACCCAGACCAAACCAAAGCCATCGTCATAGGGTCAACTCTGACTCATGGTGACCCCATGTGTTACAGAGTAGAACTGAGCTCCGTAAGCTTTTCTTGGCTATCATCTTTAAGGAAGCAGATTACCAGAACTTCCTTCCATTGTCCTAGTGGGTGGGATCAAATCACCAACATTTAGGTGAGTAGTTGAATACAAGCTGTATGCACTACCCCTTATAAGAAAGCTCTTAAGGGGGATTGATGAGAGAGGGAAAAGCTAAAGGCAAGTTGTCCTAATTTTTCTGGAATTCTGATGTTATGGACCTTTTGTCTTATCATGTTGTTGTTATTGTTGGGTATCATTGAGTCACTTCTGACTCACAGCGACCCTATGTACAACAGAACAAAACACAGCCTGATCCTGAGCCACACTTACAATCTTCGTTATGCTTTAGCCCACTGTTGCAGCTGCTGTGTCAATCCATGTCACTGAGGGTCTTTGTCTTTTTCACTGACCCCCTACTTTAGAAAGTATATTGGACTCCTCCAGGGACTGGTCCCTCCTGTTAAGAAGTTCAAAATATGTGAGACAAAGTCTCTTCATCCTCGCTTGTAAGGATAATTCTGGCTGTGCTTCTTCCAAGACAAATTTGTTTGTTCTTCTGGCAGTCCATGATATATTCAATATTCTTCGCCAACATCGTAATTCAAACGCATCCATTCTTTTTCAGTTTTCCTTATTCATTGTCCAGTTTCGAGTGCATTTGAGGTGACTGAAAACACCATGATTTGGGTCAGGCATATCTTAGTGCTCACAGTGACATCTTTGCTTTTTAACACTTTAAAGAGGTCTTTTGAAGTTGATTTGCCGAATACAATACATCATTTGATTTCTTGATCAATGCTTCCAGGGGCGTTGATTGTGGATCCAAGTAAAATGAAATCCTTGACAACTTCCGTATTTACTCTGTTTGTGATGATGTTGCTTATTGGTCTAGTTGTGAGGATTTTTGTTTTCTTTATATAAAGCGCAATCCATACTGAAGGCTGTGGTCTTTCACCTTCATCAGTAAATGCTTCAAGTCCTCTTCACTTTCAGCAAGCAAGGTTTTGTCATCTGCATATTATAGGTTGTTAATGAATCTTCCTCCAATCCTGATGCCCCGTTCTTCTTCATATAGTTCAGGTTCTTGGATGATTTGTTCCGCATACAGATCGAATAAGTATGGTGAAAGGATACAACCCTGATGCATACCTTCCTTGACCTTAAATCATGCAGTCTCTCCTTGTTTTGTTTGAACGACTGCCTTTGTGGCTAAGTAAAGGTTCTGCAAGAGCACAATGAAGTGTTCTGGAATTCCCACTCTTGGAAATGTTATGCATAATTTGTTATGATCCACACAGTAGAATGCCTTTGTATAGTCAATAAAACGCAAGTAAACATCTTTCTGGTATTCTCTGCTTGAGCCAAGATCCATTTGACACCAGCAATGATATTCCTGAATCCGGCTTGAATTTCTGGCAGTTCCCTTTCATTGTACTGCTGCTACTACTTTTGAACGATCTTTTGCAAAATTTTACTTGTGTGTGATTGTCGTGGATTGAATTATGTCCCCCCCAGAAATGTGTGTCTCAATTTGGCTAGGCCATAATTCTCAGTATTGGGTAGTTGTCTTCCATTTTGTGATTGTAATTTTATGTTAAAGAGGATTAGGTTGGGATTGTAACACCACTCATACCCAGGTCCCATCCTGATACAATGTAAAGGGAGTTTCCCTGGGGTGTGGCCTGCACCATGATTTATCTCTCAAGAGATAAAAGGAAAAGGAAGCAAGCAGAGAGTTGGGGACCTCATACCACAAGAAAGAAGCAGTGGGAGCAGAGCACGTCCTTTGGACCCGAGGTTCCTGGGCAGAGAAGCTCCTACTCTGGGAGAAGACTGAGGATGATGAGGACCTTCCTCCAGAGCTGACAGAGTGAGAAAGCCTTCCCCTGGAGCTGATGCCCTGAATTTGGTCCTGTAGCCTACCAGACTGTGAGAAAATAAATTTCTCTTTGTTAAAGCCATCTACTTGTGGTATTTCTGTTAGAGCAGCACTAGATGACTAAGACAGTGATATTAATGATATTTTTAGATAATTTTCACAATCTGTTGGCTCACCTTTCTTTGGAGTGGGCGCAAATATTGATCTCTTCCAATGGGTTGACCAGGTAGCTGTCTTCCAAATTTCTTGGCATAAAGGAGTGAGCACCTCCAGCGCTGTATATGTTTGTTGAAACATCTTAGTCCCTCAGTTCTTGTAGCCTTGTTTTTTGACAGTGCCTTTGGTGCAGACTGGACTTCTTCCTTCAGTACCATTGGTTCTTGTTCATATGATACCTCCTCAAATGGTTGAATGTCGACCAATTCTTTTTGGTACGGAGACTATTTCTTCCAACTCCTTTTGAAGCTTCCTGTATCGTTCAATATTTTTCTCACTGAATCCTTCAATATTGCAACTCGAGGCTTTAATTTTCCCTTCAGTTCTTTCAGCTTGAGAAATGCTAAGCGTGTTCTTCCCTTGTTTTTTTAATTACTAGTCTTTGCATATTTCATTATAATACTTTGTCTTCTCAAGTTGAAATCTTCTGTTCAGCTCTTTTACTTCACCATTTTTTCCATTTGCTTTAGCTACTAAATATTCAAGAGCAAGTTTCAGAGTCTCTTCTGATAATAGTTTGGGTTTTGTCTTCCTTTCCTGTGTTTTTAATGACCTCTTGCTTTCTTCATGTATGATGTCCTTGATGTCATTCCACAACTTACCTGGTCTTTTTTTTTATTTGTGTTCAATGCTTCACATCTATTATTGAAATGGTCTCTAAATTCAGGTGGTATGTACTTAAGGTCATATTTTGATTCTCATGGACTTGCTCTAATTTTCTTCAACTTCAGCTTTAACTTGCATAGGAACAATTGATGGACTGTATTACAGTTGGCCCCTGGCCTTGTTCTGACAGTTCATATTGAGTGTTTCTGTCGTCTCTTTGCACGGAGGTAGTCTATTTGATTCCTGTGTATTCCATCTGTTGGTGTCCATGTGTATAGTCCCTGTTTATGTTGTTGGAAAAAGGTATTTGCAGTGAAAAAGTCATTGGGTTTGCCATGTTCTGTCATGTGATTTCCAGTATCATTTCTATCACCAAGGCCATATTTTCCAACTAATGATCCTTCTTCTTTGTTTCCATCATTTGCATTTGAATTGCCAGTAATTATCAATGCATCTTGACTGCATGTTTGATCAATTACAGACTGCCAAATTTGGTAAAAATCTTCTATTTCCTCATCTTTGACATTAGTTGTTGGTGCGTAGATTTGAATAATAATTGTGTTAACCTGTCTTCCCTGTATGATTATGGATATTGTCCTATTACTGACAGTGTCGTATTAAGGAGATATCTGGAAATGTTCTTTTTGATGATGAATGCAACGCCATTCCTCTTTAATTTGTCATTCCCACCTTAGGAGACCTTAGGATTATCTGATTCAAGATGGCCAATACTAGTCCATTTTAGCTTACTAAAGCCTAAGATATCGATCTTTATGTGTTCTGTATCATTTCGGGTGTCTTCTAATTTTCTTAGATTCATACTTTGTACATTCCATGTTCTGATTGTTAATGGATTTTTACAGATGTTTCTCCTTATTTTGAGTTGTGCCACATAAGCAAATGAAGGTCCTGAAAGCTTTACTCTATCCACATCATTAAGGTCAACTTTGCTTTGAAGAGGCAGCTCTTCCCCAGTCGTCTTTTGAGTGCCTTCCATCCTGAGGGGCTCATTTTCTGGCACTGTATCCAACAAGGTTGCGTTGCTATTCATAAAGTTTTCACTGATCATTTTTTCAGAAGTAGACCACAAGGTCCTTCTTCCTAGTCTGTCTTAGTTTGGAAGCTCCCTTGAAACTTATCCACTCTGGGTCATCCTGTTGGTATTTGAAATACTGGTGGCATAGCTTCCAGCGTCACAGCAACATGCAAGCCACCACAGTACAACAAACTGACAGACGTGTGGGGTGTCTTAGCATAATTATTAATCATGTAGCTTTTTCCTTCTTAAAATTGTACTAGTTTGGATAATAAAGTATATGTTCATCTGCCAAGAAAGACTAAAGTGCAAGAGATGGAAGAGTCTAGAGACAGATAAAAGAGACAGAAGTAAGTGGGGAACACACATTTCCAAGACTTTGCATCTCGGAATTGCCCCTAACCTCTGCTTCCTTACCATTCCATTTATGAAGAGAGCATGAATCAATAGTGGGATGGGACTAACCTCACCATGTTTCATGACATGTAGAGAAAGCCAGACTGCAGTAAAGGACAAAGAAACTTCAGTGAAGGACAAAGAAACCTACTCATTCAAAGAAGCAGACAGGGCCATAAAGTAGGAGCCTGCACTGGGCCCAAGGTCCACTCTTCAGTCCAGGTGTTGCTGAGGTGCATATGCCTTCCTATCCTGTTCTTAGGTTGTTTACCCTTCCTTGCACTCCATGAGTTAAAAAATTCTCAATTTTTCATAGGCATCTGTTGTTATTGAATCTGGTCCAAACCAAACCCATTGCCATAAATTCGATTCTGACTCATAGTGACCCTATAGACAGAGTACAAACTGCCCTAAAGGGTTTCCAAAGCTGTAATCTTTACAGAAGCAGACTTCCACATTTTTCTCTTGTGGAGTGGCTAGTGGGTTTGAATCACCAACCTTTCAGTTAGCAGCTGAACACTTAACCACTGCAGGACATAGCGTTTTCTGGACACCGAAACATAGTGCAGGAATGTTCTGTTGTTGTTGCACCCTTCTTGGCCCAGGCTGAGGCAGGAAGCCATTGAGGGAATTGAGATGTTTACTCTGGAAAGAAGAGGCTTGGGATAAAGATGAAGAAAGACAGTTGTCATCTTCAAGAAGATGGGGTAGCATATGGAAAAAAAAAGATCAGACTTGTTTTCTGGAGGCTAAGGGGCAAGGCCAGAGCAAAGGCTAGTAGTTAGAAGGAGGCTGACTTCAACCTGAGATGAAGAACAACTTCCCCAAGCTGGCTGTGCAGCAGTAGAACACATTTATTGGCATAACTAGTGGTTTCCCTGGCTTGGAGATGTGTTAGCCGAGGTTATACAACCACTTGGATTAGACAACTGATTGCACAACTGGTTATAGAACTGAACACAGTGGAGAGAAGTCAAATAGTAGATGGGAGGGGTGATCACGCTGGACCATTTTCAAAGCCCTTCTAACCCAGAGATTAGAATCTTCTGGCTGTTGGCATAAACATCTTTTTCTGACTTTTTCACAGCAAACTGCAGAGAACAGTTTCTTCTGTTCTGAAGCTCAATAGTGAGAAGACATCTGCTACTGGAAAATGGAGTGTCCCACTGAGAGGAACCGAAGCAATTACAGTAAGAAGAGATCATGGGTTTCTATCCCTGCTCTCTGTTCTTGCACAATCAGCTGTCCAACTGTATTCTCCACAGTCTTCATCTATATATATATATATATATATTCTTTACAGTTGCCATTGGCTAGACTCCAACTCCTGGCAACCCCATGTATATTGATGCATAGGGTTTTCTGTGACCGATTTTTCGGATGTATATCATCAGGCTTTTCTTCCAAGGAGCCTCTGGGTGGACTTAAAACTCCAACATTTTGGTTAGCAGTTGTGTGCATTAACCATTTTCACCACCCAAGGACTCCCCATCTATAAAATTAAGAGGTTGAATCTTAAGAAATTTAAGGTCATATTCAGCTCTCACAGCTTATAGTTGTATCATATTTCCTTTAGCAGTCATCTGGCTTTCTGCTCACTACATATTATTAGTTCAGTTTCCTTCCTATACAAACCTGCGCATTGCAGTTTTACTGAGTAATTTGGGCTATCTTTCAGGCTTGTTTGTAAAAGATGGTAGCTCAATATTTTGCATGTACATGATACCACAGAGGAGCCTCAGGGCTAGTGGAAGTATCAGGAGAGGTAGCGATGAGAGTGACAAAGATTTTCTTCTTAGATAAATCAAGTTCACAAAGAGGGTTGTCATGTCTAAATCATGTATGAGGACAGACTCAATGAAAACAATCATTCAAGTCAGCAGCATTGATTTGCCTTTTTCTTCTCCTCACACAGTACCTGTGAAGGCTTTAATTAAGCTCACAGCATATATGTGAGAACAACTCCAGCGTTCAGTGAATCCATTTGAATTTGAATCTGTGACCTAATCAAGGCCATGAATTTATTGGAAACATTATGAAACCCACAGAATTCTGAAGGTAGAGCATTTAAGAAAGGACTACCTGCCATCTTCCAACTCTTCCTCCACCTCTTCACAGTATCCTCATGACTTCTCTGCAGTTCTCCTTCAGCCTCTCAGTGAAACTGTTGTGTGGCTGTGGCCATAAGGACTTAGCAAGTGTAAGGGTCCACTGAGGCCACTAAAAGTTCAGTTATCCTCCCTAGGTTTACTGCTTCCCACCATTGCCCCAGCAAGATGATGAGGCATGGAGTTATCCCCATTTTACAGGCAGGAAATTGAGTGCCACCTTTAAGGAAGATGATGACTCTGACCTTTCCTTTTTCTTCTTAGAAACTCTAAGTGTGTCCACTGCCCTTTCCTACCCATTGCACCCACTTTATGTGCACAGAAGCACCAGCGTTCCTAATGATGGATGCCCAACTCTGAGCTGATGGGATTTTAGGTAGACTGACTACACTGCAGCCAGTCACCTATGAAAGGATCCTGGGAGGTCACAGGGAAGTCCTGAGGGCTCTTACTCATAGATAAAATGGGAGCTGTTTTGAGCCATGGGGCAGCCTCCACCTCTGGTCTTCTAGGCCTTTTGTCAGCACAAAGGGAGCCTCCAAGATCTCAAGCGAGGGGGCCCTGGCATACCTCACAGGCCTGGCAGCCAAGGCAGAGAATTATGTTATCTGCTATTATGCATTTCTTTGGTTTACACCCCATGACTTTAGAGAGAGGAGGTATGGGTGGGAAGAGATGCCCTGACATACGCAGAGGCTTCTTCCTCTTAGCAGAGAGAACATTCAAGCCTTGAATTTCAATATTGAAGGATTCTATGGGGAAAATATTAAATGACAGAGGAAACATTGAAAGAAGATGGAAGGAATACAGAGTCAGTATACCAAAAAGAATTGGTCGACTTTCAACCATTTCAGAAGGTAGCATATGATCAGGAACCAATGGTAATGAAGGAAGAAGTCCAAGCTGCACTGAAGGTACTGGTGGAAAACGTGGCTCCAGGAATTGACGGAATACCAGTTGAGATGTTTCAACAAATGGATGCATCACTGGAAGAGCTCACTCATCTATGCCAAGAAAATTGGAACACAGCTACCTGTCAACCGACTGGAAGAGATCCATATTTGTTCTCATTCCAAAGAAAAGCAATTCAACAGATGATGAAATTATTGAAAAGTATCATTAATATCACACACAAGTAAAAATTTGCTGAAGACAATTATAAAACGGTTGCAGCACTACATCAACAGGGAACTGCCAGAAATTCAAGTTGTATTCAGAAGAGGACATGGAACAAGGGGTATCATTGCTGATATGAGATGGATTTTGGCTGAATGCAGAGAATATGAATGATGTTTAATTTTTTTTTTTTGACTATGCAAAGACAATCGACTATGTGACTCATAACAAATTCTGGGTAACATTATTAAGAATAGGAATTCCAGAACACTTAATTGTGCTCACGAGGAACCTGTACATAGACCAAGGGGCATTCGTTCAAACAAAACAAGAGGATACTGCATGGTTTAAAGTCAGGAAAGGTGTGCATCAGGTTTGTATCCTTTCACCATACTTACTCAACCTGTATGCTGAGCAAATAATCTGAGAAGCTGGACTATATGAAAAACATTGCAGCATCAGGATTGGAGGAAGACTCCGTAACAACCTGCGTTATGCAGATGACACAGCCTTGCCTGTTGAAAGTGAAGAAACTTGAAGCACTTATTGATGAAGATCAAAGAACACAGCCTTCAGTATGGGTTAGACCGTGATATAAAGAAAACAAAAGTCCTCACAACTGGACCAATAAGCAGTAGCATGATAAAAGGAGAAAATATTGATGTTGTCAAGGATTTCATCAAAGCCCATGGAAGCAGCAATGAAGAAATTAAATGACATACAGCATTGGGCAAACCAGCTGCAAAAAGATATCTTTAAAGTTTTAAAAAGCAAAGAAGTCACTTTTAGGACTAAGGTGCATCTGCCCCAAGTCATGGTGTTTTCAGTCACCTCACATGCTTGCGAAAGCTGGACAATGAATAAAAAAGACTGAAGAAGAATTGATGTCTTTGAATTATGGTGTTGGTGAAAAATATTGAATATAACATGAACTGCCAGAAGAATGAACAAATCTGTCTTGGAGGAAGCACAGGCAGAAAGTTCTTTAGAAGCAAAGATGGTGACACTTTGTCTCACATATTTTGGACATGTTATCATGGGGGAGCAGTCCCTGGAGAAGGGCATCATGCTTGGTAAAGTAGTTAGTGAAAAAAAGGAAGACCCTCAACAAGATGAATTGACACAGTGGCTGCAACAATGGGCTCAAGCCTAACAATGATTGTGAGGATGGTGCAGGACTGGGCAATGTTTTTTTGTTGTACATAGGGTTGCTATGAGCCAGAATTGACTGGAGGGCACCTAACAACAACAACAGCGATAATAACATTCACTTGAGGTCATTTAAACTAGGATGTGTGGGACTGGAGTACGGATGTTTCACAGGTAGAACTGGGGTAAGACTCTGAAATGAAATGCTTATTCACTGTGAGGTGTTCTGTTAGGACCTGAGGTCTCTGTGGGTCCCATCGAAGCATGTAATAAACAAGACTCATGCGACATTTACAACTTGACCCACTATCACTGTGTGTATTGCATCTGGACATCTAGTGATCAAGTGGGAAATATAAGTTGGAACAGATGATGTACTGCACCTGGCCCCACACATTAAAGGTAAGAAGACTCTCACTTTAGGTTCCTGGAGACCGAGAGCTCCAGGTTCTCCCACTTTTTACTGCATCAGCTATCAGGGCTGAGTTGATCAGTTCTCCACCCACCCATTCATAAGAGGAGGGGAAAATACTATAACCATCAGGAGGTCTGGCCTCCCTCTCACCCTCAACCGTTCAGAGGGTCACCAAAGTCAGAAGCATCCAAAGTCACAAAAACCAATGGAAAGTGTCCTTCACACTGAGAGTATGTGGGCATATCTCCTGCATGGCTCCTGACTTCTCAGAAGAGCCTTACCTCCCCCATTCCCAACCACTCTAATCCCAAGAAACTCCTCCTCACTTAGCCAAGCCCAAGCCTTCAGCCAGCAGAATGTGAAAACATCTTTGCTGTACACAAGATAATACAAAGAAATAGATGCACATTAGATTTATATCACAGTCCTTTTTTACCATGTGGTAAGTAGTTGAAGCCAAAAAGGACCCAAGGCACCCACATCCATGTACAGTCAATACCTATCCATCTTCTGTTGTGACCAAGACAAATGTTCTCCTTTGCCTCTTGTGACCTATGCCAAATCAACTGAGAACATTGCAGCTACTTCTTAAACACTCCTTTCACTACTCCTGAGCTTTGGCATGGTTTCTGCTCTATAAAGTTCTAAGGAAGATGATCACAAGATTTTTTTAGATCCCACATCTCCCACAAAGGAGTATCCAGCCTTCAGAGAAACATCCTTCTTTCTATAAGGATTTTTGACTGCAAGCATTGATTCTCACTTTGGGAATACTTGTTAAAACTTAGCAAAGTTTGTCCTGTTGTTTTTCATCACATTTCTGAACTTGGAGTAGATGAAAACCAGACTAATCACACACAGGCTGAACCACACCATTTTATCAAATCTTAGACTTAGTCCTTTGGTTGTTCATTTCACAGGGTCCTGCAGCTTTGAGAAGGGAGTAACAGGGACAAAGAACTAGTTTAGGTATTAAGCAAGCATGTGGTTTTTTATTGATAATGCTACAGAAATGAAATAAAAGATCAAATTGCTTTTCCTTTGGGTAGGCTGTGTAAACCTCGTGTGATAACCTTAGTATCTCATGTTAATCTAAAGCTAGTTTTAATAAAGAATAATGAGAAAAAAAAAGTTTAAAAATTTTGTTTGGGAGGCAAGTTATCTCAAAACCTGAAGTCTATGAGGGAGTTGTAATAACGAAAGGGGAATTGGTGATGAATAATGAAAGAAGCACTAGTAACAGAAAGTAGACCTATCGTCAGACTTCACAGTAGCCTTTGCCTTTGCATAGTGCATAATTTCATCAGAAATTCTCAACTGTTTTTGGATTAGCCATGTTTGCCTCTAAATACCTCAAAACCAAAAAACCCTGATGCCATTGAGTATATTCTGAATCATAGCGATCTTATAGGACAGAGTAGAACTGCCCCATAAGGTTTCGAAGGAGAAGCTGGTGACTCAAATTGCCAACATTTTGGTTAGCAGTTGAGCTCTTAACCACTGTGCCACCAGGGCTCCAATACCTCAAAGGTCGTCATTTATATACTAGTTATTGATACCTAGGCGACAAGCACTGTGCTAAGTATTGGAGGAAAAAAAAAGAGGAATAAGGCCTAAGTCCTGTGCTGGTGATACTCTGTTGACCATCCCCCCCTCCCCCGCCCCATCTACTCTCTGCCCTGCTGTGTGTCCTTGGGAGGCTGATCCTTACAGACTGGACCACTAGGCATCCCTTAGTTTCTGGATTCCAGTTGGGTTTAATCAACAGAAGTCACTGACAGAAGATCAGAGGGCAGGAGAAAAGGCTGAAGTGTGTATTCCCTGTCTTCCTCATTGTCTCCCTGGGTCTGGCAGTGGCAGTTTCTCCCACCTATGGCCAGTGCTCCTGTCAGGAAGCCTCTTTTTATGGCTCCAGTTCTTGGCAGATTTTAGTAACTTTTTTTCTTGCCCTTGCCTCTTCAGGCCTGAGGGTGATGATAGTTTCCCACTGTAGTGAGTCTCTGGTTGCTACACCATTCTTTTTTGGATTAAATAACCCTGCATACACCTCTGGGGGGGAAAAAAAAACTTTACTAACTATCTTTAATTAAACTCTATTTTGGGTAAGCCTACTGTTTTTTCTAGGACCCTGACTGATACAGGTTCTACCCTCAAGCTGTTCAGCAGACAAGTCAGTAAGCAATAATTATTGCATATGAGCAGAGTCTCCAGGTGGTGCAAACAATTAACAAGCTTGGCTGCTAACCCAATTTGGGAAGTTTGAGTCCACCCAGAGGCAAACTGTAAGAAAGTCTTGGCAATCTACTTCTGAAAAACCAGCCATTGAAAGTCACATGGAGCACAATTCTGCTTTGAGACACATGGGATCGCCATGAGTTGGAGTTGACTACACAGCAACTGTTTTTGTTTTTAAGTTGAATGTCAGTATTACTGGTTTGATGAAAATTCTATTTTCTGGCTCACCTAGCAAGAAATTCACCAACATAAGGAATAGCGAAAAGAATGTGAAATGAAAATTATAGCAACAACCAAAGCAGAATGTTTAGGGATCACTGAACTAAATCATTGTTTCAACCTATTATAGGGGAGAAATTTTGGGGGGAAGTGGAACACTTAAAAAAGGGAGAGTGGGTTAATTTGGTAGAATTAAAAACTTTTAAGTGTGAATGAAGTATAAGAAGAAAGAGTGGGAGTCACAGTGGTGATAAAAGCAATCTCTCCAATAACTCCCTCAGCCTATGCATCGTTTCTAAGTAACAATGATTCACATACTGATTAACAGATCATTTCCATAAGTTTTGTCTCATTCCTAAAGCAGTTCCCAGTCCTGCACACAAGTGGGACAATGCACCTTATGCAAGTTGTACAGGTGATTCAGTGTTTCAGGGTTTGATAAGACTCCATCAGGCACAAAATTTACAGCCATGGATTCATTTCCCCCAAGACTATTGGAAAAGAGAAACAAACAAGGCAACTGGAAAAGTGTCCTCATGTGCATGTGAAAGAGAATAACTCTTTCTGATTTCTCCTATCACACAGCATGTATGAGGGAAAACCTATGACCCAGCTAGAGACTGCCACCTTCAGCTCCTTTCAAATCCTGCAGAGACTACCATTCCTGATGGGATCAAAACTTTTTCATTTATGCATTCATTTAAGAAACCCTTATTGGACACGTCTTCTTGTTAGCCTCTCTGTTAGCAGCTTGTAATAGATGAATAGATCTATTATGTGAAGCAACAAACACATAAAGAGAAAATTAAAATATAACATGGTACACACAATGACAGAATTATATCCAGGTTACTGAGAGCACATAGAGGCACTGAGATCAGAGGAAACTTTCTGGAGGAGTGAAGACTAAGCTGAATCATACAGGACAAGCAGGAACTTGCTAAGAAAAGGGGGCAGGTGGGAGAATATTCCAGAAAGAGAAATAGTGAGAGAGAAGTCAAGGAAGTTAAAAAAAAATCAAGCTCAACATGGTTGGTGCAGGGCGAATGCAAGCGTTTTAGCATTGCTTGATCATGGTGGATAGTGCAGGGAGGGGTGGGGTGGAGATAGGGTGTGTTTGTGTGAGGAGGTGGCATCAGCTGGCCCATCAAAGAAGACCTTTGATGAGTGTTCATAATCCTGAGGCAAAGTGGAATCCTTGAATGACTTTAAGTAGAGGAGTGGCATGGTCAGATTTGCCTCTTGAATGCCTCACACTGGGGACTATGTGGAAGATAAAGCTGAGATGAATAAGACAAGAGTCAGGGTGTACAGAATTCTTTGAAGTTCTCTTTATAGTTACCTTGAAGGAAGACAATAGGGTAACAAAATTTCTCTTTGAATTGACAACTTCCCATAGAACAGTAAGTTCTGTGTATTAATTATATAAAACAACACACTCTATTTTTTACAGGACTTTCTCAACTGCCATGCTGCTCTGCTTTCCTCATTCATAACAAAAAACTCCAACTATATGTATATACATATGTGTGTGTATGTGTGCATGTTTGTGTGTATATGAAGCTTCAAATTTAAAAAAAAAATCAATCTTCAGTATAATTCTTCATATCAATCCTGTTTTATTTCCTTTTCTTGTTCTTAATGCTAGTTTCTTTCCCTTTAACTCCCTCTTCCCTTATTTGTCTCCTTATCAACAATATCCCCTGAACTTCTTAGGCATTAGTGGGCTGAAATGGACTGGTATTGCCATTTTGAAAAGGATAATCATATGGTCTACTATGCCAGGAATGACAGCTTGAAGAGGAAAGGCATTGCATTCATCACAAAAAGAACATTTCAAAACCTACACTGAAATACAACACTGTCAGTGACAGGATAATATCCATAAGCCTACAAGGAAGACCAGTTTATATGACTATCACTCAACTTTACACACCAACCACAAGGGCAAGGAAGAAGAAGCTGAAGATTTTTACCAACTTCAGCAGTCTGAAATTGATCAAACATGCAATCAGGATGCATTGATAATTTCTGGTGATTGGAATTCAAAATTTGGAATCAAACAAGAAGGATCAGTAGTTAGGGAAATATGATTTTGGTGATAGAAATGATGCTGGAGATCGTATGATAAAATTTTGCAAGACCAACTGCTTTTTCGTTGCAAATATGTTTTTTCAACAGGATAAATGGCGATTACATAAGTGGACCTCACCAGGTGGAATACACAGGAATTGAATTAACTACATCTGTGGAAAGAGACGATGGAAAAGCTCCAGATCATCAGTCAGAACAAGTCTAGGGGCCAACTGTGGAACAGACCATTAATTGCGCATCTGCAAGTTCAAGTTGAAACTGAAGTAAATTAGAACAAGTCCAAGAGAACAAAAGTACAACCCTGAGTATATCCCACTTGAATTTGGAGACCTTCTCTAGAATAGATTTGACACATTGAACACTAATGACAGAAGAGCAGATAAATTGTGGCATGACATTAAGGACATTACACATGAAGAAAGCAAGAGGTCATTAAAAAGAAAGAAAGACCAAAATGAATGTCAGAAGAGACTATGAAAGTTTCTTTTAAACATCAAGTAGGTAAAACGAATAGAAGAAAAGATGAAGTAAAAGAGCTGAACAGAAGATTTCAAAGGGTTGCTTGAGAGACAAAGTATTCTAATGAATTGTGAGAAGATCTGGAGATAGAAAACCAAAAGAGAGGAACATGCTAGACATTTCTCAACCTGAAAGAACTAAATAAAGAATTTAAGCCTTCAGCGGTAATACTGAAAGATCTACGGGGAAAATATTAAACGCCAGAGGAATTATCAAAAGAAAATGGAAAGAATACAAAATGAGTATACCAAAAAGAATTGGTCAAAGTTCATCCGTTTCAAGAGGTAGCATATGATTAAGAACCGATGGTACTGAAGGAAGTGTTCCAAGCTGTACTTAAGGTATTGGTGAAAAACAAGGTTCCAGGAATTGACAGAATATCAATTGAGATGTTTCAACAAATGGATGAAGTGCTGGAAATGCTCACTCATTTATGCCAAGAAATTTGGAAGACAGCTACCTGGCCAACTGATGGGAAGAGATCCATTTTTGTACTCATTCTAAAGAAAAGTGATCCAATAGAATGAGGAAATTTTAGAACAAGATCATTTATATCATACACAAATAAAACTTGGCTGAAGATCATTTAAGAATGGTTGCAGAAGTACATCGACACGGAACTGCCAGAAATTAAAGTTGGACTCAGAAGAGGACTTGGAGAAAAGGTTACCACTGCTGATGACAGATGGATCATGGCTGAAAGCAGAGAATACCAGAAAGACATTTACCTATGTTTTAGTGACTGTGCAAAGGCATTCGACTGTGTGGATCCTAACAAATTATGGATAACATTGCGAAGAATGGGAATTCCACAGCACTTAACTGTGCTCATGAGGAACCTGTAGTTAGACCAAGAGACAGTCGTTAGAACAGAACAAGGGACCACTGCATAGTTTAAAGTCAAGAAAAGTGTAGGTCAGGGTTGTATCCTTACACCATACTGATTCAGCCTGTATGATGAGCAAATAATCTAAGAAGCTTGATTATATGAAGAAGATTGTGGCATCACGATTGGAGGAAGATTCACGAAGAATCTTCAATATGCAGACGATACAAACTTGCTTGCTGAAAGTGAAGAGGACTTGAAGCACTTACTGATGAAGATCAAAGACCACAGCCCTAAGTAAGGATTACACCTCAACATAAAGAAACCAAACATCCTCCCAACTGGACCAATAAGCCTCATCATGATAAAAGGATAAAAGATTGAAGTTGCTAAGGATTTCATTTTGCTTGGATACATAACCAAAGCCCATGGAAGCAGTAGTCAAGAAATTGAAAGACGCATTGCATTCGGCAAATCTGCTGCAAAAGATCTCTCTAAAGTTTTAAAAAGGAAAGATGTCTCTAAGGACTAAGGTGTGCCTCACCCAAGGCATGGTGTTTTCAATCACCTCATATACATGTGAAAGTTGGACAATGAATAAGGAAGACCGAAGAAGAATGGATGCCTTTGAATTACGGTGTTGGTGAAGAATATTGAATATACCATGGACTGCCAGAAGAACAAACAAATGTGTCTCGGAAGAAGTACAGCCAGAATGCTCCTTAGAGGTGAGGATTGCGAGACTTTGTCTCATGTACTTTGGACATGTTATCAAGAAGGACCAGTCCCTGAAGGACATCATGCTTGCTAAAACAGAGGGTCAGTGAAAAAGAGGAAGGCCTTCACCGAGATGAATTGGCACAGTGGCTGCAACAGTGAGCTCAAGCTTGATGATTGTGAGGAGGCACAGGACCGGGAAGTGTTTCGTTCTATTGTATATGGGGTCTCTCTATGAGTTGGAACTGACTCTACAGCATCTAACAACTAACATGAGTCAGAAGAGACTCCATGGCAATGGGTTGTTTTTTTGTTTTTTTGGTTTAATGAAGAGGATGTAGGTCTAGTTTAAAGGTAGCACACTAACTTTGCCAGAAGTGTCCATGATGAATGTTGTAGTTTCCTTTGTGTCTTAGAGGTGTAACAGAAAGAACTTCATGTCTTTGACTGTTCCATGGCAAACTAGACTGAGTATTTATAGTTCCCACATACGAAAAGTCATTAAAAATCATTACATAACCACACAAACATAGGGAAAATGAGAGTAATGAATTGGTTAGCAAATACTAGAAAATGAAGGACAGAAAGGAATGTTAAAGAATGAGAAAGGATGTTTAAGGAAGGGGTTGAGAATAAGGACTCTGAATAGGGAGAGAGGCAGTTTAAAGTAGTAGACAATGGGGGAAAATGCAATGGAGTGACAATAGAAAGTGAATGAAGTGTTAGAGAATACTTAAGAGAGATTAGCTATTACTTAGTTAACAATAAACATTTCTGGAGTATTGATTACATGAAACATATTGCTAGATTCAGAAGATGAAAAAGATATAAGATTGGACTTCAAGGAGTCGAGGAAGTAGAAAAGCACAAACTAGTGATCCAAACTAGTATTAAAAAGCTGGAATATAATCGGGGTCAAAGATGGCAGAGTAATCAGATGCTTCCGGTGGACCCTCTTACAAAAAAGACTCGAAAAAAGAAGTTAATAGATTATATATGGCAATCGGGGATCTCTGAACATCAAAGGTAGAGTTGAGGAACCTGACTGAGTGGCAGGAGAGGGAGAGATCGTTCGGAAGCAGTGAGGAGTTGCCAGACCTGACCTGGCAAGAGCGTGAGCCCTTCAGGCCTGAGCAGCTCGGGGGTGAGCAGTGAGGCAGGCAAGCAGTCGTACTCGGGAGGTGCATTTTCTGCACTGGGAGAGACCCAACACCAGCCATGCAGAACCAGTGAGAAGTAGCCCTGGATCACCGAAAGATGAGTATTTGCATCTGGTCTACTGCGTGGATTAAAAAAAAAAAAAAAAACCCTTAGGGAAAAACGTCACTCCCATTTACCTCCCCACTCCCTGCTCTTCACTGGATCCCAGACTGGCTTCAGCAATTGCGGAGTCCCCTGGGTTGGAAGTAGGATCCGTCGCACACCTGGAGCCATTCTCTCTGCCTTGGAGAGTGAACGAATTAACAAATGGGGCAAAATAAACTGCTGACTCCTCTAAGCCAGGAACCCAGGGTAGGCACAGCTCCTTTGCCTAGGCACAGGCATAAGGGATCCAAGAACTTTAAGTGCCTTTCCCCCTGCATAGACTTGTGTGGGCTCCTTTCAACAGCATAGGACCTCATTACTGCAGTACAACAGGGTATAAACTGGAAGTCTAACTTCGACTGTTTCAGCCATGAAGTGGCAGGTTCTTGACATTTGACACTGCTCTGCCCATTAAGCAGGGTTTTCTTGTACCCACATTAGGGGCCTGAGGACTGGTGGCTCCACCCATGCCACCTAGCAACCTGCGATAGGGGCCCTTGAATAAGAGGTACCCCCCAGTCCTTACAGCCAACATCATTAGGTGCTCATAGTCTGGCTCCAAAACCCACCCATCTAAGCCCTCTAGGGAACAGGGACATGCCTTCTTCCTGGACACTCGGTGGTGGCTGTCAGCCCCCTGCCTTGCTAAGAATGTGTCACCCTGCTGCAGCAAGATGCCTGTGTCTACACCTATCACCCACGCCTGTCTAGGACTCTAAGTGAGAGCCTGCACCACACACTTGGTGGCTATCTATCTGGGTACCTGAGCTGAATCCATACTGGAGAAGTGGGTGGACTCCTGAGGTCACATACCTAGTAACAGATCTAACCACCTGGTGACAGGACATTAGAGCTTCAAAGGTGCCAGAAATCAAACTAGCTCATATGAGCCGCCATTTTGGCATATCAGTAGAAACCAAGAAGCTAAGACATAGTAAGCAAACATAAAATAAATAAATATAATAACTTATTGAAGGCTCTGTGACAACAGTCAATATCAAATCACATAAAGAGGCAATCCATGATGGCTTCAGCAAGCCCCCAAAATAAAAAATCTAGAAATTTCCCAGAGGAGGAAAATTTCTTGGAATTACCAGAGGCAGCATACAAAAGATTAATATAAAGAACTCTTCAAGAAGTTAGGAAGGAAATTAATGAAAATGCAGAACAGGTGATAGAGGAGATTAAAAAGATTAGAGATGAGCATAATGACAAATTTAACAGGCTGCAAGAATCCACAGACAGACAGCAATCAGAAATCCAGAAGATTAACAATAAATTTTCAGAATTAGACAACTCAGTATAAAGTCATAGGAGCAGAATTGAGGCAATGGAAGTCAGAATTAGTGAGACTGAAGATAAAGCACTTGACACCAACTTATCTGAGGAAAAATCAGGTAAAGGGATTTAAAAAAATGAAGAAACCCTAAGAATTATGTTGGGCTCTATGAAGAGGAATGACCTATGAGTGACTGAAGTACCAGAACAGGGAGGGATAACAGAAAATACAGAGAGAATTGTTGGAGATTTGTTGGCAGAAAACTTCCCTGAAATCGGGAAAGATGACAAGATATCTATCCAAGATGCTCATTAAACCCCACATAAGACAGATCCCAAAATAAAACCACCAAGACATATTATAATCAAACTTGCCAAAATCAAAGAGAAAGAGAGAATTTTAAGAGCGGATAGGGATAAATGAAAAGTCATCTACAAAGGAGAGTCAATAAGAATATGCTCAGAATACTTGGCAGAAACCATACAGGTAAGAAGGCAATGGAATGACATATAAAAAGCCTTGAAGGAAATAAACTGCCAGCCATGAATTATATATCCAGCAAAACTGTCTCTCAAATATGTTGGTGAAATTAGGACATTTCCAGATAAACAGAAGTTTAGGGAATTTTCAAAAACCAAACCAAAATTACAAGAAGTACTAAAGGGAATCCTCCAGTGAGAAAATCAGTAACATCAGATAACAGCACAAGAGTAGAACACAGGACACAGCAACCAGATATCAAACCAGATAGGGAAGTCACAAAAGTCAATCAAAGCTAGAACACTGAAAATAGGGAAATAGATGTCAATATGTAAAAGACAACAACATTAAAACAAAAAAGAGGGACTTAAAAAAGGTAGACATATATTTTTCATATAGAGAGGAAGTCAAGGTTATATAAAGAAAAAAAAAAAAGACTGGTATAATCTTAGAAAAATAGGGGAAAATATTAATGTAACCACAAAGGAAACTAACAATCCTACAAGTCAAAATAAAATCTAGATAAATATAAAGACTCAGCAAACACAAAATCAACAACAATGAAAAAGATGAAGAGAAAACACATAAAGAAAAATGACTCAGCACAGAAAATTAAGTGGAACAAAGAAACTGTCAACAGCACACACACAAAGACATCAAAATGACAGCACTAAACCCATACCTATCAATAATTACGCTGAGTGTAAATGGACTAAATGCACCAGTAAAGACACAGAGAGTGGCAGATTGAATACAAAAACACGATCCACGTATATGCTTCCTACAAGAGATACACCTTAGGCTTAAAGACACAAACAAACTAAAACTCAAACCAAGGGGAAAAAAAAATCAAGCAAACAACACTCAAAGAAGAGCAGAAGTGGCAATATTAATCTCTGACAAAATAGGCTTTAAAGTGAAATCCACCACAAAGAATAAAGAAGGACACTATATAATGATTAATGGGTCAAAACACCAGGAGGACATAACTATAATACATAATTATGCACCCAATGACAGGGCTCCAAAATACATAAAACAAAGTCTAACAGCTCTGAAGAAAGAGATAGACAGCTCCACAATAGTAGCAGGAGAGTTCAACATGCCACTTTCAGTGAAGGACAAAACATCCAGAAAGAAGCTCAACAAACAAATGGAAGAGCTAAATGCTACAATCAACCCACTTGATCTCATAGACATATACCAAACATTCCACCCAACAGCAGCCAAATATACTTTCTTTTCCAATGCACATGGAACATTCTCAAGAATAGACCACATATTAGACCATACAGTAAGCCTTAAAAAAGTCCAGAGCATCAAAATATTACAAAGCATTTTTTCTGACCATAAAGCTATTAAAGTAGAAATCAACAACAGAAAAAGTAAGGAAAAAAAAAAATCAGACATATGGAAACTGAACACCACCTTGCTCAAAAACTACTGGGTTATAGGAAAAATTAAGTTTGGAATAAAAAAATTCATAGAATCAAAAGAGAATGGAAACACATCTGACCAGAACTTTTGTGACACAGCGAAAACAGTGCTCAGAGGTCAGTTTATAGTAATAAATGCACACATCCTAAGAGAAGAAAGGGCCATAATCAAAACAGTAACCCTACAACTGGAACAAGTAGAAAGAGAGCAGCAAAAGAAGCCCTCAGGTGCCAGAAGAAAGGAAATAAGAATTAGAGTAGAAAAATAGCGAATAGAAAAAGAATTGAAAGACTTAACAAGACCAAAAGCTGGTTCTTTGAAAAGATCAACAAAATTGATAAACCATTGGCAAACTGACAAAAGAAAAACAGGAGAGGAAGCATATAACCCGTGTAAGAAAGGACATGGGTGATATCACAACAGACCTAACTGAAATTAAAAGAATCATAACAGAATACTATGAAAAATTGTAGTCTAACAAATTGGAAAACCTAGAGGAAATGGACAAATTTCTAGAAATTCACTACGTACCTAAACGAACACAATTAGAGGTATAACAACTAAATAAACACATAACAAAAGAAGAGATCGAAAAAGGAATTAAAAAACTCCCACCAAAAAAAAAAAAAAAAAGCCCTGGCCCAGAAGTCTTCACTGGAGAATTCTACCACACTTTCAGAAAAGAGTTAACACAACTACTACTGAAGGTATTTCAGAATATAGAAAAGTATGGAATACTCCCAAACTCATTCTATGAAGTCAGCATAACCCTGATACCAAAACCAGGTAAAGACACCACAAAAAAACAAAATAAAACAAAACAAAAAAAAAAACCCCAAAAACCAGATGAATCTCCCTCATGAACATTGATGCAAAAATCCTCAACAAAATTCTAGCCAATAGAATTCAGCAACATATCAAAAAAATAATTCACCAAGACCAACTTGGATTTATACCAGGTATGCAGGGATGGTTCAACATTAGAAAAACAATCAGTGTAATCCATTACAGAAAGAAAAGTAAAGACAAGAAGCATATGACCTTATCAGTCGATGCAGAAAAGGCATTTGACAAAGTCCAACACCCATTCATAATAAAAACTCTCAACAAAATAGGGATAGAAGGGAAATTACTCAGTATAATTAAGAGCACTTATACAAAGCCAAGAGCCAACATCATCCTAAATGGAGAGACTTTGAAAGCATTCCTGTTGAGCATGGGAACCAGAGAAGTATGCCCTCTATCACCACTCTTATTCAACAGTGTGCTGGAAGTCCTAGCCAGAGCAATTAGGCTAGAAAAAAGAAATGAAGTGCATCCAAACTAGTAGGGAAGAAGTGAAAGTATCTCTATTGCAGATGATATGATCTTATACACAGAAAACCCCAAAGAATCCACAAGAAAACTACTGGAATTAATAGAAGATTTCAGCAAGGTTTCAGGATATAAGCTAAACATACAAAAATCTGTTGGATTCCTTTACACCAACAAGGAGAACCTCGAAGAGGAGATCACCAAGTCAATACCATTTACAATAGCCCCAAGAAGATAAAATACTTAGGAATAAATCTAACCAGACATGTAAAAGACATATACAAAGAAAACTGCAAGACACTACTGCAAGAAACCAAAAGAGACTCGCATAAGTGGAAAAACTAACTTGCTCATGGATAGGTAGACTCAACATTGGGAAAATATCAATTCTACCCAGAGTGATCTACAGATACAATGCAATCCCAAATTCCACCGGCATTTTTTAATGAGATGGAGAATCAAATCACTAAGTTCATATGGAAAGGGAAGAGGCCCCAAATAAATAAAGCATTACTGAAGAAGAAGAACAAAGTGGGAGGCCTCACACTACCTGATGTTACAACCTATTATACTGCCATGATTATAAAATCAACCTGGTACTGGTTCAACAACAGATACATAGACCAAGGGAACAGAACTGAGAATCCAGACATAAATTCAACCACCTATAAGCAGCTGCTATTTGACAAAGGCCCAAAGCCAGTCAGCTGGGGAAACGACAGTCTCTTTAACAAATGGTGCTGGCATAACTGGATACCCATCTGCAAAACACTGAAACAAGACCCATACCATACACAGTCCACAAAAACTAATTCAAAATGGATCAAATACTTAAATATAAAATCCAGAATGATAAAGATCATGGAAGAAAAAATAGGTACAATGCTAGGAGCCCTAATACATGGCATAAATAGAATACGAACTGTAAGTAACTATGCCCAAGCACCAGAAGACAGACTAGATAAATGGGAGCTCCTAAAACTCAGACACTTATGCTCAACAAAAGACTTCACCAAAAGAGTAAAAAGAACCTACAGACTGGGAAAAAAATTTTAGCTATGACAAAACTGATCACTGTCTAATCTCTAAAATCTGCAAGTTACTACAAAATCTCAACAACAAAAAGACCAATAACCCGAGTAAAAAATGGGCAAAGGATAGGAACAGGCACTTCGCCAAAGAAGATATTCAAGCGACTAACAGACACATGAAGAAATGCTCACGATCATTAGTCATTAGACAAATGCAGACCAAAACTACAATGAGATATCATCTCACCCCAACGAGCCTAGCATTAATCCAGAAAACACAAAATAATAAGTGCTGGAGAGGTTGTGGAGAGACTGGAACACTTACACACTGTTGGTGGGAATGTAAAATGGTACAATCACTTTGGAAATTGATTTAGTGCTTCCTTAAAAAGCTACAAATAGAAGTACCATACGATCCAGCTATTCCACTCCTTGGAATATATCCTAGAGAAATAAGAGCCGTCACACAAATAGATATATGCACACCCATGTTCATTGCAGCACTGTTCACAATAGCAAAAAGATGGAAACAACCTAGGTGCCTATGAACTGACAAATGGATAAACAAATTATGATATATCCACACAATGGAATACCACCCAATGACAAAGAACAACGATGAAGCCGTGAAACCTAACATGGAGGAACCTGGAGCTCATCTTGCTAAGTGAATATAGTCGGTCACAGAAGGACAAATATTTCATAAGACCACTATTATAAGAACTCAAGAAAAGGCTTAAATACAGAATAAAACATTCTTTGATGGTTATGACGGTGGGGAGGGAAGGTGAGGGTTGTTTACTAACTAGATAGTAGATAAGAATTATCTTAGGTGAAGGGAAGGAAGGCACACACTACATAAGAAGTCAGCACAACTGGGCTAAACCAAAGCTAAGAAGTTTCCTGAATACAATCAAACACTTTGAGGGACAGAGTAGCAGGGGTAGGGGTCTGGGGACCATGCTTTCAGGGGACATTTAGGTCAATTGGCATAACAAAGCTTATTAAGAAAATGTTCTGCATCTTACTTTGGTGACTGGTGTCTGGGGTCTGAAAAGCTTGCAAGCGGCCATCTAAGGTGCATCAATTGTTCCCAACCACTTGGAGTAAAGGAGAATGAAGAACACCAAAGACACAAGGGAAGTATTAGCCCAAGAGACAGAAAGGGCCACATAAACCAGAGACTTCATCAGTCTGAGACCATAAGAACTAGATGGTGCCTGGCTACCACCAGTGACTGCCCTGATAGGGAACACAACAGAGAGTCCCAAATAGGGCAGGAGAAAGGCGGGGTGCAGAAGTCAAATTCTAGAAGAAGACCAGACTTAATGTCTGACTGAGAATGGAGGAACCCCGGAAAGCATTGCCCCTGGATTCCCTATCAGCCCAGAACTAAAACAATTTCTGAGGCCAACTCTTCAGATAGGGATTGGACTGGACTGTGGGACAGAAAGTGATACTCGTGAGGAGTGTGCCTCTTAGCTCAGGTAGATACAGGAGACTAAATGGGCAGCTTCTGTCCAGAGGCGAGATGGGAAGGCAGAGAGGGTTAGGAGCCGGTGGTATGGACATGGGGAATCAGGGGTGGAAAGGAAGAATGTGCTGTCACAATACGGGGAGAGCAATTAGGGTCACACAACAAGGTATGTATACATTTTAGTATGAGAGATGTAGTGAGATGTAAACTTCATTTAAACTACAACAATAAACATAAAATAAAAAGCTGGGAAATAAGCGATAAAGGAAAATTCTGAAGGTGATGTGAGGTCGTTGTGAATGATTACAGAGTTTATTCAGGTGAGACTTTAGCTGCATCTTGAAGAAAAATAGAACTTACATAATGTAAAAGAATGGTTACATATTCAAAACAGGCAAAGAAGTTCAATCAAGAAAAAGTAAAGCCGAATAATGTGTACTTGGGCAAGGATGATGATGGTGATGATGATAATGATGCTAAGCATCATGTTTACCTCTAATTAATTGCTTAATGCAGCGTTTCTCAACATCAGAAAGGATGAGAATCCCTTAGGAGGTTGTTCAAAGTTCTTAATCTGGCTCTCCTACTTGAGCTTCTGATTCTGCTGGACAAGGATACTAAAATAAACCCTAGACCGGAAAATGTCAAGGGCATCATTTGTTAACTTGTAGGGTGAGTTTGTGAATTTCTTGGCTGAATAATTTGGCTGCCCTGAGTCATGCTCCTTAGACATTACTTGTTCAGTATGCTTTAGTGCTTCCCCAGAAGGGACAAATGGAGCAGTTTGTTTGCTGTAGACCTATTACCTTCACAGTTCATAGCTGTTGTAAGGTGAGAGTAATTTGGTAAAAGAGTGATTTGGTCAAGATTCAGCAATGATGGGACTCTAGGTTTGGAGCTCTTCTGGTAATGGAATACTTTTTAACACCCTAGTCTGTTGTTTATAAGTTTCATTTGAAGAGTTTTATGTCTGCTAATAATTCAGAAATGCTGTTAGGGTCCTGGCCCCTTATACTACTTCTGTGTTAGCATACAACCTGGAGACCTGTCTGTCTTAGTCATCTAGTGCCGCTACAACAGAAATACCACAAGTGGATGGTTTTAAAGAGAAGTTTATTTCCTCATAGTCAAAGTAGGCTAAAAGTCCACTTTCAGGGCATCAGCTCCAGGGGAAGGCTTTTTCTCTCTGTCGGCCTTCTTATCTTCAGTGTACCCCCAGACTAGGAGCTTCTCGGCGCAGGGACCCCGGTCCTGCTCCCGGCACTGCTTTCTTTTTTTTATTGTACTTCAGGTGAAGGCTCACAGAACAAATAGTTTCTCATGAAACAGTAGTACACATATTGTTTTATGACATTGGTTAACAACCCCACAACATGTCAACCCTCTAACTTCTCAACCTTTATTTTGGTGAAAATACACATAGCCAGAAAAACACCATTTCAAAATTTTCTGCATGCACAGTTCAGTGGCATTGACTATGCTCTTCCAATTGTGCTGCTATTCTCACTTTAGATGAAGGCTTACAGAACAAAATAGTTTCTCATTTAACAGTTACTACTCATGTTGCTCTATGACAATGGTTAACAATCTCACAACACATCAACAATATTCTTACTCAACCTTGGGTTCCCTATCAACAGCTTCCTTGCCACCTTCTGCCTCTGGCCATTGTCACTGGACTACTGAACCTCATTAGTCCCATTTGGTTTTAAGGGGCTGTCCACTCCCAGGCTGAATGGTGAACCTCGGAGATAACTTCACCACTGAGCTAAAAGAGTGTCTGGGGGCCATACCCTTGGGGTTTCTCCAATCTCCTTTAGGCCAGTAAATCTGGTCTCTTTTTGTGAGTTAGAATTATGTTCTACATCCTTCTCCAGCTCTGTCCAGAACCCTCTGTTGTGATCCTGGTCAGAGCAGGCAGTGGTGGTAGCCAGGCACCATCAGGCTGTACTGGACTCAGTCTGGTGGAGGCCTTTGTAGCTGTGGTCCATTAATCCTTTGGACTAATCTTTTCCTTGTATCCTGTTCTCTTCATTCTCCCTTGCTCCCGAAGGGATGAGACCAGTGGAGTATTTTAGATGGCTGCTCACAGGCTTTTAAGACCCCAGACACTACTCACCAAGGTAGAACGTAGAACATTGTCTTTATAAACTGTGTCATGCCAATTGAGCTAGATGTTCCCCGAGACCATGGTCCTCACAGAACTCCACCCAGGAATTCAGTCCCTCAGGGAGTTTAGATGTGTCTATGTGGCTTCCATGACCTTTCCTTGTACAAGTTGTGCTAGTTTCCCCCGTATTGTGTACTGTCTCACCCTTCACCCAAGATACCACTTATCTATTGCCTTTTTAGTATTTCCCCCCCACCCCTCCCATCCCTGGTAACCAACAGAGATTGTTACATTTTGTGTGTGAACTTTTTCATGGGTTTTTACAATAGAGGTCTCATACAATATTTGTCCTTTTGTGATTGACTTATTTCACTCAGCATAATGTCCTCCAGTTTCATCCATGTTATGAGATGCTCCACAGATTCATTGTTGTTCTTTCTCTTTGCATAGTAGTCCATTGTGTGTATGTACCATAGTTTGTTTATCCATTCATCTGTTGATGGGCATCTAGGTTGTTTCCATCATTTTGCTACTGTGAACTATGCTGCCATGAACATAGGTGTGCATATGTCTATTCGAGTGACGACTCTTATTTCTCTAGGATATATTCCTAGGAGTGGGATTGCTGGATCGAATGGTATGTCTATTTCTAGCTTTCTGAAGAAGCATCATATCATTTTCCAAAATGGTTGTATCATTTTGCATTCCCACCAGCAGTGCATAAGAGTTCCGATCTCCCTGCAGCTGCTCCAACATCTGTTATATCCAGTGTTTTTGATTCATGCCAGTAATGCCGGGGTGAGATGGTATCTCATTGTGGTTTTAATATGCATTTGTCTAATGGCTAGTGATCGTGAGCATTTCCTCATGCGTCTGATGGCCATTTGAATGTCTTCCTTGGTGAAGTGTCTGTTCATTTCATTTTCCCATTTTATAATAGGATTATCTGTATTTTTGTTGTAGAGGTGTTGGATTTTCTTGTAGATTATGGAGATTAGACCTTTGTCTGACTTGTACTGTCCAAAAATTTTTTCCCAGTCTGTAGGTTCTCTTTTTACTCTTTTGGTGAAGCCTTTTGAAGAGCATAGGTGTTTGATTTTTAGAAGATCCCAGTTATCTAGCTTAGCTATTGGGGTTTTTGCGTTGATGGTTGTGGTTTGTATCCAATTAATGCCATGTATTAAGGCCTGTAGCATTGGTCCTATTTTTTCTTCTATAAACTTTATAGTTTTAGGCTTTATATTCAGGTCTTTGATAGATTTTGAAGTAGTTTTTGTATGCGGCTTGACGTATGGTTCCTGTTTCATTTTTTTTGCAGATAGGTATCCAGTTTTGCCAACACCATTTGTTAAAAGGACTGTGTTTTCCCAACACCATTTGTTAAAAGGACTGTGTTTTCCCCATTTGATGGGCTTTGGGACCTTGTCAAAGATCAGGTGACCATAGGTGGAGGGATTTACATCTGGGTTCTCAATTCTGTTTCATTGGCCAATGTATCTGTCGTTGTACTAGTACCAGGCTGTTTTGACTACTGTAGCTGTATAGTAGGTTCTGAAGTCAGGTAGTGTGAGTCTTCCAACTTTATTTTTCTTCAGTGGTGCTTTACTTATTCGGGGCTTCTTCCCTTTCCATACAAAGTTAGTGATTATTTTTTCCATGTCTTTGAAGAAAGTTGTTGGTATTTGGATTGGGATTGCATTGTATTATTTAAATTGCTTTGGGTAGAACTGTCATTTTCACAAGGTTGAGTCTGCCTATCCATGAGCATGGTACGTTTTTCCATTTATGTAGATCCCTTTGGATTTCATGCAGTAGTGTTTTGTAGTTTCTTTGTATAGGTCTTTTACATCCCTGGTCAGATTTATTCCTAAGTATTTTATCTTTTTAGGGGCTATTATAAATGGTATTGTTTTCTTGATTTCCTTTTCATCGTTCTCCTTATTGGTGTATAGGAATCCAACTGATTTCTGAATGTTTATCTTGTATCCTTCTACCCTGCTGAATCTTTCTGTTAGTTCCAGTAGATTTCTCTTGGAGTCTTTAGGGTTTTCTATGTATAGTATCATATCATCTGCAAACAGGGACAGTTGAACTTCTTTATTACCAATTTGGATGCCCTTTATTTCTTTTTCTTGCCTTATTGCTGTGGCTAGAACTTCCAGCACAATGTTAAATAGGAGTGGTGATAAAGGGCATCCTTGTCTTGTTCCTGTTTTCAAGGGGAATGTTTTCAGCCTCTCTCCATTAAGAATGATGTTGGCCATTTGTTTTGCATAGATGCCCTTTATTTTGTGGAGAAATTTCCCTTCTATATTTATTTTATTGAGAGTTTTTATCAGGAATGGGTGTTGGACTTTGTCAAATGCCTTTTTGCATCAATTGATATGATCATGTGAATCTTTTCTTTCCTTTTATTTATGTGGTGGATTATGTTGATTGATTTTCTAATGTTGAACCATCCTTGCATAACTGGTATGAAACCTACTTGGTCGTGGTGTATTGTTTTTTTGATATGATGCTGAATTCTATTGGGTAGAATTTTGTTCAAAATTTTTTCATCTATATTCATGAGAGATATTGGTCTGTAATTTTCCTTTTTTGTGAAGTCTCTGCCTGGTTTTGCTATCAGCGTTAGGCTGGCTTCATAGAATGTATTTGTAAGTGTTGCTTCCTCTTTATGCTCTGAAATAGCTTGAGTAGTACTGGTATAAGCTCTTATGTATATGTTTTGTAGAATTCTCCAGTGAAGCCATGTGGGCCAGAGGTTTTTCTAGTTGGGAGTCTTTTTTATTACGTTTTCAATCTCTTCTCTTGTTATGGGTCTGTTCAGATTTTCAACATCACTTTGTTGTAGTTTGGGTAGCCTGTGTGTTTCTAGAAATTTATCCATTTCCTCTAGGTTTTCAAATTTGTTGGAGTATATTTTTTCATAATATTCTGTTATAATCCTTTTTATCTCAGTTGGGTCTGTTGTAATGTCCCCCATTTCATTTCTTATTTAGGTTATTTGTGTTCTCTCCTGTTTTTCTTTTGTCAGTCTGGTCAGTGATTTGTCGATTTTGTCGATTCTTTCAAAGAACCAACTTTTGGTTTTGTTGATTCTTTCTATTGTTTTTCTGTCCTCTCTTTCATTTATTTCTGCTCTGATCTTTACTATTTCTTTTGTTTCAGTGGTTGTGGGCTTTTTTTGCTGTTCTCTTTCTATTTGTTTGAGTTCTGTAGTTAATGTTTTGATTTTGTCCCTTTCTTCTTTTTTGATGTGTGCATCTATTGCTATAAATTGTCCTCTGAGGACTGCCTTTGCTGTGTCCCAAAGGTTTTGGTATGATGTGTTTTCATTCTCATTTGATTCTAGGAATTTTTTGATTCCATCTCTGATTTCTTCTATTAGCCAGTGATGTGTAAGCAGGGTATTGTTCAGTTTCCATGTAATTGATTTTTTTTCCTTGCTCTTTCTATTGTTAATTTCTACCTTGATGGCATTGTGGTCAGAGAAGATACTTTGAATTATCTCAACATTTTGGATCTTGTTGAGGATTGCTCTGTGGCCTAAGATGTGGTCTATTCTGAAGAACATTCCATGTGCTTTGGAAAAGAATGTGTACTTTGCATCGGTTGGATGGAGTGTTCTATATATGTCTATGAGGTCAAGTTGGCTGATTGTGCCCTTTAGCTCTTCTGTATCTTTGCTGAGTTTCTTCTTAGTTGTTCTGTCCTTTACTGAGAGTGGTGTGTTGGAGTCTCCTACTATTATTGTGGAACTGTCAGTTTCTCTTTTCAGTGCTGTTAGAGTTTGTTTTATGTATTTTGGAGCCCGGTCATTGGGTGCGTAGGTGTTTATTATGGTTACGTCTTCATGATGGATCATCCCATTATTCATTATATAGTGTCCTTCTTTGTCTTTTATGGTAGATTTAGTTTTAAAGTCTATTTTATCTGAGATTAGAATTGCCACTCCTGCTCTTTTTTGGTAGTTGTTAGCTTGATATATTTTTTCCCAACCTTTGACTTTTCATAAATTCACATCTTTGTTTCTAAGGTGTGTCTCTTGTAGACAGCATATTGATGGATCCTGTTTTCTTATCCATTCTGTCACTCTCCATCTCTTTATGGGTGCATTGAGTCCATTTACATTCAGTGTAATTATTGATGGATGTGGGTTTGTTGCTGTCATTTTGTAGTGATTTTTTTTGTGGTGCTGAAGTTTTCTTTGTTCTTACTCTCTTGTGCTGAGTTACTTTGCTGTGGATTTTTTTTTATTTCTTTTGTTTTTGTAGGTTTTGTTTTTGCCGAGACTTTATGTTTTTCCTCTTTTTTTTTTTAATGAGGATTTTTGTTAACTTTCTTTGTGGTTACCGTGAGTTTTACCCTTATCTTTCTAAGTTTGATGCAGTCTACCATTACTTGGTATCACCTTGCCTTCCTCTCCATTAGAAGTTTCTATAGCTATGCCATTTATTCCCTCTTTTATTGTTTTGATGTTGTTGTCATTTACTGATTAGCTGCTCTGATTCCCTGTTGTATTTCTTTTGGTTTTGGATAGTCCTCGAGAGGTCATTTCCTAGATTGGTATATGGCTTGTATGTTTCTGCATCCTAGATTCTGCCTGTGAGCTGAAGTTGTTTGTCCTCAGATCGAAGAACTCCCTTTAATAATTCTTGTAAGTTTGATTTGACTCTTACATATTCCCTTAATTTCTGTTTATCTGCAAATGACCTAATTTCACCATCAAATTGAACCAGAGTTTTGCAGGAGATATTATTCTTGGCTGGCAATTTTTTCTTTCAAGATTTTTGTATATGTCATCCCATTGCCTTCTTGCCTGCATGGTTTCTGCCGAATAATCTGAGCTTATTCTTATTGTTTCTCCTCTGTATGTGACTTCTTGTTTTTCACGAGCTGCTCTCAGGATTCTTTGTTTGTCTTTATTTTAGTGAGTGTGATTATGCCATGCCTTGGTGATTTTCTTTTGGAATGTCTCCTATATGGGGTTCGTTGAGCTTTTTGGAAGGCCAGCTTTTCATCTTTCATGATATTAGGAAAGTATTCTGTCAGCATTTCTTCAGTGATCCACTCTGTGTTTTCTGTTTTCTCCCCCTGTTCTGAAATTCCAATCACTTGCAGATTTTTGCTTTTGATTGTATCCCACGTAACTCTCAGGGTCTCTTCATTTTCTTTGTTCTTTTTTCTGAGTTTTCCTGAAACAGAACTGTATCCAAGTGTTTGTGTTCAATTCCGTTGATCCTGTCCTCCACTGTTTTACATCTGCTTCTCAGCCCTTCTATGACACTGTCCATTTCCTAAATCTTGTTGTTTATCTTTTGGGTTTCTAGTTGTTGTCTTTGTATAATTTCTAGTTGTGAATTTATTTTGGCATTTTGTTCCTGCATTATTTTCCTGAATTCTTCCAATTTTTTGTGTGTATTTTCCATGAATTTGTCTATTTTTTCCTCATGTTTGTCAGCTTTTTGCCTCAGCTCTTGGAGAATTCTGAGTATTAGAGATTTGAATTCCCTATCAGGTAGTTCTAGTGCATTTTTTTCCAATGGAAAGTCATCTGTTGTTTTATTTTGGATGCTTACTGGAACCATCATGTCCTGTTTTTGTAAATGTATTGATATTGTCTTCTGTCTTAGGGGCATTCAGTAATTATTTTTATCATTTATTGATTGTAGATTTGTTTTGTCACTTTTTTAAAAAAAATTTGACTCTGAGCAGGTGGACTGTGTGTTCTTTGTTGTTTGCTCGTCTGTGGGCACAATACTTTTCACCTCCTTCTCCAATTGACAGGGTCAGTCACTCAGAAATGGTATGGCAGTTCAGGTCTAGCTGAAGAGGAGTTACTGGGATGGTATGTTTGTGGCACTTACTACAGCCACCAGGGTGGGTCAGTAATCATTGCAGGGCACGTTCCAGTAGACCATGCCTGTGCTGCTTGGTGGTGTGATGTTGAACACACGGTGCAGGTAGGCAGGATGTAGTGATGTAGTGGGGAGATTGTTATTTGTGGAGCTAAGATGGATATGGGAGAGAAGAGAGAGGTACAGGAGCCAAAAACGTACAAACAAACCAAAAAGAATGCTAGGGGAGCTTGCTGTTGGAGTGGAGAGATGAGAGACTATGAAATGGAGGAAAACAAAAAGGGGAAGAGGAAGAAAAGAAAAGAATGAATAAGTAAAAATTGGAAAGGTTAAAGAACTGCAAAGTTCCCAGGGATCCCACTGGTGCAGCTATGAGGTGTGGGGAAGTCCCTCTCAGCTGTTGCAGTACAGCCTGGCTAGAAGGCGTAGAGGTATACAACGCCAGGTATTCAGGGAACAGAAAGAAAAGGAAGATATAGAGAGATGAGAAACTAAGTAATGAAGAAAGACAAAAAGAGAGAAAAAGGGGAAAAAAAAAACAAATTAAAAAAAAAAGAGCAAGAAAACCCCCAAAAAACAGGAAAAAGAAAAAAAAAAACCAACGAAAGAAGAAATGCCCTCATGGATCCCTCTGTACATCTGTGGAAGCCCAAGGGGAGTCTCCTTGCCACACAGCTCCGCCTGTCCAGAAAGGGCTCCCAACTCAAGAAAAGGAAAAGAAAACAGACAAACAATTCAAAGTAAACAAACGAACAAAAGCCCCAGGATCCCACCAGTGCAGCAGCCCAGACCGGGAAGCAGCTCCACACTCGAATGGAGCTCCACAGCCCCTCAGGAAGAAGCAAAGATGGCGCACGGAGCCAGGTAGTTGAGCGAAAAGAGGGGGAGGTAGTGAGAGGTAAGGAAGAAATCAAAAGAAGCGGAAAAAAGCATACCAGCAGCCAACAAAGTGCACTCAGAGAGCCAGCCTGTTCAAGTATGCGGAATCCAAGCAGCTGGTGTTCCCAGCACTACTTTCTTGATGGTATGAGGTCCCCCTGTCTCACTGCTCACTTCTGTCTTTTATAGCTCGAGAAATTGTCTCAGGACACAATCCAGTCTTGTAGAACAGGTCCTGCCTTACTAACACAACTGCCACCCATCCTCCCTCATTAATATCATAGAGGCAGGTTTATAACATACAGGAAAATCACACAGTACCAGGGAATCATGTCCTAGCCAAACTGATACACACATTTTTTGGGAGACATAATTCAAACCATGACACTGTCTTTCCCCAAGTCTCAAAAATTCGACCAGAAACTGGAATAGGGTGAGGAGATCTGGCTCATCTGCTCAGTAACCTCTTCAGGAGAGTAAATGAGGTGGCATTCCAGGTCACTATGCTTTATACTGTAGAAGGAGGTATCACCTTTATGGGAAAAATAATGAAAGAAGAGAGATGCTTGGATGGGGCTGAAGAGATTCATGCTTGTTATTCTTCTCTACCCTTATTTCACCTTATAACCTTGTTTTGCAGTACTCTGGTTCCCTGGTTTCTGCACCCATGCACCTCTTTTTGAAATCTACAGATTGTTCCTGTTCAGCAAAGCTTGTGATGATGTGATGTGCAACAATCTGGAACACTAAATGTGACCTGAAATGAAGGAATGTTCTGGTATCAATGATCTTTTTCAGAAGGGTAAGTTTGAACTTGTATGTCTGAAAGCATCTTGTGAAAGCTGGAACAATAGTCATTTTTCTATCATGTTGCCTAAATTTAGAGCTTTAGTGGGTATGTGGTCTGAATCCTAGGAGTCAATGGTGATAATTGACTAATTACTTTAATACAGAATATAGCTCCTATGTCAAGAATGGTGGAATCTTTATTGCTTCTCACCCTACTCTATTTAGTGAGTTTTACATTTGAGGGATGTCAACGAACCATTTCACTTTGGGACCCAATTTTTGCATTAATCAGAATTCTTTTGTTTCAAAGTTACAAAAACTCAACATGAACAAACTTAGGTAAAGGGGGAAATTATTGACTAAAAGAAACCATGAATGGAATCAATAAGTGAACAAGAAGGGTAGGAATGCAACTGGGAGCAGAAACTGGAATCAATTCAACTTCACCAGGACTTTCCCTCCCTCTTAAATTTGAGAACCTTTGTGTCTTATTTATCTAGGGCTGCTAGAATAGAAACATCACAAGTGGATGACTTTAACAAAGAGAAATTTACGCTGCAAGAGTCTAGGAGGTAAGAGTCCAAATTCAGGGTGCCAGCTCCAGGGGAAGGCTTTTTTTCTCTGTCGGTACTAGGGGAAGGTTCTTGTCATCAATCTTGCCCTGGTCTAGGAGCTTCTGCTTGTAGGAATCCTGGGTCCAAAGGACAAAGTCTGCTCCCAGCGCTGCTTTCTTGGTGTTATGAGGTCCTCCTTTTCTTCTGCTCGCTTCTCTCTTTTATATCTCAAAAGAGATTGACTTTAGACACAAGCTAATCTTGTAAATGGAGTCTTGCCTCATTAACATAACTGCTGCTAATCTTACTTCATTAAGATCATATAGGTAGGATGTACAACACATAGGAAAATCATATCGGTCAACAAAATGGTGGCCAATCATATAATACTAGGAATCATGAACTAACCAAGTTGACACACACTTTTCGGGGGACATAAGTCAATCCATAACACTCTGTTTTACAGTATTCATTCTTCTCTTATGTGTGGCAGTACAGCATACTGGTTAAGACACATTATAGGCTTGGGTTCAAATCTTAGTTCCATCGCTTACATGCTGTGACATAAGGCAAGAACTTCCAACCTTCTATGCCTCAGTTTCTCCACCAATCAGGTGAGGATGATTATAATAGTAGCTTCATGATAGGTTATTATGAGCATCAAGAGAGTTAACATATGGTGAATGTTTAGAACTGGTCCTTCTGAATGGTCTCTTATAAAAATGGAAAACAGAGAGACACACAGAATGGAGAGGCTACATAAGGAGCCATCTATAAGCCAAGGAGTGCCAAGATACACCCAAGGCTACAGACAAGGAGGGATTCTCCCCTAGAGCCGATGTCCTGGTTTGGAATTCTAGCCTCCAAAACTGTGAGACAATAAATTCCTGTTCTTTAAAATCTCCTCATTTTTGGTGTTTTTGTTATGGTAGCACTACCTAATTAAGACAGGCAGCATAAGGGAGTTATTTTTTCATGAGGAAACAGTCCTTTATCTTGACAGTGGTGGTGGTTACACGAGTCTATACATGGGATAAAATTGCATAGAAGTATACACGCACAAGGAAACATAGGTTCCAAAAACGGAAAAAATTAGTCTGCCATCTAGTTAACAGTCATGTACTAATGCATAAATGTCTATTTCCTGATTTTGATGTTATACTTGTTTTTGTTGTTAGGTGCTGCCAAGTGGGTTCCAACATACATTGACACTATGTACAGCAGAATGGAACACTGCCTGGTTCTGAACCATCCGCACAATCATTGCTATGTTTGAGCCCATTGTTGCTGTGAATGTGTCAATACATTACATAAAGGTCTTCCTGTTTTTCCCCGACCTGATATTTTACCAAGCATGATGTCTTCTTCAGGGACTGGTCCCTCCTTAAAACCTGTCCAAAGTATGTGAGACAAAGTCTCTCCATCCTCGCTTCTAAGGATCATTCAGGCTGTGCTTCTTCTAAGACAGGTTTGTTCGTTCTTCTGGCAGTCCATGGAATATTCAATATTCTTTGCCAACACCATAATTCAAAGGCATCGATTCTTCTTTGGTCTTCCTTATTCACTTTCCAGCTTTCACATGCATATGAGGCAATAGAAAATATCATGGCTTGGGTGAGACGAACCTTATGCCTCAAAGTTCGATTTTCGCTTTTTAAAACATTAAAGAGATCTTTCGTAGCAGATCTGCCCAATGTAATGTGTCTTTCTATTTCTTGATTGCTGCTTCCATGGGCTTTGGTTGTGGATCCAAGTAAAACTAAATCCTTGACAACTTCAATCTTTTCTCCATTTACCATAACGGTGCTTATTGGTCCAGTTGTGAGGACTTTTGTTTTCTTTATGTTGAGGTGTAATCCATACTGAAGGCTGTAGCTTTTGATCTTTATCAGTAAGTTTTTCAAGTCCTCTTTCAGCAAGCAAAGTTGTGGCATATTGTGGGTTGTTAATAAGTCTTCCTCCAATCCTGATGCCACATTCCTCTTTATATAGTTCAGTTTCTTGGATTATTTGCTCATATGCAGATTGAATATGTATGATGACAGGATACAACCCTGACGCACAGCTTTCTTGATTTTAAACTATGCAGTATCCCCTTGCTCGTTTCAAACAACTGCCTCTTGGCCAATGTACAGCTCCTCATGAGCACAATTAAGTGTTCTTGAGTTCCCATTCTTTGCAATGTTTTCTATAATTTGTTATGATCCACCCAGGTGATTGCCTTTGCATAGTGAATAAAACACAGGTAAACATTCTTTCTGGTTTTCTCTGCTTTCAGCCAAGATCCACCTGACATCAGCGATGATATCCCTCGTTCCACATCCTGTTCTCAATCTTGCTTAAAGTTCTAACAGTTCCCTATCGATGTACTGCTGCAGCCGCTTTTGAATGATCTTCAGCACCATTTTGCTTGTGTGTGATATTAATGATATTGTTGGATAATTTCTGCTTTCTGTTGAATCACCTTTCTTTGGAATGGGCACAAATATGGATCTCTTCCAGTCAGTTGGCCAAGTAACTGTCTTCCAAATTTCTTGGCATAGACTAGTGAGCACCTCCAGTGTTGCATGCATCCCTTTGTTGAAACTTCTCACCTGGTATTCCTTCCATTCCTGGAGCTTTATTTTTTGTCAGTGCCTTCATTGCAGCTTGAACTTCTTCCTTCAGTACCTTTATCTGATCTCTAGCCTGGACTTAGCTAAAGTCTCTGCACTCTCTTTTCTCTCTCCTCACCTTGAATGCTCCGTCTTCCCTAGTGCTACAAGAAATGAGTTTTGTGAGGGCGGGGCAAGATGGCGCTCTAGGCAGAAGCACCACGCCATCCCTCCACAGCAAAGATCCGAAAAACTAAGCCTAACAGAGAATCAACAATCCTGAAACCCTAGAATATCAAATGAAGAGATAAAGAACTCAGCCAAACACCAAACAGAGTGAGAATACTGAAAGAGAATGGACAGTGAGGAGAGACTCATGCAGAGATTCCTTACCAGCTAATGCAGTGCGGATCCACCATCTTGGACTCCTATCGGAGACCAGCAAACGGGAGAACGGGAGAGCAGCCTCGCAGAGCGTCCAGTGGGAGACGGAACAACCGGTAAATTGCGGTGTGTGCTTTCCCACCCCCCACCCCTCTCTGCCTTGGCTGGGGCTCCCCTGCTTCCTGTGGCCAGGGTCCCTGGGCCGGGGGGCGCCGGTGCTTGGATTCCACGCACCTGGGCTGGCGGCTGTCTGAGAGCCGTTTGTTGGCTTCTGGTGTGGCTTTTTCTGCTTCTTCTGGTTTCTCGATTGCCTCTCGCTGCCTCCCCCTCCTTTTGCTCTGACTGACAATAGACATGGTAACAAATAACACATTTGGAGATAGCTATAACTTAAATAGGGTAAAACTTTTCATCGAACATTTAGAGATAAAGCTCAAAATGCAAATGAGTTAAAAATCAGCTTTTACATATTGAAAATATTAAACTAATTCCAGAGCTATAGATTTGATTTAAGGGAAGGTGATTTTTCTTTCATTTGTTGATGCTTTCCCACTCTCAGGGGAAGATCTGCATTTTAGGTTTTAAGTCCAAGTGTATAACGAAAAAGAAATTTATGCTATTTAAAAGAGTTATGAAGACAAGCCTGGTTATCTGCTTTCATTAAGATTATAGTCAAGAAAACCCTATGGAGCAATTTTACTCCGTGACACAGAAGATCGTCATGAGTCAGAATCAACTCGACGGCAAGAATTGAGTTTTTGTTTTTAGTTACTGGAAAAGTTCCATAGTGAAAATAATTCTCATAAACATGTACATCTGTATATGTGTATACATCTATCTAGACTAAATATTGCTTTGGATGCTTCTGCCATTTCTTAGTAACCTATTTTCCATGCTGAGTTCACAGCTGTTTTATTCTCAGCGTATACTCCAAGTCTCTATATTATGTTTTGATTAACTTACACCTCATTTCTCAGTCACTGTAAGCATTAAGACTGTTTAACCAGTAAAGCTCTTTAATGAATAAAAATTACAGAACTTTTGAAATGTTCCAGGAGTAGTTCGATTTTCCCATTTAGTATCTGCAACTCATATTTACCACATGTAGCATGAAATCTGCTTTTATTTAAAAGGAAAATTCTATATTTACCATTCACTGCTGAGTTTAGAAGGAATAAACAGACCATTCCCTTTGCTTTATGAAAATATGTGGCATTTCCTTTGAGCAGCTAAGAATATCCTGGGTTTAGGATCCTCTCCACTTATAAATTGGAGACTATCTTTTCTTGGGCTGTGGTTTTTATTCTAGGATTTTAGTACATTTCATAAAAAGGAAAATACACAAAGTGGAAATAGAGTAGAAGTAGAAGACTTCAAGGACAATAGCCCATCATGTGTGAGTTGGTGACACGAATAATGAGGGTTCCTTCCAGTGGGCTTCAATGACTAAGGGTAGGAAAGATAAAAAAAGTGCAAGAAGTCGCGGGAAATGCTTTTGTGCAATGAGAAAGATAACATGAGTGTAATGATGAAGAGGGAAAGTGTACTGGCCTCAATTACTCAGCTGATGCTCAACATTGCATATATCTCTCACTTGGATTTTAAACATTTGCTTCAAAAATGATTTCGTATCAATTTTTATTTCATTTGGAAAGCTCCCGTGTGTAATTTATTAATCACATCACTGAAAACCAGATTTAATGGTGTCACTTGGCTGCTACTACAGATGACGTAGACATCACTGGAGGAGCCTGAGGCAGCGACAAGTGAAGGAATCTGTGTTGTCTCAAAACGTCAGGATGGTACGGATACTGAAATAGAAAAATAAAAGATATTGTTTTAACACTTAGCTATTCCACACTCTTCCACGTGAAGGTCCTAGGAGCTCCCAGCCACTCCATTCCCATCTCTATGCATTCAGGTAAAGCCAAGTGGAAGGGCAGTTCATCTTTTTTCCTTGTTCTCCTGTTTTCTCAAACCTTAAACTCAATCGTCAGAGACTAAATATAACTGCTATTTAGACTTCATTTGATGTTAATTAGCATCCTCATCAAAAAAATTTTTGAGAGCCAGATTACTTGACATAATTATTAATATAAATATAAAACAAGGATAATAACATATAATAAGTTCTTGCTGTTTGCCATGTACTTTGTAGATGCTTTTGATCTATTATCTGATTTAAACCTCAATCTAAATAATACTATGAGGTAGGTTCTAATATTATTTGTCTTTTAGAAATTAAGATGCATAACTTGCTCTAGGTCACGCATCTGGTATGGAGTGTTGGGATTCAAATGCAAACACAAAGGTGCACAAATGACAAGATGATAGATGGTTTGCCTGAAGGTACTGATAATTTAAAAAGACCATGTTGAAGGATTAATAGAGATTTAATATAGAAGTGTTTAAGGATTCTTAGAAGTAGATAATATAATTGAATTCTAAGGGACTTTGTTCTTGGTAAGATTAGAAATGTAGCATTTATAGCAAAACTAATGCTCTTTCTAGAAAAAGTCTTCTGATGCATAAAGACATTTAGAAAAAGACCGTCTTCATGCCTCTTTAAAAATTACATATATAGGACTTCCGGCGAAATGGCACTGTAGGCAGAAGCACCACCGCGTCCCTTCACAGCAAAGATCCGAAAAACTAAGCCGAACAGAGAAAACAACAATCCTGAAACCCTAAAATATCAAATGAAAAGATAAAGAACTCAGCCAAGCACCAACTGGAGTGAGAAAACTGAGAATGGAGAGCGAGGAGACATTCATGCAGAGGTCCCCTACCAGCTAACACAGCGTGGATCCACCATCTTGGACTCCTATTGGAGACCAGCAAACAGGGGGTACGAGAAAGCAGCTTCACGGGGCTTCCAGCAGCAGACAGAACAACCTGTAACTTGTGATATATGCTTTCCCACCGCCCACCCTTCTTCACCTCCACTTGGCCCCCTTTACTTCCTGCGGCCAGAATCTCTTGTCCAGGAAACACTGGCTGCTTAGATTCCACACACCCAAACGGGCCGGCTCTCAGAGTGTCATTTGTTGGCTGCTGGTGTTGCTTTTCTCCGCTTCTTTTGATTTCTTCCTTACCTCTCACCACCTCCCCCTCCTTTCACTGAAATACCTGGCTCCGTGTACCATCTTTGCTTCTTCCTGAGGGGCTGTAAGGCTCTGGTAATTTGTGATATACGCTTTCCCACTCCCTACACTTCTTCACCCACACTTGGCCCCCTCCACTTCCTGTGGACACAGTCTCTTGTCTGAGAAACACCAGCTGCTTTGATTCCACCAGCCTGCACTAGTGGGCTCTCTGAGTGCCATTTGTTGGCTGCTGGTGTTGCTTTTTTCTGCTTCTTTTGATTTCTTCCTTACCTCTGACCACCTCCCCCATCTTTCGCTCAAATACCTGGCTCCGTGCACTATCTTTGCTTCTTCCTGAGGGGCTGTGGAGCTCCGTTCGAGTGTAGAGCTCCTTCCCGGTCTCGGCTGCCGTGCTGGTGGGATCCCGGAGCTTTTGTTCGTTTGTTTGTTTTCTTTTCCTTTTCTTGAGTTGGGAGCCCTTTCTGGCTAGGCAGTGCTGCGTGGCAAGGAGGCTACCCCCTCGGCTTGCACAGACATGCAGAGGGATCACTGAGGGCATTTCTTTTCTTTTTTTTTTCTGCTTTTTTGGGGGCTTTTCTTCTTCTTTTTCTTTAATTTGTTTTGTTTTGTTTTCCCTTTTTGTCTTTCTTCATTACTCAGTTTCTTCTCTCTGTATCTTCCTTCTCTTTCTGTTCCCTGAATGCCTGGTGTTGTATACCTCTGCACCTCTGGCCAGGCTGTGCTGCAATATCTGAGAGTGACTTCCCCAGACCTTGTGGCTGCACTGGTGGGATCCCTGGGAACTTTGCAGTTCTTTAACCTTTCTGATTTTTATTTATTCATTCTTTTCTTCCACTTCCCCTTTCTGTTTTTCTCTATTTCATGGTCTCTCATCTCTCCACTCCAATGGCAAGCTCCCCTGGCATTCATTTTTGTTTGTTTGTATGTTTTTGGCTCCTGTTCCTCTCTCCTCTCTCCCATATCCATCTTAGCTCCACACATAACAATCTTCCCGCTACATCCTACCTACCTGCACCGTATGCTTTACATCACACCACCAAGCAGCACAGGCAGGGCCTACTGGAACTTGCCCTGCACTGATTGCTGATCCGTCCTGGTGGCTGTGGTGGGTGCCAGAAACTACCTTTCCCGGTGGCTCCGCTTCAGCTGGACCTGCCCTGCTGTACCATATCTGAGTGGGTGACCCTGCCAATTGGAGAAGGAGACAAAGAGTATTGTGCCCACAGATGAGCAGACAACAGGGAGCACACAGTCAACCTGCTCAGACATAGTCAAATTTTTTTTAAAAAACAGATGAAACAAACAAATCTACCATCAGTAAACGATAAAAAAAAACTACTGAATGCCCTGAAAACAGAAGAAAATATCAAAACATTTTCAAAACAGGACAGGATATTTCCAGTAGGCATCCAAAATAAAATACCAGTGGAAGAAAATGCACTAGAACTACCTGATAGGGAATTAAAATATCTGATACTCAGAATTCTCCAAAAGCTGAGGCAAAAAGCTGACAAACATGAGGAAAAAAATGGACAAATTTGTGGAAAATACACACAAAAAATTGGAAGAATTCAGGAAAATAATGCAGGAACAAAATGCCAAAATAAATTCACAACTAGAAATTATACAAAGACAACAACTAGAAACCCAAAAGATAAACAACAAGATTTCAGAAATGGACGGTGTCATAGAAGGGCTGAGAAGCAGATTTGAAATGATGGAAGACAGGATCACTGGAATAGAAGACAAATACTTGGATACAACTCTGTTTCAGGAAAACTCAGAAAAAAGAACAAACAAAAATGAAGAGACCCTGAGAGTTATGTGGGATACAATCAAAAGCAAAAATTTTCCAGTGATTGGAATTCCAGAACAGGGGAAAAAAAAAGAAAACACAGAGAGGATCATCGAAGAACTGCTGACAGAAAATTTCCCCAATATCATGAAAGATGAAAAGCTGGTTATCCAAAAAGCTCAACAAACCCCATATAGGAGAGACCCCAAAAGAAAATCACCAAGGCATATCATAATCACACTCGCTAAAACCAAAGACAAACAAAGAATCCCGAGAGCAGCTCGTGAAAAACAAGAAGTCACATACAGAGGAGAAACAATAAGACTAAGCTCAGATTATTCGGCAGAAACCATGCAGGCAAGAAGGCGATGGGATGACATATATAAAATCTTGAAAGAAAAAAAATTGCAAGCTAAGAATAATATACTTTGCAAAACTCTTGTTCAAATTTGACAGTGAAATTAGATCATTTCCAGATAAACAGAAATTAAAGGAATATGTAAAAGTCAAACCAAACTTACAAGAATTATTAAAGGGAGTTCTTCGATCTGAGGACAAACAACTTCAGCTCACAGGCAGAATCTAGGATGCAAGAACATACCAGCCAGATACCAATCTAGGAAATGACCTCTCGAGGACTATCCAAAACCAAAAGAAATACAACAGGGAATCAGAGCAGCTAATTAGTAAATGACAACAACATCAAAACAATAAAAGAGGGAATAAATGGCATAGGTATAGAACTTTCTAATGGAGAAGAAGGCAAGGTGATACCAAGTAATGGTAGACTGCATCAAACTTAGAAAGATAAGGGTAAAACTCATGGTAACCACAAAGAAAGTTAACAAACATACTTATAAAAAAAAGAGGAAAAACATAACGCCTCAGCAAAAACAAAACCTACAAAAACAAAAGAAATGAAAAAAAAAATCCACAAAGTAACTCAGCACAAGAGAGTAAGAACAAAGAAAACTTCAGCACCACAAAAAAAAGCACTACAAAATGACAGCAACAAACCCACATCTATCAATAATTACACTGAATGTAAATGGACTCAATGCACCCATAAAGAGACGGAGAGTGACAGAATGGATAAGAAAACAGGATCCATCAATATGCTGTCTACAAGAGACACACCTTAGAAACAAAGCTGTGGATTTTTTAAAAGTCAAAGGTTGGAAAAAAATATATCAAGTTAACAACTACCAAAAAAGAGCAGGAGTGGCAATTCTAATCTCAGATAAAATAGACTTTAAAACTAAATCTACCATAAAAGACAAAGAAGGACACTATATAATGAATAATGGGATGATCCATCATGAAGATGTAACCATAATAAACACCTACGCACCCAATGACAGGGCTCCAAAATACATAAAACAAACTCTAACAGCACTGAAAAGAGAAATTGACAGTTCCACAATAATAATAGGAGACTCCAACACACCACTCTCAGTAAAGGACAGAACAACTAAGAAGAAACTCAGCAAAGATACAGAAGAGCTAAAGGGCACAATCAGCCAACTTGACCTCATAGACATATATAGAACACTCCATCCAACCGATGCAAAGTACACATTCTTTTCCAAAGCACATGGAATGTTCTTCAGAATAGACCACATCTTAGGCCACAGAGCAATCCTCAACAAGATCCAAAATGTTGAGATAATTCAAAGTATCTTCTCTGACCACAATGCCATCAAGGTAGAAATTAACAATAGAAAGAGCAAGGAAAAAAAAATCAATTCCATGGAAACTGAACAATACCCTGCTTACACATCACTGGCTAATAGAAGAAATCAGAGATGGAATAAAAAAATTCCTAGAATCAAATGAGAATGAAAATACATCATACAAAAACCTTTGGGACATAGCAAAGGCAGTCCTCAGAGGACAATTTATAGCAATAGATGCACATATCAAAAAAGAAGAAAGGGACAAAATCAAAACATTAACTACATAACTCAAACAAATAGAAAGGGAACAGCAAAAAAAAAAAAAAAAAAAAAAAAAAAAAAAAAAAAGCCCACAACCACTGGAAGAAAGGAAATAGTAAAGATCAGAGTAGAAATAAATGAAACAGAGAACAGAAATCAATAGAAAGAATCAACAAAACCAGAAGTTGGTTCTTTTAAAGAATCAACAAAATTGACAAACCTCTGACCAGACTGACAAAAGAAAAACAGGAGAGGACACAAATAACCCAAATAATAAATGAAATGGGGGACATTACAACAGACCCAACTGAAATAAAAAGGATTGTAACAGAATATTATGAAAAACTATACTCCAACAAATTTGAAAACCTAGAGGAAATGGATAAATTTCTAGAAACACACAGCCTACCCAAACTACAACAAGGTGATGCTGAAAATCTGAACAGACCCATAAAAAGAGAAGAGATTGAAAAGGTGATAAAAAAACTCCCAACAAAAAAAAGCCCTGGCCCAGATGGCTTCACTGAAGAATTCTAAAAAACATTTACAGAAGAGCTTGTACCAGTATTACTCAAGGTGTTTCAGAGCATAGAAGAGGAAGCAACACTTCCAAATTCATTCTATGAAGCCAGCCTAACTCTGATACCAAAACCAAGCAAAGACGTCTCAAATGTCCAACAGACACATAAGGAAATGCTCGCGATCACTAGCCATTAGACAAATGCAAATAAAAACCACAATGAGATACCATCTCACCCCAGCATTACTGGCACGAATCAAAAACTCTGGAAATAACAGATGTTGGAGGGGCTGCAGGGAGATCGGAACTCTTATGCACTGTTGGTGGGAATGCAAAATGATACAACCATTTTGGAAAATGATATGGTGCTTCCTCAGAAAGCTAGAAATAGACACACCATTTGATCCAGCAATCCCACTCCTAGGAATATATCCTAGAGAAATAAGAATCATCACTCAAATAGACGTATGCACACCTATGTTCATGGAAGCATTGTTCACAATAGCAAAACGATGGAAACAACGTAGGTGCCCATCAACAGATGAATGGATAAACAAACTATGGTACTTGCACACAATGGAGTACTACGCAACGAGAAAGAACAACAATGAATCTGTGAACCATCTCATAACATGGACGAAACTGGAGGACATTATGCTGAGTGAAATAAGTCAATCACAAAAGGACAAATATTGTATGAGACCTCTGTTGTAAAAACCCATGAAAAAGTTCACACACAAAATGTAACAATCTTTGTTGGTTACCAGGGATGGGAGGGTTAGGGCGAAATACTAAAAAGGCAATAGATAAGTGGTATCTTGGGTGAAGGGTGTGACAGTACACAATACAGGGGAAACTAGCACAACTTGTACAAGGAAAGGTCATGGAAGCCCCATAGACACATCCAAACTCCCTGAGGGACTCAATTGCTGGGCAGAGGTCTGTGGGGACCATGGTCTCAGGGAACATCTAGCTCAATTGGCATAACACAGTTTATAAAGACAATGTTCTACATTCTACCTTGGTGAGTAGTGTCTGGGGTCTTAAAAGCCTGTGAGCGGCCATCTAAGATACTCCACTGGTCTCATCCCTTCGGGAGCAAGGGAGAATGAAGAGAACAGGATACAAGGAAAAGATTAGTCCAAAGGACTAATGGACCACAGCTACCAAGGCCTCCACCGGACTGAGTCCAGTACAGCCTGATGGTGCCCGGCTATCACCACTGCCTGCTCTGACCAGGATCACAACAGAGGGTTCTGGACAGAGCTGGAGAATGATGTAGAGCATAATTCTAACTCACAAAAAAAAGACCAGATTTACTGGCCTAAAGGAGACTGGAGAAACCCTGAGAGTATGGCCCCCAGACACTCTTTTAGCTCAGTGGTGAAGTTATCTCCGAGGTTCACCATTCAGCCTGGGAGTGGAGAGCCCCGTAAAACCAAATGAGCCTAATGAGGTACAGTAGTCCAGTGACAGAGGCCGGAGGGCAAAGGGGAGAAGGAAGCTGTTGATAGGGAACCTAAGGTTGAGTAAGGATATTGTTGATGTGTTGTGAGATTGTTAACCATTGTCATAGGGCAACATGTTAGTAACTGTTAAATGAGAAACTATGTTGTTCTGCAAGCCTTCATCTTAAGTGAGAATAGCAGCACAATTGGAAGAGCGTAGTCAATGTCACTGAACTGTGCATGTAGAAATTTTTGAAATGGTGTATCTTTGGCTATGTGTATTTTCACCAAAAAAAAAGGTTGAGAAGGTAGAGTGTTGACATGTTGTGGGGTTGTTAACCAATGTCATAAAACAATATGTGTACTACTGTTTCATGAAGAACTGTTTGTTCTGTAAGCCTTCACTTGAAGTACAATAATAAAAATAAAAAACAGCACATTTTGCCAGAGCTTAGAAATGATAAGGACTGATGTTTACCAATCAGTTGATTTACAATAAACACTTGAAGGCAGATAGTGGAAAAAGCGAGCTCTTAGATCCTGACGAATCTCTCAGCTATTGAAAGAAAAGCATTCGAGAAAATATTTTGAAATTATATTTTAGTTGGTTTTCAGAGTTTTTTCCCTTAGGCGTTTGCTGGAAAGTGAGTAGATTTGCAGTTATAATATGATTATATTCTGTTCAACTGGATAACAGTGAAAAACCAATGAAAATGACTGCTGGGATTTCACAGATAAACTGAAGGTCCAAAGGGAGCCAGCTTGTCTGTACATCCACTTCCTTAACGAGAATAGAACTCCAGCCGCATTTAGGTTTCCAAGTATTATGTATGAAATTTAATGGAAAGAAAACAAAAATAAACATGATAAGGTTAAGAAACAAAATTACATATATAGAAAATCCTCAACGAGATGGATTGACACAGCGGCTGCAACAATGTGCCCAAGCATAACGATGATTGTGAGGATGGTGCAGGACCAAGCAGTGTTTCTTTCTGTTGTACAGGGTTGCTATGTGTCAGAAATGACTCCACTGCATCTAACAACAGCAATATATGTATATATAATAAGATAAATATAGTAGATGCTTTAGAAAATACAGGATAGTGTAAAAATATAAAAATAACCTTAAATTCTATAATCTAGAGATAAACTTAATATTTTCTTGAATTTTTATCAACTTTTTTCTTGACATGTAAGTAGTTGTTACTGTTCTTGTTAAAAATTTGAGATCATATAGTATATACAAGTTTGTGTTCTCTATTTTATAAAACGTCATGAGAATTTGCCAAGGTAATGAAAACATTTCCTTTTAATGACTTTACTGACTTCTAGTACATGGTTGGAACTTATTTAACTATTCCCTTAATGTTGGACTTCCAGGATGTTTCCAATTTGAGATATTACAGATAACAGATAAACAGGCTTAAACATATATGTATGTTTGTATATCTGATTATTTCTGTATACTAGATTTCCAGAAATTAATTGCTGGGACAATTAACTTGAGCTGTAAACGTTCACCTAAAGTACAATCAAGTAAAAAAAAAAAAAAAAAACTGCTGGAAAAAAGGGTTTCAGCTTTTTTTAAAATAATATTTCTGATACAAATTACCAAACTGCTTTCCAGAAAGGATGTAACAATGAATACTCCTATAAGTAGTATATAAAAGTGCCCATGTCCCCTTACCCTCACCAATATCAAGCATTACAATTTTTACTCTTTGCTTATTTAATAAGCAAGTGTTGGTGCCTAAGAGATATCTATTTAAAGTTGAAAACCTCATGAGAAGAAGTGTGAGGAAGCAGAAAAGGCAAGGACTTTGGAGCTAGAGGGTGGAAATTGAATACAACTGCCTATTACTGGTTGTGTCACATATGTACCCACAGATGACAAAATTCCTCTTGTCGGTGGTTGTGCAAGCTAAATGTTAGAGGCAGAGGAAATGGGATTGGCTTATTTTCCTCAGCTTTGGAGAAAATGGGAGAGTCAAACATTTAAAATAGCATTTTGTACACTTTCCCTTTACAAAAATTTTTATTTGTGAAAAATGGTTTGTAAACTGCAGAAAGAAATGAAAAACCAGCAGTATTTGTTCAGAAAATAACACCAATGCAGCTCAACCTCTTTCCATAATAAAAGCTTTTGGGGCATCCTGAATATAGTTTAAATTTACAGCCATTAAATTTCAGTCAGGCAGAGGCTGCAGAGGCTCCTTGCTGTAATTAGGACTGCAGGGCCCTGATTCTTTTTCCTTATAAGGGTGAGTGTTTCCTGTAAAGAAGGCTGAGTGGTTCTAATCATCCAGCTTCACTGTAACCAACATAAATTGATTTCAGCAGAACAGGAAATGCAAAGCACCTATGCCTAGCTTTTCACACTAAGATCTTAAATATTCTACCTGCAAAGGTTGAACTGGTAATGGAAAACCAAGGCATTTAATGTTTTTCTCATCCTTCCATCTTCTGATATGTGGGTCAAATCTTCAAGCAATTTTTTTCTATGTGGTAGCTATTCTCCTGCCATGAAAAAAAAAACTTAAACTCTACCTCTTTCCAGAGCGAAGAAGGTCAAACCCTTCGTTTATTTTTTCAAAAGGTAAAACATGGGTTATTACTGAATCCAATGGAAGCTTCTTAGCCATGAATTCAGCCACAAGTTTGGGGATGGAATCTTTACTTTTGTAGCCTGAAAAGAAGAAAACGTCATTGTTAGATTCAGCCAGGGGGAAGTAAGAGAATTATGGAGGAGACTTTCTAAATAGAGTTAAAATCAATGTTTATAAAAAATGCTGCATTCCACAGAGTGCTATTTCTATTACTGGATCAGTAATAGATAGTGTGCTTCAATATCTGTTTGTAGTAATTTGAATTTTTTTTAATCTTCCTCCCTGACACCCCCCAACCCCCAATAAACTAGGGTCCTTAGTTATTAGTTCTCTCCTAGAGAAATTATAGTACAGATGATTATATCCAAAGTCAAGGATCAAATTTAGCAGTTGTCTAAATGTGGGCATAGTGCAGATATGAAATATTGCTATGGGTTTCCTGTGTTCTGTTGGGTATTTTGGAGTCCTTGATTGGCGCAAAGGATTAACATGCTTGACTGCTATCCAAAGGTTGGTGGTTCGAGTTCACTCAGAGGTGCCTTGGAAGAAAGGCCTTGTGATCTATATGTGAAAAATCAGCCGTCGAAAACCTTATGGAGCACAATTCTGCTCTGACACACATGGGGTCACCATGAATTGGAATCGATTTAAGGGCAACTGGTTTGGTTGGTAGTGGGTATTTTAGTATCATACAGTCACAGGTATAAAAAGAGGTGGTGCTGAAATGTCCCTGTTAGTTTATGGGGACACCAGAAAGACATTCTGGGAATATTCGGCCTGCATAATTATTTCCACATATAGTTGATTTGGCAAGTAACCCTTGTGGTGCAATGGTTAAGCACTTGGCTGCTCACCGAAAGGTTGGCAGTTTGAATGCACCCAGTGGCTCTGTGGAAGAAAGACCTGGTGATCTGCTCCCATAACGATTACAGCCTAGAAAACTTATGGGGGCCGTTCTGCTCTGTCACATGGGGCTGCTTGTGAATAAAAATGAACTCGATGGCACCTAACAACCACAACAATAGTTTATTTGGAGCCTGTAGCTACAACAGGAATTTTAATTTATTTTTAATCACATTGCTTTTCAAAACCTGGCCTTGTCATGTGTAAAAGTGAACAAATTCCAACATTATAAGAATTTGATCCTCAAGCCTAACTACATACCACCAAAAATTGCTCCTTTCCAGGTGCGTCCAGTCAACAGCAACATAGGGTTCATCTGGAGCTCTTGGGAACCAGGAGGTACCCCTACGATTACACTTACACCATATGCCTCATGACAGCACGACAGGGCAGACACCTGGAATATAAATAATATTTAACATTGTTCAAGTGGGTTCTTTGATAATCTCCACTCATGACTCACAGTAAGAGTTCAATATAATACCTGCTTAGATTGATTGTGAATGTGTAGAGGAAAGAGATAATAATTTTTACTTCTTCATTCCTTGTTGTGTATGTGTTAGTGCTGTGACTTTAGGGACTGTCCAGAAAATATTGTTTGAATGAGAGAATGAATGAATGAATTTGTATGTACATAATTCTTCCTTATAAAGAAATAAAGAGGCACACATCATTCCAGACATATATAAAGTCTGGCTCCTCAAATAAGGGTAATGTTTTATTATCTCATGACTGCCAGGCAATCTATGAGTTGATTAAATAATTTTTCTTTATTTAGTAAGCAGGTACTTTGAACCCAGTACTTTGAACCAGGTATTTTGACAAAGAAGAAGATATAATGTTTATTACATAGTCATAGTTGTTTCTTGTCCACTTGATGCTCTCCCATTTTAATGATCCTGATTCTACTGTTCATTTCTAACATGGGAATGTTTAAATGTTGTTTTTAACTCCCAAGAATGTATACTGGTTTTACTTTAAACTATGCTTATTATTCCAGAAGCTTAAAAGACCGTCTCTTAAAGCTTTTCCCTCCAACTAGGTTTTTGAAGAAGTTTGTTACTAAGAAAATGGTTTGGGACACCCCAGAGTTATATAAGAATTAGTTCTTTGCTTTAAAAGTATGAAGGTACCCTTAGAACATGGGGATATCGGACATTTGATAGCATCAAATAAAGTAACAATCCAGTTCCACATGAGAAAATGGGGGAAAAACAACAGAAAAAGAACATAAGAAGATCTTCAGCCTTGGAAAATGTTGGGCTCCCTTGGAACGTCAGTTTTCTATGGCATATTGTCCCAGGTCAAGATTGCAAAGAGAGTTATGCTCAGGATGCTATTCCCTATTACTAATTCTGTGGGACTTACTGGAGAAGTTCAGCATTTGGGATTTGTTGGTCTGAGTACTGCTTTATTTGTGTTCTAGAGAATTCTGGTTAGGTGGACTATGACTGGAGATGTGGTCCTCATTGCTATTGATGATGTTTGTAGTTATCTGAAAGCAATATCATGCACATTTCAAAGATGATGGAAGCACTTCAAGATTAGAAATAATATTATAGAACAAAAATACTAGTTTATTGAGAGCTTACCACAGCTTACCGGGTGGCTCTGGGCTAAGTATTTTATGTGCATTAGCTCATGTAATCTGCAAACAATGCTATGAAATAAATATATATGCCTTCAATTTTTTTTAGTGGTAAAATCGGTTGACTTTTTAAAGGATTCAATTCAACATATAGATTTTAGGTATCTGTTATCTACCAGGCACTATACTCTCTGCTGTAAGAAAATAGTGATACATTAAAGCAGTCACTTTCTTTATGACCTCTTTTCTGTTAATAAAATAATGCTAGGCATATAATTGCTCAGTATTCCTTCTGACCAGAGAATGACATGAGGAAAAAATCAGAATTCATTAAAACATATAAAACATACGAAAACTTGTTAAAAAATTTTTGTTAAAAGTACTAGTAAATTGAAGTTTTCCCAGTTTGAGAACAGAATTTGTTTTATTTCTATTTCTTTGAGTTTGAATGATTTCATAAACTAAATATTAATAAAATAAATTTACAATGGTTCAGTAAAAAACTTCTAAAGGGGAACTATTACTTGAGATAGGTTTATTTAGCTGATGGAATGAAAAATTCCTCATAAGAAATAAAAGAATCAAATAGAATCCCTGGGTGGGGTAAAAGGTTAAATGCTCAGCTGCTAACGAAAATGTTGGCATTTAGTCCTCCCAGAGGCACCTCAGAAGAAAGGCTTAGTGATCTACTTTTGAAAAAAACCCTGTGGAACCCAGTGAAAACCCTACAGCACAGTGAAAACCCTACAGAGTACATTTCTACTCTGATGCACACGGGGTTGTGATGAGTCAGAGTCTACTCAAGGGTAACTGATTTAAGTAATAAACAGGAGAGGAAAAATTGCCATTCCTAATTTAAAAAATATTATTTGTACATAATGTTTATATTCTGCTGCCTAAAGCAGACACCAGATTGCAGAAGCACACATCTCAAGACAAGTCAGAGTACATACCATAGTGTCATGCCGACCAACGACTTCAATTGAAAAGTCCACACCTCCACCACTCATTTCCTTCAGCACCTCATGGATGGGTTTCTGGAAGTCCTGTGGGCTGATGCACTCAGTGGCCCCCAGCTCTTTGGCCTTTGCAAATTTGTCTTTGTTGACATCCACTGCAATGATCCTGGCTGCTCCTGCTGCCTTACAGCCCATGACTGCACACAGGCCAACTCCTCCAAGGCCAAACACAGCACAGGTGGAGCCTTTGGTGACCTGTGTTTTCAGAAAACACAAGAACGGATTAATTATGATTGTTCGGAAAAGTCTAAGCTATATAAAATGCCAGAATTTGTCCATTATGAGGATCTACTTGGACTCTCATGTCAACCTGTTGTCAAACCTCTTTTTGCTTCGTTTGCTTCATGTTTAAATTGAGTGGTTCTCAAACTTTGCTGCACATTAGACTCACCTAGGGAGTGTTAAAAAAACCCAAATGCCCACAAACTTTGCTAGGTGGAACCTAGTCATCAGTTGTTGTTGTTGTTGTTGGGTGCCCTCAAGTCGGTTCTGACTCATAGCGACCCTATGTACAACAGAACGAAACACTGCCCAGTCCTGCTCCATCCTCACAATGGTTGTTATGCTTCAGCCCATTGTTGCAGCCACTGTGTCAATCATCTTGTTGAGGGTCGTCCTCTTTTTCTCTGGCCCTCCACTTTACCAAGAATGATGACATTCTCCCAGGAGTGATCTCTCCTGATAACACGTCCAAAGTATGTGAGATGTGGTCTTGCGATCCGTGCTTTTAAGGAGCATTCTGGCTGTAATTCTTCCAAGACAGATATGTTGGTTCTTTAGGCAGTTCATGGTATATTCAATATTCTTCACCAACACCACGATTCCAATGCGTCAATTCTTCTCTGGTCTTCTTTATTCATAGTCCAGCTTTCGCATGCATATGAGGCAAGTGAAAACACCATAGCTTGGGTCAGGCACCCCTTAGTCTTCAAGGTGACATCTTTGCTTTTCAACCCTTTGAGAGTCCTCTGCAGGGGATTTGCCCAATGCAGTGCGTCTTCTTGACTGCTGCTTCCAAGAGTGTTGATTGTGTATCCTAGTAAAATGAAATCCTTGACAACTTCAATCCTTTCTTCATTTATCTTGATGTTGCTTATTGGTCCAGATGTGAGGATTTTAGTTTTCTTTATGTTGAGCTATAATCCATACTGAAGGCTGTAGTCTTCAATCTTCATCAGTAAGTGCTTCAAGTCTTCTTCACTTTCAGCAAGCAAGCTTGTGTTGTCTGCATAACACAGGTTGTCAATGTGTCTTCTTCCAATCCTGATAAACCCGTCTTCTTCATATAGTCCAGCTTCTCTGATTATTGCCCAGCATACAGACTGAATATGTATGGTGAAAATATACAAACCTGATGCATAGCTTTCCTGACTTTAAATCACGAAGTATCCCCGTCTTCTGTTCTAATGACTCCCTGTCGATTTATATACAGGTTCCTCACGAACACAATTAAGTGTCCTGGAATTCCCATTCTTTGCAATGTTATCCATAATTTGTTATGATCCACACAGTTGAATGCCTCTGCATAGTCAGTAAAACACAGGTAAACATCTTTCTGGTATTCTTTGCTTTCAGCCAGGATCCATCTGACATGAGCAATGATATATGCCTGCTTCCATGTCCTTTTCTGAATCCTGTTTGAATTTTGGCAGTTCCCTGTCATTATACTGCTGCAGCCTCTTTTGCATGATCTTTAGCAAAATTTTACTTGTGTATGATATTGATGGTATTTTTAGATAATTTCCGCATTCTCTGGATCACCTTTCTTGGGAATAGGCATAAATGTGGATCTCTTCCAGTCAGTTGGCCAGGTAGCTGTCTTCCAAATTTCTTGGTTTAGATGAGTGAGCGTTTCCAGTGCTGCATCCATTTGTTGAAACATCTTAATTGGTATCCCATCAATTCCTGGAGCCTTGTTTTCTGCCAATGCCTTCAGTGTAGCTTGGATTCTTCCTTCAGTACCATCGGTTCCTGATCATATGCTACCTCCTGAAATGGTTGAACGTCGGCCGATTCTTTTTGGTATAGTGACTCTCTGTATTCCTTCCATCTTCTTTTGATGTTTCCTGCATCATTTAATATTTTCCCTATAGAATCCTTCCATGTTGCAACTTGAGGCTTGAATTTTTTCTTCAGTTCTTTCAGCTTGTGAAATGCCGAACGTATTCTTCCCTTTTGGTTTTCTATCTCCAGGTTTTTGCACTTGTCATTTAATGCTTTACTTTGCCTTCTTGAGCTGCCCTTTAAAATCTTCTGTTCAGCTCTGTTACTTCCTTCTTTCTTCCTTTCACTTTAGCTACTCTTCATTCAAAGGAAGATTCAGAGCCTCTTCTGACATTCTTATTGATCTTTTCTTTCTTTCCTATGTTTTTAATGACCTCTTACTTTCTTCATGTGTGATGTCCTTGATGTCATTCCACAACTCGTCTGGTCTTCAGTCATTAGTGTTCAATGTGTCAAATCTATTCTTGAGAGGGTCTCTAAATCAGGTCATCAGTATTTTTTAAAAATCCCCATGTGATTCCAATGGGCAGCCCAGTTTGGGAACCAGTAGACTAGATGACCTTTGAGCTCTAAATGTCATTTGCTCCAGTCTTGAAGAGGATCTCGTTGGCTCATGTTCAGTGATATCCAGCTTCAGTTCATCATACATACAGAAAGGCAATTTTTTGGGGATTGACATAAGTGAAAAAAATATTCCAAGAGATTTAAAAAACGTGCTATCAAACGTCCATAATTAATTCCTTGGTTTATTTAATTTTCAGTAGTAATAGCCAGAATGATGAGAGCAGAAATTAGCTATGAAATATAGAAGTTACCCTTATCTTAAATCAGAACCTAATAACTGGAGTGATTTAATGAGTAACTTCAAGATATAAGAGCTTGTACCTATGTGATCTTAGTAGGTTCCCTTCTCATCCGATTGTTAAAATTCTAATAAACTGCGACCATACACTTGGACCTCCCCAGATGGAATACACAGGAATCAAATCTACTGCATCTGTGGAAAGAGATGACGGAAAAGCTCAATATCATAAGTCAGAACAAGGCCAGGGGACAACTGCGGAACAGATTATCTATTGCTCATATCTGAGTTCAAGCTGAGGTGAAGAAAATTAGAACAAGTCCACAAGAGCCAAAGTACAACCTTCAGTATATCCCACCCGAATTTAGAGACCATCTAAAAATGACTTTGGCACATCGAACACTGATGACTGAAGATCAGATGTGTTGTGGAATAACATCAAGGATATCATACCTGAAGAAAGCTATATGTCATTAAAAAACAGGAAAGAAAGGAAAAGACCAAAAGGGATGTCAGAAGAGACTCTGAAACTTGCCCTTGAACTTACAGTAGCTAAGATGAAAGGAAGAAAGGAGAAGTAAAAGAGCTGGATAGAAGATTTCAAAGGGTGGCTCGAGAAGACAAAGTAAAGTATTATAATGAAATGTGCACAGACCTGGAGATAGAAAACCAAAAGGGATGAACATGCTAGGCATTTCTTAAGCAGAAAGAACTGAAGAAAAAATTCAAGGCTCGACTTGCAGTATTAAAGGATTCTATGGGGAAAATATTATCATAATGCAGGAAGCATCAAAAGAAAATGAAAGGAGTACACGGAGTCACAGTACCAAAAAGAGTCGGTTGATATTCGAGCATTTCAGGGGATAGCATATGATCAGGAACTGATCATACTGAAGGAAGAAGTCCAAGCTACACTGAAGGCATTTGCACAAAACAAGGCTCCAGGAATTGACAGGATACCAACTGAGATGTTTCAACAAACGGATGCAGCACTGGAAGTGCTCACTCGTCTATGCCAAGAAATTTGGAAGATAGCTATCTGGCCAACCGACTGGAAGAGATTCATATTTATGCCTATTCCCAAGAAAGGTGATCCAACAGAATGCAGAAATTATCTAAGAATACCATTAATATCACACACGAGTTAAATTTTACTAAAGATCATTCAAAAGTGGTTGCAGCAGTATAATGACAGAGAACTGCCAGAAATTCCAACCAGATTCAGAAAACAACGTGGAAGCAGGGATATCATTGTTCACATCAGATGGATCCTGGCTGAAAGCAGAGAATACCAGAAAGATGTTTACCTGTGTTTTATTGACTATGCAAAGGCATTCAACTGTGTGGATCGTAACAAATTATGGATAACATTGCAAAGAATGGGAATACCAGAACAATCAATTGTGCCCATAAGGAACCTATACTTAGACTAAGAGGCAGTGGTTTGAACAGAACAAGGGGATACTGCATAGTTTGAAGTTAAGAATGGTGTGTGTCAGTATTGTGTCCTTTCTGTTTAATCTCTATGCTAAGGAAATCATCTGAGAAAGTGGACTATAGGAAGAAGACTGGGGCATCAGGATTGGAGGAAAACTCATTTACAACCTGCAATATGCAGATGACACAACCTTGCTTGCTGAAAGTGAAGAGGACTTGAAGCACTTACTGATGAAGATCAAAGACTACAGCCTTCAGTACAGATGACATCTTAACATAAAGAAAACAAAAATTCTCACAACTGGACCCGTAAGCAACATCATGATAAATGTAGAAATTATCGAAGTTGTGAAGGACTTCATTTTACTTGGATCCACAGTCAATACCCGTAGAGGCAACAGTCAAGAAATCAAACAGCGCATTTTGTTGGCCAAATCTGCTGCAAAAGACCTCTTTAAAGTATTAAAAAGCAAAGATGCCACTTTAAGGAGTAACCTGCACCTGACCCAAGTCATTGTGTTTTCAGTCACCTCATATGCATGTGAAAGCTGGACAATGAATAAGGAAAACTGAAGAACTGATGTCTTTGAATTATCATGTTGGCGAAGAATATTGAATGTATCATGGACTGCCAGAAGAACAAACAAATCTGTCTTGGAAAAAGTACAACCAGAATGCTCATTAGAAGCAAGGATGGTAAGACTTTTTCGTACAAACTTTGGTCATGTTATTAAGAGGGACTACTCCCTGAGAAGGACATCATGCTTGGTAGAGAGTCAGCGAAAAAGAGGAAGACCCTCAACATATGTTGACACAGTTGCTGCAGCAATGCTCTGAAGCATAACAACTACTTTTGAGGACAGTGTAGGACTGGGCAGTGTGTGGTTTTGTGGCACATCGGGTCACTATGCATTGTAACCAACTGGTTGGCACCTAACAACAACAACAACAATGAACAATAATTTATTTTTTTATTTTTTCCCATACAAAAATTTGTGCATACATTATTATGTGACTCTTATTGCTCTCTCCATATTGTGACAGCACACTCCTCCCTTCCACCCCCGATTCCCCATGTCCATTCAACTAGCTCCTAACCTTCTCTGCCTTCCCATCTCACCTCCAGGCATAAGATGCCTGTCTAGTCTCTTGTATCTACTTGAGCTAAGAGGCACACTCCTCATGAGTATCACTTCACAATGAACAATAATTTAAAGAAAAGGTCGTCTACATCCTAATAACAAATAAAATTCATTATTATGGTTGATCTCAGCTTCTGCTCTGTGTTCACTTGGACCACCTCCTCAAATAGATGTTGCAGTTGCACAAGGGACCTTAGAGTTAAAGTCACAGAAATTTGAAAAAGATACATTCGATAGGGTTAAAATTGACTCTGGACTACTTAATAAACCCCATCTTCTTTAAGCAGGCTTCAACGTAAGTAAAATGTTCCTCCTTTTCTAAGTAATCTCATTATAAGTATCCCTTAAGGATTTTTATTTACTTACTTGTTCATTCATCAAATGCTAGGGAGGGTAGAAAACCACAATCTACTTCCCTGAGAAAAATACAAGGTGTACAACTGCTATTTAAAAGTACTTGTAATTAAGAAGTATGATTTAATGCTCTGGAGGAATTTTGTGAAAGATACTCTAGTCTCAGTACTAAGACTAAGCACTTATAAGCTTTAAGGCAAAAAGCTTTATGTGTCTGAGCCCCATTTTTATAAATTATAAAAATGAAGAGATAATACACCCACTCCTGACTTACCGACATGGTTAGTTTCCAAAGAGCAGGTCATTATGCAAAGTTGGTGTTATGCAAAAATGGGGAATGAACAGATCAAATCACAAAATGGAGGATGACTACATCATTACATAACTGCCAGTTTACATCATTACATAATAACCAAATCACTTCATTATGTAACTGCCAAACTACTGAGAATCATGGCCCAGCTAAGTTAATACACAACCTTGACCATCATAGCCAGTGTTACTCCCACCTCACACCTCAGCATTTGTTACTGCCAAACATTCGTCTTTAATGCACAAAATAGTTGGACATTAGATTTTTTATTTTTGTTGTAAATGTGAGATGTCCGATAACGAGATAGTCGATAAGTGAGGCATAGGCGTACTGGATTGTGGTTTCCAAACCTTTAGGGAAGATGTGTGTGGTGTGGTGTGGTTTCCGTGTGTGTGTTTTCACGGCATGGGGAGGAGATGTAGTAGTAAAATCCCTGAATGGAGTAGAATAAATGCTCCACTGAATCTTCATTACTTTTCTCCAGGGAGTCCACAGAGTGCATGTGTTTGTGGCAATAGGTTTGGAGGTATACCAGGTAAGGCTTTGGAATTTACTGTTGATCCTAATTTTGGGAGTATGGGGTCTGTGGAGTAGATTCTTCTCAAAGGCAAACCCTTCATTTCAATTACCTTTGCCTGCTCAGAACTTAGCAGAACCTACAGTGCCTGATGCATGTCGGTGCTCTTCTAGAATGAAAGACTAAATGAGCTCCGAGCTCTAAAATTTAATAACCCCAAAAGATCAAATAGAGAAAAATAATTACTGAAAAGCAAACTTTACTTATTCTTAACTAAGTTATCAGCATTTTTCTCATCTATGATAAGCAGGTGAGTTTTCTAGGACATGCTCTCATTTTCTTCTGAGATCATTTTTCTACCTGTATTTGACACTCCAAATTCTATGGAGTATATATCAGTGTTATTATGGGAATAGGGGAAAAGTACTACCAAAATCTTTGAGGAACGATCCCTGATTCCTATGAGAAAATATTTCGCTTTTGGTCCTAACAGTCTAAGCGTAGTTAGCTGTACCGCCCGTTGTCATTCCTACCTTGGCAACATTGACGGCAGACCCATAACCAGTAGAAAACGCACAGCCGATGAGGCAGACTTTCTCCAGAGGTGAGGCTGGATCGATCTTGACCACTGAGATCTCATCCACCACCGAGTACTCAGAGAAGCTACTGGTGCCACAGAAGTGGTGGATAGGCTTCCCTCTGCAGGTGAACCTGGTTGTGCCATCCTCCATGGTCCCCCGAGGCACACTCACACTGCACAGTGCAACAGAGACACACAAGGCATGAGCCAGGAGCATAGGGGACTTGCAAACTCACTAGGTGTGCAAGGATAGTATCAGAAACCTACTAATTTTTCAAGCACAAGTTGCCTTCTGGGTGTTTACAAGCTGCACATTTTCCACACTGGGGAGTAAAGAGCGGGATGACTTTATCACCTGGAGGGGAATAAAAAACATTCTTAAATTTCTACCTAAGTATTAATAGATCAAGTACTTCAAACTTAGGCATATATATTAGAGGCATGTATCTTTGCAGAGTCTCCCAAGAAATAGGGTTCAATCACCACCATGCCAGAGGTCACTGCCTGTAAAAATTGCTTTTACTTTTGGTTTATATGTGCCTAAAGAGTCCCAAAGAAGAAATACAAACGTGGGAAACACCATGGTCTTTTAATCATTTCCACTGTATCAAATAGTTATCTTTAATTGTGTAACCAGATGTCTACTGGGGGCTTTTCACACATCTTGTCATTTAGTTCTTAACTAATTAAACTTCAAATGTTCTCACCGTAAGTGTAAATATAAATTTTAGTTGCAAGTGAGCTGCCGTAGTTCCATTAGATGTTTTGGAGATCTGGCATTTTGTAATAGTTTGAGCTACGATCAAAAAAGAATTTTGATAATCATCATCCACAGAATTTCTTGACTTTTAAGAGTCACTATGCTTATCTTCACTCTAAAGTGAATGCCTATTTAATTTAATAGGCATTTATTTAATAAATAAATTATTTTTTTCTTTTTCAAAGAAAACTAACAAGAATGGGACAAAGAAGAATTCAAGAAATTCCTTGGAAAGCCTCATTCCTCAGCAATGAGGCAAGTGCTTTCCTGTAGGATAAGAACTGACTTTCAAATGTTTCTAGCCAGTTACTTACTTTGTGAATTATCCATTTTTCCTCTTAAGGCGGAGGGGGCAAGGGTGCAAAGTAAGAGTGTCATTTTATAATTACTTCTTTTTCTAACTAAAGGAAATATTAACAGCTGAAACTCAAACCAGACAATTTACTTTTTTCTGTTCACAGTTCAGTTAAATATTTGGTCAGTGAGAGTAGGGTGGGGTGGGGGGTATGGGTGAATCTACTAGCTAAAACAATTTTTTAGCTTTAAACATTTTTAATCACTTTTGCAATCTATTCACGAGACCAGGAAAAACTGTTAAACCATCATATCTAACTGATATACTTTATGTGAAAATGACAGCATAGATATTTTCTATTGCATTCACCTTTTACCTCTGAAAATATTTACCTACATTAATACACAATAAAATTAGGATAAAATAAATATTAAAAATAAATTAGGCAACAATTTATAATGAGCTATAGTTAACTATGGTTAAAGGTAATAAAACGGACTGTTTATGCAGGATGCCTGCTCTTAACCAAATAAAAAAAAGAAATAAACAGTTGCCATGGAGTTGATTCTGACTCATGGTGACCCCATGTAGAGTTTTCAATGGCTGATTTTTGGAATTAGGTCATCAGGCCTTTCTTCCAAGGCACCTCTGGATGGACTCAAAAGAACCTCATTTTTAGTCAGCTATACCCTAACATCCCCCACCTTGTAAACTGAGCAAAGAACAGTTTCCATACACTGATCTAGACACTCAGGACACAGAGTTCTGTTTTATTCCTGGCCTTATTTGTAGTTCTGTTTGGTCCCGACAGAAGGCAGCACTCAGGAACACTAAAATGGAAGTTCTAAGGTTATGAACTCCATGATTTTAGGCACTGCGTCTCTTTTGATCCTTATGTATCTGTAGGCTCTAACCTGGTGCCTGACATCTAGTAGTAAGTACTTAATAAATAACTGTGGAGGAGAGCACACGTGAGTGCCTGAAGACACACATGCCCGAAAGCATGAAGGAAGCCAGGCAGGGAGGGAGGAAAGAAGTTCTCTGTCCATGCCCCATCTTAGCTATCTGCTGCTGCTGGGACCTCATGCAAGGTCTTTCATCTCTCATTGCCTTAGTTTCCTCACCTGGGCTGAATACTCTTGCGGTACCTGAACTGAAACACATTCCCTGAGTGTGAATTCTGTACCTGGCTTGACTGTAGTCACCCCTTCTCCAATGCTCTCCACGATGCCAGCTGCTTCATGGCCTACAATCACGGGAAACGGGGAGGTCATGTGTCCACTAACCACGTGATCATCTGAGCGACAGACTCCTGCGGCCACCATCTACAGGGTAAAGGGAGGATGATTAAATTCATAAAAGATTATGGCCTCAGATGGAGTTAACGCTCAGAATTCACTGAAATTGAGCTTCTGAAGAGTTTTGCTAATCCCTACTCCTCCCAAATACAAAGATTCAGTTTATCCCTTAGATTATCCAGTCTAAAGCCCTCCTCTACTTTCCTTTCTTGCATTAAATGTTGTGGCTTAATCTGTGAAATAGTTGTTCTTGAAATATGTAAGTCTTAGATAATACACAAGAATGCATGCTTTTTATAGAAGTAGAAATTGAAGATTAGAACCAAGAAAAATAGTCACTTAAATTCTATCTAATACTAACTGATTTTGAAATCTTGATAAATATTTTCACTTTTTTTCTGTACAATCACATACATTCTTCTTTTTTTACTGGGATTATATGGTAGATACTCTTCGGTGAATTCTTAAATTTAACATCATGTGCCATTTGTATCTTTCCTTGACAACAAATGTCCGTTTACTGTCTGGATTACCAGTATAGCGATGCGTTGCTTAACGTCCGTTTGGGCAACATCCGACTGCATATATGTCCGTGGTCTCATAAATTTTTTTTTTAAATCTCTTTTTGTTTATTATTTTCCCCTAATGGTTTTAAAGACCCCAAAACCCTAGAAATAATGAACAGTGGGGCTCCAGGGCGCATGTCAATCTCTGCAGTGCCTCCTCTTCAGCCTCCTCCTTCCCCTACTCCTGGCTTCATTTAATGCCCAGCAGTCCTCCAGCCATTCACTCCCAGTGCAGGGCTGCTCGTGCCCTGGCTCCTCAGCACTGGCAGGGTGCTGGCTGGGTCCGCGGTGCTCCAGGGCTCCCAGCTCTTGGCTTCCTGCAGCGGCAAAGGCAGCTGCAAGAGATCTGGAAAGGGTCGCATCAGCAGGGCGGCAGCAGTCACTGCCTCCACCGACAGCCACGCTCCTCTCACCCACAGGACTGCTCCCCGCCCCGTCCCCTTGGCCACCTTTATGTGCCACATCTTCGCGCCCCCGTGTGAACCCTGCCCTGAGCCCGGACGGGTGCAAAGTCCAATCCGACTGCCTGAGCAGCCCCTGCTCTGCCAGCAGCCACACACCCGGCAAGGCCAGGCTCAGGTATCTAGCGGATACAGCTCTCCAGATTTGTCAGTAGGCAGGCAGCAGTAATGCCTGCTGGGGCGGGCTGTTGCTGCTCCTCAGGCGGGCGGACGAGCGGGCAGGCTGGGCACATTACATGGGAACTGCCAGTATTTGGTGTTCGCATTATGTCCAAATTGCAAAACTTCCTATTTCACAGAATGTATGGTGGACATTACCAAAATGTGGGCATTTGGAATCCATCAGCCACTCCTTGGAAACCCCACTGGGGGCAGTTTTACTCTGACCTGTAGTGTTGCTGTGTGTGGAATCCACTTCACCACAATGGGTTTGGATTGGTTTGTCGTGGACATTAAGCGATGCATGGCTGTGTTTATACACAAATCTCCTCTTAATGGATTTTTGGCTATTTCCATTGTTTATTATTCTCTAAATTTTTAAACCTAAAATTTAATAGAAGTGGAAAAAAAGCTTTCACCTTAATACGAACTTCATTGGCTTTGGGGGGTGCAACCTCCACTTCCTCAATGGAAAAGGGTTTTTTTAAGTCCCATAGCACAGCTGCTTTGCATTTTATTACCTGGAAAATAGAATAGAAATATGATAACTGTTTTCCCCCACTCTTGAAGTCAGGGTTTGTGTCTATTTTAGTATGTGCAACATCTAGCCCCATGTCTGGTACAAACAACTCCATAGAAATGAACACCTCTTATGTGCAAAGAGTAAAACAAAAAAAACTTTTTAAAAAAATGTGTAAAACAATAACATAAGGGAAAGAAACAGAATTATCCATAATAAGACATAAAGCTGAATACATTCTTTTAGGCAATTCTTACATTACTTTTTTCTCTAAGGATGTTTATGCCTGATATTTCCTAATGCTTTGTCCTGAAATAGGTTGTTTACCCAAAATGCTGGCTTCTACATGAAGTTCTACGTTACCATTATTTGGTTGACAGAAAAAAACTCACGTCTGTTCATGTAAAATCTACTTCTCTCTTGCTCAATTCTTTGTTTAAGGCAAAACAGTCTGGCTTAATAGTAACAGGTACCCGTCTGCCTCCCTGTTTCAATGGATTCTCTTTTTCTCTGTTTGTCTGCTCTCCGCTTTCTTTGAGTTCCTCTTCCCACACTTCTGTGTACTTCTTGTTTGCCTTATGCAATTTGAACTTAGCTTTGGCAGCCTTGTTTTGTTGTCCAGTTTATGTGTAGGAACTTCTTCTTGATAAGATTTGAGCCAAAAAGTACAGACTTTAAAGCTCGAGACTGAGAAGGACAAACACACTCTTATATGAGTATGTACATATATTTAAAAACACGAGAACTGTGTGTCTGAATTTCTAGGTGGAACACATTAACCACAGATACTCTCTTTTTTTTTTTTTAAATTATTGTACTTTAGATGAAGGTTTACAGAAGAGACTAGCTTCTCATTAAATAATTAGTACACATATTGTTTTGTGACATTGATTACCAACTCCACAACATGTCAACAGTCTCCCTTCTTGACCTTGGGTTCCCTATTGCCAGCTTTCATTCCTCTCCTGCCTTCTAGTCCTTGCTCCTGAGCCTGTGTGCCCCTTTAGTCTCATTTGTTTTTATAGGCCTGTCTACTCTTTGGCTGAAGGGTGAACCTCAGGAGTGATTTCATTACTGAGCTAAAAGGGTGTCTGGGGGCCATACTCTCAGGATTTCTCCAGTTTCTGCCAGGGCAGTAAGTCTGGTCTTTTTTTTTAACCACAGATGTTCTTAACAGTTAAGTACATATTTTCAGTGCTTAGGAATGTTGAGAATGTACTAAACCTGTTTTCCTTGCTGCAAACTTGTACACTTAAGAGAGTTTTTTTTTTAACACAGAGAGTTGATGTACCCACAAATATGATAAAAATACAATTGATATTTATTTCTTTGAAATTGATTTTCACTATTGACTTGTCAAATCCTCATCCTTTGCAGGGTTTTGGCTATAGCCAATGCCACAATAAGTATCAGAGTACTTGAAAAAGGTACACTGATGGTAGTTAGGTCCTTACTGTTGGGTGCCTATTGTCTTAGGTTGGGTTCTAGAGAAGCAAAACCACTGAAACACAGATATGTTTGTGTGTGTATGTGTACAGAGAGAGAGAAAGAGAGAAACAGAGAAAGAAAGAGAGAGAGATTTATCTCAAGGAAATGGCTGATGAGATTGTAGAGGCTAGCAAGTCCCAAGTCCATGAGTCAGGTGTCAGGCTGGAGAATTTTTCTGACTCACTTTGCTGCAGGGACTGAAAGAACCAAAGATCGGAAGGTCAGACAGCAGGCTGCTGGCTCACAGATTGTGGAGGCCGAGAATCCTAAGATCGGCAGGCAAAGAGGCAGGCTGACTCAAGTCCCAAGAACTCGAGATCAGATGATGATGAGTCAGATGCAGGATCCAGAACAAGCAAAAACCAGCGAGCTTTGCCAGAACGTCCATGTATATTGGATGCAGGCCACACCCCCAAGGAAACTCTTCTTACAACTGGCTGATTACATCTGATCACATCATGGAGGTGATTACATTATATCACAAAATGGAGGACAAGTACATCATCACATAACTGCAAAACCACTGAGAATCATGACCCAGTCAAGTTGAACACAACCTTAACCATCACAATTAACCCCTAGTCAATGTGGCACCTGTACACATCTCCTTAAGCCATACAGGATCCCTACATAAAGACAATTAGAAAGTCATACTTGTGCCTAGCGTGACAGACCTAACATGGGTACAACCAAAACGTACTAACCCCATTTATGTCTTATATTTTATAAGTAAAGAAAACAAAAATATTTGATGCACACAATCAAGGAAAGAATACTCATGACAATTGCACTAGTAGTTTCTGCAACTGGTAACATGGCCATAACTGGTATTTAGAAACACCTTCTTCCACCACCCCCTCCGTATTACCTTTGCTCTCAGCAAGCACCTCGGCTCGTTGTGGTTTTTGTCTGGTGAGTTGACCTAAACCTTCATTCTTAAAGAGTCTGGGCCACTAATAGTCATGTCAGAATTGAGTTGCTGTAGTTTTCTATTGACTTTAATCACAGGGCATTGTAGTACTAAGAGACATCCAAAGGGAACTCCTGTATTCCAGAGAAACTCTTCTTTACTTCCAGTATGTAATATCCATCCAATTTCCCCTTGGTAATCAGGATCAATCACACTAGCCAATACAGTAATTCCCTTCTTTGCCTGTTGATCCAGAGGCATGAGGAGCCCAAAGTGGCCAGGTGGCATTCTTAACTTCCAGTTCAATGGAGTCAATGTTGTGTTTCCTAGTGGGAGAACTCCTCCCTCGAGAGCTAAGACCTCTAAAGCAACAGAGCATAGGGTCACGGGGACAGGAAGCAAAAATTTTGTGAATGGGTCTCTAGGGGTAATAGTGAGTAGTGCCACTCCAATTTCCACACCTTGATTTCTGGAACCATGAATCCTGGCAATGGGAGAAATAGCACTATATACTGGACACTGGTTTAGAGCATATACAGCCTCCTCCTGGAGAACATTGCCCCATCCCTGTAAGGTATTGCCACTTAGCTGGCTCTGTAACTGTGTCTTTAGAAGGCCATTCTATGTTTCTATCAAGTCAGCTGTTTCAGGATAATGGGGAACATTGTTGTTGTTTTGTTGTTAGGTGTCGTCGAGTACGTTCTGACTCATAGCAACTCTATGTACAATAGAACTAAACACTGCCCGGTCCTGCGCCATCCTCACAATTGTTGTTATGCTTAAGCCCATTGTTGCAGTCACTGTGTCAGTCCATCTCATTGAGGGTCTTTCTCTTTTTTGATGACCCTCTATTTTACCAAGCATGATGTCCTTCTCCAAGGACTGGTCCCTCCTTATAACATGTCTAGAGTATGTGAGATGAAGTCTCACCATCCTTGCTTTAAGGAGCATTCTGGCTGTACTTTTCCCAAGCCAGGTATGTTCGTTCTTTTGGCAGTCTTGTATACTCGATTAAATGGGCACACCAGCCCAGGGGCAGGATGAGACAGCAAGAGGGAACATGGTGAAACCAGTGAATTCTATGAGCATGGGCCCATTGCCATGCTTCATTTGCTGTGAACCTAGTCCCTTGATCTGAGAAGACTCTGTTTAGGATACTATGATGGTGGATAGGCATTCTGTAAGTCCGTGGATGGTAGTTTTTGCAGAAGCATTGCCTGCAAGGAAGGCAAATCCATATCCAGAGTAAGTGTCTATTTCAGTAAGAACAAAACGCTGCCTTTTCCATGATGAAAGAAGTCCAACATAATCACCATGTTACCAGATCGCTGGCTGATCAACCTGAGCAATGGTGCCATATTGGGGACTCAGTGTTGGTCTCTGTTGCTGGAAGATTGGGCACTCAGCAGTAGCTGCAGCCAAGTCGGCCTTGGTGAGTGGATGTCCAAGTCGTTGAGCCCTTGCATAACCTCCATCCCTGCCGCCATGGCCACTTTGTTCATGAGCCCATTGGGCATTGATGGGAGTGGCTGGAGAAAGAGTATGACTGTCTCGCACAGAACATGTCATCCTATCCACCTGATTGTTAAAATCCATCTCTGCTGAGGTCATTATTTGGTGAGCGTTCACATGAGACACAAATATATTTACTTCTTTGGCCCATTGAGAAGTCTGTCCACATACCTCTTCCCCGTACCTCCTTGTCTCTAATGTTCCAGTCATGTTCCTTCCATGTCCCTGACCATCCAGCCAAACTATTGGCCACAGCCCATGTATCAGTATACAATCACACATCTGACCATTTCTCCTTCCAAGCAAAGTGAACAACCAGGTGTACTGCTCGAAGTTCTGCCTATTGGGAGGATTTCCCTTCACCATTGTCCTTTAAGGAGGTCCCAAATGTGGCTGCAGTACTGCGACTATCCACTTTTGAGTTGTGCGTGTGTATCACACAGTAATCTGTAAACCAGAACATTTGAGATGCTACTCACCTAAGTATGACGTAGAACATTTGAGAAACAGCTTTTGGTTGGTTGCTGGGCCTTAGTAGAGAATGAATGCTTAACTATGGGCCACCAAGACAGCATGTTGCATCATGGGGAGTAAACCAGGTATGAGTTTTCTCTTCCTCATCAATTGATAATAAGGAACTACCCATGAGGCCCAGTAGAAAGTCAAAAGCTGTTTCTCAAACGTTCTACATCCTACTTTGGTGAGCACCATCTCAAATGTTCTATATCCTCCTTTGGTGAGTAGCTTTTTTAAGAAAAGCTTGTGAGTACCCATCTAAGCTACTCCACTGGATGGAGCAAGGGAGAATGAAGAAAAGCAAAGACACAAGGGAAAGATTCATCCAAAGGACTAATGGACCACAACTACCAAAACCTGCACCAGACTGAATCCAGCACAATTAGATGGTGCCCAGCTACCATCAGTGACTGCTCTGACAGGGATCACAATAGAAGGTCCTGGACAGAGGGAGAAAAATATAAAACAAACTTCTTACTCACAAAAAAAGACCAGACTTACTGGTTTGACAGAGACTGCAGAAACCCCGAAACTATGTCCTCTGGACACCTTTTTAGCTCAGTACTGAAGTCACTCTTGAGGTTTACTCTTCAGTCAAAGAATAGACAGGCCCATAAAACAAACAATAATACACGTATCTCAACCACATGTATGAAATTAAATGGCCACACCAGCCAGGGACAGGGCGCAAGGCAGGAGGGCACAGGAGAGCTGGAGAATGGAAATGAGGATCCCAAGGTTGAGAAGGGGAGAGTGTTGACACATTGCATGGTTGGCAACCAATGTCCCAAAACAATATGTGTATTAATTGTTTAATGAGAAACAAATTTCCTTTGCAAACCTTCACCTAAAGCACAATTAAAAAAAAAAATTAAAAAAAAAAAAAAGCTGTTTCTCAAAAGGAGTAGTTATCTTCAGAAGATGGCAGGGCTTTACTCTAAAATCCTAAGGGTCTGAGCTGTGATTCACCAATAGGGGCCTGAAAAGACTCCAGAAAACACCTGAGTTTGCCACTGACACTTCAAGCACCATTGGATCAGCGGGATGATATGGCCCAAGATGCAGAGCTGCTTGCATGGTGGCCTGAACCTGTTGCAGAGCCTTGTCTTGTTTTGGGCTCCACTCAAAACTAGCAGCTTTTTGACTCACTTGATAAATAGGCCAGAGTAGCACACCGAAATGAATGATATGTTGCTTCTAAAATCCAAAAAGGCCCACCTGACACTGTGCCCTTTTTAGTTCTGGGAGGGGCCAGATGCAATAACTTATCCTTCACTTTAAAAGCAATATCTCAACATGCCACTTGCCACTGGACCCCTAGACATTTCACTTAGATGGAAGGCACCTGAATATTTGTCAGATTAATTTCTCACCCACTAGCATGCAAATAGAGCTCTGGTGGCATAGTGCCTAAGAACTCAGCTTCTAACCAAAAGGTCTGTAGTTCAACTCCACCAGCCACTCCTTGGAAACCCTGTGGGGCAGTTCTACTCTGTCTTGTGCAATTACTATGAGTCAGAATCAACTTGACGGCAATGGGGTTTTAGCATGCCAATGTTTTTACCAATAAGTCCAGAGTCATTGATGCTCGTTTCTTATTAAGTCCAATCAGCATAATTTTATCGATGCAATGAACCTGTGTGATATCTTGTGAAAGAGAAAGGTGATCAAGGTCCCCATGGACTAAATTATGACATAGGGCTGGAGAATTTATATACCTCTGAGGTAGGATAGTGAAGGTGTATTGCTGGCCTTGCTAACTGAAGGCAAACTGCTTCTGTTGTTCCTTTGAAACCGAAATTGAGAAAAAGGCATTGGGCAGATCAATAGCTGCATACCAGGTACCAGGAGATGTATTAATTTGCTCAAGAAAGGAAACCACATCTGGAAGGGTAGCTGCATTTGGAGTCACCACCTGGTTAAGTTTTTGATAATCCACTGTCATTCTCCAAGATTCATCTGTTTTTTGCACAGGCCAAATATGCAAGTTGAATGGGAATGTGGTGGGAATCACTACCTCTGCATCTTTCAAGTCCTTGATGATGGAAGTAATCTCTCCAGTACCTCCAGGAGTGTGGTGTTGTTTTTGTCTTACTATTTTCCTCAGTAGGGGCAGTTCTAATGGCTTCCAATTGGCTTTTCCTACCATAACAACACTTATTTCACTTGTCATAGATCCATTGTGGGTATTCTGCCAGTTGATGAGTATATCTATTCCAATCATGCATTCTGGAACTGCTGAAATCCCTACAGGATGGGTTCAGGGACCCAGTGGACCCACTGTGAGATGAATCTGAGCTAAGACTCCATTAATAACCTGACCTCCATATGCTCCTACTGTGATTGGAGGGGCACAGTGATGTTTTGGGTCTCCTGGAAATGGTGTCACTTCAGAGCCAGTATCCAGTTATCCCTGAAAAGCCTGATTACTTCCTTTTCCCCAATGAATAGTCATTTTCATAAAATGCATTAGATTCCTTGGGGAAGGCTGGGATAAAGATTAATAGTATAAATTTTTGGCAATGTAGTGAGACTCTTCCTCAGGGGGACCCATCCTCTTGTTCAGTCAACTGGGTCTGAAAACTGGCTCAAGTCTGAGAATTGATTGAGAGGCCATGGCTCTATTCTCATTATTCAAGTTAAACTGCCATTCACTTGACCTAGAATTCTTCCACTTGTGTTGAAGAAGGAAATATTTAGTAGATTCCCCATCTATTTCACTCCTAGGGACACCATGAGTAAGTAGCCAATGCCATAAATCCATACGAGTCAGATTATTCTGATTAGTGCTTTGACTCTGCTGTCCATTACAGTAACCACACCCACCTTGTCTTGATCAGTTGAGTGCTGCTACTGGGCCCCTACCACCACAAGGTCCAATCTGCCCCATTGTAGTTAGGTGTCTTAATTCAGTTAGGGCAGTTTCCACTGTCACTTCTGATTTACATAAAATAGCAATCACAGCAGTCTTCAAGAATGCTGTGGCTCCTTCACAAATTTGCTCTTCACTGTTGTGGTAAAAGGTGTGTCCCTGGGCACTCCATGTGTGGGTCTGTGGTTCTTATCTGATGAATCCACTCTAACATGCCAGTTTTCCTAAGCCTTTGGATACCTTTTTCTACACTATAGCAAGGCAGATCTGGTAATTTAACATGATTTAGTGTAGGTCGCCATATAATCCATGCTTCAGTGAATCAACCAAATTAACTATTAGAATCTTTCCTAACCTCGAAAGCTGAAACGTTGAACGAACAATCTGTTTAGTGGGCCCATCTCAATAAACTCAGACCGATCCAACTTTATGTTCCTTGCACAATTATGCCACACCCTTAATAGCCATTCCCACACATATTCCCCAGGTTTCTTTTGGTGCATATTAGAAAACTCAAGCACTTCTCTTTGAGTGTAGTGCAGCTCCTCCTGGGTCACACTTCACTTTTTGGGGCTTGCTGGGATTTAAATCCAGTTATAGGTCTAGAAGCCAAATGGGTGGTGGGGATGTGTTCTGAGAACATTCAGCAATGTCTTGTAAGGCATTTTCCTCAAGTTATGCCCCAGACAATGACTCTGATGTCTCCCCAGGGAATGATTCAGATGCTCCAAAGGTGATAGTTCAGATAAAGACTCTTCAGACACAGCTGGGTAAATCTTATCAGATGTAGGTGGAGAAGCTTATGATTTTCCTGAAGAAGGTGGTTTAGCTGACAAAGATATAGTAACCTCTTCAGAGGTGAGTGAGGGGGCTTGTTCTGTTGGCAAGAGTAAGTCAAAGGAATTTAAGGGCTCAGTGCCCTCAGTTTCCTGATTATCTGCTCATATGTCCCCATCCCAAGTTTCAGGATCCCATTTCTTTCCAATGAATGCCCTCACTTTAACTTCAGACACCATTCAATGTTGGGAATTCAGCCCACTCTTATCATAAGACTCTGGGTTTGGTTTTTGTCACTATCAGCTCTGTTACTTCAAGAAGTAAAGCTTTCTTTCAGGGTACGAGGGGCAACTCTGAGGTAGTTTATGTGGTGCTTGAGCTATGACTGAAGCCCTGAGCTCATCTCTTTCTTTAACCTCTTTGTCTAGCAAAAGTTGGACCAGGCAACAAGCTTACTTGTACTTCTCATTCTGACAAAATTGCAGAAAAGTATCTAACATACTATCACCCAGAGCTTTATCTTTCACCAATAATTGATCTATTAGTGATGATGTTTTGTGCATTTCTATTGCCACCTCATGCCATGGATTAGCAGTGCCTTCTTTACTACTGGAAGCAGAGTCATCAACATCTTTAAGACTAACCAGACTTGAAAACCAATTTCAAAAAGTCACCCTTACAATTTTGTTTCTGTAGTACCACTGTTGGTACCAAATATCTTAGGCAGGGTTCTGTAGAGAAATAAAACCAGTAAAGAGTATATATATATATATATATATAAAATAAATGATGAAATAGACGATCAATCCTTCTTCCTGAGATGCACCATCAGTAACTTTTAGGTTTACGAAAAGGGTAAACAACAGCAGTAACGTTAGCAATGCCTGGTATTTATTGAGTTCTTTCTATGTACCAGCCACTATTCTAAGTGCTTTACATAATTAATTAAATTCTTACAACCACTTGACATGGTAGGTATTTTTACTAATACCCATTTAATATTTGAGGAAAATAAAATGCAGAGAAGCTAAACATGTCCGGAAGTGTTTTCGTAAAGCCAAAATTTATTGATGGTGAATCTCAGGAAGAAGGATTGATCGTCTATTTCATCATTTATTATTTTCATTGATACAATTAGCTTAATCTTTTGCTCTATGAACTATTATATCTTTTGGGCTGAGTTTTGGTGTTCAATTTTTCCTTTTTCTCATTATTTTTCATTTGGAATGTAGCATTCCATTGTTAGTGCTAATCAGTAATGAAGGAAAAATAAAGAGCGTTGGAATAAGAAAAGTGACTATTGGCTACTCATGAGATTTCCAAATACTCTTACTGATGTAAGCCTGTGGAGTCACAGTGTCCATGTAGAAACCTCAGAATATTTAAATTGAGTTTTCCTACGAAGATATTATACTACACGATCTACTCCTAACTCAAGAAATGTACTGGAATCCGTTGCACAGCCTTTTGCAATTACATAACATGAATTGATTATATTGAGTGACCACATGCATTTCTCTGCACCTGTGAACACACTGAGCAAGTAAGTATGAATCTATGGAAGACTTGGAACCAAATATCTCTCTTCCTAGTGCTAAGAAGAGATGAAAATTATATCAGTAGTAATTTTCTATAAAATTACTGTTGACTTTTATATGGAGAAGATAGTGTTCTGTAGAATTGCTGTGGAAATTTCCTGAACTGGCAATAACAGACCCCTAATAGTCAGAGTTTGTACGTTGGTTGATGTTGTTTACTTAATCTTGATGATTCCAATGCTTTGAGATAAATATGCCTTTGGTAAGAGATTTTGTAGTAAGGTTCAAAGGATATTTCAAAATCACTCTGAATCAAATTGATCTCATAAAACTGTTGTTAGAATGAACTTAACCTGTGTTCAAAAAAAGAATACAATTACAAAGGATAACACTTTTAAATTAAGGTTTCTTGATTAAACACTTCTAACATTATATTTACAAATCAGTTATGATAACTTGGAATAAACTATCACTGTAACTACAGAGCATTTATTTAATACAGGAAAGAAAAACTTCAATAGATACAGATGCTATACCTTCCTGCTACAGATATATAGGAATAGCCTATTTCCATTGTAGTTCAATATACATTGTATATGTAGCATATTTTGAATATTGCATGTCAGTATATATTGTTTCTAATTTAGATATGAATTTGAAATTATTCATTAAATACTGTATCTTTTTATTTATTATATTAATGAGAATATATTTCCAAAAGTAAAATTTTTATTGCTTACTTTTCCTGCTGTGCTGCTGGTGCTCATTTTGTTTCTGTTTTCTGTACAGCTCAGGAAACCGGTGAATCCTTCCTGACTTCCCCCAGCTGTAGTGCACAAGCAGATATAGTGTGCAGATTTTCTGTTTGCCCTAGTAATGCCCAATTCTCCACATGTGATCTGGGATCTTTAAGCCACACCCATCAGTTTATTCTTAGACCAAGTCAGATCAAAAAGCAAAGGGTACTGAACCAGTATTCAAAACCAGAGATTGTTTGCAATATACCAATTTCAGATAACATCTTGATTTTATTAAGTTACATATTTCCCTACACATAAATTTTCATCCCTCTTTTTCTCCTGGATTTCTCGTTTCTGTCTGTCCTCAATCCTACACAGGCCATACAGAGTCCTGTTTTCCCAGTGTCTTCACTAAGCTCCAACTGTCCCATCCTCTTGTTGGAGTTAGATAGGAGGAGGAAAGAAGCCGGACAAGTAGGGTTGAGAGAGCCATGAGCCAGAGAGCGTATTTGACCCAGACTCTCCTTGTCTTCATAGCAGAGAAGTCAGACAGCCAGTCAGTCAGAACAAAGGTGCTCAACGTCCCTGGCTTTTCTGCTCCACTCAATACCCGTTACCTTTGACTGAGCACCTCCCTGTGTCAGGCACTGTGCTGGGTACAGCAGGGGTGGCAACTGTGATTAAGAGAAGGTCTCCATTTGTAGGAAAAGGCAAGATGGAGCAGTGGTTATGTCATGGCCTTTGGACTCAGGCAGACTCTATTCATTATTAGCTATGTGGGATTGAACACATTATTTAACTGTGCTTTGCCTTAGTTTCCTTATTTGCAAAGTGAGATGAATAACAGTACTACCTCAAAGGGTTGTTTGATGAATAAAGGAGATAATCCATGTAAACCACTTATTATAGAGTCTGGCAGTCAGGGGAAGCTCGAGATACCAGCGAACAGGGGGTATGAGAAAGCAGCTTCATGGAGCTTCCAGCAGGAGACAGAATAACCATTTCTCATCTCTCTATACCTTCCTTCTCTTCCTGTCCCCTGAATACCTGGCACTGAGGGACACCTCTACACCTTCTTTCCGGGCTGTACTTCAACACCTGGGAACAACCTCCCCAGACCTTGTAGCCACACCGGTGGGATCCCTGGGAGCTTTGCCTTTATTTTTTCTTAGTTTTATTCATTGATTATTTTCTTTTTCTTCTTCTTCTCCTTTTTGTTTTTCTCCATTTCATAGTCTCTCATCTCTCCACTCCAATTGCAAGGTCCTCTAGCACTCTTTTTTTTTTGTTTGTATGTTTTTGGCTCCTGTTCCTCTCTCCTCTCTCCCCTACCATCTTAGCTCCACACATCACAATCTCTCCCTTCCATCCTGCCTACCTGCTCCGTGAGCTTAACATAACACCACCAAGCAGCACAGGCATGGCCTACCGGAACCAGCCCTGCACTGATTACTGCCCTGCCCTGCTGGCTGTAGCAAGTGCCACAAACAGCCCATTCCAGCAACTCCTTTGTGGCTAGACCTGCCCTGCTGTACCATATCTGAGCGACTGACCCTGCCAATTGGAGAAGGAGGCAAAAAGTATCGTGCCCGTAGACAAGCAAACAACAAAGAACACACAGCCTGCCTGCTCAGACATAGCCAAATTTAAAAAAAAAAAAAAGGACGAAACAAAAATTCTACAATCAATAAACGAGAAAAATAACTACTGAATGCCCCGAAGACAGTAGACAATATCAAAACATTTACAAAAACAGGACAGGATGGTTCCAGTAGGTGTCCAAAATAAAACACCACAAAGTGAAGCTCACAATCTATGGGGAATACAGACACATAGGCACCCAAGTCAGCCTATCTGGGTAGTGTCATGTCAGAGGCAGGGCGTTCTAATCAAAGGACTCAGAGGAGGCTTTGTAAAGAGCAGACTTTTAGTTAAAGACTAAATAGTGATCATTTTGGCAAACAGAGAAAAAACTTCACGTGAGTGTGTGACAGATAACAGGTGTTTCACTTATAATAAAACTCAAGTCTTCTGTACACATTTGTAGTCCTCTAACCCACAGTGCATTCAATTTTATAATTAGGTACACTCTGTCCACTTGGATATGTCAGCATGAATGGCATATTTCTCCAGAATTGTCAAGGGAACAACTCTGTTCTCTAACTCAAGTTTCAATTATGCAGGTGTAGAGAGACACACTTTGGAAGAAAGGCTTGGTGGTCCTCTTCTTAAAATTAGTCAATGAAAACTTTATGAATCACAACAAAATATTGTTCAATATAGTGCTAGAGGAGTCCCCTGGATGGTGCAAATGGTTAATGCACTTGGTTGCTAACTGAAAGATTGTTGATTTGAGTCCACCCAGAGGCACCTCAGAATAAAGGCCTAGTGATCTACTTTTGAAAAATCAGCCATTGAAAACCCTATGTAGCACAGTTATACTCTGACACATGGAGTCACTATGAGTCAGAGGTGACTCAATGGCATTTTTTTTTTTTTTTTAGAGAGCCTCACTCGTGTTGTACTTCATCCACCCTACAGAGAATCGAGAAAGGCCTTCCATTTTCTCTCTGTGGTCTTATCATCACGGAATAAGCACCACTTCTAGAGAATGGCACCCACTCTGCTCCCTCTGTCTCCCCACTCTTACTTCTGGAGAGTAGCACAAAGGAAGTGAATCTGACCACTTTCCACATGGCCTGGGTGGTATCAAGGCAGCTCGCTTGTCCCAATTAATGTGAAAGACTCATTAGATTGAGCTTATATAGTGATGGGGCATGATAGGGTTTCAGAAATAATTTGAATTCTTAATGAATTGGTGACCTATTTATGAGGCATGAATTTGCAGGAATCAAATGGCCACAGTTTTTTGAACAACTATCATGTTTCCAGAACTTACTAGGAGTTTTTCATATATTATCACATACAGTTCTCAGAACAACCCTGAAAGGAAGGTACTATTATTATTATAATTTTGTCTATTTTTGCTTCAACTCTTGGATAGCTCTGGATATTAGAGATTTGAATTCCCTGTCAGGTAGTTTTAGTGCCTTTTCTTCTACTGGAAAGTCATCTCGTGTTTTATTTTGGATGCCTACTGGAACCATCCTGTCCTGTTTTTGTATATGTTGTGATATTGTCTGCTGTCTTTGAGACATTCAGTAGTAAGTTTCCTCATTTATTGATTGTAGATTTGTTTGTTTCATCCTACTTTTTGTTTTAATTGGTTATGTCTGAGCAGGCGGGCTGTGCATTCTTTGTTGTTTGCTCATCTGTGGGCATGATACTTGTTGCCTCCTTCTCCAATGGGCAGAGTCATTCACTCAGGTATGGCACAGCACGGCAGCTCTGGCTGAGGGGGAGTTGCTGGGATGGGTTGTTTGTGGCATGTACTAGGGCCAGTAGTGTGTGCAGGGAACCAGTGCAGGTCAGGTTCCGGTAGGCCGTGCTTATGCTGCTTGAGGCTGTGATGTTCAGTGCACAGTACAGGCAGGCAGGAAGGTGGTGGGAGATTGTGATGTGTGGAGCTAAGATGGGTATGGGAAAGAAGAGAGAGAGGAGAGAGGAGCAGGAGCCTAGAATATATAAACAACCAGACGAAAAACAGTGCTAAGGAAGCTTGCTGTTGTAGGCGAGAGATGAGAGACTGAGAAATGGAGAAAAACAAAAAGAAAATGGTAAAAAAAAATGAATAAACAAAAACTAGGAAAAAAAAAGCAGAGCCCCCAGGGATCCCACCGGTGCAGCTGTGAGGACTGGAGAAGTTGCTCCCAGGCTGTGAAGTACAGCCTGGCTAGAAGGGGTAGAGGTGTCACATGGTGCCAGGTATTCAGGAGAGAGAAAGAGAAGGTAAGTATAGAGAGATGAGAAACTGAGAAGTAAAGAAAGAGAACAAAGGAAAAAGAGAGGAAAGAAAAGAAAACAAACAAATGAACAACTAAAACAAAAAAGAAAACCAAAATCAAAAGCAAGAAAAAGGAAAAAGAAATGCACCCAGGGATCCCACTGCACAGACTGAGGGAGTAGCTCCCAAGCCATGCAGTACTGCATGGCTAGAAGGGGCTTCCATGCTGAGAAAAGCGAAAGAAAACAGATAAACAAAGAAATCAAAATTGAACAATTCAAAACAAACAAAAAAAAAGCCCTGGGAATCCAAGCAGCATGGTGGCACAGGCTGGGAATCAGTTCCAGAGTCCAGTGGCATTTCACAGCCTTTCAGGAAGAAGCCAAGATGGCACAAGGAGCCAGGTGTTTGAGAGAAAGGAGGGAGAGGTGGTGAGAGGTATGGAAGAAACCAAAAGAAGCAAAAAAGCAACACAAGCAGCCAACAAATGACACTCAGGGAGGCGGCCAGGGCGAGTGGGTGGAATTCATGTGGCACCACGGTGAAGCTGGTACTTCCTAGCCAAGAGACTGTGGCCGCAGGAAGCAGAGGAGGCTGAATAGGGTGAAGAAGGGTGGGGAGTGGGAAAGCATATATCACTGGTTACTGGTTGTTCTGTCTCTTGCTGGAAGCGCCGTGAAGCTGCTTTCTGGTACCCCCTGTTTGCTGATCTCTGATAGGAGTCCAAGATGGCAGATCAGTGCTGCGTTAGCTGATAGGGGACCTCTGCATATATCTCTCCTTGCTCTTTGTTCTCTGTCAGTTTCTTATTCCATTTGGTGCTTGGCTGAGTTCTTTATCTCTTCATTTTATGCTTAGGGTTTCAGGATTGATGTGTGTCTCTGTTTGACTTAGGTTTTCAAATCTTTGCTGTGGAAGGAAGGCGTGGTGCTTCTGTCTATACCAAGATGTTGCCTGGAAGTCTTATCTAACAGATATTTGGAAGGGAAAAAGATGTAAGCATTCACATGTGGGAACAAATAGTCTAATAGGTTTCAAAAATTGTAGGGTTGAGGCAGGGTAAGGAGGAAGCTAGTAACAGGTAAAGATTTAAGTTGATCTGTCAGTTTGTCATACTGTGGTGGCTTGCATGTTGCTGTGATACTGGAAGATTTGCTATAAGTATTTCAAATACCAGCAGGGTCACTCTTGGTGGACAGGTTTCAGTGGAGCTTCCAGGCTAAGACAGACTAGGGAGAAGGATGCAGTGGTCTACCTCTGAAAAAACTGACCAGTGAAAACCTTATGAATAGCAGCAGAGCATTGTCTGATATAGTGCAGGAATATGAGCTCTCAGGTTTGAAGGTACTCTAAAGACGACTGGGGAAGAGCTGCATCTCAAAGTAGAGTTGACCTTAATGACGTGGATGAAGGCAAGCTTTCTGGATCTTCATTTGCTCATGTGGCATGACTCAAAATGAGAAGAAATAGCTGCAAATCTCCATTAATCATTGAAACATGGAATGTTAAAAGTATGAATGTAGGAAAATTGGAAATCATCAAAAATGAAATGGAATGCATAAACATCGATATCCTCGACATTAGTGAGCTAAAATGGACTGGAATTGGCCATTTCGAATCAAACAATCCTATGCCCTACTACGCCTGGAATGACAAATTTAAGAGGAACGATGTCACGTTTATTGTCAAAAAGAACATTTCAAGATCTATCCTGAAGTACATGGCTATCAGTGATAGGATAATATCCATACACCTAAAAGGAAGACCAGTTAATACGATTATTATTCAAATTTACCCACAACCACGAAGGCTAAAGATGAATTGAAGATTTTTATCAACTTCTGCAGTCTGAAATTGATCAAAATATGCAATCAAGTTGCATTGATAATTACTGACAATTGGAATAAAAAAGTTGGAGACAAAGAAAAAGGATCGGTAGATGGAAAATACAGCCTTGGTAATAGGAATGTTATCGGAGATCACATGACAGAATTTTGCACAAGACTGACAACGTCTTCATTGCAAATACCGTTTTTCAACAACGTAAATAGAGACTGTACATCTGTGGAAAGAGACGATGGAAAAATTCAATATCCTCAGTTAGACCAAGGCCGGGGGCTGACTGTGGAACACACCATCAATTGCTCATATGCAAGTTCAAGCTGAAGTTGAAGAAAATTACAGCAAGTTCACGAGAGCCAAACTACCACCTTGAGTATATCCCACCTGAATATAGGGACACTCTCAGTCGTAGATTTGAGTCATTGTACATCAATGGCTGAAGACCAGACCAGTTGTGGCATGATGTTAAGGACATCATACATGAAGAAAGCAAGAGGTCATTAAAAAGACAGGAAAGAAAGCGAAGACAAAAGTGGATATCAGAAGAAGCTCTGAAAGTTGCTCTTGAATATAGAGTAGCTAAGGCAAAAGGAAGAAATGATGAAGTAAAAGAGCTGAACAAAAGATTTCAAAGGGTGGCTGGAGGGGAGAAAGTAAAGTATTATAATAAAATGTGCAAAGATGAGGAGATAGAAAACCAAAAGGGAAGAACACACGTGGCATTTCTCAAGCTGAAAGAACTGAAGAGAAAAGGCAAGCCTGAAGTTGCAATATTGAAGAATTCTATGGGGAAAATAATGACTCAGGAAGCGTGAAAACAGGATAGAAGGAACACACAGAGTCACTGTACCAAAAACAATTGGTCGGCATTCAACCATTTCAGGAGATAACATATGATGAAGAACCGATGGTACTGAAGGGAGAGGTCCAAGCTACAATGAAGGCATTGGTGTAAAACAAGGTTCCAGAAATTGATAGAATACCAATTGAGATGTTTCTACAAAGGGATCCAGTGCTGAAGGGGCTCACTCTTCTATGCCAAGAAATTTGGAAGACAACTACTGGGCCAACGGACTGGAAGAGATCCATATTTGTGCCCTCTCCAAAGAAAGGTGATCCAACAGAATGTGGAAATTATTGAATAATATCATTAATATAACACACAAATAAAATGTTGCTGTTGTTGTTGTTAAGTGCTGACCAGTCTATTCCAACTCACAGAGACCCTATGTATAACAGAACCAAACATTGCACGGTCCTGTGCCATCTTCACAATCATTGTCATGCTTGAGCCAATTGTTGCAACCACTGTGTCAGTCCGTTTTATTGAGGGTCTTCCTCTTTTTCACTGACCCTCTACTTTACCAAGCATGATGTCCTTCTCCAGGGACTGATCCCTCCTGATAACATGCCCAAAGTATGTGAGACAAAGTCTTGCCATCTTTGCTTCTAAGGAGCGTTCTGGCTATACTTCTTCCAAGACAGATTTGTTCATTGTTTTAGCAGTCCCTGGTATGTTCAGTATTCTTCGCCGACACCGCAATCGAAAGGCGTCAATTCTTCATTCTTCCTTGTTCATCATCCAGCTTTCGAATGCCTATAAGGCAATTGAAAACACCATAGCTTGGGTCAGGTGCACCTTAGTCTTCAGGGTGACATCTTTGCTTTTCAATACTTTAAAGAGGTCTTTTGCAGCAGATATGCCCAGTGCAATGCGTCTTTGAATTTCTTGACTGCTGCTTCCAAGGCTGTTGATTGTGGATCCAAGTAAACTGAAATCCTTGACAACTTCAATCTTTTCTCCATTTATCATGTTGTTGCTTATTGATCCAGTTGTGAGGCTTTTTGTTTTGTTTATATTGATGTGTAGTCCATATTAAAGGCTATAGTATTGGATCTTCATCCATAAGTACTTCAAGTGTTCTTCACTTACAGCAATTTAAGTTCTTAAATGTATAAACCTGAGTACTGTAAACTCTATTACATTACAACGTGATATTCAATTAAAGAAAACAATGTGTCAGATAGTTTTTCTTTTAAGTTTTCTTTAAAAGTTTGTGAAAATATTCAGCTTATTTTTGGTCCTACTATTTGTTTTAAATAATCCTAGGTTTCAGACTCATAAGATCTTAAATGATCCTCTAAGAAAGTAGTATTTCTACATTTCTGTGTCTGATGTGCATGTTACACAGAGTTGTTGAGAAACTTCTCAAGGCTTTAGAGACAGCTGAGAATAGTTTACCTTATTTTGACAATTATTTGCCCAGAGGCTTAATTTTTTATGTAAACAAGAATAATACCTCTAAGTTATACAGTAATTACCTAAGAATGTTCGGAACTTAAATAATTTTCTTTATAATACTATTTTGATAACAATGTTCATTGGAAAAAACAAAGAAGAAAAGAAAATACTTGTAGTTAAAAAGAGTTGAAAGCCCGTTTTAACTCTCTCCAATGCGGCAACCTGAAGTAATAAAGGTTAACAGCTTGTTTTGTATCTTTCTAGATCTTTTTTCCTGTTCATTCAAACTTATATACACATGAATATGTTTTTTATATTTACTTTGTTTTGTCTATTACAAAAATGGGACTGACTTCATGCAATGTAATATACTTTTCTTAAATATACTTATTAATACTATCGTATTCATGTCTCCAGATCAGGCTCATTAACTTTTCTTGAGCCATGGCAGTCTCCAGAAAGCCCCTCAACCCTTTCTCTGAATAATGCCATTAAATGCACAATATAAAATAAACATGATTACAAAGGAAACCAATGATATTGAAATATAATGCTATTTATGAACTTCTCTGATAGAGGAAATTCATATTTAATGGCTACTTAATATTCCAAAATATGTTGTTATTAGGTGCCTTCAAGTCCTTTCTGACTCCTAGTGACCCTATGAGCAACAGAATGAGACATTTCCGGGTCCTGCACCATCCTCACAATCATTGTTATGCTTGAGCCCATTGTTGCAGCCAGTGTGTCAATCTATCTTATTGAGGGTCTTCTTCTCTTTTGCTGACCCTCTGCTTTACCAAGCATGATGTCCTTCTCCAGAGCCTGCTCCATCCTGATTAAATGTCCAAGGTATGTGAGATGAATTCTTGCCATCTTTGCTTCTGATGAGCATTCTGACTTCCAAGACATATTTGTTCTTTCTTCTGGCAATCCATGATATATTCAATATTCTTCACCAACAGCATAATACTAAGGCATCTGTGCTTCTTTGGTCTTCCTCATTCATTGTCTGGCTTTTGCGTGCATATGAGGTGATGAAAAACATCATGGCTTGGGTCAGGTGCACCTTAGTCCTAAAAGTGTTCTCTTTGCTTTTTAACACTTCAAAGAGCTCTTCTGCAGCACTTTTGCCTGGTGCCATGTGCCTTTTGATTTCTTTTTTTTTTTTTTTTTAGTACTTTAGATTAAGGTTTACAGAACAAATAGTTTCTCATTAAACGGTTAGTACACATATTGTTTTGTGACAATGGTTAACAAACCCATGACATGTCAACACTCTCCCTTCTCAACCTTGGGTTCCCTATTACCAGCTTTCTTGTCTCCTCCTGCCTTCTAGTCCTTGTTCCTGGACAGTTGTGCCCCATTAATCTCACTTTGTTTTATGGGGCTGTCTAATCTTTGGCTAAACGATGAACTTCGGGAGTGACTTCATTACTGAACTAAAAACGTGTCCAGGGGTCATACACTCAGGGTTTCTCTAGTCTCTGTCAGACCAGTAAGTCTGGCCTTTTTTTGGGGGGGAGTTAGAATTTTGTTGTACATTTTTATCCAGCTCTGTCCGTGACCCTCTCTTGTGATCCCTCTCAGAGCAGTCAGTGGTGGTAGCTGGGCACCATCTAGTTATTCTAGACTCAGTCTGGTGGAAGTCATGGTAATTGTGGTCCATTAGTGCTTTGGACTAATCTTTACCTTGTATCTTGTTTTATTCATTCTCCCTTGCTTCCGAAGGGGTGAGACCAGTGGAGTATCTTAGATGGCTGCTCACAGGTTTTAAGATCCCAGATGCTACTTACCAAGGTAGAATGTAGAACACTTTCTTTATAAACTGTGTTATGCCAATTGAGCTAGATGTTCCCTGATACTATGGTCCCCACAGCCCCCCACGCAAATCGGTCCCTCAGGGAATTTGGATGTGTCTATGGAGCTTCCCTGACCTTGCCTTGTACAAGTTGTGCAGGCTTCACCAGTATTGTGTAGTGTCTTACCCTTCACCAAAGTTACCACTTATGTATTGTCTATTTAATACTTCCCCCTCCACCCCTTCCATCCCTTTTAACCAACAAAGATTGTTTCTTTTTGTGTGCAAACTTTTTCATGAGTTTTTACAGTGGTGGTCTCACACAATATTTGTCCTTTTGTGATTGACTTATTTCACTCAGCATAATGTCTTCCAGTTTCATCCATGTTATGAGATCCTTCACAGATTCATCACTGTTCCTTATGGTTGCATAATACTCCACTGTGTGTATATACCATAGTTTGTTTATCCATTCATCTGTTGATAGGCATCTAGGTTGTTTCCGTCTTTTTGCTATTGTGAACAAAGTTGCAATGAACATGGGTGTCCATATGTTTATTCGCATGACGGCTCTTAATCTCTAGGATATATTTCTAAGAGTGGGATTGCTGGATGGTGTGGTATTTCTGTTTCTAGCTTTCTAAGGATGTGTGGTATCATTTTCCAAAATGATTGTATCATTTTGCATTCCCACCAGCAGTGCATAAGAGTTCTGATCTCCCTGAAGCCCCTGAAAAATTTGCTATTTCCAGTTTTTTTGATTTGTGCCAGTAATGCCGGGGTGATATGGTATCTCATGGTGGTTTTAATTTGCATTTTTCTAATGGTTAGTGATCGCAAGCATTTCCTCATGTGTCTGTTGGCCGCTTGAATGTCTTCTTGAGTGAAGTGTCTGTTTATTTCTTTTGCCCATTTTTAAATCAGATTATTTGCCTTTTTGTTGTAGAAGTGTTGGATTTTCTTGTAGATTTTAGAAATTAGAACTTTGTCTGACTTGTAATGTCCAAAATCTTTTATTAGTCTGTAGATTCTCTTTTTACTTCTTTGGTGAAGTCTTTTGTTGAGCCTAAGTGTTTAATTTTTAGAAGATCCAGTTATCTAGCTTATCTTCTGGAGTTTGTGTGTTGTTAGTTATGGTTTGTATCCTGTTAATGCTGTGTATTAGGGCCTGTAGCATTTGTCCTATTTTTTCTTCTATGAACTTTATAGTTTCTGACTTTATATTTAGGTCTTTGATCGATTTTGAATTAGTTTTTGTATATGGTGTGAGTTATGGGTCCTGTTTCATTTTTTTGCAGATGGACATCCAGTTTTGCCAGCACCATTTGTTAAAAAGATCGTCTGTTACCCATTTGATGGACTTTGGGCCTTTGTCGAAGATCAGGTGAGGGTAGGTGGATGGATTTACATGTGGGTTCTCAATTCTGTTCCATTGGTCAATGTGTCTGTTGTTATACCAGTACCAGGCTGTTTTGAGTACCGTAGCTGTATAGTAGGTTCCGAGGTCAGGTGTTGTGAGTCCTCCTAATTTATTCCTCTTCTTCAATAGTGCTTTACTTATTCAGGGCTTCTTCCCTTTCCATATAAAATTAATGATTAGTTTTCCACCTCTTTAAAAAATGTTGTTGGTATTTGGATCAGGATTGCATTGTATTTGTCAAAGGCTTTGGGTAGAATTGCCATTTTCACAATGTTGAATTTAGCTATCCTTGAGCATGGTATGTTTTTCCATTTGTGTAGATCCTTTTGAGTTTCTTGCAGTAGTGTTTTGTAGTTTTCTTTATATAGGTCTTTTACATCCCTCGTTAGATTTATTCCTAAGTATTTTATTTGTTTAGGGGCTATTATAAGTGGTATTGCTTTCCTGATTTCATTTTCATCATTCTCTTTTTGGTGCATAGGAATCCAACTGATTTTTGTATGTTTATCTTGTATCCTCCTACTGTGCTGAATCTTTCTATTAGTTCCAGCAGTTTTCTCATGGAATCTTTAGGGTTTTCTATGTTTAGTGTCATATCATGGACAAATAGGGACAGTTTAACTTCTTCATTGCCAATTTGGATGTCCTGTATTTCTTTTTATTGCCTTATTGCTCTAGCTAGGACATCCAGCACAAAGTTAAGTAAGAGTGTAGATAAAGGTCATCCCTGTCTTGTTCATGTTCCAAGGGGAATGTTTTTCAGCCTCTCTCCATTAAGAATGATGCTGGCCATTGGTTTTGCATAGATGGCCTTTATTATGTTGAGAAATTTCCCTTCTGTATGTATTGTATTGAGTTTTTTAATCAGGAATGGGTGTTGGACTTTGTCGAATGCCTTTTCTACATCAATTGAGATGATCATGTGATTCTATCTTTCCTATTATTTATGTGGTGGATTGTGTTGATTGATTTTCTCATGTTCAACCATCCTTGCATACCTAGTATGACTACTGCTTGGTCATTGTATATTATTTTTTTGATATGATGCTGAATTCTATTGGCTAGAATTTTGTTGAGAATTTTTGCATCTATATTCATGAGAGATATTGGTCTGTAATTTTCCTTTTATGGCTTTTTTGCCTGGTTTTTATATCAGGGTTATGCTGGCTGCATAAAATGAATTTTGAAGTATCCCTTCTTTTTCTATGTTCTGAAATAATTTGAGAAGTACTGGTATAAGCTCTTCTCTGAATGTTTTAGGTTTCTCCAGTGAGGTCATCTGGGCCAGAGTTTTATTTTGTTGGGAGTTTTTTTTTTTTTTTTAAGTACAGTTTCAATCTCTTGTTATGGGTCTCTTCAGATTTTCAACATCACTTTCTGGTAGTTTGGGTAGGTTGTGTGTTTCTGGAAATTTATCAGTTTCCTCTAAGTATTGAAATTTGTTGGAGTATAATTTTCTTATAATACTCCGTTATAATCCTTTTTATTTCAGTTGGGTCTATTGTAATGTCCTCCATTTCATTTCTTATTTGGGATATTTGTGTCCTCTCTTGTTTTTCTTTTGTCAGTCTGGCCAGTGGTTTGTCAATTTTGTTGATCCTTTCAAAGAACAAACTTTTGGTTTTGTTTATTTTTTATTTTGTTTTTCCACTCTCTACTTCATTTATTTCTGCTCTGATCTTTATTATTTCTGTTCGTCTAGTGGCTGTGGGCTTTTTTGCTGTTCTCTTTCTATTTGTTCGAGTTTTGTAGTTAATGTTTACATTTTGTCCCTTTCTTCTTTTTTGGTATGTGCATCTATTGCTAGAGATTGTCCTCTAAGCACTTCCTTTGCTGCGTCCCAAAGGTTTTGATGTGTGTTTTTATTCTCATTTGATTCTAAGAATTTTTTGATTCAATCTTTGATTTCTTCTATTACCCAGTGGTTTGTAAGCAGGGTGTTATTCGGTTTCCATGTAATTGATTTTTTTTTCATTGCTCTTCCTGTTGTTAATTTCTACCTTGGTGGCATTGTGGTCAGAGAAGATACTTTGTATTATCTCAACGTTTTGTATCTTGTCAAGGATTACTCTGTGGCCTAAGATGTGGTGTCTTCTGGAGAACCTTCCATATGCATTTGAAAAGAATGTGTACTTTGCAGCTCTTGGGTGTGTTACCTGTATATGCCTATGAGGTCAAGTCGGCTGATTGGGCCCTTTAGCTCTTCTTTATCTTTGTTGAGTTTCTTTCTACATGTTCTGTTCTTTACCAAACGTGTTTTGTCGAAGTCTCCTACTATTATTGTGGAACTGTCAATTTCTCTTTTCAGTGATGTTAGAGTTTGTTTTATGTATTTTGGAGCCCTGTCATTGGGTGTGTAGATGTTTATTATAGTTCAGTCTTTATGATAGATTGTTCCCTTAATCATTATATAGTGTCTTTCTTTGTCTTTTATGGTGGATTTTGTTTTAAAGTCTATTTTATCGCAGCTTAATATTTCATTTCATGCTCTTTTTTGGTAGGTGTTTTCTTTATATACTTTTCCATCCTTTGATTTTTAATAAATTTATGTCTTTGTTTCTTGTGTGTGTCTCTTGTATACAGCATATTGATGGATCCTGTTTTTTTATCCATTCTGTCACTTACCATCTCTTTATGGGTACATTTAGGCCATTTACATTCAGTGTAATTATTTATAGGTGTGAGTTTATTGCTGTCATTTTGTAGCACATTTGTTTGTGGTGCTGACGTTTCCTTGTTTCCTCTTACTGTCGTGTGCTGAGTTCCTTTTGTTTGTGAATTTTTTTTTTTGTAGGTTTTGTTTTTACTGAGACTTTATGTTTTTCTTCTTTATTTTGATGAGTAGGTTTGTTAACTTTCTTTGTGGTTACCTTGAAATTTACCCTTATCTTCCTAGGATTGAACCAGTCTATTATTACTTGGTATCGCCTTGCCTTCCTCTCCATTAGAAGATTCTATAACTACACCGTTTATTCCCTCATTCGTTGTTCTGATGTTGTTGTCGTTTACAGATTAACCTTTATGGCTCCCTTTTGTAATTCTTTTGGTTTTGGATAGTCCTTAGAAGTTCATTTCGTAGGTTGTTATCTGGCTAGTACAATCATGTGTCCTAGATTTAGCCTGTAGTCTGATGTAGTTTGTTCTCAGATCGAAGGACTCCCTTTAATAAGTCTTATAAATTTGGTTTGGTTTTTACATAGTCCTTTAGTTTCTGTTCATCTGGAAATGACCTAATTTCACCATCATATCTGAACGAGAGTTTTGCAGGATATATTATTCTTGGCTGGTGATTTTTTTCTTTTCAAGGTTTTATACATGTCATCCCATTGCCCTCTTGCCTGCATGGTTTCTGCCGAATAAGCCCAGCTTAATCTTGTTCTTCGTCCTCTCTGTGTGACTTTTTGTTTTTCTCCCGCTTCTCTCAGGATTCTTTGTCTTTGGTTTTAGTGAGTGTGATTAGAATATGCCTTGGTGATTTTCTTTTGGGGTCTATCCTATATGAGGTTCCTTGATCTTCTTGGATGGTCAGTTTTTCATCTTTCATGATATTGGGGAAGTTTTCTGTCAGCAATTGTACAATGATCCTCTCAGTGTTTTCTGTTTTTCCCCCTGTTCTGAAACTCCTCTCACTCGCAGATTTTTGCTTTTGACTGTATCCCACATAATTCTCAGGGTTTCTTCATTTTTATATGTTCTTTTAGAGTTGTATGCATGTGTTTTTCTTCAATTTCACTGATCCCATCTTCCATCATTTCAAGCCTGTTCCTCAGCCATTCTATGACACTGTCCATTTCTGAAATCTTGTTGGTCTTTTGGATTTCTAATTGTTGTTTTTGCATGATTTCTAGTTGTGAGTTTTATTTTAGCATTTTGTTCCTGTATTATTTTCTTGAAGTCTTCCATTTTTTTGTCTGTATTTTCCATGAATTTGTCTATTTTTCCCTCATTTTTGTTTGCGTTTTACTTCAACTCTTGGATAATTCTGAATGTTAGAGATTTGAATTCCTTATCTGGTAGTTCTAGTGCATTTTCTTCTACTGGAAAGACATCTGGTGTTTTATTTTGGATGCCCACTGGAACCATCTTGTCCTGTTTTCTTATATGTTTTGATATTGTCTGCTGTCTTCAGGGCATTCTGTAGTTAGTTTCCTCATTTACTGATTGTAGATTTGTTTGTTTTGATCTGTTTTTTGTTTTATTTGGTTATGTCTGAGCAGGTGGGCTGTGCATTCTTTGTGTTTGCTTGTCTGTGCGCATGATACTTTTCACCTCCTTCTCCAATGGGCAGGGTCAGTGACTCAGACATGGTATAGCATGGCCGGTCCAGCTGAAGGGGAGTTGCTGGGATGGGTTGTTTGTGGCATGTCTTAGGGCCAATAGGGCGGAAAGGGAATCAGTGCAGGGAAGTTTCTTGTAGGCTGTGCCTGTGCTGCTTAGGAGTGTGATGTTCAGCTCATGGTGCAGGTAGGGAGGAAGGAGGGGGTGATTGTGATGTGCAGAGCTAAGACGGGAATGGGAAAGAGGAAAGAGAGGAAGAAGGAACAGTAGCCAAAAACATACACACAAACAAAAAAGAGTGCCTAGGGTGCTTGCTACCATAGTGGGGAGATGAGGGACTAAGCAATGGAGAAAAATGAAAATTAAAAAAATAAAAATAAAAAGGGTAAAAGAAATAAATGAATAAATCCAGAAACTGGAAATGTAGAAAGACAAAAAATGAAAATGAGAGAGAAGAAAAGAAAACAAAGAAACAAAAAAATCCCCAAAAAACGAAAACAAAGAAAAACAAGAAAAAAGAAATGCCCCCAGAGATGTCACTGTGCATCTGTGAAGAGCAAGTGAGTAGCTCCCAAGCTGCGCAGCACTGCCTTGCCAGATGGGGCTCCCAAGCAAAGAATAGAAACAAACAAAGAAATCAAAGCAGAAGAAATGGGAACAAACAAACAAAAAGCCCCGGGGGTCCCATCAGCATAGAGGCACAGGCCGTGAAGCAGCCCCACAGTAGAGCGGCACCTTGCAGCCTTTCAGGAAGAGGCAAAGATCTCACACAGAGCCAGGTATTTGAGAGAAAGGAGGGGAAGGTGATGAGAGATAAGGAAGAAAACTAATGAAGTGGAGAAAAACAGCACCAGTAGCCCACAAATGGCACTCTGGGAGCTGGCCAGTGCAGGCGGGTGGAATCCAAGCAACAGCAGGGTGAAGCTGGTGCTTCTTGGCCAAGATTCTGTGACTGCAGGAAGCAAAGGAGACTGAGTGGGGGTGAAGAAGTGTAGCGAATGGGATAGTGTATATCATTGGTTACCGGTTGTTCTGTCTCTTGCTGGAAGCTCCATGAAGCTGCTTTCTTGTACCCCCTGTTTGCTGATCTCCGATAGGAGTCCAAGATGGTAGATCTGTGCTGTGGCAGCTGTTAGGGGACCTCTGCATATATCTCTGCTCGGTCTCTCTTCTTGGTCAGTTTCATTCTGTTCAGTGCCTGGCGGAGTTCTTTATCTCTTCATTTGATGTTTAGGATTTCTGGATTGATGAGTGACTCTGTTTGACTTATTTTTTCAGATCTTTGCTGTGGAGGGACGGTGTGGTGCTTCTGACTATAGTGCTGTCTTGGCTGGAAGTCTAACTAATTCTTTTTGCGGTGGTGACTTTGTGTATTCCTTTCATCTTCTTTTGATTCTTCTTGCCTTGTTTACTATTTTCCCCATAGAATCCTAAAATATTGCAACTTGAGGCTTGAATTTTTTCTTCAATTTTTTCAGCTTGAGAAATGCCAACAGTGTTCTTCCTTTCTGGTTTTCTATCTCCATTTCTTTGTGCATTTCATTATAATACTTTACTTTGTCTTCTCGATCTGCCCTTTAACATCTTCTGTTCTGCTCTTTTACTTCATAATTCTTGCATTCCCTTTAGCTACTGTAAGTTCAAGAGCAACTTTCAGAGTCTTTTCTGATATACATTCTGGTCTTTTCTTTCTTTATTGTCTTTTTAATAACCTCTTGCTTTCTTCACATACGATGTCCTTCCACAACTCATCTGGTCTTCGGTCATTAGTGTTCAATGTGTCAAATCTATTCTTGAGAAGGTCTCTAAATTCAGGTGGGATATACTCAAAGTCGTACTTTGGCTCTTCCGAACTTGTCCTAATTTTCCTCAACTTCACCTTGAACTTGCATAAGCACAATTGATGGTCTGTTCCATCAACAGCCCCTGGCCTTGTTCTGACTGATGATATTGAGCCTTTCCATGTTCTCTTTCCCCAGATGTACTGGTTTGATTCATGTGTATTCCATCTGGTGAGGTCCGCATGTATAGTCATTGTTTATGTTGTTGAAAATAGGTATTTGCAATGAAGAAGTTGTTGATTTTACAAAATTCTATCATGCGATATCTGACATCATTTCTATAACCAAGGCTGTATTTTCCAAAATATGAAGGTGCTATCACTTATTCAACCATACTCAAAATTACAGACATTTGTATTATTTAGAGGTTTTCTTTTTTTTTGCAGTGCTGAGTTAACAACTTATTGTTAAAGACTGAATGTCTGAGTTTGAGGTTAAGGCAAGGAATGCCACTCTTACTAAGTCGTCCTCTCAATGAAGGTCCGTAAAAACAAATGAGACCATAAATATTAGAAAGGAAGAATTAACACTGCCTTTATTAACAGATGACATGATCATGTACATAGACTATCCTAAGGGATATATGAAAAGGCTTCTAGGATTAAGAAGTAAATGTAGAAATGTTTGTAAGTATTAAGTCAATATACATAAATTAATTACTTTTTAATATAGTAGTAATAAAAAATTGGAAAAAAAACCATTATCATTTAAAATATCACCTAGTACATTCAATACTTAGGGTTAAATTATGCATAAGAATCACACTCTGAAATCTACTAAACATTTGCTGTCAGATGTTTCAGATGCCTTAAGTGGAGAGCTTCACTAGTGGAACATACATTTTGTTATGAGATCACTTCACCCCAAATTGACTCATAGATCCAGTAAAATTTCAGTCAAATTCCCAACCAGGTTATTTATTTATTTGTTTGGATGAAGGTAGAATATGACAAGCTGATTCTAAAAGTTATATGAAAATACAATGAACCTAGAATCACCAAAACAATTTTGAAAGAGAAGAACAGAGCTGGATGACTCACACTACCTGATTTCAAGAATTACTGTAAATCTACCCTCAGAGAATGGCCCCTGGGCATCCTTTACACTCAGTACTGAAGTCACTCCTGAGATTCACCCTTCATTCAAAGATTAGATAGCCTCATAAAACAAAACGAGACTAAATGGGCACACCAGCTCAGGGTCAGGGACAAGAAGGCAGGAGGGGTCAGGAAAACACGGGGAACCCTAGGTTGAGACAGGGAGAGCAGTGACATTTCATGCGGTTGACAACCAATGTCAGAAAACAATATGTGTATCAATTGGTTAATGAGAAACTAGTTTACTCTGTAAACCTTCATCTAAAGCACATTAAAAAAATAGTTTAAAAAATTACTGTAAATCTATAGTAATCCTAACAATCCTATTGGCATAAAATAAACAAACAAACTCAAACCCATTGCCACTGAGTCAACTTCAACTCATGGCAACCCATATGTGGCAGAGTAGGACTACACACTATAGGGTTATTATTGGCTGTAATCTTACAGAGGCAAATCTCCAGGCCTTTCTTTTATGGTGCTATTCGGTGGATTCAAACTGCCAACCTTTCAGTTATTATCCAGGTGCAAACCATTTGCACCACCCAGGGACCTAATGATAGATAAATAACATTAGAACATAATAAAGAATCTGGATATAGACCTACTCCTATCTGGTCAATTTATTTTCCTTTTCTTTTCTATAAAGTGGTGAATATAGTATAGAGGGAAAAGAGAATATTTTCAACAAATAGATCTAGAACAATTAGGTATCTGTCTGAAAACAAGTGAATCTCAACACTTACCTCTCATTATACACCAAAAATTTACTTGAAATCTATCACAGACCTACATATAAAAGCTAATATAAAATTTCTAGGAGAAAATGTTTTCATATTAGGTTATGCAAGTTCTTTAGACAGACATAAAAAACATTAACTGTAAAAGAAAAACTGATAAATAAGATTTTGTTAAAATTAATTTCTTTTACTGTTCTAAAAACACTTAAGAAAATGAAAATGCAAGCCACAGATTAAGAGAAAATATTCTCAGTACATATGTCTGACAGAGTACTTGTATTCAAAATATAGAAAGAAGTTTTATGACTCAACCATTAAAAAAAAATAGGCAAAATAGTCAAATAAAAGTTCACCTAAGAAAATATACAAATGGTCAATAAACACATGAGAAGATTGTCAAAATCAATAGTATTGAATTAAGTGCAAATGTAAACCACATTGAAATAACCCTACACCTACTAGATTGGCTAAAATTAAAAAGGCTATCGATATCAAGTGTTGTGAGGATATGGAGCAACTGGAATTTGCATATACTGCTAAAGAAGTGTAAAGTGGTATGACTTCTTTGGAAAACAGTGTGCCCACTTTTATAATGGTCAACACCCACTTACCAAATCACCTAGGAATTCTACTCCTAGATATTTATCCAAAAGAAATGAAAACATATGTCCACAAAAAGACGTGTCCATGAGTGTTTATAGTGACTTTTCATACTAACCAAAAGTGCAACCACTGACGTATCTGTCTTCTGGTGAATAAATCAACTGTGGTAAGTCCATACAATCAACTATTCTTAAAGCAATACAAAGGAGCAAACTACCGATACACACACAACACATATAGACCTCAAAACCGTTACATCGAGAAAGAAGCTAGAGACAAGAGAGTTCATACCGGCATGATTCTATCTATTAAATTATAGAACAGGAAAGCACATCTATAAAGAGATGCCTGCATCTGGGTATGTAGGGGTAGACTGAGTGTGAAGGGGCACAAGGAAACTTCGGGGGGTGATGGAAATTCTTTATACCTTGACTGGGTGGTATGTATACACAGGCATATAAATTGATCAAAACTCTTGGAGTTGTACCCTTAAAATGGATGCATTTTTAATATATACATGTGGCCTCAATAAAGTTGATCTAAAAATAAATAAATACTATATGACAGTACAGAGAGCTCAAAAAGCCCCAGAGTCTCCTCAGACTTGGAAATCATCTACTGCTTGAGTGTCCTATGCTTTGAAATGTCCCTATAGGAGAGAAAGTTAACGTGTCAGATAAATAGTCCAAGAATCCTTCAAAACCTTTCTGTTTTTTATTTTTATTTGAGCATTTGGGTGGCAAGTGTCTCTGGAGTTTCTTTGATAGGCAAAGGCATATACTTTCCTCAAGCTGTTTTTTGGTTTCCACTTTCTTGAGGCCTGAGTTTAGATGCAAGAGAAATGCTTATTCCTGCAGTTATTTTCTAACATCTCCCACTTCCCCTTCCTGTAATTTAGATCCCAGACAAGGCAACATAGGATGACATTTATTTTTTAAATAATATTTTACCATGTTTTAGGTAAAACTTTACACAGCAAATTAGGTTCCCCTTTAACAATTTTTATACAAATTGTTCCATGCTACAATTTTTTACAATGTATCAGCATTCTTATTATTTCTGTTCTATTTGTTTTCTTTCCGTTGATCTAGCTTTCCTTCCTTTCCTTGCAGTCTCGTCTTTGCTTTTGGGTAAATGTTGACTGTTTGGTCTCATATAGTAATGGTTTAAGAGAGCATATTACTTGACAGTGGTATTTTTTATTATTTGGCTGAAAGGTAATCTGAAGAAGTAACTTCAATTCCAAGTTCAAGGATATCCTAGGCCAATAGTTTCGGGGGTTCCTCTACTCTTTATTGGTCTAGTAGTCAGGTCTTTTTAGGAATTTGAGTTTTGTTCTACATTTCTCTCCCATTCTATCTGGGACCTTCTTTTGTGTCCCTGGTCGAAATGTACGGTAGTGGTAAACCATCTAGTTCTGCTGTTCTCAGGTTTGAAGAGGTTGTGGTTTGTGTGGGCTACTAGTCCTATAGACTAGTTTCTTCTTTGAGCCTTTTATTTCCTTCGTATGAGTAGAGACCACAGTTGTATCTTAGATGGTCGCTTGTAAGCTTTTAAGACCGCTGATGCAACTCACCAAACTTGGATGTAGAACATTACCTTGGTGAACTCTGTTAGGCCAATTGACTAAGTTGTCCCCTGAGACTATGGGCCCAAGGCTTTTAACCCAGTAAACCAATTCTGCAAGTTGTTTGGATATGTCTAGGAAGCCTCCGTAACTGTCCCCCCATATGGTTTGTTATACATGTGGATATATGTGCAGCAAACATAAACGAGTATATACGTATGCCTATAAATACACACAGTGGTTAACAACTCGGCTGCTAACCAAAAGGTCTGCAGCTCGAATTCACCAGCTGCTCCTTGGAAACCCTATGGTTTTCGCTATGAGTGGGAATCGACTCAAAGGAAACTGGTTTGGTTTTTTGGTTTATAAATATATGTATACTTGCACGTTCATTTACTCCTATATGCTTTCCTATGCACATACATGCATTCACATAACTACACACATATTTTTTGGTTGCTTTTACTGTTGTTTCAAAATTACATATGTTAATAGCGTTACCGAAATTGTCCTTTCTTCTCATATACTCCTTAGGGTCTTTACTTACCATGGTCAAGATGTGCTGACTTCACCCATATTTGGGAATGCCTTTCCATCACCAAAAGTAACAAATGTTTACTATCTAGAAAGTGATTCCCCTTCTCTCTCCCTCCCATCCCTGGTAACCATCAAAGAACTTTGTTTTCTGTGTGTATATCTATTCCTGACTTTTTATAATAGTGGGACTGTACAATATTTGTTTTTTTGTGATTGACTTATTTCACTCAGCATAATGTCCTACAGATTCATTCATCCATGTTACAAGAATGTTTTGTGGATTCATAATTATTCCTTAAGGTTGCATAGTATTCCATTGTATGTACGCACCTTAAATTGTTTATCCATTCATCCGTTGATGGGCACTTGTTTCCATCATTTTACTATTGTGAATAAAGCAGCAGTGAACATAGGTGTGTATATGTCTAGTTGTGTCACTGCTCTTAATATATCTAGGATATATACCGAGAAGTGGCACTGCTGGATAATAAGGTATTTCTATTTCTAGCTGTTTGAGGAATCACCATACAGTTTTCCATAGTAATTGTTGTTAGGTGCCATGGAGTTGGTTCTAACTGACAGCGACCCTATGTACATCAGAATAAAACTCTGCCTGTTCCTGTGCCATCCTCACAATCATTGCTATGTTTCAGCCCATTGTTGCAACCACTGTGTCAGTCAATCTTGTTAAGGATCTTCTTCTTTTTCCATGATCTTCTACTTTACCAATCATAATGTCCTTCTCCAGGGGCTGGTCCCTCCTGATAACTTGTCCAAAGTTTGTGAGACAAAGTCTCTCCATTCTTGTTTATAATGAGCATTTTGGCTGTACTTCTTCCAAGATAGATTTGTTCCTTCTTCTGGCCGTCCATGGTATATTCAATATTCTTCATCTACACCATGATTCAAAGGCATCAATTCTTTTTTAGTCTTTCGTATTCATTGTCCAGCCTTCACATGCATATGAGGCAAATGAAAATAGCATGGCCTGGGTCAGGGGTCCCTTAGTTCTCAAATTGTTGCTTTTTAACACTTTAAAGAGATCTTTCCCAACTCATTTGCCCAATGCAATATGTCCTTTGATTTCTTGACTGCTGCTTCCATGGGCATTGATTGTGGATACAAGTAGAATGAAATCTTTGAGAACTTCAATATTTTCTCCGCTTATCGTGATATTGCTTATTGCTCCAGTTGGAGGATTTTTATTTTCTTTGTATTAAGGTATAATCCATACTTAAAGCTGTAGTCTTTAATCTTCTTCAGTAAATGCTGCAAGTCCTCTTCACTTTCAGCAAGCAAGGTTGTGTTGTCTGCATATCACAGGTTGTTAATGAGTCTTCCTCCAATCCTAATGCCACGTTCTTTTCGTATAGTGCACCATCTCGGATTATTTGCTCAGACTACAGATTGAGTAAGCATGATGAAAGGATACAACTATTTTACAATCCCACTAGCACTGTGGAAGAGTTCCAATCCCTCCACAACCTCGCCAGCATTAGTTTTTGTTGTTGTTTTTTAAAAATCATTTCTTTTTTTTTTCAGAGGTAAGACAGTATCTCGTAGTTTTGATTTGCTTCTCTCTAATGGCCATGAGTCAGAAATGACTGCAATGGGTTTGATTTTTGGGTTAATAGTTAATGTTTGAGAGCATCGTTTCATATGTTTATTGCCATCTAAAGTCCCTTTTGGTGGTCTGTTCATGTCCTTTGCCCATTTTTTGATTGGATTGTTTATCTTTTTGTTGTTGAGTTGTTGAAGTTGTCTATGTATTTTAGAGATCAGACCCTTATCAGATATGTCATTGCCAAAGATTTTTTCCCAGTCTGTAGGTTCCCTTTTCACTCTCTTGGTAAAGCCTTTTTGATGAGCATAAGTATTTAATTTTTAGAAGGTCCCAGTTATCTAATTTATCTTCTGTCATTTATGCATTTTTAGTTTTGTTTAATAGGCTATTTATGTAAAAAAATAAGTCTCATAGTTTTGACCCTATGTTATCTTCCAGGAACTTTGTAGTCTTAGGTTTAACATTTATGTCTTTGATCCATTTTGAGTTAGTTTTTGTGCCTGATGTGAGGTACGGATCCTGATATATTTTTCTGCATATGGGTATCCAGTTTTCGCAGCACCATTTGTTAAAGAGGCTGTTTCTTCTTCACTGAATGGACTTTGAGCCTTTGTTAAAGATCAGCTGCCCGTAGATGGATGGATTTACTTCTGGGATCTCAATATTATTTCATTAGTTTATGCGTCTGTCATTGAACCAGTACCAGATAGTCTTGATTACTGTGCTGTAGAGCAAGTTTTGAGAACGCAGAGTATAAGATGTCCTACTTTGTTCTTCTTCAGTATTGCTGTAGGTCTTCTGGGCCTCCTTCCTTTTCATATGAAGTTGGAGATTAGTTTTTCCATTTCATTAAAGGATGTTGTTGGGATTTGGATTAGGATTGCATTATATCTATAGATGACTTGTTGTAGTATTGACATTTTCACAATGTTAAGTCTTAACAATCCATGAGCATGGAATGTTTTTCCATTTATGTAGATCTCTTTTAGCTTTTTGCAATAATGTTTTATAGTGTTTCCTGTATAAGTCTTTCACATCCCTAGTTAGTTCTATTCCTATGTATTTTATCCTTTGGGAAGCTATTGCTAGTGGCATTGATTTCTTGATTTTCTTTTCAGAGTCCTCCTTGTCAGTGTAGAGGAATCCAACTGATTTTTGTGTATTGATCTTGTACACTACCACGTTGCAGAATCCTTCTATAGTTCCAATAACTTTCTTGTGGAGTCTCTGGGGTTTTCTATATATAGGATCATGTGATCTACAAATAATGGTAGTTTTGCTTTTTCTTTCCAATTTGGATACCTTTGATTTCTCTTTCTTGCCTTATTGCTCTAGCTAGGACTTCGAGTACAACATTGAATAAGAGTGATGATAAAGGGCATCCTTGTCTTGTTCCTGTTCTCAAAGGAAATGCTCTCAATCTTTCTCATTTAGAATAATGTTGACTGTTGTTTTTGCATTTATGTCCTCAATTATGTTGAGGCATTTCCCTTCTATTCTTATTTTGCTGAGAGTTTTTGTCAGGGAAGGGTGTTGGATTTTATCAAATGTGTTTTCTTTCTCTATTGAGATGGTCATATAATTCTTTTCCTTTGTTTTATTTATGTGAAGAATTATGTTGATTGAATTTCTAATGTTGAAGCATCTTTGCATCCCTGGTATGAATCCCACTTGATCACGATATATTATTGTTTTGATATGATCTTGAATTATGTTGAGAATTTTTGCATCTATATTCATGAAGGATATTGTCTGTAATTTTCTTTTAGTGGTGTCTTTGCTTAGCTTTTGTATCAGGTTTATGCTTTCTTCATAGAATGAATTAGGGAGTGTTCCTTCCTTTTCTATGTTCTGGAAAAGTTTGTGTAAAATTGGTATCAATATTTCTATGAATGTTTGGTAGAATTCTCCAGTGAAGCCATCTTGACTGGGGCTTTTTTTCTTGAGAGTTTTTGTTTTCTTTTTTTTTACATCTTTAATTTCTTCTTTTGTTATGGGTCTGTTCAAATTTTCTACCTCTGTGTTAGTTTTTGTAGGCAGTGTGTTTCTAGAGGTTTATCCACTTATTCTAGGTTTTCAAATTTGATAGATTACATATATATGTATTTTTTTACAATAAACTCTTCCGATTCTTTTTATATCAGTTGGTTCTGTTGTAATGTCCCCCATCTCATTTCTTATTTTGGTTACTTATATCTTCTTATTCCTTTCCTTTATCAGTTTGGCCACTGGTTTGTCAATATTGATAATCTTTCCAAAGAACCAACATTCTATTTTTTTCTGTTTTCTATTTCATTTATTTCTGCTCTGATGTTTATTATTCCTTTTTTCTGGTACCTGTGGACTTCCTTACTGCACCTTTTGTATTTGTTTGAGTTGTAGCATTAAGCTATTGATTTTGGACCTTTCTTCTTTTTTTGATGTGTGCATTTATTGCTATAAATTCTCCTCTGATCACTGCTTTTGCTACGTCCCAAAGGTTTTGGTATGTTGGGTTTTCATCCTCATTTTTAAGTTTTAAGAATTTTTAAGTTCTTCTATTTCTCAGTAATTTTAAAGTAAGGTGTTATTCATTTTCCATTTATTTAGTTTTTTTCCTAGTTCTTTCTGTTCTTGATTTCTAGTTTTACAGTGTTATGATCAGAGAAGAAACTTTTATTATTTCAATGTTTTTGAATTTATTGAGGCTTCCTTTGTGGCCCAAAATTTGGTCTAAACTGGAGAATGTTACACGTGCATTGGAGAAGAATGTGTACTGCACTGCTGTTGGATGGTGTGTTCTTTGTATGCCTATGAGGTTGAGTTTGTTGATTGTGTTATTTAGATCTTCTGTATCTTTGCTGAGTTTCTTTCAAGTTGTTCTGTCCATCATCGAAGGTGGTGTGCTAAAATCTCCTGCTATTATTGTAGTAATGTCTACTTTTTTCAATTCCATTAGTGTTTTTTTTTACATATTTTGGAACTCTGTCATTGGGTGCATAAATATTTATTATGGTCATGTCTTCTTGGTGTTTTGACCATTTAATCATTATATAATGTGCTATTAAAGTCTATTTTATCAGAGATTATTATTGCCTCTTCTTGGTTACTGTTTACTTGATATATATATTTTTTGACTTTTGATTTTTAACCTATTTATGTCTTTGTTTCTGAGGTGTGGCTGTTGTAAGCAACATATTCATGGGCCATGTTTTTGTTTTTTAATGCAATCTGCTACTCTGTCTCTTGACTGGTGCATTTAAATAGTTTACATTCAGTGTGATTATCGATAACTATGAATTTATTGCTGTCATTTTTTATCCTTTTTTTGTGGGGTTAACAGTTTCTTTGTTCTGCTTAATTTTCTGTGCTGAGTTCTTTTTGTTTATGAATTTTATTTTTGTATCCTTTGTTGTTGTTGATTTTGTGTTTACAGAGTCTTTTTGATTTTCTTCTTCTTTATTTTGGTGAGTAGATTTATTAATTTTCTTTGTGAAGACTCTGAAATTTACTTTTATTTTCCTATGTTTAAAACAGTGTGTTATATCTTGATATTTCTTGACTTCTTCTTCATATGAAAGTTCTATAAATACACCATTAATTCCCCCTTTTTGTTTTGAAGTTGTCATTGTTTACAGATTGTCATCTCTGTTTCTCTGTTTTCAGTTTTGTAGCTTTATTATTCCTTTTTAGAATTCTTTATCTGGGTTGGTATCTGGGTGATGCTGTCATGTATCTTGATTTGGGATTGTTGTCTGATGTTTCTTCTCTATCCGAAGATCTCCCTTTAGAATTTCTTGTAGGGTTAGTTTGGTTTTTACAAATTATCTTAATTTGTATTTGTCTGGGAATGTCCTAGTTTTGTCATCTTATTTGAAAGACACTATTTCTGGCTATATGATTCTTTGTTGGTCATTCTTTTCTTTCTTTTGCTGTATATGTCATACCATTGCCTTTTTGCCTGCATGGATTCTGCTAAGAAATCAGCACTTGATTTTATTGGTGGTGCTTTGTAAGTGATATTTCGTTTTTCATTAGCTGTTCTCAGAATTCTTTCTTTGTTTTTTGAAATTTTCGTTGTATGTCTTGGTAACTTTCCTTTGGAGCTTATCCTGTATGATGTTCTTTGAACTTCTTGGATGGAAATCTTGTCTTTCCTGACATTATGGAAGCTATCTGCCAATAAATCTTCAAAAATTTGCTCTATATCTTTTTCTTCCTTCTTCTGTTCTTCAATTCCTATTGCATGCAAGTTATTCCTTGTGACAGTGTTCCACATAACTCTTGGACTGTCTTCATTTTTCTTCATTCTTTTTTCTGGTTGATCCTCAAACAAATTAGTGACAAGGGATTTGTCCTCTATTTTGCTGATTCTTTCTTCCATTGATTCAATTCTACTTCTATGTACTTTCATTGTGTTATGTATTTCTGATGTATTATTGTTAATCTTCTGGATTTTTAGTTGTCTTTTTTGTATGGTTGCTAGTTGTCTATGCATTTTGTCATTTTGTTCTTATATTGTTTTCCTGTATTCTTCTAGGGTTTTGTTTGTGTTTTCCTTGATCCCTTTGAGGATCCCATATATAAGTTTTTTGAATTCCTTATCAGGTAGTTCTATTACCCTTTCTTCCTTATGAGGATTTGCTGCACCTTTATTTTAGTCACTTGTTTGAGCCCGATTCTTCACATGATTTGTTATTATCTGTCTCCAAGGCATTAAGTTGTTAATTAATTTATTTATATATGGGTTTATTGATTATATGTATGTTTGTTTTGTGCTGACTTTTTTAATTGTTTTGATGCATCTTGAGGTTTGTTTCTTCTCTTTTGTTTAGAAAGTCTTTCTTCCTTTGTATTATTTTAATGGTTGTTGTTTTGTGGTTCTGGTCTCTGTGTGACTTTATTTGTATGTGTTGGCTAGGTGTGATTTCCTCTCACTAAAGGTATTTTGGGTCTAATCCACATGCGAGTGCTTTGTGGTTAGTCTATTATTATTTTGTATTCTTTTATCAGATTGAGTGGAGATGGGAAAGCAGGTTCTTTCTGTGATATTGGGTGACAAGTGTTGGGTGGTCAGGTTCCCTCTAGAGTCCTTTGTGGTAGTGTGTGCTCTTTCTGGGTTGGTGCTTCCAGTTCGTGCATCTCTGGAGGTCAGGGTAGGATGTCTCTGTATTTGCTGTAACAGAGTGCTACCCAAATGAATGGGGTAGGCCTGCTATGCATGCATGAATTGGTGTTTCAGTATGTTGTGGTGTATCAAGGGGTTTTTTAGTGCACTTCAGAAGGCCTTCAGGAACTGTGTTGATGTGGGATATGTGGTAATGCCCTGGGCACTGGATTTGGCACTGTGTGTGCCCACCGCTGGTTCCTGGGTGGTCAAGGCTAGGGTGCATGTGTCACTGATCACCGGATGGGTGGTCTGGGAACTTGCACTTTTGGCCACCAGTGTGGGGAGGAAGGGTGGTTCAGGTGGGGCAGCTCAGGAGTGAGTGGAACAGGTGAGGGGTGATGCATCTCAGGGATCAGTGGTGAGTTTGGCCAGGCTTGGGCACAGAAGTTCCAGATGCCTGCACTTCAGGGGAGGTGGTGTGTGGCCAGGCTTGTGTGAGTCTGTGCCGGCCTTCTCTGCCTCAGGGAGAAGTGGTGGACATGACCAGGTTTGCACATGTCTGTGTAAGGCTCTGCACCTCAGAGTGGGTGGTGGGCATGGCCAGGCTTGCTCACTTAAGTGTGAGTTACCTGCACCTCAGGGAGAGGTGTTGGGTATGGCCAGGCTTGCACACATCTGCTGGGACCTCCTGAATGTCAGGGTGGGAGTGTTGGATGTGGCCAGCCTTGGGATCCTTGATTCCTTTGCTTATGTTTTAGGGCACATGCTAATGCAAATGGCAGGTGAGGTAACTGCTTGCTCTGGGATGGTTCTAGGGGTGGAGCTTCAGTTGTTAACTTGTGGGTTGACTTTTTGCTGCTTGGCTCCTGTCTAAATTGACAGGTGTCTCCACTGACAAGCAGTCTTTGCACTAATAACTAGCTCTCTCTCTTCTTGCACTCACCAGAGGTGCTGGAGCTCTCACTCACCCCTCATTTCCTCCTCTGCAATTGTGTACTCCCTTTCTCTTTCTATAAGGCTTTGATGAGTCAGTCAGTTTTGTTTGCTGTAAGGACACTTCCCCATGGTTCCCTGGTTTCAAAGCTATACCGCTCCTGAGCTTCCTCCCCTCAGGGTGCCCCATCCTTGGCTCTGTCTGTCCACCTTTTTGTTTCTTTAAAGATTGCTTGCATAGAATCTCTGCCATTAGCTGTGTTCTCTTTGCAGTTGCTTTCCTGAGTTCCTTACTCTGGGTTGTTGCTGTCCGGTGCCTTCCCAAAATAGTCATGTTACACCTTGCTGGCAGGCAGGGAGTGGTCTATCCACAAATCTCTGTTTTCTCACTGGTGTCCTTCTGCTTCTCCTTCCAGTCAGGGCCTACTCTGTATCTGGAACTCTCTGTTTGATTTTCTGGGATATGAGCGTTTTTTTTTTCCATTTTTTCCTCAGTTTTTTGAGTCTTTGTTGTAAAAGGATCATTACGGTGCATGTATGTAAGGTGCCATATTGACCATGATATTTATTTTTGACAGAGTAAACTAGCATTAATTTTTCTTTGTGTCTGTGGTGATCTATTTATTTTTCTTTTTTACAATTTTTTAAAATTGTACTTTAGATGAAGGTTTCCAGAGCTAACTAGCTTCTCATTAAACAATATACACATTTATTTTGACCTTGGTCGCCAACTCCATGACATTTCCATAGTCTCTCATTCTCCATCTTAAGTTCCCTATTACCACCTTTCCTGTCCCCTCCTGCCTTCTTGTCTTTGTCCCAGGGTTGATGTGCCCATTTAGTCTAGTTTTAGGGGCCTGTCTAATCTTTGGCAGAACTTCATTACTAAGCTCTAAGGGTGTCCGGGGGAGATACGTAGGCTTTTCTCCTGTCTCTGCGAGATCAATAAGTCTGACAAATACTTCTCACCATCTTGCTCAGGTTGGGTAGGTCTGGTCACTCAGCTGTGGTGCAGCAGGGCGGTCAAGCAGTGGTGGAGGGTTTGGGATGGGTAGTTTGTGGCAGGAACTGGGGATGATAGGGTGGGGCTGGGTGGAAATCCAGGGTGGGGCCTGGGGGACTACGTCATTATTGCTCAGGGGTGTGGCATCAGTGCACAGTGCAGAGAGGCAGGAGGGAAATGAGAGGATGTGATGTGCACAGCTAAGTGCTTAGGTCAAACAAGAGAAAGAAGAGGGAGAAACAAAGTCAAAAATAGTAAAAAAAGCAAAAAATAATGTAGTAAAATAACATAAAATAAATAAAAAGAAAAAAAGTAAATAAAATGGCAGTGTGGTAGGATTTGGTGGGTGGAGGTGGGGCATACCCGGTGAGGCCTTGTGCTGGTGGCTCTCTAACTGAGTTGTGTGGCTCAGCCTGTTAAGAAGTCTTGTGACTGGCATACAGTGTTAGGTGGATGAGAGAAAGGAAAGGAAAGAGGGGATAGAGAGTGAACCAACGATCAAACAAGAAAATAAAAATGAAAAAATAAATAAACAACAATAACCAAAATATGGTTTAATGGCCATCTAAGATACTTGACTAGTCTCAACCAGTTTGGAGCAAGGGAGAATGAGAAAAACCAAAGACACAAGGGAAAGATTAGTCCAAAGGACCAGTGGACCACAACTACCGCAGCCTTCACCAGAGTGAATCCAGCAGAACTGGATGGTGCCAGGCTACAACCACCAATTGTTCTGACAGGGATTACAATAGAGGGTCCAGGACAGAGCTGGAGAAAAATGTAGGACAACATTTTAATTAAAAAAAAAAAAAAAAAAAAAGATAAGACCAGACGTTCTGGTCTGACAGAGACTGGAAAAACCCCAAAAGTATGGCCCTCAGATATCCTTAAGTCTTAGTAATGAAGTCACTCCTGAGGTTCACCCTTTTGCCAAAGATTAGACAAGCCATAAAACAAAATGAGACTAAATGGGCACATGAGCCCAGGAGTAAGGACGAGGATACAGGAGGGGACAGGAAAGCTGCTAATGGGGAACCCAGTGTCGAGAAGGGGAGAGTGGTGACATATTGTGAGGGTGACAACCAATGTCACAAAACAATATAATTGTTAGTTGTTTAATGAGAAGCTAGTTTGTTGTGTAAACCTTCATCTAATGTACAGTTAAAAAAAAAGTAAATGTATTTAGTATCACACTAAAAATAAAAAATATGGGGGTGGGGGGGCTGGCCATTGGGGGCAGGGCAGAATTTGGGTGGTGGTAAGCTTATGTCTCTCTTGCCAGGTAGCATGGCATGGCCCCTCAGGAAGGATCAGAGGCTGTGCAGGGAATATGTGGGAGGGAGAGGGAAAAGGAGAAGGGGAAACATAAAGAAAAATAAAAACTATGGTTCTGAGTGAGCTGGACTGTGGGGGCAGTGCAGATCCGGGGAAGCCATGTTCCAGAGCCTCTCCAGTGTACTGCACAGCCCACTAAGAAGCTGGGGGTGATGCACAGGGCTGGGTGGATGGGAGACAGGAATGGAAAGAAGGGAGAGAAAGAATAGCAACAGTAACAAAAACAAACAATCAAACAATGAAAGAATAAAATGGCAATGAGAGAGTTGGTCAGTGACAGCTGTGCAGGCCGAGGGAAGCTGCGTGCAGAGACTCTTCAACTGAGTTGTGCAGCACGGTCCCACTGGAAGTGCTGGGGTGGTGCTCAGGGCTGGGTGGGAGAAAGAAAACGAAGAAAAGGAGAGAGAGAAAAGAAACAGAAGAAAAGAAGAAAATTAAAAAAACCCAACAAAACAAACAAACCAAAAAATCACAGGCCATCACAAAGGGGAGGGTATGGCACGCAGGGTTAACTGGGGGGGACAAATGAAAGAAAGGAGAGAGAGAAAGAGAGAGAAGTAACAAAAATAAAGCAAAACAAACAAACGAACAAACAAAAATACAAACCAAAACAAAAAACGAACAAATGGCTCTGAAGGGGCTGGTTGGTGAGGGAGGGGCAGACCCCAGCGGCAGTGAGCTAGTGTCTCTCTGGCCAAGCAACCACGACCCGCTGGCAAGCAGCAGAGCCCTTGTAGAGGGAAGAAGAAAGGCTAGTGGGAAAGCATGTATGTCTGGTTACCTGGTGCTCTCTCTCCTGCTGGGAGCTCTGTGGAGTTGCCTTCCTGTTCTCCATGTTCACAGTCCTTGGTAGCTGAGGTTCAAGATGGCGAATCTTGGTGGCAATGAGCTGGTGTCTCTCTGGCGGAGCAACCCATGGCCCGTTGGCAATTGGCGGGGACCTCGTATAGGGAAGAAGGATGTGGGGTGGGAAAGGGTTATGTCCCTGGTTACTGGGTGCTCTGTCTCCTGCTGGGAGCTCCGTGAAGTTGCCTTCCTGTACATGGCGAATCTAGCCACATTACTTGGTATGGGACCTGCACTCCATATCTCTCCTCATTTTCTGTTCTCTGTCAGTTTCTTACTCCCTTTGGTGTTTGTTCGAGTTCTTTATTCCTTCATTTGGTACTTAGGGTTCCAGGATTGACATTTGTATCAGTTTTACTTAGTTTTTTGGGTCTTTGATGCAGAGAGATGGCATGGTAAGTCTGTCTCTAGAGCCATTTTGGCTCCTCCTCTCCTGTAGTGATCTATTTTAAGGCAACTGAAAACCACTAAAGTTATTGCAATTTCTGGATTTCCGGGTGTCTTAGTTATCTAGATATTTTTGGGGAACACAATTCGATCCATGACACCAGGTGAGTTGTAGATCTTAAACATGATGCGGGCGTAAGAATTAGCTTGTGTTTTCTATGACTTGCTTTCACTGACAAGAAAACTTCTTAGATATTTGTTGACATGCCTAGCTCGTCTGAACAATTTTTTTACAGAACTCTGGAAACTAGGATTTTAAGATTTCCACTTAGCATGCAGTTTGGACTAATAAACGAGTTCTGATTTTGTCTGATGCTTGTGCTAACAGCACACACATTGTCTTCAGGATACAAAAAAATCCAAGTTTGCCAATATGACCATTAATCTCTTCACACACTAATTTGTTTAAAGCTCGAATACTGCTAATGTACCGTTCACTCATTCTCTTCCCAATAATTTCATCTGTTCTTATGCAATAGCTCACCTCCAGATTATTGCAAGGAACAGTATATACAAATAAAACATGAGGTGCTTTAATACAATCACCACTTGAAAATTTTTCAGAGAACACTTAATTAAAGATTGTAATTATTATTTTGCATTGCAATTCAATATTTAAAGATTAATTATGTAGCTATTAAGTACAGATTTTGGTTTTCTAACTTGGCTTCTGAGAGTCATTTTCTTATGATTCTAGCAAATCTTTTAAGTTACATTGATCTTGCTCTTGTTAATCCTGGACTAGATTGTGTGATTCATAAAGTATGAACGTTATTTATTTTTTTGATTGATACATTGCTGAAATAGATCAGAATCATCAGAATTTTTTTTTTAAATATCATGAAAGATTTTAATTGTTTATATTTTAAAAGCAAAGACTTTTAACATAAAAAACAGAATGCAGTACAATGATGCTATTCACCAGATAATTGTAGCTTTTGAAGAAACAATTAATTCAGAGCATGCCAAGGCCATGTGGTGTGGAAATGAAGAACAGTTTGAAGGTTGGGTATTAACAGCTCTGTGGTCTGAGTCCCTGAGCCTCAGTGAGTGTGTGTATCACCTGGGCGGTTGATGGCAGTTGAAGTCCTCTGTAAGTGGGCAAGCCGCAAAAAGGGCCCCTCAGGGCTTCTGCCAAGATGGCCCAGTGGATGCCTTGCCTCAGGGCAAAGCCTAAGAGCCAGAGGGGGAGGCACTAAAGTGGCCTTCAGAGACTCCTTTTGCCTGCAGCAGTCAGCACTCACCAACAACAGTAATTGGGAGAAGCACAGGAGCTGAGGAAGGTGTGGGAGAAGTGGCCAGTTCAACTGGGAGGGGGATTCTCAAGCATCCTGGAGGCAAAGCAACTCATTAATTCACAGCTGGCAGGATGTTAGAATCATCAGAATTTTTGGTTAAACATTTAACGTGGTCTTCTAACTCTTGAAACTTTGAACTTTTATTCCAGAAAAGGCTTTCACAATTGAATAAATCTAGGCTTTATCTAGGATGTCCATGAGCCCCAGTTCTAGTTCACACCTAAGTATAACTGGGGTTATTATATAACTAATCATTTCAACTGCAATAGTTTTGAACATGAAAGGGGAGCTATTAATGCAAATATTTAAGCACTCATTTACTAGCTGAAACGTTGGAGGTTTGAACCTACCAGAGGCACCTTGGAAGACAGGCTTGGCGATCTACTTCAGAAAGGTCACAGCCGAATGCAGTTCTACTCTGCACACGTGGGGTCGCCAGGAGGTGGGATTGACTCAATGACAATGAACAACAACTTAGGACAGCAGTAATTGTCCCCAGAACACCAAGATGTATTGTCACCCAGCTATAACTATTCAGACTGTAGTGTGGATGTCATGTGGACCATGAATGTATCAATCATCATATAAATATCATTTATAATTTGTCAGGGGACAAATTCGCCTGGTAAGGAAAAAGTGAGGGCCCCTGTTAGCATGAATATGAGGGGTGTGAATTCACGGGGTGATAATTTAGGGAGACTAGCAAAAATTAGCAGTTCATTTTAGTGTCAAATGTCTCATTGCTGGGAGCTAGTAGGGCACATTGACCTTGTACACCATTACAGACCCACCAGGTTTTGATTTCAACAAATATCCTTCCACAGCACTGTAAATAAAAATAAAGTATCAGGACTGGCTTTGTAGGTACCCTTCACCTAGCCCCTTGGAGCAGTGTGCAGGCTCTACAAACCCTGACTATATCACGTGTACCCTGCTCCCAAGAGGGAGTTATCTGAACATTTAATTACCACAGTACTTCTACATGGGCATTTAGAACACCTCTCCCTTTCTCTAGATCTGACATAGTCAGTACCATTCAAGAATCATGGAGCAGTGCTCATACTGCTATCTCAGGGGAACCTTGAAGGCCTGCCTTGACCCCTAAAAATCTCTTCTGGTATCACTGATATAACGATTATAACCATACACTTCAAGGATAACAAAGAACTTTCACTAGCATGGTCTCATTTTTATTGTTGCTAGCTGCCAGGAAATCATCCCCAACTTATAGCAACCATGTACAATGGAACTAAATGCCATCCCCATGATTGGTTGTGGTTCGGACCTTTGTGCTCCATAGGGTTTTCATTGGCCTATTTTTGGAAGTCGATCCTCAGGCCTTTCTTCCTAGTCCATCTTATTCTGGCAGGTCTGTTGACACCTGTTCAGTATTACAACAAGACACAATCCTCCACTGACAGACGAGTGGTGATTGTGCATGAGGTGCATTGGCCAGGAATGGAAACTTTGTCTCTGGCATGGAAGACGAGAATTCCACACTGAACCATAACTGCCTCCCATCCAAAACGAAAACCAAACCCGCTGCCCTCAAGTCGATTCCGAATCATTCTGACCTTATAGGACAGAGTAGAGCTGCCCCATAGTTTCCAAGGAGCTGCTGGTGCAGTTGAACGGCTGACATCTTGGTTAGCAGCAAAGCTCTTAACCATTTTGCCATCAGGGATCCCTGCCCTGCATAGTCTCCTCTAATCCTCATAAATATGAATGAGGCTGGTAGAGCAGTGATTAGTTCTCCAGTATTTTACAAATGAAGTAATGGGCTCAGAGAGGTTAAGTGACTTGCTTAAGGTCAGAGTATGTAAGTGTAGATTTTTTTTACTTTAACTCCTGGGTCTTTTCAATAATACAAAATAGTTTCCATGACAACTAGATTTAATTGTATCTGAAATAGCTTTAAATGTACCAAACCTTTCATTATACATTTACGGAGATGAAACATTAATAGTCGCTGTGTGTTGCAAAGTGTTAACACGCTCGGCTGTTAAGCAAAAGGTTAGAATTTGACTCCACTCACAGGTGCCTCTGATGAAAGCCTGGCTATCTACTTCCAAAAATCAGCCACTGAAAATCCTGTGGATCACAACAGTCTGATGACATTATGCATGGGGTCTCCATGAGTCGTGTGTGACTCAACAGGATGTAACAACAAGAACATCTCAGATATGCAGTCAAAATATGTTTAAAATTATGTCTAAAAACACCTGATCTATCCCATGACCACTCATCTATTGAGTAAAAGGAAAAAAGTAGCTCTGATCTTTACAGTTAAACTTGGACAAGCACAGGTATTTGAATAATTTCTTTAGGCTGTATTCTTTAGTTTTTGGTGATTAGGAAATGCTCGCACAGAGTCTCCTTGTTACCCCACCTTTCTTTCCCAGGGAGTCTGGGGGAAGAAGGACTATATAGCCTTCTGGCCTGGAGGAAGATGGATTCCTCAGCTCTTTATGATGCTGCCTGTTCCTCTAGTCTTCATGATGATGCCCCTATCTGCTTGGGGGCTGCTCAGTTACTGCACTTGCAGCTGAGGTCCTCACCTGTTGGAACTCATGCTTGGTTTATCTTGGTTGGTTATAGCCCAGTATTGCCTTCCTGATTATTCCCTAGTTCTCTCTGGTCCAACAAACCCCATGTCCTCCATCTGGCCCCTTGCTCTGATGGCCAATCTCAGCCATGTCTGGAGATCCCTTTCCACCACACTAAAGCAGACCCTATGGGCTGGCAAGTCTCCTGGCTCTGAAGTCCCCTGACTGCTGAGCCCCACTTACCTCTCTTCAACAGGGAAGTAAAGGAACATTTCATTTCTATCCCTGACTTACAGTAACAGGAAGCTGCCCTGAAAAGCAAAACTTCATGGCAGATCTCTGTCTTACCACTATGTGTCCCCAAATTAAACTTCAGTGTGGCTTTGCCCCACATTGGGCATGGCAGTCTTGGGTTGGGCTCTTTGCAGAGACTCAAAAAAGACCCAACAGCTCTTTTCTTTCCACAGTATCCCATGTCTTTCCTAGCAGCTGATTCCGGGCTGGAGCTGAGAAGAAAAGTCAGGGCACTTATAGATCAGACTTTTCCTTTTTGCTTCTCTCCTTTTCCTTCTCATGAGCCCCTAGTACGAGAGAGGCTGTCTTTTTCCCTTCCTCTGCATCACCTCCTCATCAGGCAGCAAGCCCTGGATGTCACGGGCAGAAGGAATATAAGTCCTACCATTGTGTGAAAAGTCTAAGTCCACTCAAGGCTTTAAAAAATGGAAGCTAAAGGAAGAGGCTGATTACTAGCTGAAAGGTTGGTGATTCGAACCCATCCAGAGGCACCTCTGAAGATGGGCTGTCAATCTGCTTCTGAAAGGTCATAGCCTTGAAAACCCTATGGACCATAGTTCTACTCTGACATATATTGGGTCACCATAAATCAGAATCAACTCGATGGAACCTACAACAATAAGAAAGGAATTTAGAAAATTTTCACTCCTTATAGAGCTTGGCTTTTATGTTTATTATGTTACTTCAAAATCCTATTTTAACAATCGGATAGCAAAAATCCTAGTTCGTATTTCTCTGGTCACTAATAAAGCTGTTTCAGCATTAAAGAGGTAATCTTACTTTCAAAGAGCTCTGAGTCAGTACAAGAAGCAAAAATTTGGGCATGGGTCGACCAGTAAAAGCCATTAGGGTGGTTATTGGCACTCATAGCTAGGATAAGGTGGTCGCGAGACAGGCTAGAGTGCTCGGCTGTCTGCCACAAGCAAGAAAATTCTCATGCAGCGAAGGTACACATAGGTCTAAGCAAAACACTGTCCAAACACTGTTGCGTTCCTCGTTAGGTTTCTTTTTGTGACTCAGAAAAAATCTGGAATATAGTGCCCTGTTTTGCTAAATTCCCAGGGGGAGGTGGCAGTTCCTGACCTGTGTTACGAAATTTGCAGGTAGAGGAGGCAGCTCTTGACCTATTTTGCCGAATTCTCAGGGGCAGGTGGCAGCTTCTGACCCGTGTTATAAAATTTAAGGGAGAGAGAAGTGGTAGTTTTGTAACTTTTTTTTATGATATAGTTTCTCAATAAAGAATCACCATGTTAAAATTAAGGTCATCAGTAGCTGCTTTAAATTACTTTCCAATCCGAGGAACTAGTATATTTAAGGTCTAAAATAAGAGACTAAGTCTCTAGCCTTCAGAATGAATTAAGTTCCAAATAGAAGGAAACCAAAAGTTTGAACCTTAGAGCTTAACATCTTTGATAAATGTACCAAGACACTGGTCTGGGGTTCATATTTAAAAACACTGTAAGCTGAGCATACGAGAAGTAATTTGGAATTTCAGTGACCACTTTGAGAAAATGGGCTTTCGTTTGTATTGTCCTTTCTTTCCTTTAGGGAAGTTTTACTTAATGCTCAGGTTTTGTCAAAAGCTCTAATATTCCTCCATCTGAAGCTCTGGCAAGTTAATGAGTTTTGTCTAGAACCTGTTTTTTCCCTTGAATTGAGTCAATCTTAGCAAAAATTGCTATATACACTTGAAGAAACAGGAAAGGTCCATTCTGTATTATCTTGCTAATCATTAATTCTCTAATGGAAATTTGGTTGTCACATGTAAATTTTTCTATACTTTCTGTTTCTTCTAGACAAAGTTTGTGTGCTCCTTATGGCTATATGTTTTTGTGTGGTAGATCCAACTATACTAATTTAGATGATTCTTTTTCAACTGACAGTGAATTCATGTGGTCAATCAATCTCTTGTTTAGATTCCTGAGAATGTGTGGGCAATGCACTTGAGAACTTTAGGATTCCTTTAGATATTTATAGTAATGATGCTAGTAAATACTGAAAGGTAATGTTAAAACAGTTACATATTGTAAAATGAAAGTCAGAAGAAAACTTATTGGTCCAACACTCAGGGTATGGTTGGTAGTTTTAATTCCAACTTATGTTGTAGTTGAATTGGAGAGATATTTAAGAAATCTGTCAATCACTATGGGGCAAATAGCAGATGAAGTTGCTTGCTGGATGGAATCTCAACAGCGATCTCTGACCTCATTAAGCCAAGATGACGTGAGATAACAGACAAGCTTTAGATTTTTTATTAGTCCAAGAAGTGTAGTCTGTGCTGTAGAATTAGATAGCAAGCTACTTGATTACACACTGTAACACCCTTATAAACACCAGATTTATTTGGTTGATTACCATCAGGAATAAGTATATCAGATAGATCACTACTACAAGGAATAGTAATATTCTTAGTGTACATCCTGATAGTATTAGGCATAATAAAATTAATCTTCTATTGTCTTACACCCCTAAAAGGCAAAAGAAGGCCTTGGGCTAAATTGTTGATGTACATTGATTCTGCTCCCATTGGCAATGCGATTGAAGAGAACATTGCTCTTACTTAATAACCTGGTGAAGAACCAGAAGGCTTCATGTGGAAAACCAGCACCGTGAGTTTAAAGAACCAGCCATGATCTCTATCTAGGAGGCCGACTAAGTCCAGGTATTGATCATCAATGTGTTATGTCCAATTTCTGATGAAAAGGAGGGAATGATTTAGAAAATAGTATTGGAATCATTATTCCCTGTCCTTGAGCATAGAGAATGTGACCCAGCTGGAGCTGGTCCCACCAGGGTCCATAAGGACTCACAAGGACACATCTACTGGGCCCTGAGATAAAGGCAATAGATGCGACAATTTTGGAAATGATCTTTTAGGGAAGAAAAATATCTTTTAGTGAAGCTTTCACACAAAGCCAATCAAACAGAACGCAAAAGACTTTCTACTCTTATCTTTTTCTATTAGCACTTAGTGAATAGAAATTTGTTGGACCAGTGAAGACCCTCCTGACTGTCATTACTGATACCTGTAGCAATGATTGTTAAGAAAGACAATTCAAAATGTAGGATCACAGTTTCTAGCCAATCTGTTAAAAGGTGAAAGTTTCAGTGGTTTTGCGCATTTGTAATGTTAATATATACTGAAGACTCTGTAACGTTCCTTGCACTCAGCAGACGTGGCTCTAGCAGCGTGCTTGTCCATTTTTCTACCTTTGTCTGTTCTGTAATATCTCCTTGGACTTGGACAGACATGGCTGTGGCGGCATGCTTCTCTGTTTTCCCACTTTTGCTTATTCTGTAATATTTCCTTGGATTCGGGCAGACATGGCTCTGACAGCATGGTTGTCCTATTTCCCACTTTTGCCTTTATGAATATATGCAGAATTAAACTTTCTTTTTGCTTTACTAAAAATAATAATAATAATAATAAAAGATGTTTCAGGTCAGTTGCGAACAAAGAAGAAGTTAGCCAATTCTAATCTGGAAGGCCAACCTTGGAACTGGGTGGAAAATTCCAGTGTCTTCAAAACTACATTTTTTTAGACAAAGCTAATGGGAACTGTTGTTGAATGTAAACATCTGCTTAACCTCCTTCTGGACACACGTTTTCAATTTTGGAAATCCCATGCTAGTTGAGCTTCATCACGTTCTTACTGCATGGTTTGTAGTGATTACATGACCTCGTTTCATGTACTTTGGACATGTTATCAGTAAGAGCCAGTCCCTGGAGAAGGACATCATGCTTGGTAAAGTAGAGGTTCGAAGAAAGAGGAAGACTCTCAATGAGGTGGATTTACATAGTGGCTGTGATGATGGACTCAAGCATAGCAATGGTTGTGAGGATGGTGCAGGACTAGGCAGTGTTTTGTTCTGTTGTACATGGGATCACTGAGTCACAAGCGACTCAATAGCATCTAACAACAATAACACATGACTGCAGGGTTACCAGGTGAAAAATAAATGAGAAGCTTCTGATCCTTAGGAGATACGCCCTTGTAGACATGTGTATACATTAGTAAAAACACACAACCATCTGTGGCTTCCCCTGCATGTTCAGCCTGTGTGCACTGCTGCCCAAATAGCCAAAAACTTACTTGTCATTCTGTGTGGCCATGTTCCAGGTAGGAGGACTCCATACATTTCAACTTGGTTTCAAAGCCTCTGGCCTTAAAAACAAAACAGAACAAACAAACAAACAAAAACCATAGAAAGGAAAAAAGAAATGTATAATCTCTCTGTCATGGGTTTAAAATCTAATTGGAAATGCAAAGAGGTGCTGGACCACGCAGAGCATCTAGCCACTAAGTCAGAGCTTACTTTTTTCTTCACATTAATGTTTTCACACTTGACCAACACAGTTTGAAAGCTGAGTGGGTTTTGGAACCTCATATAAAATAATTTTCTCAAGAGTATAAAACACATGTTCAGTAAAAGTTAGTCATAATGCTAGTTTGTAAAACTTTTCGAAAAGCATTTGTTATTTTTTTAATCTCAGCCATGCTAAAAACAAAAAACCCAGCCCATTGCTGTCAAGTCAATTCCGACTCATAGAGACCCTGTAGGCCGGAGTAGAACTGCCCCACAGAATTTCCAATGAGATCCTGGTGGATTTGAATAGCCATCCCGGTGGGAGTGAACTGGTGTATCATTGTGGTTTTGATTTCTAGCTCTGTAATGGCTGAGGACATTGAGCAACTTTTCCTGTGTTTGTTGGCTATTAGAAGATCCTTTTTGGTGAAATATCTATTGAAGTTCTTTGCCTTTTTTTTTGATTGAGTTATTTGTCTTTTTGCTGTTTCATTGTCAAGGTTTTATATGTATTTTGGTTATTAGACTCTTATAGGATATACGGTTTTCAAAGATATTCTCCCAATCAGTAGGTTGTCTTTTCACTTTTTGGGTAAAGTCTTTTGGTGAACAAAACTGTTTTATGAGGTCCCATTTATTTATTTTGACTTTTGCTGTGCATGCTTTTGTTATTATATCAGATAATTCATTGTTAAAAGCTAGGCCTGATAGGTTCTAAGAATTTTATGGTTTTAGTTTTCACATTTAGGTCCTTAATCCATTATTTTTATTTTTATTTATTTTTTTGGTATGGTGTGAGGTATGGGTCCTCAAATAGACAATTGGAAAGAATATATTTGTAAGCTTATTGTATAGAATGTGAATGTAATATTAGGAAGTGTTATTAAACAAAAGAGAATAATTTTTCCTTCTACCATAAATTTAACTTAAACTTTTGCCTTATTCTGTAATCTCAGAATTGTATGATTAGTTGTTCTGAATTAAATATTAACATTACATGACATTCCGTAAAGCATATCATAAATTCTAAGTGCTCTGCCTTCTGAAAATTTGAGAACCTCTTCTCTATAAGACCTTTCTGACTCTAAGATTCCATAGGAAAAATAAAAACATTTCCATTGCACTTGAGGTTTTCTTATGAAAATTGTAGTGTTGGATAGGATCATTTAGTCTAAATTCTTCATTTGACACCTGACAAAACCAAGGATTATCTGAGATTATGCCATTTGTTCAAGTCACAGTTGATGAAAGATCTGAAACTAAACTGCATATTTTCCAACATACCTCACCAATGTGGGGGCTTGATCATGGGTTTCTTAGTTCTCTAGATTATCGCATTCTTGTGTTCAGTTATTGGATTAAGCTGATATAAACTGTGCCTACTGCACTTTCACCTAACAAAACAAATATTGAGTACAAAAAATAGGCATCCACAGTATAAAAGCAGAAGGTCAAAGTCAGTGTAGATTTCCCAACTGTTTTGAGAAGCATGTTCTTTGAAGCAAAGTACATACCTCAGCCTTTGATCCAGATTGGGACACAACAGGGTCAAGGCAGGTAGGTTAGTATTTTATGTTTCTTCTCTGTGCATTTTGGGTCCAGAGTTCTGCCAATCATTTAGCAATTTGGCCATTCTTGAACTGGCTATAAACTGTTGTGTTTGTCCATGAGAAATATTCTATTTTCCCTAACCAGATACTGCAACATCATTGCCTCTCTTTCTCCATGTAGGCTTTTCCTAGAATGCAATATATAGTATGTAAGTGCTCTAGAGAAATTACATGGCACACTGGGTAGCTCAGTGACCTAAGGAAAAGTCTAGCAGGTGTGGTAGAGTTAAGAGTTTGGCAAAAGTTCATGAGATGGTCTAGCCAAATGTGTTATTTTGTTCAACTTCATAGCAGTGGCAATGCTAGGTGTCTTAGTCATCTAGTGCTGCTATAACAGAAATAGCACAAGCGTATGGCTTTAACAAAGGGAAATATATTCTCTCATGGACAAGTAGGGTATAAGTCCAAATTCAGGGCATGAGCTCAAGTCCAAATTCAGGGCATGAGCTCCAAGGAAAGGCCTTCTCTCTCTGTTGGCTCTGGAGGAAGGTCCTTGTCATCCATCTTCCCCTGGGCAAGAAGCTTCTCAGTGCAGGGACCCTGGGTTCAAAGGACGTGTTATTCTCCTGGCTCTTGTTTCTTGGTGGTATGAGGTCCCCTTTTCTCTTTTTTATATCTCAAAAGAGATTGGCTTAAGACACCATGTAATCTTGTAGATCTTATCAACATAACTTCCACTAATCTGTCCCATTACATCATAGTGATAGGATTTACATCACATAGGAAATCACATCAGATGACAAAATGGTAGAGAATCATACAATACTGGGAATCATGAGCTAGCCAGGTTCACAGCTATTTTGGGGGGACACAATTCAATCCATGACACTAAGGAAAATAAAATGAGCTATGAGCTGTGCACATAATTTAAATCTTGAGCTTGAGTTTCAAGAGGAGCTACTAAGTGCATGGAGAGGGAACGTAAGACTGTTCTACTCACCTTATCTTCTGGTAAATGCAGTATCTGGATAGATGTCATTTAAGAAAATGTAAATAAAGAAAAGTAAAATGAGACTTATAAAAGGATACTGCAAGGGAAGGAAATAATGGCCCAAAATATAAAAGAAAGTAACTTTACATAAAAGACAGATTAAAATTTTAGAAAGTGTCTTAAGCTGGCTTTTCCAGAAAAACAAAACCAGTAAAGCATACAAAATTATCTATAGAGAGATTTATATCAAGGAAATAACTCATGTGGTAGTAGAGGCTGGAATGTCCCAAGTCCGTGGGTCAGGATAGAGGCTCTTCCAGATTCATGTAGGCTGCAGGGTTGGCAAACCCAAGACTGGCAGGTCAGAGAGCAGAGCTCTTGCTCACAGGCTGTGAAGATCAATGAATCCCAAGATTGCCAGGCAACACCACAAGTAAGCTGCTAGCTCAAGTCCTAAGAACTGGAGGTCAGATGAACAGGAGTCAGCTGCAGGATCCAGAGTGAGCAAAACTCCATGGGCCTTGCCAGAATATCTGCTTTTGTTGGATGCAGGCCACATGCCCAAGGAAACTCCCTTTCAATTGATTGGCTCTTCACAACAGAACTCATCATGGAGGTGATCACATTATATCAAATCTCATCATGAAAATGATCCCAACATCATTCAGCTACCAAACCACTGAAAATCATGGCCCAGCCAAGGTGACATACAGCCTTAACCATCATAGTTTATCCCTTCTCATCTTGGCACCTGTACACATCTCCTTAAACAATACATAATCTCTGAATAAAGAAAATTATAAAGTGATACTTGTGCCTAATGTGATACAATGAACACACATACAAACAAAAAAGCACTAACCCTGTTGGCATCTTATGTTTTATGGGTGAAGAAAATAAAGATATTTGATGCACACATGCAGAGCAGAAATACTCCTGACAATTACAGTCCTCGTTTTTGCAACTGGTCACATGGTTGTAACTGGTATTTAGAACTACCTTCTTCCAGCACCCATTCTGTATTCCCTTTGCCCTCAGCAAGCATATCAGGTTGTTGTGGTTCTTTGCCTGGTGGGGTGATGCGAACCTTCATTCCTGAAGGGTCTGGGCCATTAGTAGTCATGTTGGAATTGGGTTGCTGTAGTTTTCCATTGACTTTAATCATGGGGCATGGTAGTAATAAGAGATGCCCTAAAGAATCTCCTGTATTCCACACTTACTCTTTTTACCTCTATTATGTGATCTCAATCTGACTTCCTCTTGGTAGTCAGGATCAGTCACTGCAGCCAGTATGGTAACTCCCATCTTTGCCAGGAGATCCAGAGGAATAAGGAGCCCAAAGTGGCTGGGTGGCATTCTCCCATTCCAGTTCAAAGGAATTAGTGATGTGTCTCCAGGTGGGAGAATTCTTCTCTTTGAACTAAGACCTCTAGACCTGCAGAGCATAAGGTAGCAGGGACAGGAAGCAAAAATTTTGTGAGTGAGTCACTAGGGGTAATAGTGAGTGGTGCCACTTTCATTTCCACTCCTTGCCTCCTGGACCCATGAATCTTGGCTATGGTAGATACAACACCATATCTTGGACTCTGTTTGGAACATATACAACCTACTGGAGAACATTGCCCCAACACTGCAAGTTATTGCCACCTAGCTGGCAGTATAATTGTGTCCTTAGAAGGTCATTCCACCGTCCCATCGAGTCAGCTCCTTCAGGATGATGGGGAACATGGTAAGACTAGTGATTTCCAAGAGCATAGGCCCACTGTGAAGGGAGTCCCTTAATCGGAGACAATGCTGTGTGGGATACCATGATGGTGGGTAAGACAATCTGTAAGTCCACGGATGGCAATTTTGGCAGAAGCATTGCATGGATGGAAGGCAAATCCGTATCCAGAGTAAATGTCTATTCCAGTAAGAACAAAATGCTGTCCTTTCTGTGGTAAAAATTGCCCAGTGTAATCAACTTGCGACTAAGTTGCTAGCTGATCACCTCGAGGGATGGTGCCATATCAGGGCCTCAGTGTTGGTCTCTGCTGCTGGCAGATTGGGCACTCAGCAGTGGCTGTAGTAAAGTGGGCCTTGGTGAGTGGAAGTCCATGTTGCTTAGCCCATGCATATCCTGCATCACTGCCACCATGGCCACTTTGTTCTTGAGCCCATGAGCAATGACAGGAGTATCTGGGGAAAGGGGATGCGTGGTTTCCACAGAAAGTTGCATCCTATCCACTTGATTGTTAAAATCCTCCTCTGCTGAGGTCACCCTTTGATGAGCATTTACATGAGACACAAATATCTTCCCTTTTTGGGCCATTCTGAGAGGTCTGGCCACATAGCTCTTTTCCATAAATCCTTGTCTCAAATTTTCCTTCATGTTCCTTCCACATCTCTGACCATCCAGCCAAACTATTGGCCACAGCCCATGAATCAGTATACAATCACACATCTGGCCATTTCTCCTTCCTAGCAAAGTGAACAACCAGGTCAACTGCTCAAAGTTCTGTCCACTGGGAAGATTTCTCTTCACAACTGTCCTTGAGGGAGGTCCAAGAAAGTGGCTGTACAGCTGCTGCTGTCTGTTTTTGAGTGGTACCTGCGTATTGTGCAAAACCCTCTGTAAACCAGGCAAGAGTTTTCTTTTCTTCAGTTAATTGATCATAAGGAATGCCCCATGAGGCCATAGGTGCAGACTGGAAGACTGCAGGTAATGTGACAGGAGTGGAGACCATGGATATTTGGACCACTTCCTCACGCAACTTACTTGTGCCTTCAGGTTCTGCTCGGGCCTGATCTCATATATACCACTTCCATTTAATGATGTAGTGCTGCTGTGCATGTCTAACTTTATGGATCTGTGGTTCAGACAATACTCAGTTCATGATGGGCAGTTCAGGCCATAGGGTGACTTGGTATTCCATGGTTGAGTGTTCAGTCTGTACTAAGGCCCAGTCACAAGCCAAAAGCTGTTTCTACAAAGGAGAGTAGTTATCTGAATAGGATGGCAGGGCTTTGCTCTAAAATCCTGAGTCTGCACTGTGATCACCAGTAGGGGCCCACAAAAGACTCCAAACAGCATCTCTATCTGCCACAGACACTTGAAGCACCATTGGATCAGCCGGATCATATGACCCAAGTGACAGAGTGGCTTGTACAGCAGCCTTAACCTGTTGCAGAGCCTTCTCTTACTCTGGGCCTCACTTGAAATTAGGAGGTTGTAGAGTTACTAGATAAACAGGCTGGAGTAGCCCACCCAAATGAGGAATATGCTGCCTCCAAAATCCAAAGAGGCCCACTAGGTGTTGTGCCTCCTTTTCAGTTGTGAGAGGAGCCAGATGCGATCACTTTTCCTTCACTTTAGAAGGAGTATCTTGACATGCTTTACACCACTGTACCCCTGGAAGTTTCACTGAGGTGGAAGGTGCCTGAATTTTTGTGGAATTAATTTCCCAAACTCTAGCAGGCAAACAGAAATCCTGGTTCTGCAGTGGTCAAGAGCTACAGATGTTAACCAAAAGGCTGGCAGTTCAAATCCACAAGGCACTCCTTGGAAACCCTATGGGGCAGTTCTACTCTGTCACACAGGGTCACTATGAGTCGGAATCGACTTGACGGCAGCGGTAATTTTTTTGGTTTAGCCCACAAATATTTTACCAGTAAGTCCAGAGTCATTGCTGTTTCTTCCTTACTAGGTCCTATCAGCATAATATTATTAATGTAATGGACAAGTGTGATGTCTTGTGGAAGGGATAAGCAATTATGATCCCTGAAGACTAAATTATGACATAGGGCTAGAGAGTTGATGCAGCCCTGAGGTAAGCAATGGAAGGTGTATTGGTGGCCTTGTCAGCTAAAGCAAACTGCTTCTGAAGGTCCTTCAAAACAGGTATGGAGAAAAAGGCATTAGCCAGATCAATAGGTACATACCAGGTACCAGGACATGGATTAATTTGCTCATGCAATGAGACTACATCTGGAACAGCAGCTGCAATTGGAGTCACCACCTGGTTAAGTTTCTGATAATCCAGTGTCATTCTCCAAAATCCATCTGATTTTTGCACAGATCAAATAGGTGAGTTGAATGGGGTTGTTGTTGGAATCACCACCCTGCATTTTTCAAGTCCTTGATGGGGGCAGGAATCTCTGCAATCCCTCCAGGAATGCAGTATTGCTTTTGCTTTACTATTTTCCTAGGTAGGGGCAGTTCTAATGACTTCCACTTGGCTTTTCTTACAATAATAACCCTTACTCCATTTTTCTGGAATCTAATGTGGGGGTTGTGCCAGTTACTGAATATATCTATTCCATTTATACATTTTGGAACTGGGGAAATCATTACAGGATGGGTTCAGGGACCCACTGGACCTACTGTGAGACGGACTTGAGCTAAGACTCCATTAATAACCTGACCTTCATATTCCCCCACTCTGATGGGTGGGCCACAGTGATGTTTTGAGTCTCCTGGAATTAGTGTCAGTTCAGAGCCAGTATCCAGTAATCCCTGAAAAGTCTGATTATTTCCTTTCTCAAATGAACAGTCACTCTTGTAAAAGGCCGTAGATCCCTATGGGGTAGGCTGGGAAAAGATTAACTCTATAAGTTTTTGACAGTGGATTGGAGCCCGTCCTCAAGGGGACCTTGCGTCGCATTCAATCAAGGTGTTTTGGGTCTGCAAACTCGCTCATGTTTGGAAATTGATTGAGGGGCTATGACTCTATTCTAGCGATTTGAGTTAGACTGCTGTCCACTTGACCTAGAATTCATTTGCTTATAAAGATCAAGTGAATATTTAGTAGATTTCCTATCTATTACAAACACTCCTAGGGACACCATGACTAAGTAGCCAACTCCATAAGTCCATACAAGTCAGACTATTCTGAGTACTGCTTTGGCTTTGCTGTCCATTATGGTAACGATGCCCACCTTGTCTTTGTTGCTTGAGTACCACCACTGGCCCCTACCACCACGGGCTCCAATCATCCCCATTATAGTTGGGTGTCTTAATTCAGTTAGGGCAGTTCTCACTGTCAAATCTGACTTACAAAAAAATAGCAATCACAGTAGTCTTCAAGGATACTGGCTCCCCCTTCACAAATTCTTTCCTCACCATTGTGGTAAAAGTTATGTTCTCCGGGCACTCCATGTGTGGGTCTGTGGGTCTAGCTCTAGCATGCCAGTTTCCCTAAGCCTTTGGATACTTCTTCTACTGTATACCAAGGCAGGTCTGGTACTTCAACTTGATTTAGTATAGGCCAGTGTGTAATCCATGCTTCAGCAAGCAAACACATAAACTATTAGATCTTGTCCTAACTTCTCGAGCTGAAACATTGTATCAAAAATCTGTGCTTAGTGAGCCCATATTAATAAACTCATATGGATCCATCTTTATATTCCTTGTACCATTATCCCACACCCTTAATAGCCATTCTCACACATATTTCCCAGGTTTCTGTTTGTACATATTAGAAAAGTCAAGCAGTTCTTTTGGACTGTAGTGTACCTCCTGTGGGTTACCCTTTGTACTTCACCTTTTGGGGTTTGCTGAGACTTAAGTATAGTTATAGGTCTAGAAGCCAGAATTGGTAGGGAAATGTTTTGAGAACACTCAGCATCATTTTATAAAGCATCTGCCTCAGGCGTTGTTCCAAGCAATGACTCAGAGAAAGACACTTTAGATGAAGCTGGGTTAATCTCATTAGATGGGAGTGGAGGCACTAATGGTTCTGTTGGCAAGAGGGACTCAATGGAATTTAGGGGCTCAGTGTATCCAGCTTCCTGACTATATGGCCCATATTCCCCACCCCAGGATTCAGGATCCCATTTCTTCCCAATCAGTGCCCTCACTTTAACTTCACACACCTGTCTAGGTTGACAATTGATTTGATGTTCTAATTCAGCCACTCTTATGATAAGACTCTGGGTTTGGTTTTGGCAATATCGGCTCTTTTCCTACAAGAAATAAGGTTTTCTTTCAAGGCACTTGTGGAAACTTTGAGGTCATTTATGTGGCACTTGAGCTTTGACTCTGAAGCCCTGAACTCATCTCTTTCTTTCACCAGTTTGTCTAGAGAAAGTAGATTCAACCAACTAGTTTCCTTATACTTCTTTATGAGAAAATTGTAGAAAGTATCACACATGTAATCACCCAGAACCTCACCTTTCACCAATACCTGATCTATTGGTGGTGATATTTTGGGTATTTGTATTGCCAGTTCATACTGTGAATTAGCAATGTCCTCTTTACCACTGGAATCAGCGTCATTAACATCTTTAAGACTAACCAGTCTTGAGAATCCACTTAGAAAACTCATCCTTACAATTTTGTTTCTCTAGACCCCACACCTGGTACCAAATGTCTTCGGCTGGGTTCTCTAGAGAAGCAAAACCAGTAAAGGGTATAAATATATATATATATATATATATAGAGAGAGAGAGAGAGAGAGAGAGAGAGATTTATATCAAGGAAATGGCCCATGCAGTTGTAGAGGCTGGAATGTTGCAAGTCCAGGGTTCATGATAGAGGCTTCTCCTGATTCCCATTGTTGCAGAAGCTGGTGAACGCAAGATTAGCAGGTGAGATAGAAGGGTTCTTGTTCACAGGCTGCAAAGAAAGATCAATCCCAAGATTGGCAGGCAAGACCACAGGTAAGCTGCTAGCTCAAGTCCCACGAACTGGAGATCAGCTGAACGCGAGTCAGCTGCAGGATCCAGATTAAGCAAAAGCCTTCAAGCCTTTCCAGAATGTTCACTTATATTTGATGCAGGCCACACACATAAGGAAATTCCCTTTGGACTGACTGGCTAGATATAGCAGATCCCATCATGGAGGTGATCACATTGTATCAAATCCCCTTACTGAAGTGATCAAATCATAGTATAGCCAAACCAATGAGAATCATGGCCCAGCCAAGTTGACACACAACCTTACCCATCACAGAAAGCAACTGCTTTATTGGTTTTCAAACCAATTCTTTATACTATTTATACGCTTCACCAAACCAAGGGTATGAAACGTATAGCTTCCATGAAGTGGGTGCTTTGACTCACTAAGCTAAGTTAAAAGCTGGGATCCAAATGGAATATAAATGAAGGAGAAATTTATATAATGAACAGGAAGAACCACTGCAAAAAAAAAAAAAAATCCTCAAAATGGAGGTAATAGTGAATTAACACTTCTGACATAAAATCAGCAATGTAGAAGACAAACTTGAGATCCCCGTCAAGAGACCTAAAAGTGGCTAAGTAAACAAAGACACTTGTAAAAAAATGATAAAATTTATAAATAGAAGAACAGATAATAGCAATTTTATTTATCCATTCAATTAACATTTATTGTATACCTACTATGTTATAAACATACATTGGGAAAATTCAAGCAAAAAAAATCAGAATGATTACATAAACATCACACAAAAAATCAGTACAAGACAAAGAAGTGTAAGACTTTAAAAGGAGGATCATTATGCTTTGATAAAAGGAGAAGTACACAGAAAAGAAGTGCCCTAATGTTGTTGTTGTTGTTGTTGTTAGGTGCTATCGTATCAACTCTTGCTCCTAAGACCCTAGGTACAACAGAACAAAACATTGCCTAGTCTTGCTCCATCCTCACAGTCGTTGCAATGTTTGAGCCCATTGTTTCAGCCACTGTTTCAATCCATCTCACTAAGGGTCTTCTCGTTACCAAGCATGTTGTCCTTCTCCAGGGACTGGTCCTTCCTGATAACATATCCAACATATGTGAGACGAAGTCTCGCCATCGTTGCTTCTAAGGAATATTCTGGCTGTACTTCTTCCAACACAGATTTGTTCATTCTTCTGGCATTCCATGATGTGTTCAAGATTCTTTGCCAATACCGTAATTCAAACCTTAACATTAAGTAATACCAAAATTTAAAAGTTAGACTTACAGAGAAAACCAAAGAAGCAAATATCTAACGGGAAATTTGGACACATTGTCAAGGGGTTTCCAACACAATCTAAGGGGGAAGATTGCATACAGATTGGGCCATTGAATCCATGAGGATGCCTGAGTAACTATGGCTTAAGCCTTTCTGCTCAAGTGAGGTCCATAAATCACCAGCACTGCCATCACCTGGGATTTAGAAATGTCGAATCCCAGGGCTCACTCCACACCTACTGAATCAGAATCTACATTTTAACAAGATCTCTAGGTGATTCTTACGTGCATTACACATCATATACTTGATAAGTAAAGGAGATTTTGAATAATAAAATGAATAAGGTAAAATTATATATGCTATATACTATATATACACAGACTAGTCTCTTTTTGAATATATATGGAAGACTTAGAAAAAGAGTAGGCTATAAAGAAAACTCCTGTTAGCACCAAAGAATGGAAATTGTAGTCATATACTCAGAAAAACAGATTAAACTTTAAGCACACAGACTGAAGCAAATCAACCAGTCAATCAACGAATAAGCAAAAACCCCAGTTAGCTATTGTTTCAATGAAGAAATTCAAAATAAAATTACAAACTTTTTAGAAAACTGCATACCATGAAGTGCTCTCGTCTTTGTTCATAGATGTTATAGATTGAATTGTCTCCCAAAAATATGTGTTGAAGTCCTAACCCCTGTACCTATAAATATGCTCCTATTTGGAAATAGGGGTTTTCTTTTGTTATGTTAATGAGTTCACATGAGAGTAGGGTGGGTCCTAAATCTAACTTATTTCTGAGTTATAAAAAGAGCAGAATAGACATAGAGACATACAGGGGAAGATACCTTATGAAGACAGACACACACAGCAGATATATCTGTAAACCCAGCTTATACTTCTATAAGCTGGCTTACTAGAAGCTGAAATACGTAAAGAGGAAACTCACCCTAGAGCCATGCCCTGAATTTAGACTTCTAGCCTCCTGGACTGTGAGAAAAGCAATTTCTGTTCTTTAAAGCCACCTACTTCTGAGATATATATACATATATATATATATATATATATATATATATTTTGTTATGGCGGCCCTAGGTAACTAAGACATAAGTAAAAGACTTAATTATTTAATTAAAAAGTTATAATCTAGACATTTATGTTAAGAAAGTAGAAAAACTATAACAGCTTTGTGAAAAAGGATAGGCCAAGAAATATTTTGCCTGGTAGCAAAAATGACTCAATCAAGTTTTTATTTATATAATTGTAAATTGTATTCTTCAGCTACCTGGAACATTGCCATTACTCTTTACACTTACGTAGAGCCAATCCCTACACTGTAGTACTGTGCTGTTCCCAGCCCTCTGCCTGAAAGTAGGAATCTTCAATTGCCTTAAACACCCTGAGACTCGGTGCTAGAATTGTTCACTCATTAATGAGAGGGCCACAGGGGGATTTACCTGCAGCTTACATGTAAGCCCATGTCTTAGTTATCTAGTGCCGCTGTAACAGAAATAACACAAGTGAATGTCTTTAACAGAGAAATTTATTCTCTCACAGTCTAGGAGGTAGAAATCTGAATTCAGGATGCCAGCTCCAGGGGAAAGCTTTCTCTCTCTCTGTTGGCTCTGGGGGAAAGTCCTTGTCATCAATCTTCCTCAGTGGAGTAGCTTCTTAGAGTAGGGACCCCAGGTGCGAAGGATGTGCGATTATCCTGGCTCTTGTTTCTTAGTGGTATGAGGTCCCCATGTCTCTCTGCTCACTTCTCTCTTTTATATCTCAAAAAGATTAACTTAAGACACTATCTAATCCTGTAGAATGAATCTTGCCTCATCAATATAACTACCAATAATCCTACCTCATTAACATAGAGATAGGATTTACAACACATAGGAAAATCATATCGAATGACAAAATGGTGGACAATCTCACAATACTGGGAATCATGGCCTAGCCAAGTTGACACACATTTTTGGGGGACACGATTCAATCCGTAACGACCTCCATTGGGACAACCTGATGACCTTCTTAGAGAGGATGTGTTCTGTCTCCTTTTGTTACTTCCCCAGGGCAAATAGTGTGGGCTCCTACTGGCTTTTAATCACAATATTTGTCTTCCCCGATTTAGGATACAAAGAAAAAGCTTCTTGCTAATTTTTATGAAGAAATAAAAGCAAATATGTGTGATATTCTAAAAAAAGAGAATTTCAAAGAGATGTGTGCGCTTACGTTTCCCTCCCTTATTGAAAATATTCAATATTTGTCAGCAAAGGGGCAACCAGCCCTTGGCAAACCTTGCTTAAAAGCAATAGACAATAAAAACTCTCTATTAATCACATCTGTTTCCACAAGGAAAAAAAAAAATCACATGGTTCTGCCAGGAAGCCTTGGGCTCCATTTAGGATTTGTCCTAAGCAACTCCCAGAAGAATATTTAAGGACTTAGGACTTTGTTCTAAAGAGAAATTGAGAAGCTTTTGATTATTTTAAATGTTAGAGGAAGGTTCATGAGTATCTGGCATTTTAGAAAGAAGTTTTCATCTGTCTGTGTGGTGAAGAATGGATTAGATAGGGGTGAAGCTGGAGGTTGAGAGTTCAGTTAGGAGGCTATTATAGTAGCACAGAGGTAGACAGTGTCAGCCTAGACTTGGTGGAAGGCTAGATAAATAGCAGGTCAGGAAAGAGATCATGAGACTGCTGGATGTTGGAGGTGAAGACAGAAAATGAATGATTCCATGGTTCCTGGCTTGGGCATCTGGGTAGATGGTGGTGCCACTTAGAAAGGAACATAGAAATAGGAATAGGTTGGGGAGGGGATGATGGGTTCCACTTTGGACATGTGTGTTTGAAGTGCCTGAGGTACATCCAGATGGAAGTCTCCTATAGGCAAACATATATATATGTCTGGAGTTCCAGAGAGAGGTCTGGGCTGGAAATACAGATTTGGGAAACATTAACCCACAGCATCTGAAGCTATGGGAATGAATAAAAGCACCATCACAGAAGGATAAGTACAAAAATACCACAAATATCAGGGGTGACCTTTAAGAATGTTAATGAAGAATTTGTAAATACGATTAGAAGAGTCTTTCTGAAGACATCCAACAGGCAGAAGATTTTGCAGGAAGAGCCATAGAGCAACAAGATTAAGTTTTGCTCAAAGATCAGGGACTTCAGCTCTAGAGGCAACTATGCGGCCAGTTTGTGCAGCCCAAGTGGCAGTTTCCTTCTATAAGGAGGAAAAATTCTATGGTAACTAGGGATAATGCGTCCTGGGTGGTGCAAACGGTTAATGCATTAGGCTGCTAACTGAAAGGTTGGAGATTCCAGTCTCCTCAGAGGCATCTTGGAAGAAAGGCCTAAAGTCAGCCATTGAAAATCCTGTGGAACACAGTTCTATTGTGACACACATGGCTCAACAGCAACTGGTTTTTTGGTTTTAAGCATAATGCATGAACCAAGACGTGATAGAATGTGTGGGTTTTTGAGTCCTAGTGACTGCTTTGAGTGAGGAGTCAGAAGCTCTATTAGTTAACAGGGAGATTGCTATCTCTTCCCTCTGTTGTCTCCCGCATTTCCTTTTGCTACTTCTTTGTGTTTTCCTTTGGACCGGGGTCCCTGTGCAGAGAAGCTCCTAGTCCGGGGGAACACCGAAGAGAAGAAGGCCAACAGAGAGAAAAAGACTTCGCCTGGAGCTGACGCCCTGAATTTGGACTTTTAGCCTACTGTGACTGTGAGGAAATAAATTTCTCTTCGTTAAAACCATCCACTTGTGGTATTTCTGTTATGGCAGCACTAGATGACTAAGACTTGTGGAAATGTTTGTAATCTTGATTGTGAATATATATATCAAAATTTATCAAACTGTACACTTTACATATGTGCAGTTTATTGTATCTCAAGCATAACACAAAAAAGCTTTTAAAAAAGGCTGCATATGCTTTATGAGGTTAATCTAGGGAAATCTTACTTGATTGCTCCACCAACAGTCACCAGGCTGTTTCTACCTCCTGTATTAAGCTGTTTTCACGGTCCTATAACAGAGCAAATAAAACACTTCAGGCTGCAGCAGAAATGGCTTTGAAAAGGACGTTGAATCATAAAGTCATCTTTTTAAAGCATCATAAAATTAGACATAAAAAAAGGCAATCTTCCCTACCTCCTTTACAAAAGAAAGAAAATCATTTATTTTTCCACGTGAGCTAATGTTTAACATTGCCCTGGAAGAGAAAGAAGTTTGATTTATGCAGAGACATAAGGAAATGTTATCCAAACCAGACCAAACCAAACTCACCACAACCAAACCCAAACAAACCAACCCCACCCAACCCAACCCAGACCAAACCAAAGCCATCGTCATAGGGTCAACTCTGACTCATGGTGACCCCATGTGTTACAGAGAAGAACTGAGCTCCATAAGCTTTTCTTGGCTATCATCTTTAAGGAAGCAGATTACCAGAACTTTCTTCCATTGTCCTAGTGGGTGGGATCAAACCACCAACATTTAGGTGAGTAGTTGAATACAAACTGTATGCACTACCCCTTATAAGAACAGCTCTTAAGGGGGAGTGATGAGAGAGGGAAAAGCTAAAGGCAAGTTGTCCTAATTTTTCTGGAATTCTGATGTTATGGGCCTTTGGTCTTATCACGTTGTTGTTATTGTTGGGTATCATTGAGTCACTTCCGACTCACAGCGACCCTACGTACAACAGAACAAAACACAGCCTGATCCTGAGCCACGCTTACAATCTTTGTTATGCTTCAGCCCATTGTTGCAGCTGCTGTGTCAATCCATGTCACTGAGGCTCTTTGTCTTTTTCACTGACCCTCTACTTTAGCAAGTATAATGGACTCCTCCAGGGACTGGTCCCTCCTGATAAGAAGTTCAAAATATGTGAGACAAAGTCTTTCATCCTCTCTTTTAAGGATAATTCTGGCTGTGCTTCTTCCAAGACAAATTTGTTCCATCTTCTGGCAGTCCATGATATATATTCAATATTCTTCGCCAATGTCATAATTCAAAAACATCCATTCTTCTTCAGTTTTCCTTATTAATTGTGCAGCTTTTGTGTGCATTTGAGGTGATTGAAAACACCATGATTTGGGTCAGGCATATCTTAGTGCTCACAGTGACATCTTTGCTTTTTAACATTTTAAAGAGGTCTTTTGGAGCAGATTTGCCCAACACAATACATCATTTGATTTCTTGTTCAATGCTTCCACAGGCGTTGATTGCGGATCCAAGTAAAATGAAATCCTTGACAACTTCAATATTTACTCTGTCATGATGTTACTTATTGGTCTAGTTGTGAGGATTTTTGTTTTCTTTACGTTAAAGCGCAATCCATACTGAAGGCTGTGGTCTGTCACCTTCATCAGTAAATGCTTCAAGTCCTCTTCACTTTTAGCAAGCAAGGTTGTGTCATCTGCATATTGTAGGTTGTTAATGAATCTTCCTCCAATCCTGATGTCCCATTCTTTTTCATATCGTTTAGGTTCTTGGATGATTTGTTCAGCATATAGATTGAATAAGTATGGTGAAAAGATACAACCCTGATGCATACCTTCTGTGACTTAAATCACGCAGTTTCCCCTTGTTTTGTTTGAACGACTGCCTTTGTGTCTAAGTACAGGTTCTACAAGAGCACAATGAAGTGTTCTGGAATTCCCACTCTTCGAAATGTTATGCATAATTGTTATGATCCACACAGTAGAATGCCTTTTCATAGTCAATAAAACACAAGTAAACATCTTTCTGGTATTCTCTGCTTGAACCAAGATCCATTTGACACCAGCAATGATATTCCTCATTCTATGTCCTTTTCTGAATCCGGCTTGAATTCCTGGCAGTTCCCTGTCATTGTACTGTTGCTACTACTTTTGAACGGTCTTCTGCAAAATTTTACTTGTGTGTGATTGTCGTGGATTGAATTATGTCCCCCCCAAAAATGTGTGTCTCAGTTTGGCTAGGCCATAATTCTTGGTATTGTGTAGTTGTCCTCCATTTTGTGATTGTAATTTTATGTTAAAGAGGATTAGGGTGGGATAGTAACACCCCTCTTACCCAGGTCCCATCCTGATACAATGTAAAAGGAGTTTCCCTGGGGTGTGGCCTGTACCACTTTTTATCTCTCAAGAGATAAAAGGAAAAGGAAGCAAGCAGAGAGTTGGAGACCTCATACCACCAAGAAAGAAGCACTGGGAGCAGAGCACGTCCTTTGGACCCGAGGTTCCTGGGCAGAGAAGCTCCTACACTGGGAGAAGACTGAGAATTACGAGGACCTTCCTCCAGAGCTGACAGAGAGAGAAAGCCTTCCCCTGGAGCTTAAGCCCTGAATTTGGACCTGTAGCCTACTAGACTGTGAGAAAATAAATTTCTCTTTGTTAAAGCCATCTACCTGTGGTATTTCTGTTAGAGCAGCACTAGATGACTAAGACAGTAATATTAATAATATTTTTATATAATTTCCATAATCTGTTGGCTCACCTTTCTTTGGAGTGGGTGCAAATATTGATCTCTTCCAATGGGTTGACCAGGTAGCTGTCTTCCAAATTTGTTGGCATAAATGAGTGAGCACCTCCAGCGCTGTATCTGTTTGTTGAAACATCTTAGTTCCTCAATTCCTGTAGCCTTGTTTTACGCCAGTGCCTTTGGTGCAGATTGGACTTCTTCCTTCAGTACCATCGGTTCTTGATCATATGATACCTCATCAAATGGTTGAATGTTGACCAATTCTTTTTGGAATGGCAACTATTTCTTCCAACTTCTTTTGACGCTTCCTGTGTTGTTCAATATTTTTCTCATTGAATCCTTCAATATTGCAACTCGAGGCTTTAATTTTCTTTTCAGTACTTTCAGCTTGAGAAATGCTGAGCGTGTTCTTCCTTTCGGGTCTCTAATTACAGGTCTTCGCACATTTCATTATAATACTTTGTCTTCTCGAGTTGAAATCTTCTGTTCAGCTCTTTTACTTCACCATTTTTTCCATTTGCTTTGGCTACTAAATATTCAAGAGCAAGTTTCAGAGTCTCTTCTGACATCCATTTGTGTTTTGTCTTCCTTTCCTGTGTTTTTAATGACCTCTTGCTTTCTTCATGTTTGATGTCCTTGATGTCATTCCACAACTTATCTGGTCCTTTTTCATTTGTGTTCAGTGCTTCAAATCTATTATTGAAATGGTCTCTAAATTCAGGTGGTATGTACTCAAGGTCATATTTTGATTCTCATGGACTTGCTCTAATTTTCTTCAACTTCAGTTTTAACTTGCATAGGAGCAATTGATGGTCTGTATTACAGTTGGCCCCTGGCCTTGTTCTGACAGGTCATATTGAGTGTTTCCGTTGTTTCTTTGCACGGAGGTAGTCTATTTGATTCCTGTGTATTCCATCTGTTGGTGTCCATGTGTATAGTCCCTGCCTATGTTGTTGGAAAAAGGTATTTGTAGTGAAAAAGTCATTGGGTTTGCCAAGTTCTGTCATGCGAGTTCTAGTATCATTTCTATCACCAAGGCCATATTTTCCAACTAATGATCCTTCTTCTTTGTTTCCATCTTTTGCATTTCAATCGCCGGTAATTATCAATGCGTCTTGACTGCATGTTTGATCAATTACAGACTGCAAAATTTGGTAAAAATCTTCTATTTCCTCATCTTTGACATTAGTGGTTGGTGCATAAATTTGAATAATAATTGTGTTAACTGCTCTTCCCTGTATGATTATGGATATTGTCCTATTACTGACAGTGTTGTATTAAGGAGATATCTGGAAATGTTCTTTTTGATGATGAATGCAACGCCATTCCTCTTTAATTTGTCATTCCCACCTTAGTAGACCTTAGGATTATTTGATTCAAGATGGCCAATACTAGTCCATTTTAGCTTACTAAAGCCTAAGATATCGATCTTTATGTGTTCTGTATCATTTCGGATGTCTTCTAATTTTCTTAGATTCATACTTTGTACATTCCATGTTCTGATTGTTAATGGATTTTTACAGATGTTTCTCCTTATTTTGAGTTGTGCCACATAAGCAAATGAAGGTCCTGAAAGCTTTACTCCATCCACATCATTAAGGTCAACTTTGCTTTGAAGAGGCAGCTCTTCCCCAGTCGTCTTTTGAGTGCCTTCCATCCTGAGGGGCTCATTTTCTGGCACTGTATCCAACAAGGTTCCTTTCCTATTCGTAAAGTTTTCACTGATCATTTTTTCAGAAGTAGACCGCAAGGTCCTTCTTCCTAGTCTGTCTTAGTCTGGAAGCTCCCTTCAAACCTATCCACCCTGGGTGACCCTGTTGGTATTTGAAATACTGGTGGCATAGCTTCCAGCATCACAACAACAGGCAAGCCACCACAGTATGACAAACTGACGGATATGTAGAGAGTCTTAGCATAATTATTAATCATGTAGCTTTTTCATTCTTAAAATGTACTAGTTTGGATAATAAAGTGTATGTTCATCTATCAAGAAAGACTAAAGTGCAAGAGATGGAAGAGTCTAGAAATAGATAAAAGAGACAAGTAAGTGGGGAACACACATTTCTAAGACTTTGCATCTTGGAATTGCCTATAACCTCTTCTTCCTTACCAACCCATTTATGAAGAGAGGGTGAATCAACGGTGGATGGTCCTAACCTCACCATGTTTCATGACATGTAGAGAAAGCCAGACTGCAGTGAAGGACAAAGAATCTGCAGTGAAGGACAAAGAAACCAACTCATTCAAAGAAGCAGACAGGGCCATAAAGTAGGAGCCTGCACTGTGTCCAAGTTTCACTCCTCTGTCCAGGTGTTGCTGCGGTGCAGATGCCTTCCTTCCTGTTCTTTGGTTGTTTACCCTTCCTTTAATTCTGTCAGTTAATAAATTCTCAATTTGTCATGGACATCTGTTGTTATTGAATCTGGTCCAAACCAAACCCATTGCCATAAAGCTGATTCCGACCCATAGTGACCGTATAGGACAGAGTACAACTGCCCCATACGGTTTCCAAGGAAGTAATCTTTATAGAAGCAGACTGCTACATCTTTCTCTTGTGGAGTGGCTAGTGGGTTCGAATCACCAACCTTTCAGTTAGCAGCTGAACACTTAACCCCTGCAGGACATAGCGTTTTCTGGACACCCAAACATAGTGCAGGAATGTTCTGCTGTTGTTGCACCCTTCTTGATCTAGGCTGAGGCAAGAAGTCATTGAGGGAATTGAGATGTTTACTCTGGAAAGAAAGAGGCTTGGGATAAAGATGAAGAAAGACAGTTGTCATCTTCAAGAAGATGGGCTAGCATATGGAAAAAAAAAAGATCAGACTTGTTTTCTGGAGGCTAAGGGGCAAGGCCAGAGCAAAGGCTAGGAGTTAGAAGGAGGCTGACTTCAACCTAAGATGAAGAACAACTTCCCCAAGCTGGCTGTGCAGCAGTAGAACACATTTATTGGCATAACTAGTGGTTTCCCAGGCTTGGAAATGTGTTTGCAGAGGTTATACATACCCTTGGCTCATATAACTGATTGCACAACTGGTTATAGAACTGATCACAGTGGAGAGAAGTCAAATACTAGATGGGAGGGGTGATCACGCTGGACCATTTTCAAAGCCCTTCTAACCCAGAGATAGGAATCTTCTGGCTGTTGGCATAAACATCTTTTTCTGACTTTTTCACAGCAAACTTCAGAGAATAGTTTCTTCTCTTATGAAGCTCAATAGTGAGAAGACATCTGCTACTGGAAAGTGGAGTGTCCCACTGAGAGGAACAGAAGAAATTACAGTAAGAAGAGATCGGGGGTTTCTATCCCTACTCTCTGTTTTTGCACAATCAGCTGTCCAACTGTATTCTCCACAGTCTTCATCTATATATATATATATATTTATAGATGCCATTAGGTAGACTCCAAATCCTGGCAACCCCATGTGTGTTGGGGTAGAACTGTGCTCTATACGGTTTTCAGTGATGGATTTTTCAGAAGTAGATCCTCAGCTTTTCTTCCAAGGAGCCTCTGGGTGGACTCAAACCTCCAACATTTTGGTTAGCAGTTGTGTGCATTAACCATTTGCACCACCCAAGGACTCCCCATCTATAAAATTAGGAGGTTGAATCTTAAGAAATTTAAGGTCATATTCAGCTCTCACAGCTTATAGTTGTATCATGTTTCCTTTAGCAGTCATCTGGCTTTCTGCTCACTACATATTATTAGTTCCGTTTCCTTCCCATACAAACCTGCACATTACAGTTTTACTGAGTAATTTGGGCTATCTTTCAGGCTTGTTTGTAAAAGATGGTAGCTCAATATTTTGCATGTACATGATACCACAGAGGAGCCTCAGGGGTAGCGGAAGTATCAGGAGAGGTAGAGATGAAAGTGACAAAGATTTTCTTCTTAGATAAATCAAGTTCACAAAGAGTGTTGTCATGTCTAAATCAAGCATGAGGACGGACTCAATGAAAACAATCATTGAAGTCCGTAGCATTGATTTGCCTTTTCCCTCTCCTCACATAGTACCTGTGAAGTGTTTAATTAAGCTCACAGAATATATGTGAGAACTACTCCACCCTTCAGTGACTCCATTTGAATTTGAATCTGTGACCTAATCAAGGCCATGATTTTACTGGAGACATTATGAAACCCACAGAATTCTGAAGGTAGAGCGTTTAAGAAAGGACTACCTTCCATCTTCCAGCTCTTCCTCCACCTCTTCACAGTATCCTCATGACTTCACTGCAGTTCTCCTTTGGACTCTCAGCAGAACAGTTGTGTGGCTGTGGCCATAAGGACTTAGCAAGTGTAAGGGTCCACCGAGGCCACTAAAAGTTCAGTTATCCTCCCTAGGTTTACTGCTTCCCACCATTGCCCCAGCAAGATGATGAGGCATGGAGTTACCCCCATTTTACAGGCAGCAAACTGAGCACCACTCTTAAGGAAGATGATGACTCTGACCTTTCCTTTTTCTTCTTGGAAACTCTAAGTGTGTCCACTGCCCTTTCCTACCCATTGCACCCACTTGGTGTGCACAGAAGCACCACTGTTCCCAATGATGGATGCCCAAATCTGAGCTGATGCGATTTCAAGTAGACTGACTACACTGCAGCCAGTCACCTATGAAAGGATCCTGGGAGGTCACAGGGAAGTCCTGAGGGCTCTTACTTGTAGATAAAGTGGGAGCTGTTTTGAGCCATGGGGCAGCCGCCACCTCTGGTTTTCTAGGCGTTTTGTCAGCACAAAGGGAGCCTCCAAGATCTCAAGCGAGGGGGCCCTGGCATACCTCACAGGCCTGGCAGCCAAGGCAGAGAATTATGATGTCTGCTATTATGCATTTCTTCAGTTTACGCCCCATGACTTTAGGGAGAGAAGGTATGGGTGGGAAGAGATGCCCTGACATATGTAGAGGCTTTTTCCTCTTAGCAGAGAGAACATTCAAGCCTTGAATTGCAATATTGAAGGATTCTATGGGGGAAAACATTAAATGACAGAGGAAACAACAAAAGAAGATGGAAGGAATACAGAGTCAGTATACCAGAAAGAACTGGTCGACTTTCAACCATTTCAGAAGGTAGCATATGATCAGGAACCAATGGTAATGAAGGAAGAATTCCAAGCTGCACTGAAGGCACTGGTGAAAAACGAGGCTCCAGGAATTGATGGAATACCAGTTGAGATGTTTCAACAAATGGATGCATCACTGGAAGAGCTCACTCATCTATGCCAAGAAAATTGAAACACAGCTACTTGTCAACCGACTGGAAGAGATCCATATTCTCATTCCAAAGAATAGCAATTCAACAGAATGATGAAATTATTGAAAAATATCATTAATATCACACACAAGTAAAGATTTGCTGAAGATAATTATAAAACGGTTGCAGAACTACATCAACAGGGAACTGCCAGAAATTCAAGTTGTATTCAGAAGAGGACATGGAACAAGGGATATCATTGCTGATATGAGATGGATTTTGGCTGAATGCAGACAATTCGAATGATGTTTACTTGTGTTTCATTGACTATGCAAAGACAATCAACTATGTGAATCATAACAAATCTGGGTAAAATTATTAAGAATAGGAATTCCAGAACACTTAATTGTGCTCACGAGGAACCTGTACATAGACCAAGGGGCATTCGTTCAAACAAAACAAGAGGATACTGCATGGTTTAGAGTCTGGAAAGATGTGCATCAGGTTTGTATCCTTCCACCAGACTTACACAACCTGTATGCTGAGCAAATAATCTGAGAGGCTGGACTATATGAAGAACATTGCAGCATCAGGATTGGAGGAAGACTCAATAACAACCTGTGTTATGCAGATGACACAACCTTGCCTGTTGAAAGTGAAGAAACTTAAAACACTTACTGATGAAGATCAAAGACCACAGCCTTCAGTATGGGTTAGACCTTAATATAAAGAAAACAAAAGTCCTCACAACTGGACCAATAAGCGGTAGCATGATAAAAGGAGAAAATGTTGATGTTGTGAAGGATTTCATCAAAGCCCATGGAAGCAGCAATGAAGAAATTAAATGACAGATAGCATTGGGCAAACCTGCTACAAAAGATATCTTTAAAGTTTTAAAAATCAAAGAAGTTACTTTTAGGACTAAGGTGCATCTGCCCCAAGTCATGGTGTTTTCAGTCACCTCATAGGCATGCGAAAGCTGGACAATGAATAAAAAAGACTGAAGAAGAATTGATGTCTTTGAATTATGGTGTTGGTGAAAAATATTGAATATAACATGCACTGCCAGAAGAATAAACAAATCTGTCTTGGAGGAAGCAGAGTCAGAATGTTCTTTGGAAGCAAAGATGGTGACACTTTGTCTCACATATTTTGGACATGTTATCATGGGGGACCAGTCCCTGGAGAAGGGCATCATGCTTGGTAAAGTAGTTAGTCAGTGAAAAAAATGAAGACCCTCAACAAGATGAATTGACATAGTGGCTGCAACAATAGGCTCAAGCCTAACAATGATTGTGAGGATGGTGCAGGACCGGGCAATGTTTTTTTGTTGTACATAGGGTTGCTATGAGCCAGAATTGACTGCAGGGCACCTAACAACAACAACAACAGCAATAATAACAAACATTCACTTGAGGTCTTTTAAACTAAGATGCGTTGGACTGGAGTAGGAATGTTTCACAGGTAGAACTGGGGTAGGACTCCGAAATGAAATGCTTATTCACTGTGAAGTGTCCTTTTAGGACCTGAGGACTCTGTGGGTCCCATCAAAGCATGTAATAAACAAGACTCATGTGACATTTATAATTTGACCCGCTATCACTGTGTGTATTGCAACTGGACATCTATTGAGAAAGTGGGAAATATCAGTTGGAACAGACAATGTATTGCACCAGGCTCCACGCATTACAAGTAAGAAGACTCTCACTTTAGGTTACTGGAGACCGAGAGCTCCAGGTTCTCCCACTTTTTGCTGCATCAGCTACCAGGGCTGGGTTGATCAATTCTCCCCCCCCCCCCCATTCATAAGATGAGGGGAAAATACTATAACCATCAGGAGGTCTGGCCTCCCTCGCTCCCTTAATGCTTCAGAGGGTCACCAATGTCAGAAGCATCCAAAGTCACAAAAACCAATAGAAAGTGTCCTTCACACTTAAAGAGTATGTGGGCATATCTCCTGCATGGCTCCTGACTTCTCAGAAGAGCCTTACCTCCCCCATTCCCAACCACTCTAATCCCAAGAAACTCCTCACTTAGCCAAGCCCAAGCCACCAGCCAGAACATGGAGAGCTCTTTGCTGTACACAGATTGTACAAAGAAATAGATGAACATTAGATTTATATCACAGTCCATTTTTACCACGTGGTAAGTAGTTGAAGCCAAAAAGGACCCAAGGCACCCACATACATGTACAGTCAATACTTACCTCTCTTCTGCTGTGACCAAGGGAAAGGTTCTCCTTTGGCCTCTTGTGACCTATGCCAAATCAACTGAGAACATTGCAGCTACTTCTTAAACACTCCTTTCACTACTCCTGAGCTTTGATATGGTTTCTGCTCTACAAAGTTGTAAGGAAGCTGACCACAAGATTTTTTTAGATCCCACATCTCGCACAAAGGAGTATCCAGCCTTCAGAGAAACATCCTTCTTTCTATAAGGATCTTTGACTGCAGGCATTGACTCTCACCTTGGGAATACTTGTTAAAACTTAACAAAGTTTGTCCTGTTGCTTTTCATCACATTTCTGAAGTTGGAGTAGATGAAAACCAGACTAATCACACACAGGCTGAACCACACCATTTTATCAAATCTTAGACTTAGTCCTTTGGTTGTTAACAGGGACAAAGAATTAGTTTAGATATTAAGCAAACATGTGCTTTTTTCTAGATAATATTACAAAAATGAAATAAAAGATCAAATTGCTTTTCCTTTGGTTGGGCTGTGTAAACTTCGTGTGATAACCTTAGTATCTCATGTTAATCTAAAGCTTGTTTTAATAAAGAATAATGAGAAAAAGAAAGTTTAAAAATTTTGTTTGGGAAGCACGTTATCTCAAAACCTGAGGTCTATGAGGGAGTTGTAATAATGAAAGGGGAATTGGTGATGAATAATGAAAGAAGCACTAGTAAGAGAAAGTAGATCTGTAGTCAGACATCACAGTAGCCTTTGCCTTTGCATGGTGCATAATTTCATCAGAAATTCTCAACTGCTTTTGGATTATCCTAGTTTGCCTCTAAGTACCTCAAAACCAAGAAACCCTGATGCCGTTGAGTATATTCTGAATCATAGCGACCCTATAGGACAGAGTAGAACTTCCCCATAAGGTTTTGAAGGAATAGCTGGTGATTCAAATTGCCAACATTTTGGTTAGCAGTTGAGCTCTTTACCAGTGTGTCACCAGGGCTCCAATACCTCAAAGGTCGTCATTTATTTACTAGTTATTGAAACTTAGGCGACAAGCACTGTGCTAAGTATTGGAGAAAAAAAAAGAGGAATAAGGCCTAAGTCCTGTGCTGGTGATACTCTGTTGACCACCCCTCCTCCCCCACCCCATCTACTCTCTGCCCTGCTGTGTGTCCTTGGGAGGGTGATCCCTACAGACTGGACCACTAGGCCTCCCTTAGTTTCTGGATTCCAGTTGGGTTTAATCAACAGAAGTCACTGGCAGAAGATCAGAGGACAGGAGAAAAGGCTGAAGTGTGTATTCCCTGTCTTCCTCATTATCTTCCTGGGTCTGGCGGTGGCAGTTTCTCCCACTTATGGCCACTGCTCCTGTCAGGTAGCCTCTCTTTATGGCTCCAGTTCTTGTGAGATTTTAGTAACTTTTTTTCTTGCCCCTGACTCTTCAGGCCTGGGGGTGATGATAGTTTCCCACTGTCGTGAGTCTCTGGTTGCTACCCCATTCTTTTTTGGATTAAATAACCCTGCATACACCTCTGAGGGGAATAAAACTTTACTAACTATCTTTAATTAAACTCTAATTTGAGTAAGCCTACTGTTTCCTCTAGGACCCTGACTGATACAGGTTCTTCCCTCAAGTTGTTCACCAGACAAGTCAATAAGCAATAATTATTACATATGAGCAGAGTCCTTGGGTGGTGCAAACAATTAACAGGCTTGGCTGATAACCCAATTTTGGAAGTTTGAGTCCACCCAGAGTCACATTATAAGACAGTCTTGGCAATCTACTTCTGAAAAACCAGCCATTGAAAGTCACATGGAGCACAATTCTACTTTGAGACACATGGGATAGCCATGAGTTGGAGTTGACTACACAGCAACTGTTTCTGTTTTTAAGTTGAGTGTAAGTACTACTGGTTTGATGAAAATCCTATTTTCTGGCTCACCTAGCAAGAAATTCACCAACATAAGGAATAGAGAAAAGAATGTTAAATGAATATTGTAGCAACCATCAACGCAGAATGCTTAGGGATCACTGAACTAAATCATTGTTTCAACCTATTATAGGGGAGGAATTTTGAGGGGAAGTGGAACACTTAAAAATGGGATAGTGGGATCATTTGGTGGAATTGAAAACTAGTAAGTGTGGATAAAGTATAAAAAGAAAGAGTGGGAGTCACAGTGGTGATAAAAGCAATCTCTCCAATAACTCCCTCAGCCTATGCATCATTTCTAAGTAACAATGATTTACATACTGATTAACTGACCATTTCCGTAAATTTTGTCTCATTCCTAAAGCAGTTCCCAATCCTGCACACAAGTGGGACAATGCGCCTTATGCAAGTTGTACAGGTGATTCAATGTTTCAGGGTTTGATGAGACTCCATCAGGTACAAAATTTACAGCCATGGATTCATTTACCCCAAGACTATTGGAAAAGAGAAACAAACAAGGCAACTGGAAAAGTGTCCTCATGTGCGTGTGAAAGAGAATAACTCTTTCTGATTTCTCCTATCACACAGCATGTATGAGAGAAAACCTATGACCCAGCTAGAGACTGCCACCTTCAGCCCCTTTTGAATCCTGCAGAGACGACCATTCCCTATGGGATCAAAAACTTTCACATTTACGCATTCATTTAAGAAACCCTTATTGGACGCCTCTTCTTGTTAGCCTCTCTGCTAGCAGCTTGTAATAGATGAATAGATCAGTGAAGCAACAAACAGATAAAAAGAAAATTAAAATATAACATGGTACACACAATGACAGAATTATACCCATGTTACTGAGAGCGCATAGAGGCACTGAGATCAGAGGAGACTTTCTGGATGAGTGAAGACTAAATTGAATCATACAGGACAAGCAGGAACTTACTAAGAAAAGGGGGCAGGTGGGAGAATATTCCAGAAAGAGAAATAGTGAGAGAGAAGTCAAGGAAGTTAAAAAAATCAAACTCAACATGGTGGGTGCAGGGGGAATGCAAGCGTTTTAGCATTGCTTGAGCATGGTGGGTAGTGCAGGGAGGGGTAGAGTGGGGATAAGGTGTGTTTGTGTGAGGAGGTGGGGTCAGCTGGCTCATCAAAGAAGACCTTTGATGAGTGTTCATAATCCTGAGGCAAAGTGGAATCCCTGAATGACTTTAAGCAGAGGAGTAGCATGGTCAGATTTGCCTCTTGAATGCCTCACACTGGTGACTATGTAGAAGATAAATCGGAGGTGAATAAGACAAGAGTCAGGGTGTACAGAATTCCTTGAAGTTCTCTTTATAGTAACCTTGAAGGAAGACAATAGGGTAACAAAATTTCTCTTTGAATTGACAACTTCCCATAGAATAGTAAGTACCGTGTATTAATTATATAAAACAACACCCTCTATTCTTCACAGGGCTTTCTCAACTGCCATGCTGCTCTGCTTTCCGCATTTATAATAAAAAACTCCAACTATATATGTATGTATATATATGTGTATGTATGTGTGCATGTTTGTGTGTATATGAAGCTTCAAATTTTTTAAAAAAAATTCAGTCTTCAGTATAATTCTTCATATCAATCTTGTTTTATTTCCTTTTCTTGTTCTTAACACTACTTTCTTTCCCTTTAACTCCCTCTTGCCTTATTTGTCTTCTTATCAACAATATCCTCTGAACTTCTTAGGCATTAGTGGGCTGAAATGGACTGGCATTGGCCATTTTGAAAAGGATAAGCATATGGTCTACTATGCCAGGAATGACAGCTTGAAGAGGAATGGCATTGCATTCATCGCAAAAAGAACATTTCAAAATCTACACTGAAAGACAACACTGTCATTGACAGGATAACATCCATAAGCCTACAAGGAAGACCAGTTAATATGACTATCACTCAACTTTACACACCAACCACCAGGCCAAAGAAGAAGAAACTGTAGATTTTTACCAACTTCTGCAGTCTGAAATTGATCGAACATGCAATCAGGATGCATTGATAACTTCTGGTGATTGGAATTCGAAATTTGGAATCAAACAAGAAGGATCAGTAGTTAGGAAACATGACTTGGTGATAGAAATGATGTCGGAGATCGTATGATAAAATTTTGCAAGACCAACGGCTTTTTCATTGCAAATATGTTTTTTCAACAGCATAAATGGCGATTACATAAGTGGACCTCACCAGGTGGAATACACAGGAATTGAATTAACTACATCTGTGGAAAGAGACGATGGAAAAGCTCCAGATCATCAGTCAGAACAAGTCTAGGGGCCAACTGTGGAACAGACCATTAATTGCTCATCTGCAAGTTCAAGTTGAAACTGAAGTAAATTAGAACAAGTCCAAGAGAACAAAAGTACAACCTTGAGTATATCCCACTTGAATTTGGAGACCTTCTCAAGAATAGATTTGACACATTGAACACTAATGACAGAAGAGCAGATAAGTTGTGGCATGACATTAAGGACATTACACATGAAGAAAGCAAGAGGTCATTGAAAAGAAAGAAAAGACCAAAATGAATGTCATAAGAGACTCTGAAAGTTGCTCTTAAACATCAAGTAGGTAAAACAAATGGAAGAAAAGATTAAGTAAAAGAGCTGAACAGAAGATTTCAAAGGGTTGCTCGAGAGGCAAATATTCTAATGAATTGTGTAAAGACCTGGAGATAGAAAACCAAAAGGGAAGAACATGCTCGACATTTCTCAAGCTGAAAGAACTAAACAAAGAATTTAAGCCTTGAGTTGTAATACTGAAGGATATATGGGGAAAATATTAAACGCCAGAGGAAGCATCAAAAGAAAATGAAAAGAATACAAAATCAGTATACCAAAAAGAATTGGTCAAAGTTCATCCATTTAAGGAGGCAGCATATGATTAAGAACCGATGATACTGAAGGAAGTGTTCCATGCTGTACTTAAAGGTATTGGTGAAAAACAAGGTTCCAGGAATTGACAGAATATCAACTGAGATGTTTCAACACATGGATGAAGTGCTGGAAATGCTCACTCATCTATGCCAAGAAATTTGGAAGACAGCTAGCTACCTGGCCAACTGATGGGAAGAGATCCATTTTTGTACCCAGTCTAAAGAAAAGTGATCCAATAGAATGAGGAAATTTTAGAACAAGATCATTTATATCATACACAAATAAAACTTGGCTGAAGATCATTTAAGAACGGTTGCAGAAGTACATTGACACGGAACTGCCAGAAATTAAAGTTGAACTCAGAAGAGGACTTGGAGAAAAGGTTATCACTGCTGATGACAGATGGATCATGGCTGAAAGCAGAGAATACCAGAAAACATTTACCTATGTTTTAGTGACTGTGCAAAGGCATTTGACTCTGTGAATCCTAACAAATTATGGATAACATTGTGAAGAATGGGAATTCTGGAGCACTTAACTGTGCTCCTGAGGAACCTGTAGTTAGACCAAGAGACAGTCGTTAGAACAGAACAAGGGACGACTGCATAGTTTAAAGTCAAGAAAAGTGTAGGTCAGGGTTGTATCCTTACACCATACTGATTCAGCCTGTATGCTGAGCAAATAATCTGAGAAGCTTGACTATATGAAGAAGATTGTGGCATCACGATTGGAGGAAGACTCACGAACAATCTTCAATATGCAGACGATACAACCTTGCTTGCTGAAAGTGAAGAGGACTTGAACCACTTACTGATGAAGATCACAGACCACAGCCTTAAGTATGGATTACACCTCAACATAAAGAAACCAAAAATTCTCACAACTGGACCAATAAGCCACATCATGATTAACAGAGAAAAGATTGAAGTTGCCAAGGATTTCATTTTACTTGGATCCATATCCAAAGCCCATGGAAGCAGCAGTCAAGAAATTGAAAGACGCATTGCATTCGTCAAATATGCTGCAAAAGGTCTCTTTAAAGTTTTGAAAAGAAAAGATGTTTCTAAGGACTAAGGTGTGCCTCACCCAAAGCATGGTGTTTTCAATCGCCTCATATACATGCAAAAGTTAGACAATGAATAAAGAAGACTGAAGAAGAATGGATGCCTTTGAATTATGTTGTTGTTGAAGAATATTGAATATACCATGGACTGCCAGAAGAACAAACAAATATGTCTCGGAAGAAGTACAGCCAGGATGCTCCTTACAACTGAGGATTGCGAGACTTTGTCTCATGTACTTTGGACGTGTTATCAAGAAGGACCAGTCCTTGGAGGACATCATGCTTGGTAAAATAGAGGGTCAGTGAAAAATAGGAAGGCCTTCACCGAGATGAATTGGCACATTGGTGCAACAGTGAGCTCAAGCATAATGATTGTGAGGATGGCACAGGACCGGGCAGTGTTTCATTCTGTTGTATATGGTGTCTCGCTATGAGTTGGAACCGACTCCACAGCATCTAACAACTAACATGTGTCAGAATAGACTCCATGGCAACGGGTTGTTTGTTTGTTTGGTTTAATGAAGAGGATGTAGATCTAGTTTAAAGGTAGCACACTTACTTTGCCAGTAGGGTCCATGATGAATGTTCTAGTTTCCTTTGTGTCTTAGAGGTGTAACAGAAAGAACTTCATGTCTTTGACTGTTCCATGGCACACTAGACGGAGTATTTATAGTGCCCACATACCAAAAGTCATTGAAAATCATTATATAACCACACAAACATAGAGAAAATAAGAGTAATGAATTGTTTAGCAAATACTAGAAAATGAAGGACAGAAAGGAATGTTAAAGAATGAGAAAGGATGTTTAAGGAAGGGGTTGAGACTAAGGACTCTGAATGGGGAGAGAGGCAGTTTAAAGGACTAGACAACGGTGGAAAATGCAATGGAGTCATAATAAAAAAATGTATGAAGTGTTAGAGAATAACTAAGAGAGATTAGCTATTAATCAGTTAACAATAAACATTTCTGGAGCACGGATTACATGAAACATATTGCTAGATTCAGGAGATACATAAGATATAAGATTGGACTTCCTGGAGTGAGGAACTAGAAAAGCACAAACTAGTAATCCAAACTAGTATTTAAAAGCTGGAAGATAATCGGGGCCAAGATGGCAGAGTAATCAGATGCTTCTGGTGGACCGTCTTACAACAAAGACCTGAAAAAACAAATGAGTCCGCACTGGGAGAGACCCAACACCGGCCATGAAGAACCAGGGAGAAGGAGCCCTGGATCACTGAAAGATAAGTATTTGCGTCCGGCCTACTGCATGGATCAAAAAAAAAACCCCTTAGGGAAATACCTTTCTCCCATTTACCTCCCCACTCCCTGCTCTGCACTGGGTCCCGGACTGGCTTCAGCAATTGCCGAGTTCCCTGGGTTGGAAGTAGGATCCGTCGTATGCCTGGAGGCATTCTCTCTGCCTTGGAGAGTGAACGAATTAACAAACGGGAAAAAATAAACTGCTGACTCCCCTAAGCCAGGAACCCAGGGTAGGCACAGCTCCTTTGCCTAGGCACAGGCATAAGGGATCCAAGAACTTTAAGTGCCTTTCCCCCTGCATAGACTTGTGTGGGCTCCTTTCAACAGCATTGGACCACATTACCGCAGTACAACAAAGGTATATACCAGAAGTCTAACTTCGACTGTTTCAGCCATGAAGCGGCAGGTTCTTGACATTTGACACTGCTTTGCCCATTAAGCAGGGTTTTCATCTACCCACATTAGGGGCCTGAGGACTGGTGGCTCCACCCAAGCCACCTAGCAACCTGGTGAAGGCCCCCAGTCCTTACAGCCAACATCATTAGGTGCTCATAGTCTGGTTCCAAAACCCACCCACCTAAGCCCTCTAGGGAACAGGGACATGCCTTCCTCCTGGACACTTGGTGGCAGCTGTCAGCCCCCTGCCTTGCTCAGAGTGTGTCCCCCTGCTGCAGCCAGCTGCTTGTGTCTACACCTATCAACCTTGCCCGTCTAGGACTCTAAATAAGAGCTTGCACCACACACTTGTAGGCTATCTACCTGGGTACCTGAGCTGAATCCATACTGGAGAAGTGGGTGGACTCCTGAGGTCACATACCTAGTAACAGATCTAACCACCTGGTGACAAGACATTAGAGCTTCAAAGCTGCCAATAATCAAAGTAGCTCATACGAGCAGCCTATTTGGGCATATCACTACAAACCAAGAAGCTAAGACATAGTAAACAAACATAAAATAAATGAATATAATAACCTATTGAAGGCTCTGAGACAACAGTCATTATCAGATCACATGAAGAGGCAATCCATGATGGCTTCAGCAAGCTCCCAAAATAAAAAATCTAGAAGTTTCCCAGAGGAGGAAAATTTTTGGAATTACTAGAGGCAGAATACAAAAGATTAATATACAGAACTCTTCAAGAAATTAGGAAGGAAATTAATCAAAATGCAGAACAGGCAATAGAGGAAATTAAAAAGATTAGAGAAGAGCATAAAGAGAAATTTAACAGGCTGCAAGAATCCATAGAGACAGCAATGAGAAATCCAGAAGATTAACAATAAATTTTCAGAATTAGACAACTCAATAGAAAGTCATAGGAGCAGAATTGAGGCAATGGAAGTCAGAATTAGTGAGACTGAAGATAAAGCACTTGACAGCAACTTATCTGAGGAAAAATCAGGTAAAGGGATTTAAAAAAATGAAGAAACCCTAAGAATTATGTGAGGCTCTATCAAGAGGAATGACCTATGAGTGACTGAAGTACCAGAACCGGGAGGGATAACAGAAAATATAGAGAGAATTGTTGGAGATTTGTTGACAGAAAACTTCCCTGAAATCGGGAAAGATGACAAAATATCTATCTAAGATGCTCATTGAAACGCACATAAGGTAGATTCCAAAATAAAGCCACCAAGACATATTATAATCAAACTTGCCAAAACCAAAGAGAAACAGAATTTTTGAGCGGCTGGGGAATAAATGAAAAGCATCAACTAAGGAGAGTCAATAAGAATAAGCTCAGAATACTCAGCAGAAGCCATGCCGGTAAGAAGACAATGCAATGACATATAAAAAGCCTTGAAGGACATAAACTGCCAGCCATGAATTATATATCCAAGTCAAGGATGGTGGAATCTTTATTGCTTCTCACCCTACTCTATTTAGTGAGTTTTACATTTGAGGGATGTCAGTGAACCATTTCACTTTGGGACCCAATTTTTGCATTAATCAGAATTCTTTTGTTTCCAAGTTACAAAAACTCAACATGAACAAACTTAGGGAAAGGGGAAAGATATCGACTAAAAGAAACCATGAAGGGAAAGAATAAGCGAACAAGAAGGGTAGGAATGCATCTGGGAGCAGAAACTGGAATCAATTCAACTTCACCAGACTTTCCCTCCCTCTTAAATTTGAGAACCTTTGTGTCTTATTTATCTAGGGCTGCTAGAATAGAAACACCACAAGTGGATGACTTTAACACAGAGAAATTTATGCTGCTAGAGTCTAGGAGGTAGAAGTCCAAATTCAGGGTGCCAGCTCCAGGGGAAGGCTATTTTTCTCTGTCGGTTCTGGGGGAAGGTTCTTGTCATCAATCTTGCCCTGGTCTAGGAGCTTCCACTTGTAGGAATCCTGGGTCCAAAGGACAAAGTCTGCTCCCAGCGCTGCTTTCTTGGTGTTAAGAGGTACTCCTTTCCTTCTGCTCGCTTCTCTCTTTTATATCTCAAAAGAAATTGACTTAAGACACAAGCTAATCTTGTAAATTCAGTCTTGCCTCATTAACATAACTGCTGCTAATCTTACTTCATTAAGATCATAAAGGGATGACTAACACATAGGAAAATCGTATTAGCCAACAAAATGGTGGCCAATCATATAATACTGGGAATCACGGACTAACCAAGTTGACACACACTTTTCGGGGGACATAATTCAATCCGTAACACCCTGTTTTACAGTATTCATTTTCTCAGTATTCATTCTTCTCTTACGTGTGGCAGTACAGCATAGTGGTTAAGACGCATTATAGGCTTGGGTTGAAATCTTAGTTCCATCACTTACATGCTGTGACATAAGGCAAGAACTTCAAACCTTCTATGCCTCAGTTTCTCCACCAATCAGGTGAGGATGATTATAATAGTACCTGCATGATAGGTTATTGTGAGCATCAAGAGAGTTAACATAACATATGGTGAATGTTTAGAACTGGTCCTTCTAAATGGTCTCTTATAAAAATGGAAAACAGAGAGACACACAGAAGGGAGAGGCTACATAAGGAGCCATCTATAAGCCAAGGAGTGCCAAGATACACCCAGGGCTACTGACAAGAAGGGATTCTCCCCTAGAGCCAATGCCCTGGTTTGGAATTCTGGCCTCCAAAACTGTGAGACAATAAATTCCTGTTCTTTAAAATCTCCTCATTTATGGTATTTTTGTTACAGCAGCACTAGCAAATTAAGACAGGCAGCATAAGGGAGTTATTTTTTCATGAGGAAATAGTCCTTCATCTTGACAGTGGTGGTGGCTACACGAATCTATACATGGGATAAAATTGCATAGAACTATACACGCACAAGCAAACATAGGTTCCAAAAATGGAAAAAATTAAAGTCTGCATCTAGTTAACAGTCATGTACTAATGCATAAATGTCTATTTCCTGATTTTGATGTTATCCTTGTTTTTGTTGTTAGGTGCTGTCAAGTGGGTTCCAACATATAGTGACCCTATGTACAGCAGAATGGAACACTGCCTGGTTCTGCACCATCCTCATAGTCATTGCTATGTTTGAGCCCATTGTCGCTGCCAGTGTGTCAATCCATCACATAAAGGTCTTCCTCTTTTTCCCTGACCTGCTATTTTACCAAGCATGATGTCTTCTTCAGGGACTGGTCCCTCCTGATAACCTGTCCAAAGTATGTGAGACAAAGTCTCTCCATCCTCGCTTCTAAGGATCATTCAGGATGTGCTTCTTCTGAGACAGATTTGTTCGTTCTTCTGGCAGTCCATGGTATATTCAATATTCTTCACCAACACCATAATTCAAAGGCATCGATTCTTCTTTGGTCTTCCTTATTCACTTTCCGGCTTTCACATGCATATGAGGCAATCGAAAATATCATGGCTTGGGTCAGACCAACCTTAGGCCTCAAGGTGACATTTTCACTTTTTAAAACATTGAAGAGATCTTTTGTAACAGATTTGCCCAATGTAATGCGTCTTTCAATTTCTTGACTGCTGCTTCCATGGGCTTTAGTTGTGGATCCAAGTAAAACTAAATCCTTGACAACTTCAATCTTTTCTCCATTTACCATGATGTTGCTTATTGGTCCAGTTGTGAGGACTTTTGTTTTCTTTATGTTGAGGTGTAATCCATACTGAAGGCTGTAGCCTTTGATCTTTATCAGTAAGTGTTTCAAGTCCTCTTTCAGCAAGCAAAGTTGTGGCTTATTGTGGGTTGTTAATAAATGTTCCTCCAATCCTGATGCCACATTCCTCTTTATATAGTCAGTTTCTTGGAGTATTTGCTCATATACAGACTGAAAATGTATGATGACAGGATACAACCCTGACGCACAGCTTTCTTGATTTTAAACTATGCAGTATCCTTTGCTCTGTTCAAACAACTGCCTCTTGGCCAACGCACAGTTCCTCATGAGCACAATTAAGTGTTCTCGAGTTCCCATACTTTGTAATGTTTTCTATAATTTCTTATGATTCACCCAGGTGATTGCCTTTGCTTAGTCAATAAAACACAGGTAAATATTCTTTCTGGTTTTCTCTGCTTTCAGCCAAGATCCATCTGACATCAGCGGTGGTATCCCTTGTTCCACATCCTGTTCTGAATCTTGCTTGAACTTCTAACAGTTCCCTAATGATGTACTGCTGCAGCCGCTTTTGAATGACCTTCAGCACACTTTTACTTGTGTGTGATATTAACAATATTGTTCGATAATTTCTGCATTCTGTTGGATCACCTTTCTTTGGAATGGGCACAAATATGGATCTCTTCCAGTCAGTTGGCCAGGTAATTATCTTCCAAATTTCTTGGCATAGACTAGTGAGCACCTCCAGTGTTGCATGCATCCCTTTGTTGAAACATCTCACCTGGTATTCCCTCCGTTCCTGGAGCTTTATTTTTTGTCAGTGCCTTCAGTGTAGCTTGAACTTCTTCCTTCAATACCTTTTTCTAATCTCTAGACTGGACTTAGCTAAAGTCTCTGCACTGTCTTTTCTCTCTCCTCACCTTGAATTCCCCGTCTTCCCTAGTGCTGCAAGAAATGAGTTTTGTAAGGTGTCAGTCTAATCATATCACCAATCTTCTCAAAAAAATTTTTTAATAGAACTCGTACTCCCCACAGGATAAAATCTAAAGGTCTTTCATGGAATTTAGGGATCACTATTTCCAGAATGCAGACATCTCCATTGTGATGTTTGTGGGTCAGCAGTACTAAACACTTGCAATTCTTTAAACACATTCTGCTCTTTCATGCTGAGCCTTCTGTGTGATATCCCCTCCTCCAATTTTCTTTCAGACTTTCACTCATCGTTTACTTTAGGCATACATATCTGGTTGCAGGGAACAAAACAATCACAACATAAAATTTCGGGTAAAATATTTCTGACATCTCCTTTGGATATTACTTTTGGATGTAATTATTATCCCCTTCCCTTTCTTTTCATTCCTCTTTTTTTCTCAGAACGATTGGAGAGATGGAGATACAGACAGCTCAGAGAGTCTCCAGTCTCTCTCAAGCTCAGAAGTCAATCAGCATTTGAATGACCTTTGTCTTGGAATGTTCCCAAAGGAGGGGAAGGTAACAAATGCAGAAAAGGTTTTGGATTGCTTGATACCCTTTCAGCTGTTCATTATAGTTGGCAAGGTAAAACCAAATTCCATAATGATGGAAACATAAAACCAAAGGACTCACTCAGTATTTCCTTACACTAATGAAGGAAATTGCTTCACTCCAGCTTTTCTTTTGGCTTCCCTTTCCCTGAGGCTTAAATTCAGGGTCTAGAGAAATACTTAGTCCTGAAGTTATTTCCCAGTTTCTCCCTCCCACCCACACTCCAACATGATATCCCGTCCCATTGCCATTGAGTTGATTCTGACTCTGTTTATCGTTTTAATTTAGGATGAATTTAAATCCTTTTTGTTTTGAAGTTGTGGTTATATTCCCTAAAGGCAATTCAATGCCTCTGAAAACACTGTAAATTACTGGTTTCTGGGCGAGTGGTAGCCGTGAAACATAATACTTATGTAAGAATGATCTGGTGATCTCTCACCTGCTTTCATTCATAATAAATCTACAGAGCTATTTGTTGACATGGCAAATACCTCACAGAGCAAGATTGACAAGGACAGCAGATAGCCTTGTCTCTAGTTAGCTTTGTTTGTGAGTTAATAAGGAGCCTCTGGACTTGATGTTTGTGATAGAGCCATGCGATGATATTTCGGACCCCGAGTCCAAAAGGAATGAAATGAGCAAACCAAGTGACTGTTAATCTCATCAAAATAATGTTTGGTCCCGTTTTCGCCCCCTGTCTATTTCTACTTTGTCCTTGGCCTACCAGTTCTGGTTTCTATTCTTGTGCAATGGCCCTCTACCTCAATATTGTGAGACGTTTGATAGACAAATAAAATTTAATGGAATTCAATAAAACTGTTGCTTTAACATTTTCAGAGAACACTTGATAGAGGTAATGTGTGCAGGGATCATTTGCTGACAAAGTAAATAGTCAGGTGTTTTGATATGTATTATCAAATACAAACTTGTCTTCACTCCTACTTCAAATTCTGAGTAATTTTCTAATGATTCTACCAACTGGTTTTCTAATCCTAGAGCACCGTATACAATTTGTAAAGTAAAAAGCTTAAATCCTGAGTTTACCTGTATCTTTTTTTCATGTACTATTGCTTGAGAAACTTCGTCATTTTCATCAGAACTGTTAGTTTAGCGGTCAAGATGAAATTCTTTCTGTTGAAACTGAACATTTTCTTTATTCTGACTAAGCTTTTTGATGCCAGATGAAAGTGAGTGCTAGCTGTTTACAGAGGTATACTTTTTGGGGGAGAGGCTGTAGACCAGCAAATATGGAAGTTCTTGATTCTAGAGTCAAACTTTTCATTGCCGGCAGCCACCAGAACTCCTAATGACAGGAAGTCCACTTTGAAGTTCCACTTTCATATATGGTGGACTTTGAAAACATCGTACTGAATGATTTCAAGCTGCCTCCTTCCCTACGGATGTCAGTGTAAATCAAAAGTCAGTGCTGGGTGCCTAAGGCCCCTCTGCCCTCCCTCCCAGGAGGACTATGCCTCTGTGTGAGAACACTGACAGTGCTCACCTGTGTCCCGCAGTCCATCTACTTCCTGCAATGTGGGAAGAAGGAGGCTGAAGTTACATGCAGGACTCATTCAATCGGCAGGATTTTAGGTCCATTATCACGATGTGGGATTTATAAAAATTTCTCCTTTCTCTGGATCTGACATAGTCAGCACCAATATAGAAATCATAAAGGACCTAGCAATAGGCAGTGCCCCATGACTATTTCTCAGTGACATTCTGAAAGTTGCCTTGACTCTAAATATCTCCTTCAGCAATTTTAACCAAGCAGTTTACTACATTTACATGGCACTTCACAGTTTACAAAGTCCTTTCCCTAGAGTCATCTTATTTCCTCTTCATAAAGGTGTAATTGTTGATAAAAATTTTGTTTTTAATAAAGGATGAAACAGGCTCAGAGAGGTTTTGTGCGTTACTGAAGGCCACACAGTAAGTGGTAGATCATTTTCTTCTAATTCCAGTGTCCTTTTCACAATATCAAACTGACAGTAGACCTGGTAGCAAATAACACATTTAGAGACACCTATAACTTAAATAGGGTAAAACTTTTCATCGAACATTTAGAGATAAAGCTCAAAATGCAAATGAGTAAAAAATCAGCTTTTACATTTCTAAAATATTAAACTGATTCCAGGCTATAGATTTGATTTAAGGCAAGGTGATGTGTCATTCATTTGTTGATGCTTTCACACTCTCGGGGGAAGATTTACATTTTAAGTCCAAGTGTATAATGAAAAAAACAAATTTATGCTATTTATAAGAGTTATGAAGACAAGCCTGGTTATCTACTTTCATTAAGATTATAGTCAAGAAAATCCTATGGAGCAATTCTACTCTGTGACACAGAAGATTGTCATGAGTCAGGATCAACTCGACGGCAATAGAATTGAGTTTTTTTTTTTTTTTAGTTACTAGAAAAGTTCTATAGTGAAAATAATTCTCATAAACATGTACATCAGTATATGTGTATACATCTATCTAAACTAAATATTGCTTTGGATGCTTCTGCCATTTCTTAGTAACCTATTTTGCATGCTGAGTTCACAGCTGTTTTATTCTCAGTGTATACTCCAAGTCTCTATATTACGTTTTGATTATCTTACACCTCATTTTTCAGTCACTGTAAGCATTAAGACTGTTTAACCAGTAAAGCTCTTTAATGAGTAAAAATTACAGAACTTTTGAAATGTTCCAGGAATAGTTCAATTTTCCCATTTAGTGTCTGAACGTCATATTTACCACGTGTAGCATGAAATCTACTTTTATTTTAAAGGAAAATTGTATATTTACTATTCACTGCAAAGAGTATAGAAGGAATAAACAGACCATTCCCTTTGCTTTATGAAAATGTGTGGCATTTCTCTTGAGCAGCTAAGAAATTCCTGGGTTCAGGATCCTCTCCACTCATAAATCTGAGCCTATCTTTTCTTGTGCTGTGGTTTTTACTCTAGGATTTTGGTATATTTCATGAAAAGGAAAATACACAAAGTGGAAACAGAGTAGAAGTAGAAGACTTCAAGGACAATAGCCCATCATGTGTGAGTTGGTGACACGAATAATGAGGTTTGCTTCCGGTGGGCTTCAATGACTAAGGGTAGGAAAGATAAAAAAGTGCAAGAAGTCGTGGGAAATGCTTTTCCGCAATGAGAAAGATGACATGAGTATAATGATGAAGAAGCAAAGTGTACTGGCCTCAATTCCTCAGCTGATGCTCAACATTGCATACATCTCTCATTTGGATTTTAAACATTTGCTTCAAAAATGATTTCATATCAATTTTTATTTGTTTTGGAGAGCTCCCATGTGTAATTTATTAATCACATCACTGAAAAACAAATTTAATGGTGTCCCTTGTCTGCTACTACAGATGATGTAGGCATCAATGGAGGAGCCTGAGGCAGCTACAAGTGAAGGAATCTGTGTTGTCTCAGAATGTCAGGATCGTACGGATACTGAAATAGAAAAATAAAAGATATTTTTTTAACACTTAGCTATTCCATACTCTTCCACTTGAAGGTCCAAGGAGCTCCCAGCCACCCCATTCCCATCTCTACGCATTCAGGTAAAGCTAAGTGGAAGGGCAGTTCATCTTTTCTCCTTGTTCTCCTGTTTTCTCAAAGCGTAAACTCAATCATCAGAGACTAAATATAACTGCTGTTTAGACTTCATTCAATGTTAATTAGCATCCTCATCAAAAACATTTTTGAGAGCCTGTGTACTTGACATAATTATTAATATAAATATAAAACAAGGCTTGTAACATGTAATAAGTTCTTGCTATTTGCCATGTACTTTGTAGATGCTTTTGATGTATTATCTGATTTAAACCTCAATCTAAATAACACTACGAGGTAGGTCCTAATATTATTTCCCTTTTAGAAATTAAGATGCAAAACTTGCTGTAGGTGACGCGTCTGGTACGGAGTGTTGGGATTCAAATCCAAACACAAAGGTGCACAAATGACAAGAAGATAGGTGGTTTGCCTGAAGGAAATGATAATTTAATAAAGACCATGTTGAAGGATTAATAGAGATTTAATATAGAAGTGTTTAAGGATTCTTAGAAGTAGAGAATAAAGTTGAATTCTAAGGGACTTTGCTCTTGGGAAGATTAGAAATGTAGTATTTATAGCAAAACTAACGCTCTTTCTAGAAAAGGTCTTCTGATGGATAAATATGTTTAGAAAAAGATGGTCTTCATGCCTCTTTAAAAACTACATATATAGAAAATCCTCAGCGAGATGGGCTCAAGCATAACAATGATTGTGAGGATGCGCAGGACCAAGCAGTGTTTCTTTCTGTTGTACACAGTTGCTGTGTGTCACAAACGACTCCTCGGCATCTAACAACAGCAATATATGTATATATAATAAGATAAATATAGTAGATGCTTTAGAAAATACAGGACAGTTTAAAAAAATAAAAATAACCTTAAATTCTATAATCTAGAGATAAACTTAATATTTTCCTGCATTTTTATCAACTTTTTTCTTGACATGTATGTAGTTGTTACTATTCTTGTTAAAAATTTGAGATCATATAGTATATACAAGTGTGTGTTCTCTATTATATAACATCATGAGAATTTCCCAAGTTAATGAAAGCATTTCCTTTTATTGACTTTACTGATTTCCAGTACATGGTTGGAACTTATTTAACTATTCCCTTAACGTTGGACTTCCAGAATGTTTCTAATTTGAGATATTAGAGATAACAGATAAACGTGCTTAAACATATATGTATGTTTGTATATCTGATTATTTCTGCAGAATAGATTTCCAGAAATGAAATTGCTGGGACAATTAACTTGAGCTGTAAACTTTCACCTAAAGTACAATCAATTAAAAAAAAAAAGCTGAAACCCTTTTTTCCAGCAATTTTCTTTTAATATTTCTGATACAAATTACCAAACTGCTTTCCAGAAAGGATGCAACAATGAATACTTCTATAAGTAGTATATAAAAGTGCCCATGTCCCCTTACCCTCACCAATATCGAGCATTGCCATTTTTAATCTCTGCTTATTTAATAAGCAAGTGTTGGTGCCTAAGAGATATCTATTTAAAGTTGAAAACCTCATGAGAAGAAGTGTGAGGAAGCAGAAAAGGCAAGGACTTTGGCGCTAGAGGGTGGAAATTGAATACAACTGCCTATTACTGGTTGTGTCACATATGTACCTGCAGTTGACAAAATTCCTCTTGTTGGTGGTTGTGCAAGCTAAATGTTAGAGGCAGAGGAAATGGGATTGGCTTATCTTCCTCAGTTTGGAGAAAATGGAAGAGTCAAACATTTAAAATAGCATTTCATACACTTCCCCTTTACAAAAATTTTTATTTGTGAAAAATTCTTTGTAAACTGTAAAAAGAAATGAAAAACTAGTAGAATTTTTTAGAAAATAACACCAATGCAGCTCAACCTCTTTCCATAATAAAAGCTTTTGGGGCATCCTGAATATAATTTAAATTTACAGCCATTAAAGTTCAGCTAGGCAGAGGCTGCAGAGGCTCCTTGCTATCATTAGGACTGCAGGGCCCTGATTCTTTTTCCTTATAAGGGTGAGTGTTTCCCGTAAAGAAGGCTGAGTGGTTCTAATCATCCAGCTTCACTGTAACCAACATAATTTGATTTCAGCAGAATAGGAAATGCAAGGCAACTATGCCTAGCTTTTCACACTAGGAACTTAAATGTTCTACCTGCAAAGGTTGAACTGGTAATGGAAAACCAAGGCATTTAATGTTTTTCTCAGCCTTCCATCTTCTGATATGTGGGTCAAATTTTTGAACAATTTTTTTCTCTCTGGTAGCCATTCCCCTGTCACGAAAAAAACTTAAACTCTACCTCTTTCCAGAGCGAAGAAGGTCAAACCCTTCGTTTATTTTTTCAAAAGGTAAAACATGGGTTATTATTGAATCCAATGGAAACTTCTTAGCCATGAATTCAGCCACAAGTTTGGGGATGGAATCTTTACTTTTGTAGCCTGAAAAGAAGAAAACGTCATTGTTAGATTCAGCCAGGTTGAAGTAAGAGAATTATGGAGGAGACTTTCTAAATAGAGTTAAAATGAATGTTTATAAAAAATGCTGCATTCTACAGAATGCTATTTCTATTACAGGATCGGTAATACATAGTGTGCTTCAATATCTTTTTGTAGTATGATTTTGTTTTAATCTTCCTCCGTGACCCATCCCAGCCCCTGATAAACTAGGGTCCTTAGTTATTGGTTCTCTCATAGAGAAATTATAGTACAGATGATTATATCCAAAGTCAAGGATCAAATTTAGCAGTTGTCTAAATGTAGGCATAGTGCAGATATGAAGTATTGCTATGGGTTTCCCGGGTTCTACTGTGTATTTTGGAGTCCTTGATTGGCGCAAAGGATTAACATGCTTGACAGCTATCCAAAGGTTGGCGGTTCGAGTTCACTCAGAGGTGCCTTGGAGGAAAGGTCTTGTGATGTATGTGTGAAAAATCAGCCGTTGAAAACCTTATGGAGCACGATTCTGCTCTGAGACACATGGGATCATCATGAATTGGAATCGATTCAAGGGCAACTGGTTTGGTTGGTAGTGGGTATTTTAGTGTCATACAGTCACAGGTATAAAAAGAGGTGATGCTGAAATGTCCTGTTAGTTTATGGGGACACCAGAAAGACATTCCGGGAATATTCAGCCTGCATTAATTATTTCCACATATAGTTGATTTGGGAAGGAACCCTGGTGGTGCAATGGTTAAGCACTTGGCTGCTCACCGAAAGCTTGGCAGTTTGAACCCACCCAATGGCTCATGGAGGAAAGACCTCGTGATCTGCTCCGATAACGATTACAGTCTAGAAAACTTACGGGGGCCGTTCTGCTCTGTCACATGGGGCTGCTGTGAATAAAAATGAACTTGATGGCACCTAGCAACCACAGCAATAGTTTATTTGGAGCCTGTAACTACAACAGGAATTTTAATTTATTTTTAACCACATTGCTTTTGAAAATCTGGCCTTGTCATGTGTAAAAGGGAACAAATTCCAACATTGTAAGAATTTGATCCTCAAGCCTGACTACATACCACCAAGAATTGCTCCTCTCCAGGTGCGTCCAGTCAACAGCAACATAGGGTTCATCTGGAGCTCTTGGGAACCAGGAGGTACCCCTACAATTACACTTACACCATACGCCTCGTGACAGCATGACAGGGCAGACACCTGGAATGTAATTAATATTTAATATTTTTAAAGTGGGTTCTTTGATAATCTCCACTCATGACTCTTACAGTAAGAGTTCAATATAATATCTGCTTAGATTGATTGTGAATGTGTAGAGGAAAGAGATAATATCTTTTACTTCTTCATTCCTTGTTGTGTATGTGTTAGTGTTGTGACTTTAGGGACTGTCCAGAAAACATTGTTTGAATGAGAGAATGAATGAATGAATTTGCATGTGCATAATTCTTCCTTATAAAGAAATAAAGAGGCACACGTCATTCCAGACATATATAAAGTCTGGCTCCTCAAATAAGGGTAATGTTTTATCATCTCATGACTGCCAGGCAGTCTATGAGTTGGTTAAATAATTTTTCATTTATTTAGTAAGCAGGTACTTTGAACCCAGTACTTAGAACCAGGTATTTTGATGATGAAGAAGATACAATGTCGATTACATAGTCATACGTTGTTTCTAGTCCACTTGATGTTCTCCCTTTTTAATGATCCTGATTCTACTGTTCATTTCTAACATGGGAATGTTTAAATGTTGTTTTTAACTCCCAAGAATGTATACTGGTTTTACTTTAAACTATACCTATTATTCCAGAAGCTTAAAAGACTGTCTCTTAAAGCTTTTCCTTCCAACTAGGTTTTTGAAGAAGTTTGGTACTAAGAAAATGGTTTGGGACACCCCGGAGATACATAAGAACTAGTTCTTTGCTTTTGAAGTATGAAGATACCCTTAGAACATGGGAATATCAGACATTTGATATCATCAGATAAAGTAACAATCCAGTTCCACATGAGAAAATGGGGGAAAAACAACAGAAAAAGAACTTAAGAAAATCTTCAGCCTTGGAAAAAGTTGGGATCCCTTGGAACGTCAGTGGTCTATGGCATATTGTCCCAGGTCAAGATTGCAAAGAGCGTTATGCTCAGGATGCTGTTCCCTATTACTAATGCTGCTGGGACTTACTGGAGAAGTTCAACAATTGGGATTTGTTGGTCTGAGTACTGCTTCATTTGGGTTCTAGAGAATTCTGGTTAGGTGGACTATAACTAGAGATGTGGTCCTCAATGGTATTGATGATGTTTATAGTTATTTGAAAGCAATATCATGCACATTTCAAAGATGATGGAAGCACTTCAAGATTGGAAATAATATTATATAACAAAAATACTAGTTTATTGAGAGCTTACCACAGCTTACCAGATGGCTCTGTGCTAAGTATTTTATGTGCATTATCTCATGTAATCTGCGAACAATGCTATGAAATATATACGCCTTCAATTTTTTTTAGTGGTAAAATCTGTTGACTTTTTAAAGGATTCCAAAGAACATATAGATTTTAGGTACCTATTATGTACCAGGCACTATACTCTCTGCTGTAAGAAAATACAATGATAACATTAAAGCAGTCACTTCCTTTATGACCTATTTTCTGTTAATAAAATAACGCTAGGCGTATAATTGCTTAGTATTCCTTACGACCAAGAATGACATGAGGAAAAAATCGGAATTCATTAAATCATAGAAAACATATGAAAACTTGTTAAAATATTTTTGTTAAAAATATAAGTAAATTAAAGTTTTCCCAATTTGAGAACAGAATTTGCTTTATTTCTATTTCCTTGAGTTTGAAGGATTTTTTTAAAATAAATATTAATAAAATAAATTTACAATGGTTCATTAAAAACTTCTAAAGGGGAAATATTACTTGAGACAGGTTTATTTAGCTGATGGAATGAAAAACTCCTCATAATAAATAAAAGAATCAAACAGAGTCCCTTGGTGGTGCAAAAGATTAAATGCTCAGCTGCTAACGAAAATGTTGGCATTTTAGTCCACCCAGAGGCACCTGAGAAGGAAGGCTTAGTGACCTACTTTTGAAAAAAACCGTGTGGAACCCAGTGAAAACCCTACAGCACAGTGAAAACCCTACAGAGTACATTTCTACTCTGAAACACGGAGTTGTGATGAGTCAGAGTTTACTCAAGGGCAACTGATTTAGGTAATAAACAGGAGATGAAAAATTGCCATTCCTAATTTAAAAAATATTATTTGTACATAATGTTTATATTCTGCTGCCAAAAGCAGACTCCAGATTGCGGAAGCACAAATCTCAAGACAAGTCAGAGTGCGTACCATAGTGTCATGCTGACCAACGACTTCAATTGAAAAGTCCACACCTCCACCACTCATTTCCTTCAGCACCTCGTGGATGGGTTTCTGGAAGTCCTGTGGGCTGATGCACTCAGTGGCCCCCAGCTCTTTGGCCTTTGCAAATTTGTCTTTGTTGACATCCACTGCAATGATCCTGGCCGCTCCTGCTGCCTTACAGCCCATGACTGCACACAGGCCAACTCCTCCAAGGCCAAACACGGCACAGGTGGAGCCTTTGGTGACCTGTGTTTTCAGAAAACACAAGAACGGATTAATTATGATTGTTCGGAAAAGTCTAAGCTATATAAAATGCCAGAATTTGTCCATTATGAGGATCTACTTGGACTCTCATGTCCAACCTGCTGTCAAACCACTTCTTGCTTCATTTGCTTCATGTTTAAATTGAGTGGTTCTCAAACTTTGTTTCACGTTAGACTCACCTAGGGAGTGTTAAAAAAATCCAAATGGCCACAAGTCATGCCAGGTGGAACCTAGTCATCAGTTGTTGTTGTTGTTGTTGGGTGCCCTCAAGTCGGTTCTGACTCATAGCGACCCTATGTACAACAGAACGAAACACTGCCCAGTCCTGCTCCATCCTCACAATGGTTGTTATGCTTCAGCCCATTGTTGCAGCCACTGTGTCAATCCACCTTGTTGAGGGTCTTCCTCTTTTTCTCTAGCCCTCCACTTTACCAAGAATGATGACCATCCCCCAGTACTGATCTCTCCTGATAACATGTCCAAAGTATGTGAGACATGGTCTTGCAATCTGTGCTTATAAGGAGCATTCTGGTTGTAATTCTTCCAAGACAGATATGTTGGTTCTTTAGGCAGTCCATGGTATATTCAAGATTCTTCACCAACACCACAATTCCAAGGCGGCAATTCTTTGGTCTTCCTTATTCATAGTCCAGCTTTCGCATGCATATGAGGCAAGTGAAAACACCATAGCCATGGTCAGGCACACCTTAGTCTTCCAGGTGACATCTTTGCTTTTCAGCTGTTTGAAAGTCCTCTGCAGCAGATTTGCCCAATGCAGTGCGTCTTCTTGACTTCTGCTTCCAAGAGTGTTGATTGTGTATCCTAGTAAAATGAAATCCTTGACAACTTCAATCCTTTCTCTATTTATCTTGATGTTGCTTATTGGCCCAGTTGTGAGGATTTTTGTTTTCTTTATGTTGAAGTGTAATCCATACTGAAGGCTGTAGTCTTCAATCTTCATCAGTAAGTGCTTCCAGTCTTCTTCACTTTCAGCAAGGAAGCTTGTGTCATCTGCATAAGGTAGGTTGTCAATGTGTCTTCGTCAAATCCTGATGAACCCGTATTCTTCATATAATCCAGCTTCTCTGATTATTGCCCAGCATACAGACTGAATATATATGGTGAAAGGATACAAACCTGACCCACGGCTTTCCTGACTTTAAATCACGAACTATCCCCTTCTTCTGTTCAAACGAATGCCTGTCGATTTATGTACAGGTTCCTCATGAGCACAATTAAGTGTTCTGGAATTCCCATTCTTTGCAATGTTATCCATAATTTGTTATGATCCACACAGTTGAATGCCTTTGCATAGTCAGTAAAACACAGGTAAACATCTTTCTGGTATTCTCTGCTTTCAGCCAGGGTCCATCTGACATGAGCAATGATATATGCCTGCTTCCATGTCGTTTTCCGAATCCTGTTTGAATTTCTGGCAGTTCCCTGTCATTATACTGCTGCAGCCTCTTTTGAATGATCTTTAGGAAAATTTTACGTGTGTGTGATATTGATGGTATTTTTAGATAATTTCTGCATTCTGTTGGATCAGCTTTCTTGGGAATAGGCATAAATGTGGATCTCTTCCAGTCAGTTGACCAGGTAGCTGTCTTCCAAATTTCTTGGTTTAGATGAGTGAGCACTTCAGTGCTGCATCCGTTTGTTGAAACATCTTAATTGGTATCCCATCAATTCCTGGCACCTTGTTTCGTGCCAATGCCTTCAGTGTAGCTTGGATTCTTCCTTCAGTACCATCGGTTCCTGATCATATGCTACCTCCTGAAATGGTTGAACGTTGGCCAATTCTTTCTGGAATAGTGACTCTCTGGATTCCTTCCATCTTCTTTTGATGCTTCCTGCATCGTTTAATATTTTCCCTGTAGAATCCCTCCATGTTGCAACTTGAGGCTTGAATTTTTTCTTCAGTTCTTTCAGCTTGTGAAATGTCGAACGTGTTCTTCCCTTTTGGTTTTCTATCTCCAGGTCTTTGCACTTGTCATTTAATACTTTACTTTGTCTTCTTGAACTGCCCTTTAAAATCTTCTGCTCAGCTCTGTTACTTCCTTTTTTCTTCCTTTCACTTTAGGTACTCTTCATTCTAAGGAAGATTCAGAGCCTCTTATGACATTCTTGTTGATCTTTTCTTTCTTTCCTATCTTTTTAATGACCTCTTGCTTTCTTCAGGTATGATGTCCTTGATGTCATTCCACAACTCGTCTGGTCTTCGTCGTAAGTGTTCAATGTGTCAAATCTATTCTTGATAGGGTCTCTAAATTCAGGTCATCAGTATTTTTAAAAAATCCCCATGTGAATCCAATGGGCAGCCCAGTTTGAGAACCAGTAGACTAGATGATCTTTGAGCTTTAAATGTCACTTGTTCCAGCCTTGAAGAGGATCTCGTTGGCTTATATTCAATGATATCCAGCTTCAGTTCATCATACATACGGAAAGGCAATTTTTTGGGAATTGAAATAAGTGAAAAAGTTATTCCAAGAGACTTAAAAAACATGCTATCAAACCTCAGTAATTAATTCCTTAGTTTATTTAATTTTCAGTAGTAATAGCCAGAATGATGAGAGCAGAAGTTAGCTATGAAATATAGAAGTTATCTTTGGCTGAAATCAGAACCTAATAACTGGAGAGATTTAATGGGTAACTTGAAGATAATAGAACTTGAACCTATGTGATCTTAGCAGGTTCCCCTCTCATCTGATTTTTAAAATTCTAATAAACTGCGACCATACACTTGGACCTCCCCAGATGGAATACACAGGAATCAAATCTACTACATCTGTGGAAAGAGACGATGGAAAAGCTCAATATCCTAAGTCAGAACAAGGCCAGGGGACAACTGCAGAACAGATCATCAATTGCTCATATCCAAGTTAAAGCTGAAGTTGAAGAAAATTAGAACAAGTCCACAAGAGCCAAAGTGCAACCTGTAGTATATCCCACCCGAATTTAGAGACCATCTAAAAATGAATGTCGCACATTGAACACTAATGACTGAAGATCAGATGTGTTGTGGAATAACATCAAGGATATCATACCTGAAGAAAGCAAGATGCCATTCAAAGACAGGAAAGAAAGAAAAGACCAAAAGGGATGTCAGAAGAGACTCTGAAACTTGCTTTTGAACTTAGAGTAGCTACGATGAAAGGAAGAAATGACGAAGTAAAAGAACTGCACAGAACATTTCAAAGGGTGACTCGAGAAGACAAACTGAAGTATTATAATGAAATGTGGAAAGACCTGGAGATAGAAAACCAAAAGGGATGAACATGGTAGGCATTTCTTAAGCAGAAAGAACCGAAGAAAAAATTCAAGCCTCGACTTGCAATATTGAAGGATTCTATGCGGAAAATGTTACAATAATTCAGGAAGCATCAAAGAAGATGAAAAGAGTACACAGAGCCACTATACCAGAAAAAGTCAGTTGATATTCAAGCATTTCAGGAGGTAGCATATGATCCGGAACCGATCATACTGAAGGAAGAAGTCCAAGCTACACTGAAGGCATTGGCACAAAACAAGGCTCTAGGAATTGACATGATACCAACTGAGAGGTTTCAACAAAAGGATGCAGCACTGGATGCGCTCACTCATCTATGCCAAGAAATTTGGAAGATAGCTATCTGGCCAACCGACTGGAAGAGATTCATATTTATGCTTATTCCCAAGAAAGGTGATCCAACAGAATGCAGAAATTATCTACAAATACCATCAATATCACACACGAGTAAAATCTTGCTAAAGATCATTCAAAGAGGTTGCAGCAGTATAATGACAGGGAACTGCCAGAAATTCAAGCAGGATTCAGTAAAGGACATGGAAGCAGGCATATATCATTGCCCAGGTCAGATGGATCCTGGCTGAAAGCAGAGAATACCAGAAAGATGTTTACCTGTGTTTTACTGACTATGCAAAGGCATTCAACTGTGTGGATCATAACAAATTATGGATAACATTGCAAAGAATGGGAATGCCAGAACAATCAATCGTGCTCATAAGGAACCTATACTTAGACTAAGAGGCAGTTGTTTGAACAGAACAAGGGCATACTGCATAGTTTGAAGTTAAGAAAGGTGTGTGTCGGTGTTGTGTCCTTTTACCTGTTTTATCTGTATGCTAAGGAAATCACCCAAGAAAGTGGACTATAGGAAGAAGACTGGGGCATCAGGATTGGAGGAAATCTCAACCTATGATATGCAGATGACACTGCCTTGCTTGCTGAAAGTGAAGAGGTCTTGAACTACTTACTGATGAAGATCACAGACTACAGCCTTCAGTCCAGATGACATCTTAACATAAAGAAAACAAAAATTCTCACAAATGGACATGTAAGCAACATCATGATAAATGGAGAAATTATTGAACTTGTGAAGGACTTCATTTTACTTGGATCCACAGTCAATGCCCATAGAGGCAGCAGTCAAGAAATCAAACAATGCATTTTGTTGGCCAAATCTGCGGCAAAAGACCTCTTTAAAGTATTAAAAAGCAAAGATGTCACTTTAAGGAGTAACCTGCCCCTGACCCAAGTCATTGTGTTTTCAGTCACCTCATATGCATGTGAAAGCTGGACAATGAATAAGGAAAACTGAAGAAGAACTGATGTCTTTGAATTATGGTGTTGGCGAAGAATGTTCAATACATCATGGACTGCCAGAAAACAAACAAATCTGTCTTGGAAAAAGTACAGCCAGAATGCTCATAAGAAGCAAGGATGGTGAGACTTTTTTGTACAAACTTTGGTCATGTTATTAAGAGGGACTACTCCGTGAGAAGGACATCATGCTTGGTAGAGAGTCAGCGAAAAGAGGAGGACCCTCAACATTTGTTGACACAGTTGCTGCAACAATGGTCTCAAGCATAACAACTACTGTGAGGACAGTGTAGGACTGGGCAGTGTGTGGTTTTGTGGCACATTGGGTCACTATGCATTGTAACCAACTGGTTGGCACCTAACAACAACAACATCAATGAACAATAATTTATTTTTTATTTTTTCCCATACCAAAATTTGTGCATACATTATTATGTGACTCTTATTGCTCACTCCATATTGTGACAGCACACTCGTCCTTTCCACCCCCGATTCCCCACCTCCATTCAACTAGCTCCTAACCTTCTCTGCCTTCCCATCTCACCTCCAGACAGAAGATGCCTGTCTAGTCTCATGTATCTACTTGAGCTAAGAGGCACACGCCTCACGAGTATCACTTCACAATGAACAATAATTTAAAGAAAAGGTTGCCTACATCCTAATAACAAATAAAATTCATTATTATCATTGATCCCAGCCTCCGCTCTGTGTTCACTTGGACCACCTGCTCAAATAGATGTTGCAGTTGCACAAGGGACCTTAATGTTAAAGTCACGGAAATTTGTAAAAGATATATTCGATAGGGTTAAAATTGACTCTGGACTATTTAATAAACCTCATCTTCTTTAGGCAGCCTTCAATGTAAGTAAAATGTTCCTCCTTTTCCAACTAATCTCATTATAAGTATCCCTTAAGGATTTTTATTTACTTACTTGTTCATTCATCAAATGCTAGGGAGGGTAGAACACCACTATCTACTTCCCTGAGAAAAATACAAGGTGTACAACTGCTATTTAAAAGTACTTGCAATTAAGAAGCATGATTTAATGCTCTGGAGGAATGTTGAGAAAGATACTGTAGTCTCAGGACTAAGCACTTATAAGCTTTAAGGCAAAAAGCTTTATGTGTCTGGGCCCCATTTTTATATAATTATAAAAGTGAAGAGATAATACACCCACTCCTCACTTATCGACATGGTTAGTTTCCAAAGAGCAGGTCATTATGCCAAGTTGGTGTTATGCAAAAATGGGGAATAACCAAATCAAATCATAAAATGGAGGATGACTACATCATTAAGTAACTGCCAAATTAAATCATTACATAACTGCCAGTTTACGTCATTACATAATGACCAAATTACTTCATTATGTAACTGCCAAACTACTGAGAATCAGGGCCCAGCCAGGTTAATACATAATCTTAACCATCACAGCCAGTGTTACTCTCACCTCACACCTCAACATTTGTTACTGCCAAATGTTCATCTTTAATGCACAAAATAGATGGACAGTAGATTTTTTATTATTGTCATCAATGTGAGATGTCAGATAACGAGATAGTCGATAAGTGAGGAATAGGTGTACTAGATTGTGGTTTCCAAATCTTTAGGGAAGAGGTTTCTGATGTGGTGTGGTTTTTGTGTGTGTGTGTTTTCATGGCATAGGGAGGAGATGTAGTAGTAAAATCCCTGAATGGAGAAGAATAAATGCTCCACTGAGTCTTCATTACTTTTCTCCAGGGAGTTCACAGAGTGCACGTGTTGGTGGCAATAGGTTTGGAGGTATACTAGGTAAGACTTTGGAATTTACTGTTGATCCTAATTTTGGGAGTATGGGGTCTGTGGACTAGATTCTTCTCCCCAAAGGCAAACCCTTCATTTCAATTACTTTTGCCAGCTCAGAACCTAGCAGAACTTACAGTGCCTGATGCATGTTGGTGCTCTTCTAGAATGAAAGACTAAATGAGCTCCGAGCTCTAAAATTTAATAATTCCAAAAAGAACAAATAGAGAAAAATAATTACTGAAAAGCAAACTTTACTTTTTCTTAACTAAGTTATCAGCAGTTTTTTCATCTATGATAAGCAGGTGAGTTTTCTAGGACATGCTCTCATTTTCTTCTGAGATCATTTTTCTACCTGTATTTGACACTCCAAATTCTATGGAGTATATCAGTGCTATTATGGGAACAGGGGAAAAGCACTACTCAAATCTTTGAGGAATGATCCCTGATTCCTATAAGAAAATACTTCCCTTTTGGTCCTAATAGTCTAAGCATAGTTAGTTTTATTGCCCGTTGTCATTCCTACTTTGGCAACATTGACGGCAGACCCGTAACCAGTAGAAAACCCACAGCCGATGAGGCAGACTTTCTCCAGAGGTGAGGCTGGATCGATCTTGACCACTGAGATCTCATCCACCACCGAGTACTCAGAGAAGCTACTGGTGCCAACGAAGTGATGGATAGGCTTCCCTCTGCAGGTGAACCTGGTTGTGCCATCCTGCATGGTCCCCCGAGGTACACTCACACTGTACAGTGCAACAGAGACACGCATGAGCCAGGAGCATAGGGGACATGCAAACTCACTAGGTGTGCAAGGATAGTATCAGAAACCTACTAATTTTTCAAGCACAAGTTGCCTTCTGGGTGTTTACAACCTGCACATTTTCCACACTGGGGAACAGAGACTGGGATGACTTTATCACCTGGAGGGGAATAAAAAAAATTCTTAAATTTCTGCTAAAGTATTAATAGATCAAGTACTTCAAACTTAGGCATATATATTAGAGGCATGTATCTTTGCCAAGTCTGCCAAGAAATAGGGTTCAATCACCACCATACCAGTGGTCACTGCCTGTAAAAATTGCTTTTACTTTTGGTTTATATGTGCCTAAAGAGTCCCAAAGAAGAACTACAAACCTGTGAAACACCATGGTCTTTTAATCATTTCCACTGTATTAGTTATCTTTAATTGTGTAACCAGATGTCTACTGGGGGTTTTACAAACATCCTTTCCTTTAGTTCTTAAGTAATTAAACCTCAAATGTTCTCACTGTAAGTATAAATATAAATTTTAGTTGTAAGTGAGCTGCTGTAATTCCATTAGATGTTCTGGAGATCAGGCATTTTGCGATAGTTTGAGCTACGATCAAAAAAGAATTTTGATAATTATCATCAACAGAATTTCTTGACTCGTCGTAGTCACTATGCTTATCTTTACTTTAAAGTGAATGCTTATTTAATTTATTTATTTGTTCTTTTTCAAGGAAAACTAACAATAATGGGACAAAGAAAAATTCAAGAAATTCCTTGGAAAGCCTCATTCCTCAGCAATGAGGCAAGTACTTTCCTGTAGGATAAAAGCTGACTTCCAAATGTTTTTAGCCAATTACTTACTTTGTGAATCATCAATTTTTTCTCTTATGGTGGAGGGAGCAAGGGTGTAAAGCAAGAGTATCATTTTATAATTAATTGTTTTCCAACTAAAGGAAGTACTAAGAGCTGAAAATCAAATCAGATAATTTACTTTTTTCTGTTCACAGTTCAGTTAAATACTTGGTCAGTGAGAGTAGGGTGGGGTTGGGGGGTATGGGTGAATCTACTGGCTAAAGTGATTTTTTAGCATCAAACATAATTTTTATGTTTAATCACTTTTGTAATCTATTCACAAGACCAGGAAAAACTGTTAAACCATCATATATAATTGATATACTTTATGTGAAAACGACAGCATAGACATTTTCTATTGTATTCACCTTTTACCTCTAAAAATATTTACCTACATTAATATACAATAAAATTAGGATAAAATAAATATTAAAAATAAATTAGGCAACTATTTGTAATGAGCTAAAGTTAACTATGGTTCAATCTAATAAAACAGACAGTTTATGCAGGATGCCTAAATAAAATAACCAAATAAAAAAGAAATAAGCAGTTGCCATGGAGTTGATTCTGACTCATGGTGACCCCATGTAGGGTTTTTAATGGCTAATTTTTCAAAGTAGATCATCAGGCCTTTCTTCCAAGGCACCTCTGGAATGACTTGAAAGAACCTCATGTTGGGTCAACCATACCTTAACAGCCCCCACCCTGTAAACTGAGCAAAGCACAGTTTCCATACACTGTTCCAGACACTCAGGACACAGAGTTATGTTTTATTCCTGGGCTTATTTGTAGTTCTGTTTGGTCCCGTCAGAAGGCAGCACTCAGGAACACTAAAATGGAAGTTCTAAGGTTATGAACTCCATGATTTTAGGCACTGTGTCCCTTTTGATCCTCATGTATCTGTAGGCTCTAACCTGGTGCCTGACATCTAGTAGTACTTAATAAATAACTGTTGGCAGAGAGCACACGTGAGTGCCTGAAGACACAAATGCCCGAAAGCATGAAGGAAGCCAGGCAGGGAGAGAGGAAAGAAGTTCTCTGTCCATGCCCCATCTTAGCTATCTGCTGCTGCTGGGACCTCATGCAAGGTCTTTCATCTCTCATTGTCTTAGTTTCCTCACCCGGGCTGAATACTCTTGCGGTACCTGAACTGAAACACATTCCCTGAGTGTGAATTCTGTACCTGGCTTGACTGTAGTCACCCCTTCTCCAATGCTCTCCACGATGCCAGCTGCTTCATGGCCTACAATCACGGGAAACGGGGAGGTCATGTGTCCACTAACCACGTGATCATCTGTGCCACAGACTCCTGTGGCCACCATCTACAGGGTAAAGGGAGGATGATTAAATTCATAAAAGATTATGGCCTCAGATGGACTTAATGTTCAGAATTCTCTGAAATTGAGCTTCTGAAGAGTTTTGCTAATCCCTACTCCTCCCAAATACAAAGATTCAGTTTATTCCTGAGATTATCCAGTCGAAAGTGGAAAAAAAAATTTCACCTTAATACGAACTTCGTTGGCTTTGGGGGGTGCAACCTCCACCTCCTCAATGGAAAAGGGTTTTTTTACATCCCATAGCACAGCAGCTTTGCATTTTATTACCTGGAAAATAGAATAGAAATATGATACGTTTTTCCCCCACTCTTGAAGTGAGGATTTGTGTCTATTTTAGTATGTGCAACATCTAGCCCCATGTCTGGTACAAACAACTCCATAGACATGAACACCTCTGATGTGCAAAGGGAAAAACAAAAAAACTTTTAAAAAAAATGTGTAAAAAAATCACAGAAGGGAAAAGAAACAGAATTATCCATAATAAGACATAAGGTTGAAGATGTTCTTTTAGGCAATTGTTACATTCCTTTTTTTCTCTAAGGATGTTTATTCCTGATATTTCCTAATGCTTTGTCCTGAAATTGGTTGTTTACCCAAAATGCTGGCTTGTACATGAAGTTCTATGCTACCATTATTTGCTTGACAGAAAAAAACTCATGTCTGTTCCCATAAAATCTATTGCTCCTTTGCTCAACTCTTTGTTTAAGGTAAAACAGTCTGGCTTTATGGTAACAGGTACCCACCTGCCTCCCTGTTTTCGACAGATTCTCTTGTTCTCTGTTTGTCTGCTCTCCACTTTCTCTGAGTTCCTCTTCGCACACTTCTGTGTACTTCTTGTTTGCCTTATGCAATTTGAACTTAGCTTTGGCAGCCTTGTTTTGTTGTTCAATTTATGTGTAGGAACTTCTTCCAGATAAGATTTGAGCCAAAAAGTACGGAGCTCAAAGCTCGAGGGTGAAAAGGACGAACACACTCATATATGAATGTGTACATATATTTAAAAACAGGAGAACTGTGTGTCTGAATTTCTAGGTGGAACACATTAACCACAGATACTCTTTTTTCTTTTTTAAATTATGTACTTTAGATAAAGGTTTACAGAACAAACTAGCTTCTCATTAAATAATTAGTACACGTATTGTTTTGTGACATTGATTATGAACCCCCCCACAGCATGTCAACACTCTCCCTTCTTGACCTCGGGTTCCCTATTACCTGCTTTCTTTCCTCTCCTGCCTTCTAGTCCTTGACCCTGAGCTGGTGGGCCCCTTTAGTCTCATTTTGTTTTATGGGCCTGTGTAATCTTTGGCTGAAGGGATAACCTCAGGAGTGACTTCATTACTGAGCTAAAAGGGTGTCTGGGGGCCACACTCTCACGATTTCTCCAGTTTCTTTCAGGGCAGTAAGTCTGGTCTTTTTTTTTAACGACAGATGTTCTTAACAGTTAAGTACATATTTTCAGTGCTTGGGAATGTTGAGAATGTACTAAAACCTGTTTTCCTTGCTGCAAAGCTTGTACACTTGAGAGTTTTGTTTTTAATAGAGAGAGTTGACGTACCTACAAATATGATAAAAATACAATTGATTTTTATGTCTTTGAAATTGATTTTCACTATTGATTTGTCAAATCCTCATACTTTGCAGGGTTTTGGCTATAGAAAATGCCACAAGAAGTATGAGAGTACTTGAAAAAGGTACACTGATCGTAGTTAGGTCCTTACTGTTGGGTGCCTATTGTCTTAGGTTGGGTTCTCTAGAGAAGCAAAACCAGTGAAACATATATATGTGTGTGTGTGTATGCGTACAGAGAGAGATAGAGAGAGAAAGAAACAGAAAGAAAGACAGAGAGTTTTATCTCAAGTAAATGACTCATGAGTTTGTAGAGGCTAGCAAGTCCCAAGTCCATGAGTCAGGTGTTAGGCTGGAGGCTTTTTCTGACTCACATCACTGCAGGGGCTGAAAGAACCAAAGAGTGGAAGGTCAGAGAGTGGGCTGCTGGCTCACAGTTTGTGGAGGCCAAGAATCCTAAGGTTGGCAGACAAAAAGGCAGGCTGGCTCAAGTCCCAAGAACTGGAGGTCAGATGATGATGAGTCAGATGCAGGATCCAGAACAAGGAAAAGCCAGTGAGCTTTGCCAGAAGGTCCATATATATTGCATGCATGCCAACCCCCAAGGAAACTCCTCTTACAACTGATTGGCTGATTATATCTGATCACATCATGGAGGTGATTACATTATATCACAAAATGGAGGATAAGTACATCATCACATAACTGCAAAACCACTGAGAATCACGACCCAGTCAAGTTGACAGACAACCTTAACTATCAGAGTTAACCCCTAGTCAATGTGGCACCTGTACACATCTCCTTAAGCCATACAGGATCTCTACATAAAGACAATTAGAAAGTCATACTTGTGCCTAGCTTGACAGAACTAACATGAGTACAACCAAAACGTACTAACCTCGTTTATGTCTTATATTTTATAAGTAAAGAAAACAAAAATATTTGATGCACACATACAAGGAAAGAATACTCATGACAATTGCACTAGTAGTTTCTGCAGCTGGTCACATGGCCATAACTGGTCTTTAGAAACACTTTTTTCCATCACCTCCTTCGTATTCCCCCTGCTCTCAGCAAGCACCTCAGCTTGTTGTGGTTCTTTGTCTGGTGAGTTGATGCAAACCTTCATTCTTAAAGAGTCTGGGCCATTAATAGTCATGTCGAAATTGAGTTGCTGTAGTTTTCTATTGACTTTAATCACAGGGCATTGTAGTACTAAGAGACGTCCTAAGGGAACTCCTGTATTCCAGACAAAGTCTTTTTTACCTCTAGTATGTAGCATCAATCCAATTTCCCCTTGGTGATCAGGATCAATCACACTAGCCAATACAGTAATTCTCTTCTTTCCCTGTTGATCCAGAGGCATGAGGAGCCAAAAGTTGCAGGGGGCATTCTTAACTTCCAGTTCAATGGAGTCAATGTTGTGTCTCCTAGTGGGAAAACTCCTCCATCAAGAGCTAAGACCTCTAAAGCAACAGAGCATGGGGTCACGAGGACAGGAAGCAAAAATTTTGTGAGTGGGTCTCTAGGGGTAATAATGAGTAGTGCCACTCCCATTTCCACCCATTGATTCCTGGAAGCAGGCATCCTGGCAATTGGAGAAATAGCACTATATCCTGGACACTGGTTTAGAGCATATACAGCCTCCTCCTGGAGAACATTGCCCCATCCCTGCAAGGGATTGCTACTTAGCTGGCTCTACAACTGTGTCTTTAGAAGGCCATTCTATCTTTCTATCAAGACAGCTCTTTCAGGATGATGGGGAACATGGTTGTTGTTTTGTTTTTAGATGCCGTCAAGTAGGTTCTGAATCATAGTGACTCTTTGTACAATAGAACGAAACACTGCTTGGTCCTGCGCCATCCTCACAATTGTTATGCTTAAGCCCATTGTTGCAGTCACTGTATCAGTCCATCTCATTGAGGGTCTTTCTCTTTTTTGATGACCCTCTATTTTACCAAGCATGATGTTCTTCTCCAAGGACTGGTCCATCCTTATAACATGTTTAAAGTATGTGAGATGAAGTCTCACCATCCTTGCTTTAAGGAGCATTCTGGCTGTACTTCTCCCAAGCCAGGTATATTTGTTCTTTTGGCAGTCTTGTATACTCGACTAAATGGGCACACCAGCCCACGGGCAGGATGAGAAGGCATCTCATGGTTTACCTACATGGTAAAACCAGTGAATTCTATGAGCATGGGCCTATTGCCATGCTTCATTTGCTGTGAACCTAGTCCCTTCATCTGAGGAGACTCTGTGTAAGATACCATGATGGTGGATAAGGCATTCTGTAAGTTCGTGGATGGTAGTTTTGGCAGAAGCATTGCCTGCAAGGAAGGCAAATCCATATTCAGAGTAAGTGTCTATTTCAGTAAGAACAAAACGCTGCCTTTTCCATGATGAAAGAAGTCCAGTGTAATCACCGTGCCACCAGGTTGCTGTCTGATCAACCTGAGCTATGGTGCCATATTGGGGAGACTCAGTGTTGGTCTCTGTTGCTGGCAGATTGGGCACTCAGCAGTGGCTGTAGCCAAGTCGGCCTTGGTGAGTGGAAGTCCAAGTTGTTGAGCCCTTGCATAACCTCCATCCCTGCCACCATAGCCACTTTGTTCATGAGCCCATTGGACATTGATGGGAGTGGCTGGGGAAAGAGGATGACTGGCTCGCACAGAACATGTCATCCTATCCACTTGATTGTTGAAATCCTTCTCTGCTGAGGTCATTATTTGGCGAGTGTTCACATGAGACACAAATATTTTTACTTCTTTGGCCCACTGAGAGGTCTGTCCACATATCTCTTCCCCGTACCTCCTTGTCTCCAATGTTCCAATCATGTTCCTTCCAAGTCCCTGACCATCCAGCCAATCTAATTGCCACAGCCCATGTATCAGTATACAATCACACATCTGACCATTTCTCCTTCCAAGCAAAATGAACAACCAGGTGTACTTCTCGAAGTTCTGCCTATTGGGAGGACTTCCCTTCACCATTGTCCTTTAGGGAGGTCCCAGAAAGGGGCTGCAGTGCTGCCACTATCCACTTTAGAGTTGTGCCTGCGTATCACACAGTAATCTGTAAACCAGAACATTTGAGATGCTACTCACCTAAGTATGACGTAGAACATTTGAGAAACAGCTTTTGGTTGGTTGCTGGGCCTTAGTAGAGAATGAATGCTTAACCATGTGCCACCAAGTCAGCATGTTGCATCATGGGGAGTAAACCAGGCATGGGTTTTCTCTTCCTCAGTCAACTGATCATAAGGAACTCCCCATGAGGCCCAGCAATAAGTCAAAAGCTGTTTCTCAAACGTTCTACAACCTACTTTGGTGAGCAGCATCTCAAAAGGCCTATATCCCACTTTGGTGAGTACCTTTTCTAAGAAAAGCTTGTAAGCAGCCACCTAGGCTATTCCACTGGATGGAGCAAGGGAAAAGGAAGAAAAGCACAGACACAGGGAAAGATTCATCCAAAGGACTAATGGACCACAACTACCAAAACCTCCACCAGACTGAGTCCAGCACAATTAGATGGTGCCCAGCTACCATCAGTGACTGCTCTGACAGGGATCACAATAGAAGGTCCTGGATGGAGGGAGAGAAATATAGAACAAACTTCTAACTCACAAAAAAAGACCAGACTTACTGGTTTGACAGAGACTGGAGAAACCCCGAAAGTATGTCCTCTGGACAGCCTCTTAGCTCAGTACTGAAGACAGTCTTGAGGTTTACTCTTCAGGCAAAGAATAGACCTGCCCATAAAACAAAGAGTGATACACGTAGCTCATGTATGAAACTAAATGGGCACACCAGCCCAGGGACAGGACGCAAGGCAGGAGGGCACAGGAGAGCTGGAGAATGGAAATGAGGATCCCAAGGTTGAGAAGGGGAGAGTGTTGACATATTGCATGGTTGGCAAACAATGTCCCAAAACAATACTTTTATTAATTGTTTAATGAGAAACTAATTTCCTTTGTAAACCTTCATCCAAAGCACAATTAAAAAAAGAAAAAACTTTTTCTCAAAAGGAGAGTAGTTATCTTCAGAAGACGGAAGGGCTGTACTCCAAAATCCTAAGGGTCTGAGCTGTGATTCACCAACAGGGGCCTGACAAGACTCCAGACAACACCTCAATTTGCCACTTACACTTCAAGCACCACTGGGTCAGCCGGATCATATGGCCCAAGATGCAGAGCTGCTTGCATGGTGGCCTGAACTTGTTGCAGAGCCTTCTCTTGTTTTGGGCTCCACTCAGAACTAACAGCTTTTTGAGTCACTTGATAAATAGGCCAGAGTAGCACACCAAAATGAAGCATATGTTGCTTCTAAAATCAAAAAGGCCCACCTAACACTGTGTGCCCTTTTTAGTTCTGGGAGGGGCCAGATGCAATAACTTACCCTTCACTTTAGAAGGAATATTTCAACATGCCCCATGCCACTGGAACCCTAGAAATTTCACTTAGGTGGAAGGCACCTGAATGTTTGTCAGATTAATTTCCCACCCTTTAGCATGCAAATAGTGCCCTGATGGCATAGTGCCTAAGAGCTCAGCTGCTAACCAAACGGTCTGTAGTTCGACTCCACCAGCCACTCCTTGGAAACCCTGTGGGGCAGTGCTACTCTGTCTTGTGCAATTACTATGAGTCAGAATCAACTTGAAGGCAATGGGTTTTTAGCAGGTAAATGTTTTTACCAATAAGTCCAGAGTCATTGATGCTCCTTTCTTACTGTGTCCAATCAGCATAATGTCATCGATGCAATGAACCTGTGTGTTATCTTGTGAAAGAGAAAGGTGATCAAGGTCCCCATGGACTAAATTATGACAGAGGGCTGGAGACTTTATATATCACTGAGGTAAGATAGTGAAGGTGTATTGCTGGCCTTGCTAGCTGAAGGCAAACTGCTTCTGTTGTTCTTTTGAAACTGAAATTGAGAGAAAGGCATTAGCCAGATCAATAGCTGCATACCAGGTACCAGGAGATATATTAATTTTCTCAAGAAAGGAAAGCACATCTGGAAGAGTAGCTGCATTTGGAGTCACCACCTGGTTAAGTTTTTGATAATCCACTGTCATTTGCCAAGATCCATCTGTATTTGCACAGGCCAAATATGCGAGTTGAATGGGGATGTGGTGGGAATCACTACCTCTGCATCTTTGAAGTTCTTGATGATGGCAGTAATCTCTCCAATACCTCCAGGAATGTGGTATTGCTTTTGGCTTTCTATTTTCCTAGGTAGGAGCAGTTCTAATGGCTTCCGGTTGGCTTTTCCTACCATAATAACACTTATTCCACTTGTCATAGATCCACTGTGGGTATTCTGCCAGTTGATGAGTATATCTATTCCAATCATGCATTCTAGAACTGCTGAAATCACTACAGGATGGGTTCAGGGACCCACTGGACCCACTGTGAGATGAACCTGAGCTAAGACTCCATTAATAACCTGACCTCCATGTGCTCCTACTGTGATTGGGGGGGCACAGTGATGTTTTGGGTCTCCTGGAATTGGTGTCACTTCAGAGCCAGTATCCAGTTATCCCTGAAAAGCCTGATTACTTCCTTTTCCCCAATGAACAGTCATTTTCATAAAATGCATTAGATTCCTTTGGGGAAGTCTGGGATAAAGATTAATAGCATACATTTTTGGTAATGTAGTGAGATCCTTCCTCAAGGGGACCCAGCTTCTTTTTCAGTCACCTGGGTCTGAAAACTGGATCAAGTCTGAGAATTGATTGAGAGGCCATGACTCTCTATTCTCATGATTCAAGTTAGACTGCCATTCACTTGACCTAGAATTCTTCATCTTGTATAGATGAAGGAAATAGTTAGTGGATTTCCCATCTATTTCACTCCTATGGACACCATGACTAAGTAGTCAATGCCATAAATCCATATGAGTCAGATTATTCTGATTAGTGCTTTGAATCTGCTGTCCATTACAGTGACCACTCCCACCTTGTCTTGATCAATTGAGTGCTGCTACTGGGCCCCTACCACCAGGAGGTCCAATCTGCCCCATTGTAGTTAGGTGTCTTAATTCAGTTAGGCAGTTCCCACTGTCACATCTGATTTACATAAAATAGCAATCACAGCAGTCTTCAAGAATGCTGCGGCTCCCTTCACAAATTTGCTCTTCACTGTTGTGGTAAAAGGTGTGTCCCTGGGCACTCCATGTGTGGGTCTGTGGTTCTTACCTGATGAATCCACTCTAACATGCCAATTTCCTTAAGCCTTTGGGTACCTTTTCCTACAGTATAGCAAGGCAGGTCTGGTAATTTAACTTGATTTAGTGTAGGCCACCATATAATCTGTGCTTCAGTGAATCAACCAAATGAACTATTAGAATCTTTCTTAACCTCGAAAGCAGAAACATTAAATAAAGAATCTGCTTAGTGGGCCCATCTCAATAAACTGAGACTGATCCAACTTTATGTTCCTTGTGCAATTATGCCACACCCTTAATAGCCGTTCCCACACATATTCCCCAGGTTTTTGTTGGTGCATGTTAGAAAACTCAAGCACTTCTTTTTGAGTGTAGTGCAGCTCCTCCTGGGTCACACTTCACTTTTTGGGGCTTGCTGGGATTTAAATCCAGTTATAGGTCTAGAAGCAAAAATGGGTGGTGGGGATGTGTTCTGAGAACATTCAGCAATGTCTTGTAAGGCATTTTCCTCAGGTGATGCCACAGGCCATGACTCTGATGTCTTCCAGGCAATGATTCAGATGCTGTCAAAGGTGATAACTCAGATAAAGACTCTTCAGACACAGCTCGGTAAATCTTATCAGATGTAGGGGGAGAAGCTTACAATTTTCCTGAAGAAGGTGGCTTAGCTGACAAAGATATAGTAATCTCTTCAGATGTGAGTGAGGGGGCTTGTTCTGTTGGCAAGAGTAAGTCAAAGGAATTTAAGGGCTCAGTGCCCTCAGTTTCCTGATTATCTGCTCATATGTCCCCATCCCAAGTTTCAGGATCCCATTTCTTTCCAATGAATGCCCTCACTTTAACTTCAGACACCATTCAATGTTGGGACTTCAGCCCACTCTTACTATAAGACTCTGGGTTTGGTTTTTGTCAATATCAGCTCTGTTACTTCAAGAAGTAAAGCTTTCTTTCAGGGTACAAGCAGCAACTTTGAGGTTGTTTATGTGGTGCTTGAGCTATGACTGAAGCCCTGAGCTCATCTCTTTCTTTCACCTCTTTGTCTAGCAAAAGCGGGACCAGGCCAAAAGCTTACTTGTACTTCTCATTCTGACAAAATTGCAGAAAAGTGTTAAACATACTGTCACCTAGAGCTTTATCGCTCACCAATAATTGATCTATAAGTGGTGATATTTTGTGCATTTCTATTGCCGCCTCATGCCATGGATTAGCAGTGCCCTCTTTACTACTGGAAGCAGAGTCATCAACATCTTTAAGACTAACCAGACTTGAGAACCAATTTAGAAAAGTCATCCTTTCAATTTTGTTTCTGCAAAACCACTGTTGGTACCAAATATTTAGGCAGGGTTCTGTAGAGAAGCAAAACCAGTGAAGAGTATATATATATGTATATATATGTGTGTGTGTGTGTGTGTGTGTGTGTGTGTGTGTGTGTGTGTGTGTGTATGTAGAGAGAGAGATTTATATCAAGGAAATGGCTGATGTGGTGGTAGAGCCTGGAAAGTCCGAAGTCCGTGCATGAGGTGTCAGGCTGGAGATTTCTTCTGATGCTCATAGATATGGGGTTGATGAACTCAAGATCAGCAGCTTAGATGGCTGGCAGCTGGCTTACAGGCGGTGGAGGCTAACAAATTCAAGATCGGCAGGTGAGAAGGCAGGCTGTTGGCACACAGTCCACAGAGTCTGAAGATTCCCAAGATCGGCAGGCTGTATGGAGGCTAGTGGTTCATGTCCCAAGAACCAGAGGTCAGATGATGAAGAACTAGATGCAGGATCCAGAACGAGCAAAAGACAGCAAGCTTTGCCAGGACATTCCTACATATTGAATGGAGGTCACTGTCGCTTACAACTGATTGGCTGATCATGTCAGATCACATCACAGAGGTGATTACATTATATCACAAAAAGAAGGATAAGTACATCATTACATAAGTGCCAAACTACATCATGTGACTGCGAAAAAGCATCATTACATAACTGCCAAACCACTGAGAATCACGGCCCACACAAGTTGACACACAACCTTAAGCATCACAACTATCATGTGGCAGGGAGTCCCTGGGTGGTGCAAATGGTTAATACACTCAGCTGCTAACTGATTTGAGTCTACGTAGAGCTGCCTGCCTAGGAAAAAAGGCCTGGCAATATACTTCTAAAATTCAGCCATTAAAAATCCTATGGAGCGCAGCTCTGCTCGAACAAACATGGGGTCACGATGAGTTGGAATTGACTCAATGGCAGCTGGTATCATGTGTCAGGCATATTGTGGCATGTGCTGGGTGATCTTTACACTTTACAAGTATGCTACCAGGGTAGTGTTATTGGACTTATTTTACAGATGAAAAGATTGAGGCTTGAATTAAGTGAGTAATTTTTCCAAAGTCACAAAATAAGTTGTGTAGAGAATTAAGATGAATCCAACATTATCTTTTCACTACCCTTTGGTATCCAAATACCTTAACAAAAGGTAAACAACAGCAACAACGATAGCAATGCCTGGTATTTACTGAGTTCTTTCTATGTACCAGGCACTATTCTAAGTGCTTTACATAATTAATTAAATTCTTGCAACCACTTGACATGGTAGGTATTTTTACTAATACCCATTAAATATTTGAGGAAAATAAAACGCAGAGAAGCTAAACATGTCCGGAAGTGTTTTTGTAAAGCTAAAAGTTATTGATGGTGCATCTCAGGAAGAAGGATTGATCATCTATTTCATCATTTATTATTTTCATTGATACAATTAGTTTACTCTTTTTCTCTATGAACTCTGTTATATCTTTTGGGCTGAGTTTTGGCATGGTCAGTTTTTCCTTTTTCTCATTATTTTTCATTTGGAATGTAGCATTCCATTGTAAGTGCTAGTCAGTAATGAAGGAAAATAAAGAGCACTGGAATAAGAAAACTGACTATAGACTACTCATGAGATTTCCAAAGACTCTTACTGATGTAGGCCTGTGGAGTCACAGTGTCCATGTAGAAACCTCAGAATATTTAAATTGAGTTTTCCTATGAAGATATTATACTACACAATCTACTCCTAACTCAACAAATGTACTGGAATCAGTTACACAGCCTTTTGCGATTACATAACATGAATTGATTATATTGAGTGACCACATGCATTTCTCTGCACCTGTGAACACATTGAGCAAATAAGTATGAATCAATGCAGACTTGGAACCAAATATCTCTCTTCCTAGTGCTAAGAAGAGATTAAAATTACATCAGTAGCAATTTTCTATAAAATTACTGTTGCCTTTTGTATGGAGAAGATATTGTTTTGTAGAATTGCTGTGGAAATTTCCTGAATTGGCAATAACGGACCCCTTATAGTCAGATTTTGCATGTTGGTTGACGTTGTTTGCTTAATCTTGATGATTCCAATGCTTTGAGATAAATATACCTTTGGTAAGAGATCTTATAGTAAGGTTCAAAGGATATTTCAAAATCCTCTGAATCAAATTCATCTCATAAAACTGTTAGAATGAACTTTACTTGTGTGCATAAAAGGAAAACGATTACAAAGAATAACACATTTAAATTAAGGTTTCTTGATTAAACACTTCTAACATTATATTTACAAATCAGTTATGATAACCTGGAATAAACTATCACTGTAACTACAGAGCATTTATTTAATACAGCAAAGAAACACTTCAATAGATACAGATGTTATACCTTCTTGTTACAGATATATAGGAACAGCCTATTTCCATTGTAGTTCAATATACATTGTATATGTAGCATATTTTGAATATTGCATGTCAGTATGTTGTTTCTAATTTAGATATGAATTTGAAATTATTCATTAAATACTATATCCTTTTATTTAATTATTAATGAGAATATATTTCAAAAGTAAAATTTTTATTGCTTACTTTTCCTGCTGTGCTGCTGGTGCTCATTTTGTTTCTGTCTTCTGTGCAGCTCAGGAAACCAGTGAATCCTTGCTGACTTCCCCCAGCTGGAGTGCACAAGCATATATAGTGTGCAGATATTCTGTTTGCCCTAGTATCACCCAATTCTACACATGTGATCTGGGATCTTTAAGCCACACCCATCAGTTTATTCTTCGACCAAGTCAATCAGAAAGCAAAGTGTACTGAACCAGTATTCAAAACCGGACATTGTTTGCAACATGCCAACTTCAGATAACATCTTGATTTTATTAAGTTATATATTTCCCTACACATAAATTTTCATCCCTGTTTTTCTCCTGGATTTCACGTTGCTGTCTGCCCTCAATCCTACACAGGCCACACAGAGACCTGTTTTCCCAGTGTCTTAACTAACCTCCAACTTTTCCATCCTCTTGTTGGAGTTAGATAGGAGGAGGAAAGAAGCCGGACAAGTAGAGTAGAGAGAGCTATGAGCCAGAGAAAGGTGTTTGACCCAGATGCTCCTTGTCTTCACAGCAGAGAAGTCAGACATCCAATCAGTCAGAGCAAAGATGCTCACTGTCCCTGGCTTTTCTGCTCCACTCAATACCCATCACCTTTGACTGAGCACCTCCCTGTGCCAGGCACTGTGCTGGGTACAGCAGGGGTGGCAACTATGATTAAGAGAAGGTCTCCACTTTACCAACAGGCAGGAAAGAGAAGTGGTTATGTCATGGCCTTTGGACTCAGGCAGAATCTATTCATTATTAGCTGTGTGGAACTGAACACATTATTTAACTGTGCTTTGCCTTAGTTTCCCTATTTGCAAAGTGAGAAGAATACTAGTACTACCTCAAAGGGTTGTTTGATGAATAAAGGAGATAATCCATTAAAACCACTTATTATAGAGTCTGGCAGTTAGGGGAAGCTCGAGAGACCAGCCAACAGGGGGTACAAGAAAGCAGCTTTATGGAGCTTCCAGCAGGAGACAGAATAACTGTTTCTCATCTCTCTATACCTTCCTTCTCTTCCTGTGTGCTGAATACCTGGTGCTGAGTGACACCTCTACACTATCTTGCCAGGATGTACTTCAGCACCTTGGAACAACCTCCCCAGACCTTGTAGCTGCACCGGTGGGATCCCTGGGAGCTTTGCTTTTATTTTTTCTTATTTGTATTCGTTGATTATTTTCTTTTTTTTCTTCTTCTCCCTTTTGTTTTTCTCCATCTCATAGTCTCTCATATCTCCACTCCAATGGCAAGCTCCTCTTGCACTCTTTTTAGTTTGTTTGTATGTTTTTGGCTCCTGTTCCTCTCTCTTCTCTCCCCTACCCACCTTAGCTCCACACATCACAATCTCTCCCTTCCATCCTGCCTACCTGCACCGTGCGCGGAACATCACACCACCAAGCAGCACTGGCACGGCCTACCGGAACCTACCCTGCACTTATTACTGACCAGCCTTGTTGGCTGTAGTAAGTGCCACAAACAGCCCATCCCAGCAACTCATCTTTGGCTAGACCTGTCCTGCTGTACCATATCTGAGTGACTGACCATGCCATTTGGAGAAAGAGGCAAAAAGTATCATGCCCATAGACAAGCAAACAACAAAGAACACACAGCCCACCTGCTCAGACATAGCCAAATTAAAAAAAAAAAAGAAGTATGAAACAAAGAAATCTACAATCAATAAACGAGAAAAATAACTACTGAATGCCCCGAAGACAGTAGACAGTATCAAAACATTTACAAAAACAGGACAGGATGGTTCTAGTAGGTGTCCAAAATAAAACACCATAAAAGGAAGTTTATAAACTATGGGGAATACAGACACATAGGCACCCAAGTCAGCCTATCTGGGTAGTGTCATGTCAGAGGCAGGGTGTTCTAATCAAGGGACTCAGAGGAGGCTTTGTAAAGAACAGACTTTTAGTTAAAGACTAAATAGTGATCATTTTGGCAAATAGAGAAAAAACTTCATGTGGTTAAGTGACAGATAACAGGAGTTTGACTCTTAATAAAACTCAAGTCTTCTGTACACATTTGCTGTCCTCTAATGCACAGTGAATTCAATTTTATAATTAGGTGCACTCTGTCCACATGGATATGTTAGCGTGAATGGCATATTTCTCCAGAATTGTCAAGGGAACAACACTGTTGTCTGTTTCAAGTTTCAATTACACAGGTGTACAGAGCCACACTTTGGAAGAAAGGCCTGGTGGTCCTCTTCTGAAAATTAGTCAATGAAAAGTTTATGAATCACAACAAAATATTGTTCAATATAGTGCTAGAGGAGTCCCCTGGATGGTGCAAATGGTTAATGCACTTTGTTGCTAACTGAAAGGTTGTTGATTCAAGTCCACCTACAGGCACCTCGGAATAAAGGCGTACTGATTTACTTTTGAAAAATCAGCTATTGAAAACCCATGGATCACAGTTATACTCTGACCCATGGGGTCACCATGAGTCAGAGATGACTCAATGGCAATTTTTTTTTTTTTTTTTAGAGAGCCACACTAGGGCTGCACTTCATCTACCCTAGAGAGAATCGAGAAAGGCCTTCCATTTTCTCACTGTGGTCTTATCATCATAGAATAAGCACCACTTCTAGAGAATGGCACCCACTCTGCTCCCTCTGTCTCCCCACTCTTACTTCTGGAGAGCAGCACAAAGGAAGTGAATCTGACCACTTTCCACATGGCCTGGGTGGTATCAAGTAAGCTCACTTCTCCCAATTAATGTGAAAGACTCATTAGATTGAGCTTATAGAGTGATGGAGCATGATAGGCTTTCAGAAATAATTTGAATTGTTAATAAATTGGTGGATTATTTATGAGGCATGAATTTGCAGGAATCAAATGGCCACAATTTTTTGAGCAACTACCATGTTTCCAGAACTTACTAGGAGTTTTTCATATATAATCACATAGAGTTCTCAGAACAACCTTGAAAAGAAGGTACTATTATTATTATACTTTTGTCCATTTTTGTTTCAACTCTTGGATAGCTCTGAATATTAGAGATTTGAATTCCTTGTCAGGTAGTTTTAGTGCCTTTTCTTCTACTGGAAAGTCATCTGGTATTTTATTTTGGATGCCTACTGGAACCATCCTGTCCTGTTTATGTATATGTTGTGATGTTGTCTGCTGTGTTGGAGCCATTCGGTAGTTATTTTCCTTGTTTATTGATTGTAGATTTGTTAGTTTCATCCTACTTTTTGTTTTAATTGGTTATGTCTGAGCAGGTGGGCTGTGCATTCTTTGTTGTTTGCTCATCTGTGGGCATGATACTTTTTGCCTCCTTCTCCAATGGGCAGAGTCATTCGCTCAGGTATGGCACAACAGGGCAGGTCCGGCTGAAGGGGAGTTGCAGGGATGGGTTGTTTGTGGCATGTACTAAGGCCGGTAGGGTGTGCAGGGAATCAGTGCAGGTCAGGTTCCGGTAGGCCATGCCTATGCTGCTTGAGGCTGTGGTGTTCAGTGCACTGTGCAGGCAGACAGGAAGGTGACGGGGGATTGTGATGTCTGGAGCTAAGATGGGTATGGGAAAGAAGAGAGAGAGGAGAGAGGAACAGCAGCCTAGAATATATAAACAAAAGGATGAAAAACAGTGCTAAGGAAGCTTGCTGTTGCAGTGGAGAGATGAGAGACTGAGAAATGGAGAAAAATAAAAAGAAAATGGTAGAAGAAAAAATGAATAAATAAAATTTAGAAAAAAAAGCAAAGCCCCCAGGGATCCCACAGGTGCAGCTGTGAGGATTGGAAAAGTTGCTCCCAGGCTGTGAGGTACAGCCTGGCTAGAAGGGGTAGAGGTGTCACACAGACCAGGTATTCAGGAGAGAGAAATAGAAGGTAAGTATAGAGAGATGAGAAACTGAGAAGTAAAGACAACAAAGGAAAAATAGAAGAAAGAAAAGAAAACAAACAAAGGAACAAACAACACAAAGAAGAAACCCAAAATCAAAAGCAAGAAAAAGAAAAAAGAAATACCCCCAGGGATCCTACCACACAGACTGAGGGAGTAGCTCCCAAGCCGTGCAGTACTGCATGGCTAGAGGGGCTTCCATGCTAAGAAAAGAGAAAGAAAACTGACAAACAAAGAAATAAAAATTGAACAAATCAAAACAAACAAACCAAAAGTCCTGGGGATCCAAGCAGGGTGATGGCACAGGCTGGGAATCAGTTCCACAGTCCAGTGGCATTTCACAGCCTTTCAGGAAGAAGCCAAGATGGCACAAGGAGCCAGGTGTTTGAGACAAAGGAGGGAGAGTTGGTGAGAGGTATGGAAGAAACCAAAAGAGACAGAAAAAAGCAGCACCAGTTGCCAAGAAATGGCACTCAGGGAGCCGGCCGTTGCGACCAGGTGGAATTCAAGTGGTGCCAGGGTGAAGCTGGTACTTCCCGACCAAAAGACTGTGGCCGCAGGAGGCAGAGGAGGCCGACCAGGGGTGAAGAAGGGTGGGGAGTGGGAAAGCATATATCACTGGTTACCGGTTGTTCTCTCTCTTGCTGGAAGCCCCATGAAGCTGCTTTCTCATACCCCCCGTTCGCTGACCTCTTATAGGTGTCCAAGATGGTGGATCTGTGCCATGTAAGCTGATAGGGGACCTCTGCATGTATCTCTCCTTGCTCTCTGTTCTCTGTCAGTTTCTTATTCCATTTGTGCTTCCCTGGCTTCTTTATCTCTTCATTTGATGCTTAGGATTTCAGGATTGATGTGTGTCTCTGTTTGACTTAGTTTTTCAAATCTTTGCTGTGGAAGGATGGCATGGGGCTTCTGTCTATAGCACCATGTTGCCTGGAAGTCTTATCTAACAGATATTTGGAAGGGAAAAAATATGTAAGCATTCACATGTGGGAACAAATAGTCTAATAGGTTTCAAAAATTGTAGGGTTGAGGCAGGGTAAGGAGGAAGCTAGTAATAGGTAAAGATTTAAGTTGTTCTGTCAGTTTGTCATACTTTGGTGGCTTGCATGTTGCTGTGATACTGGAAGCTTTGCTATAAGTATTTCAAATACCAGCAGGGTCACCCTTGGTGGACAGGTTTCAGTGGAGCTTCCAGACTAAGACAGACTAGGGTGTAGGACGCAGCAGTCTACCTCTGAAAAAACTGACGAGTGAAAACCTTATGAACAGCAGCAGAGCATTGTCTGATATAGTGCAGGAATATGAGCTCTCAGGTTGGAAGGCACTCAAAAGACAACTGGGGAAGAGCTGCCTCCCAAAGTAGAGTTGACCTTAATGACGTGGATGGAGGCAAGCTTTCTGGATCTTCATTTGCTCATGTGGCATGACTCAAAATGAGAAGAAACATCTGAAAATATCCATTAATCATTGAAACATGGAATGTTCAAAGTATGAATCTAGGAAAATTGGAAATCATCAAAAATGAAATGGAATGCATAAACATCGATATCCTCTACATTAGTGAGCTAAAATGGACTGGTATTGGCCATTTTGAATGAAACAATCATGCCCTACTAAGCCTGGAATGACAAATTGAAGAGGAACGATGTCACGTTCATTGTCAAAAAGAACATTTCAAGATCTATCCTGAAGTACATGGCTATCAGTGATAGGATAATACCCATACACCTACAAGGAAGACCAGTTAATATGATTTTTATTCAAATTTACCCACAAACCGCTAAGACTAAAGATGAATTGAAGATTTTTATCAACTTCTGCAGTCTGAAATTGATCAAAATATGCAATCAAGTTGCATTGATAATTACTGTCAATTGGAATAAGAAAGTTGGAAACAAAGAAAAAGGATAGGTAATTGGAAAATACGGCCTTGGTAATAGGAATGATATCAGAGATCACATGACAGAATTTTGCACAAGACTGACAACGTCTTCATTGCAAATACCTTTTTTCAACAATTAAATGGAGACTGTACATCTGTGGAAAGAGACGATGGAAAAATTCAATATCCTCCGTTAGACCAAGGCCAGGGACTGACTGTGGAACACACCATCAATTGCTCATATGCAAGTTCAAGCTGAAGTTGAATAAAATTCCAGCAAGTTCACGACGGCCAAAGTACCACCTTTAGTATATCCCACCTGAATTTAGGGACACTCTCAGTCATAGATTTGAGACATTGTACATCAATGACTGAAGACCAGACCAGTTGTGGCATGATGGTAAGGACATCATACATGAAGAAAGCAAGAGGTCATTAAAAAGACAGGAAAGAAAGAAAAGACAAAAGTGGATATCAGAAGAAATTCTGAAAGTTGCTCTTGAATATAGAGTAGCTAAGGTGAAAGGAAGAAATGATGAAGTAAAAGAGCTGAGCAAAAGATTTCAAAGAGTGGCTGGAGGAGACAAAGTAAAGTATTATAATGAAATGTGCAAAGATGAGGAGATAGAAAACCAAAAGGGAAAAACACATGTGGCATTTCTCAATCTGAAAGAACTGAAGAGAAAATTCAAGCCTGAAGTTGCAATATTGAGGGATTCTATTGGGAAAATACTATGACTCAGGAAACATGAAAACAAGATGGAAGGAACACACAGGGTCACTGTACCAAAACAAATTGGTCGGCATTCAACCATTTCAGGAGGTAACATACGAGCAAGAACTGATGGTACTGAAGGGAGAGGTCCAAGCTACACTGAAGGCATCGGGGAAACACTAGGCTCCAGAAATTGATAGAATACCAATTGAGATGTTTCTACAAAGGGATGCATTGCTGGAGGTGCTCACTTTTCTATGCCAAGAAAGTTGGAAGACAGCTACTGGGCCAACGGACTGAAGGACAGCCATATTTCTGCCCTTTCCAAAGAAAGGTGGTCCAACAAAATGCGGAATTATCGAATAATATCATTAATATCACACAGAAATAAAAGCTTGCTGTTGGTGTTGTTAACTGCTGTCCAGTCGATTCCGACTCACAGAGACCCTATGTATAACAGAACCAAACACTGCACGGTCCTGTGCCATCCTCACAATCATTGTCATGCTTGAGCCCATTGTTGCAACCACTGTGTCAGTCCGTTTTATTGAGGGTCTTCTTCTTTTTCACTGACTCTCTACTTTACCAAGCATGATGTCCTTCTCCAGGGACTGATCCCTCCTGATAACATGTCCAAAGTATGTGAGATAAAGTCTTGCCATCTTTGCTTCTAAGGAGCATTCTGGCTGTACTTCTTCCAAGACAGATCTGTTCATACTTTTAGCAGTCCCTGGTATATTCAGTATTCTTCACCGACACCACAATTGAAAGGCGTCAATTCTTCAGTCTTCCTTATACATCATCCAGCTTTCGAATGCGTATAAGGCGATTGAAAACACCATAGCTTGGGTCAGGTGCACCTTAGTCTTCAGGGTGACATATTTGCTTTTCAACACTTTAAAGAGAACTTTTGCAGCAGATTTTCCCAGTGCAATGCATCTTTGGATTTCTTGACTGCTGCTTCCAAGGCTGTTGACTGTGGATCCAAGTAAACTGAAATCCTTGACAACTTCAATCTTTTCTCCATTAATCATGATGTTGCTTATTGGTCCAGTTGTGAGGATTTTTGGTTGAGGTATAGTCCATATTGAACGTGGTTTTCTTTGATCTTCATCAGTAGGTGCTTCAAGTCCTCTTCACTTTCAGCAAGCAAGGTTGTGTTATCTGCATAACTCAGGCTGTTAACGAGTCTTCTTCTAATCCTGATGCCCCATTCGTCTTCATATAGTCCAGTTTCTCCGATTACTTCATAGCATATGGGTTGAATAGGTATGGTGAAAGGGTACAACCCTGACACACACCGGTACTAACTTTCAACCACACAGTATCCCCTTGTTCTGTCTGAAGAACAGCCTGTTGATCTATGTACAGGTTCCTCATGAGCACTATTAAGTGTCCTGGAATTCCCATTCTTCACAGTGTTATCCCTAATTTCTTATGATCCACACAGTTAAGTGTCTTTGCATAGTAAACAAAATGTAGGTAAACATCTTTCTGGTATTTTCTGCTCTCAGCCAGGATCCATCAGACATCAGCAATGATATCCTTCTTTCCACGTCCTCTTCTGAATCTGCCTGAATTTCTGGCAGTTCCCTGTTGATGTACTACTGCAGTTGCTTTCACATGATCTTCAGCAAAATGTGAAGTCTTAGTTCTTGTAAACACCCTTCAGCCACTTTTATTGTTGTTGTTGTTGTTCTCCCAGCCCTCAGGGTTATAGCACCTTAATGTTCTGGGTGACCTCAATATCCCCTTTTGATTTTTTAATCTTCCAACAACTGTATAAATAACTTTTTGTATTAAATCTACTCTGTTTGAAATGCAGAGCTTATGTTTTCCTAACTGGACACATTGATAGCTCTTGGCACCAGGAGTGGTCCTGGAAGCAGATCCTCAAGTAAACATAAGTGTTTACACAGATTGGTATGATGTCTTCTTAATGGTGTAGATTGCTGAAATGGAAAGTACTGGAGTTTTAAGGGACTTGAGAAGAGAGGAAAAGATCCAGAGTATTCAACAAAGGGGAATCCATAGAGATGACTGAAAGAGCCCAGCTTCTGTGATGTATGCATGATCTACAAAGTTTTTCACACTCTCTATTTGCCTTTGACTAGAAGTTTTCCAGAGCACATCTATCAATCTAACTTTCATCCAAGGTGTTTGAAATGTAGCCCCTTTAGAATCCTTATGTGATAGTTACAGAAAATGTTATTCCCAGACACATACCTGTTTGGGTAGTGCTGTAAATTTGTTTCAAAATCTTCATTCATTTTGTGTTTTTCGAATTTTATAATGTAACCAACTCTTTTAATGTCTTTGTGATGTCTGCCTGCTTCTGTTCCTCTTTATCTTTATTCTTTTTATTGTTTTCAGAAGCTTGTAAGATGGTCTTTCCATCCCTAGTATTCTGAATTTTACACTCTTCTGCTTTGGATAGGTCTATTTTTATCCATTTTGCTGAGCACTCACTGGCTTTTATAAATATGAAAATTAACTTTAATTCTAGAAAATTTACTTAAATTGTGTTATAGTTGGTCTTCCCTCCCTGCCTCTCTCACCCTGCTCAATGTTTTTCTCTTTGGAGATCCTAATTCTCAGATATTGGACTTCTTGACTTTGGGCTTTAATTTTTTCTTTTGTTTTTCCTTTTTGTTTTTTCCCATCTCTTATCTTTTTGTCTATTTTCTGGAGATTTCCTGAATTTCATTTTCCACCATTTTATTTCATTTTCCATTTATGTTATAATAGCTGTCATTATCAAGAGCTCGTTTTTGTCCTCTGCAATTTGCATAATCTTTTTTACTTCATGAATACATATCTTCTTATCTCTCTGAACATTATATCTGATATATATAGGTATATATACACATACATCTATATCTTTCTATAGATCCCTCCCTTCACAATCTCTGTTTCTTCCATTTTATTTTCTTTCTGCTTATTCAATTGGTCCCTCTCTTTCATATTGTTGGATGATACTTGGTTGTCTTCTCTTATTTCAGAGCAGGACATGTAAGACTGGTTTGAAGTGCTGAGCACATAGATGGCGCTTATCCACTAGTTTATAAATTATTGGATGATCTGGTTGCTGGGCTGTTTAACTGGGGAATCTGCAATGTCAGACTGTTTAGTCATTTCTCTTGATCTGTTCAAATTTCACAGAGTAGGGAAAGCCTACCTGCCAGCATTCTGGGAACATAGTGGGGGACTAAGGTCCAAAAAGGGAAATGATAAATCCAGTAAGAAATAGAAGCCAAGATGACAAACCACTTGGACGGAAAGGCAAGAATCCATGACTCTTCAAGTTAATCCATAGGAGACAATTGCAAATATCATGGTTTGGATCAGGTGCACCTTAGTCCTGAAAGTGACATCTTTGCTTTGTAACACTAAATAGATCTTTCACAGCAGATTTGCCTAATGCAATGTGTCGTTTGAATTCTTGACTACTGCTTCCATGAGCATTGATTGTGGATCCAAGTAAAATGAAATCCTTGACAACTTCCATCTTTTCTCCATTTATCATGATGTTACTTATTGATCCAGTTGTGAGGCTTTTTATTTTGTTTATATTGATCTGTAGTCCATATTAAAGGTGATAGTCTTGGATCTTCATCCATAAGTACTTCAAGTGCTCTTCACTTTCAGCATTTTAAGTTCTTAAGTGTATAAACCCGAGTACTTTAAACTCTATTGCAATTACAACATGATATTCAATTAAAGAAAACAATGTGTCAAATAGTTTTTAAGGTTTCTTTAAAAGTTTGTGAAAATATTCAGCTTTTTCTGTCCTACTATTTGTTTTAAATAATCCTAGGTTTCAGACTCATAAGATCTTAAATGATCCTCTAAGAAAGTAGTATTTCTCCATTTCTATGTCTGATGTGCATCTTACACAGAGTTGTTGAGAAACTTCTCAAGGCTTTAGAGACAGCTGAGAATAGTTTACCTTATTTTGACAATTATTTGCCCAGAGGCTTGTTTATGTAAACAAGAATACTATCTCTAAGTTATATTGTAATTACCTAAGAATGTTAGGAACTTAAATAATTTTCTTTATAATACTATTTTGATAACAATGATCATTGGAATAAACAGAGAAAAGAAAATAGTTGTAGTTAAAAAGAGTGGATAGCCCTTTTTAACTCTCTCCAATGTGGCAGCCTGAAATAATAAAGGTCAACAGCTTGTTTTGTATCTTTCCAGATCTTTTTTCTTGTTCATTCAAATTTATATACACATGAATATGTTTTTTATATTTACTTTGTTTTGTCTATTATGAAAATGGGACCTACTTCATGCAAAGTAATATACTTCTCTTAAATATACTTATTAATACTATCATATTCTTGTCTCCAGATCAGGCTCATTAACTTTTCTTGAGCCATGGCAGTCTCCAGAAAGCCCCTCAACCCTTTCTCTGAATAATGCCATTAAATGCACAATATAAAATAAAAATGATTACAAAGGAAACCAATGATATTGAAATACAATGCTATTTATGAACTTCTCTGATAGAGGAAATTCACATTTAATGGCTACTTAATATTCCAAAATGTGTTGTTGTTAGGTGCCATCAAGACCATTCTGACTCCTAGTGACTCTATGCACAACAGGATGAGACATTGCCGGGTCCTGCACCGTCGTCACCATCATTGTTATGCTTGAGCCCATTGTTGCAGCCACTGCGTCAATCTATCTCATTGAGGGTCTTCATCTTTTTTGCTGACCCCTCTACTTTACCAAGCACGATGTCCTTCTCCAGGGCCTGCTCCCTCCAGATTAAATGTCCAAGGTATGTGAGACAAAGTCCTGCCATCCTTGCTTCTGATGAGCATTCTGACTTCCAAGACAGATTTATTCTTTCTTTTGGCAATCCATGATATATTCCATATTCTTCACCAACAGCATAATTCTAAGGCATCTGTGCTTCTTCGGTCTTCCTCATTCATTGTCTGGCTTTTGCATGCATATGAGGTGATGGAAAACATCATGGCTTGGGTCCGGTGCACCTTAGTCCTAAAAGTGATATCTTTGGTTTTTAATAGGTCAAAGAGATCTTCTGCAACACATTTGCCCGGTGCAATGGGTCTTTTGATTTTTTTCTTTTTTTTAAAGTACTTTAAATTATGGTTTACAGAACAAATAGCTTCTCATTAAATAGTTAGTGCACATATTGTTTTGTGACAATATTTAACAAGACCATGACATGTCAACACTGTCACTTCTCAACCTTGGGTTCCCTATTGCCAGCTTTCCTGTCCCCTCCAGCCTTCTGTTCCTTGTTCCTGGACTGTTGTGCCCCATTAATCTCATTTTGTTTTAGGGGGCTGTCTAATGTTTGGCTAAATGATGAACCTCGGGATTGACTTAATTACTGAACTAAAAGGGTGTCCAGGGGTCATACACTCAGGGTTTCTCCAGTCTCTGTCAGGCCAGTAAGTCTGGCCTTTGTTTTTTGTGTGTTAGAATTTTGTTAACATTTGTCTCCAGCTCTGTCTGGGACCCTCTCTTGTGATCTCTCTCAGAGCAGTCAGTGGTGGTAGCTGGGCACCATCTAGTTATTCTAAACTCAGTCTGGTGGAAGTGATGGTAATTGTGGTCCATTAGTGCTTTGGACTAATCTTTCCCTTGTATCTTGTTTTCTTCATTCTCCCTTGCTTCCGAAGGGGTGAGACCAGTGGAGTATCTTAGATGGCTGCTTACAGGTTTTAAAATCCCAGATGCTACTTACCAAGGTAGAATGTAGAAGATTTTCTTTATAAACTGTGTTATGCCAGTTGAGCTAGATGTTCCCTGATACCCTGGTCCCCACATCCCTCTGCCCAGCAAATCAGTCCCTCAGGGAATTTGGATGTGTCTGTGGAGCTTCCATGACCTTGCCTTGTACAAGTTGTGCTGGCTTCACTGGTATTGTGTACTGTCTTACCCTTCACCAAAGTTACCGCTTATCTATTGCCTATTTAATACTTCCCCCTCCACCCCTCCCATCCCTCGTAACCAACAAAGATTGTTTCTTTGTGTGTGCAAACTTTTTCATGAGGTTTTACAGTAGTGGTCTCACACAATATTTGTCCTTTTGTGATTGACTTATTTCACTCCGCATAATGTCTTCCAGTTTCATCCATGTTATGAGATCCTTCACAGACTCATCACTGTTGCTTATGGTTGCATAATACTCCACTGTGTATATGTACCATAGTTTGTTTAGCCATTCATCTGTTAATGGGCATCTAGGTTGTTTTCATCTTTTTGCTATTGTGAACAAAGTTGCAATGAAGATCGGTGTCCATATGTTTATTCTCATGATGACTCTTAATCTCTAGGTTATATTTCTAAGAGTGGGATTGCTGGATCGTATGGTATTTGTATTTCTAGCTTTCTAAGGATGTGCCATATCATTTTCCAAAATGATTGTATCATTTTGGATTCCCACCAGCACTGCATAAGAGTTCCAATCTCCCTGCAGCCCCTCCAATGTTTGTTATTTCCAGTTTTTTTGATTTATGCCAGTAATGCCGGGGTGACATGGTATCTCCTGGTGGTTTTAATTTGCATTTTTCTAATGGCTAGTGATTGCAAACATTTCTTCATGTGTCTGTTGGCCACTTGAATGTCTGCTTTAGTGAAGAGGCTGTTCATTTCCTTTGCCTATTTTTTAATCAGATTATTTGTCTTTTTGTTGTAGAGGTGTTGGATTTTCTTGTCAATTTTAGAAATTAGAACTTCGTCTGACTTGTAATGTCCAAAATTTTTTCCTAGTCTGTTGATTCTCTTTTTACTCCTTTGGTGAAGTCTTTTGATGAGTGTAAGCATTTAGTTTTTAGAAGATCCTGTTATCTAGCTTATCCTGGAGTTTGTGTGGTGTTAGTTATGGTTTATATCCTGTTAATGCCGTGTATTAGGGCCTGTAGCATTGGTGCTATTTTTTCTTCTATGAACTTTATAGTTTCTGACTTTATGTTTATGTCTTTGATCCATTTTGAATTAGTTTTTGTATACATGCGAGGTATGGGTCCTGTTTCATTTTTTGCTGATGGACATCCAGTTTTGCCAGTACCATTTGTTAAAAAGATCGTCTGTTACACATCTGATAGACTTTGGGCCCTTGTCGAAGATCAGGTGAGTGTAGGTGGATGGATTTACATGTGGGTTCTCAATTCTGTTCTATCGGTCAATGTATCTGTTGTTATACCAGTATCAGGCTGTTTTGAGTACCGTCGCTGTATAGTAGGTTCAGGGGTCAGGTGTTGCGAGTCTTCCTACTTTATTCTTCTTCTTCAATAGTGCTTTACTTATCCAGTGCTCCTTCCCTTTCCATATAAAATTAATGATTAGTTTTACCACCTCTTTAAAAAATGTTGTCGGTATTTGGATCAGGATTGCATTGTATTTGTCAATTGCTTTGGTAGAATTGTCATTTTCACAATGTTGAGTTTACCTGTCTGTGAGCATGGTATGTTTTTCCATTTGTGTAGATCCCTTTGAGTTTCTTGCAGTAGTGTTTTGTAGTTTTCTTTGTATAGGTCTTTTGTATCCCTTGTTAGATTTATTCTTAAGTATTTTATTTGTTTAGGGGCTATTATAAATGGTATTGCCTTCCTGATTTCCTTTTCATTGTTCTCTTTATTGGTGTATAGGAACCCAACAGATATTTGTATGTTTATCTTGTATCCTGCTAATCTGCTGAATCTTTCTATTAGTTCCATCAGTTTTCTCATGGAATATTTAAGGTTTTCTATGTATAGTATCATGTCATAGACAAACAGGGACAGTTTAATTTCTTCATTGCCAATTTGGAAGCCCTGTATTTCTTTTTCTTGCGTTTTTGCTCTAGCTAGGACATCCAGGCCAATGTTAAATAGGAGTGTAGATAAAGGTCATCCTTGTCTTGTTCATGTTCTCAAGGGGAATGTTTTCAGCCTCTCTCCATTAAGAATGATGCTGGCTGTTGGTTTTGCATAGATACGCTTTATTATGTTGAGAAATTTCCCTTCTATATGTATTCTATTGAGTTTTTCATATCAGGAATGGGTGTTGGACTTTGTCAAATGCCTTTTCTGCATCAATGAGATGATCATGTGATTCTATCTTTCCTATTATTTATGTGGTGGATTATGTTGATTGATTTTCTCATGTAGAACCATCCTTGCATACCTGGTATGAATCCTACTTGGTCGTGGTATATTATTTTTTTGATATGATGTTGAATTCTATTGGCTAGAATTTTGTTCAGAATTTTTGCACCTATATTCGTGAGAGATATTGGTCTGTAATTTTCTTTTTTGTGTCTTTTTTGCCTGGTTTTGGTATCAGGTTTATGCTGGCTGAATAAAATGAATTTTGAAGTATCCCTTCTTTTTCTATGATCTGAAATAGTTTGAGTAGTACTGGTGTAAGCTCTTCTCTGAATGTTTTGTAGGATACTCCAGTGACGTCATCTGGGCCACAGCTTTTTGTCGTTAGGAGTTATTTATTTATTTATTTTAATTACCTTTTCAATCTCTTTTCTTGTTATGGGTCTCTTCAGATTTCAACATCACTTTCTGGTAGTTGGGGTAGGTTGTGTGTTTCTGGAAATTTATCCATTTCCTCTAGGTATTCAAATTTGTTGGAGTATAATTTTTTCATAATACTCTGTTATAATCCTTTTATTTCAGCTGGGTCTGTTGTAATGTCCACCATTTCATTTCTTATTTGGGATATTTGCATCCTCTCTTGTTTTTCTTTTGTCATTCTGGCCAGTGGTTTGTCAATTTTTTTGATCCTTTCTAAGAACCAGCTTTTGGTTTTGTTTATTCTTTCTATTGTTTTCCTTCTCTATTTCATTTATTTCTGCTCTGATCTTTATTATTTCCGTTCTTCTAGTGGCTGTGGGCATTTTTTGCTGTTCTCTTTCTATTTGTTCCAGTGTTGTAGTTAATGTTTAAATATTGTCCCTTTCTTCTTTTTTGATGTGTGCATCTATTGCTAGAAATTGTTGTCTGTGGACTGCCTTTGCTGTGTCCCCAAGGTTTTGGTATGTGTTTTTATTCTCATTTGATTCTGGGAATTTTTTAATTCCTTCTTTGATTTCTTTTATTACCCAGTGTTTTGTAAGCAGGGTGTTATTCAGTTTCCATGTAATTGATCTTTTTTCATTGCTCTTCCTGTTGTTAATTTCTACCTTGATGGGATTGTGGTCAGAGAAGATACTTTGTAGTATCTTAACGTTTTGGATCTTGTGAAAGATTGCTCTGGAGCCTAAGATGTGTCTCTTCTGGAGAAACTTCCACATGCATTGGAAAAGAATGTGTACTTTGCAGCTTTTGGGTGGAGTGTTGTATATATGTCTATGAGGTCAAGTTGGCTGATTGTGCCCTTTAGCTGTTCTGTATCTTTGCTGAGTTCTTTCTGGATGTTCTGTTCTTTACTGAAAGTGGTTTGTTGTAGTCTCCTACTATTATTGTGGAATTGTCAATTTCTCTTTTCAGTGCTGTTAGAGTTTGTTTTATGTATTTTTGAGCCCTGTCATTGGGTGTGTAGATGTTTATTATAGTTATGTCTTTATGATAGAGTGTTCCCTTAATCATTATATAGTGTCTTTCTTTGTCTTTTATGGTGGATATGGTTTTAAAGTCTATTTTATCTCAGCTTAATATTTCATTTCATGATCTTTTTTGGTAGCTTTTTTCTTGATATATTTCTTTCCATCCTTTGATTTTTAATAAATATATGTCTTTGTTTCTTGTGTGTGTCTCTTGTAGACAGCATATTGATGGATCCTGTTTTTTTGTCCATTCTGTCGCTCACCCTCTCTTTATGGGTGCATTTAGTCCATTTACATTCAGTGTGATTATTTATAGATGTGAGTTTATTGCTGTCATTTTGTAGTGCATTTGTTTGTGGTGCTGACGTTTCCTTGTTTCCTCTTACTGTCGTGTGCTGAGTTCCTTTTGTTTGTGAATTTTTTTTTTTTTGTAGGTTTTGTTTTTACTGAGACTTTATGTTTTTCTTCTTTATTTTGATGAGTAGGTTTGTTAACTTTCTTTGTGCTTACGTTGAAATTTATCCTTATCTTCCTAGGATTGAACCAGTCTATTATTACTTGGTATCGCCTTGCCTTCCTCTCCATTAGAAGATTCTATAACTACACCGTTTATTCCCTCATTCGTTGTTCTGATGTTGTTGTCGTTTACAGATTAACCTTTATGGCTCCCTTTTGTAATTCTTTTGGTTTTGGATAGTCCTTAGAAGTTCATTTCGTAGGTTGTTATCTAGCTAGTACAATCATGTGTCCTAGATTCAGCCTGTAGTCTGATGTAGTTTGTTCTCAGATCGAAGGACTCCCTTTAATAAGTCTTATAAATTTGGTTTGGTTTTTACATAGTCCTTTAGTTTCTGTTCATCTGGAAATGACCTAATTTCACCATCATATCTGAACGAGAGTTTTGCAGGATATATTATTCTTGGCTGGTGATTTTTTTCTTTTCAAGGTTTTGTACATGTCATCCCATTGCCCTCTTGCCTGCATGGTTTCTGCCGAATAAGCCCAGCTTAATCTTGTTCTTCGTCCTCTCTGTGTGACTTTTTGTTTTTCTCCCGCTTCTCTCAGGATTCTTTGTCTTTGGTTTTAGTGAGTGTGATTAGAATATGCCTTGGTGATTTTCTTTTGGGGTCTATCCTATATGAGGTTCCTTGATCTTCTTGGATGGTCAGTTTTTCATCTTTCATGATACTGGGGAAGTTTTCTGTCAGCAATTGTACAATGATCCTCTCTGTGTTTTCAGTTTTTCCCTCTGTTCTGGAACTCTGCTCACTCACAGATTTTTGCTTTTGATTGTATCCCACATAATTCTCAGGGTTTCTTCATTTTTCCACGTTCTTTTAGAGTTGTATGCAAGTGTTTTTCTTCAATTTCACTGATCCTGTCTTCCATCATTTCAAACCTGTTCCTCAGCCGTTCTATGACACTGTCCATTTCTGAAATCTTGTTGTTTATCTTTTGGATTTCTTATTGTTGTTTTTGTATGGTTTCTAATTGTGAGTTTATTTTAGCATTTTGTTTCTGTATTATTTTCTTGAAGTCTTCCATTTTTTTTGTCTGTATTTTCCATGAATTTGTCTATTTTTTCCTCATTTTTGTCTGCATTTTACTTCAACTTTTGGATAATTCTGAATGTTAGAGATTTGAATTCATTATCAGGTAGTTATAGTGCTTTTTCTTCTACTGGAATGTCATCTAGTGCTTTATTTTGGATGCCCACTGGAACCATCTTGTCCTGTTTTTGTATATGTTTTGATATTGTCGTTTGTCTTCAGGGCATTCTGTAGTTATTTTCCTCATTTACTGATTGTAGATTTGTTTGTTTTGATCTGTTTTTTGTTGTATTTGGTTATGTCTGAGCAGGTGGGCTGTGCATTCTTTGTTGTTTGCTTGTCTGTGGGCATGATGCTTTTCACCTCCTTTTGCAATGGGCAGGGTCAGTGACTCAGGTATGGTATAGCATGGCAGGTCCAACTAAAGGGGAGTTGCTAGGATGGGTTGTTTTTGGCATGTCCCAGGGCCGATAGGGTGGAAAGGGAATCAGTGCAGGGCAGTTTCTTGTAGGCTGTGCCTGTGCTGCTTAAGAGTGTGATTCTCAGTTTATGGTGCAGGTAGGCAGGAAGGAGGGGGTGATTGTGATGTGTGGAGCTAAGATGGGCATGGGAAAGAGGATAGAGAGGAACTAGGAACAGGAGCCAAAAACATACACACAAACAAAAAAGAGTGCTAAGGGAGCTTGCTACTGGAGTGGAGAGATGAGAGACTGAGCAATGGATAAAAATAAAAATGAAAAAAAAATGAAAAGTGTAAAAGAAATAAATGAATAAATCCAGAAACTGGAAATGTGGAAAGGCAAAAAGTGAAAAAGAGAGAGAAGAAAACAAAACAAAGAAACAAAAAATCCCACCCCCCCAAAAAAAAAGAGAGAGAAAAAAAATGCCCCCAGAGATGTCACTGTGTGTCTGTGCAGAGTATGTGAGTAACTCCCAAGCCATGCAGCACTGCCTGGCCAGAAGTGGCTCCCAAGCAAAGAATAGAAACAAACAAAGAAATCAAAGCAGAACAAATGGGAACAAACAAACAAAACGCCCCGGGGTTCCCATCAGCATAGAGGTGCGGGCCAGGAAGCAGTCCCACAGTCAAGAGGTGCCTTGCATCCTTTCAGGAAGATGCAAAGATGGCACATGGAGCGAGGTATTTGAGAGAAAGGAGGGGAAGATGATGAGAGGTAAGGAAGAAATCTAACGAAGCAGAGAAAAGCAACACCAGTAGCCCACAAATGGCACTCTGGGAGACGGCCAGGGCGGGTGGGTGGAATCCAAGCAACAGCAGTGTGAAGCCGGTGCTTCCTGGCCAAGATTCTGTGGCTGCAGGAAGCAAAGGAGACCGAATGGGGGTGAAGAAGTGTGGGCGGTGGGAAAGTGTATATCATTGGTTACCAGTTTTTCTGTCTCTTGCTGGAAGCTCCGTGAAGCTGCTTTCTTGTACCCCCCGTTTGCTGATCTCTGATAGGAGTCCAAGATGGTAGATCTGTGCTGAGGTAGCTGATAGGGGACCTCTGTATGTATCTCTGCTCGCTCTCTGTTCTTGGTCAGTTTCATTCTGTTCAGTGCCTGTCTGAGTTCTTTATCTCTTCATTTGATGTTTAGGGTTTCAGGATTGATGTGTGACTCTGTTTGACTTAGTTTTTCAGATCTTTGCTGTGGAGGGATGGTGTGGTGCTTCTGACTATAGTGTCATCTTGCCTGGAAGTCTAACTAATTCTTTTTGTGGCAGTGACTTTGTGTATTCCTTTCATCTTCTTTTGATTCTTCTTGCATCATTTACTATTTTCCCCATAGAATCCTTCAATATTGCAACTTGAGGCTTGAATTTTTTCTTCGATATTATCAGCTTGAAAAATGCCAAGCGTGTTCTTCCTTTTTGGTGTTCTATCTCCAGGTCTTTGCACATTTCATTATAGTACTTTACTTTGTCTTCTCGATCTGCCCTTTGACATCTTCTGTTCAGCTCTTTTACTTCATAATTTCTTGCATTCACTTTAGCTACTGTAAGTTCAAGAGCAACTTTCAGAGTCTCTTCTGATATGCATTCTGGTCTTTTCTTTCTTTCTTGTCTTTTTAATAACCTCTTGCATTCTTCACATACTATGTCCTTCCACAACGCATCTGGTCTTTGGTCATTAGTGTTCAATGTGTCAAATCTATTCTTGAGAAGGCCTCTAAATTCAGGTGGGATATACTCAAGGTCATACTTTGGCTCTTGCAAACTTGTCCTAATTTTCCTCAGCTTCACCTTGAACTTGCATAAGCACAATAGATGGCCTGTTCCACCATCAACCCCTGGCCTTGTTCTGACTGATGATATTGAGCCTTTCCACGGTCTCTTTCCACAGATGTAGTGATTTGTTTCATGTGTATTCCATCTGGTGAGGTCCACATGTATAGTCATTGTTTATGTTGTTGAAAATAGGTATTTGCAATGAAGAAGTTGTTAATTTTACAAAATTCTATCATGCGATATCTGACATCATTTCTATTTCCAAAGCTGTATTTTCCAAAATACGAACGTGTTATCACTTATCCGACCATACTCAAAATTACAGACATTTGTATTATTTAGAGGTTTTTTTTTTTTTTTTTTTTTTTTGCAATGCTGAGTTAACAACCTAATGTTAAAAGACTGAATGTCTGAGTTTGAGATTCAGGCAAGGAATGCCACTCTCACTAATTCAACCTCTCAACGAAGGTCCATAACAACAAATGAGACCATAAATATTAGAAAGGAAGAATTAAAACTGCCTGTATTAACAGATGACATGATCATGTACATAGACTATCCTAAAAATATACGAAAAGGCTTCTAGGATTAACAAGTAAATTTAGAAATGTTTGGAAGAATTAAGTCAGTATACATAAATTAATTATTTTTTAATATAGTAGTAATAAAAATATTGGAAAATAAAACGTTATCATTTAAAATATCATCTAGTACATTCAATACTTAGGGATAAATTATGCATAAGAATGACACACTGAAAAGTACTAAACATTTGCTGTCAGATGTTTCAGATGCCTTAAGTGGAGAGCTTCATTAGTGGAACATAGATTTTGTTATGAGATCATTTCAACCCAAATTGATTCATAGATCCAGTAAAATTTCACTCAAACTCCCAACCAGGTTATTTATTTATTTATTTGGATGGAGGTAGAATATGACAAGCTGATTCAAAAAGTTGTATGAAAATACAATGAACCTAGAATCACCAAAACAATTTTGAAAGAGAAGTACAGAGCTGGATGACTCACACAACCTGATTTCAAGAATTACTCTAAATCTACCCTCAGAGTGGCCCCTGGACACCCTTTAAACTCAGTACTGAAGTCACTCCTGAGATCCACCCTTCAGTCAAAGATTAGATAGCCTCATAAAACAAAACGAGACTAAATGTGCACACCTTCTCAGGGTCAGGGACAAGAAGGCAGGAGGGGTCAGGAAAAGGATGGGGAACCCAAGGTTGAGACGGGGAGAGCAGTGACATTTCATGTGGTTGACAACCAATGTCAGAAAACAATATGTGTATTAATTGTTTAATGAGAAACTAGTTTACTCTGTAAACCTTCATCTAAAGCACAATAAAAAATAGTTACAAAAATTACTATAAATCTATAGTAATGCTAACAATCCGATTGGCATAAAACAAACAAACTCAAACCCATTGCCACTGAGTCAACTTCAACTCATGGCAACCCATGTGTGGCGGAGTAGAACTACACTCTGTATGGTTTTTATTGGCTGTAATATTACAGAAGCAAATCTCCAGGCATTTCTTTCTGGTGCTGTTGGGTGGATTCTAACCACCAACCTTTCAGTTATTAACCAGGTGCAAACCCTTTGCACCACCCAGGGACCTAATGGTAGATAAATAACATTAGAACATAATAAAGAAACTGGATATAGACCTACTCCATTGTGGTCAATTTATTTTCCTTTTCTTTTCTGTAAAGGGGTGAATATAGTATACGGATAAAGGAGAACATTTTCAACAAATAGATCTAGAACAATTAGGTATCTGTCTGAAAACAAGTGAATCTCAACACTTACTTCTCATTATACACCAAAAATTTACTTGAAATCTGTCATAGACCTACATAAAAAAGCTAATATAAGATTTCTAGGAGAAAACGTTTTAATATTGGGTTATGCAAGTTCTTTAGACAGGCATAAAAAACATCAAGTGTAAAAGAAAAACTTATAAATAAGACTTTGTTAAAATTAATCCTTTTTACTGTTCTAAAAACACTATTAAGAAATTGAAAATGCAAGCCACAGATTAAGAGAAAATATTCTCAGTGCATATGTCTGACAGAGTACTTGTATTCAAAATATAGAAAGAACTTCTATGACTCAACCATTGAAAAAAAATAGGCAAAATAGTCAAATAAAAGTTCACCTAAGAAATTATACAAATGGTCAATAAAGACATGAAAAGATGTTCCAAATCAATAGTCTTGAAATAAGTGCAAATGTAAACCACATTGAAATAACCCTACACCTACGAGATTGGCTAAAATTAAAAAGACTATCAATATCAAGTGTTGTGAGGATATAGAGCAACTGGAATTTGCATATACTGCTAAAGAAGTGTAAAGTGGTATGACTACTTTGGAAAACAGCGTGGCCACTTTTATAATGGTCAACACCCACTTAGATATTTACCCAAAGAAATGAAAACATATGTCCACAAAAAGATGTGTCCATGAGTGTTTATAGTGACTTTTCATACTAACCAAAAGTGCAACCACTGACATATCCGTCTTCTGGTGAATAAATCAACTGTGGTAAGTCCATACAATCAACTATTCTTAAAGCAATACAAAGGAGCAAACTACCGATACACACACAACACGTATAGACCTCAAAATCATTACATCGAGAAAGAAGCTAGAGACAAGAGAGTTCATACTGGCATGATTCTATTTATTAAATTATAGAAGAGGAAAGCACATCTATAAAGAAATGCCTGCATCTGGGTATGTAGGGGTAGACTGAGTGCGAAGGGGCACAAGGAAACTTCTGGGGGTGATGGAAATTCTTTACACCTTGACTGGGTGGTATGTATACATAGGCATATAAATTGATCAAAACTCTTGGAGTTGTACCCTTAAAATGGATGCATTTTTAATATATACATGTGGCCTCAATAAAGTTGATCTAAAAATGAATACTATATGACAGTACAGAGAGCTCAAAAATCCCCAGAGTCTCCTCAGACTTGGAAATCATCTACTGTTTGAGTGTCCTATGCTTTGAAATGTCCCTATAGGAGAGAAAGGTAACATGTGTCTGATAAATAGCCCAAGACTCCTTCAAAACCTTTCTGTTTTTTATTTTTATTTGAGCATTTAGGGGGAAAATGTCTCTGGACTTTCTTTGATAGGCAAAGACAGATACTTTCCTCAAGCTGTTTTTTGGTTTCCATTTTCTTGAGGCCTGAGTTTAGATGCAAGAGAAATGCTTATTCCTGCAGTTATTTCTAACATCTCCCACTTCCCCTTCCTGCAATTTAGATCCCAGACAAGGCATCATAGAATGACATTTTTTTTTTTAAATTATATTTTATCATGTTTTAGGTAAAAGTTTACACAGCAAATTAGGTTCCCCTTTAACAATTTTTATGGAAATTGTTCCATGCTATTGGTTACAATTTTTTACAATGTATCAGCGTTCTCATTATTTCTGCTCTATTTGTTTTGTTTCCATTGATCTAGCTTTCCTTCGTTTCCTTGCCGTCTCGACTTTGCTTTTGGGTAAATGTTGACTGTTTGGTCTCATATAGTAATTGTTTACGACAGCATATTACTCGACAGAGGTATTTTTTATTATTTGGCTGAAAGGTGATCTGAAGAAGTAGCTTCAACTCCAAGTTCAAGGATATCCTAAGCCAATAGATTCAGGGGTTCCTCTACTCTCTGTTGGTCTAGTAGTCAGCTCTTTTTAGGAATTTGAGTTTTGTTCTACATTTCTCTCCCATTCTATCTGGGACCTTCTTTTATGTCGCTTGTCAAAATGGATGGTAGTGCTAGACCATCTAGTTCTGCTCTTCTCAGGTTAGAAGAGGTTGTGGTTTGTGTGGGCTACTAGTCGTACAGACTGGTTTCTTCTTTGAGCCTTTGATTTCCTTCGTATGAGTAGAGACCACAGTTGTATCTTAGATGGTCGCTTGTAAGCTTTTAAGACCCCGGATGCTATTCACCAAACTTGGATGTAGAACATTACCTTGGTGAACTCTGTTAGGCCAGTTGACTAAGTTGTCCCCTGAGGCTATGGACCCAAGCCGTTTAACCCCGTAAACCAATTCTGCAAGTTGTTTGGATATGTCTAGGAAGCCTCTGTAAGTGTCCCCCCAAACGGTTTGTTATACATGTGGATGTATGTGCAGCAAACCTAAATGTGTATATACATATGCCTATAGATACACACAGTGGTTAACAACTCGGCTGCTAACCGAAAGCTCTGCAGTTCAAATTCACCAGCCGCTCCTTGGAAACCCTATGGGACAGTTCTACTCTGTCCTACAGGTTCACTATGAGTGGTAATAGACTCAAAGGCAACTGGTTTGGTTTTTTTTGTTTATAGATATATGTATACTTGCACATTCAGTTACTCCTATATGCTTTCCTATGCACATATATGCATCCACATAACTACACACATAGTTTTTGGTTGTTTTTACTGTTGTTGCAAAACTGTATATGTAATAGCATTACTGAAATTGTCCCTTTTTCTCGTATGCTCCTTAGGGTCTTTATTTACCATGGTCAAGTTGTGCTGACTTCACCCATATTTTGGAATACCTTTCCCATCACCAAAAGTAACAAATGTTTACTATCTAGAAAGTGATTCCCCTTCTCTCTCCCTCCCATCCCTGGTAACCATCAAAGAACTTTGCTTTCTGTGTGTATATCTATTCCTGACTTTTTATAATAGTGGGACTGTACAATATTTGTCTTTTTGTGATTGACTTATTTCACTCAGCATAATGTCCTACAGATTCATCCATGTTATAAGAATGTTTTGTGGATTCATAATTATTCTTTAAGGTTGCATAGTATTCCATTGTATGTACGTACCTTAAATTGTTTATCCATTCATCCATTGATGGGCACTGGTTTCCATCTTTTTGCTATTGTGAATAAAGCAGCAGTGAACATAGGTGTGCGTATGTCTAGTTGTGTCACTGCTCTTAATATATCTAGGATATATACCTAGAGGTGGCATTGCTGGATAATAAGGTATTTCTCTTTCTAGCTGTTTGAGGAAGCACCATACTGTTTTCCATAGTTGTTGTTGTTAGGTGCCATGGAATTTGTTCCAACTGACAGTGACGTTATGTACAACAGAATAAAACTCTGCCTGGTCCTGTGCCATCCTCACAATCATTGCTATGTTTCAGCCCATTGTTGCAGCCACTCTGTCAGTCCATCTTGTTGAGGATTTTCCTCTTTTTCCATGATCTTCTACTTTACCAAGCATAATGTCGTTCTGCAGGAACTGGTCCCTCCTGATAACTTGTCCAAAGTTTGTGAGACAAAGTCTCTCCATTCTTGTTTATAGTGAGCACTCTGGCTGTACTTCTTCCAAGACAGATTTGTTCCTTCTTCTGGCAGTCCATGGTATATTCAATATTCTTCACCAACACCATGATTCGAAGGCATCAATTCTTTTTCAGTCTTCCTTATTCATTGTCCAGCCTTCACATGCATATGAGGTGAATGAAAATAGCATGGCCTGGGTCAGGAGTCCCTTAGTCCTCAAAGTGTTGCTTTTTAACCCTTTAAAGTGGTCTTTCCCAACTCATTTGCCCAGTGCAATATGTCCTTTGATTTTTTGACTGCTGCTTCCATGAGAGTTGATTGTGGATACAAGTAGAATGAAATCCTTGAGAACGTCAATATTTTCTCCACTTATCGTGATATTGCTTATTGCTCCAGTTGGAGGATTTTTATTTTCTTTATGTTGAAGTATAATCCATACCGAAAGCTGTAGTCTTTAATCTTCTTCAGTAAACGCTGCAAGTCCTCTTCACTTTCAGCAAGCAAGGTTGTGTTATCTGCATATCACAGGTTGTTGATGAGTCTTCCTCCAATCCTACTGCCACGTTCTTTTTGTATAGTCCAGCTTCTCGGATTATTTGCTTGGCATACAGATTGAGTAAGTATGATGAAAGGATACAACTATTTTACAATCCCACTAGCACTGTGGAAGAGTTCCAATCCCCCCACAACCTCGCCAGCATTAGCTGTTGTTGTTGTTGTTTTTTGAAAATCATTTCTTTTTTTTTAGAGGTAAGACAGTATCTCATAGTTTCGATTTGCTTTTCTCTAATGGCTATGAGTCAGAATTGACTGCAATGTGCTTGATTTTTGGGTTAATAGCTAATGTTTGAGAGCATCTTTTCATATGTTTATTGGCCGTCTAAAGTCCCTTTTGGTGGTCTGTTCATGCTCTTTGCCCATTTTTTGATTGGATTGTTTATCTTTTTGTTGTTGAATTGTTGAAGCTGTCTATGTATTTTAGAGATTAGACCCTTATCGGATATGTCGTTGCCAAAGACCTTTTCCCAGGCTGTAGGTTCCCTTTTTCCTCTCATGGTAAAGCCTGTTGATGAGCATAAGTATTTAACTTTTAGAAGGTCCCAGTTATCTAATTTATCTTCTGTCATTTATGCACTTTTAGTTTTGTTTGATAGGCTATTTATGCCAAAAATTAAGTCTCCTAGTTTTGATCCTATGTTATTGTGATGGTTGAGATTGTGTGACAACTTGGCTGGGCCATGATTCTCTGTGTTTTAGTATAATCACTCCCATGATTGAATGTACTGTGAGTAGCCAATCAGATGAAATGGTCTCCTTGGGTGCGTAGCCCACATCTGTATATAAGCAGACGTTCTGGCTTTTTGCTCTCTCTGGATCCTGCGGCTGCCTCCTGTTGTCTTATCTCCCATTCTTGGGACTTGAGCTGTCAGCTTATCTGCCGAACCTGGGATTCGTCGATCTGCACAGCCTGTGAGTGGGAGCCCTGCTCTCCGACCTTCTGATCTTGGGCTTTCCAACTTCTGCAGCTGTGTGACTTGGGAGAGGCCTCTACCCTGATCCACGGACTTGGGACGTTCTAACCTCTACAATCACGTGAGCTGTTTCCTTGATATAATCTCTCTCTATATATATATTTATACGCTTTACTGGTTTTGCTTCTCTAGAGAACCCAGCCTAAGACAGTTATCTTCCAGGATCTTTATAGTTTTAGGTTTAACATTTATGGCTTTGATCCATTTGGAGTTAGTTTTTGTGCCTGATGTGAGGTATGGATCCTGATTTAATTTTCTGCATATGGGTATCCAGTTTTGGCAGCACCATTTGTTAAAGAGCCTGTTTCTTCTCCACTGAATGGACTTTGACCCTTTGTTAAAGATCAGCTGCCCGTAGATGGATGGATTTACTTCTGTGATCTCAATTCTATTCCATTAGTCTATGTGTCTGTCATTGCACCAGTACCAGGTAGTCTTGATTACCGTGCTGTAGAGCAAGTTTTGAGAATGTAGAGTATAAGATGTCCTACTTTGTTCTTCTTCAATATTGCTTTAGGTATTCTGGGCCTCCTTCCTTTTCATATGAAGTTGGAGATTACCTTTTCCATTTCATTAAAAGATGTTGTTTGGATTTGGATTAGGATTGCATTATATCTATAGATCACTTGTTGTAGTATTGACATTTTCACGATGTTAAGTCTTAAAATCCATGAGCATGGAATGCTTTTCCATTTATGTAGATCTCTTTTGTCTTCTTGCAGTAGTGTTTTATAGTGTTTCTTGTATAAGTCTTTTACATCCCTAGTTAGGTCTATTCCTAGGTATATTATCCTTTGGGGGACTATTGCTAGTGGCATTGATTTCTTGATTTTCTTTTCAGAGTCCTACTTGTCAGTGTAGAGGAATCCAACTGGTTTTTGTGTGTTGATCTCATACACTACCACTTTGCTGATTCTTTCTATTGGTTCCAATAACTTTCTTGTGGAGTCTCTGTGGTTTTCTATATATAGGATCACGTGGTCTATAAATAAGTATAGTTTTGCTTTTTCTTTCCAATTTGGATACCTTTTATTTCTCTTTCTTGCCTTATTGCTCTAGCTAGGACTTCAAGTACAATATTGAATAAGAGTGATGATAAAGGGCATCCTTGTCTTGTTCCTGTTCTCAAATGAAATGCTCTCAATCTTTTTCATTTAGAATAACGTTGACTGTTGTTTTTGCATTTATGTCCTTAATGATGTTGAGGCATTTCGCTTCTATTCTTATTTTGCTGAGAGTTTTTTCTCAGGGAAGGGTGTTGGATTTTATCAAACGTGTTTTCTGTTTCTAATGAGATGATCATATGATTCTTTTTCTTTGTTTTATTTATGTGGAGAATTATTTAGTTTGAATTTCTAATGTTGAAGCATCTTTGCATCCCTGGTATGAATCCCCCTTGATCATGATATGCTATTGTTTTGATATGCTTTTGACTTATGTTGAGAATTTTTGCATCTATATTCATGAAGGATATTGTCTGTAATTTTCTTTTAGTGGTGTCTTTGCCTAGCTTTGGTATCAGGGTTATGCTTGCTTCATAGATGAATTAGGGAGTTTTCCTTCCTTTTCTATGTTCTGGGAAAGTTTGCATGGAATTGGTATTAATATTTCTATGAATATTTGGTAGAATTCTCCAGTGAAGCCATCTTGACTTGTGTTTGTTTTTGTTGACAGTTTTTTCTTTTCTTTTTTTTACATCTTTAATTTCTTCTTTTGTTATGGATAGTAGTGTCTACTTCTGTTTTCAATTCCATTAGTGTTTGTTTTATGTATTTTGTATTTTATGTATTTATGTTTTATGTATTTTGGAACTCTGTCATTGGGTGCATAAATATTTATTTTGGTTATGTCCTCTTGGTGTTTTTACCCTGTAATCATTATATAATGAGCTATTAAAGTCTATTTTATCAGAGATTCTTATTGTCTCTTCTCTCTTTTGGTTACTGTTTGCTTGATATATATATTTTTTGACCTTTCATTTTTATCCTATTTAAGTCTTTGTTTCTGAGGTGTGGCTCTTGTAAGCAACATATTCATGGGCCATGTTTTTGTTTTTTAATGCATTCTGCCACTCTGTCTCTTGACTGGTGCATTTAAATAGTTTACATTCAGTGTGATTATCGGTAAGAAATTTATTGCTGCCATTTTTTTATGGTTTTTTTGTGGTGTTAACAGTTTCTTTGTTCTGCTTAATTTTCATGCTGAGTTCTTTTTGTTTATGAATTTTCTTCTTGTATCCTTTGTTGTTGTTGATTCTGTGTTTACAGAGTCTTTTTGATTTTCTTCTTCATTATTTTGGTGAGTAGATTTATTAATTTTCTTTGTGAAGACTCTGAAATTTACTTTTATTTTCCTATGTTTAAAACAGTGTGTTATATCTTGATATTCCTTGACTTCTTCTTCATATGAAAGTCTATACCTACATCATAAATTCCCCCTTTTTGTTTTGAAGTTGTCATTATTCACAGATTGTCTTCTCTGGTTCTCTGTTTTCAGTTTTGCAGCTTTGTTATTCCTTTTTAGAATTCTTTATCTGGGTTGGTATCTGGGTGATGCTGTCATGTATCTTGATTTGAGATTATTGTCTGATGTTTTTTCTCTATCCAAAGATCTCTCTTTAGTATTTCTTGTAGGGTTGATTTGGTTTTTACAAATTATCTTAATTTGTATTTGTCTGGGAATGTCCTAGTTTTGCCATCTTATTTGAAAGACAGTATTTCTGGCTATATGATTCTTGGTTGGTCATTCTTTTCTTTCAATTGCTGTATATGTCATACCATTGCCTTCTTGCCTGCATGGATTCTGCTAAGAAATCAGCACTTGGTTTTATTGGTGGCCCTTTGTAAGTGATATTTCATTTTTCATTAGCTACTCTCAGAATTCTTTCTTTGGTTGTTGAAATTTTGATTATATGTCTTGGTAACTTTCTTTTGGAGCCTATCCTGTATGGTGTTCTTAGACCTTCTTGGATGGAAATCTCTTCTTTCCTGACATTATGGAAGCTATCTGCCAATAAACTTCAATAATTTTCTCTATATCTTTTTTTTCCTCCTCCTGTTCTTTAATTCTTATGAGATGCAAGTTATTCCTCATGATAGTGTCCCACATAACTCTTGGACTGTCTTCATTTTTATTCATTCTTTTTTCTGGTTGATCCTCAAACAAATTAGTGGCAAGGGATTTGTCCTCTATTTTGCTGATTCTTTCTTCCACTGATTCAATTCTACTTCTATGTACTTTCACTGTGTTATGTATTTGTGACGTATTATGGCTAATCTTCTGGATTTTTAGTTGTTGTTTTTGTATGGTTGCTAGTTGTCTATATGTTCTGTCATTTTGTTCTTGTATTGTTTTTCTGAATTCTTCTAGGGTTTTGTCTGTATTTTCTTTGATCCCTTTAAGGATCCCATATATAAGTCATTTGAATTCCTTATCAGGTAGTTCTGTTACCCTTTCTTCCTCTGGAAGATTTTCTGCCCCTTTATTTTGGTTAGTTGTTTAAGCCGGATACTTCACATGATTTGTTATTATCTGCTGTCTCCAAGGCATTAAGCTGTTAATTTATTTACTTCTATAAGGGTTTATACATTATATGTATGTTGGTTTTGTTCTGACTTTTTTATTTGTTTTGATGTATCTTGGGGTTTGTTTCTTCTCTTTTGTTTAGAAAGTCTTTCTTCCTTTGTATTATTTTAATTGTTGTTGTTTTGTGGCTCTGGTCTCTGTGTGACTTTGTTTGTACGTGTTGGCTAGGTGTGATTTCCTCTCACTAGTGGATATTTTGGGTGTCATCCACATGCAAGTCCTTTGTGGTTAGTCTATTATGTCTTCTTTTATCAGATTGTGTGGAGATGGGAAAGCAAGGTCTTTCCGTGATATTGGGTGACAAGTGTTGGGTGGTCAGGTTCCCTCTAGAGTCCTTTGTGGTATTGTGTGGTCCTTCTGGGTTGGTGCTACTGTTAGTGCCACTCTGGAGGTCAGGGCAGGATATCTCTGTATTTGCTGTGACAGAGGGCTACCCAAATGAATGGGGTAGGCCTGCTATGCATGCATGAATTGGTGTTTCAGTATGTTGTGGTGTATCAAGGGGTTTTTTAGCGCAAGTTAAGAGGGACTTCTGGAACTGCGTTGGTGTGGGATGTGTGGTAATGCGCTTGGCACTGGATTTGGCACTGTGTGTGCCCATCGCTGGTTCCTGGGTGGTCAAGGCTAGGGTGCATGTGTTAATGATCACTGGATGGGTGGCATGGGAACTTGCACTGTTGGCCACCAGGCAGGGAGGAAGGGTGGTTCAGGTGGGGTAGCTCAGGAGTGAGTGGAACAGGTGCGGGGTGATGCAACTCAGGGATCAGTGGAGAGTATGGCCAGGCTTGGGCACAGAAGTTCCAAATGCCTGTACTTCAGGGGAGGTGGTGTGTGGCCAGGCTTGTGTGAGTTGGTGCTGGCCTCCTCTGCCTCAGGGAGAAGTGGTGGTCATGACGAGGTTTGCACATGTCTGTGTGAGGCTCTGCACCTCAGAGTGGGTGGTGGGCATGGCCAGACTTGCTCACAGAAGTGTGAGTTACCTGCACCTCAGGGAGAGGTGGTGGGTATGGCCAGGCTTGCACACATCTGCTGGGACCTCCTGCATGTCAGGGCGGGAGTGTTGGACGTGGCCAGCCTTGGGATCCTTGGTTCCTTCGCTTGTTTTTCAGGGCACACGCTAATGTAAATGGCAGGTGACGTAACTGCTTGCCCTGGGATGGTTCTAGGGGTGGAGCTCTAGTTGTTAACTTGTGGGTTGACTTTTTGCTGCTTGGCTCCTGTATAAATTGCCGGGTATCTCCACTGACAAGCAGTCTTTGCACTAATAACTAGCTTTCTCCCTTCTTGCACTCACCAGAGGGGCTGGAGGTCTCACTCACCCCTCATTTCCTCCCCTGCAATTGTGTGCTCCCTGTCTACACTTTTTCCTTCTATAAGGCTCTGATGAGTCAGTCAGTTTCTTTGGCTCTAGAGGCACTTCCCCGTGCTTCCCTGGTTTCAAAGCTATACCACTCCTGATCTTCCTCTCCTCAGGGTGCCCCATCCTTGGCTCTGTCTGTCCATGTTTTTGTTTCTTTCCACGTTTGTTTGCATAGAATCTCTGCCACTAGCTGTTATCTCTTTGCACTTGCTTTCCTGAGTTCCTTACTCTGGGTTGTTGTTGTCTGATGCCTTCCCAAAATAGTCATGCTACACCTTGTAGGCAGGCAGGGAGAGATCGATCCGCAAATCTCTGTTTTCATACTGGTGTCCTTCTGCTTCTCGTTCCAGTCAGGCCTAGTCTGTATCTGAAACTCTCTGTTTGATTTTCTGGGATATGAGGTTTTTTTTTTTTTCTTTTTTACTTAGTTTTTTGTGTCTTTGTTGTTAAAGGGTCATTACAGTGCATGTAAGTAAGGTGCCATATTGACCATGATATTTATTTTTGACATGAGAATAAACTAGCATTAATTTTTCTTTGTGTCTGTAGTGATTGATTTGTTTTTCTTCTTTTTTTTTTCAATTTAAAAAAAATTTTACTTTAGATGATGGTTTCCAGAGCAGACTAATTTCTCATTAAACAATATACACTTTTTTTGACATTGGTTGCCAGCTACGTGACATTTCCTTAGTCTTGTGTTCTCCATTTTGAGTTCCCCATTACCACCTTTTCTGACCCCTCCTGACTTCTTGTCTTTGTCCCAGGGTTGATGTGCCCATTTAGTCTCATTTTATGGGCCTGTCTAATCTTTGGCAGAACTTCACTACTAAGCTCTAAGGGTGTCCGGGGGGGATACTTAGGGTTTTCTCCAGTCTCTGTGAGACCAGTAAGTCTGACAGATAATTCTCACCACTTTGCTCAGGTTGGGTAGGTCTGGTCACTCAGCTGCGGTGCAGCAGGGCGGGTCAAGCAGTGGTGGAGGGTTGGGGATGGGTAGTTTGTGGCAGGAACTGAGGCTGATAGGGTGGGGCTGGGTGGAAGTCCAGGGTGGGGCCTGGGGGACTGCATCAGTATTGCTCAGGGGCATGGCATTGGTGCTCAGCGCAGAGACTCAGGAGGGAAAGGAGAGGTTGTGATGTGCAGAGCTAAGTTCTTAGTTCAAACAAGAGAAAGGAGAGAGAAGCAAAGTCAAAATTAGTAAAAAAATCAATATGTAAAGTAGTAAAATAACATAAATAAAAAGAAAAATGTAAATAAAATGGCAGTGTAGTAGGATTTGGCAGGTGGAGTTGGGGCATACCCGGTGAGGCCTTGTGCTGGTGGCTCTCTAACTGAGTGGTGTGATTCAGGCTGTTTAAGAAGTGGTGTGGCTGGCATACAGTGTTAGGTGGATGAGAGAAAGAAAAGGAAAGAGGGGATAGAGAGTGAACCAACAATCAAACAAGTAAATAAAAATAAATAAATAAACAACAACAACCAAAATATGGTGGAAAGGCCATCTAAGATACTTGACTAGTCTCAACCAGTTTGGAGCAAAGGAGAATGAGGAAAACCAAAGACACAAGGGAAAGATTAGTCCAAAGGACCAATGGACCACAGCTACCGCAGCCTTCACCAGAGTGAATCCAGCAGAACTAGATGGTGCCTGGCTACAACCACCAACTCTTCTGACAGGGATTACAATAGAGGGTGTGAGACAGAACTGGAGAAAAATGTAGAACAAAATTATAATTAAAAAAAAAAAAAAATAGGACCAGACTTTCTGGTCTGGCAGAGACTGGAAAAATGCCAAGATTGTGGCCCTCAGATATCTTTAAGTCTTAGTAATGAAGTCACTCCTGAGGTTCACCCTTCTGCGGAAGATTAGACAAGCCATAAAATGAAATGAGACTAAATGGGAACATGAGCCCAAGAGTAAGGATGAAAATACAGGAGGGGGCAGGAAAGCTGGTAATGGGGAACCCAATGTGGAGAAGGGGAGAGTGTTGACATGTTGTGAGTTTGACAACCAATGTCACAAAACAAAATGTTTGTTAGTTGTTTAATGAGAAGCTAGTTTGTTGTGTAAACCTTCTTCTAAAGTACAGCTAAAAAGAAGTAAATGTGTTTAGTATCACACCAAAAAAAAAAAAAAATATGGTGGTGGGGTGCTGGCCATTGTGGTGGGGCAGAATTTGGGTGGTGGTAAGCTGATGTCTCTCTTACCAGGTGGCATGATATGGCCACTCAGAAAGGATGAGAGGGGGTGCAGGGAATATGTAGGAGGGAGAGGGAAAAGGAGAAGCAGAAACTTAAAAAAAAATAAAAACTATGGTTCTGAGGGAGCTGGACTGTGGGGGCAGTGCAGATCTGGGGAAGCCATGTTCCAGAGGTTCTTCAGTGTATAGGACTGCCCACTAAGAAGTTGGGGGTGATGCACAGGGCTGGGTGGATGGGAGACAGGAAAGGAAGGAAGGGAGAGAGAGAATAGCAACAATAACAAAAACAAACAGACAAACAATGAAACAATAAAAAGGCACTGAGAGAGTTGGTCAGTGATGGCGGTGCAGGCCCAGGGAGACTGCATGCAGAGACTCTTCAACTGAGTTGTGCAGCACGGTCCCACTGGAACGGCTGGGGCGCTGCTCAGGGCTGGGTGGTCAGGAGAAAGAAAAGGAATAAAAGGAGAGAGTGAAAAGAAATAGAAGAAAAGAAAAAAACAACAAAACGAACAAACCAAAAAAATTACAGGACGTCAAAAAGAGGCCGGAATGGTGCGCGGGGTTAACTCGGGGGACAAATGAAAGGATGGAAAGGAGAGAGAGAGAGAGAGAGAAGTAACAAAAACAAAGCAAAACAAACAAACGAACAAACAAAAATACAAACCAAATGAAAAACAAACAAATGGCTCTGAAGGGGCTGGCTGGTGAGGGAGGGGCAGATCCCAGCGGCAGTGAGCTAGTGTCTCTCTGGCCAAGGAACCATGACTCGCTGGCAAGCAGCAGAGCCCTAGTAGAGGGAAGAAAAAAGGCTAGTGGGAAAACATGCATCTCTGGTTACCTGGTGCTCTCTCCTGCTGGGAGCTCTGTGGAGTTGCCTTCCCATACTCCATGTTCACAGTCCTTGGTAGCTGAGGTCCAAGATGGTGAATCTGGGTGGCAATGAGCTGGTGACTCCCTGGTGGAGCAACCCATGGCCCGTTGGCAATTTGTGGAGGCCTCGAACAGGGAAGAAGGATGTGGGGTGGGAAAGGGAATGTCCCTGGTTACTGAGTGCTCTGTCTCCTGTTGGGAGCTCTGTGAAGTTGCCTTCCTGTACGTGGCAAATCTAGCCACGTTACCTGGTATCCTGCACTCCATCTCTCTCCTCATTTTCTGTTCTCTGTCAGTTTCTTTCTCCATTCGGTGTTTAATCAAGTTCCTTATTCCTTCATTTGGTACTTAGGGTTCCAGGATTGACATTTGTATCAGTTTTACTTAGTTTTTTGGGTCTTTGCTGCAGAGAGAGGGCATGGTGCTTCTGTCTCTAGAGCCATTTTGGCTCCTCCTCTCCTGCAGTGATCTATTTTAAGGCAACTGAATACCACCAAGGTTATTGCAATTTCTGGATTTCTGGGTGTCTTAGTTATCTAGATATTTTTGGGGAACACAATTCAATCCATGACACCGGGTGAGTTGTAGATCTTAAACATGATGCCTACATAAGAATTATCTTGTATTTTCTATGATTTGCTTTCACTGACAAGAAAACTTCTCAGATATTTGTTGACATGCGTAGCTCGTCTGGACAATTGTTTTACACAACTCTGTAAACTAGGATTTTAAAATTTCCACTTAGCATGCAGTTTGGACTAATAGACAAGTTCTGATTTTGTTTGATGCTTGTGCTAACAGCACACACATTGTCTTCAGAATCCAAAAATTCCAAGTTTGCCAAAAATGACCGTTAATCTCTTCAAATACTAATTTGTTTAAAGCTATAATACTACTAATGTACCGTTCACTCGTTCTCTTCCCAATAATTTCATCTGTTCTTATGAAACAGCTTACTTCCAGATTATTGCAAGGAATAGTATATACAAATAAAACATGAGGTGCTTTAGTACAATCACCGCTTGAAAATTTTCCAGAGAACACTTAATTAAAGATTGTAATGATCATTTTGTATTGCAATTAAATATTTAAAGATTAATTATGTAGCTATTAAATACAGATATTGATTTACTCTAACTCAGCTCTGGGAGTCATTTTGTTATGATTCTATCAAATCTTTTAAGTTACATTGATCCTGCACTTTATAATCCTAGACTAGATTGTGTGATTCATAAAGTATGAAGGTTATTTATTTTTTTAATTGATACATTGCTGAAATAGGTCAGCATCATCAGAATTTTTGGTTAAACATTTAACATGATTTTCTAACTCTTGAAACTTTGAACTTTTGTTTATGCCAGAAAGACTTTCACAATTGAATAAATCTTTGCTTTATCTAGGGTGTCCATGAGCCCTGGTTCTAGTTCACACCTAAGTATAACTAGGGTTATTATATAATTAATCTTTTCGACTGCAGTAGTTTTGAACGTGAAAGGGGAGCTATTAATGCAAATATTTAAACACTCAATCACTAGCTGAAATGTTGGAGGTTCGAACCCACCAGAGGCACCTTGGAGGACAGGCTTGGCGATCTACTTCAGAAAAGTCACAGCCTTGAAAACCCTAGGGAATGCAGTTCTACTCTGCACACGTGGGGTCGCCAGAAGTTGGGATTGACTCAGTGACAATGAACAACAACAACTTAGGACAGCAGTAATTGTCCCCAGAACACCAAGATGTATTGTCACCCAGCTATAACTGTTGAGACTGTAGTGTGGATGTCATGTGGACCATGAATGTATCAATCATCATATAAATATCATTTATAATTTGTCAGGGGACTAATTCGCCTGGTAAGGAAAAAAATCAGGGTCCCTGTTAGCATGAATATGAGGGGTGTGAAATCATGGGGTGATAATTTAGGGAGACTAGCAAAAATTAGCGGTTCATTTTAGTGTCAAATGTCTCATTGATGGGAGCTAGTAGGGCACATTGACCTTGTACACCATTACAGACCCACCAGGTTTTGATTTCAACAAATATCCTTCCACAGCACTGTAAATAAAAATAAAGTATCAGGACTGGCTTTGTAGGTACCCTTCACCTAGCCCCTTGGAGCAGTGTGCAGGCTCTACAAACCCTGACTATATCACCTGTACCCTGCTCCCAAGAGGGAGTTATCTGAACATTTAATTACCACAGTACTTTTACATGGGCATTTAGAACACTTCTCCCTTTCTCTAGATCTGACATAGTCAGTACCATTCAAGAATCATGGAGCAGTGCTTATACTGCTATCTCAGGGGAATCTTGAAGGCCTGCCTTGACCCCTAAATATCTCTTCTGGTATCTCTGATATAACGATTATAACCATACTCTTCAAGGATAACAAAAAACTTTCACTAGCATGGTCTCATTTTTATTGTTGCTAGCTGCCATGAAATCATCCCCAACTTATGGCAACCATGTACAATGGAACTAAATGCTACCCAGTCCTGTGCCATCCCCATGATTGGTTGTGGGTCGGACCTTTGTGCTCCATAGGGTTTTCATTGGCCTATTTTTGGAAGTCGATCCTCAGGTCTTTCTTCCTAGTCCGTCTTATTCTGGCAGGTCTGTTGACACCTGTTCAGTATTATAACAACACATAATCCTCCACTGACAGGTGAGTGGTGATTGTGCATGAGGTGCATTGGCCAGGAATGGAAATTTTGTCTCTGGCATGGAAGACAAGAATTCCACGTTGAACCACAACTGCCCAAAACCAAAACAAACCTGTTGCCCTCGAGTCGATTCCGAATCATAGTGACCTTATCAGACAGAGTAGAGCTGCCCCAAAGAGTTTCCAATGAGCCGCTGGTGCAGTCGAACGGCTGACTTCTCGGTTAGCAGCAAAGCTCTTAACCATTTTGCCATCAGAGATCCCTGCCCTGCATAGTCTTCTAATCTTCATAAAAATGAAGGAAGATGGTAGAGCAGTGATTAGTTCTCCAGTATTTTACAAATGAAGTAATGGGCTCAGAGAGGTTAAGTGACTTGCTTAAGGTCAGAGTATGTAAGTGTAGATTTTTTTACATTAACTCCCGGGTCTTTTCAGTAATACAAAATAGTTTCCATGACAACTAGAGTTAATTGTGTCTGAAATACCTTTAAATACCAAACCTTTTATTATACATTTATGGAGATGAAACATTACTAGTTGCTGTGTGTTGCAAAGAGTTAACACACTCAGCTGCTAAGCAAAAGGTTAGAATTTGACTCCACCCACAGGTGCCTCCAATGAAAGCCTGGCTATCTACTTCCAAAAATTGGCCACTGAAAATTCTGTGGATCACAAGAGTCTGATGACATTATGCATGGGGTCTCCATGAGTCGTGTGTAACTCGACAGGATGTAACAACAAGAACATCTCAGATATGCAGTCAAAATATGTTTAAAATTATGTCTAAAAACACCTGATCTATCCCATGACCACTCATCTAATTGAGTAAAAGGAAACAAGTAGCTCTGATCTTTACAGTTAAACTTAGACAAGTGCAGGTATTTGAATAGTTTCTTTAGGCTGTATTCTTTAGGTTTTGGTGGATAAGAAATGCTCAGTTTCCCACAGAGTCTCCTTGTTCCCCGCCCCCCTACTTTCTCCCCCAGGGCATCTGGGGGAAGGAGAACTATATAACCTCCTGGCCTGGAGGAAGATGGATTCCTCAGCTCTTTTTGACGCTGCTTGTTCCTCTAGTCTTCATGATGATACCCCTTTCTGCTGGGGGGCTGCTAACTTACTGCACTTGCTGCTGAGGTCCTCACCTGTTGGAACTCATGGTTGGTTTATCTTGGTTGGTTATAGCCCAGTATTGCCTTCCTGATTATTCCCTAGTTCTCTCTGGTGCAACAAACCCCATGTCCTCCATCTGGCCCCTTGCTCTGATGGCCCATCTCAGCCATGTCTGGAGATCCCTTTCTAGCACACTAAAGCAGGCCCTATGGGCTGGCAAGTCTCCTGGCTCTGAAGTCCCCTGACTGCTGAGCCCCACTTACCTCTCTTCAACAGGGAAGTAAAGGAACATTTCATTTCTATCCCTGACTTACAGTAACAGGAAGCTGCCCTGAAAAGCAAAACTTCATGGCAGATCTCTGTCTTACCACTCTGTGTCCCCAAATTAAACTTCAGTGTGGCTTTGCCCCACATTGGGCATGGCAGTCTTGGGTTGGGCTCTTTGCAGAGACTCAAAAAAGACCCAACAGCTCTTTTCTTTCCACAGTATCCCATCTCTTTCCTAGCAGCTGATTCTGGGCTGGAGCCCAGAGAAGAAAAGTCAGGGCACTTATAGATTGGACTTTTCCTTTTTGCTTCTCTCCTTTTCCTTCTCATGAACCCCTAGTACGAGAGAGGGTGTCTTTTTCCCTTCCTCTACATCACCTCCTCATCAGGCAGCAAGCCCTGGATGACATGGGCAGAAGGAATATAGGTCCTACCATTGTGTGAAAAGTCTAAGTCCACTCAAGGCTTTAAAAAATGGAAGCTAAAGGAAGAGCTTGATTACTAGCTAAAAGGTTGGTGATTCGAACCCATCCAGAGGCACCTCTGAAGACGGGCCTGTCAATCTACTTCTGAAAGGTCATAGCCTTGAAAACCCTATGGACCATAGTTCTACTCTGACATATATTGGGTCACCATAAATCAGAATCAACTCGATGGAACCTACAACAATAAGAAAGGAATTTAGAAAATTCTCACTCCTTATAGAAATTGGCTTTTATGTTTATTATGTTACTTCAAAATTCTATTTTAAGAATCGAATAGCAAAAATCCTACTTCATATTTCTCTGGTCACTAATAAAGCTGTTTCAGCATTAAAGAGGTAATTTTATTTTCAAAGTGCTCTGAGTCAGTATAAGACGCAAAAATCTGGGCATGAGTCGACCAGTAAAAGCCATTAGGGTGGTTACTGGTCCTCATCGTGAGGATAAGGTGGTCGCGAGACAGGTAGAGCACTAGGCTGTCTGCCACAAGCAAGAAAATTCTCGTGCAACGAAGGTACACATTGGTCTAAGCAAAACACTGTCCAAACGCCGCTGCATTCCTCATTACGTTTCTTTTTGTGACACAGAGAAAACCTGGAAAATAGCGCCCTGTTTTGCTAAATTCCCAGGGGAAGGTGGCAGTTCCTGACCTGTGTTATGAAATTTGCAGGGAGAGGAGGCAGCTCTTGACTTATTTTGCCGAATTCTCAGGGGCAGGTGGCAGCTCCTGACCCGTGTTATGAAATTTAAGGGAGAGAGAAGTGGTAGTTTTGTACCTTGTTTTTATGATACAGTTTCTCAATAAAGAATCAGAATGTTAAAATTAAAATCATCAGTAGCTGCTTTAAATTACTTCCCATCAGAGGAACGTCTATTTAAGGTCTAAAATAAGAGACTAGGTCTCTAGCTTTCAGAATGAATTAGGTTCCAAAAAGAAGGAAACCAAAAGTTTGAACCTTAGAGCTTAACATCTTTGATAAATGTACCAAGACACTGGCCTGGCGTTCATATTTAGAAACACTATAAACTGAGTATACGAGAAGTAATTTGGAATTTCAGTGACCACTTTGAGAAAATGAGCTTTCGTTTGTGTCGTCCTTTCTTTCCTTTAGGGAAGTTTTGCCTAATGCTCAGGTTTTGTCAAAAGGTCTAATATTCCTCCATCTGAAGCTCTGGCAAGTTAATGAGTTTTGTCTAGAGCCTGTTTTTTCCCTTGAATTGAGTCAATCTTAACAAAAATTGCTACATACACTTGAAGAAACAGGACAGTTCCATCCTGTATTATCTTGCTAATTATTAATTCTCTAATGGAAATTTGGTTGTCACATGTAAATTTTTCTATACTTTCTGTTTCCTCTAGACAAAGTTTGTGTACTCCTTATGGATATATGTTTTTGTGTGGTAGATCCAACTATACTAATTTAGATGATCCCTTTCCAACTGACAGTGAATTATGTGGTCAATCAATCTCTTGTTTTGATTCCTGAGAATGTGTGGGCAATGCACTTTGAGAACTTTAGGATTACCTTGAGATATTCATAGTAATGATGCTAGTAAATACTGAAAAGGTAATGTGAAAATAGTTACACATTGTGAAATGAAAGTCAGAAGAAAACTTATTGGTCCAACACTCAGGGTATGGTTGGTAGTTTTAATTCCCACTTATGGTGTAGTTGAATTGGAGAGATATTTAAGAAATTTGTCAATCACTATGGGGAAATAGCAGATGAAGTTGCTAGTGGGATGGAATCTCAACAGCGATCTCTGACCTCATTAAGCCAAGACGACATGAGATAACAGACAAGCTTTAGATTTTTTATTAGTCCAGGAAGTGTAGTCTGTGCTGTAGAATTAGATAGCAAACTACTTGATTACACACTGTAACACCCTTATAAACATCAGATTTATTTGGTTGATTACCATTAGGAATAAGTATATCAGATAGATCACTACTACAAGGAATAGTAATATTCTTAGTGTACATCCTCATAGTATTAAGCATAATAAAATTAATCTACTATTGTCTTACACCCCTAAAAGGCAAAAGAAGAACTTGGGCTAAACTGTTGATGTACATTGAGCCTGCTCACTTTGGCAATGCGATTGATGAGAACATTGCTCTTACTTAATAACCTGGTGAAGAACCAGACGGCATCCGGTGGGAAACCAGCACCATTGAGTTTAAAGAACCTGCCATGATTGCTATCTAGGAGGCTGACTAAGTCCAGGTATTGATCATCAATGTGTTATCTCCAGTTTCTGATCAAAAGGAGAGAATGATTTAGAAAATAATATTGGAATCATTATTCCCTGTCCATGAGCATAGAGAATGTGACCCAGCTGGAGCTGGGCCCACCAGGGACCATAAGGACTCACAAGGACACATCAACTGGGCCCTGAGATAAAGGCAATAGATGCGACAATTTTGGAAATGATCTTTTAGGGAAGAAAAATATCTTTTAGTGAACCTTTCACATAAAGCCAATCAAACAGAACACAAAAGACTTTCTACTCTTATCTTTTTCTATTAGCACTTAGTGAATAGAAACTTGTTGGACCAAAGAAGACCCTCCTGTCTGTCATTACTGTTACCCGCAGCAATGATTGTTAAGAAAGGCAATTCAAAATGTAGGATCACAGTTTCTAGCCAATCTGCGAAAAGGTGAAAGTTTCAGTGGTTTTGTGCATTTGTAATGTTAATATATACTGAGGACTCTGTAACGTTCCTTGCACTCAGCAGACGTGGCTCTAGCAGCATGCTTGTCCATTTTTCTACTCTTGTCTGTTCTGTAATATCTCCTTGGATTTGGACAGACATGGCTGTAGCAGCTTGCTTCTCTGTTTTCCTACTTTTGCTTATTCTGTAATATTTCCTTGGATTCGGGCAGACTTGGCTCTGACAGCATGGTTGTCCTATTTCCCACTTTTGCCTTTTTGAATACATGCTGAATAAAACTTTCTTTTTGCTTTACTAAAATAATAATAATAATAATAATAATAAAAGACGTTTCAGGTCAGTTGAGAAGAAAGAAGAAGTTAGTGCCAATTCTAATCTGCAAGGCCAACCTTGGAACCGGGTGGAGAATTCCAGTATCTTTCAAAACTACCTTTTTTTTTTTTGACAAAGCTAAGGGGACTGTTGTTGAATGTAAACATCTGCTTAACCTCCTTTTGGACACACGTTTTCACTTTTGGAAATATCGTGCTAGTTGAGCTTCATCACGTTCTTACTGCATGGTTTGTAGTGATTACATAACCTGGTTTCATGTACTTTGGACATGTTATCAGGAAGGGCCAGTCCCTGGGGAAGGACATCTTGCTTGGTAAAGTAGAGGGTCAAAGAAAGAGAGGAAGACTCTCAATGAGGTGGATTTACATAGTGGCTGTGATGATGGACTCAAGCATAACAATGATTGTGAGGTGGTGCAGGACCAGGCAGTGTTTTGTTCTTTTGTACATGGGATCGCTGAGTCAGAATTGACTCAATGGCATCTAACGACAGCACATGACTGCAGGTTTACCAGGTGAAAAATAAATGAAAAGCTTCTGATCCTTAGGAGATATGCCCTTCTAGACACATGAATACATTAGTAAAAACACACAACCATCTGTGGCTTCCCCTGCATGTTCGGCCTGTGTGCACTGCTGCCCAAGTAGGCAAAAAAACTTACCGCTCATTCTGTGTTCCAGGTGGGATGACTCCATACATTTCAACTTTGTTTCAAAGCCTCTGGCCTTAAAAACAAAACAAAACAAGCAAACAAACAAAAAAACAAAACCATAGAAAGAAAAAAAGCAATGTATAATCTCCCTGTCATGGGATTAAAAACTAATTGGAAATGCAAAGAGGTGCTGGACCAGGCAGAGAATCTAGCCACTAAGTCAGAGCTTACTTATTTCTTCACATTCATGTTTTCACACTTGACCAACAATGTTTGAAAGCTGAGTGGGTTTTGGAACCTCATATAAAATAATTTTCTCAAGAGTATAAAACAAATGTTCAGTAAAGGTTAGTCATAAGGCCAGTTTGTAAAACTTTCGAAAAGCATTTATTTTTTTTAATCTCAGCCATCCTAAAAACAAAAAACCGAACCCATTGCCGTCAACATAGCGACCCTATAGGCCGGAGCAGAACTGTCCCACAGAATTTCCAACGAGATCCTGGTGGATTTGAATAGCCATCCTGGCAGGAGTGAAATGGCATATCATTGTGGTTTTGATTTGTAGCTCTGTAATGGCTGAGGACATTGAGCAACTTTTCCTGTGTTTGTTCGCCATTAGAAGATCCTCTTTGGTGAAATGTCTATTGAAGTTCTTTGCCTTTTTTTTTTTTTTTTGATTGAGTTATTTGTCTTTTTGCTGTTTAGTTGTCAAGGTTTTATATGTATTTTGATAATTAGATTCTTATAGGATATATGGTTTTCAAAGATATTCTCCCAATCAGTAGCTTGTCTTTTCACTTTTTGGGTAAAGTCTTTTGGTGAATAAAACTAAGTTTTATGAGGTCCCATTTATTTATTTTGACTTTTACTGTTCTTGCTTTGTTATTATATTAGATAATCCATTGTTAAAAGTTAGGCCTGATAGGTTCTAAAATCTTATGGTTTTAGTTTTCACTTTTAGGTCCTTAATCTATTATTTTATTTTATTCTTTTTTTTTGGTATGGTGTGAGGCATGGGTCCTCAAACAGACAATTGGAAAGAATATATTTGTAAGCTTATTGTATAGAATGTGAATATAATATTAAGAAGTGTAATTAAACAAAAGAGTATAATTTTTCTTTCTACCATAAATTTAGCTTAAACTTTTGCCTTATTCTGTAATCTCAGAATTATAATTAGTTGTTCTGAATTAAATATTAACATTACATGACATTCCATAAAGAATATCATGTATTCTAAGTGCTCTGCCTTCTGAAAATTTGAGAACCTCATCCCTATAAGACCTTTCTGACTCGAAAATTCCATAGGAAAAATAAAAACATTTCCATTGCACTTGAGGTTTTCTTATAAAAATTGCAGTGTTGGATAGGATCATTTAGTCTAAATTCTTCATATAACACCTGCCAAAACAAAGGATCATCAGAGATTATGCAATTTGTTCAATTCACAGTTGATGAAAGATCTGAAACTAAACTGCACATTTTCCAACATACCTCACCAATGTGGGGGCTTGATCACGGGTTTCTTAGTTCTCTAGATTATCGCATTCTTGTGTTCAGTTATTGGATTAACCTGACAAGATACTATCTGTGCCTACTGTACTTCCACCTAATAAAACAAATATTGAGTACAAAAAATAGGCATCCACAGTATAAAAGCAGAAGGTCACAGTCAGAATAGATTTCCCAACTGTTTTGAGAAGCATGTTCTTTGAAGCAAAGTACATACTTCAGCCTTTGATCCAGATTGGGACACAACAGGGTCAAGGGAGGTAGGTTAGTATTTTATTTTTCTTCTCTGTGCCTTTTGGATCCAGAGTTCTGCCAATAATTGAGCAATTTGGCCATTCTTTAACTGGCTATAAACTGTTGTCTTTGTCCATTAGAAATATTCTATTTTCCCTAACCAGATACTGCAACATCATTGCCTCCCTTTCTCCATGTAGGCTTTTCCTAGAATGCAATATATAGTATGTAAGTGCTCTAGAGAAATGACATGGCACACGGGGTAGCTCAGTGACCTAAGGAAAAGTCTAGCAGGTGTGGTAGAGTTAAGAGTTTGGCAACAGTTCATGAGATGTTCTAGCCCATGTGTTATATTATTCAACTTCATGGCAGTGGCAATGCTAGGTGTCTTAGACATCCAGTGCTGCTATAACAGAAATAGCCCAAGTGTATGGCTTTAACAAAGGGAAATATGTTCTCTCACGGACAAGTAGGGTATAAGTCCAAATTCAGGGCATCATCTCCAAGGAAAGGCCTTCTCTCTCTATTGGCTCTGGAGGAAGGTCCTTGTCATCAATCTTCCGGTGGGCAAGCAGCTTCTCAGTGCAGGGACCCTGGGTTCAAAGGATGTGCTATTCTCCTGGATCTTGTTTCTTGGTGGTATGAGGTCCGCATGTCTCTATGATCATTTCTTTCTTTTACATCTCAAAAGAGATTGGCTTAAGACACTGTCTAATCTTTTAGATCATATCAATATAACTATCACTAATCCATGTCATTATATCATAGTGATAGGATTTACAACACATAGGAATTCACATCAGATGACAAAATGGTAGACCATTATACAATACTGTGAATCATGACCTAGCCAGGTTGACAGATATTTTTGGGGGACACAATTCAATCCATGTCACTAAGCAATGTAAAATGAGCTTTGAGGTGTGCACATAATTTAAATCTTTAGCTTGATTTTGAAGAGGAGCTACTAAGTGCATGGAGAGGGAATGTAAGACTGTTCTACTCACCTTATCTTCTGGTAAATGCAGTATCTGGATAGATGTCATTTAAGAAAATGTAAACAAAAGAAAACTAAAATGAGACTTATAAAAGGATACTGCAAGGGAAGGAAATAATGGCCCAAAATATAAAAGAAAGTAACTTTACATAAAAGACAGATTAAAATTTTAGAAAGTGTCTTAAGCTGGCTTTTCCAGAAAAACAAAACCAGTAAAGCATACAAAATTATCTATAGAGAGATTTATATCAAGGAAATAACTCATGTGGTTGTAGAGGCTGGAATGTCCCAAGTCCATGGGTCAGGATAGAGGCTCTTCCAGATTCATGTAGGCCGCAGGGGTTGCAAAACTCAAGACTGGCAGGTCAGAGAGCAGAGCTCTTGCTCACAAACTGTGAAGATCAATGAATCCCAAGATTGGCAGGCAAGACCACTGGTAAGCTGCTAGCTCAAGTCCTAAGAACTGGAGGTCAGATGAACAGGAGTCAGCTGCAGGATCCAGAGTGAGCAAAACCCCATGGGCCTTGCCAGAATGTCCGCTTTTGTTGGATGCAGGCCACATGCCCAAGGAAACTCCCTTTCAATTGATTGGCTCTTCACAACAGAACTCATCATGGAGGTGATCCCATTATATCAAATCTCATCATGGAAATGATCACAACATCATACAACTGCCAAACCACTGAGAATCATGGTCCAGCCAAGGTGACAGTTAACCTTAACCATCATAGTCTATCCCTTCTCATCTTGGCACCTGTACACATCTCCTTAAACAATACATAATCTCTGAATAAAGAAAAGTATAAAGTGATACTTGTGCCTAATGTGATACAATGAACACACATACAACCAAAAAAGCACTAGCTCTGTTGGCATCTTATGTTTTATAGGTGAAGAAAATAAAACTATTTGATGCACACGTACAGAGCAGAAATACTCCTGACAATTACAGCCCTCGTTTTAGCAACTGGTCACGTGGTTGTAATGGTATTTAGAACTACCTTCTTCCAGCACCCATTCTGTATTCCCTTTGCCCTCAGCAAGCATATCAGGTTGTTGTGGTTCTTTGCCTGGTGGGGTGATGCAAACCTTCATTCCTGAAGGGTCTGGGCCATTAGTAGTCATGTTGGAATTGGGTTGCTGTAGTTTTCCATTGATTTTCATCACAGGGCATGGTAGTAATAAGAGATGCCCTAAAGGATCTCCTGTATTCCACACTTACTCTTTTTACCTTCATTATGTGATATCAGTCTGACTTCCTCTTGGTAGTCAGGATCAATCACTGCAGCCAGTATGGTAACTCCCATCTTTGCCAGGAGATCCAGAGGAATAAGAAGCCCAAAGTGGCTGGGTGGCATTCTCCCATTCCAGTTCAAAGGAATTAGTGATGTGTCTCCAGGTGGGAGAATTCTTCTCTTTGAACTAAGACCTCTAGACCTGCAGAGCATAAGGTAGCAGGGACAGGAAGCAAAAATTTTGTGAGTGAGTCACTAGGGGTAATAGTGAGTGGTGCCACTCTCATTTCCACTCCTTGCCTCCTGGTCCCATGAATCTTGGCTACAGGAGATACACACCATATTTTGGACGCTGGTTTGGAACATATACAACCTACTGGAGAACATTGCCCCAACACTGCAAGTTATTGCCACCTAGCTGGCAGTGTAATTGTGTCCTTAGAAGGTCATTCCACCATCCCATCAAGTCAGCTCCTTCAGGATGATGGGGAACATGGTAAGACTAGTGATTTCCAAGAGCATAGGCCCACTGTGAAGGGAGTCCCTTAATTGGAGACAATGCTGAGTGGGATAACATGATGGTGGGTAAGACTATCTGTAAGTCCCCGGCTGGTAATTTTGGCAGAAGAATTGCATGCATGGAAGGCAAATCCATACCCAGAGTAAGTGTCTATTCCAGTAAGAACAAAATGCGCTCCTTTCCATGGTAAATTATGAATTAGCAATGTCCTCTTTACCACTGGAATCAGCATCATCAACATCTTTAAGAATAACCAGTCTTTAGAATCCAGTTAGAAAACTCATCCTTACAATTTTGTTTCCCTAGACCCCACACCTGGTACCAAATGTCTTAGGCTAGGCTCTCTAGAGAAGCAAAACCAGTAAAGGGTATAAATATATATATATATATAGAGATTTATATCAAGGAAATGGCCCACGCGGTTGTAGAGGCTGGAATGTCCCAAGTCCATGGTTCATGATAGAGGCTTCTCCTGATTCTGATTGTTGCAGAAGCTGGTGAACCCAAGATTAGCAGGTGAGGTAGAAGGGCTCTTGTTCACAGGCTGCAAAGATCGATCAATCCCAAGATTGGCAGGCAAGACCACAGGTAAGCTGCTAACTCAAGTCCCAAGAACTGGAGATCAGAAGAACGGGAGTCAGCTGCAGGATCCAGAGCAAGCAAAAGCCCTCAAGCCTTTCCAGAATGTTCACTTACATTTGATGCAGGCCACACACCTAAACAAATTCCCTTTGAACTGACTGGCTAGATATAGCAGATCCCATCATGGAGGTGATCACATTGTATCAAATCCCCTCACTGAAGTGATCAAATCATACTACAGCCAAACCACTGAGAATCATGGCCCAGCCAAGTTGACACACAACCTTACCCATCACAGAAAGCAACTGCTTTATTGGTTTTCAAACCAATTCTTTATACCTTTTATACGCTTCACCAAACCAAGGGTATGAAACGTATAGCTTCCATGAAGTGGGTGCTTTGACTCACCAAGCTAAGTTAAAAGCTGGGATCCAAGTGGAATATAAATGAAGGAGAAATTTATACAATGAACAGGAAGAACCACTGTAAAAAAAAAAAAATCCTCAAAATGGAAGTAATAGTGAATTAACACTTCTGACATAAAAACAGCAATGTAGAAGACAAACTTGAGATCCCCACCAAGAGACCTAAAAGTGGCTAAGTAAACAAAGACACTTGTAAAAAAAGATAAAATTTATAAATAGAAGAATAGATAATAGCAATTTTATTTATCCATTCAGTTAATGTTTATTGTATACTATGTTATAAACATACATTGGGAAAATTCAAGCAAAAAAAAAAATCAGAATGATTACATAAGCATCACACAAAAAATGAGTACAAGACAAAGAAGTGTAAGACTTTAAAAGAGGATCATTTTGCTTTGATAAAAGGAGAAGTACATAGAAAAGAAGTACCCTAATGTTGTTGTTAGGTGCTGTGGTGTCGACTCTGGCTCCTAGGACCTTAGGTACAACAGAACAAAACATTGCCTAGTCCTGCTCCATCCTCACAATCGTTGCAATGTTTGAGTACATTGTTGCAGCCAGTGTTCCAATCCATATCACCAAGCATGGTGTCCGTCTCCAGGGACTGGTCCTTCCTGATAGCATATCCAATATATGTGAGACAAAACCTTGCCATCCTTGCTTCTAAGGAATATTTTGGCTGTACTTCTTCCAACACAGATTTGTTTATTCTGCTGGCAGTCCATGATATGTTCAAGATTCTTTGCCAATACCATAATTCAAACCCTAACATTAAGTAATACCAAAATTTAAAAGTTAGACTTACAGAGAAAACCAAAGAAGCAAATATCTAATGGGAAATTTGGACACATTGTGAAGGGGTTTCCAACCCAATCTAAGGGGGAAGATTGCATACAAACTGGGCCACTGTATCCACGAGGATGCCTGAGTAACTATGGCTTAAGCCTTTCGGCTCAAGTGAGGTCCATAAATCACAAGCACTGCCATCACCTGGGATTTAGAAATGTCGAATCCCAGGGCTTACTCCACACCTACTGAATCAGAATCTACATTTTAACAAGATCTCTAGGTGATTCTTATGTGCATCACACATTATATACTTGATAAGTAAAGGAGATTTTGAATAATAAGATGAATAAAGTAAAATTATATGTACTATGCATACACAGACTAGTCTCTTTTTGAATACATATGGAAGACTTACAAGAAGAGCGGGCTATAAAGAAAACTCCTGTTAGCACCAAAGCATGGAAATTGTAGTCATATACTCAGAAAAACAGATTAAATTTTAAGCACACAGATTGAAACAAATCAACCAATCAATCAACGAACAAGCAAAAACCCCAGTTAGCTATTGTTTCAATGAAGAAATTCAAAATAAAATTACAGACTTTTTAGAAAACTGCATACCATGAAGTGCTTTCATCTTTGTTCATAGATGTTATAGATTGAATTGTCTCCCAAAAATATGTGTTGAAATCCTAACCCCTGTACCTATAAATATGCTCCTATTTGGAAATAGGGGTTTTCTTTCATTATGTTAATGAGTTCACATGAGAGTAGGTTGGGTCCTAAATATAACTTATTTCTGAGTTACAAAAAGAGCAGAATAGACATAGAGACACACAGGGGAAGATACCTTATGAAGACAGACACACATAGCAGATACATCTGTAAACCCAGCTTATACTTCCATGAAATGGCTTACTAGAAGCTGAAGTAGATAAAGAGGAAACTCACCCTAGAGCCACGCCCTGAATTTTGACTTCTAGCCTCCTGGACTGTGAGAAAATCAATTTCTGTTCTTTAAACCACCTACTTTTGAGAGAGATATATGTATTTTGTTATGGCAGCCCTAGGTAACTAAGACATAAGTAAAAGTCTTAATTATTTAATTAAAAAGTTACAATCTAGATATTTACGTTAAGAAAGTAGAAAAACTATAACAGCTTTGTGAAAAAGGATAGGCCAAGAAATATTTTGCCTGGTGGCAAAAATGACTCAATCAAGTTTTTATTTATGTAATTGTAAATTGTATTCTTCAGCTACCTGGAACATTGCCATTACTCTTTACACTGACGTAGAGCCAATCCCTACACTGTAGTACTGTGCTGTTCCCAGCCCTCTGCCTGAAAGTAGGAATCTTCAATTGCCTCAAACACCCTGAGACTCAGTGCTAGAATTGTTCACTCATTAATGAGAGGACCACAGGGGGATTTACCTACAGCTTATGGGTGAGCCCATGTCTTAGTTATCTAGTGCTGCTGTAACAGAAATACCACAAGTGGATGTCTTTAACAGAGAAATTTTTTCTCTCACAGTCTAGGAGGGTAGAAGTCTGAATTCAGCGTGCCAGCTCCAGGGGAAAGCTTTCTCTCTCTCTGTTGGCTCTGGGGGAAGGTCCTTGTCATCAATCTTCCCCAGTGGAGTACTTTCTTAGAGTAGGGAAACCAGGTGCGAAGGATGTGCGATTATCCTGGCTCTTGTTTCTTAGTGGTATGAGGTCCCCATGTCTCTCTGCTCACTTCTCTCTTTTATATCTCAAAAAAGATTAACTTAAGACACTATCTAATCCTGTAGAATGAATCTTGCCTCATCAACATAGCTGCCCATAATCCTACCTCATTAACATAGAGGTAGGATTTACAACAAGTAGGAAAATCATATTGAATGACAAAATGGTGGACAATCTGTCAATACTGGGAATCATGGCCTAGCCAAGTTGACACACATTTTTGGGGGGCATGATTCAATCCGTAATGACCTCCATTGGGACAACCTGATGACCTTCTTAGAAAGTAGGTGTTCTGTCTCCTTTTGTTACTTTCCCAGGGCAAATAGTGTGGACTCCTACAGGCATTTAATCACAATATTTTTCTTCCCCGATTTAGGACCCAAAGAAAAAGCTTCTTACTAATTTTTATGAAGAAATAAAAGACAAATATGTGTGATATTCTAAACAAAGAGAATTTCAAAGAGATGTGTGCGCTTACATGTTTCCCTCCCTTATTGAAAATATTCAATATTTGTCAGCAAAGGCATCCAGCCCTTGGCATACCTTGCTTAAAAGCAATAGACAATAAAACTCTATTAATCACATCTGTTATCATAAGAAAAAATAAACAAACCAAAAAACTTACATGGTTCTGCCAGGAAGCCTTGGGCTCCATTTAGGGAATTTTCCTAAGCAACTCCCAGAAGAATATTTAAGGATTTAGGACTTTGTTTTTAAGAGAAATTGAGAAGCTTTTGATTATTTTAAATATGAGAGATGGGTTCATGAGTATCTGGCATTTTAGTAAGATGTTTTCATCTGTCTGTGTGGTGAAGAATGGATAGGGGTGAAGCTGGAGGTTGAGAGTTCAGTTAGGAGGCTATTATAGTAGCACAGAGGGACATAGTGACAGCCAAGACTTGGTAGAAGGCTGGATAAATAGCGGGTCAGGAAAGAGATCATGAGATTGCTGGATGTTGGAGGTGAGGACAGAAAATGAGTGATTCCATGGTTCCTGGCTTGAGCATCTGGGTAGATGGTGGTGCCACTTAGAAAGGAACATAGAAATAGGAATAGGTTTGGGAGAGGATGATGGGTTCCACTTTGGACATGTGTATTTTGAAGTGCCCGCGTACATCCTGATGGAAGTGTCCAATATGCAAATACATATATATGGGTCTGGAGTTCCAGAGAGAGGTCTGGGCTGGAAATACAGATTTGGGAGACATGAAGCCATAGCATCTGAAGCTATGGGAATGAATAAAAGCACCATCAAAGAAGGATAAGTATAAAAATACTGGAAAAAGCAGGGCCGACCTTTAAGAATGTTAATGAAAAATTTGTAAAAACGATGAGAAGAGTCTTTCTGAAGTCAAGTATAAGAGTGACATCCAAGAGGCAGCAAATTTTGCCAGAAGAGCCATTGAGCAAGAAGATTTTTTTTGCTCAAAGGTCAGGGACTTCATCTCTAGAGGCAACTATGCGGCCAGTTTGTGCAGCCCAAGTGGCAGTTTCCTTCTGTAAGCAGGAAAAATTCTATGGTAACTAGGGATAATGCGTCCTGCCTGGATGGTGCATACAGTTAATGCATTAGGCTGCTAACGGAAAGGTTGGAGATTCAAGTCTCCTCAGAGGCATCTTGGAAGAAAGGCCTAAAGTCAGCCATTGAAAATCCTGTGGAACACAGTTCTATTGTGACACACATGGCTCAACAGCAACTGGTTTTTTGGTTTTAAGCATAATGCATGAACCAAGAAGTGTTAGAATGTGTGGGTTTTTGAGTCCTAGTGACTGCTTTGAGTGAGGCGTCAGAAGCTCTATTAGTTAACACGGAGATTGCTATCTCTTCCCCCTGTTGTCTCCCACATTTCTTTTTGCTGCTTCTTTGTGTTTTCCTTAGAATCTCTGTTGTTTAATAGCTGGGGCTCTTCCATTGACATTTCTTTTCACCTTGAGTTTGACCATTATTAACCCATTCTTCTCCCTGCTGGTGTTTTGAAGTGAAACTGGAAGGTAGTGGAAGGAAAAGGTGAAGTAGAGCTGGGCTTCAACATAGATTGGTGTTTGTGTGGGATCTAGGGATCTAGGTAGGAAATCAGGAAGCTAGAAGTCAAGAATCGTGGTTTTGTGTCCTTCAGTAAATTTATTATTCAACAAAGCAAACAAAATAGCCACGGCTTAAGGGAATGTGACACCTAAGGACCAATAGGACAAAATTATCATTTGTTTGTGAGAGTTGCTTCATTACAAGAAATCCCAATACAACCAAACATCCAAAGGGAATGTGCACAATACCTATGATTTTTACTGCAATTAAAGCCAGTTACAGACAGTGTACTTGGTTAGTGGCTGATAAGGGGAATAGTTGAAGCAGACACTTCACTCAGAAAGCTTTTGTCCTCAGTAAAAATTATTATCACAACTCAAAGATTCCTTTGTTAATATGACATTAATTTTTTTTTTTATATTTTATTGTACTTCGGGTGAAGGCTTACAGAACAGATAGTTTGTCATGAAACAGTAGTACACATGTTGTTTTATGACATTGGTTAACAACCCCACAACATATTAACCCTCTAACTTCTCAACCTTTTTTTTTTTTGGTGAAAATACACATAGCCAAAGATACAGTTTCAAAAATTTCTACATACACAGTTCAGTGACATTGACTATGCTCTTCCAATTGTGCTGTTCTTCTCACTTACAATGAAGGCTTACAGAACAAAATAGTTTCTCATTTAACAGTTACTACAAATGTTGCCCTATGACAAGGGTTAACAATCTCACAACACATCAACACTGTCCTTACTCAACCTTGGGTTCCCTATCACCAGCTTCCTTGTCCCCTTCTGCCTTCTGGCCCTTGTCACTGGAATCCTGTACCTCCTTAGTCTCATTTGGTTTTACAGGGCTGTCCACTTCCAGGCTGAACAGTGAACCTCGGAGGTAACTTCACCACTGAGCTAAAGGGGTGTCTGGGGGCCATACACTCGAGGTTTCTCCAGTCTCCTTTAGGCCAGTAAATCTGGTCTTTCTTTTTGTGAGTTAGAGTTATGCTCTACATCCTTCTCCAGCTCTGTCCAGAACCCTCTGTTGTGATCCTGGTCAGAGCAGTCAGTGGTGGTAGCCGGGCACCATCAGGCTGTACTGGACTTAGTCCGGTGGAGGCCTTGGTAGTTGTGGACAATTAGTCCTTTGGACTAATCTTTTCCTTGTATCCTTCTCTCTTCATTCTCCCTTGCTGACGAAGGGATGAAACCAGTGGAGTATCTTAGATGGCCACTCACAGGCTTTTAAGACCCCAGACACTACTCACCAAGGTAGAATGTAGAACATTGTCTTTATAAGTTGTGTCTTGCCAATTGAGCTAGTTGTTCCTCGAGACCATGGTCCCCAGAGCCCTCCGCCCAGCAATTCACTCCCTCAGGGTGTTCGGATGTGTCTATGGGGCTTCCATGACCTTTCCTTGTACAGGTTGTGCTAGTTTCCCTGTATTGTGTACTGTCTCTCCCTTCACCCAACATGCCACTTAACTATTGCCTATTTAGTATTTCCTCCCCACCCCTCCCATCCCTTGTAACCAACAAAGATTGTTACATTTTGTGCGAGAATATTTTCACGGGTTTTTACAATAGAGGTCTCATACAATATTTGCCCTTTTGTGATTGATTTATTTCAGTCAGCATAATGTTCTCTAGTTTCATCCATGTTATGAGATGGTTCACAGATTCATCGTTCATAGTACTCCATTGTGCGTATGTACCATAGTTTGTTTATCCATTCATCTGTTGATGGGCATCTCGGTTGTTTCCATTATTTTGCTATTGTGAACAATGCTACCATTAACATAGGTGTGCATATGTCTATTCGAGTGACGACTCTTATTTCTCTAGGATATATTCCTAGGAGTGGGATTGCTGGATCGAATGGTATGTCTATTTCTAGCTTTCTGAGGAAGTGCCATATCACTTTCCAAAATGGTTGTATCATTTTGCATTCCCACCAGCAGTGCATAAGAGTTCAGATCTCCCCGCAGCCCCTCCAACATTTGTTATTTCCAGTGTTTTTGATTTGTGCCGGTCATGTCGGGGTGAGATGGTATCTCATTGTGGTTTTAATTTGCATTTCTCTAATGGCTAGTGATTGCGAGCATTTCCTCATGTGTCTGTTGGCCATTTGAATGTCTTCTTTGATGAAGTGTCTATTCATTTCCTTTTCCCATTTTTTAATAGGATTATTTGTCTTTTTGTTGTAGAGGTATTGGATTTTCTTGTAGATTACGGAGATTAGACCATTGTCTGACTTGTACTGTCCAAAATTTTTTTCCCAGTCTATAGGTTCTCTTTTTAATCTTTTGGTGAAGTCTTTTGAAGAGCATAGGTGTTTGATTTTTAGAAGATCCCAGTTATCTAGCTTATCTATTGGGGTTGGTGCTTTGATGGTTATGGTTTGTATCCTGTTAATGCCATGTATTAAGGCCTGAAGTGTTGGTCCTAGTTTTTCTTCTATGAACTTTATAGTTTTAGGCTTTATATTCAAGTCTTTGATCCATTTTGAAGTAGTTTTTGTATACCGTGTGAGGTATGGGTCCTGTTTCATATTTTTGCAAATGGATATACAGTTTTGCCAGCACCAGTTGTTAAAAAGACTGTCTTTTTCCCATTTGATGGACTTTGGGCCCTTGTCGAAGATCAGGTGACCGTAGGTGAATGGATATACATCTGGGTTCTCAATTCTTTTCCATTTGTCAATGTATCTGTCGTTGTACCAGTACCAGGCTGTTTTGAGTACTGTAGCTGTATAGTAGGTTCTCAAGTCAGGTAGTGTGAGTCCTCCAACTTTATTCTTCTTCTTCAGTAGTGCTTTACTTATTAGGGGCTTATCCCCTTTCCATATAAAGTTAATGATTAGTTTTTCCATCTCTTTGAAGAATGTTGTTGGTATTTAAATCGGGATTGTGTTGTATTTGTAAATTGCTTTGGGTAGAATTAACATTTTCACTATGTTGAGTCTGCCTATTCATGAGCATGGTATGTTTTTCCATTTATGTAGATCCTTTTGGGTTTCATGCAGTAGGGTTTTATAGTTTTCTTTGTATAGGTCTTTTACATCCCTGGTCAGATTTATTCCTAAGTATTTTATCTTTTTAGGGGCTATTGAAAATGGTATTGTTTTCCTGATTTCCTTATCATCGTTCTCCTTACTGGTATATAGGAATTCAAGTGATTTTTGAATGTTTATCTTGTATCCTGCTACTCTGCTGAACCTTTCTATTAGTTCTAGTAGATTTCTCATGGAGTCTTCAGGATTTTCTGTGTATAGTATCATATCATCTGTAACAGGGACAGTTTAACTTCTTCACTACCAATTTGGTTGCCCTTTATTTCTTTTTCTTGCTTTATTGCTCTAGCTAGAACTTCCAGCACAATGTTAAATAGGAGTGGTGATAAAGGGCATCTTTGTATTGTTCCTGTTTTCAAGGGGAAAGTTTTCAGCCTCTCTCCATTAAGAATGATGTTGACCATTGGTTTTGCATAGATGCCCTTTATTATGTTGAGAAATTTCCCTTCTGTACCTATTTGATTGAGAGTTTTTATCAGGAATGGGTGTTGGACTTTGTCAAGTGCCTTTTTTGTGTCAATAGAGATGATCATGTGTTTCTTTTCTTTCTTTTTATTTATGTGGTGGATTACGTTGATTGATTTTCTAATGTTGAAGCATCCTTGCATACCTGGTATGAGTCCTACTTGGTCGTGGTGTATTATTTTTTTGATATGATGCTGAATTCTATTGGCTAGAATTTTGTTGAGAATTTTTGCATCTATATTCATGAGAGACATTGGTCTGTAATTTTCTTTTTTTGTGATGCATTTGCCTGGTTTTGGTATCAGTGTTATGCTGGCTTCATAGAATGAATTTGGAAGTGTTGCTTCCTCTTCTATGCTCTGAAATAGCTTGAATAGTACTGGTACAAGCTCTTCTGTAAATGTTTTGTAGAATTCTCCAGTGAAGCCATCTGGGCCAGGGCTTTTTTTGGTTGGGAGTTTTTTTATTACCTTTTCAATCTCTTCTCTTGTTATGGGTCTGTTCAGATTTTCAACATCACTTTGTTGTAGTTTGGGTAGGCCTTGTGATTCTAGAAATTTATCCATTTCCTCTAGGTTTTCAAATTTGTTGGAATATATTTTTTCATAATATTCTGTTCTAATCCTTTTTATTTCAGTTGGGTCTGTTGTAATGTCCCCCATTTCATTTCTTATTTGTGTTATTTGTGTCCTCTGTTGTTTTTCTTTTGTCAGTCTGGCCAGTGGTTTGTCGATTTTGTTGATTCTTTCAAAGAACCAACTTTTGGTTTTGTTGATTCTTTCTATTGTTTTTCTGGTCTCTGTTTCATTTATTTCTGCTTTGATCTTTACTATTTCCTTTCTTCCGGTGGTTGTGGGCTTTTTTTGCTGTTCTCTTTCTATTTGTTTGAGTTCTGTAGTTAATGTTTTGACTTTGTCCCTTTCTTCTTTTTTGATATGTGCATCGATTGCTATAAATTGTCCTCTGAGGACGACCTTTGCTGTCTCCCAAAGTTTTGGTATGATGTGTTTTCATTCTCATTTGATTCTAGGAATTTTTTGATTCCATCTCTGATTTCTTCTATTACACAGTGAAGTGTAAGCAGGGTATTATTCGGTTTCCATGTAGTTAATTTTTTTCCCTTGATCTTTCTATTGTTAATTTCTACCTTGATGGCATTGTGGTCAGAGAAGATACTTTGAATTATCTCAGTGTTTTGGATCTTGTTGAGGATTGCTCTGTGGCCTAAGATGTGGTCTATTCTGGAGAACATTCCATGTGCTATTCTGGAGAACATTCCATGTGCATTGGAATAAAAATGTGTACTTTGCAGCAGTTGGATAGAGTGTTCTATATATGTCTATGAAGTCCAGTTGCCTGATTGTGCCCTTTAGGTCTTCTGTATCTTTGCTGAGTTTCTTCTTGTTCTGTCCTTTACTTAGAGTTGTGTGTGGAAGTCTCCTACTATTATTGTGGAACTGTAAATTTCTCTTTTCAGTGTTGTTAGAGTTTGTTTGATGCATTTTGGAGCCCTGTCATTGGGTGTGTAGATGTTTATTATGGTTATGTCTTCATGATGGATAATCCCCTTAATCATTATCTAGTGTCCTTCTCTGTCTTTTATGGTAGATTTTGTTTTAAAGTCTATTTTATCTGAGATTAGAATTGCCATTCCTGCTCTTTTTTGTAGTTGTTAGCTTGATATATTTTTTTCCAACCTTTGACTTTTAATAAATTCACATCTTTGTTTCTAAGGTGTGTCTCTTGTAGACAGCATATTGATGGATCCTGTTTTCTTATCCATTCTGTCACTGTCCATCTCTTTATGGGTGCATTGAGTCCATTTACATTCAGTGTAATTATTGATAGATGTGAGTTTGTTGCTGTCATTTTGTAGTGGTTTTTTGTGTGGTGCTGAAGATTTCTTTGTTTTTCTTAGTCTCTTGTGCTGAGTTACTTTTGTTTGTCGGTTTTTTTTTTTCCTTTCTTTTGTTTTTGTAGGTTTTTTTTTTTTTGGTGAGACTTTATGTTTTTCATCTTTATTTTTATGAGTATGTTTGTTAACTTTCTTTGTGGTTACCATGAATTTTACCCTTATCTATCTAAGTTTGAAGCAGTGTACCATTACCTGGTATCGCCTTGCCTTCCTCTCCATTAGAAGGTTCTATACCTATGCCGTTTAGTCCCTCTCTTATTGTTTTGATGTTTTTGTCTTTTACTGATTAACTGCTCTGATTCCCTGTTGTATTTCTTTTGGTTTTGGATAGTCCTCAAGAGTTCATTTCCTAGATTGGTATCTGTCTGGTACGATCCTGCGTCCTATGTTCTGCCTGTGAGATGAAGGTGTTTGTGCTCAGATCAAAGAACTTCCTTTAATAATTCTTGTAAGTTTGGTTTAACTTTTACATATTGCCTTAATTTCTGTTTATCTGGAAATGACCTAATTTCACCATCAAATTTGAATGATAGGTTTGCAGGATATATTATTCTTGGCTGACAATTTTTTTCTTTGAAGATTTTATGTATGTTGTCCCATTGCCTTCTTGCCTGCATGGTTTCTAACGAATAATCTGAGCTTAGTCTTATTGTTTCTCCTCTGTATGTGACTTCTTGTTTTTCATGAGCTGCTCTCAGGATTCTTTGTTTGTCTTTGGTTTTGGCGACTGTGAATATGGTATGCCTTGGTGATTTTCTGTTGGGGTCTCTTCTATATGGGGTTCGTTGAGCTTCTTAGTTGGCCAGCTTTTCATCTTTCATGATATTGGGGAAGTTTTCTGTCAGCAGTTCCTCAATGATCCTCCCTGTGTTTTGTGTTTTCTCCCCCTGTTCTGGAATTCCAATCCCTCATAAAATTTTGCTTTTGATTGTGTCCCACATAACTCTCAGGGTCTCTTCATTTTTCTTTTTTCTGAGTTTTCCTCAAACAGAGTTGTATCCAAGTGTTTGTCTTCAATTCCACTGATCCTGTCTTCCACCATTCAAATCTGCTTCTCAGCCCTTCTATGACATCTTCCATTTCTGAAATCTTGTTGTTTATCTTTTGGATTTCTAACTGTTGTTTTTCTATAATTTCAAGTTGTGAATTTATTTTGGCATTTTGTTCCTGCACCATCTTCCTGAATTCTTCAAATTTTTTTCTGTATTTTCCTTGAATTTGTCTATTTTTTCCTCATGTTTGTCAGATTTTTACCTCAGTTCTTGGAGAATTCAGAGTATTAGAGATTTGAAGTCCCTACTAGGTAGTTCTAGTGCATTTTCTTCCACAGGAGAGTCATCTGGTGTTTTATTTTGGACGCCTACTGGAACCATCCTGTCCAGTGTTTGTAAATGTTTTGATATTGTCTGCTATTTGGGGGCATTCAGTAGTTATTTTTCTCATTTATTGATTGTAGATTTGTTTGTTTCGTCCCTTTTTTTAAAATAAAATTTGACTATGTCTGAGAGGGGGAATGTGTGTTCTTTGTTGTTTACTCATCTTTGCAGTCAATACTTTTCACCTCCTTCTTCAACTGGCAGAGTCAGTCACTCAGATATGGTATAGTAAATCAGGTCTAGCTGAAGAGGAGTTACTGGGACTGGTTGTTTGTGGCACTTACTAAGCCACCAGGGCGAGTTGGTAATCAGTGCAGGGCAGGTTCCAGTAGGCCATGCCTGTTGTGCTTGGTGGTGTGATGTCAAGCACACAGTAAGGGTAGGCAGGATGCAGCGGTGAGATTGTTATGTGTAGAGCTAAGATGGATATGGGAGAGAGGAGAGAGGAACAGGAGCCAAAAACATACAAACAAACAAAAAAGAAAGCTAGAAGAGCTTGCTGTTGGAATGGAGAGATGAGAGACAGTTGTTCTGTCTCCCGCTGGACGCTCCATGAGGCTGCTTTCTTGTACCCCCATTCGCTGGTCTCCGATAGGAGTCCAAGATGGTGGATCCATGCTGTGTTAGCTGGTAGGGGACCTCTGAATGAATCTCTCCTCGCTCTCCATTCTCTGTCCGTTTTCTCACTCCATGTGGTGCTTGGCTGAGTTCTTTATCCCTTCATTTGATGTTTTAGGGTTTCAGGATAGTTGTATTCTCTGTTCGGCTTAGTTTTCGGATCGTTGCTGTGGAAGGATGGCATGGTGCTTCTGCCTAGAGCGCCATTTTACTGGAATCCTTGACATTAAATTTTTTGAAAAGCAAAACATGTTTATTGTTGGAAATATTATAAACTATTGATAATATAAAGAAAAAAAGATAACTCTTTAATCCAACTACCCAGAGACAACCACTAACAACATATCATTGAAACATTAAAGGAAATCCTCCAGGCTGAATGAAACTCTACAGGAACAAAAACAAGACCAGTGGTTTGGAAGGGGGAGAACAGGGAAGGGTGGCAATGAGGGATTACAAAGGGGCACAAGGAATCTTTTGGGGGTGGTGTCATGGTTTGAATTATGTCCCCCCAAAAATGTGTGTATCTGTTTGGCTAGGCCATGATTCCTGGTACTGTGTGATTTTCCTGTATGTTGTAAACCTGCCTCTATGATGTTAATGAGGGAGGATGGGTGACAGTTGTGTTAGTAAGGCAGGACAGGATCTACAAGACTCGATTGTGTCCTGGTCAATGTCTTGAGATATAAAATACAGAGGTGAGCAGAGAGACAGGGGGACCTCATACCATCAAGAAAGAAGTGCCGGTAGCAGAGCGCATCCTTTGGACCGGGGTCCCTGTGCAGAGAAGCTCCTAGTACAGGGGAACACTGAAGAGAAGGCTGACAGAGAGAAAAAGCCTTCGCCTGGAGCTCACGCCCTGAATTTGGACTTTTAGCCTACTGTGACTGTGAGGAAATAAATTTCTCTTCATTAAAACCATCCACTGGTGGTATTTCTGGTATGGCAACACTAGATGACTAAGACAGGTGGAAATGTTTGTTATCTTGTCTGTGAATATGTATATCAAAATTTATCAAACTGTACACTTTATATATGTGCAGTTTATTGCATGTCAAGTATAACACAAGAAAGCTTTTAAAAAAGGCTACATATGCTTTATGAGGTTAATCTAGGGAAATCTTACTTGATTGCTCCACCAACAGTCACCAGGCTGTTTCTACCTTCCTGTATTAAGCTGTTTTCACGGTCCTATAACAGAGCAAATAAAACACTTCAGGTTGCAGCAGAAATGGCTTTGAAAAAGACATTGAATCGTAAAGTCATTTTTTTAAAGCATCATAAAATTAGACATAAAAAAAGACAATCTTCCCTACCTCCTTTACAAAAGAAAGAAAATCATTTATTTTTCCCCATGAGCTAATGTTTAACATTGCCCTGGAAGAGAAAGAAGTTTGCTTTATGCAGAGACATAAGGAAATGTTATCCAAACCAACCAAACCAAACTCAACACAACCAACCCCACCCAACCCAACCCAGACCAAACCAAAGCCATCGTCATAGGGTGAACTCTGATTCATGGTGACCCCAAGTGTTATAGAGAAGAACTGAGCTCCATAAGCTTTTCTTAACTATCATCTTTAAGGAAGCAGATTACCAGAACTTTCTTCCATTATCCTAGTGGAGGGGTTCAAATCACCAACATTTAGGTGAGTAGTTGAATACAAACTGTAGGCACTACCCGTTACAAGAACAGCTCTTAAGGGGGAGTGATGAGAGAGTGAAAAGCTAAAGGGAAGTTTTCCTAATTTTTCTGGAATTCTGATGTTATGGGCCTTTTGTCTTATCACGTTGTTGTTATTGTTGGATATCACTGAGTCACTTACGACTCACAGTGACCCTATGTACAACAGAACAAAACACAGCCTTATCCTGAGCCACGCTTACAATCTTCGTTATGCTTCAGCCCACTGTTGCAGCTGCTGTATCAATCCATGTCACTGAGGCTCTTTGTCTTTTTCACTTGCCCTCTACTTTAGCAAGTATAATGGACTCCTCCAGGGACTGGTCCCTCCTGATAACAAGTTCAAAATATGTGAAACGAAGTCTATTCATCCTCGCTTCTAAGGATAATTCTGGCTGTCCTTCTTCCAAGACAAATTTGTTTGTTCTTCTGGCAGTCCATGATATATTTAATATTCTTCGCCAACATCATAATTCAAAGGCATCCATTCTTCTTCAGTTTTCCTTATTCATTGCCCAGGTTTTGCATGCATTTGAGGTGATTGAAAACACCATGATTTGGGTCAGACATATCTTAGTGCTCACAGTGACATCTTTGCTTTTTAACACTTTAAAGAGGTCTTTTGAAGCAGATTTGCCCAACACAATACATCATTTGATTTCATGATCAGTGCATCCACGGGCGTTGATTGTGGATCCAAGTAAAATGAAATCCTTGACAACTTCCATATTTACTCTGTTTGTGATGATGTTGCTTATTGGTCTAGTTGTGAGGATTTTTGTTTTCTTTATCTTAAAGTGCAATCCATACTGAAGGCTGTGGTCTTTCACCTTCATCAGTAAATGCTTCAAGTCCTCTTCATTTTCAGCAAGCAAGGTTGTGCCATCTGCATATTGTAGGTTGTTAGTGAATCTTCCTCCAATCCTGATGCCCCATTCTTCTTCATATAGTTCAGGTTCTTGGATGATTTGTTCAGCGTACAGATCGAATAAGTATGGTGAAAGGATACAACCCTGATGCATACCTTCCTTGACCTTAAATCATGCAGTTTCCCGTTGTTTTGTTTGAACGACTGCCTTTGTGTCTAAGTACAGGTTCCGCATGAGCACAATGAAGTGTTCTGGAATTCCCACTCTTGGAAATGTTATGCATAATTTGTTATGATCCACACAGTAGAATGCCTTCACATAGTCAATAAAACACAAGTAAACATCTTTCTGGTATTCTCTGCTTGAGCCAAGATCCGTTTGACACCAGCAATGATATTCCTCATTCTATGTCCTTTTCTGAATCTGGCTTGAATTTCTGGCAGTTCCCTGTCATTGTACTGCTGCTACTACTTTTGAACGATCTTCTGCAAAATTTTACTTGTGTGTGATTGTCGTGGATTGAATTATGTCCCCCCCAAAAATGTGTGTCTCAATTTGGCTAGGCCATAATTCTCGGTATTGTGTAGTTGTCCTCCATTTTGTGATTGTAATTTTATGTTAAAGAGGATTAGGTTGAGACTGTAACACCACTCATACCCAGGTCCCATCCTGATTCAATATAAAGGGAGTTTCCCTGGGGTGTGGCCTGCACCACTTTTTTATCTCTCAAGAGATAAAAGGAAAAGGAAGCAAGCACAGAGTTGGGGACCTCATACCACCAAGAAAGAAGCACTGGGAGTAGAGCACGTCCTTTGGACCCGAGGTTCCTGGGCAGAGAAGCTCCTACTCTGGGAGAAGACTGAGGATGATGAGGACCTTCCTCCAGAGCTGACAGAGAAAGAAAGCCTTCCCCTGGAGCTGAAGCCCTGAATTTGGACCTGTAGCCTACTAGACTGTGAGAAAATAAATTTCTCTTTGTTAAAGCCGTCTACTTTTGGTATTTCTGTTAGAGCAGCACTAGATGACTAAGACAGTGATATTAATGATATTTTTAGATAATTTTCACAATCGGTTGGCTCACCTTTCTTTGGAGTGGGCACAAATATTGATCTCTTCTAATGGGTTGACCAGGTAGCTGTCTTCCAAATTTCTTGGTATAAATGAGTGAGCACCTCCAGGGCTGTATCTGTTTGTTGAATCGTCTTAGTTCCTCAATTCCTGTAGCCTTGTTTTTCGCCAGTGCCTTTGGTGCAGATTGGACTTCTTCCTTCAGTACCATCGGTTCTTGATCATATGATACCTCCTCAAATGGTTGAATGTCGACCAATTCTTTTTGGTACAGTGACTATTTCTTCCCACTCCTTTTGATGCTTCCTGTATCATTCAAAATTTTTCTCACTGAATCCTTCCATATTGCAACTCGAGGCTTTAATTTTCTCTTCAGTTCTTTCAGCTTGAGAAATGCTGAGCGTGTTCTTCCCTTCTGGTTTTCTAATTACAGGTCTTTGCACATTTCATTATAATACTTTGTCTTCTCGAGTTGAAATCTTCTGTTCAGCTCTTTTACTTCACAATTTTTTCCATTTGCTTTAGTTACTAAACATTCAAGAGCAAGTTTTAGAGTCTCTTCTGACATCCACTTGGGTTTTGTCTTCCTTTCCTGTGTTTTTAATGACCTCTTGCTTTCTTCATGTATGATGTCCTTGATGTCATTCCACAACTTACCTGGTCTTTTTTTATTTGTGTTCAATGCTTCAAATCTATTATTGAAATGGTCTCTAAATTCAGGTGGTATGTACTCAAGGTCATATTTTGATTCTCATGGACTTGCTCTAATTTTCTTCAACTTCAGCTTGAACTTGCATAGGAGCAATTGATGGTCTGTATTACAGTTGGCCCCTAGCCTGTTCTGACAGTTCGTAGTGTTTCCGTTGTCTCTTTGCACGGAGGTAGTCTATTTGATTCCTGTGTATTCCATCTGTTGGTGTCCATGTGTATAGTCCCTGCCTATGTTGTTGGAAAAAGGTATTTGCAGTGAAACAGTCATTGAGTTTGCCAAGTTCTGTCATGCGAGTTCTAGTATCATTTCTATCACCAAGGCCATATTTTCCAACTAATGATCCTTCTTCTTTGTTTCCATCTTTTGCATTTCAATCGCTGGTAATTATCAATGTGTCTTGACTGCATGTTTGATCAATTACAGACTGCAAAATTTGGTAAAAATCTTCTATTTCCTCATCTTTGACATTAGTGGTTGGTGCATAAATTTGAATAATAATTGTGTTAACCTCTCTTCCCTGTATGATTATGGATATTGACCTATTACTGACAGTGTTGTACTTTAGGAGATATCTGGAAATGTTGTTTTTGATGATGAATGCAACGCCATTCCTCTTTAATTTGTCATTCCCACCTTAGTAGACCTTATGATTATCTGATTCAAGATGGCCAATACTAGTCCATTCAGCTTACTAAAGCCTAGGATATCGATCTTTCTGTGTTACATATCATTTTAGATTATATCTAATTTTCTTAGATTCATACTTTGTACATTCTATGTTCTGATTGTCAATGGATGTTTACAGATGTTTCTCCTCATTTTGAGTTGTGCCACATAAGCAAGTGAAGGTCCTGAAAGTTTTATTCAATCCACATCATTAAGGTCAACTTTGCTTTGAAGAGGCAGCTCTTCCCCAGTCGTCTTTTGAGTGCCTTCCATCCTGAGGGGCTCATTTTCTGGCACTGTATCCAACAAGGTTCCGTTGCTATTCGTAAAGTTTTCACTGATCATTTTTTCAGAAGTAGACCACAAGGTCCTTCTTCCTAGTCTGTCTTAGTCTGGAAGGTCCCTTGAAACCTATCCACCATGGTTGATCCTGTTGGTATTTGAAATACTGGTGGCATAACTTCCAGCATCACAGCAACACGCAAACCACCACAGTATGACAAACTGACAGATGTGTAGAGGGTCTTAGCATAATTATTAATAATCTGGCTTTTAAATTCTTAAAATTGTACTAATTTGGATAATAAAGTATATTTTCATTTGCCAAGAAACACTAAAATGTAAGAGATGGAAGAGTCTAGAGATGGGTAAAAGAGACAGAAGTAAGTGGGGAACACACATTTCCAAGACTTTGCATCTCAGAATATCCCCTAACCTCTGCTTCATTACCAACCCATTTATGAAGAGAGGGTGATTCAATGGTGGGATGGTACTAACCTCACCATGTTTCATGACATGTAGAGAAAGCCAGACTGCAGTGAAAGACAAAGAAACTGCAGTGAAGGACAAAGAAACCAACTCATTCAAAGATGCAGACAGGGCCATAAAGTAGGAGCCTGCACTGGGTCCAAGTTCCACTCCTCAGTTCAGGTGTTGCTGAGGTGCAGATTCCTTCCTATCGTGTTCTTCAGTTGTTTACCCTTCCTTGCACCCCATGGGTTAAAAAATTCTCAATTTGTCATGGACATCTGTTGTTACTGAATCTGGTCCAAACCAAACCCATTGCCGTAAAGTCGATTCTGACTCATAGTGACCCATAGACAGAGTACAACTGCCCGATAGGGTTTCCAAGGCTGTAATCTTTAAAGAAGCAGACTGCTTCATCTTTCTCTTGTGGAGTGGCTAGTAGGTTCGAATCACCAACCATTCAGTTAGCAGCTAAACACTTAACCACTGCAGGACATAGTGTTTACTGAACACCCAAACATAGTGCAGGAATGTTCTGTTGTTGTTGCACCCTTCTTGGTCTAGGCTGAGTCAAGAAGTCATTGAGGGAATTGAGACCTTTACTCTGGAAAGAAAGAGGCTTGGGATAAAGGTGAGGAAAGACAGTTGTCATCTTCAAGAAGATGGGCTAGCATATGGAAAAAAAAAAGATCAGACTTGTTTTCTGGAGGCTAAGGGGCAAGGCCAGAGCAAAGGCTAGGAGTTAGAAGGAGGCTGCCTTCAACCTGAGATGAAGAACAACTTCCCCAAGCTGGCTGTGCAGCAGTAGAACACATTTATTGGCATAACTAGTGGTTTCCCTGGCTTGGAGATGTGTTAGCCGAGGTTATACAACCACTTGGCTTAGACAACTGATTGCACAACTGGTTATAGAACTGAACACAGTGGAGAGAAGTCAAATACTAGATGGGACAGGTGATCACGCTGGGCCATTTTCAAAGCCCTTCTAACCCAGAGATTAGAATCTTCTGGCTGTTGGCATAAACATCTTTTTCTGACTTTTTCACAGCAAACTGCAGAGAACAGTTTCTTCTGTTCTGAAGCTCAATAGTGGGAAGACATCTGCTACTGGAAAGTGGAGTGTCCCACTGAGACAAACAGAAGAAATTACAGTAAGAAGAGATCATGGGTTTCTATCCCTGCTCTCTGTTCTTGCACAATCAGCTGTCCAACTGTATTCTCCACAATCTTCATCTATATATATATATATTCTTTACAGTTGCCATTGGCTAGACTCCAACTCCTGGCAACCCCATGTATATTGGGATAGAACTGTGCTGTGTAGGGTTTTCAGTGACCGATTTTTCAGATGTAGATCATCAGGCTTTTCTTCCAAGGAGCCTCTGGGTGGACTCAAACCTCCAACATTTTGGTTAGTGGTTGTGTGCATTAATCATTTGCACCACCCAAGGACTCCCCATCTATAAAATTAGGAGGTTGAATCTGAAGAAATTTAAAGTCATATTCAGGTCTCACAGCTTATAGTTGCATCATATTTCCTTTAGCAGTCATCTGGCTTTGTGCTCACTACATATCATTAGTTCAGTTTCCTTCCTATACAAATGTGTGTATTGCAGTTTTACTGAGTAATTTGGGCTATCCTTCAGGCTTGTTTGTAAAAGATGTTAGCAGAGTATTTTGCATGTACATGATACCACAGAGGCTCCTCAGGGGTAGTGGAAGTATCAGGAGATGTAGAGATGAGAGTGACAAAGATTTTCTTCTTAGATAAATCAAGTTCACAAAGAGTGTTGTCATGTCTAAATCAAGCATGAGGACGGACTCAATGAAAACAATCATTCAAGTCCGCAGCATTGATTTGCCTTTTCCTTCTCCTCACACAGTACCTGTGAAGGCTTTAATTAAGCTCACAGAATATATGTGAGAACTACTCCACCTTTCAGTGACTCCATTTGAATTTGAATCTCTGACCTAATCAAAGTCATGATTTTGTTGGAGACTTTATGAAACCCACAGAATTCTGAAGGTAGAGCGTTTAAGAAAGGACTACCTTCCATCTTCCAGCTCTTCCTCCACCTCTTCACAGTATCCTTATGAATTCTCTGCAGTTCTCCTTCGACCTCGAAGTGAAACAGTTGTGTGGCTGTGGCCATAAGGACTTAGCAAGTGTAAGGGTCCACCGAAGCCACTAATAGTTCAGTTACCCTCCCTATGTTTACTGCTTCCCACCATTGCCTCAGCAAGGTGATGAGGCATGGAGTTATCCCCATTTTACAGGCAGAGAACTGAGTGCCACCCTTAAGGAAGATGATGACGCTGACCTTTCCTTTTTCTTCTTGGAAACTCTAAGTGTGTCCACTGCCCTTTCCTACCCATTGCACCCACTTGGTGTGCACAAAAGCACCAGAGTTCCTAATGATGGATGCCCAAATCTAAGCTGATGCGATTTCAGGTAGACAGGCTACACTGCAGCCAGTCACCTATGAAAGGATCCTGGGAGGTCACAGGGAAGTCCTGAGGGATCTTACTCATAGATAAAGTGGGAGCTGTTTTGAGCCATGGGGCAGCCTCCACCTCTGGTCTTCTAGGTCTTTTGTCAGCACAAAGGGAGCCTCCAAGATCTCAAGCGAGGGGGCCCTGGCATACCTCACAGGCCTGGAAGCCAAAGCAGAGAATTATGTTAACTGCTATTATGCATTTCTTTGGTTTATACCCCATGACTTTAGGGAGAGGAGGTATGGGTGGGAAGAGATGCCCTGACATATGTAGAGGCTTTTTCCTCTTAGCAGAGAGAACATTCAAGCCTTGAATTTCAATATTGAAGGATTCTATGGGGAAAATATTAAATGACAGAGGAAACATCAAAAGAAGATGGAAGGAATATAGAGTCAATATACCAAAAAGAATTGGTCGACGTTCAAGCATTCCAGAAGGTAGCATATGATCAGGAACCAATGGTAATGAAGGAAGAAAGCTAAGCTGCACTGAAGGCACTGGTGAAAAACGAGACTCCAGGAATTGACGGAATACCAGTGGAGATGTTTCAACAAATGGATGCATCACTGGAAGAGCTCACTCATCTATGCCAAGAAAATTGAAACATAGCTACCTGTCAACCTACTGGAAGAGATCCATATTTCTTCTGATTCCAAAGAAAAGCAATTCAAGAGAATGATGAAATTATTGAAAAATATCATTAATATCACACACAAGTAGAAATTCGCTGAAGATAATTATAAAACGGTTGCAGCAGTAGCTCAACAGGGAACTGCCAGAAATTCAAGTTGCATTCAGAAGAGGACGTGGAACAAGGGATATCATTGCTGATATGAGATGGATTTTGGCTGAATGCAGAGAATATGAATGATGTTTACTTGTGTTTTAGTGACTATGCAAAGACAATCGACTATATGACTCATAACAAATTCTGGGTAACATTATTAAGAATAGGAATTCCAGAACACTTAATCGTGCTCACGAGGAACCTGTACATAAACCAAGGGGCATTCGTTCAAACAAAACAAGAGGATACTGCATGGTTTAAAGTCAGGAAAGGTGTGCATCAGGTTTATATCCTTTCACCATACTTACTCAACCTGTATGCTGAGCAAATAATCCGAGAAGCTGGAGTATATGAAGAACATTGCAGCGTCAGGATTGGAGGAAGACTCCGTAACAACCTGCGTTATGCAGATGACACAACCTTGCCTGTTGAAAGTGAAGAAACATGAAGCATTTATTGATGAAGATCAAAGACCACAGCCTTCAGTATGGGTTAGACCGTAATATAAAGAAAACGAAAGTGCTCACAAGTGGACCAATAAGCAGTAGCATGATAAAAGGAGAAAATATTGATGTTGTGAAGGATTTCATCAAAGCCCGTGGAAGCAGCAATGAAGAAATTAAATGACAGATTGCACTGGGCAAACCTGCTGCAAAAGATATCTTTAAAGTTTTAAAAAGCAAAGAAGTCACTTTGAGGACTAAGGTGTGTCTGCCCCAAGTCATGGTGTTTTCAGTCACCTCATAGGCATGCGAAAGCTGGACAATGAATAAAAAAGACTGAAGAAGAATTGAAGTCTTTGAATTATGGTGTTGGTTAAAAAATATTGAGTATAACATGAACTGCCAGAAGAATGAACAAATCTGTCTTGGAGGAAGCACAGGCAGAAAGTTCTTTAGAAGCAAAGATGGTGACACATTGTCTCACATATTTTGGACCTGTTATCATGGGGGACCAGTCCCTGGAGAAGGGCCTCATGCTTGGTAAAGTAGTTAGTCAGTGAAGAAGAGGAAGACCCTCAACAAGATGAATTGACACAGTTGCTGCAACAATGGGCTCAAGCCTAACAATGATTGTGAGGAAGGTGCAGGACTGGGGAGTGTTTTTTTGTTGTACATAGGGTTGCTATGAGCCAGAACTGACTGGAAGGCACCTAACAACAACAACAACAACATTAATAATAACAACGTTTCACTTGAGGTCATTTAAACTAAGATGTGTGAGACTGGAGTAGGAATGTTTCACAGGTAGAACTGGGGTAGGACTCTGAATTGAAATGTTTATTCACTATGAAGTGTCCTTTTAGGACCTGAGGACTCTGTGCGTCCCATCAAAGCATGTAATAAACAAGACTCATGTGACATTTACAACTTGGCCCACTATCACTGTGTGTATTGCAACTGGACATCTATTGAGCAAGTGGGAAATATAAGTTGGAGCAGACAATGTACTGCACCAGGCCCCACGCATTAAAAGTAAGAAGACTCTCACTTTAGGTTACTGGAGACCGAGAGCTCCAGGTTCTCCCACTTTTTGCTGCATCAGCTGCCAGGGCTGAGTTGATCAATTCTCCACCCACCCATTCATAAGATGAGGGGAAAATACTATAACCATAAGGAGGTCTGGCCTCCCTCGCTCCTTCAACGCTTCAGAGGGTCACCAAAGTCAGAAGCATCCAAAGTCACAAAAACCAATAGAAAGTGTCCTTCACACTGAAAGAGTATGTGGACATATCTCTTGCATGGCTCCTGACTTCTCAGAAGAGACTTACCTCCCCCATTCCCAACCACTCTAATCCCAAGATACTCCTCACTTAGCCAAGCCAAAGCCTCCAGCCAGGAGAACATGGAGAGCTCTTTGCTATACACAAGATTGTACAAAGAAATAGATGAACATTAGATTTATATCACGGTCCATTTTTACCATGTGGTAAGTAGTTGAAACCAAAATGGACCCAAGGCACCCACATCCACATACAGTCCTTACCTATCTCTCTTCTGCTGTGACCAAGGGAAAGGTTCTCCTTTGGCCTCTTGTGACCTATGCCAAATCAACTGAGAACATTGCAGCTACTTCTTAAACACTGCTTTCACTACTCCTGAGCTTTAATATGGTTTCTGCTTTATAAAGTTGTAAGGAAGCTGACCACAAGATTTTTTTAGATCCCACATCTCCCACAAAGGAGTATCCGGCCTTCAGAGAAACATCCTTCTTTCTGTAAGGATCTTTGACTGCAGACATTGATTCTTACTTTGAGAATACTTGTTAAAACTTAGCAAAGTTTGCCCTGTTGCTTTTCATCAAATTTCTGAACTTGGAGTAGATGAAAACCAGACTAATCACACACAGGATGAACCACACCATTTTATCAAATCTTAGAGTTAGTCCTTTGGTTGTTCATTTTGCTGGGTCCTGCAGCTTTGAGAAGGGAGTAACAGGGACAAAGAACTAGTTTAGATATTAAGCAAGCATGTGCTTTTTTCTTGATAATACTACAGAAATGAAATAAAAGATCAAATTGCTTTTCCTTTGGTTGGGCTGTGTAAACTTCGTGTGATAACCTTAGTATCTCATGTTAATCTAAAGCTAGTTTTAATAAAGAATAATGGGAAAAAGAAAGTTTAAAAATTTTGTTTGGGAGGCTAGTTATCTCAAAACCTGAAGTCTATGAGGGAGTTGTAATAATGAAAGGGGGATTGGTGATTAATAATGAAAGAAGCACTAGTAACAGAAAGTAGACCTGTGGTCAGACTTCACAGTAGCCTCTGCCTTTGCATGGTGCATAATTTCATCAGAAATTCTCAACTGCTTATGGATTAGCCTAGTTTGCCTCTAAGTACCTCAAAACCAAGAAAACCTGATGTGGTTGAATATATTCTGAATCATAGCGACCCCATAGGACAGAGTAGAAGTGCCCCATAAGGTTTCTAAGGAGTAGCTGGTGATTCAAATTGCCAACATTTTGGTTAGCAGTTGAGCTCTTAACCACTGTGCCATGAAGGCTCCAATACGTCAAAGGTTATCATTTATTTACTAGTTATTGAGACCTAGGCGACAAGCACTGTTCTAAGTATATTGTTTTTTCTTTTTTTTTTAATATTTTTTTGTACTTCAGGTGAAGGCCTACAGAACAAATAGTTTCTCATGAAACAGTAGTACACATGTTGTTCGATGACATTGGTTAACAACCCCACAACATATCAACCCTGTAACTTCTCAACCTTTTTTTTTGGCGAAAATACACATAGCCAAAGATACACCATTTCAAAAATTTCTACATGCACAGTTCAGTGACATTGACTATGCTCTTCGAATTGTGCTGTTATTCTCACTTAAGATGAAGGCTTACAGAACAAAATAGCTTCTCATTTAACAGTTACTACAAATGTTGCCCTATGACAATAGCTAACAGTCTCACAACACATCAACACTATCCTTACTCAACCTTGGGTTCCCTATCACCAGCTTCCTTGTCCCCTTCTGCCTTCTGGCCCTTATCACTGGACTCCTGTACCTCCTTAGTCTCTTTTGGTTTTACGGGGCTGTCCACTCCCAGGCTGAACAGTGAACCTCGGAGGTAACTTCACCACTGAGCTGAAAGGTTGTCTGGGGGCCATGCTCTCGAGGTTTCTCCAGTCTCCTTTAGGCCAGTAAATCTGGTTTTTCTTTTTGTGAGTTAGAATTATGCTCTACATCCTTCTCCAGCTCTGTCCAGAACCCTCTGTTGTGATCCTGGTTAGAGCAGTCAGTGGTGGTAGCCGGGCAGCATCTAGCTGTACTGGACTCAGTCCTGTGGAGGCCTTGGTAGCTGCGGACAATTAGTCCTTCGGACTAATCTTTGCCTTGTAGCCTATTCTCTTCATTCTCCCTTGCTCCTGAAGGGATGAGACCAGTGGAGTATCTTAGATGGCCGCTCACAGGCTTTTAAGACCCCAGACACTACTCACCAAGGTAGAATGTAGAACATTGCCTTTATAAGCTGTCATGCCCATTGAGCTAGCTGTTCCCTGAGACCATGTTCCCCAGATCCCTCCACCCAGCAATTCAGTCCCTCAGGGAGCTTCCATGGCCTTTCCTTGTATGAGTTGTTTTAGTTTCCCCTTTATTGTGTACTGTCTCACCCTTCACCCAAGATACCACTTATCTGTTGCTTATTTAGTATTTCGCCCCCACCCCTCCCATCTCTGGTAACCAACAAAGATTGTTACATTTTGTGTATGAACTTTCTCATGGGTTTTTACAATAGAGGTCTCATACAATATTTGTCCTTTTGTGATTGACTTATTTCACTCAGCATAATGTCCTCCAGTTTCATCCATGTTATGAGACGGTTCACAGATTCATTGTTGTTCTTTCTCCTTGCGTAGTACTCCACTGTGTGTATGTACCATAGTTTGTTTATCCATTCATCTGTTGATGGGCATCTCGGTTGTTTCCATCGTTTTGCTATTGTGAACAATGCTGCCATGAACATAGGTGTGCATATGTCTATTCGAGTGATGACTCTTATTTCTCTAGGATATATTCCTAGGAGTGGGATGGCTGGATAGAATGGTATGTCTATTTCTAGCTTTCTGAGGAAGTGACATATTATTTTCCAAAATGGTTGTTGTGCTAAGTATTGGAGACAAAAAGAGGAATAAGGTGTAAGTCCTGTGCTGGTGATACTCTGTTGACCACACCCCAACCCCCACCCCATCTACTCTCTGCCCTGCTGTGTGTCTTTGGGAGGCTGATCCCTACAGACTGGACCACTAGGCCTCCCTCAGTTTCTGGATTACAGTTGGGTTTAATCAACAGAAGTCACTGGCAGAAGATCAGAGGGCAGGAGAAGAGGCTGAAGTGTGTATTCCCTGTCTTCCGCATTGTCTTCCTGGGTCTGGCAACGGCAGTTTCTCCCACCTATGGCCACTGCTCCTGTCAGGAAGCCTCTCTTTATGGCTCCAGTTCTTGGCAGATTCTAGTAACTTTTTTTCTTGCCCTTGCCTCTTCAGGCCTGGTGGTGATGATAGTTTCCCACTGTCGTGAGTCTCTGGTTGCTACACCATTCTTTTTTGGATTAGATAACCCCGCATACACCTCTGGGGGGAAAAAACTTTACTAACTATCTTTAATTAAACTCTAATTTGAGTAAGCCTACTGTTTCCTCTAGGACCCTGACTGATACAGGTTCTGCCCTCAAGTTGTTCACCAGACAAGTCAATAAGCAATAATTATTGCATATGAGCAGAGTTCTCGGGTGGTGCAAACAATTAACAAGCTTGGCTGCTAACCCAATTTTGGAAGTTTGAGTCCACCCAGAGGCACATTGTAAGAAAGTCTTGGCAATCTACTTCTGAAAAACCAGTCATTGAAAGTCCCATGGAGCACAATTCTACTTTGAGACACATGGGATCGCCACGAGTTGGAGTTGACTATACAACAACTGTTTTTGTTTTTAAGATGAGTGTAAGTACTACTACTGGTTTGATGAAAATTCTATTTTCTGGCTCACCTAGCAAGAAATTCACCAACATAAGGAATAGAGAAAAAAATGTGAAATGAAAGTTATAGCAACCATCAAAACAGAATGCTTAGGGATCAGTGAACTAAATCATTGTTTCAACCTATTATAGGGGAGGAATTTTGAGGGGAAGTGGAACACTTCAAAATGGGAGAGTGGGATCATTTGGTGGAATTAAAAACTAGTAAGTGTGAATAAAGTATAAGAAGAAAGAATGGGAGTCACAGAGGTGATAAAAGCAATCTTTCCGATAACTCCCTCAGCCTATGCATCATTTCTAAATAACAATGATTTACATACTGATTAACAGACCATTTTCATAAATTTTGTCTCATTCCTAAAGCAGTTCCCAGTCCTGCACACAAGTGGGACAATTCGCCTTATGCAAGTTGTACAGGTAATTCAGCGTTTCAGGGTTTGATGAGACTCCATCAGGCACAAAATTTACAGCCATGGATTCATTTCCCCCAAGGCTATTGGAAAAGAGAAACAAACAAGGCAACTGGAAAAGAGTCCTCATGTGCATGTGAAAGAGAATAATTCTTTCTGATTTCTCCTATCACACAGCATATATGAGAGAAAACCTATGACCCAGCTAGAGACTGCCACCTTCAGCCCCTTTCAAATCCTGCAGAGACAACCATTCCGGATTGGATCAAAAACTTCTGCATTTACGCATTCATTTAAGAAACACTTATTGGACACCTCTTCTTGTTAGCCTCTCTGCTAGCAGCTTGTAATAGTTGAATAGATCAGTGAAGCAACAAACACATAAAAAGAAAATTAAAATATAACATGGTACACACAATGACAGAATTATACCCAGGTTACTGAGAGCACATAGAGGCACTGAGATCAGAGGAGACTTTCTGGAGGAGTGAAGACTAAGCTGAATCATACAGGACAAGCAGGAATTTGCTAAGTAAAGGAGGACAGGTGGGAGAATGTTTCAGAAAGAGAAACAGTGAGAGAGAAGTCAAGGAAGTTATAAATATCAAACTCAACATGGTGGGTGCAGGGGGAATGCAAGCGTTTTAGCATTGCTTGAGCATGGTGGGTAGTGCAGGGAGGGGTAGAGTGGGGATAGGGTGTGTTTGTGTGAGGAGGTGGGGTGAGCTGACTCATCAGAGAGGACCTTTGATGAGTGTTCATAATCCTGAGGCAAAGTGGAATCCCTGAATGACTTTTAAGTAGAGGAGTGGCATGGTCAGATTTGCCTCTTGAATGCCTCACACTGGTGACTATGTAGAAGATAAATCGGAGGTGAATAAGACGAGTCAGGGTGTACAGAATTCCTTGAAGTTCTCTTTATAGTAACCTTGAAGGAAGACAATAGGGTAACAAAATTTCTCTTTGAATTGACAACTTCCCATAGAATAGTAAGTACCGTGTATTAATTATATAAAACAACACCTTCTAATCTTTACAAGACTTTCTCAACTGCCATGCTGCTCTGCTATCCCATTTATAATAAAAAAACTCCAACTATATATGTATGTATATATATGTGTGTGTATGTGTGCATGTTTGTGTATATATGAAGCTTCAAATTTTCTTAAAAAAATTCAGACTTCAGTATAATTCTTCATATCAATCTTGTTTTATTTCCTTTTCTTGTACTTAACACTACTTTCTTTCCCTTTAACTCCCTCTTGCCTTATTTGTATCCTTATCAACAATATCCCCTGAACTTCTTAGGCATTAGTGGGCTGAAATGGACTCGTATTGGCCATTTTGAAAAGGATAATCATATGGTCTACTATGCCAGGAATGACAGCTTGAAGAGGAATGGCATTGCATACACACTGAAAGACAACACTGTCAGTGACAGGATAACATCCATAAGCCTACAAGGAAGACCAGTTAATATGAATATCACTCAACTTTACACACCAACCACCAGGCCAAAGAAGAAGAAGCTGAAGCTTTTTACCAACTTCTGCAGTCTGAAATCGATCAAACATGCAATCAGGATGCATTGATAATTTCTGGTGATTGGAATTCAAAATCTGGAATCAAACAAGAAGGATCAGTAGTTAGGAAATACGGCTTTGGTGATAGAAATGATGCCGGAGATCGTATGATAAAATTTTGCAAGACCAACGGCTTCTTCATTGCAAATACCTTTTTTAAGCAGCATAAATGGTGATTACATAAGTGGACCTTACCATGTGGAATTCACAGGAATTGAATTAACTACATCTGTGGAAAGAGACTATGGAAAAGCTCCAGATCATTAGTCAGAACATGTCTAGGGGCCAACTGCGGAACAGACCATTAATTGCTCATCTGCAAGTTCAAGTTGAAACTGAAGTAATTAGAACAAGTCCAAGAGAACAAAAGTACAACCTTGAGTATATCCCACTTGAATTTGGAGACCTTCTCAAGAATAGATTTGACACATTGAACACTAATGACAGAAGACCAGACAAGTTGTGGTATGACATTAAGGACATTACACATGAAGAAAGCAAGAAGTCATTAAAAAGAAAGAAAATACCAAAATGAATGCTAGAAGAGACTCTGAAATTGCTCTTAAACGTCAAGTAGGTAAAACGAATGGAAGAAAAGATGAAGTAAAAGAGCTGAGCAGAAGATTTCAAAGGTTCACTCAAAAGACAAAGTAGTCTAATGAATTGTGTAAAGACCTGGAGATAGAAAACCAAAAGGGAAGAACATTCTCGACATTTCTCAAGCTGAAAGAACTAAACAAAGAATTTAAGCCTTGAGTTGTAATACTGAAGGATGTACGGGGAAAATATTAAACGCCAGAGGAAGTATCAAAAGAAAATGGAAAGAATACAAAATCACTATACCAAAAAGAATTGGTCAACGTTCATCCGTTTAAGGAGGTAGCATATGATTAAGAACCGATGGTACTGAAGGAAGTGTTCCAAGCTGTACTTAAGGTATTGGTGAAAACAAGGTTCCAGGAATTGATAGAATATCAATTGAGATGTTTCAACAAATGGCTGAAGTGCTGTAAATGCTCACTCATCTTTGTCAATTAATTTGGAAGACAGCTACCTGGCCAACTGATGGGAAGATATCCATTTTTGTACCCATTCTAAAGAAAAGTGATCCAATAGAATGAGGAAATTATAGAACAAGATCATATATATCATACACAAATAAAACTTGGCTGAAGATCATTTAAAAATGGTTGTGGAAGTACATCGACACGGAACTGCCAGAAATTAAAGTTGGACTCAGAAGAGGACTTGGAGAAAAGGTTACCACTGCTGATGACAGACGGATCATGGCTGAAAGCAGAGAATACCAGAAAGACATTTACCTATGTTTTATTGACTATGCAAAGGCATTCGACTGTGTGGATCCTAACAAATTATGGATAACATTGCGAAGAATGGGAATTCCAGAGCACTTAACTGTGCTCCTGAGGAACCTGTAGTTAGACCAAGAGACAGTCGTTAGAACAGAACAAGGGACCACTGCATAGTTTAAAGTCAAGAAAAGTGTAGGTCAGGGTTGTATCCTTACACCATACTGATTCAGCCTGTATGCTGAGCAAATAATCTAAGAAGCTTGATTATATGAAGAAGATTGTGGCATCAGGATGGGAGGAAGACTCACGAACAATTTTCAATATGCAGACGATACAACCTTGCTTGCTGAAAGTGAAGAGGACTTGAACCACTTACTGATGAAGATCAAAGACCACAGCCTTAAGTATGGATTACACCTCAACATAAAGAAATCAAAAATCCTCACAACTGGACCAATAAGCCACATCATGATAAACGGAGAAAAGATTGAAGTTGCCAAGGATTTCATTTTACTTGGATCCATAACCAAAGCCCATGGAAGCAGCAGTCAAGAAATTGAAAGACGCATTGCATTCGTCAAATCTGTTGCAAAAGATCTCTTTAAAGTTTTGAAAAGAAAAGATGTCTCTAAGGACTAAGGTGTGCCTCACCCAAGGCATGGTGTTTTCAATCGCCTCATAGACATGCGAAAGTTGGACAATGAATTAAGAAAACTGAAGAAGAATGGATGTCTTTGAATTATGTTGTTGAAGAATATTGAATATACCATGGACTGCCAGAAGAACAAACAGATGTGTCTCGGAAGAAGTACAGCCAGAATGCTGCTTGCAAGTGAGGATTGTGAGACTTTGTCTCATGTACTTTGGACATGTTATCAAGAAGGACCAGTCCGTGGGTGGTAAAATAGAGGGTGAGTGAAAAGAGGAAGGCCTTCACCAAGGTGAATTGGCACAGTGGCTGCAACAGTGAGCTCAAGCATAATGATTGTGAGGATGGCGCAGGACAGGGCAGTGTTTCGTTCTATTGTATATGGTATGAGTTGGAACCGACTCCACAGCATCTAACAACTAACATGAGTCAGAATAGACTCCATGGCAACAGGTTGTTTGTTTGTTTGGTTTAATGAAGAGGATGTAGATCTAGTTTAAAGATAGTGCACTTACTTTGCCAGAAGTGTCCATGATGAATGTTCTAGTTTCCTTTGTGTCTTAGAAGTGTAACAGAAAGAACTTCATGTCTTTGACTATTCCATGGCAAACTAGAGAGAGTATTTATAGTCCCACATACCAAAAATCATTAAAAATCATTACATAACCATGAAAACATAGGGAAAACAAGAGTAATGAAGTGTTTAGCAAATTCTAGAAAATGAAGGACAGAAAGGAATATTAAAGAATGGGAAAGGATGTTTAAGGAAGGGGTTGAGAATAAGGACTCTGAATGGGGAGAGAGGCAGTTTGAAGGAGTAGACAATGGGGGAAAATGCAATGGAGTGATAATAGAAAAATGAATGAAGTGTTAGAGAATAACTAAGAGATATAAGCTATTAATCAGTTAACAATAAATACTTCTGGAGAGCACTGATTACATGAAATATATTGCTAGATTCAGAAGATAAAAAAGATATAAGATTGGACTTCAAGGAGTCGAGGAACTAGAAAAGCACAAACTAGTGATCCAAACTAGTATTAAAAAGCTGGAAGATAATCAGGGCCAAGATGGTAGAGTAATCAGATGCTTCTGGTGGACCCTCTTACACCAAAGACTCGAAAAAACAAGTGAATTGATTATATATGGCAATCGGAAGCCCTGAACACAAAGGCAGAGTTGAGGAACCGGACTGAGTGGCAGGGGAGGGAGAGACGTTTCGGAAGCAGTGAGGAGTTGCCATACCTGACCTGGCAAGAGCTTGAGCCCTTCAGGCCAGAGCAGCTTGGGGGTGAGTAGTGAGGCAGGCAAACAGATGTACTAGGGAGGCACATTTTCCGCACTGGGAGAGACCCAACACCGGCCACGAAGAACCAGGGAGAAGCAGCCCTGGATCACTGAAATATAAGTATTGTGTCCGGCCTACTTTGTGGATCAAAAAATAACCCCTTAGGGAAAAACGTCTCTCCCATTTACCTCCCCACTCCCTGCTCTGTACTGGGTCTGGGACTGGCTTCAGCAATTGCCGAGTCCCCTGGGTTGGAAGTAGGATCCATCGCACGCCTGGAGCCATTCTCTCTGCCTTGGAGAGTGAACGAATTAACAGACAGGAAAAAAATAAACTGCTGACTCCCCTAATCCAGGAACCCAGGGTAGGCACAGCTCCTTTGCCTAGGCACAGGCATAAGGGATCCAAGAACTTTAAGTGCCTTTCCCCCTGCATAGACTTGTGTGGGCTCCTTTCAACAGCATAGAACCTCATTACTGCAGTACAACAGGGTATATACCGGAAGCCTAACTTCGACTGTTTCAGCCATGAAGTGGCAGGTTCTTGACATTGGACACTGCTCTGTCCATTAAGCAGGGTCTTCATCTACCCACATTAGGGGCCTGAGGACTAGTGGCTCCACCAACACCACCTAGCAACCTGTGATAGGGGCCATGAATAAGAGGTACCCCCCAGTCCTTACAGCCAGCATCATTAGGTGCTCATAGACTGGCTCCAAAACCCACCCACCTAAGCCCTCTAGGGAACAGGGACATGCCTTCCTCCCGGACACCTGGAGGCAGCCGTCGGCCCCCTGCCTTGCTCAGAGCATGTCCCTCTGCTACAGCCAGATGCCTGTGTCTACACCTATCACCCAAGCCTGTCTAGGACTCTAAGTGAGAGCCTGCACCACACACTTGTCGGCTATCTACCTGGGTACCTGAGCTGAATCCATACTGGAGAAGTGGGTGGACTCCTGAGGTCACATACCTAGTAACAGATCTAACCACCTGGTGACAGGACATTAGAGCTTCAAAGGTGCCAATAATCAAAGTAGTTCATACGAGCAACCTATTTGGGCATATCACTACAAACCAAGAAGCTAGGACACAGTAAGCAAACATAAAATAAATAAATACAATAACTTACTGACGCCTCCAAGACAACAGTCAATATCAAATCACATAAAGAGGCAATCCATGATGGCTTCAGTAAGCTCCCAAAATAAAAAATCTAGAAGTTTCCCAGAGGAGGAAAATTTCTTGGAATTACCAGAGGCAGAATACAAAAGATTAATATACAGAACTCTTCAAGAAATTAGGAAGGAAATTAAGCAAAATGCAGAACATGCCATAGAGGAAATTAAAAAAGATTAGAGAAGAGCATGAAGAGAAATCTAACAGGCTGCAAGAATCCATAGAGAGACAGCAATGAGAAATCCAGAAGATTAACAATTAATTTTCAGAATTAGACAACTCAGTATAAAGTCATAGGAGCAGAATTGAGGCAATGGAAGTCAGAATTAGTGAGACTGAAGATAAAGTACTTGACACCAACCTATCTGAGAAAAAATCAGGTAAAGGGATTTAAAAAAATGAGAAACCCTAAGAATTATGTGGGGCTCTATGAAGAGGAATGACCTATGAGTGACTGAAGTACCAGAACCGGGAGGGATAACAGAAAATACAGAGAGAATTGTTGGAGATTTGTTGACAGAAAACTTCCCTGAAATCGGGAAAGACGACAAGGTATCTATCTAAGATGCTCATCGAAACGCACATAAGGTAGATTCCAAATTAAAGCCACCAAGACATATTATAATCAAACTTGCCAAAACCAAAGAGAAAGAGAGAATTTTAAGAGCGGCTGGGGAATAAATGAAAAGCATCAACTAAGGAGAGTCAATAAGAATAAGCTCAGAATACTCAGCAGAAACCATGCAGGTAAGAAGGCAATGGAATGACATATAAAAAGCCTTGAAGGACATAAACTGCCAGCCATGAATTATATATCCAAGTCAAGAATGGTGGAATCTTTATTGCTTCTCACCCTACTCTATTTAGTGAGTTTTACATTTGAGGGATGTCAGTGAACCATTTCACTTTGGGACCCAATTTTTGCATTAATCAGAATTCTTTTGTTTCCAAGTTACAAAAACTCAACGTGAACAAACTTAGGGAAAGGGGAAAGATATCGACTAACAGAAACCATGAAGGGAATGAATAAGCAAACAAGAAGGGTAGGAATGCATCTGGGAGCAGAAACTGGAATCAATTCAACTTCACCAGACTTTTCTTCCCTCTTAAATTTGAGAACTTTTGTGTCTTATTTATTTAGGGCCGCTAGAACAGAAACACCACAGTGGATGACTTTAACACAGAGAAATTTATGCTGTCACTCTAGGAGGTAGAAGTCCAAATTCAGGGTGCCAGCTCCAGGGGAAGGCTTTTTTTCTCTGTCGGTACTGGGGGAAGGTTCTTGTCATCAATCTTGCCCTGGTCTAGGAGCTTTTGCTTGTAGGAATCCTGGGTCCAAAGGACAAAGTCTGCTCCCAGCGCTGCTTTCTTGGTGTTATGAGGTCCTCCTTTCCTTCTGCTCGCTTCTCTCTTTTATATCTCAAAAGAAATTGACTTTAGACACAAGCTAATCTTGTAAATTCAGTCTTGCCTCATTAACATAACGGCTGCTAATCTTACTTCATTAAGATCATAAAGGTAGGATGTACAACACATAGGAAAATCACATCAGATTCCAAAACGGTGGCCAATCATATAATACTGGGAATAATGAACTAACCGAGTTGGCAAACACTTTTCGGGGGACATAATTCAATCCGTAACACTCTGTTTTACAGTATTCATTTTCTCAGTATTCATTCTTCTCTTACGTGTGGCAGTACAGCATAGTGGTTAAAACGCATTATAGGCTTGGGTTCAAATCTTAGTTCCATCGCTTACATGCTGTGATGTAAGGCAAGAACTTCAAACCTTCTGTGCCTCAGTTTCTCCACCAATCAGGTGAGGATGATTATAATAGTACCTGCATCATAGGTTTTTATGAGCATCAAGAGAGTTAACACATGATTAATGTTTAGAACTGGTCCTTCTGAATGGTCTCTTATAAAAACGGAAAACAGAGAGATAAACAGAAGGGAGAGGATACATAAGGAGCCATCTATAAGCCAAGGAGTGCCAAGGTACACCCAGGGCTACTGACAAGGAGGGATTCTCCCCTAGAGCCAATGCCCTGGTTTAGAATTCTAGCCTCCAAAACGTGAGACAATAAACTCCTGTTCTTTAAAATCTCCTCATTTATGGTATTTTTGTTACAGCAGCACTAGCAAATTAAGACAGGCAGCATAAGGGAGTTATTTTTTCATGAGGAAATAGTCCTTCATCTTGACAGTGGTGGTGGTTACACGAATCTATACATGGGATAAAATTGCATAGAACCATACACGCTCAAGCAAACATAGGTTTCAACAAAGGAAAAAATTAAAGTCTGCCATTGAGTTAACAGTCATGTACTAATGCATAAATGCCTATTTCCTGATTTTGATTTTATCCTTGTTTTTGTTGTTAGGTGCTGTCAAGTGGGTTCCAACATATAGTGACCCTATGTACAGCAGATTGGAACACTGGCTGGTTCTGAACCATCCTCACAATCATTGCTATGTTTGAGCCCATTGTTGCTACGAATGTGTCAATCCATCACATAAAGGTCTTCCTCTTTTTCCCTGACCTGCTATTTTACCAAGCATGATGTCTTCTTCAGGGACTGGTACCTCCTGATAACCTGTCCAAAGTATGTGAGACAAAGTCTCTCCATCCTCGCTTCTAAGGATCATTCAGGATGTGCTTCTTCCGAGACAGATTTGTTCGTTCTTCTGGCAGTCTATGGTATATTCAATATTCTTCGCCAACACCATAATTCAAAGGCATCGATTCTTCTTTGGTCTTCCTTATCACTTTCCGGCTTTCACATGCACATGAGGCAATCGAAAATATCACGGCTTGGGACAGACCAACCTTAGGCCTCAAAGTGACATTTTCGCTTTTTAAAACATTAAAGAGATCTTTTGTAGCAGATTTGCCAAATACAATGCGTCTTTCGATTTCTTGACTGCTGCTTCCATGGGCTTTGGTTGTGGATCCAAGTAAAACTAAATCCTTGACAACTTCAATCTTTTCTCCATTTACCATGATGTTGCTTATTGGTCCAGTTGTGAGGACTTTTGTTTTCTTTATGTTGAGGTGTAATCCATACTGAAGGCTGTAGCCTTTGATCTTTATCAGTAAGTGTTTCAAGTCCTCTTTCAGCAAGCAAAGTTGTGGCTTATTGTGGGTTGTTAATAAGTCTTCCTCCAATCCTGATGACACATTCCTCTTTATAGTGTTCAGTTTCTTGGAGTATTTGCTCATATACAGATTGAATATGTATGATGACAGGATATAACCCTGACGCACAGCTTTCTTGATTTTAAACTATGCAGTATCCCCTTGCTCTGTTCAAGCAGCTGCCTCTTGGCCAATGTACAGTTCCTCATGAGCACAATTAAGTGTTTTCGAGTTCCCATTCTTTGCAATTTTTTCTATAATTTGTTATGATTCACCCAGGTGATTGCCTTTGCGTAGTCAATAAAACACAGGTAAATATTCTTTCTGGTTTTCTCTGCTTTCAGCCAAGATCCATCTGACATCAGCGATGATATCCCTCGTTCCACATCCTGTTCTGAATCTTGCTTGAACTTCTGACAGTTTCCCAACGATGTACCATTGCAGCCGCTTTTGAATGATCTTCAGCACCATTTTACTTGTGTGTGATATTAATGATATTGTTCGATAATTTCTGCATTCTGTTGGATCACCTTTCCTTGGAATGGGCACAGATATGGATATCTTCCAGTCAGTTGGCCAGGTAACTATCTTCCAAATTTCTTGGCATAGACTAGTGAGCACCTCCAGTGTTGCATGCATCCCTTTGTTGAAATATCTCAACTGGTATTCCATCCATTCCTGGAGCTTTATTTTTTGTCAGTGCCTTCAGTGTAGCTTGAACTTCTTCTTTCAGTACCTTTTTCTGATCTCTAGCCTGGACTTAGCTAAAGTCTCTGCATTCCCTTTTCTCTCTCCTCACCTTGAATGCCCCGTCTTCCCTAGTGCTGCAAGAAATGAGTTTTGTAAGGTGTCAGTCTAATCATATCGCCAATCTTCTCAAAAGAATTTTTTAATAGAACTCATACTGCCCACAGGATAAAATCTAAAGGTCTTTCATGGAATCTAGGGATCACTATTTCCGGAACTCAGACATCTCCATTGTGATGTTTGTGGGTCAGCAGTACTAAACGCTTGTAATTCTCTAAACACACTCTGCTCTTTCATGCTGAGCCTTCTGTGTGATATGCCCTCCTCCAATTTTCTTTCAGACTTTCACTCATCATTTACTTTAGGCACACATATCTGGTTGTAGAAAACAAAACAATCATAACATAAAATTTCAGGTAAAATATTTCTGACATATCCTTTAGATATTACTTTTGGATGTAATTGTTATCCCCTTCTCTTTCTTTTTCATTCCTCTTTTTTTCTCAGAACTATTGGAGAGATGGAGATACAGACAGCTCAGAGAGCCTCCAGTCTCTCTCAAGATCAGAAGTCAACCAGCGTTTGAATGACTTCTGTCTTGGAATGTTCCCAAAGGAGGGGAACGTAACAAATGCAGAAAAAGGTTTTGGATTGCTTCACACCCTTTCAGCTGTTCATTGTAGTTGGCAAGATAAAACCAAATTCCATAATGATGGAAAGATGAAACCAAACCACTCAGTATTTCCTTACACTTATGAAGGAAATTGCTTCACTCCAGCTTTTTTTTTTTTTTGGCTTCCCATTCCCTGAGGCTTAAATTCAGGGTCTAGAGAAGTACTTAGTCCTGAAGTTATTTCCCAGTTTCTCCCTCCCAACCACCCTCCAACATGATATCCCATCCCATTGCCATTGAGTTGATTCTGACTCTATTTATCGTTTTATTTTAGGATGAATTTAAATCCTTTTTGTTTTGAAGTTGTGGTTATATTTCCTAAAGGCAATTCGATGCCTCTGAAAACACTGTAAATTACTGGTTTCTGGGCGAGTGGTAGCCGTGAAACATAATACTTATGTAAGAATGATCTAGTGATCTCTCACCTGGTTTCATTCATAATAAATCTACAGAGCTATTTGTTGACATGGCAAATACCTCACAGAGCAAGCATGACAAGGACAACAGATAGTTTTGTCTCTAGTTAGCTTTGTTTGTGAGGTAATAAGGAACCTCTGGACTTGATGTTTGTGATAGAGCCATGCGATGGTATTTCGGACCCCGAGTCCAAAAGGAATGAAATGAGCAAAACAAGTGACTATTAATCTCATCAAAATAATGTTTGGTCCCGTTTTCGCCCCCTGTCCACTTCTACTTTGTCCTTGGCCTACCAGTTCTGGTTTCTATTCTTGTGCAATGGCCCACTACCTCAATATTGTGAGACGTTTGATAGACAAATAAAATTTAATGGACTTCAATAAAACTGTTGCTTTAACATTTTCAGAGAATACTTGATAGAGGTAATGTGTGCAGGGATCATTTGCTGACAAATTAAATAATCAGGTGTTTTGATATGTATTATCAAATACAAACTTGTCCTCACTCTTACTTCAAATTCTGAGTAATTTTCTAATGATTCTACCAACTGATTTTCTAATCCTAGAGCACCGTATACAATTTGTAAAGTAAAAAGCTTAAATCCTGAGTTTACCTGTATCTTTTTTTCATGTACTATTGCTTGAGAAACTTAGTCATTTTCATCAGAACTGTTAGTTTAGCGGTCAAGATGAAATTCTTTCTGTTGAAACTGAACATTTTCTTTATTCTGACTAAGCTTTTTGATGCCAGATGAAAGTGAGTGCTAGCTGTTTGCAGAGTTATACTTTTGGGGGAGAGGCAGTAGACCAGCAAATATGGAAGTTCTTGATTCTAGAATCAAACTTTTCATTGCCGGCAGCCACCAGAACTCCTAATGACAGGAAGTCCACTTTGAAGTTCCACTTTCATATATGGTGGACTTTGAAAACATCATGCTGAATGATTTCAAATTGCCTCCTTCCCTACGGATGTCAGTGTAAATCAAAAGTCAGTGCTGGGTGCCTAAGGCCCCTCTGCCCTCCCTCCCAGGAGGACTATGCCTCTGTGTGAGAACACTGACAGTGCTCACTTGTGTCCCGCAGTCCATCTACTTCCTGCAATGTGGGAAGAAGGAGGCTGAAGTTAGATGTAGGACTCATTCAATCAGCAGGATTTTAGGTCCATTATCACGATGTGGGATTTATAAAAATTTCTCCTTTCTCTGGATCTGACATAGTCAGCACCAATATAGAAATCATAAAGGACCTAGCAATAGGCAGTGCCCCATGACGGTTTCTCAGGGACATTCTGAAAGTTGCCTTGACTCTAAATATCTCCTTCAGCAATTTTAACCAAACAGTTTACTACATTTACAAGGCACTTCACAGTTTACAAAGTCCTTTCCCTAGAGTCATCTTATTTCCTCTTCATAAAGGTGTAAATGGTTGATAAAAGTTTTGTTTTTAATAAAGGATGAAACAGGCTCAGAGAGGTTTTGTGCGTTACCGAAGGACACACAGTAAGTGGTAGATCATTTTCTTCTAATTCCAGTGTCCTTTTCACAATATCAGACTGACAATAGACATGGTAACAAATAACACATTTTGAGATAGCTATAACTTAAATAGGGTAAAAGTTTTCAAGGTACATTTAGAGATAAAGCTCAAAATGCAAATGAGTAATAAATCAGCTTTTACATATTCAAAATATTAAACTGATTCCAGGCTATAGATTTGATTTAAGGCAAGGTGATTTGTCATTCATTTGTTAATGCTTTCCCACTCTCAGGGGAAGATTTGCATTTTAAGTCCAAGTGTATAATGAAAAAACAGATTTATGCTATTTAAAAGAGTTATGAAGACAAGCCCGGTTATCTGCTTTCATTGAGATTATAGTCAAGAAAACCCTATGGAGGAATTCTACTCCGTGACACAGAAGATTGTCATGAGTCTGGATCAACTCGACGGCAATAGAATTGAGTTTTTTTTTTAGTTACTAGAAAAGTTCTATAGTGAAAATAATTCTCATAAACATGTACATCAGTATATGTGTATACATCTATCTAAACTAAATATTGCTTTGGATGCTTCTGCCATTTCTTAGTAACCTATTTTGCACGCTGAGTTCACAGCTGTTTTATTCTCAGTGTATACTCCAAGTCTCTATATTACGTTTTGATTATCTTACACCTCATTTTTCAGTCACTGTAAGCATTAAGACTGTTTAACCAGTAAAGCTCTTTAATGAGTAAAAATTACAGAACTTTTGAAATGTTCCAGGAATAGTTCAATTTTCCCATTTAGTGTCTGAACGTCATATTTACCACGTGTAGCATGAAATCTACTTTTATTTTAAAGGAAAATTGTATATTTACTATTCACTGCAAAGAGTATAGAAGGAATAAACAGACCATTCCCTTTGCTTTATGAAAATGTGTGGCATTTCTCTTGAGCAGCTAAGAAATTCCTGGGTTCAGGATCCTCTCCACTCATAAATCTGAGCCTATCTTTTCTTGTGCTGTGGTTTTTACTCTAGGATTTTGGTATATTTCATGAAAAGGAAAATACACAAAGTGGAAATAGAATAGAAGTAGAAGACTTCAAGGACAATAGCCCATCTTATGTGAGTTGGTGACACGAATAATGAGGGTTCCTTCCGGTGGGCTTCAATGACTAAGGGTAGTAAAGATAAAAAAGTGCAAGAAGTCGCGGGAAATGCTTTTCCGCAATGAGAAAGATGACATGAGTATAATGATGAAGAAGCAAAGTGTACTGGCCTCAATTCCTCAGCTGATGCTCAACATTGCATACATCTCTCACTTGGATTTTAAACATTTGCTTCAAAAATGATTTCATATCAAATTTTATTTCTTTTGAAAAGCTCCCATGTGTAATTTATTAATCACATCATTGAAAAACAGATTTAATGGTGTCACTTGGCTGGTACTTCAGATGATGTAGGCATCATTGGAGGAGCCTGAGGCAGCTACAAATGAAGGAATCTGTATTGTCTCAAAATGTCAGGATCGTATGGATACTGAAATAGAAAAATAAAAGATATTGTTTTAACACTTAGCTACTCCACACTCTTCCACGTGAAGGTCCAAGGAGCTCCCAGCCACCCATTCCCATCTCTATGCATTCAGGTAAAGCCAAGTGGAAGGGCAGTTCATCGTTTCTCCTTGTTCTCCTGTTTTCTCAAACCTTAAACTCAGTCTTTAGAGTCTCAATATAACTGCTATTTAGACTTCATTTGATGTTAATTAGCATCCTCATCAAAAACATTTTTGAGAGCCTGAGTACTTCACATAATTATTAATATAAATATAAAACAAGGATAGTAACATGTAATAAGTTCTTGCTATTTGCCATGTACTTTGTAGATGCTTTTGATGTATTATCTGATTAAAACCTCAATCTAAATAACACTACCAGGTAGGTTCTAATATTATTTCCCTTTTAGAAATTAGGATGCAAAACTTGCTGTAGGTCACGCGTCTGGTACGGTGTGTTGGGATTCAAATCCAAACACAAAGGTGCACAAATGGCAAGAAGATAGGTGGCTTGCCTGAAGGAAATGATAATTTAATAAAGACCATGTTGAAGGATTAATAGAGATTTAATATAGAAGTGCTTAAGGATTCTTAGAAGTAGATAATAAAGTTGAATTCTAAGGGACTTCGTTCTTGGGAAGATTAGAAATGTAGCATTCATAGCAAAACTAACGCTCTTTCTAGAAAATGTCTTCTGATGGATAAATACGTTTAGAAATAGACGGTCTTCGTGCCTCTTTAAAAATTCCACATATAGAAAATCCTCAGCGAGATGGGCTCAAGCATAACAATGATTGTGAGGATGGCACAGGACCAAGCAGTGTTTCTTTCTGTTGTACATGGTTGTTATGTGTCAGAAACGACTCCACGGCATCTAACAGCAGCAATATATGTATATATAATAAGATAAATATAGTAGATGCTTTAGAAAATACAAGACTGTGTAAAAAATTAAAAATAACCTTATTCAATAATCTAGAGATAAACTTAGTACTTTCTTGAGTTTTTATCAACTTTTTTCTTGACATGTATGTAGTTGTTACTATTCTTGTTAAAAATTTGAGATCATATAGTACATACAAATGTGTGTTCTCTATTTTATAACATCATGAGAATTTCCCAAGGTAATGAAAGCATTTCCTTTTAATGACTTTACTGATTTCTAGCATATGGTTGGAACTTATTTAACTATTCCCTTAATGTTGGACTTCCAGGATGTTTCCAATTTGAGATATTATAGATAACAGATAAACATGTATGTTTGTATATCTGATTATTTCTGTAGAATAGATTCCCAGAAATGAAATTGCTGGGACAATTAACTTGAGCTGTAAACTTTCACCTAAAGTACAATATAGTAAAAAAAAAAAAAAATTGCTGGAAAAAGGGTTTCAGCTTTTTTTTTTTTTTAATATTTCTGTACAAATTACAAAACTGCTTTCCAGAAAGGCTGTAAGAATGAATACTCCTATAAGTAGTATATAAAAGTGCCCATGTCCCCTTACCCTCACCAATATTGAGCATTGCAATTTTTAATCTTTGCTTATTTAATAAGCAAGTGTTGGTGCCTAAGAGATATCTATTTAAAGTTGAAACCCTCATGAGAAGAAGTGTGAGGAAGCAGAAAAGGCAAGGACTTTGGAGCTAGAAGGTGGAAATTGAATACAACTGCCTATTACTGGTTGTGTCACATATGCACCCGCAGATGACAAAATTCCTCTTGTCGGTGGTTGTGCAAGCTAAATGTTAGAGGCAGAGGAAATGGGATTGGCTTATTTTCCTCAGCTTTGGAGAAAATGGAAGAGTCAAATATTTAAAATAGCATTTTGTACACTTTCCTTTTACCAAAATTTTTATTTGTGAAAAATTCTTTGTAAACTGCAAAAAGAAATGAAAAACTAGTAGTATTTGTTCAGAAAATAACACCAGTGCAGCTCAACCTCTTTCCATAATAACAGTTTTTGGGGCATCCTGAATATAATTTAAATTTACAGCCATTTAAGGTCAGCCAGGAAGAGGCTGCAGAGGCTCCTTGCTATCATTAGGACTGCAGGACCCTGATTCTTTTTCCTTGTAAGGGTGAGTGTTTTCGTGTAAAGAAGGCTGAGTGGTTCTGATCATCCAGCTTCACTGTAACCAACATAATTTGATTTCAGCAGAATAGGAAATGCAAAGCAACTATGCCTAGCTTTTCACACTAGGAACTTAAATGTTCTACCTGCAAAGGTTGAACTGGTAATGGAAAACCAAGTCATTTAGTGTTTTTCTCATCCTTCCATCTTCTGATACATTAGTCAAATCTTTGAGCAATTTTTTTTTTCTCTCTGGTAGCCAACCCCCTGCCACGAAAAAAAACTTAAACTCTACCTCTTTCCAGAGTGAAGAAGGTCAAACCCTTCGTTTATTTTTTCAAAAGGTAAAACATGGGTATTACTGAATCCAATGGAAACTTCTTAGCCATGAATTCAGTCACAAGTTTGAGGATGGAATCTTTACTTTTGTAGCCTGAAAAGAAGAAAACATCATTGTTAGATTCAGCCAGGGGGAAGTAAAAGAATTATGGAGGAGACTTTAGAGTTAAAATGAATGTTTATAGAAAATGCTGCATTCCACAGAATGCTATTTCTATTACTGGATCAGTAATAGATAGTGTGCTTCAATATCTGTTTGTAGTACTTTAATTTTGTTTTAATCTTCGTCCCTGACCCACCTGAACCCCAGATAAACTAGGGTCCTTAGTTATTAGCTCTCTCATAGAGAAATTATAATACAGATGATTATATCCAAAGTCAAGGATCAAATTTAACAGTTGTTTAAATATGGGCATAGTGCAGATATGAAGTATTGCCATGGGTTTCCTGGGTTCTGCTGGGTATTTTGGAGTCCTTGATTGGCGCAAAAGATTAACGTGCTTGACTGCTATCCAAAGGTTGGAGGTTCGAGTTCACTCAGAGGTGCCTTGGAGGAAAGGCCTTGTGATATATGTGTGAAAAATCAGCTGTTGAAAACCTTATGGAGCACAATTCTGCTCTGACACACATGGGATCATCATGAATTGGAATCGATTCAAGGGCAACTGGTTTGGTTGGTAGTGGGTATTTTAGTGTCATACAGTCACAGGTATAAAAAAGAGGTGGTGCTGAAAGGTCCTTGTTAGTTTATGGGGACACCAGAAAGACATTCCGGGATTATTCAGCCTGCATTAATTATTTCCACGGATAGTTGATTTGGAAAGCAACCCTGGTGGTGCAAAGGTTAAGCACTTGGCTGCTCACCGAAAGCTTGGCGTTTTGAACCCACCCAGTGGCTCTGTGGAAGAAAGACCTCGTGATCTGTTCCCATAACGATTACAGCCAGAAAACTTACGGGGGCCGTTCTGCTCTGTCACATGGGGCTGCTGTGAATAAAAATGAACTCGATGGCACCTAGCAACCACAACAATAGTTTATTTGGAGCCTGTAGCTACAACAGGAATTTTAATTTATTTTTAACCACATTGCTTTTGAAAGCCTGGCCTTCTCATGTGTAAAAGGGAACAAATTCCAACATTATAAGAATTTGATCCTCAAGCCTAACTACATACCACCAAAAATTGCTCTTTTCCAGGTGCGTCCAGTCAACAGCAACATGGGGTTCATCTGGAGCTCTTGGGAACCAGGAGGTACCCCTACAATTACACTTACACCATACGCCTCATGACAGCATGACAAAGCAGACACCTGGAATATAATTAATATTTAACATTGTTAAAGTGGGTTCTTTGATAATCTCCACTCATGACTCACAGTAAGAGTTCAATATAATATCTGCTTAGATTGACTGTGAATGTATAGAGGAAAGAGATAAAATCTTTTACTTCTTCATTCCTTGTTGTGTATGTGTTAGTGCTGTGACTTTAGGGACTGTCCAGAAAACATTGTTTGAATGAGAGAATGAATGAATGAATTTGCATGTGCATAATTCTTCCTTATAAAGAAATAAAGAGGCACACGTCATTCCAGACATATATAAAGTCTGGCTCCTCAAATAAGGGTAATGTTTTATCATCTCATGACTGCCAGGAAATCTATGAGTTGATTAAATAATTTTTCATTTATTTAGTAAGCAGGTACTTTGAACCCAGTACTTTGAACCAGGTATTTTGATGATGAATAAGACATAATGTCGATTACATAGTCATAAGCTGTTTCTTGTCCACTTGATGCTCTCCCTTATTAATGATTCTGATTCTACTGTTCATTTCTAACATGGGAATGTTTAAATGTTGTTTTTACCTCCCAATAATGTATACTGGTTTTACTTTAAACTATACCTATTATTTCAGAAGCTTAAAAGACCGTCTGTTAAAGCTTTTCCCTCCAACTAGGTTTTTGAAGAAGTTTGGTACTAAGAAAATGGTTTGGGACACCCCGGGGATCTATAAGAATTAGTTCTTTGCTTTTGAAGTATGAAGATATGTGGGTACAATTATTGCTTTAGTATTCTTAGCCATAAAATATGGCTGCACTTATGCTAAGTGCAGCTCCCTACAGGCCTCTGTGTTATCTACGCCAGTATAAATGACTAAGGCCAGCATTGTCTTGTTTAATTGCCCTGTTTTTCTGAAAGTGTCTTGTGATCTGTTTTACTGCTTGCCATATACATACGCAAATTCCTTTCCCCTTACCCAAAACTGATTGCTATCCACCTGAAAACTCACTGTCTTGTGATCTGCTTTACTGCTTGCTCTATGTATTATAAATAAACGCCTGGGACAGAGGTGGGGGTCGACTCCTCAGAGTGACCCTCCTGGCCCCACTTCTCTGTAAGAGTTGTGCAGTTGGTTACTGTCTTCGCCATCCCGATTACCATCGCCGCTGCGACAAAGATACCCTTAGAACATGGGAATATCAGACATTTGATATCATCAAAGAAAGTAACAATCCATTCCACATGAGAAAATGGGGGAAAAAAACAACAGAAAAAAAAAAAACATAAGTAAATCTTCAGCCTTGGAAAAAGCTGGGCTCCCTTGGAACGTCAGTTGTCTATGGCATATTGTCCCAGGTCAAGATTGCAAAGAGCGTTATGCTCAGGATGCTGTTCCCTATTACTAATGCTGCTGGGACTTACTGGAGAAGTTCAACAATTGGGATTTGTTGGTCTGAGTACTGCTTCATTTGGGTTCTAGAGAATTCTGGTTAGGTGGACTATAACTGGAGATGTGGTCCTCATTGCTATTGATGATGTTTGTAGTTATTTGGAAGCAATATCATGCACATTTCAAAGATGATGGAAGCACTTGAAGACTGGAAATAATATTTTATAACGAAAATACTAGTTTATTGAGAGCTTACCACAGCTTACCAGGTGGCTCTGTGCTAAGTATTTTATGTGCATTATCTCAAGTAATCCGCAAACAATGCTATGAAATATATATTCAATTTTTTTTGGTGGTAAAATTTGTTGACTTTTTAAAGGATTCAATTCAACATATAGATTTTAGGTACCTATTATGTACCAGGCACTATACTCTCTGCTGTAAGTAAATACAGTGATACATTAAAGCAGTCACTTTCTTTATGACCTATTTTCTGTTAATAAAATAACCCTAGGCATATAATTGCTTAGTATTCTGTCTGACCAAAGAATGACATGAGGAAAAAAATCAGAATTCATTAAAACATATAAACCATATGAAAACTTGTTAAAATGTTTTTGTTAAAAATATGAGTAAATTGAAGTTTTCCCAATTTGAGAGCAGAATTTGTTTTATTTCTATTTCTTTGAGTTTGAAGGAGTTTTTAAACTGAATATTAAAAAAATAAATTTCCAATGGTTGGGTAAAAAACTTCTAAAGGGGAAATATTACTTGAGACAGGTTTATTTAGCTGATGGAATGAAAAACTCTTCATAAGAAATAAAACAATCAAATAGAGTCCCTGGGTGGTGCAAAAGGTTAAATGCTCAGCTGCTAACGAAAATGTTGGCATTTAGTCCACCCAGAGGCACCTCAGAAGAAAGGCTTAGTGATCTACTTTTGAAAAAAACCCTGTGGAACCCAGTGAAAACCCTACAGCACAGTGAAAACCCTACAGAGTACATTTCTTCTCTGATACACACGGGGTTGTGATGAGTCAGAGTTTACTCAAGGGCAACTGATTTAGGTAATAAACAGGAGATGAAAAATTGCCATTCCTAATTTAAAAAATATTATTTGTACATAATGTTTATATTCTGCTGCCTAAAGCAGACACCAGATTGCAGAAGCACACATCTCAAGACAAGTCAGAGTACATACCATAGTGTCATGCTGACCAACGACTTCAATTGAAAAGTCCACACCTCCACCACTCATTTCCTTCAGCACCTCATGGATGGGTTTCTGGAAGTCCTGTGGGCTGATGTACTCAGTGGCCCCTAGCTCTTTGGCCTTTGCAAATTTGTCTTTGTTGACATCCACTGCAATGATCCTGGCCGCTCCTGCTGCCTTACAGCCCATGACGGCACACAGGCCAACTCCTCCAAGGCCAAACATGGCACAGATGGAGCCTTTGGTGACCTGTTTTCAGAAAACAGAAGAACGGATTAATTATGATTGTTCGGAAAGGTCTAAGCTATATAAAATGCCAGAATTTGTCCATTATGAGGATCTACTTGGACTCTCATGTCCAACCTGCTGTCAAACCTCTTTTTGCTTCATTTGCTTCAGGTTTAAACTGAGTGTTTCTCAAACTTTGCTGCACATTAGACTCACCTAGGGAGTGTTAAAAAAACCCAAATGCCCACAAGCCATGACAGGTGGAACCTAGTCATCAGTTGTTGTTGTTGTTGTTGTTGGGTGCCATAAAGTCGGTGTTGACTCATAGCGACCCTATGTACAACAGAATGAAACACTGCCCAGTTCTGCTCCATCCTCACAATGGTTGTTATGCTTCAGCCCATTGTTGCAGCCACTGTGTCAATCCATCTTGTTGAGGGTCTTCCTCTTTTTCTCTGGCCCTCCACTTTACCAAGGATGATGACCTTCTCCCAGGACATATCTCTCCTGATAACATGTCCAAAGTATTTGAGACGTGGTCTTGCACTCTGTGCTTATAAGGAGCATTCTGGTTGTAATTATTCCAAGACAGATATGTTGGTTCTTTAGGCAGTCCATGGTATATTCAATATTCTTCACCAACACCACAATTCCAAGGCGGCAATTCTTCTTTGGTCTTCCTTATTCATAGTCCAGCTTTCGCATGCATATGAGGCAAGTGAAAACACCATAGCTTGGGTCAGGCATCCCTTAGTCTTCAAGGTGACATCTTTGCTTTTCAACCCTTTGAAAGCCCTCTGCAGCAGATTTGCACAATGTAGTGCGTCTTCTTGACTGCTGCTTCCAAGAGTGTTGATTGTGTATCCTAGTAAAATGAAATCCTTGACCACTTCAATCCTTTCTCCATTTATCTTTATGTTGCCTATTGGTCCAGTTGTGAGGATTTTTGTTTTCTTTATGTTGAGGTGTAATCCATACTGAAGGCTGTAGTCTTCGATCTTCATCAGGAAGTGCTTCAAGTCTTCTTCACGTTCAGCAAGCAAGCTTGTGTCATCTGCATAACACAGGTTGTCAATGAGTCTTCCTCCAATCCTGATGAACCCATCTTCTTCATATAGTCCAGCTTCTCTGATTATTTACCCAGCATACAGACTGAATACGTATGGTGAAAGGATACAACCCTGACGCACAACTTTCCTGACATTAAATCACGAAGTATCCCCTACTTCTGTTCAAACGACTGCCTGTCGATTTATGTACAGGTTCCTCATGAGCACAATTAAGTGTTCTGGAATTCCCAATTCTTTGCAATGTTATCCATAATTTGTTATGATCCACACAGTTGAATGCCTTTTCATAGTCACTAAAACAAAGGTAAACATCTTTCTGGTATTCTCTGCTTTCACTCAGGATCCATCTGACCAGAGCAATGATATAGACCTGCTTCCATGTCGTTTACTGAATCCTGCTTGAATTTCTGGCAGTTCCATGTCATTATACTGCTGCAGCCTCTTTTGAATGATCTTTAGTAAAATTTTACTTGTGTGTGATATTGATGGTATTTTTAGATAATTTCCACATTCTGTTGGATCACCTTTCTTGGGAATATGCATAAATGTGGATCTCTTCCGGTCAGTTGGCCAGGTAGCTGTCTTCCAAATTTCTTGGTTTAGATGAGTGAGCACTTCCAGTGCTGCATCCATTTGTTGAAACATCTAAATTGGTATCCCATCAATTCCTGGCGCACTGTTTTGTGCCAATGTCTTCAGTGTAGCTTGGACTTCTTCCTTCAGTACCATCGGTTCCTGATCATATGCTACCTCCTGAAATGGTTGAACGTCGGCCAATGCTTTTTGCTATAGTGACTCTCTGGATTCCTTCCATCTTCTTTTGATGCTTCCTGCATCGTTTAATATTTTCCCTGTAGAATCCTTCCATGTTGCAACTTGAGGCTTGAATTTTTTTTTTTCAGTTCTTTCAGCTTGTGAAATGCCGAACGCGTTCTTCTCTTTTGGTTTTCTATCTCCAGGTCTTTCCACTTGTCTTTTAATAGTTTACTTTGTCTTCTTGAGCTGCCCTTTAAAATCTTCTGTTCAGCTCTGTTACTTCCTTCTTTCTTCCTTTCACTTTAGCTACTCTTCATTCTAAGGAAGATTCAGAGCCTCTTCTGACATTCTTTTTGATTTTTTCATTCTTTTCTATCTTTTTAATAGCCTCTTGCTTTCTTTATGTATGATGTCCTTGATGTCATTCCATAACTCGTCTGGTCTTCAGTCGTTAGTGTTCAATGTGTCAAATCTCTTCTTGAGAGGGTCTTTAAATTCAGGTCATCAGTATTTTTTAAAAATTCCCATGTGATTCCAATGGGCAGCCCAGTTTGGGAACCAGTAGATTAGATAACGTTTGAGCTCTAAATGTCATTTTCTCCAGTCTTGAAGAGGATCTCGTTGGCTCATATTCAGTGATATCCAGCTTCAGTCCATCATACATACAGAAAGGCAATATTTTGGGAATTGAAATAAGTGAAAAAGGTATTCCAAGGAGATTTAAAAAACATGCTCTCAAACCTCAACAATTAATTCCTTGGTTTATTTAATTTTCAGTAGTAATAGCCAGAATGATGAGAGCAGAAATAAGCTATGAAATATAGAAGTTATCCTTAGCTGAAATCAGAACCTAATAACTGGAGAGATTTAATGGGTAACTTGAAGATAATGGAGCTTGTACCTATATGATCTTAACAGGTTCCCCTCTCTTCCAGTTGTTAAAATTCTAAAAAACAGCGACCATACTCCTGGACCTCCCCAGATGGAATACACAGGATTCAAATCTACTACATCTGTGGAAAGAGACAATGGAAAAGCTCAATATCATAAGTCAGAACAAGGCCAGGGGACAACTGCGGAACAGATCATCAATTGCTCATATCCAAGTTCAAGCTGAAGTTGAAGAAAATTAGAGCAAGTCCACAAGAACCAAAGTACAACCTTCAGTATATCCCACCCGAATTTACAGACGATCTAAAAATGAATGTGGCACATCAAACACTAATGACTGAAGATCCGATGTGTTGTGGAATAACATCAAGGATATCATACATGAAGAAAGCAAGATGTCATCCAAAGACAGGACAGAAAGAAAAGACCAAAAGAGATGTCAGAAGAGACTCTGAAACTTGCTATTGAACTTAGAGTACCTACGATGAAAGGAAGAAATGAGAAGTAAAAGAACTGGACAGAAGATTTCAAAGGGTGGCTTGAGAAGACAAAGTAAAGTATTACAATGAAGTGTGCAAAGACCTCGAGATAGAAAACCAAAAGTGATGAAATTTCTAGCCATTTATTAAGCAGAAAGAACTGAAGAAAAAATTCAAACCTCGACTTGCAATACTGAAGGATTCTATGGGGAAAATATTATGATAACGCAGGAAGCATCAAAAGAAGATGAAAGGATAACACGGATTCACTGTACCAAAAAGAGTCGGCTGATATTCAGGCATTTCAGGAGGTACCATATGATCAGGAACCGATCATACTGAACGAAGAAGTCCAAGCTACACTGAAGGCATTGGCAGAAAACAAGGCTCCAGAAATTGACAGGATGTTTCAACAAAAGGATGCAGCACTGCAAGTGCTCACTCATCTATGTCAAGAAATTTGGAAGATAGCTATTTGGCCAACCAACTGGAAGAGATTCATATTTATGCTTATTCCTAAGAAAGGTGATCCAACAGAATGCAGAAATTATCTAAAAATACCATCAATATCACACACAAGTAAAATTTGCCTAAGGATCATTCAAACGAGGTTGCAGCAGTATAATGACAGGGAACTGCCAGAAATTCAAGCAGGATTCAGTAAAGGACATGGAAGCAGGCGTATATCATTGCTCAGGTCAGATGGATCCTGGCTGAAAGCAGAGAATACCAGAAAGATGTTTACATTTGTTTTAGTGACTATGCAAAGGCATTCAACTATGTGGCTTATAACAAATTATGGATAACATTGCAAAGAATGGGAATGCCAGAACAATCAATTGTGCTCATAAGGAACCTATATTTAGACTAAGAGGCAGTTGTTTGAACAGAACAAGGGCATACTGCATAGTTTGAAGTTAAGAAAGGTGTGTGTCGGTGTTGTGCCCTTTTACCTGTTTAATCTGTATGCTAAGGAAATCATCCAAGAAAGTGGACTATAGGAAGAAGACTGGGGCATCAGGATTGGAGGAAATCTCAACCTATGATATGCAGATGACACTGCCTTGTTTGCTGAAAGTGAAGAGGACTTGAACTACTTACCGATGAAGATCGAAGACTACAGCCTTCAGTCCAGGTGATATCTTAACATAAAGAAAACAAAAATTCTCACAACTGGACCTATAAGCAACATCATGATAAATGGAGAAATTATTGAACTTGTGAAGGACTTCATTTTACTTGGATCCACAATAAAAGTCCATAGAGGCAGCAGTCAAGAAATCAAACAATGCATTTTGTTGGCCAAATCTGCTGCAAAAGACCTCTTTAAAGAATTAAAAAGCAAAGATGTCACTTTAAGGAGTAACCTGCCCCTGACCCAAGTCATTGTGTTTTCAGTCACCTCATATGCATGTGAAAGCTGGACAATAAATAAGGAAAACTGAAGAAGAACTGATGTCTTTGAATTATGGTGTTGGCGAAGAATATTGAATATATCATGGACTGCCAGAAAACAAACAAATCTGTCTTGGAAAAAGTACAGCCAGAATGCTCATAAGAAGCAAGGATGGTGAGACTTTTTTGTACAAACTTTGGTCATGTTATTAAGAGGGACTACTCCGTGAGAAGGACATCATGCTTGGTAGAGAGTCAGCGAAAAGAGGAGGACCCTCAACATTTGTTGACACAGTTGCTGCAACAATGGTCTCAAGCATAACAACTACTGTGAGGACAGTGTAGGACTGGACAGTGTGTGGTTTTGTGGCACATCGGGTCACTATGCATCGTAACCAACTGGTTGGCACCTAACAACAACAACATCAATGAACAATAATTTATTTTTTATTTTTTCCCATACAAAAATTTGTGCATACATTATTATGTGACTCTTATTGCTCTCTCCATATTGTGACAGCACACTCCTCCCTTCCACCCCCGATTCCCCATGTCCATTCAACTAGCTCCTAACCTTCTTTGCCTTCCCACCTCACCTCCAGACGGAGGATGCCTGTCTAGTCTCTTGTATCTACTTGAGCTAAGATGCACGTGCTTCACGAGTATCACTTCACAATGAACAATAATTTAAACAAAAAGTCGTCTACATCCTAATAATAAATAAAATTCATTATTTTGATTGATCTCAGCTTCTGCTCTGTGTTCACTTGGACCACCTGCTCAAATAGATGTTTCAGTTGCACAAGGGACCTTAATGTTAAAATCATAGAAACTTGGAAAAGATATATTCGATAGGGTTAAAATTGACTCTGGACTATATAATAAACCTCATCTTCTTTAGGCAGCCTTCAATGTTAAGTAGAATGTTCCTCCTTTTCCAAATAATCTCATTATAAGTATCCCTTAAGGATTTTTACTTACTTGTTCATTCATCAAATGCTAGGCAGGGTAGAACACCACTGTCTTCTTCACTGAGAAAAATACAAGGTGTACAATTGCTATTTAAAAGTACTTGTAATTAAGAAGTACAATTTAATGCTCTGGAGGAATTTTGAGAAAGATACTCTAGTCTCCGTACTAAGACTAAGCAATTATAGGCTTTAAGACAAAAAGCTTTATGTGTCTGGGCCCCATTTTTATATAATTATTAAAATGAAGAGATAATACACCCACTCCTCCCTTATCAACATGTTAGTTTCCAAACAGCAGGTCCTTACGCCAAGTTGGTGTTATGCAAAAATGGGGAATGACCAGATCAAATCACAAAATGCAGAAGGACTACATCATTACATAACTGCCAAATTAAATCATTACATAACTGCCAGTTTACATCATTACATAATGACCAAATTACATCATTATGTAACTGCCAAACTACTGAGAATCAGGGCCCAGCCAAGTTTATACATAACTTTAACCATCACAGCCAGTGTTACTCTAACCTCACACCTCGGCATTTGTTACTGCCAAACGTTCGTCTGTAACGGACAAAATAGTTGGACAGAAGATTTTTTATTATTGTCGTAAATGTGAGATGTCAGATAACGAGATAGTCGATAATTGAGGAATAGGCATACTAGTTTGTGGTTTCCAAACCTTTAGGGAAGAGGTGTGTGGTGTGCTATGGTTTGTGTGTGTGTGTGTTTTCATGGCATAGGAAGATGTAGTAGTGAAATCCCTGAATGAAGTAGAATAAATGCTCCACTGAAATCTTCATTACTTTTCTCCAGGAAGTCCACAGAGTGCACGTGTTGGTGGCAATAGTTTTGGAGGTATACCAGGTAAGGCTTTGGAATTTACTGTTGATCCTAATTTTGGGAGTATGGGGTCTGTGGAGTAGATTCTTCTCAAAGGCAAACCCTTCATTTCAATTACCTTTGCCAGCTCAGAACCTAGCAGAACCTACAGTGCCTGATGCATGTAGGTGCTCTTCTAGAATGAAAGACTAAATGAGCTCCGAGCTCTAAAATTTAATAATTCCAAAAAGATCAAGTAGAGATAAATAAGTACTGAAAAGCAAACTTTACTTTTTCTTAACTAAGTTATCAGCAGTTTTTTCATCTATGAAAAGCAGGTGAGTTTTCTAAGACATGCTCTCATTTTCTTCTGAGATCATTTTTCTACCTGATTTGACACTGCAAATTCTATGGAGTATATCAGTGCTATTATGGGAACAGGGGAAAAGTACTACCAAAATCTTTGAGGAACTATCTCTGAGTCCTATGAGAAAATATTTCCCTTTTGGTCCTAACAGTCTAAGGATAGTTAGTTTTATTGCCGGTTGTCATTCCTACCTTGGCAACATTGATGGCAGACCCTTAACCAGTAGATAAAGCACAGCCGATGAGGCAGACTTTCTCCAGAGGTGAGGCTGGATCGATCTTGACCATTGAGATCTCATCCACCACCGAGTACTCAGAGAAGCTACTGGTGCCAGAGAAGTGGTGGATAGGCTTCCCTCTGCAGCTGAACCTGGTTGTGCCATCCTGCATGGTCCCCCGAGGCACACTCAGACTGCACAGTGCAACAGAGACACACAAGGCATGAGCCAGGAGCTAGGGGATGTGCAAACTCACTAGGTGTGCAAGGATAGTATCAGAAACCTACTCATTTTTCTAGTACAAGTTGCCTTCTGGGTGTTTACAACCTGCACATTTTCCACACTGGGGAATACAGAGTGGGATGACTTTATCACCTGGAGGGGAATAAAAAGCATTCTTAAGTTTCTACCTAAGTATTAATAGATCAAGTACTTCAAACTTAGGCATATATATTAGAGGCATGTATCTTTGCCAAGTCTCCCAAGAAATAGGGTTCAATCACCACCATACCAGTGGTCACTGCCTGTAAAAATTGCTTTTACCTTGGGTTTATATGTGCCTAAAGAGTCCCAAAGAAATACAACGTGGGAAACACCATGGTCTTTTAATCATTTCCACTGTATTAAATAGTTATCTTTAATTGTGTAACCAGATGTCTACTGGGGGCTTTACACACATCCTGTCCTTTAGTTCTTAACTAATTAAACCTCAAATGTTCTCACTGTAAGTATAAATATAAATTTTAGTTGCAAGTGAGCTGCCATAATTCCATTAGATGTTTTGGAGATCTGGTATTTTCCAATAGTTTGAGCTACGATCAGAAAAGAATTTTGTTGAGAGCCACTATGCTTATCTTTACTCCCAAGTGAATGCCTATTTAATTTATTTATTTTGTTCTTTTTCAAGGAAGACTAACAAGAATGGGACAAAGAAGAATTCAAGAAATTCCTTGGAAAGCTTCATTCCTCAGCAGTGAGGCAAGTACTTTCCTGTAGGATAAGAACTGACTTTCACATGTTTCTGGCCAATTACTTACTTTGTGAATTATCCGTTTTTCCTCTTACGGTGGAGGGAGCATGGGTGTAAAGTAAGAGTGTCATTTTATAATTAATTTTTTTCAAACTAAAGGAAATACTAAGAGCTGAAACTCAAATCAGACAATTTACCTTTTTCTGTTCACAGTTCAGTTAAATATTTGGTCAGTGAGAGTAGGGTGGGGTGGGGAGTATGGGTGAATCTATAGGCCAAAGTGATTTTTTAGCATTAAACATAATTTTTATGATTAATTACTTTTGCAATCTATTCACAAGACCAGGAAAAACTGTTAAATCATCGTATCTAATTGATATACTTTATGTGAAAATGACAGCATAGACATTTTCTATTGTATTCACCTTTTACCTCTAAAAATATTTACCTCCATTAATACACAATAAAATTAGGATAAAATAAATATTAAAAATAAATTAGGCAACAATTTGTAATGAGCTATGCTTAACTATGGTTAAAGGTAATAAAACGGACAGTTTATGCAGGATGCCTGCTGTTAACCAAATAAAAAAAGAAATGAACAGTTGCCATGGAGTTGATTGTGACTCATGGTGACCCCATGCAGAGTTTTCAATGACTGATTTTTGGAAGTAGATCATCAGGCCTTTCTTCCAAGGCACCTCTGGATGGACTGGAAAGAACCTCATGTTGACTCAGCCATACCCTAACAGCCCCCACCCTGTAAACTGAGCAAAGCACAGTTTCCATACACTGATCCAGACACTCAGGACACAGAGTTATGTTTTATTCCTGGTCTTATTTGTAGTTCTGTTTGGTCCCATCAGAAGGCAGTGCTTAGGAACACTAAAATGGAAGTTCTAAGGTTATGAACTCCATGATTTTAGGCACTGTGTCTCTTTTGATCCTTATGTATCTGTAGGCTCTAACCTGGTGCCTGACATCTAGTAGTAAGTACTTAATAAATAACTGTTGGCAGAGAGCACACGTGAGTGCCTGAAGACACACATGCCCGAAAGCATGAAGGAAGCCAGGCAGGGAGAGAGGAAAGAAGTTCTCTGTCCATGCCCCATCTTAGCTATCTGCTGCTGCTGGGACCTCACGCAAAGTCTTTCATCTCTCACTGCCTTAGTTTCCTCACCTGGGCTGAGTACTCTTGCGGTACCTGAACTGAAACACATTCCCTGAGTGTGAATTCTGTACCTGGCTTGACTGTAGTCACCCCTTCTCCGATGGTCTCCACGATGCCAGCTGCTTCATGGCCTACAATCACAGGAAACGGGGAGGTCTTGCGTCCACTAACCACGTGATCATCTGTGCGACAGATTCCGCGGCCACCATCTACAGGGTAAAGGGAGGATGATTAAATTCATAAAAGATTATGGCCTCAGATGGAGTTAAAGTTCAGAATTCTCTGAAATTGAGCTTCTGAAGAGTTTTGCTAATCCCTATTCCTCTCAAATACAAAGATTCAATTTATCTCTGAGATTATCCAGTCTAAAGCCCTCCTCTACTTTCCTTTCTTGCCTTAAATGTTGTGGCTTAATCTGTGAAATAATTGTTCTTGAAATATGTAAATCTTAGATAATACACAAGAATGCATGCTTTTTATAGAAGTAGAAATTGAAGATTAGAACCAAGAAAATGGTTGCTTAAATTCTACTAACTAATACTAACTGATTTTGAAATCTTGATATATATTTTCACTTTTTTCTGTAGAATCACATACATTCTTTTTTATTTTACTGGGATTATATGGTACATAGTCTTCGGTGAGTTCTTAAAGTTAACAACATATGCCATTTGTATCTTTCCTTGACAACAAATGTCAATTGATTGTCTGGATTACTAGTATAGTCATGCGTTGCTTAGCGTCCGGTTGGGCAACATCCGACTGCATATATGTCTGTGGTCTCATAAGGTGTTTTTTTTTTAAATCTCTTTTTGTTTATTATTTTCCCCTAATGGTTTTAAAGACCTCAAACCCCTAGAAATAATGAGCAGTGGGGCTCCAGGGCGCGTGTCAATCTCTGCAGTGCCTCCTCTTCAGCCTCCTCCTTCCCCCACTCCTGGCTTCCTTCAATGCCCAGCAGTCCTCCAGCCATTCACTGCCAGTGCGGGGCAGCGCCTGCCCAGTCTCCTTGGCACTGGCAGGGTGCTGGCAGGGCTCCTGTTGCTCCAGGGCTCACAGCTCTTGGCTTCCTGCAGCGGCAAAGGAGGCTGCACTTGATCCAGAAGGGGTCGCATCAACAGCGCTCAGCAGCCACTGCCTCCACCGCCAGCCATGCTCCTCTCACCCACACAACTGCTCCCCGCCCCGTCCGCTTGGCCACCTCTATGTGCCACCTCTTCGCGCCCCCGTGCCAACCCTGCCCTGAGCCCGGACGTGTGCAAAGTCCGATTCGACTGCCTGTGCAGCCCCTGTTCCACCAGCAGCCACACACCCGGCAAGGCCAAGCTCCTGTATCTAGCGGATACAGCTCTCCAGATTTGTCGGTAGGCAGGCAGCAGTAATGCCTGCTGGGGCGGGTTGTTGCTGCTCGTCAGGTGGGTGGAGGAGCAGGCCGGCTGGGCACATTACCTTGGAACTGCCAGTATATGGTGTTCGCATTATGTCCAAATTGCAAAACTTCCTATTTCACAGAATGTATGGTGGACATTACTAAAATGTTGGCATTTGGAATCCATCAGCCACTCCTTGGAAACCCCACTGGGGGCAGTTTTACTCTGACCTATAGTGTTTCTGCGCGTGGAATCCACTTCACCGCAATGGGTTTGGATTGGTTTATCGTGGACATTAAGCGATGCATGGCTGTATTTATATACAAATCTCCTCTTAATGGATTTTCGGTTATTTCCGTTGTTTATTATTCTCTAAAATTTTTAAACCTAAAATTTAATAGAAGTGGAAAAAACCTTTCACCTTAATACGAACTTCATTGGCTTTTGGGGGTGCAACCTCCACCTCCTCAATGGAAAAGGGTTTTTTTACGTGCCATAGCACAGCTGCTTTGCATTTTATTACCTGGAAAATAGAATAGAAATATGATAACTGTTTTTCCCCACTCTTGAAGTCAGGGTTTGTGTCTATTTTAGTATGTGCAACATCTAGTCCCATGTCTGGTACAAACAACTCCATAGAAATGAACACCTCTGATGTGCAAAGAGAAAAACAAAAAAAAAAACTCTTTTAAAAAATGTGTAAAACAATAACATACGGGACAAGAAACAGAATTATCCATAATAAGACATAAGGTTAAGTATATTCTTTCAGGCAATTCGTACATTACTTTTTTTCTCTAAGGATGTTTCCTAATATTTCCTAATGCTTTGTCGTGAAATTGGTTGTTTACCCAAAATGCTGGCTTGTACATGAAGTTCTACGTTACCATTATTTGGTTGACAGAAAAAAACTCACGTCTGTTCATGTAAAATCTATTTCTCTGTTGCTCAATTCTTTGTTTAAGGCAAAACAGTCTGGCTTAATAGTAACAGGTACCCATCTGTCTCCCGGTTTTCGACGGATTGTCTTTTTCTACGTTGTCTGCTCTCCACTTTGTTTGAGTTCTTCTTCCCACACTTCTGTGTACTTCTTGTTTGCCTTATGCAGTTTGAACTTAGCTTTGGCAGCCTTGTTTTGTTGTCCAATTTATGTGCAGGAACTTCTTCCAGATAAGATTTGAGCCAAAAAGTACAGAGTTTAAAGCTCGAGACTGAAAAGGACAAACACACTCTTATATGAGTATGTACATATATTTAAAAACAGGAGAACTGTGTGTCTGAATTTCTAGGTGGAACACATTAACTACAGATACTCTTTTTTTTTTTTTTAATTATTGTACTTTAGATGAAGGTTTACAGAAGAAACTAGCTTCTTATTAAATAATTAGTATACATATTGTTTTGTGACATTGATTACCAACTCCACAACATGTCAACACTCTCCCTTCTTGACCTTGGGTTCCCAATTACCAGCTTTCTTTCTCTCCTGCCTTCTAGTCCTTGCTCCTGAGCCTGTGTGCCCCTTTAGTCTCATTTGTTTTTATAGGCCTGTCTACTCTTTGGCTGAAGGGTGAACCTCAGGAGTGACTTCATTACTGAGCTAAAAGGGTGTCTGGGGGCCATACCCTCAGGATTTCTCCAGTTTCTGTCAGGGCAGTAAGTCTGGTCTCTTTTTTTAACCACAGATGTTCTTAACAGTTAAGTACATATTTTCAGTGCTTGGGAATGTTGAGAATGTACTAAAACCTGTATTCCTTGCTGCAAAGCTTGTACACTTAAGACAGTTTTTTTTTAATGGAGTTGATGTACCCAGAAATGTGATAAAAATACAATTGGTTTTTATGTCTTTGAAATTGATTTTCACTATTGATTTGTCAAATCCTCACACTTTGCAGGGTTTTGGCTATAGCCAATGCCACGATAAGTATGAGAGTACTTGAAAAAGTACACTGATGGTAGTTAGGTCCTTATTGTTGGGTGCCCATTGTCTTAGGCTGGGTTCTCTAGAGGAGCAAAACCAGTGAAACATATATATCTGTGTGTGTATGTATGTGTACAGAGAGAGACAGAGAGAAAGAAACCAAGAAAGAAAGAGAGACAGATTTATCTCAAGGAAAAGGCTCATGAGATTGTAGAGGCTAGCAAGTCCCAAGTCCATGAGTCAGGTGTCAGGCTGGAGGCTTTTTCTCACTCACATCGCTGCAGGGGCTGAAAGAACCAAAGATTGGAAGGTCAGATAGCGGGCTGCTGGCTCACCGATTGTGGAGGCCGAGAATCCTAAGATTGGCAGGCAAAAAGGCAGGCTGGCTCAAGTCCCAAGAACTGGAGGTCAGATGATGATGAGTCAGATGGAGGATCCAGAACAAGCAAAAGCCAGCGAGCTTTGCCAGAACGTCCATATATATATTGGATGCAGGCCACACCCCCCAAGGAAACTCTTCTTACAACTGATTGGCTGATTACATCTGATCACATCATGGAGGTGATTACATTATATCACAAAATGGAGGATAAGTACTTCATCACATAACTGCAAAACCACTGAGAGTCATGACCCAGTCAAGTTGACACACAACCATAACCATCACAGTTAACCCCTAGTCAATGTGGCACCTGTACACATCTTCTTAAGCTACACACAATCTCTACATAAAGACAATTAGAAAGTCATACTTGTGCCTAGCGTGACAGACCTAACATGAGTACAACCAAAAACATGCTAACCCCGTTTAGGTCTTATATTTTATAAGTAAAGAAAACAAAATATTTGATGCACACATACAAGTAAAGAATACTCATGACAATTGCACTAGTAGTTTCTGCAACTGGTCACATGGCCATAATTGGTATTTAGAAACACCTTCTTCACCACCCCCTCCATATTCCCTTTGCTCTCAGCAAGCACCTCAGCTGGTTGTGGTTCTTTGTCTGGTGAGTTGACCCAAACCTTCATTCTTAAAGAGCCTGGGCCATTAATAGTGGTGTCGGAATTGAGTTGCTGTAGCTTTTTAATGACTTTAATCACAGGGCATTGTAGTACTAAGAGACGTCCTAAGGGAACTCCTGTATTCCAGACAAACTCTTCTTTACCTCCACTATATAATATCAATCCAATTTGCCCTTGGTAATCAGGATCAATCACACTAGCCAATACAGTAATTCTCTTCTTTGCCTGTTGATCCAGAGGCATGAGGAGCCCAAAGTGGCCAGGTGGCATTCTTAACTTCCAGTTCATGGAGTCAACGTTGTGTCTCCTAGTGGGAGAACTCCTCCCTTAAGAGCTAAAACCTCTAAAGCAACAGAGCATAGGGTCACGGGGACAGGAAGCAAAAATTTTGTGAGTGGGTCTCTAGGGGTAATAGTGAGTAGTGCCACTCATATTTCCACCACTTGATTCCTGGAACCATGAATCCTGGCAATGGGCGAAATAGCACTATATACTGAACACTGGTTTAGAGCATATACAGCCTCCTCCTGGAGAACATTGCCCTATCCCTGTAAGGTACTGCCACTTAGCTGGCTCTGTAACTGTGTCTTTAGAAGGCCATTCTATCTTTCTATCAAGTCAGCTCTTTCAGGATGATGGGGAACATGGTTGTTGTTTTGTTTTTAGGTGCCGTCAAGTAGGTTCTGAATCATAGCGACTGTATGCACAACAGAACGAAACACTGCCCGGTCCTGCACAAACCTCAAAATTGTTGTTATGCTTAAGCCCATTATTGCAGTCACTGTATCACTCCATCTCATTGAGGGTCTTTCTCTTTTTTGATGACCCTCTATTTTACCAAGCATGATGTCCTTTTCCAAGGACTGGTCTCTCCTTATAACATGTCTCAAGTATGTGAGATGAAGCCTCACCATCCTTGCTTTAAGGAGCATTTTGGCTGTACTTCTCCCAAGCCAGGTATGTTGGTTCTTTTGGCAGTCTTGTATACTAGACCAAATGGGCACACCAGCCCAGGGGCAGGATGAGAAGGCAGGAGGGAACATGGTGAAACGAGTTAATTCTATGAGCATGGGCCCATTACCATGCTTCATTTGTTGTGAACCTAGTCTCTAGATCTGAGGAGACTGTGTAGGATACCATGATGGTGGATAAGGCATTCTGTAAGTCCGTAGATGGTAGTTTTGGCAGAAGCAATGCCTGCAAGGAAGGCAAATCCATATCCAGCATAAGTGTCTATTTGAGTAAGAACAAAACGCTGCCTTTTCCATGATGAAAGAAGTCCAATGTAATCACCATGCTACCAGGTTGCTGGCTGATCAACCTGAGCAATGGTGCCATATTGGGGACTCAGTGTTGGTCTCTCTTGCTGGGAGACTGGGCACTCAGCTGTGGCTGTAGCCAAGTCAGCCTTGGTGAGTGGATGTCCAAGTTTTTGAGCCCTTGCATAATCTCCATCCCTGCCACCATGGAAACTTTGTTCATGAGCCCATTGGACATTGATGGGAGTGGCTGGGGAAAGAGGATGACTGGTTTGCACAGAACATGTCATCCTATCCACTTGATTGTTAAAATCCTTCTCTGCTGAGGTCATTATTTGGTGAGTGTTCACATGAGACACAAATATATTTACTTTGGCCCATTGTGAGGTCTGTCCATATACCTCTTCCCCGTACCTCCTTGTCTCCAATGACCCAATCATGTTCCTTCCACTTCCCTGACCATCCAGCCAAACTATTGGCCACAGCCCATGTATCAGTATACAATCACACATCCGACCATTTCTCCTTCCAAGCAAGGTGAACAACCAGGTGTACTGCTCGAAGGTCTGCCTCTTGGGAGGATTTCCCTTCACCATTGTCTTTTACGGAGGTCCCAGAAAGGGGCTGCAGTGCTGCCACTATCCGCTTCTAAGTTGTGCCTGCGTATCACACAGTAATCTGTAAACCAGAACATTTGAGATGCTACTCACCTAAGTAGGATGTAGAACATTTGAGAAACAGCTTTTGATTGGTTGCTGGGCCTTAGTAGAGAATGAATGGTTAACCATGGGCCACCAAGTCAGCATGTTGCATCATGGGGAGTAAACCAGGCATGAGTTTTCTCTTCCTCAGTCAACTGATCATAAGGAACTCCCCATGAGGCCCAGCAATAAGTCAAAAGCTGTTTCTCAAACATTCTACATCCTACTTTGGTGAGCAGCATCTCAAATATTCTATATCCTCCTTTGGTGAGTAGCTTTTTTAAGAAAAGCTTGTGAGTAGCCATCTAAGCTACTCCACTGAATGGAGCAAGGGAGAATGAAGAAAAGCAAAGACACAAGGGAAAGATTCATCCAAAGGACTAATGGACCACAACTACCAAAACGTCCACCAGACTGAGTCCAGCACAATTAGATGGTGCCCAGCTACTGTCAGTGACTGCTCTGTCAGGGATCACAACAGGGGGACCTGTACAGAGGGAGAAAAAAATAGAACAAACTTCTAACTCACAAAAAAGGAGCAGACTTACTGGTTTGACAGAGACTGGAGAAACCCCAAAAGTATGTCCTCTGGACAGCCTCTTAGCTCAGTACTAAAGTCACTCTTGAAGTTTACTCTTCAGTCAAAGAATAGACAGGCCCATAAAACAAACAATAATACACGTAGCTCAACCACATGTATGAAACTAAATGGGCACACCAGCCAGGGACAGGACGCAAGGCAGGAGGGCACAGGAAACCTGGAGAATGGAAATTAGGATCCCAAGGTTGAGAAGGAGATAGTGTTGACACATAGCATGGTTGGCAACCAATGCCCCAAAACAATACGTTTATTAAATGTTTAATGAGAAACTAATTTGCTTTGTAAATCTTCAACTAAAGCACAATTAAAAAAAAAATTTTTTAAAAAAAGCTGTTTCTCTAAAGGAGAGTAGTTATCTTCAGAAAATGGCAGGGCTTTACTCCAAAATCCGAAGGGTCTGAGCTGTGATTCACCAATAGGGGCCTGACAAGACTCCAGACAACACCTCAATTTGCCACTTACACTTCAAGCACCACTGGGTCAGCCGGATCATATGGCCCAAGATGCAGAGCCACTTGCATGGTGGCCTGAACCTGTTGCAGAGCCTTCTCTTGTTTTGGGCTCCACTCAGAACTAGCAGCTTTTGGAGTCACTTGATAAATAGGCCAGAGTAGCACAATGAAATGAAGGATATGTTGCTTCTAAAATCCAAAAAGGCCGACCTAACACTGTGTGCCCTTTTTAGTTCTGGGAGGGGCCAGATGCAATAACTTACGCTTCACTTTAGAAGGAATATTTCAACATGCCCCATGCCACTGGAGCCCTAGAAATTTCACTTAGGTGGAATGCACCTGAATGTCGGATTAATTTCCTACCCTCTAGCATGCAAATAGATTCCTAGTGGCATAGTGCCTAAGAGCTCAGCTGCTAACCAAAAGGTCTGTAGCTCTAATTCACCAGCCACTCCTTGGAAACCCTGTGGGGCAGTTCTACTCTGTCTTGTGCAATTACTATGAGTTAGAATCAACTTGAAGGCAATGGGTTTTTAGCATGGCAATGTTTTTACCAATAAGTCAAGAGTCATTGATGCTCCTTTCTTACTAAGTCCAATCAGCATAATGTCATCAATGCAATGAACCTGTGTGATATCTTGTGAAAGAGAAAGGTGATCAAGGTCCCCATGGACTAAATTATGACAGAGGACTGGAGACTTTATATACCCCTGCGGTAGGAGAGTGAAGGTGTTTTTCTGGCCTTGCTAGCTGAAGGCTAGAAAAAGGCGTTGGCCAGATCAATAGCTGCATACCAGGTACCAGGAGATGTATTAATTTGCTCAAGAAAGGAAACCACATCTGGAAGAGTAGCTGCATTTGGAGTCACCACCTGGTTAAGTTTTTGATAATCCACTGTCATTCTCCAAGATTCATCTGTTTTTTGCACAGGCCAAATATGCGAGTTGAATGGGGATGTGGTGGGAATCACTACCTCTGCATCTTTCAAGTTCTCGATGATGGCAGTAATCTCTCCAATACCTCCAGGAATGTGGTATTGCTTTTGGCCTTCTATTTTCCTAGGTAGGGGCGGTTCTAGTGGCTTCCCATTGGCTTTTCCTACCATAATAATGCTTATTCCACTTGTCGTAGATCCACTGTGGGTATTCTGCCAGTTGAGTAGTATATCTATTCCATTCTGTAACTGCTGAAATCACTATAGGATGGGTTCAGGGACCCACTGGACCCACTGTGAGATGAACCTGAGCTAAGACTCCATTAATAACCTGACCTCCATATGCTCCTACTGTGATTGGAGGGGCACAGTGATGTTTTGGGTCTCCTGGAATTGGTGTCACTTCAGAGACAGTATCCAGTTATCCTTGAAAAGCCTGATTATTTCCTTTTCCCCGGTGAACAGTCATTTTCATAAAATGCATTAGATTCCTTTGGGGAAGTCTGGGATAAAGATTAATAGTATACATTTTTGGCAATGTAGTGAGATCCTTCCTCAAGGGGACCCAGCTTCTTTTTCAGTCACCTGGGTCTGAAAACTGGCTCAAGTCTGAGAATTGATTGAGAGGCCATGACTTTCTATTCTCGTGAGTCAAGTTAGACTGCCATTCACTTGACCTAGAATTCTCCCACTTGTATAGAAGAAGGAAATATTTTGTAGATTCTGCATCTATTTCACTCTTAGGGACACCATGACTAAGTAGCCAATGCCATAAATCCATACGAGTCAGGTTATTCTGATCAGTGCTTTGACTCAGTCCATTACAGTGACCACTCCCACCTTGTCTTGATCAGTTGAGTGCTGCTACTGGGCCCCTACCACCAGGAGGTCCAATCTGCCCCATTGTAGTTAGGTGTCTTAATTCAGTTAGGGCAGTTCCCACTGTCACATCTGATTTACATAAAATAGCAATCACAGCAGTCTTCAGGAATGCTGCGGCTCCCTTCACAAATTTGCTCTTCACTGTTGCGGTAAAAGGTGTGTCCCTGGGCACTCCATGTGTGGGTCTGTGGTTCTTACCTGATGAATCCACTCTAACATACCAATTTTCCTAAGCCTTTGGATACCTTTTTCTACAGTATAGCAAGGCAGGTCTGGTACTTTAACTTGATTTAGTGTAGGCCACCATATAATCTGTGCTTCAGTGAATCAACCAAATGAACTATTAGAATCTTTCTTAACCTCGAAAGCAGAAACATTAAATGAAGAATCTGTTTAGTGGGCCCATCTCAATAAACTGAGACTGATCCAACTTTATGTTCCTTGTGCAATTATGCCACACCCTTAATAGCCATTCCCACACATATTCCCCAGGTTTCTGATGGTGCATATTAGAAAACTCAAACACTTCTTTTTGAGTGTAGTGCAGCTCCTCCTGGGTCACACTTCACTTTTTGGGGCTTGCTGGGATTTAAATCCAGTTATAGTTCTAGAAGCAAAAACGGGGGGTTGGGATGTGTTCTGAGAACATTCAGCAATGTCTTGTAAGGCATTTTCCTCAGGGATGCCCCAGGCCATGACTCTGATGTCTCCCCAGGCAATGATTCAGATGCCATCAAAGGAGATATTTCAGATAAAGAATCTTCACACACAGCTGGGTAAATCTTATCAGATGTAGAGGGAGAAGCTTATGATTTTCCTGAAGAAGGTGGCTTAGCTGACAAAGATATAGTAATCTCTTCAGATGGGAGTGAGGGGGCTTGTTCTGTTGGCAAGAGTAAGTCAAAGGAATTTAAGGGCTCAGTGTCCTCAGTTTCCTGATTATCTGCTCATATGACACCCTTCCCAAGTTTCAGGATCCCATTTCTTTCCAATGAATGCCCTCACTTTAACTTCAGACACCATTCAATGTTTGGAATTCAGCCCACTCTTACCATAAGACTCTGGGTTTGGTTTTTGTCAATATCAGCTCTGTTACTTCAAGAAGTAAAGCTTTCTTTCTTGGTACAAACGGCAACTTTGAGGTTGTTTACATGGCGCTTGATCTATGACGGAAGTCCTGAGCTCATCTCTTTCTTTCACTTCTTTGTCTAGCAAAAGTGAGACCAGGCAACAAGCTTACTTGTACTTCTCATTCTGACAAAACTGCAGAAAAGTATCAAACATACTATCACCCAGAGCTTTATCTCTCACCAATAATTGATCTATTAGTGGTGATATTTTGTGCATTTCTATTGCCACCTGATGCCATGGATTAGCAATGCCCTCTTTACCACTGGAAGCAGAGTCATCAATATCTTTCAGACTAACCAGACTTGAGAACCAATTTAGAAAAGTCATCCTTACAATTTTGTTTCTGTAGAACTACTGTTGGTACCAAATATCTTAGGCAGGGTTCTGTAGAGAAGCAAAACCAGTGAAGAGTATATATATGTGTATATATATAAAATAAATGATGAAATATACGATCAATCCTTCTTCCTGAGTTGCACATCAATAACTTTTAGCTTTACAAAAGGTAAACAACAGCAATAACGATAGCAATGCCTGGTATTTATTGAGTTCTTTCTATGTACCAGGCACTATTCTAAGTGCTGTACATAATTAATTAAATTCTTACAACCACTTGACATGGTAGGTATTTTTACTAATACCCATTTAAGATATGAGGAAAATAAAATGCAGAGAAGCTAAACAAAGAGAGATTTATATCAAGGAAATGGCTGATGCGGTGTTAGAGCCTGGAAAGTCCGAAGCCTGTGCGTCAGGTGTCAGGCTGGAGACTTCTTCTCACGCACATAGATACAGGCTTGATGAACTCAAGATCAGCAGCTCAGATGGCTAGCAGCTGGCTTACAGGCTGTGGAGGCTAACAAATTCAGGACTGGCAGGTAAGAAGGCAAGCTGTTGGCTCACAGTCCGCAGAGTCTGAAGATTCCCAAGATCGGCAGGTTGTATGGCAGGCTAGTGGCTCAAGTCCCAACCAGAGGTCAGATGATGACGAACTGGATGCAGGATCCAGAATAAGCAAAAGACAGCAAGCTTTGCCAGGAGATTCATATATATTGAATGCAGGTCACTTTCCCTTACAACTGATTGGCTGATCATGTCAGATCACACCATAGCGGTGATTACATTATATCACAAAATGAAGGATAAGTACATCATTTCATAAGTGCCAAACTACATGATTATGTGACTGCCAAAAAACATCATTACATAACTCCCAAACCACTGAGAATCACGGCCAAGACAAGTTGACACAAAACCTTAAGCATCACAACTACCATGTGGCAGGGAGTCCCTGGGTGGTACAAATGTTTAATATGCTCAGCTGCTAACTGAAAATTTGGTGGTTTGAGTCTACTCAGAGGTGCCTAGAAATAAAGGCCTGGCAATATACTTCTAAAAAATCAGCCAATAAAAAATCCTATGGAGTGCAGCTCTACTCGAACAAACATGGGGTCACGATGAATTGGAATTGACTCAACAGCAGCTGGTATCGTCTATCAGGCATATTGTGGCCTGTGGTGGGTGACCTTTACACCTTATAAGTATGCTACCAGGGTAGTGTTATTGGACTTATTTTACAGATGAAAAGATTGAGGCTTGAATTAAGTGAGTAATTTTTCCAAAGTCACAAAATTGGTTGTATAGAGAATTCAGATGAATCCAGCATTATCTTTTCACTACCCTTTGTTATCCAAATACCTTAACAAGATGTAAACAACAGCAATAACGATAGCAATGCCTGGTATTTATTGAGTTCTTTCTATGTACCAGGCACTATTCTAAGTGTTTTACATAATTAATTAAATTCTTACAACCACTTGACATGGAGGTATTTTTACTAATACCCATTTAATATTTGAGGAAAATAAAATGCAGAGAAGCTAAACATGTCCTGAAGTGTTTCTGTAAAGTTAAAAGTTATTGATGGTGCATCTCAGGAAGAAGGATTGATCATCTATTTCATCATTTATTATTTTCCTTGATACAATTAGTTTACTCGTTTGCTCTATGAACTCTATTATATCTTTTGGGCTGAGTTTTGGCATGGTCAGTTTTTCCTTTTTCTCATTATTTTTCATTTGGAATGTAGCATTCCATTGTAAGTGCTAATCAGTAATGAAGGAAAATAAAGAGCATTGGAATAAGAAAACTGACTATTGGCTACTCATGAAATTTCCAAAGACTTACAGTGTCCATGTAGAAACCTCAGAATATTTAAACTGAGTTTTCCTACAAAGATATTATACTGCATGATCTACTCCTAACTGAACAAATGTACTGGAATCAGTTGCACAGCCTTTTGCAATTACATAACATGAATTGATTATATTGAGTGACCACATGCATTTCTTTCTCTGCACCTGTGAACACATTGAGCAATTAAGTATGAAATCTATGGAAGACTTGGAACCAAATATCTCTCTTCCTAGTGCTAAGAAGAGATTAAAATTATATCAGTAGCAATTTTCTATAAAATTACTGTTGACTTGTATGGAGAAGATATTGTTCTGTAGAATTGCTGTGGAAACTTCCTGAATTGGCAATAACAGACCCCTTATAGTCAGATTTTGCATGTTGGTTGACGTTGTTTGCTTAATCTTGATGATTCCAATGCTTTGAGATAAATATACCTTTGGTAAGAGATCTTATAGTAAGGTTCAAAGGATATTTCAAAATCCTCTGAATCAAATTCATCTCATAAAACTGTTGTTAGAATGAACTTAACTTGTGTTCATAAAAAGAATACGATTACAAAGGATAACACTTTTAAATTAAGGTTTCTTGATTAAACACTTCTAACATTATATTTACAAATCAGTTATGATAACTTGGAATAAACTATCACTAACTACAGAGCATTTATTTAATACAGGAAAGAAAAACTTCAATAGATACAGATGCTATACCTTCTTATTACAGATATACAGGAATAGCCTATTTCCATTGTAGTTCAATATACATTGTATATGTAGCATATTTTGAATATTGCATGTCAGTATATATTGTTTCTAATTTAGATATGAATTTGAAATTATTCATTAAATACTGTATCCTTTTATTTAATATATTAGTGAGAATATATTTCCAAAAGTAAAATTTTTATTTCTTACTTTTCCTGCTGTGCTGCTGGTGCTCATTTTGTTTCTGTCTTCTGTGCAGCTCAGGAAACCTGTGAATCCTTGCTGACTTCCCCCAGCTGGAGTGCACAAGCAGATATAGTGTGCAGATGTCCTGTTTGCCCTAGTATCGCCCAATTCTACACATGTGATCTGGGATCTTTAAGCCACACCCATCAGTTTGTTCTTAGGCCAATTCAGATCAGAAAGCAAAGTGTACTGAACCAGTATTCAAAACCGGACATTGTTTGCAACATGCCAACTTCAGATAACATCTTGATTTTATTAACTTACGTATTTCCTTACACATAAATTTTCATCCCTCTTTTTCTCCTGGATTTCATGTTTCTGTGCCCTCAGTCCTACACAGGCCATACAGAGTCCTGTTTTCCCAGTGTCTTCACTAACCTCCAAGTTTCCCATCCTCTTGTTGGAGTTGGATAGGAGGAGGAAAGAAGCTGGACAAGTAGGGTAGAGAGAGCTATGAGCCAGAGAAAGGTGTTTGACCCAGATGCTCCTTGTCTTCATAGCAGAGAAGTCAGACACCCAATCAGTCAGAGCAAAGATGCTCACTGTACCTGGCTTTTCTGCTCCACTCAATATCTGTCACTTTTGACTGAGCACCTCCCTGTACCAGGCACTGTGCTGGGTACAGCAGGGGTGGCAACTGTGATTAAGAGAAGGTCTCCGTTTGTACCAACAGGCAGGATGGGTCAGTGGTTATGTCATGTCTTTTGGACTCAGCAAACTCTATTCATTATTAGCTGTGTGGAACTGAACACTTTATTTAACTGTGCTTTGCTTTAGTTGCCTTATTTGCAAAGTGAGAAGAATACCAGTACTACCTCAAAGGATTGTTTGATGAGTAAAGGAGATAATCCATGTAAACCACTTATTATAGAGTCTGGCAGTCAGGGGAAGCTCGAGAGACCAGCCAACAGGGGGTATGAGAAAGCAGCTTCACGGAGCTTCCAGCAGGAGACAGAATAACTGTTTCTCATCTCTCTATACCTTCTTTCTCTTCCTGTGCCCTGAATACCTGGCGCTGAGTGACACCTCTACACCTTCTTGCCAGGATGTACTTCAACATCTGGAAACAACCTCCCCAGACCTTGTAGCTGCACCGGTGGGATCCCTGGGAGCTTTGGTTTTATTTTTTCCTATTTTTATTCATTGATTATTTTCTTTTTTTTTCTTCTCCTTCTCTTTTTTGTTTTTCTCCATTTCATAGTCTCTCATCTCTCCACTCCAATGGCAAGCTCCTCTTGCACTCTTTTTTGTTTGTTTGTATGTTTTTGGCTCCTGTTCCTCTCTCTTCTCTCCCCTACCCATCTTAGCTCCACACATCACAATCTCTCCCTTCCATCCTGCCTACCTGCACCGTGCAAGGAACATCACACCACCAAACAGCATTGGCACGGCCTACCGGAACCTACCCTACACTTATTACTGACCAGCCTTGTTGGCTGTAGTAAGTGCCACAAATAGCCCATCCCAGCAAATCGTCTTTGGCTAGACCTACCCTGCTGTACCATATCTGAGTGACTGACCCTGCCATTTGTAGAAGGAGGCAAAAAGTATCGTGCCCATAGACAAGCAAACAACAAAGAACACACAGCCCGCCTGCTCAGACATAGCCAAATTAAAAAAAAAAAAGAAGTATGAAACAAAGAAATCTACAATCAATAAACGAGAAAAATATCTACTGAATGCCCCGAAGACAGTAGACAACATCAAAACATTTACAAAAACAGGACAGGATGGTTCCAGTAGGTGTCCAAAATAAAACACCATAAAGGGAAGCTTACAAACTATGGGGAATACAGACACATAGGCACCCAAGTCAGCCTATCTGGGTAGTTTCATGTCAGAGGCAGGGCGTTCTAATCAAGGAACTCAGAGGAGGCTTGGTAAAGAGCAGACTTTTAGTTAAAGACTAAATAGTGATCATTTTGGCAAATAGAGAAAAAACTTCATGTGATTAAGTGACAGATAACAGGAGTTTGACTTTTAATAAAACTCAAGTCTTCTGTACACATTTGTTGTCCTCTAACACACAGTGCGTTCAATTTTATAATTAGGTGCACTCTGTCCACACGGATATGTTAGCGTGAATGGCATATTTCTCCAGAATTGTCAAGGGAACAACACTGTTGCCTGTCTCAAGTTTCAGTTATGCAGGTGTACAGAGCCACACTTTGGAAGAAAGGCCTGGTGGTCCTCTTCTGAAAATTAGTCAATGAAAAGTTTATGAATCACAACAAAATATTGTTCAATATAGTGCTAAAGGAGTCCCCTGGATGGTGGAAATGGTTAATGCACTTCGTTGCTAACTGAAAGGTTGTTGATTCAAGTCCACCTAGAGGCACCTTAGAATAAAGGCCTACTGATCTACTTTTGAAAAATCAGCTCTTGAAAACCCTATGGAGCACAGTTATACTCTGACCCATGGGGTCACCATGGGTCAGAGATGACTCAATGGCAATTTTTTTTTTTTAGAGAGCCACACTAGGGCTGCACTTCATCCACCCTAGAGAGAATCGAGAAAGGCCTTCCATTTTCTCACTGTGGTCTTATCATCATGGAATAAGCACCACTTCTAGACAATGGCACCCACTATGCTCCCTCTGTCTGCCCACTCTTACTTCTGGAGAGCAGCACAAAAGAAGTGAATCTGACCACTTTCCAGATGGCCTGGGTGGTATTAAGGAAGCTCGATTTTCCCAATTAATGTGAAAGACTCATTAGATTGAGCTTACAAAGTGATGGGGCATGATAGGGTTTTGGAAATCATTTGAATTCTTAATAAATTGGTGGATTATTTATGAGGCATGAATTTGTAGGAATCGAATGGCCACAATTTTTTGAGCAACTACCATGTTTCCAGAACTCACTAGGAGTTTTTCACATATAATCACACAGAGCTCTCAGAACAACCCTGAAAGGAAGGTACTATTATTATTATACTTTTGTCCATTTTTGCTTCAACTCTTGGACAGCTCTGAATGTCAGAGATTTGAATTCCCTGTCAGGTAGTTTTAGTGCCTTTTCTTCTACTGGAAAGTCATCTGGTGTTTAATTTTGGATGCCTACTGGAACCATCCTGTCCTGTTTTTGTATATGTTGTGATATTGTCTGCTGTGTTTGAGACATTCAGTAGTTATTTTCCTCGTTTATTGATTGTAGATTTGTTTGTTTCATCCTACTTTTTGTTTTAATTGGTTATGTCTGAGCAGGTAGGCTATGCATTCTTTGTTGTTTGCTCATCTGTGGGCATGATACTTTTAGCCTCCTTCTCCAACGGGCAGAGACATTCGCTCAGGTATGGCACAGCAGGGCAGGTCCAGCTGAAGGGGAGTTGCATGGATGGGTTGTTTGTGGCATGTACTAGGGCCGGTAGGGTGGGCAGGGAATCAGTGCAGGTCAGATTCCGGTAGGCCATGCCTATGCTGCTTGAGGCTGTGATGTTCAGTGCACTGTGCAGGCAGGCAGGAAGATGGTGGGGGATTGTGATGTGTGGAGCTAAGATGGGTATGGGAAAGAAGAGAGAGAGGAGAGAGGAGCAGGAGCCTAGAATATATAAACAAACAGATGAAAAACAGTGCTAAGGAAGCTTGTTGTTGCAGTGGAGAGATGAGAGACTGAGAAATGGAGAAAAACAAAAAGAAAATGGTAGAAGAAAAAATGAATAAATAAAATTTAGAAAAAAAAGCAAAGCCCCCAGGGATCCCACCGGTGCAGCTGTGAGGACTGGAGAAGTTGCTCCCAGGCTGTGAAGTACAGCCTGGCTAGAAGGGGTAGAGGTGTCACACGGTGTCAGGTATTCAGGAGAGAGAAAGAGAAGGTAAGTATAGAGAGATGAGAAACTGAGAAGTAAAGACAACAAAGGAAAAATAGAAGAAAGAAAAGAAAACAAACAAAGGAACAAACAAAACAAAGAAGAAACCCAAAATCAAAAGCAAGAAAAAGAAAAAAGAAATACCCCCAGGGATCCCACCACACAGACTGAGGGAGTAGCTCCCAACCTGCGCAGTACTGCATGGCTAGAGGGGCTTCCATGCTGAGAAAAGAGAAAGAAAACTGACAAACAAGAAAATAAAAATTGAACAAATCAAAACAAACAAACCAAAAGTCCTGGGGATCCAAGCAGGGTGATGGCACAGGCTGAGAATCAGTTCCACAGTCCAGTGGCATTTCACAGCCTTACAGGAAGAAGCCAAGATGGCACAAGGAGCCAGGTGTTTGAGAGAAAGGAGGGAGAGGTGGTGAGAGGTATGGAAGAAACCAAAAGAAGCAGAAAAAAGCAACACCAGCAGCCAACAAATGGCACTCAGGGAGCCGGCCAGTGCAAGCAGATTGAATTCAAGTGGTACCAGGGTGAAGCTGGTACTTCCCGACCAAAAGACTGTGGCTGCAGGAAGCAGAGGAGGCCGAGTAGGGGTGAAGAAGGGTGGGGAGTGGGAAAGCATATATCACTGGTTACCAGTTGTTCTGTCTCTTACTGGAAGCCCCATGAAGCTGCTTTCTCGTACCCCCTGTTCACTGACCTCTTATAGGTGTCCAAGATGGTGGATCTGTGCCATGTAAGCTGATAGGGGACCTTTGCATGTATCTCTCCTTGCTCTCTGTTCTCTGTCAGTTTCTTATTCCATTCAGTGCTTGGGTGAGTTCTTTATCTCTTCATTTGATGCTTAGGGTTTCAGGATTGAATTGTGTCTCTGTTTGACTTAGGTTTTCAAACCTTTGCTGTGGAAGGATGGCGTGGGGCATCTGTCTATAGCACCACGTTGCCTGGAAGTCTTATCTAACAGATATTTGGAAGAGAAAAATATGTAAGCATTCACATGTGGGAACAAATAGTCTAATAGGTTTCAAGAATTGTAGGGTTGAGGCAGGGTAAGTAGGAAGCTAGTAATAGGTAAAGATTTAAGTTGCTCTTTCAGTTTGTTATACTTTGGTGGCTTGCATGTTGCTGTGAAATGGAAGCTTTACCATAAGCATTTCAAATACCAGCAGGGTCACCCTTGGTGGACAGGTTTCAGTGGAGCTTCCAGACTAAGACAGACTAGGGTGTAGGACGCAGCAGTCTACCTCTGAAAAAACTGACCAGTGAAAACCTTATGAATAGCAGCAGAGCATTGTCTGATATAGTGCAGGAATATGAGCTCTCAGGTTGGAAGGCACTTAAAAGACAACTGGGGAAGAGCTGCCTCCCAAAGTAGAGTTGACCTTAATGACGTGGATAGAGGCAGGTTTTCGGGATCTTCATTTGCTCATGTGGCATGACTAAAAATGAGAAGAAACATCTGAAAATATCCATTAATCATTGAAATATGGAATGTTAAAAGTATGAATCTAGGAAAATTGGAAACCATCAAAAATGAAATGGAATGCATAAACATTGATATCCTCGACATTAGTGAGCTAAAATGGACTGGTATTGGCCATTTTGAATGAAACAATCATATGCCCTACTAAGCCTGGAATGACAAATTGAAGAGGAATGATGTCACATTCATTGTCAAAAAGAACATTTCAAGATCTATCTTAAAGCACATGGCTATCAGTGATAGGATAATACCCATACACCTACAAGGAAGACCAGTTGATATGATTTTTATTCAAATTTACCCACAAATCACTAAGACTAAAGAAGAATTGAAGATTTTTATCAACTTCTGCAGTCTGAAATTGATCAAAATATGCAATCAAGTTGCATTGATAATTACTGACAATCGGAATAAGAAAGTTGGAAACAAAGAAAAAGGATAGGTAATTGGAAAATACGGCCTTGGTAATAGGAATAATATCAGAGATCACATGACAGAATTTTGCACAAGACTGACAACGTCTTCATTGCAAATACCTTTTTTCAACAACGTAAATGGAGATTGTACATCTGTGGAAAGAGATGATGGAAAAATTCAATGTCCTCCGTTAGATCAAGGCCAGGGGCTGACTGTGGAACACACCATCAATTGCTCATACGCAAGTTCAAGTTGAAGTTGAAGAAAATTACAGCAAGTTCACGAGAGCCAAAGTACCACCTTGAGTATATCCCACCTGAATTTAGGGACACTCTCAGTCATAGATTTGAGACAGTGTACATCAATGACTGAAGACCAGACCAGTTGTGGCATTATGTTAAGGACATCATACATGAAGAAAGCAAGAGGTCATTAAAAAGACAGGAAAGAAAGAAAAGACAAAAGTGGATATCAGAAGAAATTCTGAAAGTTGTTCTTGAATATAGAGTAGCTAAGGTGAAAGGAAGAAATGATGAAGTAAAAGAGCTGAGCAAAAGATTTCGAAGAGTGGCTGGAGGAGACAAAGTAAAGTATTATAATGAAATGTGCAAAGATGAGGAGATAGAAAACCAAAAGGGAAAAACACATGTGGCATTTCTCAAGCTGAAAGAACTGAAGAGAAAATTCAAGCCTGAAGTTGCAATATTAAGGGATTCTATTGGGAAAATACTATGACTCAGGAAACATGAAAACAGGATGGAAGGAACACACAGGGTCACTATACCAAAACAAATTGGTCGGCATTCAACCATTTCAGGAGATAACATATGAGCAAGAACTGATGGTACTGATGGTCCTGAAAGTGACATCTTTGCTTTGTAACAGTAAATAGATCTTTCACAGCAGATTTGCCTAATGCAATGTGTCGTTTGATTTCTTGACTACTGCTTCCATGAGCATTGATTGTGGATCCAAGTAAAATGAAATCCTTGACAACTTCCATCTTTTCTCCATTTATCATGATGTTACTTATTGATCCAGTTGTGAGGCTTTTTATTTCGTTTATATTGATCTGTATTCCATATTAAAGGTGATAGTCTTGGATCTTCATCCATAAGTACTTCAAGTGCTCTTCACTTTCAGCATTTTAAGTTCTTAAGTGTATAAACCCGAGTACTTTAAACTCTATTGCAATTACAACATGATATTCAATTAAAGAAAACAATGTGTCAAATAGTTTTTAAGGTTTCTTTAAAAGTTTGTGAAAATATTCAGCTTTTTCTGTCCTACTATTTGTTTTAAATAATCCTAGGTTTCAGACTCATAAGATCTTAAATGATCCTCTAAGAAAGTAGTATTTCTCCATTTCTATGTCTGATGTGCATCTTACACAGAGTTGTTGAGAAACTTCTCAAGGCTTTAGAGACAGCTGAGAATAGTTTACCTTATTTTGACAATTATTTGCCCAGAGGCTTGTTTATGTAAACAAGAATACTATCTCTAAGTTATATTGTAATTACCTAAGAATGTTAGGAACTTAAATAATTTTCTTTATAATACTATTTTGATAACAATGATCATTGGAATAAACAGAGAAAAGAAAATAGTTGTAGTTAAAAAGAGTGGATAGCCCTTTTTAACTCTCTCCAATGTGGCAGCCTGAAATAATAAAGGTCAACAGCTTGTTTTGTATCTTTCCAGATCTTTTTTCTTGTTCATTCAAATTTATATACACATGAATATGTTTTTTATATTTACTTTGTTTTGTCTATTATGAAAATGGGACCTACTTCATGCAAAGTAATATACTTCTCTTAAATATACTTATTAATACTATCATATTCTTGTCTCCAGATCAGGCTCATTAACTTTTCTTGAGCCATGGCAGTCTCCAGAAAGCCCCTCAACCCTTTCTCTGAATAATGCCATTAAATGCACAATATAAAATAAAAATGATTACAAAGGAAACCAATGATATTGAAATACAGTGCTATTTATGAACTTCTCTGATAGAGGAAATTCACATTTAATGGCTACTTAATATTCCAAAATGTGTTGTTGCTAGGTGCCATCAAGACCATTCTGACTCCTAGTGACTCTGTGCGCAACAGGATGAGACATTGCCGGGTCCTGCACCGTCGTCACCATCATTGTTATGCTTGAGCCCATTGTTGCAGCCACTGCGTCAATCTATCTCATTGAGGGTCTTCATCTTTTTTGCTGACCCCTCTACTTTACCAAGCACGATGTCCTTCTCCAGGGCCTGCTCCCTCCAGATTAAGTGTCCAAGGTATGTGAGACAAAGTCTTGCCATCCTTGCTTCTGATGAGCATTCTGACTTCCAAGACAGATTTATTCTTTCTTCTGGCAATCCATGATATATTTAATATTCTTCACCAACAGCATAACTCTAAGGCATCTGTGCTTCTTCGGTCTTCCTTATTCATTGTCTGGCTTTCGCATGTATATGAGGTGATCGAAAACATCATGGCTTTGGTCTGGTGCACCTTAGTCCTAAAAGTGATATCTTTGGTTTTTAATACGTCAAAGAGATCTTCTGCAACACATTTTCCCGGTGCAATGGGTCTTTTGATATTTTTCTTTTTTTTTTAAGTACTTTAGATTATGGTTTACAGAACAAATAGCTTCTCATTAAATGGTTAGCGCACATATTGTTTTGTGACAATGGTTAACAAGACCATGACAAGTCGACACTGTCCCTTCTCAACCTTGGGTTCCCTATTGCCACCTTTCCTGTCCCCTCCAGCTTTCTGGTCCTTGTTCCTGGAATGTTGTGCCCCATTAATCTTATTTTGTTTTAGGGGGCTGTCTAATGTTTGGCTAAACGATGAACCTCGGGATTGACTTCTTTGCTGAACTAAAAGGGTGTCCGGGGGTCATACACTCAGGGTTTCTCTAGTCTCTGTCAGGCCAGTAAGTCTGGCCTTTGTTTTTTGTGAGTTAGAATTTTATTTACATTTTTCTCCAGCTCTTTCTGGGACCCTCTCTTGTGATCCCTCTCAGAGCAGTCAGTGGTGGTAGCTGGGCACCATCTAGTTATTCTAGACTCTATCTGGTGGAAGTCATGGTAATTGTGGTCCATTAGTGCTTTGGACTAATCTTTCCCTTGTATCTTGTTTTCTTCATTCTCCCTTGCTTCCGAAGAAGTGAGACCAGTGGAGTATCTTAGACGGCTGCTCACAGGTTTTAAATTTCCAGATGCTACTTACCAAGGTAGAATGTAGAAGATTTTCTTTATAAACTGTGTTATGCCAGTTGAACTAGATGTTCCCTGATACCCTGGTCCCCACATTCCTCTGCCCAGCAAAACAGTCCCTCAGGGAATTTGGATGTGTCTGTGGAGCTTCCATGACCTTGCCTTGTACAAGTTGTGCTGGCTTCACCGGTATTGTGTACTGTCTTACCCTTCACCAAAGTTACCACTTATCTATTGTGTATTTAATACTTCCCCCTCCACCCCTCCTATCCCTCGTAACCAACAAAGATTTTTTCTTTGTGTGTGCAAACTTTTTCATGAGGTTTTACAGTAGTGGTCTCACACAATGTTTGTCCTTTTGTGATTGACTTATTTCACTCAGCATAATGTCTTCCAGTTTCATCCATGTTATGAGATCCTTCACAGACTCATCACTGTTCCTTATGGTTGCATAATACTCCACTGTGTGTATGTACCATAGTTTGCTTATCCATTCATGTGTTAATGGGCGTCTAGGTTGTTTCCAGCTTTTTCCTATTGTGAACAAAGTTGCAATGAAAATCGGTGTCTATATGTTTATTCTCATGATGACTCTTAATCTCTAGGTTATATTTCTAGGAGTGGGATTGCTGGATCGTATGGTATTTCTATTTCTAGCTTTCTAAGGATTCGCCATATCATTTTCCAAAATGATTGTATCATTTTGGATTCCCACCAGCACTGCATAAGAGTTCCAATCTCCCTGCAGTCCCTCCAATGTTTGTTATTTCCAGTTTTTTTGATTTATGCCGGTAATGCCGGGGTGACTTGGTATCTCCTGGTGGTTTTAATTTGCATTTTTCTAATGGCTAGTGATCGCAAACATTTCCTCATGTGTCTGTTGGCCGCTTGAATGTCTTCTTTAGTGAAGAGGCTGTTTATTTCCTTTGCCTATTTTTTTAATCAGATTATTTGTCTTTTTGTTGTAGAGGTGTTGGATTTTCTTGTCAATTTTAGAAATTAGAACTTTGTCTGACTTGTAATGTCCATAATTTTTTCCTAGTTTGTAGATTCTCTTTTTACTCCTTTGGTGAAGTCTTCTGATGAGACTAAGCATTTAATTTTTAGAAGATCCTGTTATCTAGCTTATCCTCTGGAGTTTGTGTGTTGTTAGTTATGGTTTGTATCCTGTTAATGCCATGTATTAGGGCCTGTAGCATTGGTCCTATTTTTTCTTCTATGAACTTTATAGTTTCTGGCTTTATGTTTATGTCTTTGACCCATTTTGAATTAGTTTTTGTATACGTGTGATGTATGGGTCCTGTTTAATTTTTTGCAGATGGACATCCGGTTTTGCCAGCACCATTTGTTAAAAAGATCGTCTGTTACCCGTTTGATGGACTTTGGGCCCTTGTTGAAGATCAGGTGAGTGTAGGTGGATGGATTTACATGTGGGTTCTCAATTCTGTTCCATTGGTCAATGTATTTGTTATTATACCAGTACCAGGCTGTTTTGAGTACCGTAGCTGTATAGTAGGTTCAGAGGTCAGGTGTTGCGAGTCTTCCTACTTTATTCTTCTTCTTCAGTAGTGCTTTACTTATCCAGTGCTCCTTCCCTTTCCATATAAAATTAATGATTAGTTTTTCCACCTCTTTAAAAAATGTTGTTGGTATTTGGATCAGGATTGCATTGTATTTGTCAATTGCTTTGGTAGAATTGTCATTTTCACAATGTTGAGTTTACCTATCTGTGAGCATGGTATGTTTTTCCATCTGTGTAGATCCCTTTAAGTATCTTGCAGTAGTGTTTTGTAGTTTTCTTTGTATAGGTCTTTTGCATCCCTTGTTAGATTTATTCTTAAGTATTTTATTTGTTTAGGGGCTATTATAAATGGTATTGCCTTCCTGATTTCTTTTCATTGTTCTCTTTATTGGTGTATAGGAATCCAACAGATATTTGTATGTTTATCTTGTATCCTGCTACTCTGCTGAATCTTTCTATTAGTTCCAGCAGTTTTCTCGTGGAATATTTATGGTTTTCTATGTATAGTATCATGTCATAGACAAACAGGGACAGTTTAATTTCTTCATTGCCAATTTGGAAGCCCTGTATTTCTTTTTCTTGCGTTTTTGCTCTAGCTAGGACATCCAGCCCAATGTTAAATAGGAGTGTAGATAAAGGTCATCCTTGTCTTGTTCATGTTCTCAAGGGGAATGTTTTCAGCCTGTCTCCATTAAGAATTATGCTGGCTGTTGGTTTTGCATAGATGCCCTTTATTATGTTGAGAAATTTCCCTTCTATATGTATTCTATTGAGTTTTTCTAATCAGGAATGGGTGTTGGACTTTGTCAAATGTATTTTCTGCAGCAATTGAGATGATCATGTGATTCTATCTTTCCTATTATTTATGTGGTGGATTATGTTGATTGATTTTCTCATGTTGAACCATCCTTGCATATCTGGTATGAATCCTACTTGGTTGTGGTGTATTATTTTTTTTGATATGATGTTGAATTATATTGGCTAGAATTTTGTTGAGAATTTTTGCATCTATATTCATGAGAGATATTGGTCTGTAATTTTCTTTTTTGTGTCTTTTTTGCCTGGTTTTGGTATCAGGTTTATGCTGGCTGCATAAAATGAATTTGGAAGGATCCCTTCTTTTTCTAAGATCTGAAATAGTTTGAGTAGTACTGATATAAGCTCTTCTCTGAATGTTTTGTAGGATTCTCCAGTGACGTCATCTGGGCCACAGCTTTTTGTCATTGGGAGTTTTTTTTTTTTTTTTTTTTAATTACCTTTTCAATCTCTTTTCTTGTTATGGGTCTCTTCAGATTTCAACATCACTTTCTGGTAGTTAGGGTATTTTGTGTGTTTCTGGAAATTTATCCATTTCCTCTAGGTATTCAAATTTGTTGGAGTATAATTTTTTCATAATACTCTGTTATAATCCTTTTTATTTCAGTTGGGTCTGTTGTAATGTCCCCCATTTCATTTCTTATTTGGGATATTTGCATCCTCTCTTGTTTTTCTTTTGTCATTCTGGCCAGTGGTTTGTCAATTTTGTTGATCCTTTCAAAGAACCAGCTTTTGGTTTTGTTTATTCTTTCTATTGTTTTTCTATTCTCTTTTTCATTTATTTCTGCTCTGATCTTTATTATTTCCATTCTTCTAGTGGCTGTGGGCATTTTTTGCTGTTCTCTTTCTATTTGTTCCAGTGTTGTAGTTAATGTTTAAATATTGTCCCTTTCTTCTTTTTTGATGTGTGCATCTATTGCTAGAAATTGTTGTCTGTGGACTGCCTTTGCTGTGTCCCCAGGGTTTTGTATGTGTTTTTATTCTCATTTGATTCTGGGAATTTTTTTATTCCATCTTTGATTTCTTTTATTACCCAGTGTTTTGTAAGCAGGGTGTTACTCAGTTTCCATGTAATTAATTATTTATTCATTTCTCTTCCTGTTGTTAATTTCTACCTTGATGGGATTGTGGTCAGAGAAGATACTTTGTATTATCTTAACGTTTTGGATCTTGTGAAGGATTGCTCTGTGGCCTAAGATGTGGTCTCTTTTGGAGAAATTTCCACATGCATTGGAAAAGAATACGTACTTTGCAGCTTTTGGGTGGAGTGTTGTATATATGTCTATGAGGTCAGGTTGGCTGATTGTGCCCTTTAGCTTTTCTGTATCTTTGCTGAGTTTCTTTCTGGATGTTCTGTTCTTTACCGAAAGTGGTTTGTTGTAGTCTCCTACTATTACTGTGGAATTGTCAATTTCTCTTTTCAGTGCTGTTAGAGTTTGTTTTATGTATTTTTGAGCCCTGTCTTTGGGTGCGTAGATGTTTATTATAGTTATGTCTTTATGATAGAGTGTTCCCTTAATCATTATATAGTGTCTTTCTTTGTCTTTTATGGTGGATATGGTTTTAAAGTCTATTTTGTCTCAGCTTAATATTTCATTTCATGATCTTTTTTGGTAGCTTTTTTCTTGATATATTTCTTTCCATCCTTTGATTTTTAATAAATGTATCTCTTTGTTTCTTGTGTGTGTCTCTTGTAGACAGCATATTGATGGATCCTGTTTTTTTATCCATTCTGTCGCTCACCCTCTCTTTATGGGTGCATTTAGTCCATTTACATTCAGTGTGATTATTTATAGGTGTGAGTTTATTGCTGTCATTTTGTAGTACATTTGTTTGTGGTGCTGACGTTTCCTTGTTTCCTCTTACTCTCGTGTGCTGAGTTCCATTTGTTTGTGAATTTTTTTTTTGTAGGTTTTGTTTTTACTGAGACTTTATGTTTTTCTTCTTTATTTTGATGAGTAGGTTTGTTAACTTTCTTTGTGCTTATGTTGAAATTTATCCTTATCTTCCTAGGATTGAACCAGTCTATTATTACTTGGTATCGCCTTGCCTTCCTCTCCATTAGAAGATTCTATAACTACACCGTTTATTCCCTCATTCGTTGTTCTGATGTTGTTGTTTACAGATTAACCCTTCTGGCTCCCTTTTGTAATTCTTTTGGTTTTGGATGGTCCTTAAAAGTTCATTTCATAGGTTGTTATCCGGCTAGTACAATCATGTGTCCTAGATTTAGCCTGTAGTCTGATGTTGTTTGTTCTTAGATCGAAGGACTCCCTTTAATAAGTCTTGTAAATTTTGTTTGGTTTTTACATAGTCCTCTAATTTATATTTATCTGGAAATGACCTAATTTAACCATCATATTTGAACAAGAGTTTTGCAGGATATACTATTCTTGGCTGGCGATTTTTTCTTTTCAAGGTTTTATATATGTCATGCCATTGCCCTCTTGTCTGCATGGTTTCTGCCGAATAAGCCCAGCTTAATCTTGTTCTTCATCCTCTCTATGTGACTTTTTGTTTTTGTCCCGCTTCTCTCAGGATTCTTTGTCTTTGGTTTTAGTGAGTGTGATTAGAATACGCCTTGGTGATTTTCTTTTGGGGTCTAAGCTATATGAGGTTCCTTGATCTTCTTGGATGGTCAGTTTTTCATCTTTCGTGATATTGGGGAAGTTTTCTGTCAGCAATTGTACAATGATCCTCTCTGTGTTTTCTGTTTTTCTCCCTTTTCTGGAACTCTGCTCACTCACAGATTTTTGCTTTTGATTGTATCCCACATAATTCTCAGGGTTTCTTCATTTTTCTACTTTCTTTTAGAGTTGTATGCAAGTGTTTTTCTTCAATTTCACTGATCCTGTATTCCATCATTTCAAACCTGTTCCTCAGCCATTCTATGACACTGTCCATTTCTGAAATCTTGTTGTTTATCTTTTGGATTTCTAATTGTTGTTTTGGAATGGTTTCTAATTGTGAGTTTATTTTAGCATTTTGTTCCTGTATTATTTTCTTGAAGTCTTCCATTTTTTTTGTCTGTATTTTCCATGAATTTGTCTATTTTTTCCTCATTTTTGTCTGCATTTTACTTCAACTCTTGGATAATTCTGAATGTTAGAGATTTGAATTCCTTATCAGGTAGTTCTAGTGCCTTTTCTTCTACTGGAATGTCATCTAGTGCTTTATTTTGGATGCCCACTGGAACCATCTTGTCCTGTTTTTGTATATGTTTTGATATTGTCTTCTATCTTCAGGGCATTCCGTAGTTATTTTCCTCATTTACTGATTGTAGATTTGTTTGTTTTGATCGGTTTTTTGTTGTACTTGGTTATGTCTGAGTAGGAGGGCTGTGCATTCTTTGTTGTTTGCTTGTCTGTGGGAATGATGCTTTTCACCTCCTTTTGCAATGGGCAGGGTCAGTGACTCAGGTATGGTATAGCATGGCAGGTCCAACTAAAGGGGAGTTGCTGGGATGGGTTGTTTTTGGCATGCCCTAGGGCCGATAGGGCAGAAAGGGAATCAGTGCAGGGCAGTTTCTTGTAGGCTGTGCCGTGCTGCTTAAGAGTGTGGTCCTCAGCTCACGGTGCAGGTAGGCAGGAAGGAGGGTGTGATTGTGATGTGTGGAGCTAAGATGGGCATGGGAAAGAGGATAGAGCGGAACTAGGAACAGGAGCCAAAAACATACACACAAACAAAAAAGAGTGCTAAGGGAGCTTGCTACTGGAGTGGAGAGATGAGAGACTGAGCAATGGATAAAAATAAAAATGAAAAAAAAAAGAAAAGTGTAAAAGAAATAAATGAATAAATCCAGAACCTGGAAATGTGGAAAGGCAAAAAGTGAAAAAGAGAGAGAAGAAAACAAAACAAAGAAACAAAAAATCCCACACCCCCCCCCAAAAAAAAAAGAGAGAGAAAAGAAATGCCCCCAGAGATGTCACTGTGTGTCTGTGCAGAGTATGTGAGTAACTCCCAAGCCATGCAGCACTGCCTGGCCAGAAGTGGCTCCCAAGCAAAGAATAGAAACAAACAAAGAAATCAAAGCAGAACAAATGGGAACAAACAAACAAAAAGCCCCGGGGTTCCCATCAGCATAGAGGTGCGGGCCAGGAAGCAGTCCCACAGTCAAGAGGTGCCTTGCAGCCTTTCAGGAAGATGCAAAGATGGCACGTGGAGCGAGGTATTTGAGAGAAAGGAGGGGAAGATGATGAGAGGTAAGGAAGAAATCTAATGAAGCAGAGAAAAGCAACACCAGTAGCCCACAAATGGCACTCTGGGAGACGGCCAGGGCGGGTGGGTGGAATCCAAGCAACAGCATGGTGAAGCTGGTGCTTCCTGGCCAAGATTCTGTGGCTGCAGGAAGCAAAGGAGACCGAATGGGGGTGAAGAAGTGTGGGCGGTGGGAAAGTGTATATCATTGGTTACCAGTTTTTCTGTCTCTTGCTGGAAGCTCCGTGAAGCTGCTTTCTTGTACCCCCCGTTTGCTGATCTCTGATAGGAGTCCAAGATGGTAGATCTGTGCTGAGGTAGCTGATAGGGGACCTCTGTATGTATCTCTGCTCGCTCTCTGTTCTTGGTCAGTTTCATTCTGTTCAGTGCCTGGCGGAGTTCTTTATCTCTTCATTTGATGTTTAGGGTTTCAGGATTGATGTGTGACTCTGTTTGACTTAGTTTTTCAGATCTTTGCTGTGGAGGGATGGTGTGGTGCTTCTGACTATAGTGCCGTCTTGCCTGGAAGTCTAACTAATTCTTTTTGTGGCGGTGACTTTGTGTATTCCTTTCATCTTCTTTTGATTCTTCTTGCATCATTTACTATTTTCCCCATAGAATCCTTCAATATTGCAACTTGAGGCTTGAATTTTTTCTTCAATATTTTCAGCTTGAAAAATGCCAAGAGTGTTCTTCCTTTTCGGTGTTCTATCTCCAGGTCTTTGCACATTTCATTATAGTACTTTACTTTGTCTTCTCGATCTGCCCTTTGACATCTTCTGTTCAGCTCTTTTACTTCATAATTTCTTGCATTCACTTTAGCTACTGTAAGTTCAAGAGCAACTTTCAGAGTCTCTTCTGATATGCATTCTGGTCTTTTCTTTCTTTCTCGTCTTTTTAATAACCTCTTGCTATCTTCACATATGATGTCCTTCCACAACGCATCTGGTCTTTGGTCATTAGTGTTCAATGTGTCAAATCTATTCTTGAGAAGGTCTCTAAATTCAGGTGGGATATATTCAAGGTCATACTTTGGCTCTTGCGAACTTGTCCTAATTTTCCTCAACTTCACCTTGAACTTGCATAAACTCAATAGATGGCCTGTTCCACCATCAGCCCCTGGCCTTGTTCTGACTGATGATATTGAGCCTTTCCATGGTCTCTTTCCACAGATGTAGTGATTTGTTTCATGTGTATTCCATCTGGTGAGGTCCACATGTATAGTCATTGTTTATGTTGTTGAAAATAGGTATTTGCAATGAAGAAGTTGTTAATTTTACAAAATTCTATCATGCGATATATGGCATCATTTCTATTTCCAAAGCTGTATTTTCCAAAATATGAATGTGTTATCACTTATTCGACCATACTCAAATTTACAGACATTTGTATTATTTAGAGGTTTTTTTTTTTTTTTTTTTTTTTTTCAGTGCTGTGTTAACAACTTAATGTTAAAAGACTGAATGTCTGAGTTTGAGATTCAGGCAAGGAATGCCACTCTCACTAATTCAACCTTTCAACGAAGGTCCATAAAAACAAATGAGACCATAAATATTAGAAAGGAAGAATTAAAACTGCCATTATTAACAGATGATATGATCTTGTACATAGACTGTCCTAAAAAATATACGAAAAGGCTTCTAGGATTAAGAAATAAATTTAGAAATGTTTGGAAGTATTAAGTCAGTATACATAAATTAACTACTTTTTAATATAGTAGTAATAAAAAATTTGAAAGTAAAACATTATCATTTAAAATATCATCTAGTACATTCAATACTTAGGGATAAATTATGCATAAGAATCACACACTGAAATGTACTAAACATTTGCTGTCAGATGTTTCAGATGGCTTAAGTGAAGAGCTTCACTAGTGGAACATACATTTTGTTACGAGATCATTTCAACCCAAATTGCTTCATAGATCCAGTAAAATTTCACTCAAATTCCCAACCAGGTTATTTATTTATTTATTTGGATGGAGGTAGAATATGACAAGCTGATTCAAAAAGTTGTATGAAAATACAATGAACCTAGAATCACCAAAACAATTTTGAAAGAGAAGTACAGAGCTGGATGACTCACACTACCTGATTTCAAGAATTACTCTAAAATCTACCCTCAGCGTGGCCCCTGGACACCCTTTAAACTCAGTACTGAAGTCACTCCTGAGATCCACCCTTCAGTCAAAGATTAGATAGCCTCATAAAACAAAACGAGACTAAATGTGCACAACAGCTCAGGGTCAGGGACAAGAAGGCAGGAGGGGTCAGAAACACAATGGGGAACCCAAGGTTGAGAGAGGGAGAGCAGTGACATTTCATGTGGTTGACAACCAATGTCAGAAAACAATATGTGTATTAATTGTTTAATGAGAAACTAGTTTACTCTGTAAACCTTCATTTAAAGCACAATAAAAAATAGTTTAAAAAATTACTGTAAATCTATAGTAATCCTAACAATCCTATTGGCATAAAACAAACAAACTCAAACCCATTGCCACTGAGTCAACTTCAACTCATGGCAACCCATGTGTGACAGAGTAGAACTACACTCTACAGGGTTTTTACTGGCTGTAATCTTACAGAAGCAAATCTCCAGACATTTCTTTTCTGGTGCTGTTGGGTGGATTCAAACTGCCAATCTTTCAGTTATTATCCACATGCAAACCCTTTGCACCACCCAGGGACCTAATGATAGATAAATAACATTAGAACATAATAAAGAATCTGGATATAGACCTACTCCATTGTGGTCAATTTATTTTCCTTTTCTTTTCTATAAAGGGGTGAATATAGTATATGGGGAAAGGAGAACATTTTCAAGAAATAGATCTAGAACAATTAGATTTCTGTCTGAAAACAAGTGAATCTCAACACTTACTTCTCATTATACACCAAAAATTTACTTGAAATCTATCATAGACCTACATAAAAAAGCTAATATAAAATTTCTAGGAGAAAATGTTTTAATATTGGGTTATGCAAGTTCCTTAGACAGGTATAAAAAACATCAACTGTAAAAGAAAAACTGATAAATAAGACTTTGTTAAAATTAATCTTTTTTACTGTTCTAAAAACACTATTAAGAAATTGAAAATTCAAGCCACAGATTAAGAGAAAATATTCTCAGTGCATATGTCTGACAGAGTACTTGTATTCAAAATATAGAAAGAACTTTTATGACTCAACCATTAAAAAAAAATAGGCAAAATAGTCAAATAAAAGTTCACCTAAGAAAATATACAAATGGTCAATAAACACATGAGAATATTGTCAAAATCAATAGTATTGAATTAAGTGCAAATGTAAACCACATTGAAATAACCCTACACCTACTAGATTGGCTAAAATTAAAAAGGCTATCGATATCAAGTGTTGTGAGGATATGGAGCAACTGGAATTTGCATATACTGCTAAAGAAGTGTAAAGTGGTATGACTTCTTTGGAAAACAGTGTGCCCACTTTTATAATGGTCAACACCCACTTACCAAATCACCTAGGAATTCTACTCCTAGATATTTATCCAAAAGAAATGAAAACATATGTCCACAAAAAGACGTGTCCATGAGTGTTTATAGTGACTTTTCATACTAACCAAAAGTGCAACCACTGACGTATCTGTCTTCTGGTGAATAAATCAACTGTGGTAAATCCATACAATCAACTATTCTTAAAGCAATACAAAGGAGCAAACTACCGATACACACACAACACATATAGACCTCAAAACCATTACATCGAGAAAGAAGCTAGAGACAAGAGAGTTCATACTGGCATGATTCTATTTATTAAATTATAGAAGAGGAAAGCACGTCTATAAAAAGATGCCTGCATCTGGGTATGTAGGGGTAGACTGAGTGTGAAGGGGCACAAGGAAACTTCTGGGGTTGATGGAAATTCTTTACACCTTGACTGGGGTGGTATGTATACATAGGCATATAAATTGATCAAAACTCATGGAGTTGTACCCTTAAAATGGATGCATTTTTAATATATACATGTGACCTCAATAAAGTTGATCTAAAAATAAATAAATACTATATGACAGTACAGAGAGCTCAAAAAGCCCCAGAGTCTCCTCAGACTTGGGAATCATCTACCCTTTTGAGTGTCCTATGCTTTGAAATGTCCCTATAGGAGAGAAAGGTAACATGTGTCTGATAAATAGCCGAAGACTACTTCAAAACATTTCTGTTTTTTATTTTTATTTGAGCATTTGGGGGGAAAATGTCTCTGGACTTTCTTTGATAGGCAAAGGCATATACTTTCCTCAAGCTGTTTTTTGGTTTCCACTTTCTTGAGGCCTGAGTTTAGATGCAAGAGAAATGCTTATTCCTGCAGTTATTTTCTAACATCTCCCACTTCCCCTTCCTGCAATTTAGATCCCAGACATGGCATCATAGAATGACATTTATTTTTTAAATAATATTTTATCATGTTTTAGGTAAAAGTTTACACATCAAATTAGGTTCCCCTTTAACAATTTTTATAGAAATTGTTCCATGCTATTGGTTACAATTTTTTACAATGTATCAGCATTCTCATTATTTCTGTTCTATTCGTTTTGTTTCCATTGATCTAGCTTTCCTTCCTTTCCTTGCCGTCTCGACTTTGTTTTTGGGTAAATGTTGACTGTTTGGTCTCATATAGTAATTGTTTACAACAGCACATTACTTGACAGTGGTATTTTTTATCTTTTGGCTGAAAGGTGATCTGAAGAAGTAGCTTCAATTCCAAGTTCAAGGATATCCTAGGCCAATAGTTTCAGGGGTTCCTCTACTCTCTGTTGGTCTAGTAGTCAGCTCTTTTTAGGAATTTGAGTTTTGTTCTACATTTCTCTCCCATTCTACATTTCTCTCCCATTCTATCTTGGACCTTCTTTTATGTCCCTTGTCAAAATGGATGGTAGTGCTAGACCATCTAGTTCTGCTGTTCTCAGGTTAGAAGAGGTTGTGGTTTGTGTGGGCTACTAGTCATACAGACTGGTTTCTTCTTTGAGCCTTTGATTTCCTTCGTATGAGTAGAGACCACAGTTGTATCTTAGATGGTCGCTTGTAAGCTTTTAAGACCTCAGATGCTATTAACCAAACTTGGATGTAGAACATTACCTTGGTGAACTCTGTTAGGCCAATTGACTACGCTGTACCCTGAGAGTATGGACCCAAGCCTTTTAACCCAGTAAACCAATTCTGCAAGTTGTTTGGATATGTCTAGGAAGCCTCTGTGACTGTCCCCCCATATGGTTTGTTATACATGTGGATATATGTACAGCAAACCTAAATGTGTATATACATATGCCTATAGATACACACAGTGGTTAACAACTCGGCTGCTAACCAAAAAGGTCTGCAGTTCGAATTCTCCAGCTGCTGCTTGGAAACCCTATGGGACAGTTCTACTCAGTCCTATAAGTTCGCTATGAGTGGGAATCGACTCAAAGGCAACTGGTTTGGTTTCTTTGGTTTATAGATGTATGTATACTTGCAGGTTCAGTTACTCCTATATGCTTTCCTATGCACGTATATGCATCCACATAACTACACACATATTTTTTGGTTGTTTTCACTGTTGTTGCAAAACTATATATGTTAATAGCATTACCGAAATTGTCCCTTTTTCTCGTATGCTCCTTAGGGTCTTTACTTACCATGGTCAAGTTGTGCTGAGTTCACCCATATTTGGGAATGCCTTTCCCATCACCAAAAGTAACAAATGAACAAATGTTTACTATCTAGAAAGTGATTCCCCTTCTCTCTCCCTCCCATCCCTGGTAACCATCAAAGAACTTTGCTTTCTGTGTGTATATCTATTCCTGACTTTTTATAATAGTGGGACTGTACAATATTTGTCTTTTTGTGACTGACTTAATTCACTCAGCATAATGTCCTACAGATTCATCCATGTTATAAGAATGTTTTGTGGATTCATAATTATTCTTTAAGGTTGCATAGTATTCCATTGTATGTACGTACCTTAAATTGTTTATCCATTACATCCGTTGCTGGGCACTTGTTTCCATCTTTTTGCTATTGTGAATAAAGCAGCAGTGAACATAGGTGTGCATATGTCTAGCTGTGTCACTGCTTTTAATATGTCTAGGATATATACCTAAAGGTGGCGTTGATGGATAATAAGGTATTTCTCTTTTTAGCTGTTTGAGGAAGCACCATACTGTTTTCCATACTTGTTGTTGTTAGGTGCCATGGAATTGGTTCCAACTGACAGCAACCCTATGTACAACAGAATAAAACTCTGCCTGGTCCTGTGCCACCCTCACAATCATTGCTATGTTTCAGCCCATTGTTGCAGCCACTCTGTCAGTCCATCTTGTTGAGGATCTTCCTCTTTTTCCATGATCTTCTACTTTACCAAGCATAATGTCGTTCTGCAGGAACTGGTCCCTCCTGATAACTTGTCCAAAGTTTGTGAGACAAAGTCTCTCCATTCTTGTTTATAATGAGCATTTTAGCTGTACTTCTTCCAAGATAGATTTGTTTCTTCTTCTGGCCGTCCATGGTATATTCAATATTCTTCATCAACACCATGATTCGAAGGCATCAATTCTTTTTCAGTCTTCCTTATTCATTGTCCTGCCTTCACATGCATATGAGGCAAATGAAAATAGCATGGCCTGGGTAAGGTGTCCCTTAGTCCTCAAAGTGTTGCTTTTTAACACTTTAAAGTGGTCTTTCCCAACTCATTTGCCCAATGCAATATGTCCTTTGATTTCTTGACTACTGCTTCCTTGGGCGTTGATTGTGGATACAAGTAGAATGAAATCCTTGAGAACTTCAATATTTTCTCCGGTTATCGTGATATTGCTTGTTGCTCCAGTTGGAGGATTTTTATTTTCTTTATGTTAAGGTATAATCCATACTGAAAGCTGTAGTCTTTAATCTTCTTCAGTAAATGCTGCAAGTCCTCTTCACTTTCAGCAAGCAAGGTTGTGTTATCTGCATATCACAGGTTGTTAATGAGTCTTCCTCCAATCCTAATGCCACGTTCTTTTTGTATAGTCCAGCTTCTCGGATTATTTGCTTGGCATACAGATTGAGTAAGTATGATGAAAGGATACAACTATTTTACAATCCCACTAGCACTGTGGAAGAGTTCCAATCCCCCCACAACCTCGTCAGCATTAGTTGTTGTTGTTTTTTGAAAATCATTTCTTTTTTTTCAGAGGTAAGACAGTATCTCATACTTTTGATTTGCTTCTCTCTAATGGCTATGAGTCAGAATTGACTGCAATGTGTTTGATTTTTGGGTTAATAGCTAATGTTTGAGAGCATCTTTTCATATGTTTATTGGCCGTCTAAAGTCCCTTTTGGTGGTCTATTCATGCCTTTTGCCCATTTTTTGATTGGATTGTTTATCTTTTTGTGGTTGAATTGTTGAAGCTGTCTATGTATTTTAGAGATTAGACCCTTATCGGATATGTCATTGCCAAAGACCTTTTCCCAGTCTGTAGGTTCCCTTTTTCCTCTCTTGGTAAAACCTTTTGATGAGCATAAGTATTTAACTTTTAGAAGGTCCCAGTTATCTAATTTATCTTCTGTCATTTATGCATTTTTAGTTTTGTTTGATAGGCTATTTATGCCAAAAATTAAGTCTCCTAGTTTTGACCCTATGTTATTGTGATGGTTGAGATTGTGTGTCAACTTGGCTGGGCCATGATTCTCTGTGTTTTAATGTAATCACTCCCATAATTGAATATACTGTTAGTAGCCAATCAGATGAAAGGGAGTCTCCTTGGGGGCATCGCCCACATCTGTATACAGGCAGACGTTCTGGCTTTTTGCTCTTGCTGGATCCTGCGGCTGCTTCCTGTTGTCTTATCTCCCATTCAGGGACTTGAGCTGTCAGCTTATCTGCCGAACCTGGGATTCGTCGATCTGCACAGCCTGTGAGTGGGAGCCCTGCTCTCCGACCTTCTGATCTTGGGCTTTCCAACTTCTGCAGCTGTGTGACTTGGGAGAGGCCTCTACCCTGATCCAGGGACTTGGGACGTTCTAACCTCTACAATCGCGTGAGCTGTTTCCTTGATATAATGTCTCTCTCTATACATATTTATACACTTTACTGGTTTTGCTTCTCTAGAGAACTCAGCCTAAGACAGTCATCTTCCAGGAACTTTATAGTTTTAGGTTTAACATTTATGGCTTTGATCCATTTGGAGTTAGTTTTTGTGCCTGATGTGAGGTATGGATCCTGATTTAATTTTCTGCATATGGGTATCCAGTTTTGGCAGCACCATTTGTTAAAGAGCCTGTTTCTTCTCCACTGAATGGACTTTGACCCTTTGTTAAAGATCAGCTGCCCGTAGATGGATGGATTTACTTCTGTGATCTCAATTCTATTCCATTAGTCTATGTGTCTGTCATTGAACCAGTTCCAGGTAGTCTTGATTACCGTGCTGTAGAGCAAGTTTTGAGAATGTAAAGTATGAGATGTCCTACATTGTTCTTCTTCAATATTGCTTTAGGTATTCTGGGCCTCCTTCCTTTTCATATGAAGTTGGAAATTAGCTTTTCCATTTCATTAAAAGATGTTGTTGGGATTTGGATTAGGATTGCATTATATCTATAGATCACTTGTTGTAGTATTGACATTTTCACGATGTGAAGTCTTAAAATCCATGAGCATGGAATGTTTTTCCATTTATGTAGATCTCTTTTGTCTTCTTGCAGTAGTGTTTTATAGTGTTTCTTTTATAAGTCTTTTACATCCCTAGTTAGGTCTATTCTTAGGTATATTATCCTTTGGGGGTCTATTGCTAGTGGCATTGATTTCTTGATTTTCTTTTCAGAGTCCTACTTGTCAGTGTAGAGGAATCCAACTGGTTTTTGTGTGTTGATCTCGTACACTACCACTTTGCTGATTCCTTCTATTGGTTCCAATAACTTTCTTGTGGAGTCTCTGTGGTTTTCTATATATAGGATCATGTGGTCTATAAATAAGGGTAGTTTTGCTTTTTCTTTCCAATTTGGATACCTTTTATTTCTCTTTCTTGCCTTATTGCTCTAGCATGGACTTCGAGTACAATACTGAATAAGAGTGATGATAAAGGGCATCCTTGTCTTGTTCCTGTTCTCAAAGGAAATGCTCTCAATCTTTCTCATTTAGAATAACGTTGACTGTTGTTTTTGCATTTATGTCCTTAATGATGTTGAGTCATTTTGCTTCTATTCTTATTTTGCTGAGATTTTTTTTTAGGGAAGGGTGTTGGATTTTATCAAACGTGTTTTCTGTTTCTATTGAGATGATCATATGATTCTTTTTCTTTGTTTTATTTATGTGGAGAATTATTTAGTTTGAATTTCTAATGTTGAAGCATCTTTGCATCCCTGGTATGAATCCCCCTTGATCATGATATGCTATTGTTTTGATATGCTTTTGACTTATGTTGAGAATTTTTGCATCTATATTCATGAAGGATATTGTCTGTAATTTTCTTTTAGTGGTGTCTTTGCCTAGCTTTGGTATCAGGGTTATGCTTGCTTCATAGATGAATTAGGGAGTTTTCCTTCCTTTTCTATGTTCTGGGAAAGTTTGCATGGAATTGGTATCAATATTTCTATGAATATTTGGTAGAATTCTCCAGTGAAGCCATCTTGACTGGGGTTTTTTTTTGTTGACAGTTTTTTCTTTTCTTTTTTTTACATCTTTAATTTCTTCTTTTGTTATGGGTCTGTTCAAATTTTCTACCTCTGTGTTAGTTTTTGTAGTGTGTTTCTAGAAGTGCCCATTTCTTCTAGGTTTTCAAATTTGATAGATTACTTTTTTTTTTTTTAACCATAAACTCTTCTGATTCTTTTTATCTCAGTTGGTTCTTTTGTAATGTCCCCGATCTCATTTCTTAATTTGTTTATTTATATCTTCTTATTCTTTTCCTCTCTCAGTTTGGCTACTGGTTTGTCAATATTAATGATCTTTCCAAAGAACGAACATTCTATTTTTTTCTGTTTTCTATTTCATTTATATTTGCTCTGATCTTTATTATTTCCTTTTTTCTGGTTCCTGTGGACTTCCTTTACTGCACCTTTTGTATTTGTTATAGTTGTAGCATTAAGCTATTGATTTTGGACCTTTCTTCTTTTTTTGATGTGTGCATTTATTGCTATAAATTCTCCTCTGATCACTACTTTTGCTATGTCCCAAAGGTTTTGATATGTTGGGTTTTCATTCTCATTTGATTCTAAGAATTTTTAAGTTTTATTTTTAAGTTCTTCTATTAATCAATAATTTTTAAGTAAGATGTTATTCATTTTCCGTGGATTTAATTTTTTTCCTAGTTCTTTCTGTTCTTGATTTCTAGTTTTACAGTGTTATGATCAGAGAAGAAACTTTTATTATTTCAATGTTTTTGAATTTATTGAGGTTTGCTTTGTGACCCAAAATTTGCTGTCATCTGGAAAATGTTACACGTGCATTGGAGGAGAATGTATACTGTGCTGCTGTTGGGTGGTGTGTCCTTTGTATGCCTATGAGGTTGAGTTTTTGACTGTGTTATTTAGATCTTCTGTGTCTCTTTGTTGAGTTTCTTTCAGTTGTTCTTTCCATCACTGAAGGTGGTGTGTTAAAATCTCCTGCTATTATTGTAGTAGTGTCTACTTCTGTTTTCAATTCCGTTAGTGTTTGTTTTACGTATTTTGGAGCTCTGTCATTGGGTGCATAAATATTTATTTTGGTTATGTCCTCTTGGTGTTTTGACCCTGTAATCATTATATAATGAGCTATTAAAGTCTATTTTATCAGAGATTCTTATTGCCTCTTCTCTCTTTTGGTTACTGTTTGCTTGATATATATATTTTTTGACCTTTCATTTTTACCCTATTTAAGTCTTTGTTTCTGAGGTGTGGCTCTTGTAAGCAACATATTCATGGGCCATGTTTTTGTTTTTTAATGCATTCTGCCACTCTGTCTCTTGACTGGTGCATTTAAATAGTTTACATTCAGTGTGATTATCGGTAAGAAATTTATTGCCGCCATTTTTTTATGGTTCTTTTGTGGTGTTAACAGTTTCTTTGTTCTGCTTAATTTTCATGCTGAGTTCTTTTTGTTTATGAATTTTCTTCTTGTATCCTTTGTTGTTGTTGATTCTGTGTTTACAGAGTCTTTTTTATTTTCTTCTTCATTATTTTGGTGAGTAGATTTATTAATTTTCTTTGTGAAGACTCTGAAATTTACTTTTATTTTCCTATGTTTAAAACAGAGTGTTATATCTTGATATTCCTTGACTTCTTCTTCATATGAAAGTCTATAACTACATCATAAATTCCCCCTTTTTGTTTTGAAGTTGACATTATTCACAGATTGTCTTCTCTGGTTCTCTGTTTTCAGTTTTGCAGCTTTGTTATTCCTTTTTAGAATTCTTTATCTGGGTTGGTATCTGGGTGATGCTGTCATGTATCTTGATTTGAGATTATTGTCTGATGTTTTTTCTCTATCCAAAGATCTCTCTTTAGTATTTCTTGTAGGGTTAGTTTGGTTTTTAAAAATTATCTTAATTTGTATTTGTCTGGGAATGTCCTAGTTTTGCCATCTTATTTGAAAGACAGTATTTCTGGCTATATGATTCTTGGTTGGTCATTCTTTTCTTTCAATTGCTGTATATGTCATACCATTTCCTTCTTGCCTGCATGGATTCTGCTAAGAAATCAGCACTTGGTTTTATTGGTGGCCCTCTGTAAGTGATATTTCATTTTTCATTAGCTACTCTCAGAATTCTTTCTTTGGTTGTTGAAATTTTGATTATATGTCTTGGTAACTTTCTTTTGGAGCCTATCCTGTATGGTGTTCTTAGACCTTCTTGGATGGAAATCTCTTCTTTCCTGACATTATGGAAGCTATCTGCCAATAAACTTCAATAATTTTCTCTATATCTTTTTTTTCCTCCTCCTGTTCTTTAATTCTTATGAGATGCAAGTTATTCCTCATGATAGTGTCCCACATAACTCTTGGACTGTCTTCATTTTTATTCATTCTTTTTTCTGGTTGATCCTCAAACAAATTAGTGGCAAGGGATTTGTCCTCTATTTTGCTGATTCTTTCTTCCACTGATTCAATTCTACTTCTATGTACTTTCACTGTGTTATGTATTTGTGACGTATTATGGTTAATCTTCTGGATTTTTAGTTGTTGTTTTTGTATGGTTGCTAGTTGTCTATATGTTCTGTCATTTTGTTCTTGTATTGTTTTTCTGAATTCTTCTAGGGTTTTGTCCGTATTTTCTTTGATCCCTTTAAGGATCCCATATATAAGTCTTTTGAATTCTTTATCAGGTAGTTCTATTACCCTTTCTTCCTCTGGAAGATTTTCTGCCCCTTTATTTTGGTCAGTTGTTTAAGCCGGATACTTCACATGATTTGTTATTATCTGCTGTCTCCGAGGCATTAAGCTGTTAATTTATTTACGTCTATATGGGTTTATTTATTACATGTATGTTTGTTTTGTTCTGACTTTTTTATTTGTTTTGATGTATCTTGGGGTTTATTTCTTCTTTTTTGTTTAGAAAGTCTTTCTTCCTTTGTATTATTTTAATTGTTGTTGTTTTGTGGTTCTGGTCTCTGTGTGACTTTGTTTGTACGTGTTGGCTAGGTGTGATTTCCTCTCAATAGTGGGTATTTTGGGTCCAATCCACATGCAAATCCTTTGTGGTTAGTCTATTATGTCTTCTTTTATCAGATTGTGTGGAGATGGGAAAGCAAGTTCTTTCCGTGATATTGGGTGACAAGTGTTGGGTGGTCAGGTTCCCTCTAGAGTCCTTTGTGGTAGTGTGTGGTCCTTCTGGGTTGGTGCTATTGTTAGTGCTGCTCTGGAGGTCAGGGCAGGATGTCTCTGTATTTGCTGTGACAGAGGGCTACCCAAATGAATGGGGTAGGCCTGCTATGCATGCATGAATTGGTGTTTCAGTATGTTGTGGTGTATCAAGGGGTTTTTTAGTGCAAGTTAAGAGGGACTTCTGGAACTGTGTTGGTGTGGGATGTGTGGTAATGCGCTTGGCACTGGATTTGGCACTGTGTGTGCCCACTGCTGGTTCCTGGGTGGTCAAGGCTAGGGTGTATGTGTCACTGATCACCGGATGGGTGGCATGGGAACTTGCACTGTTGGCCACTGGGTGGGGGAGGAAGGGTGGTTCAGGTGGGGCAGCTCAGGAGTGAGTGGAACAGGTGTGGGGTGATGCAACTCAGGGATCGGTGGAGAGTATGGCTAGGCTTGGGCACAGAAGTTCCAAATGCCTGTACTTCAGGGGAGGTGGTGTGTGGCCAGGCTTGTGTGAGTTGGTGCTGGCCTCCTCTGCCTCAGGGAGAAGTGGTGGGCATGACGAGGTTTGCACATGTCTGTGTGAAGCTCTGCACCTCAGAGTGGGTGGTGGGCATGGCCAGACTTGCTCACAGAAGTGCGAGTTACCTGCACCTCAGGGAGAGGTGGTGGGTACGGCCAGGCTTGCACACATCTGCTGGCACCTCCTGCATGCCAGGGCGGGAGTGTTGGACATGGCCAGCCTTGGGATCCTTGGTTCCTTTGCTTGTTTTTCAGGGCACACACTAATGCAAATGGCAGGTGAGGTAACTGATTGCCCTGGGATGGTTCTAGGGGTGGAGCTCTAGTTGTTAACTTGTGGGTTGACTTTTTGCTGCTTGGCTCCTGTATAAATTGCCAGGTATCTCCACTGACAAGCAGTCTTTGCACTAATAACTAGCTTTCTCCCTTCTTGCACTCACCAGAGGGGCTAGAGGTCTCACTCACCCCTCATTTCCTCCCCTGCAATTGTGTGCTCCCTGTCTACACTTTCTCCTTCTGTAAGGCTCTGATGAGTCAGTCAGTTTCGTTGGCTCTAGAGGCACTTCCCCATGGTTCCCTGGTTTCAAAGCTATACTCTGCTGAGCTTCCTCTCTTCAGGGTGCCCCATCATTGGCTCTGTCTTTCCACCTTTTTGTTTCTTTCCACGTTTGTTTGCATAGAATCTCTGACACTAGCTGTGCTTTCCTGGCACTTGCTTTCCTGAGTTCCTTACTCTGGGTTGTTGTTGTCTGATGCCTTCCCAAAATAGTCATGCTACACCTTGCAGGCAGGCAGGGAGAGGTCGATCCACAAATCTCTGTTTTCATACTGGTGTCCTTCTGCTTCTTGGTCCAGTCAAGCCTAGTTCGTATCTGGAAGTCTCTGTTTGATTTTCTGCGATATGAGGTTTTTTTTTTTTTTCTTTTTTACTTAGTTTGTTGTGTCTTTGTTGTTAAAGGGTCATTACGGTGCATGTAAGTAAGGTGCCATACTGACCATGATATTTGTTTTTGACATTAGAGTAAACTAGCATTAATTTTTCTTTGTGTCTGTAGTGATTAATTTATTTTTCTTCTTTTTTTTTTCAATTTTTTTAAAATTTTATTTCAGATGAAGGTTTCCAGAGCAAACTAATTTCTCATTAAACAATATAAACTTTTTTTGACATTGGTTACCAACTCCATGACATTTCCTTAGTCTCGTGTTCTCCATCTTGAGCTCCCCATTACCACCTTTTCTGACCCCTCCTGCCTTCTTGTCTTTGTCTGAGGGTTGATGTGCCCATTTAGTCTCATTTTATGGGCCTGTCTAATCTTTGGCAGAACTTCACTACTAAGCTCTAAGGGTGTCTGGGGGCGATACTTAGGGTTTTCTCCAGTCTCTGCGAGACCAGTAAGTTTGACAGATACTTCTCACCACTTAGCTCAGGTTGGGTAGGTCTGGTCACTCAGCTGCAGTGCAGCAGGGCGGGTCAAGCAGTGGTGGAGGGTTGGTGATGGGTAGTTTGTGGCAGGAACTGGGGCTGATAGGGTGGGGCTGGGTGGAAGTCCAGGGTGGGGCCTGGGGGACTGCATCAGTATTGCTCAGGGGCATGGCATTGCTGCTCAGTGCAGAGACACAGGAGGGAAAGGAGAGGTTGTGATGTGCAGAGCTAAGTGTTTAGTTCAAACAAGAGAAAGGAGAGAGAAAAAAAGTCAAAAATAGTAAAAAAATCAAAAAGTAAAGTAGTAAAATAATATAAATAAAAAGAAAAAAATAAATAAAATGGCAGTGTGATAGGATTTGGCGAGTGGAGGTGGGGCATACCCAGTGAAGCCTTGTGTTGATGTCTCTGTAACTGAGTGGTGTGATTCAGGCTGTTAAGAAGTGGTGTGGCTGGCATACAGTGTTAGGTGGATGAGAGAAAGGAAAGGAAAGAGGGGATAGAGAGTGAACCAACAATCAAACAAGTAAATAAAAATAAATAAATAAACAACAACACCAAAATATTGTGGAAAGGCCATCTAAAATACTTCACTAGTCTCAACCAGTTTGGAGCAAGGGAGAATGAGGAAAACCAAAGACACAAGGGAAAGATTAGTCCAAAGGACAATGGACCACAACTACCGCAGCCTTCACCAGAGTGAATCCAGCAGAATTAGATGGTGCCAGGCTACAACCACCAAATCTTCTGGCAGGGATTACAATAGAGGCTCTGGGACAGAGGTGGAGAAAAATGTAGAACAAAATTCTAATAAAAAAAAAAAAAAGGATAGGAGCAGACTTTCTGGTCTGACAGAGACTGGAAAAACGCCAAGAGTGTGGCCCTCAGATATACTTAAGTCTTAGTAATGAAGTCACTCCTGAGGTTCACCCTTCTGCCAAGGATTGGACTAGCCATAAAACGAAATGAGACTAAATGGGCACATGAGCCCAAGAGTAAGGACGAGAATACAGGAGGGGGCAGGAAAGCTGCTAATGGGGAACCCAATGTGGAGAAGGGGAGAGTGTTGACATGTTGTGAGTTTGACAACCAATGTCACAAAACAAAACGCTTGTTAGTTGTTTAATGAGAAGCTAGTTTGTTGTGTAAACCTTCTTCTAAAGTACAGTTAAAAAGGAAGTAAATGTATTTATTACTGCACCAAAAAAAAAAAAAATATGGTGGTGGGGGTGCTGGTCATTGGGGGTGGGGCAGAATTTGGGTGGCGGTAAGCTGATGTCTCTCTTACCAGGTGGCATGGCACGGCCACTCAGAAAGGATGAGAGGGTGTGCAGGGAATATGTGGGGGGAAGAGGGAAAACAAGAAGGGGAAACTTAAAGAAAAATATAAACTATGGTTCTGAGGGAGCTGGACTGTGGGGGCAGTGCAGATCTGGGGAAGCCATGTTCCAGAGGCTCTTCAGTGTGTAGGACTGCCCACTAAGAAGCTGGGGGTGATGCACATGGCTGAGTAGATGGGAGACAGGAAAGGAAGGAAGGGAGAGAGAGAATAGCAACAATAACAAAAACAAACAGACAAACAATGAAACAATAAAAGGGCACTGGGAGAGTTGGTCAGTGATGGCTGTGCAGGCCCAGGGAGGCTGCGTGCAGAGACTCTTCAACTGAGTTGTGCAGCACGGTCCCACTGGAACGGCTGGGGTGCTGCTCAGGGCTGGGTGGTCAGGAGAAAGAAAAGGAATAAAAGGAGAGAGAGAAAAGAAATAGAAGATAAGAAAAAAACAACAAAACAAACAAACCAAAAAATCATAGGTCGTCAAAAAGAGGAGGGAATGGCACGCAGGGTTAACTGGGGGGGACAAATGAAAGGATGGAAAGGAGAGAGAGAGAGAGAGAAGTAACAAAAACAAAGCAAAACAAACAAATGAACAAACAAAAATACAAACCAAAACGAAAAACAAACAAATGGCTCTGAAGGGGCTGGCTGGTGAGGGAGGGGCAGAGCCCAATGGCAGTGAGCTAGTGTCTCTCTGGCCAAGCAACCACGACCCACTGGCAAGCAGCAGAGCCCTTGTAGAGGGAAGAAGAAAGGCTAGTGGGAAAGCATGTATCTCTGGTTACCTGGTACTCTCTCTCCTGCTGGGAGCTCTGTGGAGTTGCCTTCCCGTACTCCATTGTCACAGTCCTTGGTAGCTGAGGTCCAAGATGGCGAATCTGGGTGGCAATGAGCTGGTGTCTCTCTGGTGGAGCAACCCATGGCCTGTTGGCAATTGGCGGAGGCCTCGTACAGGGAAGAAGGATGTGGGGTGGGAAAGGGAATGTCCCTGGTTACTGAGTGCTCTGTCTCCTGTTGGGAGCTCTGTGAAGTTGCCTTCCTGTACGTGGAAATCTAGCCACTTTACCTGGTATCCTGCACTCCATCTCTCTCCTCATTTTCTGTTCTCTGTCAGTTTCTTTCTCCATTCGGTGTTTAATCAAGTTCTTTATTCCTTCATTTGGTACTTAGGGTTCCAGGATTGACATTTGTATCAGTTTTAGTTAGTTTTTTGGGTCTTTGCTGCAGAGAGATGGCATGGTTCTTCTCTCTCTAGAGCCATTTTGGCTCCTCCACTCCTGTAGTGATCTATTTTAAGGCAACTGAATACCACCAAGGTTATTGCAATTTCTGGATTTATGGGTGTCTTAGTTATCTAGATATTTTTGGGGAACACAATTCAATCCATGACACCGGGTGAGTTGTAGATCTTAAACATGATGCCTGCATAAGAATTATTTGTGTTTTTTATGATTTGCTTTCACTGACAAGAAAACTTCTTAGATATTTGTTGACATGCCTAGCTCGTCTGGACAGTTGTTTTACACAATTCTGGAAACTAGGATTTTATAATTTCCACTCAGCATGCAGTTTGGACTAATAAACGAGTTCTGATTTTGTTTGATGCTTATGCTAACAGCACACACATTGTCTTCAGGATTCAAAAAAATCCAAGTTTGCCAAAAATGACCACTAATCTTTCAAATACTAATTTGTTTAAAGCTCTAATACTACTGATGTACCGTTCACTCGTTCTCTTCCCAATAATTTCATCTGTTCTTATGCAATAGCTCACCTCCAGATTATTGCAAGGAATAGCATATACAACGAAAAAATGAGGTTCTTTATACAATCACCACTTGAAAATTTTTCAGAAAACACTTAATTAAAGATTGTAATAATCATTTTGTATTGCAATTAAATATTTAAAGATTAATTATGTAGCTATTAAATACAGATATTGAATTACTCTAACTCGGCTCTGAGAGTCATTTTGTTATGATTCTATCAAATCTTTTAAGTTACATTGATCCTGCTCTCTATAATCCTAGACTAGATTGTGTGATTCATAAAGTATGAAGGTTATTTATTTTTTTAATTGATACATTGCTGAAATAGGTCAGCATCATCCGAATTTTTGGTTAAACATTTAACATGATTTTCTAACTCTTGAAACTTTGAACTTTTGTTTATGCCAGGAAGGCTTTCACAATTGAATACATCTTTGCTTTATCTAGGGTGTCCATGAGCCCCAGTTCTAGTTCACACCTAAGTATAACTGTGGTCATTATATAATTAATCTTTTCAACTGCAATAGTTTTGAACATGAAAGGGGAGCTATTAATGGAAATATTTAAACACTCAATCACTAGCTGAAATGTTGGAGGTTCGAACCCACCAGAGGCACCTTGGAAGACAGGCTTGGCGATCTACTTCAGAAAGGTCACAGCCTTGAAAACCCTAGGGAATGCAGTTCTACTCTGCACACGTGGGGTCGCCAGGAGGTGGGATTGACTCAATGAAAACGAACAACAACAACTTAGGACAGCAGTAATTGTCCCCAGAACACCAAGATGTATTGTCACCCAGCTATAACTGTTGAGACTGTAGTGTGGATGTCATGTGGACCATGAATGTATCAATCATCATATAAACAACATTTATAATTTGTCAGGGGACAAATTCGCCTGGTAAGGAAAAAGTCATGGCCCCTGTTAGCATGAATATGAGGGGTGTGAATTCACGGGGTGATAATTTAGGGAGACTAGCAAAAATTAGCTGTTCATTTTAGTGTCAAATGTCTCATTGCTGGGAGCTAGTAGGGCACATTGACCTTGTACACCATTACAGACCCACCCGGTTTTGATTTCAACAAATATCCTTCCACAGCGCTGTAAATAAAAATAAAGTATCAGAACTGGCTTTGTAGGTACCCTTCACCTAGCCCCTTGGAGCAGTGTGCAGGCTCTACAAACCCGGGCTATATCACCTGTACCCTGCTCCCAAGAGGGAGTTATCTGAACATTTAATTACCATAGTACTTTTACATGGGCATTTAGAACACCTCTCCCTTTCTCTAGATCTGACATAGTCAGTACCATTCAAGAATCATGGAGCAGTGCTCATACTGTTATCTCAGGGGAATCTTGAAGGCCTGCCTTGACCCCTAAATATCTCTTTTGGTATCTCTGATATAACGATTATAACCATACTCTTCAAGGATAACAAAGGACTTTCACTAGCATGATCTCATTTTTATTGTTGCTAGCTGCCATGAAATCATCCCCAACTTATGGCAACCATGTACAATGGAACTAAATGCTACCCAGTCCTGTGCCATCCCCACGATTGGTTGTGGGTCGGACCTTTGTGCCCCATAGGGTTTTCATTGGCCTATTTTTGGAAGTAGATCCTCAGGTCTTTCTTCCTAGTCCATCTTTTTCTGGCAGGTCTGTTGACACCTGTTCAGTATTATAACAACACATAATCCTCCACTGACAGATGAGTGGTGATTGTGCATGAGGCGCATTGGCCAGGAATGGAAACTTTGTCTCTGGCATGGAAGACGAGAATTCCACGTTGAACCACAACTGCACAAAACCAAAACAAACTTGTCGCCCTCGAGTCGATTCCGAATCATAGTGACCTTATCAGACAGAGTAGAGCTGCCCCAAAGAGTTTCCAATGAGCCGCTGGTGCAGTCGAACGGCTGACTTCTCGGTTAGCAGCAAAGCTCTTAACCATTTTGCCATCAGAGATCCCTGCCCTGCATAGTCTCCTCTAATCTTCATAAAAATGAAGGAAGATGGTAGAGCAGTGATTAGTTCTCCAGTATTTTACAAATGAAGTAATGGGCTCAGAGAGGTTAAGTGACTTGCTTAAGGTCAGCATATGTAAGTGACGATCTTTTTTACTTTAACTCCTGGGTCTTTTCAGTAATAGAAAATAGTTTCCATGACAACTAGAGTTAATTGTGTCTGGAATACCTTTAAATACCAAACCTTTTATTATACATTTATGGAGATGAAACATTACTAGTTGCTGTGTGTTGCAAAGTGTTAACCGTTCAGCTGCTAAGCAAAAGGTTAGAATTTGACTCCACCCACAGGTGCCTCCAATGAAAGCCTGGCTATCTACTTCCATAAATAGGTCACTGAAAATCCTGTGGATCACAACAGTCTGATGACATTATGCATGGGGTCTCCATGAGTCGTGTGTGACTCGACAGATTGTAACAACAAGAACATCTCAGATATGCAGTCAAAATATGTTTAAAATTATGTCTAAAAACACCTGATCTATCCCATGACCACTCATCTATTGAGTAAAAGGAAACAAGTAGCTCTGATCTTTACAGTTAAACTTAGACAAGTGCAGGTATTTGAATAGTTTCTTTAGGCTGTATTCTTTAGGTTTTGGTGGATAAGAAATGCTCAGTTTCCCACAGAGTCTCCTTGTTCCCCGCCCCCCTACTTTCTCCCCCAGGGCATCTGGGGGAAGGAGGACTATATAACCTCCTGGCCTGGAGGAAGATGGATTCCTCAGCTCTTTTTGATGCTGCCTGTTCCTCTAGTCTTCATGATGATGCCCTTATCTGCTTGGGGGCTGCTCACTTACTGCACTTGCAGCTGAGGTCCTCACCTGTTGGAACTCATGGTTGGTTTATCTTGGTTGGTTATAGTCCATTATTGCCTTCCTGATTATTCCCTAGTTCTCTCTGGTACAACAAACCCCATGTCCTCCATCTGGCCCCTTGCTCTGATGGCCCATCTCAGCCATGTCTGGAGATCCCTTTCCACCTCAGTAAAGCAGACCCTATGGGCTGGCAAGTCTCCAGGCTCTCAAGTCACCTGACTGCTGAGCCCCACTTAGCTTTCTTCAACAGGAAAGTAAAGGAACATTTCATTTCTATCCCTGACTTACAGTAACAGGAAGCTGCCCTGAAAAGCAAAACTTCATGGCAGATCTCTGTCTTACCATTCTGTGTCCCCAAATTAAACTTCAATGTGGCTTTGCCCCACTTTGGGCATGGCAGTCTTGGGTTGGGCTCTTTGCAGAGACTCAAAAAAGACCCAACAGCTCTTTTCTTTCCACAGTATCCCGTCTCCTTCCTAGCACCTGATTCTGGGCTGGAGCCGAGAAGAAAAGTCAGGGCACTTATAGATCGGACTTTTCCTTTTTGCTTCTCTCCTTTTCCTTCTCATGAGCCCCTAGTACGAGAGAGGCTGTATTTTTCCCTTCCTCTACATCAGCTCCTCATCAGGCAGCAAGCCCTGGATGCCATGGCAGAAGGAATATAGGTCCTACCATTGTGTGAAAACTCTAAGTCCACTCAAGTCTTTAAAAAATGGAAGCTAAAAGAAGAGCTTGATTACTAGCTGAAAGGTTGGTGATTCGAACACATCCAGAGGCACCTCTGAAGACGGGCCTGTCAATCTACTTCTGAAAGGTCATAGCCTTGAAAACCCTATGGACCATAGTTCTACTCTGACATATATTGGGTCACCATAAATCGGATTCAACTCGATGGAACCAACAACAAGAAGAAAAAAATTTAGAAAATTCTCACTCCTTATAGAGCTTGGCTTTTATGTTTATTATGTTACTTCAAAATTCTATTTTAAGAATCGAATAGCAAAAATCCTACTTCATATTTCTCTGGTCACTAATAAAGCTGTTTCAGCATTAAAGAGGTAATTTTATTTTCAAAGAGCTCTGAGTCAGTATAAGACGCAAAAATCTGGGCATGAGTCGACCAGTAAAAGCCATTAGGGTGGTTACTGGCCCTCACCGCAAGGATAAGGTGGTCGCGAGACAGGCTAGAGTACTAGGCTGTCTGCCACAAGCAAGAAAATTCTCGTGCAACGAAGGTACACATTGGTCTAAGCAAAACACTGTCCAAACGCCGCTGCGTTCCTCGTTAGGTTTCTTTTTGTGACTCAGAGAAAACCTGGAAAATAGCGCCCTGTTTTGCTAAATTCCCAGGGGAAGGTGGCAGTTCCTGACCCGTGTTATGAAATTTAAGGGAGAGGGAAGTGGTAGTTTTGTAACTTGTTTTTATGATATAGTTTCTCAATAAAGAATCACAATGTTAAAATTAAAATCATCAGTAGCTGCTTTAAATTACTTTCCAATCAGAGGAACTAGTATATTTAAGGTCTAAAATAAGAGACTAGGTCTCTAGCCTTCAGAATGAATTAAGTTCCAAAAAGAAGGAAACCAAAAGTTTGAACCTTAGATCTTAACCTCTTTGATGAATGTACCAAGACACTGGTCTGGGGTTCATGCTTAGAAACACTATAAACTGAGTATACGAGAAGTAATTTGGAATTTCAGTGACCACTTTGAGAAAATGAGCTTTCATTTGTGTTGTCCTTTCTTTCCTTTAGGGAAGTTTTGCTCAATGCTCAGGGTTTGTCAAAAGGTCTAATATTCCTCCATCTGAAGCTCTGGCAAATTAATGAGTTTTGTCTAGAACCTGTTTTTTCCCTTGAATTGAGTCAATCTTAACAAAAATTGCTACATACACTTGAAGAAACAGGAAAGGTCCTTCGTGTATTATCTTGCTAATCATTAATTCTCTAATGGAAATTTGGTTGTCACCTAAATTTTTCTATACTTTCTGTTTGCTCTAGACAAAGTTTGTGTACTCCTTATGGATATATGTTTTTGTGTGGTAGATCCAACTATACTAATTTAGATGATCCCTTTCCAACTGACAGTGAATTATGTGGTCAATCAATCTCTTGTTTTGATTCCTGAGAATGTGTGGGCAATGCACTTTGAGAACTTTAGGATTACCTTGAGATATTCATAGTAATGATGCTAGTAAATACTGAAAAGCTAATGTTAAAATAGTTACACATTGTAAAATGAAAGTCAGAAGAAAACTTATTGGTCCAACACTCAGGGTATGGTTGGTAGTTTTAATTCCAACTTACGGTGTAGTTGAATTGGAGAGATATTTAAGAAATTTATCAATCACTATGGGGCAAATAGCAGATGAAGTTGCTTGTTGGATGGAATCTCAACAGTGATCTCTGACCTCATTAAGCCAAGACGACATGAGATAACAGACAAGCTTTAGATTTTTTATTAGTCCAGGAAGTGTAGTCTGTGGTGTAGAATTAGATAGCAAGCTACTTGATTACACACTGTAACACCCTTATAAACACCAGATTTATTTGGTTGATTACCATCAAGAATAAGTACATCAGACAGATCATTACTGCAAGCATTAGTAATATTCTTAGTCTACATCCTGATAAAAAAGGCAAAAGAAGGCCTTGGGCTAAACTGTTGATGTACATTGAGTCTGCTCACTTCGGCAATGCGATTGATGAGAACAGTGCTCTTACTTAATAACCTGGTGAAGAACCAGAAGGCTTCATGTGAAAAACCAGCACCGTGAGTTTAAAGAACCTGCCATGATTGCTATCTAGGAGGCTGACTAAGTCCAGGTATTGATCATCAATGCGTTATCTCCAATTTCTGATCAAAAGGAAGGAATGATTTAGAAAATAATATTGGAATCGTTATTCCCTGTCCTTGAGCATAGAGAATGTGACCCAGCTGGAGCTGGGCCCACCAGGGTCCATAAGGACTCACAAGGACACATCAGCTGGGCCCTGAGATAAAGGCAATGGATGCGACCATTTTGGAAATGATCTTTTAAGGAAGAAAAATATCTTTTGGTGAACCTTTCACACAAAGCCAATCAAACAGAACACAAAAGACTTTCTACTCTTATCTTTTTCTATTAGCACTTAGTGAATAGAAATTTGTTGGACCAGTGAAGACCCTCCTGACTGTCATTACTGATACCTGCAGCAATGATTGTTAAGAAAGGCAATTCAAAATGTAGGATCACAGTTTCTAGCCAATCTGCGAAAAGGTGAAAATTTCAGTGGTTTTGCCCATTTGTAATGTTAATATATACTGAGGACTCTGTAATGTTCCTTGGACTCAGCAGAAGTGGCTCTAGCAGCATGCTTGTCCATTCTTGTACTCTTGTCTGTTCTGTAATATCTCCTTGGACTTGGACAGACATGGCTGTGGCAGCTTGCTTCTCTGTTTTCCCACTTTTGCTTATTCTGTAATATTTCCTTTGATTTGGGCAGACATGGCCCTGACAGCATGGTTGTTTTTTCCACACTTGCCTTTTTGAATACTTGCCGAATAAAACTTTCTTTTTGCTTTACTAAAATAATAATAATAATAATAATAAAAGATGTTTCAGGTCAGTTGAGAAGAAAGAAGAAGTTAGTGCCAATTCTAATCTGGAGCGCCAACCTTGGAACTGGGTGGAAAATTCCAGGGTCTTTCAAAACTACCTTTTTTTTGACAAAGCTGAGGGGACTGTTGTTGAATGTAAACATCTGCTTAACCTCCTTCTGGACACACATTTTCACTTTTGGAAATATCGTGCTAGTTGAGCTTCATCACGTTCTTACTGCATGGTTTGTAGTGATTACATGACCTGGTTTCATGTACTTTGGACAAGTTATCAGGAAGGGCCAGTCCCTGGGGAACGACATCATGCTTGGTAAAGTAGAGGGTCAAAGAAAGAGAGGAAGACTCTCAATGAGGTGGATTTACATAGTGGCTGTGATGATGGACTCAAGCATAACAATGATTGTGAGGTGGTGCAGGACCAGGCAGTGTTTTGTTCTTTTGTACATGGGATCGTTGAGTCAGAATCGACTCAACGGCATCTAACAACAGCACATGACTGCAGGGTTATCAGGTGAAAAATAAATGAGAAGCTTCTGATCCTTAGGAGATATGCCCTTCTAGACATATGTATACATTAGTAAAAACACACAACCATCTGTGGCTTCCCCTGAATGTTCAGCCTCTGTGCACTGCTGCCCAAATAGCCAAAAAAACTTACTGCTCATTCTGTGTGGCCATGTTCCAGGTGGGATGACTCCATATATTTCAACTTTGTTTCAAAGCCTCTGGCCTTAAAAACAGAACAAAACAAAACAAACAAACAATAACCATAGAAAGAAAAAAAGCAATGTATAATCTCCCTGTCATGGGATTAAAAACTAATTGGAAATGCAAAGAGGTGCTGGACCAGGCAGAGCATCTAGCCACTAAGTCAGAGCTTATTTATTTCTTCACATTCATTTTTTCACACTTGACCAACAATGTTTGAAAGTTGAGTGGGTTTTGGAACCTCATATAAAATAATTTTTTCAAAAGTATAAAACAAATGTTCAGTAAAAGTTAGTCATAAGCCTAGTTTGTAAAACTTTCGAAAAGCATTTATTTTTTTTAATCTCAGACATCCTAAAAACAAAAAAACCAAACCCATTGCCGTCAAGTCGATTCCGACTGATAGCTACCCTATAGGCCGGAGTAGAACTGTCCCACAGAATTTCCAATGAGATCCTGGTGGATTTGAATAGCCATCCTGGTGGGAATGAAATGGTGTATCATTGTGGTTTTGATTTGTAGCTCTGTAATGGCTGAGGACATTGAGCAACTTTTCCTGTGTTTGTTGGCCATTAGAAGATCCTCTTCGGTGAAATGTCTATTGAAGTTCTTTGCCTTTTCTTTTTTTTTTGATTGAGTTATTTGTCTTTTTGCTGTTTAGTTGTCAAGGTTTTATATGTATTTTGGTTATTAGACTCTTATAGGATATATGGTTTTCAAAGATATTCTCCTAATCAATAGCTTGTCTTTTCACTTTTTGGGTAAAGTCTTTTGGTGAACAAAACTAAGTTTTATCAGGTCCCGTTTAATTATTTTGACATTTGCTGTTCAAGCTTTTGTTATTATATCAGATAATCTATTGTTAAAAGTTAGGCCTGATAGGTTCTCAAATTTTATGCTTTTAGTTTTCACATTTAGGTCTTTAATCTATTATTTTATTTTTTTTTATTTTTTGGTATGGTGTGTAGCATGGGTCCTCAAATAGAAAATTGGAAAGAATATATTTGTAAGCTTATTGTATAGAATGTGAATATAATATTAGGAAGTATAATTAAACAAAAGTATAATTTTCCTTTCTACCATAAATTTAGCTTAAACTTTTGCCTTATTCTGTAATCTCAGAATTATAATTAGTTGTTCTGAGTTAAATATTAACATTACATGACATTCCATAAAGAATATCATGAATTCTAAGTGCTCTGCCTTCTGAAAATTTGAGACCCTCGTCTCTATAAGACCTTTCTCACTTGAAAATTCCGTATGAAAAATAAAAACATTTCCATTGCACTTGAGGTTTTCTTATAAAAATTTTAGTGTTGGATAGGATCATTTAGTCTAAATTCTTCATTTGACACCTGACAAAACCAAGTATCATCAGAGATTATGCAATTTGTTCAATTCACAGTTGATGAAAGATCTGAAACTAAACTGAACATTTTCCAACATACCTCACCAATGTGGGGGCTTGATCACGGGTTTCTTAGTTCTCTAGATTATCGCATTCTTGTGTTCAGTTATTGGATTAACCTGACAAGATACTATCTGTGCCTACTGTACTTCCACCTAATATAACAAATATTGAGTACAAAAAATAGGCATCCACAGTATAAAAGCAGAAGGTCACAGTCAGAATAGATTTCCCAACTGTTTTGAGAAGCACGTTCTTTGAAGCAAAGTACATACTTCAGCCTTTGATCCAGACTGGGACACAACAGGGTCAAGGGAGGTAGGTTAGTATTTTATTTTTCTTCTCTGTGCCTTTTGGATCCAGAGTTCTGCCAATAATTGAGCAATTTGGCCATTCTTTAACTGGCTATAAACTGTTGTCTTTGTCCATTAGAAATATTCTATTCTCCCTAACCAGATACTGCAACATCATTGCCTCCCTTTCTCCATGTAGGCTTTTCCTAGAATGCAATATACAGTATGTAAGTGGTCTAGAGAAATTACATGGCACACGGGGTAGCTCAGTGACCTAAGGAAAAGTCTAGCAGGTGTGGTAGAGTTAAGAGTTTGACAACAGTTCATGAGATATTCTAGCCACATGTGTTATATTGTTTAACTTCATGGCAGTGGCAATGCTAGGTGTCTTAGTCATCTACTGCTGCTATAACAAAAATAGCACAAGTGTATGGCTTTAACAAAAGAAAGTATATTCTCTCATGGACAAGTAGGGTATAAGTCCAAATTCAGGGCATCAGCTCCAAGGAAAGGCCTTCTCTCTGTTGGCTCTGGAGGAAGGTCTTGTCATCAATCTTCCAGTGGGCAAGGAGCTTCTCAGTGCAGGGACCCTGGGTTCAAAGGATGTGCTATTCTCCTGGCTCTTGTTTCTTGGTGGTATGAGGCCCCCATGTCTCTCTGATCATTTCTCTCTTCTATATCTCAAAAGAGATTGGCTTAATACACAGTCTAATCCTGTAGATCTTATCAATATAACTACCAGTAATCCGTGTCATTACATCACAGTGATAGGATTTACAACACATAGGAAATCACATCAGATGACAAAATTGTAGACCATCATACAATAATGGGAATCATGACCTAGACAGGTTGACAGATATTTTTGGGGGACACAATTCAATCCATGACACTAAGCAATGTAAAATGAGCTATGAGCTGTGCACATAGTTTAAATCTTTAGCTTGATTTTCAAGAGGAGCTACTAAGTGCATGGAGAGGGAATGTAAGACTGTTCTACTCACCTTATCTTCTGGTAAATGCAGTATCTGGATAGATGTCATTTAAGAAAATGTAACCAAATAAACTAAAATGAGACTTATAAAAGGATACTGCAAGGGAAGGAAATAATGGCCTAAAATATAAAAGGAAGTAACTTTACATAAAAGACAGATTAAAATTTTAGAAAGTGACTTAGGCTGGGTTCTCCAGAGAAACAAAACCAGTAAAGCGTACAAAATTATCTATAGAGAGATTTATATCAAGGAAATAATTCATGCAGTTGTAGAGGCTGGAATATCCCAAGTCCATGGGTCAGGATAGAGGCTCTTCCAGATTCATGTAAGCCGCAGGGGCTGGCAAACCCAAGACTGGAAGGTCAGAGAGCAGAGCTCTTGCTCACAGGATGTGAAGATCAATGAATCCCAAGATTGGCAGGAAAGACCACAGGTAAGCTGCTAGCTCAAGTCCTAAGAACTGGAGGTCAGATGAACAGGAGTCAGCTGCAGGATCTAGAGTGAGCACAAGCCCATGGGCCTTGCCAGAATGTCTGCTTTTGTTGGATGCAGGCCACATGCCAAAGGAAACTCCCTTTCAATGGATCGGCTATTCACAAAGGAACTCATCATGGAGGTAATCACATTATATCATATCTCATCATGGAAATGATCAGAACATCATACAACTGCCAAACTACTGAGAATCATGGCCCAGCCAAGGTGACATTCAACCTTAACCATCATTGTCTATCCCTTCTTATCTTGGCACCTGTACGCAACTCCTTAAACAATACATAATCTCTGAATAAAGAAAAGTATAAAGTGATACTTGTGCCTAACATGATACAATCAACACACATACAACCAAAAAATCACTAGCTCTGTTGGCATCTTATGTTTTATAGGTGAAGAAAATAAAAATATTTGATGCACACATGCAGAGCAGAAATACTCCTGACAATTACAGCTCTTGTTTTGACAACTGGTCACGTGGTTGTAATGGTATTTAGAACTACCTTCTTCTAGCACCCATTCCGTATTCCCTTTGCCCTCAGCAAGCATATCAGGTTGTTGTGGTTCTTTGCCTGGTGGGGTGACACGAACCTTCATTCCTGAAGGGTCTGGACCATTAGTAGTCATGTTAGAATTGGGTTGCTGTAGTTTTCCGTTGACTTTAATCACAGGGCATGGTAGTAATAAGAAATGCCCTAAAGGATCTCCTGTATTCCACACTTACTCTTTTTACCTCCATTATTTGATATCAGTCTGACTTCTTCTTGGTAGTCAGGATCAATCACTGCAGCCAGTATGGTAACTCCCATCTTTGCCAGGAGATCCAGAGGAATAAGGAGCCCAAAGTGGCTGGGTGGCATTCTCCCATTCCAGTCCAATGGAATTGGTGATGTGTCTCCAGGTGGGAGCATTCTTCTCTTTGAACTAAGACCTCTAGACTTGCAGAGTATAAGGTAGCAGGGACAGGAAGCAAAAATTTTGTGAGTGAGTCACTAGGGGTAATAGTGAGTGGTGCCACTCTCATTTCCACTCCTTGCCTCCTGGACCCATGAATCTTGGCTACGGGAGATACAACACCATATTTTGGACGCTGGTTTGGAACATATACAACCTACTGGAGAACATTGCCCCAACACTGCAGGTTATTGCCACCTAGCTGGCAGTGTAATTGTGTCCTTAGAAGGTCATTCCAGAATCCCATCAAGTCAGCTCCTTCAGGATGATGGGGAACATGGTAAGACTAGTGATTTCCAAGAGCATAGGCCCACTGTGAAGGGAGTCCCTTAATTGGAGACAATGCTGAGTGGGATACCATGATGGTGGGTAAGACAATCTGTAAGTCCCCGGCTGGTAATTTTGGCAGAAGCACTGCATGCATGGAAGACAAATCTATACCCAGAGTAAGTGTCTATTCCAGTAAGAACAAAATGCTCTCCTTTCTATGGTAAATTATGAATTAGCAATGTCCTCTTTACCACTGGAATCAGCATCATCAACATCTTTAAGACAAACCTGTCTTTAGAATCCATTTAGAAAAGTCATCCTTACAATTTTGTTTCCCTAGACTCCACACCTGGTACCAAATGTATTAGGCTGGCATCTCTAGAGAAGCAAAACCAGTAAAGGGTATAAATATATATATATATATAGAGAGATTTATATCAAGGAAATGGCCCACGCAGTTGTAGAGGCTGGAATGTCCCAAGTCCATGGTTCATGATAGAGGCTTCTCCTGATTCCTATTGTTGCAGAAGCTTGTGAACGCAAGATTAGCAGGTGAGATAGAAGGGTTCTTGTTCACAGGCTGCAAAGATCGATCAATCCCAAGATTGGCAGGCAAGACCACAGGTAAGCTGATAACTCAAGTCCCAAGAACTGGAGATCAGACAAACAAGAGTCAGCTGCAGGATCCAGAGCAAGCAAAAGCCCTCAAGCCTTTCCAGAATGTTCACTTACATTTGATGCAGGCCACACACCTAAAGAAATTCCCTTTGAACTGACTGGCTAGATATAGCAGATCCCATCATGGAGGTGATCACATTGTATCAAATCCCCTCACTGAAGTGATCAAATCATACTACAGCCAGACCACTGAGAATCATGGCCCAGTCAAGCTGATGCACAACCTTACCCATCACAGAAAGCAATTGCTTCACTGGTTTTCAAACCAATTCTTTATACCATTTATACTCTTCACCAAACCAAGTGTATGAAACATATAGCTTCCATGAAGTGGGTGCTTTGACTCACTAAGCTAAGTTAAAAGCTGGGATCCAAGTGGAATATAAATGAAGGAGAAATTTATACAATGAACAGGAAGAACCATTGTAAAAAACCAAAAAATCCTCAAAATGGAGGTAATAGTGAATTAACACTTCTGACATAAGAACAGCAATGTAGAAGACAAACTTGAGATCCCTGTCAACAGACCTAAAAGTGGCTAAGTAAACAAAGACACTTGTAAAAAAATGATAAAATTTATAAATAGAAGAATAGATAATAGCAATTTTATTTATCCATTCAGTTAACGTTTATTGTATAGCTACTATGTTATAAACATACATTGGGAAAATTCAAACAAAAAAAAATCAGAATGATTACATAAGCATCACACAAAAAATCAGTAGAAGAGAAAGAAGTGTAAGACTTTAAAAGGAGGATCATTTTTCTTTGATAAAAGGAGAAGTACATAGAAAAGAAGTACCCTAATATTGTGTTTGTTATTTTTAGCTGCTGTCACAGCGACTCTTGCTCCTAGGACCCTAAGTAAAACAGAACGAAACATTGCCTAGTTCTGCTCCATCCTCACAATGGTTGCAATGTTTGAGCCCATTGTTTCAGCCACTGTTTCAATCCATGTCACTGAGGGTCTTCTGGATACGAAGCATGGTGTCCGTCTCCAGGGACTGGTCCTTCCTGATAACATATCCAATATATGTGAGACAAAATCTTGCCATCCTTGCTTCTAAGGAATATTCTGGCTGTACTTCTTCCAACACAGATTTGTTTATTCTTCTGGCAGTCCATGATGTGTTCAAGATTCTTTGCCAATACCATAATTCAAACCCTAACATTAAGTAATACCAAAATTTAAAAGTTAGACTTACAGAGAAAACAAAAGAAGCAAATATCTAATGGGAAATTTGGACACATTGTGAAGGGGTTTCCAACCCAATCTAAGGAGAAAGATTGCATACAAACTGGGCCACTGTATCCACGAGGATGCCTGAGTAACTATGGCTTAAGCCTTTCTGCTCAAGTGAGGTCCATAAATCACAAGCACTGCCATCACCAGGGATTTAGAAATGTCGAATCCCAGGACTCACTCTACACCTACTGAATCAGAATCTACATTTTAACAAGATCTCTAGGTGATTCTTATGTGCATCACACATCATATACTTGATAAGTAAAGGAGATTTTGAATAATAAAACCAATAAGGTAAAATTATATACGCTATATACTATATATACCCAGACTAGTCTCTTTTTGAATATATATGGAAGACTTACAAGAAGAGCAGGGTATAAAGAAAACTTCTGTTAGGACCAAAAAATGGAAACTGTAGTCATATACTCAGAAAAACAGATTAAATTTTAAGTGCACAGATTGAAGCAAATCAACTAATCAATCAACGAATAAGCAAAAACCCCAGTTAGCTATCGTTTCAATGAAGAAATTCAAAATAAAATTACAGACTTTTTAGAAAACTGCATACCATGAAGTGCTCTTGTCTTTGTTCATAGATGTTATAGATTGAATTGTCTCCCAAAAATATGTGTTAAAGTCCTAATCCCTGTACCTATAAATATGCTTCTATTTGGAAATAGGGGTTTTCTTTTGTTATGTTAATGAGTTCACATGAGCGTAGGGTGGGTCCTAAATCTAACTTATTTCTGATTTATAAAAAGAGCAGAATAGACATAGAGACACACAGGGGAAGATACCTTATGAAGACAGACACACACAGCAGATACATCTGTAAACCCAGCTTATACTTCCATAAACTGGCTTACTAGAAGCTGAAGTAGATAAAGAGGAAACTCACCCTAGAGCCATGCCCTGAATTTAGACTTCTAGCCTCCTGGACTGTGAGAAAATCAATTTCTGTTCTTTAAACCACCTACTTTTGAGATATATATATATATTTTGTTATGGCAGCCCTAGGTAACTAAGACATAAGTAAAAGCCTTAATTATTTAATTAAAAAGTTACAATCTAGATATTTACGTTAAGAAAGTAGAAAAAGTATAACAGCTTTGTGAGAAAGGATAGGCCAAGAAATATTTTGCCTGGTGGCAAAAATGACTCAATCAAGTTTTTATTTATGTAATTGTAAATTGTATTCTTCAGCTACCTGGAACATTGCCATTACTCTTTACACTGACGTAGAGCCAATCACTACACTGTAGTACTGTGCTGTTCCCAGCCCTCTGCCTGAAAGTAGGAATCTTCAATTGCCTCAAACACCCTGAGACTCAGTGCTAGAATTGTTCACTCATTAATGAGAGGGCCACAGGGGGATTTACCTTCAGCTTACAGGTGAGCCCATGTCTTAGTTATCTAGTGCTGCTGTAACAGAAATACCACAAGTTGATGTCTTTAACAGAGAAATTTTTTCTCTCACAGTCTAGGAGGTTAGAAGTCTGAATTCAGCATGCCAGCTCCAGGGGAAAGCTTTCTCTCTCTCTGTTGGCTCTGGGGGAATGTCCTTGTCATCAATCTTCCCCAGTGGAGTAGCTTCTTAGAGTAGGGAAACCAGTTGCGAAGGACGTGCGATTATCCTGGCTCTTGTTTCTTAGTGGTATGAGGTCCCCATGTCTCTCTGCTCACTTCTCTCTTTCATATCTCAAAAAAGATTAACTTAAGACAGTATCTAATCTTGTAGAATGAATCTTGCCTCATCAACATAGCTGCCAATAATCCTATCTCATTAACATAGAGGTAGGATTTACAACACATAGGAAAATCATATTGAATGACAAAATGGTGGACAATCTCACAATACTGGGAATCATGGCCTAGCCAAGTTGACACAGATTTTTGGGGGGTACGATTCAATCTGAAACGACCTCCATTGGGACAACCTGATGACCTTCTTACAGAGTAGGTGTTCTGTCTCCTTTTGTTACTTTCCCGGGGCAAATAGTGTGGGATCCTACTGGCTTTTAATAACAATATTTGTCTTCCCCGTTTTAGGATACAAAGAAAAAGCTTCTTGCTAATTTTTATGAAGAAATAAAAGACAAATATGTGTGATATTCTAAACAAAGAGATTTCAAAGAGATGTGTGCACTTACATGTTTCCCTCCCTTATTGAAAATATTCAATATTTGTCAGCAAAGGCATCCAGCCCTTGGCATAACTTGCTTAAAAGCAATAGACAATAAAACTCTCTATTAATCACATCTGTTTCCATAAGAAAAAACAAAGAAACAAAAAAACTCACATGGTTTTGCCAGGAAGCCTTGGGCTCCATTTAGGGAATTTTCCTAAGCAACTCCCAGAAGAATATTTAAGGACTTAGGACTTTGTTCTTAAGAAAAATTGAGAAGCTTTTGATTATTTTAAATGTGAGAGAAGGGTTCATGAGTATCTGGCATTTTAGTAAGATGTTTTCATCTGTCTGTGTGGTGAAGAATGGATAGGGGTGAAGCTGGAGGTTGAGAGTTCAGTTAGGAGGCTATTATAGTAGCACAGAGGGACATAGTGACAGCCTAGACTTGGTAGAAGGCTGGATAAATAGCGGGTCAGGAAAGAGATCATGAGATTGCTGGATGTTGGAGGTGAAGACAGAAAATGAATGATTCCATGGTTCCTGGCTTGAGCATCTGGGTAGATGGTGGTGCCACTTAGAAAGGAACATAGAAATAGGAATAGGTTTGGGAGGGGATGATGGATTCCACATTGGACATGTGTATTTTGAAGTGCCTGAGGTACATCCTGATGGAAGTGTCCAATAGGCAAATATATATATATGGGTCTGGAGTTCCAGAGAGAGGTCTGGGCTGGAAATACAGATTTGGGAGACATTAAACCATAGCATCTGAAGCTATGGGAATGAATAAAAGCACCATCAAAGAAGAATAAGTATAAAAATACTGGAAAAAGCAGGGCTGACCTTTAAGAATGTTAATGAAAAATTTGTAAAAACGATGAGAAGAGTCTTTCTGAAGTCAAGTATAAGAGTGACATCCAAGAGGCAGCAAATTTTGCCAGAAGAGCCATAGAGCAACAAGATTAAGTTTTGCTCAAAGATCAGGGACTTCAGCTCTAGAGGCAACTATGCGGCCAGTTTGTGCAGCCCAAGTGGCAGTTTCCTTCTATAAGCGGGAAAAATTCTATGGTAACTAGGATAATGCATCCTGGGTGGTGCAAACGGTTAATGCATTAGGCTGCTAACTGAAAAGCTGGAGATTCAAGTCTCCTCAGAGACACCTTGGAAGAAAGGCCTAAAGTCAGCCATTGAAAATCCTGTGGAACACAGTTCTATTGTGACACACATGGCTCAACAGCAACTGGTTTTTTGGTTTTAAGCGTAATGCATGAACCAAGAAGTGATAGAATGTGTGGGGTTTTGAGTCCTAGTGACTGGTTTGAGGGAAGAGTCAGAAGCTCTATTAGTTAACACGGAGACTGCTATCTCTTCCCTCTATTGTCTCCCACATTTCCTTTTGCTACTTCTTTGTGTTTTCCTTAGAATCTCTGTTGTTTAATAGCTCGTGCTCTTCCAGTGACGTTTCTTCTCACCTTGAGTTTGCCTGTCGTTAATCAACCCATTCTTCTCCCTGCTTGTGTTTTGAGGTGAAACTGGAAGGTAGTGGAAGGAAAAGGTGAAATAGAGCTGGGCTTCAACATAGATTGGTGTTTGTGTGGGATCTAGGGATCTAGGTAGGAAATCAGGAGGCTAGAAGTCAAGAATCGTGGTTTTGTGTCCTTCAGTAAAGCTTGTGAAACATTCTGAGAGAGGTGGCAAAGGGAGATACCTACAGGAAGGTGTTCTAACATTCTTTAACAAATTCAGCCAACTTTTACTATTGAATAAGACAGATAGATACAAAGATACCAAGATGAATTAGGGGATACTTTCTGCTTTCAATGCACTAACTACCAAAGACCATATCAGGAAAAGTTAGGTAAGTCCTTCACTAGACGCATAAAACAGAGGTATCAGAAAAGTTGAACCAGTGTGAATGGGAAATCTCCACGAAAAGAAATGAATTTTTAACTGGGCTTCATTTATTTTGACAAGTGTATGAATGAGGGGAATGTACTTCCAAATGGAGGAATACCTTGAGCAAATCCCTGGAAGTGACAATATACAGGGAATATTTTGCTGGATGTAGACTACAGAAGTTGTCTAGGGAGGTAATTTTGAAAATTTGGAAAGGTCTAGTTATGTATCACTTCAATACCCTTTTAAAGGGTTTGTGGTTCCTTTTACAAAGGAAGCGATTTGAAAGTTTTCAGTAATGAAGTGAAAGGGTCAGAGATTTGTTTTATAAACTTCACTCCAGTGCAAGAAGATTGCACACAGCAGTGAGCAAGTTGTATAGGAGAGAAAAGTGGCCAAAGGCCAGGTCAAGGTAGGCGTCTTTTCCAGTGGCTTCAATAGAAAGATGTAAATATTCAGAATTAGAGCAGCAGAATTAAAATGGAAAAAAAGAGACAGTGCTCTAACAACGCTTTTCTATTTCTGGTCAGTGGGAGAAATGGGTGGCCGTGAGAGGGAAATGGAACTTGGTGAGAATCTACTGTGTGCCAATCATTGCAGTAGATATTTAGCAAATATCTCATTGAATACTTATGTTGTTGGCATTGTTGGGTGCCATCAAGTCGATTCTGACTCACAGCGACCCCATGTGACAGAGCAGAACTTTCCCATAGTGTTTTCTTGGCTGTAATCTTCATGGAAGCAGATAGCCAGATCTTTCTCTCAAAGAGCCTCTGGGTGTGTTCAAACCAACAGCCTTTTGATTAGCAGCCCAGAGCTTAACTGTTGCACCACCAGGCTTCTTGAATCCTCATAGCAACACTTTAAAGTAGTTATCATTATCTCCATGCTACAGGTAAACTGGGGCTTGACTAGATTGAGTAACTTTCATGAAAGAAGAGCCGAGAGTCAAACATAAACCTGTCTAACTGAAAGGTTATTAATATAATGCTAAAAATAATTTCGTTGTCCCCCAAAGAGGGAGTTTTTTTGTTTTTCGTTTTCTTGAGCAACAAGTCTAGGAAATTATGAGGAAGAAGAGGGAGATGTAAGAGTAGTTCTAGGTTTACAAAAATTTCTTGTTTATTACATTGTTGCATTAAGATTGATTCCTCCTCAATAATCAAATACTGTGTTAGTTTTTTATCACTGCAGAGGGTATTCATTAAAAAGACTATTGAAGTACACTATTTCTTGTGCAAAGACTAATTCCAAAGAGTTGTTGGCACAGTTAAATCCTTATCTTAACAAATACATGGCTGCCTCTAATAATATTGAGAAAAGTATTCACTTATTAAATTTATTATTCAACAAAGCAAACAAAATAGCCACGGCTTACGGGAATGCGACACCTAAGCATAAACAGGACAAAATTATCATTTGTTTGTGAGAGTTGTTTCATTACAAGAAATCCCAATAAAACCAAACATCCAAAGGGAACGTGCACACTACCTATGATTTCCACTGCAATTAAAGCCAGTGACAGACAGTATATTTGGTTAGTGGCTGATAAGGGGAATAGCTGAAGCAGACACGTCACTCAGAAAGCTTTTGTCCTCAGTAAAACTTATTATCACAGCTCAAAGATTCCTTTGTTCATATGACATTAAATATTTTGAAAAGCTAAACATGTTTATTGTTGGAAATATTATAAAATACTGATAATAGAAAGAACAAAAGATAACTCTTTAATCCAACTACCCAGAGACAACCACTAACAACATACCATTGAAATATTAAAGGAAATCCTCCAGGCTGAATGAAACTCTACAGCAACAAAAACAAGACCAGTGGTTTGGAAGGGGAGAACAGGGAAGGGTGGGAATGAGGGATTACAAAGGGACACAAGGAATCTTTTGGGGGTGGTGTCATGGTTTGAATTATGTCCCCCCAAAAATGTGTGTATCAATTTGGCTAGGCTATAATTCTCAGTATTGTGTCGTTGTCTTCCATTTTGTGATTGTAATTTTATGTTAAAGAGGATTAGGTTGGGATTGTAACACCCCTCTTACCCAGGTCCCAACCAGATTCAATGTAAAGAGAGTTTCCCTGGGGTGTGGCCTGCACCACTTTTTATCTCTCAAGAGATAAAAGGAAAAGGAAGCAAGCAGGGAGTTGGGGACCTAATACCACCAAGAAAGAAGCACTGGGAGCAGAGCACGTCCTTTGGACCCGAGGTTCCTGGGCAGAGAAGCTCCTACTCTGGGAGAAGACTGAGGATGATGAGGACCTTCCTCCAGAGCTGACAGGGAGAGAAAGCCTTCCCCTGGAGCTGAAGCCCTGAATTTAGACCTGTAGCCTGCTAGACTGTGAGAAAATAAATATCTCTTTGTTAAAGCCATCCACTTGAGGTATTTTTGTTAGAGCAGCACTAGATGACTAAGACAGTGATATTAATGATATTTTTAGATAATTTACACAATCTGTTGGCTCACCTTTCTTTGGAGTGGGTGCAAATATTGATCTCTTCCAATGGGTTGACCAGGTAGCTGTCTTCCAAATTTCTTGGCATAAATGAATGAGCACCTCCAGCGCTGTATCTGTTTGTTGAAACATCTTAGTTCCTCAATTCCTGTAGCCTTGTTTTCCGCCAGTGCCTTTGGTGCAGAATGGACGTCTTCCTTCAGCACCATCGGTTCTTGATCATATGATACCTCCTCAAATGGTTGAATGTCGACCAATTCTTTCTGGTACGGTGACTATTTCTTCCAACTTCTTTTGATGCTTCCTGTGTCATTCAATATTTTCCTCGCTGAATCTGTCAATATTGCAACTCGAGGCTTTAATTTTCTTTTCGGTTCTTTCAGCTTGAGAAATGCTGAGCGTGTTCTTCCCTTCTGGTTCTCTAATTACAGGTCTTTGCACATTTAATTATACTACTTGGTCTTCTCAAGTTGAAATCTTCTGTTCAGCTCTTTTACTTCACCATTTTTTCCATTAGCTTTAGCTACTAAATATTCAAGAGCAAGTTTCAGAGTCTCTTCTGACATCCATTTGGGTTTTGTTTTCCTTTCCTGTGTTTTTAATGACCTCTTGTTTTCTTCATGTATGATGTCCTTGATGTCATTCCACAACTTACCTGGTCTTTTTTCATTTGTGTTCAATGCTTCACATCTATTATTGAAATGGTCTCTAAATTCAGGTGGTATGTACTCAAGGTCATATTTTGATTCTCATGGACTTGCTCTAATTTTCTTCAACTTCAGCTTGAACTTGCATAGGAACAATTGATGGTCTGTATTACAGTTGGCCCCTGGCCTTGTTCTGACAGTTCGTACTGAGTGTTTCCATCGTCTCTTTCCACGGAGGTAGTCTATCTGATTCCTGGGTATTCCATCTGTTGGTGTCCATGTGTATAGTCCCTGCCTATGTTGTTGGAAAAAGGTATTTGCAGTGAAAAAGTCATTGGGTTTGCCAAGTTCTGTCATGTGATTTCCAGTATCATTTCTATTATCAAGCCCATATTTTCCAACGAATGATCCTTCTTTGTTTCCATCTTTTGCATTTCATTCGCCAATAATTATCAATGCATCTTGACTGCATGTTTGATCAATTACAGACTGCAAAATTTGGTAAAAATCTTCTATTTCCTCATCTTTGACATTAGTTGTTGGTGTGTAAATTTGAATAATAATTGTGTTAACCTCTCTTCCCTGTATGATTATGGATATTGTCCTATTACTGACAGTGTTGTACTTTAGCAGAGATTTGGAAACGTTCTTTTTGTTGATGAATGCAACGCCATTCCTCTTTAATTTGTCATTCCCACCTTAGTAGACCTTATGATTATCTGATTCAAAATGGCCAATACTAGTCCATTTCAGCTTAATAAAGCCTAGGATATCGATCTTTACATGTTACATATCATTTCGGATGACTTCTAATTTTCTTAGATTCATACTTTGTACATTCCATGTTCTGATTGTTAATGGATGTTTACATACTTTTCTTCTCATTTTGAGTTGTGCCACATAAGCAAATGAAGGTCCTGAAAGCTATACTCCATCCACATCATTAAGGTCAACTTTGCTTTGAAGAGGCAGCTCTTCCCCAGTCGTCTTTTGAGTGCCTTCCATCCTGAGGGGCTCATTTTCTGGCACTGTATCCGACAAGGTTCCGTTGCTATTCATAAAGTTTTCACTGATCATTTTTTCAGAAGTAGACCGCCAGGTCCTTCTTCCTAGTCTGTCTTAGTCTGAAGCTCCCTTGAAACCTATCCACCCTGGGTCAACCTGCTGGTATTTGAAATACTGGTGGCATAGCTTCCAGCATCACAGCAACACGCAAGCCACCATAGTACAACAAACTGACAGACTTGTGGGGTGTCTTAGCATAATTACTAATCATGTAGCTTTTTCATTCTTAAAATTGTACTAGTTTGGATAATAAAGTATATGTTCATCTACCAAGAAAGACTAAAGTGCAAGAGATGGAAGAGTCTAGAGATGGATAAAAGAGACAGAAGTAAGTGGGGAACACACATTTCCAAGACTTTGCATCTCGGAATTGCCCCTAACCTCTGCTTCCTTACCAACCCATTTATGAAGACAGCATGAATCAATAGTGGGATGGGACTAACCTCACCATGTTTCATGACATGTAGAGAAAGCCAGACTGCAGTAAAGGACAAAGAACCTGAAGTGAAGGACAAAGAAATCAACTCATTCAAAGAAGCAGACAGGGCCATAAAGTAGGAGCCTGCACTGGGTCCAAGTTTTAGTCCTCAGTCCATGTGTTGCTGAGGTGCAGATTCCTTCCTATCCTGTTCTTTGGTTGTTTACCGTTCCTTGCACTCCATGAGTTAAAAAATTCTCAATTTGTCATGGGCATCTGTTCTTATTGAATCTGGTCCAAACCAAACCCATTGCCATAAATTCGATTCTGACTCATAGTGACCCTATAGACAGAGTACAACTGCCCCATAGGGTTTCCAAGGCTGTAATCTTTACAGAAGTAGAGTGCCACATCTTTGTCTTGTGGAGTGGCTAGTGGGTTCGAATCACCAACCTTTCAGTTAGCAGCTGAACACTTAACCACTGCAGGACATAGCGTTTTCTGAACACCCAAACATAGCGCAGGAATGTTCTGTTGTTGTTGCACCCTTCTTGGCCTAGGCTGAGGCAAGAAGCCATTGAGGGTATTGATATGTTTCATCTGGAAAGAAAGAGGCTTGGGATAAAGATGAGGACACACAGTTGTCATCTTCAAGAAGATGGGCTAGCATATGGAAAAAAATGATCTGACTTGTTTTCTGGAGGCTAAGGGGCAAGGCCAGAGCAAAGGCTAGGAGTTAGAAGGAGGCTGACTTCAACCTGAGATGAAGAACAACTTCCCCAAACTGGCTGTGCAGCAGTAGAACATATTTATTGGCATAACTAGTGGTTTCCCAGGTTTGGAGATGTGTTAGCAGAGGTTATACAACACCTTGGCTTCTACAACTGATTGCGCAACTGGTTATAGAACTGATCACAGTGGAGAGAAGTCAAATACTAGATGGGACAGGTGATCACGCTGGGCCATTTTCAAAGCCCTTCTAACCCAGAGATTAGAATCTTCTGGCTGTTGGCATAAACATCTTTTTCTGACTTTTTCACAGCAAACTTCAGAGAACAGTTTCTTCTGTTCTGAAGCTCAATAGTGAGAAGACATCTGCTACTGGAAAGTGGAATGTCCCACTGAGACAAACAGAAGAAATTACATTAAGAAGAGATCATGGGTTTCTACCCCTGCTCTCTGTTCTTGCACAATCAGCTGTCCAACCGTATTCTCCACAATCTTCATCTATATATATATATATTCTTTACAGTTACCATTGGCTAGACTCCAACTCCTGGCAACCCCATGTATATTGGGATAGAACTGTGCTGCGTAGGGTTTTCAGTGACCGATTTTTCAGATGTAGATCATCAGGCTTTTCTTCCAAGGAGCCTCTGGGTGGACTCAAACCTCCAACATTTTGGTTAGCGGTTGTATGCATTAACCATTTGCACCACCCAAGGACTCCCCATCTATAAAATTAGGAGGTTGAATCTGAAGAAATTTAAGGTCATATTCAGCTCTCACAGCTTATAGTTGTATCATATTTCCTTTAGCAGTCATCTGGCTTTGTGCTCACTATATATTATTAGTTCAGTTTCCTTCCCATACAAACCTGTGCATTGCTGTTTTACTGAGTAATTTGGGCTATCTTTCAGGCTTGTTTGTAAAAGATGGTAGCTCAATATTTTGCATGTACATGATACCACAGAGGAGCCTCAGGGGTAGTGGAAGTATCAGGAGAGGTAGAGATGAGAGTGACAAAGATTTTCTTCTTAGATAAATCAAGTTCACAAAGAGTGTTGTCATGTCTAAATCAAGCATGAGGAAGGACTCAATGAAAACAATCATTCAAGTCAGCAGCATTGATCTGCCTTTTCTCTCTCCTCACACAGTACCTGTGAAGGCTTTAATTAAGCTCACAGCATACATGTGAGAACTACTCCACCCTTCAGTGACTCCATTTGAATTTGAATCTGTGACCTAATCAAGGCCATGATTTTATTGGAAACATTATGAAACCCACAGAATTCTGAAGGTAGAGCATTTAAGAAAGGACTGCCTTCCATCTTCCAGCTCTTCCTCCACCTCTTCACAGTATTCTTATGACTTCTCTGCAGTTATCCTTCAACCTCTCAGTGAAACTGTTGTGTGGCTGTGGCCATAAGGACTTAGCAAGTGTAAGGGTCCACCGAGGCCACTAAAAGTTTAGGTATCCTCCCTAGGTTTACCGCTTCCCACCACTGCCCCAGCAAGTTGACGACGCATGGAGTTATCCCCATTTTACAGGCAGCAAACTGAGTGCCACCCCTAAGGAAGATGACGACTCTGACCCTTCCTTTTTCTTCTTGGAAACTCTAAGTGTGTTCACTGCCCTTTCCTACCCATTGTACCCACTCTGTGTGCACAGAAGCACCAGCATTCCTAATGATGGACGCCCAAAACTGAGCTGCTGGGAATTCAGGTAGACTGACTACACTGCTGCCAGTCGCCTATGAAAGGATCCTGGGAGGTCACAGGGAAGTCCTGAGGGCTCTTACTTGTAGATAAAGTGGGAGCTGTTTTGAGCCATGGGGCAGCCTCCACCTCTGGTTTTCTAGGCTTTTTGTCAGCACAAAGGGAGCCTCCAAGATCTCAAGCGAGGGGGCCCTGGCATACTTCACAGGCCTGGCAGCCAAGGCAGAGAATTATGTTATCTGCTATTATGCATTTCTTTGGTTTATGCCCCATGAATTTAGGGAGAGGAGGTATGGGTGGGAAGAGATGCCCTGACATACGTAGAGGCTTTTTCCTCTTAGCAGAGAGAACATTCAAGCCTTGAATTGCAATATTGAAGGATTCTATGGGGGAAAATATTAAATGACAGAGGAAACATCAAAAGAAGATGGAAGGAATACAGAGTCAGTATACCAGAAAGAATTGGTCAACTTTCGAGCATTTCAGAAGGTAGCATATGATCAGGAACCAATGGTAATGAAGGAAGAAGTCCAAGCTGCACTGAAGACACTGGTGAAAAACAAGCCTCCAGGAATTGACAGAATACCAGTTGAGATGTTTCAACAAATGGATGCATCACAGGAAGAGCTCACTCTTCTATGCCAAGAAAATTGAAACACAGCTACCTGTCAACCGACTGGAAGAGATCCATGTTTGTTCAGATTCCAAAGAAAAGCAATTCAAGAGAATGATGAGATTATTGAAAAATATCATTAATATCACACACAAGTAAAAATCTACTGAAGATAATTATAAAACGGTTGCAGCACTACATCAACAGGGAACTGCCAGAAATTCAAGTTGCATTCAGAAGAGGACGTGGAACAAGGGGTATCATTGCTGATATGAGATGGATTTTGGCTGAATGCAGAGAATATGAATGATGTTTACTTGTGTTTTATTGACTATGCAAAGATAATCAACTATGTGAATCATAACAAATCTGGGTAACATTATTAAGAATAGGAATTCCAGAACACTTAATTGTGCTCATGAGGAACCTGTACATAGACCAAGGGGCATTCGTTCAAACAAAACAAGAGGATACTGTATGGTTTAAAGTCAGGAAAGGTATGCATCAGGTTTGTATCCTTCCACCATACTTACTCAACCTGTATGCTGAGCAAATAATCTGAGAAGCTGGAGTATATGAAGAACATTGCAGCGTCAGGATTGGAGGAAGACTCAGTAACAACCTGCGTTATGCAGATGACACAACCTTGCCTGCTGAAAGTGAAGAAGACTTGAAGCACTTATTGATGAAGATCAAAGACTACAGCCTTCAGTATGGGTTAGACCGTAATATAAAGTAAACAAAAGTCCTCACAACTGGACCAATAAGCAGTAGCATGATAAAAGGAGAAAATATTGATGTTGTGAAGGATTTCATCAAAGCCCATGGAAGCAGCAATGAAGAAATTAAATGACAGATAGCATTGGGCAAACCTGCTGCAAAAGATATCTTTAAAGTTTTAAAAATCAAAGAAGTTACTTTTAGGACTAAGGTGCATCTGCCCCAAGTCATGGTGTTTTTAGTCACCTCATAGGCATGTGAAAGCTGGACAATGAATAAAAAAGACTGAAGAAGAATTGATGTCTTTGAATTATGGTGTTGGTGAAAAATATTGAATATAACAGGAACTGGCAGAAGAATAGACAAATCTGTCTTGGAGGAAGCACAGGCAGAAAGTTCTTTAGAAGCAAAGATGGTGACACTTTGTCTCACATATTTTGGACACGTTATCATGCGGGACCAGTTCCTGGAGAAGGGCATCATGCTTGGTAAAGTAGTTAGTCAGTGAAAAAAAGGAAGACCCTCAACAAGATGAACTGACACAGTGGCTGCAACAATGGGCTCAAGCCTTACAATGATTGTGAGGATGGTGCAGGACTGGGCAATGTTTTTTTGTTGTACATAGGGTTGCTATGAGCCAGAATTGACTGGAGGGCACCTAACAACAACAACAACAGCAGTAATAACAAACATTCACTTGAGGTCATTTAAACTAAGATGTATGGGACTGGAGTAGGAATGTTTCACAGGTAGAACTGGGGTAGGACTCCGAAATGAAATGTTTATTCACTGTGAAGTGTTCTTTTAGGACCTGAGGACTCTGTGGGTCCCATCGAAGCATGTAATAAACAAGACTCATGTGACATTTATAACTTGACCCACTATCACTGTGTGTATTGCAACTGGACATCTATTGAGCAAGTGGGAAATATAAGTTGGAACAGACAATGTACTACACCAGGCCCCACGCATTAAAAGTAAGAAGACTCTCACTTTAGGTTACTGGAGACTGAGAGCTCCAGGTTCTCCCACTTTTTGCTGTATCAGCTACCAGGGCTGCGTTGATCAATTCTCCCCCCACCCCCCCATTCATAAGATGAGGGGGAAATACTATAACCATCAGGAGGTCTGGCCTCCCTCAACCCTTCAGAGGGTCACCAACATCAGAAACATCCAAAGTCACAAAAAACAATAGAAAGTGTCCTTTACACTGAAAGAGTATGTGGGCATATCTCTTGCATGGCTCCTGACTTCTCAGAAGAGCCTTACCTCCCCCATTCCCAACCACTCTAATCCCAAGAAACTCCTCCTCACTTAGCCAAGCCCAAGCCTCCAGCCAGGAGAACATGGAGAGCTCTTTGCTGTACACAAGATTGTACAAAGAAATAGATGCACATTAGATTTATATCACAGTCCATTTTTACCATGTGGTAAGTAGTTGAAGCCAAAAAGGACCCAAGGCACCCACATCCATGTACAGTCAATACCTATCCCTCTTCTGTTGTGACCAAGACAAAGGTTCTCCTTTGGCCTCTTGTAACCTATGCCAAATCAACTGAGAACATTGCAGCTACTTCTTAAACACTCCTTTCACTATTCCTGAGCTTTAATATGGTTTCTGCTCTACAAAGTTGTAAGGAAGCTGACCACAAGATTTTTTTAAATCCCACATCTCCCACAAAGGAGTATCCGGCCTTCAGAGAAACATCCTTCTTTCTACTAGGATCTTTGACTACAAGCATTGATTCTCACTTTGGGAATACTTGTTAAAACTTAGCAAAGTTTGTCCTGTTGCTTTCATCACATTTCTGAACTTGGAGTAGATGAAAACCAGACTAATCACACACAAGCTGAACCACACAATTTTATCAAATCTTAGACTTAGTCCTTTGGTTGTTAATTTCACAGGGTCCTGCAGCTTTGAGAAGGGAGTAACAGGGACAAAGAACTAGTTTAGGTATTAAGCAAAGATGTGCTTTTTTCTTGATAATACTACAGAAATGAAATAAAAGATCAAATTGCTTTTCCTGTGGCTGGGCTGTGTAAACCTCATGTGATAACCTTAGTATCTCATGTTAATCTAAAGCTAGTTTTAATAAAGAATAATGAGGAAAAAAAAGTTTAAAAATTTTGTTTGGGAGGCAAGTTATCTCAAAACCTGAAGTCTATGAGGGAGTTGTAATAACGAAAGGGAATTTCTGATGAATAATGAAAGAAGCAATAGTAACAGAAAGTAGACCTGTTGTCAGACTTCACAGTAGCCTCTGCATTTGCATGGTGCATAAATTCATCAGAAATTCTCAACTGTTTTTGGATTAGCCAGGTTTGCCTCTAAATACCTCAAAACCAAGAAACCCTGATGCTGTTGAGTATATTCTGAATCATAGCGACCCTATAGGACAGAGTAGAACTGCCCCATAAGGTTTCTAAGGAGTAGCTGGTGATTCAAATTGCCAACATTTTGGTTAGCAGTTGAGCTCTTAACCACTGTGCCACCAGGGCTCCAGTACCTCAAAGGTTGTCATTTATTTACTAGTTATTGAGACCTAGGCGACAAGCAATGTGCTAAGTATTGGAGAAAAAAAAGAGGAATAAGGCCTAAGTCCTGTGCTGGTGATACTCTGTTGACCACCCCCTCTCCCCCGCCCCATCTACTGTCTGCCCTGCTGTGTGTCCTTGGGAGGCTGATCCCTACAGACTGGACCACTAGGCCTCCCTTAGTTTCTGGATTCCAGTTGGGTTTAATCAACAGAAGTCACCAGCAGAAGATCAGAGGGCAGGAGAAGAGGCTGAAGTGTGTATTCCGTCTTCCGCATTGTCTTCCTTGGTCTGGCAGTGGCTGTTTCTCCCCCCTATGGACACTGCTCCTGTCAGGAAGCCTCTCTTTATGACTCCAGTTCTTGGCAGATTTTAGTAACTTTTTTTTCTTGCCCTTGCCACTTCAGGCCTGGGGGTGTTGATAGTTTCCCACTGTCATGAGTCTCTGGTTGCTACACCATTCTCTTTTGGATTAAATAACCCTGCATACACCTCTGGAGGGAAAAAACAACTTTACTAACTATCTTTAATTAAACTCTAATTTGAGTAAGCCTACTGTTTCCTCTAGGACCCTGACTGATACACGTTCTACCCTCAAGTTGTTCACCAGACAAGTCAATAAGCAATAATTATTGCATATGAGCAGAGTCCTCGGGTGGTGCAAACAATTAACAAGCTTGGCTGCTAACCCAATTTTGGAAGTTTGAGTCCACCCAGAGGCACATTGTAAGAAAGTCTTGGCAATCTACTTCTGAAAAACCAGCCACTGAAAGTCCCATGGAGCACAATTCTACTTTGAAACACATGGGATCACCATGAGTTGGAGTTGACTACACAGCAACTGTTTCTGTTTTTAAGTTGAGTGTAAGTAGTAATGGTTTGATGAAAATTCTATTTTCTGGCTCACCTAGCAAGAAATTCACCAACATAAGGAATAGCGAAAAGAATGTGAAATGAAAATTATAGCAACAACCAAAGCAGAATGCTTAGGGATCACTGAACTAAATCATTGTTTCAACCTATTATAGGGGAGGAATTTTGAGGGGAAGTGGAACATTTAAAAAAGGGAGAGTGGGATCATTTGGTGAAATTAAAAACTAGTAAGTGTGAATAAAGTATAAAAAGAAAGAGTGGGAGTCACAGTGGTGATAAAAGCAATCTCTCCAGTAACTCCCTCAGCCTATGCATCATTTCTAAATAACAATGATTTACATACTTATTAACAGACCATTTCCGTAGATTTTCTCTCATTCCTAAAGCAGTTCCTGGTCCTGCACACAAGTGGGACAATGCGCCTTATAAAAGTTGTACAGGTGATTCAGCGTTTCAGGGTTTGATGAGACTCCATCAGGCACAAAATTTACAGCCGTGGATTCATTTCGCCGAAGACTATTGGAAAAGAGAAACAAACAAGGCAACTGGAAAAGTGTCCTCATGTGCGTGTGAAAGAGAATAACTCTTTCTGATTTCTCCTATCACACAGCATGTATGAGGGAAAACCTATGACCCACATAGAGACTACCACCTTCAGCTCCTTTCAGATCGTGGAGAGACAACCATTCCTGATGGGATCAAAAACTTTTTCATTTATGCATTCATTTAAGAAATCCTTATTGGACACTTCTTCTTGTTAGCCTCTCTGCTAGCAACTTGTAATAGTTGAATAGATCAGTGAAGCAACAAACACATAAAGAGAAAATTAAAATATAACATGGTACACACAATGACAGAATTATACCCAGGTTACTGAGAGGGCATAGAGGCACTGAGATCAGAGGAGACTTTCTGGAGGAGTGAAGACTAAGCTGAATCATACAGGACAAGCAGGAACTTGCTAAGAAAAGGGGGCAGGTGGGAGAATATTCCAGAAAGAGAAATAGCGAGAGAGAAGTCAAGGAAGTTAAAAAAATCAAGCTCAACATGGTGGGTGCAGGGGGAATGCAAGTGTTTTAGCATTGCTTGAGCATGGTGGGTAGTGCAGGGAGGAGTCGGGTGGGGATAGGGTGTGTTTGTGTGAGGAGGTGTCGGCAGCTGGCCCATCAAAGAGGACCTTTGATGAGTGTTCATAATTCTGAGGCAAAGTGGAATCCCTGAATGACTTTAAGTAGAGGAGTGGCATGGTCAGATTTGCCTCTTGAATGCCTCACACGGGGGACTATGTAGAAGATAAATCTGAGGTGAATAAGACAAGAGTCAGGGTGTACAGAATTCCTTGAAGTTCTCTTTATAGTTACCTTGAAGGAAGACAATAGGATAACAAAATTTCTCTTTGAGTATTGACAACTTCCCATAGAATAGTAAGTACTGCGTATTAATTATATAAACAATGCACTCTATTCTTTACAGGACTTTCTCAACTGCCATGCTGCTCTGCTTTCCTCATTCATAACAAAAAACTCCAACTATATATATATGTATATATATATATGTGTGTGTGTATGTGTGCATGCCTGTGTATATATGAAGCTTCAAATTTAAAAAAAAATTCAATCTTCAGTATAATTCTTCATATCAATCCTGTTTTATTTCCTTTTCTTGTTCTTAATGCCACTTTCTTTCCCTTTAACTCCCTCTTGACTTATTTGTCTCCTTATCAACAATATCCCCTGAACTTCTTAGGCATTAGTGGGCTGAAATGGACTGGTATTGGCCATTTTGAAAAGGATAATCATATGGTCTACTATGCCAGGAATGACAGCTTGAAGAGGAATGGCATTGCATTCATCGCAAAAAGAACATTTCAAAATCTACACTGAAATACAACACTGTCAGTAACAGGATAATATCCATAAGCCTACAAGGAAGACCAGTTAATATGACTAACACTCAACTTTACACACCAACCACCAAGGGTAAGGAAGAAGAAGCTGAAGATTTTTTACCAACTTCTGCAGTCTGAAATTGATCAAGCATGCAATCAGGATGCACTGATAATTTCTGGTGATTGGAATTCGAAATTTGGAATCAAACAAGAAGGATCAGTAGTTAGGAAATATGACTTTGGTGATAGAAATGATGCTGGAGATCGTATGATAAAATTTTGCAAGACCAATGGCTTCTTCATTGCAAATACGTTTTTTCAACAGCATAAATGGTGATTACATAAGTGGACCTCACCATGTGGAATACACAGGAATTGAATTAACTACATCTGTGGAAAGAGACGATGGAAAAGCTCCAGATCATCAGTCAGAACAAATCTAGGGGCCAACTGTGGAACAGACCATTAATTGCTCATCTGCAAGTTCAAGTTGAAACTGAAGTAAATTAGAACAAGTCCAAGAGAACAAAAGTACAACCTTGAGTATATCCCACTTGAATTTGGAGACCTCCTCAAGAATAGATTTGACACATTGAACACTAATGACAGAAGAGCAGATAAGTTGTGGCATGACATTAAGGACATTACACATGAAGAAAGCAAGAGGTCATTGAAAAGAAAGAAAAGGCCAAAATGAATGTCAGAAAAGACTCTGAAAGTTGCTCTTAAATGTCAAGTAGGTAAAAAGAATGGAAGAAAAGATGAAGTAAAAGAGCTGAACAGAAGATTTCAAAGGGTTGCTCGAGAGACAAAGTAGTCTAATGAATTGTGTAAAGACCTGGAGATAGAAAACCAAAAGGGAAGAACATGCTAGACATTTCTCAAGCTGAAAGAACCAAACAAAGAATTTAAACCTTGGGTTTTAATACTGAAGGATCTATGGGGAAAATATTAAATGCCAGAGGAAGTATCAAAAGAAAATGGAAAGAATACAAAATAACTATACCAAAAAGAGTTGGTCAAAGTTCATTCGTTTCAGGAGGTAGCATATGATTAAGAACCGATGGTACTGAAGGAAGTGTTCCAAGCTGTACTTAAGGTATTGGTGAAAAACAAGGTTCCAGGAATTGACAGAATATCAATGGAGATATTTCAACAAATGGATGAAGTGCTGGAAATGCTCACTCATCTATGTCAAGAAATTTTAACGACAGCTACCTGGCCAACTGATGGGAAGAGATCCATTTTTGTACCCATTCTAAAGAAAAGTGATCCAATAGAATGAGGAAATTATAGAACAAGATCATTTATATCATACACAAATAAAACTTAGCTGAAGATCTTTTAAAAATAGTTGCAGAAGTACATTGACAGGGAAATGCCAGAAATTAAAGTTGGACTCAGAAGAGGACTTGGAGAAAAGGGTATCACGGCTGATGACAGATGGATCATGGCTAAAAGCAAAGAATACCAGAAAGACATTTACCTATGTTTTATTCACTATGCAAAGGCATTCGACTGTGTGGATCCTAACAAATTATGGATGACATTGCGAAGAATGGGAATTCCAGAGCAGTTAACTGTGCTTGTGAGTAACCTGTAATTAGACCAAGAGACAGTCGTTAGAACAGAACAAGGGACCACTGCATAGTTTAAAGTCAAGAAAAGTGTAGGTCAGGGTTGTATCCTTACACCACACTGATTCAGCCTGTATGCTGAGCAAATAATCTAAGAAGCTTGACTATATGAAGAAGACTGTGGCATCAGGATTGGAGGAAGATTCATGAACAATCTTCAATATGCAGATGACACAACCTTGCTTGCTGAAAGTGAAGAAGACTTGAAGCATTTACTGATGAAGATCAAAGACCACAGCCTTAAGTATGGATTACACCTCAACATAAAGAAACCAAACATCCTCACAACTGGACCAATAAGCCTCATCATGGTAAAAGGAGAAAAGATTGAAGTTGCTAAGGATTTTATTTTACTTGGATCCATAACCAAAGCCCATGGAAGCAGGAGTGAAGAAATTGAAAGACGCATTGCATTCAGCAAATCTGCTGCAAAAGAACTCTTTAAAGTTTTAAAAAGCAAAGATGTCTCTAAGGACTAAGGTGTGCCTCACCCAAGGCATGGTGTTTTCAATCTCCTCATATACATGCGAAAGTTGGACAATGAAGAAGGAAGACCGAAAAAGAATGGATGCCTTTGAATTATGGTGTTGGTGAAGAATATTGAATATACCATGGACTGCCAGAAGAACAAACAAATGTGTCTCGGAAGAAGTACAGCCAGAATGCTCCTTAGAAGTGAGGATTGCGAGACTTCGTCTCATGTACTTTGGACATGTTATCAAGAAGGACCAGTCCCTGGAGGCCATCATGCTTGGTAAAATAGAGGGTCAGTGAAAAAGAGGAAGGCCTTCACTGAGATGAATTGGCACAGTGGGTGAAAAAGTGAGCTCAAGCTTGATGATTGTGAGGATGGCACAGGACCAGGCAGTGTTTTGTTCTATTATATATGGGGTCTCTCTATAAGTTGGAACCCACTCTACAGCATCTAACAACTAACATGAGTCAGAATAGACTCCATGGCAACTGGTTGTTTGTTTGGTTTATTGAAGAGGATGTAGATCTATTTTAAAGGAAGCACACTTACTTTGCCAGAAGTGTCCATGATGAATGTTCTAGTTTCCTTTGTGTCTTAGAGGTGTAACATAAAGAACTTCATGTCTTTGACTGTTCCATGGCAAACTAGACTGAGTATTTATAGCACCCACATACCAAAAGTCATTAAAAATCATTACATAACCACACAAACATAGGGAAAACGAGAGTAATGAATTGTTTAGCAAATACTAGAAAATTAAGGACAGAAAGGAAAGTTAAAGAATGAGAAAGGATGTTTAAGGAAGGGGTTGAGAATAAGGATTCTGAATGGGGAGAGAGGCAGTTTAAAGGAGTAGACAACGGTGGAAAATGCAATGGAGTGATAATAGAAAAATGAATGAAGTGTTAGAGAATAACTAAGAGAGATTAGCTATTAATCAGTTAACAATAAACATTTCTGGAGCATTGATTACATGAAACATATTGCTAGATTCAGAAGATAAAAAAGATATAAGATTGGACTTCGAGGAGTCAAGGAACTAGAAAAGCACAAACTAGTGATCCAAACTAGTATTAAAAAGCTAGAAAGTAATTGGGGCCAAGATGGCAGAGTAATCAGATGCTTCCTGTGGACCCTCTTACAAGAAAGACTTGAAAAAACAAGTGAATCAATTATATATGGCAATAGGAGATCCCTGAACATCAAAGACAGAGTTGAGGAACCTGACTGAGTGGCAGGGGAGGGAGAGATGGTTCAGAAGCAGTGAGGAGTTGCCAGTCTTGACCTGGCGAGAGCGTGAGCCCTTCAGGCCTGAGCAGCTTGGGGGTGAGCAGTGAGGCAGGCAAGCAGCTGTACTCGGGAGGTGCGTTTTCTGCACTGGGAGAGACCCGGCACTGGCCATGCAGTAGCAGTGAGAAGCAGCCCTGGATCACCGAACGATGAGTATTTGCGTCCAGCCTACTGAGTGGATCAAACAAAGAAAACCCCTTAGGGAAAAACCTCTCTCCCATTTACCTCTCCACTCTCTGCTCTGCACTGGATCCCAGACCGCCTTCAGCAATTGCGGAGTCCCCTGGGTTGGAAGTAGAATCCGTCACACACCTGGAGTCATTCTCTCTGCCTTGGAGAGTGAACGAATTAACAAACGGGGCAAAATAAACTGCTGACTCCCCTAAGCTAGGAACCCAGGGTTGGCACAGCTCCTTTGCCTAGGCACAGGCATAAGGGATCCAAGAACTTTAAGTGCCTTTCCCCCTGCATAGACTTGTGTGGGCTGCTTTCAACAGCATAGGACCACATTACCGCGGTACAACAGGGTACTTACCGGAAGTCTAACTTTGACAGTTTCAGCCATGAAGTGGCAGGTTCTTGACATTTGACACAGCTCTGCTCATTAAGCAGGGTTTTCTTCTACCCACATCAGGGGCCTGAGGACTGCTGGCTCCACCCATGCCACCTAGCAAGCTGCGATAGGGGTCCATGAATAAGAGGTACCCCTCAGTCCTTACAACCAACATCATTAGGTGCTCATAGTCTGGCTCCAAAACCCACCCACCTAAGCCCTCTAGGGAAGAGGGACATGCCTTCCTCCTGGACACTCGGCAGTGGCCTTCAGCCCCCTGTCTTGCTAAGAATGTGTCCCCCTGCTGCAGCAAGATGCCTGTGTCTACACCTATCACCCATGCCTGTCTAGGATTCTAAGTGAGAGCCTGCACCACACACTTGTCAGCTGTCTACCTGGGCACCTGAGTTGAATCCGTACTGGAGAAGTGGGTGGACTCCTGAGGTCACATACCTAGTAACAGATCTAACCACCTGTTGACAGGACGTTAGACCTTCAAAGGTGCCAATAATCAAACTAGCTCATATAAGCAGCCTATTTGGCATATCAGTACAAACCAAGAAGCTAAGACACATTAAGCAAACATAAAATAAATAAATATAATAACTTATTGAAGGCTCCGTGACAACAGTCAATATCAAATCACATAAAGAGGCATTCCATGACGGCTTCAGCAAGCCCCCAAAATAAAAAATCTAGAAATTTGCCAGAGGAGGAAAATTTCTTGGAATTACCAGAGGCAGAATACAAAAGATTAATATACAGAACTCTTCATGAAATTCGGAAGGAAATTAATCAAAATGCAGAACAGGTGATAGAGGATATTAAAAAGATTAGAGAAGAGCATAATGACAAATTTAACAGGCTGCAAGAATCCATAGAGAGACAGCAATCAGAAATCCAGAAGATTAACAATTAATTTTCAGAATTAGACAACTCAGTATAAAGTCATAGGAGCAGAATTGAGGCAATGGAAGTCAGAATTAGTGAGATTGAAGATAAAGCATTTGGCACCAACCTATCTGAGAAAAAATCAGGCAAAGGGATTTAAAAAAATGAGAAACCTTAAGAATTATGTGGGGCTCTATGAAGAGGAATGACATATGAGTGACTGAAGTACCAGAACTGGGAGGGATAACAGAAAATAAAGAGAGAATTGTTGGAGATTTGTTGGCAGAAAACATCCCTGAAATCGGGAAAGATGACAAGATATCTATCCAAGACGCTCATTGAACCCCACATAAGGCAGATCCCAAAATAAAGTTACCAAGACATACTATAATCAAACTTGCCAAAACCAAAGAGAAAGAATTTGAGGAACAGCTAGGGATAAACGAAAAGTCATCTACAAAGGAGAGTCAATAAGAATAAGCTCAGAATACTCAGCAGAAACCATGCAGGTAAGAAGGCAATGGAATGACATATAAAAAACCTTGAAGGAAATAAACTGCCAGCCATGAATTATATATCCAGCAAAACTGTCTCTCAAATATGATGGTGAAATTAGGACATTTCCAGATAAACAGAAGTTTAGGGAATTTGCAAAAATCAAACCAAAATTACAAGAAATACTAAAGGGAGTCCTCCAGTTAGAAAATCAGTAACATCAGATAACAACGCAAGAGTAGAACACAGGACACAGCAACCAGATATCAAGCCAGATAAGGAAGTCACAAAAGTCAAGCAAAGCTAAAACACTGAAAATAGGGGAATAGATGTCAATATGTAAAAGACAACAACATTAAAACAAAAAAGAGGGACTTAAAAATGGTAGACATACATTTTTCATATGGAGAGGAAGTCAATTTGATATAAAGAAAAAAAAAGACTGGTATAATCTTAGAAAAATATGGGAAAATATTAATGTAACTACAAAGGAAACTAACAATCCTACAAGTCAAAATAAAATCTAGATAAATATAAAGACTCAGCAAACACAAAATCAACAACAATGAAAAAGATGAAGAGAAAACACATAAAGAAAAATGACTCAGCACAGAAAATTAAGTGGAACGAAGAAACTGTCAACAGCACACACACAAAGACATCAAAATGACAGCACTAAACCCATACCTATCAATAATTACACTGAGTGTAAATGGACTAAATGCACCAGTAAAGACACAGAGAGTGGTAGATTGGATACAAAAACACGATCCACGTATATGCTTCCTACAAGAGATACACCTTAGGCTTAAAGACACAAACAAACTAAAACTCAAACCAAGGGGAAAAAAAAAAATCAAGCAAACAACACTCAAAGAAGAGCAGGAGTGGCAATATTAATCTCTGACAAAATAGGCTTTAAAGTGAAATCCACCACAAAGAATAAAGAAGGACACTATATAATGATTAACGGGTTAGTACACTAGGAGGACATAACTATAATACATAATTATGCACCCAATGACAGGGCTCCAAAATACATAAAACAAACTCTAACAGCTCTGAAGAGAGAGATAGACAGCTCCACGATAGTAGCAGAAGAGTTCAACATGCCACTTTCAGTGAAGGACAAAACATCCAGAAAGAAGCTCAACAAAGAAATGGAAGAGCTAAATGCTACAATCAACCAACTTGATCTCCTAGACATACCCCAAACACTCCACCAAACAGCAGCCAAATATACTTTCATTTCCAATGCACATGGAACATTCTCAAGAATAGACCACATATTAGACCATACAGTAAACCTTAAAAAAGTCCAGAGCATCAAAATATTACAAAGCATCTTTTCTGACCATAAAGCTATTAAAGTAAAAATCAACAACAGAAAAGGCAAGGAAAAAAAAATCAAACACATGGAAACTGAACAACACCTTGCTCAAAAACTACTGGGTTATAGAAAAAATTAAGTTTGGAATAAAGAAATTCATAGAATCAAAAGAGAATGAAAACACATCTGACCAGAACTTTTGGGACACAGCAAAAACAGTGCTCAGAAGTCAGTTTATAGCAATAAATGCACACATCTAAAAAGAAGAAAGGGCCATAATCAAAAAAGTAACTCTACAACTGGAACAAGTAGAAAGAGAGCAGCAAAAGAAACCTTCAGGTGTCAGAAGAAAGGAAATAAGAATTAGAGTAGAAAAATAGTGAATAAAAAAAGAATTGAAAGACTTAACAAGACCAAAGGCTGGTTCTTTGAAAAGATCACCAAAATTGATAAACCACTGGCAAACTGACAAAAGAAAAACAGGAGAGGAAGCATATAACCTGTGTAAGAAAGGACATGGGTGATATCACAACAGACCCAACTGAAATTAAAAGAATCATAACAGAATACTATGAAAAATCATTGTCTAACAAATTGGAAAACCTAGAGGAAATGGACAAATTTCTAGAAACTCACTAAGTACCTAAACTAACGCAATCAGAGGTAGAACAACTAAATAAACCCATAACAAAAGAAGAGATCGAAACGGTAATTAAAAAACTCCCAACAACAACAACAAAAAAAAAAAGCCCTGGCCCAGAAGGCTTCACTGGAGAATTCTACCAAACTTTCAGAGAAGAGTTAACACAACTACTACTAAAGGTATTTAAGAATATAGAAAAGGATGGAATACTCCCAAACTCATTCTATGAAGTCAGCATAACCCTGATACCAAAACCAGGTAAAGACACCACAAAAAAAAAAAAAAAAAGACAGATGAATCTCTGTCATGAACATTGATGCAAAAATCCTCAACAAAATTCTAGCCAATAGAATTCAGCAACATATCAAAAAAATAATTCACCAAGACCAACTTGGATTTATACCAGGTATGCAGGGATGGTTCAACATTAGAAAAACAATCAGTGTAATCCATTACAGAAAGAAAACTAAAGACAAGAAGCATATGATCTTATCAATCGATGCAGAAAAGGCATTTGACAAAGTCCAACACCCATTCATGATAAAAACTCTCAACAAAATAGGAATAAAAGGGAAATTCCTCAGTATACTTAAGAGCATTTATACAAAGCCAACAGCCAACATCATCCTAAATGGAGATACTTTGAAAGCATTCCCGTTGAGAATGGGAACCAGAGAAGTATGCCCTCTATCACCACTCTTATTCAGTACTGTGCTGGAAGTCCTAGCCAGAGCAATTAGGCTAGAAAAAAGAAATAAAGTGCATCCAAATTAGTAGGGAAGAAATGAAAGTATCTCTATTGCAGATGATATGATATTATACACAGAAAACCCCAAAGAATCCACAAGAAAACTACTGGAACTAATAGAAGATTTCAGCAAGGTTTCAGGATACAAGATAAACATACAAAAATCAGTTGGATTCCTTTACACCAACAAGGAGAACCTCAAAGAGGAGATCACCAAATCAATACCATTTCAATAGCCCCAAGAAGATAAAACACTTAGGAATAAATTTAACCAGGCACGTAAAAGACATATACAAAGAAAACTGCAAGACACTACTGCAAGAAACCAAAAGAGACCTGCATAAGTGGAAAAACATACCTTGCTCATGGATAGGTAGACTCAACATTGTGAAAATATCAATTCTACCCAAAGCAATGTACAGATACAATGCAATCCCAAATTCCACCGGCATTTTTTAATGAGATGGAGAAACAAATCACTAAGTTCATATGGAAAGGGAAGAGGCACCGAATAAGTAAAGCATTACTGAAGAAGAAGAACAAAGTGGGAGGCCTCACACGACCTGATTTTAGAACCTATTATACTGCCATGATTGTCAAATCAGCCTGGTACTGGTTCAACAACAGATACATAGACCAATGGAACAGAACTTAGAATCCAGACACAAATTCAACCACCTATGAGAAGCTGCTGTTTGACAAATGCCCAAAATCAGTCAACTGGGGAAAAGACAGTCTCTTTAACAAATGGTGCTGGCATAACTGGATATCCATCTGCAAAAAACTGAAAAAAGACCTATACCATACACAATCCACAAAAACTAACTCAAAATGGATCTAAGACTTAAATATAAAATCCAAAATGATAAAGATCATGGAAGAAAAAATAGGGATAATGCTAGGAGCCCTAATACATGGCATAGATACAATACGAACCATAAGTAACAATGCCCAAGCACCAGAAGAGAGACTAGATAAATGGGAGCTCCTAAAACTCAAACACTTATGCTCATCAAAAGACTTCACCGAAAGAGTAAAAAGAACCTACAGACTGGGAAAAAATTTTTAGCTATGACAAAACTGATCAGCGTCGAATCTCTAAAATCTGCAAGATACTACAAAACCTCAACAACAAAAAGACAAATAACCCGAGTGAAAAATGGGCAAAGGATAGGAACAGGCACTTCGCCAAAGAAGATATTCAAGCAACTAACAGACACATGAAGAAATGCTCACGATCATTAGCCACTAGAGAAATGCAGACCAAAACTAAAATGAGATATCATCTCACCCCAACGAGCCTAGCATTAATCCAGAAAACACAAAATAATAAGTGCTGGAGAGGTTGTGGAGAGACTGGAACACTTAAACACTGTTGGTGGGAATGTAAAATGGTACAATCACTTTGGAAATCGATTTAGCACTTCCTTAAAAAGCTAGAAATAGAATACCATACGATCCAGCTATCCCACACCTTGGAATATATCCTAGAGAAATAACAGCCGTCACACAAATAGATATATGCACACCCATGTTCATTGCAGCACTGTTCACAATAGCAAAAAGATGGAAACAACCTAGGTGCCCATGAACGGACAAATGGATAAGCAAATTATGATATATCCACACAATGGAATCACCCAATGACAAAGAACAACAATGAAGCCGTGAAACCTAACATGGAGGAACCTGTAGCTCATCTTGCTGAGTGAATTTAGTCAGTCACAGCAGGGCAAATATTGCATAAGACCACTATAATAAGAACTCAAGAAAAGGCTTAAATACAGAAGAAAACATTCTTTGATGGTTATGAGGGTGGGGAGGGAAGGTGAGGGTTGTTTACTAACTAGATGGTAGGTAAGAATTATCTTAGATGAAGGAAATGATGGCGCACACTACAGAGGAAGTCAGCACAACTTGACTAAACCAAAGCTAAGAAGTTTCCTGAATACAATCAAACACTTTGAGGGACAGAGTAGCAGGGGTAGGGATCTGGGGACCATGCTTTCAGGGGACATTTAGGTCAATTGACATAACAAATTTATTAAGAAAATGTTCTGCATCCTACTTTGGTGACTGGTGTCTGGGGTCTGAAAAGCTTGCAAGCGGCCATCTAAGGTGCATCAATTGTTCCCAACCACTTGGAGTAAAGGAGAATGAAGAACACCAAAGACACAAGGAAAGTATTAGCCCAAGAGACAGAAAGGGCCACATAAACCAGAGACTTCATCAGCCTGAGACCATAAGAACTAGATGGTGCCTGGCTACCACCAGTGACTGCCCTCACAGGGAACACAACAGACAGTCCCTGATAGGGCAGGAGAAAGGCGGGGTGCAGAAGTCAAATTCTAGTAAGAAGACCAGACTTAATGTCTGACTGAGAATGGAGGAACCCCGGAAAGCATTGCCCCTGGATTCTCTATCAGCCCAGAACTAAAACAATTTCTGAGGCCAACTCTTCAGACAGGGATTGGACTGGACTGTGGGACAGAAAGTGATACTCGTGAGGAGTATGCCTCTTAGCTCATGTAGATACAGGAGACTAAATGGGCAGCTTCTGTCCAGAGGTGAGATGGGAAGGCAGAAAGGGTTAGGAGCTGGTGGTATGGACATGGGGAGTCAGGGGTGGAAAGGAAGAGTGTGCTGTCACAATACGGGGAGAGCAATTAGGGTCACACAACAAGGTATGTATACATTTTTGTATGAGAGATATAGCGAAATGTAAACTTCATTTAAACTACAACAATAAAAAAATTAAAAAGCTGGGAAATAAGTGATAAAGTCAAATTCTAAGGTGATGTGAGGTCATTGTGAATGATTACAGAGTTTATTCAGGTGAGACTTTAGTGCATCTTGAAGAAAAGTAGAACTTATATAATGTAAAAGAATGGTTACATATTCAAAACAGGGAAAGAAGTTCAATCAGGAAAAAGTAAAGCCGAATAATGTGTACTTGGGCAAGGATGATGATGGTGATGATGATAATGATGCTAAGCATCATGTTTACCTCTTATTAATTGCTTAATGCAGCGTTTCTCAACATCAGAAAGGATGAGAATTCCTTAGGAGGTTGTTCAAAATTCATAATCTGGCTCTCCTACTTGAGCTTCTGATTCTGCCGGACAAGGATACTAAAATAAACCCTAGACCGGAAAATGTCAAGGGCATCATTTGTTAACTTGTAGGGTGAGTTTATGAATTTCTTGGCTGAATAATTTGGCTGCCCTGAGTCATGCTCCTTAGACATTACTTGTTCAGTATGCTTTAGCGCTTCCCCCTGAAGTGACAAATGGAGCAGTTTGTTTGCTGTAGACCTATTACCTTCACAGTTCATAACTGTTGTAAGGTGAGAGTAAATTTGGTAAAAGAGTGATTTGGTCAAGATTCAGCAATCATGGGACTCTAGGTTTGGAGCTCTTCTGGTAATGGGATACTTTTTAACACACTAGTCTGTTGTTTATAAGTTTCATTTGAAGAGTTTTATGTCTGCTAATAATTCAGATATACTCTTAGGGTCCTGGCCCCTTATACTACTTCTGTGTTAGCATACAACCTGGGGACCTGTCTGTCTTAGTCATCTAGTGCCGCTACAACAGAAATACCACAAGTGGATGATTTTAATGAAGAGAAGTTTATTTCCTCATAGTCAAAGTAGGCTAAAAGTCCACTTTCGGGGCATCAGCTCCAGGGGGAGGCTTTTTTCTCTGTCGGCCTTCTTCTCTTCAGTGTACCCCCAGACTAGGAGCTTCTCGGCGCAGGGACCCCGGTCCAAAGGATGCGCTCTGCTCCCGGCACTGCTTTCTTTTTTTTTTATTGTACTTCAGGTGAAGGCTTACAGAGCAAATAGTTTCTCATGGAACAGTAGTAAACATATTGTTTTATGACATTGGTTAACAACCCCACAACATGTCAACCCTCTAACTTCTCAACCTTTATTTTGGTGAAAATACACATAGCCAAAGATACACTATTTCAAACATTTCTACATGCACAGTTCAGTGACATTGACTACGCACTTCCAGTTGTGTTGCTATTCTCACTTAAGATAATGGCTTACAGAACAAAATAGTTTCTCATTTAACAGTTACTACAAATGTTGCCCATGACAATGGTTAACAATCTCACAACACATCAACAGTATCCTTACTCAACCTTGGGTTCCCTATCAACAGTTTCCTTGTCAACTTCTGCCTCTGGCCCTTGTCACTGGACTACTGAACCTCATTAGTCCCATTTGGTTTTAAGGGGCTGTCCACTTCCAGGCTGAACGGTGAACCTCGGAGATAACTTCACCACTGAGCTAAAAGGGTGCCTGGGGGCCATACTCTCGAGGTTTCTCCAGTCTCTGTCAGGCCAGTAAATCTGGTCTTTTTCTGTGAGTTAGATTTATGTTCTACATGCTTCTCCAGCTCTGTCCAGAACCCTCTGTTGTGATCCTGGTCAGATCAGTCAGTGGTGGTAGCCGGGCACCATCAGGCTGTACTGGACTCAGTCCGGTGGAGGCCTTGGTAGCTGTGAACCATTAGTCCTTCAGACTAATCTTTTCCTTGTATCCTGTTCTCTTCCTTCCCCCTTGTTCCCGAAGGGATGAGACCAGTGGAGTATTTCAGATGGCCACTCACAGGTTTTTAAGACCCCAGACACTACTCACCAAGGTAGAATGTAGAACATTGTCTTTATAAACTGTGTTATGCCAATTGAGCTAGATGTTCCCCGAGACCATGGTCCCCGCAGCCCTCCGCCCAGCAATTCAGTCCCTCAGGGAGTTTGTATGTGTCTATCGGGCTTCCATGACCTTTCATTGTACAAGTTGTGCTAGTTTCCCCTGTATTGTGTACTGTCTCACCTGTCACCCAAGATACCACTTATCTATTGCCTTTTTAGTATTTCCCCCCGACCCCTTGCATCCCTGGTAACCAACAAAGATTGTTACATTTTGTGTGTGAACTTTTTCATGGGTTTTTACAATAGAGGTCTCATACAATATTTGTCCTTTTGTGATTGACTTATTTCACTCAGCATAATGTCCTCCAGTTTCATTCATGTTATGAGATGCTCCACAGATTCATTCTTGTTCTTTCTCCTTGCATAGTACTCCATTGTGTTTATGTACCATAGTTTGTTAATCCATTCATCTGTTGATGGGCATGTAGGTTGTTTCAATCGTTTTGCTATTGTGAACAATGTTGCCATGAACATAGGTGTGCATATATCTATTCGAGTGACCACTCTTATTTCTCTAGGATATATTCCTAGGAGTGGGATTGCTGGATCGAATGGTATGTTTATTTCTAACTTTTTGAGGAAGCGCCATATCATTTTCCAAAATGGTTGTATCATTTTGCATTCCCACCAGCAGTGCATAAGAGTTCGGATCTCCCCACAGCTGCTCCAAAATCTGTTATTTTCAGTGTTTTTGATTCGTGCCAGTAATGCCGGGGTGAGATGGTATCTCATTGTGGTTTTAATTTGCATTTCTCTAATGGCTAGTGATCGCGAGCATTTCCTCATGTGTCTGTTGGCCATTTGAATGTCTTCCTTGGTGAAGTGTCTGTTCATTTCCTTTGCCCTTTTTTTGATAGGATTGTTTGTCTTTTTGTTGTAGAGGTGTTGGATTTTCTTGTAGATTATGGAGATTAGACCTTTGTCTGACTTGTACTGTCTGAAAATTTTTTCCCAGTCTTTTTACTCTTTTGGTGAAGTCTTTTGAAGGGCATAGGTGTTTGATTTTTAGAAGATCCCAGTTATCTTGCTTATCTATTGGGGTTTGTGCATTGATGATTATGGTTTGTATCCTGTTAATGCCATGTATTAAGGCCTGTAGTGTTGGTCCTATTTTTGCTTCTATGAACTTTATAGTTTTAGGCTTTATTTTCAAGTCTTTGATAGATATTGAAGTAGTTTTTGTATATGGCTTGAGGTATGGGTCCTATTTCATTTTTTTTTTTTTTTTGTGGATGGGTATCCAGTTTTGCCAGTACCATTTGTTAAAAAGACTGTCTTTTCCCCATTTGATGGGCTTTGGGCCCTTGTCGAAGATCAGGTGACTGTAGGTGGATGGATTTACATCTGGGTTCTCAATTCTGTTACATTGGTCAATGTATCTGTCGTTGTACTATTACCAGACTGTTTTGACTACTGTAGCTGTATAGTAGGTTCTGAAGTCAGGTAGTGTGAGTCCTCCAAGTTTATTCTTCTTCTTCAGTAGTGCTTTACTTATTCAAGGCTTCTTCCCTTTCCATACAAGGTTAATAATTATTTTTTCCATTTCTTTGAAGAATGTTGTTGGTATTTGGATTGGGATTGCATTGTATTTGTAAATTGTTTTGGGTAGAATTGTGATTTTCACAAGGTTGAGTCTGCCTATCCAAGAGCATGGTATGTTTTTCCATTTATGTAGATCCCTTTGAATTTCATACAGTACCGTTTTGTAGTTTCCTTTCTATAGGTCTTTTACATCTCTGGTCAGATTTATTCCTAAGTATTTTATCTTTTTAGAGATTATTGAAAATGGTATTGTTTTCCTGATTTCCTTTTCGTTGTTCTCCTTATTTGTGTATAGGAATCCAACTGATTTTTGAAGGTTTAGCTTGCATCCTGCTACTCTGCTGAATCTATTAGTTCCAGTAGATTTCTCGTGGAGTCTTTAGGGTTTTCTGTGTATAGTATCATATCATCTGCAAACAGTGACACTTTAACTTCTTCATTACCAATTTGGATGCCCTTGATTTCTTTTTCTTGCTTTATTGCTCTAGCTAGAACTTCCAGCACAATGTTAAATAGGAGTGGTGATAAAGGGCATCCTTGTCTTGTTCCTGTTTTCAAAGGGAATGTTTTCAGCCTCGCTCCATTAAGAATGATGTTGGCCACTGGTTTTGCATAGATGCCCTTGATTATGTTGAGAAATTTCCCTTCTATACCTGCTTGATTGAGAGTTTTTATCAGGAATGGGTGTTAGACTTTGTCAAATGCCTTTTCTGCATCAATTGAGATGATCATGTGATTCTTTCCTTTTATTTATGTGGTGGATTACGTTGATTGATTTTCTAATGTTGAAGCATCCTTGCATACCTGGTATGAATCCTACTTGGTCGTGGTGTATTATTTTTTTGATATGATGCTGAATTCTATTGGCTAGAATTTTGCTCAAAATTTTTGCATCTATATTCATGAGAGATATTGGTCTGTAATTTTGTTTTTTTGTGACGTCTTTCCTTCGTTTTGGTATCAGCATTATGCTGGCTTCATAGAACGAATTTGGAAGGGTTGCTTCCTCTTGTATGCTCTGAAATAGCTTGAGTAGTACCGGAAGAAGCTCTTCTATAAACTAGAATTTTCCAGTGAAGCTATCTGGACCAGGGCTTTTTTTGGTTGGGAGTATTTTTATTACCTTTTCAATCTCTTCTCTTGTTATGTGTCTGTTCAGATTTTCAACACCACTTTGTTGTAGTTTGGGTAGGCCGTGTGTTTCTAGAAATTTATCCATTTCCTCTAGGTTTTCAAATTTGTTGGAATATAGTGTTTCATAATATTCTGTATTAATCCTTTTTATTTCAGTTGGGTCTGTTGTAATGTCCCCCATTTCATTTCTTATTTGGGTTATTTGTGTCCTCTCCTGTTTTTCTTTTGTCAGTCTGGCCAGTGGTTTGTCGATTTTGTTGATTCTTTCAAAGAACCAATTTTTGGTTTTGTTAATTCTTTCTATTGTTTTTCTGTTCTCTATTTTACTTATTTCTGCTCTGATCTTTACTATTTCCTTTCTTCCTGTGGCTGTGGGCTTTTTTTGCTGTTGTCTTTCTATTTGTTTGAGTTGTGTAGTTAATGTTTTGGCTTTGTCCCTTTCTTCTTTTTTGATGTGTGCATCTACTGCTATAAATTGTCCTCTGAAGACTGCCTTTGCTGTGTCCCAAAGATTTTCTATGATGTGTTTTCATTCTCATTTGATTCTAGGAATTTTTTGATTCCATCTCTGATTTCTTCTATTAGCCAGTGATGTGTAAGAAGGGTATTATTCTGTTTCCATGTAACTGACTTTTTTCCCTTGGTCTTTCTATTGTTAATTTCTACGTTGATGGCATTGTGGTCAGAGAAGATACTTTGAATTATCTCAGAGTTTTGGATCTTTTTGAGTATTGCTCTGTGGCCTAAGATGTGGTCTATTCTGGAGAATGTTCCATGTGCATTGGAGAAAACTGTGTACTTTGCAGCGGTTGGATGCGGTGTTCTATATATGTCTATTAGGTTAAGTTGGCTGATTGTGCCCTTTAGGTCTTCTGTATCTTTGCTGAGTTTCTTCTTAGTTGTTATGTCCTTTACTGAGAGTGGTGTGTTGAAGTCTCCTACTATTATTGTGGAACTGTCAATTTCTCTTTTCAGTGTTGATAGAGTTTTTTTTATGTATTTTGGAGCCCTGTCATTGGGTGCGTAGATGTTTATTATGTTTATGTCTTCATGATGGATCATCCCCTTATTCATTATATAGTGTCCTTCTTTGTCTTTTATGGTAGATTTTGTTTTAAAGTCTATTTTATCTGAGATTAGAATTTCCACTCCTGCTCTTTTTTGGTAATTGTTAGCTTGATATATTTTTTTCTGACCTTTGACTTTTAATAGATTCACATCTTTGTTTCTCAGTTGTGTCTCTTGTAGACAGCATATTGATGGATCCTGTTTTCTTATCCATTCTGTGACTCTCCGTCTCTTTATGGGTGCATTGAGTCCATTTACATTCAGTGTAATTATTGATGGATGTGAATTTGTTGCTGTCATTTTGTAGTGCTTTTTTTTGTGGTGCTGAAGTTTTCTTTGTTCTTCTTACTCTCTTTTGCTGAGTTTCTTTTGTTTGTGGATTGTTTTTCATTTCTTTTGTTTTTTTAGGTTTTGTTTTTGCTGAGACTTTATGTTTTTCTATTTTTTTTTAATGAGTATGTTTGTTAACTTTCTTTGTGGTTACAATGAGTTTTACCCTTATCTTTCTATGTTTGATGCAGTCTACCATTACTTGGTATCACTTTGCCTTCCTCTCCATTAGAAGGTTCTATACCTATGACATTTATTCCCTCTTTTATTGTTTTGATGTTGTTGTCATTTACTGATTAGCCGCTCTGATTCCCTGTTGTATTTCTTTTGGTTTTGGATAGTCCTTGAGAGGTCATTTCTTAGATTAGTATCTGGCTGGTATGTTCCTGCATCCTAGATTCTTCCTGGGAACTGAAGTTGATTTGTCCTCAGATTGAAGAACTCCCTTTAATAATTCTTGTAAGTTTGGTTTGACTTTTACATATTCCCTTAATTTCTGTTTGTCTGGAAATGACCTAATTTCACCATCAAATTTGTACGAGAGTTTTGCAGGAGATATTATTCTTGGCTGGCAATTTTTTCTTTCAAGATTTTTGTATATGTCATCCCATTGCCTTCTTGCCTGCATGGTTTCTGCCAAATAATCTGAGCTTAGTCTTATTGTTTCTCCTCTGTATGTAACTTTTTGTTTTTCACGAGTTGCTCTCAGGATTCTTTGTTTGTTTTTGTTTTGGCGAGTGTGATTATGATATGCTTTGGTGATTTTCTTTTGGGGTGTCTCCTATGTGGGGTTCGTTGAGCTTCTTGGATGTCCAGCTTTTCATCTTTAATGATAATAGGAAAGTTTTCTGTCAGCAGTTCTTCAATGATCCTCTCTGAGTTTTCTGTTTTCTCCCCCTGTTCTGGAATTCATATCACTTGCATGTTTTTGCTTTTGATTGTATCCCACATAACTCTCAGGGCCTCTTTATTTTTCTTTGTTCTTTTTTCTGAGTTTTCCTGAAACAGAACTGTATCCAAGTTTTTGTCTTCAATTCCACTGATCCTGTATTCCACCATTTTAAATCTGCTTCTCAGCCCTTCTATGACACCGTCCGTTTCTGAAATCTTGTTGTTTATCTTTTGGATTTCTAGTTGTTGTCTTTGTATAATTTCCAGTTTTGAATTTATTTTTGCATTTTGTTCCTGCATTATTTTCCTTAATTCTTCCAATTTTTTTGTCTGTATTTTCCATGAATTTGTCTATTTTTTCCTCATGTTTGTTGGCTTTTTGCCTCAGGTCTTGGAGAATTCTAAGTATTAGAGTTCTGAATTCCCTATCAGGTAGTTTTAGTGCATTTTCTTCCACTGGAAAGTCATCTGTTGTTTTATTTTGGATGTTTACTGGAACCATCCTGTCCTGTTTTTGTAAATGTTTTGATATTGTCTTCTGTCTTCGGGGCATTCAGTAGTTATTTTTCTCATTTATTGATTGTAGATTTGTTTGTTTTGTCCCTTTTTTTAAAAATTTGACTCTGTCTGAGCAGGCGGACTGTGTGCTCTTTGTTGTTTGCTCATCTGTGGGCACAATACTTTTCACTGCCTTCTCCAATTGGCGGGGTCAGTCACTCAGATATGGTATGGCAGGTCAGGTCTAGCTTAAGAGGAGTTACTGGGATGGGTTGTTTGTGGCACTTACCACAGCCACCAGGGTGGGTTGGTAATCAGTGCATGGCATGTTCCAATAGGCCATGCCCGTGCTGCTTGGTGGTGTGATGTTGAACGCACGGTGCAGGTAGGCAGGATGTAGCGGGTAGATTGTTATTTGTGGAGCTAAGATGGATATGGGAGAGAGGAGAGAGGAACAGGAGCCAAAAACATACAAACAAACCAAAAAGAATGGAGCTTGCTGTTGGAGTGGAGAGATGAGAGACTGTGAAATGGAGGAAAATAAAAAGGGGAAGAGGAAGAAAAGAAAAGAACAAATAAATTAAAATTGGAAAGGTTAAAGAAATGCAAAGTTCCCAGGGATCCCACTGGTGCAGCTATGAGGTCTGGGGAAGTCTCTCTCAGGTGTTGCAGTACAGCCTGGCTAGAAGGCATAGAGGAACACAATGCCTGGTATTTAGGGAACAGAAATAAAAGGAAGATATAGAGAGATGAGAAACTGAGTAAAAAAGGAAGACAAGTGGGAGAAAGAGGGAAAGAAAACCAAACAAATTAAAAAAAAAACAAAAAAAAAAAACAGGAAAAGCCCCCAAATAACGGGGAAAAAAAAAAAAGAAAGAAAGAAAACCAACGAGAAAAGAGATGCTCTCATGGATCCCTCTGTACATCTGTGGAAGCCGAAGGGGAGTCTCCTTGCCACACAGCTCCACCTGTCCAGAAAGGGTTCCCAACTCAAGAAAAGGAAAAGAAAACAAGCAAACAATTCAAAATAAACAAGTGAACAAAAGCCCAGGGATCCCACCAGCACCGCAGGCCAGACCGGGAAACAGCTCCACACTCGAATGGAGCTCCACAGCCCCTCAGGAAGAAGCAAAGTTGGCGCATGGAGGCAGGTAGTTGAGTGTAAAGAGGGGGAGGTGGTAAGAGGTAAAGAAGAAATCAAAAGAATCAGAAAAAAGCAATACCAGCAGCCGACAAACTGCACTCAGAGAGCCAGCCTATTCGGGTGTGTGGAATCCAAGCAGCTGATGTTCTCGGCACTGCTTTCTTGATGGTATGAGGTCCCCCTGTCTTACTGCTCACTTCTATCTTTTATAGCTCAAGAAATTGTCTCAGGACACAATCCAGTCTTGCAGATCATGTCCTGCCTTACTAACACAACTGCCACCCATCCTCCCTCATTAATATCATAGAGGCAGGTTTATAACACACAGGAAAATCACACAGTGCCAGGAATCATGTCCTAGCCAAACTGATACACACATTTTTTGGGAGACATAATTCAAACCATGACACTGTCTTTCCCCAAGTCTCAAGAATTGGACCAGAAACTGGAATAAGGTGAGGAGATCTGGCTCATCTGCTCAGTAACCTCTTCAGGGGAGTAAATGAGGTGGCATTTCAGGTCACTATGCTTTATACTGTAGAAGGAGGTATCACCTTTATTGGCAAAATAATGAAAGAAGAGAGATGCCTGCATGGGGCTGAAGAGATTCAGGCTTGTCATTCTTCTCTATCCTTATTTCACCGTATAACCTTGTTTTGAAATACTTTGGTTCCCTGGTTTCTGCACCCATGCACCTCTTTTTGAAATCTACAGATTGTTCCTGTTCAGCAAAGCTTGTGATGATGTGATGCGCAACAATCTGGAACACTAAAGGTGACATGAAATAAAGGAATGTTCTGGTATCAATGATCTTTTTCAGAAGGGTAAGTTTGAGCTTGTATGTCTGAAAGCATCTCGTGAAAGCTGGAACACTAGTCATTTTTCTACCACGTTGCCTAAATTCAGAGCTTTAGTGGGTATGTGGTCTGAATCCTAGGAGACAATGGGGATAATTGACTAATTACTTTAATACAGAATATAGCTCCTAAGTCAAGGATGGTGGAATTTTTATTGCTTCTCACCCTACTCTATTTAGTGAGTTTTACATTTGAGGGATGTCAGTGAACCACTTCACTTTGGGACCTAATTTTTGCATTGATCAGAATTCTTTTGTTTCCAAGTTACAAAAACACAACATGAACAAACTTAGGGAAAGGGGGAAATTATCGACTAGAAGAAACCATGAAGGGAATGAATAAGCGAACAAGAAGGGTAGGAATGCATCTGGGAGCAGAAACTGGAATCAATTCAACTTCACCAGACTTTCCCTCCCTCTTAAATTTGAGAACTTTTGTGTCTTATTTATTTAGGGCCGCTAGAACAGAAACACCACAGTGGATAACTTTAACACAGAGAAATTTATGCTGTCACTCTAGGAGGTAGAAGTCCAAATTCAGGGTGCCAGCTCCAGGGGAAGGCTTTTTTTCTCTGTCGGTACTGGGGGAAGGTTCTTGTCATCAATCTTGCCCTGGTCTAGGAGCTTCTGCTTGTAGGAATCCTGGGTCCAAAGGACAAAGACTGCTCCCAGCGCTGCTTTCTTGGTGTTATGAGGTCCTCCTTTCCTTCTGCTCGCTTCTCTCTTTTATATCTCAAAAGAAATTGACTTTAGACACAAGCTAATCTTGTAAATTCAGTCTTGCCTCATTAACATAACGGCTGCTAATCTTACTTCATTAAGATCATAAAGGTAGGATGTACAACACATAGGAAAATCACATCAGATTCCAAAACGGTGGCCAATCATATAATACTGGGAATAATGAACTAACCGAGTTGGCACACACTTTTCGGGGGACATAATTCAATCCGTAACACTCTGTTTTACAGTATTCATTTTCTCAGTATTCATTCTACTCTTACGTGTGGCAGTACAGCATAGTGGTTAAGACGCATTATAGGCTTGGGTTCAAATCTTAGTCCCATCGCTTACATGCTGTGACATAAGGCAAGAACTTCAAACCTTCTGTGCCTCAGTTTCTCCACCAATCAGGTGAAGATGATTATAATAGTACCTGCCTGATAGGTTATTATGAGCATCAAGAGAGTTAACATATGGTGAATGTTTAGAACTGGTCCTTCTGAATGGTCTCTTATAAAAATGGAAAACAGAGAGACACACAGAAGGGAGAGGCTACATAAGGAGCCATCTATAAGCCAAGGAGTGCCAAGATACACCCAGGGCTACTGACAAGAAGGGATTCTCCCCTAGAGCCAATGCCCTGGTTTGGCCTCCAAAACTGTGAGACAATAAATTCCTGTTCTTTAAAATCTCCTCATTTATGGTGTTTTTGTTACAGCAGCACTAGCAAATTAAGACAGGCAGCATAAGGGAGTTATTTTTTCATGAGGAAACAGTCCTTCATCTTGACAGTGGTGGTGGTTACACGAATCTATACATGGGATAAAATTGCATAGAACTATACATGCACAAGCAAACATAGGTTTCAACAAAGGAAAAAATTAAAGTCTGCCATTTAGTTAACAGTCATGTACTAATGCATAAATGCCTATTTCCTGATTTTGATGTTATCCTTGTTTTTGTTGTTAGGTGCTGTCAGGTGGGTTCCAACATATAGTGACCCTATGTACAGCAGATTGGAACACTGCCTGGTTCTGAACCATCCTCACAATCATTGCTATGTTTGAGCCCATTGTTGCTACGAATGTGTCAATCCATCACATAAAGGTCTTCCTCTTTTTCCCCGACCTGCTATTTTACCAAGCATGATGTCTTCTTCAGGGACTGGTCCCTCCTGATAACCTGTCAAAAGTATGTGGACAAAATGTCACCATCCTCACTTCTAATGATCATTCAAGCTGTGTTTCTTCGAAGACAGATTTGTTCGTTCTTCTGGCAGTCCATGGTATATTCAACATTCTTTGCCAACACCATAAATCAAAAGCATTGATTCTTCTTTGGTCTTCCTTATCACTTTCCAGCTTTCACATGCATATGAGGCAATTGAAAATATCATGACTTGGGCCAGACTAACCTTAGGCCTCAAAGTGACATTTTCGCTTTTTAAAAGTTTAAAGAGATCTTTTGCAGGAGATTTGCCCAATACAATGTGTCTTTCGATTTCTTGACTGCTGCTTCCATGGGCTTTGGTTGTGGATCCAAGTAAAACTAAATCCTCGACAACTTCAATCTTTTCTCCATTTACCATGATGTTGCTTATTGGTCCAGTTGTGAGGACTTTTGTTTTCTTTATGTTGAGGTGTAATCCATACTGAAGGCTGTGGTCTTTGAACTTTATCAGTAAGTGTTTCAAGTCCTCTTTCAGCAAGCAAAGTTGTGGCTTATTGTGGGTTGTTAATTAAGTTTCCTCCAATCCTGACGCCACATTCCTCTTTATAGTGTTCAGTTTCTTGAAGTATTTGCTCATATACAGATTGAATATGTATGATGACAGGATATAACACTGACACACAGCTTTCTTGATTTTAAACTATGCAGTATCCGCTTGCTATGTTCAAACAACTGCCTCTTGGCCAATGTACAGCCTCCTCATGAGCACAATTAAGCGTTCTCGAGTTCCCATTCTTTGCAATGTTTTCTATAATTTGTTATGATCCACCCAGGTTATTGCCTTTGCATACTGAATAAAACACAGGTAAACATTCTTTCTGGTTTTCTCTGCTTTCAGCCAAGATCCATCTGACATCAGCGATGATATCCCTCGTTCCACGTCCTGTTCTGAATCTTGCTTGAACTTCTAACAGTTCCCTATCAATGTAATACTGCAGCCGCTTTTGAATGACCTTCAGCACACTTTTACTTGTGTGTGATATTAATGATACTGTTTGATAATTTCTGCATTCTGTTGGATCACCTTTCTTTGGAATGGGCACAAATATAGATCTCTTCCAGTCAGTTGGCCAGGTAACTGTCTTCCAAATTTCTTGGCATAGACTAGTGAGCACCTCCAGTGTTGCATGCATCCCTTTGTTGAAACATCTCACCTGGTATTCCCTCCATTCCTGGAGCTTTATTTTTCGTCAGTGCCTTCAGTGCAGCTTGAACTTCTTCCTTCAGTACCTTTTTCTAATCTCTAGCCTGGACTTAGCGAAAGTCTCTGCACTCTCTTTTCTCTCTCCTCACCTTGAATGCCCCGTCTTCCCTAGTGCTGCAAGAAATGAGTTTTGTAAGGTGTCAGTCTAATCATATCTCCAATCTTCTCAAAAAAATTTTTAAGAGAACTCGTCCTGCCCACAGGATAAAATCTAAAGGTCTTTCATGGAATTTAGGGATCACTATTTCTGGAACGCAGACATTTCCATTGTGATGTTTGTGGGTCAGCAGTGCTAAACACTTGTAATTATCTAAACACACTCTGCTCTTTTATGCTGAGCCTTCTGTGTGATATGCCCTCCTCCAATTTTCTTTCAGACTTTCACTTATCATTTACTTTAGGCATACATATCTGGTTGTAGGGAACAAAACAATCGTAACATAAAATTTCAGGTAAAATATTTCTGACATCTCCTTTAGATATTACTTTTGGATGTAATTGTTAACCCCTTCTCTTTCTTTTTCATTCTTCTTTTTTTCTCAGAACTATTGGAGAGATGGAGATACAGACAGCTCAGAGAGCCTCCAGTCTCTCTCAAGCTCAGAAGTCAACCAGCATTTGAATGACCTCTGTCTTGGAATGTTCCCGAAGGAGGCGAAGGTAACAGATGCAAAAAAAAAGGTTATGGATTGCTTGACACCCTTTCTGCTGTTCATTATAGTTGGAAAGATAAAACCAAATTCCATAATGATGGAAAGATAAAACCAAACCACTCAGTATTTCCTTACACTAATGAAGGAAAATGCTTCAATCCAGCTTTTTCTTTTTGGCTTCCCATTCCCTGAGGTTTAACTTCAGGCTCTAGAGAAGTACTTAGTCCTGAAGTTATTTCCCAGTTTCTCAGTCCCACCCACCCTCCAACATGATATCCCGTCCCATTGCCATTGAGTTGATTCTGACTCTATTTATCATTTTATTTTAGGATGAATTTAAATCCTTTTTGTTTTGAAGTTGTAGTTGTATTTCCTAAAGGTAATTCGATGCTTCTGAAAACACTGTAAATTACTGGTTTCTGGGTGAGTGGTAGCCGTGAAACATAATACTTATGTAAGAATGATCTAGTGATCTCTCACCTGCTTTCATTCATAATAAATCTACAGAGCTACTTGTTGACATGCCAAATACCTTATAGAGCAAGATTGACAAGGACAACAGATAGTTTTGTCTCTAGTTAGCTTTGTTTGTGAGTTAATAAGGAGCCTCTGGACTTGATGTTTGTGATAGTGCCATGTGATGGTCTTTCGGACTCCGAGTCCAAAGTGAATGAAATGAGCAAACCAAGTGACTGTTAATCTCATCAAAATAATGTTTGGTCCCGTTTTAGCCGCCTATCTACTTCTACTTTGTCCTTGGCCCACCAATTCTGTTTTCTATTCTTATGCAATGGCCCACTTCCTCAATATTGTGAGGCATTTGATAAACAAAATTTAATAGACTTCAATAAAACTGTTGCTTTAACATTTTCAAAGAACACTTGATAGAGGTAATGTGTGCAGGGATCACTTGCTAGCAAATTAAATAGTGAGCTGTTTTGATATGTATTACCAAATACAAACTTGTCCTCACTCTTACTTCAAATTCTGAGTAATTTTCTAATGATTCTACCAAACTGGTTTTCTAATCCTAGAGCACCATATAAAATTTGTAAAGTAAACAAGCTTAAATCCTGAGTTTACCTGTATCTTTTTTTCATGTACTATTGCTTGAGAAACTTAGTCATTTTCATCAGAACTGTTAGTTTAGCGGTCACGATGAAATTCTTTCTGTTCAAACTGAACATTTGCTTCATTCTGACTAAGCTTTCTGTTGCCAGATGAAAGTGAGTGCAAACTATTTACAGAGTTATACTTTTGGGGGAGAGGCAGTAGACCAGCAAATATGGAAGTTCTTGATTCTAGAATCAAACTTTTCATTGCCAGCAGCCACCAGAACACCTAATGACAGGCCCATTTGGATACCAGCCACTTTGGAGTTCCACTTTCGTATATGGTGGACTTTGAAAACATCATGCTGAATGATTTCAAATTGCCTCCTTCCCTACGGATGTCAGTGTAAATCAAAAGTCAGTGCTGGGTGCCTAAGGCCCCTCTGCCCTCCCTCCCAGGAGGACTATGCCACTGTGTGAGAACACTGACAGTGCTCACCTATGTCCCGCAGTCCATCTACTTCCTGCAATGTGGGAAGAAGGAGGCTGAAGTTAGATGCAGGACTCATTCAATCGGCAGGATTTTAGGTCCATTATCACGATGTGGGATTTATAAAAATTTCTCCTTTCTCTGGATCTGACATAGTCAGCACCAATATAGAAATCATAAAGGACCTAGCAATAGGCAGTGCCCCATGACGGTTTCTCAGTGACATTCTGAAAGTTGCCTTGACTCTAAATATCTCCTTCAGCAATTTTAACCAAACACTTTACTACATTTCCATGGCACTTCACAGTTTACAAAGCCCTTTCCCTAGAGTCATCTTATTTCCTCTTCATCAAGGTGTAAAAAGTTGATAGAAGTTTTGTTTTTAATAAAGGATGAAATAGGCTCAGAGAGGTTTTGTGCGTTACTGAAGGCCACACAGTAAGTGGTAGATCATTTTCTTCTAATTCCAGTGTCCTTTTCACAATATCAGACTGACAATAGACATGGTAACAAATAACACATTTGGAGATAGCTATAACTTAAATAGGGTAAAAGTTTTCAGGATACATTTAGAGATAAAGCTGAAAATGCATATGAGTTAAAAATCAGCTTTTACATATTGAAAATATTAAACTGACTCCAGGGCTATAGATCTGATTTAAGGCAAGGTGATTTGTCATTCATTTGTTGATGCTTTCCCACTCTCAGGGGAAGATTTGCATTTTAAGTTATAAGTCCAAATGTATAATGAAAAAACAAATTTATGCTATTTAAAAGAGTTATGAAGACAAGCCTGGTTATCTGCTTTCATTAAGATTATAGTCAAGAAAACCCTATGGAGCAATTCTACTCCATGACGCAGAAGATCGTCATGAGTCAGAATCAACTCAATGGCAACAGAATTGATTTTTTGTTTTTAGTTACTAGAAAAGTTCCATAGTGAAAATAATTCTCATAAACATGTACATCTGTATATGAGTATACATCTATCTAGACTAAATGTTGCTTTGGATGCTTCTGCTATTTCTTAGTAACCTATTTTCCACGCTGAGTTCACAGCTGTTTTATTCTCAGTGTATACTCCAAGTCTCTATATTACGTTTTGATTATCTTACACCTCATTTCTCAGTCACTGTAAGCATTAAAATTGTTTAACCAGTAAAGCTCTTTAATGAGTAAAAATTACAGAACTTTTGAAATATTCCAGGAATAGTTCAATTTTCCCATTTAGTATCTGCAACTCATATTTACCACATGTAGCGTGAAATCTACTTTTATTTAAAAGGAAAATTCTATATTTACCATTCACTGCAAAGAGTTTAGAAGGAATAAAAAGACCATTCCCTTTGCTTTATGAAAATGTGTGGCATTTCCCTTGAGCAGCTAAGAAATTCCTGGGTTTAAGATCCTCTCCACTTATAAATCTGAGTCTATCTTTTCTTGAGCTGTGGTTTTTACTCTGGGATTTTGGTACATTTCATAAAAAGGAAAATACACAAAATGGAAATAGAGTAGAAGTAGAAGACTTCAAGGACAATAGCCCATCATGTGTGAGTTGGTGACACAAATAATGAGGGTTCCTTCCAGTGGGCTTCAAAGACTAAGTTTATGAAAGGTAAAAAAAGTGCAAGAAGTCGCAGGAAATGCTTTTCTGCAATGAGAAAAATAACATGAGTATAATGATGAAGACGGAAAGTGTACTGGCCTCAATTCCTAAGCTGATGCTCAACATTGCATGTATCTCTCACTTGGACTTTAAACATTTGCTTCAAAAATGATTTAATGTCAATTTTTATTTGTTTTGGAAAGCTCCCATATGTAATTTATTAATCACATCACTGAAAAACAGATTTAATGGTGTCCCTTATCTGCTACTACATATGATGTAGACATCATTGGAGGAGCGTGAGGCAGCTACAAGTGAAGGAATCTGTGTTGTCTCAAAATGTCAGGATCGTACGGATACTGAAATAGAAAAATAAAAGATATTGTTTTAACACTTAGCTATTCCACCCTCTTCCACGTGAAGGTCCAAGGAGCTCCCAGCCACCCCATTCCCATGTCTATGCATTCAGGTAAAGCCAAGTGGAAGGGCAGTTCATCTTTTTTCCTTGTTCTCCTGTTTTCTCAAACCTTAAACTCAATCATCAGAGACTAAATACAACTGCTATTTAGACTTCATTTGATGTTAATTAGCATCCTCATCAAAAACATTTTTGAGAGCCTGAGTACTTGACATAATTATTAATATAAATATAAAACAAGGATACTAACATATAATAAGTTCTTGCTATTTGCCATGTACTTTGTAGATGCTTTTGATGTATTATCTGATTTAAACCTCAATCTAAATAACACCACGAGGTAGGTTCTAGTATTATTTCTCTTTTAGAAATTAAGATGCATAACTTGCTCTATGTCACGCATCTGGTATGGAGTGTTGGGATTCAAATCCAAACACAAAGGTACACAAATGACAGGATGATAGATGGTTTGCCTGAAGGAATTAATAATTTACAAAGACCATGTTGAAGGATTAATAGAGATTTAATATAGAAGTGTTTAAGGATTCTTAGAAGTAGATAATAAAATTGAATTCTAAGGGACTTTGTTCTTGGTAAGATTAGAAATGTAGCATTTATAGCAAAACTAGCACTCTTTCTAGAAAACATCTTCTGATGCATAAATACATTTAGAAAAATATAGCCTTCATGCCTTTTTAAAAATTACATATATAGGACTTCCAGCAAAATGCCGCTCTAGGCAGAAGCACCATGCCATCCCTCCTCAGCAAGGATCCGAAAAACTGAGCCAAACAGAGAAAACAACGATCCTGAAACCCTAAAACATCAAATGAAAAGATAAAGAACTCAGCCAAGCACCAAATGGAGTGAGAAAACTGTCAGAGATGGAGAGGGAAGAGAGATTCATGCAGAGGTCCCCTACCACCTAACGCAGCGCAGATCCACCAGCTTGGACTCCTATCGGAGACCAGCAAACAGGGAGTATGAGAAAGCAGCTTCACGGGGCTTCCAGCAGCAGACAAAACAACCGGTAATTTGCTATATACGCTTTCCCACCACCTACCCTTCTTCACCTCTACTTGGCCTCCTCTACTTCCCGCGGCCACAATCTCTGGTCCAGGAAACACCGGCTGCTTGGATTCCACACACCCGAACGGGCTGGCTCTCTGAGTGCCATTTGCTGGCTGCTGGTGTTGCTTTTTTCTGCTTCTTTTGATTTCTTCCTTACCTCTCAGCACCTCCCCCTCCTTTCACTCAAATTCCTGGTTCCGTGTGCCATCTTTGCTTCTTCCTGAGGGGCTGCAGAGCTCTGGTAATTTGTGATATATGCTTTCCCACTCCCTACACTTCTTCACCCACACTCGGCCCCCTCTGCTTCCTGCGGACACAGTCTCTTGTCTGAGAAACACCGGCTGCTTGGATTCCACCAACCTGCACTGGCAGGCTCTCTGAGCACCATTTGTTGGCTGCTGGTGTTACTTTTTTTTCCGCTTCTTTTGATTTCTTCCTTACCTCTCACCACCTCCCCCACCTTTTGCTAAAATACCTGGCTCCATGCGCCATCTTTGCTTATTCCTGAGGGGCTGTGGAGCTCCGTTCGAGTGTGGAGCTGTTTCCTGGACTTGGCTGCCATGCTGGTGGGATCTGGGGCTTTTGTTCATTTGTTTGTTTTGAACTGTTTGTTTGTTTTCTCTTCCTTTTCTCGAATGGGGAGCCCTTTCTGGCCAGGCAGTGTTGCATGGCAAGGAGACTACCCCCTCGGCTTGCACAGACATGCAGAGGGATCCCTGAGGGCATTTCTTTTTTTTTTTTCTCTTTTTCTGTTTTTTTGGGGGCTTTTCTTGTTCTTTTTTTTTTTTTTTTAATTTGTTTTGTTTTCTTTTCCCTTTTTGTCTTTCTTCATTACTCAGTTTCTTGTCTCTCTGTATCTTCCTTCTTTTTCTGTTCCCTGAATGCCTGGCGTTGTATACTTCTACGCCTTCTGGTCAGGCAGTGCTGCAATATCTGAGAGCAACTACCCCGGACCTTGTGGCTGCACTGGTGGTATCCCTGGGAATTTTGCACTCCTTTAACCTTTCTTATTTTCATTTATTCATTCTTTTCTTCCTCTTCCCCTTTCTGTTTTTCTCCATTTCATGGTCTCTCATCTCTCCACTCCAATGGCAATCTCCCCTGACATTCTTTTTTGTTTGTTTGTATATTTTTTCTCCTGTTCCTCTCTCCTCTCTCCCATATCCATCTTAGTTCCACACATAACAATCTCCCCGCTACATCCTGCTTACCTGCACCGTGCGCTTGACATCACACCACCAAACAGCACAGGCACGGCCTACTGGAACCTGCCCTGCACTGATTGCTGACCCACCCTGGTGGCTGTGGTGGGTGCCAGAAACAACCCATCCCAGTGGCTCTGCTTCAGCTCGACCTGTCCTGCCTTACCATATCTGAGTGGGTGACCCTGCCAATTGGAGAAGGAGGTGAAGAGTATTGTGCCCACAGATGAGCAGATAACGGGAAGCACACAGTTTGCCTGCTCACACACAGTCAAATTTTTTTTAAAAAACGGATGAAACAAACAAATCTACAATCAGTAAATGAGAAAAATACCTACCGAATGCCCCGAAGACAGAAGACAATATCAAAATATTTATAAAACCAGGATAGGATCTTTCCAGTAGGTGTCCAAAATAAAATAACAGATGACTTTCCAGTGGAAGAAAATGCACTAAAACTACCTGACAGGGAATTCAAATCTCTAATACTCAGAATTCTCGAAGACCTGAGGCAAAAAGCTGACAAACATAAGGAAAAAATTGACAAATTCATGGAAAATACAGACAAAAAATTGGAATAATTCAGGAAAATAATGTAGGAACAAAATGCCAAAATAAATTCACAACTAGAAATTATACAAAGACAAAAATTAGAAATCTAAAAGATAAACAACAAGATTTCAGAAATGGACGGTGTCATAGAAGGGCTGAGAAGCAGTTTGAAATGATGGAAAATAGGATCGCTGGAATTGAAGGCAAACGCTTGGATACAACTCTGTTTCAGGAAAAGCAAGAAAAAAGAACAAAGAAAAATGAAGAGACCCTTAGAGTTATGTGGGATACAATCAAAACCAAAAATTTTCAAGTGATTAGAATTCCAGAACAGGGAGAGAGAATAGAAAATACAGAGAAGATCATCGAAGAACCGCTGAGAGAAAAGTTCCCCAATATCATTAAAGATGAAAAGCTGGCCATCCAAAAAGCTAAACGAACCCCATATAGGAGAGAACCCAAAAGAAAATCACCAAGGCATATCATAATCACACTCACTAAAACCAAAGAAAAACAAACAATCCTGAGAGAATCTAGTGAAAAACAAGAAGTCACATACAGAGGAGAAACAATAAGACTAAGCTCAGATTGTTTGGCAGAAACCATGCAGGCAAGAAGGCAATGGGATGACATATATAAAATCTTTAAAGAAAAAAATTGCCAGCCAAGAATAATATCTCCTGCAAAACTCTCATTCAAATTTGATGGTGAAATTAGGTCATCTCCAGATAAACAGAAATTAAGGGAATATTAAAAGTCAAACCAAATTTACAACAATTATTAAAGGGAGTTCTTCGATCTGAGGACAAACAACTTCAGCTCACAGGCAAAATCTAGGATGAAGGAATGTACCAGCTAGATACTAATCTAGGAAATGACTTCTTGAGGACTATCTAAAACCAAAAGAAATACAACAGGGAATCAGAGCAGCTAATCAGTAAATGACAACAATATCAAAACAATAAAAGAGGGAATAAATGTCATAGGTATGGAACCTTCTAATGGAGAGGAAGGCAAGGTGATACCAAGTAATTGTAGACTGCTTCAAACTTAGAAAGATAAGGGTAAAATTCATGGTAACCACAAAGAAAGTTAACAAACATACTCATTAAAAAAAAAGAGGAAACACATAAAATCTCAGCAAAAACAAAACCTAAAAAAACAAAAGAAATGAAAAAAAAATCCACAGACAAAAGTAACTCAGCACAAGAGAGTAAGAAGAACAAAGAAAACGTCAGCACCACAAAAAAGCACTACAAAATTACAGCAACAAACTCACATCTATCAATAATTACACTGAATGTAAATGGACTCTATGCACTCATAAAGAGATGGAGAGTGACAGAATGGATAAGAAAACAGGATCCATCAATATGCTGTCTACAAGAGACACACCTTAAAAACAAAGATGTGAATTTATTAAAAGTGAAAGGTTGGAACAAAAATATATCAAGCTTACAACTACCAAAAAAGAGCAGGAGTGGCAATTCTAATCTCAGATAAAATAGACTTAAAAACAAAATCCACCATAAAAGACAAAGAAGGACACTATATAATGAATAAGGGGATGATCCATCATGAAGACATAACCATAATAAACATCTACGCACCCAATGACAGGGCTCCAAAATACATAAAAAAAAACTCTAACAACACTGAAAAGAGAAATTGACAGTTCCACAATAATAGTAGGAGACTTCAACACACCACTCTCAGTAAGGGACATAACAACTAAGAAGAAACTCAGCAAATATACAGAAGACCTAAAGGGCACAATCAGCCAACTTGACCTCATAGACATATATAGAACACTCCATCCAACCGCTGCAAAGAACAGATTCTTTTCCAATGCACATGGAACATTCTCCAGAATAGACCACATCTTAGGCCACAGAGAAATACTCAAAAAGAATCAAAACTCTGAGATAATTCAAAGTATCTTCTCAGACCACAATGCCATCAAGGTAGAAATTAACAATAGAAAGAGCAAGGAAAAAAAAAATCAATTCCATGGAAACTGAATAATACCATTCTTACACATCACTGCCTAATAGAAAAAATCAGAGAAGGAATCAAAAAATTCCTAGAACCAAATGAGAATGAAAACACATCATACCAAAACCTTTGGGACACAGCAATGGCAGTCCTCAGAGGACAATTAATAGCAATAGATGCACAAATCAAAAAAGAAGAAAGGGACAAAATCAAAACGTTAACTACAGAACTCAAACAAATAGAAAGAGAACAGCAAAAAAAAGTGCAGAACCACTGAAAGAAAGGAAATAGTAAAGATCAGAGCAGAAATAAATGAAATAGAGAACAGAAAAACAATAGAAAGAATCAACAAAACCAAAAGTTGGATCTTTGAAAGAATCAACAAAATCAACAAACCACTGGCCAGACTGACAAAAGAAAAACAGGAGAGGACACAAATAACCCAAATAAGAAATGAAATGGGGGAGATTACAACAGACCCAACTGAAATAAAAAGGATTATAACAGAATATTATGAAAAACTATACTCCAACAAATTTGAAAACCTAGAGGAAATGGATAAATTTCTAGAAACACACAGCTTACCCAAACTACAACAAAGTGATGTTGAGAATCTGAACAGACCCATAACAAGAGAAGAGATTGAAAAGATAATAAAAAAACTCCCAACCAAAAAAACCCCTGGCCCAGATGGCTTCACTGAAGAATTCTGCAAAACATTTACAGAAGAGCTTATACCAGTACTACTCAAGCTATTTCAGAGCATAGAAGAGGAAGCAACACTTCCAAATTCATTCTATGAACCCAGCCTAATGCTGATACCAAAACCACGGAAGACCTCTCAAATGTCCAACAGACACATGAGGAAATGCTCGTGATCACTAGCCATTAGAGAATTGGAAATTAAAACCATAATGAGATACCATCTCACCCTGGCATTACTGGCATTAATCAAAAACACTGGAAATAAGAAATGTTGGAGGAGCTGCAGGGAGATCGGAACTCTTATGCAGTGCTGGCAGGAATGCAAAATGATACAACCATTTTGGAAAATGATATGGTGCTTCCTCAGAAAGCTAGACATAGACACACCATTCAATCTAGGATTCCCACTCTTAGGAATATATCCTAGAGAAATAAGAATTGTCACTCGAATAGATGTATGCACAACTATATTCATGGCAGCATTGTTCACAATAGCAAAACGATGGAAACAACCTACATGCCCTTCAACAGATGAACGGATAAACAAACTGTGGTAGATACACACAATGGAGTACTATGCAATGAGAAAGAACAGCAATGAATCTGTGGAGCATCTTATTACATGGATGAAACTGGAGGACGTTACGCTGAGTGAAATAAGTCAATCACAAAAGGACAAATATTGTATGAGACCTCTATTGTAAAAACCCATGAAAAAGTTCACACACAAAATGTAACAATCTTTGTTGGTTACCAGGGATGGCAGGGGTTGGGGGGAAGTACTAAATAGGCAATAGATAAGTGGCATCTTGGGTGAAGGGTGAGACAGTACACAATACAGGGGAAACTAGCACAACTTGCACAAGGAAAGGTCATGGAAGCCCCATAGACAGATCCCAACTCCCTGAGGGACTGAATTGCTGGGCGGAGGGCTGTGGGGACCATGGTCTCGGGGAACATCTAGCTCAATTGGCATAACACCGTTTATAAAGACAATGTTCTACATTCTACCTTGGTGAGTAGTGTCTGGGGTGTTAAAAGCCTGTGAGCGGCCATCTAAGATACTCCACTGGTCTCATGCCTTTGGGAGTAAGGGAGAATGAAGAGAACAGGATACATGGAAAAGATCAGTCCAAAGGACTAATGGACCACAGCTACCAAGGCCTCCACCGGACTGAGTCCAGTATAGCTAGATGGTGCCTGGCTACCACCACTGACTGCTCTGACCAGGATCACCACAGAGGGTTCTGGACAGAGCTGGAGAAGGATGTAGAGAATAATTTAACTCACAAAAAAAGACCAGATTTACTGGCCTAAAGGAGACTGGAGAAACCCCGAGAGTATGGCCCCCAGACACTCTTTTAGCTCAGTGGTGACGTTATCTCTGAGGTTCACCGTTCAGCCTGGGAGTGGAGAGCCCCTTAAAACCAAATGGGACTAATGAGGTACAGTAGTCCAGTGACAAGAGCCAGAGGGCAGAAGGGGACAAGGAAGCTGGTGATAGGGAACCCAAGGTTGAGTAAGGATAGTGTTGATGTGTTGTGAGATTGTTAACCATTGTCACAGGGCAACATGTGTTGTAACTGTTAAATGAGAAACTATTTTGTTCTGTAAGCCTTCATCTTAAGTGAGAATAGCAGCACAATTGGAAGAGCGTAGTCAATCTCACTGAACTGTGCATGTAGAAATCTTTGAAATGGTGTCTCTTTGGCTATCTGTATTTTCACCAAAAAAAAAAAAAAAAGGTTGAGAAGTTACGGGGTTGACATGTTGTGGGGTTGTTAACCAGTGTCGTGAAACAATATGTGTACTACTGCTTCATGAGGAACTGTTTGTTCTGTAAGCCTTCACTTGAAGTACAATAAAAAAAAAAAAAAAAGCACATTTTGCCAGAACTTAGAAATGTTGATAAGGACTGATGTTTATCCGTCAGTTGATTGACAATAAACACTTGAAGACACATCGTGGAGAAAAGCGAGCTCTTAAACCCTGATGAAGCTCTCAGCTGTGAAAAGAAAAGCATTCCAGAAAATATTTTGAAATTGTATTTTAGTTGGTTTTCAGAGTTTTTTCCCTTAGGCGTTTGCTGAAAAGTGAGTAGATTTTCAGTTATAATATGATTATATTCTGTTCAACTGGATAACAGTGAAAAACCAATGATAATGACTGCTGGAATTTCACAGATAAACTGAAGGTCCGAAGGGAGCCAGCTTGTCTGAACATACACTTCCTTAACGAGAATAGAACTCCTGCCCCATTTAGGTTTCCAAGTATTATGTATGAAATTTAATGGAAAGAAAACAAAAATAAACATGATACGGTTAAAAAAAAAATTACATATTTAGAAAATCCTCAACGAGATGGATTGACACAGTGGCTGCAACAATGGGCTCAAGCATAAGGATGATTGTGAGGATGCAGCAGGACCAAGCAGCGTTTCTTTCTGTTGTACAGGGTTGCTGTGTGTCAGAAATGACTCCACAGCATCTAACAATAGCAATATATGTATATATAATAAGATAAATATGGTAGATGCTTTGGAAAATACAGGACAGTGTAAAAAATAAAAATAACTTTAAATTCTATAATCTAGAGATCAACTGTTAATATTTGCTTGAATTTTTATCAACTTTCTTCTTAACATGTAAGTAGTTGTTACTGTTCTTGTTAAAAATTTGAGATCATATAGTATATACAAGTTTGTGTTCTCTATTTTATAATGTCATGAGAATTTGCTAATGTAATGAAAACATTTCCTTTTAATGACTTTACTGACTTCTAGTACAAGGTTGGAACTTATTTAACTATTCCCTTAATGTTGGACTTCCAGGATGTTTCCAATTTGAGATATTACAGATAACAGATAAACAGGCTTAAACATATATGTATGTTTGTATATCTGATTATTTCTGTAGACTAGATTTCCAGAAATGAAATTGCTGGGACAATTAAGTTGAGCTGTAAACGTTCACCTAAAGTATAATCAAGTAAAAAAAAAAAAAAAAAAAAACTGCTGGAAAAAAGGGTTTCATCTTTTTTTAAAAAAATATTTCTGATGCAAATTACCAAACAGCTTTCCAGAAAGGATGTAACAATGAATACTCCTATAAGTAGTATATAAAAGTGCCCATGTCCCCTTACCCTCACCAATATCGAGCATTGCAATTTTTAATCTCTGCTTATTTAATAAGCAAGTGTTGGTGCCTAAGAGATATCTATTTAAAGTTGAAACCCTCATGAGAAGAAGTGTGAGGAAGCAGAAAAGGCAAGGACTTTGGAGCTAGAAGGTGGAAATTGAATACAACTGCCTATTACTGGTTGTGTCACATATGCACCCGCAGATGACAAAATTCCTCTTGTCGGTGGTTGTGCAAGCTAAATGTTAGAGGCAGAGGAAATGGGATTGGCTTATTTTCCTCAGCTTTGGAGAAAATGGGAGAGTCAAACATTTAAAACAGCATTTTGTACCCTTCCCCTTTACAAAAATTTTTATTTGTGAAAAATTCTTTGTAAACTGCAAAAAGAAATGAAAAACTAGCAGTATTTGTTCAGAAAATAACACCAATGCAGCTCAACCTCTTTCCATAATAAAAGCTTTTGGGGCATCCTGAATATAATTTAAATTTACAGCCATTAAAGGTCAGCCAGGAAGAGGCTGCAGAGGCTCCTTGCTATAATTAGGACTGCAGGACCCTGATTCTTTTTCCTTATAAGAGTGAGTGTTTCCTGTAATGAAGGCTGAGTAGTTCTAATCATCCAGCTTCACTGTAACCAACATAATTTGATTTCAGCAGAATAGGAAATGCAAAGCACCTATGCCTAGCTTTTCCCACTAAGATCTTAAATATTCTACCTGCAAAGGTTGAACTGGTAATGGAAAACGAAGGCATTTAATGTTTTTCTCATCCTTCTATTTGCTGATACATGGGTCAAATCTTTGAGCAATTGTTTTCTATGTGGTAGCCATTCTCCTGCCACGAAAAAAAAATCTTAAACTCTACCTCTTTCCAGAGCGAAGAAGGTCAAACCCTTCATTTATTTTTTCAAAAGGTAAAACATGGGTTATTATTGAATCCAGTGGAAACTTCTTAGCCATGAATTCAGCCATAAGTTTGGGGATGGAATCTCTACTTTTGTAGCCTGAAAAGAAGAAAACATCATTGTTAGATTCAGCCAGGGGAAGTAAGAGAATTATGGAGGAGACTTTCTAAATAGAGCTAAAATGAATGTTTATAAAAAATTCTGCATTCCACAGAATGCTATTTCTATTACTGGATCAGTAATAGATAGTGTGCTTCAATATACTGTTTGTAGTACTTTGATTTTGTTTTAATCTTCCTCCCTGCCCCCTGCAACCCCAGATAAACTAGGGTCCTTAGTTATTAGTTCTCTCCTAGAGAAATTACAGTACAGATGATTATATCCAAAGTCAAGGATCAAATTTAGCAGTTGTCTAAATGTGGGCATAGTGCAGATATGAAGTATTACTATGGGTTTCCTGGGTTTACTGGGTATTTTGGAGTCCTTGATTGGCGCAAAGGGTTAACATGCTTGACTGCTACCCAAAGGTTGGTGGTTCGAGTTCAGTCAGAGGTGCCTCAGAGAAAAGGGCTTGTGGTCTATGTGTGAAAAATCAGCTGTCGAAAAACTTATGGACACAATTCTGACACACATGGGGTCACCATGAATTGGAATCGATTCAAGGGCAACTGGTTTGGTTGGTAGTGGGTATTTTAGTGTCATACAGTCACAGGTATAAAAAGCGGTGGTGCTGAAAGGTCCTTGTTAGTTTATGGGGACACCAGAAAGACATTCCGTGAATATTCAGCCTGCATTAATTATTTCCACATATAGTTGATTTGGAAAGGAACCCTTGTGATGCAATGGTTAAGCACTTGGCTGCTCACCAAAAGGTTGGCGTTTTGAACCCACCCAGTGGCTCTGTGGAAGAAAGACCTGGTGATCTGCTCCCATAACGATTACAGCCAGAAAACTTACGGGGGCCGTTCTGCTCTGTCACATGGGGCTGCTGTGAATAAAAATGAACTCGATGGCACCTAACAACCACAACAATAGTTTATTTGGAGCCTGTAACTACAACAGGAATTTTAATTTATTTTTAACCACATTGCTTTTGAAAATCTGGCCTTGTCATGTGTAAAAGGGAACAAATTCCAACATTGTAAGAATTTGATCCTCAAGCCTAACTACATACCACCAAAAATTGCTCCTTTCCAGGTGCGTCCAGTCAACAGCAACATGGGGTTCATCTGGAGCTCTTGGGAACCAGGAGGTACCCCTACGATTACACTTACACCATACACCTCATGACAGCACGACAGGGCAGACACCTGGAATATAATTAATATTTAACATTGTTAAAGTGGGTTCTTTGATAATCTCCACTCATGACTCACAGTAAGAGTTCAATATAATATCTGCTTAGATTGACTCTGAATGTATAGGCGAAAGAGATACAATCTTTTACTTCTTCTTTCCTTGTTGTGTATATGTTAGTGCTGTGACTTTAGGGACTGTCCAGAAAACACTGTTTGAATGAGAGAATGAATGAATGAATTTGCATGTGAATAATTTTCCCTTATAAAGAAATAAAGAGGCACACGTCATTCCAGACATATATAAAGTCTGGCTCCTCAAATAAGGGTAATGTTTTATCATCTCATGACTGCCAGGCAGTCTATGAGTTGGTTAAATAATTTTTCATTTATTTAGTAAGCAGGTACTTTGAACCCAGTACTTTTAACCAGGTATTTTGACGAATAAGAAGATATAATGTCGATTACATAGTCATAAGTTGTTTCTTGTCCACTTGATGCTCTCCCTTTTTAATGATCCTGATTCTACTGTTCATTTCTAACATGGGAATATTTAGATGTTGTTTTTACCTCCCAAGAATGTATACTGGTTTTACTTTAAACTATGCCTATTATTCCAGAAGCTTAAAAGACTGTCTCTTAAAGCTTTTCCCTCCAACTAGGTTTTTGAAGAAGTTTGGTACTAAGAAAATGGTTTGGGACACTCCAGAGATATATAAGAATTAGTTCTTTGCTTTTGAAGTATGAAGGTACCCTTAGAACATGGGGATATCAGACATTTGATATCATCAGATAAAGTAACAATCCAGTTCCACATGAGAAAATGGGGGAAAAACAACAGAAAAAGAACATAAGAAGATCTTCAGCCTTGGAAAAAGTTGGGCTCCCTTGGAACGTCAGTGGTCTATGGCATATTGTCCCAGGTCAAGATTGCAAAGAGCGTTATGCTCAGGATGCTGTTCCCTATTACTAATGCTGCTGGGACTTACTGGAGAAGTTCAACAATTGGGATTTGTTGGTCTGAGTACTGCTTCATTTGGGTTCTAGAGAATTCTGGTTAGGTGGACTATAACTGAGATGTGGTCCTCATTGCTATTGATGATGTTTGTAGTTATTTGGAAGCAATATCATGCACATTTCAAAGATGATGGAAGCACTTGAAGATTGGAAATAATATTATAGAACAAAAATACTAGTTTATTGAGAGCTTACCACAGCTTACCGGGTGGCTCTGGGCTAAGTATTTTATGTGCATTATCTCATGTAATCTGCAAACAATGCTATGAAATATATATGCCTTCAATTTTTTTTAGTGGTAAAATCTTTTGACTTTTTAAAGGATTCAATTCAACATATAGATTTTAGGTACCTATTATCTACCAGGCACTATACTCTCTGCTGTAAGAAAATACAGTGATACATTAAAGCAGTCACTTTCTTTATGACCTATTTTCTGTTAATAAAATAATGCTAGGCGTATAATTGCTCAGTATTCCTTCTGACCAGAGAATGACATGAGGAAAAAATCAGAATTCATTAAAACATATAAAACATATGAAAACTTGTTAAAATATTTTTGTTAAAAGTATGAGTAAATTGAAGTTCTCCCAGTTTGAGAACAGAATTTGTTTTATTTCTATTTCCTTGAGTTTTAATGATTTCATAAACTAAATATTAATAAAATAAATTTACAATGGTTCAGTAAAAAAACTTCTAAAGGGGAAATATTACTTAAGACAGGTTTATTTAGCTGATGGAATGAAAAATTCCTCATAAGAAATAAAAGAATCAAATAGAGTCCTTGGGTGGTGCAAAACGTTAAATGCTCAGCTGCTAATGAAAATGTTGGCATTTTAGTCCACCCAGAGGCACCTCAGAAGAAAGGCTTAGTGATCTACTTTTGAAAAAAACCCTGTGGAACCCAGTGAAAACCCTACAGCACAGTGAAAACCCTACAGAGCACATTTCTACTCTGATACACACGGGGTTGTGATGAGTCAGAGTTTACTCAAGGGCAACTGATTTAGGTAATAAACAGGAGACGAAAAATTGCCATTCCTAATTTAAAAAATATTATTTGTACATAATGTTTATATTCTGCTGCCTAAAGCAGACTCCAGATTGCAGAAGCACACATCTCAAGACAAGTCAGAGTACATACCATAGTGTCATGCTGACCAACGACTTCAATTGAAAAGTCCACACCTCCACCACTCATTTCCTTCAGCACCTGGTGGATGGGTTTCTGGAATTCCTGTGGGCTGATGCACTCAGTGGCCCCCAGCTCTTTGGCCTTTGCAAATTTGTCTTTGCTGACATCCACTGCAATGATCCTGGCCGCTCCTGCTGCCTTACAGCCCATGACTGCACACAGGCCAACTCCTCCAAGGCCAAACATGGCACAGGTGGAGCCTTTGGTGACCTATTTTCAGAAAACACAAGAATGGATTAATTGTGATTGTTCGGAAAAGTCTGAGCTATATAAAATGACAGAATTTGTCCATTATGAGGATCTACTTGGACTCTCATGTCCAACCTGCTGTCAAACCTCTTTTTGCTTCATTTGCTTCAGGTTTAAATTGAGTGGTTCTCAAACTTTGCTGTGCATTAGACTCACCTAGGGAGTGTTAAAAAAATCCAAATGGCTACAAGCCATGCCAGGTGGAATGTAGTCATCAGTTGTTGTTGTTGTTGTTGGGTGCCGTCAAGTCGGTTCTGACTCATAGTGACCCTATGTACAATAGAACGAAACACTGTCCAGTCCTGCTCCATCCTCACAATGGTATGCTTCAGCCCATTGTTGCAGCCACTGTGTAAATCGTCTAGTTGAGGGTCTTCCTCTTTTTCTCTGGCCCTCCACTTTACCAAGAATGATGACCTTCTCCCAGGAGTGATCTCTCCTGATAACACGTCCAAAGTATGTGAGATGTGGTCTAGCGATCCATGCTTTTAAGGAGCATTCTGGTTGTAATTCTTCCAAGACAGATATGTTGGTTCTTTAGGCAGTCCATGGTATATTCAATACTCTTCACCAACACCACGATTCCAAAGCGCCAATTCTTCTCTGGTCTTCTTTATTCGTAGTTCAGCTTTCGCATGCTTATGAGGCAAGTGAAAACACCATAGCTTGGGTCAGGCACCCCTTAGTCTTCAAGGTGATGTCTTTGCTTTTCAACCCTTTGAAAGTCCTCTGCAGGGGATCTACCCAATGCAGTGCATCTTCTTGACTGCTGCTTCCAAGAGTGTTGATTGTGTATCCTAGGAAAATGAAATCCTTGACAACTTCAATCCTTTCTTCATTTATCTTGATGTTGCTTATTGGTCCAGTTGTGAGGATTTTTGTTTTCTTTATATTGAGCTGTAATCCATACTGATGGCTGTAGTCTTCGATCTTCATCAGTAAGTGCTTCAAGTCTTCTTCACTTTCAGCCAGCAAGCTTGTGTCATCTGCATAACACAGGTTGTCAATGTGTCTTCTTCCAATCCTGATGAACCCATCTTCTTCATATAGTCCAGCTTCTCTGATTATTGCCCAGCGTACAGACTGAATATGTATGGTGAAAGGATACAAACCTGACCCACAGCTTTCCTGACTTTAAATCACGAAGTATCCCCTACTTCTGTTTACAGGTTCCTCATGAGCACAATTAAGTGTCCTGGAATTCCCATTCTTTGCAATGTTATCCATAATTTGTTATGATCCACACAGTCGAATGCCTTTGCATAGTCAATAAAACACAGGTAAACATCTTTCTGGTATTCTCTGCTTTCAGCCAGGATCCATCTGACATGAGCAATGATATATGCCTACTTCCATGTCCTTTTCTGAATCCTGTTTGAATTTTGGCAGTTCCCTGTCCTTATACTGCTGCAGCCTCTTTTGAAGGATCTTTAGTAAAATTTTACTTGTGTGTGATATTGATGGTATTTGTAGATAATTGCCGCATTCTCTGGATCACCTTTCTTGGGAATAGGCATAAATGTGGATCTCTTCCAGTCAGTCGGCCAGGTAGCTGTCTTCCAAATTTCTTGGTTTAGATGAGTGAGCATTTCCAGTGCTGCATCCATTTGTTGAAACATCTTAATTGGTATCCCATCAATTCCTGGAGCCTTGTTTTCTGCCAATGCCTTCAGTGTAGCTTGGACTTCTTCCTTCAGTGCCATCGGTTCCTGATCATATGCTACCTTCTGAAATCGTTTAACGTCGGCCAATCGTTTTTGGTATAGTGAGTCTCTGGATTCCTTCCATCATATTTTGATGCTTCCTGCATCATTTAATATTTTCCCTGTAGAATCCTTCCATGTTGCAACTTGAGGCTTGTATTTTTTCTTCAGTTCTTTCAGCTTGTGAAATGCCGAACGTGTTCTTCCCATTTGGTTTTCTATCTCCAGGTTTTTGCACTTGTCATTTAATGCTTTACTTTGCCTTATAGAGCTGCCCTTTAAAATCTTCTGCTCAGCTCTGTTACTTCCTTCTTTCTTCCTTTCACTTTAGCCACTCATCATTCAAAGGAAGATTCAGAGCTTCTTCTGGCATTCTTTTTGATCTTTTCTTTCTTTTCTATGTTTTTAATGACCTCTTGCTTTCTTCATGTGTGATGTCCTTGATGTCATTCTACAACTCGTCTGGTCTTCAGTCATTAGTGTTCAGTGTGTCAAATCTATTCTTGAGAGGGTCTCTAAATAAGGTCATCAGTATTTTTTTAAAATCCCCATTTGATTCCAATGGGCAGCCCAGTTTGGAAAGCAGTAGACTAGATGACCTTTGAGCTCTAAATGTCATTTGCTCCAGTCTTGAAGAGGATCTCATTGGCTCATATTCAATGATATCCAGCTTCAGTTCATCATACATACAGAAAGGCAATTTTTGGGGAATTGAAATAAGTGAAAAAGGTATTCCAAGAGATTTAAAAAACATGCTATCAAACCTCAATAATTAATTCCTTGGTTTATTTAATTTTCAGTAGTAATGGCCAGAATGATGAGAGCAGAAATTAGCTATGAAATATAGAAGTTATCCTTATCTTAAGTCAGAACCTAATAACTGGAGTGATTTAACAGGTAACTTCAAGATAACAGAGCTTGTACCTATGTGATCTTAGCAGGTTCCCTTCTCATCCGATTGTTAAAATTCTAATAAACTGGGACCATACACTTGGACCTCCCCAGATGGAATACACAGGAATCAAATCTATTACATCTGTGGAAAGAGATGATGGAAAATCTCAATATCATAAGTCAGAACAAGGCCAGGGGACAACTGCGGAACAGATTATCAATTGCTCATATCCAGGTTGAAGCTGAAGTTGAAGAAAATTAGAACAAGACCACAGAGCCAAACTACAACCTTCAGTATATCCTGCCCAAATTTAGAGACCATCTAAAAATGAATTTGGCACATCGAACACTAATGACTGAAGATCAGATGTGTTGTGGAATAACATCAAGGATATCATACCTGAAGAAAGCAATATGTCATTAAAAAACAGGAAAGAAAAAAAGACCAAAGTGGATGTCAGAAGAGACTCTGATACTTGCTCTTGAACTTAGAGTAGCTAAGATGAAAGGAAGAAATGAGAAGTAAAAGAGCTGGACAGAAGATTTCAAAGGGTGGCTCGAGAAGACAAAGTATTATAATGAAATGTGCAAAGACCTGGAGATAGAAGACCAAAAGGGATCAACATGCTAGGCATTTCTTAAGCAGAAAGAACTGAAGAAAAAATTCAAGCGTCGTCTTGCAACATTAAAACATTCTATGGGGAAAATATTATAATAATGCAGGAAGCATAAAAATAAATGAAAGGAGTACACGGAGTCACTGTACCAAAAAGAGTCGGTTGATATTTGAGCATTTCAGGAGATAGCATATGATCAGGAACCGATCATACTGAAGGAAGAGATCCAAGCTATATTGAAGGCATTGGCAGAAAACAAGGCTCCAGGAATTGACAGGATACCAACTGAGATGTTTCAACAAACGGATGCAGCACTGGAAGTGCTCACTCGTCTATGCCAAGAAATTTGGAAGATAGCTATCTGGCCAACTGACTGGAAGAGATTCATATTTATCCTTATTCCCAGAAAGGTGATCCAACAGAATGCAGAAATTATCTACAATACCTTCAATATAACACACAAGTAAAATTTTGCTAAAGATCATTCAAAAGAGGCTGCAGCAGTGTAATGACAGGGAACTGCCAGAAATTCAAACCAGATTCAGAAAACGACATGGAAGCAGGGATATCATTGTTCACATCAGATGGATCCTGGCTGAAAGCAGAGAATACCAGAAAGATGTTTACCTGTGTTTTATTGACTATGCAAAGGCATTCAACTGTGTGGATCGTAACAAATTATGGATAACATTGCAAAGAATGGGAATACCAGAACAATCAATTGTGCCCATAAGGAACCTATACTTAGACTAAGAGGCAGTTGTTTGAACAGAACAAGGGGATACTGCATAGTTTGAAGTTAAGAAAGGTGTGTGTCAGTGTTGTGTCCTTTCACCTGTTTAATCTGTATGCTAAGGAAATCACCCAAGAAAGTGGACTATAGAAAGAAGACCGGGGCATCAGGATTGGAGGAAAACTCATTTACAACCTGCAATATGCAGATGACACAACCTTGTTTGCTGAAAGTGAAGAGGACTTGAAGCACTTACTGATGAAGATCAAAGACTACAGCCTTCAGTCCAGATGACATCTTAACATAAAGAAAACAAAAATGCTCACAACTGGACCTGTAAGCAACATCATGATAAGTGGAGAGATTATTGAACCTGTGAAGGACTTCATTTTACTTGGATGCATAATCAATGCCCGTAGAGGCAGCAGTCAAGAAATCAAACAGCGCATTTTGTTGGCCAAATCTGCTGCAAAAGACCTCTTTAAAGTATTAAAAAGCAAAGATGCCACTTTAAGGAGTAACCTGCACCTGACCCAAGTCATTGTGTTTTCAGTCACCTCATATGCATGTGAAAGCTGGACAATGAATAAGGAAAACTGAAGAAGTGATGTCTTTGAATTATGGTGTTGGTGAAGAATATTGAATATATCATGGACTGCCACAAGAACAAACAAATCTGTCTTGGAAAAAGTACAACCAGAATGCTCATTAGAAGCAAGGATGGTGAGACTTTTTCGTACAAACTTTGGTCATGTTATTAAGAGGGACTACTCCCTGAGAAGGACATCATGCTTGGTAGTGAGTCAGCGAAAAAGAGGAAGACCCTCAATGTATGTTGACACAGTTGCTGCAACAATGGTCTCAAGCATAACAACTACTGTGAGGACAGTGTAGGACTGGGCAGTGTGTGGTTTTGTGGCACATCGGGTCACTATGCATTGTAACCAACTGATTGGCACCTAACAACAACAACAAAAATGAACAATAATTTATTTTTATTTTTTCCCATACAAAAATTTGTGCATACATTATTATGTGACTCTTATTGCTCTCTCCAGATTGTGACAGCACACTCCTCCCTTCCACCCCTGATTTCCCATGTCCATTCAACTAGCTCCTAACTTTCTCTGCCTTCCCATCTCACCTCCAGTCAGTAGATGCCTGTCTAGTCTCTTGTATCTACTTGAGCTAAGAGGCACACTCCTCACGAGTATCACTTCACAATGAACAATAATTTAAACAAAAGGTCGTATACATCCTAATAACAAATAAAATTCATTCTTATGATTGATCTCAGCTTCTGCTCTGTGTTCACTTGGACCACCTGCTTGAATAGATGTTGCAGTTGCACAAGGGACCTTAGTGTTAAAGTCACAGAAGTTTGGAAAAGATACGTTCTATAGGGTTAAAATTGACTCTGGACTACTTAATAAGCCCCATCTTCTTTAAGCAGTCTTCAAAGTAAGTAAAATATTCCTCCTTTTCTAAGTAATCTCATTATAAGTATCCCTTAAGGATTTTTATTTACTTACTTGTTCATTCATCAAATGCTAGGGAGGGCAGAACACCACTGTCTACTTCCCTGAGAAAAATACAAGGTGTACAACTGCTATTTAAAAGTACTTGTAATCAAGAAGTATGATTTAATGCTCTGGAGGAATTTTGAGAAAGATACTCTAGTCTCAGTACTAAGACTAAGCACTTATAAGCTTTAAGGCAAAAAGCTTTATGTGTCTGAGCCTCATTTTTATATAATTATAAAAATGAAGAGATAATACACCCACTCCTCACCCACCGACATGGTTAGTTTCCAAAGAGCAGGTCATTATGCAAAGTTGGTGTTATGCAAAAATGGGGAAGACCAGATCAAATCACAAAATGGAGGATGACTACATCATTACATAACTGCCAGTTTGCATCATTACATAATAACCAAATCACATCATTATGTAACTGCCAAACTACTGAGAATCAGGGCCCAGCTAAGTTAATACACAAGCTTCACCATCATAGCCAGTGTTACTCCCACCTCACACCTCAGCATTTGTTACTGCCAAACATTAGTCTTTAATGCACAAAATAGTTGGACAGTAGATTTTTTATTATTGTCATAAATGTGAGATGTCAGATAACGAGAGAGTCGATAAGTGAGTAATAGGCATACTAGATTGTGGTTTCCAAACCTTTAGGGAAGATGTGTGTGGTGTGGTGTGGTTTTCATGTGTGCGTGTTTTCATGGCATGGGAAGGAAATGTAGTAGTAAAAGCCCTGAATGGAGTAGAATAAATGCTCCATTGAATCTTCATTAGTTTTCTCCTGGGAGTCCACAGAGTGCATGTGTTTGTGGCAATAGGTTTGGAGGTATACCAGTTAAGGCTTTGGAATTTACTGTTGATCCTAATTTTGGGAGAATGGGGTCTGTGGACTAGACTCTTCTCAAAGGCAAACCCTTCATTTCAATTACCTTTGCCAGCTCAGAACCTAGCAGAACCTACAGTGCCTGATGCATGTAGGTGCTCTTGTAGAATGAAAGACTAAATGAGCTCTGAGCTCTAAAATTTAATAATTCCAAAAAGATCAAACAGAGAAAAATAATTACTGAAAAGCAAACTTTACTTTTTCTTAACTAAGTTATCAGCAGTTTTTTCATCTATGATAAGCAGATGAGTTTTCTAGGACGTGCTCTCATTTTCTTCTGAGATCATTTTTCTACCTGTATTTGACACTCCAAATATCAGTGCTATTATGGGAATAGGGGAAAAGTACTACCAAAATCTTTGAGGAACTATCCCTGATTCCTATGAGAAAATATTTCCCTTTTGGTCCTAACAGTCTAAGGATAGTTAGTTTTATTGCCCGTTGTCATTCCTACCTTGGCAACATTGACGGCAGACCCTTAACCAGTAGATAAAGCACAGCCGATGAGGCAGACTTTCTCCAGAGGTGAGGCTGGATCGATCTTGACCACTGAGATCTCATCCACCACCGAGTACTCAGAGAAGCTACTGGTGCCAAAGAAGTGGTTGACAGCCTTCCCTCTGCAGGTGAACCTGGTTGTGCCATCCTCCATGGTCTACCGAGGCACACTCAGACTGCACAGTGCAACGGAGACACAGACAAGGCATGAGCCAGGAGCGTAGGGGACATGCAAACTCACTAGGTGTGCAAGGACAGTATCAGAAACATACTAATTTTTCAAGCACAAGTTGCCTTCTGGGTGTTTACAAACTGCACATTTTCCACACTGGGGAGTAAAGAGTGGGATGGATGACTTTATCACCTCGAGGGGAATAAAAAACATTCTTAAATTTCTACCCAAGTATCAATAGATCAAGTACTTCAAACTTAGGCATATATATTAGAGGCATGTAACTTTGCCAAGTCTCTCAAGAAATAGGGTTCAATCACCACCATGCCAGTGGTCACTGCCTGTAAAAATTGCTTTTACTTTGGGTTTATATGTGCCTAAAGAGTCCCAAAGAAGAAATACAAACGTGGGAAACACCATGATCTTTTAATCATTCCCACTGTATCAAATAGTTATCTTTACTTGTGTAACCAGATGTCTACTGGGGGCTTTACACACATCTTGTCATTTAGTTCTTAACTAATTAAACTTCAAATGTTCTCACCGTAAGTGTAAATATAAATTTTAGTTGCAAGTGAGCTGCCGTAGTTCCATTAGATGTTTTGGAGATCCGGCATTTTGCAATAGTTCGAGCTACGATCAAAAAAGAATTTTGATAATCATCATCCACAGAATTTCTTGACTTTTAAGAGTCACTATGCTTATCTTTACTCTAAAGTGAATGCATATTTATTTTAATAGGCATTTATTTAATAAATAAATTATTTTGTTCTTTTTCAAGGAAACCTAACAAGAATGGGACAAAGAAGAATTCAAGAAATTCCTTGGAAAGCCTTATTCCTCTGCAATGAGGCAAGTACTTTCCTGTAGGATAAGAACTGACTTTCAAATGTTTCTAGCCAGTTACTTACTTTGTGAATTATCCATTTTTCCTCTTAAGGTGGAGGGAGCAAGGGTGCAAAGTAAGAGTGTCATTTTATAATTAATTTTTTTCTAACTAAAGGAAATATTAAGAGCTGAAACTCAAACCAGAGAATTTACTTTTTTCTGTTCACAGTTCAGTTAAATATTTGGTCAGTGAGAGTAGGGTGGGGTGGGGGGTATGGGTGAATCTACAGGCCAAAGTGATTTTTTAGCAGTAACATAATTTTTATGTTTAATCACTTATGCAATCTATTCACAAGACCAGCAAAAACTGTTAAACCATCATATCTAATTGATATACTTTATGTGAAAATGACAGCATAGACATTTTCTATTGCATTCACCTTTTACCTCTGAAAATATTTACCTACATTAATACACAATAAAATTAGGATAAAATAAGTATTAAAAATAAATTAGGCAACAATTTGTAATGAACTATAGTTAACTATGGTTAAAGGTAATAAAATCGACAGTTTATGCGGGATGCCTGCTGTTAACCAAATAAAAAAGGAAATAAAAACAGCTGCCATGGAGTTGATTCTGACTCATGGTGACCCCATGTAGAGTTTTCAATGACTGATTTTTGGAAGTAGATCATCAGGCCTTTCTTCCAAGTCACCTCTGGATGGACTGGAAAGAACCTCATGTTGACTCAGCCATACCCTAACAGCCCCCACCCTGTAAACTGAGCAAAGCACAGTTTCCATACACTGATCCAGACACTCAGGACACAGAGTTATGTTTTATTCCTGGGCTTATTTGTAGTTCTGTTTGGTCCCGACAGAAGGCAGCGCTCAGGAACACTAAAATGGAGGTTCTAAGGTTATGAACTCCATGATTTTAGGTACTGCGTCTCTTTTGATCCTCATGTATCTGTAGGCTCTAACCTGGTGCCTGACATCTAGTAGTACTTAATAAATAACTGTTGGAGGAGAGCACACGTGAGTGCCTGACCACACACATGCCCGAAAGCATGAAGGAAGCCAGGCAGGGAGAGAGGAAAGAAGTTCTCTGTCCATGCCCCATCTTAGCTATCTGCTGCTGCTGGGACCTCATGCAAGGTCTTTCATCTCTCATTGTCTTAGTTTCCTCACCCGGGCTGAATACTCTTGCGGTACCTGAACTGAAACACATTCCCTGAGTGTGAATTCTGTACCTGGCTTGACTGTAGTCACCCCTTCTCCGATGCTCTCCACGATGCCAGCTGCTTCATGGCCTACAATCACAGGAAACGGGGAGGTCATGTGTCCACTAATCACATGCTCATCTGTAGGACAGACTCCTGTGGCCAGCGTCTACAGGGTAAAGGGAGGATGATTAAATTCATAAAAGATGGCCTCAGATGGACTTAACGTTCAGAGTTCTCTGAAATTGAGTTTCTGAAGAGTTTTGCTAATCCCTACTCTTTCCAAATACAAAGATTATATGGTAGATACTCTTCGGTGAGTTCTTAAATTTAACAACATATGCCATTTGTATCTTTCCTTGACAACAAATGTCAGTTTATTGTCTGGATTACCAGTATAGTCATGCGTTGCTTAACGTCCATTTGGGCAACATCCGTCTGTGTATATGTCCGTGGTCTCATAAATTTTTTTTAAAACCTTTTTGTGTTTATTATTTTCCCCTAACGGTTTTAAAGACCCCAAAACCCTAGAATGAATGAGCAGTGGGGCTCCAGGGCGCATGTCAATCTCTGCAGTGCCTCCTCTTCAGCCTCCTCCTTCCCCTACTGCTGGCTTCATTTAATACCCAGCAGTCCTCCAGCCATTCACTCCCAGTGCAGGGCAGCTCCTGCCCTGGCTCCTCATCACTGGCGGGGTGCTGGCTGTGCCCACGGTGCTCCAGGGCTCACAGCTCTTGGCTTCCTGCAGCGGCAAAGGCGGCTGCAAGCGATCTGGAAGGGGTCGCATCAGCAGGGCGGCGGCAGCCACTGCCTCCACCGCCAGCCGCGCTCCTCTCACCCACAGGACTGCTCCCCGCCCCGTCCCCTTGGTCACCTTTATGTGCCACCTCTTCGCGCCCCCGTGTGAACCCTGCCCTGAGCCCGGACGGGTGCAAAGTCCAATTCGACTGCCTGCGCAGCCCCTGCTCTGCCAGCAGCCACACACCCGGCAAGGCCAGGCTCAGGTATCTAGTGGATACAGCTCTCCAGATTTGTCAGTAGGCAGGCAGCAGTAATGCCTGCTGGGGCGGGCTGTTGCTGCTCCTCAGGCGGGTGGAGGAGCGGGCAGGCTGGGCACATTACCTGGGAACTGCCAGTAGATGGTGTTCGCATTATGTCCAAATTGCAAAACTTTCTATTTCACAGAATGTATGGTGGACATTACCAAAATGTGGGCATTTGGAATCCATCAGTCACTCCTTGGAAACATGGGGCAGTTTTACTCTGACTTGTAGTGCTGCTGTGCGTGGAATCCACTTCACTGTAATGGGTTTGGATTGGTTTATTGTGGACATTAAGCGATGCATGGCTGTATTTATATACAAATCTCCTCTTAATGGATTTTTCGTTATTTCCGTTGTTTATTATTCTCTAAAACTTTTAAACCTAAAATTTAATAGAAGTGGAAAAAAAATTACACCTTAATACGAACTTCATTGGCTTTGGGGGGTGCAACCTCCACCTCCTCAATGGAAAAGGGTTTTTTTAAGTCCCATAGCACGGCTGCTTTGCATTTTATTACCTGGAAAATAGAATAGAAATATGATAACGGTTTTCCCCCACTCTTGAAGTCAGGGTTTGTGTCTATTTTAGTATGTGCAACATCTAGCCCCATGTCTGGTACAAACAACTCCATAGAAATGAACACTTCTGATGTGCAAAGAGAAGAACTAAAAAAACTTTTTTAAAAAATGTGTAAAACAATAACATAAGGGAAAAGAAACAGAATTATCCATAATAAGACATAAAGCAGAATATATTCTTTTAGGTAATTCTTACATTACTTTTTTCTCTAAGGATGTTTATTCCTGATATTTCCTAATGCTTTGTCCTGAAATTGGTTGTTTACCCAAAATACTGGCTTGTACATGAAGTTCTGTGTAACCATTATTTGGTTGACAGAAAAAAGCTCATATTTGTTCACATAAAATCTATTGCTCTCTTGCTCAATTATTTGTTTAAGCCAAAACAATCTGGCTTTATGGTAACAGGTACCCACCTGCCTCCCTGTTTTTGACAGATTCTCTTTTTCTCTGTTTGTCTGCTCTCCACTTTCTTTGAGTTCCTCTTCCCACACTTCTGTGTACTTCTTGTTTGCCTTATGCAGTTTGAACTTAGCTTTGGCAGCCTTGTTTTGTTGTCCAATTTATGTGTAGGAACTTCTTCCAGATAAGATTTGAGCCAAAAACTACAGAGTTTAAAGCTCGAGAGTTTAAGGACAAACACACTCATATATGAATGTGTATATATATTTAAAAACAGGAGAACTGTGTGTCTGAATTTCTAGGTGGAACACATTAACCACAGATACTCTTTCTTCTTTTTTAAATTATTGTACTTTAGATGAAGGTTTACAGAACAAACTAGCTTCTAATTAAATAATTAGTACACGTATTGTGACATTGATTACGACCCCCCCCCCCCACAACATGTTAGCACTCTCCCTTCTTGACCTTGGGTTCCCTATTGCCAGCTTTCATTCCTCTCCTGCCTTCTAGTCCTTGCTCCTGTGCTGGTGTGCCCCTTTAGTCTCATTTTGTTTTATGGGCCTGTCTAATCTTTGGCTGAAGGATGAACCTCAGGAGTGACTTCATTACTGAGCTAAAAGGGTGTCTGTGGACCATACTCTCAGGATTTCTCCAGTTTCTGTCAGGGCAGTAAGTCTGTTTTTTTTTTTTTTAACCACAAATGTTCTTAACAGTTAAGTATATATTTTCAGTGCTTAGGAATGTTGAGAATGTACTAAAACCTGTTTTTCTTGCTGCAAACTTGTACACTTAAGAGTTTTTTTTAACAGAGCGAGTTGATGTACCACAAATATGATAAAAATACAATTGATTTTTATTCCTTTGAAATTGATTTTCACTATTGATTTGTCAAATCCTCACACTTTGCAGGGTTTTGGCTATAGCCAATGCGACGATAAGTATGAGAGTACTTGAAAAAGTACACTGATGTTAGTTAGGTCCTTACTGTTGGGTGCCTATTGTCTTAGGTTGGGTTCTCTAGAGAAGCAAAACGAGTGAAACATATATATGTGTGTGTGTGTATGTGTACAGAGAGAGAGAGAGAGAGAAAGAAACAGAGAAAGAGAGAGAGATTTATCTCAAGCAAATGGCTCATGAGATTGTAGAGGCTAGCAAGTCCCATGTCCATGAGTCAGGTGTCAGGCCGGAGGCTTTTTCTGACTCACATCACAGCAGGGGCTGGAAGAACCAAAGATTGGAAGGTCAGACAGCAGGCTGCTGGCTCACAGATTGTGGAGGCCGAGAATCCTAAGATTGGCAGGCAAAAAGGCAGGCTGGCTCAAGTCCCAATAACTGGAGATCAGATGATGATGAGTCAGATGCAGGATCCAGAACAAGCAAAAGCCAGTGAGCTTTGCCAGAACGTCCATATATATTGGATGCAGGGCCACACCCCCAGGAAACTCTTCTTATAACTGTCTGATTACATCTGATCACATCATGGAGGTGATTACATTATATCACAAAATGGAGGATAAGTACATCATCACATAACTGCAAAACCACTGAGAATCATGACCCAGTCAAGTTGACACACAACCTTAACCATCACAGTTAACCACTAGTCAACGTGGTACCTGTACACATCTCCTTAAGCCATACACGATCTCTACATAAAGACAATTAGAAAGTCATACTTGTGCCTAGCGTGACAGACCTAACATGGGTACAACCAAAACGTACTAACCCCATTTATATCTTATATTTTATAAGTAAAGAAAACAAAAATATTTGATGCACACATACAAGGAAAGAATACTCATGAGAATTGCACTAGTAGTTTCTGCATCTGGTCACATGGCCATAACTGGTATTTAGAAACAACTTCTTCCACCACCCCCTCCGTATTCCCTTTGCTCTCAGCAAGCACCTCAGCTGGTTGTGGTTCTTTGTCTGGTGAGTTGACCCAAACCTTCATTCTTAAAGAGTCTGGGCCACTAATAGTCATGTCGGAATTGAGTTGCTGTAGTTTTCTATTGACTTTAATCACAGGGCATTGTAGCACTAAAAGATGTCCTAAGGGAACTCCTGTATTCCAGACAAACTCTTCTTTACCTCCAGTATGTAATATCCATCCAATTTCCCTTTAGTAATCAGTATCAATCACACTAGCCAATACAGTAATTCCCTTCTTTGCCTGTTGATCCAGAGGCATGAGGAGCCCAAATAGGCCAGGTGGCATTCTTAACTTCCAGTTCAATGGAGTCAATGTTGTGTCTCCTAGTGGGAGAACTCCTCCCTCAAGAGCTAAGACCTCTAAAACAACAGAGCATAGGGTCACGGGCACAGGAAGCAAAAATTTTGTGAGTGGGTCTCTAGGGGTAATAGTGAGTAGTGCCACTCATATTTCCACCCCTTGATTCCTGGGATCATGAATCCTGGCAATAGGAGAAATAGCACTATATACTGGACACTGGTTTAGAGCATATACAGCCTCCTCCTGGAGAACATTGCCCCATCCCTGCAAGGGATTGCCACTTAGCTGGCTATGCAACTGTGTCTTTAGAAGGCCATTCTATCTTTCTATCAAGACAGCTCTTTCAGGATGATGGGGAACATGGTTGTTGTTTTGTTGGTAGGTGCCGTCGAGTAGGTTCTCACTCATAGCAACTCTTTGTACAATAGAACTAAACACTGCCCGGTCCTGCGCCATCCTCACAATAGTTTTTATGCTTAAGCCCATTGTTGCAGTCACTGTGTCAGTCCATCTCATTGAGGGTTTTTCTCTTTTTTGATGACCCTCTATTTTACCAAGCATGATGTCCTTCTCCAAGGACTGGTCCCTCCTTATAACATGTCTAAAGTATGTGAGATGAAGTCTCACCATCCTTGCTTTAAGGAGCATTCTGGCTGTACTTCTCCCAAGCCAGTTATCTTTGTTCTTTTGGCAGTCGTGTATACTAGACTAAATGGGCACACCAGCCCAGCGACAGGATAAGAAGGCAAGAGGGAACATGGTAAAACCAGTGAATTCTATGAGCATGGGTCCATTGCCATGCTTCATTTGCTGTGAACCTAGTCCGTTCATCCTAGAAGATTCTGCGTAGGATACTTTGATGGTGGATAAGGCATTCTCTAAGTCTGTGGATGGTAGTTTTTTCAGAATCATTGCCTGCAAGGAAGGCAAATCCATATCCAGAGTAAGTGTCTATTTCAGTAAGAACAGAACGCTGCCTTTTCCATGATGAAAGAAGTCCAGTGTAATCACCATGCTACCAGGTTGCTGGCTGATTAACTTGAGCAATGGTGCCATATTGGGGACTCAGTGTTGGTCTCTGTTGCTGGCAGATTGGGTACTCAGCAGTAGCTGTAGACAAGTAGGCCTTGGTGAGTGGATGTCCAAGTTGTTGAGCCCTTGCATAACCTCCATCCCTGCCACCATGGACACTTTGCTCATGAGCCCATTAGACATTGATGGGAGTGGCTGGAGAAAGAGGATGACTGGCTTGCATAGAACATATCATCCTATCCACTTGATTGTTAAAATACTTCTCTGCTGAGGTCATTATTTGGTGAGCGTTCACATGAGACACAAATATATTTACTTCTTTGGCCCATTGAGAGGTCTGTCCACCTACCTCTTCCCCGTACCTCCTTATCTCCAATGTTCCAATCATGATCCTTCCACGTCCCTGACCATCCAGCCAAACTATTGGCCACAGCCCATGTTATCAGTATACAGTCACACATCAGACCTTTTCCCCTTCCAAGCAAAGTGAACAACCAGGTGTACTGCTTGAAGTTCTGCCTATTGGGAGGATTTCCCTTCACCAGTGTCCTTTAGGGAAGTCCCAAAAGTGGCTGCAGTGCTGCCACTATCCACTTTTGAGTTGTGCTTGTGTATCACACAGTAATCTGTAAACCAGAACATTTGAGATGCTACTCACCTAGGTAGGATGTACAACATTTGAGAAACAGCTTTTTGTTGGTTGCTGGGCCTTAGTAGAGAATGAATGGTTAACAATGGGCCACCAAGTCAGCATGTTGCATCATGGGGAGTAAACCAGGCATGAGTTTTCTCTTTCTCAGTCAACTGATCATAAGGAACTCCCCATGAGGCCCAGCAATAAGTCAAAAGCTGTTTCTCAAACGTTCTACATCCTACTTTGGTGAGCAGCATCTCAAATGTTCTATATCCTCCTTTGGTGAGTAGCTTTTTTAAGAAAAGCTTGTAAGTAGCCATTTAAGCTACTCCACTGGATGGAGCAAGGGAGAATGAAGAAAAGCAAAGACACAAGGGAAAGATTCATCCAAAGGACTAATGGACCACAACTACCAAAACCTCTACCAGACTGAGTCCAGCACAATTAGATGTTGCCCAGCTACCATCAGTGACTGCTCTGACAGGGATCACAATATAAGGTCCTGGACAGAGGGAGAAAAATATAGAACAAACTTCTAACTCACAAAAAAAGACTAGACTTACTGGTTTGACAGAGACTGCAGAAACCCCGAAACTATGTCCTCTGGACACGTTTTTAGCTCAGTACTGAAGTCACTCTTGAGGTTTACTCTTCAGTCAAAGAATAGACAGGCCCATAAAACAAACAATAATACACGTAGCACAACCACATGTATGAAACTAAATGGGACAGGATGCAAGGCAGGAAGGCACAGGAGAGCTGGAGAATGGAAATGAGGATCCCAAGGTTGAGAAGGGGAGAGTGTTGACACATTACATGGTTGGCACCAATGTCCCAAAACAATATGTGTATTAATTGTTTAATGAGGAACTAATTTGCTTTGTAAACCTTCATCTAAAGCACAATTAAAAAAAAATTTTAAAAAAAAAGCTGTTTCTCAAAAGGAGAGTAGTTATCTTCAGAAGATGGCAGGGCTTTACTCCAAAATCCTAGGGGTCTGAGCTGTGATTCACCAATAGGGGCCTGAAGAGACTCCAGAAAACACCTCAGTTTGTCACTGACACTTCAAGCATCATTGGATCAGCCAGATGATATGGCCCAAGATGCAGAGCCGCATGCATGGCAGCCTGAACCTGTTGCAGAACCTTCTCTTGTTTTGGGCTCCACTCAAAACTAGCAGCTTTTTGAGTCTCTTGATAAATAGGCCAGAGTAGCACACCGAAATGAACGTTATGTTGCTTCTAAAATCCAAAATGGCCCACCTGACACTGTGTGCCCTTTTTAGTTCTGGGAGGGGCCAGATGCAATACCTTACCCTTCACTTTAGAAGGAAAATTTCAACATGCCCTATGCCACTGGACCCCTAGAAATTTAACTTAGGTGGAAGGCACCTGAATATTTGTCAGATTAATTTCTCACCCACTAGCATGCAAATAGAGCTCTGGTGGCATAGTGCCTAAGAGCTCAGCTGCTAACCAAAAAGTCTGTAGTTTGACTCCACCAGCCACTCCTTGGAAACCCTGTGGGGCAGTTCTACTCTGTCTTGTGCAATTACTATGAGTCAGAAACAACTTGAAGGCAATGGGTTTTTAACATGCCAATGTTTTTAGCAGTAAGTCCACAGTCATTGATGCTCGTTTCTTACTAAGTCCAATCAGCATAATGTCATTGATGCAATGAACCTGTGTGATATCTTGTAAAAGAGAAAGGTGATCAAGGTCCCCATGGACTAAATTATGACACAGGGCTGGAGAATTTATATACCCCTGAGAGAGGATAGTGAAGGTGTATTGCTGGCCTTGCTGGCTGATGGCAAACTGCTTCTGTTGTTCCTTTGAAACTGAAATTGAGAAAAAGGCATTGGCCAGATCAATAGCTACATACCAGGTACCAGGAGATGTATTAATTTGCTCAAGAAAGGAAACCACATCTGGAAGGGTAGCTGCACTTGGAGTCACCACCTGGTTAAGTTTTTGATAATCCACTATCATTCTCCAAGATTCATCTGTTTTTTGCACAGGCCAAATATGCGAGTTGATTGGGGATGTGGTGGGAATCACTACCTCTGCATCTTTCAAGTCCTTGATGATGGAAGTAATCTCTCCAGTACCTCCAGGAGTGTGATACTGTTTTTGGCTAACTATTTTCCTCAGTAGGGGCAGTTCTAATGGCTTCCAATTGGCTTTCCTACTATGATAACACTTATTTCACTTGTCATATATCCATTGTGGGTATTCTGCCAGTTGATGAGTATATCTATTCCAATCATGCATTCTGGAACTGCTGAAATCACTACAGGATGGGTTCAGGGACCCACTAGACTCACTGTGAGATGAACCTAAGCTAAGACTCCATTAATAACCTGACCTCCATATTCTCCTACTGTGATTGGAGGGGCACAGTGATGTTTTGGGTCTCCTGGAATTGATGTCACTTCAGAGCCAGTATCCAGTTATCCCTGAAAATCCTGATTACTTCTTTTTCCCCAATGAACAGTCAGTTTCATAAAATGCATTAGATTCCTTTGGGGAAGTCTGGGATAAAGATTAACAGTATAAATTTTTGGCAATAAAGTGAGACCCTTCCTCAAGGGGACCCAGCCTCTTGTTAGTCAACTGGGTCTGGAAACTAGCTCAAGTCTGAGAATTGATTGAGAGGCCATGACTCTCTATTCTCATGATTCAAGTTAGACTGCCATTCACTTGACCTAGAATTCTCCAGTTGTATTGAAGAAGGAAATATTTAGTAGATTCCCCATCTATTTCACTCCTAGGGACACCATGAGTAAGTAGCCAATGCCATGAACCCATACGAGTCAGATTATTCTGATTAGTGCTTTGACTCTGCTGTCCATTACAGTAACCACACGCACCTTGTCTTGATCAGTTGAGTGCTGCTACTGGGCCCCTACCACCACGAGGTCCAATCTGCCCCATTGTAGTTAGGTGTCTTAATTCAGTTAGGCAGTTCCCACTGTCACATCTGATTTACATAAAATAGCAATCACAGCAGTCTTCAAGAATGCTGCGGCTCCTTCGCAAATTTGCTCTTCACTGTTGTGGTAAAAGGTGTGCCTTTTGCAATTACATAACATGAATTGATTATATTGAGTGACCACATGCATTCCTCTGCACCTGTGAACACATTGAGCAATTAAGTATGAAATCTATGGAAGACTTGGAACCAAATATCTCTCTTCCTAGTGCTAAGAACAGATTAAAATTATATCAGTAGCAATTTTCTATAAAATTACTGTTGCCTTTTGTATGGAGAAGATAGTGTTCTGTAGAATTGCTGTGGAAATTTCCTGAATTGGCAATAACAGACCCCTTATAGTCAGATTTTGCTTGTTGGTTGACGTTGTTTGCTTAATCTTGATGATTCCAATGCTTTGAGATAAATATACCTTTGGTAAGAGATCTTATAGTAAGGTTCAAAGGATATTTCAAAATCCTCTGAATCAAATTCATCTCATAAAACTGTTGTTAGAATGAACTTAACTTGTGTTCATAAAAAGAATATGATTACAAAGGATAACACTTTTAAATTAAGGTTTCTTGATTAAACACTTCTAACATTATATTTACAAATCAGTTATGATAACTTGGAATAAACTATCACTGTAACTACATCTGTTGATGGGCATCTAGGTTGTTTCCGTCTTTTTGCTATTGTGAACAAAGTTGCAATGAATATGGGTGTGCATATGTTTATTCGCATGAGGGCTCTTAATCTCTAGGATATATTTCTAAGAGTGAGATTGCTGGATCGTGTGGTATTTCTATTTCTAGCTTTCTAAGGATGCGCCATATCATTTTCCAAAATGATTGTATCATTTTGCATTCCCACCAGCAGTGCATAAGAGTTCTGATCTCCCTGCAGCCCCTCCAAAATTTTCTATTTCCAGTTTTTTTGATTTGTGCCAGTAATGCCGGGATGATATGGTATCTCATGGTGGTTTTACTTTGCATTTTTCTAATGGTTAGTGATCGCAAGCATTTCCTCATGTGTCTGTTGGCCGCTTGAATGTCTTCTTTAGTGAAGAGTCTGTTCATTTTCTTTGCCCATTTTTTAAACAGATTATTTGTCTTTTTGTTGTAGAGGTGTTGGATTTTCTTGTAGATTTTAGAAATTAGAACTTTGTCTGACTTGTAATGTCCAAAATTTTTTCCTAGTCTGTAGATTCTCTTTTTACTCCTTTCGTGAAGTCTTTTGATGAGCCTAAGTGTTTAATTTTTAGAAGATCCAGTTATCTAGCTTATCTTCTGGAGTTTGTGTGTTGTTAGTTATGGTTTGTATCCTGTTAATGCTGTGTATTAGGGCCTGTAGCATTGGTCCAATTTTTTCTTCTATGAACTTTATAGTTTCTGACTTTATATTTAGGTCTTTGATCCATTGTGAATTAGTTTTTGTATGTGGTGTGAGGTATGGGTCCTGTTTCATTTTTTTGCAGATGGACATCCAGTTTTGCCAGCAGCATTTGTTAAAAAGATCATCTGTTACTTGTTTGATGGACTTTGGGCCCTTGTCGAAGATCAGGTGAGTGTAGGTGGATGGATTTACATGTGGGTTCTCAATTCTGTTCCATTGGTCAATGTATCTGTTGTTATACCAGTACCAGGCTGTTTTGAGTACCATAGCTGTATAATAGGTTCAGAGGTCAGGTGTTGTGAGTCCTCCTACTTTATTCTTCTTCTTCAATAGTGCTTTACTTATCCATGGCTTCTTCCCTTTCCATATAAAATTAATGATTAGTTTTTCCACCTCTTTAAAAAATGTTGTTGGTATTTGGATCAGGATTGCATTGTATTTGTCAGTGGCTTTGGGTAGAATTGTCATTTTCACAATGTTCAGTTTACCTATCCCTGAGCATGGTGTGTTTTTCCATTTGTGTAGATCCCTTTGAGTTTCTTGCAGTAGTGTTTTGTAGTTTTCTTTGTATAGGTCTTTTGCATCCCTTGTTAGATTTATTCCTAAGTATTTTATTTGTTTAGGGGCTATTATAAGTGGTATTTATTTCCTGATTTCCTTTTCATCATTCTCTTTTTGGTGTATAGGAATCCAACTGATTTTTGTATGTTTATCTTGTATCCTCCTACTGTGCTGAATCTTTCTATTAGTTCCAGCAGTTTTCTCATGGAATCTTAGGGTTTTCTATGTATAGTATCCTATCATGGACAAACAGGGACAGTTTAACTTCTTCATTGCTAATTTGGATGTCCTGTATTTCTTTTTCTTGCCTTATTGCTCTAGTTAGGACATCCAGCACAAAATTAAATAGGAGTGTAGATAAAGGTCATCCCTGTCTTGTTCGTGTTCTCTAGGGGAATGTTTTCAGCCTCTCTCCGTTAAGAATGATGCTGGCCATTTGTTTTGCATAGATACCCTTTATTATGTTGAGAAATTTCCCTTCTGTATGTACCCTATTGAGATTTTTAATCAGGATTGGGTGTTGGACTTTGTCAAATGCCTTTTCTACATCAATTGAGATGATCATGTGATTCTATCTTTCCTATTATTTATGTGGTGGATTATGTTGATTGATTTTCTCATGTTCAACCATCCTTGCATATCTAGTATGACTCCTACTTGGTCATGGTATATTATTTTTTTGATATGATGCTGACTTCTATTGGCTAGAATTTTATTGAGAATTTTTGCATCTATATTCATGAGAGATATTGGTCTGTAATTTTCTTTTTTGTGGCTTTTTTGCCTGGTTTTGGTGTCAGGGTTATGCTGGCTGCATAAAATGAATTTGGAAGTATCCCTTATTTTTCTATGTTCTGAAATAGTTTGAGTAGTACTGGTATAAGCTCTTCTCTGAATGTTTTGCTGGATTCTCCAGTGAAGTCATCTGGGCCAGAGCTTTTTTTTGTTGGGAGGTTTTTTTTTTTTTTTTTTTTTTTTTAATTACCTTTTCAATCTCCTCTCTTGTTATGGGTCTCTTCAGATTTTCAACATCACTTTCTGGTAGTTTGGGTAGGTTGTGTGTTTCTGGAAATTTATCCATTTCCTCTAGGTATTGAAATTTGTTGGAGTATAATTTTCTCATAATACTCTGTTATAATCCTTTTTATTTCAGTTGGGTCTGTTGTAATGTCCCCCACTTCATTTCTTATTTGGGATATTTGTGTCCTCTCTTGTTTTTCTTTTGTCAGTCTGGCCAGTGGTTTGTCAATTTTGTTGATCCTTTCAAAGAACCAACTTTTGATTTTGTTTATTCTTCCTATTGTTTTTCTACTCTCTATTTCATTTATTTCTGCTCTGATCTTTATTATTTCCGTTCTTCTAGTGGCTGTGGGCTTCTTTTGCTGTTCTCTTTCTATTTGTTCCAGTTTTGTAGTTAATGTTTACATTTTGTCCCTTTCTTCTTTTTTGATGTGTGCGTCTATTGCTAGAAATTGTCCTCTGAGCACTGCCTTTGCTGCGTCCCAAAGTTTTGATGTTTGTTTTTATTCTCATTTGATTCTAGGAATTTTTTGACTCAACCTTTGATTTCTTCTATTACCCAGTGGTTTGTAAGCAGGGTGTATTCAGTTTCCATGTAATTGATTTTTTTTTTCATTGCTCTTCCTGTTGTTAATTTCTACCTTGATGGCATTGTGGTCAGAGAAGATACTTTGTATTATCTCAACGTTTTGGATCTTCTCAAGGATTGCTCTGTGGCCTAAGATGTGGTGTCTTCTGGAGAACCTTCCATATGCATTGGAAAAGAATGTGTACTTTGCAACTGTTGGGTGTGCTGCCTATATATGTCTATGAGTTCAAGTTGGCTGATTGTGCCCTTTAGCTTTTCTGTATCTTTATTGAGTTCCTTTCTAGATGTTCTGTTCTTTACCAAAAGTGGTTTGCTGAAGTCTCCTAGTATTATTGTGCCACTGTCAATTTCTCTTTTCAGTGCTGTTAGAGTTTGTTTTATGTATTTTGGAGCCGTCATTGGGTGCGTAGATGTTTATTATAGTTAAGTCTTTATGATAGATTGTTCCCTTAATCATTATATAGTGTCTTTCTTTGTTTTTTATGGTGGATATTGTTTTAAAATCTATTTTATCTCAGCTTAATATTTCATTTCATGCTCTTTTTTGGTAGCTGTTTTCTTGATATTTTTTTTCCATCCTTTGATTTTTTAATAATTTTATGTCTTTGTTTCTTGTGTATGTCTCTTGTAGACAGCATATTGATGGATCCTGTTTTTTTATCCTTTCTGTCACTCACCATCTCTTTATCGGTGCATTTAGGCCATTTACATTCAGTGTAATTATTTACAGGTGTGAGTTTATTGCTGTCATTTTGTAGTGCATTTGTCTGTGGTGCTGACGTTTCCTTGTTTAGTGTTGCTCTCCTGTGCTGAGTTCCTTTTGTTTTTGGATTTTTTTTTCATTTTTTTTTTTTTGTAGGTTTTGTTTTTACTGAGACTTTATGTTTTTTTTCTTTATTTTGATGAGTAGTTTTGTTAACTTTCTTTGTGGTTACCTTGAAATTTACCCTTATCTTCCTAGGATTGAACCAGTCTATTATTACTTGGTATCTCCTAGCCTTCCTCTCCATTAGAAGATTCTATACCTACACCGTTTATTCCCGCTTTCGTTGTTCTGATGATGTTGTCGTTTACAGATTAACCTCTCTGGTTCCCTTTTGGAATTCTTTTGGTTTTGGATAGTCCTTAAAAGTTCATTTCATAGGTTGTTATCTGGCTAGTACAATCATGTGTCCTAGATTCAGCCTGTAGTCTGATGTTGTTTGTACTCAGATCAAAGGACTCTCTTTAATAAAGTCTTGTAAATTTGGTTCGGTTTTTACATAGTCCTTTAATTTCTGTCAATCTGGAAATGACCTAATTTCACCATCATATCTGAATGAGAGTTTTGCAGGATATATTATTCTTGGCTGGCAATCTGTTTCTTTCAAGGTTTTATATATGTCATCCCATTGCCCTCGTGCCTGCATGGTTTCTGCCGAATAATCCGAACTTGGTGTTATTTTTCCTCCTCTGTATGTGACCTTTTGTTTTTCTCCAGCTTCTCTCAGGATTCTTTGTCTTTGGTTTTAGTGAGTGTGATTAGGATATGCCTTGGTGATTTTCTTTTGGGGTCTATACTATATGAGGTTCTTTGAGCTTCTTGGATGGTCAGTTTTTCATCTTTCATGATATTGGGGAAAGTTTCTGTCAGCAATTGTACAATCATCCTCTCTGTGTTTTCTGTTTTTCCCCCTGTTCTGGAACTCTGCTCACTCGCAGATTTTTGCTTTTGACTGTATTCCACATAATTCTCAGGGTTTTTTCATTTTTTCTACTTTCTTTTAGAGTTGTATGCAAGTGCTTTTCTTCAATTTCACTGATCCTGTATTCCATCATTTCAAACCTGTTCCTCAGGCATTCTATGACACTGTCCATTTCTGAAATCTTGTTGTTTATCTTTTGGATTTATAATTGTTGTTTTTGTATGATTTCTAGTTGTGAGTTCATTTTAGCGTTTTGTTCCTGTATTATTTTCTTGAAGTCTTCCATTCTTTTGTCTGTATTTTCCATGAATTTGTCTATTTTTTCCTCATTTTTGTCTGCATTTTACTTCAACTCTTGGATAATTCTGAATGTTAGAGATTTGAATTCCTTATCAGGTAGTTCTAGTGCCTTTTCTTGTACTGGAATGTCATCTGGTGTTTTATTTTGGATGCCCACTGGAACCATCTTGTCCTGTTATTGTATATGTTTTGATATTGTCTGCTGTCTTCTTGGCATTCCATAGTTAGTTTCCTCATTTACTGATTGTAGATTTGTTTGTTTTGATCTGTTTTTTGTTGTATTTGGTTATGTCTGAGCAGGCGGGCTGTGCATTCTTTGTTGTTTGCTTGTCAGTGCGCATGATACTTTTCACATCCTTCTCCAATGGGCAGGGTGGGTGACTCAGGTATGGTATAGCGTGGCAGGTCCTGCTGAAGGGGTGTTGCTAGGATGGGTTGTTTGTGGCATGTCCGAGGGTTGATAGGGCAGAAAGTGAATCAGTGCAGGGCAGTTTCTTGTAGGCTGTGCCTGTGCTGCTTAGGAGTGTGATGTTCAGCTCACGTTGCAGGTAGGCAGGAAGGAGAGTTGTCATGTGCAGAGGTAAGATGGGCATGGGAAAGAGGAAAGAGAGGAACAAGGAACAGTAGCCAAAAACATACACAGAAACAAAAAAGAGTGCTAAGAGAGCTTGCTACTAGAGTGGAGAGATGAGAGACTGAGCAATGGAGAAAAACGAAAATGAAAAAAATAAAAATAAAAAGGATAAAAGAGATAAATAATAAATCCAGAAACTGGAAATGTAGAAAGACAAAAAGTGAAAAAGAGAGAGAAGAAAAGAAAACAAAGAAACAAAAAATCCCCAAAAAACAAGAAAAAAGAAATGTCCCCAGTGATGTCACAGTGCATCTGTGCAGAGTATGTGAGTAGCTCCCAAGCCACGCAGCACTGCCTGGCCAGAAGGGGCTCCCAATCAAAGAATAGAAACAAACAAAGAATTCAAATCAGAACAAATGGGAACAAACAAACAAAAAGCCCCGGGGGTCCCATCAGCATAGAGGCACAGGCCGGGAAGCAATCCCACAGTCAAGAGGCACCTTGCAGCCTTTCAGGAAGATGCAAATATGGCACATGGTGCCAGGTATTTGAGAGAAAGGAGGGGAAGATGATGAGAGGTAAGGAAGAAATCTAATGAAGCAGAGAAAAGCAACACCAGTAGCCCACAAATGGCACTCTGGGAGACGGCCACTGCGGGCGGGTGGAATCCAAGCAACAGCAGGGTGAAGCAGGTGCTTCATGGCCAAGATTCTGTGGCTGCAGGAAGCAAAGGAGGCCGAGTGGGGGTGAAGAAGTGTCAGGGGTGGGAAAGTGTATATCATTGGTTACCAGTTGTTCTGTCTCTTGCTGGAAGCTCCGTGAAGCTGATTTCTTGTACCCCCTGTTTGCTGATCTCCGATAGGAGTCCAAGATGGTAGATCTGTGCTGTGGCAGCTGATAGGGGACCTCTGCATGTATCTCTCCTCGCTCTCTGTTCTTGGTCTGTTTCATTTTGTTCAGTGCCTGGCAGAGTTTTTATCTCTTCATTTGATGTTTAGGGTTTCAGGATTGATGTGTGACTCTGTTTGACTTATTTTTTCAGATCTTTGCTGTGGAGGGACAGTGTGGTGGTTCTGACTATAGTGCTGTCTTGGCTTGAAGTCTAACTAATTCTTTTTGCGGCAGAAACTTTGTGTACTCCTTTCATCTTCTTTTGATTCTTCTTGCGTCGTTTACTATTTTCCCCATAGAATCCTAAAATATTGCAACTTGAGGCTTAAATTTTTTCAGCTTGAGAAATGCCAAGAGTGTTCTTCCTTTTTGGTTTTCTATCTCCAGGTCTTTGCACATTTCATTATAGTACTTTACTTTGTCTTCTCAATCTGCCCTTTGATATCTTCTGTTCTGCTCTTTTACTTCATAATTTCTTGTGTTCCCTTTAGCTACTGTAAGTTCAAGAGCAATTTTCAGAGTCTCTTCTGATATCCATTCTGGTCTTTTCTTTCTTTCTTGTCTTTTTAATAACCTCTTGCTTTCTTCACATATGATGTCCTTCCACAACTCGTCTGGTCTTTGGTCATTAGCGTTCAATGTGTCAAATACATTCTTGAGAAGGTCTCTAAATTCAGGTGGGATATACTCAAGGTTGTACTTTGGCTCTTGCGAACTTGTCCTAATTTTCCTCAACTTCACCTTGAACTTGCATAAGCAAAATTGATGGTCTGTTCCATCATCAGCCCCTGGTCTTGTTTTGACTGATGATATTGAGCCTTTCCATGGTCTCTTTCCCCAGATGTAGTGATTTGATTCATGTGTTTCCATCTGGTGAGGTCCACATGTGTAATCATTGTTTATGTTGTTGAAAATAGGTATTTGCAATGAAGAAGTTGTTGATTTTACAAAATTCTATCATGTGATATCCGACATCATTTCTATTACCAAGGCTGTATTTTCCAAAATATGAAGGTGCTATCACTTATTTGACCATACTCAAAATTACAGACATTTGTATTATTTAGAGGTTTTCTTTGTTTTTGCAGTGCTGCGTTAACAACTTATTGTTAAAACACTGAATGTCTGAGTTTGAGATTAAGGCAAGGAATGCCACTCTCACTAATTCAACCTCTCAATGAAGGTCCGTAAAAACAAATGAGACCATAAATATTAGAAAGGAAGAATGAAAACTGCCTTTATTAACAGATGACATGATCATGTACATAGACTATCCTAAGAAATATATGAAAAGGCTTCTAGGATTAAGAATTAAATGTAGAAATGTTTGTAAGTATTAAGTCAGTATACATAAATTAATTACTTTTTAATATAGTAGTAACAAAAAAAGTGGAAAATAAAACATTATCATTTAAAATATCACCTAGTACATTCAATACTTAGGGATAAATTATGCATAAGAATCACACTCTGAAATGTACTAAACATTTGCTGTCAGATGTTTCAGATGCCTTAAGTGGAGAGATTCACTAGTGGAACATACATTTTGCTATGAGATCACTTCACCCCAAATTGACTTATAGATCCAGTAAAATTTCAGTGAAACTCCCAACCAAGTTATTTATTTATTTATTTGGATTGCGGTAGGATATGACAAGCTGATTCAAAAAGTTATATGAAAATACAATGAACCTAGAATCACCAAAACAATTTTGAAAGAGAAGAACAGAGCTGGATGACTCACACTACCTGATTTCAAGAATTACTGTAAATCTACCCTCAGAGTATGGCTCCTGGACGCCCTTTAAACTCAGTACTGAAGTCACTCCTGAGATTCACCCTTCATTCAAAGATTAGATAGCCTCATAAAACAAAATGAGACTAAATGGGCACACCAGCTCAGGGTCAGGGACAAGAAGGCAGGAGGTGTCAGGAAAACAACGGGGAACCCAAGGTTGAGACGGGGAGAGCAGTGACATTTCATGCAGTTGACAACCAATGTCAGAAAACAATATGTGTGTATTAATTGTTTAATGAGAAACTAGTTTACTCTGTAAACCTTCATGTAAAGCACAATAAAAAATAGTTTAAAAAATTACTGTAAATCTATAGTAATCCTAACAATCCTATTGGAATAAAACAAACAAACTCAAACCCATTGCCACTGAGTCAACTTCAACTCATGGCAACCCATGTGTGGCAGAGTAGAACTACACACTATGGGGTTATTATTGGCTGTAATCTTACAGAAGCAAATCTCCAGGCCTTTCTTTTCTGGTGCTGTTGGGTGGATTCAAACTGCCAACCTTTCAGTTATTATCCACATGCAAACCCTTTGCACCACCCAGGGACCTAATGATAGATAAATAACATTAGAACATAATAAAGAATCTGTATATAGACCTACTCTTACGTGGTCAATTTACTTTCCTTTTCTTTTCTATAAAGGGGTGAATATAGTATATGGTGAAAGGAGAACATTTTCAAGAAATAGATCTAGAACAATTAGATATCTGTCTGAAAACAAGTGAATCTCAACACTTACTTCTCATTATACACCAAAAATTTACTTGAAATCTATCATAGACCTACATATAAAAGCTAATATAAAATTTCTAGGAGAAAATGTTTTCATATTGGGTTATGCAAGTTCTTTAGACAGACATAAAAAACATCAACTGTAAAAGAAAAACTGATAAATAAGATTTGTTAAAATTAATTTTTTTTACTGTTCTAAAAACACTGTTAAGAAAATGAAAATGCAAGCCACAGATTAAGAGAAAATATTCTCAGTGCATATGTCTGACAGAGTACTTGTATTCAAAATATAGAAAGAACTTTTATGACTCAACCATTAAAAAAAAATAGGCAAAATAGTCAAATAAAAGTTCACCTAAGAAAATATACAAATGGTCAATAAACACATGAAAAGATGTTCAAAATCAATAGTCTTGAATTAAGTGCATATGTAAACCACACTGAAATAACCCTACACCTACTAGATTGGCTAAAATTAAAAAGACTATTGTTATCAAGTGTTGTGAGGATATGGAGCAACTGGAATTTGCATATACTGCTAAAGAAGTGTAAAATGGTATGACTTCTTTGGAAGACAGTGTGCCCATTTTTATAATGGTCAACACCCACTTACAAATGACCTAGGAGTTCTAATCCTAGATACTTACACAAAAGAAATGAAAACATATGTCCACAAAAAGACGTGTCCATCATTGTTTATAGTGACTTTTCATACTAACCAAAAGTGCAACCACTGACATATCTGTCTTCTGGTGAATAAATCAATTGTGGTAAATCCATACAATCAACTATTCTTAAAGCAATACAAAGGAGCAAACTACCGATACACACACAACAAGTATAGACCTCAAAACCATTATGTCGAGAAAGAAGCTAGAGACAAGAGAGTTCATAATGGCATGATTCTATTTATTAAATTATAGAAGAGGATAGTACATCTATAAAGAGATGCCTGCATCTGGGTATGTAGGGGTAGACTGAGTGCCAAGGGGCACAAGAAACTTCTGGGGGTGATGGAAATTCTTTATACCAGACTGGGTGTTATGTATACATAGGCATATAAATTGATCAAGACTCATGGAATTGTACCCTTAAATAGATGCATTTTTAATATATACATGTTACCTCAATAAAGTTGATCTAAAAATAAATAAATACTATATGACAGTACAGAGAGCTCAAAAAGCCCCAGAGTCTCCTCAAACTTGGAAATCATCTACTGTTTGAGTGTCCTATGCTTTGAAATGTCCCTATAGGAGAGAAAGGTAACGTGTCAGATAAATAGCCGAAGACTCCTTCAAAACCTTTCTGTTTTTTATTTTTATTTGAGCATTTGGGGGGAAAATGTCTCTGGAGTTTCTTTGATAGGCAAAGGCATATACTTTCCTCAAGCTGTTTTTTAGTTTCCACTTTCTTGAGGCCTGAATTTAGATGCAAGAGAAATGCTTATTCCTGCAGTTATTTTCTAACATCTCCCACTTCCCCTTCCTGCAATTTAGATCCCAGACATGGCATCATAGGATGACATTTATTTTTTAAATAATATTTTATCATATTTTAGGTAAAAGTTTACACATCAAATTAGGTTCCCCTTTAACAATTTTTATAGAAATTGTTCCATGCTATTGGTTACAATTTTTTACAATGTATCAGCGTTCTCATTATTTCTGTTCTATTCGTTTTGTTTCCATTGATCTAGCTTTCCTTCCTTTCCTTGCAGTCTCGTCTTTGCTTTTGGGTAAATGTTGACTGTTTGGTCTCATATAGTAATGGTTTAAGAGAGCATATTACTTGACAGTGGTATTTTTTATTATTTGGCTGAAAGGTAATCTGAAGAAGTAACTTCAATTCCAAGTTCAAGGATATCCTAGGCCAATAGTTTCAGGGGTTCCTCTACTCTTTATTGGTCTAGTAGTCAGGTCTTTTTAGAAATTTGAGTTTTGTTCTACATTTCTCTCCCATTCTTTCTGGGACCTTCTTTTGTGTCCCTGGTCGAAATGTACGGTAGTGGTAAACCATCTAGTTCTGCTCTTCTCAGGTTTGAAGAGGTTGTGGTTTGTGTGGGCTACTAGTCCTATAGACTAGTTTCTTCTTTGAGCCTTTGATTTCCTTCGTATGAGTAGAGACCACAGTTGTATCTTAGATGGTCACTTGAAAGCTTTTGAAACCCCGGATGCTATTCACCAAACTTGGATGTAGAACATTACCTTGGTGAATTCTGTTAGGCCAATTGACTAAGTTGTCCCCTGAGACTATGCCAAGCCTTTTAACCCAGTAAACCATTTCTGCAAGTTGTTTGGATGTGTCTAGGAAGCCTCCATAACTGTCCCCCATATGGTTTGTTATACATGTGGATATATGTGCAGCAAACATAAATGAGTATATACATATGCCTATAGATACACACAGTGGTTAACAACTCAGCTGCTAACCAAAAGGTCTGCAGTTCGAATTCACCAGCTGCTCCTTGGAAACCCTACGGGACAGTTCTACTCAGTCCTATAGGTTCACTATGAGTGGGAATCGACTCAAAGGCAACTGGTTTGGTTTTTTGGTTTATAGATATATGTATACTTGCACGTTCATTTACTCCTATATGCTTTCCTATGCACGGATATGCATCCATGTAACCACACACATATTTTTTGGTTGTTTTTACTGTTGTTGCAAAATTATATATATTAATAGCGTTACCGAAATTGTCCCTTTTTCTCGTATACTCCTTAGGGTCTTTAATTGCCATGGTCAAGATGTGCTGACTTCACCCATATTTGGGAATGCCTTTCCCATCACCAAAAGTAACAAATGAACAAATGTTTACTATCTAGAAAGTGAATCCCCTTCTCTCTCCCTCCCATCCCTGGTAACCATCAAAGAACTTTGCTTTCTGTGTGTATATCTATTCCTAACTTTTTATAATAGTGGGACTGTACAATATCTGTCTTTTTGTGACTGACTTATTTCACTCAGCATAATGTCCTACAGATTTATCCATGTTATAAGAATGTTTTGTGGATTCATAATTATTCCTTAAGGTTGCATAGTATTCCATTGTATGTACGTACCTTAAATTGTTTATCCATTCATCCGTTGATGGGCACTTGTTTCCATCATTTTACTATTGTGAATAAAGCAGCATTGAACATAGGTGTGTATATGTCTAGTTGTGTCACTGCTCTTAATATATCTAGGATATATACTGAGAAGTGGCACTGCTGGATAATAAGGTATTTCTCTTTCTAGTTGTTTGAGGAAGCACCATACAGTTTTCCATAGTAGTTGTTGTTGGGTGCCATGGAGTTTGTTCCAACTCACAGCAACCCTATGTACAACAGAATAAAACTCTGCCTTGTCCTGTGCCATCCTCCCAATCATTGCTATGTTTCAGCCCATTGTTGCAGCCACTGTGTCAGTCCATCTTGTGGAGGATCTTCTTCTTTTTCCATGATCTTCTACTTTACCAAGCATAATGTCCTTCTCCAGCGACTGGTCCCTCCTGATAACTTGTCCAAAGTTTGTGAGGCAAAGTCTCTCCATTCTTGTTTATAATGAGCATTTTGGCTGTACTTCTTCCAAGACAGATTTGTTTCTTCTTCTGGCCATCCATGGTATATTCAATATTCTTCACCAACACTATGATTCAAAGGCATCAATTCTTTTTCAGTCTTTCTTATTCATTGTCCAGCCTTCACATACATATGAGGCGACAAAATAGCATGGCCTGGGTCAGGCGACCCTTAGTCCTCAAAGTGATGCTTTTTAATACTTTGAAGAGATCTTTCCCAACTCATTTGCCCAAGGCAATACATCCTTTGATTTCTTGACTGCTGCTTCCATGGGCATTGATTGTGGATACAAGTAGAATGAAATCTTTGAGAACTTCAATATTTTCTCCACTTATCGTGATATTGCTTATTGCTCCAGTTGGAGGATTTTTATTTTCTTTATGTTGAGGTATAATCCATACTGAAAGCTGTAGTCTTTAATCTTCCTCAGTAAATGCTGCAAGTCCTCTTCACTTTCAGCAAGCAAGGTTGTGCTATCTGCATATCACAGGTTGTTAATGAGTCTTCCTCCAATCCTAATGCCAAGTTCTTTTTGTATAGTCCAGCTTCTCGGATTATTTGCTCAGCCTACAGATTGAGTAAGTATGATGGAAGGATCCAACTATTTTACAATCCCACTAGCACTGTGGAAGAGTTCCAATCCCTCCACAACCTCACCAGCATTAGTTGTTGTTGCTTTTTTAAAATAATTTCTTTTTTTTTCAGAGGTAAGACAGTATCTTGTTTTGATTTACTTCTCTCTAATGGCTATGAGTCAGAATTAACTGCAATGTGTTTGATTTTTGGGTTAATAGCTAATGTTTGAGAACATCGTTTCATATGTTTATTGCCGTCTAAAGTCCCTTTTGGTGGTCTGTTCATGTCTTTTGCCCATTTTTTGACTGGATTGTTTATCTTTTTGTTGTTGAGTTGTTGAAGTTGTCTATGTATTTTAGAGATTAGACCCTTATCGGATATGTTGTTGCCAAAAATTTTTCCCCAGTCTGTAGGTTCCCTTTTCATTCTCTTGGTAAAGCATTTTGATGAGCATAAGTATTTAATTTTTAGAAGGTCCCAGTTATCTAATTTATCTTCTGTCATTTATGCATTTTTAGTCTTGTTTGATAGGCTATTTATGTCAAAAATTAAGTCTTCTAGTTTTGACCCTATATTATCTTCCAGGAACTTTATAGTTTTAGGTTTAACATTTATGGCTTTGATCCATTTTCAGTTAGTTTTTGTGCCTGATATGAGGTATGGATCCTGATTTATTTTTATGCATGTGGGTATCCAGTTTTGGCAGCACCATTCGTTAAAGAGCCTGTTTCTTCTCCACTGAATGGACTTTGACCCTTTGTTAAAAATCAGCTGCCCATAGATGGATGGATTTACTTCTGCGATCTCAATTCTCTTCCATTAGTCTATGTGTCTGTCATTGAACCAGTATCAGGTAGTCTTGATTACTGTGCTGTAGAGCAAGTTTTGAGAATGTAGAGTGTAAGATGTCCTACTTTGTTCCTTTTCAGTATTGCTATAGGTGTTCTGGGCCTCCTTCCTTTTCATATGAAGTTGGAGATTAGTTTTTCCATTTCATTAAAAGATGTTGTTGGGATTTGGATTAGGATTGCATTATATCTATAGATCACTTGTTGTTGTATTGACATTTTCACAATGTTAAGTCTTAACAGTCCATGAGCATGGAATGTTTTTCCATTTATGTAGATCTCTTTTAGCTTCTTGCAATAGTGTTTTATAGTGTTTCTTGTGTAAGTCTTTTACATCCTAAGTTAGGTCTATTCCTAGGTATTTTATCCTTTGGGGGGCTATTGCTAGTGGTATTCATTTCTTAATTTTCTTTTCAGAGTCCTCCTTGTCAGTGTAGAGGAATCCAACTGATTTTTGTGTGTTGATCTTGTACACTACCACTTTGCAGAATCCTTCTATTAGTTCCAATAACTTTCTTGTGGAGTCTCTGGGGTTTTCTATATATAGGATCATGTGATCTACATATAAGGGTAGTTTTGCTATTTCTTTCCAATTTGGATATCTTTTATTTCTCTTTCTTGCTTTATTGCTCTAGCTAGGACTTCGAGTACAATACTGAATAAGAGTGATGATAAAGGGCATCCTTGTCTTGTTCCTGTTCTCAAAGGAAATGCTCTCAATCTTTCTCATTTAGAATAACATTGACTGTTGTTTTTGCATTTATGTCCTTAATTATGTTGAGGCATTTCCCTTCTATTCTTATTTTGCTGAGAGTTTTTGTCAGGGAAGGGTGTTGGATTTTATCAAATGTGTTTTCTGTGTCTATTGAGATGATCATATGATTCTTTTCCTTTGTTTTATTTATGTGGAGAATTACACTGATTGAATTTCTAATGTTGAAGCATCTTTGCATCCCTGGTATGAATCCCACTTGATCATGATATATTATTGTTTTGTTATGCTCTTGAATTATGTTGAGAATTTTTGCATCTATATTCATGAAGGATACTGTCTGTAATTTTCTTTTAGTGGTGTCTTTGCCTAGCTTTTGTATCAGGTTTATGCTTTCTTCATAGAATGAATTAGGAAGTGTTCCTTCCTTTTCTATGTTCTGTAAAATTTGCATAGAATTGGTATCAATATATCTATGAATGTTTGGTAGAATTCTCCAGAGAAGCCATCTTGACTGGGGCTTTTTTTGTTGAGAGTTTTTGTTTTCTTTTTTTTTTACATCTTTAATTTCTTCTTTTGTTATGTGTCTGTTCAAATTTTCTACCTCTGTGTTAATTTTTGTAGGCAGTGTGTTTCTAGAAGTTTGTCCACTTATTCTAGGTTTTCAAATTTGATAGATTACATATACATATGTAAAATATGTAAAATATTACATATTTTTTTTTACAATAAACTCTTCCGATTCTTTTTATCTCAGTTGGTTCTGTTGTAATGTCACCCATCTCATTTCTTATTTTGGTTACTTATATCTTCTTATTCTTTTCCTTTATCAGTTTGGCCACTGGTTTGTCAATATTAATGATCATTCCAAAGAACCAACATTCTATTTTTTTCTGTTTTCTATTTCATTTATTTCTGTTCTGATCTTTATTTTTCCTTTTTTCTGGTACCTGTGGGCTTCCTTACTGCACCTGTTGTATTTGTTTGAGTTGTTAGTGTTAAGGTATTGATTTTGGACCTTTCTTCTTTTTTTGATGTGTGCATTTATTGCTATAAATTCTCCTTTGATCACTGCTTTTGCTATGTCCCTAAGGTTTTGGTATGTTGGGTTTTCATTCTCATTTTTAACTTTTAAGGATTTTTAAGTTCTTCTATTACTCAAGAATTTTTAAGTAAGGTGTTATTCATTTTCCATGGATTTAGTTTTTTTCCTAGTTCTTTCTGTTCTTGATTTCTAGTTTTACAGTGTTATGATCAGAGAAGAAACTTTTATTATTTCAATGTTTTTGAATTTATTGAGGCTTGCTTTGTGGCCCAAAATACGGTCTAATCTGGAGAATGTTACACGTGCATTGGAGAAGAATGTGTACTGCGCTGCTGTTGGATGGTGTGTTCTTTGTATGCCTATGAGGTTGAGTTTGTTGATTGTGTTATTTAGATCTTCTGTATCTTTGCTGAGTTTCTTTCAAGTTGTTCTGTCCATCACTGAAGGTGGTGTGTTGAAATCTTCTGCTATTATTGTAGTACTGTCTACTGTTTTCAATTCCATTAGTGTTTTTTCTACATATTTTGGAACTCTGTCATTGGGTGCGTAAATGTTTATTATGGTTATGTCCTCTTGGTGTTTTGACCCTTTTATCATTATATAATGTGCTATTAAAGTCTATTTTATCAGAGATTATTATTGCCTCTTCAAATCTCTTTTGGTTACTGTTTACTTGATATATGTATTTTTTTGTCTTGATTTTTAACCTATTTATGTCTTTGTTTCTGAGGTATGGCTCTTGTAAGCAACATAATCATGGGAAATGTTTTTGTTTTTTAATGCATTCTGCCACTCTGTCTCTTGACTGGTACATTTAAATAGTTTACATTCAGTGTGATTATCGATAAGTATGAATTTATTTATGCCATTTTTTATCCTTTTTTTCTGGTGTTAACAGTTTCTTTGTTCTGCTTAATTTTCTGTGCTGAGTTCTTTTTGTTTATGAATTTTCTTTTTGTATTTACGAGTCTTTTTGATTTTCTTCATCTTTATTTTGGTGGGTAGGTTTATTAATTTTCTTTGTGAAGACTGAAATTTACTTTTATTTTACTATGTTTAAAACAGTGTGTTATATCTTGATATTGCTTGACTTCTTCTTCATATGAAAGTTGTATAACTACACCATTAATTCCCCTTTTTGTTTTGAAGTTGTCATTGTTTACAGATTATCATCTCTGGTTCTCTGTTTTCAGTTTTGCAGCTTTATTATTCCTTTTTAGAATTCATTATCTGGGTTGGTATCTAGGTGATGCTGTCATGTATCTTGATTTGAGATTGTTGTTTGATGTTTTTTCTCTATCCAAAGATCTCCCTTTAGAATTTCTTGTAGGGTTGGTTTGGTTTTTACAAATTATCTTAATTTGTATTTGTCTGGGAATGTCCTAGTTTTGCCATCTTATTTGAAAGACACTATTTCTGGATATATGATTCTTTGTTGGTCATTCTTTTCTTTCAGTTTCTGTATATGTCATACCATTGCCTTCTTGCCTGCATGGATTCTGCTAAGAAATCAGCACTTGGTTTTATTGGTGGCGATTTGTAAGTGATATTTCATTTTTCATTAGCTGCTCTCAGAATTCTTTTTTTAGTTTTTGAAATTTTCATTATATGTCTTTGTAACTTTCCTTTGGAGCCTATCCTGTATGATGTTCTTTGAACTTCTTGGATGGAAATATCGTCTTTCTTGACATTATGGAAGCTATCTGCCAATAAATCTTCAAAAATTTTCTCTATATCTTTTATTTCCTTCTCCTGTTCTTCAATTCCTATTACATGTAAGTTATTCCTCATGATAGTGTCCCACATAACTCTTCAACTGTCTTCATTTTTCTTCATCCTTTTTTCTGGTTGATCCTCAAATTAGTGGCAAGGAATTTGTCCTCTATTTTGCTGATTCTTTCTTTCATTGATTCAATTCTACTTCTATGCACTTTCATTGTGTTATATTTTTCTGATGTATTATTGTTAATCTTCTGGATTTTTAGTTGTTGTTTTTGTATGGTTGCTAGTTGTCTATATGTTCTGTCATTTTGTTCTTGTATTGTTTTTCTGAATTCTTCTAGGGTTTTGGCTGTGCTTTCCTTGATCCCTTTGAGGATCCCATATATAAGTCTTTTGAATTCCTTATCAGGTAGTTCTATTACCCTTTCTTCCTCAGGAAGATTTTCTGCCCCTTTATTTTAGTCACTTGTTTGAGCCCGATTCTTCACATGATTTGTTATTATCTGCTGTCTCCGAGGCATTAAGCTGTTAATTTATTTATTTCTATATGGGTTTATTGATTATATGTGTATTCTGCTGACTTTTTTATTTGTTTTGATGTATCTTGAGGTTTGTTTCTTCTCTTTTTTTTAGAATGTCTTTCTTCCTTTGTATTATTTTAATGGTTGTTGTTTTGTGGTTCTGGTCTCTGTGTGACTTTGTTTGTATGTGTTGGCTAGGTGTGATTTCCTCTCACTAGTGGGTATTTTGGGTCTCATCTACATGCAAGTCCTTTGTGGTTAGTCTATTATGTCTTCTTTTATCAGATTGAGTGGAGGCGGGAAAGCAGGTTCTTTCTGTGATATTGAGTGACAAGTGTTGGGTGGTCAGGTTCCCTCTAGAGTCCTCTGTGGTAGTGTGTGGTCCTTCTGGGTTGTTGCTACCAGTTAGTGCATCTCTGAAAGTCAGGGAAGGATGTCTCTGTATTTGCTGCGACAGAGGGCTACCCAAATGAATGGGGTAGGCCTGCTATGCATGCATGAATTGGTGTTTCAGTATGTTGTGGTGTATCAAGTGGTTTTTTAGTGCAAGTTCAGAAGGACTTCAGGAACTATGTTGGTGTGGGATGTGTGGTAATGCCCTGGCACTGGATTTGGCACTCTGTGTGCCCATCGCTGGTTCCTGGGTGGTCAAGGCTAGGGTGCATGTGTCACTGATCACCAGATGGGTGGCCTGGGAACTTGCACTGCTGGCCACTGTAGGGGGAGGAAGGGTGGTTCAGGTGGGGCAGCTCAGGAGTGAGTGGAACAGGTGCGGGGTGTTGCATCTCAGGGATCAGTGGTGAGTATGGCCAGGCTTGGGCACAGAAGTTCCAGAAGCCTGCACTTCAGGGGAGGTGGTGTGTGGCCGGGCTTGTGTGAGTCCGTGCCGGCCTCCTGTGCCTCAGGAAGAAGTGGTGGGCATGACCAGGTTTGCACATGTCTTTGTGAGGCTCTGCACCTCAGAGTGGGTAGTGGGCATGGCCAAGCTTGCTCACATCTGTGGGACCTCCTGCATGTCAGGGCGGGAGTGTTGGACATGGCCAGCCTTGGGATCCTTGATTCATTTGCTTATGTTTCAGGGTGCATGCTAATGCAAATGGCAGGTGAGGTAACTGCTTGCTCTGGGATGGTTCTGGGGTGGAGCTCTAGTTTTTAACTTGTGGGTTGACTTTTTGGTGCTTGGCTCCTGTCTAAATTGCCAGGTGTCTCCACTGACAAGCAGTCTTTGCACTAATAACTAGCTCTCTCCCTTCTTGCACTCCCCAGAGGGGCTGGAGCTCTCACTCACCCCTCATTTCCTCCTCTGCAATTGTGTGCTCCCTGTCTACACTTTCTCTTTCTATAAGGCTCTGATGAGTCAGTCAGTTTCGTTTGTTCTAGAGGCACTTCCCCATGGTTCCCTGGTTTCAAAGCTATACTGCTCCTGAGCTTCCTCCCCTCAGGGTGCCCCATCCTTGGCTCTGTCTGTCCACCTTTGTTTCTTTCCAAGATTGTTTGCATAGAATCTCTGCCACTAGCTGTGCTCTCTTTGCACTTGCTTTCCTGAGTTCCTTACTCTGGGTTGTTGTCTGATGCTGTTGCAGCCCCTCACACGGGGCACCATCTGTCACAGCGGTGACGGTTATCGGGACGGCGAAGACAGTAACCAACTGCACAACTCTTACAGAGAAGTGGGGCCAGAAGGGTCACTCTGAGGAGTCTACCCCCACCTCTGTCCCAGGCATTTATTTATAATAGATACAGCAAGCAGTAAAGCAGATCACAAGACAGTGAGTTTTCAGGTGGATAACAATCAGTTTTGGGTAAGGGGAAAGGAATTTGTGTACGTATATGGCAAGCAGTAAAAAGGATCACAAGACAGTTTCAGAAGAACAGGGCAATTAAACAAGACGTGGCTGGCCTTAGTCATTTATACTTATGTAGATAACACAGAGGCCTGTAGGGAGCTGCTCTTAGCATAAGTGCAGCCATATTTTATGGCTAAGAATAATAAATCAATAATTGTACCCACACGATGCCTTCCCAAAATAGTCATGCTACACCTTGCTGGCAGGCAGGGAGTGGTCAATCCACAAATCTCTGTTTTCACACTGGCGTCCTTCTGCTTCTCCTTCCAGTCAGGGCCTAGTCTGTATCTGGAACTCTCTGTTTGATTTTCTGGGATATGAGGGTTTTTTCCCCTTTTTTCCTTAGTTTTTTGAGTCTTTGTTGTAAAAGCATCATTACGGTGCATGTATGTAAGGTGCCATATTGACCATGATTTTTATTTTAGACAGAGTAAACTAGCATTAATTTTTCTTTGTGTCTGTAGTGATCTATTTATTTTTCTTCCTTTTTTTTTTTCAATTTTTTAAAATTTTACTTTAGATGAAGTTTTCCAGAGCAAACTAGTTTCTCATTAAACAATATACACATTTATTTTGACCTTGGTTGCCAACTCCATGACATTTCCACAGTCTTCCGGTCTCCATCTTGGGTTCCCCATCACCACCTTTCCTGTCCCCTCCTGCCTTCTTGTCTTTGTCCCAGGGTTGATGTGCCCATTTAGTCTCGTTTTATGGGCCTGTCTAATCTTTGGCAGAAGTTCATTATTAAGCTCTAAGGGTGTCCGGGGGCGATATTTAGGCTTTTCTCCAGTCTCTGTGAGACCAATAGGTCTGACAGATACTTCTCACCACCTTGCTCAGGTTGGGTAGGTCTGGTCACTCAGCTGTGGTGCAGCAGGCCGGGTCAAGCAGTGGTGGAGGGTTGGGGATGGGTAGTTTGTGACAGGAACTGGGGCTGATAGGGTGGGGCTGGGTTTCAGTCCAGGGTGGGGCCTGGGGGACTACATCATTATTGCTCAGGGGCATGGCATCGGTGCACAATGCAGAGAGGCAGGAGGGAAAGGAGAGGATGTGATGTGCAGAGCTAAGTGCTTAGGTCAAACAAGAGAAAGAAGAGGGAGAAACAAAGTCAAAAATAGTAAAAAAAAAAAAAAAAAAAAAGCAAAAAATAAAGTAGTAAAATAACATAAAATAAATAAAAAGAAAAAAAAAGTAAATGAAATGGCAGTGTGGTAGGATTTGGCAGGTGGAGGCAGGGCATACCTGGTGAGGCCTTGTGCTGGTGGCTCTCTAACTGAGCGGTGTGGCTCAGCCTGTTAAGAAGTGGTGTGGCTGGCATACAGTGTTAGGTGAATGAGAGAAAGGAAAGGAAAGAGGGGATAGACAGTGAACCAACAATCAAACAAGAAAATAAAAATAAAAAAATAAATAAACAACAACAACCAAAATATGGTGGAATGGCCATCTAAGATACTTGACTAGTCTCAACCAGTTTGGAGCAAGGGAGAATGAGGAAAACCGAAGACACAAGGGAAAGATTAGTCCAAAGGACCAATGAACCACAACTACCGCAGCCTTCACCAGAGTGAATCCAGCAGAATTAGATGGTTCCAGGCTACAACCACCAATTGTTCTGACAGAGATTACAATAGAGGGTCCAGGACAGAGCTGGAGAAAAATGTAGGACAAAATTCTAAAAAGATAAGACCAGACTTTCTAGTCTGACAGAACCTGGAAAAACCCCAAAAGTATGGCCCTCAGATATCCTTAAGTCTTAGTAATGAAGTCACTCCTGAGGTTCACCCTTCTGCCAAAGATTAGGCAAGTCATAAAACAAAATGTGACTAAATGGGCACATGAGCCCAGGTGTAAGAACGAGAATACAGGAGGGGACAGGAAAGCTGCTAATGGGGAACCCAGTGTGGAGAAGGGGAGAGTGGTGACATATTGTGAGGTTGACAACCAATGTCACAAAACAATATGTTTGTTAGTTGTTTAATGAGAAGCTAGTTTGTTGTGTAAACCTTCATCTAATGTACAGTTAAAAAAAAAGTAAATGTATTTAGTATCACACTAAAAAAAAAAATATGGTGGGGGGGTCTGGCCATTGTGGGCGGGGCAGAATTTGGGTGGTGGTAAGCTGATGTCTCTCTTGCCAGGTGGCATGGCACGGCCCCTCAGGAAGGATCAGAGGCTGTGCAGGGAATATGTGGGAGGGAGAGGGAAAAGGAGAAGGGGAAACATAAAGAAAAAAAAACTATGGTTCTGAGGGAGCTGGACTGTGGTGGTGGTGCAGATCCGGGGAAGCCATGTTCCAGAGCCTCTCCAGTGAACAGCACAGCCCACTAAGAAGTTGGGGGTGATGCACAGGGCTGGGTGGATGAGAGACAGGAATGGAAGGAAGGGAGAGAGAGAATAGCAACAATAACAAAAACAAACAAACAAACAAACAATGAAACAATAAAATGGCACTGGGAGAGTTGGTCGGTGATGGCTGTGCAGGCCCAGGGAGGCTGCATGCAGAGACTCTTCAACTGAGTTGTGCAGCACCGTCCCACTAGAAGGCTGGGCCAGTGCTCAGGGTTGGGTGGTCAGGAGAGAGAAAAGAAGACAAGAAAAAGAAAAAAACAACAAAACAAACAAACCAAAAAATCACAGGCCGTCAAAAAGGGGAGGGAATGGCACCCAGGGTTAACTGGGGGGGACAAATGAGTGGAAGGAAAAGAGAGAGAGAGAGAGAAGTAACAAAAACAAAGCAAAAGAAAGAAAGAAACAAACAAAAATACCAACCATACGAAAAACAAACAAATGGCTCTGAAGGGGCTGGCTGGTGAGGGAGGGGCAGACCCCAGCGGCAGTGAGCTAGTGTCTCTCTGGCCAAGCAACCATGACCCGCTGGCAAGCAGCAGAGCCCTTGTAGAGGGAAGAAGAAAGGCTAGTGGGAAAGCATGTGTCTCTGGTTACCTGGTGCTGTCTCTCCTGCTGGGAGGTCTGTGGAGCTGCCTTCCTGTTCTCCATGTTCACAGTCCTTGGTAACTGAGGTTCAAGATGGCGAATCTTGGTGGCAATGAGCTGATGTCTCTCTGGCCGAGCAACCCACGGTCCGTTGGCAATTGGTAAAGGCCTCGTACAGGGAAGAAGGATGTGGGGTGGGAAAGGGTATGTCCCTAGTTACTGGGTGCTCTGTCTCCTGTTGGGAGCTCCGTGAAGTTGCCTTCCTATACGTGGTGAATCTAGCCACATTACCTGGTATGGGACCTGCACTCCATATCTCTCCTCATTTTCTGTTCTCTGTCAGTTTCTTACTCCCTTTGGTGTTTGTTCGAGTTCTTTATTCCTTCATTTGGTACTTAGGGTTCCAGGATTGACATTTGTATCAGTTTTACTTAGTTTTTTGGGTCTTTGCTGCAGAGAGAGGGCATGGTGCTTCTGTCTCTAGAGCCATTTTGGCTCCTCCTCTCCTGTAGTGATCTATTTTAATGCAACTGAATACCACCAAAGTTATTGCAATGTCTGGATTTCCGGGTGTCTTAGTTATCTAGATATTTTTGGGGAACACAATTCCATCCGTGACACCAGTTGAGTTGTAGATCTTAAACACGATGCCTGCATAAGAATTATCTTGTGTTTTTTATGATTTGCTTTCACTGACAAGAAAACTTCTTAGATATTTGTTGACATGCTTAGCTCATCTGGACAATTTTTTTACAGAACTCTGGAAACTAGGATTTTAAAATTTCCACTTAGCATGCAGTTTGGACTAATAAACGAGTTCTGATTTTGTCTGATGCTTGTGCTAACAGCACACACATTGTCTTCAGGATCCAAAAAAATCCAAGTTTGCCAATATGACCATTAATCTCTTCACGCACTAATTTGTTTAAAGCTCTAATACTGCTAATGTACCGTTCACTCATTCTCTTCCCAATAATTTCATCTGTTCTTATGCAATAGCTCACCTCCAGATTATTGCAAGGAATAGTATATACAAATAAAACATGAGGTGCTTTAATACAATCACCACTTGAAAATTTTTTCAGAGAACGCTTAAAGATTGTAATAATCATTTTGTATTGCAATTAAATATTTAAAGATTAATTATGTAGCTATTAAATACAATTTTTGATTAACCTGGCATCTGAGAGTCATTTTCTTATGATTCTATCAAAATTTTAAGTTACATTGATCTTGCTCTTTTTAATCCTAGACTAGACTGTGTGATTCATAAAGTATGAAGGTTATTTATTTTTTTAATTGATACATTGCTGAAATAGGTCAAAATCATCAGAATTTTTTTCTTTAAATATCATGAAAGATTTTAAATGTTTACATTTTAAAAGCGAAGACTTTTAAGATAAAAAAGCAGAATGCAGTACAATGATGCTATTCACCAGATAATTATAGCTTTTGGAGAAACAATTAATTCAGAGCATGCCAAGGCAATGTGGTGTGGAAATGGAAACAGTTTGAAGGTTGGGTATTAACAGCTCTCTTGTCTGAGTCCCTGAACCCTGAGCCTCAGTGAGTGTGTGTATCACCTGGGCGGTTGATGGCAGTTGAGGTCCTCTGTAAGTGTTCAAGCCACAAAAGGGGTCCCTCAGGGCTTCTGCCAGGATGGCCCAGTGGATGCCTCTGCCTCAGGGCAAAGCCTAGCAGCCAGAGAGGGAGGTGGGAAAGTGGCCTGCAGAGACTCCTTTTAGCCAGCAACAGTCAGCACGCACCAACAACAGTATTTGGGAGAAGCACAGGAAAGCTAAGGAAGGTGTGGGAGAAGTGGCCAGTTCAACTGGGAGGGGGGAATCTCAAGCATCCTGGAGGCAAAGCAACTCATTAATTCACAGCTGGAAGGATGTTAGAATCATCAGAATTTTTTGTTTAAACATTTAACGTGCTCTTCTAACTCTTGAAACTTTGAACTTTTGTTTATTCCAGAAAAGGCTTCCACAATTGAATAAATCTAGGTTTTATCTAGGGTGTCCATGAGCCCCAGTTCTAGTTCACACCTAAGTATAACTGGGGTTATTATATAATTAATCTTTTCAACTGCAATAGCTTTGAACATGAAAGGGAAGCTATTAATGCAAATATTTAAGCACTCAATTACTAGCTGAAATGTTGGAGGTTCGAACCCACCAGAGGCACCTTGGAAGACAGGCTTGGCGATCTACTTCAGAAAGGTCACAGCCTTGAAAACCCTAGGGAATGCAGTTCTACTCTGCACACGTGGGGTCGCCAGGAGTTGGGATTGACTCAATGACAACGAACAACAACAACTTAGGAAAGCAATAATTGTCCCCAGAATACCAGGATGTATTGTCACCCAGCTATAACTGTTGAGACTGTAGTGTGGATGTCATATGGACCATGAATGTATCAATCATCATATAAATATCATTTATAATTTGTCAGGGGACTAATTCGCCTGGTAAGGAAAAAGTCAGGGCCCCTGTTACCATGAATATGAGGCATGTGAATTCACGGGGTGATAATTTAGGGAGACTAGCAAAAATTAGTGGTTCATTTTAGTGTCAAATATCTCATTTCTGGGAGCTAGTAGGGCACATTGACCTTGTACACCATGACAGACCCATCAGGTTTTGATTTCAACAAATATCCTTCCACAGCACTGTAAATAAAAATAAAGTATCAGGACTGGGTTTGCTGGTACTCTTCACCTAGCCCCTTGGAGCAGTGTGCAGGCTCTACAAACCCTGACTGTATCACCTGTACCCTGCTCCCAAGAGGGAGTTATCTGAATATTTAATTACAACCATACTTTTACACGGGCATTTAGAACACCTCTCCCTTTCTCTAGATCTGACATAGTCAGTACCATTCAAGAATCATGGAGCAGTTCTGGCAAAATTGCACTCTAGGCAGAAGCACCATGCCATCCCTCCACAGCAAAGATCCGAAAAACTAAGCTGAACAGAGAATACAACAATCCTGAAACCCTGAAACATCAAATGAAGAGATAAAGAACTCAGCCAAGCACCAAATGGAGCGAGAAAACTGACAGAGAACAGAGAGCGAGGAGAGATTCATGCAGAGGTCCTCTACCAGCTAATGCAGCGCAGATCTGCCATCTGGGAGTCCTATCGGAGACCAGCAAACGGGGGGTATGAGAAAACAGCCTCACGGAGCTTCCAGCGGGAGACAAAACAGCCAGTAGTTGGTGATATAAGCTTTACCACCCCCCACCCTTCTTCACCCCGACTCGGCCTCCTCTGCTTCCCGCGCCCACAGTCTCTTGACCGGGAAGCAACGACTGCTTGGATTCCACACACCTGAACAGGTGGCTGTCTGAGTGCCATTTGTTGGCTGCTGGTGTTGCATTTTTTTCCCCTTCTTTTTATTTCTTCCTTGCCTCTCCCCACCGCCCCCTCCTTTAGCTCAAGTACCTCGCTCCGTGTGCCATCTTCGCTTCTTCCTGAGGGGCTACAGAGCTTCGGTAATTTGTGATATACACTTTCCTACTCTCTACCCTTCTTCACCCACACTTGGCTCCCTCTGCTTCCCGCAGACACAGTCTCTTGTCCAGAAACACCAACCTGCACTAGCTGGCTCTCTGAGTGCCATTTGTTGGCTGCTAGTGTTGCTTTTTTTTTTTTCTGCTTCTTTTGATTTCTTCCTTGCCTCTCGCCACCTCCCCCCCCCTTTGCTCAAGTACCTGGCTCCGTGCGCTATCTTTGCTTCTTTCTGAGGGGCTGTGGAGTTCCATTCAAGTGTGGAGCTGCTTTCCAGTTTGGGATGCTGCGCTGGTGGGATCCCAGGGCTTTTGTTCATTTGTTTGTTTTGAATTGTTTGTTTGTTTTCTTTTCCTTTTCTTGAGTTGGGAGCCCTTTCTGGCCAGGCTGAGCTGCGTGGCAGGGAGACTCCGCTTCTGCTTCCACAGATGTGCAGAGGGATCCCTGAGCGGATTTCTTTTTACTTTGGTTTTTCTTTTTCTTTTTTTCCTGTTTCTTTGGGGACCTTTCTTATTTTTAATTTGCTTTGTTTTCTTTTTCCTCTTTTTCCCTTTTTGTCTTTCTTCTTTGCTCAGTTTCTCATCTCTCTATGTCTTCCTTCTCTTTCTGTTCCCTGAATACCTGGTGTTGTATACCTCTACGCCTTCTAGCCAGGCTGTAGTGCAACACCTGTGAGCGACTTCCCCAGACCTCATAGCTGCACTGGTGGGATCCCTGGGAACTTTGTGGTTCTTTAACCTTTCTGATTCTTATTTATTCATTATTTTCTGTTCTTCTTCCTCCCCTTTCTGTTTTTCTCCAATTAATAGTCTCTCATCTCTCCGCTCCAATGGCAAGCTCCCCTAGCATTCTTTTTTGTTTGTATGTTTTTGGCTCCTGTTCCTCTCTCCTCTCTCCCATATGCATCTTAGCTCCACACATAACAATCTCCCTGATGCATCCTGCCTAAGTGCACCATGCCCTTGACATCACACCACCAAGCAGCACAGGCATGGCCTACTGGAACCTGCCCTGCACTGATTAATGACCTGCTCTGGTGGCTGTAGTAAGTGCCACAAACAACCCGTCCCAGTAACTCCTCTTCAGCTAGACCTGCCCTGCCATACCATATCTGAGTGACTGACCCTGCCAATTAAAACAAGAGGTAAAAGGTATTGTGCCCACAGATGAGCAAACGACAAAGAACACACAGTCTGCCTGGTCAGACATAGTCAAGATTTTTTTTTTTTAAAAAAGGGAAGAAACAAACAAATCTACAGTCAGTAAATGAGAAAATAACTATTGAATGCCCTGAAGACAGCAGACAATAACAAAACATTTACAAAAACAAGACAGGATTGTTCCAGTAGGTGTCCACAATAAAACACCAGATGACTCTCCTCTGGAAGAAAATGCACTGGAACTACATGATAGGGAATTCAAATCTCTAATAATGCTCAGAATTCTCCAAGAACTGAGGCAAAAAGCTGACAAACATGAGGAAAAAATAGACAAATTCATGGAAAATACAGACAAAAAATTGGAAGAATTCAGGAAAATAATGCAGGAACAAAATGCCAAAATAAATTCACAACTAGAAATTATACAAGGCAACAATTAGAAATCCAAAAGATAAACAACAAGATTTCAGAAATGGGTGATGTCATAGAAGGGCTGAGAAGCAGATTTGAAATGGTGGAAGACAGGATCAGTGGAATTGAAGACAAACACTTGGATACAAAGCTGTTTCAGGAAAACTCAGGAAAAAGAACAAAGAAAAATGAAGAGACCCTGAGAGTTATGTGGGACACATTCAAAAGCAAAAATCTGTGAGTGATTGGAATTTCAGATTGGGGGCAGAAAACAGAAAACACAGAGAGGATCATTGAGGAACTGCTGACAGAAAACTTCCCCAATATCATGAAAGATGAAAAGCTGGCCATCCAAGAAGCTCAACGAACCCCATCTAGAGGAGACCCCAAAAGAAAAAAACCAAGAAATATCATATTCACACTTGCCAAAACCAAAAACAAACAAAGAACCCTGAGAGCAGCTCGTGAAAAACAAGAAGTCACATACAGAGGAGAAACAATAAGACTAAGCTCAGATTATTCAGCAGAAACCATGCAGGCAAGAAGGCAATGGGATAACATATATAAAATCTTGAAAGAAAAGAAATTGTCAGCCAAGAATAATATATCCTGTAAACCTCTCATTCAAATTTGATGGTGAAATTAGGTAATTTCCAGAAAAACAGAAATTAAGGGAGTATGTAAAAGTCAAACCAAAGTTACAAGAATTATTAAAGGGAGTTCTTCAATCTGAGGACAAACAGCATCAGCACACAGGCAGAACCTAGGACGCAGGATCGTACGAGCCAGATACCAGTCTAGGAAATGAACTCTCGAGGACATCCAAAACCAAAAGAAATACAACAGGGACTCAGAGCAGTTAATCAGTAAATGACAACAACATCAAAACAATAAAAGAGGGACTAAAAGGCATAGGAATAGAACCTTCTAATGGAGAGGAAGGCAAGGTGATACAAAGTAATGGTAGACTGCTTCAAACTTAGAAAGATAAGGGTAAAATTCATGGTAACCACAAAGAAAGTTAACAAACTCATAAAAATAAAGATGAAAAACATAAAGTTTCAGCAAAAACAAAACCTACAAAAACCAAAGAAATGAAAAAATATCCACAAACATAAGTATCTCAGCACAGGAGAGTAAGAACAAAGAAAACTTCAGTGCCAAAAAAAAAAAAGCACTACAAAATGACAACAATAAACCCACAGCTATCAATAATTACACAGAATGTAAATGGAACCAATGCACCCATAAAGAGACGGAGAGAGATAGAATGGATAAGAAAACAGGATCCATCAATAGGCTGTGTACAGGAGACACACCTTAGAAACAAAGATGTGAATTTATTAAAAGTCAAAGGTTGGGAAAAAATATATCAAGCTAACAACTACCAAAAAAGAGCAGGAGTGGCAATTCTAATCTCAGATAAAATAGACCTTAAAACAAAATCTATCATAAAAGACAAAGAAGGACACCATATAATGATTAAGGGGATGATCCATTATGAAGATAACCATAATAAACATCTACGCACCCAATGACAGGGCTCCAAAATACATAAAAAAAACTCTAACAACACTGAAAAGAGAAATTGACTGTTCCACAATAATAGTAGGAGACTTCAACACACCACTCCCAGTAAAGGACAGAACAACTAAGAAGGAACTCAGCAAATATACAGAAGACCTAAGGGGCACAATCAGCCAACTTGTCCTCATAGACATATATAGAACATTCCATCCAACTGCTGCAAAGTACACATTCTTTTCCAATGCACATGGAACATTCTCCAGAATAGACCACACCTTAGGCCACAGAGCAATCCTCCACAAGTTCCAAAACGTTGAGATAATTCAAAGTATCTTCTCTGACCACAATGCCATCAAGGTAGAAATTAACAATAGAAAGAGCAAGGAAAAAGAATCAACTACATGGAAACTGAATAATACCCTGCTTACACATCAGTGGGTAACAGAAGAAATCAGAGATGGAATAAAAAAATTCCTAGAATCAAATGAGAATGAAAACACATCATACCAAAACCTTTTAGACACAGCAAAGGCAGTCCTCAGAGGACAATTTATAGCAATAGATGCACATATCCAAAAAGAAGAAAGGGACAAAATCAAAACATTAACTACAGAACTCAAACAAATAGGAAGAGAACAGCAAAAAAAAAAACCCCACAACCACCGGAAGAAAGGAAATAGTAAAGATCAGAGAAGAAATAAATGAAATTGAGAACAGAAAAACAATAGAAAGAATCAACAAAACCAAAAGTTGGTTCTTTGAAAGAATCAACAAAATCGACAAACCACTGGCCAGACTGACAAAAGAAAAACAGCAGAGGGCACAAATAACCCAAATAAGAAATGAAATGGGGGACATTACAACAGACCCAACTGAAATAGAAAGGATTTAACAGAATATTATGGAAAACTATACTCCAACAAATTTGAAAACCTAGAGGAAATAGATAAATTTCTAGAAACACACAACCTACCCAAAACTACAACAAAGTGATGTTGAAACTCTGAACAGACCCGTAACAAGAGAAGAGATTGAAAAGGTAATAAAAAAAACTCCCAACCAAAAAAAGCCCTCGCCCAGATGGCTTCACTGGAGAATTCTACAAAACATTTACAGAAGAGCTTGTACCAGTTCTACTCAAGGTATTTCAGAGCACAGAAGAGGAAGCAACACTTCCAAATTCATTCTATGAAGCCAGCATAACGCTGATATCAAAACCAGGCAAAGACGTCACAAAAAAAGAAAATTACAGACCAATATCTCTCATGAATATAGATGCAAAAATTCTTAACAAAATTCTAGCCAATAGAATTCAGCATCATATCAAAAAAATAATACACCACGACCAAGTAGGATTCATACCAGGTATGCAAGGATGCTTCAACATTAGAAAATCAATCAACGTAATCCACCACATAAATAAAAGGAAAGAAAAGAATCACATGATCATCTCAATTGATGCAAAAAGGCATTTGGCAAAGCCCAACACATATTCCTGATAAAAACTCAATAAAATAGGTATAGAAGGGAAATTTCTCAACATAATAAAGGGCATTTATGCAAAACCAACAGCCAACATCATTCTTAATGGAACGAGGCTGAAAACATTCCCCTTGAAAACAGGAACAAGACAAGGATGCCCTTTATCACCACTCCTATTTAACATTGTGCTGGAAGTTCTAGCTAGAGCAATAAGGCAAGAAAAAGAAATAAAGGGCATCCAAATTGGTAATGAAGACGTGAAACTGTCCCTGTTTGCAGACGATATGATACTATACATAGAAAACCCTAAAGACTCCACGAAAAATCTACTGGAACTAATAGAAAGATTCAGCAGAGTAGCAGGATGCAAGATAAACCTTCAATAGCCCCTAAAAAGATAAAATACTTAGGAATAAATCTGACCAGGGATGTAAAAGACCAGGGATGACAAAGAAAACCACAAAACACTACTGCATGAAATGCAAAGGGATCTACATAAATGGAAGAACATAGCATGCTCATGGATACGCAGACTCAGCATTGTGAAAATGACAATTCTACCCAAAGCAATTTAGAAATACACTGCAATCCCGATCCAAATACCAACAACATTCTTCAAAGACATGGAAAAACTAATCATTAACATTATATGGAAAAGAAAAACTAATCATTAACATTATATGGAAAGGGAAGAAGCCCCGAATAAGTAAAGCACTAGTAAAGAAGAAGAATAAAGGAGGACTCACACTCCCTGACTTCAGAACCTACTATACAGCTACAGTAGCCACAACTGCGTGGTTCTGGTACAACGACAGATACATTGACCAATGGAACAGAATTGAGAACCCAGATGTAAATCCATCCACCTACTTTCACCTGATCTTCGACAAGGGCCCAAAGTCCATCAAATGGGGAAAAGACAGTCTTTTTAACAAATGGTGCTAGCAAAACTGGATATCCATCTGCAAAAAAATTAAACAGGACCCATACCTCACACCCTATACAAAAACCACTTCAAAATGGATCAAAGACCTGAATATAAAGCCTGAAACTGTAAAGTTCATAGAAGAAAAAAATAGGACCAACACTTCAGGATTTAATACACGGCATTAACAGGATACAAACCATAAACATCAATGCACCAATAGATAAGCTAGATAACTGGGATCTTCTAAAAATCAAACATCTATGCTCTTCAAAAGACTTCACCAAAAGAGTAAAAAGAGAATCCACAGACTGGGAAAAAATTTTGGACAGTACAAGTCAGACAAAGGTCTAATCTCCATAATCTACAAGAAAATCCAACGCCTCTACAACAAAAAGGCAAATAATCCTATTAAAAAATGGGCAAAGGAAATGAACAGACACTTCATGAAAGAAGACATTGAAATGGCCAACAGACACATGAGGAAATGCTTGCGATCACTAGCCATTAGAGAAATGCAAATTAAAACCACAATGATATACCATCTCACCCCGGCATTACTGGCACAAATCAAAAACACTGGGAATAACAAAGGTTGGAGGAGCTGTGGGGAGATCGGAACACTTATGCACTGCTGGTGGGAATGCAAAATGATACAACCATTTTGGAAAATGATATGGCGTTTCCTCAGAAAGCTAGATATACACATATCATTCGATCCAGCAATCCCACTCCTAGGAATATATCCTAGAGAAATAAGAGGCGTCACTCGAATAGACATATGCACCCCTATGTTCATGGCAGCATTGTTCACAATAGCAAAACGATGGAAACAACCTCGATGTCCATCAACAGATGAATGGATAAACAAACTATGGTACATACACACAATGGAATACTATGCAATGAGAAAGAACAATGAATCTGTGAAGCATCTCATAACATGGATGAAACTGGAGGACATTTTGCTGAGTGAAATAAATCAATCACAAAAGGACAAATATAGTATGAGTCCTTTTTGTAAAAACCCATGAAAAAGTTCACACACAACATGTAACAATCTTTTTGGTTACCAGGGATGGGAGGGGTGGGGGTGAAATATAAATAGATATTCGATAAGTGCTATCTTGGGTGACGGGTGAGACAGTACACAGTACAGGGAAAACTAGCACTACTTGTACAAAGAAAGGTCATGGAAGCCCCATAGACACATTCAAACTCCCTGAGGGACTGAAATGCTGGGCCGAGGGCTGTGGGGACCATCGTCTCGGGGAACATCTAGGTCAATTGGCATGGCACAGCTTATAAAGACAAGGCTCTACATTCTACCTTGGTGAGTAGTGTCTAGGGTCTTAAAAGCCTGTGAGCGGCCATCTAAGATACTCCACTGGTCTCATCACTTTGGGAGCAAGGGATAATGAAGAGAACAGGATACAAGGAAAAGATTAGTCTGAAGGACTAATTGTCCACAGCTACCAAGCTACCAAGGCCTCCACCGGACTGAGTCCAGTACAGCTAGATGGTGCCCGGCTACCACCGCTGACTGCTCTGATCAGGATCACAACAGAGATTTCTGGATAGAGCTGGAGAAGGACGCAGAGCATAATTCTAACTCACAAAAAAAAAAAAGACCAGATTTACCGGCCTAAAGAGACTGGAGGAACCCTTTTAGCTCAATGGTGAAGTTACCTCCGAGGTTCACCGTTCAGCCTGGGAGTGGACAGCCCTGTAAAACCAAATGATACTTAAGAGGTACAGGAGTCCAGTGACAAGGGCCAGAAGGCAGAAGGGGACAAGGAAGCTGGTGATAGGGAACCCAAGGTTGAGTAGGGATAGTGTTGATGTGTTGTGAGATTGTTAACCATTGTCATAGGGCAAGACTTGTAGTAACTGTTAAATGAGAAACTACTTTGTTCTGTAAGCCTTCATCTTAAGTGAGAATAACAGCACAATTGGAAGAGCATAGTCAATGTTACTGAACTGTGCATGTAGAAATTTTTGAAATGGTGTATCTTTGGCTATGTGTATTTTCACCAAAAAAAAAAAAAGGTTGAGAAGTTAGAGGGTTGATATGTTGTGGGGTTGTTAAGCAATGTCATAAAACAAGTGTACTTCTGTTTCATGAGAAACTATTTGTTCTGTAAGCCTTCACCTGAAGTACAATTTAAAAAAAAAAAAACTACAATAAGATATCATCTCACCCCAAGGAGCCTAACATTAATCCTGAAAACACAAAATAAGTGCCGGAGAGGTTGCGGAGAGACTGGAAAACTTATACGCTGTTGGTGGGAATGTACAATGTTACAACCACTTTGGAAATCGATTTAGCACTTCCTTAAAAAGCTAGAAATAGAAGTACCATAAGATCCAGCTATCCCACTGCTTGGAATATATCCTAGAGAAGTAAGAGCTGTCACACGAATAGATATATGCACACCCAGGTTCATTGCAGAACTATTCACAATAGCAAAAAGATGGAAACAACCTAGGTGCCCATAACAGATGAATAGATAAACAAATTATGTTATATCCACACAGTGGAATACTACCCAAAAATAAAGAACAACGATGAAGCTGTGAAACACCTTATAACATGGAGGAAGCTGGAGATCATCATGCTGAGTGAATTTAGTCAGTCACAGAAGGACAAATATTGTATAAGACCACTATTATAAGAACTCAAGAAATGGCTTAAAAACAGAAGAAAGCAATCTTTGATGGTTATGAGGATGGGGAGGGAGGGTGAGGGTTGCTTACTAACTGCATAGTAGATAAGAATTATCTTAGGTGAAGGGAAGAACAGCACACACTAAAAGGGAAGTCAGCACAACTGGACTAAACCAAAGCTAAGAAGTTTCCTGAATACAATCAAACACTTTGTTGGACAGAGTAGCAGGGGTAGGGGTCTAGGGCCTATGCTTTCAGGGGACATTTAGGTCAATTGGCATAACAAAGCTTATTGAGAAAATGTTCTGCATCCTACTCTGGTGAGTGGTGTCTGGGGTCTTAAAAGCCGCAAGCGGCCATGTAAGATGCGTCTATTGTTCCCAACCACTTGGAGTAAAGGAGAATGAAGAACACCAAAGACACAAGGAAAGTATTAGCCCAAGAGACAGAAAGGGCCACATAAACCAGAGATTTCATCAGCCTGAGACCAGAACAACTAGCTGGTGCCCAGCTACCACCAGTGACTGCCCTGACAGGGAACACAACAGAGGGTCCCTGATACGGCAGTAGAAAGGTGGGGTGCAGAAGTCAAATTCTAGTAAGACCAAACTTAATGGTCTGACTGAGAATGGAGGAACCCTAGAAAGCATCACCCCTGCATTCTCTATCAGCCCAGAACTAAAACAATTTCTGAGGCCAACTCTTCAGACAGGGGTTGGACTGGACCGTGGGACAGAAAGTGATACTCATGAGGAGTATGTCTCTTAGCTCAGGTAGATACAGGAGACTAAATGGGCAGCTTCTGTCCAGAGGTGAGATGGGAAGGCAGAGAAGGTTAGGAGCTGATTGTATGGACATGAGGAGTCAGGGGTGGAAAGGAGGAGTGTGCTGTCACAATATGGGGAGAGCAATTAAAGTCACGTAATAATGTATGTATACATTTTTGTATGGGAGATAAAGTGAACTGTAAACTTCATTTAAACTACAACAATAAACATAAAATAAAAAGCTGGGAAATAAGCGATAAAGGCAAATTCTGAAGGTGATGTGAGGTCATTGTGAATGATTACAGAGTTTATTCAGGTGAGACTTTAGTGCATCTTGAAGAAAAATAGAACTTATATAATTTAAAAGAATGGTTACATATTCAAAACAGGCAAAGAAGTTCAATCAAGAAAAAGTAAAGCTGAATAATGTGTACTTGGGCAATGATGATGATGGTGATGATGATAATGATGTTAAGCATCATGTTTACCTCTTATTAATTGCTTAATGCAGCGTTTCTCAACATCAGAAAGGATGAGAATTCCTTAGGAGGTTGTTCAAAGTTCATAATCTGGCTCTCCTACTTGAGCTTCTGATTCTTCCCGACAAGGATACTAAGGTAAACCCTAGATGGGAAAATGTCAAGGGCATCATTTGTTAACTTGTAGGGTGAGTTTGTGAATTTCTTCGCTGAATAATTTGGCTGCCCTGAGTCATGCTCCTTAGACATTATTTGTTCAGTATGCTTTAGCGCTTCCCCTGAGGGACAAATGGAGCAGTTTGTTTGCTGTAGACCTATTACCTTGACAGTTCATAGCTGTTGTAAGGTGAGAGTAATTTGGTAAAAGAGTGATTTGGTCAATATTCAGCAATGATGGGACTCTAGGTTTGGAGTGCTTCTGGTAATAGAATACTTTTTAACATCCTAGTCTGTTGTTTATAATTTTCATTTGAAGAGTATTATGTTTGCTAATAATTCAGAAATGCTCTTAGGATCCTGGCCCCTCTTACTACTTCTGTCTTAGCATACAACCTGAGGACCCGTCTTTCCCCAAGTCTCAAGAATTGGACCAGAAACTGGACTAGGGTAAGGAGATCTGGCTCATCTGCTCAGGAACCTCTTCAGGGGAGTAAATGAGGTGGCATTCCAGGTCCTTATGCTTTATACTGTAGAAGGAGGTATCACCTTAATGGGCAAGATAATGAAAGAAGAGAGATGCCTGCATGGGGCTGAAGAAATTCAGGCTTGTCATTCTTCTCTGTCCTTATTTCACCGTATAACCTTGTTTTACAATACTCTGGTTCCCTGGTTTCTGCACCCATGCACCTCTTTTTGAAACCTACAGATTGTTCCTGTTCAGCAAAGCTTGTGATGACGTGATGCGCAACAATCTGGAACACTAAATGTGACCTGAAATGAAGGAATGTTCTGGTATCAATGATCTTTTTCAGAAGGGTAAGTTTGAGCTTGTCTGTCTGAAAGCATCTTGTGAAAGCTGGAACACTAGTCATTTTTCCACCATGTTGCCTAAATTTAGAGCTTTAGTGGGTATGTGGTCTGAATCCTAGGAGACAATGGGGATAATTGACTAATTACTTTAATACAGAATATAGCTCCCAAGTCAAGGATGGTGGAATGTTTATTGCTTCTCACCCTACTCTATTTAGTGAGTTTTACATTTGAGGGATGTCAGTGAACCATTTCACTTTGGGACCCAATTTTTGCATTAATCAGAATTCTTTTGTTTCCAAGTTACAAAAACTCAACGTGAACAAACTTAGGGAAAGGGGGAAAATATCGACTAACAGAAACCATGAAGGGAATGAATAAGCGAACAAGAGGGGTAGGAATGCATCTGGGAGCAGAAACTGGAATAAATTCAACTTCACCAGACTTTCCCTCCCTTTTAAATTTGAGAACCTTTGTGTCTTATTTATGTAGGGCTGCTAGAACAGAAATAACACAAATGGATGACTTTAACAAAGAGAAATTTATGCTGTCACAGTCTAGGAGGTAGAATTTCAAATTCAGGGTGCCAGCTCCAGGGGAAGGCTTTTTTTCTCTGTCGGTGCTGGGGGAAGGTTCTTGTCATCAATCTTGCCCTGGTCTAGGAGCTTCTCCTTGTACGAATCCTGGGTCCAAAGGACAAAGTCTGCTCCCAGTGCTGCTTTCTTGGTGTTATGAGGTCCTCCTTTCCTTCTGCTTGCTTCTCTCTTTTATATCTCAAAAGAGACTGACTTAAGACACAAGCTAATCTTGTAAATTGAGTCTTGCCTCATTAACATAATTGCTGCTAATTTTACTTCATTAAGATCATATAGGTAGGATGTATAACACATAGGAAAATCATATCAGCAGACAAAATGGTGGCCAATCTTATGATACTGGGAATCATGGACTAACCAAGTTGACACACACTTTTCGGGGGAAAAAGTCAATCCATAACACTCTGTTTTACAGTATTTATTTTCTCAGTATTCATTCTTCTCTTACGTGTGGCAGTACAGCATAGTGGTTAAGACGCATTATAGGCTTGGGTTCAAATCTTAGTTCTATCGCTTACATGCTGTGACATAAGGCAAGAACTTCAAACCCTCTGTGCCTCAGTTTCTCCACCAATCAGGTGAGGATGATTATAATAGTACCTGCATGATAGGTTATTGTGAGCATCAAGAGAGTTAACATATGGTGAATGTTTAGAACTGGTCCTTCTAAATGGTCTCTTATAAAAATGGAAAACAGAGAGACACACAGAAGGGAGAAGCTACATAAGGAGCCATCTATAAGCCAAGGAGTGCCAAGATACACCCAGGGCTACTGACAAGGAGGGATTCTCCCCTAGAGCCAATGCCCTGGTTTAGAATTCTAGCCTCCAAAACTGTGAGACGATAAATTCCTGTTCTTTAAAATCTCCTCATTTATGGTATTTTTGTTACAGCAACACTAGCAAATTAAGACAGGCAGCATAAGGGAGTTATTTTTTCATGAGGAAACAGCCCTTCATCTTGACAGTGGTGGTGGTTACACGAATCTATACATGGGATAAAATTGCATAGACTATACACGCTCAAGCAAACATAGGTTCCAGAAATGGAAAAAATTAAAGTCTGCATCTAGTTAACAGTAATGTACTAATGCATAAATGTCTATTTCCTGATTTTGATGTTATCCTTGTTTTTGTTGTTAGGTGCTGTCAAGTGGGTTCCAACATATAGTGACCCTATGTACAGCAGAATGGAACACTGCCTGGTTCTGCACCATCCTCCAGTCATTGCTATGTTTGAGCCCATTGTCGCCGCCAGTGTGTCAATCCATCACATAAAGGTCTTCCTCTTTTTCCTTGACCTGCTATTTTACCAAGCATGATGTCTTCTTCAGGGACTGGTCCCTCCTGATAACCTGTCCAAAGTATGTGAGACAAAGTCTCTCCATCCTCGCTTCTAAGGATCTTTCAGGCTGTGCTTCTTCCGAGACAGATTTGTTCGTTCTTCTGGCAGTCCACGGTATATTCAATATTCTTTGCCAACACCATAATTCAAAGGAATCGAGTCTTCTTTAGTCTTCCTTATTCACTTTCCAGCTTTCACATGCATATGAGGCAATCGAAAATATCATGGCTTGGGTCAGACCAACCTTAGACCTCAAAGTGACATTTTCGCTTTTTAAAACTTTAAAGAGATCTTTTGCAGGAGATTTGCCCAATGCAATGCGTCTTCCGATTTCTTGATGCTGCTTCCATGGGCTTTGATTGTGGATCCAAGTAAAACTAAATCCTTGACAACTTCAATCTTTTCTCCGTTTACCATAATGTTGCTTATTGGTCCAGTTGTGAGGACTTTTGTTTTCTTTATGTTGAGGTGTAATCCATACTGAAGGCTGTAGCCTTTGATCTTTATCAGTAAGTGTTTCAAGTCCTCTTTCAGCAAGCAAAGTTGTGGCTTATTGTGGGTTGTTAATAAGTCTTCCTCCAATCCTGATGCCACATTCCTCTTTATAGTGTTCAGTTTCTTGGAGTATTTGCTCATATACAGATTGAATATGTATGATGAGAGGATACAACTCTGACGCACAGCTTTCTTGATTTTAAACTATGCAATATCCCCTTGCTCTGTTCAGACAACTGCCTCTTGGCCAATACAGGTTCCTCATGAGCACAATTAAGTGTTCTCGAGTTCCCATTCTTCACAATGTTTTCTATAACTTGTTATGTTCCATCCAGGCAATTGCCTTTGCATAGTGAATAAAACACAGGTAAACATTCTTTCTGGTTTTCTCTGCTTTCAGCCAAGATCCACCTGACATCAGCAATGATATCCCTCGTTCCTCATCCTCTTCTGAATCTTGCTTGAACTTCTAACGGTTTCCCAACAATGTACTGCTGCAGCTGCTTTTGAATGACCTTCAGCACACTTTTACTTGTGTGTGATATTAATGATATTGTTCGATAATTTCTGCTTTCTGTTGGATCACCTTTCTTCGGAATGGGCACAAATATGGATCTCTTCCAGTCAGTTGGCCGGGTAACTGTCTTCCAAATTTCTTGGCATAGACTAGTGACCACCTCCAGTGTTGCATGCATCCCTTTGTTGAAACATCTCACCTGGTATTCCCTCCATTCCTGGAGCTTTATTTTTCGTCAGTGCCTTCAGTGCAGCTTGAACTTCTTCCTTCAGTACCTTTTTCTAATCTCTAGCCTGGACTTAGCGAAAGTCTCTGCACTCTCTTTTCTCTCTCCTCACCTTGAATGCCCTGTCTTCCCTAGTGCTGCAAGAAATGAGTTTTGTAAGGTGTCAGTCACCCATCTTCTCAAAAATTTTTAAATAGAACTCGTCCTGCCCACAGGATAAAATCTAAAGGTCTATCATGGAATTTATGGATCACTATTTCCGGAATGGAGACATTTCCATTGTGATGTTTGTGGGTCAGCAGTGCTAAACACTTGTAATTCTCTAAACACACTCTGCTCTTTCATGCTGAGCCTTCTGTGTGATATGCCCTCCTCCAATTTTCTTTCAGACTTTCACTCATCATTTACTTTAGGCACACATATCTGGTTGTAGGGAACAAAACAATCGTAACATAAAATTTCAGGTAAAATATTTCTGACATCTCCTTTAGATAGTACTTTTGAGTGTAATTGTTATCCCCTTCCCTTTCTTTTTCATTCCTCTTTTTTTCTCAGAACTATTGGAGAGATGGAGATACAGACAGCTCAGAGAGCCTCCAGTCTCTCTCAAGCTCAGCAGTCAACCAGCATTTGAATGACCTCTGTCTTGGAATGTTCTCAAAGGAGGGGAAGGTAACAAATGCACAAAAAAGGTTTTGGATTTCTTGACACCATTCCTGCTGTTCATTATAGTTGGAAAGATAAAACCAAATTCCATAATGATGGAAACATAAAACCAAACGATTCAGTATTTCCTTACACTAATGAAGGAAATTGCTTCACTCCAGCTTTTTTCATTAGGCTTCGCATTCCCTGAGGCTTAAATTCAGGGTCAAGAGAAGTACTTAGTCCTGAAGTTATTTCCCATTTTCTCCCTCCCACCCACCCTCCAACATGATATCCCGTCCCATTGCCATTGAGTTGATTCTGACTCTATTTCCCATTTTAATTTAGGATGAATTTAAATCCTTTTTGTCTTGAAGTTGTAGTTATATTTCCTAAAGGCAATTGGACACCTCTGAAAACAGTGTAAATTACTGGTTTCTGGGTGAGTGGTAGCCTTTAAACATAATACTTATGTAAGAATGATCTAGTGATCTCTCACCTGCTTTCATTCATAATAAATCTACAGAGCTATTTGTTGACATGGCAAATACCTCACAGAGCAAGCATGACAAGGACAGCAGATAGCTTTGTCTCTAGTTAGCTTTGTTTGTGAGTTAATAAGGAACCTCTGGACTTGATGTTTGTGATAGCGCCGTGTGATGGTCTTTCTGACCTCCGAGTCCAAAGTGAATGAAATGAGCAAACCAAGTGACTGTTAATCTCATCAAAATAATGTTTGGCCCTGTTTTAGCCCCCAGTTTACTTCTACTTTATCCTTGGCCCACCAATTCTGGTTTTTGTTCTTCTGCAATGGCCCATTTCCTCAATACTGTGAGGCATCTGAGAGACAAATAAAATTTAATAGACTTCAATAAAAATGTTGCTTTAATATTTTCAAAGAACCCTTGATAGAGGTAATGTGTGCAGGGATCATTTGCTAACGAATTAAATAGTCAGGTGTTTTGATATGTATTATCAGATACAAACTTGTCCTCAGTCCTACTTCAAATTCTAAGTAATTTTCTAATGATTCTACCAAACTGGTTTTCTAATCCTAGAGCACCATATACAGTTTGTAAAGTAAAAAGCTTAAATCCTGAGTTTACCTGTATTTTTTTTTTTTTTCATGTACTATTGCTTGAGAAACTTGGTCATTTTCATCAGAGCTATTAGTTAAGCAGTTAAGATGAAATTGTTTCTGTTCAAACTGAACATTTGCTTCATTCTGACTAAGCTTTTTGTTGCCAGATGTAAGTGAGTGCAAGCTATTTACGGAGTTACACTTTTGGGGAGAGGCAGTAGACCAGCAAGTATGGAAGTTCTTGATTCTAGAATCAAACTTTTCATTGGTGGCAGCCACCAGAACTCCTAATGACAGGAAGTCCACTTTGGAGTTCCACTTTCATATATGGTGGACTTTGAAAACATCATGCTGAATGATTTCAAATTGCCTCCTTCCCTACGGATGTCAGTGTAAATCAAAAGTCAGTGCTGGGTGCCTAAGGCCCCTCTGCCCTCCCTCCCAGGAGGACTATGCCTCTGTGTGAGAACACTGACAGTGCTCACCTGTGTCCCGCAGTCCATTTACTTCCTGCAATGTGGGAAGAAGGAGGCTGAAGTTACATGCAGGACTCATTCAATCGGCAGGATTTTAGGTCCATTATCACGATGTGGGATTTATAAAAATTTCTCCTTTCTCTGGATCTGACATAGTCAGCACCAATATAGAAATCATAAAGGACCTAGCAATAGGCAGTGCCCCATGACGGTTTCTCAGTGACATTCTGAAAGTTGCCTTGACTCTAAATATCTCCTTCAGCAATTTTAACCAAGCATTTTACTACATTTCCATGGCACTTCACAGTTTACAAAGTCCTTTCCCTAGAGTCATCTTATTTCCTCTTCATAAAGGTGTAAATAGTTGATAAAAATTTTGTTTTTAATAAAGGATGAAACAGGCTCAGAGAGGTTTTGTGCGTTACTGAAGGCCACACAGTAAGTGGTAGATCATTTTCTTCTAATTCCAGTGTCCGTTTCACAATATCAAACTGACAGTAGACCTGGTAACAAATAACACATTTGGAGACACCTATAACTTAAATAGGGTAAAACTTTTCATCGAACATTTAGAGATAAAGCTCAAAATGCAAATGAGTAAAAAATCAGCTTTTACATTTCTAAAATATTAAACTGATTCCAGGCTATAGATTTGATTTAAGGCAAGGTGATTTGTTATTCGTTTGTTGATGCTTTCACACTCTCGGGGGAAGATTTACATTTTAAGTCCAAGTGTAAAATGAAAAAACAAATTTATGCTATTTAAAAGAGTTATGAAGACAAGCCTGGTTATCTACTTTCATTAAGATTATAGTCAAGAAAATCCTATGGAGCAATTCTACTCTGTGACACAGAAGATTGTCATGAGTCAGGATCAACTCGACAGCAATAGAATTGAGTTTTTGTTTTTAGGTACTAGAGAAGTTCCGTAGTGAAAATAATTCTCATAAACATGTACATCTGTATATGTGTATACATCTATTTAGACTAAATGTTGCTTTGGATGCTTCTGCCATTTCTTAGTAACCTATTTTCCACGCTGAGTTCACAGCTGTTTTATTCTCAGCATATACTCCAAGTCTCTATATTACGTTTTGATTATCTTACACCTCATTTCTCAGTCACTGTAAGCATCAAGACTGTTTAACCAGTAAAGCTCTTTAATGAGTAAAAATTACAGAACTTTTCAGATGTTCCAGGAATAGTTCAATTTTCCCATTTAGTGTCTGAACCTCATATTTACCACATGTAGCGTGAAATCTGCTTTTATTTAAAAGGAAAATTCTATATTTACCATTCATTGCAAAGAGTATAGAAGAAATAAACAGACCATTCCCTTTGCTTTATGAAAATGTGAGGCATTTCCCTTGAGCAGCTAAGAAATTCCTGGGTTCAGGATCCTCTCCACTCATAAATCTGAGCCTATCTTTTCTTGTGCTGTGGTTTTTACTCTAGGATTTTGATACGTTTCATAAAAAGGAAAATACACAAAGTGGAAATAGAGTAGACGTAGAAGACTTCAAGAACAATAGCCCATCATGTGTGAGTTGGTGACACGAATAATGACAGTTCCTTCCAGTGGGCTTCAATGACTAAGGGTAGGAAAGATAAAAAAGTGCAAGAAGTCACGGGAAATGCTTTTCCGCAATGAGAAAGATGACATGAGTATAATGATGAAGAAGCAAAGTGTACTGGCCTCAATTCCTCAGCTGATGCTTAACATCGCCTATATCTCTCACTTGGATTTAAACATTTGCTTCAAAAATGATTTCATATAAATTTTTATTTCTTTTGGAAATCTCCCATGTGTAATTTATTAATCACATCACTGAAAAACAGATTTAATGGTGTCACTTGGCTGGTACTTCACATGATGTAGGCATCATTGGAGGAGCCTGAGGCAGCTGCAAGTGAAGGCATCTGTGTTGTCTCAAAATGTCAGGATCGTACGGATACTGAAATAGAAAAATAAAAGATATTGTTTTAACACTTAGCTATTCCACACTCTTCCACGTGAAGTTCCAAGGAGCTCCCAGTCACCCCATTCCCATCTCTATGCATTCAGGTAAAGCCAAGTGGAAGGGCAGTTCATCTTTTCTCCTTGTTCTCCTGTTTTCTCAAACCTTAAACTCAATCATCAGAGACTAAACGTAACTGCTATTTAGATTTCATTTGATATTAATTAGCATCCTCATCAAAAATATTTTTGCGAGCCTGAGTAGTTGGCATAATTATTAATATAAATATAAAATAAGGATAATAACATAATAAATTATTGTTATTTGCCATGTACTTTGCAGATTCTTTTGATGTAATATGTGATTTAAACCTCAATCTAAATAACACTATGAGGTAGGTTCTAATATTATTTCCCTTTTAGAAATTAAGATGCATAACTTGCTGTAGGTCATGCATCTGGTATGGAGTGTTGGGATTCAAATCCAAACACAAAGGTGCACAAATGACAAGAAGATAGGTGGTTTGCCTGAAGGAACTGATAATTTAATAAAGACCGTGTTGAAGGATTAATAGAGATTTAATATAGAAGTGTTTAAGGATTCTTAGAAGTAGAGAATAAAGTTGAATTCTAAGGGACTTCGTTCTTGGGAAGATTAGATATGTAGCATTTATAGCAAAACTAGCGCTCTTTCTAGAAAAGGTCTTCTGATGGATAAATATGTTTAGAAAAAGATGGTCTTCATGCCTCTTTAAAAATTACATATACAGAAAATCCTCGGCTGCAACAATGGGCTCAAGTATAACAATGATTATGAGGATGGCGCGGGACCAAGCAGCGTTTCTTTCTGTTGTACAGGATTCCTATGTGTCAGAAATGACTCCATGGCATCTAACAACAGCAATATATGTGTATACAATAAGATAAATATAGTAGATGCTTTAGAAAATATAGGACAGTGCAAAAAAAAATAACCTTAAATTCTATAATCTAGAGATAAACTGTTAATATTTTCTTGAATTTTTATCAACACTTTTCTTGACATGTAAGTAGTTGTTACTGTTCTTGTTAAAAATTTGAGATCATATAGTATATACAAGTTTGTGTTCTCTATTTTATAACGTCGTGAGACTTTCCCAATGTAATGAAAGCATTTCCTTTTAATGACTTCACTGACTTCTAGTACACGGTTGGAACTTATTTAACTATTCCCTTAATGTTGGACTTCCAGCATGTTTCCAATTTGAGATATTACAGATAACAGATAAACGTGCTTAAACATATATGTATGTTTGTATATCTGATTATTTCTGTAGACTAGATTTCCAGAAATGAAATTGCTGGGACAATTAAGTTGAGCTGTAAACTTTCACCTAAAGTACAATCAAGTAAAAAAAAAAAAAAAAAAAAAAACTACTGGAAAAAAGGGTTTCAGCTTTTTTTAAAAAAAATTTCTGATGCAAATTACCAAACAGCTTTCCAGAAAGGATGTAACAATGAATACTCCTATAAGTAGTATATAAAAGTGCCCATGTCCCCTTACCCTCACCAATATCGAGCATTGCAATTTTTAATCTCTGCTTATTTAATAAGCAAGTGTTGGTGCCTAAGAGATATCTATTTAAAGTTGAAACCCTCATGAGAAGAAGTGTGAGGAAGCAGAAAAGGCAAGGACTTTGGAGCTAGAAGGTGGAAATTGAATACAACTGCCTATTACTGGTTGTGTCACATATGCACCCACAGATGACAAAATTCCTCTTGTCGGTGGTTGTGCAAGCTAAATGTTAGAGGCAGAGGAAATGGGATTGGCTTATTTTCCTCAGCTTTGGAGAAAATGGGAGAGTCAAACATTTAAAACAGCATTTTGTACCCTTCCCCTTTACAAAAATTTTTATTTGTGAAAAATTCTTTGTAAACTGCAAAAAGAAATGAAAAACTAGCAGTATTTGTTCAGAAAATAACACCAATGCAGCTCAACCTCTTTCCATAATAAAAGTTTTTGGGGCATCCTGAATATAATTTAAATTTACAGCCATTAAAGTTCAGCCAGGCAGAGGCTGCAGAGGCTCCTTGCTATCATTAGGACTGCAGGACCCTGATTCTTCTTCCTCATAAGGGTGAGTATTTCCTATAAAGAAGGCTGAGTGGTTCTGATCATCCAGCTTCACTGTAACCAACATAATTTGATTTCAGCAGAATAGGAAATGCAAGGCAACCATGTCTAGCTTTTCACACTAAGATCTTAAATGTTCTACCTGCAAAGGTTGAACTGGTAATGGAAAACCAAGTCATTTAGTGTTTTTCTCATCCTTTCATCTTCTGATATGTGGGTCAAATCTTTGAGCAATTTTTTTCTCTCTGGTAGCCATTCCCCTGCCACGAAACAAAAACTTAAACTCTACCTCTTTCCAGAGCGAAGAAGGTCAAACCCTTCGTTTATTTTTTCAAAAGGTAAAACATGAGTTATTACTGAATCCAATGGAAACTTCTTAGCCATGAATTCAGCCACAAGTTTGGGGATGGAATCTTTACTTTTGTAGCCTGAATAGAAGAAAACGTCATTGTTAGATTCAGCCAGGGGGAAGTAAAAGAGTTATGGAGGACACTTTCTAAATAGAGTTAAAACGAATGTTTATAAAAAATGCTGCATTCCACAGAATGCTATTTCTATTACTGGATCAGTAATAGATAGTGTGCTTCAATATCTGTTTGTAGTACTTTAATTTTTTTTTTAATCTTCCTCCCTGACCCATCCCAACCCCCGATAAACTAGGGTCCTTAGTTATTAGTTCTCTCATAGAGAAATTATAGTAGAGATGATTATATCCAAAGTCAAGGATCAAATTTAGCAGTTGTCTAAATGTGGGCATAGTGCAGATATGAAGTATTACTATGGGTTTCCTGGGTTTACTGGGTATTTTGGAGTCCTTGATTGGCGCAAAGGGTTAACATGCTTGACTGCTACCCAAAGGTTGGCGGTTCAAGCTCACTCAGAGGTGCCTTGGAAGAAAGGCCTTGTGGTCTATGTGTGAAAAATCAGCCATTGAAAACCTTACGGAGCACAATTCTGCTCTGACACACATGGGGTCACCATGAATTGGAATCGATTCAAGGGCAACTGGTTTGGTTGGTAGTGGGTATTTTAGTGTCATACAGTCACAGGTATAAAAAGAGGTGGTGCTGAAGTTCCTTGTTAGTTTATGGGGACACCAGAAAGACATTCCGGGATTATTCAGCCTGCATTAATTATTTCCACATATAGTTGATTTGGAAAGGAACCCCGGGTGTGCAGTGGTTGAGCACTTGGCTGCTCACTGAAAGGTTGGTGGTTTGAATCCACCCAGTGGCTTTGTGGAAGAAAGACCTGGTGACCTGCTCCCATAACGACTACAGCCTAGAAAACTTATGGGGGCCGTTCTGCTCTGTCACATGGGGCTGATGAGAATAAAAATTAACTTTATTGCACCTAACAACCACAACAATAGTTTATTGGAGCCTGTAACTACAACAGGAATTTTAATTTATTTTTAACCACATTGCTTTTCAAAACCTGGCCTTCTCATGTGAAAAAGGGAACAAATTCCAACATTATAAGAATTTGATCCTCAAGCCTAACTACATACCACCAAAAATTGCTCCTTTCCAGGTGCGTCCAGTCAACAGCAACATAGGGTTCATCTGGAGCTCTTGGGAACCAGGAGGTACCCCTACAATTACACTTACACCATACGCCTCATGACAGCATGACAAAGCAGACACCTGGAATATAATTAATAATTAACATTGTTAAAGTGGGTTCTTTGATAATCTCCACTCATGACTCACAGTAAGAGTTCAATATAATATCTGCTTAGATTGATTGTGAATGTGTAGAGGAAAGAGATAATATCTTTTACTTCTTCATTCCTTGCTGTGTATGCGTTAGTTCTGTGACTTTGGGGACTGTCCAGAAAATATTGTTTGAATGAGAGAATGAATGAATGAATTTGTATGTACATAATTCTTCCTTATAAAGAAATAAAGAGGCACACATCATTCCAGACATATATAAAGTCTGGCTCCTCAAATAAGGGTAATGTTTTATCATCTCATGACTGCCAGGCAATCTATGAGTTGATTAAATAATTTTTCACTTATTTAGTAAGCAGGTACTTTGAACCCAGTACTTTGAACCAGGTATTTTGACGAAGAAGAAGATATAATGTCGATTACATAGTCATAAGTTGTTTCTTGTCCACTTGATGCTCTCCCATTTTAATGATCCTGATTCTACTGTTCATTTCTAACATGGGAATGTTTACAGGTTGTTTTTACCTCCCAAGAATGTATACTGGTTTTACTTTAAACTATACCTATTATTCCAGAAGCTTAAAAGACCGTCTCTTAAAGCTCTTCCCTCCAACTAGGTTTTTGAAGAAGTTTGGTACTAAGAAAATGGTTTGGGACACCCCGGGGATATATAAGAATTAGTTCTTTGCTTTTGAAGTATGAAGGTACCCTTAGAACATGGGAATATCAGACATTTGATATCATCAGATAAAGTAACAATCCAGTTCCACATGAGAAAATGGGGGCAAAGCAACAGAAAAAGAACTTAAAAAATATTCAGCCTTGGAAAAAGTTGGACTCCCTTGGAACGTCAGTGGTCTATGGCATATTGTCCCAGGTCAAGATTGCAAAGACCATTATGCTTAGGATGCTGTTTCCTATTACTAATGCTGCTGGGACTTACTGGAGAAGTTCAACAATTGGGATTTGTTGGTCTGAGTACTGCTTCATTCGGGTACTAGGGAATTCTGGTTAGGTGGACTATAACTGGAGATGTGGTCCTCATTGCTATTGATGATGTTTGTAGTTATTTGAAAACAATATCATGCACATTTCAAAGTTGATGGAAGCACTTCAAGATTGCCAATAATATTTTATAGCAAAAATACTAGTTTATTGAGAGCTTACCACTGCTTAGCAGGTGGCTCTGTGCTAAGTATTTTATGTGCATTATCTCATGTAATCCGCAAACAATGCTATGAAATATATACGCCTTCAATTTTTTTTGATGGTAAAATCTGTTGAGTTTTTAAAGGATTCAATTCAACATATAGATTTTAGGTACCTATTATGTACCAGGCACTATACTCTCTGATGTAAGAAAGTACAGTGATATATTAAGGCAATAACTTTCTTTATGACCTATTTTCTGTTAATAAAATAACGCTAGGTGTATAATTGCTCAGTATTCCTTCTGACCAAAAAATGACATGAGGAAAAAATCAGAATTCATTAAAACATATAAACCATATGAAAACTTGTTACAATATTTCTGTTAAAAATATGAGTACATTGAAGTTTTCCCAATTTGAGAACAGAATTTGTTTTATTTCTATTTCCTTGAGTTTGAAGGATTTTTTAAACTGAGTATTAATAAAATAAATTTACAGTGGTTCAGTAAAAAACTTCCGGAGGGGAAATATTACTTGAGACAGGTTTATTTAGCTGATGGAATGAAAATCTCCTCATAAGAAATAAAACAATCAAACAGAGACCCTGGGTGGTGGAAAAGGTTAAATGCTCAGCTGCTAATGAAAATGTTGGCATTTTAGTCCACCCAGAGGCACCACAGAAGGAAGGCTTAGTGATCTACTTTTGAAAAAAACCCTGTGGAACCCAGTGAAAACCCTACAGCACAGTGAAAACCCTACAGAATACATTTCTACTCTGACACACACGGGGTTGTGATGAGTCAGAGTCTACTCAAGGGCAACTGATTTTAGGTAATAAACAAGAGATGAAAAATTGCCAGTAATAATTTAAAGAATATTATTTATACATAATGTTTATATTCAGCTGCCTAAAGCAGACTCCAGATTGTAGAAGCACACATCTCAAGACAAGTCAGAGTACATACCATAGTGTCATGCCGACCAACAACTTCAATTGAAAAGTCCACACCTCCACCACTCATTTCCTTCAGCACCTGGTGGATGGGTTTCTGGAAGTCCTGTGGGCTGATGCAGTCAGTGGCCCCCAGCTCTTTGGCCTTTGCAAATTTGTCTTTGTTGACATCCACTGCAATGATCCTGGCCGCTCCTGCTGCCTTACAGCCCATGACTGCACACAGGCCAACTCCTCCAAGGCCAAACACGGCACAGGTGGAGCCTTTAGTGACCTGTGTTTTCAGAAAACACAAGAAAGGATTAATTATGATTGTTCGGAAACATCTAAGCTATATAAAATGCCAGAATTTGTCCATTATGAGGATCTACTTGGACTCTCATGTCCAACCTGCTGTCAAACCTCTTTTTTCTTCATTTGCTTCAGGTTTAAATTGAGTGGTTCTCAAACTTTGCTGCACGTTAGACTTACCTAGGGAGTGTTAAAAAAATCCAAATGCCCACAAGCCATGCCAGGTGGAACCTAGTCATCAGTTGTTGTTGTTGTTGTTAGGTGCCGTCAAGTCAGTTCTGACTCATAGCGACCCTATGTACAATAGAACGAAACACTGCCCAGTCCTGATCCATCCTCACAATGGTTGTTATGCTTCAGCCCATTATTGCAGCCACTGTGTCAGTCCATCTTGTTGGGGGTCTTCCTCTTTATCTCTGGCCCTCCACTTTACCAAGAATGATGACATTCTTCCAGGACTTATCTCTCCTGATAACATGTCCAAAGTATGTGAGACGTGGTCTTGCAATCTGTGCTTTTAAGGAGCATTCTGGTTGTAATTCTTCCAAGACAGGTATGTTGGCTCTTTAGGCAGTCCACGGTATATTCAGTATTCTTCACCAACACAATTCCAAGGCGGCAATTCTTCTTTGGTCTTCCTTATTCATAAGCCAGCTTTTGCATGCATATGAGGCAAGTGAAAACACCATAGCTTGGGTCAGGCACACCTTAGTCTTCAAGGTAACATCTTTGCTTTTCAACCCTTTGAAAGTCCTCTGCAGCAGATTTGCCCAATGCACTGCGTCTTTTGATTTCTTGATTGTGGCTTCCAGGAGTGTTGATTGTGTATCCTAGTAAAATGAAATCCTTGACAGCTTCAATCTTTTCTCCGTTTATCTTGATGTTGCTTATTGGTCCAGTTGTGAGGATTTTTGTTTTCTTTATGTTGAGGTGTAATCCATACTGAAGGCTGTAGTCTTCGATCTTCATCAGGAAGTGCTTCAAGTCTTCTTCACTTTCAGCAAGCAAGCTTGTGTCATCTGCATAACACAGGTTGTCATGAATCTTTGTCCAATCCTGATGAACCCGTCTTCTTCATATAGTCCAGCTTCTCTAATTATTTGATCAGCATACAGACTGAATACATATGGTGAAAGAATACAATCCCGATGCACAACTTTCCTGACTTTAAATCATGAAATATCCCCTTCTTCTCTGTTCAAACGACTGCCTGTTGATCTATGTACAGGTTCCTCATGAGAACAATTAAGTGTTCTGGAATTCCCATTCTTTGCAATGTTATCCATAATTTTTTATGACCCACACAGTTGAGTGCCTTTGCATAGTCAATAAAACACAGGTAAACATCTTTCTGGTATTCTCTGCTTTCAGTCAGGACCCATCTGACATGAGCAATGATATATGCCTGCTTCCATGTCCTTTTCTGAATCCTGTTTGAATTTCTAGCAGTTCCCTGTCATTATACTGCTGCAGCTTCTTTTGAATGATCTTTAGCAAAATTTTACTTGTGTGTGATATTGATGGTATTTTTAGATAATTTCTGCTTTCTGTTGGATCACCTTTCTTGGGAATATGCATAAATGTGGATCTCTTCCAGTCAGTTGTTCCAGTAGCTGTCTCCCAAATTTCTTGGTTTAGATGAGTGAGCACTTCCAGTGCTGCATCCTTTTGTTGAAACATCTTAATTGGTATCCCATCAATTCCTGAAGCCTTATTTTGTGCCAGTGCCTTCAGTGTAGCTTGGAATTCTTCCTTCAGTACCATCTATTCCTGATCATATGCTACCTCCTGAAATGGTTGAACGTCGGCCAATGCTTTTTGCTATAGTGACTCTCTGGATTCCTTCCATCTTCCTTTGATGCTTCCTACGTCGTTTAATATTTTCCCTGTAGAATCCTTCCATGTTGCAACTTGAGGCTTGAATTTTTTCTTCAGTTCTTTCAGCTTGTGAAATGCCGAACGTGTTCTTCCTTTTTGGTTTTCTATCTCCACGTCTTTCCACTTGTCATTTAATACTTTACTTGTCTTCTTGAGCTGCCCTTTAAAATCTTCTGTTCAGCTTTGTTACTTCCTTCTTTCTTCCTTTCACTTTAGTTACTCATCATTCAAAGGAAGATTCAGAGCCTCTTCTGACATTCTTTTTGATCTTTTCTTTCTTTCCTATCTTTTTAATGACCTCTTGCTTTCTTCATGTATGATGTCCTTGATGTCATTCCACAACTCGTCTGGTCTTCAGTCATTAGTTTTCAATGTGTCAAATCTATTCTTGAGAGGGTCTCTAAAGCAGGTCATCAATGCTTTTTAAAAATCCCCATGTGATTCCAATGGGCAGCTCAGTTTAGGAACCAGTAGACTAGATGATCTTTCAGCTTTAAATGTCATTTGCTCCAGTCTTGAAGAGGATCTTGTTGGCTCATGTTCAATGATATCCAGCTTCAGTTCATCATACATACAGAAAGGCAATTTTTTGGGGATTGAAATAAGCGAAAAAGTTATTCCAAGAGATGGAAAAAACATGCTATCAAACCTCAATAATTAATTCCACGGTTTATTTAATTTTCAGTAGTAATAGCCAGAATGATGAGAGCAGAAATTAGCTACGAAATATAGAAGTTATCCTTAGCTTAAATCAGAACGTAATAACTGGCGAGATTTAATGGGTAACTTGAAGATAATAGAGCTTGTACCTATGTGATCTTAGCAGTTTCCCCTCTCATCTGATTGTTAAAATTCTAATAAACTGCGACCATACACTTGGACCTCCCCAGATGGAATACACAGAATTAAATCTACTACATCTGTGAAAAGAGACGATGGAAAAGCTCAATATCATAAGTCAGAACAAGGACAGGGGACAACTGCGGAACAGGTCATCAATTGCTCATATCTAAGTTCAAACTGAAGTTGAAGAAAATTAGAACAAGTCCACAAGAGCCAAAGTACAACCTTCAGTATATCCTGCCCGAATTTAGAGACCATTTAAAAATGAATTTAGCACATCGAACACTAATGACTGAAGATCAGATGTGTTGTGGAATAACATCAAGGATATCATACCTGAAGAAAGCAAGATGTCATTAAAAACAGGAAAGAAAGAAAAGACCGAAATGGACGTCAGAAGAGACTCTGGAACTTGCTCTTGAATGTAGTGTAGCTACAATGAAAGGAAGAAATGAGAAGTAAAAGAGCTAGTTGGACAGAAGATTTCAAAGGGTGGCTCGAGAAGACAAAGTAAAGTATTATAATGAAATGTGCAAAGACCTGGAGATAGAAAACCAAAAGGGATGAACATGCTAGGCATTTCTTAAGCAGAAAGAACTGAAGAAAAAATTCAAGCCTCGACTTGCAATATTGAAGGATTCTATGGGGAAAATATGATAATAATGCAAGAATCATCAAAAGAAGATGAAAGGAGTACACGGAGTCACTGTACCAAAAAGAGTCAGTTGATATTCAAGCATTTCAGGAGGTAGCATATGATCAGGAACCGATCATACTGAAGGAAGAAGTCCAAGCTACACTGAAGGCATTGGCAGAAAACACGGCTCCAGGAATTGACAGGATACCAACTGAGATGTTTCAACAAACGGTTGCAGCACTGGAAGTGCTCACTCGTCTATGCCAAGAAATTTGGAAGATAGCTATCTGGCCAACCGACTGGAAGAGATTCATATTTATCCTTATTCCCAAGAAAGGTGATCCAACAGAATGCAGAAATTATCTACAATACCTTCAATATCACACACAAGTAAAATTTTGCTAAAGATCATTCAAAAGAGGCTGCAGCAGTGTAATGACAGGGAACTGCCAGAAATTCAAACCAGATTCAGAAAACGACATGGAAGCAGGGATATCATTGTTCACATCAGATGGATCCTGGCTGAAAGCAGGGAATACCAGAAAGATGTTTACCTGTGTTTTATTGACTATGCAAAGGCATTCAACTGTGTGGCTCATAACAAATTATGGATAACATTGCAAAGAATGGGAATGCCAGAACAATCAATTGTGCTCATAAGGAACCTATACTTAGACTAAGAGGCAGTTGTTTGAACAGAACAAGGGCATACTGCATAGTTTGAAGTTAAGAAAGGTGTGTGTCAGTGTTGTGTCCTTTCACCTGTTTAATCTGTATGCTAAGGAAATCACCCAAGAAAGTGGACTATAGGAAGAAGACTGGGGTCTCAGGATTGGAGGAAAACTCATTTACAACCTGCAATATGCAGATGACACAGCCTTGCCTGCTGAAGGTGAAGAGGACTTGAAGCACTTACTGATGAAGATCAAAGACTACAGCCTTCAGTCCAGATGACATCTTAACATAAAGAAAGCAAAAATTCTCACAACTGGACCCGTAAGCAACTTCATGATAAACGGAGAAATTATTGAACTTGTGAAGGACTTCATTTTACTTGGATCCATAATCAATGCCCATAGAGGCAGCAGTCAAGAAATCAAACAATGCATTTGTTGGCCAAATCTGCTGCAAAAGACCTCTTTAAAGTATTAAAAAGCAAAGATGCCACTTTAAGGAGTAACCTGCACCTGACTCAAGTCATTGTGTTTTCAGTCACCTCATATGCATGTGAAAGCTGGACAATGAATAATGAAAACTGAAGAAGTGATGTCTTTGAATTATGGTGTTGGCAAAGAATATTGAGTATATCATGGACTGCCAGAAGAACAAACAAATCTGTCTTGGAAAAAGTACAGCCAGAATGCTCATTAGAAGCAAGGATGGTGAGACTTTTTTGTACAAACTTTGGGCATGTTATTAAGAGGGACTACTCCCTGAGAAGGACATCATGCTTGGTAGCGAGTCAGCGAAAAAGAGGAAGACTCTCAACGTATGTTGACACAGTTGCAGCAACAACGGTCTCAAGCGTAACAACTACTGTGAGGACAGTGTAGGACTGGGCAGTGTGTGGTTTTGTTGCACATCGGGTCACTATGCATTGTAACCAACTGGTTGGCACCTAACAACAACAACAATGAACAATATTTTTTATTTTGTCCCATACAAAAATTTGTGCATACATTATTATGTGACTCTTATTGCTCTCTCCAGATTGTGACAGCACACTTCTCCCTTCCACCCCGATTCCCCATGTCCGTTCTACTAGCTCCTAACCTTCTCTGCCTTCCCATCTCACCTCCAGACAGAAGATGCCTGTCTAGTCTCTTGTATCTACTCGAGCTAAGAGGCACACTCCTCACGAGTATCACTTCACAATGAACAATAATTTTAACAAAAGGTTGTCTACATCCTAATAACAAATAAAATTCATTATTACGATTGATCTCAGCTTCTGCTCTGTGTTCATTTGGACCACCTGCTCAAACAGATGTTGCAGTTGCACAAGGGACCTTAGTGTTAAAGTCACAGAAATTTTGAAAAGATACGTTCTATAGGGTTAAAATTGACTCTCGATTGTTTAATAAACCTCATCTTCTTTAGTCAGCCTTCAATGTAAGTAAAATGTTCCTCCTTTTCTAAGTAATCTCATTATAGGTATCCCTTAAGGATTTTTATTTACTTACTTGTTCATTCATCAAATGCTAAGGAGGGTAGAACACCGCTGTCTACTTCCCTGAGAAAAATACAAGGTGTACAACCACTATTTAAAAGTACTTGTAATTAAGAAGTATGATTTAATGCTCTGGAGGAATTTTGAGAAAGATACTCTAGTCTCAGTACTAAGACTAAGCACTTATAAGCTTTAAGGCAAAAAGCTTTATGTGTCTGAGCCCCATTTTTATATAATTATAAAAATGAAGAGATAATACACCCACTCCCCACCGAGATGGTTAGTTTCCAAAGAGGAGGTCATTATGCAAAGTTGGTGTTATGCAAAAATGGGGAAAGACCAGATCAAAACACAAAATGGAGGATGACTACATCATCACATAACTGCCAGTTTACATCATTACATAATGACCAAATCACTTCATTATGTAACTGCCAAACTACTGAGAATCACGGCCCAGCCAAGTTAATACACAACCTTGACCATCATAACCAGTGTTGCTCCCACTTTGCACCTCGGCATTTGTTACGTCCAAACGTTCATCTGTAACCCACAAGATACTTGGACAGTAGATTTTTTATTATTGTCATAAATGTGAGATGTCAGATAATGAAATAGTCGATAATTGAGAAATAGGCATACTAGTTTGTGGTTTGCAAACCTTTAGGGAAGAGGTGTGTGGTGTGGTATGGTTTGTGTGTGTGTGTGCTTTCATGGCATACGGAGGAGATGTAGTAGTGAAATCCCTGAATGGAGTAGAATAAATCCTCCACTGAAATCTTCATTACTTTTCTCCAGGGAGTCCACAGAGTGCATGTGTTGGTGGCAATAGGTTTGGAGGTATACCAGGTAAGGCTTTGGAATTTACTGTTGATCCTAAAAAGGGGTCTGTGGACTAGACTCTTCTCAAAGGCAAACCCTCCATTTCAATTACCTTTGCCAGCTCAGAACCTAGAAGAACCTACAGTGCCTGACGCATGTAGGTGTTCTTGTAGAAAGAAAGACTAAATGAGCTCTGAGCTCTAAAATTTAATAATTCCAAGAAGATCAAATAGAGAAAAATAATTACTGAAAAGCAAACTTTACTTTTTCTTTTTTTTTTTTTTTTTACTGTTCGATTAGATTTTATGTTATTTTATTTTATTTTTTTATATTTTATTGTACTTCAGGTGAAGGCTTACAGAACAAATAGTTTCTCATGAAACAGTAGTACACATGTTGTTTTATGACATTGGTTAACAACCCCACAACATATTAAGCCTCTAAATTCTCAACCTTTTTTTTTTTTTTTTGATGAAAATACAGATAGCCAAAGATACACCGTTTCAAAAATTTCTACATACACAGTTCAGTGGCATTGACTACGCTCTTCCAACTGTGCTGTTATTCTCACTTAAGATGAAGGTTTACAGAACAAAATAGTTTCTCATTTAACAGTTACTACACATGTTGCCCTATGACAATGGTTAACAATCTCACAACACATCAAGAATATCCTTACTCCACCTTGTGTTCCCTATCACCAGGGGACTTCCTTGTCCCCTTCTGTCTTCTGGCCCTTGTCACTGGCCTACTGTACCTCATTAGTCTCATTCGTTTATTTATTTATTTTTTTAACACCATTTCAAAACTTTTTACTTACACATTTAAGTGATATTGACTATGCTCTTCCAATTGTGCTGCCATTCTCGCCCAAGATGAGGGTTTACAGGACAAAACAGCCTCCCATTTAATAGTTACTACAAATGTTGCCCTATAACAGTGGTCAACAATCTCACAACACATCGAAGGTGTCCTTACTCAACTTGTGTTCCTTATCATCAATTTCCTACTCCCCCTCTGCCTTCTGGCCCTTGTCACTGGACTCCCGTACCTCGTTAGTCCCATTTAGTTTTACTGGCCTGTCCACTCTCAGGCTTAACATCGAACCTCGAAGGTAACTTCACCTCTGAGCTGAAAGGGTGTCTGGAGGCCACACTCTTGAGGTTTCTCCAGTATTCTTTAGGCCAGTAAATCTGGTCTTTTTTTTTTTTTTTTTGGGGGGAGTTAAAATTATGCTCTACATCCTTCTCCAGCTCTGTCCAGAGCCCTCTGTTGTGATCCTGGTCAGAGCAGTCAGTGGTGGTAGCCGGGCACCATCTAGCTGTACTGGACTCAGTCCGGTGGAGGCCTTGGTAGCTGTGGACAATTAGTCCTTTGGACTATTCTTTTCGTTGTATCCTGTTCTCTTCATTCTCCCTTGCTCCCGAAGGGTTGAGACAAGTGGAGTATCTTAGATGGCCGCTCATAGGCTTTTAAGACCCCAGACACTACTCACCAAGGTAGAATGTAGAGCATTAACTTTATAAGTAGTGTCATGCCAATTGAGCTAGATGTTCCCCGAGACCATGGTCCCCAGAGCCCTCTGTCCAACAACTCAGTCCCTCAGGGGGTTTGGATGTATCTATAGGACCTCCATGACCTTTCCTTGTGCAGGTTGTGTTAGTTTCCCCTGTACTGTGTACTATCTCACCTCTCACCCAAGGTACCACTTATCTAGTGCCTATTTAGTATCTCCCCCCCTCCACTCCCATCCCTGGTAACCAACAAGGATTGTTACATTTTGCATGTGAATTTTTTCATGGGTTTTTACAATAGAGGTCTCATACAATATTTGTCCTTTTGTGATTGACTTATTTCACTCAGCATAATGTCCTCCAGTTTCATCCATGTTATGAGATGGTTCACAGATTCATTGTTGTTCTTTCTCGTTGCATAGTACTCCATTGTGTGTATGTACCATAGTTTGTTTATCCATTCATCTGTTGATGGACATCGAGGTTGTTTCCATCGTTTTGCTATTGTGAACAATGCTGCCATGAACATAGGTGTGCATATGTCTATTCGAGTGATGACTCTTATTTCTCTAGGATATATTCCTAGGAGTGGGATTGCTGGATCAAATGGTATGTCTATTTCTAGCTTTCTGAGGAAACGCCATATCATTTTCCAAAATGGTTGTATCATTTTGCATTCCCACCAGCAGTGTATAAGAGTTCCCATCTCCCCGCAGCCCCTCCAACATTTGTTATTTCCAGTATTTTTGATTCGTGCCAGTAATGCTGGGGTGAGATGGTATCTCATTGTGGTTTTAATTTGCATTTCTCTAATGGCTAGTGATCGCGAGCATTTCCTCATGTGTCTGTTGGCATTTGAATGTCTTCCTTGGTGAAATGTCTGTTCATTTCCTTTGCCCATTTTTTGATAGGATTGTTTGTCTTTTTGTTGTAGAGGTGTTGGATTTTCTTGTAGATTATGGAGATTAGACCTTTGTCTGACTTGTACTGTCCAAAATTTTTTCCCAGTCTGTGGATTCTCTTTTTACTCTTGGTGAAGTCTTTTGAAGAGCATAGATGTTTGATTTTTAGAAGATCCCAGTTGTCTAGTTTATCTGTTGGGTTTTTTGTGTTGATGTTTATGGTTTCTATCCTGTTAATGCCATGTATTAAGGCCTGAAGTGTTGGTCCTATTTTTTCTTCTATGAATTTTATGGTTTGAGGCTTTATATTCAGGTCTTTGATCCATTTTGAAGTAGTTTTTGTATATGGTGTGAGGTATGGGTCCTGTTTCTTTTTTCTACAAATGGATATCCAGTTTTGCCAGCACCATTTGTTAAAAAGACTGTCTTTTCCCCATTTGTTGTATTTTGAGCCCTTGTCAAAGATCAGGTGACTGTAGGTGGATGGGTTTACATCTGGGTTCTCAATTCTGTTCCATTGGTCAATGTCTCTGTTGCTGTACCAGTACCAGGCTGTTTTGAGTACTGTAGCTGTATAGTAGGTTCTCAAGTCAGGTAGTGTGAGTCCTCCAACTTTATTCTTCTTCTTCAGTAGTGTTTTACTTATTCGGAGCTTCTTCCCTTTCCATATAAAGTTAATAATTAGTTTTTCCATCTCTTTGAAGAATGTTGTTGGTATTTGTATCGGGATTGCATTGTATTTGTAAATTGCTTTAGGTAGAATTGCCATTTTCACAATGTTGAGTCTGCCTATCCATGAGCATGGTATGTTTTTCCATTTATGTAGATCCCTTTGGGTTTCATGCAGCAGTGTTTTGTAGTTTTCTTTGTATAGGTCTTTTACATCCCTGGTCAGATTTATTCCTAAGTATTTTATCTTTTTAGGGGCTATTGAAAATGGTATTGATTTCCTGATCTCCTTTTCATCATTCTCTTTACTGGTGTATAGGAATCCAACTGATTTTTGAATGTTTATCTTGTATCCTGCTACTCTGCTGAATCTTTCTATTAGTTCCAGTAGATTTCTCGTGGAGTCTTTAGGGTTTTCTATGTATAATATCATATCATCTGCAAACAGGGAGAGTTTAACTACTTCATTACCAATTTGGATGCCCTTTATTTCTTTCTCTTGCCTTATTGCTCTAGCTAGAACTTCCAGCACAATGTTAAATAGGAGTGGTGATAAAGGGCATCCTTGTCTTGTTCCTGTTTTCAAGGGGAATGTTTTCAGCCTCTCTCCATTAAGAATGATGTTGGCCATTGGTTTTGCATAGATGCCCTTTATTATGTTGAGAAATTTCCCTTCTATACCTATTTTATTGAGAGCTTTTATCAGGAATGGGTGTTGGACTTTGTCAAACGCCTTTTCTGCGTCAATTGAGATGATCATGTGATTTTTTTCTTTCCTTTTATTTATGTGGTGGATTACGTTGATGGATTTTCTAATGTTAAACCACCCTTGCATACCTGGTATGAATCCTAATTGGTCGAGGTGTATTATTTTTTTGATATGATACTGAATTCTATTGGCTAGAATTTTGTTAAGAATTTTTGCATCTATATTCATGAGAGATATTGGTCTGTAATTTTCTTTTTTTGTGATGTCTTTGCCTGGTTTTGGTATCAGCGTTATGCTGGCTTCATAGAATGAATTTGGAAGTGTTGCTTCCTCTTCTATGCTCTGAAATACCTTGAGTAGTACTGGTACAAGCTCTTCTGTAAATGTTTTGTAGAATTCTCCAGTGAAGCCATCTGGGCCAGGGCTTTTTTTGGTTGGGAGTTTTTTTATTACCTTTTCAATCTCTTCTCTTGTTATGGGTTTGTTCAGATTTTCAGTATCACTTTGTTGTAGTTTGGGTAGGCCGTATGTTTCTAGAAATTTATCCATTTCCTCTAGGTTTTCAAATTTGTTGGAATATAGTTTTTCATAATATTCTGTTATAATCCATTTTATTTTCGTTGGGTCTGTTGTAATGTCCCCCATTTCATTTCTTATTTGGGTTATTTGTGCCCTCTGCTGTTTTTCTTTTGTCAGTCTGGCCAGTGGTTTGTCGATTTTGTTGATTCTTTCAAAGAACCAACTTTTGGTTTTGTTGATTCTTTCTATTGTTTTTCTGTTCTCTATTTCATTTATTTCTGCTCTGTTCTTTACGATTTCCTTTCTTCCGGTGGTTGTAGGCTTTTTTTGTTGTTCTCTTTCTATTTGTTTGAGTTTTGTAGTTAATGTTTTGATTTTGTCCCTTTATTCTTTTTTGATATGTGCATCTATTGCTATAAATTGTCCTCTGAGGACTGCCTTTGATGTGTCCCAAAGGTTTTGGTATAATGTGTTTTCATTTTCATTTGATTCTAGGATTTTTTTAATTCCATCTCTGATTTCTTCTATTACCCATTGATGTGTAAGCAGATTATTTTTCAGTTTCCATGTGTTTGATTTTTTTATCTTGCTCTTTCTAGTGTTAATTTCTACCTTGCGGCATCGTGGTCAGAGAAGATAGTGTGAATTATCTCAGCACTTTTGATCTTGTTGAGGATTGCTCTGTGGCCTAAGATGTGTTCTATTCTGGAGAATGTTCCATGTGCATTGGAAGAGAATGTGTACTTTGCAGTGGTTGGATGGATTGTTCTATATATGTCTATGAGGTCCAGTTGGCTGATTGTGTCCTTTAGGTCTTCTATATCTTTGCTGAGGTTCTTTTTAGTTGTTCTGTCCTTTACTGAGTGTGGTGTGTTGAAGTCTCCTACTATTATTGTGGAACTGTCAATTTCTCTTTTCAGTGCTTTTAGAGTTTTTTTTATGTATTTTGGAGCCCTGTCATTGGGTGCATAGATATTTATTATGGTTATGTCTTCATGATGGACCATCCCCTTAATCATTATATAGTGTCCTTCTTTGTCTTTTATGGTAGATTTTGTTTTAAAGTTTATTTTATCTGAGATTAGAATTGCCACTCCTGCTCTTTTTTGATAGTTGTTAGCTTGATATATTTTTTTCCAACCTTTGATTTTTAATAAATTCACATCTTTGTTTCAGAGGTGTGTCTCTTGTACACAACAAATTGATGGATCCTGTTTTCTTATCCATTCTGCCACTCTCCGTCTCTTTATGGGTGCATTGATTCCTTTTACGTTCAGTGTAATTATTGATAGATGGAAATTTGTTGCTGTCATTTTGTAGTGCTTTTTTTTGTGGTGCTGAAGTTTTCTTTGTTCTTCTTACTCTCTTGTGCTGAGATCCTTTTGTTTGTGGATTTTGTGTTCATTTCTTTTGTTTTTGTAGGTTTTGTTTTTGTTGAGACTTTATGTTTTTCGTCTTTATTTTTATGAGTTGGTTTGTTAACTTTCTTTGTGGTTCCCATGAATTTTACCCTTATCTTTATAATTTTGAAGCAGTCTACCCTTACTTGGTATCGCCTTTCCTTCCTCTCCTTTAGAAGGTTCTATACCTATGCCATTTGTTCCCTCTTTCATTGTTTTGATGTTGTTGTCATCTTTGATTGATTTCTCTGATTCCCTGTTGTATTTCTTTTGTTTTTGGAAAGTCCTATGTAGTTCAGTTCCTAGAATGGTATCTGGTTCATATGAACCTGCGTCCTAGGTCCTAGGTCCTTCCTGAGGGCTGAAGCTGTTTGTCCTCAGATCGAAGAACTCCCTTTAATAATTCTTGTAAGTTTGGTTTGACTTTTGCATATTCCTTTAGTTTCTGTTTATCTGGAAATGACCTAATTTCACCATCAAATTTGAATGAGAGTTTTGCAGGATATATTATTCTTGGCTGACAATTTTTTTCTTTCAAGATTTTATATATGTCATCCCATTGCCTTCTTGCCTGCATGGTTTCTGCCGAATAATCTGAGCTTAGTCTTATTGTTTCTCCTCTGTATGTGACTTCTTGTTTTTCATGAGCTGCTCTCAGGATTCTTTGTTTGTATTTAGTTTTAGTGAGTGTGAATATGATATGTCTTGGTGATTTTCTTTTGGGGTCTCTTCTATATGGGGTTCGTTGAGCTTCTTGTATGGCCAGCTTTTCATCTTTCATGATACTGGGAAAGTTTTCTGTCAGCAGTTCGTCAATGATCCTCTCTGTGTTTTCTGTTTTCTCCCCCTGTTCTGGTATGCCAATCACTCGTAAGTGTTTGCTTTTAATTGTGTCCCACATAACTCTCAGGGTCTCTTCATTTTTCTTTGTTCTTTTTTCTGAGTTTTCCTGAAACAGAGTTGTATCCAAGTGTTTTTCTTCAGTTCCACTGATCCTGTCTTCCATGGTTTCAAATCTACTTCTCAGCCCTTCTATGACACCGTCCATTTCTGAAATCTTGTTGTTTATCTTTTGGACTTCTAATTGTTGTTTTTGTATAATTTTGAGTTGTGAATTTATTTTGGCATTTTGTTCCTGCATCATATTCCTGAATTCTTCCAATTTTTTGTCTGTATTTTCCATAAATTTGTCTATTTTTTCCTCATGTTTGTCAGCTTTTTGCCTCAGTTCTTGGAAAATTCCGAGTATTAGTGATTTGAGTTCCCTATCAGGTACTTCTAGTGCATTTTCTTCCACAGGAGAGTTATCTGGTGTTTTAATTTGGACACCTATTGGAGCCATCTTGTCTTGTTTTTGTAAATGTTTCGATATTGTTTGCTGTTTTCAGGGCTTTCAGTAGATATTTCTCTCATTTATTGATTGTAGATTTTTTTGTTTGTTTGTTTGTTTGTTTCATCCTTGTGGTACAGCTGGGCAAATCTAGCTGAAGAGGAGCCATTAGGACGGGTTGTTTGTGGCACTCACCGCAGCCACCAGGACGGTCGGTAGTCAGTGCTGGGTAGGTTCCAATAGGGCGTGTCTGCACAGCTTGGTGGTGTGATGTCCAGTGCATGGTGCAGGTAGGTAGGGTTCAGCGGGGAGATGGTTATGTGTGAAGCTCAGATGGATATGGGAGAGAGGAGAGAGGAGCAGGAGCAAAAAGCATACAAACATAAAAGAATGCTAGGGGAGCTTGTCGTTGGAATGTACAGATGAGAGACTATGGGATGGAGGAAACCAGAAGGGGGAAGAGAAAGAAAAGGAAAGAATGAACAAATAAAAATCAGAAAAGTTAAAGAACTGCAAAGTTCCGAGGGATCCCACCGAAGCAGGTATGAGGTCTGGGGGAGTTGGTCTCAGTTTTCACAGCACAGCCTGGCCAGAAGGTACAGAGGCATACATCGCCTGGTATTCAGGGATCAGAAAGAGAAGGAAGAGATAGAGAGATGAGAAATTAAGCAATGAAGAAAGACAAAAGGGAAAAAGAGGGAAAAGATGACAAAATTAATCAAAAAAGAAGAAAAATAAAATTAAAAAAAAAAAAAAAAGCAACACCAGCAGTCAGTGCCAACAAATGGACCAAGAGAGCCCCCACTCAGGGGCGCGAATTCCAAGCAGCCGGCAGTCTCGGGGTTAAGAAACTGTGGCCACGGGAAGTAGAGGGGCCAATGAACAAAGGCCCCGGGATCTCACCAGCGTGGCAGCCCAGACCTGGAAGCTGCCACATGCTCGAACGCAGCCCCACAACCCCACCAGAGAGAACAAAGACGGCGCTCGGAACCAAGCACCCGAGCAAAAGGAGGGGGAGGCAGCAAGAGGCAAGCGAGGAACCAGAAGAAGCAGAAAATGCCACACCAGCAGCCAACAAATGGGACCCAGAGAGCCCCCACTCAGGGGTGCAAATTCCAAGCAGCCGGCAGTCTTGGGGTTAAGAGACCGTGGCCACGGGAAGCAGAGGGGCGAACGAACAAAGGTCCCGGGATCTCACCAGCGTGGCAGCCCAGACCTGGAAGCAGCCACACGCCCAAATGCAGCCCCACAGGCCCGCAGGAGAGAGCAAAGACAGCGCTTGGAACCAGGCACCCAAGCAAAAGGAGGGGGAGGCGGCAGAAAAAGCTTCACCAGCATCCTACAAATGGCTCTCAGAAAGCCGCCAGCCCGGGTGCGCGGAATCCAAGCATCGGCCCCCCCCTAGCCCAGGGACCCTGGCCACGGAAAGCAGGGGAGCCCCAGCCGAGGCAGAGAGGGGTGGGGGGTGGGAAAGCACGCACCGCAGGTTACCGGTCATTTTGTCTCCCACTGGACGCTCTGCGAGGCTGCTCTCCCGTTTGCTGGTCTCCGATAGGAATCCAAGATGGTGGATCCGCGCTGCGTTAGCTGGTAAGGAATCTCTGCATGAGTCTCTCCTCGCTCTCTGTTCTCTTTTAGTATTCTCACTCCGCTTGGTGTTTGGCTGAGTTCTTTATCTCTTCATTTGATGTTCTAGGGTTTCAGGATTGTTGATTCTCTGTTAGGCTTAGTTTTTCAGATCTTTGCTGTAGAGGGACGGCGTGGTGCTTCTGCCAAGAGCGCCATCTTGCCCCAAACTTTACTTTTTCTTAACTAACTTATCAGCAGTTTTTTCATCTATGATAAGCAGGTGAGTTTTCTAGGACATGCTCTCATTTTCTTCTGAGATCATTTTTCTACCTGTATTTGACACTCCAAATTCTATGGAGTATATCAGTGCTATTATGGGAACAGGGGAAAAGTACTACCAAAATCTTTAAGGAACGATCCCTGATTCCTATGAGAAAATATTTCCCTTTTGGTCCTAACAGTCTAAGAATAGTTAGTTTTATCGCCGGTTGTCATTCCTACCTTGGCAACATTGATGGCAGACCCATAACCAGTAGAAAACGCACAGCCGATGAGGCAGACTTTCTCCAGAGGTGAGGCTGGATCGATCTTGACCACTGAGATCTCATCCACCACCGAGTACTCAGAGAAGCTACTGGTGCCAACGAAGTGGTAGATAGGCTTCCCTCTGCAGGTGAACCTGGTTGTGCCATCTTGCAGGGTCCCCCGAGGCACACTTACACTGCACAGTGCAACAGAGACACACAAGGCATGAGCCAGGCACATAGGGGACGTGCAAACCCACTAGGTGTACAAAGATAGTATCAGAAACCTACTCATTTTTCAAGCAGAAGTTGCCTTCTGGGTGTTTACAAACTGCACATTTTCCACACTGGGGAGTAAAGAGCGGGATGACTTTATCACCTGGAGGGGAATAAAAAACATTCTTAAATTTATACCCAAGTATCAATAGATCAAGTACTTCAAACTTAGGCATATGTATTAGAGGCATGTAACTTTGCCAAGTCTCTCAAGAAATAGGGTTCAATCACCACCATGCCAGTGGTCCCTGCCTGTAAAAATTGCTTTTACTTTGGATTTATATGTGACTAAATAGTCCCAAAGAAGAAACACAAACGTGGGAAACACCATGGTCTTTTAATCATTTCCACTGTATTAAATAGTTATCTTTAACTATGTAACCAGATGTCTACTGGGGGCTTTACACACATCCCGTCATTTAGTTCTTAACTAACTAAACCTCAAACGTTCTCACTGTAAGTATTAATATAAATTTTATTTGTAAGTGAGCTGCCGTAATTCCATTAGATGTTTTGGAGATCTGGCATTTTGCAACAGTTTGAGCTATGATCAAAAAAGAATTTTGATAATCATTATCCACAGAATTTCTTGACTTTTCAGTCACTATGCTTATCTTTACTCTAAAGTAAATGCCTGTTTGACTTACTTGTTTTGTTCTTTTTCAAGGAAACCTAATAAGAATGGGACAAAGAAGAATTCAAGAAATTCCTTGGAAAGCCTCATTCTCAGCAATGAGGCAAGTACTTTCCTGTAGGATAAGAGCTGACTTTCAAATGTTTCTAGCCAATTACTTACTTTGTGAATTATCCATTTTTCCTCTTATGGTGGAGGGAGCAAGGGTGCAAAGTAAGAATGTCATTTTATAATTAATTTTTTTCTAACTAAAGGAAATACTAAGAGCTGAAACTCAAACCAGACAATTTACTTTTTTCTGTTCACAGTTCAGTTAAATATTTGGTCAGTGAGAGTAGGGTGGGGTGGGGGGTATGGGTGAATCTACTGGCCAAGTGACTTTTTAGCATTAAACATTTTTATTTTTAATCACTTTTACAATCTATTCATAAGACCAGGAAAAACTGTTAAACCACCGTGTCTAATTGATATACCTTATGTGAAAAAAACAGCATAGACATTTTTTTTGCATTCACCTTTTACCTCTAAAAATATTTACCTACAATAATACACAATAAAATTAGGATAAAATAAATATTAAAAATGAATTAGGCAACAATTTGTAATGAGCTATAGTTAATTATGGTTCAAGGTAATAAAACAGACAGTTTATACAGGATGCCTGCTGTTAACCAAATGAAAAAAAAAGAAATAAACAGCTGCCATGGAGTTGATTCTGACTCATGGTGACCCCATGTAGAGTTTTCAATGGCTGATTTTTGGAAGTAGATCATCAGGCCTTTATTCCAAGGTACCTCTGGATACACTCAAAAGAACCTCATGTTGAGTCAGCCATACCCTAACAGCCCCCACCCTGTAAACTGAGCAAAGCACAGTTTCCATACACTGATCCAGACACTCGGGACACAGAGTTCTGTTTTATTCCTGGGCTTATTTGTAGTTCTGTTTGGTCCCGGCAGAAGGCAGCGCTCAGGAACACTAAAATGGAAGTTCTAAGGTTATGAACTCCATGACTTTAGGCACTGCGTCTCTTTTGATCCTCATGTATCTGTAGGCTCTAACCTGGTGCCTGACATCTAGTCGTACTTAATAAATAACTGTTGGCAAAGAGCACACGTGAGTGCCTGAAGACACACATGCCTGAAAGCATGAAGGAAGCCAGGCAGGGCGGGAGGAAAGAAGTTCTCTGTCCATGCCCCATCTTAGCTATCTGCTGCTGCTGGGACCTCATGCAAGGTCTTTCATCTCTCATTGCCTTAGTTTCCTCACCTGGGCTGAATACTCTTGGCGGTACCTGAACTGAAACACATTCCCTGAGTGTGAATTCTGTACCTGGCTTGACTGTAGTCACCCCTTCTCCAATGCTCTCCACGATGCCAGCTGCTTCATGGCCTACAATCACGGGAAACGGGGAGGTCATGTGTCCACTAACCACGTGATCATCTGTGCCACAGACTCCTGCGGCCACCATCTACAGGGTAAAGGGAGGATGATTAAATTCATAAAAGATTATGGCCTCAGACGGACTTAACGTTCAGAATTCTCTGAAATTGAGCTTCTGAAGAGTTTTGCTAATCCCTACTCCTCCCAAATACAAAGATTCAGTTTATCCCTGAGATTATCCAGTCTAAAGCCCTCCTCTACTTTCCTTTGTTGCATTAAATGTTGTGGCTTAATCTGTGAAATAATTGTTCTTGAAATATGTAAGTCTTAGATAATACACAAGAATGCATGCTTTTTATAGAAATAGAAATTGAAGATTAGAACCAAGAAAATAGTTGCTTACATTCTACTATCTGATACTAACTGATTTTGAAATCTTGATATATATTTTCACTTTTTTTCTGTACAATCACATACATTCTTTTTTATTTTACTGGGATTATATGGTAGATACTCCTCGGTGAGATCTTAAATTTAACAACATATGCCATTTGTATCTTTCCTTGACAACAAATGTCAATTTATTGTCTGGATTACCAGTATACTCATGCGTTGCTTAACGTCCGTTTGGGCCACATCCGACTGCATACATGTCCGTGGTCTCATAAGGTTTTTTTTAAAATCTCTTTTTGTTTATTATTTTCCCCTAATGGTTTTAAAGACCCCAAACCCGTAGAAATGATAAGCAGTGGGGCTCCAGGGCATATGTCAATCTCTGCAGTGCCTCCTCTTCAGCCTCCTCCTTCCCCTACTCCTGGCTTCATTCAATGCCCAGCAGTCCTCCAGCCATTCACTCCCAGTGCAGGGCAGCTCCTGCCCAGTCTCCTCCGCACTGGCAGGGTGCTGGCAGGGCCCGCGGTGCTCCAGGGCTCCCAGCTCTTGACTTCCTGAAGCCGCAAAGGCGGCTGCATGCGAACTGGAAGCAGTCGCATCAGCAGGGTGGCAGCAGCCACTGCCTCTACTGCCAACCAAGCTCCTCTCACCCACACAATTGCTCCCCGCCCCATCCCCTTGGCCACCTCTATGTGCCACCTCTTCTCGCCCCCTTGCGAACCCTGTCTTGAGCCCGGACATGTGCAAAGTCCCATTCGACTGCCTGCGCAGCCCCTGGCAAGGCCAGGCTCCTGTATCTAGTGGATACAACTCTCCAGATTTGTCAGTAGGCAGGCAGCAGTACTGCCTGCAGGGGTGGGCTGTTGCTGCTCCTCAGGCAGGCGGAGGAGCAGGCAGGCTGGGCACATTACCTGGGGACTGCCTGTATATGGTGTTCGCATTATGTGCAAATTGCAAAACTTCCTGTTTCACACAATGTATGGTGGACATTACCACAATGTGGGCATTTGGAATCCATCAGCCACTCCTTGGAAACCCCACTGGGGGCAGTTTTACTCTGACCTATAGTGTTGCTGTGCGTGGAATCCACTTCACCACAATGGGTTTGGATTGGTTTATCGTGGACATTAAGCAATGCATGGCTGTATTTATATACAAATCTCCTCTTAATGGATTTTTGGTTATTTCTGTTGTTTATTATTCCCTAAAATTTTGAAACCTAAAATTTAATAGAAGTGGAAAAAAGAATTTCACCTTAATACGAACTTCATTGGCTTTGGGGGGTGCAACCTCCACCTCCTCAATGGAAAAGGGTTTTTTTATGTCCCATAGCACAGCTGCTTTGCATTTTATTACCTGGAAAATAGAATAGAAATATGATAGGGTTTTCCCCACTCTTGAAGTCAGGGTTTGTGTCTATTGTAGTATGTGCAACATCTAGCCCCATGTTTGGTACAAAGAACTCCATAGAAATGAACACCTCTGATGTGCAAAGAGAAAAACAAAAAAAAACTTTTTTTAAAGATGTGTAAAACAATAACATAAATAAAAAGAAACAGAATTATCCATAATAACACATAAGATTGAAGATATTCTTTTAGGCAATTCTTACATTACTTTTTTTCTATAAGGATGTTTATTCCTGATATTTCCTAATGCTTTGTTGTGAAATTGGTTGTTTACCCAAAATGCTGGCTTGTACATGAAGTTCTACGTTACCATTATTTGGTTGACAGAAAAAAACTCATGTCTGTTCACGTAAAATCTATTGCTCTCTTGCTCAATTCTTTGTTTAAGCCAAAGCAGTCTGGCTTTATGGTAACAAGTACCCACCTGCCTCCCTGTTTTCGACAGATTCTCTTTTTCTCTGTTTGTCTGCTCTCCACTTTCTTTGAGTTCCTCTTCCCACACTTCTGTGTACTTCTTGTTTGCCTCACGCAATTTGAACTTAGCTTTGGAAGCCTTGTTTTGTTGTCCAATTTACGTGTAGGAACTTCTTCCAGATAAGATTTGAGTCAAAAAGTACAGAGTTTAAAGCTCGAGAGTGAAAAGGACAAACACACGCATATATGAATGTGTATATATATTTAAAAACAGGAGAACTGTGTGTCTGAATTTCTAGGTGGAACAGATACTCTTTTCTTTTTTTTTTAATTATTGTACTTTAGATGAAGGTTTACAGAAGAAACTAGCTTCTTATTAAATAATTAGTATACATATTGTTTTGTGACATTGATTACCAACTCCACAACATGTCAACACTCTCCCTTCTTGACCTTGGGTTCCCAATTACCAGCTTTCCTTCCTCTCCTGCCTTCTAGTCCTTGCTCCTGAGCCTGTGTGCCCCTTTAGTCTCATTTGTTTTTATAGGCCTGTCTACTCTTTGGCTGAAGGGTGAACCTCAGGAGTGACTTCATTACTGAGCTAAAAGGGTGTCTGGGGGCCATACCCTCAGGATTTCTCCAGTTTCTGTCAGGGCAGTAAGTCTGGTCTCTTTTTTTAACCACAGATGTTCTTAACAGTTAAGTACATATTTTCAGTGCTTGGGAATGTTGAGAATGTACTAAAACCTGTATTCCTTGCTGCAAAGCTGGTACACTTAAGACAGTTTTTTTTTAATGGAGTTGATGTACCCAGAAATGTGATAAAAATACAATTGGTTTTTATGTCTTTGAAATTGATTTTCACTATTGATTTGTCAAATCCTCACACTTTGCAGGGTTTTGGCTATAGCCACTGCCACGATAAGTATGAGAGTACTTGAAAAAGTACACTGATGGTAGTTAGGTCCTTATTGTTGGGTGCCCATTGTCTTAGGCTGGGTTCTCTAGAGGAGCAAAACCAGTGAAACATATATATCTGTGTGTGTATGTATGTGTACAGAGAGAGACAGAGAGAAAGAAACCAAGAAAGAAAGAGAGACAGATTTATCTCAATGAAAAGGCTCATGAGATTGTAGAGGCTAGCAAGTCCCAAACCCATGAGTCAGGTGTCACGATGGAGGCATTTTCTGACTCACATCACTGCAGGGGCTGAAAGAACCAAAGATTGGAAGGTCAGACAGCAGGCTGCTGGCTCACAGATTGTGGAGGCTGAGAATCCTAAGATTGGCAGGCAAAAAGGCAGGCTGGCTCAAGTCCCAAGAACTGGAGATCAGATGATGATGAGTCAGATACAGGATCCAGAACAAGCAAAAGCCAGCGAGCTTTGCCAGAACGTCCATATATATTGGATGCAGGCCACACGCCCAAGGAAACTCCTCTTACAACTGATTGGCTGATTGCATCTGATCACATCATGGAGGTGATTACATTATATCACAAAATGGAGGATAACTACATCATCACATAACTACAAAACCACAGAATCATGACCCAGTCAAGTTGACACACAACCTTAACCATCACAGTTAACCCCTAGTCAACGTGGCACCTGTACACATCTCCTTAAGCCATACAGAGTCTCTACATAAAGACAATTAGAAAGTCATACTTGTGCCTAGCATGACAAACCTAACATGGGTACAACCAAAAACATACTAACCCTATTTATGTTTTATATTTCATAAGTAAAAAGAACAAAAATATTTGATGCACACATACAAGGAAAGAATACTCATGACAATTGCACTCGTAGTTTCTGCAACTGGTCACATGGCCATAACTGGTGTTTAGAAACACCTTCTTCCACCACCCCCTCCGTATTCCCTTTGCTCTCAGCAAGCACCTCAGCTGGTTGTGGTTCTTTGTCTGGTGAATTGACCCAAACCTTCATTCTTAAAGAGCCTGGGCCATTAATAGTCATGTCGGAATTGGGTTGCTATAGTTTCCTATTGACTTTAATCACAGGGCATTGTAGTACTAAGAGACGTCCTAAGGGAACTCCTGTATTCCAGACAAACTCTTCTTTATCTCCAGTATATAATATCAATCCAATTTCCCCTTGGTAATCAGGATCAATCACACTAGCCAATACAGTAATTCCCTTCTTTGCCTGTTGATCCAGAGGCATGAGGAGCCAAAAGTGGCCAGGTGGCATTCTTAATTTCCAGTTCAATGGAGTCAATGTTGTGTCTCCTAGTGGGAGAACTCCTCCCTCGAGAGCTAAGACCTCTAAAGCAACAGAGCATAGGGTCACGGGGACAGGAAGCAAAAATTTTGTGAGTGGGTCTCTATTGGTAATAGTGAGTAGTGCCACTCCCATTCCTACCCCTTGATTCCTGGTACCATGAATCCTGGCAATGGCAGAAATAGCACTATATACTGGACACTGGTTTAGAGCATATACTGCCTCTTCCTGGAGAACATTGCCCCATCCCTGCAAGGGATTGCCACTTAGCTGGCTCTGTAAGTGTGTCTTTTGAAGGCCATTCTATCTTTCTATCAAGGCAGCTATTTCAGGATGATGGGGAACATGGTTGTTGTTTTGTTGTTAGGTGGCGTCGAGTAGATTTTGACTCATAGCGACCCTATGTACAACAGAACGAAACACTGTCTGGTCCTGCACCATCCTCACAATTGTTCTTATGCTTAAGCCCATTGTTGCAGCCACTGTATCAGTCCATCTCATTGAGGGTCTGTCTCTTTTTTGATGACCCTCTATTTTACCAAACATGATGTCTTTTTCCAGGGACTGGTCCCTTCTTAAAACATGTCCAAAATATGTGAGATGAAATCTCACTATCCTTGCTTTAAGGAGCATTCTGTCTATACTTCTTCCAAGACAGGTTTGTTCATTCTTTTGGCAGTCTTTTATACTAGACTTAATGGGCACACCAGCTCAGAGGCAGAATGAGAAGGCAGGAGGCAACATAGTAAAACCAGTGAATTCTATCAGCATGGGCCAATTGCTACGCTTCATTTGCTGTGAACCTAGTCCCTTGTTCTGAGGAGACTCTGTGGAGATACCATGATGGTGGATAAGGCATTCTGCAAGTCTGTGGATGGTAGTTTTTGCAGAAGCATTGCCTGCAAGGAAGGCAAATCCATATTCAAAGTAAGTGTCTTATTTCAGTAAGAACTAAACACTGCCCTTTCCATGATGAAAGAAGTCCAATGTAATCACCCTGCCACCAGGTTGCTGGGTGATCAACCTGAGCAATGGTGCCATACTGGGGACTTAGTGTTGGTCTCTGCTGCTGGCAGATTGGGCACTCAGCTGTGGCTGTAGCCAATTCAGTCTTGGTGAGTGGATGTCCAAGTTATTGAGCCCTTACATAACCTCCATCCCTGCCACCATGGCCACTTTATTCATGAGCCCATTGGGCATTGATGGGAGTGGCTGGTGACAGAGGATGACTGGTTTGCACAGAACATGTCATCCTATCCACTTGATTGTTAAAATCTTTCTCTGCTGAGATCATTCTTTGGTGAGCATTCCCACGAGACAAATATGTTTACTTCTTTGGCCCATTAAGATGTCTATCCACATACCTCTTCCCCATACCTCCTTGTCTCCAAAGTTCTAATCATGTTCCTTCCACATCCCTGACCATCCAGCCAAATCATTGGCCACAGCTCATGAATCAGTATACAATCACACATCTGATCATTTCTCCTTCCAAGCAACGTGAACAGCTAAGTATAGTGCTCAAAGTTCTGCCTTTTGGGATGATTTCACTTCACCGCTGTCCTTTAGGGAGGTCCCAGAATGGGGCTGCACTGCTGTCGCTGTCCACTTTTGAGTTGTGCCTACATATCACACAGTAATCTGTAAACCAGAACATTTGAGATGCTACTTACCTAAGTAGGATGTAGAACATTTGAGAAACAGCTTTTGGTTGGTTGCTGGGCCTTACTAGAGACTGAATGCTTAACTATGGGTGATCAAGTCACCATGTTGCCTCATGGGGAGTAAACGAGGCATGTATTTTCTCTTCCTCAGTCAACTGATCATAAAGAACTTCCCAAGAGGCCATAGGTGCAGATTGGGAGAGGGCAGGTAATGTGACAGGAGTGGAGACCATGGATATTTGGACCATTTCCTCATGCAACTTACTTGTGCCTTCAGGTTCTGCTTGGGCCCTATCTCATATATACCACTTCCATTTAATGATATAGTGCTGCCATGCATGTCCAACTTTATGGATCTGTGGGTCAGACAACATCCAGTTCAAGATGACAGCTCCGGCCGCCTGGTGACTTGGTGGCCCATGGTTAAGCATTCAGTCTCTACTAAGGCACAGCAATAAATCAAAAGCTGTTTCTCACATGTTCTACATCCTACTTTGGTGAGTAGCATCTCATATGTTCTATATCCTACTTTGGTGAGTACCTTTTTTAAGAAAAAACTTGTGAGCAGCCATCTAAGATACTCCACGGGACCCGCCCTTTATGGAGCAAGGGAGAATGAAGAAAACCAAAGACACAAGGGAAAGATTCATCCAAAGGACTAATGGACCACAACTACCAAAACCTCCACCAGACTGAGTCCAGCACAATTAGATGGTGCCCAGCTACCATCAGTGACTGCTCTGCAGGAATCACAATAGAGGGTCCTAGACAGAGGGACAAAAATGTAGATCAAAATTCTAACTCACAAAAAAAAGACCAGACTTACTGGTCTGATAGAGACTGGAGAAACCCCAAGAGTATGGCCTCTGGACAGCCTTTTAGCTCAGTACTGAAGTCACTCTTGAGGTTCACCTTTCAGCCAAAGAATAGACGGGCCCATAAACCAAACAATAATACACATAACTCAACCACATGTATGAAACTAAATGGGCACACCAGCCCAGGGGCAGGACAAAAGGCAGGAGGGGACAGGAAAACTGGAGAATTGAAACGAGGATCCCAAGATCGAGAAGGCGAGGGTGTGGACACATTGAGTGGTTGCCAACCAATGTTCCAAAACAACATGTATATTAGTTGGTTAAAGAGAAACTAATTTGCATTGTAAACCTTCATCTAAAGCACAATTAAAAAAAAAAAGTTTCTCAAAAGGAGAGTAGTATTTTCAGAAGATGGCAGGGCTTTACTCCAAAATCCTAAGAGTCTGAGCTGTGATTCATTAATAGGGACTTGACAAAGACTCCAGACAGCACCTCAGTTTGCCACTGACACTTCAAGCACCACTGGATCAGCTGGATCATATGGCCCAAGAGGCAGAGCTGCTTGCACGGCGGCCTGAACCTGTTGCAGAGCCTTCTCTTGTTTTGGGCTCCAGACAAAACTAGAAGCTTTTTGAGTCACTTGATAAATAGGCCAGAGTAGCACACCCAAATGAGGGATACGTTGCTTCCAAAATCCAAAAAGGCCCACTGGTCATTGTGTGTCCTTTTTAGTTGTAGGAAGGGCCAGATGCAATAACTTACCCTTCACTTTAGAAGGAATATCTCGACATGCCCCACACGACTGGATCCCTAGAAATTTCACTTAGGTGGAAGGCACCTGAATTTTTGTGGGGTTAATTTCCCACCCTCTAGCATGCAAATGGAGCCCTGGTGGCATAGTGCTTAAGAGTTCAGTTACTAATCAAAAGGTTGGTACTTCGAATCCACCAGCCACTCCTTGGAAACCCTATGGGGCAGTTCTACTCTGTCTTGTGTGATTACTGTGAGTCGGAATCGACTTGAAGGCAATGGGTTTTTAGCATGCAAATGTTTTTACCAATAAGTCCAGAATCATCGACACTCCTTTCTTACTAAGTCCAATCAGCATAATGTCATTGATGTAATGAACTAGTGTGATATTTTGTGAAAGCGAAAGGTGATCAGGGTCCCCATGGACTAAATTATGACATAGGGCTGGAGAGTTGATATACCCCTGAGGTAGGATATTGAGGGTGTATTGCTGGCCTTGCTAGCTGAAAGCAAACTGCTTCTGTTGTTCCTTTAAAACCGAAATTGAGAAAAAGGCATTGGCCAGATCAGTAGCTGCATATCAGGTACCAGGAGATGAATTAGTTTGCTCAAGAAAGGAAACCACATCTGGAAGAGTAGCTGCAATTGGAGTCACTGCCTGGTTAAGTTTTTGATAATCCACTGTCATTCTCCAAGATTCATCTGTATTCTGAACAAGCCAAATAGGTGAGTTGTATGCGGTTGTACTGGGAATCACTACCCCTGCATCCTTCAATTCCTTGATGATAGCAGTAATCTCTGCAGTCCCTCCAGGAATGTGGTATTGCTTTTGCTTTACTATTTTGCTAGGTAGGAGCAGTTCTAATGGCTTCCAATTGGCTTTTCCTACCATAATAACACTTATTCCACTTGTCATAGATCCAGTGTGGGCCAGTTGATGAGTATATCTATTCCAATTATGCATTCTGGAACTGGTGAAATCACTACAGGATGGGTTCAGGGACCCACTGGACCCACTGTGAGATGAATCTGAGCTAAGACTCCATTAATAACATACCTCCATATACTCCCACTGTAATTTGTGGGGCACAGTGATGTTTTGGGTCTCCTGGAATTGGTGTCACTTCAGAGACAGTATCCAGTTATCCCTGAAAAGACTGATTACTTCTTTTTCCCCAGTGAACAGTCATTCTTGTAAAATGGTTTAGATTCATTTGGGGATGGCTGGGATAAAGATTAACAGTATAAATTTTTGCCATTGTAGTGAGGTCCTTCCTCAAGGGGACCCAGCTTCCTGTTCAGTCAACTGGGTCTGAAAACTGGCTCATGTCTGAGAATTGGATGAGAAGCCATGACTCTCCATTTTTGTGATTCAAATTAGGCTGCCATTCACTTGACCATGAATTCTTCCACTTGTATAGATGAAGGCAATATTTAGTAGATTCCCCATCTATTTCCCTCCTAGGGAAACCATGACTAAGCAGCCAAAGCCATAAGTCCTTACGAGTCAGATTATTCTGATTACTACTTTGACTCTGCTGTCCATTACAGTAACCACACCCACCTTGTCTTGATCAGTTGAGTGCCACTACATAGCCCCTACCTCCATGAGGGCCAATCTGCCCCATTGTAGTTATGTGTCTTAATTCAGTTAGGGCAGTTCCCACTGTCACATCTGATTTACATAAAATAGCAATCACAGCAGTTTTCAAGAATGCTGTGGCTCCTTCACAAATTTGCTCTTCACTGTTGTGGTAAAAGGTGTGTCCTCTGGGCACTCCTTGTGTGGGTCTGTGGGTCTTACCTGATGAATCCACTCTAACATGCCAATATTACAAAGACTTTGGATACCTTTTTCTACAGTTATACTAAGGCAGGTCTGGTACTTTAACTTGATTTAGGATAGGCCACCACATAATCCATGCTTCAGTGAATCAACCAAATAAACTGTTAGAATCCTTCCTAACCTCTCAAGCCAAAACATTGAATGAAGAATCTGTTTAGTGGGCCCATCTCAATAAAATCAGACTGATCCAACTTTATGTTCCTTGCACAATTATGCCACAACCTTAATAGCCATTCCCACACATATTCCCCAGGTTTCTGTTGGTGCATATTAGAAAACTCAAGCAGTTCTTTTTGAGTGTAGTGTACCTCCTCGGGGTCACACTTCACTTTTTGGGGCTTGCTGGGATTTAAATCCAGTTATAGGTCTAGAAGCAAAAATGGTGGTGGGGATGTGTTCCAAGAACATTCAGCAATGTCTTATAAGGCATTTTCCTCAGGTGATGCCCCAGGCCATGACTCTGATGTCTCCCCAGGCAATGATTCAGACACTGTCAAATGTGATATCTCAGATAAAGACTCTTCAGACACAGCTGGGTTAATCTCATCAGATGTGAGTGGAGGAGCTTATGATTTTACTGAGGAAGATGGCTTAGCTGACAAAGATATAGTAATCTCTTCAGATGGGAGTGAGGGGGCTGGTTCTGTTGGCTGGAGTAAGTCAAAGGAATTTAAAGGCTCAATGTCCCCAGCTTGCTGATTATCTGCTCATATGTCCCCATCGCAAGTTTCAGGATCCGATTTCTTTCCATTGAATGCCCTCACTTTAACTTCAGACACCATTCAATGTTGGGACTTCAGACCACTCTTACCATAAGACTCAGGGTTTGGTTTTTGTCAATATCAACTCTGTTACTTCAAGAAATAAGGCTTTCTTTGAGGGTACAAGAGGCAACTTTGAGGTTGTTTATGTGATGCTTAAGCTATGACTCTGAAGCTCTGAGCTCATCTCTTTCTTTCACCTCTTTGTCTAGCGAAAGCAGGACCAGCCAACAAGCTTACTTGTACTTCTCATTCTGACAAAATTGCAGAAAAGTATCAAACATACAATCACCCAGACCCTTACCTCTCACCAATAACTGATCTATTAGTGGTGATGTTTTGTGCATTTCTATTGCCACCTCATGCCATGGATTAGCAGTGCCCTCTTTACTCCTGGAAGCAGAATCATCAACATCTTTAAGACTAACCAGACTTGAGAACCAATTTAGAAAAGTCATCTTTACAATTTTGTTTCTGTAGAACCACTGTTGGTACCAAATATGTTAGGCAGGGTTCTGTAGAGAAGTAAAACCAGTGAATAGCATATATATATATATATATAGAGAGAGAGAGAGAGAGAGAGAGAGAGATTTATTTCAAGGAAATGGCTGATGTGAATGTAGAGGCTGGATAGTGCCAAGTCCAAGGATCAAGTGTCAGGCTGGAGACTTGTGACTCACATAGCTACAGGGGCTGATGAACCCAAGATCAGCAGCTCAGATGGTAGGCTGCTGGCTTACGCACTGTGGAGGCTGACAAATTCAAGATCAGCAGGTAAGAAGGCAGGCTGTTAGCTCACAGGCTGCAGAGTCCAAAGATTCCCAAGACTGGCAGGCAATATGGCAGGCTAGTGGCTTAAGTCCAAAGAACCAGAGATTGGATGATGACTAACTGGATGCAGGATCCAGAATGAGCAAAACCCAACAAGATTCTCCAGGACATTCATACATATTGAATGCAGGTCACATTCCCTTGCAACTGATTGGCTGATCATTCAGGTCAAATCATGGAGGTGATTACATTATATCACAAAATGAAGGATAAGTACATCATTACATAAGTGCCAAACTACATCATTATGTGACTGCTAAAAAACATCATTACATAACTGCCAAACCACTGAGAATCACTGCCCAGACAAGTTGACACACAACCTTAAGCATCACAACTATCATGTGGCAGGGAGTCGCTGGGTGGTGCAAATGGTTAATACACTCAGCTGCTAACTGAAAGGTTGGTGGTTTGAGCCTACTCAGAGGTGCCTAGGAAAAAAGGCCTGGAAATCTACTAAAAAATCAGCCATTAGAAATTCTATGGAGCACAAACATGGGGTCACAATGAATTGGAATTGACTTCGATGGCAGCTGGTAGCATGTGTCAGGCATACTGTGGCCTGTGCTGGATGATCTTTACACCTTACAAGTATGGTACCAGGGTAGTGTTATTGGACTTATTTTACAGATGAAAAGATTGAGGCTGGAATTAAGTGAGTAATTTTTCCAAAGTCACAAAGTTGGTTGTGTAGAGAATTAAAATGAATCCGACGTTACCTTTTCGCTACCCTTTGGTATCCAAATACCTTAACAAAAGGTAAACAATAGCAATGACTGTTATTTATTGAGTTCTTTATATGTACCAAGCACTATTCTAAGTGCTTCACATAATTAATTAAATTGTCACAACCACTTTACATGGTAGGTATTTTTACTAATACCCATTTAATATTTGAGGAAAATAAAATGCAGAGAGGCTAACCATGTCCGGAAGTGTTTTCACAAAGCTAAAAGTTATTGATGGTGCATCTCAGGAAGAAGTGATCATCTATTTTGTCATTTATGATTTTCATTGATACAATTAGTTTGCTTTTTTGCTCTATGAACTCTATTATATCTTTTGGGCTGAGTTTTGGCATGTTCAGTTTTCCCTTTCTCTCATTATTTTTCATTTGGAATGTAGCATTCCGTTGTAAGTGCTAATCAGAAATGAGGTTAAATAAAGAGTGTTGTAATAAGAAAACTGACCACTGGCCACTCTTGTGATTTCCAGAGAATATTGTTGATGTAAGCCTGTGAAGTTACAGTGTCTGTGTAGAAACCTCAGAATATTTAAATGGAGTTTTCCTACAAAGATATTATACTACATGATCTACTCCTAACTCAACAAAGTACTAGAATCAGTTGCACAGCCTTTTGCAATTACATAACATGAATTGATTATATTGAGTGACCACATGCATTTCTCTGCACCTGTGAACACATTGAGCAAGTAAGTATGAATCTATGGAAGACTTGGAACCAAATATCTCTCTTTCTAATGCTAAGAAGAGATTAAAATTATATCAGTATTAATCTTCTATAAAATTCATGTTGACTTTTGTTTGGAGAAAATACTATTCTGTAGAATTGCTATGGAAATTTTCTGAATTGTGCAATAATGGAAACTTACAGTAAGAATTTGGATACTGATTGATGTTGGTTTGCTTTACCTTGATGATTCTAATGCTTTGAGATGAATATGCCTTTGGTAAGAAATTTTATAGTAAGGTTCAAAGGATATTTCAAAATCCTCTGAATCAAATTCATCTCATAAAACTGTTGTTAGACTGAACTTACTTGTGTTCATAAAAGGAATATGATTACAAAGAATAACACTTTGAATTAAGGTTTCTTGATTAAACACTTCTAACATTATATTTACAAATCAGTTAGGATAACCTGGAATCAACTATCACTGTAACTACTGAACATTTATTTAATACAGGAAAGAAAAACTTCAACAGATACAGATGCTATACCTTCTTGCTACAGATACATAGGAATCGCCTATTTCCATTGTAGTTACATATACACTGTATATGTAGCATATTTTGAATATTGCATGTCAGTATATATTGTTTCTAACTCAGATACGAATTTGAAATTATTCATTAAATACTGTATCCTTTTATTTACTATATTAATGAGAATATATTTCCAAAAGTAAAATTTTTAATGCTTACTTTTCCTGCTGTGCTGCTGGTGCTCATTTTGTTTCTGTCTTCTGTGCATCTCAGGAAACCGGTGAATCCTTGCTGACTTCCCCCAGCTGGAGTGCACAAGAAGATATAGTGCGCAGATGTTCTCTTTGCCCTAGTAATGCCCAGTTCTACACATGTGATCTGGGATCTTTAAGCCACACCCATCAGTTTATTCTTAGAGCAAGTCAGATAAGAAAGCAAAGTGCAAAGTGTACTGAACCAGTATTCAAAACCTGAGATTGTTTGCAATATGCCAATTTCAGATAACATCTTGATTTTATTGTTACATATTTCCCTACACATAAATTTTCATCCCTCTTTTTCTCCTGGATTTCATGTTTCTCTGCCCTCAATCCTACACAGGCCATACAGAGTCCTGTTTTCCCAGTGTCTTCACTAAGCTCCAACTTTCCAACCCTTTTGTTGGAGTTAGGAGGAGGAAAGAAGCAGGACAAACGAGGCATGCTAGAGAGAGCTATGAGTTAGAGAAAGGTGTCTGACCCTAACTCTCCTTGTCTTGACAGCAGAGAAGTCAGACACCCAATCAGTCACAGCAAAGGTGCTCACTGTCCCTAGCCTTTCTGCTCCACTTGATACCAATCACCACTTACTGAGCATCTCCCTGTGCCAGGCACTGCACTGGGTACAGCAGTGATGGCAACAATGAATAAGAAGTCTCTACTTGTACCAACAGGCAGGATGGGACACTGGTTATGTCATGGCCTTTGGATTCAGGCAGACTCTATTCATTATTAGCTGTGTGGACTTGAACATATTATTTAACCGTGCTTTGCCTTGTTGTTGTCAGGTGCTGTCAAGTCAGTTCCGACCCATAGCAACCCTACGGGACAGAGTAGAACTGCCCCATAGTGTCTCCAAGGAGCAGCTGGTTTTCTTATTTGCAAAATGAGCTGAATAATAGTACTACCTCTAAGGGCAGTTTGATGAATAAAGGAGATAATCCATGCAAACTACTTATTATGGAACCTGGCAGTTAGGACAACCCTCAATAAATATTACCTATAATTTTTGTTCATAAAGGGAAGCTCACAATCCATGGAGGATACAGACACATATGCACCCAAGTCAGCCTATCTGGGTAGTGCCACATCAGAGGGAGGGCATTCTAATTGAAGGACTCAGAGAAGGCTTTGTAAAGAGCGGACTTTTATTTAGAGACTAGATAATGATCCTTTGGGCAAATAAAGAAAAAACTTCATGTGGGTATGTGACAGATAATAGGAGTCTGATTTTTAATAAATCTCAAGTCTTTCACCCACATTTGGGGTTCTCTAACCCATAGTGCATTCAATTTTACAATTAGGAATTAGGTGCAATCTTTCCACATGGATATGTTAGCATGAAGGCCATGTTTCTCCAGAAATGTCAAGGGAACAACACTGTTGTCTGTCTCAAGCTTCAGTTATGCAGATGTAGAGAGCCATACTTGGGAAGAAAGGCCTGGTGATCTTCTGACAATCAGTCAATGAAAACTTTATGAATCACAACAAAATATTGTCCAATATAGTGCTAGAGGAGTCCCCTGGATGGTGCAAATGGTTAATGCACTTGATTGTAAACTGAAAGGTTGTTGGTTTAAGTCTACCCAGAGGTACCTTGGAATAAGCGCCTGGCAATCTACTTCTGAAAATCAGCCATTGAAAACCTTATGGAGCACAGTTCTGCTCTGATAAACATGGGTCACCATGAGTAGGAATTGACTCCATAGCAACTTGGTTTGTTTTTTTTTAAAGAGTCACACTAGGGCTACTACATCTACCCTACAGAAAGGTGAGAAAGGCCTTCTATTTTCTCACTGTGGCCTTATTATCATGGAATAGGCACCACTTCTAGTGAATGGCACCCACTCTGCTTTCTCTGTCTGCCCACTCTTACTTCTGGAGAGCAGCACAAAGGAAGGGAATCGACTACTTTCCAGATGGCCTGGGTGGTATCAAGGGAGCTTGCTTGTCCCAATCAATGTGAAAGACTCATTAGATTGATGTGCTTAGAGAGTGATGGGGCATAATAGGGTATAGGAAATAATTTGAATTCTCAATAAATTGGTGGCTTGTTTATGAGACATGAATTAACAGGAATTGAATGGCCACTGTTTATTGAGCACCTACCATGTTTCCAGAACTCTACCAGGAGTCTTTCATATATTATCACATACAATCCTCAGAACAACTCCAAAAGGAAGGTAGTATTATATGCTCATTTTATAGATGAAGTAAGAGAAGCTAAGAGATTATAGATACCTTAATCTTCTTTCTTAGAGATGTTGGTTTCAAATTACAAAAAAAGTGCTCAAGCTAGTGTTAGAAGAGATTTATGGTATGAATATAATGGGCAATCACATATGCTATCAAAACACAGGAAGTGGATGGTGGCTGGACCAACCATGCCTTGAACAATGACTGGAACATCAGGGGCTAACTGTCTATCATATCTCTGTCTCTCTTTCTCTAGTGTTCATATGCATGCTCAGTCTCCTACTTTCTTTTTTGCTCTGAATAAACCTTGGCCTCAATTCTTCTATCTTTAACTAGAGTCCGTCATTCAGTCCAGATTTCAAGGAATAAGTTAATATTGGATTGGATTGGGTTTGGTGGTCAGCCATGAAGCAATAAGTTAAAACCAGAGGGTTGAGGTTATTAAGATGTAGAGAGCCACACCATTTCCAGTGCTCTCTTGAAGCTGGTAAATAAGTGGCAGTGGCAGCATTCCAAGCCACAGTTTGATTCAGAAGCTCATATTCTTCCCATTACTGTAGAAAGGGATGGAGGCAGAACAGAGGTTGAGTAAGACATTCAGCTGTCTCTTTTCCCCACAATGGCAACCCCCATATTTATAAGACTTAAGAAAGAATACTGTAACTGGCAAGAGCTCAGAAATCACCCAGTCCAAATCCTTCATTTTACTGGCCAAAAGACTGGGGAAAGCAATGTTTTTAATATTTACTTAACAGATATTTGGAAGGGAAAAAGATGTAAGCATTCACATGTGGGCATAAATAGTTTAATAGCTTTCAAAAATTGTAGGGTTCAGGCAGAGTAAGGAGGAAGCTAGTAATAGGGCAAATTTAAGTTGCTCTGTCAGTTTGTCATACTGTGGTGGCTTGCATATTGCTGTGATACGGGAAGCTTTGCTATAGGTATTTCAAATACTAGCAGGGTCACCCTTGGTGGACAGGTTTCAGTGGAGCTACCAGACTAAGACAGACTAGGAAGAATGACCTGGCAGTCTACTTCTGAAAAAAATTGACCAGTGTAAACCTTATTAATAGCAGCAGAGCATTGTCTGATATAGTGCTGAAAGATGAACCCCTCAGGTTGAAAGACACTCAAAATATGAGTAAGGAAGAGCTGCCTCCTCAAAGTGGAGTCCACCTTAATGATGTGGATGGAGGCAAGCTTTTGGAATCTTCATTTGTTCCTGTGGCAGGACTAAAAATGAGAAGAAACAGCTGCAAACATCCATTAATAATTGAAACATGGAATGTATGAAATATGAGTCTAGGAAATTTGGAAGTCATCAAAAATGAAATGGAACGCATAAACATAGATATCCTAGGCATTAGTGAGCTGAAATGGACTGGTATTGGCCATTTTGAATCAAGCAATCATATTGTGTACAAACCTGAGAATGACAAATTGAAGAGGAATGGTGTTGCGTTCACTGTCAAAAAGAACGTTGGAAGATCTATCCTGAAGTACAGCGCTATCAGTGACAGTAAAAATATTCATATGCCTATAAGGAAGACCAGTTAAATAGGACTATTATTCAAATTTATGCACCAATTGCTAAGGCCAAAAATGAAGAAATTAAAGGTTTTTACCAACATCTGCAGTCTGAAATCGATCAAAACATGCAATCAAGATGCATTGATTATTACTTTATAATTAGAATGAGAAAGCTGGAAATAAAAAAGAATCAGTAGCTGGGAAATATGGCCTTGGTGATAGAAATGATGCTGAAGATCACATGATAGAATTTTGCACAAGACTGATTACTTCATTGCAAATGCCTTTCTCAACAGCATAAACGGCAACTATACATGTGGACATCACCAGACGGAACACACAGGAATCAGATCGACTACATCTGTGGGAAGACGCGATGGAAAAGCTCAATATCATCAACCAGAACAAGGCCAGGAATCGACTGTGGAACAGACCGTTAATTGCTCATATGCAAGTTCAGTTTTTTTTTCTTTTTTTTACTGTATTTTAGATGAAGGTTTACAGAACAAACAGTTTCTCACCAAACAGGTAGTACACATATCGTTTTATGACAATGGTGAACAACCTCAAGACATGTTGACACTGTCCCTTCTCAACCTTGGGTTCCCTATTACCAGCTTTCTTGTCCCCTTCTGCCTTCTAGTCCTTGTCCCTGGAATGTTGTGCCCATTAGTCTAATTTTGTTTTATGGTGATCTCTAATCTTTGGCTGAACTGTGAACTTTGGTAGTGACTTCATTACTGAGCTAAAAAGGCTGTACTGGGGCCATACTCTAGGGATTTCTCCAGTCTGTCAGGCCAGTAAGTCTGGTCTTTTTTTGTGAGTTAGAACTTTGTTCTACAGTTTTCTCCAGCTCTGTCTGGGACCCTCTGTTGTGATCCCTGTCAGAGCAGTCCGTGGTGGTAGCCGGGCACCGTCTAGTAGTACTGGACTCAGTCTGGTGGAGGCCGTGGTAGTTGTGTTCTGTTAGTCCTTTGGACAATCTTTCCCTTTTATCTTGTTTTCTTCATTCTCCATTGCTCCTGAAGTGGTGGGACCAGTAGAGTATCTTAGATGGCTGCTCACAGGCTTTTAAGACCCCAGACAATACTCACCAAGGTAGAATGTATAACAGTTTCTTTATAAACTATGTTATGCCAGTTGAGCTGGTTGTTCCCCAAGACCATGGTCCCCACAGTCATCCACCCAGCAATTCAGACCCTCAGGGAGTTTCAAAATGTCTATGGAGCTTCCAAAACCTTTCCTTGTACAAGTTGTGCTGCTTTCTCCAGTATCATGTACTGTCTTACCCTTCACCATAGTTACCACTTATCTATTTAATATTCATCCCCCACCCCCCCATCTCTTGTAACTAACAACGATTGTTTTTTGTGTGTGTAAACTTTTTCGTGAGTTTTTACATTAGTGGTATCATACAAAATATTTATCCTTTTGTGATTGACTTATTTCACTCAGTATAATGTCCTCCAGTTTCATCCATGTTATGAGATGCTTCACAGATTCATCATTGCTCTTTATCGTTGCATAACTCCGTTGAGTGTAAGTACGATACTTTGTTTTTCCATTCATCTGTTGATGGGCATCTAGGTTGTTTCCATCTTTTTGCTGTTGTGAACGATGCTGCAATGAACATGGGTGTGCATATGTCTATTCGTGTGACAGCTCTTATTTCTCTAGGATATATTTCTAGGAGTGGGATTACTGGATCATATGGTATTTCTATTACTAGCTTTCTAAGGAAGTGCCGTATCATTTTCCAAAATGGTTGTATCATTTTGCATTGCCATCAGCAGTGCGTAAGAGTTCCCATCTCCCTGCAGCCTGTCCAACATTTGTTATTTCCAGTTTTTTTGATTCGTGCCAGTAATGCTAGGGTGAGATGGTATCTCACTGTGGTTTTGATTTGCGTTTCTCTAATGGCTAATGATGGCGAGCATTTCCTCATGTGTCTGTTGGCCACTTGAATGTCTTCTTTGGTGAAGTGTCTGTTCATTTCCTTTGCCCATTTTTTAAACTGGATTATTTGTCTTTTTGTTGTAGAGATGTTGGATTTTCTTGTAGATTATGGATATTAGACTTTTGTCTGACTTGTAATGTCCAAAATTTTTTTCATAGTCTTTAGGTTCTCTTTTTCCTCTTTTGGTGAAGTCTTTTGATGTGCATAAGTGTTTAATTTTTAGAAGATCCCAGTTATCTAGCTTATCTTCTGGAGTTTGTGTGTTGTTGGTTATGGTTTGTGTCCTGTTCATGCCGTGTTTTAGGGCCTGCAGCATTAATCCTATTTTTTCTTCTATGAACTGTATATTTAGGTCTTTGATCCATTTTGTATTAGTTTTTGTATATGGTGTGGGATATGGGTTCTGCGTTTTTTTTTTTTTTTTTTTTTGGAGATCGACATCCAGTTTTGCCAGCACCATTTGTTAAAAAGACAGTTCCCCGTTTGATGGACTTTGGGTCCTTGTCGAAAATCAGGTCACTGTAGGTAGATGGATTTACATCTGGGTTCTCAATTCTGTTCCATTGGTCAAAGTATCTGTCGTTGTACCAGTACCAGGCTGTTTTGACTACCATAGCTGTATAGTAGGTTCTGAGGTCAAGTAGTGCGAATCCTCCTACTTTATTCTCCTTCAGTAGTGCTTTACTTGTCTGGGGGTTCTTCCTTTCCATATCAAGTTAGTGATTAGTTTTTCTATCTCTTTAAAGAATGTTGTTGGTATTTGGATCTGGATTGCATAGTATTTGTAAATTGCTTTGGGTAGAATTGTCATTTTCACAATGTTGATTCAACCTATACATAAGCCTGGTACATTTTTCCATTTATATAGATCCCTTTGGTTTCTTGCAGTAGTGTTTCGTAGTTTTCTTTGTATGGCCTTTTACATCCCTGGTTAGATTTATTCCTAAGTATTTTTTTTTAAGGGCTATTATAAATGGTATTGTTTTCTTGATTTCCTTTTCATCATTCTCTTTATTGATGTATATGAATCCAACTGACTTTTGTATGTTTATCTTGTATCCTGCTACTCTGCTGAATCTTTCTATTAGTTCCAGTAGTTTTCTCATGGAGTCTTTAGGGTTTTCTTGGTATAGTATCATAGCATCAGCAAACAGGAACAGTTTCACTTCTTCATTACCAATTTGGATGCCCTTTATTTCTTTTTCTTGCTTTATTGCTCTAGCTAGGACTTTCAGCACAATGTTAAATAAGAGTGGTGATAAAGGGCATCCTTGTCTTGTTCCAGTTCTCAAGGGGATTGTTTTCAGCCTCTCTGCATTAAGAATGATGTTGGCTGTTGGTTTTGCATAGATGCCCTTTATTATGTTGAGGAATTTCCCTTCTATACCTATTTTATTGAGAGTTTTTATCAGGAATGGGTGTTGGACTTTGTCAAACGCCTTTTCTGCATCAGTTGAGATGATCATGTGATTCTTTTCTTTCCTTTTATTTATGTAGTGGATTACCTTGACTGATTTTCTGATGTTAACCATCCATGCATATCAAGTATGAATCCTGCTTGGTTGTGGTGTATTATTTTTTTGATATTTTGCTGAATTCTATTGGCTAGAATTTTGTTGAGAATTTTTGCATCTACATTCATGAGAGATACTGGTCTGTAATTTCCTTTTTTTGTGGTGTCTTTGCCTTGTTTTGGTATCTGGGTTATGAATTCAGAAGTGTTGCTTCCTTTTCTATATTCTGAAATATTTTGACTAGTACTAGTATAAGCACTTCTCTGAATGTTTGGTAGAATTCTCCAGTGAAGCCATCTGGCCAGGGCTTCTTTTTTGTTGGAAGTTTTTTTTTTTTTTTTTAATTACCTTTTCAATCTCTTCTCTTGTTATGGGTCTGTTCAGATTTTCAACATCACTTTGTGTTAGTGTGTGTAGGTAGTATGTTTCTAGAAATTTATCCTTTTCCTCTAGGTTTTCAAATTTGTTAGAGTATAGTTTTTCATAATACTCTGTTATGATCTTTTTTTTTTTTTTTTTTTGGCTGGGTCTGTTGTAATGTCCTTATTTCATTTCTTATTTGTGTTATTTGCATCCTCTCCTGGTTTTGTTTTATCAGTCTGGCCAGTGGTTTGTCGATTTTGTTGATCCTTTCCAAGAACCAACTTTTGGTTTTGTTGATTCTTTCTATTGTTTTTCTACTCTCTATTTCATTTATTTCTGCTCTGATCTTGATTATTTCCTTTCTTCTGGTGGCTGTGGGCTTTTTTTTTTTTTTTGCAATTTTCTTTCTATTTGTTCGAGTTGTGTAGTTAATGTTTTGATTTTGTCCCTTTCTTCTTTTTTAATGTGTGCATCTATTGCTATAAATTGACCCCTGAGCACTGCCTTTGCTGTGTCCCAAAAGTTTTGGTATGATGTGTTTTCATTCTCATTTGATTCCAGAATTTTTTGAGTCCATCTTTGATTTCTTCTATTACCCAGTGGCTTATAAGCAAGGTGTTATTCATTTTTCATGTTATTGATTTTTTTTGTAGCTCTTCCTGTTGTTAATTTCTACCTTAATGGTCTTGTGGTCAGAGAAGGTACTTTGTATTATCTCAACATTTTGGATCTTGTTAAGAATTGCTCTGTGGCCTAAGATGTGGTCTATTCTGGAGAACATTCCATGTGCATTGGAAAAGAATACGTACTTTGCAGCTGTTGGGTGGAGTGTTCTACATATGTTTATGAAGTCAAGTTGGCTGGTTGAGCCATTTAGGTCTTCTGTATCTTCGTTGAGTTTCTTTCTAGATGTTCTGTCCTTTACTGAGAGTGGTGTGTTGGAGTCTCCTGCTATTATTGTGGAATGGTAAATTTCTCTTTTCAGTGTTGTTAAAGTTTGTTTTATGTATTTGGGAGCCCTGTCATTGGGTGCGTAGATGTTTATTATGGTTATGTCTTCATGATAGATCATCCCCTTAGTCATTATACAGTGTCATTGTTTGTCTTTTATGGTGGATTTCTTTTTAAAGTCTGTTTTCTCTGAGATTAGTATTGCCACTCCTGCCCTTTTTTGGTAGCTGTTTACTTGACATATTTTTTTCCATCCTTTAATATTTAATGAACTTATGACTTTGTTTCTAACATGTGGCTCTTGTAGACAGCATATTGATGGATCATGTTGTTTTTTAATCCATTCTATCACTTTCTGTCTCTTTATGGGTGCATTTAGGCCATTTACGTTCAGTGTAACTATTGATACGTGTGAATTTATTGTTGTCATTTTGTAGAGCTTTTTTTGTGGTGCTTTTTTTGTTCCTCTTACTCTCCTGTGCTGAATTCCTTTTGTTTGTGATTTTTTTTCATTTCTTTTGTTTTTGTAAATTTTGTTTTTACTGAAACTTTATGTTTTTCTTTTTTAATTTGATGAGTAAGTTTGTTAACTTTCTTTGTGTTTACCTTGAAATTTATCCTTATCTTCCTAGGTTTGAACCAGTCTTACTACTTGGTATTGCTTTGCCTTCCTCTCCATTAAAAAGTTCTATACCTACACTGTTTATTCCCTCTTTTACTGTTCTGATGTTGTCATTTACAGATTAACCTCTCTTGTTCCCTGTTGCAATTCTTTTGGTTTTTGATAGTCTGTGAGAGTTTATTTCCTAGGTTAGTATCTAGCTGTTACAATCTTACACCCTAGATTCAGCCTGTGGTCTGATGTTGTTTGTTCTCAGATTGAAGGACTCGCTTTAATAAGCCTTGTAAGTTTGGTTTGATTTTTACATAGTCTCTTAATTTCTGTTTATCTGGAAATGTCCTAATTTTGCCATCATATTTGAATGAGAGTTTTCCAGGATGTATTATTCTTGGCTGGAAATTTTTTTCTTTCAAGGTGTTATATATGTCATCCCATTGCCTTCTTGCCTGCATGTTTTCCACTGAATAACCCCAGCTTAGTCTTATTTTTTCTCCTCTGTATGTGACTTTTTTTTTTTTTTTTTTTTTTTGACCTGCTCTCAGGATTCTTTGTTCGTCTTTCATTTTAGTGAGTGTGATTATGGTATGCTTTGGCGATTTTCTTTTGGTGCCTATTCTATTATGAGGTTTGTTGAGCTTCTTGGATTGTCAGCTTGTCATCTTTCATGATATTGGGGAAGTTTTCTGTCAGCAGTTCTTCAGTGATCCTCTTTGTGTTTTCTGTTTTCTCCCTCTGTCCTGGAACTCCAATCACTCGAAAATTTTTGCTTTTGATTGTGTTCCACATAATTCTCAGGGTTTCTTCACTTTTATTCTTTCCTTTTTTCTGATTTTTCCTCAGAGTTGTATCCAAGTATGTCTTCAATTTCACTGATTCTATCTTCCATTGTTTCAAACCTGCTTCTCAGTATGACACTGTCCATTTCTGAAATCTTGTTGTTTATGTTTTGGATTTTGTAATTGTTGTTTTTGTATGACTTCTAATTGTGAATTTATTTTGGCATTGTTCCTGCATTATATTCCTGAATTCGTCCATTTTTTGTCTTTTTTTAATGAATTTGTCTGCCTTTTTGATGAATTTGTCTATTTTTTCCTCATTTTGTCTGCTTTTTGCTTCAACTGTTGGATAGCTCTGAATATTAGAGTTTTGAATTCTTTATCAGGTAGTTCTAGTGCCTTTTCTTCTACTGGAAAGTCATCTGGTGTTTCATTTTGGACACCTACTGGAACCATCCTGTCCTGTTTTTTATATGTTTTGATATTGTCTGCTGTCTTCAGGACATTCAGTAGTTATTTTCCTCATTTATTGATTGTAGATTTGTTTTTTTCATCCTGCTTTTTTGTTTTATTTGTTTATGTCTGAGGAGGCAGGCTGTGCATTCTTTGTTGTTTGCTTATCTGTGGGCACGATACTTTTCACCTCCTTCTCCAATGGACAGGGTCAGTAGCTCAGGTATGTTGCAGCAGGGCAGGTCCAGTTGAAGAGGAATTGCTGGGATGGGTTGTTTTGGTCACATACTAGGGCCCACCAAGTGGGTCAGGAGTCAGTGCAGGGCAAGTTCTGATTGGCCATGCCTGTGCTGCTTGGGGGTGTGATGTTCAGCACAGGGTGCAGGTAGGCAGGAAGGAGGGGGTAGATTTTGACATATGGAGCTAAGATGGGTATGAGAAAGAGGAGAGAGAGGAGAGAGGAACAGGTGCCAAAAACATACATAGAAACAAACAAACAAAAGTGCTAAGGTAGCTTGCCATTGGAGTGAAGAGACAAGAGACTGAGAAATGGAGAAAAACAAAAAGGGAAAAAAAATAAAAGAAAAAAATGAATAAATAAAAATTAGGGGAAAAAAAGAAAAGCAAAGCCCCCAGGGATCTCACTGGTGCAGCTGCAAAGCCTGAGGATGTTGTTCCCAGGCTGTGATGTACAGCCTTGCTGGAAGGGGTAGAGGTGTCACACAGTGATAGGTATTCAGGAGACAGAAAGAGAAGGTAAGTATAGAGAGATGAGAAACTGAGAAACGAAGAAAGACAAACATGGAAAAGGAGAGAAAAGAAAAGAAAACAGACAAACAAAAAACATAAATAAAACAAAAAGGAAAAAATCAAAACAAAAAAAAAAACCCGACAAGAAATAAGAAATAACCCCAGGGATCCCACTGCACAGCTGCAAACTGAGGGAGTACCTCCCATGCTGCACAGTACTGCCTAGCTAGAAGGGGCTCCCAAGCCAAGAAAAGAAAAAGAAAACAAATAAATCAAAGCAGAACAAATCAAAACAAACAAACCAAAAAAAAACCCCTGGGATCCCACCAGCATGGTGACACGGGCCAGGAAGCAGCTCCACTGTTGAGCGGCATTTCACAGCCTTTCAGGAAGAAGCAAAGATGCCACACAGACCCAGGTATTTTTGAGAAAGTAGGGAGGTGGTGAGAAGTATGGAAGAAAGCAAAAGAAGCAGAAAAAGCAACACCAGCAACCAACAAATGGCACTCAGGGAACCAGCCAGTGTGGGCAGGTGGAATTCAAGTGGCACTGGGGTGAAGCCAGTGTTTCCCAGCCAAGAGACTGTGGCAGCAGGAAACAGAGGAGGCTAAGTTCGGTGAAGAAGTGCGGGGGGTGGGAAAGCATATATCACTGGTTACTGGTTGTTCTGTCTCCTGCTGGGAGCTCTGTGAAGCTGCTTTTGTGTACTCCCTGTTCATCAATCTCTGACAGGGGTCCAAGACAGGCAGATCCATGCTACATTAGCTGATAGAGGACCTGTGCATGTATCTCTCCTCACTCTCTGTTCTCTATCAGTTTCTTATTCCATTCAGTGCTTCGCTGAGTTCTTTATCTCTTCATTTGATGCTTAGGGTTTCAGGAGTGATGCTTGTCTCTGTTTGGCTTAGTTTTTCAGATCTTTGCTGTGGAGGGACAGTGTGGTGCTTCTGTCTATAGCGCCATGTTACCCAGAAGTCCTCTAATTATTCAGCTTTAAGGGATTGTCCCTCAGAGCAAGCCTCTTCTGTGGCAAGTTCATTTCAAAGCTGAAGAAAATTAAAACAAGCCTACGAGAGCCAAAGTACCACATTGAGTATATCCCACCTGAATTTAGAAACCATCTCAAGAATAGATTTGACTCATTGAACATTAATGATCAAAGACCAGATGAGTTGTGGAATGACATCAAGGACATCATACATGAAGAAAGCAAGAGGTCATTAAAAAGGCAGGAAAGAAAAAAAAAGACCAAAATGAATGTTAGAGGACACTCTGAAACTTGCTGTTGAACACAGTAGCTAAGGGGAAAGTAAGAAATGATGAAGTAAAAGAGCTGAATGGAAGATTTCAAAGGACTGCTTGAGAAGACAAAATAAAGTATTATAATGAAATGTATAAACATCTGGAGATAGAAAACCAAAAGGGAAGAACACGCCCAGCATTTCTCAAGCTGAAAGAACTGAAGAGAAAATTCAAACCTAGAATTGCAATATTGAAGGATTCTATGGGGGTGGAGGAAGTTTACGAAAACTAAGACCTCAAAGGGAGAGTCCTATGGGGTTGGAGCTTGCATTTCTGAGGAGAGGATAAGGCCCAGTAGAGAAGACAAAGCTGGTACTTGCACTTTCAAGAGATGGTAAGGCAAGGTGCCAAAAAACAGGCAACAACAACAAAAAACAAAAAAACAAACCTGTTGCCATCAAGTTGATTCTGACTCATAGGGATCCTATAGGATAGAGTAGAACTGCCCCATAGGATTTCCAAGGAGCAGCCGGTGAGTTTGAACTGATGACCTTTTGGTTAGCAGCCAAACTCTTAACCACTGCACCACTAGGGCTCCAGGCAAGGTACAGGAGGGCTTAGAACAACTGGTAGATGAAGCCAACTGTGTGACACTGATGAAAACTGGAAAGAAAACCATTTCTCCCCACCTCCTGTCTTCAATTCTCTCTAGTTCTTTTCACTGGCAGAGCTGTTAGGGAAGCCAGATACGAAGGGAGTCTGGGAAATTGAGGGTGGAGGTTCATAGCCCTAGCATCATAGAGCAGAATAAAGAATAATTAACTATATGAAACAATAGGTAAATAACAGCATAATATTTATATCATTTACACTCAGTTATTAACCTAAAGGTTGGGGTTCAAACCCACCAAGCAGAAGAAAGTCCTGGAAACAGGGACATATTACCCAATAAACAAGGTAAGCACGTGCTAGGACATTAACAAAACAGGGCCACCAGTTGTCCAAAGCAAATACCGATAGATGTCAGGCAGACAGGACGCAAGGAAAAGCAAGTGTCGCAGTGGAAGGGAACTGGCAGGGTACTAAATGAAATTGATCCAGGTCCAGTTCATAAGAATGTGCCAGCTGGAAACAAAGTTCAGGCAGGGTCATGAGGGCACAAGATTGTTTAAGCTATGAGGTCCCTACACTTCAACATCTTTGTTGACATCTGTCTCCTATGGTCCCCTCCCTTGTAATTGAAACTCCTTTTCTCGGCGGGTCTCTTGGGAGTGTACTATTTCTAATAAACAAGAGGTGAGGGTGGGCTGTTGAGTCTAACTCTTGCTACAGTCACCATATGCAACTGGATCCAACATGAGTGGTTACTGGACAAGGAAGGATTATATTAATAGTTAACAAATCTCTGATCCATTTTGAGAGAACTGTCTTGTACTGATCCAGCAACTACAGCCTGGATGCACATATATATGTATATATATATGTACATATATATATATGTATACATATATATACATAACTCACATATCCTGTTCGAATGCATGAGTAAGCAGAGGAGGAGGCACTACAGACTATCAGTGCTTAAGGCCCTCAAATGCCTGAAGATCTGCTTCTGTAAAGATTACAGCCTTGAAAACCCTTTGGAGCTTTTCTACGCTGTAACACATGGGGTTGCTATGAGTCAGAATCAACTCAACAGCACCACATTAGGGTTTTGTTTTTTTTTTTTAACTTTTATGCCATCCCTGCTTCTTTCCAATTGCCAGTTGTTAGTTGTCATCAAGTCAACTTGGACTCATGGCTACCTCATGTGTGCAGAGTAGACCTGCTCCACAGGGTTTTCAAGGCTGTGATCTTTCGGAAGGATTTTTGTTTTCTCTATACTGAGGTGTAATCCATACTGAAAGCTGTGGTCTTTGATCTTCAACAGTAAGTGTTTCAAGTCCTCTTCACTTTAACCAAGCAATGCTGTGTCATCTGAATATTGTAGGATGTTAATGAGTCTTCCTCCAATCCTGATGTCCTATTCTTCTTCATATAGTCCAGGTTCTCGGATTATTTGCTCAACATACAGATTGAATTAGTGTCGTGAAATGATACCACACTGACACACACTTTTCTTGACTTTAAACCATGCAATAGTCCCTTGTTCTGTTCAAACGACTGCCTCTTGGTCTAAGTAGAGGTTCCTCACGAGCACCATTAAGTGTTCTGGAATTCCCATTTTTTACAATGTTATCTATAATTTGTAATGATTCAGATAGTTCAATGTATTTACATAGTCAATAAAACATGGGTAAATATCTTTCTGATATTCCCTGCTTTCAGCCATGACCCAGATGAGATCAGCAATGAGTTCCCTTATTCCACGTCCTCTTTAAATTTGGCTTGAATTTCTGGCAGTTCCTTGTGGATATACTGCTGCCACCACTTTTGAACGATCTTCAGCAATATTTTACTTGTGTGTGATATTAATGTTATTATTTGGTAATTTCCACATTCAGCTGGATAACCTTTCTTTGGAATGAGCGCAAATGTGAATCTCTTCCAGTCTGTTGGCCAGATAGCTGTCTTCTGAATTTCTTGGCATAGGTGAGTGAGCACCTCCAGTGCTGCATTCATCCCTTTGTTGAAAAATATCAATTGGTATTCCATCAACTCCTGATGCCTTTTTTTTCATCAATGCCTTCAACACAGCTTGGCCTTCTTCCTTCAGTACCATCAGTTCGTGATCATACATTACCTTCTGAAATGGTAGAACATCGGCCAATTCTTTTTGGTACAGCGACTCTGTGTATTTCTTCCATCTTCTTTTGATGGCTCCTGCATCGTTATAACATTTTCCCCATAGAATTCTTCAATATTGCAACTCGAAACTTAAATTTTCTCTTCAGTTCTTTCAGATTGAGAAATGCCAGATGCATTCTTTCCTTTGGTTTTCTATCTCCAGGTCTTTACACATTTCATTATAATACTCTACTTTGTCTTCTTGAGTCGTCCTTTGGAATCTTCTGTTCAGCTCCTTTACTTAATCATTTCTTCTTTTTGCTTTAGCTACTAGACTTTCAAGAGCAAGTTTCAGAGTCTCTTCTGACATCCATTTTGGTATTTTTTTCTTTTCTGTCTTTTTAATGACCTCTTGCTTTCTTCATGTATGATGTCCTTGAAGTCATTCCACAACTCCTGTGATCTTCAGTCATGAGTGTTCAATGAGTCAAATCTATTCTTGAGATGGTCTCTAAATTCAGGTGGGATATACTCAATGTGGTACTTTGGCTCTCGCGGACTTGTTCTAATTTTCTTCTGCTTCAACTTGAACTTGCATAAGAGCAGTTGACGATCTGTTCCACAATTGTCCCCTGGCCTTGTTCTGACTGATGATATTGAGCTTTTCCATGGTCTCTTTCCACAGGTGTGGTGGCTTTGATTTCTGTGCATTCCATCTGGTGAGGTCCACGTGTATAGTCATTGTTTATGTTGTTCAAAAAAAGTATTTGCAGTGAAGAAGTCGTTGGTCTTGCAAAATTCTCTCATGTGATTTCTGGCATGGTTTCTATCACCAAGGCCATATTTTCCAAAATTTAAATGTGGTATAACTCATTCAATCATACTCAGAATGACAGATATTTTATTATTTAGATTCTTTTTTTTTTTTTTTTTTTTTTTTAGTGCTGAGTTAACAACATTTTCTCTGAATCCTTATACACTGGAACTTTTGTTTCTATGGGATAGATTTCTCAGTGTATTGTTGCTGAGTTGAAAGGTTTATATGTTTAGAAATTTTATTAAATAGTGACAATTGGCTTTCAAAACTAATTCATATTACTGTCATTTCTGCAAGAGTATTTCCTCTACATTCTTCCAGCAGTACATGTTATGGAACTTGATGTGCTTGTTGACATATGAAATTTTCATTTTCTTGCTGGTAAAATTCATGTTTTGATCCTCCCCCCTCCCTTACTGGATTGTCTTTTTCTTGTCAGTTCATAAGAATACTTGTAGATTAGAGATTTTATTTCCTTATCAGTCACACGTTATAGATATTTTTATTTCTTTCTTTATTAATTATTTTAGCCAAAAAATTAAAAATTTTGTTTTTTAGCTACTTAGAAATTTAAGTTCTTGGGTGGATGTTTTGCTGAAACCATTGAAGCCCATCAATTCTCATGAGAAGTCAAAATACCAAGGCAGTGAATTCCCATTTATAAGCCACATACCTCATCCTGTCCTTTTACCCTGTCTCGGTTATTTCTACACTCTCATCAACATTGGTATTCCTCCACCTTCGCTCTGTCACTGTGGGAACTGTTTTTGTTCAGACCTGCCAATGTGTGATATGCTGTAGTAGATATTTTTATATAAATAAATTAACTCAGTATACGAGACATGTTTCAGAAAACAGATGTAAACTATTTTCCCTATTGGAATAACCCATTTTATCTAAATTCTTGAAACTCTTGAAAAGAGACATGAAATGGAATTGCTGTGAATCACTTTCTAAATGTGTCATAGGAGCTGAGTGTTGGAGGTGCCCTGTGGGGTTTTATTTTGTCATATGACGAAAAGTTTTTTCAAATTATTAATCACCTGATAATTTTTCCTTATTTAAAGTCTTATACATTTAGACTCATAATTTATGTATAAGCAGGGGAAGTGTTAGAGATTACAGAAGTAGTTTCAGTTACCATCACCTTCAATTAATAAGAGAAACTATTGGGAAGAAGCTTTCTGAATGACGAGAGAGAGAGACTATTGTGTTATGATAAGGAAAGTACTTGGGTACAAATTTTGGCTGGCAAGAAGCTTCATAAGAAATGAAAACAAAGTAATACTAATATTGTTAAAGTAAAAAAAATAGAAAATCAAATCAAAGTAGGAAACTATTTTAAAGACAAGAACAGAAACAGGATGTAACAAAAATTACGAATTCTATCTACTGGCTAACCACCAAAGTTATTAATTTTCATTTCAAATATTTATATTTAAAACTTTCAAGTACAGAATTTAATAATCACATTTTGTATTTCTGCAAATTATAATTCATCAGTGAGGTTAAAGTTAATTCAGCTCTAAAGTGTAAAACTAGAAAAATGGATTTTTGAAATTTGCTATTTTAGTTATTAAAATAGTTGAATATGATTCTCACTCTGAATCAAGTTTTAAATTAATTACAGCAACATTTGCACTACCATTTACTGAGTACTTCTATTGTTGCAGCAATATGACAGGCACTTTGATGTATGCCATTTCATCTGATGTTCTTAATCACGTCATAGGTAGATGTGATTTCCCACATTTTATTGAAGAAAAAATTGTGCCAAGCATCCTCAGGCAAGTTGTTTAATTACAAGTCTCTCATCCGTCTGAGTTTTAATCCTATTGGAACTAAAAAATCAGTAAAGATTTTCATTTATGAATAATCAAAGCTCATCACTGGGCACATCTGTGGTGGTCAAAAGTAAGTTGGATTGGAGTTCTGACAAGATGGCGCTCTAGGCAGAATCACCACTCCGTCCCTCCACAGCAAAGATCCGAAAAACTAAGCCAAACAGAGAATGCAACAATCCTGAAACCCTAGAACATCAAATGAAGACATAAAGAACTCAGCTGAGCACCAAATGGAGTGAGAATACTGACAGAGAATGGAGAGTGAGGAAAGATTCATGCAGAGGTCCCCTACCAGCTAACGCAGCGCGGATCCACCATCTTGGACTCCTATCGGAGACCAGCAAATGGGGGTACAAGAAAGCACCTTCACGGAGCATCCAGCAGGAGACAAAACAGCCAGTAATTTGCAATGTGCACTTTCCCACCTCCTACCCCTCTCTGGCCTGGCTTGGCCTCCTCTGCTTCCCGCGGCCAAAGTCTCTTGACTGGGAAGTGCCGGCTGCTTGGATTCCACACACCCAAGCGGGCGGCTCTCTGGGTGCCATTTGTTGGCTGCTAGTGTTGCTTTTTTCTTTTGCTTTTTTTGATTTCTCACTTGCCTCTCGCTGCCTCCCCCTCTTTTGCTCGAGTTCCGGCTCCGAGCGCCATCTTTGCTTCTTCCTGAGGGGCTGCGGGGCTCCATTCAAGAATGCAGCTGCTTCCCGGTCTGGGCTGCCACGCTCATGGGATCCCGGGGCTTTTGTTCATTTGTTCCTCTGCTTCCCGCGGCCACGGTCTCTTGACCGGGAGGCGCCGGCTGCTTGGATTCCACACACCCAAGTGGGCGGCTCTCTGGGTGCCATGTGTTGGCTGCTAGTGTTGCTTTTTTTTGCTGCTTCTTTTGATTTCTCACTTGCATCTCGCCACCTCCCCCTCCTTTCACTCAAGTTCCTGGCTCCATGCGCCATATTTGCTTCTTCCTGAGGGGCTCCAGAGTGCCGGCAATTTGTGATATATGCTTTCCCACTCTCCACCCTTCTTCACCCACACTCAGCCTCTTCTGCTTCCTGCAGACACAGTCTCTTGTCCAGAAACACCAGCCCGCACTGGCTGGCTCTCTGAGTGCCATTTGTTGGCTGCTGGTGTTGCTTTTTTTTTTTTTTTTCCTGCTTCTTTGGTTTTCTTGCTTGCCTCTTGCCACCTCCCTTTCCTTTCACTCAAGTGCCTGGCTCCATGCACCATCTTTGCTTTTTCCGGAGGGGCTGCAGAGCTCCATTCGAGTGTGGAGCTACTTCCCGGTCTGGGCTACCACACTGGTGGGATCCCAGGGCTTTTGTTCGTTTGTTCATTTGAATTGTTTGTTTGTTTTCTTTTCCTTTTCTTGAGTTGGGAGCCCTTTCTGGCCAGGTGGAGCTGCATGGCAAGGAACTCCCCTTTAGCTTCCACAGACGTGTGGAGGGATCCCTGAGGACATTTCTTTTTTTGTTGTTTTTTTTCTGTTTTTTTGGGGGGGCCTTTCTTGTTCTTTTTTATTTTTGATTTGCTTTGTTTTCTTTTCCCTCTTTTTCCCTTTTGTCTTTCTTCATTGCTCAGTTTCTTGTATCTCTATATTTTCCTTCTCTTTCTGATCCCGGAATACCAGGCGTTGTATACCTCTGCGCCTTCTGGCCAGGCTGTGCTGTGACACCTGAGAGCGACTTCCCCAGACCTCATAACTGCATTGGTGGGATCCCTGGGAAATTTGCGGTTCTTTAACCTTTCTGATTTTTATTTGTTCTTTCTTTTCTTTTCTTCCTCTTCCCTTTTCTTTTTTTCTCCATTTCACTGTCTCTCATCTCTCCATTCCAACGGCAAGCTCGCCTAGCATTCTTTCTTGTTTGTTTGTATGTTTTTTGGCTCCTGTTCCTCTCTCCTCTCTCCCATAACCAGCTTAGCTCCACACATAACCATCTCCCCACTGCATCCTGCCTACCTGCACCGTGTGCTTGACATCACACCACCAAATAGTGCAGGCACGGCCTACTGGAACCTGCCCAGCACTGATTACTGACCCGCCCTGGTGGCTACAGTGAGTGCCACAAACAACCCATCCAAGTGGCTCATCTTCAGCTACACCTGCCCTGCTGTACCATATCTGAGTGACTGAACCTGCCAGTTGGAGAAGGAGGCAAAAAGTATTGAGTGCACAGACGTGCAAACAACAAAGAGCACGAAATCCGCCTGCTCAGACATACTCAATTTTTTTTTAAAAAGGCATGAAACTAACAAATCTACAATCAATAAATGAGAGAAAGAACTACTGAATGCCCCCAAAACAGCAAACAATATCAAAACATTTACAAAAACAGGACAGAATGGTTCCAGTAGGTAACCAAATTAAAACACCAGATGACTCTCCTGTGGAAGAAAATGCACAAGAATTACCTGACAGGGAATTCAAATCTCTAATACTCGGTATTTTCCAAGAACTGAGGCAAAAAGCTGACAAACATGACAAAAAAATAGATAAATGCATAGAAAATACAGACAAAAAATTGGAAGAATTCAGGAAGATGATGCGGGAACAAAATGCCAAAATAAATTCAAAACTAGAAATTATACAAAAACAACAATTAGAAATCCAAAAGATAAACAACAAGATTTCAGAAATGGATGATGTCATAGAAGGGCTGAGAAGCAGATTTGAAACTGTGGAAGACAGGATCAGAGGAACTGAAGACAAACACTTGGATATAACTCTGTTTCAGGAAAACTCAGAAAAAAAGAACAAAGAAAAATGAAGAGACCCTGAAAGTTATGTACAACACAATTAAAAGCAAAAATTTACGAGTGATTGGCTTTCCACAATAGAAGGAGAAAACAGAAAACACAGAGAGTATCATTGAGGAACTGCTGACAGAAAACTCCCCAATATCAAGAAAGATGAAAAGCTGGCCATCCAAGAAGCTCAATGAACTCCATATAGAAGAGACCCCAACAGAAAATCACCAAGGCATATCATATTCACACTCGCCAAAACCAAAGACAAACAAAGAATCCTGAGAGCAGCTCGTGAAAAACAAGAAGACACATACAGAGGAGAAACAATAAGACTAAGCTCAGATTATTCGGCAGAAACCATGCAGGCAAGAAGGCAATGAGATGACATATATAAAATATTGAAAGAAAAAAATTGTCAGACAAGAATAATATGTCCTGCGAAACTCTTGGTCAAATTTGATGGTAAAATTAGGTCATTTCCAGATAAAAAGAAACTAAGGAAATATGTAAAAGTCAAACCAAACTTACAAGAATTATTAAAGGGAGTTATTCAATCTGACGACAAACAGCTTCGGCCCACAGGCAGAACCTAGGATGCAGGATCGTACGAGCCAGATACCAATCTAAGAAATGAACTCTCAAGGACTATCCAAAACCAAAAGAAATACAACAGGGGATCAGAGCAGTCAATAGATGGATGACAACAAAAGCAAAACAATGATAGAGGGAATAAACGGCATAGGTATAGAACTTTCTAATGGAGAGAAAGGCAAGGTGATACTAAGAAATGGTAGACTCCTTCAAAGTTAGAAAGATAAGGGTAAAATTCATGGTAACCACAAAGAAAGTTAACAAACCAACTCATAAAAATAAAGACGACAAACATAAAGTCTCAGCAAAAACAAAACCTACAAAAACAAAAGAAATGAAAAAAAAAATCCACAAACAGAAGTAACTCAGCACAAGAAAGTAAGAAGAACAAAGAAAACATCAGCACCACAAAAAAAGCACTACAAAATGACAGCAACAAACTCACATCTATCAATAATTACACTGAATGTAAATGGAATCAATGCACCCATAAAGAGATGGAGAGTGACAGATGGATAAGAAAACAGGATCCATCAATAAGCTGTCTAGAAGAGACACACCTTAGAAACAAAGATGTGAATTTATTAAAAATCAAAGGTTGGAAAAAAATATATCAAGCTAACAACTACCAAAAAAGAGCGGGAGTGGCAATTCTAATCTCAGAGAAAATAGACTTTAAAACTAAATCTACCATAAAAGACAAAGGACACTATATAATGATTAAGGGGATGATCCATCATGAAGGCATAACCATAATAAACATCTATGCACACACTGGCAGGGCTCCAAAATACAGAAAACAAACTCTAACAACACTGAAAAGAGAAATTGACAATTCCACAATAATAGTAGGAGACACACCATTCTCAGTAAAGGACAGAACAACTAAGAAGAAACTCAGCAAAGATACAGAAGACCTAAAGGGCACAATCAGCCAACCTGACCTCATAGACATATATACAACACTCCATCCAACTGCTGCAAAGTACACATTCTTTTCCAATGCACATGGAACGTTCTCCAGAATAGACCACATCTTAGGCCACAGAGCAATCCTCAACAAGATCCAAAACGCTGAGATAATTCAAAGTATCTTCTCTGACCACAATGCCATCAAGGTAGAAATTAACAATAGAAAGAGCAAGGAAAAAGAAGCGTCTACATGGAAACTGAATAATACCCTGCTAACACATCAGTGGGTAATAGAAGAAATCAGAGATGGAATTAAAAAATTCCTAGAATCAAATGAGAATGAAAACACATCATACCAAAACATTTGGCACACAGCAAAGGCAGTCCTCAGAGGACAATTTATAGCAATAGGTGCACATATCAAAAAAGAAGAAAGGGACAAAATCAAAACATTAACTACAGAACTCAAACAAATAGGAAGAGAACAGCAAAAATAGTGCACAACCACTGGAAGAAAGGAAATAGTAAAGATCAGAGCAGAAATAAATGAAATTGAGAACAGAAAAACAATAGAAAGAATCAACAAAACTAATAATTGGTTCTTTGAAAGAATCAACAAAATCGACAAACCACTGGCCAGACTGACAAAAGAAAAACAGGAGAGGGCACAAATAACACAAATAAGAAATGAAATGGGGGACATTACAACAGACCCAACTGAAATAAAAAGGATTATAACAGAAAATTATGAAAAACTATACTCCAACAAATTTGAAAACCTAGAGGAAATGGATAAATTTCTAGAAACACACGGTCTACCCAAACCACAACAAAGTGATGTGGAAAATCTGAACAGACCCATAACAAGAAAAGAGATTGAAAAGGTAATAAAAAAACTCCCAACCAGAAAAAGCCCTGGCCCAGATGGCTTCACTGGAGAATTCTACAAAACATTTACAGAAGAACTTGTACCAGTTCTACTCAAGCTATTTCAGAGCATAGAAGAGGAAGCAACACTTCCAAATTCATTCTATGAAGCCAGCATAATGCTGATACCAAAACCAGGCAAAGACGTCACAAAAAAAGAAAATTACAGACCAATATCTCTCATAAATATAGATGCAAAATTCTGAACAAAATTCTAGTCAATAGAATCCAGCATCATATCAAAAAAAATAATACACCGCGGCCAAGTAGGATTCACACCAGGTATGCAAGGATGCTTCAACATTAGAAAATCAATCAACATAATCCACCACCTAGGTAAAAAGAAAGAAAAGAATCACATGATCATCTTATTGACGCAGAAAAGGCATTCAACAGGTCCAACACCCATTCCTGATGGAACTCTCAATAAAATAGGTATAGAAGGGAAATTTCTCAACATAATAAAGGGCATCTATGCAAAACCAACGGCCAACATCATTCTTAATGGAGAGAGGCTGAAAACATTCCCCTTGAAATCAGGAACAAGACAAGGATGCCCTTTATCACCACTCCTATTTAACATTCTGCTGGAAGTTCTAGCTAGAGCAATAAGGCAAGAAAAAGAAATAAAGGGCATGCAAATTGGTAATGAAGAAGTTAAACTCTCCCTGTTTGCAGATGATATGATACTATACATAGGAAACCCTAAAGACTCCATGAGAAATCTACTGAAACTAATAGAAAGATTCAGCAGAGTAGCAGGATACAAGATAAACATTCAAAAATCAGTTGGATTCCTATACAGCAGTAAAGAGAATGATGAAAAGGAAATCAGGAAATCAATACCATTTTCAATAGCCCCTGAAAAGATAAAATACTTAGGAATAAATCTGACCAGGGATGTAAAAGACCTATACAAAGAAAACTATAAAACACTACAGCATGAAACCCAAAGGGATCTACATAAATGGAAAAACATACCATGCTCATGGATAGGCAGACTCAACATTGTGAAAATGGCAATTCTACTCAAAGTAATTTACAAATACAACGCAATAATGATCCAAATACCACCAACATTCTTCAAAGACATGGAAAAAATAATTATTAACCTTGTATGGAAAGGGAAGAAGCCTTGAATAAGTAAAGCACTACTGAAGAAGAAGAATAAAGTTGGAGGACTCACACTACCTGACTTCAGAACCTACTATACCGCTGCAGTAGTCAAAACAGCCTGGTACTGGTACAATGAGAGATACATTGACCAATGGAACAGAATTGAGAACCCAAATGTAAACCCATCCACCTACAGTCACCTGATTCTCGACAAGGGCCCAAAGTCCATCAAATGGGGAAAAGACTGTCTTTTTAACAAATGGTGCTAGCAAAACTGGATATCCATTTGCAAAAAAATGAAACAGGACCCATACCTCACACCGTATACAAAAACTACTTCAAAATGGATCAAAGAACTGAATATAAAGCCTAAAACTGTAAAGTTCATAGAAGAAAAACTAGGACCAACACTTCAGGCCTTAATACATGGCATTAACAGGATACAAACCATAACCATCAACACACAAAATCCAACAGATAAGCTAGATAACTTGGATCTTCTAAAAATCAAACACCTATGCTCTTCAAAAGACTTCACCAAAAGAGTAAAAAGAGAACCTACAGACGGAAAAAATTTTTGGACAGTACAAGTCAGAAAAAGGTCTAATCTCCATAATCTACAAGAAAATCCAACACCTCTACAACAAAAGGACAAAGAATCCTATTAAAAAATGGGCAAAGGAAATGAACAGACACTTCACCAAAGAAGACATTCAAATAGCCAACAGACACATGAGGAAATGCTCACAATCACTAGCCATTAGAGAAATGCAAATAAAAACCACAATGAGATACCATCTCACCCCAACATTACTAGCACGAATCAAAAACACTGGAAATAACAAATGTTGGAGGGGCTGCGGGGAGATGGGAACTCTTATACACTGCTGGTGGGAATGCAAAATGATACAACCATTTTGGAAAATGATATGGTGCTTCCTCAGAAAGCTAGAAATAGACATACCATTCAATCCAGCGATCCCACTCCTAGGAATATATCCTAGAGAAATAAGAGTCGTCACTCAAGTAGACATATGCACACCTATGTTCATGGCAGCATTGTTCACGATAGCAAAATGATGGAAACAATATAGGTGCCCATCAACAGATGAATGGATAAACAAACTATGGTACATACACACAGTGGAGTACTATGCAACGAGAAAGAACAACAATGAATCTGTGAAAGTTCTCATAACGTGGATGAAACTGGAGGACATTATGCTGAGTGAAATAAGTCAATCAAACAAGGACAAATATTGTATGAGACCTCTATTGTAAAAACCATGAAAAAGTTCACACGCAAAATGTAACAATCTTTGTTGGTTACCAGGGATGGGAGGGGTGGGGGGGGGGATACTAAATAGGCAATAGATAAGTGGTATCTTGGGTGAAGGGTGAGACAGTACACAACAGATGGGAAACTAGCACAACCTGTACAAGGAAAGGTCATAGAAACCCCATAGACACATCCAAACTCCCTGAGGGACTGAATTGCTGGGCGGAGGGCTCTGGAGACCACGTCTCAGGGAACATCTAGATCAATTGGCATGACACAGCTTATAAAGACAGTGCTCTACATCTACCTTGGTTAGTAGTGTATGGGGTCTTAAAAGCCTGTGAGCGGCCATCTAAGATACTCCACTGGTGTCATCCCTTCAGGAGCAAGGGAGAATGAAGAGAACAGGATACAAGGAAAAGATTAGTCCAAAGGACTAATTGTCCACAGCTACCAAGACCTCCACCGGACTGAGTCCAGTACAGCTAGATGGTGCCCGGCTACCACCACTGACTGCTCTGACCAGGATCACAACAGAGGGTTCTGGACAGAGCTGGAGAAGGATGTAGAATATAATTCTAACTCACAAAAAAAAAAAAAAAGACCAGATTTACTGGCCTAAAGAAGACTGGAGAAACCTCGAGAGTATGGCCCCCAGACACCCTTTTAGCTCAGTGGTGAAGTTACCTCCGAGGTTCACTGTTCAGCCTGGGAGTGGACAGCCCGGTGAAACCAAATGAGACTAACGAGGTACAGGAGTCCAGTGACAAGGGCCAGAAGGCAGAAGGGGACAAGGAAGCTGGTGATAGGGAACCCAAGGTTGAGTAAGGGTATTGTTGATGTGTTGTGAGATTGTTAACCCTTGTCATAGGGCAACATTTGTAGTAACCGTTAAATGAGAAACTATTTTGTTCTGTAAGCCTTCATCTTAAGTGAGAAGAACAGCACAATTGGTAGAGCGTAGTCAATGTCACTGAACTGTGCATGTAGAAATTTTTGAAACAGTGTATCTTTGGCTATGTGTATTTTCACCAAAAATAAAAGGTTGAGAATTTAGAGGGTTAATGTGTTGTGGGGTTGTTAACCAATGTCATAAAACAACATGTGTACTACTAGTGTTTCATGAGAAAGTATTTGTTCTGTAAGCCTTCACCTGAAGTACAATAAACTATAAAAAAATAAAATAAAAACAATTTATCACTAAAAAAAAATTAAGTTGGATTGAATGTGTAATTCACCACATTAACCTAGTAAAGGAGAGAAATCTTATCATCGTCTTAATATACGCAAGAAAATCTTTGACGTAATCCAACATCCATGCATGATAAAAACTTCTTAGCAAACTATGAAAAAAATAAAGCTAACAATATACTTAATCTTAAAGGACTGAATGACTGAGTTTGGGATTAATGCAAGGAATGCCACTCTGACTAATTCAACCTCTCAATGAAGATCCATAAAAAACAAATGAAAGGCATACATATTATAAAGGAAGAATTGAAACTGCCTTTATTAACAGATGACATGATCATGTACATAGACCATCCTAAGAAATATACCAACAGGCTTCTAGGATTAAGAAGTAAATTTAGAAAATTTTGTAAGTATTAAGTCAATTTATAAAAACTAATTATATTTTAATATAGAAACAATAAAAAATTGGAAAATAAAATAATTATCATTTATGATATCTAGTACATGCAATACTTAGGCATATAATATGCATAAGAACTATACACTTAAATCTAGTAAACATTTGCTGCCAGATATTACAGATGACTTAAGTGGAGAGCTACACTATTGGAAGACTCAATGTTGTTATGAAGTCACTTCACCCCAAACTGACTCAAAGAGTCAGTAAAATTTCAGTCAAACTGTAAGCAGATGTTTTCTTTTTGGGTAGGATGCAACAAGGTGATTCTGAAACTTATATGAAAGTGCAGTGAACCTAGAATCACCAAAACAATTTTGAAAAAGGAGAGCAAAGTTGGATGACTCACACTATCCGACTTTAAGAATTACTGTAAAGCTACAGTAAGCCTAACAATCCTATTGGCATAAAACAAACAAAGCTCAAACCCGTTGCCATTGAGTCAATTTCAGCTCATGACAACCCATGTGTAGGAGAGTAGAACTACACTGTATCAGGTTTTTAATGTGTGTAATCTTACAGAAGTAAATCTCCAGGTCTTTCTTCTGTGGCTCTGTTGGGCGGATTCAAACTGCCAACCTTTCAGTTAGTAGCCAAGTGCAAACTACTCTGCATCACCCAGGGACCTAAGTATAGATAAATAACAATAGAACATAATAAAGAATCAAGACATAGATCCACTCATATGTGGTCAATTTTTTTTTCTTTTCTTTTTTGTAAAGATGTGAAGGTAATAAATGGAAAAAGGAGAATTTTTCAGCAAATAGATCTAGAACAAGTAGTTATCTGTATGAAAATAAATGAATCTCAACACTGACTTCTCAATATACACAAGAAATTTACTTGAAATCTATCATAGACCTACATGTAAAAGCTAAAATTATGCATTTCTAGGAGAAATTCTTTGCATATTGGGTTATGCAAATATTTTTAGACAGGACATAAAAAATCAACCATAAAAGAAAAAATCTGATAAATAAGACTAATAACATTCTTTTTTTTCTACTATTCTAAGATCACTACTATAAAAAATAAAATGCAAGCCACAGATAAAGAGAAAATATTCTCAATACATATATCTGACAAAGTACTTGTATTCAGGATACATAAAGAACTTTTATGACTCAACAATTAAAAGACAATAGAATAAAAATAGGCAAAATAGTCGAATAATAGTTCACATAAGAGAATATGCAAATGGCCAATAAATACAGAAAAGATGTTCAAAATCAATAGTCTTGAATTAAGCGTAAATTTAAACCGCATTGAAATGACACTACATCTACTAGACTGGTTAAAATTAAAGCCTATCGATATCAAGTGTCATGAGGATATGGAGCAACTGGAATTTGCATACACTGCTAAAGGAATGTAAAATGGTACAACTACTTTGGAGTACAGTGTGGCCACTTTTATAACAGTCAACACTCACTTACCAAATGACCCAGGAATTCTACTCCTAGATATTTATCCAAAAGGAATGAAAATATGTCCACAAAAAGACTTGTCCATGAGTGTTTATAGAGACTTTTCATACCAACCAAAACTGCACCAGCTGACATATCTATTTTCTGGTGCATAAATAAACTAATTGTGGTAAATCTATAGAATGAATTATTCTTAAAGCAATACAAAGGAGCAAACTATCGATACACACACAACATGTATAGATCTCAAAAACATTACATTGAGAAAAGAAGCCACAGACAAGAGAGTTCATACTGGCATGATTCTATTTATATTAAATTAAACAAGAGGAAGGCATATCTATAAAGAGATGCCTACATCTGGGTATGTGGGGGTGGATTGAGTGCAAAGGGGAACGAGGAAACTTTTGGGGGTGATGGAAATGCTCTATACCTTGGTTGGGTGGTATATAAATATATAGGTGTAGGAACTGATCAAAACTCATTGAGTAGTACACTTAATATGAATTCATTTTTAAAATATAAATGTGACCGCAATAAAGTTGTTCTAAAAGTAAATAAAAACTATATGACAGTACAGAGAGCTCCAAAATTCCCAGAGTCCCCACAGACTTGCAAATCAACTACTGTTTGAGTGTTCTGTGCTTTGGAATGTCCCTGTATGAGAGAAAAGTGACATGTGTCAGATAAATAGCCCATGACTTCTCCAAAACCTTTTTCATTTTTACTTGAGTATTATGGAGAAGTCTCTTCTATAGGCAAAGGAATGTACTTTGCTCCAGCTGTTTTTTAGTTTCCACTTTCTTTTTTTTAATTGTCTAGTCATTGGTCTAAAGACCATGAAGATAATTTATTTTATTTAAAACTTTTTTTTTATTGTAGTTTAGATAAAAGTTTACAGAGCAAATTAGTTTCTCATTAAACAATTAATACACATACTGTTTTGTGAAGTTGACTACCAACCCCACGACATTTCAACACTCTCCCCTTCTCGACCTTGAGATCCCCATTACAAGATTTCCTGTTTCCTTCTTCCTTCTAGTCCTTGTCCCTGGGTTGGTGTCCCCACTTAGTCTCGTTATGTTTTATGGGCCTGTCTAATCATTGGCTGAAGGGTGGACTTCAGGCGTGACTTCATTACTGAACTATAAAGGTGCCCAGGGGCTATACTCTCGGGGTTTCTCCAGTCTCTGTCAGACCAGTGAGTCTGGCCTTTTTTTTTTTTTTTTTTTGTGAGTTAGAATTTTCTTCTACATTTTTCTCAGCCCTGTCCAGGATCCTCTATTGTGATCCCTGTCAGAGCAGTCAGTGGTGGTAGTTGGGTACCATCTAGTTGTGCTGGACCCAGTCTGGTGGAGACTGTGGTAGTTGTTATCTGTTAGTTCTTTGGACAAACATTTCCCTTGTGTCTTTGGTTTTCTTCATTCTGCCTTGCTCCAGATGGGGTGAGACATCATGAGTTTTTATAGTAGTGGACTCAGATAATATTTGTCCTTTTGTGCTTGACTTATTTCACTCAGCATAGTGCCCTCCAGATTCACCCATGTTGTGCGATGCTTCCCAAATTCATTATAGTTCTTTATCATTGCATAGTATTCCACTGTGTGTATGTACCATAGTTTGTTTATCCATTCATCTGTTGATGGGAACCTAGGTTGTTTGTTTGTTATTTTCTGTTTGATTCATGCTAGTAGCATAGGGGTGAGATGGTATTACTCACTGTAGTTTTGATTTGCCTTTTCTAATGGCTAAAGATCGCAAGCATTTCCTCTTGTGTCTGTTAGTAGCTTGGGCATATGATTCTTGGTTGGCCATTCTTTTCTTTCAGGGTTCTTTATATGTCATACCATTGCCTTCTTGCCTACATGGTTTCTGCCAAGAAATCGGTACTTACTTTTATTGGTGCCCCTGTGTAAATGATATTTTGTTTTTCATTAGCTGTTCTCAGAATTCTTTCTTTGTCTTTGGTTTTGGAAATTTTGTTTATGATATATCGTCGTGACTTTCTTTTGGAGTCTGTCCTGTATTGGGTTCTTTGAGCTTCTTGGATGAAAACTTTCTCATCTTTTATGACATTAGGGAAGTTTCTGCCAATAAATCTTCAAAAATTCTCTCTGGAATTTTTTTTTTCTCCTTCTGTTCTGGAATTCCTATTACATATAAATTATTCCTCTTGATAGTGTTTCACATAACTCTTAGGCTTTCTTCATTTTTTTTAATGATTATTCCTTAAATAAATTAGTATCAAGGGATTTGTCCTCTATGTTGCTGATTCTTCCTTCAGTTGATTCAATTCTACTTCTGTGTCCTTCCATTGTGTTATCTATTTATGATATTCTATTGTTAATCTTCTGCATTTTTAGTTGTTGTTTTTGTATGGTTGCTAATTGTCTATATATTTTGTCATTTCGTTCTTGTATTATGTTCCTGAATTCTTCTAGGATTTTGTCTGTGTTTACCTTGATCCCTTTCAGGATCCTATGTATGTCTTTTGAATTCCTTTTCAGGTAGTTCTATTACCATTTCTTCCTCAGGAAGGTTTTCTGCCCCTTTATTTTGGTCACTTGTTTGAGCCATCTTTCCTGATTATTCACATGATTTGTTATTGTTTGCTGTCTCTGAGGCAGTAAGGTGTTAAGTAATTTGTTTATATATTTGTTTATTGATTATATGTATGTTTGTTTTGTGCCGATTTTGTTATTTGTTTGATGTATCTGGAGTTTGTTTCTTCTCTTTCTCTTTAGAATGCTTTTCTTCCCTTGTATTATTATAATTGCTGCTGTTTTGTGGTTCTGGTCTATGTATGACTTTGATTGTGTGTTTGCTGGACATGATTCCTTTTCACTAGTGGGTATGGTGGGTCTTACCCACATGTGAGTCCTTTGTGATTAGACTCATATGTCTTCTTTTATCGGATTGAGTGGCAATGGGAAAAGAGGTTCTTTCCCTGATATTGGGTGACAGGTGTTGAGTGGTCAGTGTCCCTCTACAGTCTTTGTGGTAAAATGTGGTCCTTCTCAGTTGGTGTTAGCAGTTAGTGTTTTCTCTCAAGGTCAATGCAGGATGTCTCTGTATCTGCTTTGAGGCAGTGCTACCCAAATGGATGAGATAGGCTTGCTGTGTGTGTATGAACTGACGTCTCAGTAAGTTGTGGGGTATCAAGGAGTTTTAGTGCAAGTGCAGAAGGGCTTCAGGAACAGTTTTGGTATAGGATATGTGACGATGCAGCCCGGTGGGCATTGGATGAGGGCACAAGGTTCTCCTGCTCATTGTTTGCAGAGATGCAGATGGTGCCTGTCAAGATATGACTGGTCTTGTAGATGAGGGGAATTGTCTATCTAGCCAGTTGCTGGCCTGTGAGTGCAGAGAGCATTCTCACTGGGCACTGGATTGGGTGCTGTGTGTGTGTGCACTGCCAGTTGCTGGGTGGTCAGGTCTAGGGTGCATGGGTCACTTGTCACTGGGTAGGTGACATGGGAACTTGCACAGCCAGTCACTGCATGGACAGGGGCATTGGGGTGGGTGGTGCATCTCAAGTAGGCAGAGTAGCTGTGGGGTGATGCATCTCAGGGATTGGTGGTGGGTATGGCCAGGCTTGGGCACAGTAGTTCCAGATGTCTGCCCTTTGGGGAGGGTGTTGGGGTGGCCAGGCTTGTGCACTTTGGTGCCAAAGTAGAGAAGTGGTGGACATGACCAGGTTTGCTTGTGTCTGTGAGGGGTTCTGACCTCAGGGTGGATGGTGGGCATGGCCAGTCTTGACCAAAGAAGCATGCATTGCCTGCTTCTCAGGAAGAGGTGGTAGTATGGCCAGGCTTGCACACATCTGCTGGGACCTCCTGCATCTCAGGGAGGGGGTGGTGGGTGTGGACAGGCTTGAGAACCTTGGCTCCTTTGGCCTGAGAATCAGGGCACATCCTAATGCAAATAGCAGGCTGGGTTACTCTTTGCTCAGGGCTGGTTCTCATGGTCAGGCTCTAATTATGAACCTGTGGGTTGACTTTTTGCTGGGTGGTTCCCATATAAATTACTAGGTATCTTCATTGACAAACAGTCTGCACTAATTCCTAGCTGTCTCCCTTCTTGTACTCACCAGAGGGGCTGGAGCTCTCACTTACCCCTCATTTTCTCCCCTTCCTCCCCTGCAATTGTGGGCTCCCTGTCTAAACTTTCTCCTTTTGTAAGGCTGTGATGAGTCAGTCTGTTTCATTTGCTCTAGAGACACTTCACTGTGGTTCCCTGGTTTCAAAGTTATCCCACTCCTGAGGTTCCCTCCCTTGAGTTGCCCCCTCCTTGACTGTATCCTGCCCACAAATCTGTTTTCCCGCTGGCCTTATTCTACTCCTTCCAGTAGATGCTCAGTCTGTTTCTTGAACTCTGAGGTCTTTTTTTGTGTCTTTTTAAGTTAGTTTCTTGAGTCTTTGTTGTCAAGGGGTCATTACAGTGCATTCATCTAAGGTGCCATATTTACCATGACATATATTTTTAACATTAGAATAAACTAGCATTAATTTTGTTTTCTGTCTATAGTGATCTATTTTAAGGCCACTGAATATTGCCAAAGTTATTGCAAGTTCTGAATTTCCACGTGAGTTGTAGATCTTAAGCATGATGCTTACATAAGAATTACCTTGCATTTTCTATGATTTGCTTTCATCAGTTAGGAAACTTCTTAGGTATTTGTTAATATGTCTAGCTTGTCTGGGCAATATTTTAAACAGCCCTGGAAATAAGGATTTTAAATTTTCCACTGAGCATGCAGTTTGGAGTAATAAACAAGTTCTGGTTTTGTTTGATGCTTGCGCTAACAGCATATAGATTGTCTTGGGTATCCAAAAAAATCCAAGTTTACCTATATGACCATTAACCTCTTCAAACAATTTGTTTAAAGCTATAGTACTACTATTGTACTGTTCACTCATTCTCATCCTAATAATTTTAATCTGTTCTTATGCAAGTGCCCACTTCAAGATTACTGCAAGGAATATTCTATACAAATAAAACATGAAGTACTTCAATACAATCACCACTTTTAAAATTTTTCAGAGAACACTTAATCAAGGTTTATAATAATTTTCCATCACAATTAAGTATTTAAAGATTATATAATCTTTGATTTACTCTGATTCAGCTTCTGAGAGTAATTTTCTTATGATTCTATTAAATCTTTTAAGTTATATTGATCTTGCTCTTTTTAATCCTAGAGTAGAATGTGTGATTCATAAAGTACAAAGTTTATTTTTTTAATTGATATGCTGTTGAAATACATCAGCATCATCATAGTTTTCGGTTGAACGTTTAACATGAAGTTCTAATTTTTGACACTTTGAATTTTATTTATTCCAAAAAAGCCTTTTGCAATTGATTAAATCTAGGCTTTATCTGCTACCCAAATAACAGAAAAATTTATTTCTCATTCTGTGTGGCTATGTTCCAGGTGGGATAGTCCACACATTTCAACTTTGTTTCAAAGCCTCTGGCCTTAAAAAAATAAAGAAAGAAATGTATAATCTCCCTCTGGTAGGATTAAAAACTAATTGGAATACCACGCAGTCAGTGCAAAGAGGTGCAGGACTAGTCAGAGTGTCTAGCCACTGAGTCAGAGTTTACTTGTTTCTTCATATTCATGTTTTCACATTTAACCAATGAAATTTGAAAGCAGGATGTGTTTCAGAATCTCATATAAAATAATTTTCTCAAGAGTATAAAAAGTGTTCAAAAGTAGTCACAAGGCCAGTCTGTAAAACTTTTCTAAAAACATGTTTCTTTTTTTTTAAATCTTAACCATCCTAGTGGGAGTGAAATGGTATTTCATTGTGGTTTTGATTTGCATATGTCTGATGGCTACAGACGTTGAACATCTTTTCCTGTGTTTGTTGGCCATTAGAAGATCCTCTTTGTTGAAATGCCTATTCAAGTCCTTTGCCCATTTTTTTGATTGGATTATTTGCCTTTGTGTTGTTGAGTTGTCAAGGTTTTATATATATTTTGTTTATTAGACTCTTATGGATATATGGTTTCTGAAGATATTCTCCCAATCAGTAGGTTGTCTTTTCACTTTTTGGGTAAAGTCTTTTGATGAACAAAACTATTTAATTTTTATGAGGTCTCATTTATTTATTTTGAATTTTGCTGTTCATGCTTTTGTTATATCAGATAATCCATTTTTAAAAACTATGCAAGATAGCTTCTAAGGATTTTAAAGTTTTAGTTTTCACATTCAGGTCTTTAATTCATTTTGATTTTTTTTTTTTTTTTTTTTTTGGTATGGTGTAAGGCATGGGTCCTCAAATAGACAATTGAAAATAATTTATGTATAAGCTTAATGTATAGAACATGAAAGTAATATTAGAAAGTGTAATTAAGCAAAATAATATAAGTTTTCTCTTTCTACCATAAACTTTTGTCTTATTCTGTAATGTCAGAATTCAGTTGTTCTGAATTTAATTTAATATTAACATTACATGACATTCCATAAAGAATATCATGAATTCTAAGCACTCTGCATTCTGAAAATTTGAAAATCTCTTCTCTAAAAGACCTTTCTGACTCTAAAATTCTGTTAGAAAAATAAAAAGATTACCATTACACTAGAGGTTTTGTTATAAAAATTGTGAAGTTGGATTGTCTAAATTCTTCATTGTACACATGATAAAACCACAGATCATCTGAGATTATACAATTTGTTCAAGTTACAAACAGTTGGTGAAAGTTCTGAAACTAAAACCCTGCACATTTTCCAATATACCTCACCAATGTTGGGGTCTAATCACAGATCTTAGTTCTCTAGATTATTGCATTCTTGTGTACAATTAGGATTAACCTCATAACATAATAGCTGTGTCTGCTATACGTCCACTCAACTCAACAAAAAATGAGTACAAAAAATTGGCACCCACAGGATAAACTCAGAAGGCCACAGTCAGAATAGATTTCCCGTCCGTACTGAGAAACACGTCCTTTGAGGCAAAGTACATACTTCAACCTTTGATCTAGATTGGGACATAACAGGGACAAAGGAGGTAGGCTAGTGTTTAAGTTCTCTTCTTGTGCCTTTTACGGTGCAGCGTTCTACCAACTATAGGGAAATTTGTCCATTTCTGAACTGACTGTAAACTGTTGTCTTTGTCCCTTAGAAATATACTACTCTCCCTAACCAGTTACTGCAACATCATTGTCTTCCTTTTTCCATCCAGGCTTTTCTTAGAATGCAATATATAGTATGAAAGTGCTCCAGAGAAACTACATGGCACACTGGGTTGCTCAGTGACCTAAGGAAAAGTCTTTCACATGTTGTTGTTAGGTGCCGCTGAGTTGGCTCCGACTGATAGCGATCCTATGTACAACAGAACTAAACACTGCCGGCTCCAACCCCATCCTCACAATCATTGCTATGCTGGAGTCCATTGTTGCAGCCACTGTGTCAATCCATCTTCTTGAGGCTCTTCCTCTTTTTCGTTCTACTTTACCATGATGTCCTTCTCCAGCAACTGATCCTTCCTGATAACATGTCCAAAGTATGTGAGACAAAGTCCTGCCATCCTTCCTTCTATGTAGCATTCTGGTTGTACTTCTTCCAAGACAAATTTGTTCATTCTTTTGGCAGTCCATGGTATCTTCAGTATTCTTCGCCAACACCACAATTCAAAGGCACCGATTCTTCTTGGGTCTTCCTTATTCATGGTCAAGCTTTCGCATGCATATTAGGCTATTGAAACACCATGGCTTGGGTCAGGTGCACCTTAGTCTTCAAGGAGACATCTTTGTTTTTTAACACTTTAACACTTTCACATGTGAGTAGAGTTAAGAGTTTAAGAACAGTTTAAGAGGTGGTCTATCTCCATGTGTTATATTGTTCGAGTAAGAACTGCACACTGCATGGCAGTTGCAATACTAGGCAAAGCAAAATGAGCTAGGAGCTTGCACATAACATAAATCTTTAGCATGAGTTACAAGAGGAGCTCCTAAGTGCACAAAAAGGGAACATAAGACTGTGCTACTCACCCTATCTTCTGACAAATGCAGTATCTGGATAGATGTCATTTAAGAAAAAGCAAACAAAAGAAAACTAAAATGGGATTTATAAAAGGATACTGCATGGGAAAGAAACAATGGCCCAAAATATAAAAGAAAATAACTTTACAGAAAAAAAAGGTTCAAATTTAACAAAGCAATTGCCTCATTGGTTTTCAAACCAGTTTTTCATACCATTATTACCCTTCACCAAACCAAGGGTATGAAAGGTATTTCTTCCATGAAATGGATGGTTTGACCCATTTGAGTAAATGCCTGGAAGTGGCAATATATGTGAACAATGCTACAATGAACATGGGTGTGCATACGTCTATTCATGTGATGGCTCTTCTTTCTCTAGGATATATTCCTAGAAGTTGTATTGCTGGATCATATGGTATTTCTATTTCTAGATTTCTAAAGAAGTGCCATCTCATTTTTGAAAAGAGTTGTACCATTTTGCATTCCCACCAGCAGTGCATCAGACTTCAAATCTCCCCACAGCGTCTCCAACATTTGTTATTTTCAGTTTTTTGATTCGTGCCAGTAATGCCAGGGTGAGATGGTATCTAATTGTGCTTTTGATTTGCATTTCTCTAACAGCTAGTGATCGTGAGCATTTACTCATATGTCTGTTGGCTGCTTGAATGTCTTTTTTGGTGAAGTGTCTGTTCATTTCCTTTGCCCATTTTTTAAACCAATTTTTGTTTTTTTGTTGTAGAGGTGTTGGATTTTCCTGTAGATTTTAGAGATTAGACCTTTGTTGGATTTGTCTTAGCCAAATCTTTTCTTCCCCGTCTGTAGGTTCTCTTTTTACTCTTTTGGTGAAGTCATTTGATGAGCATAGGTGTTTAATTTTTAGAAGATACCCATTATCTAGATTTTCTTCCAGAGTTTGTGTGTTGTTAGTTATGGTCTGTATCCTGTTAATGCCACGTATTAGGGCCTCAAGCGTTGATTTATTTTTTCTTCTATGATCTTTATAGTTTTTGGTTTTATATTTATGTCTTTGATCCATTTCGAGTTAGTTTTTGTGTATGGTGTGAGGTACGGGCCCTGTTTTATTATTTTGCAGATGGGCATCCAGTTTTGCCAACACCATTTGTTAAAAAGACTGTCTATTCCCCATTTGATGGATTTTGGGCCCTTGTCAAAGATCAGGTGACTGTAGGTGAATGGATTTACACCTGGATTCTCAATTCTATCCCATTGATCAATGTATCTATAATTGTACAAGTATCAGGATGTTTTGACTACTGTAGCTGTATAGTAGGTTCTGAGGTCAGGTAGTGTGAGTCCTCCTACTTTATTCTTCTTCTTCAATAGTACTTCACTTATCTGGAGCCTCTTCTCTTTCTATATAAAGTTAATTATTAGCTTTTCTATCTCTTTAAAGAGTGCTGTTGGTATTTGGATTGGGATTGCATTGTATTTGTAGATTATCTTGGGTAGAATTGACATTTTCACAATGTTGAGTTTATCTATTCATGAGCAAGATATGTTTTTCCATTTATGTAGGTCTCTTTGGGTTTCATGCAGTAGCATTTTATAGTTTTCTTTGTATACATCATTTACATCCCTGGTTAGATTTATTCCTAAGTGATTTTTTTTTAGGGATATTATAAATGGTATTGTTTTCCTGATTTTCTTTTCATTGTTTTTTTTATTGGTGTGTAAGAATCCAACTGATTTTTGTATGTTTATCTTATATCCTGCTACTCCACTGAATCTTTCTATTAGTTCCAGTAGTTTTCTCCTGGAATCTTTTGTGTTTTCTATATGTAATATCATATCATCCTCAACCAAGGACAATTTTACTTCTTCACTGCCAATTTGAATGTCATTTATTTCATTTTCTTGCCTTATTGCTCTAGCTTGGACTTTCAGCACAATGTTAAATAGGAGTGGAGATAAAGGGCATCCTTGTCTTGTTCCTGTTCTCAAAGGGAATGTTTTCAGGCTCTCTCCATTAAGAATGATGTTGGTATTGGTTTTGTATAGATGCTGTTTATTATGTTGAGGAAATCCTCTTCTATACCTATTTTACTGAGAATTTTTATCAGGAATGGGTGTTGGACTTTGTTGAATGCCTATTCTGAGTCGATTGAGATGATCATGTGATTCTTTTATTTTATGTACGTGGTGGATTATGTTGATTGATTTTCTAATGCTGAACCATCCTTGCACACCTGGTATGAATCCCAGTTGGTTGTGGTGTATTATTTTTTTTTATATGATGCTGAATTCTATTGGCTAGAATTTTGTTGAGAATTTTTGCATCTATATTCATGAGAGATATGGGTCTGTAATTTTCTTTTTTCATGGCATCTTTGCCTGATTTTGGTATTAGGGTTATGCTGGCTTCATAGAATGAATTCAGAAGTATCTCTTCCTTTTCTATGTTCTGAAATATTTTGAGTAGTACTGGTGTGAACTCTTCTCTGAATGTTTGGTAGAAATCACCAGTGAAGCCATCTGGGCCAGGGTTTTTTTTTTGTTGGGAGTTTTCTAATTACCTATTCAATCTCTTCTCTTTTTATGGATCTGTCCAGATTTTCAACTTCAGCTGGTGTTAATTTGTGTAGGTAGTGTGTTTCTAGAAATTTGTCCATTTCCTCTAGGTTTTCAAATTTGTTGGAGTATAGTCTTTCATAGTACTCTGTTGTGATCCTTTTTATTTCAGTTGAGTCTGTTGTAATGTTCCCCATTTCATTTTTTATTTGGGTTATTTATGTACTCTCTTGGGATTTTTTTTTTTTTTTTTTTTGTCAATTTGGCCAAAGGTTTGTTGATTTTGTTGATCCTTTCAAAGAGCCAACTTTTGATTTTGTTGAGTCTTTCTATTGTTTTTCTATTATCTGTTTAATTTATTTCTGATCTTATTATTTCCTTTTTTCTGGTGACTGTGGGCTTCTTTTGCTGTTCTCTACTTATTCAAGTTGTGCAGCTAATATTTTGATTTTGTCCCTTTCTTCTTTTTTGATGTGCACCTCTGTTTCTATAAATTGACCTCTGAACACTGCCTTTGCTGTGTCCCAAAGATTTTGGTATGAAGTGTTTTCATTCTCATTTGATTCTAGAAATTTTTTACTCCATCTTTGTTTCTTCTATTATCCAGTGGTTTTTCAGCAGTGTGTTATTCAGTTTCCACGTAACTGATTTTTTTTCCTTAGTCTTCCTATGGTTAATTTCTACTTTGATGGTGTTGTGATCAGAGCAGATACTTTGTGTTATCTCAGTGTTTTGGATTTTGTTGAGGGTTGCTTTGTGGTCTGAGATGTAGTCTATTCTGGAGAAAGTTCCGTGTGTGTTGGAAAAGAATGCGTACTTTGCAGCTTTTGGGTGGAGTGTTCTATATATGTCTATGAGGTCAAGTTGTCTGATTGTGCCGTTTAGGTCTTCTGTATCTTTGCTGATTTTCTTTTTAGTTGTTCTGTCCTTTACTGTGATTGGTGTGTTGAAGTCTGCTACTATTATTGAGGAACTGTCAATTTCTCTTTTCAGTGCTATTAGAGTTTGTTTTATGTATTTTGGAGCCCTGTCATTGGGTCATAGATATTTATTATGGTTATGTCTTCATGATGGATTATCCCTTTAATCATTATATTACGCCCTTCTTTGTCTTTTATGGTGGATTTTGTTTTAAAGTCCATTTTATCTGAGATTAGTATTGTCACTCCTGCTCATTTTTGTAGGTGTTTGCTTGATATATACTTTTTCCATCCCTTGATTTTCAATAAGTTTATGTCTTTGTTTCTCAGGTGTGTCCTTGTAAAGAGCATATTGATGGATCCTGTTGTTTTTATCCATTCTGTCATTGTCTGTCTCTTTATGGGTGCCTTTAGGCCATTTACATTCAGTGTAATTATTGATAGGTGTGATTTTATGGCTGTCATTTTGTGGTGCTTTTTTTTGCAGTGCTGACGTTTTCTTTGCTGCCTTTACTCTCCTGTGCTGAATTCCTTTCTTTTTGTGGATTTTTTTTTTTCATTTCTTTTGTGTTTGTAGATTTTGTGTTTACTGATACTTTATGTTTTTCTTCTTTATTTTGATGAGTATGTTTGTCAACTTTCTTTGTGGTTACTTTGAAATTTACCCTTATCTTCCTAAGTTTGAACCAGTCTTTTATTACTTGGTATCGCCTTGCCTTCCTCTCCATTTGAAAGTTCTTTACCTACACCATTTTTTCTCTCTTTTATTGTTCTGATGTTGTTGTCATTTACAGATTACCCTCTCTGCTTCCCTATTGTAAATCTTTTAGTTTTGATTAATCCTTGAGAGTTCATTACCTAAGTTGGCATCAGGCTGTTGTGGTCTCATGTCCTAGATTCAGGCTGTCATCTGACATTGTTTGTTTTAAACCTGAAGGACTCCTTTCAATAATTCTTGTAAGTTTGGTTTGGTTTTTACATATTCCCTTAATTTCTGTTTATCTGGAAATATCCTATTTTCACCATCATATCTGAGTGACAGTTTTGCAGGATATATTACTCTTGGTTGGTAATTTTTTTCTTTCAAGGTTTTAAATATGTCATCCGATTGCCTTCTTGCCTGCATGTTTTCTGTTGAGTAATCAGAGCTTAGTCTTATTGTTTCTCCTCTGTATGTGACTTCATTTTTCTCAAGCTTCTCTCAGGATTCTTTCTTTGTCTTTGGTTTTAGCGAATGTGATTATGATATGCTTTGGTGATTTATCTTATATGGGGTTAGTTGAGCTTCTTTGATGGTCAGCTTTTCATCTTTCATGATTATTAGGGAAGTTTTCTGTCAGTAATTCTTCAATGATCTTGTCTGTGTTTTCTGTTTTCTTCCCCTATTCTGGAACTCCTATCACTCATAAATTTTTGCTTTTGATTATATCCCACATCATTCTCAGGGTTTCTTCATTTTTCTTTGTTCTTTTCTCTGATTTTTCTTCAAAAAGGTATCCAGGATTTAGTCTTTAATTTCACTGATCCTGTCTTCCATTGTTTCAAACCTATTCCTCAGCCCTTCTATGACACTGTCCATTTCTGAAATCTTATTGTTTATTTTTGGATGTCTAATTACTGTTTTTGTATGCTTTCTAGTTGAGATTTTATTTTTACATTTTGTTCCTGCATTAGTTTCCTGAATTCTTCCATTGTTTTGTCTGTCTTTTCCATGATTTTATCTATTTTTCCTCATTTTTGTCTGCTTGTTTGCTTTAACTCTTGGATAGCTCTGAATATTAGAAATTTGAATTCCCTATCAGGTAGTTCCAGTGCTTTTTTTTCTACTTAAAGGTCATCTTGTGTTTTATTTTGGATGCCTACTGGAACCATTCTGTCCTATTTTTAAAAGTGTTTTTATATTGTCTGCTGTCTTCAGGACATTCAATAGTTATTTTCTTCATTTATTGATTGTAGATTTGTTTGTTTCATCCTGTTTTTTTTGTTTTGTTTTGTTTTTTGTTTTTGTTTTTGTTTTTTGGTTACATCTGAGCAGGTGTAGTTTGCTTGTCTGTGGACACTATACCTCTCACCATCTTGTACAATGAGCAGGGCCAGTGGCTCAGCTATGGTGAAGCAGGGCAGGGCCAGCTGAAGGTGAGAAGCTGGGATGGGTTGTTTGTGGCACTTACTGGGGCTGACAGGGTGGGGCTAGGGGTCAGTGCAGGGCAGGTCCCAGTAGACCATACCTGTGTTTTTTGGGGTATGATGTTCAGCACATGGTGCAGACAGGAGGGAGGGGTGAGATTGTGATATGTGGAGCTAAGTGGATGTGGGAAAGAAGAGAAATAGGAGAGCAGAACAGGGCCATAAAAAGAAACAAACAAAAAAAAGGTGCTGAGGGTGCCTGCCATTGGAGTGTCACAGGCCCGGGGAAGCCATGTGACAGTGGCTTTCTAGTCAGGCCATGAGGCACAGCCCATCAAGAAGGGACAGATATGGCAAATGCAGCTAGATGGGTGGGAGAAAGGAAAGGAAGGAAGGGAGAGAGAGATGAGAAACTAGATTAAAAAATGGAAAGAGAAAGGCACTTGCAGATAGGCTGTGCAGTGTCACTTGGATGGGAACTGCCTTCTTGGGGGGATCCCATGGGGCCTTTTTTTTCTTCTTTTTTTTTTTTTTTTTGTTTCTTGTCTCTCTCAACCTCCCTTCTTTTCCTTCCTCCCAACAATCTGGCATCTTTTTTTTTTTTTTTTTTTTTTTCATTTTTTCTAAGTTACTTGTTTCTCTCTACATCCTTCCATTCCTTTCTCCTGACCAGGTGTTAGAGAGAAAGAAAGGAAAGCTGTAAAAATCAACAACAGCAACTAAAAAATGACACTGAAGGATCTGGACAGTGTGAGTGCAGAGAATTTTAGCAGCATGGAGCCAGCGCCTCCCCAGCCAAGTGACTGCAGCCCTCCTGGAAGTGGTGGAGGCCAAGCAGGGTGAAGAAAGGTGGGGGGTAGGAAAGCATGTATCGCTGGTTACTGGGTGCTCTGTCTCCTGCTGGGAGCTCCATGAAGCTGCCTTCCCATACTCCGTGTCCATCGATCTTGGTGGCTGAGGATTCCAAGACGGTGAATCCTTACCATGTTAGCTGATAGGGGACCTCCACTCCATATCTTTCCTCACTCTCTATTCTCTGTCAGTTTCTTATGCCATTTGGTGCTTTGTTGAGTTCTTTATCTCTTCATTTGATGCTTAGAGTTCCAGGATTGATGTTTGTCTCTATTTTACTTAGCTTTTTGAGTCATTCCTGTGGAGGGACAGTGTGGTGCTTCTGTCTATAGCACCATGTTGGCTCAGCCTCTGGAAGTGGCAATATATGGGGAATATTTGGCTGGATGCTGACTATGGAAGTAGTCTAGGGAGATAATTTTGAAAATTTTGTAGGATCTAATTATATATCAATTCAATGTCATTTAAAGAGTTTGTGGTTCTTTTTGTAAAGGAAATCATTTGAAAGTTTTCAGTAATAAAGTAAAATGGGTCAGAGTTTTGTTTTATAAACTTCTCTGTAGTGGAAGAAGATTGCTCACAGCAGTGAGTAAGATGCATAGGAGAGGAAAATGGCCAAAGGCCAGGGTCAATGTAGGAGACTTTTGCACTGGCTGCAGTAGGAAGACAAAAATATTCAGAATTAGAGCAGCAGAATTAAAACAGAAAAAAAGCAACAGTGCTCTAACAATGCTTTTCTAGTTCTGGTTAGTGGAAGAAATGGATGACCATGAAAGGGAAATAGAACTTGTTGAAAATCTACCATGTGTCAATCATTGCAGTAGATACTTAGCAAATATCTCATTGACTCCTCATGTTGTTGTTGTTGTTCGGTGCTGTCAAGTTGATTCCGACTCCAAGTGACCCCATGTGACAGAGTAGAACTTCCACATAGGGTTTTCTTGGATGTAATCTTTATGGAAGTTGATCACCAGGTCTTTCTCTCACAGAGTGAGTGGGTTCAAAAACCAACCTTTTGGTTATCAGTCCAACACTTAACTGTTGCACCACCAGGGCTTCTTGAATCCTCACAGCAACACTTTAAAGTAGTTATTACTTTCTCCATTCTACAGATAAATTGGGGATTAACTAGACTGAGTAACTTTCATGAAGTCACACAGCTAGAAAAGAAGAGTCAAGAGTCAAAGCTAAATCTGTCTGACTGAAAGGTTATTACTATAATGTTAAAAATAATGAAGTTCTCCCTAAAAGAGAGATTTTTTTTTTTTTGAGCAACAAGTCTAGGTGATTATCAAGAAGAACAGGGAGATTTAAGAGTAATTCTAGGTTTACAAAAGTTTCTTGTGAGTGCTAGTTTATTAAAATTGATTAATTAAAATTGATTCCTCCTCAATAATCAAATACAGCTTTAGTTTTATCACTGTAGAGGGTATTCATTAAACATACTATTGGATGCCTCTGAAAATACTGTAAATTACTGGCTTCTGGGTGAGTGATAGCTTTTAAATATAAGACTTATATAAAAATTATCTGGTGATCTCTCCCTTGCTTTCATTCATAATAAATCTACAGAGCTATTTCTTGATATGCCAAATACCTCAGAGGGCAAGCCTGGACAAGAACTGTAGATAGTTTTGGCTCTCTTGTTTGCCTTGTGAGTTAATAAGGAGTCTCTGGACTTGATGTTTGTAATAGCACCATCAAGATGGTCTTTTGGACCCTGAGTCCCGAGTGAATGAAATGAGCAAATCAAGTGACTGCTAATCTCATCAAAATAATATTTGGCCCCCTCATAGCCCTGAGTCGACTTCTGGTTTATCCTTGTCCCACCAATTCTGGTTTCTATTTTTATGCAATGGCCCTCTTCCTCAATATTATGAGGCAATTGATAGACAAACGAAATTTTAATGTACTTCAATAAAACTGTTTTTTTAACATTTTCAGAGAACATTTGATAAAAGTTATGTGTGCAGTGATCATTTGCTAATTAATTAAATAGTCCAGTGTTTTGATATGTATTATCAAATACAATGTGTCCTCACTCCTACTTCAATTTCTGAGTAATTTTCTAATGATTCTACCAAACTGACTTTCTAATCCTAGAGCACCGTATGCAATTTGTAGAGTAAAAAGTGTAAATCCTGAGTTTACCTGTATTTTTGTTTTTTGTGCACTATTGCTTGAGGAACTTAGTCATTCTCATAAGAACTACTAGTTAAGCCATCAAGATGAAATTCTTTGTTCAGTCTGGACATTTTCTTCATTCTGACTAAGCTATTTTTTGCCAGATGTAAGTGAGTACAAGCTATGTACATTTACAGAGTTATAATTTGCGGGGGTGGGGAAGGGGCAGGAGGCAAACAAATATGGAAGTTGTTGAACCTAGAATCTAAGTTTTCATTGCTGGAAGGCACCAGAACACACTGACTGTGTACACCACTATATGCCTATTTGGGTACCAGGCACTCTGGAGTTCCACTTTTATAAACGGTGGACTTTGAAAACGTAATGCTGAGTGATTTCAACCTTCCTCCTTCCCTACAAATGTTAGTGTAAATAAAAAGTCAGTGCTGGTGCATAAGGTCTCTCTGCCCTCCCTCCCAGGAAGACTATGCCACTCTGTAAGAACACTGACAGTGCCCACCTATGTCCTGCACTCCGTCTACTCCCCATGATCTGGGAGGAAGGACTGATAGTGCCCACCTATGTCCTGCACTCTGTCTACTCCCCATGATCTGGGAAGAAGGAAGGCTGAAGTTGGATGTTGTTCTCATGCAACCAGCAGGATTTTATGTCCATTATTCTGATGTGGGATTTACAAATTTTTTCTTCTTTCTCTGAATCTGACATGGTCAGTGCCAACATAGAAATCATGAAGAATCTAGCAATAAGCACTGCCCCATGACGTTATCTCCGTGACATTCTTAAAGTTGCTTTGACCCTAAATAGCTCCTTCAACACTTTTAACCAAACAATCGCCTATATTTACTTGACACTTCAGAGTTTACGGAAACCCTGGTGGCATAGTGGTTAAGTGGTATGGCTGCTAACCAAAAGGCCTGCAGTTTCAATCCACCAGGTGCTCCTTGGAAACTCTGTGGGGCAGTTCTACTCCTTCCTATAGGGTTGCTATGAGTTGGAATCAACTTGATGGCAACAAGTTTGGTTTCTTTTGGTTTTCATAGTTTACAAATTTCTTTTCCTAGCATCTTCTTATTTAATCTTCAAAAAGTTGTACAGGATTTGTAGAATATATATGTATATTTTAATAAAGGATGAAACAGACTCAGAGAGGTTGAGTGAGTTACTGAAGGCCACACAGTAAGTGGTAGATCATTTTCCTCTAAGTCCAGCGTCCTTTTAACAATATCAAACTGATAGTAGACATGCTAACAAGTAACACACTTGGCGATAGCTATAACTTAAATAGGAGATAAAGCTCAAAATGCAAATGAGTAAAAAATCAGCTTTTACATATTCAAAATATTAAACTAATTCCAGGGCTACGGATTTGATTTAAGGCAAGGTATTTTGTCATTCTTTTGGTAATTCTTTCCCACTCTCAGGGGAAAGTTTGCATTTGGAGCTGTAAGTCCAAATGTATAATGAAAAAACAAATTTATCCTATTTTAAAAGAGTTATGAAGAAAAGCCTGGCTATCTGCTTGGGTTAAGATTATAGTCAAAAAAAACCTTATAGAGCAATTCTACTCTGTAACGTATGGGGTCGTCATGAGTCAGAATCAACTCAATAGCAATGAGTTTGGTTTTTTATTTTCAGTTATTAGAAAAGTTCCATATTAAAAATAATTGTTGTAAAAGTGTACATCTGTATATGTGCATATATCTATCTAAACTACATGTTGCTTTGGATGCTTGTGCCATTTCTTAGTAACCCATTTTCCATGACGAGTTCACAACTGTTTCATTCTCATCCTATACTTCGTCATTATATTACTTTTTAATTACTTTACATCGATTTCTCAGGCATTGTAGTTATTAAGTTTACCAATAAATCAGTCTAATGAGTAAAAATTACAGAATTTTTGAATATGTTCCAGGAATATTACAATTTTCACAATTAGTATCTGAACCTCACATATACCACATGTAGCATAAAATCTGCTTTTATTTAAAAGGAAAATTATAAATTTACTATTAACTGCAAACAAACAGTATAGAAGGAATAAAAAGACAATTCCATTTAGTTTATGAAAATACATGGCATTTCCTTTCAGCGACTAAGAAATTCCTAGATTTAGAATTTCAGGTTCTTCTCCACTTACAAATCCAAGTCTATCTTTTCTTGTGCTGGAATTTTTACTCCAGGATTTTGGTACATTTCATAAAAAGGAAAATAGAAAAAGTAGAAATAGAGTAGAAGTGGAAGACTTCAAAGACAATAGCCCATCATGTGTGGATTCCTTCCAGTGGGCTTCAATGACTAAGGGTAGCAAAGATACAAAAAGTGCAAGAAGTCGCAGAAAATGCCATTCCACTGTAAGAAAGATAACATGAGTTTAATGCTGAAGAGGGAAAGTGTACTTGCCACAGTAACTCAGCTGATGCTCAACATTTCATCTATCTCTCACTTGGTGTCTTAGTTATCTAGTGCTACTATAACAGAAATACATAAGTGGATGGCTTTAACAAACAGAAATTTATTCTCTCACAGTTTTGGAAGTTAGAAGTTTGAATTCAGAGTGCCAGCTCCGGAAGGCTTTCTCTCTCTGCTGGCTCTGGGGGAAGGTCTTAGTCATCAATCTTTTCCTGGTCTAGGTGCTTCTCAGCGCCGGGACCCGAGGTCCAAAAGATATGCGCTGCTCCTGGCCCTTCGTTCTTTGTGGTATGTGGTCCCTATCTTCTTTGCTCGATTCTTTCTTTTATATCTCAGAAGAGATTGACTCAAGATACAATCTAAAGATAGTCCACTGATCTCACCCTGTTGGGAGCAAGCAAGAATGAACAAAACTAAAGACACAAGGGGAAGATTAGTTCAAAGGACTAATGGACCACAACTACCACAGCCTCTATTAGACTGAGTTCATTACAACTAGATGGTGCCTGACAACCACCACTGACTGCTTTGAAAAGGATCACAACAGAGGTTCCCAGACAGAGCTGGAGAAAAATATAGAACAAAATTTTAATTCACAAAAAAAGAACAGACTTACTGGCCTGATAGAGACTGGAGAAACCCAGAGAGTATGGCCCCTGGACACCGTTTTAGCTCAGTAATGAAGTCACTTCTGAGGCTAACCCTACAGCCAAAGATTAGACAGACTAAAGGGGCACACCAGCCTGGGGCAAGGACTAGAAGGCAGGAGGGGCCAGGAAAGCTAGTAATAGGGAAACCAATGTCAAGAAGGGAGAGTGTTGACATGTCGTGGGGTTGTTAACCAATGTTATAAAATAATATGTGTACTACCTATTTAATGAGAAGCTAGTTTGTTCTGTAAACCTTCATCTAAACTAAAAAAAAAAAAAAAAAAGATACAACCTAATCCTGTAGATAGAGTCCTGCCTCATTAACATAACTGCCTGTAATCTTGCCTCATTAACATTATGTTGTTGTTAGGTGCCCTTGAGTCGCTTCTAACTAACAGTGACTCTATAGCACAGAGTAGAACTGCTCCATAGGTTTCCAAGGAGTGGCTGGTGGATTTGAACTGCTGACCTTTTGGTTAGCAGCCAAGCTGTTAACCACTGCACCTCCAGAGCTCAGAGTTACAACACATAGGATAATCACATCATCACAAAATGGTGGGCAAGGACACAATACTGGGAATCATGGCCTAGCCAGTTGATACACATTTGGGGGGAGACACAATTCAATCCATAGCACTTGGATTTTAAACATGTGCTTGAAAAATGATTTCATATCAATTTTTGTTTCTTTCCAAAACCTGGAAAATGTAATTTACTGATCCCATCAACCAAAAACCAGATTTAACAGTGTTCTTTGGCTGGTGCTTCAGATGCCATCTGTAGGGTAGCTATGAGTCAAAACTGACTTGACAGCAAGAGGTTCAGACGATGTAAGCATGGGAGAAGCCGGAGGCAGCTACAAGTGAAGGATTCCATATTGTTTCAAAATGTCAGGATTGTACGGATACTGAAATGGAAAAATAAAAGATATTGTTTTCACATTTAGCCATTCCACAGCCTTCCACGTGAAAGTCCAAGGAGCTTCCAGTCACTCCATTCCTATCTCTATGCATTCAGGTAAAGCCAATTAGAAGGGCATTTCTTCTTTTCCTTGTTCTTGTGTTTTCTCAAACCTAAACTCAATCATCAGAGTCTGAAAATAGCTGCTATTTAGACTTCATTCGATATTAGGATATTACCTAACATCCTCATCAAAATCATGTTTGAGAGTCCTAGTACCTGGAATAAGTATGAACATGAAACAATGAAGAGTAGTAACATGTAATAAGTTCTTGCTATTTGCCATGTACTTTGTGGATGCTTTTCATGCATTATCTCATTTACACCTCAACCTAAATAACACTATGAGGTAGGTTCTGGTATTATTTCCCTTTTAGAAACCAAAAAAAAGAAAAAAAACCCTGAGACTTAGACAGATATGTAACTTGCTCTTGGTCACACATCTGGTATGGAGTGTTGGGATTAAAACCCGAACACAAAGGTGCACAAATGACAACATGATAGATGGCTTGCCCAAAGGAATTGATAATTTCATAAAGACAATGTTGAATGTTTAATATAAATTTAATGAAGAGATGTTTAAGGATTCTTAGAAGTAGATAATAAAGTTAAATTCTAGGAGAATTCATTCTTGGGAAAATTAGAAATGTAGCATTTATGCTGTAACCAACGCTGTTTCTAGAAAACATCTTCTGATGGATAGTTTTAGAAAAAGATAGCCTGCATGCCTCTTTAAAAATTATATATACATATATATAATAAGATAAATATATGTATATAATTTATAAAATATAGGACAGTGTAAAAACGTAAAAATAACCTTTAGTTTTATAATCTAGAGATAAATTGTTAATATTTTCTTGAATTTTCATCAAATATTTTTTTCTAGACATACATGCAGTTGTTACTATTCTTGTTGAAAATTTGAGATATTATTGTATATACAAGTTTGTGTTCTCTGTTATAACCTAAAATTACATCATGAGAATTGTCCAATGTAATGAATGCATTTCCTTTTGATGACTTTGTTGATTCCTAGTACATAGTTGGAACTTATTTTACTATTTCCTTAATGTTGGACTTTCAAGTTATTTCCAATTTGTGATAGTATAGATAACAGATAAACATGCGTAAACATACATGTATGTTTGCATAGCTGATTATTTCTGTAGACTAGATTTCCAGAAATGAAATTGCTGGGACAAATAACTTGAGCTGCAAACTTTCACCTAAAGCACAATAAAATTTAAAAAAATGCTAGGAAGAAAGATCTCAATTCTTTTTTATATTTCTGATGCAAATTACCAAATGGCTTTCCAGAAAGAATGTAACAATGAATACTCCTATAGGCAGTATATGAAAGTGCATATGTGCCCCTACCCTTGCCAATATCGAGCATTACAATTTTTAGTTTTGCTTATTTGATAAGCAAGTGTTGGTGCCTAAGAGGTACTATTTAAAGCTGGAAATCTCATTAGAAGAAGTGAGAGGATGCAAAACAGGCAAGGACTTTGTAGCTAGAAGGTGGAAATTGAATACAACTGCCTATTACTAGTTGTGTCTCATATGTACATGCAGATAACAAAATTCCTCTTATTAGGTGATTGTGAAAGTTAAATGTTAAAGGTAGAGGAAATGGGATTGGCTTATTTCCCTCAGCTTTGGAGGAAGTGAAAGACTCAAACACTTATAATAGCATTTTGTACCCTTTCCCTTTACAATAATTTTTATTTGTGAAAAATTCTTTGTAAACTGCAAAAAGAAATGAAAAGCTAGTAGTATTTGTATAGAAAACAGACACCAATGCAGCTCCTTCTCTTCCCATAATAGAAGCTTTTGGGACATCCTGAATATAATTTAAATTTACAGCCATTAATGGTTAGCCCGGCAGAGGCTACGGAGGTTCCTTGCTGTGATTATAACCACGTGACTCACTCTTTTTCCTTGCAAGGGCAAGTGTTCTCCTGTAAAGAAGTCTGAGTGGCTCTGATCATTCAGATTCACTGTAACCAATGTAATTTGATTTCAGAAAAACAGGAAATGCAGGCGACACTTCCTAGCTTTTCACAGTAAGATCTTAAATTTTCTATCTGCAAAGGTTGAACTGGTAATGGAAAACCAAGGCCTTTAATGTTTTCCCATCCTTCCACCTTCTCACAGATGGGTCAAATCTTTGAGCAATTTTTTTTTTTTCCTCTCTCTGGTGGCCATTCCCCTGCCATGAAAATAAATATCTTAAACTCTACCTCTTTCCAGAGTGAAGAAGGTCAAACCCTTCATTTATTTTTTCAAAAGGTAAAACATGGGATATTATTGAATCCAATGGAAACTTCTTTGCCATGAAATCAGCCACAAGTTTGGGGACGGAATCTTTACTTTTGTAGCCTGAAAAGAAGAAAATATCATTGTTAGATTCAGCCAGGGGAAAGTAGGAGAATTATGGAAGAGACTTTCTAAATAGAATTGAAATGAATATGTATAAAAAGTGATGCATTCTACAGACTTCTATTTCTATTACTGGATTAGTAAGAGATAGTGTGCTTCAATATCTTTTTGTAGTAGTTTGATTTTTCCTTTTTATTCTCTCTACTCACACCCCAGATAAATTAGGGTCCTTAGTTATTAGTTCTCTCACAGAGAAATTACAGTACAAATCATTATTCCTAAAGTCAAGGAGCAAATTAAGCAGGTGTCTAAAAGTTGTCATAGTGCAGACATTAAGGATTGCTATGGATTTCCTGGGTTCCTGGGGCCCTGGTGGACCGTGGTTAAGCGTATGGCTGCTAACTAAAAGGTGGGCAGTTCAAATCCACCAGCTGCTCTTTGGAAACCCTATAGGACAGACGTAATCTGTCCTATAAGGTAGCTGTGAGTTGGAATCGACTCAACGGCAAGGTGTTTGCTCTTGGTTTTTGTGATGCAGTGGTTAAAGAGCTCTGTTGCTAACCAAAAGATCAGTAGTTAATCCACCAGCTGCTCTTTGGAAACCTTATGAGCAGTTCTACCCTGTCCTATAGGGTCGGTTGCTATGAGTTGGAATCAACTGGATGGCAACAGGTTTGGCTTACTAGGTATTTTGGAGACCTTGGTTGGTGAAAAAGGTTAACATGCTCCTCTGCTAACCAAAGGCTGGTGGTTCCACTCAGAGTTGCCTTGGAAGAAAGGCCTGGTGATCTACATCTGAAAAATCAGCCATTGAAAACCTCATGGAGCTCAGCTCTGCTCTGACACACATTGGGTCACCATGAGTGGGAATCAATTCAAGGGCAGCTGGTTTGGTTGGTACTAGGTATTTTAGTGTCATACAGTCACAAGCATAAAAAGAGGTAGTGCTGAAAGGTCCTTGTTAGTTTATGGGGACACCAGAAAGACTTTCTGGGAATATTCTGACTGCATTATTTCCACATCTAGCTGATTTGGAAAGGAGCCCTTGTGGTGCAATGGTTGAGTGCTTGGTTGTTAACTGAAAGGTTGGCGGTTTAAACCCACCAAGTGGCTCTGTAGAAGAAAGCCCTGGCGATCTGCTGTCATAGCCTAGAAAACCTATGGTGGCAGTTCTATTCTGTCACATGGGGCAACTATAAGTCAAAATAGACTCAATGGCAGCTAGCAACAAAAACAACAGTTGATTTGGAGCCTATAGATACAACAGGAATTTTATTTTTAACCACGTTGCTTTTAAAATCTGACCTTGTTGTGTGTAAAAGGGAACAAATCCCAAAATTATAAAAATTTGATCCTCAAGCCTAACTACATACCACCAAAAATTGCTCCTTTCCAGGTACGTCCAGTCAATAGTAACATAGGGTCCATCCTGAGGCCTTGGGAAACAGGAGGTGTCCCTATAATGACGCTTACGCCATATGCCTCATGACTGCATGACAGGGCAGATATCTGGAATACAATTAATATTTGACATTGTTAAAGTGGTTTGTTTGATAATCTCCACCTATGATCCATAGTGAGAGTTCATATAATATTGGCTTAGTTTGATTGTGAACTTGTGGAGGAAACAAATAATATCCTTTGCTTCTTCATTCCTTGTGTCTGAGTTAGTGCAGTGGCTTTAGGGAGTGTCCAGAAAATATTTTTCGAATGAGAAAATGGATGAAGGAAGTAGTGTGTACATAATTCTTCCTTATAAAGTAATAAAGAGGCAAACATTCTTGCATACATACATAAAGTCTAGTTCCTCAAATAAGAGTAAAGTCTCATCATCTCATGACTCTCAGGCAATCTATGAGTTTGTTAATTAACTTTTCATTTATTTATTAAGCAGGTATTTTGAATGCAATACTTTGAACCAGGTGTTTGGATGATGGAAAAGACATAATGTTGATTACTTTGTCATAAGTTGTCTCTTGTCCACTTGATGCTCTCCCTTTGTAAGGGATCCTTATTCTACTGTTCATTTCTAACATAGGCGTATTTAAATGTTGCTTTTAGCTCCCAATAATTAATACTGGTTTTACTTTAAACCGCATCTATTATTCTGGAACTTCAAAAGACCTTCTCTTAAGGCTTTTCCCCTCCAACCTGGTCTTTGAACAAGTTTGGTAGCAAGAAAATGGTTTGGGATCTTCCAGGGATATATAACAATTAGTTCTTTGCTTACGGAACATGAAGACATTCTTAAACATGGGACTATCAGATATTTGCTATCATCCAGTAAAGTAACAATCCAGTTCCACATGATAAAATGGGGGAAAATCAATAAAAAAAGGAACATAGGAAAATCTTCAGCCTTGGAAAAAGTTAGGCTCTCTTGGAACTTCTGTTGTCTATGGCATATTGTCCCAAGTCAAGACTGCAAAGAGGATTATGGTCAGGGTTCTGTTCCCTATTGCTAATGCTGCTGGGACTTACTGGAGAACTTCAACAACTGAGATTTGTTGGTCTGAGGACTTGATTGAGTTCTAGAGAATTCTGGTTAGGTGGAATATAGCTGGAGATGTGGTCCTTTGCTATTGATGATGTTTGTAATTACTTGAAAGCAATATCAAGCACATTTCAAAGATGATGGAAGCACTTCAAGACTGGAAATAATATTTTATGACAGTAATGTTGTTGTTGTTGTTGTTAGACATGGTTGAGTCAGTTCTGTCTCATAGTAACCCTATGTACAACAGAATGAAACACTGCCTGGACCTGTGCCATCCTCATGATTGTCCTTATCCTTGAGCCCATTTTTGGAGTCATTGTGTCAGTCCATCTCATTGAGGGTCTTCCTCTTTTTTGCTGACCCTCAACTTTAGCAAGCACGATGTCCTTCTCCAGCAACTGGTCCCTCCTGATAACATGTCCAAAGTATGTGAGATGAAATCTCTTCATCCTCGCTTCTATGGAGCATTCTGACTTTACTTCTTCCAGGACAGACTTGTTTGTTCATAGTATATTCAACATTCATCTCCAACAAAACAACTCAAAGGCATCACTGCTTCTTTGGTATTCCTTATTTATTGTCCAGCTTTCACATGCATGAGAGGCAACTGAAAACACCATGGCTTGGGTCAGGTGCACCTTAGTCCTCAAAGTGACTTCTTTGCTTTTTAACACTTTAAAGAAAACTTTTACAGGAGATTTGCCCCATGCAATGTGTTGTTTGATTTCTTGACTGTTTCTTCCATGAGTATTGATTGTGGATCCAAGTAAAATGAAATCCTTGACAGCTTTAATATTTTATCCGCTTATCATGATATTGCTTATTGGTCCAGTTGTGAGGATTTTAGATTTTTTATGTTGAGGTGTAATCCATACTAAAGGCTGTAGTCTTTGATCTCCATCAGTAAGTGCTTCAAGTCCTTTTCACCTTCAGCAAGCAAGGTTGTGTCATCTGCATAATGAAGGTTGTTAATGAGTCTTCCTCCAATCCTGATGCCACATTCTGCTTCATATAGTCCAGCTTCTCAGATTACTTGCTCAGCATACAGACTGAATTACTATGGTGAAAGTACACCATCCTGATACACACCTTTCCTGACGTTAAACCACACAGCATTTTCTTGTTCTGTTCAAATGACTGCCTCTTGATCTATGTACAGCTTCCTCACGAGCACAATTAAGGGTTGTAGAATTCCCATTCTTCCCAGTGTTATCCGTAATTTTGTTATGATCCACACAGTCAAATGCCTCTGTATAGTCAACAAAACACAGGTAAACATCTTTCTGGTATTCTCTGCTTTCAGCCAGGATCCATCTGACATCTGCAGTGATATCCCTCATTCCACATCCTCTTCTGAATTTGGCTTGAGCTTCTGGCAGTTCTCTGTTGATGTACTGCTGCAATAGCTTTTGAATGACCCTCAGGAAAATTTTACTTGGGTTTGCTATTAATGATATTGTTCCATAATTTCTGCATTCAGTTGGATCACCTTCCTTTGAAATAGACATAATACTAGTAAACATTTATTGAGAGCTTACCACAGCTTGCCAGGTGGTTCTGTGCTAAGTATTTTATGTGCATTATCTCAAATAATCCACAAACAATGCTATGAGATATATATGGTGTCAAATATTTTGGTGGTAAAATCTGTTGACTTTTTAAAGGATTCAGTTTAACACATAGATTTTGGGTACCTATTATGAACTAAGCACTATGATCTCTGCTGTAGGGAAACTTAGTGATACATTCAAGCAATTGCTTTCTTTACAGTCTATTTTCTACTAATAAAATGATGCTTGACCTAAAATTGTTCATTGTATCTTTTGACCAAAGTATGACATGCGAAAAAAAAAATCAGAATTCATTACAACCTATAAAAAAATTGTTAAACCATTTTGTTAAGAAGAGGTGGAAAATCAAATTTTACAAATTTGAGAACAAAATTTTTATTATTTATATTTCCTTGTGTTGAAAGATTTTTTTTATTTTACCAAATATTAATAAAATACATTTATAATGGTTCACTGAAGAACTTCTAAAGGGGAAATATTACTTGAGACAGGTTTATTTAGATGATGGAATGAAAAACTCTTCATAATAATGAATGAAACAATCAAACAGAGTCCCTGGGTGGTGCAAAAGGTTAAGCGCTCAGGTGCCAACCAAAGGGTTGGCATTCCAGTCCACCCAGAGGCACCTCAGAAGAAAGGCTTTGCTATCTACTTCTGAAAAAAACCCTGTTGAGAACAGTGAAAACCCTATAGAGCACAGTTTTACTCTGACTCACATGAGGTTGCCATGAACCAGTGGAGTCTACTCAACAACAACTGGTTAAGATAAAAAATAGGACATAAAAAATTGCCATTCATAATTTTAAAAATATTATTTGTACATAATGTTTATATTCTGCTGCCTAAAAGCAGACTCCACATTGCAGAAGCACACATCTCAAGACGTGTCATAATACATACTATGGTGTCATGCCGACCAACAACTTCAAATGAAAAGTCCACACCTCCACCGCTCATTTCCTTCAGCACGTCGTGGATGGGTTTCTCAAAGTCTAGTGGGCTGATGCACTCAGTGGCCCCCACCTCTTTGGCCTTTGCAAATTTTTCTTTGTTGAGATCCACTGCAATGATCCTGGCTGCTCCTGCTGCCTTACAGCCCATGACGACACACAGGCCAACTCCTCCAAGGCCAAACACAGCACAGGTGGAGCCCTTGGTGACCTGTGTTTTCAGAAAACACAAGAATGGATTAATTATTATTGTTCAGAACAGTCTAAGCTGTATAAAGTGCCAGACTTTGTCCATTATGAAGAGCTACTTGGACTTTCATATCCAACCTGCTGTCAATCTTCTTTTTGTTTCATGTTTAAATTGAAGAGGTTAAACTAGGTCAGTGATTCTCAAACTTGGTTATACATTTGGCTCACCTAGGGAGTGTTAAAAAATGTCAGTGTTAGTTTCTAAAATCTACAGGAAAATGCAACACCTCTACAATAAAAGACAATCCAATTAAAAACAGGCAAAGGATACGAACAGACACTTCATCAGAGAAGACATTCAGGCAGCTAACAGACATACGAGGAAATGTTTGCCATAATCAATCATTAGAGAAATGCAGATCAAAACTACAATGAAATACCATCTCATCTGGAGATTACTGGCACGAATCAAAAAAACAGAAAATAACAAATGTTGGAGAGGTTGTGAGGAGACTGGTACTCTTATGCACTGCTGGTGGGAATTCAAAATGGTACAACCATTTTGGAAAATGATATGGCACTTCCTTAAAAAGCTAAAAACAGAAATACCACACCATCCAGCAATCCCACTCCTAGGAACATATCCTAGAGAAATAAGAGCAGTCACACAAATAGACATATTAACACTAATTTTCATTGCAGCATAATTCAGAATAGCAAAAAGATGGAAACAACCTAAGTGCCCATCGACAGACAAATGGATAAACAAACTATGGTACATGCACACAATGGAATATTATGCAAAAATAATGAAGAATGATGAATCTGTGAAGCATCTCACAACATGGATGAATCTGTAGGGCATTTGCTGAGTGAGATAAAGGATAAATGCTGTGTGAGACCACTGTAATAAAAACTCATGAAAAGGTTTATACACAGAAAGAAACAATCACAGATGACTACAAGGCAGGGGAGGGGTGGGGATGGAAAAACACTAAATAGGCAATGGATAAGTGGTAACTTTGGTGAAGAGTAGTACAGTACACAGTACTGGGTAAGTCAGCACAACTTGACCAAGACAAAGTGATAGAAGCTTCACAGACACATCCAAACTCTTTGAGGGACCAAGTTACTGAGCTGAGTACTGGGGACTATGGTCTTGGGGGACATCTAGCTCAATTGACATAACATAGTTTATAAAGAAAGTGTTCTACATCTGACTGTGGTGAGTAGCATCTGAGTAGCGTCTTAAAAGCTTGTAAGCAGCCATCTGAGATACTCTATTGATCCCATTCTGGCTGGAGCAAAGGAGAATGAAGAAAACCAAAAACATAAGGGAAAGATTAACTTAAAGGACTAATGGACCACAACTACCACAACCTCCATCATACTGAGCCCAGAACAACTATATGGTGCCTGGCTACCACTGCCAACTGCTCTGACAAGGGTCAAAATAGAGGGTCCCAGAGAGAGCAGAAGAAAAATATAGAACAAAATTCTAGCTCACGAAAAAAGACCAGAATTACCAGTCTCATAGACTATAGAAACTCCCAGAGTATGGCCCTGTCTTCATCATCTAGTGCTGCTATAACAGAAATACCACAAGTGGATGGCTTTAACAAAGAGAAGTTTATTCTCTCACAGTCTAGTAGGCTACAAGTTCAAATTCAAGGCATCAGCTCCAAGGAAAGGCTTTCTCTCTTAGCTCTGGAGGAAGGTCTGTGTCATCAATCCTCCCTTGGTCTGGGAGCTTCTCTGTGCAGGAACTTCAGGTCCAAAGGACGCACTCTGCTCCCGGCACTCCTTTCTTGGAGGTATGAAGTTCCTATGTGTCTCTGCTTGCTTCTCTCTTTTATATCTCAAGAGAGATTGGCTTAAGACACTATCTAATCTTGTAGACCTCATCAGTATAACTGCTGCTAATCCATCTTATTACATCATAGTGATAGAATGTACAACACACAGGGAAATCACATCAGATGATAAAATGATAGACAATCATACAATACTGGGAATCATGACCTAGCCAAGCTGACAGATATTTTGGGGAGACACAATTCAATCTATGACAGGCCCTGAGACATCCTTTTAACTCAGTACTGAAGTCACTCCTGAGGTTCACCCTTCAGCCAAAGATTAGACAGGCCCATAAAACAAAACAAGACTAAATGGACACACCAGCCCAAAGGCAAAGACAAGAAGGCAGGATGGCACTGGTAAGATGGTAAAGTGGAACCTAAGGTCAACAAGGGGAGAGTGTTGACCCTTCATAAGTTTGGCAACCAATGTCACAAAACAATATGTGTATTAATTGTTTAATGAGAAACTAATTTGTTCTGAAAACTTTCATCTATAGCACAATTAAAAAAAGAAAAAAATGTAGAACAAAATTCAAATTCACACACACACACACACAAAAGACCAGACTTGCCAGTCTGATAGAGACTGGAGAAACCCCAAGAGTATGGCCCCTGGAGATCCTTTTAACTCAATACTAAAGTCACCCCTGAGGTTCACCCTTCATCCAAAGAGTACACAGATCTATAGGGCAATCCTATAGATCCACACACATGAGGAATGTGCTTAGTATTTCAATCGTGTGTACTAGACTAAATGGGCACATCAGCTCAAAAGCAAAGACAAGAAGGCAGTAAGAGACAGGGAAACTGGATACAGGGAAACTGAGGTAGAGAAGGGGAGAGTGTCGACCTACTGCATGGTTGACAACCAATGTCACAAAACAATTTGTGTATTAACTGTTTAATGAGAAACTAATTTGCCCTGTGAACGTTCATCTAAAGCACAATTTAAACAAAAGAAAACAAAACCCCAATGCCCAGAAGCCATGCTAGGTGGAACCTAGTCAATCACTATTTTCTTAAAACTCCCCATGTGATTCCAGTGGGCAACCCAGTTTCAGAACCAGTAGACTAGATGACCTTTGACCTCTAAATGTCAGTGGCTCGCATCTTGAAGAAGATCTCAGTGACTCAAATCCCATGATAAACAGCTTCTGTTCATCATACACACAGAAAGGCAATTTTAGGCAAAATTAAATAATGAAAACAGTTATTCTAAGAGACTTAAAAAATATCCAATTAAATCACAATAATTAATTCTTTGGTTCATTAGTTTTCATTAGTAATGAACAGTATAATGAGAGCAGAAATTAGCTGTGAAACATAGAAGAGTTATCCTCAGCTTAAAGCAAAATCTAGTAACTTGAGAGATTCAGTAAGTAACTTCAAGATAATACAGCTTGAGACCTACTTGATCTTACCAGGTTCCCCCTTTCTCTGCTTTTGAAAATACTAATGAATAATAATTTGTCATGTATTGAATTGTATCCCCCCAAAAATGTGTGTAGCACCTTGGCTGGTTCATGATTCCCAGTATTGTATGATTGTGTTATCTGATGTGATTGCCTTATGTGTTGTAAACTTTACCGCTATGATGAGATTATATGTGATCTCCTCATGTGTTGTAAATTCTATCACTGTGATGAGGTTATACTGATGAGGTTGACCAGATCAGTGTCTTAATGCAATCTCTTTTGAGATATAAAAGAGAGAAGCGAGCAGAGACAAATGGGAACCTCATACAACCAAGAAAGCAGTGCTGGGAGCAGAGTGCATCCTTTGGACCTGAGGTTCCTGTGCAGAGAAACTCCCAGACCAAAGGAAGACCGATGACATGAACTTTCCTCCAGAGCTGATAGAGAAAGCGTTCCCCTGGAGCTGATGCCCTGAATTTGGACTTGTAGCCTACTGGACTGTGAGAGAATAAATTTCTCTTTGTAAAGCCATCCTCTTGTGGTATTTCTGTTGGAGCAGCACTAGATGACTGAGACATAATTTAATGAAAAGTTGGTCTACATCTTAATGAATAAAATTCATTTTTATAATTGATCTCAGCTTCTGCTGTGTTCACTTAGACCACCTGCTGAAATAGATAATGCACTTGCACAAGAGATGTAAGTGTTAGAGTCATAGAAATTAGGAAAAGATGTGCTCTTAAAGTGTTAAAAATGGACTCTGTTTAATAAACCTTGTTTTCATTAGGTAGCCTTCAGAGTAGGTAAAACGTCCCTCATGTCCAATGTAATCTCATTGTAAGCTTTCCTTAAGGATGATTATTCACTCACTCGTTCATTCATCAAATGCTATGGAGGTACAACACCATTGTCTACTTTACTGAGAAAAATACAAGGTATATTGTTGTTGTTGTTGTTAGGTGCTGTCGAGTTGCTTCTGACTCATAGGGATCCTATGTACAACAGAACGAAACATTAACCATTCCTGCACCATCCTCACAATCATTACTATGCTTGAGCCCATTTCTGCAGCAACTGTGTCAATCCATCTCTTAGAGTGTTGTCTTAGGTTGGCTTCTCTAGAGAGGCAAAACCAAAAAAGCATATAAGTATCTATACAGAGAGATTTATATCAAGGAAATGGCTTATGTAGTTGTAGAGGCTGGAATGTCCCAAATCCACGGTCAGGCTGGATGCTTCTCCTGACTCATGTTGCCACAGGGGCTGGCAAACCCAAGATGGGGAGATCAGACAGCAGGGCTCTTGCTCACAAGTTGAGAAGATCAATGAATCCCAAGATTGGCAGGCAAAATCACAGAACAGATGCTAGATTAAGTCCCAAGAACCAAAGGTCAGAAGAACCGGAGCCAGCTGCAGGATTCAGAGGGAGCAAATGCCCACGAGTCTTGCCAGAAAGTCCACTTATATTCCATGCAGACCACAACCCCAAGAAAAATCCCTCTCAGCTGATACGGTACTCACAGCAGATCCCATCATGGAGGTGATCACATCATCATAGACTGCCAAACTACATCATAACTGCCAAACCAATGAGAATCATGACCCAGCCAAGTTGACACATAACTTTAACGATCAAAGTCAATGCCTTGTCAACTTGGCACTTGTACATATCTCCTTAAAGCAAGCATAATCTCTGAATAAAGACAATTATAAAATCATGCTTGTGCCTAACTTGATACAATGAACACATATACAACTAAATATGTACTAGCTCTGTTTACAACTTATATTTTATAAGTGAAGAAAACAAAAATATTTGATGCACACATATGTCTTAGACTGGGTTCTCCAGAAAAGCAAAACCAGTAAAGTGCATAAATATGTAGAGAAAGACATTCATATCAAGGAAATCACTCACACTATTGTAGAGGCTAGAAAGTCCCAAGTCTGTGGATCAGGATAGAGGTTCCTCCTGATTCATGTAGCCGCAGGGGCTGATGAACCCAAGATTGGCAGGCCAGAGAGTTGGGCTCTTGCTCACAGGCTATGAAGATCAATGAATCCCAAGATCAGCAGGTAAGCTGCTAGCTCAAGTCCCAAAAACTGGAGGTCAGAGAAACATAAGGCAGGATCCAGTGTAGGCAAAAGCCAGAATGTTCACTTATATTCAGATGCGCCACATACCCAAGAAAACTCCCTTTCAAATGACTGGCTACTCACAGCATATCCTATCATGAGGGTGATCACATATAAACACTGAGAATCATGGCCCAGCCAAGTTGACACACAATCTTAACCATCACATTTCACCCTTTGTCAACTTGACACCTGTACACTTCTCCCCAAACCATACATAATCTCTGAATAAAGACAATTACAAAGCCATAGCTGCACGTAACATGATACAACTAATGTGTACAACCAAAAACGCACTAGCTGTTTACATCTTATATCTTATAAGTGAAGAAAAAGAACATATTTGATGCATACATACAGAGCAGAAATACTTATAACAATTACAGTCCTCATTTCTGCAACTGATCACGTGGATGTAACTGATATTTAGAGCTACCTTCTTCCACCACTCATTCCGTATTCCTTTTGCCTTCAGCAAACACCTCAGCTGGTTGTGGATCTTTGTCTGGTGAGTTGTCCCCAGCTTCCTGATTATCTGCCCATATGTCTCCATCAAAGTCTCAGTATCCCATTTCTTCCCAATCAATGCCCTCACTTTAACTTCAGAAACCACTCGAGATTGGAAATTGAGTTGATGTTATAACTCAGCCACTCTTATGATAAGACCCTGGGTTTGGTTTTTGGCAAGATCAACTCTGTTACTATGAGAAATAGGATTTTCTTTCAAGGCAAAAGTGGAAACTTTGAGGTCGTGTCTGCAGTGCTTGAGCTTTGACTCTGAAGCCCTGAACTCATCTTTTTCTTTCACCAGTTTGTCTAGCAAAAGTAGGACCAACCAATCAGCTTCCTTGTACTTCTCATTATGACAAAATTGTAGAAAGGTATCACACATGTGATCACCCAAAGCCTCTACTTTTACCAATATCTGGTCTATTGGTGGTGATATTTTGCATATTTGTATTGCCACTTCATGCCATGGATTAGCAGTGCCCTCTTTACTAGCGGAAGCAGAGTCATCAATATCTTTAAGACTAACAAGACTTGAGAAACAATTTAGAAAACTGATGCTTACAATTTTTTTCTCTAGAATCACTCTTGGTACCAAATGTCTTAGGCTGGGTTCTCTGAAGAAGCAAAACCAGTAAAACGCATAAGTATCTATATAGAGAGTTTTATATCAAGGAAATGGCTCATGTAGTTGTAGAGGCTGGAATGCCCCAAATCCGTGGGTCAGGCTGGAGGCTTCTTCTGATTCAGGTAACCACAGAGGTTGGCAAAGCCAAGATGGGCAGATCAGATAGTAGGGCTCTTGTTCACAAACTGTTAAGACCAACGGACCCCAAGATTGTCAGGCAAGATGGCAGGTAAGCTGCTAGCTCAAGTCCCAAGAACCAGAGGTCAGAGGAACAGGAGCCAGCTGTAGGATCAAGAGTGAGCAAAAGCCTGGGAGCCTTGCCAGACAGTCCACTTATATTCTATACAAGCCACATCCCCGAGGAAATTCCCTTTCAACTGATTTGGTACTCACAGTAGATCCCATCAGGGAGGTTGTCACGTTATATTAAATCTAATCATGGAAGTGATCACATCATCATACGACTTATGAACTACATCATAACTGCCAAATCACTGAAAATCCTGGCTCACTGACGTTGACAAACAACCCTAAAATCAGAAGGTTCTTCCTCCTTTTCGCTGACTGCCTACTTTACCAAGCATGATGTCCTTCTCCAGGGACTGGTCCTTCCTGATAACATGTCCAAAGTATGTGAGACAAACTCTCTCCATTCTTGCTTCCAAGGAGCATCCTGGTTGTACTTCTTGCAAGACAGACCTGTTCATTCTTCTGGCAGTCTATGATATTGTCAATATTCTTCACCAACATCATAATTCAAAGGCATCAATTTTTCTTTGGTCTTCCTTATTCATTGTCCAGTTTTCACATTTATATGAGGCAATTGAAAACATCATAGCTTGGGTAGGCACACCTTAGTCCTTAAAGTGACGTCTTTATTTTTTGACACTTTAAAGAGGTCTTTTGCAGCAGATTTGCCCAAGGCAACACGTTGTTTGTTTTATTGACTGCTGCTTCCATGGGTGTTGGTGGTGGAGCCAAGTAAAATGAAATCCTTGACAACTTCAATCTTTTCTCTGTTTATCATGATGTTGCTTATTGGTTCAGCTGTGAAGATTTTTTTTTTCTTTCTATTGAGGTGTAATCCATACTGAGGGCTGTAGTGTATGATCTTCATCAGTGTCATGGATTGAATTATGTCACCTCAAAAATATGTGTATCAATTTGGCTGGGCCATGATTCCCAGTCTTGTGTGGTTGTCCTCCATGTTGTGATTGTAATTTTATGTTAAAGAGGATTAGGGTGGGATTGTAACACCCTTACTAATGTCATATCCCTGATCCAGTGTAAAGGGAGTTTTCCTGGGGTATTACCTGTACCACTTTTTATCTTACAAGAGATAAAATGAAAGGGAAGCAAGCAGAGATTTGCCAGGAGCAGAGTGCTTTCTTTGGTCCTGGGTCCCTGGATGGAGAATCTCCTAGTCCAGAGGAAGATTGATGAGAAGGCTGACAGAAAGAGAAAGCCTTCCCCTGGAGCTGATGCCCTGAATTTGGACCTGTAGCCTACTAGACTGTGAGAGGATAAATTTCTCCTTGTTAAAGCCATCTACTTCTGGTATTTCTGTTATAGCAGCACTCAATGACTAAGACAATCAGTAAGTGCTTCAAGTCCTCTTCACTCAGCAAGCAAGGTTGTGTCATCTGCATATCGTAGGTTGTTAATGAATCTTTATCCAATCCTGATGCCACCTTTTTCTTCATATAGTCCAGCTTCTCAGATTATTTGCTCAGCATACAGATTGAATAATTATGTTGAAAGGCTACAACCCTGACACACTCCTTTGCTGATGTTAACCACGCAGCATTCCCTTGTTCTTTTTGAATGACTGCCTCTTGGTCTATGTATAGGTTCCACATGAGCACAATTAAGTGTTTTGGAATTCCCATTCTTTGCCATGTTACCCATAAGTTGTTATGATCCACACAGTCGAATGCCTTTACATAGTCAATAAAACACAGGTAAACATCTTTCTAGTATTCTCTTCTTTCAGCTAAGATTCAGCTGACATCAGCAATGATATCTCTCATTCTATATCCCCGTTCTGCATCCAGCTTGAACTTCTGGCAGTTTCCTGTCAATCTGCTGCTACAACCACTTTTAGCAAAATTCTACTTGCATGTGATATTGTTGACATTGTTCAATAATTTCCACATTCTGTTGGATTACCTTTCTTTGGAGTGGGCACAAATATGGATCCCTTCCAGTTGGTATATGTCTTACGTTGGGTTCTCTAGAGAAGTAAAACCAGTAAAGCATACAAATATTTATAGAGATTTATATCAAAGAAACAGCTTACATGATTGTACAGGCTGGAACATCCCAAGTCCATGGATCAGGATAGAGGATTCTCCTGATTCACATAGCCACAGGGGCTGGCAAACCCAAGATTGGCAGGTTGGAAAGCAGGGCTCTTGCTCACAGGCTGTGAATATTGATGAATCCCAAGATTGGCAGACAAGACCATAAGGCTTCTCCTGATTCACTTAGCTACAGGGGCTGGCGAAGCCAAGATCAGCAGGTCAGAGAGCAGGGCTCTGCTCACAGGCTGTGAACATCGATGATTCCCAAGATCAGCAGATAAGCTTATAGTTCAAATCCCAAGAACCAGAGGTCAGATGAACAGGGGGCAGCCAGAATGAGCAGAGTGAACAGGATCGAGAGTGAGCAGAAAGCCAGAATGTCTGCTTATATTCAGATGAAGGCCACCCCCCCCAGGGAAACTCCCTTTCAACTGATTGGCTACTCACAGCATATTCAATCATGGGAACTATCACATAATAATACTGAGAATAATTGCCCAGCCAAGTTGACACACAACCTTAACCATCACAGTATGTCACATAGCTATCTTCCAAATTTTTTGGCATAGACTAGCGAGCACCAACAGTGCTGCATCTGTCTGTTGAAACATCTCAGTTGATATCTCATCAATTCCTGGAACCTTGTTTTCCCCCATTCTCTTCAATGAAGCTTTGACTTCTTCCTTTAGTACCATTGTTTCTTGATCATACATCACCCTTATTGACATGGTTAGTTTCCAAAGACTAGGTTCTTGTGTGAAACTTGGTATTATGCAAAAATGGAGGATGAGCACATCAGATGACCGAATGGAGGATGATTGCATCATTACATAACTGCAAAATTACATTATTAAAGAACTGCTAAATTATATCTTTACATAACTGCCAAATTATATCCTCACATAACTGCCAGAGCACATCATTATGTAACTGCTAATCCAGTAAGAATCAAGGCCCAGACAAGTTGATGAATATCCTTAGCCCTACAGCCACTGTTACTCTTGCCTCACATCTTGGCATTCATTACTTCCAGATGTTCATCGTTAATGCCCAAAATAGTCAGATAGTAGATTGTTTTAGTATTGTTGTAATTGTGAAATGTTGGCTAATGAGACAGTCAATAAGTGAGGAGTAGAGGTACTAGATTGTAGTTTCCAAATCTTTAAGGAAGCAGTGTGTGGTGTGACATGGTGTGGTGTGGGTGTGTGTTTTCATGGCAGAGAGAGATGTAATAGTAAAATCACTGAATGGAGTAGAATAAATTCTCCACTGAAGCTTCATTACTTTCCTCCAGGGAGTCCACAGAGTGTGTGCGTGGGTGGCAGTAGGTTTGGAGGTATATCAGACAAGGCTTTGGAATTTATTGTTGACCTTAATTCTGGGAGTACGCTATCTATCTTAGTTATCTAGTGCAGCTATAACAGAACTACTACCAGCTGATGTCTTTAACAAATAGAAATTTATTTTTTCACAGTCTAGTAGGCTAGAAGTCCAAATTCAGGGCATCAGCTCCAGGGGAAGGCTTTCTCTCTCTGTCAACTCTGGAAGAAGGTCCTTCTCATTAATTTTCCACTGGACTAGGAGTTTCTCTATTCAGGAACCAAGGGTCCAAAGAAGGTGCTGTGCTCCCAGTGCTACTTTCTTGGTGGTATGAGATCCCCCCTCTCCACTTGATTCCCTTTCCTTTTATCTCTTGTAAGATGAAAGTAGTGCAGGCCATAACCCAGGGAAACTCCCTTTACATTGGATCAGTGATGTTATCCAAGTAAGGGTGTTACATCCCACCCTAATTCTCTTTGACATAATCTAATCTTGCTTCATTAACCACAGGCAGAGATTAGGATTTACAACACATAGGAAAATTATACCAATCACAAAATGGAGGACAACCACACAATACTGGCAATCATGACCCAACCAAACTGATACACATATTTTTTGGGGACACAATTCAGTCCATGACAGGATCTGTGTACTAGATGTTTCTCAAAGGCAAACCCTTCATTTCCATTACCTTTGCCACCTCAGATACTAGCAGAATCTACAGTGCCTGATGTATGCAGGTGCTCTTTACTTGTAGAATGAAAGACTAAATAAGCTCCCAGCTGTAAAATTCAATAATTCTAAAAAGATCAAATAGAGAAAAATAATTACTGAAAAGGAAATTTTACTTTTTCTTCATTAAGTTATCAGTAGTCCTTTCATCTGTGATAAGCAGGTGAATTTTCTAGGACATACTCTCAATTTCTTCTGAGACCATTTTTCTACCTGTAATTGAAACCCCAAATTTTATGGAGTATATCTGTGCTATTATGGTAACAGGAAAAAGATATTACTAAAATTTGTGAGAATGATCCCTGATTCCTGTGAGAAAATGTTTCCCTTTTGGTCCTGACAGTCTGAGTGTAATTAGTTTTATTGCCGATTGTCTTTCCTACCTTGGCAACATTGACGGCAGACCCATAACCAGTAGAAAACGCACAGCCGATGAGGCAGACTTTCTCCAGAGGTGAGGCTGGATCGATCTTGACCACCGAGATCTCATCCACCACCGAGTACTCAGAGAAGGTGCTGGTGCCAATGAAGTGGTGGATAGGCTTCCCTCTGCAGGTGAACCTGGTGGTGCCATCTTGCATAGTCCCCCGAGGCACAGTCTTTCTGCACAGTGCACCAGAGACAGAAGGCATGAGCCAGGAGCATAAGGGACTTGCAAACTCACTGGGTGTGTAAGGACAGTATCAGAAACCTACTTGTTTTTCAAGCAGATGTTGCCTTTAGGGTGTTTACAAGCAGCACATGTTCCACACTGAGAAGAAAAGAGCAGTATGACATTATCACCTAGAGGGGAATAAAACAAATTCTTAAATTTCTACCCAAGGAGGTGGGGCCAAGATGACAGAGTAGTCAAACGCTTCTGGTGGACCATCTTGTCGCAGCAGTGACAACTGTCGGGATGGCGAAGACAGTAGCCAAACACAACTCTTACAGAGAAGTGGGGCCAAGGAGGATCACTCAGAGGAGTTGACCCCGGCTTCAGTCCCAGGAGTTTATTTATAGTCAGTACAGCAAGCAGTGAAGCAAATAACAGAACAATGGGCTTTGGGTGAGTTACAATAAGTTTTGGGCAAGGGAGAATGGGTTTCAGGTAAACAAGTCAATTAGTAAAGGAACAGTAGGTTTTGGAAAAACAGGTCATCATCACTGACAAGTCTTCAACATGTTGTGTACAGCATAGAGGCCGGTGGGGAACTGCAGTTGTCAAGAGTCTAGCCATGTTTAAATGGCATATATGCCCACACCATCTTACAACAAAGGCCAAAAAAAAAAAAAAAAAAAAACAAGTGAATTGACTATATACAACTATCTAGGAGCCCTGAACATCAAAGGTAAAGTTGAGGAACCAGACTGAATGGCAGGGGGAAGGAGAGATGGTTCAGAAGCAGCTAGGGGTTGCTGGACCTGACCTGGCAAGAGCCTGAGCCCTTTAGGCCTGATCAGCTCACTGGTGAGAGGTGAAGCAGGTAAGCAGCAGTGCTCAGGAGGTGTTTTCTGCACCCGGAGAGACCCAGCAGCAGAAAGTCTACTCGGCCACCCAGAACCAGTGAGAAGCAACCCTCGATCAGCGAAAGATAAGAACTTGCATCTGGCCTACCACGTGGATCAAAACACTCCCCCTTAGGGAAAAAACCTCTCTCACATTTACCTCCCTGCTCCCTGCTCTGCACTGGGTCCTGGACTAGCTTCAGCAATTGCCGAGTCCCCTGGGAGAGAAGTAGGATCCGTCACAGGCCCTGAGCCATTCTCTTGGCCTTCGAGAGTGAACAAATTAACAAATGGGAAAAAATAAACTGGAGGCTCCCCTAAGCCAGGGTAGGCACAGCTCCTTTACCTAGGCACAGACATAAGGGATCCACTGATTTTGAGTGCCTTTCGCCCTGCATAGACTTGTGTGGGCCGATTTCAACAGCGTAGGCCCTCAGCATTACCACAGTACAACAGGGTATGTATCTGAAGTCTAATTTCAACTGTTTCAGCTGTGAAGTGGCAGGTTTGTGACAGGGCTGAACAAGAGGTGCCCCCTAGTCCTTACAGCCAACAGCACTGGGTGCTCATAGTCTGGCTGCAAAACCCACCCACCTATGCACTCTAGGGAACAGGGACACGCCTTCCTCCTGGACACTTGGGGGCAGCTGTCAGCCACCTGCCTTGCTCAGAGTGTGTTCCCCTGCTGCAGCCATGTGCCTATACCAATCACCGATGCCTGTCTAGGACTTTAGGTGAGAGCCTGCACCACACACTTGGTGGCTATCTACCCAGGCACCTGAGCTGAATCTGTACAGGAAGAGTGGGCAGATTCCTGAGCTCACATACCTAGTAACAGATCTAACCACCTGGTGACAGGACGCTAGAGCTTCAAAGATGCCAATAATCAAGCTAGCTCATGCAAGCAGCCTATTTGGGCATATCAAAACAAAACAAGAAGTAGGACACAGTAAGCAAACATAAAATAAATAAATGTAATAACTTATTGATGGCTCGGCAACAATAGTCAATATCAAATTACATAAAGAGGCAGTCCATGATGGCTTCAGCAAGCTCCCAAAATAAAGAATCTGTAAATTTTCCAGAGGAGGAAAATTTCTTGGAATTACCAGAGGCAGAATACAAAAGATTAATATACAGAACTCTTCAAGAGATTTGGAAGGAAATTAAGCAAAACACAGAACATGCAATAGCATAATGAAAAATTTAACAGGCTGCAAGAATCCATAGAGAGACAGCAATCAGAAATCCAGAAGATTAACAATAAAATATCAGAATTAGACAACTCAATAGAAAGTCATAGGAGCAGAACTGAGGCAACGGAAGTCAGAATTAGTGAAATGGAGGATAAAGCACTTGACAACAACTTATTTGAGGAAAAACCAGATAAAAGAATGTAAAAAATGAAGAAACCCTAAGAATTATGTGGGATCCTATCAAGAGGAATAACCTACAAGTGATTGGAGTACCAGAACGGGGGATGACAGAAAATACAGAGAGAATTTTGAAGATTTTTTGGCAGAAAACTCCCCTGATACTGTGAAAGATGAGAAGATATCTACCCAAGATGCTCACCAAACCCCACATAAGGTAGATCCCAAAAGAAAGTCACCAAGACATATTATAATCAAACTTGCCAAAACCAAAGATAGAGAGAATCTTAAAAGCAGCTAGGAATAAAAGTCATCTACAAAAGAGAGTCAATAAGAATAAGCTCGGACTACTCAGCAGAAACAATGCAGGCAAGAAGGCAATGGGATGACATATAAAGCCTTGAAGGGAAAAATTTGCCAGCCAAGAATTATATATCCAGCAAAACTGTTTCTCAAATATGATGGCAAAATTAGGGCATTTCCAGATAAGCAGAAGTTTAGGGAATTTGCAAAAACAAAACCAAAAATACAAGAAATACTAAAGGGAGTCTCTAGCTAGAAAATCAATAATATCAGATAACAACCCAAGACTAGAACACAGGACAGAGCAACCAGATATCAACCCAGATAGGGAAGTCACAAAAATAAATCAAAGCTAAAACACTGAAAATAGGGAAACAGATGTTAATATGTAAAAGGTGACAACATTAAAACAAAAAAGAGGTACTTAAAAAATGTAGACATAGATTTTTCATATGGAGAGGAAGTCAAGGAGATATAAAGAAATAAAAGACTGGTATAAACTTAGAAAAATAGGGTAAATATTAAGGTAACCACAAAGGAAACTAACAATCCTACAAGCCAAAATAAAAAAACTAGAAAAATAAAAAGACTCAGCAAGTACAAAATCAACAACAATGAAAAAGATGAAAAGAAAATACATAAAGAAAAATGACTCAGCCGAGAAAATTAAGTGCAACAAAGAAACTGTGAACAACATACAAAAAAAGATATTAAAATGACAGCACTAAACTCATACATATAAATATTTTCACTGAATGTAAATGGACAAAATGCACCAATAAAGTGACAGAGAGTGGCAGAGTGGATAAAAAACCATGATCCGTCTGTATGCTGCCTTCAAGAGACACACTTTAGACTTAAAGACACAAACTAAAAGTTAAAAGATGGAAAAAATATATCAAGCAGACCATAATCAAGAAAGAGCAGAAGTGGCAATATTAATCTCTGACAAAATAGACTTTAAAGTAAAATCGACCACAAAGGATAAGGAAGGACACTGTATAATGATTAAAGAATCAATACATCAGGAGGACATAACTACAATACATATTTACGCACCCAATGAGAGGGCTCCAAAATACATAAAACAAACTCTAACAGCATTGAAAAGAGAGATAGACAGCTCCACAATAGTAGTAGGAAACTTCAACACACCACTTTCAGTGAAGGACAGAACATCCAGAAAGAAGCTCAACAAAGACATAGAAGATCTAAATGCTGTAATCAACCAACTTGATCTCGTTGACATATACCGAACACTCCACCCAACAGCAGCCACGTATACTTTCTTTTCCAATGCACATGGAACATTTTCCAGAACAGACCACATATTAGGCTATAAAGCAAGCCTTAACAAAATTCAAAGCATCAAAATATAACAAAGCATCTTTTCTGACCATAAATCCATAAAAGTAGAAATCAATAACAGAAAAAGCAAGGGAAAAAAGTCAACCACATGGAAGCTGAACAACACCTTGCTCAAAAACTACTGGGTTATAGAAGAAATTAAGGATGGAATAAAGACATTCATAGAATCAAACAAGAATGAAAACACATCCTACCAGAACCTTTGGGACAGAGGAAAAGCAGTGCTCAGAGGTCAGTTTATAGCAATAAATGCAAACATCCATAAAGAAGAAAGGGCCATAATCAAAACATTAACACTACAACTGGAACAAGTATAAAGAGCAAAAGAAGCCCTCAGGTGCCATAAAAAAGGAATAATAAGAATTACAGCAGAATTAAATGAAATAGAGAATAGAAAAACAATAGAAAGAGTTAACAAGACCAAAAACTGGTTCTCTAAAAAATTAACAAAATTGATAAACCATTGGCCAAACTGACAAAAGAAAAACAGGAGAGGAAGCAAATAACCCGTGTAAGAAATGAGATGGGTTATCTCACAACAGACCCAACTGAAATTAAAAGAATCATAACAGAATACTATGAAAAATTGTACTCTACCAAATTTGAAAACCTAGAGGAAATGGACAAATTTCTAGAAACTCACTACCTACCTAAACTAACACAAAGGGAGGGGAACAACTAAATAAACGTATAACAAAAGAAGAGATTGAAAAGGTAATTGAAAAACTCTCAACAGAAATAAAAGCCCTGGCCCGGATAGCTTCACTGAAGAATTCTACCAAACTTTCAGAGAAGAGTTAACGCCACTACTACTAAAGGTATTTCAGAGCATAAAAAAGCATGCAATACTCCCAAACTTATTCTATGAAGCTAGCATAACCCTGATACCAAAACTAGGTAAAGATACCAGAAAAAAAGAAAATTACAGACCAATATCCCTCATGAACATTGACGCAAAAATCCTAAACAAAATTCTAGCCAATAGAATTCAGCAATATATCAAAAAGTCACCATTACAAAGTGGGATTTATACCAGGTATGCAAGGATGGTTCAACATTAGAAAAATAATCAATGCAATCCATCACAGAAATAAAACAAAAGACTAGAACCACATGATCTTATCAATCGATGCAGAAAAGGCATTCGACAAAGTCCAACACCCATTCATGATAAAAACTCTCAACAAAATAGGACTAGAAGGGAAATTCCTCAATATAATCAAAGACATTTATACAAAGCCAACAGCCAACAACATCCTAAATGGAGAGACTTTGAAAGCATTTCCCCTTGAGAACAGGAACCAAACAAGAATGCACTTTAGCAACACTCTTGTTCAACATTGTGCTGGAGGTCCTAGCCAGAGCATTTAGGCTAGAAAAAGAAATAAAGAACATCCAAATTGGTAGGGAAGAAGTCAAAGTATCTCTATTTGCAGATTATATGATCTTATACATAGAAAACCCCAAAGAATCCACAAGAAAACTACTGGAACTAATAGAAGATTTCAGCAAAGTTTCCAAATAGTAGATAAACATACAAAAATCAGTTGGATTCGTTTACACCAACAAACAGAACCTCAAAGCAGAAATCACCAAATCAACACCATTTACAATAGCTCCCAAGAAGATAAAATACTTACGAATAAATCTAACCAGAGACGTAAAAGACCTATACAAAGAAAACTACAAGACACTACTGCAAGAAACCAAAAGAGACCTGCATAAGTGGAAAAACATACCTTGCTCATGGATAGGAAGACTCAACATTGTGAACTTGTCAATTCTACCCAAAGTCATCTACAGATACAATGCAATCTCGATCCATGTTCCAATGGCATTTTTTAAGGAGATGGAGAAACAAATCACCAACTTCATATGGAAAGGGAGGAGGCCCAGGGTAAGTAAAGCATTACTGAAGAAGAACAAAGTGGGAGGCCTCACACTACCTGATTTTAGAACCTATTATATCACCACGGTAGTCAAAACAGCCTGGTACTGGTACAACAACAGATATGTAGACCAATGGAACAGAATTGAGAATCCAGAAATAAATTCATCCACCTATGAGCAGCTGATATTTGACAAAGGCTCAAAGTCTGTAAATTGGGGGAAAGATAGTCTCCTTAACAAATGGTGCTGGCATAACCAGATATCCATCTACAAAAAACTGAAACAAGATCCGTACCTCACATCATGCACAAAATCTAACTCAATACGGCTCAAAGACTTAAATATAAAATTGAAAACGATAAAGATCATGGAAGAAAAAATAGGCATAATGCTAGGAGCCCTAATACATGGCACAAACACAATATGAACCATAAGTAACAACGCACAGGCACCAGAAGAAAGACTAGATAACTGGGAGCTCCTAAAAATCAAACACTTAGGCTCATCGAAAGACTTCACCAAAAGAGTAAAAAGACAACCTACAGACTGGGAAAAAAATTTTTGGCTACAACAAATCCGATCAGTGTCTAATCTCTAAAATCTACGAGATACTGCAAAACCTCAACAAAAAGAAGACAAATAATGCAATTAAAAACTTGGCAAAGTATATGAACAGGCACTTCGCCAAAGAAGATAGGTGGCTAACAGACACATGAATAAATGCTCGTGATCATTAGCCATTAGAGAAATGCAGATCAAAACTACAATGAGATATCATCTCACCCCAGTGGGGCTAGCATTAATCCAAAAAACAAAAAATAATAAATGTTGGAGAGGTTGTGGAGAGACTGGAACTCTTATACACTGTTGGTGGGAATGTAAAAACCACTTTGAAAATCAATTTGGTGCTTCCTTTAAAAGCTAGAAATAGAAGTACCATATGATCTAGCTATCCCACTCCTTGCAATATATCCTAGAGAAATAAGAGCCGTCACATGAATAGATATATGCACACCAGTGTTCATTGCAGCACTGTTCACAATAGCAAAAAGATGGGAACAACCTAGGTGCCCATCAGTGGAGGAATGGATAAGCAAATTATATTACATCCACACAATGGAATACTATGCAATGATAAAGACTAACGATGAAGCTGTGAAACATAACATGGAGGAATCTGGAGGTCATTATGCTGAGTGAATTTAGTCAGTCACAGAAGGACAAATATTGTATAAGACCACTATTATAAGAACTCAAGAAAAGGTTTAAACACAGAAGAAAACATTCTTTGATGGTTACGAGGGTTGGGAGGGAAGGTGAGGGTTATTTACTAACTAGATAGTAGATAAGAATTAGGTGAAGGGAAGGATGTACACACTTCAGGGGAAGTCAGCACAACTGGACTAAACTGAAGCTGAGAAGTTTCCTGAATACAGTCAAACACTTCAAGGGACAAAGTAGCAGGGGTAGGTGTCTGGGGACCATGCTTTCAGGGGACATGTAGGTCAACTGGCATAACAAAGCTTATTAAGAAAATGTTCTTCATCCTACTTTGGTGAGTGGTGTCTGGAGTCTTAAAAGCTTGCAAGCAGCCATCTAAGATGCATTCATGTGTCCTAACCACCTGGAGTAAAGGAGGATGAAGAACACCAAAGACACAAGGAAAGTGTTAGCTCAAGAGATAGAAAGGGCCACATAAACCAGAGAATTCACCAGCCTGAGAAGAACTAGATGGTACCCGGCTACCACCAGTGACCACTCTGATAGGGAACACAACAGAGAGTCCCTGATGGAGCAGGAGAAAGGTAGGGTGCAGAACTCAAATTCTAGGAAGAAGACCAGACTTAAGGGCCTGACTGAGACTGGAGGAACCCTGGAAAGCATGGCCCCCAGATTCTCTATCAGCCCAGAACTAAAACAATTTCTGAGGCCAACTCTTCAGACAGGGATTGGACTCAACTGTGGGACATAAAGTGATACTCGTGAGGAGTGTGCCTCTTAGCGCAAGTAGATACAAGAGACTAAATGGGCAGCTTCTGTCTGGAGGGCTTCTCGGAAACTTTAGCCTGTTAACAGGAGCCATGACTCTCCAAGAGGTGTGGACCATCGATCACTAGCACTGCCTCAGCCTCCACTGCTCACACCTGCACTACCACCGCCTCAGCCTCCACTGCTTGCATCCCTGCTGAGGCTCCCTAGCACTGGCTTCCCTGAAAGGAATTGGAGCCAAAAAAAAACTATAGGGGCAAACAAACAAACAAAAAAATTTCTACCCAAGTATTAATAGAGCAAGTACTTCAAGGTTAAGTATATATATTAGAGGCATGTATCTTTGCCAAGTCTCCCAAGAAATAGGGTTCAATCACCTCTATGCCATTGGTTGTTGCCTGTCAACATTGTTTTCACTTTAGGCTTATACATGCCTGAAGATTCCCACAGAAGAAATGGAAATGTGAGACTTTTAATTATTTCCACTGTATTAATAATTATCATTTATTGGGTACACAGATGTCTACTGGGAACTTTACACACATCCTGTCATTTAATTCTTAACTAATTAAACCTCAAATGCTCTCCTGTAGGTATAAATTTTAGTGGAAAGTGTGCTGAAATAGTTCCATTAGAAATTTTGGAGATCTGGAGTTTTGCAACAGTTTGAGCTACGATAAAAAGAAGAATTTTGATTATAATCATACACAGAATTTCTTGACTTTTCAGAGTCACTATGCTTATCTTTACCCTAAAGTGAGTACCTATTTTATTTATGTTTTTGTTCTTTTTCAAGGAAAACTAACAAGAAAGGGATAAAGAAGAATTCAAGAAATTCCTTGGAACCTTTATCTAAAGTGAGAATAGCAGCACAATTGGAAGAGCGTAGTCGATGTCACTGAACTGTGCATGTAGAAATTTTTGAAATGGTGTATCTTTGGCTATGTGTATTTTCACCAAAAAAAAAAAAAAAAAAACAAAGGTTGAGAAGGGAGAGGGTTGACACGTCGTGGGGTTGTTAACCGATGTCATAAAACAATTTGTGTACTACTGTTTCATGAGAATCTATTTGTTCTGTAAACCTTCACTTGAAGTACAATAAAAAAAAAAGAAAGAAATTCCTTAGGAAGCTTCATTGCTTAGCAATGAGGTGGGTACTTTCTTGTAGGATAAAAACTGACTTTCAAAAGTTTATAGCCAGTTACTTACTTTGTGAATTATCTATTTTTCCTCTTATAGTGGAGAGAGCAAGGGTGAAAATTAAGAGTGCCATTTTATTATTCATGTTTTTCTAACTAAAGGAAATACTAAGAGCTGAAACTCAAACCAGACAGTTAACTTTTCTTTACACAGGGGGTGGGGGATGGGTAAATCTACTTACCAAAGTGATTTTTTAGAATTAAACGTAATTTTTATTTTTAATCATGTTTGCAACCTATTTCACAAGACCAAGAAAAAATGGTTAAGCCATTATATTTAATTGATAAACTTTATGTGAAAATGATAGCATGAATATTTTCTATTGTATTCACCCTTTGAAGCCCTTGTGGCACAGTGGTTAACAGCTCAGCTGCTAACCAAAAAGTCAACAGTTTGAATCCATCAGCCACTCCTTAGAAACCCTATGGGACAGTTTTACTCTGTCCTACAGGATTGCAATGAATTGAAATCGACTTGATGGCAACACGTTTAGTTTGGTTTTTATTCACTCTTTACCTCTAAAACTAATTACCTATATTAATACACAATAAAATTAGAATAAAATAAATATCAAAAATAAATAGGGCAACAATATATAATGAGATACAGTTAACTATCATTAAAGGTAATAAAACAGTTTGTTGCAGGTTGTCTGCTGTTAACCAAAAAAAAAAAGAAAGAAACAGTTGCCGTGGAGTTGATTCTGACTCATGGCGACCCCATGTAGAGTTTTCTATGGCTGATTTTTAGAGTAGATCACCAGGCCTTTCTTCCAAGGTGCTTCTAGAGAGACTCGAATCTCCAACCTTTTCCTTAGCAGTCAATCACATTAACTGTTTGTTCCTTCCATAGAGTCCATTTTGCTAGGTCTGTTTCATTTCCTTTCATATGGTCTGTTTCCTTTGTTCCATGTTCAAGAAGGCAGGCAATATTGGGAGAGGAAATGGAATGGGCTCCACTTCTCACCAAAGAAGAGGCCACGTTGAGTCAACCATACCCTCACAGTCCCCACCCTGTAACCTCAGCAAAGAACAGTTTCCATATACAGATCCAGACACTCAGGACACAGAGTTATGTTTTATTCCTGGTCTTATTTGTAGTTCTGTTTGGTCCCGACAGAAGGCGGCGCTCAGGAACACTAAAATGGAAGTTCTAAGGTTATGAACTCCATGATTTTAGGCACCGCGTCTCTTTTGATCCTCATGTATCTGTAGGCTCTAACCTGGTGCCTGACATCTAGTAGTACTTAATAAATAACTGTTGGTGGAGAGCACACGTGAGTGCCTGAAGACACACATGTCTGAAAGCATGAAGGAAGCCAGGCAGGGAGAGAGGAAAGAAGTTCTCTGTCCATGCCCCATCTTAGCTATCTGCTGCTGCTGGGACCTCACACAAGGTGTTTCATGTCTCATTGCCTTAGTTTCCTCATGCAGGCTGGATGCTTTTGCAGGGCCTGAACTGAAACACATTCCATGAGTGTGAATTCTGTACCTGGTTTTACTGTAGTCACTGCTTCTCCAATGCTCTCCACAATGCCAGCTCCCTCATGGCCTAAGATCCCAGGAAGCGGGAAGAACAGTTGTCCATTAACCATATGGTCATCTGAGCGACAGATTCCTGTAGCCACTATCTACAGGGTAAAAGAAGAATGACTAAATTCATAAAAGATTATGGCCCTCAGATGGACTTAATGTCCAAAATTCTCTGAATATGAGCTTCTAAAGAGTTTTGCTGACCCCTACTCTTCCCAAGTACAAAGATTCAGTTTATCCCAGAGATTATCCAGTCTAAAGCCCCCCTCTACTTTCTTTTCTTGCATTAAATGTTCTGGCATAATCTGTGAAATAATTGTTCTTGAAATATGTAGATTTGAAACACACAAAAATGCATGCTCTTTACTGAATTAGGAATTGAAGATTAAAACCAAGAAAATAGTCAATTAAATTCTACTGTCTAATGCTATTGATTTTAAAAGCTGATACATATTTTCTTTTTTTCTATACCAACACATACTTTTTTTTTATTTTTTTTATTTTACTTGGATTATATGGTATTACTCTTTGGTGGATTCTTAAATTTAACAATATATGCCATTTATACCTTTCCTTGACAACAAACGTAAATTCATTGTCTGGATTATCATTAGAGTCATGCATCACTTAACGACTGTTTGGGCAGCGTCAGATCCCATATATGTCCATGGTTCCATAATTTTTTTTTTTTTTTAAGGGAAAGACGCTCTTCTTTTGTTTATTTCCCCCTAATTGTTTTAAAGGCCTTAAACCCCATATAGAGCAAGCAGCGAGGCTACACGGCACATCCCAATCCCTGCAGCACCTTCTCTTTCACCTCCTCCTCTCCTCTTCCTGGCTTCAGTCACCCACCTAGGAGCTGTGAAGCCATTCACTCATGCTGCAGGGCAGGGCCTGCGGCACCTTCTCCACTCCTACTAAGGGCGCTGACGGGGTGGGGGTGGGGGTAGCAGCTGGGCCAGGGTGCTTGTGGTCTCCCTGCTCTAGTATTCCTCAGTAGAGGCTGCACATGATCGGAAATCACCCACACGAACAGGGCAGCGGCAGCCAGATCTTCCACCAGCAGCCGCGCCCTCACACAGCTCAGCCTCTCCCTGCCCAGTCCCCTTGGCCATCTCTCCATGCTACATATCCTCGTCCACAAGCACCCCTGCCTTGCTCCCTGACTTGCACAAAGTTGCGATCTGGCTTGTGGTGCAGCCCAGCCTGACCCACCGCCACAGCCCCAGCGAGACCAGCCTCCTAAATCCGGTGGATACAGCTCTCCGGATTTGTCCAGAGGGCAGGCGGTAGTAGGGGCTGCCCGGCAGGGCTGTTCTTGCTCCTCAGGAATTGGCGCATAACCTGCGGACTGCCTGTACATAGTATGGTGTTCCCACAATGTCCAAACGGCAAAATGTCCTGTTTCACAGAATGCATCGTGGACATTAAGCAACGTAAATGCCTGTATTTATTTACAAAGCTCCTCTTAATGGATTTTTGGTTGTTTCCATTGTTTATTTTTCTCTGAAATTTTTAAACTTAAAATTTAATAGAAGTGGAAAGAAGTATTTCACCTTAATACGGACTTCATTGGCCTTGGGGGGTGCAACTTCCACCTCCTCAATGGAAAAGGGTGTTTTTATCTCCCATAGCACAGCTGCTTTGCATTTTATTACCTGGAAAACAGAACAGAAAGATGACAACAGTTTCCCCTACTCTTGAAGTCAGGGATTATGTCTTTTCATCTTAGTATGTGTGACATCTAGTCCCATGTCTGGTACAAACAACTGCTCCATAAAATGAAAACGTCAGATCTACAAAGAAAAAAACTTTTTTTTTTTTATATGTAAAACAGTAACACAAGGAAAGAGAAACAGAATTAAACATAATAATACAATGAGATAAATTTGAATATTTTCTTTTGGCCATTCTTACATTACTTTTTTTTTTCTAGAGGTGTTTATACCTGATATTTCGTAATGCTATCCTGAAATTGGTTGTTTACCCACAAATGCTGGCTTGTACATGAAATTCTAAGTTATCACTATTTCCTTGATAGAAAAAAACTCATGTCTGCACATAAAATCTATTGCCCTCTTGCTCAATTCTTTGTTTAAGCCAAAACAATTTGACTTGACTTTATGGTAACAGGTACCCACCTGCCTCCCTGTCTAGAACAGATTCTCTTCTTCTCAGTTTGCCTGCTCTCCTCCTTTGAGTTTCTCTTCCCACACGTTTGTGTGCTTCTTGTTTGTCTCACACATTTGCAGCCTTGTTTTGTTATTCAATTTATATGTAGGAACATCTTCCAGATTAGATTTGAGTCAAAAAGTAGAGTTTAAAGCTCGAGAGTAAAAATACAAACTCACACTTACATATGAATACGTATGTATATAATTTACTGAGACTATATGTCTTTCTTCTCTGTTTTGATGAGTCGGTTTGTTAACATTCTTTGTGGTTACCTTGAAATTTACCCTTATCTTCCTAGGTCTGAAGCAGTCTATTATTACTTGGTATCACCTTGTCTTCCTCTCCATTAGAAGATTCTATACCAACACCATTTATTCACTCTTTTATTGTTCTGACATTGTTGTTATTTACAGATTAACCTCTCTGGTTCCCTGTTGTAAATCTTTTGGTTTTGAATAGTCCTTAAGAGTTCATTTCTTAGGTAGGTATCTGGTGCGATCTTGCGTCCTAGGTTCAGGCTGTCGTCTGATATTGTTTGTTCTCAAACCGAAGGCCTCCCTTTAATAATTCTTGTAAATTAGGTTTGGTTTTTACGTATTTCCTTAATTTCTGTTTATCTGGAAATGTCCTAATTTCACCATCATATTTGAATGAGAGTTTTGCAGGATATATTGTTCTTGGTTGGCAATTTTTTTTTCAAGGTTTTATACATGTCATTGCATTGCCTTCTTGCCTGCATTGTTTCTGTAATTAGAGTTCTGTAATTAGAGTTTAGTCTTAATGTTTCCCCTCTGTATGTGACTTTTTGTTTTTCTCAAGCTGCTCTCAGGATTCTTTGTTTTGTCTTTGGTTTTAGTGAGTGTGATTACGATATACTTTGGTGATTTTCTTTAGGTGTCTATCCTATATGGGGTTTGTTGAGCTTCTTGGATGGTCAGTTTTTCATCTTTCATGATATTGGGGAAGTTTTCTGTCAGCAATTCTTCAACAATCCTCTCCGTGTTTTCTGTTTTCTCCCCCTGTTCTGAAACTCCGATCATTCACAAATTTTTCCTTTTGATTGTATCCCACATCATTCTCAGGGTTTTTACGTTTTTCTTCATTCTTTTTTCTGAGTTTTCCTCAAACAAAGTAGTATCCAAGTATTTGTCTTCAATTTTGCTGATCTTGTCTCCGTGTTTCAACCCTTCTCCTCAGACCTTCCTTCTATGTTATTGTCCATTTCTGAAATCTTGTTTATCTTTTGGATTTCTAATTTTTGTTTTTGTTTGATTTCTAGTTGTGAATTTATTTTGGCATTTTCTTCCTGTATTATTTTCCTGAATTCTTCCATTTTTCTGTCTGTATTATCCATCAATTTGTAGAATTGCTATGGAATTTTTCTGAATTATGCAATAATGATCAGAATTTGTGTATTGATTCATGCTGGTTTGCTTAACCTTGATGATTCTAATGCTTTGAGATAAATATGCCTTTGGTAAGAATTGCTATGGAATTTTTCTGAATTATGCAATAATGGTCAGAATTTGCATATTGATTGATGTTGGTTTGTTTAACCTTGATGATTATAATGCCTTGAGATAAATATGCCTTTGGTAAGAGATTTTATAGTAAGGTTCAAAGGATCTTTCAATGTTCTGTGAATCAAATTCGTTTCATAAAACCTGTGTCAAGCTGAACTTTCCTATGTTCATAAAAAGAATATGATTAAAAACAATAACACGTTTAAATTATGGTTTCTTAACATAAATATAATTTCGTGACCAAACACACTTGTAACATTATATTTACAAGCTAGTTATGATTAGCATGGAATAAACTATCACTGTAACTACTGAGAAGCCCTAGTGGCACAGTGGCTGAGAGCTCGGCTGCTAACCAAAGGTTGGCAGTTCGAATCCACCACCTGCTCTTTGGAAAACCTACGGGGCAGTTCAACACTGTCCTATGGAGCGCTATGAGTCAGAATCAACTCAGTAGCAACTAGTTTGGTTTGGTTTTGGTAACTACTGAGCATGTATTTAATTATTTAGGAAAGAAAGCCTTCAATAGATAACAGATGTTATGCCTTCTTGTTACAGATATATAAAATGAAAACCAAACCCATTGCCATCAAGTGGATTCTGACTCACAGAGACCCTACAGGACAGAGCAGAACTGCCCCTTAGAGTTTCCAAGGAGCACCTAGTGGATTCAAACTGCTGACCTTTTGGTTAGCAGCCATAGCACTTAACCACTATGCCACCAGTGTTTCCTACAGATATATAGGAATTACCTATTTCCATTGTTGTTCAATATGCATTGTATACGTAGCATATACAGAATATTGTATGTCATTACATAATCTTTCTAATTTATATGTGAGTTTTAAATCATTCATTAAGTACTGTATCCTTTTACTTATTATATTAATGAGAATATATTTCCAAAAGTAAAATTTTTATTGCTTACTTTTCCTGCTGTGCTGCTGGTGCTCATTTTGTTTCTGTCTTCTGTGCAGCTCAGGAAACCAGTGAATGCTTGCTGAGTTCTCCCTGCTCGAGTGCACAAGCAGATATAGTGTGCCAATATTCTGTTTGCCCAAGTAACAACCAATTCTACACATGTGATCTAGGATCTTTAAGCCACACCCAAGTCCAATCAGAAAGCAAAGGGGAATGAACCAATATTCAAAACCTGACATTGTTTTCAATATGCCAATTTCAGATAACACCTTGATTTCATTAAATTAAATATTTCTCTACACATCAATTTTAATCTCTCTCTTTTTCCTGTATTTCATGTTGAAACATGAAAGTCTCATTAGATTGGTGTGTTCATAGAGTGATGGGGTATCAGAAATAATTTGAATTCTTAATAAATTGGTGGCTTATTTATGAGGCATGAATTTGCAGGAATTGAATGGCCACCATTTATTGAGCACCTGTCATGCTCCCAGAACTCTGCTAGGAGTTTTTCATATATTATCACATACAGTCTTCAGAACAACCCTGAAAGGAAGCTACTATTATTATGTTCATTTTATAGATGAAGTAGGAGAAGCTCAGAGATTCTAGATCCCTTAATTTTCTTTCTTAGCAATGTTGATTTCAATAACAAAAATGTGCTCAGGCAGTGTTAATAAGAGATTTATGGTATGACTGTAACAGGCAACCACATAAGCTATCAAAAGACAAGAAGTGGATGGTGGCAGGACAAAACATGCCTTGAAAACGACTGGAACATCAAAGACTAACTAGCTATCATATCTTTGTCTCTCTCTCTCTCTGTCTGTCTCTCTTTCTTTAGTGTTCATGTATGTGCCCACTCTCTTACTCTCTTTTTCTCTAAAAAAACCTTGGCCCCAGTTCTTCTATCTTTTAACTAGAATCTCTCTGTAAATCAGTTCAGATTTCACAGGAAGAAGTTAATATTGGATTGGACTGGGTCAAGTGATCAGCCATGAAACAGTGAGTTAAATCCAGAGGGTTGAGGTTATTAAGATGTAGAGAGCCACACCGTTTCCAGTGCTCTCTTGAAGCTGGTAAATAAGTGGCAGTGGCAGCATTCCAAGCCTCAGTTTGATTCAGAAGCTCATATTCTTCCCATTACTGTAGAAAGGGATGGAGGCAGAACAGAGGTTGAGTAAGACATTCAGCTGTCTCTTTTACCCATAAAGGCAGCTCTTACATTTTAGAGGACCTAAGAAAGAATGCTGTCACTGGCAAGAGCTCAGAAATCACCCAGCCCAAATCCCTTATTTTACTGGCTAAAAGACTTGGCAAAAGAATGTGGTTAATATTTACCTAACAGATATTTGGAACGGAAAACGATGTAAGCATTCACGTGTGGGCACAAATAGTCTAATAGCTTTCAAAAATTACAGGGTTGAGGCAGGGTAAGGAGGAAGCTAATAACAGGGAAAAATTTAAGTTGCTCAAAAAACCCAAAACACCAACCCTATTGCCGTTGAGTTGATTCCGACTCATAGTGACACTATAGAACAGAGTAGAACTGCCCCATAGGGTTTCCAAGGAGCGCCTGGTGGATTTGAAGTGCGACATTGTGGTTAACAGCCAAGCACTTAACCACTGTGCCACCAGGGCTCCGAGATGCTCAGGCTTTATGTTTAATCTCCCCAAATCCAACACCATAAATCAATATTTACTTAACAGTTTACTTTGATAATGAAGCCCAAGTTGATGAGAGAGTTAAAGTTATCTTCTTTTTCTGCAGGTTAGAAAATATTTTGGTAACCTTTCTCTGACACTAGCGTGAAGGGTATGTATCAAATATGCAGAATATTTGTCCATATAGCTCCAGGTAAAATGTCCTGGGAAATAATCTCAGAGAAGATATAGGCAAAGCTAGCCTTAGAGATGTTCATCACAGTTTTCTCTGTGAGCACCAAATTCAAATAATCTGAATGCTCAACAAAAGTTTTAGTGAAAAATTGTAGGTCGGTATGATGAAATGCCATGCAATGATCATTTTTGAGGTGATAGAGAAACATAAAAAATATTATATAATGATTTCAAAATTATATAAAATGACTTGAATTTCACAATTTCAACAACATAAAATTATGTACGAGGGAAAGGTACAATCTAAAAATTTGAAAATAGTTGTTTAAGGATAAAGAACCAATGGTGATTTTCCATAGCATAGTGTTAATTTCATTAATGATCACATTTATATAATAGCTAACTTCTACTGAGTGCTTATTAAGTGCTTATATCAGAAGCCCTCGCAGTGAAGAGCTTGAGTGTTTGGCTGCTACTCAAAAGGTTGGCGATCTGAACCCACCAGTTGCACCTTATAGATAAGGAAACTGAGGGTAAGAGAGATTAGGTAAATTGCCTGAGATAACCAGACTCTGCACTTTGAATTCACCAGCTACTCCTTGGAAACCCTGTGGGGTAGCTCTACTCTGTCCTATAGGGAAGATACAGGTTTTCCCCAGAGTTCAAATTCCTAACCAAGGAATAATAACCATAGTAATAACAGCTAACAATTATGTAGCATTTTGTACATAACAAACACTGTTCTAAGTGCTTCACATTTACTATGTGATTTACTCCTCAAATAGGCCCTATTAAAAACAAAAAACAAAACAAAAAAAACAAACCTGCTGCCTTCAAGTTGATTCTGACTCATAGCGACCCTCTGCACAGCAGAACAAAACACTGTCCGGTCCTGCGCCATCCTCACAATCATTGCTGTGTTTGAGCCCATTGTTGCAGCTACTGTGTCAATCCATCTTGTCAAGGGTCTTCCTCCTTTTCACTGACCCTCTGTCTTACCAAGCATGATGTCTTTCTCCAGGGACTGATCCCTCCTGATAACGTATCCAAAGTACATGAGTCTTAATCTCCCCATCATCGCTTCCAAGGAGCACACTGGCTGTACGTTTTCCAAGACAGATTCTTTCATTTTTATGGCAGTCCATGATGTATATTCAGTATTCTTCACCAACCATAGTTCAAAGGCATCAATTCTTCATCAAAGACAGTCTTTTTAACAAATGGTGCTGGCAAAACTAGATGAAACATGAAAAATGAAACGGGACCCAGACCTTACATGGTACACAAAAATTAATACAAAATGGATCAAAGACCTAACTATAAAACCAAAATCTATAAAGATTATGGAAGAAACAATAGAGTTAATGCTAAGGGTCCTAATATATGGCATAAATAGGATACAAGCTATAATTAACAATACACAAACACTAGTAGATAAGCTAGATAACTGGGATCTTCCAAAAATTAAACACTTAAGCTCGTAACCAGATTTCACCAAAAGAGTAAAAAGAGATGCAGGCTGGGAAAACATTTTTGGCTATGACATATCCGACAAAGGTCAAATCTTTAAAATCTATAGGAAAATCCAACACCTCTACTACAAAAAGACAAATAATCCAATTAAAAAATGGGCAAAGGATATGAACAGACACTGCGCACCAAAGAAGACTTTCGGGTGGCTAACAGACACATGAGGAAATGCTCACGATCACTAGCCATTGGAGAAATGCAAATCAAAACTACAATGAGATACCATCTCACTTCAACATTACTGGCACGAATGAAAATAAAATAACAACTGTTGGAGAGGCTGCAGGGAGATTGGAACTCTTAAGCACTGTTGACGGGAATGCAAAATGGTACAACTATTTTGGAAAAAGATATGTGTTTTCTTAAAAAGTTAGAAATATCATACAATTCAGCAATCCCACTCCTAGGAACATATCGTAAAAAATATCAGAGAGGTGCAGTACCAGGCAGAGCATCTAGCCACTGAGTCAGAGTTTACTTGTTTCTTCAAGTTCATGTTTTCACCTTTAACCAGCAAAGTTTGAAAGCAGGGTGTGTTTTGGAACTTTATATAAAATAATTTTCTCAAGAATAAAAAAAAAAAAGTTCAGTAAATGTTAGTCATAAGACCAGTTTTTAAAATTTTTCTAAAAGCATTTGTTATTTATCTTTTTTTGTTACTCATAGCAATCCTGTTGTTAAGTGCCAATGAGTCAGTTCTGACTCATAGCGACCCCATGTACAACAGAATGAAACACTGCCCAGTCCTGCGCCATCCTCACAATCATTGTTACGTTTGAGCCCATTGTTGCAGCCACTGTGTCAATCCATCTCATTGAGGGTCTTCCTCTTTTTCACTGACTGTCTACTTTACCAAGCACGATGCCTTTCTCTGGGGACTGGTTCCTCCTGATAACATATCCAAAGTACATGAGACGAAGTTTTGCCATCCTTGCTTCTAAGGGACATTCTGGCTGTACTTCTTCCAGGACAGATTTGTTCATGCTTCTCAAAGTCTATAGTACATTTAATATTCTTTGCCAACACCATTCAAATACATCAATTCTCTTTCAGTCTTCCTTATTTATATGAGGCAATTGAAAATACCATGGCTTGGGTCAGGCTCACCTTAGTCCTTAAAGTGACATGTTGACTTTTTAACACTTTAAAGAGGTCTTTTGAAGCCGATTTGTCCAATGCAATCTGTCATTTGATTTTTTTTTTAATTATTATTATTTTTTATTGTACTTCAGGTGAAGGCTTACAGAACAAATAGTTTCTCATGAAACAGTAGTACACATATTTTTTATGACATTGGTTAACAACCCCATGGATCAACCCTCTCCCTTCTCGACCTTTTTCTTTGTTTGGTGAAAATATACATAGCAAAAGATACACCATTTCAAAAATTTCTCCATGCACAGTTTAGTGACATCGACTATGCTCCCAGTTGTGCTGCCATGTTCACTTTAGATGAAGGCTTACAGAACAAAATAGTTTCTCATTTAATGTTTAGTACTCATGTTGCCCTATGACAATGGTTAACAACCTCACAACACATCAACACTATACTTACTCAACCTTGGGTTCCCTATCACCAGCTTTCCTGTCCCCTTCTGCCTTCCGGCCCTTGTCCCTGGACTGCTGTGCCTCATTAGTCCCATTTGGTTTTATTGGGCTGTCCACTCCCCGGCTGAACAGTGAACCTCGGAAGTGACTTCACCACTGAGTTAAAGGGTGTCTGGGGGCCATACTCTCGGGGTTTCTCTAGTCTCCTTCAGGCCAGTAAATCTGGTCTTTTTGTTTTTTGTGAGTTAGAATTTTGTTCTACATCTTTCTCCAGCTCTGCCCAGAACCCTCTGTTGTGATCCTGGTCAGAGCAGTCAGTGGTGGGCACCGTCTAGCTGTACTGGACTCAGTCTGGTGGAGGCCTTGGTAGCTGTGGTCCATTAGTCCTTCGGACTAATCTTTCCCTTGTATCCTGTTCTCTTCATTCTCCCTTGTTCCCGAAGGGATGAGACCAGTGGTATCTTAGGTAGCAGGTCACAGGCTTTTAAGACCCCAGACACAACTCACCAAGGTAGAATGTAGAACATTTTCTTTATAAACTGTATTTTGCCAATTGAGCTAGATGTTCCCTGAGACCGTGGTCCCCACAGTCCTTGGCCCAGCAATTCAGTCCCTTAGGGAATTTGGATGTGTCTATGGAGCTTCCATGACCTTGCCTGGTACAAGTTGTCCTGGCTTCCCTGGTATTGTGTACTGTCTTACCCTTCACCAATGTTACCACTTATCTATTGTCTATTAGTATTCCCCCCCAATCCCTTGTAACCAGCAAAGATTGTTTCTTTCTGTGTGTAAACATTTTCATGAGTTTTTAAAGTAGAGGTGTCATACAATGTTTGTCCTTTTGTGGTTGACTTATTTCACTCAGCATAATGTCCTCCAGTTTCATCCATGTTATGAGATGCTTCACAGATTCATCATTGTTCCTTCTCGTTGCATCATTTGATTTCTTGCCTGCTGCTTCCATGGGGGTTGATTGTGGATCCAAGTAAAATGAAATCCTTGACAACTCCACTTTTTTCTCCATTTATCATGATGTTGCTTATTGGTCCAGTTGTGAGGATTTTTGTTTTCTTTATACTGAGGTGTAATCCATACTGAAGGCTATAGTCTTTGACCTTCATCAGTAAGTGCTTCAAGTCTTCTTCACTTTCAGCAAGCAAGGTTGTGTCATCTGCATATGGCAGTTTTGTTAATGAGTCTTCCTCTAATCCTGATGCCCTCTTCTTCTTCATCTACTCCAGCTTCTCAGATTATTTGTTCAGCATATAGATTGAATAAGTATGGTAAAAGGATACAACCCTGACACACATCTTTCCTGACTTTAAACCACACAGTATCCCCTTGTTCTGTTCAAACGACTGCCTCTTGGTATATGTACAGATTCCTCATCAGCACAGTTAACTGTTCTATAATTCCCATTATTTGCCGTGCTATCCATTATGTATTAGATCCACACAGTCAAATGTCTTTATATAATCAATAAAACACAGGTAAGTTTCTTAATGGTATTCTCTGCTTTCAGCCATGATCCATCTGACATCAGCAATGATAGCTCTTGTTCCACATCCTCTTCTGAATCCGGCTTGAATTTCTGGCACTTTCCTGCCGATGTACTGCTGCAACCACTTTTGAATGATCTTCAGCAAAATTTTACTTGTATGTGATATCAATGACACTGTTTGATAATTTCTGCATTCTGTTGGATCAGCTTTCTTTGGAATGGGTGCAAATATGGATCTCTTCCAATGGGTTAGCCAAGTAGCTGTCTTCCAAATTTCTTGGCATCCACAAATGAGCACCTCCAGCACTGCATCTTTTCTTGAAACATCACAATTGGTATTATGACCATTCCTGGAGCCTTGTTTTTCACCAAGGCCTTCAGTGTACCTCTTCCTTCAGTACCATTGGTTCTTGATCATATGCTATCTCCTGAAATGGTTGAATGTCAACCAATTCTTTTCGGTACAATGACTCTGTGTGTGCCTTCTGTCTTCTTTGATGTTTCTGTGTCATTTAATATTTTTCCCATAGAATCCTTTAATATTGCTACTTGAGGCTTGAATTTTTTCTTCAGTTCTTTTGCCTTGAGAAATGCCAAGCTTGTTCTTCCCTTTGGTTTTCTATTTCTAGATCTCTGCACAATTCATTATAATATTTTGCTTTGTCTTCTTGTGCTGCCCTTTGAAATTTTCTGTTCAGCTCTTTTACCTCATTGTTTCTTCCTTTTGCTTTAGCTACTGTATATTCTAGAGCAAGTTTTATAGTCTCTTCTGACATACAATTTGGTCTTTTCTTTCTTTCCCGTCTTGTTCATGACCTCTTGCTTTCTTCATGTGTGATGTTCTTGATGGCGTTCCAGAATTCTTCTGGTCTTCTGTCATTAACGTTTAATGTGTCAAATCTATTCTTGAGATGGTCTCTAAATTCAGGTGGGATATACTCAAGGTCGTACTTTGGCTCTCATGAACTTGTTCTAATTTTTTTCAACTTCAACTTGAACTTGTATATGAGGAATTGATGGTCTGTTCCACAGTTGGCCCTTGGCCGTGTTCTTACTGATGATATTGAGCTTTTCCACAGATGTATTCTATTCGATCAATGTGTATTTCATCTTGTGAGGTCCACATGTATAGTCGCTGTTTGTGTTTTTGACAAAAGGTATTTGTAATGAAGATGTCCCTGGTCTTGCAAAATTGTATCATGCAGTCTCTGGCATTATTTCTATCACCAAGGCCATATTTTCAACTACCAATACTTTTCCTTTGTTTCCTACATTCACATTCCAATCACTAGTAATTATCAATGTGTTTTGATGGCATGTTTCATCAATTTCAGACTGCATAAGTTGGTAAAAATCTTCAATTTCTTCATCTTTAACCTTAGTGGTTGCTGTGTAAATCTGAATAATAGTCATATTAACCAGTCTTCCTTGTAGGTGTATGGGAATTTTTTCTATCACTGACAGCATTGTACTTCAGGAAAGATTTTGAAATGTTCTTTTTGACGACGAATGTAGTGTCATTCCTCTTTAATTTGGTATTCCCAGCATAGCAGACCATATGATTATCTGATTCAAAATGACCAATACCAGTCCATTTCAGCTCACTAATACCTAGGATATTGATCTGTATGGTTTTCATTTCATCTTTGGCAACTTCCAATTTTTCTAGTCTCATACTTCATACATTCCACTTTCTGATTTATAATGGAAGTTTTCAGCTGTTTCTCCCCATTTTGTGTCATGCCACCTCAATCAGTGAAGGTCCTGAAAGCTTGACTCAATCTATGTCATTAAAGTTGACTTCACTTTGAGGAGATAGCTTTTCCAATCACATTTTGAGTGTCTTCCAACCTGAGGGGCTCATCTTCTGTCACTTTATCAGACAATGCTCTGCTGCTATTCATAAGGTTTTCACTGGCCAGTATCACAGCAACACATAAACCACCACAGTATGACAAACTGACAGACATGTGGTGGAGCCATCCTAGTGGGAGCGAAATGGTATCTCATTGTGGTTGCGATTTGCATTTTTCTGATGGCTAAATAGCATCTTTTCCTGTGTTTGTTGGCCAGTAGAATATCCTCTTTAATGAAATGTCTATTCAAGTCTTTTGTCCGTTTTTTATTTAATTATCTTTTCCTTGTTTAGTTATCAATGTTTTATATATATTTAGGTTATTAGACCCTAATCGAATATATGGTTTCTGAAGATATTCTCTCAGTCAGTAGGTTGTCTTTTCTCATTTTGGGTGAACTATTTGATGAACTAAAGTATTTAATTTTTAGGAGGTCACATTTATTTATTTTGACTTTTTTTAACAATTTTTTTAATTGTATTTTAGGTGAAGGTTTACAGAACAAATAGTTTCTCATTAAACAGTCAGTACACATATTGTTTTATGACATTGGTTAACAACCCCATGAAACGTCAACACTCTCTCTTCTTGGCCTTTTTTTTTTTTTGGTGAAAATGTACATAGCCAAAGATATACCATTTCAAAAATTTCTACATGCAGTATTCAGTGACATTTATTATGTTCTTCCAGTTGTGCTGCTATTCTCACTTTAGATGAAGGTTTACAGAACAAAATAGTACCTCATTAAACAGTACACATTGCCCTATGACAATGGTTAACAACCCCACTACATGTCAACACTGTCCTTACTCAACCTTGGGTTCCTTATCACCAGCTTTCCTGTCCCTTTTTGCTTTCTATTCCTTGTCCGTGGACTGCTGTGCCTCATTAGTCCCGTTTTGTTATATGGCGTATTTTGACTTTTGCTGTTCATGCTTTAGTTATTGTATCAGATAATCCATTGTTAAAAGCTATAACTGACAGCTTCTAAGAATTTTATGGTTTTAGTTTTCACGTTTAGATCCTTACTCCATTTTGAATTTTTTTAAATAGACAATTAAGAACATATTTGTAAGCTTATTGTATAGAACATGAAAGTAATATTAGACAGTGTAATTAACCAAAGGAATATAATTTTTCTCTTTTTACCATAAAGTTACTTAAGCTTTTGTCTTATTCTGCAATCTCAGAATTGTGTAATTACTTATTCTGAATTTAATGACAACGTTACATGAAATTCCATAAAGAGTATCATGAACTCTAAGTGCTCTGCCTTCTGAAAATTAGAAAACCTCTTCTCTATAAGACCTTCTGACTCTAAAATTCTGTAGGAAAAATAAAAACGTTTCCACTTCACTTGAGGTTTTGTTATAAAAATTGTAGAATTGGATAGGATCATTTAGTCTAAATTCTTCATTTTACACATGACAAAACAAGAGGTCATCTGAGATTATGCAATTTGTTCAAGTCCCAAACAGTTGGTGAAAGATCTGAAACTAAAACTCTGCACATTTTCCAATATACCTCACCAATGTGGGGGTCTGATCACGGGTTTCTTAGTTCTCTAGATTATTGCATTCTTGTGTCCAGTTATTTGATTAACCTGGTAAGATACCAGTTGTGCCTGCCATACTTCCACTCCACAAAGCAAAAAATGACTACAAGAAATTGGCAACCACAGCATAAAATCAGAAGGCCGCAGTCAAAAGAGATTTCCCATCTGTATTGAGAAGCATGTTCTTTGAGGCAAAGTACATACTTCAGCCTTTGATCCAGTCTGGGACATAACAGGGTCAAAGGAGATGAGTTAGTGTTTTATTTTTCTTCTCTGTGCCTTTTAGGGTGTAGAGTTCTACCAGCCATTGGGAAATTTGGCCATTCCCGAATGACTATAAACTATTTTCTTTGTCCCTTAGAATTTTACTCTCCCTAACCAGATACTGCAACATCACTGCCTCTCTTTCACCATCCAGGCTTTTCCTAGAATGCAGTATATAGTGTGAAAGTGATCTAGAGAAATTACATGGCACATTGGGTTGCTCTGTGACCTAAGGAAAAGTCTTGCAAACGTGGGTAGACTTAAGAGTTTGGGAACAGTTCATGAGGTGTTGTCTTAGTTATCTGCTGCTGCTATAACAGAAATACCACCAGTGGATGGCTTTAAAACACAGGTTTATTCTCTCACAGTCTGTTGGTGTTAGGTGCTGTCAAGTTGGTTCCAACTCCTAGCTAAAACCCCCTACGTAAAACAGAAGGAAACACTGCCCGGTCCTGCACCCTCCTCACAATCACTGTTATGCTTGAGCCCATTGTTGCAGCCATTGTGTCAACCCATCTCATTGAGGGTCTTCCTCTTTTTCACTGACCCTCTTCTTTACCCAGTATGATATCCTTCTCCAGGGACTCATCTCTCCTGATAACACGGCCAAAGTATGTGCGACATAATCTTGTAATCTTTGCTTCTAAGGAGCATTCTCGTTGTACTTCTTCCAAGACAGACTTGTTGATTCTTTTGGTAGTCCGTGGTATATTCACTATTCTTCCCCCGAAACTCAGTTCAAAAGCATCAATTCTTCTTTGATCTTCCTTGTTCAGTCAGGCAGTCTCTCTTTATGGCTCTAGTTCTTAGCAGATTCTGGTAACTTTATTGCTTGCCCTTGCCCCTTCAGGCCAAGGGGTGATTATGGTTTCCCAAAGTAGTGAGTCCCTGGTTGCATGTTGCAGGTTGTTAATGAGTCTTCTTCCAATCCTGATGTCCCATTCTTCTTCATATAGTCCAGCTTCTGGGATTGTTTATTATTATTTATTCAGCATACAGATTGAATAAGTATGGTGAAAGATACAATCCTGACTCATATCTTTCCAGACTTTAAACCACGCAGCATTCTCTTGTTCTGTTCAAACGACTGCCTCTTGATCTATGCACAGGTTCCTCATGAGCACAATTAAGTGTTCTGGAATTCCTATTCTTTGCGATGTTATCCATAATTTGTTATGATCCACACAGTTGAATGCCTTTGCATAGTCAATAAAACACAGGTAAACATCTTCCTAATATTCTCTGCTTTCAGCCAGGATCCATCTGACTTCAACAATGATATCTCTGGTTTCATGTTCTCTTCTGAATCCGGCTTGAATTTCTGGCAGTTCTCTGTGGATGTACTGCTGCAGCCACTTTTGAATGATCTTCAGCAAAATTTTACTTGTGTGTGATAGCAATGATATTGTTCAATAATTTCCGCATTCGGTTGGATCACCTTTCTCGGGAACAGGCATAAATATAGATCTCTTCCAGCCCATTGGCCAGGTAGCTGTCTTCCAAATTTCTTGGCACAGATAGGTGAGTTGAAGAGGTAAGCTGCTAATGAGAGGTGGGCAGTTTGAATCCACCGGTTGCTCTAGGGGGAAAAATGTAGCAGTCTGCTTCAATAAAGATTTACAACCTTGGAAATCCTATGGAGCAGTTCTACTCTGTCCTATAGGGTTGCTATGAGTCAGAATTGACTCAATAGCAATGGGTTTAGCGTATTTAAAGACAGACCAAGTTTATAAATATCTCAAGGGCTCTTATTCTAATTACAGACTTCGAAAGTTAGAGCTAGATAAGATCTCAGGAGACAAGTGCTGAGAGTTGTAGTCTTTCCTTCATTAATAGGGTCCTATAAAAACCAAAAACCAAACCCATTCTGACTCATACAGGTAGAACTGCCCTACAGGGTTTCCAAGAAGTGCCTGGTGGATTCGAACTGCTGACCTTTTGGTTAGCAGCTGAACTCTTAACCACTTTACCACCAGAGTTTCAAATTGGGTCCTAGGATCCCTAGAAGGATTCGCAGTTAGAATCCACCAGCTATTCCTTGGAAATCCTAGGGGGCATTTCTACTCTGTCCTATAGGGTTGCTGTGAGTCAGAATCAACTCTACGGTGATGGGTTTAGGATCCCTACTGTAGACATGGCTAATGGGTGGGGGAAATGTCTCCAGATGATTCTTAGGTTGAGAATCCTATAAGCTGTGACTTTAAACTGACTACTTACAGAATGCTTTGAGAATTGTTGTAGCTAAATCTAACTAATGAGGAGGAATTTCTTACACTTTTCTGGTATTTCAGCTATTTTTGTTTGTTTTTTAAACCTAGATCAAGGAACTGGTCAAAGAAAAGAGAACATTTATTCCTTGGGTTTAAGTTACTTTTCACTGGGAAATATTTATCATGTAAAATAGTCACTAATAATTACCTGGACACTTTGCAATCTACCAAGTGCTCCTTGAGCATTGAAACCCCCATTTCTGGAAATTTACTATGTTCACTCTACTTCTTATGTTTTTTAATTAAGTATTTCACGTGTTTTCCAGGTGTTTCAACACTTTATCCATAACCAATAAATACTTGGTAACAAAATAAAATTGCCCTCTTCAAGAAAAATACATCACCAAAAACCATCTTATGAAACATTTTAATTTTATTAAGAATTTTTAATATACTATCACATCGACATAGATGTAGAAGTAGATATAGATATACAGATATATATCCAGTGCAGTTGTACCAAATTGAAGCCATTTTTGCTAAAGAGAGTCATTACTAAGTAAACAGGAACTCAAGGACTTGTAAATTCTATCATATCCAACTAAATGTTATGATATATATTACACTGTGATTCTAGCTGTAGTTTTATATTTAAGTAGCATTATAAAGAGGCAGATTTTCTGAAACATTAATATATGCTAGTGAATGGCCTTTTGTACCCTTATAGTATGCTTTTTTAGTTTCACCAAGTTATATAATAATGATTATTTTTTAAAGCAAAAAGAAAGTTTTATTCGGCATATATTCAAAAAGGCAAAAGTGGGAAACCGACAAACATGCTGCCGGAGCCATGTCTGCCCGAGTCCAAGGAAATATCACAGAGAAGACAAAAGTGGGAAAACAGACAAACGTGCTGCTACAGCCATGTCTGTCAAAGTCCAAAAAATATTACAGAATAGGCAAGAATGGGAAAACGGACAACCATGCTGCCATAGCCGTGTCTGCCTGAGTCCAAAGACCATTACAGAGCCATCAGTATATATTAACGTTACAAATGGGCAAAACCATTGAAAGCTTCATCTTTTCACAGATTGGCTAGAAGCTGTGACCCTACATTTTGAATTGCCTTTCTTAACGATCACTGGTACAGGTTTCAGTAACAACAGTCAAGCGGGTCTTCATTGGTCCAATAAATTTCTATTCACTAAATGCTAATAGAGAAATATAAGAATAGAACATTTTTTGTGTTCTGTTTGATTGTCTTTATGTGGAAGTTTCCCTAAAAGACATTTTCCAAGATTATTTTAGCTATTGTCTTTATACCTCAGGGCCCAGTTGATGTGTCCTTGTGAGTCCTTGTGAGCCCTTGTGAGCCCAGTTCCAGCTGAGTCACATTCTCTATGCTCAAGGACAGGGAATAATAACTCCAGTATTATTTCCTAAATCATTCCTTCTTTTTGATCAGAGATTGGACATAACATATCAATGACCAATACCTGGACTTAGTCGAACTCCTAGATGGTGGCCATTGCAAGCTCTTTAAACTCACCGTGTTGGTTTTCCACCAGATACCATCTGGTTCTTCACCAGGTTATTAAGTAAGAGCGACGTTCTCATCAATTGCATTGCCAGAGTGAGCAGAAGCAATGTACATCAACATTTTAGCCCAAAGCTTTCTTTTGCCTTTTAGGTGTGTAAGACAATAGAGGATAAATTTTATTATGCCTAATACTATCAGGATGTAAACTAAGAATATTACTGTTCCTTGCAGTACTGATCTAGCCCACGTACTTACTCCTGATGGTAACCAACCAAACAAATTTGGTGTTTGTAAGAGTGTTACAATGTGTAACCAAGTAGCTTGCTTTCCAATTCTATGTATATCTTGCTCTGCTTCTCCTGTGTAATTTATCCAAATGTAACAACAGGTATTTGCTACAGCACAGACTACACTAATACAAAAATCCAAGGATATTCTGTTATCTCATGTCAGCTTGGCTGAATGAGGTCAGAGATCACTGTCACGCTTCCATCCCTCTTAGCAACTTTGCTATTTGTAATAATGATTTTAAAGTTAATCATTGAAAAATGTACCCTTCCATTAAACTTTCTCCATTTCTTTCTTAATATAATCAAATAACTTATACCATGCAATGAGATGATTTCAAAGCCTAATTCAAGTTAATTTATAACAAAAGATCTTAAATTATTTGCATTTGAATCCAGAAAAGAATAGTCACAATGTGGTAAAGGCCATCCATAAAAAAAATATTACTTTAGAAAATACATTTAACATATCTTTACACACTATAGCATGTTAAAACTCTTTTTAAAAAAATTCCTATTTCCACTTAAATGTCCATGTCTATGTTTTTCAAAATGTATAATTACAAACTTAAAAAATGTAATTTTTCAATTTAATATTGTTGACTCAAGCTCCCGCCTAATTCCCAGGTGGTCATAAGACTCTAAATATTTGTTTCACAAACATTACATGTCTTTACCAAATCTTCTGTTTCTGTCTTGTGTTTCTGAAACAGAGCCATGATTTCAGAAGAGGGAACTGAAATAGAAGCCCTGGCTGGTAGTTCCGCAACACGGACCTCCTCTCACTTAGGACCCTTAAAATGTCAGGACAGTTCGAATGGTTAGATTAAATAATCAGGAATAAAATATGAGGGAAACAAGCACATTTATAAATACTAAATTTAAAAAGTAGCTTGTGGAGAGGAGACAAGATCATTAAAAAAAAAAAAAGATTGCCACAAGTAGGCACCTTCGTTCTGAATAAAGCAGTTCAAATCTCTAAATTGCACCCCACCTCCCCAATTTCAGGATGAACACATGTTGATAGCTGGCAGGCATCAGCAGAAACGCGTTTTCTTCTCTTGTTCGGCTGCCTCAGTCAGGTGCCTTTCATATTTGTGGTGCCTCAGAATGTCATTCTGTACCTTGCCTGGCGCCCCCTTGGACTTGTGCCCATAGGCAAGTGTTCCCCGCTGCCCTTCCCCCTCACTATGCCTCTGTTTGTCTGTCAGTTTGTGGTACTGTGGTGGCTTGCAGGTTGCTATGATGCTGGAAGCTATACCACCAGTATTTCAAATATTATCAGGGTCACCCATGGTGGACAGTTTTAAGTAGAGCTTTCAGACTAAGGCAGGCTAGGAAGAAAGGCCTGGTGATCTACTTTCCAAAATTTTCCAGTGAAAACGTTATGTTATATATAAGGTTGCCACGAGTCAGTGCCAACTCAATGTTAATTAACAGCAACCACAAATAATCTTTACATTTTATTATCTTATATTTTTCCCTTCTCTCTTCTGCATCATAACTTATTCCCCTTATTGGATCATTCCTTGCAGCATGCAAATAAGCTGTATTTCTCTCATCTTAAGAAATCAAGGCAAAAAACTTTCTTGACTCCCACATATCCTTTCAGCTGCTGCCCCGTATAGATCTCTGATCCTTTTACAAAAAAACCTCTTTAAAGAAAGAATTGTGTTCAATTCACTGTTTCCAGATGCAGTTCTTTCCACTCATTCTCTCTTGAGCCCACTCTGATTTGGCTTTTGCCCCCAGCATTCTGCTGCAAGGCCACCTGTGACCTCCATTTTGACACATAGAATGGTCAGTTCTCAGTCCTGTCTTACATGAACTATCAGTAAGATTTGATACAGCTGATAGCTCCCCTTGTTCTCAGTGCTTTGTTCACTTGGCTTCTAGAAACTGCTTTGTTGTTGTTCTCCACCTACGCCGCTGGTCACTTCTTCCAGGGATCTTTGCTGGATGCTCTACATCTTCCAGACCACTAAGTTTGGGGTATCCTAAGGCTTGATCCTCAGACCTCTTCTCTTCTATATCTTCATTCATTTCCAATGTGATCTCTCTGGTCTCATGGCTTCAAATATACTCTGCTTACAACTCTTAAATTTATATCTCAAGCCCAGACCTCCGCCTGAGCTACAGACATATATCCAATTGTCTGCTGTCTACCCAACGTCTCCGCTCAGATAGCCGGTAGGCATACCAAACTTAACCTGCCCCAAACCACTCCTAATTTCCACCATCTACACCCTGGCCCCAACCTTCCGACAGTCTTGCCGCGTCTGTAAGCATTGGCTCTGTCATTCTACTTACTCAGGCCTAAAACCTTGGATTCTATTCTTTCATCTTACAAATATTCCAACGAATCCTGTTGGGTCTATGTCCAAACTATATCTCGAATCTGACCACTTCTCACCATCAGCACCACTAGTCTAAGCCCCCATCATCTTCTTCCTGCATCATTAGAACAACTTCTTAGTCTCTCTACTTTTGCCCCTTTCCTTGTATAGAATGTTCTCCACAGAGCAGCCAAAGCAACACTGTGAAAATGAAAGTCAGACCAGGTCACGCCTTTCTCAAAGCCGTCTAATGGCTTCTTTTGTCACTCAGAATAAAATCCAAAAACCTTACAATGGCCCAGGATACCCCACGTATGATCTAGCCTGTTTGTTACCCACTGACGCCAGCCGCTGCTGCTGTCTTGTTCTCACTCTGTTAGAGCAACACTGGCCTTCTCAGTCTTCCTCTAACACGCCAGGCACTCTGCCTCAAGGACTTTGCATTTATTACACCCTCTGCCTAGAATACTCTTTTCCAAGATTTCTGCATGGCCAATTTCCTTCATATTTTTGCTCAAATGCCAACTTATCAGAGAGGCCTTTCCTGAACTTTATAAAGCAGCATTCCTTCTCACCCTCCATACACACCCATGTTCACCCAACACTGTCTATCATCCTTACCTACTCTGTTTTATTTTTACCCTTTGCACTTGGCTCCATATGACGTGCAATGCATTTACCTGAGTCTTGACTGTCAGCCTCTCCTGATTAAAATGAGAGGATTCTCACTTCCTGAGGGCAGGGACGTGGTCTGTTTTGCCTCTGCTGTATTCCAGCCCCTAAAATAGTGTCTAGTACTCAATACACACTTAATAAATACTCATTGAATAACTGAATTTTACTTGTAGTAGCCCCAAAGAATGCTGTAATCTCCCTGAATCACACAAATAGTAGAAGTGAGGGAGTTCAGTTTATGTCTCTTACTGTCTCATGCCTCAGTTCAATCTTATTTCCTCCAAGGAGACTTCTCTAGTGAACCTCATTCACACCAACCAGCCTCTCACCTTTGTGCCCCAGATTACGTGGGAAGATCACACGGACCAGCTTTATGTCCTGACTCTCAGCTTATGTGCTGCTGAAGTATTTAACAGTTCCAAATCTCAGTTTTATTGCATGTGGTTACTCTGGGAAATAAAATAAATTGACACAATTATATAAAGTTTTTAACATATAAACCAGTAAACCAGTTGCTGTTAAGTCAATTCCAACTCATGACAACCCCACTGGTGTCAGAGTAGAACTGTGCTCTGTAGGATTTTCAATGGCTGATTTTTCAAAAGTCGATCAGCAGGCCTTGCTTCCAGGGCACCTCTGGGTGGACTTGAAACTCCAACCTTTCAGTTAGCAGCCCAGTGCCTTAACTGTTTACACCATCCAGGAACTCCTTTTAACATGTAAGTGTTAAATAACCCCTCTCTCTTATAATTTGTTTCATAATATCTCTTGCTTATATTTATTTTTATAGTGTTTCCTTTATATTTTGAAACTGTATACCTCTCTAAGTCCAGAGCAGTCATCTTGTACTCTTTATTATAGTCTTAGTAAGTACTTGAATGGCTAATATCCTCTTATGTGGTACAAGACCAACTCTAATACTGAAAATGTTTCCAATTGCCTAGCAGAATTCTATAAGAAGGCATTAGAAAATGAGACCCCGTGGAGGAGAAAAATAAAAGGTCTCACTGTGTTACCTCTGTGGGGAGAGAGGCTCCCTTCTCTTCCCTCTCCACAAAGGGCTCTGTCTTTACTGCTTTCTCAGTCATTCCGGTATGAATCTGAACTGTCTCTATAAAATGAAACAATCCCTTTTTGTTAATTTGTTTATTTTGGCTCTAGGTCCTGAATTTTTGCTGATGCGACTGTGTATTGGACAAACTGTATTTCCATACTCATTCTTGTACCTGCTGAGAAGAATAATGGATGAAACCAGAACTTCCTGTCACATAAGATCATCTCAAGTACAGACTCTGCCTCTAATTCAGACTGAACTAAAACTTTAGGAAACTTGAGTTGCAGATGCTAATATTAAAAATACATCAACCAATATTAACCTAAAATCAAGGTGAAGGGTGTATCATTGTATTATTGCAATCACAGTCTTATCACTTCAAACTCATCCTTGGAAGAAAGACCTTTAAAGGAAATGTGAAACAGTAGACTTTTCCCACTTGCCAAGGCACACCCAGTGTTAAAGCTACCATCCTTCAATACAGAGACTCTGCCTTCCTTACTTCCAAAAACACATCCTTTCCGCGTGCGCCCAGTGAAGAGCAGCATGAGGTCACAGATGAGCATCTTGGTCGATGGAGGAGAGCCTACCACCACACTGGTCCCACAGTTGATATGGCAGGACACGAGGGTATCAATCTGAGTTTAAAATGAAGGAGGAAGTTTGTCTCTGATGTTTCTTATAATATCTCTTGGACTTAGAAATAACCTAAGTACTATGGCAGTTCCAGTAGTTAGCTCAGTTTCCAAGGTCTGAGTTAATTTTATGACTTAGTCATACCTTCTTTTCCTACTCGCTTTTTAAAATTTTCAACACAACTTTAGTGCTTCATTAAACTCCCACATACCCTTGCCCTTTAAGGAAGAAAGCACGATTAATGTGGTCGGTGTTCATGCATTTTCAGTGTACCATGAACCAAAGCACCGCAGGCAATTCCTGCGATATTTTTAGACCAGTACACCACGTCAGATAGGCCATGGGAAGTCATTTGAACTAAATTAAATTGAATTAACTACACTAACTCAACCAACTTAGTTTTTTTTTTTTTTTTAATTTAGTTTGAAAATTAACTAAAGTGTGGGACAAAAGAATCCCTTTTCTTGGTGGCATCTCTTGGCAGAGACTGAGACTAATACCACATTTTCTGGACATCGTTCATTCATTTATTTATTCATTATTTCTTAGATATTTGGTAGACTATAGGAGACTATAGATGCTGGCATTTTTCAGAGACCAGTGTTCATCAAAAAATATCATCTAAAACTCAATCGACCCTAATATATACTCAGTATTGCATATGGGCTCCATTAACACACAACCCAGAATACTATTTGTTGCTATGAAATAATTCTATGAAAGGGATATGGCAATGATGGTAAATTAAGTTATCCAAAGCTTTAAAGTGAATTTAATCTACTATTCAAATGTAAGCAAAATTGTCTTTCTACTATTTTTCTAAATTGAGGCCTAGCGCTGCTGGCTGCCACAACAAGGCATGTTTTAGGAATTCAAAGGCTCATATTCCAAGGGAGTTCAGATGAGGAAAAACAAAACTCAGGTGTAAAGAGTGAGAAATTGGGTAGATCAAGGATTTTAGGAAAGAGCCTGTCACATTTGGAATAGTCACTCCACAGACACACACACACACACATACACACACACACACACCCTTCTCCTTCTTATCTCTCCTAGAGATAAAAGCAATGCTTGACTTGCTAAAGTTTAAGACATGGCACTACCTTTTCCAAGAAATACGCATATACAAGTTAGATAACTTCTAGATAAATGGGCTGACTTCCTTGCCCTCGAGTCACATAAGAGTGGTGTGATATGATGCTTAATCTTGGTCAGGTAGACTTTCTCTTAAGCTTTTGACTTCTCGGGCAAAATGTGTTTGTGGTAACCAGTTTTTGCCTGAGTAACAGATATTTCCATAGTTGATTGTTAATAACACCGTAGCAAATGAGTTTCTCTTGATCTTATTTAATAGCCTGGGTAATTCTGTGACTCCCTGAATCTTGACTATTACCATGGTTTTAAGACACCCAATAATTTCAAAAGTGTACCCCACAGTGTTGCCTGTCATTTCTGACAACACCTCACTGACGGGCTTGGTGTAGTCCTTGGGACTGTTGCACTTGGTGGATCCTACCGCCATGGCCTTTTCAAATTTGTCTTTGTTGATGTCAATCCAAGTGATCCCGGATGCACCAGCTGATTTACAGCCCAAGATGACTGAAAGGCCAACTCCTCCCAGGCCAAAGGCAACACAGGTGGAGCCAGGGGTGACTTGTGGAGAGAAAAGTTCCTGTAAATGCTGGAGGAAGGGTCAAAAAGTGAAACCTACAAATTATCTGTAATATTAAACCTCCAAAAATCAGTTGCTGTTGAGTTGACTCTGACTCATGGTGATGCCATGTGTGTCAGAGTAGAATTGTGCTCCACAGTGTTTTCAACAGCTAATTTCTCAGAGGTAGATAATCAGGCCTTTCTTCCACACCATCTCTGGGTGGATTGAACTTCCAACGTTTTGGTTAGCAGGCAAGAACTTAACCATTGTACCACCAGGGATCTTTCAACCATTTGCACCACGTCTCTAATATTGTTGTTGTTGTTAGTTGCTGTTGAGTCGATTCCAGCTCATGATGACCCCACGTATTACAGAGTAGAACTACTCCATAGGGTTTTCTTTACTGTAACCTTAAAGGAAACAAACTCTAGGTCTTTTTCTTCCTCAGTACCACAAACCATTTCTGCCACCTAGGGACTTTTCTCTAATTTTGTTGTTGTTATTTGCCATGGAGTCAATTAAGACTCATAGCTACTCAGTATGACAGAGTAGAACAACCCCATAAAGTTTTCTAGGCTGGAATCTTTACCGGAGCAGATCACCAGGTGTTTCTCCCTTGGAACCACTGGTGGGTTCTAACTGCCAACCTTTTGATTAGCAGCTGAGTGCTTAACGTTGTGCCACGAGGGATCTTTTCTCTAATATTGTTGTTGTTGTTGTGTGCATCTAGTGGATTCTGACTCATAGTGTCCCTATAAGACAGAGTAGAACTGCTCCACTGGATTTCCTAGGCTGTAGTCTTCACGGAAGGAGCCCTGGTGGTTAAGTGCTCAGCTGCTAACTGAAAGGTTGGCAGTTCGAATCCACCAGCCGCTCCTCGGGAGAAAGATGTGGCAGTCTGCTTCCGTAAAGTTTACTGCCTTGGAAACCCTATGGGGCAGTTCTACTCTATCCTGTAGGATTGCTGTGAGTCAGAATGGACTTGACAGCAGTGGGAATCTTTATGGGAGCAGGCTTTTTCTCCCTCGGAGCTGCAGGTGGGTTTGAACCACCGACCTTTTGGTTAGCAGCCAAGAACCATACAAAATTCAGTGATGTCAGCTAGGACTGGATGACTCATTCTGATGATACTGTCAACAAAGAGGTCTAGAAAACAAACAAAAGTCTGAGAACAGAAAAGGAACAAAACCAGTATTTGCCAAAGACGTGAAAACACTTCATAAAAGGCTATGTCATTCTGACCTTTATTGTGAGAGTTTTTGTCAGCCTTCTTGGTCACCACCCAAAACCCCCAAAACCTCATCTAACCCTCCTAATACAAAAAAACCAAATGCATTGCCCCCTAGTTGATTCCTACTCATAGCGACCCTATCGGGCAGAGTATTATTGCCCCATAGGGTTTCCTAGGCTATAATCTTTAGGGGAGCAGACTGCCACATCCTCCTCCTGCAGAGCAACTGGTTGGTTTGAACCGATTACCTTTTGATTAGTGTTTAACCACTGCACCGCCAGGGCTTACCCTCTAATATCAGGATTAAATACTAAGTGCTAAGATCTCTATCATTTCTTTTTCACAAAGCCATGCTAAATTTAAGTTTGGTCCAACTAGAATTTTCTTAATAACCATAACTCTGAATAATTTGTAAAGAAATTAGTTTTTGCATCAAAGTCAAGCCTCCCTGTTGCAATTAGATGACGCATGTGTAGTTCCAGGAAGGAAATGTTGTTAAATCGCTTTTGGGATTTTTACCCTGCTGTTTTAAAGAAGCCACCACACATCTGTCAGTTTGTCCTATTGTGGTGGCTTGTGTGTTGCTACGCTGTTGGAAGATATGCATCATATTTAGTATTTCAAATACCAGCAGGGTCATTCATGGTGTAGAGATTGCAGCAGAACTTCCAGACTGAAACATTAGGACTAAAGGCCTGGTGATCTACTTCCAAAAATTAGTCAGTGAAAACCCTATGGATCACAACAGAATATTGTTGGATATAGTTCTGGAAGATGAGTCCCAAAATACACAGTGGAAGGCACTCAAAATACACTGGCCACAAGAATGGACTCGAGCATACTAACAATGGTGAAGATGGCACGGGAATGGGCAACATTTTGTTCTGTTATACATGGGGTTGTCATAAGTAAGAACTGACTCAACGGCCACTAACAGCAACAATGTCAAAGTAGGCTCTAGCCAAAAGCCATTTTCCTGGCAGAAGAGCCCTAATCCAATTTCACATCAGATAGCAGAGATTGCTGTATACTGGGAAACCCATGGAATGGTGTGGTGTTCATTGTGATAGTTTCTTTCCTTCTTCTCCGTCCCTCCTTTTTGTTTTTTTCTTTTTTTCTTGCTCCTTCCCTCCTCTCCTCCCTCCCTACTTTCCCTCCCTTCTTCCCTCCTCCCTTCCTTCCTTTCTATGATGTTGGAAGATATACATCATATCTAGTATTTCAAATACCAGCAGGGTGATTCATGGTGGATAGGTCTCAGCAGAACTTCCAGACTAAAACGGACTAAGAAAAAAGGACTGATGATCTACTTCTGAAAATTAGTCAATGAAAACCCTATGGATTACAACAGAATATTGTATTTGTTTTTTTTTTTTTTTTTTTTGCTTACATGTGAGCAGAGACTGTTTTCAGACCCCCTGGTTCTCTGGCTCTGTCCTTCCTTGTAGAAATTACCTGAAGAAATAACCTGTTTTATGTATGTTTTTGAACCGTCTGCATCTGGTATGTGGAGATTTGCAGAGCTCCGCAGAGGACTTGCACCTGCTCTCCATGAGTGCTAATTTCAGCTACGGCACCCTGATCCCTCTGCTCAGTTTCTGAATTTGGAGCTTTGAACTCAATGCAGTCATTCGATCAAGTGTCATGCAGTCATTTACTCATCCATTCAACAAACTTTATTGACAGATTCGTTGATGGTCAGTGTCTTAGGCCAGAAACTAGACTGGGAATCCACTGCCTTTTCTCCCATTTTATCTGCTATTTTATTGACTAGATTTGAGATGGAATTTTTTGCTGATGGTTAAGTTTCAGGTTTTAGGTTTAGGTACAAAGTTTGTGATCCTAGCTCTATTTTCTGGGATCTCATTCAGCTTTCCTTACTTTCATCTCTAGTAAGCCTTAGAGCATAGTAGCTGAGGAGTAGCCCTGTTAACCACCAAGGAATTGTACCACTACAGACCTCTCCCTGGAGCTCAGTCATCTATCTGTAAAGTGACGGAGTTTCTTGGCCCTCTTGTCACCCTGCCTCTGAGCCTTTAACTGGTTACGTTTCTAGTCTTTGCTAACTTCAGATGCTTGTCCTTTTCCCCGCCTGCTAAAAAATGCTTTCTAGTTCAAAGGCAAGAGAACTGGAGATTAATGTCTATAATGAATCATCCACATGGTTGTTGTGAGAGAAAATCATAGCTGAAATAATAAATGTGGCAATTAAAGGACATTCCAAAATATTCTATTATTTTAAAATATAATAAAGCTCTGCTTTTTACTGCATTTTTATATCACTACTCTGGTCACTTAGGGTTCATTAGTAAAAATCTGTATTTCACTTCTTAACACCTTTACCCTCAAGTTGAAAATTTTGTCTATTTTCCAATAGACAAAGGTGAGAATGTATGTTCAGTCAAAGTGATATGCTTTAAGATACAGTTTCCAGGAAAATTTTATATCTAAAAGTGCAGAATATTTTGGTTAAATGTATATTAATCAGGTATTGATATAATACCAATACATGAATTACATTAAAAATGACAAATAATATGTAAACTATATCCAGTGTCCCATCATTCACCTCTATCCGGGCAGAAAATTCTTAATGGAAAGCCTCAAGGGGACGCTGGCAAGAAACACTCCAATTCCAAGATTTTGCCAGAGAAACCTAGAAGCAAGTGGTGACTAATCTATGTCACTGTTATGTGTACGTATGTGAATGTTACATAACTATATACCTCAGACGTGTCTCGAACCTATGTCTGGGATAAATAGTTCTACTTCTATACCCGTACGTGATCAGTGTTTTTCACAAGGCCCTTACAATTTTATTCTTCCACATATTTAGGCCCCCCTTTTCCTTTATTTATTCATACATCCCTTTATTTTCAATTAATATTTATTAAGCTATTACTATGGACAGGCTACTTGATAAGCACCATAGAGAATAAAGTTAACTTGGTCCATGACTTCCTGGAGCTTATAGTCTAACGGAGAAGACTAAAGATATAATGAGAATTTGAGATTTGGGATCACCACAGCTGCCAGTTGCCATAAAGTCAATTCTAGCTCATGTTGACTCCAAGTGTACAAAATAGTACTGTACTCCATACGGTTTTCAAGGCTGTGCCTTTGGGAAGCAGATCACCAGGCTTTTCTTCCAAGGCACCTCTGGGTGGGTTTGAACTGCCAACCTTTTGGTTAGTAGCTAAGCGTGCAAATATTTGTGCCACCCAGCAACTCCAGATTTGGGATACACACCATTAAAGAATCAAGCATAGTTCTTGAAATAATGGAAAGGGTTGCTACTTAGACGAGGTAAACAGAAAGAAAAAAAAAAGAAACAACCCAAAAAACTTCTCTGAAAAAGGGGGTGATTTTTAAACTTGGAATAATCTTGAGGAGACAGCCACACAAGGGCTGGGTGGATGAGTATTCAGACCATCAGAATAGCATGTGTAAAGGCTTCATACAGGGAAAAGTTTGTCAGTCAAGAGGATCTCAAAAGAGGCAAGTGTCACTGGAGCATGGTGAGTGAGATGAAGTTGCTCCAAGTATAGTGGGAAGCTACTGAAGAATTTTAGGCAAAAAAGTAATATGGTCCAATTAATGTTTTATAGAGATTACTCTGGCTTGTAAATGGAGAATTATTGGAGATGGTTAAGAATAGTAACGAAGAAAACAGTAGGGAGACCACTGTATCAGGGTAATCAAGACATGATGGTGAGGGTATACTGAAGAAAAATGGAGAGGTATCAATGTACCTTGGAAATAAAGTCAACAGGACATGCCGCTGGATTGGAAATAAGATGATGGAGAGGGAAGATTAAAGATGAGGAAAATCAGGTATAAATACATTTAAGGGGCAAGAAGGAAGAAAATTAAGCATTCAGTTTTGTACGTATTAAATTTGAGATGCCTGTGAGACATCCAAATAGATGTTGGGTAGGAAGTTGGATTAAAGAATTTGGGGCTCAGAGAGTTTGAGCTTTAGACTGGAGATAGAAATTAGAAATCAACTAACACATTGATAATATTTTAAGATTTTGGAATTGGCTGAAACCACTACAATATGGGGAAGGAAGTCTTGGATTGCTTGGAATAATAGTTTTACAGTTGCTGTCCGGTCAATTCTGACTCATGAGGATCCCGTGTGTGTCAAAATACAACTGTGCTCTCTAGGGTTTTCAATGATGGAGTTTTCAGAAGCCTCAGGGTGGGCTGAACTGCCAACCTTTCAGTCAGTAGTCAAGTCCTTAACTGTACCACCCAGGGACTCTTAGAAACACAGGCTCCCAAATAACATACATATAATATTCTGATTTGCCCAAAACGATTTTCACTGAACTCTAGAAGTATAATCTTTAGAGATCATCTTGTGTATATCTTCGTTTCATATATGAGAAATGCAGACCAAAGGGGCTAAATGATTGATCCTTGGTCACACAGCACAGGAGAAGCAGGGCTGGACAGATCTGAAGTACACTGTTTCCAGCCCCTTGCTTTTTGCTGACATTCATATAATATTCTACCAGACTAGGTGCTTTTATTGCAATTTCAAATGAAATATATTATCTTATCTATTACCTGTATATCACTTATTCACAAAGGACAAATTTATTTTTAAAAAATACTGTTGATTTGTTTGCAGGAAAAAACTGATATTTAACTGTTATACAATTATGTAGCTATGGTGAAGAAATTAGAAAACTAGGAAGGTTAGAGATGAAAGGAACCATGCATATGATGAAATATATTGATCGTGAGTGCCTGGATGACTCAAGCTCCCCCTTTGGGTCTCAGTGCCCCTTTCGCATCTAGCCCACAGTTTTTGCATCTGGAAGGTCTTGACAGTTATGCAAGTCAAAGCATTTCATCTTACAAAAGCAGAAATTAAGGTGCAAAGATACACAGTGACTTGCCTCCAGTCATTCAACTGGTTTTGCCAGACAGTTATTCAGTTAAATGCTCTTGCTAAAATTATCAAACTCTGAAACTGAGAGACTCTTACCATCTTCTCGTTCCCAAATATGTCTAGGACTTACATAAAATATTTCCATCAATTTGTTCAGAGTAAGTAAAATGAATAACCCCTCATCTTATCTTGTCACCTAATTTAACACTCTTAGAGAAATTTTAGATGGTCAGGTGTCTCTTTTGCAAAGAGACTAAATAATATGCTAGAAACATAAGTAAGTAACTCAATTTAATAATCCCTTTTTTCCTCTCTAGGAAAATTTTATTGATCACACTGTAATGTAGTCCAATATTGAAATTAGGAATCTCATACCATATTCCCAAATAAATTCCATTGTTAACAGCAGGAAAAATTTTTCCCATGGCTGGGAATGGGACCCTCGTCCCCCACTGAACTACAGAGGTGACAATACCAAGACTGCTGAAAGTCTTGTTATGAGAACATTTTTTACCAGAGCAAATGCTCAGCTATCCCGAAATTGAATTAGGAACAGCGTCAATATAAACCATATTTCTCCATTTTCCAATGTCTTACTGAAAAATCTTCCAGATGCTGTTTTCAATATAATCCTGTTTCTATGGGCACTTTCTGAAATCTTAGACCCAAAGTTTACCCCAGTGTGTGTCTGCTGAACAGGCATTTCATTCCTCAAGAAATATCTCCAAGTCATTAAATTATTTGAAGTTCTAACAATCAGTCCCACATTATTAGATCATGATAATGAAGAGACAGAAATGTTCTGCTTACTTTTCCAGCAGTGCTCATCCTGTCTTTCTCTCGGTCCTATATTTCAGCAAATAAAATTTTTCTGCCTGATGCTTGGTTCACTCTGATGTAAGTAAGTGTCTTATGCCTTCAGATAAATAGTTAGGCCCAAAAGTCCTGCCTCCAACAGTAATGCCTCACAGCCTTCAAAATGTCCCAATGGTCCACGAGCCTCACCCTTCGAAGATTAAGTTGTGAAAAGAAATATAGTAACTCTTATGATCAAACCGAGATAGGGATCTAGCAAAGACAGGATAATCAAACCTATTGAAAAGAGTTGGAAGCTTTCTTACCACCTAATACTTGAGAATATGAAAACTGGTCAGGTTAGTTCAGTTCAACACAACTCATTAAAAATGTTTTGTGTGCTCCTTAAGAGCAAGCCACTCTGCTGGGCACAGCTGATTTTCAGGATGTGTGTGTAGATTTGTATTTATGTTCTACTTCATTGTACAAAGACTTGAGGTGGTTTTTGGAAAGCATACAATTAAACATACATGAAAAATAAGGCCAACAAAATGTAAACAAATTAGAAAAGAGGTCAACCTTACGGCAAGGGGCATATATAGAAAAATGATATGGAAGACTATGACTCCTAGGCATTTTGGGGGTAGAAAGATGTATAAAACTTGTCCCTGCACATAGAGATTATGATCTGACCCCAAATCACCATTATCCACAGTGTTGTCTTATGTGGTTGTGTAGTCTGTGCACTGTATAAGGTGCCAGTTTAGAGACAGAAAAACCCATTCCATTGTCATTGAGTCGATTCCGACTCAGGGGCTGAAGGGAAATGGAAATTCAGCCTGTATACTAGCTCTCTCACTCCAGAGGGCTTTCATTTACTTAAGCAAATGCTCAGCTCTTCTGAAATAGCTATTTAACTTCTGTAGACCACTAATAAGGAGCCCAGGTGGCGCAGCCATTAAAGTGCTTGGCTACTAAATGAAAGGTTGGCAGTTAGTTCGAAACCACCAGCAGCTCCATGGGAGAAATATGTAGCAGTCTGCTTCCATAAAGATTTACAGCCTTGGAAATCCTATAGGGCAGTTCTTCTCTGTCCTACAGGGTCGTTATGAGTGAGAATCGACTCGACAGTATGGGACAGGCTACTATGGCTCAATATAAGAAGCAATGGCACTGGAATCTCCTGAATCTACTGACGGTGTTGACAGAAGAGTGTTCAAGACAGATTTTTGTTTTGACGCTGCTTAGCCATGGGCACACTGGCAGATGGGCACTGCCAATAAACTCACTCTACACATAGGAGACTTTCCTCTTGGAGAGTGAGCTGGTGACACGGGTTTTCTAAATCCCCAAAGCTGTTCATGTATGAATTCCAGAACCTAGAGAACTACCAATGCAGATAAGAAATTTCCCAATGTTTAATTTTCAGACGATAGATGTGAACAAAACTGTTTTTGAAAAGCTGGTATAAACTGGTATCCAAATATTTCTCTCAGTTTAATATAATAAATGTTGATGGTTCAACTTAAAACATACTGAAGCCTAATTCACGGTCCCTCAGTCAATTCCCAGGCTTGAACAAGTTTAAAGACCCACAACACCTGGGATGAAAGGGAGGCTGGGTCCCCTTTGGGAAGGGCTCCAATACACTGCCAAAAATTTATACTGTTACTATTTCTCCCAGCCTTCCCAAAAGGGACATGCAGCCTTTTAAGAGAGTGACTGTTCACTGGGGAAAAAGAAATAATCAGACTTTTTGGAGATTACTGGATACTGGCTCTGAAATGACACTAATGCCAGGAGACTCCAAACGTCACTGAGGCCCACAAATCAGAGTGGGGGCATATGGAGTCCAGGTTATTAATGGAGTCTTAGCTCATGCCCATCTCACAGTGGATCCAGGGGGTCCCTGAATCCATCCTGTAGTGATTTCCCCAGTTCATGAATGCATAATTGGAATAGATATACTCAGCAACTGGTAGAACACCCACACTGGATCCCTGACAAATGGAGTAATGGCTATTATGGTAGGAAAAGCCAAGTGGAAACCACTAGAACTGCCTCTACCTGGGAAAATAGTAAACCAAAAGCAATACCGCATTCCTGGAGGGATTACTGAGATTACTGCCACCATCAAGGACTTGACAGATGCAGGGGTGGTGAGTCCCGATTACACTGATGACATTACACTGATTGACCCTTGTCAGTAAGAAATGTCAATGACTCTGGACTTACTGGTAAAACATTTGTGTGCTAAAGGGTGGAAAATTAATTCCACAAAAATTCAGGCAGCTTGCACCTCAGTGAAATAAATTTCTAGGGGCCTATTGATGTGGGGCATGTTGAGATATTCCTTCTAAAGTGAAGGATAAGTTATTGCATCTGTCTCCTCCCACAACTAAAAAGAAGGCACAATGCGTAGCGGGCCTCTTTTAATTTTGGAGACAATGTTTTCCTTATTCGGGCATGCTACTCCAGCCTATTTATCAAGGGACTCCAAAAGCTGCTAGTTTTGAGTGGGGCCTAGAATAAGAGAAGGCTCTGCAACAGATTCAGGCTGCCATACAAACCGTTCTGCCACTTGGGCCGTATGATCCAGCTGATCCAATGGAGCTTGAAGTGTCAGTAGCAGATAGAGACGCTGTTTGGAGTCTTTGGCAGGCCCCTACTGGTGAATCACAATGCAGACCCTTAGGATTTTGGAGCAAAGCCCTGCCATCCTCTGCAGATAACTACTCTCCTTTTAAGAAACAGCTTTTAGCTTGTTACTGGGCCTTAGTAGAGACTGAACACTTAACCATGGGACACCAAGTCACCATGAGGCCTGAAATATCCATCACGAACTGGGTTTTGTCTGACCCACAGAGTCATAAAGTTGGATGTGCACAGCAGTACTCCATCATTAAATGGAAGTGGTATATATGAGATCGGGCTCAAGCAGGACCTGAAGGCACAAGTAAGTTACATAAGGAAGTGGCCCAAATGTCCATGTTCTCCACTCCTGTCACATTACCTTCCATCTCCCAGTCTGCAGGTATGGCCTCATGGGGAATTCCTTATGATCAGTTGACTGAGGAAGAGAAAACTTGTGTCTGGTTTACAGATGGTTCTACGCTCTATGCAGGCACCACTCAAAAGTGGATAGCAGCAGCACTACAGCCCCTTTCTGGGCCCTCCCGAAAGGACGGTGGTGAAGGGAAATACTCCCAGTGAGCAGAACTTAGAGCAGTGCACCTGGTTGTTCACTTTGCTTGGAAGGAGAAATGACCAATGTGTGATTAGATACTGATTCATTGGCTGTAGCCAATGGTTTGCCTGGATGGTCAGGGACTTGGAAGGAACGTGATTGGAAAATTGGAGACAAGGATTTATGGGGAAGAGGTATGTGGATAGACCTGTCTGAATGGGTAAAAGAAGTGAAGTTATTTGTGTCTCATGTGAATGCTCATCAAAGGGTGACCTCAGTAGAGGGGTATGTTAATAATCAAGTGGATTGGATGATGTGTTCTATGGAAACCACTCGTCCTCTTTCCCATCATTGCTTAACAGGGTCATGAACAAAGAGTCTACGGTGGCAGTGATGGAGGTTATGAATGGGCTCAGTAACATGGACTTTCACTCACAAAAGCCCACTTGACTACAGACACTGTTGACTGCCCAATCTGCCAGCAGCAGAGACCAACACTGAGTCCCCAGTATGGCACCATCACTTGAGGTGATCAGCCAGCAAACTGGTGGCAAGTTGATTACATTGAACCACTTCCATGATGGAAAGGGTGACAATTTGTTCTTACTGAAATAGACACTTACTCTGGATATGGATTTGCCTTCCCTGCATGCAACGCTTCTGCCAAAACTGCCATCCGTGGACTTACAGAATGCCTTATCCACCATCATGGTATCCAACTCAGCATCACCTCAGATCAAGGGCATTACTTCACAGCAAATGAAGTGTGGCAAAGGGCCCATGCTCATGGAATTCACTGGTCTTACCATGTTCCCCATCATCCTGAAGCAGCTGGCTTGATAGAACGATGCAATGGCCTTCTAAAGACACAGTCATTATAACAGCTAGGTGGCAATACCTTGTGGGTTTGGGGCAATATTCTCCAGGAGGCTGTATATGCTCTAAACCAGTGTCCAATACATGGTGCCTTTTCTCCCATAGCCATGATTCATGGGTCAAGGAATCGAGGGGTGGAAATGGGAGTGACACCACTCACCATTACCCCTAGTGACCCACTCACCAGATTTTTGTTTCCTGTCCTCGTGACCTTATGCCCTGCAGGTCTAGAGTTCTTAGCTCCAAAGGGAGGAATGCTCCTACCTGGAGACATATCACTGATCCCATTGAACTAGAAGCTGAGAATACCACCTGGCCACTTTGGGCTCCTTATGCCTCTGAATCAACAAGCAAAGAAGGAAGTTACCATACTGGCTCGTGGGATTGATCCTGATTACCAAGAGAAAATCAGATAGATATTACATAATAGAGGTAAAGAAGAGTATGTCTGGAATGCAGGAGATCCTTTAGGGCATCTCTTAGTCCTACCATGCCCTGTGGTTAAAGTCAGTGGAAAACTACAGCAACCCAATTCTGCCATGACTACTAATGTCCCAGACCCTTCAGCAATGAAGGTTTGGGTCTCTCCACCAGGCAAAGAACTACAACTAGCTGAGGTACTTGCTGAGAGAAAAGGGAATACAGAATGGGTGGTGGAAGAAGGTAGTTCTAAATATCAGTTACTACCACATGACCAGTTGCAGAAACGAGGATTGTACTTGTCATGAGTTTTTCTGCTTTGTATATGTGCATCAAATATTTTTGTTTTCTTCACTTATAAAATATAAGATGAAAACAGGGCAAATGCATTTTCGGTTGCATGTGTGTTATTTGTATCATATTAGGTGCAAGTATGACTTTCTAACTGTCTTTATTTAGAGATTATGTGTGGTTTAAACAGATGTATAGAGATGCCAAGTTGACAAGGGGTGGACTCTGATGGTTAAGATTGTCAACTTGGCTGGGCAGTGATTCTCAGTGATTTGACAGTCATATGATGTTGTGATCACTTCTGTGATGAGATTCGATATAATGTGATCAGCTCCATGATGGGATCTGCTGTGAGTCGCCAATCAGCTAGCTGAAAAGGAGTTTCCTTAGGAGTGTGGCCTGCATCGAATATAAGTGGACATTCTGGCAAGGCTTGTGGGCTTTTGTTTGCTCTTGATCCTTCAGCTGGTTCCTATTCGTCTGACCTCTGGTTCTTGGGACTTCAGCTAGAAACTTACCTATAGTCTTGACTGCTGATCTTGGGATTCATGGATATTCACAGCCTGTGAGCAAGAGCCCTGCTCTCTGACCTGCCGATCTCGGGTTCACCAGTCCCTGCAGCTATATGAATCAAGAGAAGCCTCTATCCTGAACCATGGACTTGGGATGATCCAGACTTTACAACCATGTGAGCCATTTCCTTGATATAAATATCTCTCTACACATACGTATACATTTTACTGGTTTTGCTTCTCTAGAGAACCCACCATATAAGAAGTTCCAGAATGAATCTGTCTTGTAAACCCTGTTTCAGTATTTCTATGTAATTCTGGGGCCCAAACTCTCAGAGTACTCCATCTCCTAATTGCTGTGAGCCTGGATCCATTCCAAAAATTTACAAGCGCTTCTACTGAAGGGTGCTTATTATCACTAAGTACTCATGCAACTCTAACTTGCTTGGGACAGGATACAGGGGAAACTGGAAGAATTTTGAGAAGTGTGCTATAGGAGTTTGGGCTTTGGAATCACATATAGCTGGTTCAGAGTCTAGAGCCTCGGTTGAGATGGATAACCTCATTTGTGAAATGGTAATAATAACACAGTAGCCTCCTCTTATCCATGATTTCACTTTCAGCAATTTCGGTTTCCCTTGATCAACCGTGGTTTGAGAATGTTAAATGGGTACCTAGCATGGTGAAATCTCATGCCGTCCTGTTTCATCAATCACATAATTTCTATTACAGTATGTTGTCATAATTTTTCTATTTTCTTATTAATTATTGTTGTTAATCTCTTACTGTGCCTAATGTATACATTAAACTTTATCATAGGTATGCATATATAGGACAAATCATAGTATATATAGGGTTTGGTAAAATCCTTGGTTTCAGGCATCCACAGGAAGTCTTGGAACATATCCCCTGCAGATATGGGGAGACTACTGTAACCTAATTGCATGTGTGCACTGATTAGTGGTGAGAATCATAAAGCACTTGGCATGGTGCTTGTTCCATAAACAGTTGTTGTTGTTAGGTGCTGTTGAGTCTGTGCCAACTCATAGTGACCCTATGTACAACAGAATGAAACACTTCCCAGTCCTGCGCCATCCTCACAATCACTGCTGTGTTTAAGCCCATTGTTGCTGCCGCTGTGTCAATCTTGTAGAGGGTCTTTTTCTTTTTTACTGACCATCCACCTTACCAAGCATTGATGTCCTTCTCTAGGGACCGATCCCTCCTGATAACATGTCCAAAGTAGGAGACTAAGTCTCACCATCCTCCCTTCTAAGGAGAAGTCTGGCTGTACTTCTGGCAGGACAGAATTGTTCATTCTTCTGGCAGTCTATGTTATATTCAATATTCTTTGTCAACACCAAATTCAAAGGCATCAATTCTTCTTCAGTCTTCCTTGTTCTTGTCCAGCTTTCACACACATATGAGATGACTGAAAATACCATGGCTTGGGTGAGGCTTACCTTAGTTCTCAAAGTAACACTTTTGCTTTTTAACACTTGAAAGAGGTCTTTTGTAGCAGATTTGCCCAATGCAATACGTTGTTTGATTTCTTGGCTGCAGCTTCCATGGACATTGTTTGTGAATCCAAGTAAAAATGAAACCCTTGACAACTTCAGTCTTTTCTCCATTTATCATGATGTTGCTTATTGGTCCAGTTGTGAGGGTTTTTATTTTCTTTATGTTGAGGTGTAATCCATACAGAAGGCTATAGTCTTTGACCTTCGTCAGTTAAGTGCTTCAAGTCCTCTTCACTTTCAGCAAGGAAGATTGTATCATCTGCATATTGCAGGTTGTTAATAAGTCTGCCTCCAATCCTGATGTCTCATTCTCCTTCATATAGTCCAGTTTCTCAGATTACTTGCTCAGCACAGAGATTGAATAGGTATGGTGAAAGAATACAACCCTGACACACACCTTACCTGTTTTCAAACCACTCAGTATCCCCTTGCTTTGGCTGAACAACTGCCTCTTGGTTTGTGTACAGGTTTCTCATGAGCACAATTAAGTTTTCTGGAATTCACATTCTTCCCATTGTTATCCATAATTTGTTATGATCCACATAGTCGAATGCTTTTGAATAGTCAATAAAACACAGGCAAATATCTCTCTGGTATGCTCTGCTTTCAGCCAAGATCCATCTGACATCAGCAATGATATCCTTCGTTCTATGGCCTCTTCTGAACCTGGCTTGAATTTCTGGCAGTTCCTTGTAGATGTACTGCTGCAACAGCTTTTGAATGATCTTCAGGAAAATTTTACTTGTGTGTGATATTAATGATATTGTTCGATAATTTCTGCATTTGGTTGGAACACCTTTCTTTGGAATGGGCACGAATATGGATCTCTTCCAGTCAGTTGGCCAGGTAACTGTCTTCCAAATCTCTTGGCATAGACATAGACAAGTGAGCACCTCCAGTGTTGCATTCATTTGTTGAAACATCTCAACTGATATTTTGTCAATTCCTGGAGCCTTGTTTTTCACCATTGGCTTCAGTGCAGCTTGGATTTATTCCTTCAGTACCATTAGTTCTTGATCACGTGCTACCTCCTGAAATGTTTAAACATCGACCAGTTCTTTTTGGAACAGTGACTCTGTATTCCTTCCATCTTCTTTTGATGCTTCCTGAGTAGTTCAATATTTTGCACACAGAATCCTTCAAAATTGCAATTCATAAACAGTAGCAAATAATATTATTATTAACTTGGTTCCCATTGGTGACCACGTGCTTGGATTTTTAAAATATTTAAAATGTAACAACTTGAGACAAAATGTCCTGAAGTCTAGGTTCAGTGGAAATTATCTTGCAGACATTCACCTGGGATCACAGAAACCTCCAGGATTTCCCAAATTTGGGGCAAAGAGTCTTCTGAGCCTGGAGGTATTACCAGAAATTTAGGTGTAACTCATGTTTCAAAAAATGATCCTCACATGAGGTGAGCAACTGTCCTGGCTTGCCCTGGATTGAGGGGGCTTCCGGGACATGGAATTCTCAGTGCAAACCAAGAAAGTCCCAGGCAAATGAGATGAGTTGGTCACCCTATCCACACTCAGCATTGGTCTCCTCAGTCTGTGAGTGTGTGTGGTCTACAGGGTCAGAGTATCTTCAGGTGATCAGCTTTACTCTCTCAGAACATTCTGCCCTTCAGTGACCCCACTAGGGACCCCATCCAAGACTCTGATCACAAGCCTCATAACAATAGCAGGGGAAGTGAATAGAGCCACTGGAGTCAGAAGACCTAGGTTTAAGTACCAACTCCACCAGTCCCAGGTTAAGTGCTATGACAAGACATTAAGTGCTCTGAATTTCAGATATAATAAATACTTCAGGGCTCATTCTGAAACATAACTGAGGGAACGTGTGAGGAAGTCTGTCTGATCCTCAGTAAATGAAAATTACAATAAGTGATATCCTAAGGTTAAAAGAGTAAGCAAAGGGCCCTTATATGCACATGGAAATGGATCTCAGTTTTTTGCTGAATCATTCTTAATTGCAGAACTAGTTATGCAATTGTAGTTACTGAATAGCATACAACTGTTAGTCACCCAGAATCACAGGGCAGACAACAAACCTTGAGAGTGGAGTTTCATTCTGTACTTTGTTCCTAAAATTTTCCTTCTCTAAGACTGCAAACTCAGCGAGTAAGTAATATGGCCAGATTCAAGCTGAAGCATCTCCTTTCATACTTTCAGTTGTACCAAGCCATACTGGGTTAAGGCTACACCAGGAAACAGAGTTGGCCTGGGGTTTTGGCAGGCAGCTCTGTCCTGATATGCAAAGCTTTTGCTAATCCTTTTTCAGGGAAGCTGTGATAGCTTTCAAAACGGTTGTGTGAGATTGTGCTTGGCAGATTCAGAAAATTTTCTTTCGCATGCAAACCCTGCCCATGAAAAAATCCAAAGCAGATTTTCCAAAATAGAGCAAAGTGTAGCAAAGCTTCACATCTCCTCTACATAAACTCTCCATTTCCCTCATCTCTCCAACTAAGTGTGCTACCTGATGGGAACTTCAATTCCAGGAGGGAGGTCAGGGGTTGAGGAAAAAAATAAGTCCAAACTGAGGCGGGGCAAGATGGCGCTCTAGGCAGAAGCACCACGGCGTCCCTCCACAGCAAAGATCCAAAAAACTAAGCCTAACAGAGAATCAACAATCCTGAAACCCTAGACCACCAAATGAAGTGATAAAGAACTCAGCCAAACACCAAAAGAGTGAGAATACTAAAAGAGAACGTAGAGCGAGGAGAGACTCATGCAGAGATTCCTTACCAGCTAACGCAGCGCGGATCCACCATCTTGGATTCCTATCGGAGACCAGCGAACGGGAGAGCAGCCTCGCAGAGCCTCCAGTGGAAGACAGAACTGCGGTGCGTGCTTTCCCACCCCCCACCCCTCTCCGCCTCGGCTGGGGCTCCCCTGCTTTCCGTGGCCAGGGTCCCTGGGCTGGGGGGTGCCAGTGCTTGGATTCCGCGAGCCCGGGCTGGCGGCTTTCTGAGAGCCGTTTGCTGGCTGCTGGAGAAGCTTTTTCTGCCACCTCCCCCTCCTTTTGCCTGGGTGCCTGGTTCCGAGCGCCGTCTTTGCTCTCTCCTGCAGGGCTGTGGGGCTGTGTTCGGGCGTGTGGCTGTTAACAGGTCTGGGCTGCCGCGCTGGTGAGATCCCAGGGCCTTTGTTCGTTCGCCCCTCTGCTTCCCATGGCCACGGTCTCTTAACCCCGAGACTGCCGGCTGCTTGGAATTTGTGTCCCTGAGTGGGGACTCTCTGGGTCCCATTTGTTGGCTGTTGGTGTGGCATTTTCTGCTTCTTCTGGTTCCTCGCTTGCCTCTCGCTGCCTCCCCCTCCTTTTGCTCGGGTGCCTGGTTCCGAGCGCAGTCTTTGTTCTCTCCGGCAGGGCTGTGGGGCTGCGTTCGGGCGTGTGGCTGCTTCAAGGTCTGGGCTGCCACGCTGGTAAGATCCCGGGGCCTTTGTTCGTTCGCCTCTCTGCTTCCTGTGGCCACGGTCTCTTAACCCCGAGACTGCCGGCTGCTTGGAATTCGCGCCCCTGAGTGGGGGTTCTCTGGGTCACATTTGTTGGCACTGACTGCTGGTGTTGCCTTTTTTTATTTTTTAAATTTTATTTTTCTTCTTTTTTGAATAATTTTGTCATCTTTTCCCTCTTTTTCCCTTTTGTCTTTCTTCATTGCTAAATTTCTCATCTCTCTATCTCTTCCTTCTCTTTCTGATCCCTGAATACCAGGCAATGTATGCCTCTGTACCTTCTGGCCAGGCTGTGCTGTGAAAACTGAGACCGACTCCCCCAGACCTCATACCTGCATCGGTGGGATCCCTCGGAACTTTGCAGTTCTTTAACTTTTCTGATTTTTATTTGTTCATTCTTTCCTTTTCTTTCTCTTCCCCCTTCTGGTTTCCTCCATCCCATAGTCTCTCATCTGTACATTCCAACGACAAGCTCCCCTAGCATTCTTTTATGTTTGTATGCTTTTTGCTCTGCTCCTCTCTCCTCTCTCCCATATCCAGCTTAGCTTCACACATAACCATCTTCCCGCTGCACCCTACCTACCTGCACCGTGCACTTGACATCACACCACCAAGCTGTGCAGGCACGCCCTATTGGAACCTGCCCAGCACTGAATACCAACCGTCCTGGTGGCTGCGGTGAGTGCCACAAACAACCCATCCCAGTGGCTCCTCTACAGCTAGATCTGCCCAGCTGTACCACAAGGACGAAACAACAACAAAAAAATCTACAATCAATAAACGAGAGAAATATCTACTGAATGCCCCGAAAACAGCAAACAATATCAAAACATTTACAAAAACAAGACAAGATGGCTCCAATAGGCGTCCAAATTAAAACACCAGATAACTCTCCTGTGGAAGAAAATGCACTAGAAGTACCTGATAGGGAACTCAAATCACTAATACTTGGAATTTTCCAAGAACTGAGGCAAAAAGCTGACAAACATGAGAAAAAAATAGACAAATATATGGAAAATACAGACAAAAAATTGGAAGAATTCAGGAAGATGATGCAGGAACAAAATGCCAAAATAAATTCACAACTCAAAATTATACAAAAACAACAATTAGAAATCCAAAAGATAAACAACAAGATTTCAGAAATGGACGGTGTCATAGAAGGGCTGAGAAGTAGATTTGAAACCATGGAAGACAGGATCAGTGGAACTGAAGAAAAACACTTGGATACAACTCTGTTTCAGGAAAACTCAGAAAAAAGAACAAAGAAAAATGAAGAGACCCTGAGAGTTATGTGGGACACAATTAAAAGCAAACACTTACGAGTGATTGGCATCCCAGAACAGGGGGAGAAAACAGAAAACACAGAGAGGATCATTGACGAACTGCTGACAGAAAACTTTCCCAATATCATGAAAGATGAAAAGCTGGCCATTCAAGAAGCTCAATGAACCCCATATAGAAGAGACCCCAAAAGAAAATCACCAAGATATATCATATTCAGACTCGCTAAAACTAAAGACAAACAAAGAATCCTGAGAGCAGCTCATGAAAAACAAGAAGTCACATACAGAGGAGAAACAATAAGACTAAGCTCAGATTATTCAGCAGAACCCATGCAGGCAAGAAGGCAATGGGATGACATATATAAAATCTTGAAAGAAAAAAATTGTCAGCCAAGAATAATATATCATGCAAAACTCTCATTCAAATTTGATGGTGAAATTAGGTCATTTCCAGATAAACAGAAACTAAAGGAATATGCAAAAGTCAAACCAAATTTACAAGAATTATTAAAGGGAGTTCTTCGATCTGAGGACAAACAGCTTCAGCCCTCAGGCAGGACCTAGGACCTAGGACGCAGGTTCATATGAACCAGATACCATTCTAGGAACTGAACTACATAGGACTTTCCAAAAACAAAAGAAATACAACAGGGAATCAGAGAAATCAATCAAAGGATGACAACAACATCAAAACAATGAAAGAGGGAACAAACGGCATAGGTATAGAACCTTCTAAAGGAGAGGAAGGCAAGGTGATACCAAGTAAGGGTAGACTGCTTCAAAATTATAAACACAAGGGTAAAATTCATGGGAACCACAAAGAAAGTTAACAAACCAACTCATAAAAATAAAGACAAAAAACATAAAGTCTCAACAAAAACAAAACCTACAAAAGCAAAAGAAATGAACACAAAATCCACAAACAAAAGTAACTCAGCACAAGAGAGTAAGAAGAACAAAGAAAACTTCAGCACCACAAAAAAAAGCACTACAAAATGACAGCAACAAACTTCCATCTATCAATAATTACACTGAACGTAAATGGACTCAATGCACCCATAAAGAGACGGAGAATGGCAGAATGGATAAGAAAACAGGATCCATCAATTTGCTGTCTACAAGAGACACACCTTAGAAACAAAGATGTGAATTTATTAAAAATCAAAGGTTGGAAAAAAATATATCAAGCTAACAACTATCAAAAAAAAGCAGGAGTGGCAATTCTAATCTCAGATAAAATAGAATTTAAAACAAAATCTACCATAAAAGACAAAGAAGGACACTATATAATGATTAAGGGAATGATCCATCATGAAGACATAACCATAATAAATATCTATGCACCCAATGACAGGGCTCCAAAATACATAAAAAAAACTCTAACAGCACTGAAAAGAGAAATTGACAGTTCCACAATACTAGTAGGAGACTTCAACACACCACTCTCAGTAAAGGACAGAACAACTAAAAAGAAACTCAGCAAACATACAAAAGACTTAAAGGACACAATCAGCCAACTGGACCTCATAGACATATATAGAACAATCCATCCAACTGCTGCAAAGTACACATTCTTTTCCAATGCACATGGAACGTTCTCCAGAATAGACCACATCTTAGGCCACAGAGCAATCCTCAACAAGATCCAAAATGCTGCGATAATTCACAGTATCTTCTCTGACCACAATGCCATCAAGGTAGAAATTAACACTAGAAAGAGCAAGGAAAAAAAATCAAACACATGGAAACTGAAAAATAATCTGCTTACACATCAATGGTTAATAGAAGAAATCAGAGATGGAATTAAAAAATTCCTAGAATCAAATGAAAATGAAAACACATCATACCAAAACCTTTGGGACACAGCAAAGGCAGTCCTCAGAGGACAATTTATAGCAATAGATGCACATATCAAAAAAGAAGAAAGGGACAAAATCAAAACATTAACTACAGAACTCAAACAACTAGAAAGAGAACAACAAAAAAAGCCTACAACCAACAGAAGAAAGGAAATAGTAAAGATCAGAGCAGAAATAAATGAAACAGAGAACAGAAAATCAATAGAAAGAATCAACAAAACCAAAAGTTGGTTCTTTGAAAGAATCAACAAAATCGACAAACCACTGGCCAGACTGACAAAAGAAAAACAGCAGAGGGCACAAATAACCCAAATAAGAAATGAAATGGGGGACATTACAACAGACCCAACCGAAATAAAAAGGATTATAACAGAATAATATGAAAAACTATATTCCAACAAATTTGAAAACCTAGAGGAAATGGATAAATTTCTAGAAACATACGGCCTACCCAAACTACAACAAAGTGATACTGAAAATCTGAACAGACCCATAACAAGAGAAGAGATTGAAAAGGTAATAAAAAAAACTCCCAACCAAAAAAAGCCCTGGACCAGATGGCTTCACTGGAGAATTCTACAAAACCTTTATAGAAGAGCTTTTACCAGTCCTACTCAAGCTATTTAAGAGCATGGAAGAGGAAGCAACACTTCCAAATTCATTCTATGAAGCCAGCATAATGCTCATACCAAAACCAGGCAAAGACATCACAAAAAAAGAAAATTACAGACCGGTATCTCTCATGAATATAGATGCAAAAATTCTGAACAAAATTCTAGCCAATAGAATTCAGTATCATATCAAAAAAATAATACACCACGACCAAGTAGGATTCATACCAGGTATGCAAGGATGGTTTAACATTAGAAAATCCATCAACGTAATCCACCACATAAATAAAAGGAAAGAAAAAAATCACATGATCATCTCAATTGATGCAGAAAAGGCATTTGACAAAGTCCAACACCCATTCCTGATAAAAGCTCTCAATAAAATAAGTATAGAAGGGAAATTTCTCAACATAATAAAGGGCATCTATGCAAAACCAATGGCCAACATCATTCTTAATGGAGAGAGGCTGAAAACATTCCCCTTGAAAACAGGAACAAGACAAGGATGCCCTTTATCACCACTCCTATTTAACATTGTGCTGGAAGTTCTAGCTAGAGCAATAAGGCAAGAGAAAGAAATAAAGGGCATCGAAATTGGTAATGAAGAAGTTAAACTCTCCCTGTTTGCAGATGATATGATACTATACATAGAAAACCCTAAAGACTCCACAAGAAATCTACTGGAGCTAATAGAAAGATTCAGCAGAGTAGCAGGATACAAGACAAACATTCAAAAATCAGTTGGATTCCTATACACCAGTAAAGAGAACGATGAAAAGGAAATCAGGAAATCAATACCATTTTCAATAGCCCCTAAAAAGATAAAATACTTAGGAATAAATCTGACCAGGAATGTAAAAGACCTATACAAAGAAAACTACAAAACACTGCTGTATGAAACCCAAAGGGATCTACATAAATGGAAAAACATACCATGCTTATGGATAGGCAGACTCAACATTGTGAAAATGGCAATTCTACCTAAAGCAATTTACAAATACAATGCAATCCCGATACAAATACCACCAACATTCTTCAAAGAGATGGAAAAACTAATTATTAACTTTATATGGAAAGGGAAGAAACCCCGAATATGTAAAGCACTACTGAAGAAGAAGAATAAAGTTGGAGGACTCACACTACCTGACTTGAGAACCTACTATACAGCTACAGTACTCAAAACAGCCTGGTACTGGTACAACAACAGAGACATTGACCAATGGAACAGAATTGAGAACCCAGATGTAAACCCATCCACCTACAGTCACCTGATTCTCGACAAGGGCCCAAAGTCCATCAAATGGGGAAAAGACAGTCTTTTCAACAAATGGTGCTGGCAAAACTGGATATCCATTTGTAGAAAAAAGAAACAGGACCCATACCTCACACCATATACAAAAACTACTTCAAAATGGATCAAAGACCTGAATATAAAGCCTCAAACTATAAAATTCATAGAAGAAAAAATAGGACCAACACTTCAGGCCTTAATACATGGCATTAACTGGATACAAACCATAAACATCAACACAAAAAACCCAACAGATAAACTAGATAACTGGGATCTTCTAAAAATCAAACATCTATGCTCTTCAAGAGACTTCACCAAAAGAGTCAAAGGAGAACCTACAGACTGGGAAAAACTTTTTGGACAGTACAAGTCAGACAAAGGTCTAATCTCCATAATCCACAAGAAAATCCAACACCTCTACAACAAAAAGACAACCAATCCTATCAAAAAATGGGCAAAGGAAATGAACAGACACTTCACCAAGGAAGACATTCAAATGGCCAACAGACACATGAGGAAATGCTCGCGATCACTAGCCATTAGATAAATGCAAATTAAAACCACAATGAGATACCATCTCACCCCGGCATTACTGGCACGAATCAAAAATACTGGAAACAACAAATGTTGGAGGGGCTGCGGGGAGATGGTAACTCTTATACACTGCTGGTGGGAATGCAAAATGATACAACCATCTTCGAAAATGATATGGCGTTTCCTCAGAAAGCTAGAAATAGACATACCATTCGATCCAGCAATCCCACTCCTAGGAATATATCCTAGAGAAATAAGAGTCATCACTCGAATAGACATATGCACACCTATGTTCATGGCAGAATTGTTCACAATAGCAAAACAATGGAAACAACCTCGATGTCCATCAACAGATGAATGGATACACAAACTATGGTACATACACACAATGGAGTACTATGCAACGAGAAAGAACAACAATGAATCTGTGAACCATCTCATAACATGGATGAAACTGGAGGACAATATGCTGAGTGAAATAAGTCAATCACAAAAGGACAAATATTGTATGAGACCTCTATTGTAAAAACCCATGAAAAAATTCACATGCAAAATGTAACAATCCTTGTTGGTTACCAGGGATGGGGGGGGGGGAATACTAAATAGGCAATAGATAAGTGGTACCTTGGGTGAGAGCTGAGATAGTACACAGTACAGGGGAAACTAACACAACCTGCACAAGGAAAGGTCATGGAGGCCCTATAGACACATCCAAACCCCCTGAGGGACTGAGTTGTTGGACAGAGGGCTCTGGGGACCATGGTCTCGGGGAACATCTAGCTCAATTGGCATGACACTACTTATAAAGATAATGCTCTACATTCTACCTTGGTGAGTAGTGTCTGGGGTCTTAAAAGCCTATGAGCGGCCATCTAAGATACTGCACTGGTCTCATCCCTTCGGGAGCAAGGGAGAATGAAGAGAACAGGATACAATGAAAAGAATAGTCCAAAGGACTAATTGTCCACAGCTACCAAGGCCTCCACCGGACTGAGTCCAGTACAGCTAGATGGTGCCCGGCTACCACCACTGACTGCTCTGACCAGGATCACAACAGAGGGCTCTGGACAGAGCTGGAGAAGGATGTAGAGCATAATTTTAACTCCCCCCCAAAAAAAAAAAAAAAAAAGACCAGATTTACTGGCCTAAAGAATACTGGAGAAACCTCAAGAGTGTGGCCCCCAGCCACCCTTTCAGCTCAGAGGTGAAGTTACCTTTGAGGTTCGATGTTAAGCCTGGGAGTGGACAGCCCAGTAAAACTAAATGGGACTAACGAGGTACAGGAGTCCGGTGACAAAGGCCAGAAGGCAGAGGGGGAGTAGGAAACTGATGATAAGGAACACAAGTTGAGTAAGGACACTGTCGATGTGTTGTGAGATTGTTGACCACTGTTATAGGGCAACATTTGTAGTAACTATTAAATGGGAGGCTGTTTTGTCCTGTAAGCCTTCATCTTGGGCAAGAATGGCAGCACAATTGGAAGAGCATAGTCAATTTCACTTAAATGTGTAAGTAAAAAGTTTTGAAATGGTGTTAAAAAAAAAAAAACAAAACAAATGAGACTAATGAGGTACAGTAGTCCAGTGACAAGGGCCAGAAGACAGAAGGGGACAAGGAAGTCCCCTGGTGATAGGGAACACAAGGTGGAGTAAGGATATTCTTGATGTGTTGTGAGATTGTTAACCATTGTCATAGGGCAACATGTGTAGTAACTGTTAAATGAGAAACTATTTTGTTCTGTAAGCCTTCATCTTAAGTGAGAATAACAGCACAGTTGGAAGAGCGTAGTCAGTGTCACTGAACTGTGTATGTAGAAATTTTTGAAACGGTGTATCTTTGGCTATCTGTATTTTCATCAAAAAAAAAAAAAAAAGGTTGAGAATTTAGAGGCTTAATATGTTGTGGGGTTGTTAACCAATGTCATAAAACAACATGTGTACTACTGTTACATGAGAAACTATTTGTTCTGTAAGCCTTCACCTGAAGTACAATAAAATATATATATAAATAAAAAAAAAATACTTCTTCCCAGTAAATGAAAGTAGGCTTCTTTGAGAAATGGTCATTTTCAGGTCTAGGGCAAGAAAGGTACTAAATGAGCCTGGAAAATCTTTAGATAGCTATAAAAGTCTATTCTACAAGTATATTTCAAACTATCAGTTTTACTGTTGATGATCATATGAATATTTGAGACTTTCCCAGTTTCTGGTGTTACAAATAATGCTGACTTGAACAGTATGGAACATATCTTTTGATGTTCATTTATACATATTTCTGTTGGGTATATAGCTTAAAAACAATTGCTGAGTCATAGAGCATGGTTACATTCAGGTAAGTAGACACTGAAAAACATGTTTCCAAAGTGGATGTAAAACTGTACACTTATAAGTGCGAAGTGTAAGAGTTTCATCTTGTTTCTTTCAGACATGCCTGGTGGTTGTGCAGCATCATTACATTATGGCTTTAATTTGCATTTCTCTAGTGGCAATAAAATAAGCACATTTTATATGCTTCTAGCTTATTTTAGTGTGATCAGAGAATATGCTCTGAATTATTCCAATCCACTGAAATTTATTGAAGCTTATTTTATAAACCAGCAGTGTGAATGACGTTTTTATGTGCAATTAAAAATGTGTTTTCTGTCAAAAAAAAAAAAAAAAAAAAAAGTCCAAACTGATTTTTCCCCTCATGATTGTCCTTTATTTTCAATGCACAGAGTAGTTGGTTTTGCCTTGTATCTTGCCCAGGACGTGTTGAAAATAACATCAAGGCATAAAATGGTTCTTCATTACAGAGACTAAACCAAGAGATTGTGTCTTGTAGAGAAGGACAGGCAACAGAATACCACAGCAACCTAAAAAGGGGCCTAAGAACTGGAAGACAGGAGGCACGGCCTTGGGAAAAAGACATGGCTTTGAGAGGCATTGCATGTCATTAAGTCAAGTTCAGGGATATGTTCTCTCTTTGCATCTGTTCTCAGAATTCCCTTCAGGGTTTGTCTCAGTCAAATATGGAGTAGGATCCCAGAATGTTAGCACAGAAGTGGCCATAAATACTCTTCATCCCAGGGGACCATATTCAGGGAGAACTCTCAAAAGTACCTGGGGCTGCCACAGTGTAGTAGGTAAGAAGGCAGGCATGGGAGTAGGCTCATCAACACCCCCCCCCCCCCCCACCTCAGGTCAACTCCAACAGTTTTGCTTTAACCTGGTTTATGTTGGCAAGGCTTTGGGAAGAAGAGGAGGTTTTTCTGGGCTTCCCAGTTTTCTAAAGCATAGAAGTAGGAACATGAGAGAAATTCTAAACATCAATTTGGTCTTAGTACAAGGAAGAAATTTTTAATATTAAATGTGTTAACAAAGTTTTTTAAGAGCTAGCTTGTCATTAAAAAGGCAGAACCAACTGCAAGTAACAATACAAAGGAAACGCTTACATTGTTGGAGAGGTTAGACAAGATAGCTTTAACATTATCTAAGACATGAACATAAGAACCTATAATCAGAAATGCAAAGGGCAACAAAACAGCACATCCTAAGGCTCAAGCCCACAGAGGTAACTGTGACTTCCTACATTCACTGTTGCCTACCAGAGATGGGAAGCCAAGCTTGAATCAACATATCCCAGCAGGTAAACTGGAAATTCCTTGGGGGTCTACATCTTCAAAAATATTCATATATCATTAACCTTGAAATGTTTTCTCCATGTACGAGGGAGTGGGTATGTTTGCAAACATGAGTGAGAAGGATGAAGGAGAGGAAGAAGGGGCACACACAAACCTTAAGCACCAGGACACCATCAGCTGTCAACTGTTTCCTTCCATCTTTCTAACCAAGCCTAAAAGCTTCATCACTGTCTCAGCCTTCCAGGTACAACGGGAATGCTGTTCTTGCAGTGAATCAGTGAATTCTACTGCTTCACTAAGATGCTCCTGGTGTTTTAAATTACCTTTAAGATGATTACAGAGTAGATCCAGAGTAATGTTGAATCTCATATTCCTGGAGCTCTATAGTATAATGGGATTATTTTAGGTCTAGAAACATCTCAGCTTTGTAAGTTTAAGAATGATTTTTATTTGTGTGCCTAAGTTCATTTAGATTCTGAGGGTTGATTCACATGAATCATGCTTATAAAAAATTGGTAGACCAGATGCCAATTTATTAATTTATAATATATTAATTTGCAACACTTGACACTATAATTGTGAACCAATTGCACACAAGGAACATGGATGACAGATGTAATATTCAAAATATTTATCAACCTAAATGGCATAGGTACCAATCAATCAGAATGGATCCCAGTCAGTTAGAATAGTTATCAGCTGGTTTACAGTTAGGTAGATGTCAGCTCTGGAAATGGGGGCAGGAGTTGATATTTGAGTAACCCTACTACCTGACACTAATAGATCTATTTATGTGGGTTATTTTATTGAAAACTTACAAATCTTTGAGGAAAGCATGTAAGAAACTGGGGCTCAGAGATTTTAGGTAACTTGCCCTTAACCCCACAGGTAGTAAAATGTAGCATCTGGTTTTACACACAGGTACGTGTGCACCTTACTGCAAAAGGTACTCCATCCTACTAAATTCATACAGGAAACAAATTTAGAGCAGATAGCAAACTACAGTGTTCATACGATAGACCAAAGATATCATTGTTTTGTAAAGGAATTCTTTAAGAGTTTTCCTTCTGAATGCCAAGATTGTCTCTAAAAAATAAAGGACTATTGGCTATACTGGGCTAGAAAATCTAAGCTCTCTGGGCCTCTGGGGTTATTCTTCTTACGGTAGAGCTGGCTGTTTATCAGCACTTGCAAGGGACAAAGCTTAAATAAAAGAAGACATTTCATTTTAGACTAACCAGTGTTTCTCAGTTTTGGCTGCACATTAGATACATCTAGGAAACTTTAAAAACAAAAGAAAATAATACCAGACCAACTACTGTTCCCATCCCTCCCCCAATCAATTAAACAGAATTTTTGGGACATCTTCCCATGTGATTTTAATGAGAGGGCTATGTGGGAACCACTATTCTACCAGTCTAGCAGTGCCACTCAAAGTGTGGTCCAATCCCCAGTGCCAAACCTCCAACTGTTGGTTACTGGTTGGTGACATTATAAGAACCAAAACTGAGAGTAAGCATTTAGAAACTTTTATTGCAATTTGACAAATTCAAGTTCCTTTCTGTTGACTCTAATCCGTATAAGGAAATAGGCTAGTCTTTGTTTTTTATTTCATTTTTCTAGTAATTTGTTTGTATTATATTTTATAAAAGGATTAGTCGTGATTGAGTGAGAGGGAAGACGCCTTCATCACTGATGGTTGAAGAAACACTACTCAAAACCATGTATTAAAAGCACCCTGGTTCATCTCAAAAACCACATTTTTATAGAAAAAGCTGCCTGTATCATCTTCTTTTCCAAGACTACAACTGGATTCTTCACGATTTATAATTCCATTACTATGGTCAGGTATAATATGATGCTAAAAAGGTGTCATCGAAGCTTCCAGACTAAGATGGACTAGGAAGAAAGGCCTGGCAATCTACTTCCTAAAATCAACCAGTGAAAATCCTCTGAGTTACATCAGTTCAATCCGTAACTGATCGAGGGAGTGGTGCAGGACCAAGCAGCGTTTTGTTCTGTTGTTCATCAGGGTTGACTCAAAGGCAGCTAATAACAACGTAGCATCTTCAAAGGGTCACCTTATCCTCATCAAATTCTCTCAGAGGACATAGGTGTGTCACTCTCTTACTTTCCATAATGTAACTGGAAAAAATGGAGATTTATGAGTGTAAAATGCATATTGCTTCTAAGTGATAAAAACAAAAGGAAGAGCTTAATCACGCTTTGAATTCAATTCACTTTGATATGAAGCAGTAGGTGCCTGACTTATAGAAATGAGTCTCCTCAGCCGAACATACTTCTGGAATGAGAGCCCTGCAGCGTTGTTGAATTTGTGGCCAAGCTGTTGAGGCCCTGCTTTTCTTTTCTGGTCTCATTGCTACTGTTACTGCTGCCAAGTTGGCCCCCAACCCATGGGGACCACATGCACAATGGAACAAAATGCTGCCCTATCTTGTGAAATCTCCATGATCATTTGGGGATCTGACTGTTGTGATCCATAGAGTTTACACTGGCTGATTTTCAGAAGGCCTTCTCCCTAGTCAGGAAGCTCTGCTGAAATCTGTTCAGCATCCTAACAACACACAAGCTTCCACTGACAGACGGGTTTGGCTACTCATGTGATGCATTGGCTGAGAATTGAACCTGGGTCTCCAACATGGGAGAAGAGAATTCTACCACTGAACCACCAATGTTGTCCATTTCTGGTCTTAAGAATGAAGTTATTTGACAGAACAGAGCTGTTATGGCAGTTCTCACTGAGGACAAGACCTGGGATTGTATAATTCCTGGAAAGCTAGTGACTAAATCGAAGTCTGAGCTACAATCCTATAGTAGAGAACCAATCTGAGAAAAACTCTGTGGCTTGTCCTGGATTATATTAAAAGTAAGATCCTCTAATTTTAAAAAAGACTTAACTATGCCTAAAATATGGTGGATTATTTTTCTAATAAAAAATCAATGCATAGAATGATAAAAGGATTTGGCTTTGTTGTTATTGTTGTCACTTCCATATATGAGACATAGTCTTGGAAATATCATTTTGACACTTAAATGTAGGTATTTTTGAGACATTTCAATGGTTTATGGAGAAAGTTGAACAGAATATTTTATATAAGAAAGGCCTGAAAATCACTTGTTGTTAGGTGCCGTCAAGTTGGTTCCAACCCTATGTGTAACAGAACGAAACACTGTTGGGTCCTGAGCCATCCTCACAATCCTTGATATGTTTGAGCCCACTGTTGCAGCTACTGTATCGTCTCATTGAGGGTCTTCTTCTTTTTCACTGAACCTCTAGTTTACCAAGCATGATGAGCTTCTCTAGGGACTGTTCCCTCCTGATTACATGTCCAAAGTACTTAAGATGAAGTCTAGCCATTCTCACTTCCAAGGAGCATTCTGGCTGTACTTCTTTCAAGACAGATTTGTTCACTCTTCTGGCAGCCCATGATACATTCAATATTCTTTGCCAACACCACAATTCCAAGGCATCAATTCTTCTTCGGTCTTCCTTATTCATTGTCCAGCTATCACATGCATATGAGGTGATTGAAAATACCAAGGATTGGGTCAGGCATAGCTTAGTCCCTGTCATGGATTGAATCGTTCATTTTTCAGAAGTAGAGGACCAGGCCTTTCTTCTGAGGCATCTCTGGGTGGACTTGAACCTCCAATCATTTAGTTAGCAGCCAGGTGCATTAACCATTTGAACAACCCAGGGATTTCTCTGTCTCTCAAATGCTCCTTTTCTCCCACCACTTACTAGCATCAGGGTACTAGACTATTCTCTACTGATTTTGTAAAATTCTGTCCACAGATTTATAAATAATTTACTGAACTGTCCTCCATAACTCATTTTGAAGTGACCATCTACTTCTTGCCAGAGTCAAAAATGACACAATAATTGTTAAACTTGCTATTATTATTATTACTTCCAAACTTCATTAAATTTTGTTTCAGAGGTAGGTTACATATACAATTTATTAATCAGGTTCTTCCTGGAGCCTTGCCATCATTACTAACGGAAATATGTATTCTGGAGGGGGTTTGGCTGAAGAGAGTCTTTGGTTTCAAACAGAACTGGGTTCTGCTCATGATGCTGCCGCTTACAAATGACATGGTCTAAGACTTCTTTCTAAGCCTCAGTTTTCTCATCTGTAAAATAAGAATAATAATAGTTCCTACCTCATAGGATAGCTCTGGGGATTAAATGGAATAAATGCATATAAATTGTTTAGCACAGTCTAGAACATGGTAAGGTGTTCAGTTAATATTAGCTGTTAATATTATAAGGTTTAGAATAAGAACATGATGCCCAGATGGCACTAAATGAACAGCTGAGCTGTCAAGTCTACCTTTAGTACCATAACACTTCAGGTTATGGTGAAGGTACTGAAAAATCGGCCTGTATAAACCTACAGTGAAAGGGGAACAGGGTGTCCGCATGCTGGAGAAGCAGTCAGCACCTTCTGGCTATGGAGCAAACCTTTGCTTGCGCCCTGGCTCCATAGCTATTTTTCCTCAAATCTGCCTCTGCATCAACCCACCGAAACAAACCTGTTGCTGTCGAGTCAATTCCAACTCATAAAGACCCTGTAGACTGAGTAGAACTGCCCCACGGGCTTTCCAAAGCTGTAATCTTTACGAAAGCAGACTGCCACAACTTTCTCTCAAGGAGTGGCTGATTCATTGGAACTGCTGACAAGGGAAGCTTTTGAAAATACCAAGTGAAAGCCCTACTTCAGGGTCATAGACATTCTGATTCAATAAGCCTAGGGTGGAGCCTGAGCATCAGAATTTTTGCAAAGCTCCTCAGATGCTTCGGATGTTCAGTTTGGGTTATGAGTCCTACCCTTTAGCTCACAGATACAACAGCCCTGGGTTATGCCCTGTAGCCCTTCTCTGGTCCATAGCCAGCCAGGGGTCAATGATAGCAGCCCTTCAAAGAAAGCAAATACATAGAGAACCCTAAGGTTAGGATGCTAACATTTACCCTCAAGGCAGGGTTACCAGCCATAGATTAGAAGTAGGGGAAGCCGCTTCAGTTTAGGAATAAAATTTTGGAAAAATACGTGGTAAGCCCAGAATTCTCTGGGGGAAACACTCAAACTGCTGACTCTTACCCCTGGCTATAGGTCTGTTAGTGTATAAGTCCTTCAGGGTACTGCTGTTGTTAGCTGCTGTTGAGTGGGCCCCTGACTCATGGAGACCCCATCTGTAATGGGATCAGATTGTTGGGTGGTGGTCACACATGAGGTGCATTGGCTGGGAATCGAACCTAGGTCTCCTGCATGGAAGACGAGAATTGTACCACTGCCCTCTCAGGGTTACTACAGCTTTCTAAGCTTATCTGGAAGCTTAGTGCCTGTCACTGCCTGAAGCTTCCCTGTGCTATCTCCTCACTAGCCCACTGTCTGACCAGAAGAACCTGTTTTGAAGGCAGTCGTCTTCACACACCTCCTCCACTCTGTCCTGTATAGTCATTCGTTCACGCCTTCACTCACTGAGTCACTCAGTAATATTTACTGAACTATCACAGAGAGTGGATTCCAATCATATATCTGGAGATGCTCCTAAAAAATGATCTTTCTGCCTCATACTTCTAGCCAACTCCCCTCCCACCCCCTCTCAGAAGTCATTTGGCAAGTTCATTTGTGTTTCTCTTTAAAGCTTACTTTACAAAGCAACGGTTCCCAACCATTTTTTAAAATGTCGAGGGCCCCAACCCCAAATTAGACCAATTAAATCAGAATTTCAAGGGGTGAGCCTGGGCATTGGCATTCTTAAAGTCCCCAAGTGATAGTTTGGTGCACCCAGGATTAAGATCCTCTCTTCTAAGGTATTATTACCCTGGAATAATAACTTAAGACTCTATAGTAGCCCGTATTTGTTTAGCATTTTTTCAGTTTTTGAGTAATTTTTATAGAAATTATTTTAATTGTTCATTGTGTTTATCCTGGGATATAGTATGGATGAGGAGTATGGGTGAGTGCTTACAGTCTCACTTTAATGAAGAGAAACTGAGCATCATTGAGGTTACTAGTAAATGGCCACGCCACGGTGTAAAATGGCAGTTCCGCTAGTGCATGCAATCTGTTGCAAAATGTTCCAGTTTATCAGGAGTTCCTTATTGAAAGGGCTGTATATAAGCCTTTGTCAATTTTTACCTTCCAAGGGATTTTTTATTTCAGAGAGCCGGATGACCATAACAGTTCCTGCCTCCAAAAACATGCATCCTGGCTCCTTCCTGCCCCAGTCCAGTGGCAGAGTGAAGTATGTTTGCAGCATGTTGCTACCACCTAGTGGTGAGCACAGCACTTAAACCTTGTAACTGTCGGGAATAAAAATCAAACCTACCAGCTTCTCCATGAAAGATTTAGCAGTTTCCATCCATAAAGATTACAGCCTTACAACCCTATGGAGCAGTTCTACTCTGTCCTATAGAGCTGCTAAGAGTCGGAATCACCTCTAAGGCAATGGGTTTGTGTTTTTTTTGGTTTATAGGAGACAAGAAGAAAATAAGTAGAATTGGATTAGCAATGTTGGTTTAAAAACAACTTTGAATCACCCTCCCTCCCACCTCCCCTCAAAAAAAACCCAAACCCTGGTATATCCTTTAGATAAGTTTGGGTGTATATATACATGGTACCTTCTTCATACCAGTGTCCCCCCTTTTTTTTCTTTTCTGTATTTACATCCTATAGTAGTTTTTCATTAAAGAAAAACATTTTAAGTCATAAGAAAACTATCACCCTGACCCCTCAATATCTGTGAAACATCTAATATGGCTATGCTAATGGCAGAGAAGGGTCTTTAAACTTTTTTTTTAATGAATACTTAAAATATACAACACTTCTCCCAATGAGCAAAATACCTCTTTCCAGAGCCAGAACTATTCAAAGCAGTTCCATTTTGAGTTCTAACAGTAAATCTTAACTTTAGAAGGTTTGCTTGACAGGAATTGAATGAATTCGATCCACAGACAGGAGAAAGTAAACATATCCCTTCTCCTTTTCTGTTTTGTTGGTTGCTAATTAAAGTGAGGTTAAATGATCAGCTACTAATGGAAAGTTTCATGGTTCAAACCCATCCAGAGACACCTTGAAAGAAAGGCCTGGTAACTACTTTCAAAAGATCACAGCCATTGAAAACCCTATGGAGGACAGTTCTACTCTGCACATATGGGGTCACCATGAGTCAGAATCAACTTGATGGCAACTGGTTTTGGTTTTGTTCATCCTAAATTTCCCCAAAGAAACTCAATATACATACCCACTATCTTTTCTTTTTATCCAGGCAAGGGAAAAGGAAAGTGAGAAACATTTTTTAATTGGATTATTTATGTTTTTATTGTTGAGGTGTTGACAAATAATCCAGTTAAAAAATGGGCAAAGAATATGAACAGATACTTCATCAAAGAAGACATTCGGGCAGCTAATAGACACATGAGGAAATGCTCAGGATCACTAGCTGTTACAGACAAGCAAATCAAAACTACATGGAGACACCATCTTACCCTGACAACATTGGCACTAGTCCAAAAAAACACAAAATAACAAATGTGGAGAGGCTGTGAGGAGATTGGAACTCTTAAGTACTGCTGGTGGGAATGTAAAATGGGACAACCACTTTGAAAAATGATACGGTGCTTCCTTCAAAAGCTAGAAATGGAAATACCATACGATCCAGCAATCCCATTCCCAGGAATATACCCTAGAGAAATAAGAGCCGTCACATGAATAGACATATACCCATATTCATTGCAGCACTATTCACAATAGCAAAAGATGGAAACCATCTAAATGCCCATCACCAGATGAATGGATAAACAAATTATGGTTAAGTACACACAGTGGAATACTATGCAATGATAAAGAACAATAATGAACCTGCAAAACATCTCACAACATGGATGAATCTGGAGGGCATTATGCTGAGTGAAATAAATCACAAAAAGACAAATATTGTATGAGACCACTATTATAAGAACTCAAGAAAAGATTTACATACAGAAAAATGCATACTTTGGTGGTTACGAGGGTGGGGAGGTGGGGTGAGGAGGAGAAATCACCAACTAGATAGTAAACAAGTGTCAACCTCAGTGAAGGGAAGGACAACATACAACATAGGGAAGTCAGCACAATTTGATCAAAAAAGGGCATAGAAGTTTCCTAGACACATCCAAACACTATAAGGGATTGAGTAGATCGGGCTGGGGCCTGGGGACCATGGTCTTGGGGGATATCTAGGTCAATTGGCATAACATAGTTCATAAAGAAAATGTTCTACCTCCCACTTTGGTGAGTAGCGTCTGGGGTCTTAGAAGCTTGTCATTGGCCATCAAAGATACATCTATTGGTCTCATCCCATCCGGAGCAAAGGAGAATGAAGAAAACCAAAGACACAAGAAAAATATTAGCCCAAAGGACTAAAGGACCATAGGAGCCAGAGACTCCACCAGCCTGAGACCAGAAGAACTAGATGGTGCCTGGCTACCACCAACATCCATTCTGACAGGGAACACAACAGGGAGTCCCAAACAGTGGGACAAAAATGTAGAACAAAATTCAAATTCATGAAAAAAGACCAGACTTACTGGTCTGACAGAAACTGGAGGAACCTTCGAAACTATGGCCCCTGAACACTCTGCTAACCCAGAACTGAAACCATCGCCAAAGTCCACTTTTTAGACAAAGATTAGACAGGCCTATAAAACAAAAAATAACACACGTGAGGAACATACTTCTTAGTTCAATCAAATATACGAGACCAAATGGGCAACTCCTGTCCAAAAGCAAGATAAGAAGGCAGGAAGGGACAGGAATTGGATGATGGGCACAGGGAACCCAGGGTGGAATCGGGGAGCATGCTATCATGTTGTGGAGGTTGCAACCAATGCCACAAAACAATATGTGTATGAATTTTTGAATAAGAAATTAACTTGACTTGTACACTTTCACCTAAAGCACAATTTAAAAAAAAGAAAAATGAGAAACAAATAGCTCATTCATATAAAGCTGCATTTGGAGAAGCTGTCAGCATTCTCTGACTGATGGTGCAGCATTTCTCAATTCCTCTAAATATGGGATCGATTCTGCCACTAGCTCCCTTTAGAAACTTGGGGAACTCACATTTTCTGCGCTTCTGTTGGAAACACTAGAAACAGACTCTAAGATTACTTCTAACTCTGACACACACACACACACACAGCCTCACACTATTTTGTCACACTATTTTGCTTAAAAGATCCCTGGCCCTACCATCACCTTGTAATGGTTGCATGTGACCCCCAAAAGATATATCCACATCCTAGCCCCCAGAACCTGTGAATGTGACCATATTTGGACAAAGGGTATTTGCTAGTGCAATTAAGTGTCTCGAGATGAGATCATTCTAGATTATCTGTGTGGGCTCTAAATCCCATTACAAGTGTCTTTATAAGAGACACACAGAGAAGAGACACAGAGAGAAGAGGAAAAGACCAAGTGAAGATGGGGGCAGAGATTGGAGTTATACAGCCACAAGCCAAGGAACGCTTGGAGCCACCAGAAGCTTCAAGAAATGTGGAAAGATTCTCCCCTAGACCCTAGGGTGGGAGCATAGCCCCCAAAGACACCTTGATTTCAGACTTCTGGCCTCCAGAACTGTGAAAGAATGAGTTTATGTTGCTTTAAGCCACCAAGTTTGTAGTAATTTGATATGGCAGCCACAGGAAATAATAAACAGCTATTCTTTATTTTCCTAAACTTCTTCTAATTTAGGTAACTAAGTTTACTTCCAGTTCAAAAAGACTTTCTAGGCCTATGTACTTACATAAAGATAATTTTGGGCAAAATCTATGAGACAACTATTTCTGGCTACAGATTGTTACATTTTGTTTAATTTATTTTCCATACTCCAGCCAAAGAACTAAATCTAGATTGCTTTAGAAGTCTTATGTGTGCTCCCCCACCCCACCCCAACCCCAATTGCTTCTCTCTCTCTCCCCTCCCAGGGAATCGTTATCCTAAACTTCATATTAATCTTTCACTTGCTTTTCTTTATAGTTTTACCATATATGTACGTGTCCCTAAATACCCTATAGTTTAGTTGTGCTGTTTTTGAAATTCTTATAAACTCTTCTTCAACTTATTTTTACACATTATATCTTTTAAATTTATTCATGTTGTACTTGTACCTGCTATAATTGCATTTCACTCTATGTCTTATTTAGTTGTATGAATATGCTAAGATATATCCATCTATTATACAAAGACTGCTACTATGAATTTTCTTGTATAAAGGTCCTTATATGCATGTGTAAGAATTGGAACAAAGGTGTGGAACTGCTGGGTTTTCAACTTTACTAGAGATGCCAAATTGTTTTCCAAAGTGTCTGTGCTGATTTCTGATCCTGGGAGTAGTATATGAGTGATCACTGATTCACATACTCCCCAGTGCTTGGTATTATTAGACTCCTACATTTTTGTCAACTTGTTGAGTATAAAATGGTATCCACTTATAGTTTTAATTTACATGTTACTAATGAAGTGTGCCCTGGTTGCACAGTGGTTAAAGCGCTCAGCTACTAACCAAAAAGTTGGCGGTTGGAACCCACCAGTGGCTCTATGGGAGAAGTATGTGGAATATTGCTTCTGTAAAGATTTACAGTTTTGACAACCCTATGGGGCAGTTCTACTCTGTTCTGTAGGGTTTCTCTATGAGTCAGAATCAACTTAATGGCAGTGGGTTTGGTTTGGTAGTTACTAATGGGGCTGAACATCTTTCTATTTATTTATGGGCCATACATGTTTTTGCTTCTGTCAAATGCCTGTTCATATCTTTTTCCTGGTTTTCTATTGGGTTGTTTGTCATTGGCATACGGCTCTAAAAGAGTTCTTTATAATTCTGATTCTTAATTTCTTAATGGTTTATATGCATAGCAATTTTTTTCTTCCAATTTTTGCCTACTGTTTACTGTGTGCTGATGAGAAAGATCTTTAGAGATGTAAAAAACAGCTTATTTTCATGCTTGATAATTGATTAACTTGGTGAGAATTCTCTTCAGGAAACCCAATTATATGCATGTTAAGCCTTATTATTCTATTCTCCATGTCTCTTAAAATCTGTCAGATTTTCCATCTTTTCCTCTCACAACTGCATTTCCATTAATTTTTTAATTCTATCTTCCAGTTTATCAGTTTTCTCTTTAGCTATGTCTCACCTGTTGTTTAATTCTGCCTGTTGAGAAATTTATTTCAAGGTTTTTTTTTTGTTTTTTTCTTTTAAATTCTAGAAGTCCTATTTGGTTCTTTTTCAAGTATGGCTAGCCAATTTTTATAATTTATTGTTCCTTCATCATACTCTTAACTCCCTTTTTGATTTATTTAATTAAACATGTGAAGCTTAATTATTTTATGTTGTGTATCTGATAATTCCATTATCTGTAGTCCTTATGGATCTGATTCTACATTCTTTTTTATTGTAATTTCTGCTGACTTTAACTCATGGTGTCTTGTTTCATACGTTTTTAGTTAGTGTCTGTGTGTATGTGTGAGCTCTTGTATCATGAAAATTTACCTGTGTGATTTCTTTGCAGCCTATGTTTAAAGTACATTCCTTAACAAAAGATTTGTATCTTTTTCTGCCTGGTACCTCAGAGCCCTGCTAGCCCAAGATAAATTTAATCTAAATTTTTGCTTGGAGTTTTTGGGGTCAGCAGATAGGGTTAATTATATCCCCTAAATATAGGTGGGTTTAAGTTTGGGACTAGGAGTTCTCAGAGATGTGTTACCCTTGTCTTGGTTATCTAGTGTTGCTGAAACAGACTTACCACACGTGGATGGCTTTAACAAGCCGATATTTATTCTCTCACAGTCTAGGAGGCTGGAAGTCTGAATTCAGGACTCCAGCTCTAGGAGAAGGCTTTCCCACTCTGTCGGCTCTGGGGGAAGGTCCTTGTTATCAATTTTCCTCTGGTCTAGGAGTTTCTCAGCCTCACTGTTGTGTAGATTGAGCATTCTATTAAGTGATACTTCCTGGATGTGTTAATTTTGTAAACTTTTGCCTTTTTTCCCTTTATTTCTGTGAGAAAAGGCTTGCAAGCATAATTATGGCTTTCTCGTGTGATAGTTAGGAAGCTCTGATGTGCTTGTTTTGGTTTTTCTGTGTCATGTTTGGCAAAACAGAGATTCTCCCATGTAACCTAATGGAATAGTGACCACAATAAATTATCTACATAGCTTTCATTGATATATTATAATACCACAGATTGGTGGTACCACAGTGCCACTTAGTTCATTGGTGGCTTGTATTACCAGATCACATTTCTCAAAATCCATATTACCAACCAAAAATTTAAGTACTTTCAATTAGTAAGCATGCATTCCTATACTAAAAGTGAATAAACAAACAAAAAACCAAACCCGTTGCTGTTCCAATTCATCGACCCTAAAGCGACCCTATAGAACAGAGTAGATCTGCCCCATAGGGTTTCCAAGGAGTGGCTAGTGGATTCAAACTGGCTGCCTTTTGGTTATAGCTAAGCTCTTAACTACTGCACCACCAGGGCCCCTATACTGAAAACACATGCCATCAGAAAAAAAAAAAAAAATTAAGGAGAAAAAAATGTAGTATCGAAAGGGGTAATAGGAAGATCCAACAAATTGGTTTGTGGATTTTTCCAAAGAGAAGTGCAGGCTACCCCTGAGCTCTGAAACCTCTAGCAGCTTCAAAAAAGCAGTATGTCCCCACCTTTATGTGTCAATTTTTAGAAAAGACCAGGGTCTAGCGTAGCCCTGGTGGTTAATTACTTGACTACGAACCAAAAGGTTGGTGACTTGAGCCCACCCAGCAGCTCTGGGGGAGAAAGACCTGGTGATCTGCTCCTGTAAAGATTACAGCCTACAAAACTCTATGGGGCAGTTCTAGTTTGTCATATAGGGTCTCTATGAGTCAAAAATTGACTTTGACGGAACCTAACACAGCAAGCCTAATCATATATTCCCGGGTAGTGCAAACAGTTAATCATTCAGCTACTAAATGAAAGGTTGGTGGTTTCAATCCATTCAGAGGCACTCAGAAGAAAAGCCTGGTAATCTACTTCTCATCTGTAAAACAATGTTGATAACAATACCATCCTCATATAGTTTTGTGGGAAATAAATAGGATGGAACTTGATTCATAGTAAGAGTGATACTTTTTTTTTTTTTTAATTAATATCGAGAGTGTCTGTGTTTACATTTGGGGCCACGGAGAGTTGCTGGGAAAGTTACTGTAACTTCTGGAGAAGCTGGTTATGAAATGGTAAGAAGTGATCAACAGAAAAGCCCAGAGCGGCAGCCTGAGGAAAGGGGTTGGGAAGAAAGCTAAAATGACAAGGAAAAACTAGCGATTATTTGTGGAGCATTTTTTTAGAGTTTCTCAAGGATCCAATACATATCTGAGAAAGGGAAATTAATTTTAAAAATATATACTTCTTGATGATTAAGTAAAATGGAAATTTAGGCTGTTGTTATTGCAATTGGTAGTTCTGAAGTTTAGGGAAATTTGAGGCTATGTGGATAACTTAAATACATTTATTTTCAAAAATAAAAGGTATGCTGCTATACTCAGTTTTATAACTGCTCTTTTCATATAACAAGAGACAATTAGTATTTTCCATGTTATTGTGTTGCCAGGTGGAAACCTCAGGTTCTGCTCAGCGCAACTTGTCTCAGCCAGTAAACAAGACACTGAGGTGGGAGAGTTGAAAGGCATCTTTGTTTCGTTGCACAAGGAAAGGAACAGTCAGGGCTGCTGCCACCAAGATTGATCAGCGAGAGCAAGGACGAAGGTTACTCTCAAGGGGTTTACAAGTAGGAAGTTCATACAAATATGATTAAGCAACATTCTTAATCATACTAGCAGGCACAGTGGGGTTTATACATACTTCATGCATTGCATGTTCAGAAAATGGTGGTTAAACTCCACCCAAAGGGGGAAAGTTACTATGCATAAGGTATTTAATGAGCTAAAAGGTTATCCTGAATGTCAACATGGCGCTTAAACTGGTTTCTACCAATTTCCTCTAGTTTGGGGCAGTAGTTAAGGAGAGGGGAAACAGAATTTTAATGTAAAGTAACAGGGCCTGCCAAGAAAGCTGCTTAAGGTAGTGGAATTTTTCGAAGCCTGGGAACCTCTGTCTTAATTGTATATTTTCTACAGCTTTATGAACATTTAACCAATCTCCTGTTGTTTTCCATTTATGTAGTTTCCTGGGTTTTGCTATCAAAATCAACACTGTTATGAACATCTATCAGCTAAATATTGGTCATTATTTTGGATTTTACTGCCATGTCTGTGATTTATTTGCTAAGATATAACCTTCTTCTATATTTGACACTTTTATTTGTCATCCTCCCCTCTAAATTTCCTAGGAGTGATAATGACTTGAACTGGACTTGATGGAGGGTGATCATCCCCAGCCTGGCTGCCACTCGGGTTTCTGCACTGTACACACCAGCTCACCTCCACCCATGGCCGCTTAATCTCTTCATCCAAATAAGTTGGAGAGCAATGCAGAAATGTGGCAAAGTCCCATCCCTTGCTGGGGGCTAAAACTGACATTTGTGAGTTTGTTGATGAGAAGCAGGCCAATTTCAATGAAAATTAATAACATATTCATTTTGATAGGTTTGCTTGAAAATAACTTGTTTAATTTGTGCTTTAGTGGTCTGTGTCAAAAGACAATAGTGACAAATCTTTAATTGAACGTATATTCTGTATACTTCAGTGGTTTGGAAAAATGTGGTATTATAGTGCACAGATGTACACAGTAAACCATATAAATGGGAGTGTTACTCACTTTATTGAAAGTTCCAGAGATTCAGAACGTATCTACACAGTTTTTCAGTAGGGAATTAGCATCTCTTATTTGAGGGGAGGGTAGGATTTGCTGAATTTTGTTTTTTTTTTTTTTGTTTGATTAAATAGAGTTACCTGATGAAGAGATAATTTATTTAATGAAGTAACTGTGTTGGGGAGAGATGGAAAGTGTGGGAGGCTAATAGACAGCTAATCCGAGGAAAAAAAATCCCAGTAAACAGCACATGCGCATGTACTTCCATAGTAAAAGCTACTCTTCCATAGTTTTGCTTTTATATTTGTAGCATGTTCAGCACGTTCTAGACATTTTGCATTATCACATTTAATTTTAAAAAATTTCATTATCTTCAGTTAACAGATAAAGAAACTGAAGCCTGAGCAGTGAAGTAATTAATTAGATAAAAAATCACACAGCTAATGTATGCGGAGCTGGGACCCAAACCCATGTTAGCCTGATTCCAAAGACTATGCTTTTAATCACTGTTTCTGCTATCTCCCTATGCATGAATAATCACCTGATGCATATTGTTTTGTAGAAAACTACTAGTTTCTAAACCAAGAATGTGCTATCCCTATGTGCCATCTTACATAAAATAGAAAAATCACTTGGTGCATAGTAAGTACATGGTAGGCATACAATACCAAAAAAGAAAAAACATTGCTGTCAAGTGTATTCCAACTCATAGCTACCCTATAGGACAGAGTAGAACTGTCTCACAGGGTTTCCAAGGAGTGGCTGATGGATCTGAACTGCCAACCTTTTGGTTAGCAGTCTAAGCCCTTAACCACTGCACCACCAGGGCCCCAATAAGTTGTATAAAGTAATGAATAATTATTTTGTAAATTGTATGTTTTGCGATGTGGTATACCTGAGAACATTTTGGCTATATATCAATGATTTTACATTTCCAATATTTAGAATACTTTTTGTAATAACTTTTAAGAAAGGTACTCATAAGACACAGATCAGATTAGAAGCTACGTAGATACCTATACAAATAAAAAAAATGAACATGCTTATTCTGTGAGATGCATTTCTTTTTCCATCTTTCCTTCCCTCATAAATTTTCATTTTTATCAAATCATTTTCTGAATGCTATAAAGAAATCTTTAATGTCATTAAAATTACAGATACTAATAGTATGATGTAATGTAATAAATAACTTTATTTAATGTTGCTGTCGTTGTTAGGTGCCGTCTAGTCAGTTCCGACTCATAGTGACCCTATATACAACAGAATGAAATATTGCCCAGTCCTGTGCCATTCTCACAGTCTTTATTATTCTTGAGCTCATTGTTGCAGCCACTGTGTCAGTCCATCTCCTTGAGGGTCTTCCTCTTTTTTGCTGACCCTCAACTTTACCAAGCATGGTGTTCTATTACCAGGAACTGATCCCTCCTGCTAACACATCCGAAGTATGTGAGAGATAGTGTTACTATCCTTGCTTCTAAGGAGCATTCTGGTTGTACTTCTTCCAAGACAGACCGGTTCTTTTTTTTTGGCAGTCCATAGTATATTCAATATTCTTCCCCAACACCATAATTCAAAGGCATCAATTCTTCTCTGGTCCTCCTTATTCATTGTCCAGCGTTCGCATGCATATGAGACAATTGAAAACACTATGGCTTGATTCAGGCACACCTTAGTCTTCAAGGTGACATCTTTACTTTTCAACACTTTAAAGAGGTCTCTTGCTGCAGATTTGCCCAATGCAATGCATCTTTTGATTTCTTGACGGCTGCTTCCATAGGTGTTGATTGTGGATGCAGGTAAAATGAAATCCTTGACAACTTCAATCTTTTCCCTGTTTAGTATGATGTTGCTTATTGGTCCAGTTGTGAGGATTTCTGATTTCTTCATGTTGAGGTATAATCCATACTGAAGGTTGTGGTCTTTGATCTTCATCAGTAAGCGCTTCAAATCCTCTTCACTTTCAGCAAGCAAGGTTGTGTCATCTGCATATTGCAGGTTGTTAATGAGTCATCCTCCAATCCTGATGCCCCATTCTTCTTCATCTAGTCCAGCTTCTTGGATTATTTGCTCAGAGTACGGACTGAAGAGGTATGGTGAAAAGATATAACACTGATGCACACTTTTCCTGACTTTAAACCACGCAGTATCCTCTTGTGTTCGAACGACTGCCTATTGGACTATGTACAGGTTCCACATAAGCACAATTAAGTGTCCTGGAATTCCCATTCTTAGCAATGTTATCCATAATTTGTTATGATCCACACAGCTGAATGCCTTTGCGTAGTCAATAAAACATGAGTAAACATCTTTCTGGTATTCTCTGCTTTCAACCAGGATCCATCTGACATCAGCAATGATATCCCTGGTTCCATGCCTTCTTCTGAATCCGGCTTGAATTTCTAGCAGTTCCCTGTCAATGTACTGCTGCAGCCGGTTTTGAATGATCTTCAGCAAAATTTTACTTGTGTGTGATATTAATGATATTGTTCAGTAATTTCTGCATTTGGTTGGAACACCTTTCTTTGGAATAGGCATAAATATGGATCTGTTCCAGTCAGTTGGCCAGGTAGCTGTCTTCCAAATTTCTTGGCATAGATGAGTGAGAACTTCCAGTGCTGCATCCTTTTGTTGAAACATCTCAATTGGTATTCTGTTAATTTCTGGGGCCTTGTTTTTCATCAATGCCTTCAGTGCAGCTTGGACCTCTTCCTTCAGTACCATTGATTCTTGTTCATATGCTACCTCCTGAAATGGCTGAACGTCCACCAATTCTTTTTGGTTTAGTGACTCAGTATATTCCTTCCATCTTCTTTTGATTCTTCCTGTGTCGTTTAATATTTTCCCCATAGAATTCTTTGATATTGCAACTCAAGGCTTGAATTTTTTCTTCAGTTCTTTCAGCTTGAGAAATGCTGAGTGTTTTCTTCCCTTTTGGTTTTCTAACTCCAGGTTTTTGGACATGTCATTATTATACTTCACTTTGTCTTCTTGAACTGCCCTTTGAAATATTCTGTTGAGCTCTTTTACGTCATCATTTCTACCATTTGCTTTAGCTACTCAACATTCAAGAGCAAGTTTCAGAGTCTCTTCTGACATCCATTTTGGTCTTTTCTTTCTGTCCTGTCTTTTTAATTACCTCTTGCTCTCCTCATGTATGATGTTCTTGATGTCATTCCACAACTCATCTGGCCTTCAGTCAGTGTCAAATCTATTCTTGAGATGGCCTCTAAATTCAGGTGAGATATATTCACAGTCATACTTTGGCTCTCGCAGACTTGTTCTAACTTTTTTCAGCTTGAACTTCAATTTGCATATGAGGAATTGATGATCTGTTTCAAAGTCGGCCCCTGGCCTTGTTCTGACTGATGATATTGAGCTTTTCCCCCACGCATCTGTCAGTTTGTCGTACCGTGGGTGCTTGCGTGTTGCGGTGATGCTGGAAGCTATGCCACCGGTACTCAAATACCAGCAGGGTCACTCATGGTGGACAGGTTTCAGCTGAGCTTCCAGACTAAGGCAGACTAGGAAGAAGGACCTGATGGTCTACATCTGGAAAGAATTAGCTGGTGAAAGCTTCATGAATAGCAGCAGAACATTGTCTGATATAGTGCCAGAAGATGAACTCCTCAGGTTGGAAGGCACCCAAAAGATGACTGGAAAAGAGCTGCCTCCTCAAAGTAGAGTCGACCTTAATGACATGGATGGAGACAAGCTTTTGGGAGCTTTATTTGCTGATGTGGCACAACTCAAAATGAGAAGAAACAGCTGCAAATGTCAATTAGTTAACTTTGTTTAATAGACTCAATTAAAACATACTGTTTTTCACAAGCAAATAACAGTTAGAGAAAGAAGAATCTAGGGCTGACCAGGTCAGAGGAGGCCATATTGGCCCTGAGACTGTCAGTGGATGGGAAGAATTTTAGGATGTGGTAAATATGTCTTTGATGGATATGGCTGAACATGGGCTCAGGCTGAGTAGAATGTTTGTACAGTCAAAAAGGGAACTAAGGATCTAGGAGGAAAAATTTGAGTTGTCTTAAATCCTGTCGAGAATAGTTCAGATTTGGTTTAAATGAAGGAATTGGAAAGAAATTTAATTGTAATTAACAGTGACACAATAATTCAAGTGTCCCAGATCATTTTCTGAAAGACTTCATGCTTCTTGTCATCAAGGTTTTGAAAATAGAAACACAATCTTAGTGCTGTAATCAAAAAATGAAGACAGTCAGTAGGGTTTCCAGAACAACATTTCATTTGCAGTGTATTACAATATGCATAGAGTAAGGATGTACTATGTTCTAAGCCCTTTTGTAGGTGCTTTTTAAATTCACTAGTTTTATATCTAACTATAGCATCCCTGTGAATTAGAATTGGCACATAATAACCACAACAAGTTACCTAACCTCCCTGTGATTGTTAAGGTTGTGTGTCAACTTGGCTGGGCCATGATTTTCACTGATTTGGCAGTTATGATGTAATTTGGCAGTCGTATGATGATGGATCACTTTCATGATGAGATTTGATATAATGTGATCACCTGCATGACGGGATCTGCTGTGAGTAGCCAATCAGTTGAAAAGCAGTTTCCTAAGGGATGTGGCCTGCATCGAATGTAAGTGGATTCTCTGGCAAGGCTCACATCTGGATCCTGGCTCCAGTTCATCTGACCTCCAGTTCTTGGGACTTCAGCTAGCAGGTTACCTGTCATCTAGCCTGCTGATCTTGAGATTGATCAGTCTTTGCAGCCTGTGAGCAAGAGCCCTGCTGTCTGATCTGCTGATCTTGGGTTCGCAAGCCCTTGCAGCTATGTGAATCAAGAGAAACCTCTATCCTGATCTGTGGACTTGGGACATTCCAGCCTGTACAATCCTACAATCACATGAGCCATTTCCCTGATATAAATCTCTTTCTCTCTATATAAATATTTATACATTTTGCTGGTTTTGCCTCTCTAGAGAAGCCAGCCTAAGACATATGGTATATACTATTTTATTTTATGGTATATAGAGAGACATATCTGGGTGCTCCATGCCCAAAAGCTTCATAATTTTTGGTCATAATTTAAAAATAGGGACTGCATTACCACCAAGCAAGAAGAGCCAGGTGCACATGTCCTTTGAACCTGGGGTCCCTGCACTGAAAAACTCCTAGACCGTGGGAAGATTGATGACAACGACCTTCCCCCAGAGCCAACAGAGAAAGAAAGCCTTCCCCTGGAGCTGGCACCCTGAATTTGGACTTCTAGCTTCCTAAACTTTGAGAGAATAAATTGCTGTTTGTTAAAGCCATCCACTTGTGGTATTTCTGTTATAGCAGCACTAGATAACTAAGGCAGAATTTAGTACAGAGAGTGGGGTGCTACTCTAACAGATACCTAAAATATGGAAGAAGTTTTGAAACTGTGAACAGATAGAAGCTGGAAAGGTTTTAAAATGCCTGATAGTAAAAGCATAGATTGACTTGAAGAGACTGTTGGTGGAATTATGGACATCAAAGATAATTCTGGTGAGGACTCAAAAGGAAATAAGGAAAGCTGTTATACTAGAGATGGCGAAGACGGTGAGAAGCAGCAGCAGAATCAGGAGACCAGCGTGAGACAGCACTGGAGCCAAACCACTGAGCAAGAGAGCTGAGGGCCTTCCAGCCAAAGTTTACCATAAGGCCCGAGGGGCCAAGAGGCTAAGGAATCAGGAAGAAGAAAACAATGCCAGAGCAGGACGCATCCTTTGGACCTGAGATGCCTGTGCTGAGAAGCTTCTAGACCAGGGGAAGATTGATGACAAGAACCTTCCACCAGGGCTGACATAGAGAAAGTCTTCCCCTGGAGCTGGTGCCCTGAATTTGGATTTCTAGCCTCCTAGGCTGTGAGAGAATATATCTCTGTTTGTTAAAGCCATCCACTTGTGCTATTTCCATTATAACAGCACTAGATAAGTAAGACACTCCCTAAGCCTCAGTTTCTTCATCTGTAAAATGGGGATAATAACATTTACTGCATTGGGTCATAATCCAAGATTAGATACGTTGTCACTGTGTGCTGTCCAGTCAATTCTGACTCATAGCGACCACATAGGACAGCGTAGAACTGCCCCATAGGATTTCCACAGCCGTAACCTTTATGGAAACAGATTGCCACAACTTTCTCTCACAGAATGGCTGGTAGGTTTGAACCACTGTCCTCTTGGTTAGCAGCTGAGAGCTTAACCACTGCGCTAGCAGGTAACTTAGTAAATGCCAAATTAGGATTTAAACCCAGGAGTCTAATTGAAGTTTTCTGATCCAGAGAACTTTTTTCTTTTCTCCTACACAATCATATCAAGTACCCTCTAGATAGAGACAATTTGTTTATTAGACACTTACAATTTTTTTTTAATTGCTGTTTTGAGTTCATTCTCACACACAGCAACCCTGTAAGACAGAGTAGGATTGCCCCATAGGGTTTCCAGGCTGTAATCTTTATGGAAGCACACTGCCACATCTTTATTCCAAGGAGCAGCTCATGGGATTGAACGGCAGACCTACCGGTTAGCATCCAAGCGCTTTAACCACTGCACCACCAGGGATCCTCTTATAAAATTATAAACCTCAAATTTAAAATTCCTGACTACTTTATCCTGTTCATTTCTTCATAGCATTGTCATGTTTTATATTTGTATTTGATTCTTGATATTCATAGTAATGTCCTGTGAAGTCACTGTAAACACTAAATTAAGGGATATTCAACCATTGCTCCTAAGGGAAATACAGGGTTAGGTTCTTGTGAGCTTCTAATCACAACATTTTCATCAACTGATAAATGCATTTATGTTTTATGTGTGTTGCTGTTTAAATATACCTTATTTAATATATGCTGTTGATTCGTTAGCAATGAAATCATGGCCAATAGCACTATAACTCACATTTGAATGAAATTTGTCTGACACATATTTTTTCGGTAAGGCACATCACTGCTTCTTGTGCCTGGGGACACTAGAGAGTAACTACGCTTGGGGCCATGTAAACAGCAAAATCACCAACAAAAATCACAGAAATGTGGAAAATGTGGCACTAAGTAGTCCTGGAAGAGGACACCTTTTATAGCATGAGAGCTGAAACAAGAAGGCAGAGCATTGCAGGTAGATGATTCAAACTTCTCACTGCTCTGCGCACGTCTGCAAATGACTGCAAAAGTACTGTGAGTACTGATTTTGGGGTTACAAATAAATTTTATCAAGTAGGTGAATTTGCAAATATGGAATCTATAAATACTGACAACCAACTGTATATATGTGTGTATATTTGTTGTCTATCAAATCCCCCACCTCCACCCATTCATCGCCACCAGGCCAGATGTTTGTAAGGTCAATAAAGGCAAATATTATGTCCTCTTTATTCCTTAGTGTATACGTAGTGCCTATCACGGTGCCTGGCAGATAGAAAATGCTCAATAAATACTTTTTGAATAAATTTAATTTCCAAATTTTTAAGTGTTGATGGTGCTGACAACAGATGTAGGGGGGAAAATGTTGGAGATTTCTTTACTTTAGAAGTAACTAAGTAGAATTTTTGGAAAGGAACCTGCAGTCAGGCTTTGTTGAACTTTCACCATCTGACTCTGTATTAGCTTAAGGATTCTTGGCAATTAATTATTTTATGAGATCTCCTAAAGAACAGAGTAGATATAGATTGAAAAGACCTCTAAATACCCTGTAAACAATACCCATCCTCCCAAAAAAACAACCCATTGCCATTCAGTCGATTCCAACTCATACTTAAGACAGAGTAGAACTGCCCCATAGAGTGTCCAAGGAGCAGCTGATGGATTCGAACTGCCAGCCTTTCGGTTAGCATCCATAGCTTGCCATAGGTCATAACCACTGTGCCATCAGGGCTTCATAAACAATATCCAGTATAATAAAATATACTTGTGCTTGACCCCTCTCTTGAATTTACCTTAGTATTTAAAATTTTTACATTGCATGAATGTAGGTATTCTGCCACAGATAATAAAATAACAAGCAGTTTTCTATGTTCTAATTGTAGTTTCTCACCAAAAACTATACTGGGAGTCATTCTTATCATGGGCAATTGGTCCTGACCTATTGTTATTATTCAAAAGAAGGCTCAAAAATGAACTAAAATCATGTGAGAAGCAAATTCTAAAATTGTATTTATACTGACTCCTTAGAGCAATCATATGTCATAGATAACATAGACAGATAGACAGACAGATAGATGTTGTTAGTTGCCATCAAGTCGACTCTGACTCATCATAGGCTGACGAAAAGTCCTCAAGTAGAAAGACTGACTTGCCATGTCTTATTTTTAAACCACTTTTTTTTGTCAATAAGATGTTACTATAATTTCAAAATTAATATTTCTGACTTTCTAAGGACTGAAATGGAGTTCCCAGGTGGTATAAATAGTTAACACGCTCAGCTGCTAACTGAAAGTTTGTAGGTATGATTCCACTCAGAGGCAACTCAAAAGAAAAGCCTGGCCATCTATGTCTGAAAAATTAGCCACTGAAAACCCTGTGAAGCACAGTTCTATTCTGACACACATGAGGTCGCCATAAGGCAGAAGTGACTTGATGGTTAAGGACTAAAATGGGCACTGACTCCTACTTAGAGCTTACCCTTTTCCCAGCACTTGTCATACAAAAGTTTGTGAAGGCATTCTTGCACATCAAATCAACTATGGAAATTTTCAAAATAGGAGTTGTGTTTCAGGAAGATTTGTCTGAAAATGAAGATTTTTCTGTATTCTGCACTTAATTACCCTGTTTTTTCCCCCAACTAGATGATAAGCGAGAAAGAGAGGGAACATCTGAAGGCACTAAAGAAGTAAGAGGTCTCTAATCATTGCCCATATAATTTTATATTTGATGTGGAAAATACATATATATTCACTTGAAGATTTATTAAGCTTTGACCTCCTAATTTGTACATTCCACATTAGAAGTTCACAAGGAGGGGGAAAAAGAAAAAGATTTTATTTAGGTATAAAATGGAAATATGGCAAAAACTATTATGATAATGTAGAAATAGAGTACCCATGGGTGAAAAATAGAGATTCTCTAAAAAGATTACATTGATATATGTTGGCGTTTCAATTTCAGTTCAAATGGCTCTCCCTTTTTTTAAATGAAGAGTAATATATTAAACACACACCTTTTTCCTGAACGATGCAAGTCAATTCCTTCTTGAATTTATTCAATGTGCAACATATGAGTTATCAAGGGATCCAGATTAATCTTTTTAGCCATAAAATCAGACACAAGTTTAAGGACACCATCTTTGCACTTCCAACCTAAACAAACAAACAAGCAAAATCAAAACGTGCCAGAAGACAAATTATATTGTGCTTTTATTGGATAATAATATAGTAAGTATATGAGATGGAAAGGCCGTAGGAAAAGGCTTGACAATCTAAGACATAAAGACTTAAAACTTCAGTGAAAACCTAAAATTAATAGTAATAATAATAACTGACATATACTGAGCACTTACCATATGCCAGGCACTGTTTTAAGTAATTTTTTTATGAATAAGCAAATTTCATCTTTGAAACAATCCCATTAGTTAGTTGCTATTATTATGTAAATGTAACAGATAAAGAAACTGAGACATGATGTGGTTAAATGTAATCTACCCAGGGTTATAGAGCTAGATAGCAAAGCCAGAATTATAGATTGAATTGTGTCCCCAAAAAATGTGTGTCAATTTGCAAAGGCCATTATTCCCAGTAGTGTGTGACTGTCCACCATTTTGTCTTCTGATGTGATTTTCCTATGTATTGTAAATCCTAATCTCTATGGTGTTAATGAAGCAGGATTAAAGGCAGTTATGTTAATGAGGCAGTACTCGATCTACGAGATTAGGTAGTGTTTTAAGTCAATCTCTCTTGAGATATAAAAGTGAGAAGCAAGAAGACAGACAAGGGGACCTCATACCACCAAGAAACTAGTGCCAGGAGCAGAGCATGTCACTTAGATCTGAGGTCATTGTGCAAAGAAGCTCCTTGACCAGGGAAAGACAGATGACAAATACCTTCCCCAGAACCAACAGAGAAAGAAAGCTTTCCCCTGGAGCTGGCACCCTGAATTCAGACTTCTAGCCTCCTACGCTGTGACTGAACAAACATCTGTTTGTTAAAGCCATTCATTGTGGTATTTCTGTTATAGCAGCACTGATGACTAAGACAGCCAGGAAACAAACCAAGGCAATCTAGATGTAGAATCTATGCATAAATGGACCTGGGTGAGACCTACAGAAGAAACCACTCAGTCAACCTATAAAATCATGAAGAATGACTAGTTGTTTTAAGTCACTAAGTTTTGGAGTGGTTTGTTAAGCAGGAGTAAATAACTGAAACACATGGTATCCGTTATACTTAATATGAGGTGCAGAAAACAAATTACATAACACTATTCATAAAATGATTCCCATTTATGGGAAAAAAGCATATTTTTTGTGTATGTGTAAAAGGGACCAGATGCATAGAAAAATTAGAGGATACAACTATACTATTAATGGTGATTATATCGGGGGGGGGGTGCTGACAGCCAAGAGAGTACTCTCTGTACAAGCATCAACCAACAGAAATATGATGTGAGCAATATTATTACATATATTACAGAACAAAATAGTTTCTTATTAAACAGTTAGTACACGTTGCCCTATGACAATGGTTAACAACCCCACTACATGTGAACACTGTCCTTACTCAACCTTGGGTTCCCTATCACCAGCTTTCCTGTGCCCTTCTGCCTTCTAGTCCTTGTCCCTGGACTGCTGTGCCTCATTAGTCTCATTTTGTTTTATGGGGCTGTCCATTCCCTGGCTGAACAGTGAACCTCGGAAGTGACTTCAATGCTGAGCTAAAAGGGTGTCTGGGGGCCATACTCTCAGAGTTTCTCCAGTCTCTTTCAGGCCAGTAAATCCAGTCTTTCTGTGTGTGTGTTAGAATTTTGTTCTACATACTTCCCCAGCTCTGTCCAGAACCCTCTGCTGATGCCGGTCAGAGCAGTCAGTGGTGGTAGCCGGGCACCATCTAGCTGTACTGGACTCAGTCTGGTGGAGGCCTTGGTATCTGTGGTCCATTAGTCCCTTGGACTGATCTTTTCCTTGTATCTTGTTCTCTTCATTCTCCCTTGCTCCTGAAGGGGTGAGACCAGTGGAGTATCTTAGATGGCTGCGCACAGGCTTTTAAGACCCCAGATGCTGCTCACCAAGGTAGAATGTAGAATATTGTCTTTATAAACTGTGTTATGCCAATTGAGCTAGATGTTCCACAAGACCATGGTCCACACAGCTGTCCGCCCAGCAATTCAGTCCCTCAGGGGTTTGGATGTGTCTATGGAGCTTCCATGACCTTTCCTTGTACAAGTTGTGCTGGCTTCCCCAGTATTGTGTACTGTCTCACTCTTCACCAAAGATACCACTTATCTATTGTCTACTTAGCATTTCTCCCCCAACCCCTCCCATCCCTCGTAACCAACAAAGATTGTTAATTTTTGCGTGTAAACTTTTTCATGAGCTTTTACAGTCGAGGTCTCATACAATATTTGTCCTTTTGTGATTGACTTATTTCACTCAGCATAATATCCTCTAGTTTCATCTATGTTATGAGATGCTTCACAGATTCATCATTCTTCTTTATCGTTGTGTAGTACTCCATTGTGTGTATGTACCATAGTTTGTTTATCCATTCATCTGTTGATGGGAATTCTGGGTTGTTTCCATCTTTTTGCTATTGTGAAGCACGTTGTTATTCAGTTTCCATGTAATTGATTTTTTTTCCTTGCTCTTTCTGTTGTTAATTTCTACTTTGATGGCATTGTGGTCAGAGAAGATACTTTGTATTATCTCAACGTTTTGGATCTTGTTGAGGATTGCTCTGTGGCCTAAGATGTGGTCTATTCTGGAGAACATTCCACATGAATTGGAAAAGAATGTGTCCTCTTACTCTCCTGTGCTGAATTCCTTTTGTATGTGGATTTTTTTTTCATTTCTTTTGTTTTTGTAGGTTTTGTTTTTACTGCGACTTTATGTTTTTCCTCTTTATTTTTATAAGTAAGTTTGTTAACTTTCTTTGTGGTTACCATGAAATTTACGCTTATCTTTCTAAGTTTGAAGCAGTCTATTATTACTTGGTATTGCCTTGCCTTCCTCTCCATTAGAAGGTTCTATACCCACACTGTTTATTCCCTCTTTTATTGTTCTGATGTTGTTGACATTTACAGATTAACTGCTCTGATTCCCTGCTGTATTTCTCTTGGTTTTGGATAGTCCTTGAGAGTTCATTTCCTAGAATGGTATCTGGCTGGTATGATCCTGTGTCCTACATTCAGCCTGTGAGCTGAAGTTGTTTGTTCTCAGTTTGAAGGACTCCCTTTAATAAGTCTTGTAAGTTCGGTTTGGTTTTTACATATTCCCTTAATTTCTATTTATCTGGAAATGTCCTAATTTCACCATCATATTTGAACAAGAGTTTTGCAGGATACATTATTCTTGGCTGGCAATTTTTTTTTTTTCAAGGTTTTATATATGTCATCCCATTGCTTTCTTGCCTGCACGGTTTCTGCCGAATAATCTGAGATTAGTCTTATTGTTTCTCCTCTGCATGTGACTTCTTGTTTTTCACGAGCTGCTCTCAGGATTCTTTGTTTGCTTTGGTTTTGGAGAGTGTGAATACGATATGCCTTGGTGATTTTCTTTTGGGGTCTATCCTATATGGGGTTCGTTGAGCTTCTTGGATGGCCAGTTTTTCATCTTTCATGATATTGGGGAAGTTTTCTGCCAGCAGTTCTTCAATGATCCTCTCTGTGTTTTCTGTTTTCTCCCCATTCTGGAACTCCGATCACTCGTAAATTTTTGCTTTTGATTGTATCCCACATAATTCTCAGGGTGTCTTCATTTTTCTTTGTTCTTTTTTCTGAGTTTTCCTCTAACAGATTTGTATCCAAGTGTTTGTCTTGAATTCTGCTGATCCTGTCTTCCACCATTTCAAATCTTCTCCTCAGCCCTTCTATGACACTGTCCATCTCTGAAATTTTGTTGTTTATCTTTTGGATATCTAATTGTTGTTTTTGTATAATTTCTAGCTGTGAATTTATTTTGGCATTTTGTTCCTGTATTATTTTCCTGAATTCTTCCATTTTTTGTCTATATTTTCCATGAATTTGTCTATTTTTTCCTCATTTTTGTCTGCTTTTTGTTTCAACTCTTGGATAATTCTGAGTATTAGAGATTTGAATTCCCTACCAGGTAGTTTTAGTGACTTTTCTTCTACTGGAACATCATCTGGTGTTTTATTTTGGATGCCTACTGGAACCATCCTGTCCTGTTTTTGTAAATGTTTTGATATTGTCTGCTATCTTTGGGGCATTCAGTAATTATTTTTCTTTTTTATTGGTTTTAGACTTGTTTGTTTTGTCCTTTTTTTTATTTGGCTATGTCTGAGCAGGCAGGCTGTGTGTTCTTTGTTTGCTCGTCTGTGGCCACAATACTTTTTGCCTCCTTCTCCAATTGGCAGGGTCAGTCACTCAGATATGGTACCAAAGGGCAGGTCTATCTGAAGAGTAGTTGCTAGGATGGATTGTTTGTGGCATTTACTACAGCCACCAGGGCAGGTTGGGAATCTGTACAGGGTAGGTTCTGGTAGGCCATGCCTGTGATGCTTGGTGGTGTGATGTTAAGCGCACAGTGCAGGTAGGCAGGATGGAGGAGGGAGATCATGATGTGTGGAGCTAAGATGGGTATGGGAGAGAGGAGAGAGGAACAGGAGCCAAAAACATACAAACAAACAAAAAAGAGTGCTAGGGGAGCTCACCGTTGGCGTGGAGAGATGAGAGACTATGAAATGGAGAAAAACAAAAGGGGAAGAAGAAGAAAAGAAAAGAATGAATAGATAAAAATTAGGAAAAAAAAAAGAAAAGCAAATCTCCCAGGGATCCCACTGGTGTGGCTACAAGGTCTGGGGAAGTTGTTCCCAGGTACTGAAGTACAGCTGGCTAGAAGGGGTAGAGGTGTCACTCGGTGCCAGGTATTCAGGGGACAGGAAGAGAAGGAAGGTATAGAGAGATGAGAAACTGAGTAATGAAGAAAGACAAAAAGGGAAAAAGAAACAAAACAAATTTAAAAAAAAAAAAACAGGAAAAAATAAACACGAAAAAAGAAATGTCCTCAGGGATTCCTCTGCACATCTGTGCAAGCTGAGGGGGTAGGTCCCAAGCCACGCAGTACTGCCTGGCCAGAACGGGCTCTCAACTCAAGAAAAGAAAAAGAAACCAAACAAACAACTGAAAACAAACAAAAGCCCCGGGGTCCCACCAGCTTGGCAGCATGGACCAGGAAGCAGATGCACACTCAAGCAGAGCTCCACAGCCCCTCAGGAAGAAGCAAAGATGGTACATGGAGCCAGGTATTTGAGTGGAAGGAAGGGGAGGTGGTGAGAGGTAAGGAAGAAATCAAAAGAAGCAGAAAAAAGTGAAACCAGCAGCCAACAAATGGCACTCAGGGAGTCAGCCAGTGTGGGCAGGTGGAATCCAAGTAGCCGGTGGTTCCCGGCCAAGAGGCTGTGGCCGCGGGAAGCAGAGGAGGCCAAGTGGGGGTGAAGAAGGGTGGGGGTTGGGAAAGCATATATGGGTTTACTGGTTGTTCTGTCTCCTGTTCGAAGCTCCGTGAAGCTGCTTTCCCATACCTCCTTTTCACTGGTCGCTGACAGGATTTCAAGTTAGCAGATCCAAGCTGCGTTAGCTGATAGGGGACCTCTGCATGTATGTCTCCTCGCTGTCTGTTCTCTGTCAGTTTCTTATTCCATTTGGTGCTTTGCTGAGTTCTTTATCTCTTCATTTGATGTTTGGGGTTTCTCTGTTTGGCTTAGTTTTTCAGATCTTTGCTGTGGAGGGACAGCGTGGTGCTGCTGCCTAGAGCACCACGTTACCGGAAGTCTCTATTTCTGGATTCTTGATTCTATTCCATTGATCTTTAAGTCTATCCGTATGCCAGTACCACACTCTTTTGATTACTGTAGCTTTGTAGTAAGTTTTGAAATTAGGAAGTGTGAATTCTCTTACTTTGTTGACCTTTTTCAAGATTGCTTTGGTTATTCAGGGCCCCTTAAAATTCTATATGAAATTGAAGATCAACTTTTCCATTTCTGCAAAAAGGTCAGTTAGGATTTTTATAGGTATTGCATTGAACTGTAGACGATTTGGGGTAATATTGGTAATATTGCCATCTTAACAATATTAAGAGCCCTGGTGGTGCAGTGGTTAAGCGTTCAGCTGCTAACCAAAAAGGTCAACAGTTTGAATCCACCATTTGCTCCTTGGAAACCCTACGGGGCAATTCTACTCTATCCTATAGGGTCACTATGAGTTGGAATTGACTCTACGGCAATGTTTGTTTTTTTTTTTGTTGTTGTTTGTTTGTTTTTTGGTACCATATTAAGTCGTCTAACCCATAAACACAGGATATCTTTCAATTTACTTAGTCCTTCTTTAATTTCTTTCAGCAATGTTTTGTAGTTTTCAGCGTACAAGTCTTTCATTTCTCTGGTTAAATTTACTCCTAGGAGTACTGGTCAACATGGCAGCTTAGTTAGATGCACCATAACAACCCCTGACAACAAAGACTCAAGAAACTATGCAAAACAGACATAAATAATGACCTTGGATCCCAGAACATCAAACAGAAAGTTGAAGAAACAGTCTGAGCACCAAATGAAAGGAGAGATAGGATGAGACCAGCAGGAAAACAGAGATCTGTGAATCAACTGTGCTCTGCTAGCTGGTGTGGCACAGTTTTGCCATTTTGGGATGGCATCAAGCAACAACCCAGAGTGAGGAACCGAGGAAAGAATCCTCAAGGAGAACACAGCTGGTGTCAGAGATTCTGTGTAAACTCATCCAGAGAGAAACTATAGGTGGGCAGGACACATCCTGGGACAGGGCACCCCTGAGAGGGTGAAGCACAGGAGTGGCATAGCTTTGAACCCAGGAAACCACAAGGTAGTGCTACTACAGCAAAATGAGACACATTGAATTGTCGGAGCCTAAGGATAGGAGACAGAATAGATAGGAGGTGTATACTTGCCGAAGAGCAAAGGGGAGGTCTAGCAGGGAGGGTGTGAGCTCCTGTCCCCCTGGTGAGTGCAAGAAGGGAGGGAGCTAGAAATTAGTGCAGGGATCACTTGAGATCACATGAGAGACACCCCGTGAAAAGTCAATCTGCAGAGTAACAACTATAAGCCCCCCTGGAACTGGCCCTATGAAAACAATCATCCCTGCCCCCCTCATCACTGCAGGCTTCTTTTCACTCCCCTCCCCTTCCAGAGGCATCTGCTGTCAGTGCTAATGGGCACAAGCCCCAGTCTCTCCCCCTCCCCTTCTTGAATCACAGGTGGTCTGCACTAACATGCACTGGCCTCACTTCCCTTCCCCTCACTGAGGTGTAGGCATTCTGCGCAATGGGAACAAGTCTCAGCCTTGCCCTCCTCCCTTGCCTGAGCAGGAAGCCTGCACTAATGTGCAGAGTCCTCACCCTGTCCCTCTCCACTTCCTGAGATGCAGGACTTCTGTGCTAATAGGCCAAGCCCCACCCCACCACTTCTCCCTGAGGCACATGAAGCCTACACTAATGTGCACAATCCTCACTCTGCCCCCCTCCTCTCTCTGAGGTGCAAGCCATCTGTATAAACCTGAACAGGCTCTGCTCCTCCCCTTCTTCCATCTTGGATGCACAGCTCTCCATCCTGTGCAAACCCAAGTAGGATCTGCCTGACCCACAGACCCCTCCCGGCTGAGTAGGACTCCATGCCCTGCCTTCTGATCCCCCTGCCCAAATGGGACTTTGAACCCTGCCCTGCTGACCCCCATTCCTGCTGAGCTGGAGTCCATGCTCTGCCCTGCTGACACTTCTCAGCCAAGTGGGACTCTGTGCCCTGCCCTGCCAACCCTCACTCCTGGACAAATGGGACTCTGTGACTTGCCCCACCAACCCACCAACTGCTGAGCAGGACTCCGCACCCTACCCTGCTGACCCCTTCCCAGCCATGCAGGCTTCTGCACTCAATCTTGCCCGTACTTCCCTGCAGCCCATCCTGCACTTCAGAGGTTGCACTAACTGCTCGTGACAATGCAGAGAGAATGCACTATCCCTCAAGAGCTGTGACAAGATCCTAACCATTCAGCACCTGGTGACTCACAGAAGGGAAAATACCTATTCACACACCACCATGCACTCCTCCAGGAGAAGTCCTATGCTCCTTACAACATAGTACCCCCATGTATGTGTGACTCACCAAACGAACCAGTGAGAAGGAAGCATACCCAGCCAACCAACAGCACCAAACCCATACACATACCAGTTGGTCATACACAGACCAATTCTACAAAACAACATCAATTAAAACAGTACAAAGGAAGGTAGACAATATAAAGAGAAATGGATAAAGCTAAGCTCCAGATATATCAAAACAATATGAAAAACACAAATGAAGATAGAATAAAGAAATATGTAAACCAATAAATAACCCTTAATGTCTTAAAGACTGCTGTCAATTACAAATCATATGAAGAAACGAGATATGATGGTTCAAGAAAACAAGCAAAATACAGGGATGGAAAACTTTTCTGGGGAAGAACTGATGATAGAACTACTGAACAAGGAATTCAAAAGACTAATATTTAGGCTACTCAAAGAGATCAGGAAAAACACAGAAAAAAACCTAGAAGAATTCAGGAAAACAATACAAGAACAAAATGATAAACTCAATAGAGAACTAGAAACCATACCAAAAAAAAAACTGGCAATTTAGAAGCTTAACAATAAAATATCAGAAATAAACAACTTAATGGAAAGACAAAGAAGTAAAATTTAATCTATAGAAGAAATAATCAGTGAAATAGAACACAAATCCTTTGATACTAAATATTTTGAGGAACAAGCAGAAAAACGATTGAAGAAAAATGAAGAAAGCTTAAGAGATATGTGGGACACCATCAAGAGGAATAATATAAGCATATTAGGAATCCCAGTTGGAGAAGAGAGAAAAAAAAGCATACAGAGAGAATTTTTGAAGACATAATGGCAAAAAACTTCCCAAATATCATGAAAGATGAGAAGATTTCCATCCAAGAATCCCAACGAACACCATATAGGATAGAATCCAAAAGAAATACATCAAGACACACCATAATCAAACTTTCCAGAACAAAAGACAAAGAAAGAATTTTGAGAGCATCTCTAGAAAAGCAAAATATCACTTACAAAGGGGCCTCAATAAGATTAACTGCTAATTTCTCATCAAAAATCATGCAGGCAAGAAGGTAGTGAGAAGATATATACAAAGCCCTGAAAGAAAAAAAACTGTCAAACAAGAGTCATATATCCAGCAAAGTTGTCTTTTAAAAATGAAGGTGAAATTAGGACATTCTCAGATAAGCAGAAATTAAGGGAACTTGTAACCACCAGACCAACCCTACAAGAAATATTAAAGGGAGTCCTTCAGATAGATACCAAGGACATCAGACAACAACCTGAGAAAAGACACACAACAGCATCACCCAGATACCGAGCCAGGTAATGACTTCACAAAAGTAAAATAAAGCTACAAAATTGATTAAAGGAAAGGAGATACAAAGGGTAAATGATATCAACCTCAGAACAAAAGGGGGAATGATGATATAGTTATAGAACTTCCACATGGAAAGGAGTTCAAGGCGATTACAAGATATGACAGACTTTTTAAAATATAGGATGATTGATACATGTAAACTTAAGGGTAACCACAAAGAAAAGTAATAAATATACTCACCAAAACAAAGAAGAAGAAAATCAAAGAGACTCAGTAAACTCAAAAACAACAAATAATAAATGAAGGGAAAAGAAAATTCATATACAAAAAGAACTCAACAAAGAAAGTAAAGAGGAACAAAGAAACCATTAACACCACACCCACACAAAAAATGTAACTAAATGGCAGCAGTAAATTCATACTTATCGATAATCACATTAAGTGTAAAAAAATTAAATGTGTCAGTCAAGAGGCAGAGAGTGGTAGAATGGATGGAGAAAAAAAAAAAAGACCCATTGATATATTCTCTGTAAGAGACATACCATAGAGACAAACACACAAACAGGTTAAAAATCAAATAATAGAAAAAAATATACCAAGAAAAGAGTAACCAAAAGAGACTAGGAGTGGCAATATTAATATCTGACAAAATAGACTTTAAAGTCAAAATACATTATAAGAAACAAAGAAGGGCATTATATAATGATTAAATGTCAATTAACCAAGAAGATATTACAATTATAAATATTTATACACCCAATGCTAGAGCTCCAAAATTTATAAAACAAACTTTAACAAAATTGAAGAGATAAATAGATCTACAATAATAGTAGGAGATTTTAACACACGACTGTCAATGATAAGAATGACAAGAAAGAAAATCTATAAAGATACAGAAGATCTAAATAACACTACCAACCAACTGGACCTGATCGACATACATAGAACTCACCACCCAACAGCAGCACAATACATATTCTTCTCCAGTGCACATGGAACATTCTCCAGAATAGACTATATTGTAGGCCACAAAGCAAGCCTCAATAAATTCAAAAAGATTGAAATTATACAAAGGATCTTCTCTGACTGTAAAGATATGAAACTAGAAATCAATAACAGGAAGAACAAGGAAAACAAATATGTGGAAACCAAATAACACATTACTAAAAAAACTATTGGGTCATGGAAGAAATCAAAGTAAAAAAAAAAACAACTTAGAATCAAACAAGAATGAAAACACTACATGTCAAAACCATTGGGATGCAGCAAAAGTAGTGCTAATGGGAAATTTATAGCAATAAATGAATGTCTTAAAAAAAAAGAAAGGTCCAAAATCATAACTTAAGCAGACAACTTGAACAAATACAAAGGAAGAGCAAAAGAAGACCAAAGCTACCAGAAGAAAGGAAATAATAAAGATCAGAGCAAACATAAATGAAATAGAAAACAGAAAAACAATAGAAAGAGTCAACAAGACTCGAAGTTGGTTCTTTGAAAGGATCGATAAAATAGACAAACTATTGGCCAAAGTGACAAAGAAAAAAAAATGAGAAGCAAATAACCAAAATAAGAAATGAAATTGGAGACTTTACAACAGATCCAACTGAAGTAAAGAGGATCATAACAGAAATACTATGTGTCTTAGCTATCTAGTGCTGCTGTAACAGAAATGCCACTAGCAGATGGCTTTAACAAACAGAAATTTATTCTCTCACACCTTAGCAGGCTAGGAGTCTGAATTCAGGGTGACAGCTCTAGGGGAAGGCTTTCTCTGTTAGCTTTGGAGGAAGATCATTGTCATCAATCTTCCCCTGGTCTAGGAGCTTCTCAGTGCAAGGACCCTGGGTCCAAAAGACAAACTCTTCTCCTGGGACTACTTTCTTGGTGGTATGAGGTACTTGTGTCTCTCTGCTCACTTCTTTCTTTTATATCTCAGAAGAGACTGACTCAAGATACAACCTAATCTTGTAGTTTAGTCCTGCCTCATTAACATAACTTCCTCTAATCGTGCCTCATTAACATCACAGAGGTGAGATTTACAACACATAGGAAAATCACATCAGATGAAAAAATGGTGGACAATCAAACAATACTGGGAATGATGGCCTAGCCAAGTTGACACACATTTTTTGAAGACACAATTCAATCTAACACTATGAAAAATTGTACTCCAACAAATATGAAATGTAGAAGAAATGGACAAATTTCTAGAAACACGCTACATACCTAAACTAACTCAAATAGAGGTAGAAAGCATAAACATACCCCTAACAAAAGAAGAGATTGAAAATGTCATCAAAAAACTCCCCCCAAAAAAAGCCACAGCCCAGATGACCTCACTGGGGAATTTTACCAAATATTCAGAGATTTGACCCCAATTCTGCTCAAACTTTTCCAAACCATAGAAAAGGAAGGAATACTCCCCGACACAATCTATGAAGCCAGCATCACCCTAATACCAAAGCCAGGTAAAGACACCACAAAAAAAAAAAAAAAAAGACAGAAAGAAAAAGAAAATTACAAGCCAATATCCCTCATGAATATGTAGTTGTTAGGTGCCTTCAAGTTGATTCCGACTCACAGCAGAATGAAACACTGCCCGGTTCTGTGCCATCTTCACAGTCGTTGTCATGCCTGAGCACATGTTGCGGCCACCGTGCCAATCCATCTCATTGAAGGTCTTACTCTTTTTCACTGATGCTGTACTCTACCAAGCATGATGTCCTTCTCTAGGGACTGATCTCTCCTAATAACGAAGTCTTGCCATCCTTGCTTCTAAGGAGCATTCTGGCTGTATTTCTTCCAAGATAGATTTGTTTGTTCTTTTGGCAGTCCATAGTATATTCAATATTCTGTGCCTACACCATCATTCAAAGGTGTCAATTCTTCCCTTCCTTATTCATTGCCCAGCTTTTGCATGCTTATGAGTCTGTTGAAAACACCATGGCTTGGGTCAGGTGCACCATAGTCTTCAAGGTGACATCTTTGCTTTTTAACAATTAAAGAGATCTCTTGCAGCAGATTTGCCCAATGCAATACATCATTTGCTTACTTGACTGCTGCTTTCATGGGTATTGATTGTGGATTCAAGTAAAATAAGTTCTCGACAACTTCAATATTTTCTCCATTTATCATGATATTGCTTATTGGTCCAGTTGTGAGAATTTTTGTTTTATTTATGTTGAGGTATAATCCATAGTGAAGGCTGTAGTCTTTGATCTTCATCAATAAGTGCTTCAAGTCCTCTTCACTTTCAGCTAACAAGGTGCATCATTTGCATAAAGCAGGTTGTTAATGAGTCTTCCTCCAATCCTGATGCTGGGTTTTTCTTCATATAGTCCAGCTTCTCAGATTATTTGGTCAGCATACAGATTGAATAAGTATGGTGAAAGGATACAACCTTGACAGACACCTTTCCTGACTTTAAACGATGCAGTATCCCCTTGTTCTGTTCGAACGACTGCCTCTTGATCTGTGTACAGGTTCCTCATGAGCACAATTAAGTGTTTTGGAATTCCAATTCTTGCAGTGTTATCCATAATTTGTTATGATCCACACAGTCAAATGCATTTGTATAGTCAATAAAATGCAGGTGAACGTCTTTCTGGTATTCTCTGCTTTCAGCCAGGATCCATCTGACATCAACAATGACATCCCTCATTCCATATCCTCTCCTGATTCTAGCTTGAATTTCTGGCAGTTCCCTGTAGATGTACTGCTGTAACCACTTTTGAATGATCTTCAGCAAATTTTACTTGCGTGTAATATTAATGATATTGTTCAATAATTTCCACATTTGGTTGGATCACCTTTCTTTGGAATAGGCATAAATATGGATCTCTTCCAGTCATAAATATACATGCAAAAATTCTCAACAAAATTCTAGTCAACAGAATTGAATTGCATATCAAAAAAATCATGCATCATGATCAGGTGGGATTCACACTGGAAATGCAAGGGTGGTTCAACATTAGAAAGTCAATCAATATAATTCACCACATAAATAAAACAAAGAAAAAGAGTCACATGATCATATCAATTGATGTAGAAAAGGCATTTGATAAAATTCAACATTCTTTCCTGATAAAAGCTCTCAGCAAAATATGAAGGGAAATTCCTCAACATAATTAAGGGAATATATGCAAAACCAACAGCCAACATTATTCTTAATGAAGACTGAGAGCCTTCCCCTTGACCACAGGAATGAAGAAGGATGCCCACTATCATCACACTTATTCAATATTGTACTGAAGTCCTACGTAGAGCAAAAAGGCAAGAAATGGAAATAAAGAGTATTCAAACCGGAAAGGAAGAAGTAAAAATATCCTTATTCACAGATGACATGATCCCATACGTAAAATATCCCGAAGACTCCACGAGAAAGTTACTGAAACTAACAGATGGATTCAGCAAAGTGGCAAAGTAGAAAATCAACACAAGAAAATTGTTGGGTTCCTTTACACTAACAAGGAGAACTCCAAAAAGGAAATCAAGAAAACAATACCATTTACAATAGCTCCCAAAAGAATAAAATACCTAGGAAGAAACCTAACCAGGGATGTAAAAGACCTACGCAATGAAAACTATAAAACATTACTGCAAGAAACTAAAAGAGGGCTATATAAAGGGAAAAATATTCCATGCTTATGGATTGGAAGATTTAACATTGTGAAAATGTCAATACTACCCAGAACGATCTATAGATACAATGCAATTTCAATCCAAATTCCAACCACATTCTTTACAGAAATAAAAAAACAAATCACCAACTTTATATGGAAAGGAAAGAGAACCTGAACAGCTGAATGAATACTGAAGAAGAAGAACAAAGTAAGAGGCCTCACACTTCCTGATCTCAAAACATACTATACAGCCACAGTAATCAAAACAGCCTGGTACTGGTTCAGTGAGACACACACAGACCAGTGGAATAGAATTGAGAAGCCAGAAGGAAATCCATCCATCTATGGGCAGCTGATTTTTGACAAGGGGTTGAAGTCCATTCAGTGGAGAAGAAACAGCCTCTTTAACAAACGGTATTGGCAAAACTGGATATTCATTTGCAGACAAATGAAACAAGATCTATACCTCACACCATACACAAAAACTTACTCAAAATGGATCAAAGACCTAAATGTTAAAGTTGAAAATATAAAGCTCCTGGAAAAATATAGGGACAAAATGATGGGACCTAATTTTTTTCAGAAATGCTTTACCAAACACAACTGCAAATGCATGAGCAACAGAAGACAAATTGGATAACTGGGACCTCCTAAAAACTAAATACTTATGCTCATCGGAAGACTTTATAAAAAGAGTAAAAAGAGAACCTACAGATTGGGAAAAAGTCTTTGGGAATGACATATCTGACAAGGCTCTAATCTCCAAAATATATAGAAAACTTCAACAATTCAACTATTAAAAGACAAAAAATCCAATTAAAAAATGGGCAAAAGACATGAACACACACTTCGTCAAACAGGACTTTCAAGCAGCCAACAAACACATGAAAAGATGCTTGCAATCATTAGGTATTAAAGAGATGCAAATCAAAACTACAATGAGATACCATCTCACCCCTGCAAAAATGGCACTGATAAAAAAACAGAAAACAACAAATGTTGGTGAGGCTATAGGGGAGATTGGAACACTTACCTACTGCTAATGGGATTGTAAAATTGAATAACTACTACAGAAAATGGTATGGCACTTCTTCAAAAAGCTAGAAATAGAAATACCTTATGAACCAGCAATCCCACTCCTAGGTATACCCTAGATATCTAATAGCAGTGACACAAATAGACATATGCAAACCTATGTTCATTGCAGCATTATTCACAATAGCAAAAAGATGGAAACAACCTAAGTGCCCATCAGTGGATAAAGGGATAAACAAAACGTGGTATACATGTAATGGAATATTATGCAGCTATAAAGAATAACGAGGAGTCCGTGAAACATCTTGTAATATGGGTGGATATGGAGGACATTATGCTGAATGAAGTAAGTCAATCAAAACAGGACAAATATTGTATGATCCCACTTTTATAAAAAGACAAAAATAGATATACATAAGAAAATCAACATGCTTTGGTAGTGATCAGGGATAGAAGGGGTAGAGAAGAGGAATCACTCTCTAGACAGTAGACACCTGTTATTTTTGGTCATGAGAAAGGCAATATTGAATGTGTGTGAAGTGTGAACAACTTAATCAAGGTTAATGGTGACACTAGGAAGTACATAAGAATAAGGGACCCTATTGGTAAATGCTATAACATATACAATTCTGAAGCAACGGCAGTAACAACCAATAAATATGAATGGTTACATAGGTAGATACATATGCACATATGTGTATAGGAAGGTATGTTTTTATATATGTGTGCATGTATAGGTGTATCTGTAGGCATATGCATATACATGTTTGTTCTGCATATATATATTCATGTATATATATAATAAAGCACATAAGGGGCACAGTCATGGATACTTTCCAGACATAATCAAGCACCTCACAGGATTTATTTAATGGGTTTGAAGGTTTAGGAATATAGTCTTGTGGGACACCTTGTCAACTGGCACAACATAGTCCATAAAGTTTATGTTCTACATCCTAGTTTGCTAAGTAGTGTTTGGGGTCTTAAAAGCTTGTGAGCAGCCATCTAAGATACAACTATTGGTCTCTACTTGTCTGGAGCTAAAGATGAAGAAGGAAACCAAAGTTTCAAAGAAGAAACTAGTCTATAGGACGAATTGCCTACATGAACCACAGCCTCATCTATCCTGAAACCAGAAGAACTAGATGATGTTACCACTAGTTACCACTACTAGTTGTTCTGGGAAGGGATACAATAGAAGGTCTGAGATAGAATGGGAGAAAGCTGTAGAACAAAACTCAAATTCTTAAAAAAATGCCAAACTTACTGGACTGGCAGAGACTAGAAGAAACTCTGAGACTATTGCCCTGAAATACCCTTTAAACTTTGAATGGAAACCACTCCTGGAGGTCACCTTTCGACTATATAACAGATTGGCTCAAAAAATAAACAGATCCACCTGTAAGTACAGTGCTCCTTAAAAAGAAAATAATCTATATGAGATCAAATGGTCAACATTTATCTTAAAATAAAGATAAGCAGGTCAGGGGTGGGAGGCAAGAAAGCTAGATGAATGGAAACAGAGCAATGAGAACAAAAATAATGAGAATGTTGACACAAAGCAGAAAATGTAAACAAGGTCACTGAATAATATGTATAGAAACTATTAAATGGGAACCTAATTTGCTGTGTAAACTTTCACCAAAAACACAATAAAATATTTTTTAAAAATTTTATTCCTAGGTATTTTATTCTTTTTAAATGCTGTTATGGACTGAACTGTGTTCCCAAAGATAAGTGTCTTGGCTAGGCCATCATTCCCAGTATTGTGTGATTGTCCACTATTCTGTTATCTGATGTGATTTTTCTATGTGTTGTAAATCCTAGCTCTATGATGTTAATGAGGCAGAATTAGAGGCAGTTATGTTAATGAGGCAGGACTCAATCTACACGATTAGGTTGTGTCTTGAGTCAATCTCTTTTGAGATATAAAAGAGAGAAGCAAGCAGAGAGACGGGGGGACCTCATACCACAGAGAAAGCAGCACCGGGAGCAGAGCACATGCTTTGGACCCAGGTTCCTGCACTGAGACGTTCCTAGACCAGGAAAAGATTGATGACAAGGACCTTCCCCTAGAACCTGCAGAGAGAGAAAGCCTTCCCCTACAGCTAGCATCCTGAATTTGGACTACTAGCCTCCTAGACTGTGAGAGAATAAATTTTCTGTTTGTTAAAGCCATCTACTTGTGGTACTTCTATTACAGCAGCACTAGATAACTGAGACAGAATTTGGTACCAGGAGTGAGGTGCTGCTCTAACAGATACCTAAAATGTAGAAGCAGTTTTGAAACTGTGAATGGATAGAGGCTGGACAAATTTTAAAGTGCATAATAGTAGACACCTACATTGCCAGGAAGAGACTAGAGACTGTTGGTGAAATTACGAACATCAAAGACAATTCTGGTGAGGACTCAGAAGGAAGTGAGGAGAGCTGTTACACTGGAGATGGAGCACATGGTGAGAAGCAGCAGTACAGTAACGGCAGCAGCAGAGAAACAGTGGCAGTGGAACCAGGATACCAGCTCAAGACAGCACTGGAGCTGACCCACGGATCAAGAGAGCTGACTGCCTTTGCACAGGAGGCCTCCTGGTGGAGTGAGGTGCCTCCAGGCACTTATCAGTGGACCTGAAGAGCTTCGAAACACTTGCCCCAGCAGGGCAGACATGGGCAGTGAGGCCCGAGGGGCTGAGAGGCCAAGGAACCAGGAAGCAGAAGCTGAAGAGACAAGGAACACAGAAAGCAGAGCTTCCTAAGTCTGAAAAGGTAGGACTGTGACTTCTGGGGTCTCAAAGGGTGGAGCTATGGCTTCTAGGGTTTCAAATAGTGGGGCCACAGCCTTCTATGTTTCAAAGAGTCAGATCATCAGCAACTCAGTTCCGGAGTTTGGAGCTGTCTTTCATGAGTGCCAGTGAGATGGTGCCAGATCCACTGCCCAAGGCTGAGGGGGCAGGGCTGCCATACCCAAGGGCAGAATAACAAGGCCTGCCAGGGCCAGTGGGGTAGCGTTGCCACTCAGATGATCTAGGAGAATAGGACTGCCAAATGCAAGGGAGCGTAGCTGCTGTTCCAATGGACCTGGAAGGTGGAAGTGAAGCCCAGAGCCTAGGGACCTCCACCAGAATTCAGAAAGTGTTACCAACACCCAGAGTCTGGAGGGCAGGGCCATTGCCTAAATGGTCTCAGAGAACAGAGGATTAATTTCAAGCCTTGAGAGCTAATATGTGTTCTGCTGACTTGCTTGGTGTCTATTATCCCTTCTTTCCCTCCAATTTCTCCTATTTGTAATGGAAATGTCTAGCGTGTGCCTGTCCACCACTGTAGTTTAGAAACAAATAACTTGTATTCCAGATTTCACAGATGAAGAGGAATTTTTTTCGATTTTGAACTTGGAGTTGATTTAAGACTTTTGCTAAGTTACGATGGGACGAATGTGTTTTACTTGTGGCAAGAACCTGAATTTGGGGTGGGGGGCAAAGAGTTAGAACGTTATGGATTGAATTGTGTCCCCCAAAAATGTGTGTCAACTTGTTAGGCCATGATTCCCAGTGTTGTGTGATTGTCCATTGTTTTATCATCTGATGTGATTTTCCTATATGTTGTAAACCCTGCCTCTATGATGTTAATGAGGCAGAATTAGAGGTAGTTATTTTAATGAGACAGGACTCCATCTACAAGATTAGGTCACATCTTGAGTCAATCTCTTTTTAGATGTAAAAGAAAGAAACAAGCAGAGAGACAGGAGGACTTCATACCACCAAGAAAACAGCGCCAGGAGCAGAGCACATCCTTTGGACCCAGGGTTCCTGGGCTGAGAAGCTCCTAGACCAGGGGAAGATTGATGATAAGGACCTTTCCCCAGAACCAACAGAGAGAGAAAGCCTTCCCCTAGGGCTGGTGCCCTGAATTTGGACTGCTAGCCTCCTAGACTGTGAGAGAATAAACTTCTCTTTGTTAAAGCCATCCACTTGTGGTATATCTGTTATAGTAGCACTAGGTAACTAAGACAGATGCTATTGTTAATGGAAATGTTTTCTTAATTTCCATTTCAGACTGATTGTTGCTGGTATATATAAACACATTTTTATGTGTTGATCTTGTACACTGCAACTTTTCCAAATTTGTCTATTAGCCTAGCAGCTTTCTTGTGGATTCTTTGGGGTTTTCTATATATATAGGATCACGTTATCTGTGAAAAAGAATAGTTTTACTTCTTTCTTTCCGATTTGGATGTATTTTATTTCTTTTTCTTGCCTAATTGCTAGCTAGGACTTTCAGTGCAACGTTAAACAGGAGTAATGAAAGTGGGCAACATTGTATTGCTCTTGATCTTAGGGAGAAATCTTTTAGTCTTTCACCATTGAGTATGATATTAACTGTGGGTTTTTCATAAGTGCTCTTTATCAAGAGGAAGTTCTCTTTTATTCCTAATTTGCTAAAACTTTTTTTTAATCATAAAAGGGTGTTGGATTTTGTCAAATGCATTTTTGCATCAGTTGAGATGATCGTATGTTTTTTTTTTCCCCTTCATTCTATTAATGAGGTGTATTAGATTTTCTAATGTTGAACCACTCTTGCATTCCTGGGGTAAATCTCACTTGGTCATGGTATACAATCATTTCTGTATGCTGTTGGGTTCAGTTTGATAGCATTCTGTTGATGATTTTTGCATCTGTATTTAGAAGGGCTATTGGTCTGTGGTTTGTTTGTTTGTTTTTCCTTATAGTGTCTTTGTTTGGTTTTGGTATCAGGGTAATCCTGGTCTCATACAATGAGTTGAGAAGTGTTCCCTCTTCTTCTAACTTTTTGATGAGTTTGAGAGGGATTGGTGCTAACTCTTTTTTAAATGTTTGCTAGAATTCATCAGTGAAGCCATCTGGTCCCGGACTTTTCTTTGTTGGGAGGTTTCAATCTCTTTACTTGTTGTAGGTCTGTTGAGATTTTCTATTTCTTCTTGAGTCAGTTTTGGTAATTTATTTCTAGGAATTTGTCCATTTTGTGTAGGTTGTCTAATTTTTTAGTGTATAACTGTTCATCATATTCCTTAATAATTCTTTCTATTTCTGTAAGGTTGGTATTAATGACATAACTTTCATTTATGATTGTATTTATTTGTATCTTCTCTCTTTTTCTTAGTCTGTCTAGCTACAAGTTTATTAATTTTATGGATCTTTTCAAAGAACCAACTTTGGTTTCATTGACTCTCTATTCATTTTTTTGTACTCTATGTAATTTATCTCCACTTTAATCTTTATTTATTTCCTTTCTTTTGCTATCTTTGGGTTTGGTTTTTGTCTTCTCTTTCCAGTATCTTAAGTGGAAGTCTAGGTTATTGACTTGAGATCTTTCTTTCTTTCCTTTTTTTTTTAAATTGTGCTTTAGGTGAAAGTTTGCAGACTGTCTTAGTTATCTAGGGCTGCTATAACAGAAATACCACAAGTGGATGGCTTTAACAAAGAGAATTTTATTTTCTCACAGTCTAGAAGACTTGAAGTCCAAATTCAGGGTGCCAGCTCCAGTGGAAGGCTTTCAGGCAAAATGGTCCAGCCTCTGTGGAAAACAGTTTGGTTGATCCTCAAAAAGTTAAGCATAGAACTACCATATGACCCAGTAACCCAGTGCTAGATATATACCCAAAAGACTTGAAAGCAACTACACAAACAGACACACATATACCAATGTTCACTGCAGCATTATCCACGATAGCCAAAAGGTGGAAACAACATAAATGTCTATCAACAGACAAATGGATAAACAAAATGTAGTACATACATATAATGGAATATTACTCAGCCATAAAGAGAAATGAAGTCCTGATGGATGCTACAACATGGATGAACTTTGCAAACAGTATGCTCAGTGAAATAAGTCAACTACAAAAGGACAAATATTGTATTATCTCACTTACATGAAATGGAGCCCTGGTGGTGCAGCGGTTTAGTGTTTGGCTGCTAACCAAAACGTTGGCAGTTTGAATCCACCAGCTGCTCCTTGGAAGCCCTATGGGGCAGTTCTACTCTAGGGTGGCTATGAGTCGGAATCAACTTGATGGCAACAGATTTTATATGAAATATTTAGAATAGGCAAATGTATAGATACCAAAGTTTTATCAGTGGTTATCAGAGGTGGCAGGGAAGAGGAGAAGAGGAGTCATTGTTTAGGAAGCAGTGAGTTTCCGTTTATAGTGATGGAAAATTTGGTAACAATTATTGGAAATGTTTGCACAACCTGATTAATCACTAAATTGAATACATGATAAACACTGAATTGGCAAGAAAAAAGTTTATTGCTTGATTTCCACATACTTCTGAATTTTCCAGCTTTCATACCAACTGTGGACTACTCATCTCTGGAATTCTTTTATGTGAAGGATAAATACATTTCTAGCTTGTTTAAAGTACTGTTATTTCCAGTCTCTGTTATTAGCTGTGTAAATTTGTAACTGATACAAGATGTAGAAAGAAAAATCTCAAAATTTGAAAATTACCATTGAAAATCATTTAAATCCCCCATAAAGTACAGTAAGGTAGTTTTATATCTATTAGAGCCCCCACATGGTGTGCTAAGGTACAAGTCATAAATGAGTTACATGTACATGAAGATGTTGAGCTTTTAATTCTTGGGACCAATCAAGAAAATCGCCTAAATCAGACTCTATTCTTGCATGTTTTTAATTAGTATTTGACTTTCAGCAGTTATTTACATTGCCTTCAGTGATTATAATTCAGAAGTTAAAAACCATGTGTACTCTGAAATGAAAAATATTGAGAAGCATCAGTAGATACCATCCTGACAGCAATAAGGTATATGTATATGTTTATGAAATTACTGTGTATGATTCCATCTTCACCTTTCACAATTTTATGATTTCCTCTAACTATATTAGTTAACATTTCTTTATGATTTTTAATTAACATTTTAATATTTCCTTCAAGGCTGTTTGTTGAACACATCATCAGCACTGACACCCTGACTACCAGAACAACGTATTTCATTCACAATGCTTAGGAAACCCTTAAAATTATGCACAACAAATTACACATGGCCCCTGGATTCTCTATCAGCTCAGAACTAAAACAATTTCTGAGGCCAACTCTTCAGACAGGGATTGGACTGGACTGTGGGACATAAAGTGATACTCATGAGGAGTGTGCCTGTTAGCTCAAGTAGATACAAGAGACTAAATGGGCAGCTTCTGTCTGGAGATGAGACGGGGAGGCAGAGAGGGCTAGGAGTTGGTTGAATAGACCTGGGGAATCAGGGGTGGAAAGGAGGAGTGTCCTGTCACTGTATGGGGAGAGCAATTAGGGTCACATAATAATGTATGTGTAAATTTTTGTATGGGAGACAAACCTGAAATGTAAACTTCATTTAAACTACAACAATAAACAAAAAGAAAAAGAAAATGTTCTCCATCCTACTTTGGTAAGTGGTGTCTGGGGTCTTAAAAGCTAGTAAGCGGCCATCTAAGATGCATCAATTGGTCCCAAACACCTGGAGTAAAGGAGAATGAAGAACACCAAAGACACAAGGAAAGTATTAGCCCAAGAGACAGAAAGGGCCACCTAAACCAGAGACTTCATCAGCCTGAGACCAGAAGAAGTAGATGGTACCCAGCTACCACCAATGATCACCCTGACAGGGAACACAACAGACAGCCCCTGATAGAGCAGGAGAAAGGTGGGGTGCAGAACTCAAACTGTAGTAAAAAGACCAGACTTAATGGTCTGACTGAGACTGGAGGAACCCCAGAAAGCATGACTCCCAGACTCTCTGTCAACTCAGAACTAAAACAATTCCCGAGGCCAACTCTTTAGATAAAGATTGGACTGGACCGTGGGACATCAAATGATACTCGTGAAGAGTGTGCTTCTTAGCTCTGGTAGATACATGAGACTAAATGGACAGCTTCTGTCCGGAGGTGGGGTGAGAAGGCATAGAGGGTTAGGAGCTGGTTGAATGGACTGGGAGGTCAGGGATGGAAAGGAGGAGTGTGCTGTCATAGTATAGGGAGAGCAATTGGGGTCACATAAGAATGTATGTATAAATATTTGTGTGAGAGACTGACTTGAAATGTAAACTTTCACTTAAACTACAATAATAAAAAAAAGAAAAAAAAAAAAAAAACAGAACTTTCACATTAGGTCACCAATATGACTTTCCAAACCAGCAAATCCTTGGCAGCAGCCTCTTGCAATAAATCAGCACATTAAAAGAAGAAATGACCCAACCCGTGCAACCAAAACAAAACCACTAAACTTTCCAAGGTGGGCTTAGAATAGTAGTCTCCAAGGCAGCATCAATACATCTCATTCCTTTGCCATTCACTGAGGGCAAGTACATGGAGTGATGGAATTCCTTCAAGCCAGCTAGTCAAGAGGTTTACCAATCCAGAAAGACCCTCAGAGACTCAGGTAAGAGAGAGGATTAATTGCCCATTGTAAATGGGTATGCTTTGGCCAAGCTACCAACTGTTATTCTCTGATGTGAGTAGTACTGAGAATTTTTATTTGGACTGGAACCCAGAAAGCAAAAAAAAAAAAGTAATAAATCATCAAATCATTCCAGTCTCCAGATACAATCACAGTAGGATGATTTGCTACTGAAAATCCAGGAGAAGCCAGATCAACTGTGGGATGTTATTTTCGATTTCATAGATTTTAGAGATGAATGGCCACTTATACATCATCTTGTCTAACCTCCTTGTTTTACCCAGAAGGAAACATAATCTAAGAGGCAAAGCTTCTTGCCCAAGAGCACACATCTAGTCATATGGCAGAAGCATATCTAGTTGATGGTCTCCTAACTCTTTTGTCAGTGCTTTTTCCATAATACAACACATCCTCTCTAGTTGTTAATTATAAATGAGCATTCCATCATCCAGTATATACATTGAGTGTTTGCTACGTGCTTAGCTAAATTTCCAGGACCAGCACTAGGGGTAAAAAATGAAGTAAGTAAGAAAGAAACATTTATTGATGCTATCTTATTTAATCCTCACAACAGTACTGTGAGTGTAAATGTCCCTATTACAAAATTTGCTTTTGGTCACACAGCTAATTGGTTGCAAAGCTGTGATTCAAATTTAAGCTGTTCGAGCCCACATTCTACATTTATCCCCCCATACTATGTTGGTTTGCTCAATCCAGCTCTTTCTCCTCCCTCTTCAACACTTGCACCTCCTCACAATAGTTATTTCCACAGAGCCTTGTTATAATCCAGCTGTGAAGGATGGACAGTGATCTGGATGGACAGCTCAAGGAGCTGACATTCTGGAAGTCCACAGGCTGAAGACCATGAATAAATACATATGCAATATTTATCAGTTTGAAATGAGTGCCAAGAAAGAAAGCAGAGTAAGAGAACTAGGTTTATCAGAGGAGGCCCTATTCTAGACTGGGGAATGGTGCAAACAGTTAACACACTCAGCTGCTAACGAAAGGTTGATGGTTTGAGTCCACCCAGAGACACCTCAGAAGAAAGGCCTGGTGATCTAGTTCTGGAAAATCAGTCACTGTTCTAATCTGACACACACGGGGTTGCCATGTGTCAGAATTGACTGGACGGCAACTAGTTTTCTAAGCTAGGATGGCTCTTCTGAAGGTGTTAACATTGGAACAGATTGAATATGGCCAAATCCAGAGCATAGAGATGGAAAGCTGGATGAAGATCCCAATGGTCAGATGTGATAATACAAAAACAAAGGGAGATTTTGGGGGGAGTTAGCACAATGTGGTTTTTAGGTGCACATGCTCTAATATCAAAGCTCCTGGGATTAAATATCTACTGGACCAGTTACTAGCTGTCTGGCTTGAGCAAGTTTGTTCAAGGTCTCTGGACCTCAATCCCCTCCTCTGTAAAATGGAGCTAAGAATAGCACTCATTTCTAAGACCATGTGAAGATTAATTAAAACAGTGCCTGGTATGCAATAAACAATAAATGCCAAAAAAAATTTTATGCACAACTTCTTCTCACAGGTTTTGAACTGGTGGCAAAAGTTAAGCACTCAGCTGCTGACTGAAAGTTGGTGGTTCGAACCCACCCGGTTGCTCTGTGGGAAAAAGACCTGACAATCTGCTCCTGTAAAGATTACAACCTAGAAAACCCTATGGGGCAGTTCTACTCTGTTTCATGGGGTCACTATGAGTTGGAATCGACTTGATGTCACCCAACAACAAGTTGGATTATGTCCACATAACGTGTTCTTTGAGCAGAATTGTGGGAAGAGTTATCAATACAATATAAATTGTTCCTTGTTTTACCTGTCTTCTTTCTTTTTATATTGCACTTGATGTAACTCTACTATATATCAAAAATTCAGAAACGTCACTTGCTGCCACATGATTTTGTCAAGTTGTGGGTAACTGAAGCTGTGAGAACAATGGCAGGCAAAGAGGTTCTGGAACTCAGACTTCCACAAGGAATGTTACCATGTTGCTAAGCTATGCAGTGTATCTTAACAACCAGGGAGCCTCGTAGGCTCCTTGGAGTGAGAGTGGGATAAACTGCTGGGGAGACAGCTATATTCTTTTGGAAGCATTAGACATTAGACTGTCTCTGCCAATTAAAATTCCCAGATCAGGTGCAAAGACTTAAGAAAATCAAAGAAAATTCAGTCTAGACCCATTACAAGGCTAGAAGGTATCAACAAATTTTGGTTCCTGCCAACCAGATCACCTGCTTTTAAAACAGTCCCCAGGTATAATTTTAAATTAATTATTAAAATAATTTTCAAAATTTTAGGTATGATTTAGTGAATGGACCTCAAATTCATCTCCTTTTCAGGACTATGTGAAAGGAAAAAAACGTGCTTTAAGGAAATGGGGTTTTATCTTTTAAAGAAAACTATCAATTTTTAAAGAGATCATACAAATAAAATAAGCCAAGTTTATAGATAAAAACACTTATTCTGTGGGAAATACGTAGCTTCAACTTAACAAATATTTATTGAGTATATACTGTGTGACGGGCAGTGTTCTAGGTAAAACTGGGTGATATCATTGCCTACTTGATTGTTAAACCCCATTGAGAAAAACAGAAAATTAACAAATTTTAAAAATTTCGGGGAGTGATAATGCTATGAAGGACAGATAAGGAGGGGAAGGGATAGAGAGTGAGCAAGGTTGGGACCATGGCAGGCACTACTTTAGAGTAGGAGGCATTTTGGAGAAAATGTCATTTAGACAGAGAAACGAATGGAGTGAGGGAGGAATCCACGGGAAGATCTGAGTGGAGTGCATTCTAGGCTAGGGGATCTGCAAGGGCAAAATTATTCAGTATTCATCACCTAAATAATCGTCTTTACATCCCTAGGAATTTCATAGCTACTTTCAGCTATTCTTCGTTAATTAGATAATCCATTTTCCCTTTGTAAGCATGCATTTTATATGTGCTATTTTAGACAAGTATTTAATATAGATTTGCATGGTATTTTCCAAGTAAAAATCACTAGAATTAAAACTAGGTAGATTAATTAAAAAAAAAAAAAAATAAAGACCCATGTTGCCTTTGAGTTGATTCCAACTCATGATGACTCCATACGTAACAAAGTAGAACTGCTCCACAGGGTTTTCTTGGCTGTAACCTCTATGGAAGCAGATTGGCAGGCCTTTCTTCTGTAGTGCTGCTGTATGGGTTTGAACTGCCAAGCTTTAGATTAGCAGGCAAGCACAAATCATTTGTGCCACCCAGAGACCGTAGGTAGATTAGTGCTTTTTTTTAAAGCCCCATATTTTGACGCTTCTGTGTCATTTAGTCTAAATAAAATTCAATGATTTACTAGTATGTAGGTAGAGTCAAGAGGCAACATAAAGGGAAGTATTGCATCCAGAAATACTTTAAAAGTTTGTAAATGGTGAATACTAATTTTCAGTCTTCCAGGAGGCATGATTATTTTCACAAGAGGAGGAAGAAGATTTCTCTGCTATCTTTGCTTGTTGACCTTTTATACCAGAATTTAAAGAGTGTATCACTCACTACCTTCAAACTAACCTAAGAGAATAAATTTGGGGCAGACACACCTAATAGAATAACAGAATATTCTAGCTGGCATCTAAGTCAATTCCATCCAGTTACAGATGAGCAAACCAAAATCTAAGAAATAAAGCAATTTATCTCTGGTCATTTGCTGGTTAATGGCAAAGTTGAGACTCAAAATCCCATTTCCTACTCCAGTTTAGTGTCCTTTCCACTCTCCAAATTGCCTGCTGTACCCTCTTTTCCCAGTACAGATAAAAAAATGAATTTACTGGCTTGATCGTACAAAAGGTCCCATACAGAAAGAGGACTGAGTAAGCCTAAGGTTTCAGATACACAAAGAGGTTGGCACTAACTCCTCATTGTGATATTCAGAAGGAGCAATAAGAAAATATACTTTTATTGTTAGATAATAGTATTTCCTGAATTTAAAATATTTAAATATATTTTATACAACCTAGAATAATATTAGATTTTGTGTATATCAGCCTGAAAATCAGATGTTTTATAGCAACAGTGCTGATAATATATTCACCATACATTGTGAAAATATACCATGAAAATCTTGCATACAGATTACTCTGGTTTAAAAAGATAGCAAACTAAAACTATCCCTCCCCCCCAAAATCTTGAGATCAATTTCTAGAATATGATATTTTGTCACTGTTTATTCTGATCAAGCAAACAAATCTTCCCCCTAAAAAAACTCCCTGCCATAGTGGAAATAAAAGATGTTATTTCCCAACACTGCTATGATGAATAAGGTTTCCACGTAAGATAGGATGTATACAACAAACACCAGAAAAATATCATTTTTAGCTTTTGAAAGTAGTATACAATCTTCAGGAAAGTTTAAATAACTCTTTCCCATGTTCTTATTCCAGAATATTTTTTTTCTCATAATATTGTGAATTCCCCAACAGCCATAACTTTATCGTTTATCCCCTAGGCCAATGACACTGTAGGTGTCTAATAAATGTGTTCCATAACTAAAGGAACATCATTAAATATTACTGAATATTGCAAACAACAGCAGGTCAAAGGTTCTCCAGTTTATCACCTGCAGACATAGAATCATTCTTTTACTATTGGATTTTTTTCTGCTTTAGGTTTTATCATCTTCCTAGAAAATGATACAAATTTAAGATGCTGTTTTTTGTTTTTGTTTTTGTTTTTTTGTTGTTGTGTCTTTTTTTTTAGGGTACAGTATCAAAGGTCCTCATTTAAAGTTAATTTAATATAAAGAAAATTTGTGGATATTGTATTTTAAGGCCATCATCTTAATTTACTGTATCAAAATTGATATACTATGTAAAGTATTTTTATGGTGATAAGCCAACCAAGTGACCCTAAATGCAATTAAATATATAATGTACTTTAAGTTTCTCACCAATGTTTTGATTTTTCCAGGGAAAAGTTTTTTGTTTTTTTTTCTGTTTCATCCTGTGCCTGTATTGATTTCAGTGTTTCCAAAAGTTTGGTCTGAAAGCAAAAGAGTTTCACATTGCTTTGACATGAGAAACAATTAAATGCAAAGCAAGAAGATGGAAAACGTTTGTTGTATAAGAAAATGTCAAGAACCTCTTGCCAGGACTATTGTTATTCTATGATTTCAGGGTTTGAGCACATCTGAAAGTAAAATTAATCAAGGTGGTAGACCCCAAGGATTTTTGTGGCAACAGTGGAGAAAGGGAAACCAGTATCCCCATGAGCACCAACCTCAAATCTACAACGTCTGTTCTTCAGTTTGAGAGAAAAGACAGCCCTATTATGGCTAGAAATGGAAGTTGTTTTCTAGTCAGGCATACTCCTCATCCCAGAAGAGTCTGCCACATAAAAGGTAAGGTGATTCAATGTTCTAGAACGTGTGTCTCTATGCTCGAACTACTAGATGATTCTGGTCCCTTAACACAAGGATGCTATCCAAAATATTTAACCACTCGTAAGACACAGGCACTGGTTATTGGAAGCAGGTGTCAGCACCAGATTTAGAGCAGAGGACTGTAGGCCTTCTGTGCCAGGACATTAATCCTTGGGTTGCTTGATTGTCAGGAGAGGGGCCAGGAGAGGAACTGAAGTGGCCAGAGCAATGGAGACATACAAAGTGCTCAGGGCAACAGCTATTTTATCAACTGATATGAAAGTATTTTAATATTTTAACAACTGGCACAGCAATGTCAGTGTCAACATGTTAAATATCAGCATTGGAGAAAGCATGTATTTTACTATTCCTCCTTCCCTTTCTCTCTCTCTCTCTTTTTCCTTCCTTCCTTCCTTCTTTTCCTCCCTCTCTTCCATCCTTCCTCCTACTATGAGAGAATAAATTTCTCTTTGTTAAAGCCATTCACTTGTGGTATTTCTGTTATAGCTGCTCTAGATGACTAAGACATAATTTGGTACCAGGAGTGAGGTGCTACTCTAACAGATACCTAAAATGTGGAAGCGGTTTTGAAACTGTGAATGGGTAGAGGCTGGAAGAGTTTTAAAGTGCCTAATAGTAAAAGCCTAGATTGCCTTGAAGAGGCTATTTGTGGAATCATGGACATCAAAGACAATTCTGATGAGGACTCAGAATGAATGTGGAAAGCTATTATACTGGAGATGATGCAGGCAGCTGCAGAGAAATGGCAGTGGCAGAACCAGGAGCTCAGGGCAAGACTGCACTGGAACCAACCTACAGAGTGAGAGAGCTGAGTGCCTTTGAGCAGGAGGCTTCCTGGTAGAATGGGGTGGCTGCAGGCACTTATCAGTGGAGCTAGGCTTGCTGACCCACACAGCAAGAGAGCTGAGTGTCTTCCAGCCAAAGTTTACTAGCAGAGTAGGGTGTCTACAGGCACTAATAGGTGGAGCTAAAGAGCTTTGGAACACTTGCCCTAGCAGGGCAGAGTCAGGTGGTGAAGCCTGAGGAGCTCAGAGGGCAAGGAATCAGGAAGAAAAGCTGAAGAGACAAGGAACACAGGAAGCAGAGCTGCCTCAGTCTCAAAGGGTATGGCTCCAACTCCTGGGATCTCAAATGGTGGAGTCACCGCTCAGATGGACTGGAAGAATGGAGCCACCCAAATTTGAGGGAGCAGAGTTGCCCATGTAGCTGAAGCCCAGGCCCGAGGGGCCTCCATGCAGAATCCAGAAAGTGTGGCCAATACCTAGAGTCTGGAGGGCAGGGCCATTGTGTAAATGGTCTCAGAGAACAGAGGATTATTTTCACACCTTGAAGGCTAATGTAATGAGTTCTGCTGATTTGCTTGGTGCCTGTTATCCCTTCTTTCTCTCCAGTTCCTCTCATTTGTAATGAAATGTCTACCTTGTGCCTGTTCCACCATTGTGCTTGGGAAGCAGATAACTTGTATTCTAGATTTCACAGATGAAGAGGAAGTTTTGGATTTTGGATTTGGAGTTGATTTAAGACTTTTGTTGTGATATGATGGGGTGAATATGTTTTACATATGGCAAGGACATGAACTTTTGGGGGCCAAAGGGTGGAACATCATGGATTGAACTGGGTCTCCCCAAAATATCTGTCAACTTGGCTAGGCCATGATTCCTAGTATTGTCTGATTGTCCACCATTCGGTCATCTGACGTGATTTTCCTATGTGTTGTAAATCCTACCTCTATGATATTAATGAGGCAGGATTAGAGGCAGTTATGTTAATGAGGCAGGACTCAATCTATAAGATTAGGTTATATCTTCAGTCAATCTTTTTTGAGATATAAAAGACAGAAGCAAGCAGAGAGACGGGGGACCTCATACTACCAAGAAACAAGACCCAGGAGAATAGTGTGCCCTTTGGACCTGGGGTCCCTGCACTAAGAAGATCCTCAACCGGGGAACATTGTTAACAAAGACCTGCCCCCAGAGCTGACCGAGAGAGAAGGCCTTCCCCTGGAGTTGGCACCCTGAATTTGGACTCCTGGCCTCCTAGACTGCGAGAAAATAAATTTCTCTTTGTTAAAGACATCCACTTGTGGTATTTCTGTTATAGCAGCAATAGATGACTAAGACAATCCTTTTTTTTTTTTTACTTTAACTTTATATAATACACTTCTTGGAAGTTAAGAAAAAACAAAACCCATTGCCATCGAGTCAATTCTAACTCATAGTGACCCTATAGGACAGAGTAGAACTGCCCCATAGTGTTTCCAAGGAGCAGCTGGTGGATTCGAACTGCCAACCTTTTGGTTGGCAGCTGAGCTCTTAACCACTGAGCCACCAGGAGACATCAATGGCAGTATCTTGCTTCTGAGAGAGGTGGTTCAATTAGCTTGGAATGAAGAATAAAAGAAGTGTGTACAATTTATACATATTTTGGTTGCTACAGAAAACAATTGACACAGTGACTGCAACAATGGGCTCAAGCATAACAATGATTGTGAGGATGGCGCATGAAAGGGCATTTTGTTCTGCTGTACATAGGGTCGCCATGAGTTGAAACTGACTCAACAGCACCTAACAACAATAACAACAACAGAAAACAAACAACAAATAGCTAGAAGGGAGAAAGGTGATGAAGTTGAGAGGTAGACTTATCAAGCTTATGAAATACATGGAAAGCATGCAGAATCATTTGGACTGGATTGAGTGAACTGCTAATTCCCCAGGATGGGGTAAGTGTGTGATATCGCCCCAGAAGAACATATCAAAATCACCCACTGGGCTTAATCAAAATATACCCTCGTACTCATCCTGAGAGTCTTATTCCTAAGGGAGAGGTATCACTTCTGAAATCAGAATCACTGCTGTAGTAACTCCCACAACCAATGGAAATGTATCATATTCCTGAGGCATGTGGGACAGAAAAAGTGATATTGAAAATCATTGTCATGATAAAAATGAGCCACCATTTGTAGAGAGGAGGGCAGAGCCTGGAGATAAAGAGAATAAGGAAGCCACTACACCTGTCCAGACAGGTAATGACAAGCATCCCTATTATGTTGCCAGCCATGGAACTAAACAATGACCTAAAACAAAGCTTGAGACAGTTTGTAGGAAAAACATTAAAAGGTCCTGGTAACTGACTTAGTATAGAGCATGAAGAAGAGGAGCAAATCAAAAAAGAACATTTCGTTTACCCTCTCTCCCACTCCTAGTTATCATGTCTGTGTCTAAACAAATGAGTTGCTTTCTGATGAAACAAGAAAGTGAAGAGGGAGAAGGTGAAGTCATTTCACTCATAATTTATTCCATCTATCAGTATTTATTCATTCTCTAATACATATCAGCCTCTTTTCCAGACATGAGAGATATAACAGTGAAGAAAAAAATTCCCTAATCTCACAGGCGGAATCAGACAATAAGTTCAGTGGTGGACATACTATATGTGTTGTGATGCAAGGCATTCAAACAGAAATAAGCTTCCCACAAGTGGGAATCTGGGTCTGGATTTTAAATGGGAGATCAGAAATATAGATGTACATTTGGGAGTCATCAGTATGGAAGTGACATTTAAAGGTACAAATATTGATCATCTCTTTATTCATTCAGTCATCTAACCAACCATTCATTCATTCAACAAACATTTATTTGGAGAGATTATAGGCAAGAGCACCTTACCTGGATGGTCAATATACTCACTAGCTATGTGATCTTTATAGGCTCTTTCTGCTTCAGTTCCTTCATCTATATATTGGCAATAATAATAATACCTATATCATGGTTAAGCATACAAAGAAGGGAGGCAAAGGGAATGGCAAGTGCAAACACAGCATAGAGCATTAGTAAACTGGAATTATAAGAGGATCCAAACGCCCATTACAGAGCATGCGGGGAGGTGGGAAGGGATAATGGAGGCTGAAGATGAAGTGGATAAGGGGCCAGATTTAGAAGCACTCTATATATCATATAAAGGAACTTCTATCCCTTCATAGCCAGAAGAGATATCTACACTAGTGATTTTCACTTCCTCACCTCCAAGCCCCTAAGTAGCCCACTTCAGCTTGGCCTTTCACCCATCATTCCATATAAACTGCACTTGTTAAGCTTCCTGCTATCCTCAATTTTGACAAATCCGATGAGCATCTATCAGTAAGGATGCTCACGGTTGCAAGTGACAGGAAAATTCAAACTGGCTTGTACAACAAAGAAGATCTGTTGACTCAAGTGACTGGATAGTTCAGCAGTCAGGTGGGCTTCAAGTTTGATTTGATTTGATGGCTCATCTCTCTATTCTGTCTTTCACAATGTCAGCCTCATCCTAGAGCTGGCTTGCTTCACTCATAGGGCCTACATGGTTACATCAGTTTTTAGCTTCACATCTGCATGCCACACTGGCTTCTGTCCCACAGATTCCAGCCAAATCCTCATCATATTTTATCAGCACACATTAAATTGCATGCCTATCTCTGAACAAATCTCTGTGGCCGGGAAAATGGCAAGCATGGATTAGTAGATCATGGTTCAGATAATCAATCACTATGACAAGTGGAATGGGTTCAACCTTTTCCAAAGCACATGGCTGCATGAGCTCTAGAGGGGTAGATGATGGGAGGACAATAGAATAAAATATCTGGTTACTATTAGTAAATGGGAAACTCTAATGGCATAGTGGTTAAGAGTTTGGCTGCTAACCAAAAGGTTGACAGTTCGAATGCACCAGGTGCTCCTTGGAAACCCTATGGGGCAGTTCTACTCTATCCTATAGGGTTGCTATGAGTCAGAAGTGACTCTATGGCAATGGGTTTGGTTTGTTTGGTTTTGGGTTTTGTTAGTTCTCTCCTCCCCTTCTTCAATGATCATTGACATGCTCAAGCCCATTGTTGTGGCTACTGTGTATTTGAGTGTCTTCCAACCTAGGGGGCTCATCTTCCAGCACTGTATCCAATAATATCCTGTTGTCATTCATAGGATTTTCATTGGAGGAGTCCTTGTGGTGCAGTGGTTAAGCTCTCAGCTGCTAATGGTAGTCAGCAGTTCAAATCCACCAGCCACTTTGCAGGAAAAATACGTGGCAGTCTGCTTCTGTAAAGATTACAGCCTTGGAAACCCTATGGGGCAGTTCTACTCTGTCCTATAGGGTTGCTATGAGTTGGAATCGACTTGCCAGCAAGGAGTTTGATTTGGGTTTAATTTTCAGAAGTAGGTCACCAGGCCTTTCTTCCTAATCTTAGTCTAGAAGCACTGCTGAAACCTGTCCACCATGAGTATTTGAAATACCAATGGCATAGCTTCTAGCATCAGAGCAACCACCACAGTACTGCAAATTGACAGACAGATGGTGCAATCAGGTGCTGTTTAGTCAATTCCGACTCATGGTAACCCCATATATGTCAGAGTAGGACTGTGCTCCATAGGGTTTTCAATGGATGATATTTCAAAAGTAGACTCCCCAAGACACCTCTGGGTAGATTTGAACCTCTGACCTTTTGGTTAGCAGCCAAACATGTTAACCATTTGTTTGTACAACACAGGGACTTCATATCCCTACCAACAAAACAAAACAACAACAAAAAAACCAGTTGTCGTCAAGTTGGTTCTGGCTCATAGTCACCTGACGAAAACCTAATCTGGTTATTTGTCTTTTTTCCTCGCTCACCCAGGTTTGAATAACATCCCTATATGTACTGTGAATGATGATGAGAACGCATTCAGAACATTCTGGGGTGTCGGCCACTTAGAGAAAGACGAGGCACCATTTGCCAGATGCAGTTACTCACCCAGCACCACAGCCCTGGAGAGCCCTGTCAGAGGAGTCTCACCTGCCCCACAGACTGTGAGAATGCCCCTACGGCCTTATTCTGGTGAGTCTCTCAGCTCATAAAATGTCTCCACAGGCCTCCGTCAAACAACTAGGGTGGAAGTGGATTTATACGATTGCTAATATAGCTGTGGTAATTTAAAAAGACTCACAAAAATTCCTCATAGTGAAACAGGTTATTCATTACAAAAATGTTTTACTCTTAATCTCAATTCTAGTCTCTAACTCCTACAAAACTAGCTAAAAGGTACTAAAAGAGAATGTTTAGTCAACATTGATATTCAGACAAAAATGAGTCCAGAAAACCCAGTAGGGATGGAACTTCATAGTTCAGTTATTCCTGCTGGATTGTGAACTCCTCAAGGGCAGACCCAGGTGTTATTGTCTTCTGTGTTTTGGCCATTCTTGATATTTTGCCAATTCCCAGCATACTGCCTGGTTCTTAATAAGTAATTCAATTAATGTTTATTGAATTGAAGGAAAAAGGGACTAACCAAAAACAAAATGTGGCAAAATACGATGGGTAAGGTAGCACAGAAGAAATTCGGGATTGTAGAAGTTATATCTAGTTTTTCTCTTTCCCCTGTGGTGTATAAACCAATGCCTGTCACACTGACTCCGACTCTTGGCTACCCCATGTGTGTCAGAGCAGAACTGTATTCCATGAGGCTGATTTTTCAGAAGTAGATCATCAGGTCTTTCTTCTGAGGCGCCTCTGGGTAGACTTGAACCTCCAACCCCTCAGTTAACAGCTGAGCATGTTAACTATTTGCACCACCCAGAGACCCATGCTAAAGGTCTTAAGGCACATGAAAATTATTGTGTTATAATGTGGTTAAATATTATCGTTCTAAAGACAACAGTAAGAGTAATCGTTTTTAAAGCAGTTACTAGGTACAGACACTATTCTATAATCTTTGTACTTGTTAACTCATTTCATCTTTTAAGAGCTCCTCTTCTCTCTCTTCCATAAACAGTGAAAAGTCAGAGCCCTCTTATTCCATCTTCTTTCTGGTGTCCTTTCTTATACTGCAGGACTAGAAACCTAAAGCATTACAATTCTAAGAGTCACTTGCAAGTAAGATTCCAAATGGGAATTAGGCATTGCCATCTAGTGAGATTCATACAACAATTGTGAGTCCAAGGTCATCTTTTTGGTTGCTTTCTGCTACCCAGCATGACTGCAGAGATATGGGATTTTCCTGCCACAACTTTCCAGAGTCCGGATTACGGATTTATAGATGTCAAAAGGCAAAGTCAGCAGATACGGCGGCTTTCTCATTGCAGCAGCATTCCGATACCTAACCTCTAACTTCATGGATGTTGACAGTAATTGAAGTGGCAGCAGCCTTCTGGTTACCCTTCCTCCTGATTGTGGTAAAGGCTGTGCCACTCCACCCCTCTCCCCAAAGGGCAGTTCCAAGGTCCTGCTCTTGGAATCATTTGTGAAAGTCAAGGCCAGAGTTCACTGCTCCAGCCCTTCCAACAATGTTGTTGTTGCTGTTAGGTGCCATTGAGCCTATTCCAACTCATGGCAACCCTATATGATGGAGGAGAAGCGCCCCATAGTTTTCTAGGCTATAATCTTTATGGGAGCAGATCGCCAGGTCTTCTCTATCCAGGAGCTGCTGGTGGGTTCAAATCACCCACCTTTTGGTTGGCAGTCAAGCACTTAAGTGTTGTGCCATCAGGGTTCCTTCCCCAACGATATTACAAGCACATAAAGCTGCTAATCAAAACGTCGGCGGTTCAAATCCACCAGCTGCTCCTAGGGAGAAAGATGTGACAGTCTGCTTCTTTCAGGTTTATAGCCTTAGAAACCCAATGGAGCAGTTCTACTCTGTCCTACAGGATTGTTATGGATTAGAATTGACTTGAGGGCAGTGGGTTTGGGTTTTTGGTTTAACTTACTGTATTATTTACCTTTCTGCTTATAATAGCTAGAGAGCTGGTTCCCACAAGTGAACGTTAACTTGACAGACTCTCCACCCATAACTTTGTTCTCACTACTTGGAGATAGGTGACTTTACACTTTATTTTTGTATCTTTGTTCAGCTAGAGATAATGAATTTAGTTAGTATTGGATATATGCACAAACTATTTTTACCTTTTAAAAAATTGTTGTGTGAACTATGGCTTCAGTAAAAGAGATAGCATCACTTACCCAGAATATATCTTTAAGTCAATGAAAAGCAAAATTCAACAAAGCTTTAAGTGGTTTTAGGGTAATTTAGGGGGATTTGGGAGGTCCTGTGTGGTGTAAACAGTTAACTCACTTGGCTGCTTACCGAAAGGGTGGCTGATGGAGTCCACCCAGAGACATCTTGGAAGAAAGGCCTGGCAGTCTATTTCTGACAGTTAAGAAAAATCAGCCATTAAAAACCCTATAGAGCACAGTTCTACTCTCACACATACAGGATCGCCATGAGATGGAATCGATTTGATGGCAACTTTATTTTTTTTCAGTTAAATGATTGAGTATGAAATAGGTAAGGTTGAGAGACTGATGAACAAGAAAGGAAATAAAAAACGTAATTATTACTCAGCACACATCTCTGTCTACAGGGCAAACAACATACATACGTACAATCTCTTTACTTAGAGAAGGTAACAGTTACATGGAAAGGTAACAGAGAAAACTTGTCTTATACTGAATTATGTACTTTTAAAATCAGTTTAACCAAATGAAGAAAGCACTTGTAGTGTTCCCCTCCCCCTTTATTTTGTACTTTAGATGAAGGTTTACAGAACAAATAGTTTTTCATTAAACAGTTAGTACACATATTGTTTTATGACAATGGTTAACAACCCCATGACATGTCAACACTGTCCCTTCTCAACCTTGGGTTCCCTATTACCAGCTTTCCTGTCTCTTCCTGCCTTCTAGTCCTTGTCTCTGGACTGTTGTGTCCCATTAGTCTCGTTTTGTTTTATGGGGCTGTCTAATCTTTGGCTGAATGGTGAACCTCGGGAGTGACTTCACTACTGAACTAAAAGGATGACTGGGGGCCATATTCTTGGGGTTTCTCCAGTCTCTGTCAGGCCAGTAAGTCTGGTCTTTTTTTGTGAGTTAGAATTTTGTTCTACATTTTTCTCCAGCTCTGTCTAGGACCATCTGTTGTGATCCCTGTCAGAGCAGTCAGTGGTGGTATCTGGGCACCGTCTCATTGTACTGGACTCCACCCAGCAATTCGGTCCCTCAGGGAGTTTGGATGTGTCAATGGAGCTTCCATGACCTTGCCTTGGACAAGTTGGGGTCGCTTCCCTGGTATTGTGTACTGTCTTACCCTTCACCAAAGTTACCACTTATCTATTGGCTATATAGTATTTTCCTCCCACACCTCCCATCTCTCATAACCAACAAAAATTGTTTCTTTTTGTGTATAAACCTTTTCATGAGTTTTTCCAGTAAGTCTCATACAATATTTGCCCTTTTGTGATTGACTTATTTCACTCAGCATGATGCCCTCCAGTTTCATTCATGTTATGAGATGCTTCACAGATTCATCACTGTTCTTTATTGTTGCATAATACTCCATTGTGTGTACGTACCATAGTTTATCTATTCATCTGTTGATGGACATCTAGGTTGTTTCCATCTTTTTCTATTGTGAACAATACTGCAGTGAACATAGGTGGCCATGTCTATTTGTGTGATGGCTCTTATTTCTCTAGGATATATTCCTAGGAGTGGGATTGCTGGATCATATGGTATTTCTATTTCTAGCTTTCTAAGGAGGCATCATATCATTTTCCAAAAAGGTTGTATCACTTTGCATTCCCACCAGCAGTGCATTAAGAGTTCTGATCTCCCCGAAGCCTCTCCAACATTTGTTATTTCCAATTTTTTTGATTCATGCCAGTAATTCCCGAGTGCGATGGTATCTCATTGTGGTTTTAATTTGCATTTCTCCGATGCTAGTGATCACAAGCATTTCCTCATGTGTCTGTTGGCCACTTGAATTTCTTCTTTGGTGAAGTGTCTGTTCATCTCCTTGGTCCATTTTTGAATAGGATTATTTGTCTTTTTGTTGCAGAGGTGTTGGATTTTCTTATAGATTTTAGAGATTGGACCTTGTCTGACTCGTAATGTCCAAATTTTTTTTCCCAGTCTGTAGGTTCTCTTTTGGTGAAGTCTTTTGATGTGCATAAGTGTTTAATTTTTATCTAGCTTATCTTCTGGAGTTTGTGTGTTGTTGGTTATGGTTTGGATCCTGTTAATGCCATGTATTAGTGCCTGTAGCATTGATCCTATTTTTCCTTCTATGAACTTCATAGTTTTTGGCTGTATATTTAGGTCTTTGATCCATTTTGAATTAGTTTTTGCATATGGCTAAGGTATGGGTCCTGTTTCATTTTTCTGCAGATGGACATCTAGTTTTACCAGCACCATTTGTTAAAAAAAGACTGTCTTTTCCCCATTTTATGGACTTTGGGCCCTTGTTGAAGATCAGGTGACCATAGGTGGATGGATTTATATCTGGGTTCTCAACTCTGTTCCAATAGTTAATGTATCTGTCATTGTACCAGTACCAGGCTGTTTTGACTACAGTAGCTGAACAGTAGGCTCTGAGGTCAGGTAGTGTGAGTCCTCCTACTTTATTCTTCTTCTTCAATAGTTCTTTACTTATCCGGGGCTTCTTCCCTTTCTATATAAAGTTAATGATTAGTTTTTCCATCTCTTTAAAGAATGGTGTTGGTATTTGGATCAGGATTGCATTGTATTTGTAAATTTCTTTGGGTAGAATTGTCATTTTCACAATATTGAGTCTACCTATCTGTGAGAATGGTATGTAGAATTATATAGATCTCTTTTGGTTTCTCACAGTAATGTTTTGTAGTTTTCTTTGTGTAGGTCTTCTACATCCCTGGTTAGATTTATTCCTAAGTATTTTTTTTTTTAAGGGCTATTATAAATGATATGGTTTTCCTGACTTCCTTTTCATCATTCTCTTTATTGGTATCTAAAAATCCAGCTGATTTTTGTATGTTTATCATGTAACCTGCTACCCTGCTGAATCTTTCTATTGGTTCCAGTAGTTTTCTTGTGGAGTCTTTTGGGTTTCTATATATAGTATCATATCATCTGCAAACAGGGACAGTTTAACTTCTTCATTACCAATTTCGATGCCCTTTATTTCTTTGTCCTGCCTTATTGCTCTAGCTAGGACTTCCAGCACAATGTTAAATAGGAGTGGTGATAAAGAGCATCCTTGTCTTTTTCCTGTTTTCAAGGGGAATGTTTTCAGCCTCACTCCATTAAGAATGATGTTGGCTGTTGGTTTTGCATAGATGCCCTTTATTACATTGAGAAATTTCCCTTCTATACTTATTTTATTGAGAGTTGTTTTACCAGGAATGGGTGTTGGACTTTGTAGAATGCCTTTTCTGTGTCAATTGAGATGATCACGTGATTCTTTTCTTTCCTTTTATTTATGCGGTGGATTACGTTGACTGATTTTCTAATGTTGAACCATCCTTGCATATCTGGTATGAATCCTACTTGGTTGTGGTGTATTATTTTTTTGATATGATGCTGGATTCTACTGGCTAGAATTTTGTTGAGAATTTTTGCATCTATATTCATGAGAGATATTGGTCTGTAACTTTCTTTTTTTGTGGCTTCTTTGCCTGGTTTTGGTATCAGGGTTATGCTGGCTTCATAGAATGAATTCGTGTTGCTTCATTTTCTATGTTCTGAAATAGTTTGAGTAGTACTGGTATAAGCTTTTCTCTGGATGTTTGGTAGAATTCTCCAGTGAAGCCATCTGGGCCAGGGCTTTTTTTTGTTAGGAGTGTTTTTTTATTACCTTTTCAATCTCTTCTCTTTTTATGGGTCTGTTCAGATTTTCAACATCACTTTGTGTTAGTTTCGGTAGGTAGGTGTTTCTAGAAATTTATCCATTTCCTCTAGGTTTTCAAACTTTTTGGACTATAGTTTTTCATAATACTCTGTTATGATCCTTTTTATTTCAGTTGGGTCTGTTGTAATGTCCCCCATTTCATTTCTTATTTGGGTTATTTGTGTCCTCTCCTGTTTTTGTTTTGTCAGTCTGGCCAGTGGTTTGTTGATTTTGCTGATCCTTTCAAAGAACCAACTTTTGGTTTTGTTGATTCTTCCCACTGTTTTTCTATTCTCTATTTCATTTATTTCTGCTCTGATCTTCATTATTTCCTTTCTTCTGGTGGCTGTGGGCTTTTTTTTTTTTTTCCTGTTCTCTTTCTATTTGTTCCAGTTCTGTAGTTTACATTTTGATTTCATCCCTTTCTTCTTTTCTGATGCATTCCTCTATTGCTATAAATTGTCCTCTGAGGACTGCCTTTGCTGTGTCCCAGAGGTTTTGGTATGATGTGCTTTCATTCTAGTTTAATTCTAGGAAGTTTTTGATTCCATCTCTGATTTCTTCTATTACCCAGTGGTTTTTAAGCAGGGTGTTATTCACTTCCCTTTTTTTTTTTTTAATTTATTTTCTTTCCTTGCTCTTCCTGTTGTTAATTTCTACCTTGATGGCATTGTGGTCAGAGAAGATACTTTGTATTATCTCAACGTTTTGGATTTTCTTGAGTGTTGCTCTGTGGCCTAAGATGTGGTCTATTCTGGAGAATGTTCCATGTGTGTTGAAAAAGAACGTATACTTTACAGCTATAGGGTGGAGTGTTCTATATATGTCTATGAGGTCAATTTGGCTGATTGTGCCCTTTAGGTCTTCTGTATCTTTGCTGAGTGTCTTTCTAGAGGTTCTGTCCTTTACTGAGAGTGGTGTATTGAAGTCACCTACTATTATAGTGGAACTGTCAACTTCTCTTTTCAGTGCTGTTAGAGTTTGTTATATGTATTTTGGACTCCTGTCATGGGTGTGTAGATGTTTATTATGGTTATGTCTTCATGATGGATCATCTGCTTAATCATTATATAGTGTCCTTTGTGTTTTATGGTGGATTTTGTTTTAAAGTCTATTTTATCTGAGATTAGTATTGCCACTCCTGCTCTTTTTTGGAAGCTGTTTGCTTGATACATTTTTTTTCCATCCTTTGATTTTTTAATAAATTTACATCTTTGTTTCTAAGGTGTGTCTCTTGTAGACAGCATATAGATGGATCCTGGTTTTTTTTTTTTTTTTTTTAATCCATTCTGTCACTCTCTGTCTCTTTATGGGTGCATTTAGGCCATTTACATTCAGTGTAATTATTGATATGTGTATGTTTATTGCTGTCTTTTTGTAGTGCTTTTTTTTTTTTGTGTGTGTGTGTGTGGTGCTGATGTTTTCTTTGTTTCTCTTACTCTCCTGTGCTGAATTCCTTTTGTTTGTGGATTTTTTTTTTTCATTTCTTTTGTTTTTGTAGATTTTGTTTTTACTGAGACGTTATGTTTTTCTTCTTTATTTTGATGAGTAGGTTTTTTAAATTTCTTTGTGGTTATCTTGAAATTTACCCTTATCTTTCTAGGTTTGAACCAGTCTATTATTACTTGGTCTATCACCTTGCCTTCCTCTCCATTAGAAGGTTCTATATCTACACTGTTTATTCCCTCTTTTATTGTTCTGATGTTGTTGTCATTTACAGATTAACCTCTCTGGCTCCCTGTTGTAATTCTTTTGGTTTTGGACACTCGTTGAGAGTTCATTTCCTAGGTTGGTATCTTGTTGGTACAATCCTGGGTCCTAGATTCAGCCTGTGGTCTGATATTGTTTGTTCTCAGATCAAAGGACTCCCTTTAATGATTCTTATAAGCTTGGTTTGGTTTTTGCTGTAGTGTTTTTTTAAATATCTTCCTGGACATAGAATGAGTTTTGTAATATAAATATTCTTTTGTTATGTTGTAATGCAATTCTGGAGCCCTGGTGGCATCCATGAGTTTCCTAATATGTATAAGCAGATGCCTGAGTTGACCTTAATTAAATTCAGATGTGTTCTTGTCTACTTCAGCAACTAGCATATATGCTATGTGATAGCATTTTTTTTTTTTCAGTTTGATCTAAGTATGTTTTTCATCCTTTTCATTTTAGAGCCCTATAAAAAAATCAAGGAGTGCTTCAAAACTTCCAGTGAGAATCCTTTAGTAATTAAAAAGGTAAAGAAATAGCATTTTGCAACTATCTATTTAGCTTTACTTCTATCATTTCCTTTTCTTTTTTGTTACGTACCTTTTTGAAAAGTCACTAGATTTTATAATATTTTTAATAGTTTTATTAAGGTATGTTGTGTGCCATTGAGTCAATTCCAACTCATAGTAACCCTGTAGGACATAGAGTTTCCTAGTCTGTAATCTTTGTAGGAGCAGATTGCCGGGTCTTTTCTCCTGAGGAGCTGCTAGTGAGTTCGAACTGCAGACCTTTCCATTATTAGTCAGCTGCTTAACCATTGCACTACTGGCTCTTCATTAAGGTACAAACTGCACATATTTAAAGTGTACAGTATGATAAGTTTTGACCTGTATATACACACTCACAAAACTATCATCAAAATCAAGAGAATGAACATATTCATCACTCCCAAAAGTTTCTCATGATCCTTTGTAATCTCTCCATCAAGAGTCTGCCCCAACTCCCACAGGCAAACATTCATCTGCTTTCTGTCACTATAGACTAGCATGCAATTTTTAGAATTTTATATAAACAAATTCATAGAGTGAGTTTTTTTTATGTTTTCTTTAACTCAGCAGAATTCACATCTAAATATAGTTTTATTTAACCTAAACATTAACAGTTAAAATTTTTTTTATCACTTCCACTCATCACAGTCCCAGGTTGTTGATTCATTCAGCCACTAGCTTCTGTGTGTCCTTACATAGCACTCACTTCTGAAGGTTAAAAAGCCTTTCTTGGAGCAGGCACACAGATCTAAGACTTCTATAACTTCTCTTGGACTTAAAGCCCCCACAATTTTTTTTTTTAATTACTGCAAGTAGTGTATTTATCTCCCAGAACAAAAAAAATACCCTTTCTATTTCCTCTTCCAGCTAACCAAGGGGAGCAATTTAGTTTGCTTCTCTATCTTTCCAGCTCTCAGGTGCCCTTTCGCAAAGCACAGAAGTAGCAATTCACATCATTAGTCTCTTTATGAAGCCCTGGTGATGCAGTGGTTAAGAGCTATGGCTTCTTAACCAAAAGTTGGCAGTTCAAATCCACCAGTGGCTGCTTGGAAACCCTATGGGGCAGTTCTACTCTGTACCATAGGGTCATTATGAGTCGGAATCAACTTGACAGCAATGGGGTTGGTTTTTTGGTTAGTTTCTTTACAGACACAGCATAAAACCTCCCAGCTGTCTTTACAGGCAAGGAAAAGAAATCTCCCCCAACGTGTCATGAGTTGGTTGTTATCTGGAGCTGCAATATAAATAAAGGTTATACATTAAACATTTCAAAAGTATTTCTTGGTGTGTAGCCAATTATTTAAAATGGTTTCACCAAGATATCACTATTTCTTCTTCTGGATGCACATATTTGATAATTAGATTTTAAGGAGGCATAGAAATTAATCTCTTTTGACTTCAATGGATCTCTCTCATTAATTACAGTATTTCTCATTCATTGTACATTTAATTTTAGTAGAAATTACAAGTGGATGCAAAGGCATATTGATTATACTTAAACTTTCATCTAGGAAGAAATTAAGACAGGAAATTCACCATCACCTCCAAAGACGTGCTCAAGTGCTGGCTCCTGTTTCTCAGAAGTTATGAGTACCAAAACTGACAACAAAACTGTCTGCATACCCAACTACCTGGATCAGGAAATAAAAGTAAGAGGCCAAAAGCCAACCAAAAACCAAACCACTGCCTTTGAGCTGATTCCTGTAGGACAGAGTAGAACTGCCATGGGGTGTCACTCTCACATAAACACAGCCTATGGTTTAGACATAATAAAGGTTTGGGGTGTTCAAGGCTATAAATCCTTATGAAAACCAACTGCCACACCCTCCTCCCGCGGAGTGGCTGGTGGGTTGGAACCGCTGACCTTTCGCTTAGCAGTCGTGCTTTAACCACTGCACCACCAGGGCTCCAAAAAGTAAAAGGCAGAGTTATTGAATCCATAACTTTGGAAGGCAGCATAAACATACAAAAAAAAAAAAAAAAAGAAAATCACATCACTAGCATCTTCATCTTTAAAAATCTTTAATGTTTTCTCATTGACAACCGGATTGATTTACTACTTAGATTGATATTCCTGGGTGGCGCTGTTTGCACTTGACTACTAACCTAAAAGTTGGAGGTTTGAACTCACCCAGAGGTGCCATGGAAGAAAACCCTATGGAGCTCAGTTCTACTCTGTAACACATGGGATCTTCATGAGTTAGAATCCATTTGATGGCAATGGATTTGATTTTTTTTTTTCTTAGCTCAGTAGCCAAGGCCTGCTCCTATTTTCATTTCCACTCTTACTGATCCCTGGAATCCTGTCACTCTCACATAAATACAGCCTACGGTTTAGGCATAATAGTAAAAGTTTAGTGTTTGCCAAACAAACCCAGGCCTATTTTCCTCTTATCTTCCTTTATCATCTTCCAATTGCTTGAGAGACACAATTCTTATCCTTTTGCTACTACCTATACATTTTCTTCACATATTTTAAGGCAGAGATTCCTCCAATCAAAATTCATCTCTCTTTCTTATCTGTGGAAACTGTTTCCTCAGGACTTCTCTGCCTTCAGTTATAAGCTGGGTCATATTAATAGTAATATGTCACCTTAGCCCACTGGAAGTTTCTCCCCAGCCATAGTTATTTCTAAGGATGACATATAATGACATACAATTAAGAATAAATAAATCAGTTGACATTTGTCATCTGCCATTATTATTACTATTATTATTATTTTTTGTTTCCTGTTCTGGATCCCTTTGGTAACATCCACATTGCCCATTACAATGAACTAAGGGTGAAAACATTGTAATGATGTCTTTAATGTTGTTGTTGTTGTTAGGTTCTGTAGAGTCAATTCCAACTTATAGCAACCCCATGTGACAGAGTAGAACCGCCCCATAGTGTTTTGTAGTCTGTAATCTTTAAGGGAGCAGGTCACCAGGTCTTTTCTCCTGAGGAGCTGTTGGGTGGGTCGGAACCACCAACCTTTCAGTTCGCAGTCAAGCTCTTAATTGTTGCACCTCCGGGGCTCCTTATAAAAACCCATTGCTGTTGAGTCAATTCTGACTCATAGCAAATCTATAGGACAGAGTAGAACTGCCCTATAGGGTTTCCAACGAGCAGCTGTTAGATGTGAACTGCCTACCTTTTGGTTAGCAGCTGATCTCTTAACCACTGCACCACCATGGCTCCTTATAGCAGTTACAAATAAGTATCTGTGATAGTAATTATGTTGTGAAAGTTGGCTTATGAAAAAGGAAGATAGAAGAAGAATTGATGCATTTGAACTGTGGTGTTGGTAAAGAGTATTGAATACACTGTGGACTGCTAAAAGAACAAACAAATCGGTTTTGGAAGAAATATAGCCAGAACGCTCCTTAGAAGAGAGAGGATGGCGAGATTTCAGCGTGCTTACTTTGGACATGTCAAGAAAGATCAATTGCTACAAAAAGACATCATGTTGGTAAAGTAGAGTGTCAACCAAAATGAGGGAAACCCTTAGTGAGATGGATTGAAATAATAGCTGAAACGATAGACTTAAATACAGCAATGATCATGAAATAGCACAGGACTGGAAAATGTTTTGTTCTGTTATATATAAGGTTGCCATGAACTGGGTCCAACTCAATAGGAATTAACAACAACAAACAATGGCAATTATAAGCAAGTTCTAAGGATGGTTCTTGAATAATCCTGATAAGGAACTATTTTAAAAGTAAAGCATTACAGTGGAATGGGGTATAATAACTTATGCTGATAATTAAAATTTGGAGAGAGAATAAAAGAAAAGGTGAAGCAGAGACAGCATCTGCAGACTTTGTGTTTGTACATGATTTCCTGATGATAGTGACTAAAGACTTTTTATTATTCAGCATCTTCAGAACCACTATCTGCCTAACCCACTTCACTTTGGCTGATTTCTCTATAATTTACTCATTCCCACCCTAGGGGCTTCCCACCAGCTATTTCCTCTACTAAGAATCTCTTCCTCTTCATCCTCTCACTGGAGGCACCTTCTTCTCATTCAGGTTGTGGTTTACATGACACTTATCAGAAATACTTTCCCTGACATCCAGTCTAAAGTAGCTGCCAAGTTACTCTCTATTGCACTTTTACACTTCATTATTATTATTATTATTGCATAGCACTTACCACATCTGATATGCTCATATTTATTTATGTTTCAACTATTGTCAATCTCCTCACTCTACCCACCCCTAAAATTTAAGTCCCATAAGAACTCATACTTGTCTGTTTTGTTTATCTTCAGTGTCTAGATGAGTGCTAGACACCTAATAATTATTCAATAAATACTTGTTAAATGTTGAATAATTTAAAAGTGTTACCAAGCTGAAAATGGAATTAGAGAAATTCAGCTAACCACATAAACTCTTGACCTAACCAACAATAAGCTCTGTGCAGTTTTAGTAAAACTGTCTCATTTTCTTGGTCACATCAATAGATCAGCATGATCTTAAAGAACTGGCCTTATGGACATTATTATAGATCCCTCCTTTCAAAAGTATCTTCTCCCTTACAGATATTTACTTAACTGGATACCAACTGATTAAAAAAAAAAAAAAATCCACTAAAATGTAAACTCTTTGAAAGAAGGGATCTGGTCTGCTTGCTCACAACTGCATCTTCAGTGCTTATCATTTTCCTTGAGGTATATTAACTGGAACACATTTTATCAAGTAGCAATGACTATTTGTTTAATAAATGAGAGAAGAGAAAACTAAGTGAGAAAATAGGTCTAATCAAGATTCCTTGGCTTATATAAAAAATCCTAAACAGAACCCATTTTTGAAGCATTCTATCCTTTGATGACTTCCCCTAAAAACCAGAAACTAGCTCTTAATTTCCAGGTCAATAACTAAATAGATGTGGAAATCAAGAAATGTTTATGCAAGTATGTTTTTATGTAAAAGAATACATATAAACTTTCAAAGTTATCTACTTTAAAGAAAAAGAAACAAAATTCTATGTCTATTATCAGCACATTCAACTCAGAATTTTGCTTGGGTGTGCATTCCTAATCACGGCACTAAAAAGTGGAGCCCCAAAAGAAAATGACAGGTTCACTAGACAGAAGAAAAGGAGTGTAGAATTTGTATAGGGGTCCCATTGAGCATTTGGTCCACTAATAATCTGCACATGTACAAGATGAGATTCTGAGACCAGGCAGAAGAGAGCTACTGGAAAGTCACACAGATCTTGGAGATACTGGAGTTCTGATCCACCAGAGCAGAGAACTTGCTGGATACAGCAGGAATTCAGTTGAGACTCCTATAAAGGCCACACCCTACCAGCAGAGTTAGTTTAGCCCTAGAGTGAGACTCCTTTAGACCCACACTATCAGATCTTAAACTATATTTCAACAGATCAACCTCATCTGCCAGTATATTGTCTTTCAGAACAAAACTCAGCACTCTGTAAAGGGAGGCAAACAAAATTCAGGCTCTCAACAATGCAGCATTTACAAAGTCCAGCACATAATAAAAAATTATGAGACATGCAAAGAACAGACAAATATAATCCATAACCAGAAGAAAAAAATTGTTAATAGTAACAGACACAGAAGTGACACAGATGTTAAAATTAGCAGGCAAGGCTTTTTTTTTTTTTCTGGTAATTTAGATTTTTTTTTTATTGTACTTCAGGTGAAGGTTTACAGAACAAATAGTTTCTCATGAAACAGTAGTGCACATATTGTTTTATGACATTGGTTAACAACCCCACGACATGTCAACCCTCTCCCTTCTTGACCTTTTTTTTTTGGTGAAAATATACATAGCCAAAGATACACCATTTCAAAAATTTCTACATGCACAGTTCAGTGACATTGACTATGCTTTTCCAATTGTGCTGCTATTCTCACGTTAGATGAAGGTTTACAGAACAAAATAGTTTCTCATTAAACAGTACACATTGCCCTATGACAATGGTTAACAACCTCACAACACATCAACACTATCCTTACTCAACCTTGTGCTCCCTATCACCAGCTTTCCTGTCCCCTTCTGCCTTCTAGCCCTTGTCCCTGGACTGCTGTGCCTCATTAGTCGCATTTGGTTTTATGGGGCTGTGCACTCCCCGGCTGAATAGTGAACCTCAGAAGTGACTTCACCACTGAGCTAAAAGGGTGTCTGGGGGCCATACTCTCGGGAGCAGGCAAGGCTTTTAAAAAAGATGTTTTAAATAATTTCAAGGATTTATGAGAAAAGATAAATATAACAGATGGGGAATCTCAATAGAAAAAGGGAGATCATAAAAGAAAGCCATAGAAATTCTAGAACTGGGAAATTGAATATTTGAAATAAAAATTTCACTAGATAGACCTAACAGCACATTGGACACTGCAGGGGCAAATATCGGTGAGTGTAAAGACAGGGCAATAAAACTATTCAAGCTAAAGGAAAAATACTTCAAAAATATAAAACAAAATCTTAGTGGCCTATGAGAATATATCAGGTGGTCTAGCATATGTGTAATTAGAGTTTCAGAAGAAAAGAAAAGGGACATTGGAGCAGAAAAGTTATCTGAAGAGCTAACGGCCAAATATGTTCCAAACTTTATGAAAAATATCAACCCACAGGTCAAGGAAACCAAACAAAACCCAAGCAGAATAAACACATACGGGCATATCACAACCAAATTTCCCAGAACCAAAGATAATGAGAATATTTTGAAAGCAGTGAGAGAAAAAAGACACATTACATACAATGATAAAAATGATTTCTGAGTTCCTATAAAATAATGGGATGAGATTTTAAAGTGCTAAAAAGCAGGGGGGTGGGGGGCGGGGAACCTGTCAACTTAGAATTATATCCTTTAAAAGTGAAGCAGGGAGCAAGGTGGGACAGAGTAAGTGTAATTATAAAAAGATATACTGTGGTGATGTTGGAAATGTTCAGTTTCTTGACTGTGGCAGTTAATACAGGCACATACAGAGTATAAGTAAAACTGGGGAAATCTGTATCAACGTCAGTATCCTGGTTTGTGATATACTATAGTTTTGCAAAATATTACTATTAGGGGAAATTGGGCAAAGTGTACAAGAGATCTCCCTGTATTATTTCTTACAATGCATGTGAGTTCAAAGTTATCTCAATAAAAATTTTAATAAAAAATAAATAAGCTAAAAAAAGAAAAGAAAAGAAAGATATTTTCAGGTAAGCAAAAGTTGAGAAAATTCATAACTAGAAGACCTACACTGCAAGAAATCTTAAAGAATGTTCTTCAGGCTGAAGAAAAAAGATACAAAGTGAAAACTTTGATCTACACAAAGAATTGAAGAATGCTGGACATGGTAGCTATGACATAAATATAAAAGAAAAAAATTGTATCTGATTACCTACTTTCTTTAAATGACAATTTCCTGTTTAGAATAAATATACAAAAAATATATTGTGCATTTATAACATATATAGAAGTAAAATATATGACAAAAAATAACTTGAATATGGATGGGAAGTAAATAGAAGCATAACTTATAAGTTTCTTATATCATACATGAAGTGGCATAATTCTAATTCAAAGAAAACTATGATAGATTAAGGATGCATATTTTAATCCCTAGAGGAACAAAAAGTATAGCTAAAAAGCCAATGGAGAAGATAAAATGGAATACTAAAAAATGCTTCATTAATCCAAAGGCAGGTAGAAAAAGAAAAAAAAATTGGGAGTAAAAACAGAGAAATAAGATGGTAGAATTAAACTCATGTAAAAACATAAATGGACTAAAAACTCCAGTTAAAAGGCAGAGATTGATAGACTGGATAATACCTTTTAACAAAGGTCATTTTTTAGTTCTTCTAAACGTTTGAGATGGACAGTAAAAATACTTTGAATTATTTAACTATGATGTGCAGAGTATATGGCAACTCCTGCACAGGAAATATTAAATAACCAGCCAACAAATGATCTAATATCTCTTTCCAGGGACAAATATGAATAAACAATTTCAGACAATTCATTCCTATGTTTTCAATTTAAAAAATAGTTTGGGAAAAAATAGGGATAGAAATCTTCTACTCCACAACCGACTTGGCAAAACCAGTTTTATTTGACCTGAGAAGACAGCCTTGTAGATCTCCAGTTCACAGCCACTCCAGCCATGGCTGGTATCTCCAATCCCAGTACTTACTTGGGTTGTATTGTCTTTTGGTAATGTGGTTCAACACCATCAATTTATTTTTCCTACGCTATTGCAAATTTCCCTGTGATATTTATTGCAGAGGTTCAGAGTCACTAAATGCTGCAGACCTGACCTCATGATTTGGGAAGGAAGAGATATTTTAAAAGAGGTTCTGATCCATGTTTTTTGCACACTCCCTTTGAAGCCACAACACACATAAAACAAGGCTGGCATCCCTGACTGTCACTCATAATCCACTAGATCCAGTGACTAGAGAGCTTCCCCCTAATGTGAACAATTGAAAAATCTCCATCTCACAGTCTGATTAAGGACATCCCCACATCTTCTAAAATTTATGTTCATCCTTAGAGCTCACAGACTTGTCTTTCTAGGTAATGATTTGATCAATAGCTTTTTGTCAATTTTAATATTTCTCCCTTATCAAGTCTCTCATTTCTCAGAAGAGCCAGCAAATGGTGAGATTGGCATTCATTTGCTAATACACTGAGCATATCCTTCTTAGAATAATATCTCCTTCCATGAAGACTATACGGACAATTTTAAAGGAAATGTACTGGAAGAGAAAAGCAAAGGAATCTTGCTCTTTTTTCTACCTAAGTTTTTCCTTCCCCTAAAATAATGGTTGGTTGATGACCAAAGCCTCATTCCTGATTACATTACCAGGTCGGGAGTCTTAGTTCTCTTTAGACTAGAAAACTGATGAGAAATAGAGAACATCTGCTTATATCATCTGCAGATGTTTTGGTTCAACTTCTATGAGAACATCTCTTTATGTCTACTAGGCATAGCTTGCAAGGCCAGAGAAGCACTCTGCTATAGGGCATTTTTATGGTAAAAAAAAAAAAACTACTTGTTATTTAAGAAGAGTGTGTATTATAAAAGTATCATCCCTCTCATCTAGGAATGAATTTGTGGAATGATTTTTGGGCCATAATCATCAAATGGGATTCCAAGGTACATTAGGAAATGTGCTTTGAAATTAATGATAATAATAATTTATGGGACAAAATACAAAGCTTATAGTCTGAGCTCCCAGTTATACCTTGCATGAACATTGCTACTCAGACATTTTATTATATAATTATCACATTTGGCTGCCTCTTTGGTATCTAATTAAATTCTGAGGCATTCAATAAATAGATGGGGTATGTGTAAAGTAGTATCTTCCAAGTGGTTTAAAAACAGCCACGTGTTCTTTTAAGTAGTTGTCATATCACATTTTAAAAGAGAGTAATGAGATACATAGATAAATTTCAAAATTTCTACAAAAGAAAAATAGCTGCTATTAAAATGAGAGGGTATCAATGATAGACTCTGTTTCTTCATTAAATATGTTCAGAATGGGCACTCAGAACTCTAAAAGTTTACAGAAAACATTTTGGAAAATTGGATTGTTAGGGTGAGAATTGGAAAATTCTCCAAAAGATACGATGGCAGAAAGACAACTTTTCTGTTAGATACCAAGACTGGCACCTCAGAGTCTTTGCTGGACAATGGTGGATATCTCTGATAATGAAATCTCATCCGTTGGGGGTAAAGTTGCACGCATAGGACTTAATTTCAGAAGCCTCCCTGGCAGTCTGCTCTGACAATACAGAGAACTCTATATGCAGTTTTCTAGTTACTCCAATGGCAGAAGAAACATGAGTTTATCTTGAAGATCCAAGGTTACTCTGATCCAAGGAAGTCATGAGATCACAGAAGAAAAAGATCTTTGAGGGATTCCAAGGAACAACTTTGATAAACCTCCAAGGGTGGAATCCCAGAGAGACTCTACTCACTGGTTATTTTTTCGTTATCCCAGGATGAACTGATACCCTCGGCAACAGCCATACTTTCCTTGACACTCAGAACCCTGGTTTACAGGCCTAGCTGTCCCTACACCAAGCTGTAGAAACAAATATTTGCCTCAAAGGGTTAGAAGCTACTGTGGTCCCTTGTGCATTTGCTCAGGTATTCATAATGAAGAGAAAGCAGGAGGTTTCCTAGGAAGACATATTCTAGTTCCTCTCACTAAAAGGATAATTATATTCTTAAAGAGACAGCTGATCAATGAGTGATTTATGAGTAAGAAGAAGTTGGGGGTAATGTGCTATCACCATATTGATGAAAGACATCAGAGTCAGAGTGAGCCAGAGAATACTATGGAGCTCTTTTATTCTTACCATGGCCATTGATTTTTTGTGAAATCAGGAGCAAATTTAACTTGTTCTCTTCTAGGATATGACATTATTGAAGACAAAAATCTTAATATTATAGCCAAGCTCAATAAAGGGCAATGCATTTTTCTGTCCTTTAATTTCACTTTCATATCTCCAGCATCTAAATCAATGACAAACACAAATGTTTGCTTAATTAATAATAATCTAAGATTGCAGGCATTAAGACTAGAAGAAAAGATGTTGCAATAGTTCAAGTGATGGTTTAAACTGGATCAAGGCAGTAGAGATAAAGAGAAATGGGTATATCTGAGGAATATTTAGAAGATAGAATTTACTGGACTTGTTTGGTAGTATGTTGTAGAAAAGGGCAAGAGAGTTGTCCAGGGCAAATCTCAGAGTTTGGTGTGGACAACTGATTGTATGCTGGTGCTCTTCACTGAGATAGGGGAACCAGGAGAAAGAGCAAGTTGGAGCAGCTTTTGGGAAGAGAGATGGATTCAGTTTTGGATATTTTGAGTTGAAAGTACTTGTAGTATATCTAAGTGGATATGTCTGGTAGGCAGATGGATATATAGAACTGAAGTTCAGGAGCCAGATATGAATTCCAGACATGTCTAAACTCCAACAGTAGACACAGTTTAGGCTCAAATTGGAAACTTCATTACATGAAGTTTAATATTTTATACTTCTATTTCCATGCTTATTACAGTCCTTTTTTATTAGAATTATTTTTTTTTTTTTTTTTTTGTATGGCTGTCTCCTGTATCACCCACACTTCAGTCCTTAGTTCCAGATTAAAAATAAAACAAAAAACAAAAAATCCCAGGGAAGGATTCTGATTGACTAAATGGAACTATATACCTATCCCATTGGGCCAAACACTGTGTAGAAGGAACTGAGGTACAGTAAGGAATTCAGCTCAGATCACACAGCTCACCTCCATCCCCCAATATGGAGAGGAGCAGTACAGATGGGGACAGTTCTATGACTAGCAGCTCTGCAGGAGAACCCATGGTGCACTTGGAAAGGATCAGTTCCCCAAAAGAAGGAAAATGAACTGCTCCTGCCAGAAAATATTGGTACTAAACAAACAAAACAATAGAAACACGCAGCATTGCCTAACCTGAACTATTACTTGCCTTGGAAATGCTGTTTTTGCACTCTTTGTAATCCACTGTGCACTTTGATTCCACTGTGCACTCTTTGTAATCTGGCTTTCCAGCTAAAATCCCAATTGACTTAACTGAGCATCTTGTACTAGAGTGACATTTGAGAAGATGAGATTTTGGAGAAGATAAAGGAAGCCATATAAGCCTGGCACAGTTTATTTGCTAACTGTGTAATTCTAATGTTCTCTATCAGATCCTGGTAAAGCTCTGTGAGATTTTACGTACTGATTCTCTGGCGGAGGTTCTACAGTGGCTGCTTCATGCAAGTTCAAAAGGTGAGATTAGGATAAGCATTTGCAAACACTGAGCTGAATTTATTGTCAGAAACTGGGAAACTGGCAATAACTGAGGTCTTCTACCTTGGATTTGCAAAGATAATGTTGCACTCTCATTTCCCCAGTGTTTTGGTATCACAGGCATTGCAGTCTTGTATATCCAACTACATGCATGGTGGTCATTCAATGAACCCGAATTCAGTATGCCCCAAATTGAATTCATTTGGATAATGTGAAACACTTATGTCCAGGGAGGGCTTTATTCTCAGCTCAAGGTGGTTTGTGCTTCTCCTGCAAAGTCCATAGACCCTGCCCTTTCCCTGAGCACCAGCTCTGGCCTGCTGTGAACCCTGACCCCACAGAATTTATCTATTTCCTTCCTTGTGTATGTATGACAGTAGCACAACCTTCCAAGTTCCAGACTCTAACAGCTCTTTCAATTCCCCACCAAAACACCATCAACTCAGTTATCACCCAGCCCTGGCTTGTTCCATGAAAACACATACCAGTTGTAAATGGGACAACCATTAAGTGGCATAGAGCAGCTGTCCTCAAACCTAGCTGGTCATCAGACTAACTGAGGCAACACCTCTTATGTAGGGCCTGAGAATTTGCATTTCTCATAAGTCCCCATGTGATGCTGATAATGCTGGTCTGGGGATCACTGAGAATCACTGCACTGATCGATATTAGGAAGTACCAATGTGTTAGGGAAAGACTAATGTTTTAAAATGGGGAGCATTTTGGAAATAGTACCTTGCTCTAGGAATTCAAGACTACTTGGCAGGCATTTGAGGATGGTATCTGGGGACAAGAGGTCCTTAGTTAGTTCCCATTTTATTTTTTTCTTTTTAAAAATGTAGCTTTTGAACAATGAAACAAGTAACAAATGCTTATTGTTGGGGGGAAAACAGATGAACCAAAGAAAGAAAGAAGAAAAGAAAAAGAAAAAAAAGGAGGAAAAGCAATAATTAATAAAGTTGCCACAGACATACTTTGGTGGCTACCTTTCTAGACATGCTTGTAACTATCAGTTTGTGTTTTAATGGGATCATATTGTACTTTTTATCCTGTATGGATATCATTATATTTCTTCATTAGTCAGTAGCCCATAAGGCTGGTTTTTGTAATCAATATTTAAAAATGATTCCACTGTCATACAAAAATAGACACCTCAGTGAATCAACCACTCTGGGAAACTCTCCAGTGTCACAGTTCAACAGAAACTAGGCTGAGGTGAACCAGCTCTTCTGCAGAAACTTTGACTCACACACAGATGATATCTTAGGGTTCTCTAAAAAAACAGAGAGAGCATGCAAGCGTGAGAGAGAGTTATTTTAAGGAATTGGCTCACACAATTGTAGGGACTGGCAGGTCCAAAATTTGTAGGTGAGGTGACAGTCTTAGAGATTTCAGCAGACTTGTGTCCCAAAATCTGTAGGTCAAAGGATGAGAAGAGTGAATAAGGGAGTTCTGATAAAATGCCTATTTATAGTCTGGAGGCAGAACACAACCTAGGAAAACTCCGTTTTTGCTCTTAAAGCTTTTAACTGATTGGATGAGGCCCAATCACATTATGGCCAATGGATTTAATCACGTGTGACCACTTCATAACAGACTCTAGGCTAGTGTCTGACCAAACAACTTGGCAGCAAAGCCTAGCCAAGTTGACACGTAAACTAACCATCACAGGTGCCTACCTAGAACATAGATTACCAGCCTTTCACACTGGGGTACTGGATAAAAGAACTAATCCTGTTTCTAGCCAGCATGGCGATTACAAAGCCTCCTCTTCCCTTTTTAATCAGAAAAAGAGTGGGTCTCGGCTTTAGTTCATGCCGAGCTGGCTGAGATAAACTTATTGACTCGCCACCGAAGAAACACCTCAACAGAACCAGCAGCAGAAACCGGGAGGCCACCTGCAGTTAAACCGCCCCCAAATTCACCTGCAAAATCAAAAGTGCTGACCAGATCTAGGGAAGGGCATACACCGACCAGGTAATTCGACATAATACGTGGCTGCCTCGAGGGCTTACGGTACATAACATTTTGAATGCTCTTGTCACTACCTTTCAAAACATTCAACATACTGAGATTTTTAAGTATCCTCTTTTTTCAGTAAGTGAGTACAGGGTATACTTGTTTTCATTCATTATCATAAATGCAAGATGAGAGTTTTTCTCAATTCTACTGTTCACAGAATTTTGGCAGTGGCTATGTCTTCCTTAGAGTCCCTGGGAGGTACAAACTGTTAATGTGGTCGGTGCCAACCAAAGTTCACCCAGAGGTGTCTCAGAAGAAAGGCCTGGTGATCTACTTCTGAAAATCAGCCACTGAAAACCCTATGGAGCACAGTTCTACTCTGACACACTTGGGGTCGCTATGAGTCAGAATCAACTTGATGGCAACTGATATGTCTTGCTTTTAACCTAACAGCCTTTCTTTTTGAGGCAAATGCCCTCTCCACTGAGGGCAAAGCAAGAAGAGCAATGCAAAAATGTAAGAACATTTATTAGTATTATTTTTTAGTTCAACTAAAAATAGAAACAGGAAAGGAAACCAAATTGTATTGTCAGTTGTGTATTTTGTTAAATGTACATCACACTGATACTATTTTTTGGTGTAGAATAATTCAAGAATAAAATTAATTGCTTCACTTAATTTTCTCTGACATGCTCCTGGGTGCTGCCATCAGGAAAAATAATTGTTAAGACGGTTGGAAATTATTTCAGTAGAAATGTTTCTTAAACTTTGTAATATCAGCAACATAAAATATATATTTATATAAAATATCATGGTGAAAGAATGTGTTGTAAGACATTATCTAAACTAGGACAGAAAATCTAGTGGCTTTAAAGCTAAAATTTGGGTAAAACTTAAAGTCAAAGAAAATAAATATTCAAAAGCATAATATGCCACTTTAAAAACCATTTGGACAGAAGAGAATTTTGAACTGAAATTTATCGCTATTTAAAGTTTCTATGGTATGAGAATATGGGAAAAAGTGTCAGTCTCTCTACCTTAGTGACAAACATCTAATATACTGTTTAGATATTAACTCAAAGTCGGAAGAATTTTTCACTATGAAGTAAATTTAAAACTGCACTGAAAAACAAAGAATTGGGATAGCATATATAAGACATATATATACATAACTTTTAATGACAGTAAAGTTTATAGACTTACTTGTATGTACCTGTGAAGTTCATTTTCTCTTTCTCCAATTGGTTTAGAGTGTCAAGCCAAGGATCTGAAGGAAACAAGGAAGTACCTAAAGGTTAAGTACAGTTTGTGATAATTACTGAGTTGGTATAAGAAAACCAGTAAGTATCTAACTACTTAGAGGCATAGATTTTAAAGATGGTTTTAAAGGGAAAACAGTAGAATAAAATAGTGATTTCCAGCTATACTCTTAAGGGACAGCATTGCTGAATTTTTCATAGGGATAAATTTGACATAAATTTAATTTTGGTTTGAAAGGCAAAGTGCCTCATCAGGGACAGCTGCTCTTTGAGAAGCAAGACAGCAGGACAGAGGGACCTATAGGTTTGTTATGCCAATCCAGCCACAGGAGAACCCCTGGATTGACCCATCAAGAAGATAATGATCTCAAAGAGTTTCGGTTCTTCACAGATTAGCTGTCATGGAGCCAACTGATGTTCACTAGAAACAAAATCAACCAAAGAAAACAGTGCAATGAAATCAGCTATAAGCGGATGTCCTAGGAATTATCTGGAATACAATAGAAAGTAACAGGAGCCCTGGTGATGCAGTGGTTAAGAACTCAGCTGATAACCAAAAGTCAGCAGTTCGAAGCTATCATCTGCTCCTTGGAAACCCTGTGGGCAATCTGCTCTGTCCTACAGGGTTGCTATGAGTCGGAACTGACTCCACTGCAAGGGGTTTGGTTTTATTTTATTTTTTGGTGTCCCCACCAGATGCCTAGCCTCAGCCTACATTTGCCCCATCCCATAATTTAGACCAGGGAGAATCAAGGTTGCAGAAAGTTCTACCTTGGTTCAGAATAGCCCAATTAAAACATCCCAGTGGGTTTGACAGCTTCTAGCTCCAAAACAAACATAGCAATAATGACAACAGAGCAACAACTATGAAGAATGTCTACAAGCCTCAAACAAAAGTCTGTCTTGTGATATCTACAAATTCCCTTTATACCAGGAATGATATGGTAATCAATCTGAGTTTCTTGGGATCACTCTAGACCCTAGTTGGCTTCATAGGCTCATTTTGGAATTAACTTAACCCCAAAGAGGCTCTATCCGCTACCAAGCATTAATAAGTATAGTTTAGAAATTAAAAGGTACTCTCTCTCCCTGACCCTCCAAAGATAGTCCATTTTATCTGGCCTCTCCTACCAAACTCCTCCCTCTAGGACTATGAAATCATTAAAGTGATGGTTTCTATTACTCAAATTTATGTCTTTTCTATGGGCTACAAATATATTTTACCCTATCTGGATACTTGAATTTCTTTTGTATAAGAATTCCCAAATCATACCTCTTTGTCTCCATTGTTGATATTCTCTATCTTCCCAAATATCTACTCCTGTTTGCCTAAAACCATGTAGGCCTTGGGAAGATCTTATGAGTACAATTAATTTGTTTTAAACTGCTTGTCTATTTTCTTATTTTGTCTTTCAGGACCATAAATCTTTCTCCTTTCTCTCATTGGTCCCATACTTGTCTACCAACCTTAGCCATGACCAACTTTAAAGCATTCCTACCAAAATCATGTTCGTTTCTTAGAGTGAAAAAATATATCCTGCATGTTTTAGAACAGCTCATTGGAGATGAGCAGGTGGTACGAAAGAAAAATGAGATTATATTCTTTTATGAATTTTGGGTGCATTTGATTCACCTACGTGTGCTACTAAAACACAGCAAAAGCTGTATTGTATATCTCAGTTACAGTGTGGTCTTATTTTAGTTTTTTTCTATTTCAGAGGCTGAGTACAAGCCTCCATTGTTTATAAGAAGAAATAAGATGAAAATACCCATTGCAGAATATTTCAGCAAACCAAAGTCTCCTCCCAAGCCTAAAACTCAGGAGAGCATATCAGCAAAACCAATGTCAGCAAGGAGTACACAGCTAGGAAACAATCTCTGTCTTTAAAGAGCGTATTATCCTTTAACATACTAAAGATAGAAATACGAGACTGGGCTAATTCTTTCATAAATTTTAGCTTCACTTTGTTACAACATCAAATTATTTTAAAAATATTTATTTTTGGTATCAAAGAATCAATAGTTCTCTTTATATGGCATATGTAAATCTCAAAGCACCTGTATATAATGCTACTAAATAAATATTAGTGGAGACAATATTTCTATTTGTAGTCAATTTTAATACAATGCATAAAAGAAATGTGTTTATTTACATATTTCCAGCTTGCACTTTTAGTATTAGCTCATAAACATAGGGCCTTGATACTAAAAAAATCTCCATAATCAGAATTGGCAGTTAAACACTGTTAGAGGAAAAAAAATTCTAATATTAAAATTTTAAAATTAACAATCTTTAATATTGAAGAACTTCAATATCTGAGCTGATTTTCCCAGCCTATAGTGTTTTAATGTTGTTGGACTATTATGGAAAAATGCTCACTTCCCCCCACAAAAAGAAAAGATAAAAAGTTCCTAACTTATGAGCCTTAAAGGAACTAGTTACTTCTCGATGCTAATGGTAGATGATATTAAAAGATTCTTAATATTGAACTTTCTTGCTTTTACTCTTGGGGAACTTTTTTTTAAGAGTTTAGTATGTTTGCATTGATATTTATAAGAGATAATATAATTTTTTGTGTGTGTGTATGTGTGCATATGTGCACATGTACAATCTTAATAACAAACACTTGTATTTGCTGTATGTGAGTAATCATTTAAAATATTTTAGATTTAGTAACTTACTTAATTTTCACAACTATTGGTGATAGCTACTACTGTTGTTCACTTTTTTTTTAAGTAGAAGAACTGAGGCACAGAGATTTTATTCATTGGGATGGAATAAGCAGTTGTAACAAATATCATTTCAACACAAAAGTAAAAGTTCGAAGTGTGTGTTCCTAGTCTGCAGATGACTTTTCTATACTTGATGATTCAGAGACCCAAGATCCTTTCATCTTATAGCTCATTCATCACCTATGGCCTCATTGTCAACTGCATCTGGCTGGCAAAAGAGGAAAGCTAGTGGAAGAAAGTATTAGTTTCCTATTGCTGCTGTAACAAATTACCACAAACTTAGTGGCTTAAAAAAACACAAATTTATCACCTTACAGTTCTGGAGGTCAGAACTTTGAAATGGGTCTTGCTGGGCTAAAATCAAGTCACTGGCAGAGCTGCATTCCTTTTGGAGGATTTAGGGGAGAATCCATTTCCTTACCTTTTCCAGCTTCTAGAGGCCACCTACACTCCTTGGCTTATGGACCCATTCCATCTTCAAAGCCAGCAAGTGTTAGTGGAGTCTTTCTTACATTGCATCACTTTGACACTGACTTTGTCTTCCTCTTCCACGTTTAAGGATTCTTGTGATTATATTAGATATTCCTGTATAATCCGGGAAAATCTTAAGGTCAGCTGATTAGCAACTTTTATTCTATCTGCAACCTTAATTCCCCTTTGCCATGTAACATAAAATTACCAGTTTCTGGTGACTAGGACATGGACATCTTTGCTGGATCATTATTCTGCCTTCCATAAAAAGGTACATCTGCTTAAAGTGAAGCTTTGGCCTCAAAATGGTAAACATCACTTCTAGTCACATTTCATGGTTGAGAACTAGTCTAGCTGAAAATAGTACTGATAAGTTCTCTTGGGTAGGTACCATATTGCAACTACAACTATATTCTGTGGAAAGGAGAATTTTAACTAGATCTATTTGCTGTAGTTTTGAAAGGACCTTTTGTAATAGGACATAGCCTCCCCTTCAATCAATGATTAGCTCTGGGTCTAAGAACTGAATTCAATCTAGAAACTGAGAATGGAAGTGCAATTTTGCATTGTGGCAGCTGACTTTGGCTTTCTGCACACCATCTCTCAATTTTTTTCCCGATTATGTAAATCAAGCAACATCTCAGTAAGCTGCCCATGTATCTGACTCCTAGGATTATCATTCCCAGGGATCTCTGGGGGATAAGGCATTCTGATTGCCTTCCAGTCCTGGTATCCTTTAGGGTAATTATGCCCATCTTGTTTGTGACAGTTAAGTGATCTTAGCGGGCTTTTGCCATTCTGAGTCCCATCCATCCCTTTGGGAGAGTGTTTGTCAGTATATGCACATTAAAGTACATATGAGTCATCTGGGGATCTTGTTAAAAATGAAGATTCTAATTCAGTAGGTTTGGGGGGGGGGGGCGAGATTTTGTATTTCTAGCTAGCTTCCAGGTGATGCTGGCTCATGACCACGTTTAGTAGCAAGGAAATTATCAGGGAACAGTTCCATGAGGCACTCCTCTTCTGTTAATCCCAACCTGCAGATTCTCCGTGATGCCCCTCAACAGTGAGTGGGGCCTTGGTGGAGAGAGTGTCTTCAGCGCCCTCCCAGAAAACACAGTTGTGAGTTCTTAGATCCAGTCTAACATTTCTCTCTATGCCTTTTGACTACTTCTTCAACACTATTCTAAGGGAATTCTCACATCCCTCACATCATTTCTTATACATCATTATTAAGTAATGGCTTTAAGGAGAACTCCTATCCCAGCAAACTGTTAGGACTGGCTTGAAGTGTCCTTGGCAGAATACTGAATCCAGAGTTATGGGTGAATGCTGTCATATAAATGAATTCTTCCCTAAACAGTCCTTTATTAAGCACTTTCTGGTCCAACACATTCAAGATCCATTTTCACATGTATCCCCCTGGTTCCTGATAGTACATATTACCCAGGTCTTACACTTCCTTTGGGGTACAGACTTCTTCCTAGAGCAAGTTTTGTAGTTCCCTAGTTGTTGATGTTGTTAGGTGCCATCGAGTTGATTTTTAACTCATAGCAACCTCATGTGACAGACTCAACCTGTGCTTAAATCTAGAGGTTTAGAGGCATTTAGGGGATTTTGGGGGTGGGTCTTAAAGAGACTAAGCATCATCTTTGGAGGCACCTGTTTCAAACAAGATCATCACATGGTTTCCTGGTGAGGGGAGATGATTCTCTTATTACAAGAGGAAAGAGACTGCTTTCATCTGTCAGAAGGGTTTTGGGGAATTTGTTAATTTCTCAGGCTCTTCACCCCATATATCATCATTCTAGGCCTCAAGTCCATTATTTTCTTATCAGAGCCCTCAGACGCAAGAGATCTGTGCAAGGCTTGGCATTGGTCTGTTGCAGCTCTCCCACGGTTATAATCAGAACTTGTGTCTGATTTTCAGTACAGTCTGCCCTGAAGCTGCAGACTAGTATCCTTTAAAGCTGTCAGTTACTCTGGCTTCAGAGTGTGCCTTGAATTGACAATTAATTGTCCTAAACCTATCAATTTCTTTTGCAAGGTCTGCAATTCCATCAAATTCCACAATTCTTTTAATTATTATTGCCCTCCAAACAGATGTTACGAACTATGCAGGGTATGAGATTTTACCCTACTTGAAAGCCAGCAAGATAGTCTGCAACAATTTCATGGATACTGGTAGAAGACAAAGGACTTTATTAACTCACAGCAAAAACACTGCCAGGAAGGCAGGGCCAAGATGGTGGAGTAGTCAGATGCTTCCTGTGGTCCCTCTTACAACAAAGACCAAAAAAAAACAAGTGAATCGATTATATATGACAATCTAGGAGCCCTGAACATCAAAGGCAAAGTTGAGGAATCAGACTGTGTGGTATGGGGAGGGAGAGACAGTTCAGAAGCAGTGAGGAGTTGCCAGACCTGAGCTGGTGGGAGCTGGCACGCTTCAGGCCAGATCAGCTCACGTGCGTGCTAAGGCAAGCAGTGGGGCTCGGGAGGCGTTTTCCACAGTGGGAGAGACCCAGTGGAAGAGAGTCTACTCAGGCATCCAGAACCAGTGAAAAGCAGTGCTCAATCAGCAAAAGATAAGTACTTGTATCTGAGCTACTGCACGGATCAAAAAACACCCCCTTTGGGAAAAATCTCTCTCCCATTTATCTGCCCCCTCCCTGCTCTGTATTGGGTCCCAGGCCAGGTTCAGCAATTGCTGAGTCCCCTGGGCCAGAAGTAGGACCTGTCAAGCACCCTGAGCTGAGCCATTCTCCTGGCCTTGGAGAGGGAACAAATTAACATACAGGGAAAAAATAATCTATCAGCTCCCCTAAGCCAGGAACTCAGAGTATGCACAGCTCCTTTGCCTAGGCACAGGCATAAAGGTTCCACAGACTTTGAATGACTTTCACCCCTGCATAGATCTGTGGGGGCCCATTTCAACAGCATAGGCTCTCATTACCACAGTACAACGGGGTATATGCCTTAAGTCTAACTTCAACTGTTTCAGCTATATGGTGAAGTGGTAGGTTCGTGACATTTGACATTGCTCTGCCTATTAAGCAGGGTCATCACCTACCCACATCAGGGGTCTTGAGGACTGTTGGCTCCATCCATGCCACCTAGCCACTCATGACAGAGGTCCAAGAATAAGTGGTGCCCTCTAGTCCTTAGAGCCAACAGCACTGGATGCTCATAGTCCGGCTTCAAAACCTACCCACCTATGCGCTCTAGGAAACAGGGATGTGCTTTCCTCCCAGACACTTAGGGGCAGCCATCAGCCCTCTGCCTTGCTCAGCATATGACCCCCTACTGCAGCCAGATACCTGTGCCTACACCAATTACCCATACCTGTCTAGGACTGCAGGTGAGAGCCTGTACCACACACTTGGTGACTGAATACCTAGACATCTGAGCTGAATTTGTACAAAAGTAAACAGACTCCTGGGCCCAAATACCTAGTAAGAGATTTAACCACCAGGTGACAGGACGTTACAGCTTCAAAGGCACCAGTAGTCAAACTAGCTCACACCAGCAGCCTATTTGGGCATATCAAACCAAAACAAGAAGCTAGGACACAGAAAGCAAACATAAAATAAATATAATAACTTATTGATAGCTCAGGGACAACAGTCAATACCAAATAACATAAAGAGGCAGACTGTGATTGCTTCAGTGAGTGACCAAAGAATCAAGAAATTTTCCAGAGGAAGAGAATTTCTTAGAATTACCAGAGGTAGAATACAAACAATTAATATACAGAACTCTTCAAGTGATCAGGAAGGAGATCATGTAAAATGCAGAACAAGACAAGGAACACACAGAAAAAGCAATAGAGGATCCTAGAAGGTTATTCAAGAGCATAACGACAAATTTAATAGGCTGTAAGAATTCATAGAGATATAGCAATCAGAAATCCAGAAGATTAACGATAAAATTTCAGAATCAGACAACTCAATAGAAAGTCATAGGAGCCAAACTGATGCAATAGAAGTCAGAATAAGTGAGACTGAAGATAAAGCACTCGACATCAACTTATTTGAGGAAAAATTAGATAAAAGAATTTTAAAAAATGAAAACCCAAAGAATTATATGGGACTGTATCAAGAGGAATAACCTACGAGTGATTGGAGTACCAGAACTGGGGAGGATAACAGAAAATACAGAGAGAGTTTTTGAAGATTTGTTGGCAGAAAACTTCCCGGATATCATGAAAGATGACAAGATACCTATCCAAGAACCTCATCAAAACCCACATAAGGTAAATCCAAAAAGAAAGTCACCAAGACATATTCTAATCAAATTTGCCAAAACCAAAGATAAAAAGAGAATTTTAAGAGCAGCTAGGGATAAACAAAAATTCATCTACAAAGGAGAGTCAATAAGACTAACTTCAGACTACTCAGCAGAAACCATTCAGGCAAGAAGACAATGGGATGACACATATAAAGCCTTGAAGGAAAAACATTGCCAGCCAAAAATTACATATCCAGCAAAACTGTCTCTCAAATATGATGGTGAAATTAGGGCATTTCCAGATAAATGGAAGTTTAGGGAATCTGCAAAAACCAAACCAAAATGATAAGAAATACTAAAGGAAGTCCTCCGGTCAGAAAAATCAATAATATCAGATTACAACCCAAGACTAGAACACAGGACAGAGCAACCAGATATCAATCCAGATAGGGAAGTCACAAAAATAAATCAAAGCTAAAACACTGAAAATGGGGAAACAGAGACGTCAATATGTAAAAGATGACAACATTAATACAAAAAAAAGGGATAAAAAATGTAGTCATAGATTTTTCATATGGAGAGGAAGACAAGGCAATATAAAGAAATAAAAGACTGCTTTAAACTTAGAAAAATAAGGGTAAATATTAAGGTAACCACAAAGGAAACTAACAACCCTACACATCAAAGTAAAAAACAAGAAAAACATAAAGACTCAGAAAATACAAAATCAACGACGAAAAAGATGAGATGAAAACACATAAAGAAAAATGACTCAGTGCAGAAAATTAAGTGGAAAAAAGACTGTCAACCACACACACACACACACAAAAGACATCAAAATGACAACACTAAACTCATATCTATCAATAATCATGCTGAATGGAAATGGACTAAATGCACCAATAAAGAGACACTGAGTGGCAGAATGGATAAAAAAACCACGATCCATCTATATGCTGCCTACGAGAGACACACCTTAGACTTAAAGATACAAACTAAAAGTATGGAAAAAAAATATATCAAGCAAACAACCCTCAAAAAAGAACAGGAATGACAATATTAAATCTCTGACAAAATAGACTTTAAAGTAAAATCCACCACAAAGGATAAGGAAGGACACTATATAATGATTAAAGGGTCAGTACACCAGGGGTACATAACTATAATAAATATTTATGCACCCCATGACAGGGCCCCAAAATACATAAAACAAACTCTAACAGCATTGAAATGAGAGATAGACTGCTCCACAATAATAGTAGGAGACTTTAACACACCACTTTTGGTGAAGGACAGAACATCTAGAAAGAAGCTCAATAAAAACACAGAAGATCTAAATGCCACGATCAATCACCTTGATCTCATGGACATATACTGAACACTCTACCCAGCAGCAGCCAAGTATGCTTTCTTTTCCAATTCACATGGAACATTCTCCAGAACAGACCACATATTAGGCCATAAAGCAAGCCTTAACAAAATCCAAAGCATCGAAATATTACAAAGCATCTTTTCTGACCATAAAGCCATAAAAGTAGAAATCAATAACAGAAAAAGGGAAAAAAATCAAACACATGGAAACTGAACAACACATTGCTCAAAAACTACTGGATTATAGAAGAAATTAAGGATGGAATAAAGAAATTCATAGAATCAAATGAGAATGAAAACACATCCTACCAGAATCTTTGGGACACAGTAAAAGCAGTGCTCAGAGTTCAGTTTATAACAATAAATGCACACATCGAAAAAGGAGAAGGGGCCAAAATCAAAACATTAATCCTAAAACTAGAAACAGCAGAAAGAAAGCAGCAAAAGAAGCCCTCGGGTGCCAGAAGAAAGGAAATAAACAGAATTAGAGCAGAATTAAATGAAATAGAGAATAGAAAAACAATTGAAAGAGTTAACAAAACCAAAAGCTGGTTCTTTGAAAAGATCAACAAAATTGATAAACCATTTGCCAAACTGACAAAACAAAAACAGGAGAGGAAGCAAATAACCCATACAAAAAATGAGATGGGTAATATCACAACAGACCCAACTGAAATTAAAAGAATCATAACAGAATACTATGAAAAATTGTACTCTAACAAATTTGAAAACCTAGAGGAAATGGACAAATTTCTAGAAACTCACTACCTACCTAAACTAACATAAACAGAGGTAGAACAACTAAATAAACCTATAACAAAAGAAGAGATTGAAAAGGTAATTTAAAAACTCCCAACAAAAACAGCCCCGGCCCGGATGGCTTCACTGGAGAATCCTACCAAGCTTTCAGAGAAGAGTTAACACCACTACTACTAAAGGTATTTTAGAGCATAGAAAAGGATGGAATACTCCCAAACTCATTCTATGAAGCCAACATAACCCTGATACCAAAACCAGGTAAAGACACCACAAAAAAAAGAAAATTACAGACCAATATCTCTCATGAACATAGACGTAAAAATTCTCAACAAAATTCTAGCCAATAGAATTCAACAACATATCAAAAAAATAATTCACCACGATCAAGTGGGATTTATACCAGGTATGCAGGGATGGTTCAACATTAAAAACGATCAATGTAATCCATCACATTAATAAAACAAAAGACAAGAACCACATGATCTTATTAATTGATGCAGAAAAGGCATTTGACAAAGTCCAACACCCTTTCATGATAAAAACTCTCAGCAAAATAGGTATAGAGAGGAAATTCCTTAATATAATTAAGGGCATTTATACAAAGTGAACAGCCAACATCATCCTAAGTGGAGAGAGTCTGAAAACATTCCCCTTGAGAATGGGAACCAGACAAGGATGCCCTTTATCACCACTCTTATTCAACATTGTGCTGGAGGTCCTAGCCAGAGCAATTAGGCTAGAAGAAATAAAGGGCATCCAAATTTGTAAGGAACAAGTAAAAGCATCTCTATTTAGAGATGATATGATCTTATACACAGAAAACTCCAAAGAATCCACAAGAAAACTACTGGAACTAATAGAAGATTTCAGCAAAGTGTCAGGATACAAGATAAACATACAAAAATCAGTTGGATTCCTTTACACCAACAAAGAGAACCTTGAAGAGTAAATTACCAAATCAATACCATTTACAATAGCCCTCAAGAAGATAAAACTTAGGAATAAATCTAACCAGAGGCGTAAAAGATCTATACAATGAAAACTACAAAACACTACTGCAAGAAACCAAAAGAGACTTGCATAAGTGGAAAAACACCTTGATCATGGATAGGAAGGCGCAACATTGTGAAAATGTCAATTCTAACCAAAGCAATCTACAGATACAGTGCAATCCCGATCCAAATTCCAATGGCATTTTTTCAGGTGATGGAGAATCAAATCACCAACTTCATATGGAAAGGGAATAGGCCCCGGATAAGTAAAGCATTTTCAAGAAGAAGAACCAAGTGGGAGGCCTCACATTACCTGATTTTAGAACCTATTATATATACCTCCATGGTAGTCAAAACAGCATGGTACTGCTACAACAGATACATAGACCAGTGGAACATAATTGAGAATCCAGACATAAATTTATCCACCTATGAGCAGCTGATATTTGACAAAGGCCCAAAATCCATTAATTGGGGAAAAGACAGTCTCTTTAACAAATGGTGCTGGCATAACTGGATATCCATCTGTAAAAAACTGAAACAAGACTCATACCTCACACCATACACAAAAACTAACTAAAAATGGACCAAAGACCTAAATATAAAATCAAAAACAATAAAGATCAGGGAAGAAAAATAGGGACAACCCTAGAAGCTCTAATATATGGCATAAACACAATACAAACCATAAGTAACAATGCATAAACACCAGAAGAGAAACTAAGTAACTGGGAGCTCCTAAAAATCAAACACTTATGCTCATCAAAAGATTTCACCAAAAGAGTAAAAAGACAACCTATATAGACTGGGAAAAAATTTTTGGTGCCAACAAATCCAATCAGTATCTAATCTCTAAAATCTACAAGATACTGCAAAACCTCAACAACAAAAAGACAAATAACCCAGTTAAAAATGGGCAAAGGATATGAACAGGCATTTCGCCAAAGAAGACATTCAGGTGGCTAACAGACACATGAGAAAATGCTCACGATCATTAGCCATTAAAGAAATGCAAATCAAAACTACAAAGAGATACCATCTCACCCCAACAAGGATAGCATTAACCAAAGACACAAAATAATAATGTTGGAGAGGTAGTGGAGAGACTGGAACACTCATACACTGCTGGTGGGATTGTAAAATAGTACAACCACTTTAGAAATTGATTTGGCGCTTCCTTAAAAAGCTAGAAATAGAAGTACCACATGATCCAGCAATCCCACTCCTTGGAATATAACCTAGAGAATTAAGAGCCATCACACAAATAGATATGCGCATATCCAAGTTCACTGCAGTACTGTTCACAATAGCAAAAAGATGGAAACGACCTAGGTGCCCATCGGCAGACGAATGGATAAACAAATCATGGTATATTCACACAATGGAATATTATACAATGATAAAAAACAATGATGAATCCGTGAAACATAACATGGAGGAATCTGGAAGGCATTATGCTAAGTGAATTTAGTTGCAAAAGGACAAATATTGTATAAGTCTACTATTATAAGAACTCAAGAAAAGGTTTAAACACAAGAAAACATTCTTTGATGGTTACAAGGGTGGGAAGGGAGGGAAAGGGGTATTCACTAACTAGATAGTAGACAAGAATCATCTTACGTGAAGGGTAGGACACACTACAGGGAAAGTCAGCACAACTGGACTAAACCAAAAGCTGAGAAGTTTCCTGAATACAACCAAACACTTGAAGGGACAGAGTAGCAAGGGCGGGTGTCCAGGGACCATGGTTTCAGGGGACATCTAGGTCAATCGGCATAACAAAGCTTATTAAGAAAATGTTCTGCATCCCACTTTGGTGAGTGGCGTCTGGGGTCTTAAAACCTAGTGAGCGGCCATCTAAGATGCATCAATTTGTCTCAACCCATCCAGAGCAAAAGACAATGAAGAACACCAAAGACACAAGGAAAGCATTAGCCCAAGAGACTGAAAGGCCCACATAAACCAGAGATTTCATCAGCCTGAGACCAGAAGAACTATATGGTACCCGGCTACCACCAATGACCACCCTGACAGGGAACACAAGAGAGTCCCTGAAAGAGCAGGAGAAAAGTGGGGTGCAGAACTCAAATTCTGTTAAAAAGACCAGACTTAATGATTTGACTGAGGCTGGAAGGACCCCAGAAGACATGGCGCTCAGAATCTGTTAGCCCAAAACTAAAACCATTCCTGAAGCTAACTCTTCAGTCAAAGATTAGACTAGATTATGGGAAATAAAATGATACTCATGAGACTAAATGGGCAGCTCCTGTCTGGAGGCGAGATGAGAAGGCAGAGAGGGTCCGGAGCTGGTTGAATGGACACAGGAAATCCGGGGTGGAAAGGAGGAGTGTGCTGTCACAGTATAGGGAGAGCAACTTGGGTCACATAACAATGTATGTATAAATTTTTGTATGAGAGACTAACTTGAATTGTAAACTTTCACTTAAAGCACAATTAAAAAAAAAAAAAAACCCACAAAAAACACTACCAAGAGCTTCGTTTGGATTTGTGTTGGCTCCCCATGCCCATAATGTTTCACAGTGGCTTTGCTAAGGGCCCATGATGGATGCCTGCACATGCAGTAGGTTCACTGCAGGACAGGAACCTTGCATGTGGTGGATTCACCACTTCTGTAGTGAGTGGAAGCAAGCCTAGTCTTTGGGGAGAGACTTTTACCTCATCCCTCAAAGTTGCTCGCAGCAAACACAATCCTGAGAAATGGCCCATGTAAAGAGCATTCAGGGTCTGCTCTCCTTCTTGGCATCCCCAGAAAGAGTGTGCAGGGATGCTCAAGGCCTGTGAAAGATTGCCTCTCAAATAGCAAACAAATCCTACTCTGACAGACTTCTATGAGCCCTTCTGGTACCAACTGTTGTAGCTGGGGTTCCCTAGGAAACAGGAAATGTGCTAATATTTTATTGGTAGTTGAAATTCCATAACAGTGTAATGAAGGGAAAATGGATGGAGGCAAAGAAAGTGGAAAAGCAACTACAAAGTGATGTTACTGAGCTGGCCACAGCTTTACAAGCAGATTCAAGTGTTTGCTCATTCACATGACACGTTTCCAGAACAGGCTGTACAGAAATCTTGTACCTCAGAATAGTCCATCTAAGGAAGGAAGGGACACGAATTTATCTGCTGGTTCCCTTCCATTTGTGTCTCTCGTTGGTCAAAGTTTGTCCCATATGCTGTTTACCCCTCATTCAGGCTGTCACCTGCAGCTGCCAGGGAAGCCAGCTCCCACTCCCTGCAGCATGGTGCTTCATCCAAGTCTAGGAGTGTTGGGAGGAGTATGAGCTTTAATGGGTCTAGCTGGGTCATGGGACTGGGTGTAGGAACTGGTGCATTTCCCACCACAGCATGCATTATTCACACACCCTGCTAGTGAAAACTAGGTAAACCCTCAGTGAGATGGATTGACACAACAGTCACAACAATGGGCTCCAACATACCAATGATCATGAAGATGGCATAGGACCAGGCAATTCAGACCTTGCATTCTGTTATTCATAAAGTTGAAATGAGTCAGAGCTGACTTGACAGCAACTAACAGAACCCAACATTCACCCTAGAGGAGGGGAAGGCTGAGATAGTTACAGTCCAATAGATGAGAGGGCTGCAGTGGTAGCAATGATAGCAGAAACTGTGTCTCTCCAAAACTAAGTGGCCAACGGCCTGGCACAGACAGGTAGGAGCTGAGCAAATCTAAGGGATATGTATAAATTACATCCAATACAACAGCAAAAGCTAAACATATGAGAATTCTAGATTATGCACTCTGACAAGTTATTTGTACCACTCTTTCACTGTTATAAACATTAAGTCAAACACTTGTTACTTGAAGTTTTCAGAAAATAAGCCATTTTCAAATCCATTTCCCAGCAGACTGATAATTTATACTTTAACATTTTTATTCTAACAGTTTTATGGTGGGAAAAATATATCATAGCTCCCTGCCTTCTTAACTATGCTACAGATGGGAGGGAAAGCGTATTAATTATTGAGCACCTAGTATAATGAATCATTCACATGCATTCTCTCAGATTCCTCCTCACTCTGACAGGTATTATTAACATTTCCATTTTATAAACAACAGTGAAACATACAAGGGTTGAATAGCTTGCCCAAACAACGAAGGGGCAATGCCGAGATTTAAGCCCTAGTCCAATTCCCTACTCTTTTTATTAACCATACCCTTCATTCTGTCACTGGTTTTCTTCTTCACATTTATTAAGTACCTACTATATGTATCTGGCAATGAGCTAGAGAAACAAAGATAAATGCCCTTATGCTAATGGAGATCAAAATTTAATGAGTACTAATTTTAATTACTGCCATTTTCTCTTCTTTTTTCTTTATCATTTTACACCCATACATGTTCTCAGCACTCTATGGAAAATTCTTGCCATTTATCTACATTATCTCAGTAACCTATCGATAAAAGTGAAATATTTATCACTTTACTTTGTAATTGTCAGTAATTGAAAGGTTTTATCATTGTTCATTCACCTCCTAAAAGACATTTCTTCAGTAGAATTTCTTTTTTCCTTTTTGCTTCTTCCATTGTGAGCATTTTCAAATACTACAGAATGTCAATACACTGGTCACTGGAGAATCAGACTGAAGAATTGCAGATCCACCCCTTCCCTTAAGAATGAGCTTGCTTTATGAAAGCCAAAGGTTTTTAAACATATGAAATGAGAAAGAAACCTCTTATTTCAACAGGCATATATCCTTTTGATGAGTCTATGTCCAATATAAATAAGGCACCTAAATCAACCGAAACAATACTGAACAAGAAAAAAGATATATTAAAATGAGAAAAAGAGTAATATTAAAAAATTTATGCAATTAAAAACATAAAAAAATCTAAATACCTCAAAAATTATTTCAAAAGAGACTGTCATCTTCTTGTTACAAACAGCCCAAATAAGATATGAACCTCTTATAATTAGTGAAAATTAAACTACATAATACTTGTAATGAGTTTTCCCCTCCTTTCAAAATTAAACTGTGCTCTTTCATATAAAATAATACAAGTAAAAGGCACACTATTTCATGCTAGTAAACCATATTTACTCAGAATAATGTGAAATATACAACTTAAGACATAAACTTTGTCCCTCTAGAAATACAGGAGCTTTTCTTTATTTACATATCTTGCTCACAGACTTTAAAATGAGTGTATTAATAGATTACTAATGCAATAAAAAGAAACAGTGAACATCAACATTAAATCCAATGAACTTTTTAATATGTATGTAATTTGAGAGACCAGTGAGTAAAACCACTTATTTTACCCAAACTCAATGCAGACTCTTGCAATTTTACTTTAGCTGTGACAAAGAATAATCACTATACCTTAAACACAACTGCTCTACATAATGGTGCAAATGGTTAAACACTAGACTACTAACCACAAGGCTGGTAGTTCAAAACCACCCAAAGGTGCCTTGAAAGAAAGGCCACAGCCTTAAAAACCTTATGCAGCAGTTCTACTTTGCACGAGGTCGTCATTTAGAATTGACCCAACATAATTAAAACAACTCCCTTTAGCCCCATCCTCCCTTGCCAAATGTCCAATAAAAATGTTTAGTCATGGATTTTTGCACTAAATTAAATTCATATTGCTTAGTGTTGTTCAATACAACCACCCACTCAAATAATATGGATATATGGCAACTCAATCCTGTTATCAATTAATAACTGAGAACCACACACAATGTGGACAAACTAATATATATACTATCATATGCATGTTTTCATAGCAGGTGGATGCACATAAAAAGCTAACTTTATTCACTTTAAAAGCTAACGGGTATTTTTAAAAAATATGGAAGGAAAGGATAGCTGCGAAGGATTTTTCTTTTTATATTCAGCTAAAAAAATTTTATTCTTCAAAAGCAACCTTTTAAAATCATTTAGCCTGCAAAAATTCAATTTTATAATTGCAATAATTTACCACCACTTGGTGGCATACTTAAGAGCTACGCCTGCTAATCAAAAGATTGGCAGTTCAAAACTACCAGGTGTTCCTTGGAAACTCTATGGGGCAGTTCTCTGTACTATAGGGTCACTATGAGTCAGAACTGACTCAGCCACAACAGGTTTTTTTAACAGGAATAAAGAAAACATATTAAAGAGATTCTCATTTCTTCAGTGAATTGTTTTAGAACTGTGAAAATGTATGGAAAAGGATGAACAGATATGGGCTCCACAGTCCAAAAGAAATGAATTGCTGAATCTGTCAACCTGATACTTCCTAAAATCACTATATTCCTTTGATGTAACTAAATTGAATATAAAATCTGCAAGCTAATAGTAAGTAATCCCCAAAACAGAGCACTCTGGTAGTCATAGCAGATTTATGGATATCTGTTCCTATAGACAAGTATCTAAAAGATCGGAAAGACACTGATATGAACATAAAATAAAAAACTGAAAGGACAGAAGACACATTCTAAAGAATACAATCCAGTAAATGAGACAGAATGAAGGCATACTAAGAAAGTAATATTCCCTAGAATGTCTCATCTGAGGCTTAGAAAATGATTTAAAAAAACAAACAGACACATTTAAGTCATCTTATACAAAAAAAAAAAAAAAAAATGCTTGCTTACAGAGTTTAAAGGGCTTTTTATCATTTAGCTTTAAAATTTTTTTAAAAAACAACAGAAATAAGAAAAAATATAATTTTCTTCCAATTCTGAATATTCAGTAAAGAACCTCAATTTCTTCTAATTTTTTTCTTAAACTAAAAAAAAAAAAACCCAGATAACACTAGTGTGGTACAGAGTTCACCGTAGATTCCATGCCATTTTCTTTATCCTGCTTTTCTTCTTCATGGGCTGAATCTAGCTCATTTCTGCTATATTCCTCCTCACTGGAATCACTGTCCAGTCCATCTCCAACACTGGCTGATTTCTTGTCATGCGAAGAACTTTCACAGGCTTTGTCTGTGGGAACAGCTCCTTTACGTTGGGGTAAGATAGTAAAAAATGCCTCTCGCCAGTCTCTTGTTTCCAGGTATTCCAGAATAATCTCAAACACTGTAATAAAGACAAACTCCATACATTTCTTAGCGAAATTCACCATGATGTTGCATACTGCCTTTTAAAATCCATGACCTTTGTGTTAGGAGTGCTAGTAGGTCTTAATAACTACTTTTATCTTGTCCTTCTCCTATACGCTGTCAGGGACAACTTGCCCCAAGGCCCTGAAGCCTGTGTCCTCCCCTCTAGCTTTTCCTCAGTCCAGTTCTTAATCATTTAAGCTTATCATCATCCCTGTCAATTACAATCAACAGACAGAGGACCTTTCTAGTTTCCTTCCTATTGTTCTTTATCCCTTTCACACATGTGCTAACATAAAACAAGGGGGAAAAAATGGCTAGCATTAATCTAAATTTCTTCTGTTTTTCCTATAAAGAGCCATTTACCCTGGGAAGCCTCTTGCCAGTTTTTTTTTTTTTTTTTAACATTAGGAGTAAAGAATATTAGAACTGTCTCCAAAGTACCCTCACCTTAATACACTGCTGAAGGTTTAATTTGGATTGCTTTGTGGAAAAGTAATTTCCACTATATATCAAATGTCTTATAAGAAGTTCATTCCCTGGATCGACAACTTCACTTCTAGGGCCTGCTATGTAGAAAGTGTTTATCATATAATAAATAGTTGTACACTGACTAACATCTCTCTCAAATTAAAAAAAAAAAAACTCCAGACAAAGACTTAGGTGCAAGGATGCCTACTAACAATAGCAAAAAGAAAAAAATTAAATATTCAATAATAGGAAAACGGTTAAATTACTGTATATTCAGATGACAGAATAAATAGCCATTAACAATCATTCAGTGACATGGAAAAATATGATAAATGCAAAAAAACCATAATTATAAAACTGTATGAAAACAGAGTAAGGATCCAATTAGGTAATAAGCAATATTATATCTGCACATAAAAACCAAAAGGAAACATACCAAAAAGTTAACACCAAGTATCTCAGAATAGTGAGATTATAGCCTGTTCATTTTTCTTTATACTTTTCTGCATCTTCAAAATTTTCTAATAAGCAAGTACTATTTCTCTAATTTACACAAATTATGACTTTTTTTTTTTTTTTTTTTTTTTACAATTTTGTCTCCAGCAAGGTGTAAGACTTTCCACTGTCTGCAACTTAAATGTAATGTTCTTTTTCACAATGTCCATTCAGGTATATTATATTTTCAATGTACCCTTTTATAGCTTACCATGATTAACTGCCAAAACTTTTCGACTATTCATCTTCACAAAATTTCCAAGGGGGAGCTGTGCATGTTCAATTCCATAATCTGATGCTTGTTTATATGTGATTCCCTAAAACAAAGATACTGTGACTTGAACTAGAACAGTAATTATTTTAAAGTAAGGTCTATGACAGTATAAATAATCTTTGAAATAACTTTACTTCAGAGAATATTCTCTAGAGCTCTGAGCATGTGTGTGTATATGTGTTTAACTGCTAATTTGGCAACATTCTCCTAACAATAAGTATAAGTCAGACATTTGGGGCAAGTGGTGTAACCTCCTGAATAGCAGCATCATCTTTTCTCAATACAGACAATGTTTTAAGCATGTGGACTCTGGAGCAGTCTGCCTGGTTTCAAATCCCTGCTTTGCCACCTACTACTACTGACTTTAGACTTAATTCTCTGTGCCTCAGGCTCCTCATTTGTAAAATGGTGATAATGGCACAGACCTCGCTGGGTTTTAGTGAGGATTAAGCAAACTAATACAGGTGAAGCGCTTCACTTACAAAGGTAACTAACATATAGCAGGTGCTCAACAAAGATCAGCTATCATTAGTATTATGATGACTTGAGAAACTCTGATATGAACTTTACGTACAAGCAAAAGCAAAAATAAAAGCTTAAAAGCACCTTGTGATGATTGTGATCTACCAATCCTCCAATCACATAGGCCTTTGATTCATCTAATTCCTTCAATACATTGGGTGAATCTGATGTAAGATAAATCAGGTCTTCTTTCTTTATGAGTTCACTATAGTGCTCTGGCTTGATGTGGATATCCTTTAAGACACAAGAGGAAATACATTACTAATTAACAGGGTTTTGTGAAAGTTGGCTGAAAGTAATTATTCTCTTTTCCCAAGAAAAACACAGCCAAAAACATATGAAATGAAATCTGAAAGACCATCGTTACTATGTGTCATTTAGAATCTACTACTTATCTAACTGAATCCTTACCATCTAACTTTTCAATTATTGAAAACCAAAACCTGTTGCCATCGAGCGATTCTGACTCATAGCCAGCCTACAGGACAGGGTAAAACTGCCCCATAGGGTTTCCAAGGGGTGGCTGGTGGACTGAAAGAGCCTTCTAATTTTATTTTCCCATCTCTAGCCTTAGACCTCTTCAATCAACTTCCACATACTGATGTAAGACTCACTTTCTAAAAACACTACTTCCAATGTTTTAACTCTACCTGTAGGATAAAATCCAAACTCCTAAATTAGTAACTGTTCCCTAAATATGGCATTAACCTACCTGAGCAACTTTACGTCTCAGAGTTCTAATTCTTCAAACAAAACAAATGCATTTTTACTGCCACATATTTGCTCACCCTGTTATCCAGCAAAGAAAGCCATCTCCAATTACTTCCTCTCCATCTAGTCATTTAAAGCGCAGTTCCACTTACATGAGTCAGCAGAAGGAAAGACTTACAATAAATTCCATGTGTCTGTTTCTACAAAGATACATATTAGAAAACTTCTTCCACCAAAACTGTCAGGCCAGAGGCACGAGTCACGATTTTACAAAACATACTGATATAGCACCAGGTTCAGATGACTTTTACCCAATAATTCTGAAGAAAACCAAGAATGAAGGAGGAGAACTCTCACCTAAAATATATAACCTATTCATTCATAAACAGTCATATTTCTCAAAAATAGTATATTACAAATTGGACACCTATACTTAGTAAGGGCCCAAAGAAGGCTCCGAGTAATACAGGGCAGTGAATCTCATGTCTCTTCATGTCTCTGAGGCAAGCTAGTCATATAAATAATGAATTTAACAAGCCACAGGATTACTGAGAGTATGTCTTACTCTAACATATTATTTCTTGAGAAAATAGACACAAAGAAAAAACCCGGTAAATATACTTAGAAACTTAAATAGCCTTTGAAAATGTTTCCTACTATAGGCTATTAATAAAATAAATGCAGTCATTACGGGATTGGCGAGTATGGGAAAGAAAGTTTGTCACTGTAAGAACTGGCAAAGAGAAAGAAAAAAAGTATAGGAATAACCCAGTACTTCTGTGAACAGGACAGAGTTCTTTAAGGACTGAAGAACTAATAAGCCAATCTTACTAGTCATCTTTACCAATGACTGAGAACAGCACAGCCTAACAGAAAGAAAATGTGAGCCACATGTTATTTTAAATTTTCTAGTGGCCATGTTAAAAAAAAGGACAAGAAAAGGTGAAATTCATTTTAATAATGTATTTTATTTAACAAAAATACAGAAAAAAGGTATTTCAACATATATATTTTTAAAAACTATGAAGGAGACATTCCTTTTTTTTTTGGTACTAAATATTTTCACATTTACAACACGTTTCAATTGAGAGTAGTCACAGTTCAAGAGCTCAATTACCACATGTGGCTAGTGGCCGCCATGTTGGCTGCGCAGATTTAGAAGAAACAGAACGCAGGCATACTTCTCAATTGTACAGGAGCTTACTCTTACAGAAAGTATAGCCAGTTTGCTAGGAAGAGACTGTATACAGACCTTTAAAATTTTTCCATTTTTTAATGTTTTACAGCTGGCAGTAAAATGGCAGGTGAGATTTAATAAGAGCAAGTACAAAAAAAAAAAACAGACTTATCATTCTCTTCTTTAGCTTCTCCCATGTGTAAGCTTAGACTTATATACCAGTGACACACAGGGCTTGGAGACTGCTGACTCCTACATTCAACAGCATCATGTAGAATTTAGGCAAAAATGCACACCTTTATAAGCATAACAACAATTGGAATGAGGCAACAGTTCATCTGTTTTAATTACCTTCCAGTTGACCCATCCTTTGTCATTTTCGTCCATGTTTTTTTTTAGCTGGCCTCCATGGCTTGTCAAGTAAAACTGATAACCGGTTGGTAGGCATAGATGGAAAGACAGCAAAATGACTAGTTAAGTCCAATATTTTATTTTCCTAATACAGTCATGTGATCATCAATGAAACACAAAATATACGCATTCTCATTGATCTAGAAAAAAATAAATTTGCAACATGCTTAGTGCATGTGAGAATAAATTTGCAACATTCTTTGATCAATACAAGAATACATATATGATAGAAACTGTAGTCTGTTTTAAACTCTGGAGACATACCTGCACAGGATGCAAGGCTCGTCGGTTTTCCGCATAACATCGTTGAATCTGCTTATGAAGTTTCTTAATGTCCTATAGAAGAGTGCATCTCATGTATAAAGCAGTTATCAAAGTCATCTATGGCCATTCCACAATCTTAGTGGAACTGAATAAGCAGAAGGAGTGACTAGATATGTACAATCATTTTGAAATACAAGTCCACCCTCGTAATTTTCATTCAATTTCCTTACATACTAACAAAACAATTGCCAGAATACGTAAAGTTAATACTCTGTAAAACCACCTGCCATCAAGTCAATTTTAACTCATGACAACCGTACGTGTGCCAAAGTAGAATCATATTCCATAGGTTTTCAATGGCTGATTTTATGGAAGTAGATTGCCAGGCCTTTCCTACAAGGTGCCTCTGGGTGACTGTATATATATATACACACATATATATATACACATATAAACATATATACAAGACAATTTATAAGCTAATTGAATTTTAGGGAAGCTCAGATTTTTAAAAACTTGATTTCAGATGCACTTTAATACATTAATTTAAAGCAAAGTGATATTACGTATTAAGGCAATGATTCAGCCCAGTTCACCTATAAAATTTTTCTGACAATGATTCACAATACCTTTAATACCATCAAGTCATCAAAACTACAGTCAACAATAAGGCGAAGTGTGCTGTGAACAACATCTCTCCGAATACGTTTTCTGTCATTTCCATCAGAGTTTGATTCCAGTTGACATTGTCGCTCTAATTTTTTTCTCTTGCGTTTTTCTTTTCGCTTTTGTCTAAAATTAGTAATTGAAATAAGTTTGTTGTCATTTGTACATTCAGATTTTCACAAGACTCTTCTAAATAGACAAAGAAACAATTACTTTTTAAAATCATTAGGTTGAACCATATGAAACTTCCATATTCGTGGGTCAAAAATGGTTGAATATCAGCAATTTTACAGGCCCATCTAAGAGTTTTAGACGGGAAAGAAATGAATTTACAAAAACAATCTAAAGCTTTCTATCCAAATACTAACTACACTACTCAACAGTTTAGTTTATTCTTGGTATCACACAACATATTCTAATAAAAATTTATAAATACTTAATTTGGGAGTTATTATTCTACTTTCATCATTCTTCCTCTGTATGATTTTCTTGCAATGTTTAAAGTATAGAAAAAAAGCAACATAAAATTGAGGGTTAAAAAGAAAATCTCATACACTTTTTCTCTAGTCTCTATCAACTTTGGCTTATTTTCTCCCAGTAAATTTATAAAATAACATTATAAAATATTATAAAATTATGGCTTCAGCCAAACTGCTCAACAAAGCTTACAACGCTTCTTCTGGCAAAATCGACCTTAGGCCAAAATCTGATCTTCGTAAGTTGGTTATTTTTGTTCTATATCACAAACATGGATATTAAGTATATCCCTTATTTAAATAGGTTGTTTCAAAAACTGTGCTACTATTTCTAATAGGTTCTGGGTAAGAAAAAATGTTCAATGCAAATTCAATACTGCTAAACACAGCAGTAATTCAAAGGCATACAGTTTAACAGCCAAGTGACAGTGTTAGCTAGCAATGTGCACAGCCCCAATTTTAACGAAATTATTCTTAATGTACCAAAGGGCTTAGGCAGGGTCCAGTATTCTATGTTTCTGGATGGGGTAGAGTATATGCATTTTGAAACACATACTTGCGAAGTTCTCGTTGTTCTTCCCATTGTTTCTGTTTTATTAGCTTCTTCATCTGTCTTTTAGATATGGGTTCAGACCCTTCACCTGACTTTGGCTTCTGGCTCTGCTCTTGATCTTCACTTAAGTTTTGCTTTCTTTCAACATTAGCAGTCTCAGTAAAGGCTGGCAACATTTCAGATGACATAATTTGGTACTTCTGAAAAACTGAAAAGCAATTTTTGACATAAACAGGTAATTCACAAAAAAAAGTAAAAAAAAAAAGACAAATAGATGCAACAAATTAAGCCATATTAATAATAAAACGCAGATTTAGACAATTAAATGTCATTTATTGGTAAAGATCACCTAGATATCATTTAGTGTCAGTTAAGTACCATTTTTATTAGCAAGTTGGTAAAGGTCTGGAGAAATGGGTGTTTTCATATACTACTGGAGGTCATGGAAAAGTTTTCCAGAAAGCAACACAGGAAAATGTTTACACTCTTATTTCCTTAGGATAAATTCTTATAAACGTACACAAAAATAATGCACAAGGGTATATGCACTGAAGTGTTATTCTGAACAGTAAAAAATTAGAAACTACTTGAATGTCAGCAAACAGGGACTAAATAAATTACAGTTCATCTATAATATGGACCAGGAATGAATGCTAAGCAGCTAGTAAGAACCAGGTGTCCCAAAAACATTTAGTGATAAGGAAAACGGTTATCTTCATGGTTATTATGAATCATTGTCAGAAAAATTTTATAGGTGAACTGGGCTGAATCATTGCCTTAATATGTAATATCACTTTGCTTTAAATTAATGTACTAAAGTGCATCTGAAATCAAGTTTTTAAAAATCTGAGCTTCCCTAAAATTCAGTTAGCTTACAAATTGTCTTGTATATGTTTGTATGTATGTGTGTGTGTATATACATATATATACACACACACACACAGTCACCCATAGGCACCTTGGAGGAAAGGCCTGGCAATCTACTTCTATAAAAAATAAAAATACATACATTATGCCCAATTTTGTTTTAAAAAGAACACACACATATGCTTAATTACCTGTGGATTTCTACATTTTCTAAACTCTATATAATGAAAATATATTGTTTTTGTTGAAAAAAAATGTTAAGATAAAAAGACAAAGTACCTTTTTTGTATTCTTTCCTCAACGCTATAGAACTAGGAAAAAAAAGAATGCTTCTTTCATTATCTGGGTGTATACTCATAACAGGTTTTCGCTAAAGATTTATAAACTTTGGACAGTGCAGACAGTATATTTGGATGCCCTTCTAATATAGTTAATTGTAAATATGTAACTGTAAAAATTTCACTTTTGTCATGGCTAAAAACAAAACACAGAAGTCAGTCATGTAATCAGTCTGGCCTCTTAGAATGCTATGGTCTTCTCAAACATATCTCTATTTGGATTTAATCACACAGATCTACCTACTGACTAGAACTGAACTTACCTTCAGAATTAAGGTCTCAGAATACTGAGATTTCTTTTCCCTTTGATAAATTATTAAGAACAAAGCTTAAAAAATGTATGTTTATCCCTACTAAATACTAAGCGTGGGCTTGCAAATGTTCTACTGGCCTCAGGGAAAATTCTACAATCCTTCTTACAGAGGTAGCTAACAAGTCTGTACAGAGATGCTAAGGTCTAAAATAAAATAAAATAAAACCCACAATTCAGATACTGGAACTACAAAACCTTTGCAGAACGCAGTTTAAGCAATAGTTATCGTTGTATGGTTCTTGCTTTCTTTAAGCAGGATGTTATAATAGGACATATAGGATAACTAAAAGAAACAACAAATCTGTCTTGGAAGAAGTATAGCCAGAATGTTCCTTAGAAGCAAGGATGGTGAGACTTCATCTCATGTACTTTGGACATGTTATCAGGAGGGACAAGTCCCTGGAGAAGGACATCATGCTTGGTAAATAGAGGATCATCGAAAAAGAGGAAGGCCCTCAGCGAGATGGACTGACACAGTGGCTGCAACAGTGGGCTCAAGCATAACGACTCTGAGGATGGCACATGACAGGGTACTGTTTCTTTCTGTCGTACATACGGTCGCTATGAGTCGGAACTGACTCAAAAGCACTTAACAACAAGTAAACTTAGAAAGTTTACCAAATTTTGCCTGAGAGACCAAAATTTTAATGAGCTCTGTGCTTTAGGGGCTACAGCAAAGGCCCTGGTATTTTACTAGGTCAATAACTTAGAAGAGGGGAACATAATCATCTAGTAACTTGAGTAAGAGTTTACCAGCTTTCCTTATTCCCATAACTAAACAGTATCCTCAGTCTTACTTGTACCAAACAGTATCCTCAGAACATCTCCTAGAAGTTACAACTCAGATTTGATCCTATACTGTAAACCCAATATTGGTAGGGATGATGTGTGTTTTTGGTCAACATTGTATTACCAGTACTAGTATGGTGCCTGTCATGTAGTAGGTGTGTCTTATATATTGGTGGAATAAACAAACGAATGAACAGAACATTACAAAGGATTAAAAATGTAGTAAAATAATGTTGTCGTGTGTCATCCAGCCAGCTCCTACTCCTAGCATCCCTATAGGACAAAACAGAACTGATCCATAGGGTTTCCAAGGCTATAAATCTTTTTTTTTTTTTTTTTTAAATTGTGCTTTAGATGAAGGTTTACATAGCAAATTGCCAACCCCACGACGTGTCAACACTCTCCCCTTCTCGACCCTGGTTCCCCATTACCAGCTTTTCTGTCTCCTCCTCATCCCTGCCCCCGAGCTGGTGTGCTCCTTTAGTCTTGTTTTGTCTTATGGGCCTGTCTAATCTTTGGCTGGAGGGTAAACCTCAGGAGTGACTTCAGTACTCAGTTTAAAAGTGTGTCAGGCAGGACATACTCTTGGGGTTTCTCCAGTCTCTGTCAAACCAGTAAGTCTGGTTGTTTTTTGTGAGTTAAAATTTTGTTCTACATCTTTCTCCAGCTCTGTCCAGGGCCCTCTACTGTGATCCCTGTCAGAGCAGTTGGTGGTGGTAGCCAGGCACCGTCTAGTTGTGCTGTACTCGGTCTGTAGAAGCTATGGTAGTTGTGGTCCATTTGTCCCTTGGACTAATCTTTCCTTTGTGTTTTGGTTTTCTTCATTCTCCCTTGCTTCAGATGGGGTGGGACCAGTAGAGTATCTTACGCGGCTGCTCACAAGCTTTTAAGACACCAGATGCTACTCACCAAAGTAGGATGTAGAACATTTTCTTTAAAAACTATGCCAACTGAGCTAGATGTCTCCCGAGACCATGGTCCCCAGCCCTCTGCCCAGTAACTTGGTCCCTCAGGGAGTCTGGATGTGTCTATGAAGCTTCCATGACCTTGCCTTGGTCAAACTGTGATGACTTCCCCAGTACTGTGTACTATCTTACCCTTCACCATGACTTCCCCAGTACTGTGTACTGTCTTACCCTTCACCAAAGTTACCACTTATCTATTGTCTATTCATGGAAAGGCTATAAATCTTTATGACTGTACTTCTTACAAGACAGATTTGTTCATTCTACTGGCAGTCCATGGTATATTTAATAGTCTTCACCAATACCATAATTCAAATGCATCAATTCTTCTTCCGTTTTCCTTATTCACTGTCCAGCTTTCATGTGTATGAGGTGATTGGAAGAAGTATAGTCAGTACAGCTCCTTACAAAAAACAACAGCGAGACTTTGTCTTACATACTTTAGACATGTTATCAGGGGGCACCAGTCCTGGGAGGACGACGTAAGTGAAAAAAAAGGAAGACCCTCAAAGAGTTGGATTGACATAGTAATCCAACAATGGGTTCAATCATAGCAACGACTGTGAGGATGGCACAGGGCTGGGCAGTGTTTTGTTCTATTGTACAGAGGGTCACTATGAGTCAGAATCAACTGGACAGAACCTAACAACAACTCTTTACCCAAGTAGACTGCCTCATCTTTCTCCCATGGACAGCCTGGTGGGTTCAAACCACAAACTTTAGGTTAGTAGCTGAGTGCTTTAACCACTGTGCCACCAGGGCTCCCTTAAAAAAAAAAAAAAAAAGTACAGACTCTATTGAAAGCAAAAACAAGAAATGGAACAGATATTGTTCCTCCTTGGAGTTTTCACAGCTTTAAAGTAGGGGGAATAACAATAATACAAGACAGGTGATGGGAGGCAGATGACCTGAAACTAGAGGCTGGGCAAGGCTCATAAAACTTCCATAAACAAGCCTGAAAATAGGCACAATCAGACTATGGTTTATACCAAGCTGAGAACCTGGGGAAGCCGGGAGGAAGCAGACACAGCTTCTCAGCTAGAACCGGAGCTAAGCCATGAGGTGACAAATCAACTTATTACACTACATGATTAGAATTCTGAACCATAAAATTAAACTTATAACACTACATGATTAGAATTCTTAACCATATAAGACTTGCTGTAGACTTAAGCATTAGAAAGGGATACGGAAAGGAGCAACCACAAAATCAGTTGTAGGCAGACAGGTGGTAGGAGAGGGGAGGCAATAACTCCATTCAAGATGAGTCTGCAAAGTAAAATTCCAAAAAAACAGAACCGATGAAAGAAAAAAAAAACCAACAAAATCAATCATCAAGAGATTAATTCACTCTACACAAACTGAAAATAGTAGAGGAATTTCAAAATGACTTCAAAAGAAGTTTGGTTGCTGTATTTCAGAAAGATCATAAAGGAATGTTATTGTGTGCCGTCGAATTGATTCTCACTCATAGTGACCCTACAGGACAGAGTAGAACTGCCCAATACGGTTTCCTAGGCTGTACTCTTTACGGGTGCAGATCTCCAGGTCTTTTCTCTAGCAGAGCTGCTGCCTGGCTCAAATCGCTGACCTTTAGTTAGTAGCTCAGCACCTAACCATTATGGCACAAGGGCTTCTTCATAAAGGGGTAAAAACCACAAAAACAAATGAGAAAATAGTGACCAAAACACAAGACATAAAAAAGGCAAAACAAAGATCAATTTGAAACCCAGGAAATGAAGAAATAAGTATTTCAAAAGATGAAATAATTTTCAGATTATCTGCAGTCTAAGAGAGAACTGATGAATTAGAAGACATCCTGACACTCTGACTCAGGATGCCACACAGAGAAACAGAAAGGAAATATAATATGTAGGAGCACTTAAAAGACTTGGATAACAGGCTGAGAGACATGCAGACAAAAAGGCAATTAAAGATAGCCTTAAATGGATTCATTAAAAAAAAATTTTTAAGCTAGAAAATAAAGTAGGCATTCAATTTAAGAAAATGGACGCAGGGGAACCCAGTGAGCCTGAAAAGACTAGAAGAAATTGAAAAATATATTTTGTGATTACTAGGGTCATTTTTATTTTATTTCCTTTCCATACATAGCACATTAAGTAAAATTCAGAAGTGCCTGTATCCAAAATAGAGCAGAGAAAACATTAGGCACACTAAGCTAATATGCAAACTTAAAAGCGCACATTGCTCTCTTCATAAAGCAATGATTAATATTCCAACAAAGAACATTTCCATTAATCAGTAGCCTTGTTTTTGGCTAGCTCTCTAATTTGTTCAAAAACTACAAGCATTGATTCGCTCTATAATGTGAAAATTAAAGCAATATTTTATAGCCCATGTACACCAGGGGGAGCTTTAACCTTTCCTATCCAAGAAATGTCAAGTTAAATTTAACTTGGCCTATCACTGCATACTACTGTTTTTCAACAGCCTATCAAACACAAGGAAAGGCCAAGAGCTATTCAACATTTTTTTTTTTTTTAGTAATTCCCAATTAAGAAAATGCACTGTGTAAGGAATTCTGTTTTAAATAAGGTAGATACACTGAGACATAAATAAGTGGAATACAACAAAACCGATGCTGGAATTGATACCTTATTATTGCTTACAGTATATTTTAGATACACAGATACCTACCAACTCCGACTGCCTATACCACATAGTAAGCACTTGAGTGCTAGCTTGTTCCAATTACCTGTTAAGCAAAATATGGATTTTACTAAGTTTACCTGGTTTCTAATTATTTTCTCGTTTTTCCCATTGTTTATAAGCTCTATGTAGTTTCGTGTTCCTCCCTGACATGCAGTGAAGTTCACAATAAATTTCCATTCATTCACTAAACCGAGTTCAACAAACAGTTAAGAATAATATTTTGTAATAATCATAGAAATACATGTGTGAATTTAGTTTGCTTTAACATAAAATTTTTTTGGTTCCTTTAGTCAAGAGAAATAGGTTATCAGGTGGTCACATAAAACTAAGAACTGGATAAAGATGACTAAGGTCACTGGAGTGGGACAAATACGTTTAAAAGTTATCTCAATCTTTCTTCTATTCTCACTGCTTAACACAGTTTAAGGCAGGGAGGACACACATAATAATCAGTTAACAGACAAAACCGGAAAAAAAAAAGTGCATGCGTTTTATCGATTGAACTAAAGTCCTCGTAACTCTGATAACACAGCCTCCCTTCCGGAAAGATCCGAAAAAAATGTCGGAATAACTGCAGAATGCAATTAAGTGACCTGAGAGTAATCGAAGAGTACGCTTTATAAAACGCGCCTGACCAATTCCTCAGTAGAGGGCTTTGTTCAGCTGCCAAGCTCCATGGGAGAAAGGGGTTCGGGGGGTCCGAGAGCAGGATGAGAAAAAAGAAAAAAGGGATTAAAATCATTTGTAGTTCGCCTGTTTATATCTCTAGAGAAAAAACCTTACTACTTATTTCCGTGAAATTAAGTAAAGCCTCGGTGTTTTTAAAACTGTCCCGCGCTCACTGTCGTGGGGCCTGACAGTACCTGAAGCAATTTCCCCTCAGTTTTCCCTGAACTTCGGGGCGCAAGGCTATGGCACCCCTTGTCGGAAAGATGAGGTAAGGCAGGTTTAAAACAGGTAAAGGTACACGCCCACCGTCTCTAGCCACCGCCACCACGTGGCAGAACCCCAACTTATTTTCCAGCTGGTCAGAGTCCCGGTTTCCCTCTCCCTTCATCCTTTGCAAACTCACACTCTTCACACACTAAGAACCCGATCCAAATCCCTAAACAAATGCCGACGGTAACAGGACCAAGACCTGAAGAAAGAATAAAGCCACTCTCTACCCTCTAGGCCCCACCTGCGGACGCACGCCGGAGGCAAGGTTGAAATGCACGCAGCCAATCAGGGAGCAGCTCGGCGGACCACGAGCGCGCGCTCGACCCAACGTCACTTCCTTCAGGAATTGGATCGCTGCAGCCATTTCCCCAATGCCCACTCTTCTCTACCCCGGAAGCCCTTGTTGCCAGCCGAGGGCGGCACGGCTTGCGCCCCTTACATTCCCGGAGAGTACCGAAAGGCAGGCGAGCGCCAGCCGCAGTGTCAGGGGCCTTACCTAACTGAGGAGATGGCCGGGAATGCGGGAGTACACGCAGAAAGCTTTTTAGAGCGGTGTTTGTACAGCTCTCGAGTCCTCCTTCGGAAACTTCAACTCCCAGAGTCAGGGGCGGTACTACGGAGGTTACGCCTTGCGTCATCGACCTGCGCCAACTCCGACCCACAGTCAGGGAAAGGGGAGGGGGATTCCGCGGAGCGGAGCCTGGGGCTATACGGGTAGTGGAGCAGGAGGTAGCTGTTAGATGTGGTGTAGTGTTTGTCTCCTACAAGGGGCAAATGTGTAGTCATTCATATTTTCGCGCTCGCGCGAATGTGTATGAGTGGATTAAGAACATCTCTCCCTTAAAAATGCAGAACAGTGACCAAAGGCTCTTAATTCTTTGCTTCTGTGTTAGGGATGAGGAAAGCATCTCTTGCATAAACTATTTCTAATTTATAGAGAAAAGGTTGTCACTATAAAAACATGATTTTACACAACTCAAATGAAAAATCAAATTTAAAATGAGTCAAATTCACAATAAAGATGCATTTAAGTTTAGAATTTCTAAGCCTTTTTTTCTTGCTTACAGCCATAAGTCTTACTCTCCATTCATTCCGTGATCTATTTTTCCTGTGCTGTTTTGCAAAACATCAGGTGACATCTCATTGTTTATAATACTTGACCTTACATAATCTTTTTGCTAAATATAAACCAAGTCAACTGAGGGAGAACCGAAACATAATCCCAGATTGTGGCTTCAATTTAGTTTTTTAGGTGGCCTTACTTAACAGGTGATTATTGCAGAATGTGAAGAGAAGAATGAAGTTTGAATTTTTGAGAAGAATGCCATCTCAGCGTGGAAAGAATCCTGAAGTAAATATTGATGTTTGAAGGCTTCAGTGCAATAGAAAATTCAGAATGTTGGATTCTTTAAAAGAATTAAATTTCTTCGAGTTTTTAGTCACAAACTTGAAGTCACTCTTGGTTTAAATCCTCAAGTTTTAGTTGAAAAATTATATCAGCAGTAAAACTGTTGTGGATCACTCTTTTTTCATCTCAAACCTAGAAGATCTCTGTTAACTGAGCATCGGCAACAAAGTTTGGATCCATTTCTGATAGTAGGGCATCTTTTTTCAGCTGCCTCCATATCAGGGCAAAGAGTAGCTGAGGAAGGATTAGTAATCGGATATGTAGCCCTTCACATGTAGGTCATTAAATTCAGGCTGGTGTAGTGATGTGCCAAATCTTTTAACAGCTGTTCAGTTACCACTATGGATCTGTTTTATGAATAATTATTATTTTTTCTGAGTTAATACTTGGCATCCATAAAGATATATTTAAACCAAAGTTTTTAAATGACAAAAGAAAATTCTCGTATTTTAACAGTGAAGTCAGAATAATTTTGTTTTGAATAGCCATTTAACTTTGTAGTCATACAAGTCTAGCATCATATGATGCTATATTTTAAAATGATTCTGGCATCCAAAATGAGCACCAAAAAATTACCAGCAAATAAAGCAGCTTCAATTTAACCAAACATTGAAGCATATACAAAGTTTGGGACACTGACATCATGTGATACAAAAGAATCATTTTCACTGATTTTTTAAAATTTGTGTATTTATTTATTTGATACAACTGTATTGAGCTCCATTCTTTTTGCTTTGGTGCTGGGTATACAAAGATGACTAAATCACAATCTGATTTAGTCTAGTGGAGAGCCAATGGCAAATAAATAACACACAACATATAATGTACTTGAGATGAGAATAGGGTAACGCTTTTGAGTACTTTAATTTCAAGCTAAGAAAGCCAAGAAGAATCAGTTAAAAAAAAAAAAAAAGACTTGAGAAGTATATGAAAGGAAGAGTGAACCTCTTTCATCTGTGATCCCCATTTCCACATGCATTTTGAATGACCTCAAAATGTAGAAAAAAGTAAAAGTCTACTTTAAAACTATTTTTAAAAACACTTTACTCCTTCCCTCCCAAGTCATACGTTGAACATTGAAGACTTCAGGAAGATGATCATGGAGTATAGTTACTGACAGTATAGTTACTGTTTGAACCTCCTGGACCTCCTCATAAAAACAGAATAGTTAGGATAGCAAAACAAAAAACAAGAATAAGGAACACAGATCATAGCAACAACATAATTAGGTGTGAAAGAATCCCCACAAACTGCAAAAATATGAGTAGGTGGGAACAAACCACCAACTTAGCATCAGCATTGTGCAGAAGGAAATGGTGGGAAGACAGCAGAGAATCTGAAGGTTCTGAGAATGGAAGAACCCCAAACTGCCAACAGGTATTCACTGAAAAAGAAGAAGGACCAAACTGAGCTGAGTAGTGAGACTGGCATGAGGTTCAACAGATGCTAATTTCAGGATGAGTGCAAAGGTTGTGATAAGCATGAAGGTCTGAAGGTACTGGAGGGGTGTGGGGCCTATGAACTCTCACAACTAACAAACTGCAGCTCCGTTCCTGACAAAGCCCAGCACTAAGGAGAAACTGCTGGGAGTAGAACTCAAACAAGAAAATGACAATAGAGACAAAGGAGAAAGCAGGTCCAACTAAAAGTGGGAGAGGGAAACAGAGGAGAAAGAGCTCAGACATACAAGGATATATATATATGTCATTTTATGAAAACAACAGAAAAGGAAGCTCTAGAACCATAACACTAGAAAAGCAATCCTAGTGACTCTTCCTTCTTAAAAGTACAGAATAACTTGTTTAGCCTAAAATTATACCATAGAAAAAGATCATGGCTGAATCTCATTTGAAGTTGTTATAATAAAAAGGAATATGAAGGAGGAAAAAAATCTATAACCCAATATTTTAAAAAATTTAAGAGAAATTCAAAAAATGATACTATATGCAAGAGCAACATAAAACAACAATTAAAAAAATCAGAAATAAAGTGATTGGAGGACAGAAGATTTGAAGAGGGGTGATAGACCTCAGAAGAGAATAAAAAATGTAAAAAGTAAACATATTTAAAATCATACTGGAAGTCTTGGCTAGCACAATAAGATAAGAAAAAGACATAAATGGTATACAGATCGGGAAGGAAAAAATAAAAGTTTTCAGATGACATGATTGTCTATGTAGAAAATCCCAAACAATTAACAAAAAAAAAAACCATCCTGGAACTAATAAGCTATAGAAAAGTCACAGGATGCAAGATTAATATACAAAAATCAATTGCTTTCCTACAAACCGGCAATGAAAAATCAGAATTTGAAAAAAAAAATTACAATAGCACCCAACCCCCAAAATGAAATCTTCCCCTAGTTGCCATAGAATCATGCAACCCCATGTGAGTCAGAGTAGAACTGTGCTCTGTAGGATTTCTGACGCTTGATTTTTCAAAAGTAGATTACCAGGCCTTTCTTCTGAGGCACTTCCGGGTGGACTTGCACCTCCAACCTTTCAGTTAGCAACTGAGTGCATTGTTTGCATCACCCAAGAACTCCAAGGAAAAAAAGAAATACTTAGGTATAAGTCTAACAAAATATGTGCGTGATGTATGTGTGGAAAACTACAAAGCTAATGAAAGAAATCAAAGAAAATCTAAATAAATGGAAAGATATTCTATGTTCTCAATTGTAAGACTCAGTATTGATAAGATGTCAATTCTTTCCAACGTGATCTACAGATTCGACACAATCTCTATCAAAATCCCTGCAAGCAGCAGCCATCCAAGCCACAACTGGTCTCTATTTGCCTGGAATAACAGAGGAAGAACAGTCAAGAATAGGAGGAGGATATGGAATGTGCAGCTAATTGCTTTCATGAACATGGCGCAATGATATGGTGCTTCCTTAGAAAGCTAGAAATAGAAATACCATAAATTCCAGCAATCCCACTCCTAGGGATATGTCCTAGAGAAATAAGAGCCGTCACAAGAATAGACATACTCACAGCCATGTTTATGGCAGCACTGCTCACAATAGCAAAAAGATGGAAAAAACCTAGATGCTCATGAACAATCGAATGGATAAATAAACTATAGTACATACACACAATGGAGTATTATGCAATGATAAAGAACAATGATGAATCTGTGAAGCATCTCATAACATGGATGAATCTGGAGGGTATTATGCTGAGTGAAATAAGCAATCAAAAAAGGACAAATATTGTAAGAGGCCAGTACTGTAAAAACTCATGAAAAGGTTTATACACAAAAAGAAAAAAATCTTTGATGGTTATGAGGGATGGGAGAGGTGGGGGGAAATACTAAATAGACAATAGATAAGTGATAACTTTGGTGAAGGGTAAGACAGTACACAATACGGGGGAAGCCAGCACAACTTGTACAAGGAAAGGTCATGGAAGCTCCATAGACACATCCAAACTCCCTGAAGGACCAAATTGCTGGGTGGAGGTCTGTGAGGACCATGGTCTCGGGGATCATCTAGCTCAATTGGCATAAAATAGGTTATAAAGAAAATGTTCTTTCTGGGCATTACAAGTCAGACAAAGGTCTGATCTCTATAATCTACAAGAAAATCCAACACCTCTACAACAAAAAGACAAATAATCCTATTAAACAATGGGCAAAGGAAATGAGCAGACACTTAACCAAAGAAGACATTCAAGTGGCCAACAGACACGTGAGGAAATGCTTGTGATCACTAGCCATTAAAGAAATGCAAATTAAAACCGCAGTGAGATACCATCTTATCCCAGCATTACTGGCACGAATCAAAAACACTGGAAATAACAAACGTTGCAGAGATTGAGGGGAGATTAGAACTGCTATGCACTGCTGGTGGGAAAGCATAATGATACAACCATTTTGGAAAATGATATGGCGCTTCCTTAGAAAGGTAGAAATAGAAATACCATAAGATCCAGCAATCCCACTCCTAGGAATATGTCCTAGAGAAATAAGAGCCGTCACGTGAATAGACATACGCACAGCCATGTTCATGGCAGCATTGCTCACAATAGCAAAAAGATGGAAACAACCTAGATGCCCATCAACAGATGAATGGATAAACAAACTATGGTACATACACATAATGTAGTATTATTCAAAGATAAATAACAATGATGAATCTGTGAAGCATCTCATAACATGGATGAAACTGGGGCACATTATGCTGAGTGAAATAAGCCAATCACAAAAGGACAAATATTGTATGAGACCTCGACTGTAAAAACTCATGAAAAAGTTTACACACAAAAAGTAACAATCTTTGTTGGTTATGAGGGATGGAAGCATTGGGGGGAAATACTAAGTAGACAATAGGTAAGTGGTAACTTTAGTGAAGGGGATGACAGTACACATTACTGGGGAAGCCAGCACAGCTTGTACAAGGAAAGGTCATGGAAGTTCCATAGACACTTCTAAACTCCCTGAGGGACTGAATTACTGGGCAGAAGGCTGTGAGGACCGTGGTCTCGGGGAACATCTAGCTCAATTGGCGTAACACACTTTATAAAGACAATGTTCTACATTCTACTTTGGTGAGTAGCATCTGGGGGCTTAAAAGCCTGTGCTCAGCCATCTAAGATACTCCACTGGTCTCACCGCTTTGGGAGCAAGGGAGAATGAAGAGAACAGGATACAAGGGAAAGATTAGTCCAAGGAACTAATGGACCACAGCTACCAAGGCATCCACAAGCCTGAGTCCGGTACAGCTAGATGGTGCCCGGCTACCACCACTGACTGCTCTGACTGGGATCACAACAGAGGGTTCTGGACAGAGCTGGAGAAGGATATAGAACAAAATTCTAATACACAAAAAAGACCAGATTTACTGGCCTGATAGAAACTGAAGAAACCCCGAGAGTATGGCCCCCCAGACACCCTTTCAGCTCAGTGTTGAAGTCACTCCCTTGGTTCACTGTTCAGCCAGGGATTGGACAGCCCCATGAAACAAAACTGGACTAATGAGGCACAGTAGTCTAGGGACAAGGACTAGAAGGCAGAATGGGACAGAAAATCTGGTGATATGGATCCCAAGGTCGAGTAAGGACAGTGTTGACATGTAGTGGGGTTGCTAACCATTGTCATAGGGCAATATGTGTACTGTTTAATGAGAAACGATTTTGTTCTGTAAACCTTCATCTAAAGTGAGAATAGCAGCACAACTGGAAGAACATAATCGACATCACTGAATTGTACATGTAGAAATTTTTGAAATGGTGTATCTTTGCCTATGTATACTTTCACCAAAAAAAAAATGTCCTCCAAGGCTGAGAAGGGAAAGTGTTGACATGCTGTGGGGTTGTTAACCAATGTCATAAAACAACATGTGTACTGTTTAATGAGAAAATTATTTGTTCTGTAAGTCTTCATCTAAAGTACAATAAAAAAAAAATATGTTCCTTGAACATTATGCTATTTTAAGAACTATCTACATGGGATCAAACTGACAATAGCAATTCTAAAGATTATATAGGAACCTTAGGGGGCAGTAAATTTATATTAATGGAGGAGGACCAACTCAGAAAAGGAGAATGGTTACACAAGTCTAAGAATGTAATCAATGTCACTGAATTGTACATGTAGAAACTGTTGAATTGGTGTATGTTTTCCTATGTATATTCTCAACAACAACAACAAAGGCCTGCAAGTTATTTTATAAATACTGACAAACTGTTTCTAACAGATTTTATGAAAATGCAAAAGATCTAGAACAGCTCTTCTTCTAAAGAAGAACAAAGTTAGAGGACTAACATTATCTAACTTCAAAACTTACTATAGAGGACTTCCGGGAAATGGCGATCTAGGCAGAAGCACCACGCCGTCCCTCCACGGCAAAGTCCGAACAACTAAGCCGAACAGAGAAAACAACAATCCTGAAACCCTAAAACATCAAATGAAGAGATAAAGAACTCAGCCAAGCACCAAATGGAGTGAGAAAACTGACAGAGAATGGAGAGCGAGGAGAGATTCATGCAGAGGTCCCCTATCAGCTAATGCAGTACGGATCCACCATCTTGGACTCTCCTGGTGTTGGAGACCAGCAAACAGGGGGTATGAGAAAGCAGCTTCATGGAGCTTCCAACGGAAGACAAAACAACAGGTAATTTGCGATATATGCTTTCCCACCCACCTACTCTTCTTCACCACCACTTGACCTCCTCTGCTTCCCGCAACCACAATCTCTTGTCCAGGAAGCACCGGCTGCTTGGATTCCAGCCACCCCAATGGGCCGGCTCTCTGAGTGCCACTTGTTGGCTGCTGGTGTTGCTTTTTTCCACTTTTTTTGATTTCTTCCTTACCTCTCACCACCTCCCCCTCCTTTCACTCAAATACCTGGCTCTGTGCGCCATCTTTGCTTCTTCCTGAGGGGCTGCAGAGCTCTGGTAATTTGTGATATATGCTTACCCACCCCCTGCCCTTCTTCACCCACACTCAGCCTCCTCTGCTTCCCGTGGACACAGACTCCTGTCTTGGAAACACCAGCTGCTTGGATTCCACCAGCCCGCAGTAGCTGGCTCTCTGAGTGCCATTTGTTGGCTGTTAGTGTTTTTTTTTTCTGCTTCTTTTGATTTCTTCCTTACCTCTCACCACCTCCCCCTCTTTTCACGCAAATACCTGGCTCTGTGCGCCATCTTTGCTTCTTCCTGAGGGGCTGCGGAGCTCCATTTGAGTGTGGAGCTGCTTCCCAGTCTGGGCTGCCCTGCTGGTGGGATCCCGGGGCTTTTGTTCGTTTGTTTGTTTTGAATTGTTTGTTTGTTTTCTTTTCCTTTTCTTTTCCTGAGCTGGGAGCCCATTTAGGCCAGGCAGTGTTGCGTGGCTTGGAAACTACCCCCTCGGCTTGGATAGACATGCAGAGGTATCCCTGAGGGCATTTCTTTTTTTGTGGGTTTTTTTTTTTCTTTTTTTTATGTTTTTTGGGGGGCTTTTCTTGTTTTTTTTTTTTAATTTGTTTTGTTTTCTTTTCCCTCTTTTTCCCTTTTTGTCTTTCTTCATTACTCAGTTTCTCATCTCTCTATATCTTCCTTCTCTTTCTGTTCCCTGAATACCTGGTGTTGTATACCTCTACGCCTTCTAGCCAGGTGGTACTGCAACACCTGAGAACAACTTCCCCAGACCTGACAGTCGCACCGGTGGGATCCTTGGGAACTTTGCTCTTCTTTAACCTTTCCTATTTTTATTTATTCATTCTTATCTTTTCTTTTTTTTTTTTCCTTCCTCTTCCCCTTTTTGTTTTTCTCCATTTCATAGTCTCTCATCTCTCCACTCCAACGGCAAGCTCCCCTAGCATTCTTTTTTGTTTGTTTGTATGTTTTTGGCTCCTGTCCCTCTCTCCTCTCTCCCATACCCATCTTAGCTCCACACATAACAATCTCCCTGCTACATCCTGCCTACCTGCACTGTGTGCTTAACATCACACCACCAAGCAGCACAGACACGGCCTACTGGAACCTGCCCTGTACTGATTACCGACCCGCCCTGGTGGTTGTAGTAAGTGCTACAAACAACCCATCCTAGTAACTCCTCTTCAGCTAGACCTGCCCTGCCGTACCATATCTGAGTGACTGACCCTGCCAGTTGCAGAAGGAGGTGAAAAGTATTGCGCACCTTCCAAATTCATTCTATAAAGCCAGCATAACGCTGATACCCAAACCAGGCAAAGACGTCACAAAAAAAGAAAATTACAGACCAATATCTCTCATAAATATAGATGCAAAAATTCTCAATAAAATTCTAGCCAATAGAATTCAGCGTCATATCAAAAAAATAATACACCAAGACCAAGTAGGATTCATACCAGGTATGCAAGGATGGTTCAACATTAGAAAATCAATCAACGTAATCCACCACATAAATAAAATGAAAGAAAAGATTCACATGATCATCTCAATTGATGCAGAAAAGGCATTTGACAAAGTCCAACACCCATTCCTGATAAAAACTCTCAATAAAATAGGTCTAGAAGGGAAGTTTCTCAACATAATAAAGGGCATCTATACAAAACCAATGGCCAACATCATTCTTAATGGAGAGAGGCTGAAAACAGGAACAAGACAAGGATGCCATTTGCCACCACTCCTATTTAACATTGTGCTGGAAGTTCTAGCCACAGCAATAAGGCAAGAAAAAGAAATAAAGGGCATCTAAATTGATAATGAAGAAGTTAAACTCTCCCTGTTTGCAGATGATATCATACTATACATAGAAAACCCTAAAGACTCCACGAGAAATCTACTGGAACTAATAGAAAGATTCAGCAGACTAGCAGGATACAAGATAAACATTCAAAAATCAGTTGGATTCCTATACACCAATAAGGAGAACGATGAAAAGGAAATCAGGAAAACAATACCACTTTCAATAGCCCCTAAAAAGATAAAATACTTAGGAATAAATCTGACCAGGGATGTAAAAGACCAGGGATGACAAAGAAAACCACAAAACACTACTGCATGAAATGCAAAGGGATCTACATAAATGGAAGAACATACCATGCTCATGGATAGGCAGACTCAACATTGTGAAAATGACAATTCTACCCAAAGCAATATACAAATAAAATGCAATCCCGATCCAAATACCAACAACATTCTTCAAAGAGATGGAAAAACTAATCATTAACTTTATATGGAAAGGGAAGAAGCCCCGAATAAGTAAAGCACTACTAAAGAAGAAGATGAAAGTTGGAGGACTCACACTACCTGACTTCAGAACCTACTATACAGCTACAGTAGTCAAAACAACCTGGAACTGGTACAGCAACAGATACACTGACCAATGGAACAGATTTGAGAACCCAGATGTAAACCCATCCACCTACTTTCACCTGATCTTTGACAAGGGCCAAAGTCCATCAAATGGGGAACAGACAGTCTTTTTAACAAATGGTGCTGGCAAAACTGGATATCCATCTGCAAAAAAATGAAACAGGACCCATACCTCACGCCATATACAAAAACTACTTCAAAATGGATTAAAGACCTGAATATAAAGCCTAAAACTATAAAGTTCATAGAAGAAAAAATAGGACCAACACTACAGGCCTTAAAACATGGCATTAACAGGATACAAACCATAACCATCAATGCACAAACCCCAACAGATAAGCTAGATAACTAGGATCTTCTAAAAATCAAACACCTATGCTCTTGAAAAGACTTCACTGAAAGAGTGAAAAGAGAACCTACAGACTGGGAAAAAATTTTTGGACAGTACAGGTCAGACAAAGGTCTAATCTCCATAATCTACAAGAAAATCCAACACCTCTACAACAAAAAGACAAATAATCCTATTAAAAAATGGGCCAAGGAAATGAACAGACACTTCACCAAAGAAGACATTCAAATGGCCAACAGACACATGAGGAAATGCTCACAATCACTAGCCATTAGAGAAATGCAAATTAAAACCATGATGAGATACCATCTCACCCCGACATTACAGGCACGAATCAAAAACACTGGAAATAACAAATGTTGGAGGGGCTGTGGGGAGATCGGAACTCTTATGCACTGCTGGTGGGAATGCAAAATGATACAACCGTTTTGGAGAATGATATGGCACTTCCTCAGAAAGCTAGAAATAGACATACCATTCGATCCAGCAATCCCACTCCTAGGAATATATCCTAGAGAAATAAGAGTCGTCACTCGAATAGACATATGCACACCTATGTTCATGGCAGCATTGTTCACAATAGCAAAACGATGGAAACAACCTAGATGCCCATCAACAGATGAATGGATAAACAAACTATGGTACATACACACAATGGAGTACTATGCAACGAGAAAGAACAACAATGAATCTGTGAAGCATCTCATAACATGGATGAAACTGGAGGACATTATGCTGAGTGAAATAAGTCAATCAAATAAGGACAAATATTGTATGAGACTTCTTTTGTAAAAACCCATGAAAAAGTTCACACACAAAATGTAACAATCTCTGTTGGTTACCAGGGATGGGAGGGGTGGAGGGGAAATACTAAATAGGCAATAGATAAGTGGTATCTTGGGTAAAGGGTGAGACAGTACACAATACAGGGGAAACTAGCACAACTTGTACAAGGAAAGGTTATGGAAGCCCCATAGACACATCCAGACTCACTGAGGGACTGAATTGCTGGGCGGAGGGCTGTGGGGACCATGGTCTCAGGGAACATCTAGCTCAACTGGCATAACACAGTTTATAAAAACAATGTTATACATTCTACCTTAGTGAGTAGTGTCTGGGGTCTTAAAAGCCTGTAAGCGGCCATCTAAGATACTCCACTGGTCTCATCCCTTCCAGAGCAAGGGAGAATCAAGAGAACAGGATACAAGGAAAATATTAGTCCAAAGGACTAATGGTCCACAGCTACGAAGACCTCCACCAGACTGAGTCCAGTACAGCTAGATGGTGCCCGGCTACCACCACTGACTGCTCTTACCAGGATCACAACAGAGGGTTCTGGACAGAGCTGGACAAGGATGTAGAACATAATTCTAACTCACACACAAAAAAAACATCAGATTTACTGGCCTAAAGGAGACTGGGGAAACCCTGAAAGTATGGCCCCCATACACCCTTTTAGCTCAGTGGTGAAGTTATTTCTGAGGTTCACCATTCAGCCTGGGAGTGGACCGCCCCATAAAACCAAATGGAACTAATGAGGTATAGTAGTCCAGTGACAAGGTCCAGAAGGCAGAAGGGGACAAAGAGGCTGTGATAGGGAACCCAAGGCTGAGTAAGGATATTGTTGATGTGTTGTGAGATTGTTAACCATTGTCATAGGCAACATGTGTAGTAACTGTTAAATGAGAAACTATTTTGTTCTGTAACCCTTCATCTTAAGTGAGAATAGCAGCACAATTGGAAGAGTGTAGTCAATGTCACTCAACTGTGCATGTAGAAATTTTTGAAATGGTGTATCTTTGGCTACGTGTATTTTCACCAAAAAAACAGGTTGAGAAGTTAGAGGGTTGACATGTTGTGGGGTTGTTAACCAATGTCATAAAACAATATGTGTACTACTGTTTCATGAGAAACTATTTGTTCTGTAAGCCTTCACCTGAAGTACAATTAAAAAAAAAAAAAACCTGCAAAAAATAAAAAACTTACTATAAAGCTACAGTAATCAAGATGGCATAGTGTTGATGAAAGAATAGAAACACAGATTAGTGGAACAGAATGAAGAGCTCAGAAATAGACCCACACAAATATAGTCAACTGATCTTCAGCAAGAGAACAGATATAGTCAACTGATCTTCAGCAAGAGAACAGACGCAATTCAATGGAGAAAGGATAGACTTTTCAACAAATGGTGCTGGAACAACTGGATGTCAAGATGCAAAAAAAAAAAAAGGAAGGTAGACACAGACCTGACACTTGCACAAAAAAATGGATCATGGAGCTAAACATAAAGCTTCTAAAAGAAAACATGAGAAATCTAGATGATCTTAGATTTGGTGTAATATTTTTTAGACACAACACCAAAAGCACGATCCATGAGAGAAAAATTGGTAAGTGAACTTTATTAAAATTAAAAATTTCTGATATATGAAAGACATTGTTGAGAGAATGGAAAGACAAGCCAGAGACATGGAAAAAAGATTTGCAAAGCATATATCTGGAAAAAAAAAAACACCTTGTATCCAAAATATATAAAGAACGTTTAAAGCTCAGCAATAAAAAATACCAAACAACCCAATTAAAACATGCACAAAACATCTGAACAGATACCTCACCAGTGAAGATACACAGATGGCAAATAACCATAAGAAAAGATGCTCGACATTGTATGTTATTAGGATTTTGAAAAGTAAAACAAAATTGAGATATTACTAAATATCTATTGTAGTTAGCTGCCATCAAGTTGTTCCTGACTCGTGATGACAACCCCATACACAACAGAAAAAAAGACTTACGGTCCTGTGCCATCTCCATGAAAACCCTGTGCAGTACAGATCTATTCTGACACACATGGGGCCACCATGAGTAGAATCGACTCAACAGCAACTGGTACACATTTATTAGAATGGTTAAAATTAAAAACAAACGAAGAAACAAAATCTGACAATGCCAGATGCTGGCAAGTGTGTAGAGCAACAGGAACTCTCATTCATTTCTGGTAGGAAGGAAAAGTGGTACAGCTACTTTGGAAGACAGTTTGTAGTTTTGTACAAAGCTAAGTCTTTGCCATGCATTGTCTTGTCATAGAATCCAGTAGTCACGCTCCTAGGTATTCTGTAGTTTCAACATGATGTGTCTATGTGTGGATTTCTTTGTACTTATCTTGCTTGCAGTTCACTGAGCTTCTTGAATCTGTGGATTAGTGCCTGTGATAGGCCAGAATAGTAGCTCGCAAAGATGTTCATGTTCTAATCTCTGGATTCTGTGAATATGTCATGTTACATGGCAAAGGGGAATTCAGGTTGCAAATGGAAACAAGATTGCTGATCAGCTGATCTTAAAATAGGAAGATTATTTTGGATTATGCAGGTAGCCCTTATGTTATCACAAGGGTCCTGAAAATTGGAGGAGGGAGACAGAAGATGCAGTCAGAGTGATGTAATGTGAAAAGGAGTCTACTCACCATTGCTAGCTTTGAAGGTGGAGGAAGCTGGCCAAAAGCCAAGGAAAACTGGTGACCTCTAAAAGCCGTTGCCATGGAATTGATTCTGACTCATAGCAACCCTGTAGGACAGAGTAGAACTGCTCCATAGGGTTTCCAAGGAGCAGCTGGTGAATTCGAACTGCTGACACTTTGGTTAGCAGCCAAGCTATTAACTACTGCACCACCACGGATCTTTGTGACCTGTAGAAGCTGGAAAAGGCAAGGAAACAGATTCTCCCTTAGAGTCTCTGGAAAAATAATTCAACCCTGCCAGCACCTTGATTTTAACCCAGTGAGACCCATGTCAGACTTCTGACATCCAGAATTGCTGCTGTTGTTGTTAGGTGCCATCAAGTCGGTTCTGACTCATAGCGGCCCCTATGCACAACAGAACCGAAACACTGCCCAGTCCCTGCACCATCCTCACAATCGTTGTTATGCCTGAGCCCATTGTTGCAGCCACTGTGTCAATCCATCTCGTTGAGGGTCTTCCTCTTTTTTGTTGACCTTCTACTTTACCAAGCATGATGTCCTTCTCCAGGGACTGGTCCCTCCTGATAACATGACCAAAGTTTGTAAGACAAAGTCTCGTCATCTTTGCTTCTAACGAGCATTCTGGCTGTACTTCTTCCAAGACAGATTTGTACGGTTTTCTGGCAGTCCATGGTATAGTCAATATTCTTCGCCAACACCGTAATTCAAAGGCATCAATTCTTTTTTGATCTTTCTTATGCATTGTCCAGCTTTTGAATGCACATGGGGCAACTGAGAACACCATGGCTTGGGTCAGGTCTACCTTAGTCCTCAAAGTGACATCTTTGCTTTTTAACACTTTAAACGGGTCTTTTGCAGCAGATTTGCCTAATGCAGCATGTCATTTGATTTCTTGACTGCTGCTTCCATGGATGTTGACTGTGGAAGCAAGTAAAATGAAACCCTTGACAACTTCAGTCTTTTCTCTGTTTAGCATGATGTTGTTTATTGGTCCAGGTGTGAGGATTTTTGTTTTCATTATGTTGAGGTGTAATCCATACTGAAGGTTGTAGTCTTTGATCTTCAGAGCTGGAAGATAATCAATTTGTTTTAAACCACCAAATTTGTGGTAATTTTTTATGTCACCTATAGAAATCTAATACAATGCCTTTCAGTAGGTCTGGAAAATTCTTCACACATTCCCTTCAAATATTGTCTTTGCTTCCTTCACACTGTATCATGCATATCTCTTGACCTCTTTTTAATATTTTCCATCCATCTGCTTATGTCGATGATTGCTTAAAACATTTTACTTCTGATTCAACTTTGGCTAAACTCACATTTTTATATCTATATTTTGAGAGGTAGTCCCTAAATTTAATTGTATTATAGTGTATACAATTTTAAAATTGTTTTTATATCTGTATATTGTTTTAAATTCTGAAATTTTCTTCTTTTTTATAACAGAGTCAAATACAATTATTCTGACTAAAATGAACAATTTTGTTCTCTTTACAATAATCTACTAAAAGAGCTTCATTTCTACCTTTCTGCCAAAAATTAAAAGGCTATAAACAGACAATAATACACATAAGAAATGTGTTTCTCAGTTCAATCAAGTATAGGAGATCATAAGGGCACCACCTTCCCAAAAGCAAAGACAAGAAGATAGAAAGGGATAGGAAAACTGGATGAACGGACATGGAGAACCCAGGATGGAAAGGGAAAGGAGGAGAGTGCTGACATATTATGGGGATTGCCACCAATGTAACAAAACAATTTCTGTATAAGTTTTTGGATGAGTAACTAATTTGCACTATAAACTTTCACCTAAAACACAATAAAATAATAATAATAAAGAGCTTCATTAATTCTCTCCTTTAGATGGTACTCAGTTTGGTGTGGCCAAAGATAATGTAAAGTTAGAATTCTTTTAGGGTGACTAATACGACCAGTGGAAACCCTAGTGGCATAGTGGTTAAGAGTTCAGCTGCTAACCAAAAGGTTGGCAGTTCAGATCCACCAGGCACTCCTTGGAAACCCTATGCGGCAGTTCTAATCTGTCCTATAGGTTCGCCATGAGTTGGAATCAACTCAACAGCAATGGGTTTGGGTTTTTTTTTTGTTTGTTTGTTTGTCTGTTTAATATGACCAATAGGGATTTTTGTCGTTGTTATCAAATTTGTGAGGGGGGGGGTAAATTTGGGTTAATAACTCTATTTTGGGGAAATGACTGTCATTTTTTGAGTCAGATTTCAAATGTGTCAAACCTAAATTGCAAGTTGAGTTTTGTTAAGGCAAGGCCTTTAAAGAGTCTTTATTTTCTCAGAAACCTTAAACCATATCTTTTTGCAGTACTATATATATTCTCCTATAATCTTTCCTTGATATAAAAGAGATTATCACATAAGAACAGTCTTAACCTACAAAAATATTTTTCGCAGGATTCCTTGAGAATGCTAACTCCCTCACTGCATTGAAAATACTATTAGACTTTAAATTATTATGGTCATATAGAGACAGCTTCAAGTGTCCTTCTAAAAAAGAAATTTTTATCAATTTCAAGCATCATTAGAAAAAGGTAAAGAGTCCTGATGTTATAAATAGATTTTTTTTCTGTACCTATCATACATGCTGATCTACTGTATCTCCATATAACAAGGCAATACATTTCTTTCCAACTTTTGAATGGGGTGAAGTACATTTATCTTCTAATCTAGGAAAATGAATTAACTCCTAACAACCTCTGATACTCAACAGAAACACAACTGTACTTTGGAATTAGTCTCCATTTTTATTTCATAGTCTCCTTATTTATCACTGCAAAGTAGTAATACAGGAATTATTACACACTGTCATACAATCCAAAAGGAATATCATTGTATTAAAACCTGTTATTTAATTTTGACTTGAATATTCATCCTGGAACATCTAACCACAAAAACTAAGTGCTCTGTTAACCTCCACATAAAGTTGTGTATTAAAGGACAGTCAGAATAATTTCATATAATCCACAAGAAATCAACTTTCCCCACCTCCCATCTCTAATAAGCAAAGCACAATACTGGATCTAGGTTTGAAGTTTTATGTTTTCTATAATCCTTACATATCAACTCATGGTATTTTCAACAGCCTTGTACGCATGTGAAAGCTGGGCAATGAATAAGGAAGACCAAAGAAGAATTGATGCCTTGGAATTATGGTATTGGCGAAGAATACTGACTATACCATGGATTGCCAGAAGAATGAACAAATCAGTATTGGAAGTACAGCCAGAATGCTTCTTAGAAGCAAGAATGGTGAGACTTTGTCTCACGTACTTTGGACATGTTATCAGGAGGGACCAGTCCCTGGAGAAGGACATCATGCTTGTTAAGGTAGATGGTCAGCGAAAAAGAGGAAGACTCCCAATGAGATGGACTGACACAGAGGCTGATACAATGGGCTCAAGCATAACAACAGTTGTGAGGATGGCTCAGGACCAGGCAGTGTTTCTTTCTGTTGTACACAAGGTTGCTATGAGTTTGAAGTGACTTTATGGCACCTAACAACAACATATTCCTTAAATTACTTCACTTAATTAATCTGTGCCTCATTTTTCTAGTATGTTAGATGATTTTTGTGAGGATTTACTAAAAAAAAAAAAGGAAAGTGCTTAACATGGAGTAATTGTTCCATAGATGGTAACTCTTATTATTTATTACTATACAAACTGTGCTTCTGCCCTGCTTCACATGCCATGTAAAAGAACTAGTGAGATTTGAGAAATATCTTCCACATATATTGTACTGTTTGCTCTGCTCCTTTTTAAAAAAAAATTTGCACTTCTAGAAAGTCTTAATCAACAAGAGGAGAATGCCTCTTTGTTACATAGAGTTCACTGAAGAGCAAAAGAGCTTGGTATTCTATTTTATCTCCGGTGAAACAAGGTCAAGATGTCTTCTCTCAAATATTTTTGTAAAAGGAAAAAGTTACAAGTAAAATATAAAATGATCAGGTCATTTATTACTGACAGAAGTAGCCTTATTTGAACACCCTAGACTGAAATAACTACTTAGTATAGGGACTGATAAGAGCCTTCTAGTGGAAAGCAAATGCTAAAGTGAAACAGAATTTGTTTGATTAGGCAATAGTGACATGTCTTTTATTGGTTGGACTCTGGTAAACACCTGACAACGAATAGTACTTTACCCGAAGAGACACGTATCATGTACCACATAGACTAACCACAAACGTTAAAGGTCTATGGAACATGAGCCTCACATAGAAATACAAAAGACGATTCTTACAGAATCAAACAGGATGCAAACTAGTCTTTGATTTAGATAAACATGTGCGTAAGATTTAAGTGACTATAATGGCTCATATTCCTGTTATATAATGCAGAAATTGTGGGAACACACAGAAATCTGTTAAAAAGCAAATGAATAAAACGTTTTCACACTACCTTGTATTCATAATGCCTACTGTTCATAAAGGAGCCCTTATCGCACAATGGTTAAGTGCTTGGCTGCCAACTGAAAGGTTGGAGGTTGGAACCCACCAGCTGCTTGGCGGGAGAAAAGACCTGGCAATCTGCTCCGGTAAAGATTACAGCCTAGGAACCCCTATGGGGTAGTTCTACTCTATCCTATAGGATCACTATGAGTTGGCATTGACTCGAGGACACACAACAACAACAACATCTGTTCATAAAATTGCATATTCTTCTAACAAAGGTATTGTTCTAAAAAAAGAAAACAAAAGTTTAACCCTAGTAAAATTTAGTGTTTATAATTTTAAGGTGATATTCTCAGCAACACAGTTTGTTTTTGTTTAGCTACTTTGGCCATGATTTGTACACAAAACTTAAGCAAATGAAGTTTCTAATCTGAATAGAAAATAGTGACGATTTTCATCTTTTATTTCTTTATATAAAAATATATTTCAAGGGGAAATGTGCTTAACTTTGGAGATTTTTATATTTCATTTTGTACCCCTGCCTGTCAAGTCTGCTATCTTTTAACTGGGTTGTCTAGAAGATTTAGGATCCAGGTTAGGATTCTAGAAAAAGGGTTTTGAAAGAAACCAGTGTAGATTCGGGGACTCATTTTAGATTGGAACATGGCAATAAATGTTTTCAAACACGTGAAAATAGCCCTTCACTAACACTTTAGTCACTTCATTGTCCAGACATTCCCACCTGCCCCCCAAGCTATCTCCTTATAGTAGGTTTTTTTCATATCAGGTCTCTCTCACAGGAGTTTCCAGGGGCAAGAGTTGGTTCAGTCAGGCATACCAGGTTATTCACTTTAGTTCTAGAGAAGGTTCCTAATTAATTTTCTGTAGCAAGAGTTCTGAAGGCTGGGATTTTCCCCCGAACCTCTTCCTAGAAACGGGACTCATAAAGCACCAGACTCCATCTAGCTAGTCTGGGGACTCAGACAAGTGTTTCTTGTCATAGATATAGCTAGAGGTATACTATGATAGTTCTACTGTGGTATATCCAAATGTGCTCCAAAACGCTAGCACAGTAATGGTAATGAATTAGTCATCCATTTCTGTTAGTTGCTGTTGAGCTGGCCCCCGATTCATGGCATCCCCATGCACAATGGGATTGGATCATTGTGATCCATTGAGTTTTCATTGGCTGATTTTCCAAAGTAGATCACCAGGCCTTTCTTCCAAGTTTGGAAGCTCTGCTGAAACCTATTCAGCATCATAGCAACACAAGCCCTCACTGACAGACAAAAGGTGGCAGTACACAAATAGCATGAAAAGTTTAAACGTGACCATAGAAGAAATAGTAAAATTCAATTCACTTTAGCTGAGTTTGAGAATCCCTATAACCTTTCCACATAAATTGGTGAAATGTGAAAATAGGCAGTTATAAGCATAATGGTGATTACATACTGGGCAGAAGAGCCTCGCTATCAGTTTTTCTTGAAATGTCCCTCAGTACTTCTGCATTTATCGAAAGGTAGACTGGTTTGGATTAGCTCTCAAAAATGAAAATTTTCTTGATTTTCCTTAATGAGTGAAAAAAAATTAAAAAGAGTGAGAAACTGAAAACTGCAATCCCCCTAAGTTTAATCATTAACAATGAGCACTTCAGTGAACTTAGGTCCTGATTTTGGAGTTTGGAATCTGACCTTTCCGCAAAGATAAACATTATTGTTGGAGATTCTGAGGAGGCTCACTCCCTGGGCTGCCTTCTGAAGAGTCCACTTCTCAGTGACTCTTAGCTGGGGACTGGATGCATAAGAGGGTAACTAGTCAAGATGATTCTTCTTGCTGTCCTTTTTCTCTGCTTCATTTCCTCATATTCAGCTTCTGTCAAAGGTAAGTTTGTGCTGCCTTTTGCTAAACTTTAATTTCAGTCTTTGGGGGACAAAGTGTGTGTGTATGTGTGTTTATAAGGAAAGAGTTCCTAACTAAACCATCTTCCAAACCACGTAAGTCAGGGATGTTTGTGAAGGCATGACTGGGTTGCAATGAAAACCAAATTCAGATTCTTACATACATTAAGGAAACAGAGATGCCTTTGAGTTTTCCTCAGCCCAGTGTGCTCCTTTCTTCAGTTTCCCGTTCGTGCTCTATTTTTAAAAAAGGGGGAACAAAAGGTGCCAGCTATTGTTACCTGTTTCTGTTGGTCATTCACTGAATGCTGTCCCTTTATTTGAATAGTAAAAGAAGATTAAAAAGAAGTTTCTAAATTTTCTTCTGGTTGCTTAGCAATGTGACGTCAGGAAGAATTAGATTCAATGAAAAAGGCATTTGATTTGCCAAATAATTATGAATGAAATGATAAAACAATGCATTTAATTCCATTGCCATTCAAAAGTGATAGAATTATGATAGTTTGTCAATTCAAAAAAATAAAACTGTATGATACAGACTTAAGAAAAAAGATATACAATATTTGAAAAAATAGTATTGCTAGTTATAGTTTATTTTAAGATAAAGTTATTTTAAAAAGATATGAATTGATACCCTTCAGAGAAAGCGTGCAGAAAACCCACAAATATATTTTACGAAGAATGGTTTTGAAAAGCCCTGTGAAATGAATTAATAGTGAAATTTTGTTTTAAATCAGCTGTATCATAAACTTTTTGGATTTCTAAATGTTGTACCTTGTAAAATGACCACTTGCTAGAGTCTCTTAAGGAGAAACACTGTCAGAAGCAATTGTTCTAGCATATAACTTGGTATGATGTAGTCTAACTTTAAATCTACTTGTTATTGTTGTTAACTGCTGTTGAGTACTTGATATCTGACTGAGAATTGTCTCATGGAGAGCTTTCTATTTTATTATCTGTTAAATAAACTGTTGAGAATTTGAAATGTGAGTGATTTCAACAACATAATAGCAAAGCTTATACCATGAAGTTTTCAAATTAATACATTTACAAAGGTTTTAAAAAAGAACTATGTATATATATAATTATACATACACATGGCAATGACATACAGAAAAACATGTCTTAGAATGTGACAAATAGTTGCAGTTTTTTGTGTCCAAGTTCAGAGGCAAATCCAAATTATCAAAACTTGAAGCTTATGCCATTTAGGGCCCATCTTTGAGAAAAGATTACAAAAACAGCTTACTTTTGAAAATTTTACTAAAAAAGATGTGATATGAGTATATATTGCTAGGGTCCCCTTACAATGTCTTGGAAGAAGCCTGGGCAAGTGAGGGGGCCTAAAGCTTACATTTTGTTGGCTCCAGGGTACAAAATACTTATGCCAATATAATAAATAAAAAGTACAGGACCTGACAGCTGTCTATCAACCTAGACCCAATATGCATTTGTATTATATAGTGTCAAGATTTAATGATAGACTTCTTGCCCTTTATACTGACTGACATTTAACTAGCAAACTACTGTGAAGACTCTAGCTTAAAATCAGGCCATTCTAAATTTAGAGATCCCATGTATCACCTCAAAAGTCATCTCTAATTTAAATTACCAATGCACCTATATAGCAAATTCCCAGATCTGGGTGAATAGTGAGGGAAAATTGGACTGTGAAGAGAATGGAGGAGGGATTAGGATTCCAAATTCTAAAATTAGTATTTGGAAGCAATATGCTGAGTTTAAACACTCTATAAAGAGTCAAGTTTTCCCTACTCTTGTTAGCTGCCATTGAGTAGGCCACCAACTCATGGAGAGTCCATAGATAATGGAATCGGAACTTTGAGATCCATAGGGGCTGATTTTTGGAAGTAGATCACCAGACTTTTCTTCTTAGTCTGTCTTAGTCTGGAAACTTCACTGAAACCTCTTAAGCATCACAGAAACACACAAGCCTCCACCGAGAGACGAGTGGTAGCTACGCTTGAGGTGCAATGGTGGAAAAGTGAACCTGGATCTCCCAGCTGGAAGGCAAGAATTCTGCAAAGGGACTTCCACTGCCCCCCATGTTTTCTCTACCTTTTCTTAATTATACTTTATGATGATGCATCTATTCTCAGTGCCTTCTTGCAGTTTTCATTGTAGACTTTTACTTTTGATAGCCCACACATAAACTTTCTATTTAATCTTGTCACCTTTAAACTTGAACCATCTCTTCACTTCTAGTCTTTCTCTCAGCTTCTGGCCCTACCATTACTTTTCAGTCCATTTATATTAATCACCTTTCAGTTCTCTCTCTCTCTCTCTTTTTTTTTTTTTTTTTTTTTTTTAACTTCATCCTATTCTTACTTCTGACCTTAGTTTTCTGTTGGATTCTTAAGCTCCATTTCCTATCACCCTATCATAATTGCACACCTCTTCACACTTCACCTTTAATTATCTCTGGTTTGTCTTCTTGTCAATTAACTGTACTTACTGAATTCATCAGGGAGCCCTGATGATGCAGTGGTTAAAAGCACTCAGCTGCTAACAGAAAGGTTGGCAGTTCGAACCCACTGACTGCTCTAGGAAAAAGATGAGGCAGTTTGCGTCCTTAAAGATTTACAGCCTTGGAAACCCTATGGGGGCAGTTCTACTGTGTCCTATAGGGTCACTATGAGTCAGAATCAGCTCAGCGGCAGTGGGTTGGTTTATTGAATTCATCTAAGTTTGATCAATGAGTATTTTAAGACATTTCTTAAAAGATTCAAAACTAAGAGTATGGTTGCTTTTAAGTCAGTTAAAAATTCTAAATGCACTTGAAGGGCAATTGAAGAGGTATTTCTTTTTGGTTAAAATTAATTTCTTTTGGTTTTATGAAACAGAATTAAGTTAAATTTATGCCTCCATTCTTAGTGTTGCCAGATCTAAATAACATCAATGGAGAAATGCTTATAAAAAAGGAAAGGATGACAGGGACAATTCTAAAGCACAATACATTTATTTGAGCCGTGTTAGGCTGTATGTCCTGTTGAAAGAGATAGGAAAACAGTATCAGAGAACAAGGCCCTTCTTTCCTATACTTTATCGCTTCCAAGTGATTATCAAGAACTGAACTGTTACGTGGTTGTTTTTCATGTTCTTTTGACTAGTAAAGTAAAAGTAGTAGAAAAATGAACAATATGATAGTTTGGAAAGCTTTGGAATGTAAGAAAAGCTACTTTCCCACAAAAGTTTTCATATTTATTTTCATCAGAAGACACCTTCCATCTATATGTGATCAAATTGACAACAGGAACTTGAAAGGATACATGAAAAGTTTAGCGGGGAATGAGTTTGTGTTAATGATGGTGAAATGGCTTGGAAAAGGTTGTCGAGAAAGATGGCACAACTTGAAGAATGTAACCAATGTCATTGAACTGTACATGCAGAAATTGTTGAAGTGGTGTATGTTTTGTTATGTATATTTTCACCAAAAAAATTCTACAAAAAAAAAAGAAAAAGAGGAGGATGTCTTCATGCAGTCCACAAAACTTGGATTTCAGTAAATTTAAAAATCAGATTCCATATCATGGCTGCCATTGGGTTGAACGTACAGTCTAATTCAGTCAGCTTCCTTCAGATGTCGTAATAATGCTTACCTTTCAAGATAGCTGTGAGGATTAGATAAGACAATATCTATTCCCTTTATAATTTGAGAAGGCCCTAAAAAGAAGTCCTTCCTGGCCCAAATATCTTCCCTGGACAGATATCCAATGTTTGAATTTGTAGCAGAGTCCCCAGTTAAAATGCAAAAAAGGTGGAAATAAGGGTGGCCGGAAACATTCACATACAGACTTCATCTTCTTCAAGGTGTTTTCTCAGACCTCTACTTTTTGTATCTCAACTCTCAGATTCTGCCTGATTTGCTGCTTGGGCACAGTCTGTTTCTGGGTGTACATACTTGGATACCCACTCCTGCACTGCCCCCTCCTGGTTCTTCTCAATTCCTGTTAAATCCCTTTTTGGAAGGCTTGCCATATCATTTCACTCCACCACCCAAAACTCCCCAGTGGCTTCCCATTTCATGTAGAGTTAAACCTCAAGTCTATGCAAGTGTCTTCCCACCTCTCGATGGCTGTATGTATCTATTTGACCTCATCTTTTGCTGCTGTGTTTCTCATTTACTCAATTCCAGCCTCTCTGGCCATCTTGCTGTTCCTCCGCTACTCCTGCATGTGACTTCCTCAGGGCCTTCACACTTGCTGTTCCCTCTGCCAGGAATGCTCTTCCCACAAATATCCTCTTGGCTAGCCTAAAGCCTTTGCTCAGAATGTCACTTTCTCACGGAAGCCTTTTTCTCAGCAATGCCATTTCCCTTCTTAGTTTTCTTTTTCTTCATTAACACTTGTAACATACTACATAGTTTGCTTACTTAGTTTTTTTTCTCCCCAACGTCTATCATCTATCTCTCCTGATTTAAATGTAAACTCTGAATGTGGAGATTTTGTCTGCTTGTTAATGGATATAATCCCAGAGCAAAGAATAATGCCTACCATCCAGTAGGTGCTGAGTACATCCTTGTTGAATGAATGAATGGATTCTTAAGTCACTGCTTAGGAATGGAAAAGAATTCAATCTAAAGTTTTAGAGCAGTATAGGACAGGTAAGGAGAACCCTGGTGGTGCAGTGGCTAAGAGCTTGTTTGCTAATCAAAAGGTTGGCAGTTTGAATCCACCAGCCTCTCTTTGGAAACCCTACAGGGCAGTTCTACACTGTCCTATAGGGTTGCTGTGAGTCAGAACCAATTTGATGGCAGCAGGCTATAGGACTGGTTAGAGCTTGGTCTCTAGAGCCAGATAGTCTGCACTGAAAATCCTGGCTCCACCGCCGATGACCTCGGTGACCTTGATAAGTTGTATAACCTCTGTGCTCCTCTCAGTTTCCTCATCTGTAAAATGAGAGTTATAATAGCACTTAACCCCATTAGGTTTTTGTGAGGATTAAATGAGTTAAAACATGTAAAACATGTAGAAGAGTTAACTATCAGAGACAATGCACTGTAATCATTTTTTTCTCTGGGCAGTAGATGCCGCAGTAGGTGGTGGAGACAGTGAAGGAGATTGTTTCTGTGTAGATGGTAAAGGCATTACAGAGAGTTTCTTAATTTTTTGGCTTTACAAACTAATTTACTTCCCACCTAGTTATTCCAACTCCCTTTCATTTGCGTATTTCCTGAGGAGGGGAAGAAAGTTATGGTTGCTTATTATAGTTAACTATGAGTCAGAATTGACTTGCCAGTGTTGAATTTGGTTTTTGTTTTTATTATAGTTAACTAGACAATGCAACCTGTTAGTACTGAGAAAAAATGTATATCGAAATTGTTTTTTTACTATCTCTTGAAAGCTATAGATAGAAAATATACAAAAAGAGTTTGTATGCCATGAACTTCATCTTTGGGAAAGACTTGGTCTTTCTTTTACATTTCTTTGGGATAAGTTAAACCGAATTGGAGAGTGTATGACCCAGTCCATGTATCGATTTTCTTGGCTCACAATACTGAATTGCATATTATTTGTTGCCAATGCCAAATTTAAGCCTGTGCTAAGATTTTATGTGGTAAAACACCATTCTATCTAGGCACCAAAAACAAATTAAACCCGTCATGACTGAGTCGATTTTGACTCATAGCAACCCTATAGGACAGAGTAGAACTGCCCCACAGGGTCTCCAAGGAGTGGCTAGTGGATTTGAACTGCCAAACTTTTGGTTAGCAGCTGAGCTCTTAATCGCTGTGCCACCAGGACTCTTATCCAGGCACAGCTAATTTAAATTTACATATGTCTAGTGCCAAAATATATCTTTGTTACAAAAGTATGCTAAATAAATTAATGGAGTAAATTTCATTGGAGGGACATCCTTTAACCAAATTAAGCATAGGGACTACCTTCTAACCTTTAAAATTACCTTGGCATTCATCTTTTTGCATTTAAATAATATGTGAATTACAAATGGTTCTTATTATTTTTATAAAGCAATCCCTGACAGGACCTCTACTACGTAATCATGTTCACATAACTAAAAAGAATACAATGGCATTAAAAAAATTCTATAACTCAGCCAGGGCAATATTTAGATGGATCATTTGATTATTAGGGATACAAACTAGAGTGTTCTGAAATGGGAGATTATTTGTTCGTTTGTTTGTTTTTCAAGTCAATGATTTCAGCAGATGGAAAAGTTGAAACAGAGCCTAGTTCTTTCATTCAGAAAATATTTACTAAGCTCCTGCTGGGCACCAATGTGGTAGACAATGAGGAATGCACTGATAGAAAGATACCTTACAACTAAAACTTTACTCGTGTTACTATCTTTCTGCAGGTCACACAACAGGTCTCTCATTAAACAATGAGCGGCTGTACAAACTCACATACTCCACTGAAGTTTTTCTTGATCGAGGCCAAGGAAAACTCCAAGACACTGTGGGATACCGAATTTCATCCAATGTGGATGTTACCTTATTGTGGAGGAATCCCGATGGTGATGATGACCAACTAATCAAAATCATGGTGGGCATTTTTTACCAGAAAGATGCAAACATTCAAAGTCAGCAAAGTCTTTGAGAAGTGTATCATTCAACATCACTTGTTTTGTGCTCTTGGCTATATGCCTATTTGGTTTGTTACCTATCACTAAAGTCAGTAGATTTACAATTTTAGCTTTTGCTAATCAAAAGTGATCTAATCTTTTTAAATCTTAGAAGATAGCATATACTGGTAAGTAATTGGTAGTGCCCCCACATGTCTGTCAGTTTGCTGGACTATGGGGGCTTGCGTGTTGCTGCTATGCCACCAGTATTCAGATACCAGCAGGGTCACCCATGGTGGACAGGTTTCAGATGAGCTTCCAGACTAAGACAGACTAGGAAGAAGGACCCCCCAATCTACTTTTGAAAAAAATTAGCCAGTGAAAACTTTATGAATAGCAGTGGAACATTGTCTAATATAGTGCCGGAAGATGAGCCCCCCAGGTTGGAAGGCACTCAAAAGACAACTGGAAAAAAGCTGCCTCCTCAAAGTGAGTCATCTTTAATGACATGGATGGAGTCAAGCTTTCAGGACCTTCATTTGCTGATGTGGCTCGACCCAGAGTGAGAAGAAACAGCTAGAAACATCCATTAATAATAGGAACGTGGAATGTACGAAGTATGAATCTAGGAAAATTGGAAATCCTCGAAAATGAAATGGAATGCATAAACATCAATATCCTAGGGATTAGTGAGCTGAAATGGACTGGTATTGGCCATTTTGAATTGGACACCGTATGGTCTACTATGCCAGGAACGACAGCTTGAAGAGGAAAGGTGTTGCATTCATCAACAAAAAGAACATTTTAAGACCTATCCTGAAGTACAATGCTGTCAGTGACAGGATAATATCCAAACGCCTACAAGGACGACCAGTTAATATGACTATTATTCAAATTTACGCACCAACCACTAAGACCAAAGATGAAAAAATTGAAAATTTTTTACCAACTTCTTCAGTCTGAAATTGATCGAACATGCAATCAGGATGCATTGATAATTACTGGTGATTGGAATGCAAAAGTTGGAAGCAAAGAAGAAGAATTGGTAGTTGGAAAATATAGCCTTGGTGATAGAAATGATGCTGGAGATCGCATGATAGAATTTTGCAAGACCAATGACTTCTTCATTGCATATGCCGTTTTTCACCAACATAAACGGTGACTATACACATGAACCTCACCAGATGGAATACACAGGAATCACATTGACTGCATCTGTGGAAAGAGATGATGGAAAAGCTCAATATCATCAGTCAGAACAAGACCAGGGGCTGACTGAGGAATAGACCATCAGTTCCTCATGTGCAAGTTCAAGGTGAAACTGAAGAAAATTAGAACAAGTCGACGAGAGCCAAAGTACAACCTTGAGTATATCCCACCTGAATATAGAGACCATTTCAAGAATAGATTTGATAAGGTGAACACTAATGACAAAAGACCGGATGAGTTCTGGAATGACATCAAAGACATCATACAGGAAGAAGCAAGTAGTCATTAAAAAGACAGGAAAGAAAGAAAAGACCAAAATGAATGTCAGAAGAGACTCTGAAACTTGCTCTTGAACATTAAGTAGCTAAAGCAAAAGGAAGAAGTGATGAAGTAAAAGAACTGAAGATTTCAAAGGATGGCTGGAGAAGACAAAGTAAAGTATTATAACGACATGTGCAAAGAGCTGGAGGTGATAGAAAAACCAAAGGGAAGAACACACTTGGCATTCCTCAAGCTGAAAGAACTGAAGAAAAAATTCAAGCCTCAAGCTGCATAGTGAAGGATTTTATGGGGAAAATATTAAACGATGCAGGAAGTGTAAAAAGTATAGGGAAGGAATACACAGGGTCATTACACCAAAAAGAATTGGTCAATGTTCAACCATTTCAAGAGGTAGCATATGATCAGAAATGGATGGTACTGAAGGAAGAAGTCCAAGCTGCACTGAAGGCATTGTTGAAAAACAAGGCTCCAGGAACTGACAGAATACCAACTGAGATGTTTCAACAAACAGATGCAGCGCTGGAAGTGCTCACTCGTCTATGCCAAGAAATTTGGAAGACAGCTACCTGGCCAACCGACTGGAAGAGATCCATATTTATGCCTATTCCCAAGAAAGGTGATCCAACTGAATGTGGAAATTATCTAACAGTATCATTAATATCACACACTAGTAAAATTTTGCTGAAGATCATTCAAAAGTGGCCGCAGCAGTATGTCGACAGGAACTGCCAGAAATTCAGGCTGGATTCAGAAAAGGATGTGAAACCAGAGATATCATTGCTGATTTCAGATGGATCCTGGCTGAAAGCAGAGAATACCAGAAAGATGTTTACCTGTGTTTCATTGACTATGCAAAGGCATTCGATTGTGTGGATCATAACAAATTATGGATAACTTTGTGAAGAATGGGAATTCCAGAACACTTAATTGTGCTCATGTAGAACCTGTACACAGATCAGGAAGCAGTTGTTTGGACAGAACAAGGGGATACTGCGTGGTTTAAAGTCAGGAAATGTGTGTGTCAGGGTTGTATCCTTTCACCATACCTGTTCAATCTATATGCTGAGCAAATAATTTGAGAAGCTGGACTATATGAAGAAGAATGGGGCATCAAGATTGGAGGAAGACTTGTTAACAACCTGTGATATGTAGATGACACAACCTTGTTTGCTGAAAATGAAGAGGACTTGAAGCACTTACTGCTGAAGATCAAAGACCATAGCCTTCAGTATGGATTACACCTCAACATAAAAGAAAACAAAAATCCTCACAACTGGACCAATAAGCAACATAATGATAAACAGAGAAAAGACTGAAGTTGTCGAGGGTTTCATTTTACTTGGATCCACAATCAATACCCATGGAAGCAGCAGTCAGGAAATCAAAAGACACATTGTATTGGGCAAATCTTCTGCAAAAGACCTCTTTAAAATGTTGAAAAGCAAAGATGTCACCTTGAATCTAAGGTGTGCCTCACCCAAGCCATGGTATTTTCAATCACATCATATGCATGTGAAAGCTGAATAATGAATAAGGAGGACCGAAGAAGAATTCATGTTGATGAAGAACATTGAATATACCATGGACTGCCAAAAGAATGAACAAATCTGTCTTGGAAGAAGTACTACCAGCATGCTCCTTAGGAGAGAGACTACATCTTACATACTTTGGACATGTTATCAGGAGGGATCAGTCCCTGGAGAAGGACATCATGCTTGGTAAAGTAGAGGGTCAGTGAAAAAGAGGAAGACCCTTGACAAAATGAATTGACACAGTGGCTGCGACAATGGGCTCAAGAATAACAATGATTGTGAGCATGGCACAGGACCGGGCACTCTTCCGTTCTGTGGTGCATAGGGTCGCTATGAGTCGGAACTGACTTGATGGCACCTAACAATAACAACAATTGGCAGGGTAGGATTAACCAGTAAGCAGAGTACGCACAGCCTTACAGTAAGCAAGGTATTCATGGGCTTAATTGTGTTTACTTACTAACATGTAGCGCACAATTTCACATGGGTTTCACTACATCTTTGATATGATGAAAAACAGGTGAAATTGTGTGCTTCAGATTAGTAAGAAAGCACAAGTAAGTAAGTTAGTACCTTGCTTACTGGATAATCCATCCCTGGTAATTGGAATATAATATCCAGTTCTACATGTTGTATAAATAGAAACATTAAACTAGAATCCACTCAAAGTGTTCTAGGAGTGCGTGAGGAGTCTAGAATCCATGTTATAGGAAAAACAATTGAGCCAACTCTAATTGAAAAAGGAGACAAAATTAAGAGGTGACTGAGTTCTTTGATATAACATGTGCAATTATCAATAAGGGAGTAAACCTACTCTATATTCATCTTGAAGAAGGAACCAGGCCCTCCCTCAACCGGAAGTGTTTCGTTGGTCACTGGTTTAGAATTTATGTGTTGAGAAACAAGGTTGAATTTGGTGGCCTCTGGGATCTCTTCCAGCTTTAAGATATCATGATTCCATATTTGATTCTCAAGAATCTAAAGGCAATAGATCCTTCAGTAAAGTTGGTTATTCTGCATATTAGTATGAAACAGGAACGCAGGACCAAGTACTTGGAGTAAGATTTGCTGTACTGTAACCAATGTGTATATTTATACCAAAACCAAACAAATCTGTTGCCATCGAGTTGATTCTGACTCATAGCAACACTATAGGTCAGAACAGAACTTCCCCATAGAGTTTCCAAGGAGTAATTGGTGAATTCAAATTGCTAGTGAGGTGTTATTGCAATACATCTACCACGTAATCTTTGCTTCTCTGGATGTCTCTAATAGTTATCATATCTTTCAGGTTGGATCAAAACTTCATCATCCCTCTCTCTGAGTCATTTTTCAATAGAAGAGTAAACCATTCTACAGAAAACATTGTGTTCCCCTTTGTTCAATAATTAGACCGGTTATTTTTAACTTTATATATATAGATGAAGTAGAATGGGGCAAGATTCTTTCCAGACAAACGGTACAGATAGTGAAGAGAAGATCAGGCAGATAATAACAGATCAGAATGAATGCAGAGAGAGACAGTGACTCAGAAGAGAAATATCCAAGTCACAGTTATTGGAAGCCTGAAGTCACAGATTTCCTTAAGTATTAGTATTTTTACCTAGTTCAGATATTTAACTTTTGAATATCTTCTCCATTCTTTTAAGGTTATTGGCTAGGTCCTTGGAAGCATGGATAGAAAAATGACAGAAAAAATTATAGGCTCACCCTGTCTATTCCTTTACCAGTTTATTTTCTAAGAGACTTCTATGGAAACAGACATGGGACATTTTTCTAATAGGTTTCTTTCCATGACTCCAGATAAACGATGTAAATGTGGAAAATGTCAATCAGCAGAGGGGACAGAAGAGCATCTTCACAGGAAAAAATACACTCAAAATCATAGGAAAGGAAAACTTGGAAGCTCTGCAAAGACCTGTGCTCCTTCATTTAATGCATGGAAAGGTAAATGTGATTTTTGGGGTCCTGCATCTTTTTTCTCCAACTTCTTATTTTTCTTTCTTCCAGTAGATATTATTTTGAGGTGGTGATATAGTCATGCTAACTGGATTTTTTTCCAAGAACTAATAAACAGAAGTTGCATATTAAATATTTCAGAAGTAAATAAAAACAGTGAATTCCCTTACATTTTCTAGCCATTTATGTTTTCTATTTTTATGCAAACCTTTGTAGTAGACTGAAGTATTTATTTACTGATGATAGGCATTGTTAAAGGTGCATTCTGTATCAAATTAGAAGGGATTATTAAAATAATATAACACAGCAAATCCTTGCAGCATGATTTCATAAATCCACGAAAGTGGACAAATCATGAGAAAGAAAGATGTAACTTAGATTGATAGCAACTGGTCTCAAGATTATCAATGTCTGACTAAAGTACAAGGTTAAAACCTTTGAAAGGGTGTGACATTTCTAAGATAGAGTTGAGTTTTTAGAAAAGTATTGTATTAGTTATCTAGAGCTGCTATAACAGAAATACCACAAGTGGATGACCTTATCAAATAGAAATTTACTCTCTCACAGTCTAGTAGGGCACCAGCTCCAGGAGAAGACTTTCTCTCTCTGTTGGCTCTGTAGAAAAGTGCTTGTCATCAATTGTTCCTTGGTCTAGGAGCTTCTTTGAGCAGGAACTCTGGGTCCAAAGGATGCATTTGGCTCCTGGCACTGCTTTCTTGATGGTATGAGGTTCCCATGTCTCTCTGCTAGCCTCTCTCTTTTATATTTCAAAAGAGATTGGTTTAAAACACAGTCTAATCTTGTATATTGAGTCCTACCTATTAACATCTGTCACTAATCCCATCTCATTAACATTATAGAGATAGGATTTATAACACATAGGAAAATCATGTCAGATGAGAAAATGGTGGACAATTGCACAATACTGGGAATCATGGCCTAGCCAAATTGATACATATATTTTTGGGGGACACAATTCAATCCATGACAAGTGTTTAGAGTATTAAAAAACTATACAACTTTGAAAATCACTATATATATTAAAGTAGTGAATGGACCCTCATATCCATTTGGAAATCTGCTCAGAAAATTCTTTAACGATGCATTACTTATGTTTTGATCCTAGTCTATTAAAATAGTCTTAATGTATTTGCAATTGAAAAGCAGTGAATTATTAGGCATTACATATTTGGGTTAATAAAAATACACATATTGTACTGACATATACAAAAGTTCATCAGTAAAAACAAGAGCTCAATTTTAGGAACCATGGTAGAGAAACAGAAAGGGATCTGTACATTTCTAAAAGTAAGCTTGCAGTTAAGATTTAAAATAAAGGATGAAAATAAATACTTTAAAATATGTATTTCAGACATCTAATATAGTTGATTGAGACTCTTAGCAACCTTATAGGGCAGAGTAGAACTGCCCCATACAGTTTCTAAAGAGCAGCTGGTGGATTTGAACTGCTGACCTTTTGGTTAGCAGCCTGAGCTCTTAACCACTGCGCCACTAGGGCTCTGATATCTTGCTCTTCATGATGCACATTTTAATAAAGCATTAAAAAGGGACTCACAAGGAAGGATCTTGCGTCATCATGCCTCCCACAATCAAATATGAATCACCAACTTCAGGAACGCTTTCTCTTCCTTTGGCACTTGTCAAAATATTCACCATGCTTCAGGCTTTGCTCACAGGCCCTTTCTTTTATGAATTTTGCACCATTCTGTTCAGCTGGAAATAACGATCCCTCTTTAGAACTCTCCAAGCCCTTTGCAGTTCACTGAAGGCCCTTATCACTTTCCTTTTGGTCATTTGTGTTCATTGCTTGATTGTGGTTTTGGTAGAGAAAGTTTCCTCTTTATATTCCATCCTGGCACCCCTCCCTCCACCCTCTTCCACTCCCTGTCTCCCCATAGAACCCAGAACCATGTCTTGCACTGGCTGACCTGGTATTGCAGTGAAGACTTCCCCAACATCTTCCCTAACCTCATAGTCCCCGGGGCTTATTTCTGTGGAGCCTTTATCACAGTGTATTATACTCATGTTTGTAGCCATTCCCATTCAGCGTAAACTTTTTCTGGGCAGCAATTGTGTCTTTATCTCCGTATATTCAGCACCTTGTTATAATGGGAGTGTTTTGTAAAATAAATAAATGAACTAATAAGGTTATACGAGGCTAAAATGAGTTGCACTTTGAGAAAGGGTTTGTTTATTGTTGCTTAATAATAGCTAAAACATACTTGGCGCTTACTACATGCCAGGCTGTGACTGAAAGCATTACGTGAATTATGTCTTTTCTTTCATAACAGCCCTAAGAAGCAGGTATTGATTTATCATCCTCTTATAATAGACAAGGAAATCAAAGTTAAGAGAAGTTAAGAAGCTTGCCTAGGATCAGACAAGTAGCAAGTGATGGAGCTTGGATTTGAAACAAAACCAAAACCCAAACCCATTGCTGTCGAGTCATTTCTGACTCATAACGACCCTATAGGACAGAGTAGAACTGCCCCATAGGGTTTCCAGGGAGTGGCTGGTGGATTCAAACTGCCGACCTTTTGGTTAGCAGTTGAGTTGTCAACCACTGAGCCACCAGGGCTCCAGTATTTGAAACAGAGGTTCTAATTTCAGAGTCCATGCTCAAAACCTCCATGTTATGCTGTCTTCTAGCTGGAAAGCATTTAGGAAAATACCTGCCATTTTGGTTGATTTGTAGTATTCCTTATTTCATTCTTCACCATGTCTGTTAACTCACTTTACTTGTATATGGTACACCTTTGTTAACAACATTAAAAAATACTATTTTCTCTTCTGGGCTTCCAGTGTAGTAAGACACTGTGACCATAAAATACTGATTGCGTTTATAATCTTAACGACAACCAACCACTTTATAGCCCCTTGGGTAGCAGCTGAGTACAAGGTCTTTCGTTACACATGTTAAAGGCCACAGTGCTCTCACTGTTCAAAGGCTGACATGGAGCTGCCACATCATTGCAGTGACTGCAACATGTCAGTTCTAGAGCTGTGGTGATTTACCATGGCCACAGGTTAAAGTACATTGTGATATCGTTCACTTATATGATAAAACACTCGTAGGTAAAAAATGACCCTGGAGACTAAGAAACCACGTGGAAGTTTTAGCCACATCACTGTCAGAAAGCACATTACTTAACTATAATTTCAGTTTACTGTGAGAAATTACTAGAAGACTGGCTAAACCGCTGATCAGCAATTTTCTTAGAGGTGTTTTCTACCCCTACCCCATGCTCTAATTTAGTTTTACTCCCAGAAATTTCTGTGATTTCAAGAATGCTCCTCAGTATATATTTTTTCCTCTCTCCAAAGACCCCGTTTTAAGCTCCCATATTTGCATTACAAACGAGTGCCCCTCAAAATACATAGATGCATATTCATTACACAGCTTCTTTTTTCCATGCCTTATCATCTTCCCAACGTAAGTGTTTGAGCATGACTCTTTAGTTTTATCTACAAATCATAAACCAAGTTGGGAACAGGACAGTTATCTGGTTAAGTTGATTAACACTGATAAGCGAAAGATGCCCCATGCTATAGCGTGGATTCTTTTCTAGCCTTAAATTAAGGCTAGAAATTAAGTGGATAATTACTATATTTCAATTTCTGATTTTGACTGACTGCTATGATTAAATTAACCACCTGGCAACTGAGCATGCCCTGTATTTTCTGTTGTTTCTAGGCATTGACTTTCTCTTTGAATCTGGCAGAGTGACTGTACACACACTGGGTCTCCAAAAGAAATGTGACACCTTGAAAGCCTTCTAATGTCTCCTCTGTTTCCTTGTTTGTTTTCCAACGTGTCATTTCCTAGCTACGCCCTGTCTTAGATGCATACCGAAGATATATTTTGTGACATAGTTCCATCTAAGTAGAACAGATAGCATGTCTAGTCCCTGTTTTCTGGCATCCTTTCTGTTTAACTGTACTGTTTGGCCAGTTGATGGAATTTTACCTCCTCTTATTCTTAAAAAATATATACAAATTAATGGAATCTATAGAAATCCCTGAAGGTATCAAAGGTTTCATTTTACTTGGATCCATAATCAACACCCATGGAAGCAGCAGTCAAGAAATCAAAGGATGTATTGCATTGGGAGAATCTGTTGCAAAAGATCTCTTTAAAGTGTTAAAAAGCAAAGATGTCACTTTGAGGACTAAAGTGCGCCTGACTCAAGCCATGGTATTTTCAATTGCCTCATACGCATATGAAAGCTGGACAAGGAATAAGGAGGACTGAAGAAGAATTGATGCCTTTGAATTATGATGTTGGGGAAGAATATGCCATAGACTGCGAGAAGAACAAACAAATGTGTCTTGGAAGAAGTACAGCCAGAATGCTCCTTAGAAACGAAGATGGCGAGACTTCATCTCACGTACTTTGGACATATTATCAGGAGGGATCAGTCCCTGGAGAATGACATCATGCAGAGGATCAGCGAAAAAGAAGAAGACCCTTGACGAGATGGATTGACACAGTGACTGCAACAATGGGCTCAAACATAGCAACGACTGAGAAGATGGCTCCAGAGCCGGTAGTGTTTCGTTTTGTTGAGGATTGGGTCGCTGTGCATATCGTCTCAACAACACCTAACAACAACAACATAGAGAGAGGCATAGTCTTCCTGGTGAAACACGATGAATGATGCTTACTGACTTTAAGGGGAAATGGGCCTTGAAATTTGAGTGGAAGACGCACTGCTTCTCCGTCCCCCACAGTCTTCTCATCTCCCTCTGCATGGTTTCCTTGGGTTAAAAGTCTTAGTTTGTGACCAGGTTGCACCAGCTGCAGCTCCCTGGAGGCACTGGGGACTGTGAATTCAGATAAGAGTCCTGTGCTCTCAGATGTTCAGAACTCGTTTTAATACTGAATGAAGTAATCAGCTTTATGGCTGGTTATAATAAAGCTTACTCAGTTCCTGTTGTGAAATAATGAATTTAAGATTATTGCTGTGACAGCCACGTAGACTGAACTGCAAAGTTCTGACTTTCTTCTTCTTTTAATTGCAAGCCAGCTTAATTCTAAGACAGTTTGGAAGCTAAGCTAATAGGAGATCTACTTTGGATCTCGTTGGTCGGCACAAAAGAAAGAAATTAAGCCCCAGAGGTAGCCGTGATAAAAATGACAAACAGAAGCACCCACTTCTTTATGCTAGAGTAACAATAAATGCTAACAGAAAGAATGAAGAAAAAAAAATACAGTTTCTCTTTTTGTCTCATAGTTTACATTGTTTAGACTGCCAGGGGAAGAAAAAAGTCTCTAACATCTTTTCCTTAGTGACCTAGAGATCAAGATCCAGTAGTTGAAGAACGCTTGACCTTATGTATGATCCAGACTAAATCTGAGACCTGGATTTTCTGAAATTTTATGTAAAACTTTCTCAGTAGTACAGACACATTTTGTAGACTGGAAGTGGGGGTAAGGATGATACTATGGGTGTTTTTCCCACCTAATAGTACCTCTTGCTTTCAAAAGTGTTTCAAAACTCAGGCCAAGGAACCCTGGGCCATGGGCATGAGTGCATTGCCACCATTGAGCAATTCTGTTTCCAAGCTCAAGCGACCCAGTTATTAACCTCTAATAGTTACTGTGGAATTCCTGGATGGCGCAAATGGCTAATGTGCTCAGCTGCTAACCAAAAGGTTGGAGGTTCAAATCCACCCAGAGATACCTCGGAAGAAATGTCTGTTGATCTACTTCCAAAATTTCAGCCATTGGAAACCCTGTGAAGCACAGTTCTACTCTGACACGCACGGGCTCACCATAAGTTGAAATCAACTCAATGACAAGCAGTAATAGTGACTGTAATTCTGGAGATATCATACCACCAAATATTTTGAAAAGGAAGTGGCACTATGATTACCAAAGAAGACCCAGTTTACAAAACAGAACATAAAAAAACTCAGGCTTGGGTCTGAGTAATTGCCAATGATTTGTTTGAGAATACGATACCATGGATATTCAGACGCTGAGGTCACTATTACAGTTCCTTTTTAACCGGGACAAACACCATTCAAACATTTATAGATTCATCTAGTGCAATGACTAAAATGGATTGCCAGTTAAGGTATCTAGCAAATATGTCACCAGGCAGAGAGTAAGTCAAAAGTAAAAACAGGAATTTGAGGCAGTTATTTGGATAATTCAGGTAAAATATTTTCTGTTTCTGAGACATGAGTTTTATTCAGATTGGTTATTGAGTCCGGATAATTACCCAGCTTCCTGTTTCGCTATGAGTCATCATGGTTGGTTTTAAAGAGGAATGGGAAGACAGAATATTTCTGATAGAAATGCTCAGCTATAATTATCATAGACCTTGGAAATTTTTACACTGATGATATCAATCTTGTGTCTATTTCTAATTTGTGTGATATATTTGGAGTTAATACAAAGTGAAAAACAGCAGGTTGCTTTCTAGAAAATTCTCTTTGTACTTCTATCCTTAAACATGAGCTAAGTTATCAAAATGGTGTCCTTATCCCTGTGCCTGTAAATATCAAGGATGAAACTAAGTTAAGACGAGCTATTTACATCCCTATTGCTACCAAATCACAGTTACCCTCCTCATTTCAACCTCTATTCCTTGATTTTGAAAACGAACCTCAAAGCAGTGCTTGGGGCAAGTGGTGAAATGGTAGCAATCTCAGCCTCAAATCTTCCAACCTTCTATATCTCCTTGTAACCAAGACCAATATGACTGCTCACGTTGAGGGCAAGAAAACGTCAGCCATGTGGAATTTTGTCCACAGACATACGGTCATGCCTAGGCCTTTGCCAGAGCCTTTGTAGGCTGTGCCAGCTCTCGAGTCTCAAGGCTGGTGGTTGCCATTTTCTTCCAAGACCTTTTTCTTTGATGTCATTTTAAACTTTGGCTAGTTTTTGTTTCAAGCAGGTTTACAGATTAACATGTTGACATGTTCCAAAAGAAGGGTCCTCGTTTCCTGCTTTGGGGCGGTCCTTCTTGCTTTCACAGAAATCCCAGCTTATCTCAGTGCTCTGTTCCCTTCCCTATACTGTACCCACCATGTTCACAGCCTCTGTTATCAGTCTCCTTAAATTTCATATTCTGAAGGTCTAGCTTCTTAGACATCTAAATTGCTTCTTTTCAGAAAAAGAAATTCCAGCTTTGGAATAGCAGAACTCTTCCTCCCAGAATTAATAGGAGTGAGAATCTGACCTTTCCTACCACTTATTTAACCCAATCTGATAAATGACATATTTTTGCTTCATTTGTGTTTTTCCTTTTTTCTCCTAGGTCAAAGAGTTCTACTCCTATCAAAATGAGCCAGTGGCCATAGAAAATCTCAAGAGAGGCCTGGCTAGCCTATTTCAGATGCAGTTAAGCTCTGGAACCACCAATGAGGTACTTACTATTATTAATGATTCAGCATCTTCTTTAACAAGGAGCACTGGTGGCACAAAGGTTAAGTGCTCAACTGCTAACAGAAAAGTTGGCAGTTTGAACCCACCCAACTGCTCTGCGGAAGAAGGACATAGCTTAGAAAACCCTGAGGGGCAATTCTACTCTGTCACGTGGGGTCACTATGAGTCAAAATAGACTGGACAGCACCTAACATCTTCTTTAACAATAGGGGAACCAAGATTATTTATATGGATTTTTATTTGTTCAGTGAAAGAGTTACTACCAGGGCAATGATCTGAAAAAGTGAGTTGGGTGGTCAAGTTTCATTTACAAATGAAGTAATTACTGTTTATTCCAACATTTTATTACTTGAATACAAACTAAGGAGATTTGAATCAGTTATACTAAGGGGACTTATAGAATAACTGGATGTTAGAGATGCAGAAAACCTTGGGGATTATTCCAATGTTCCCATTCATCACTATGCACCACTCTTCCATGAGGAGCTTATTAAGAATGTAAATTCTTTGGACTCACCCCCAGAGATTCCAATTCAGTAGGTTAGTGAGGGCCTGAGTGTCTGTATTTTGACAGTCTTCTTGGATAATTTGCATCCATTGTCAGTTTGGGGAACCATTGGTTTACACCAGCTCCTTTTATTTTACAGATAAGGAAACTGGGGGTAAACTAGACGAGTTAAGAGGGTCACCCCGTATCACATCTGTAGTCAAGGGCAAATCTGAGGCTAGAGTCCACGTTTCGTAGTCTGAATTCATGAGTGGGTGAGAAAATCTTCCCACAGAGCTGGGCCAAGGGAATGTTGGTTAGGTTGCTAGAATAGAGGCTGTGTGTGGTGCTCGCAGAGGTCTGAGGAAAAGCTCAGAGAAGTTAAACAGTGTCTGTGCTCTGCACTGAGATGTTTGCCAAACTCATCTTGTTGGTGTGATTAATAATGAGTTGAATTAATTCCACCATTTTCTAAGAATTTCTAATCATACTCACTTAGTCAAAGGTAAACACACACACACACACACACACACACACACACACACACACACACACACACACGCGCAGCCTAAATTCCACATTGGAAGTAAACTCCCCTTGCCGCATGATCACAACTTACCAGAGGTTTCAGTTATGACCAAGTCATTTGTCCAACTCTTATTGGACGTTAGCGAGAAGTAGGAAATCCTGTGTTATTCTGGGGACAGTAAGAAGGTACTAGTAAGACTCAACCAGAGAGAATGGAAAAGAAAATCTATATACTACAGAAACATATTGAATTTTTCCTGTCTTTTTATCTGGTCAACCTAGAAAAAAAGGCTGTTCCCTGTGACATTTCCTGTTTTCAAGCCACTTCCCATTAGAATTCAAATGGCCTGCAAGGGAATCCCAAACATTATGTTCTTACTTTTTTTTTAAGGTAGATATCTCTGGGGACTGTAAAGTGACCTACCAAGCTCATCAAGACAAAGTGACCAAAATCAAGGCCTTGGATTCATGCAAAATATCAAGATCTGGGTTTACTACCCAAAATCAGGTATAAACAATATCACATTCTTTGAGACATTCAAATAATTACATTTTCTAGAGATTTATTTAAAATAATGGAAGAACAAGGTAATAAAATATTATCTGGGAGCACCTAATTTTTAGTTTAGGCTCTAGTTTCACACAAATAAAATGAATAGATTGTTATTTAAATACGTTGTAGGTGTGTGTCATGGGAGAGGATTTGAGAAGATTAAAAGTGTGTTATTTAGCTTGATTAAAAAAAAAACTGATTACTTGTTACAAATAATTATTTATTACTTATTTATTTGCTTTCTTATGTAGGTCTTGGGTGTCAGTTCGAAAGCAACATCTCTTGCTACCTATAAAATAGAAGATAGCTTTGTTATAGCTTTGACTGCAGAAGAGATACACACGTTTGGACTGAATTTCCTACGAACTGTTACAGGCAAAATAGTTTCAAAGTAAGATAATGCAAAAATTTTGCTTTTCTTTGCCATTCTTTAATATGTTTTCATATCCTTATGAGTGCTTCCTCATTTCTATTGTTAGCTCCTTGAAAACAGTAATTACATCTTTTTGATCTTCATTTTTTACATCATTTGTAATAACCCTAGCACATAGTAAACACCTAATAACTTTTTTAAAAAACAGAATTTCATTGAAAATCAATTGTTTATTGAATATAATTTAAATTTTAAAAAGCCAAACTAGTTAATTCATTTTAGTTTATTTTCAAATTTCTCTGTCAAATGTTTTCAATGTTAAGGTTAAAAAATGATGGCACTTGTGTGATTATTTTTTAACAAAATACACAAAAAGTTCCATAATAAAGAAATGTGACAGAATTTTTTTTAAATGTGACTTATAACACAAATATTTAAGGCTGTTATTTCAATTTGAGAAAATTTCTCTGGTCAGAATAGTTGTCACAGGATATAAGAACCAGAGTTTCAAATATAAGATTATGTGCTATTTTTAGATTTTAATTCAGGAAAGACAAAACTTCTAGCATTAAGTGTTGCCAAATTATGCCATTGCTTCTACAATGTTTCCTCTGAAGTAGCCCTAATGTCAAAGGTGAATGGATGCAAAATCTTGGTAGATTGCCCCATGCCACAAATGCTAGAAATTTTACTGAAGTCTTATATGGAGTAGAATTTTACATTCTACTCTATATTATATCTATATTATTTTCATATAAAATACATAGTCTTAATTACTTATCAGGTCTGTCAATTTTCCATTGCTGCATAACAAACCACCTCAAATGTAATGGTATGAAACAACAGAAATGATTTTATTATTCTCTCTTATAATTCTGGGGTATGACTTGGCCCAGCTAGGCATGCTGTGCTTGGTGTCTATTAGATGGTTGCAGACGATCGCTGGCCAGAGCTGAAATTATTTGAGGGTTGCTCCCTCACCTATCTGGTGCCTGGGCTGGGAGCACTCACACAAGCGAGGCTCCTCACGCATCTCTTTGTCTCCATGTGGCCTCTTGGCATAGAAGCTTCAGGTAGCCAGATTTCTCACGTGGCAGCTCAAGGCTCCAAAGGCATGTATGCTGATAGTGTGCCAGATGAAGGCTGAATTCTCTTTTATGACCTAGCTTTGGAAACCACATAGTGTCACGTCCGTTAGTCAGAACAGTCACAAAGTCCTACCCATGTCCAAGGACAGGGACATAGACTCTACCTATTGATGGGAGAGTGACAAGGCTCAAGAAGTGCATGTGGGACAAAAATATTGTTGAGATTATTTTTGGAAAATAAGATTTCCTAACTGCTTTGGTTAATGAGTGACATGTGTTGCACTGAGGACATTATTTTCAGAAAACTGGGCTAAATTAGAAAGAGCTGTTGCCACATATCTTGTTCAGCATCCAGGAAAATTTTCTTCCCTGTATTCTCTTTTCATATATTTTAGAAATCCAGATTTACCATTCCAAATCTTTGAATTAAATCGTTGTTCCAGAAAGACTGCATAATTATCTTGAGACCACAGGTAGCTCTTGAGATAGACCAGTTTGAGAAATACGGTCTTATACAACTTGAATAAATTAGTATCTTGTTTGCCATAAGAATGGCAACTAGTATCTGTTTACTCAAAAGAATGCTGGTAATATGAAATTTCTCTTCTGCACTTATGCAGGCAGAAATTAGAGCTGAAGACGACTGAAGCAGGACCAAGACTGATGCCTGGAAAGCAAGTGGCAGCCATAATTAAAGCAGTTGATTCAAAGTACACGGCCATTTCCATTGTGGGGCAGGTCTTCCAGAGCAAGTGTAAAGGAGGCCCATCTGTAAGTGTGCACAACTGCACTGAGTGGAAAAATATGGAAAAAACCATGGCTTAAAACTCTGTATTGTCCTTGGGTCTCCAGTGGAAGCTTCAGCTTCAAGCTATGAAGAAACTTTATAAAGAAATACCAGCCACCACTGAATTGTGACAACAGTAGGCTATGCACCTGCAATGATGCATAATACAACAATAATTAACAAATAATTACCACTAACTCATCACAAACCAAAAATGTTATGACTTAAGGACAGCTTTTTAAAAGCAGCACCTAGAATACAGGAGGTTAAAGGGTCTATTGAAGGTCGCTGAAGCGTATGGTGTCAAGAGCATGGCTATGGGTCCGAATCCCGAAAGTTTTACCACTTAGTAGCTGTATGTTCACAGGTGAGATACATTAGTGAGCTCAGTATTCTGAGTATCACTGTGAGGACTAAAAGGGTTACCACGCTCTCTGCCTACGGTAGGGAACATTTCTTTACCACTGCCCAACCTCCCCTACGGTTACAGGCAGAAATGAGGTATCAAATCCCCTAGGCAAAGTGTAATCATCTTATAACATTTAATCCAACAAAAAAAATTTCATATATTGCATGTGTCAATCATGACGTATGGCCCCAGAAATGACTTTAAGGTTCAGCATTTCTTAGTTTAACTTCTTATCAGGAGAGCAAACCCTTGGTTTCATGCTCTGTATGGAGCAACCAGAAAATGGGCCTTCCCTTTGGGCATTACTGGTGTTAAGAGAAGTGGGATTATCAAGAACTAATATCATAATTTGCTTAAAACACAAGGCACAAATTCCTTGCTAGTTTTTCCATTTTACCAAACTAAAATCAGGGGAAAACCAAGATGAGACAGCAAATTCTCATTATTCTTAAAGTTTGGGTTTTTTTTTTTTAACTTGCTTTTTTTCCAAATGTCATTTGATGTTTCAATATAATTTTCTAATGTCATATGAGATGGGAATTATTTAGGAATGTGACTAACAAAACTGATCACCTTTTCTTATGCTGTGAACTATTCATTTCTCCCTACATAGTTATTAAACATTATAAGCCATCTAAGATTTTTGATAATTATTTCTGAATTGTTATAGAAAGAGTTTAAATCATTAAAGAATTTGCTTTTCCAACTTCAACATGTCACCATTGCAACTCTTTAAAGCAAAAAGAAAAAAAATCACATTAATATGCTTTCTGACCTCAGAAATGACACAGTAAATTTTTAGCTAAGAACGGCTAGAATTTTGCTTTGTAATAACCTCTTAAGATTAGTAACAAGGGGAATTTGGAAAAGAGAAAAATAAGTGTCTGTGAATTATTAGGAGGAATGAGTAATTTAAAAAATAATTTAAAAAAATAGAGAGTTGGAGGTCACTGATGTTCTTTACAACTAGAGACAGAATGATTAACTATGAAAATAAGTTCTTTAGCATTTTTCAAGCCAAGAGGTCATTGAGTAGAATTATTTACTATTTTTAAGATAACAGTAGAATAAGAATTGTGTGTGTGAGAATTACCTTTATCTCAACACTATTCTGAGATCCTGCTTGACAGATATTATGTAAGTAATGAACAAGTCATACTTCAGCAATAGTAAAGTCTTGTATTTCATAGAAAAAATACAATCAAGAGATAGGATAGAGAACTCAAATTATAACAAACTTATTTTCAGTGAGGTACAGGTAAGTTAGAAACCTCAGGCAATTTTTCCACAAGAATTTTTCCCTCCAAGATACCCGGCTGTTTATTGAAATTCTGCACAAGTACACTGTGGTAGTCAAAGCCTGGCCCCAGACATAATTCCCTGGTGTTACCATACTCGTTACCGTTGAGTTGATTCCGACTCCTAGCGACCCTATAGGACAGAGTAGAACTGCCTCATAGGGTTTCCAAGGAGCACCTGGTGGATTCAAACTGCTGACCTTTTGGTTAGCAGCCTTAGCTCTTAACCACTATGCCACCAGGGTTTCTGGTGTTACCATAGCATGACCTATATACCCAAAACCAGTTAACTATTGTCTTTGAGCTAAATAGTAATAGGTAAACTTGGTGCACATATAGACGAGCTGTGTACAAGGTCTATATATGCCTCTGACAGTCACAGAGGTGATATGAGTGGGGGTGGGAAGGATCAGGTTTATTGAGGTAAGATTCAAAAAACCTTTGTTGCTTGTCAGATATAAGGAAAGCTTTGGTTCTAGGGAGCACAGCCTTTATAAATGTGGATGTTCAGAATTACAAATGGGGTGTGAGCGGCAGCCCTGTTTTACAGCTCTTGGAGCGTTGGCAGTCCGCCAGAAAGCACCTACTCCCTGAAAACCTCTCCAAGGCTGAGGCAGTCAGAAGCTTCCTGGCCTTCGTTCATCACCTCAGGACAGCAAAGAAGGAAGAGATCCTCCAAATTCTAAAGAGTGAAGACAAGGAAGTACTGTAAGTTCCCCTAACATCATGAAGGGTTGTCTGTAGGAAAACTCTTTTAGGCTATTGGTGTTTATTAAGCAATTTTCCCCACCCCCAAGTCAATTATTTTGTTAGTCTGCATTTTCATCAAGCAGTTATGCCACAATGCTGTAATTTAGCAGTCACTTGATGAGAAACATGAGGGCGAGTTTTCAGCGGTGATTCAGAAGGCGTATTTTTTTCAGTTTATGAGTTTAAATTGGTACTAGATTGGTACATAGACAGGAGAGGGCAAGACTTCCTAGTGACACTGTGGTACATATGCTTCCTCCTCAATGTTTTGAAATTGTGTTCCTGAAGCTATTAATTAACACTTGAAAAGATTTCAGAATTGATTAAACAAGCAAAATAATTAATAATTAAAATAAAAGAGTACGACTTCTTCAATTGAAAAATGTCCTTTCATTAAACATCCAGTGGCTCTCCCCATTGAAGCCATGTTTTATATAGAAAATTGAGAACTGAAGTAAATAAACAAAAGAAAAAAAAAAAAGGAAATCCCTACATTATTTGACTACTTGGTGAAAGTGTGATTCGCTTTACATGACTTGATTCTTAGCTTCTCTTTGTCTCTAAATACAAGTTGCTATACAACAAAAATTATCAAATTGATTCAGTTAATTGTATGTGGCCAGCTATCCTAATTGATGCTATAAATGGCTGGATCAATTTTACAGAAAGTGGAAACTAGCCATTACTATAACCCCGAAGTGGAAATTGGCCAAGTGGCAAACACACACACACACACACACACACACACACACACACATACACAGTAGCGGCAGAAGTCACTGAATTATGAGAACTCAACTCCCCAAAAAGAGAATTTACCTTTTTTTTTTCCCAAGAAGTTTATTTTTTATTGTATTTGTTATTTCCTTGTCTTGAGGACACTAAAAAATAATCGACAGGAATTCCATATGTCTAACCGTAAGTGCGTTGTTGTTGTTAGTTGTCATCTAGTCAATTCCAGCTCACGGTGACCTATGTGCAAAGTAGAATTGCTCCATAGGGTTTTCAAGGCTGTTATTTTTCAGAAGCAGATTGCCAGGCTTGTCTTCTGAGGTGCCTCTAGGTGGGTTCGAACTGCCAATCTTTTGGCTAGTAGTAGAGTGCTTAACTGTTTGGGCCACCCAGGGACTCCAAGCACAAGAACCAGTTAAAGTAAAATACATGCAAAATCATAAATTCCCAGGTTCTGTTTTAATTATAGAACTTTAAAATGTAGTGGTAAAGTGATTTGTCTTAATATCAAACACAAAACCAAACCAAACCCACGGCCATCGAGTCAATTATGACTCTTAGCGACCCTGTAAGACAGAGTAGAACTACCCCATAGGGTTTCCAAGGCTATAAATCTTTACACAAGCAGACTGCCACATCTTTCTCCCACGGAGTGCCTGGTGAGTTTAAACTGCCAACCTTTGGGTTAGCAGCCAAGCACTTAATCAATGCTCTACCAGGGTTCCTTTGTTTTAATGTCAAAGACAAAATATACTGAGAAGAAAAAGGCAAATATTAGTTAATAATTTAAAATAGAGATTACATGAAACCTTGGCCTTATCTGTATCCTAAAACTCTTATGACGGCAATAATTTGTATGTCTGCACGATGCAGTAGGAAGGACGCTGCACATCAGATCTTGTTTATTAATTCTGACTTCCAATAAGCAGAATAACCTTTAAGCAAGCCATTTACATTTAGCTTCTTTGAGCTTCACTTTCAACATCTGTAAAATAGGGACGACAATCCTTTGTCTTTATTGTAGGACAGTGAAAGGCAGCATGGGGAAATGCAACATTTTCTAAAGTAACTATTGTGTGTATCCTGTAAATTGCAGGACATTAACAAGTTTGCCAAGAGGAAAGGATTCTGTGAGCAACTGAGTTTGGAGAACACTGGGTTAAACCAAATTAAATAATTCTCTTTGCTGCAGAAATTTTCAGCATCTTTAATCTGATAATATTCTTTATCAACTTCCTTGAATATTTTCTAAAATTATATGACCTTGAAAACCCCTTTTCTTACAACATTTTGTAGGACTAGTATTGCATGGAAAATACTTTGGGAAACACCAATATAATTAAAAGATGATGAACTCCTGAGTCAGAAAAACCTGGGTTCTAATCCCACCTATACCATGTACTAGTTATGTGACCTTGAATAAATGACTCAATAGTTCTGAATCTATTCCCACAGACGTAAGTAGAAATATTAGTATTAACCTGACAAGGATGCTCAGAGGATTAAGTGAGATGATAATATTAATAACAACTAATATTTATTGATCACTGGCTGTATGTCAAACACTGTTTTAAGTGTTTTACATAGATTATTTAATCCTCCCAACAATCTTGAGGTAACTATTATTTTTAGCCCCATTTTCCAGATAAAGAAATTAAAGCAAAGCAAGATCGAACACGTAAAATTTCTAATGCAGTGCTTACACAATAGACACTCAATAAATATTATATCTCTCTCACCCTCTGCCTCATTCACCTCCAACCTCATTGGGTTTTTGTTAGAATCAAAATGATACACAGCAAGTATATTATTTATGAGAAATTTAAAGTACTGAACACCTAAATGATGTGTTTATACACATATGGCATAGGGTGGTGCAGTGGTTAAGAGCTTGGCTGCTAACCAAAAGGTCAGCAGTTGGAATCCACCAGCCACCCCTTAGAAACACTGCGGGGCAGTTCTACTCTGTCCTATAGGGTCGCTATCATTGGAATCAACTCGACAGCAACAGGTTTGGTATATAATATTTACATACATAACATGTTCATTAGTATGACAACTATTTCAGAAATTTTACCATCCCAAACTCATTTGACCAAAGTTTTTTTTTTGTTTGTTTCTTAAATATTTGGCTCTTTTTATATTTTGGTGAAAATATACATAGTCTTACACCATTTCAACAATTTCTACATGTACAACTCAGTGACATTGATTACATCTTCAAGCTGTGTGAACATTCTTGCCATCGTTCTCCAAATTGTTTCGCCATCATTGACTTAAACTCACTGCCCCCTAAGTTTCTCCCCTAAGGAGCTTTTGGTTGCTATTGTCAATTTGGTCTCACATAGATAATTCTTTAAAAGAGCACCATTTTCAAGGCAGACATAGTTTACTTATTAAGATAAACTAGTTTTCAGTTCAAAGAAGACTCCAGGGAATAGTTTTGGTTTAAGGTTTAAAAATTAAAGATTATCTTAGGGTAATAGTTGCAAGAATTTATCTGGCCTCAATGGCTCCAGAAGTCTGGATTCCATTGAGAATTTGACATTCTATTCCGTATTCTTCCCCCTTTTGATCAGAATTCGTCTATAGAATCTTTGATCAAAATGATAAGTAATGATAGCCTAGCACCATCCAGTTCTTCTAAACCAAAGATTTTTGAAGCCTAGAATAGGTAACTAGAAACTTCCTGTAGGATTTCCATCCTCATAGTATGGTTGAACACAACTATACCGTGGAGTTTTTTATTTTAAATAAGCAAAAACTTCTTCCTTGGATATAAATTAAAGTTAAAATAATTTTTCATCTCTTCTTTTAAATAATGCTGCTCTAGTTGAATATTCAGACATTTAATAACTGTGTGTATCTGCAAAGCTTACTAGAGAAAGAAAATCAATTTTGGGGACCATATATTTTAGATATCACTGATATAGAAAAGAATTAATCTTAATTTAGAATGTTATTTATATAATTTTCATTTACCTCCAAATTATATTTGGCTTAGATTAGTATAGTAAAATTAGCTTGCATTTTCTGAGTATACATTGTTTAAGTGAGAGAAAAGGGGTGGGGTCTTTTTAAGAAGGTCTTATTCATTGTTTTTTTTTTCTAATAATAAAATTTCACTTCTTTGAAAAAATAAAATCAGTGAGGAGTATGTGAGTGGTAGAGATTTTTAATAATTCCATAAGCATCCTACACGTTGATATCCATGACTATCCCTTTCTTACAGACCCCAGCTGGTGGATGCTGTCACCTCTGCCCAGACTCCAGACTCGTTAGAAGCCATTTTGGACTTTTTGGATTTCAGAAGTGACAGTAGCATTATCCTCCAGGAGAGGTTTCTCTACGCGTGTGGATTTGCCTCCCACCCCAATGAAGCACTCCTGAAAGCCCTCATTGTAAGTCAAATGGACACTCAAAAAATTCTCAGTTGTTAAAAAGCTCAAGAATCTAGGCAGTAATTGAAAGTTGTTCTGGTGAGAATGAAGGCTGCAAAGTAGAGTCTTCTGATTATTTGTATTTGAATTCTATTGAACTATTTTCAATCCATTAATCATTAGCTGGACAGTAAACTATTTTACTTAAATTACGGTCTTTACCATTCCTCTAAATAACAAACTATACTTTACAGAAATTTAAAGATTGTGCTTACCTATCATACATAATTATGAGAAAATGTCAGAGAGAGAAAGCCTTAGTTATGATTCAGTCATCAATTTTAACAGACTTGTTTTGACTTCAAAAATTTTCATAGTATTTAATACACAGTATATTGAACAGATACAATTCTTCCAAGATTAAAAAATACATATCAGAAACAAAAGCTAGACTTTTTTTGGATCACAAAATTTTTTTTAAAAAGTACAATTTGTGTTACTTTAAATGATCTAGAGGAATAGTTCATAACCTTCTTTGGAAAATGGGCTCACTTTAGCACTGGATAAAAACAATGTAGTCTCTCTTTACCCATACAAATAATTTTATAGGTTCACCGACCCAATGAAGTCAATCCGTAAGCCTCTAGTGAATTCATAGACCCTAGGTTAAGAAAACTTGGGAGGGAAAGATACTATTAACTCTTTAGCTCCAAAATAGTTAGTAAATTTGTAAGTATCCCAAGACAAAATTCTGAATATGCAGCCTAGAAAGATAAAAAATTTCTCTCTGGCCTTGATTACTTTATTCCTCAACTGTCCCTTGGAAATGTTTAAATGTTTTGGTAACCTAGTTTATCACTGTTTTACTGACAGAGTAAATTCCAAGGTTCGTTTGGGAGCAATGACATCAGAGAAACTGTGATGATCATCATTGGGGCCCTGGTCAGGAAGTTGTGTCAGAATGAAGGCTGTAAACTCAAAGTAAGTGAGAATCCAATCTCATGTATTATATAGTCTAGACCATTCTATTTAATACACACCATGTTGCCTACCATGGGCACTTCTAATCCCCTGTACCCTGCTCCTCTTTTCCTGTTCCCCATAGTGATTATTGGAAACCCTGGTGATGTAGTGGTTAAGAGCTACGGTTGTTATTGCTGTCTAACATATTTTATAAATTACTTATTTATTACATTTGTTGTTTATTTCTGTCTCCCCCCACTAGAATGTAAATTCCATACAGAAACAGAGTTTTGCTTTATTCAACACAAATTGCTTAAAAAAGTGCCTGGCACATAGATAATGCTTAATAAATACTTGTTAGAAAGTGAATACTCATTAATCCACCTATCAATATATATTATTGAGTGTCTACTATGTATCCAACTTTGCATGGTATATATAGTATAGTTCCTATTCTCAGAAAAATATTAAACTCTACAACTGCATCCTAGAGCATAACTTTGTCTATAGTAAGTGTGGTTTGAAGTTTTGATGGAGGAAATTTAATTACTTCTAGTTATTTATACAATTACATTGTATTTATTTATTTGCTCAAAGCTTCTCTACTTGCCTGAGTAGACTATTAATTTTCACATCTTTCTCATTTACAAAGAAAGGCAAAAACATTTCCTTTGTAAGCACAACTAAATGTGGAAAGTCTGAATGATTAACATCTAACACAGCCCATCTTTCTATAAAGCAGATAGATTAAAGATGCTGAATATATCAAAACATAGTCTTTTTTCTGTCCACATTTATTATGCAGCCAGCTTCCAATGAGCATTTTTTTTTCCTAGCACAGACAGACGTCACTCTATTATTTTGCTTATTAATGCTTGTTAAACCAAGTGGTCTAAAAGAGGCAACTCATAAACAGAAGGTAAACTAAGAATAAAGTGACTACTAGAAAACAATAGTGCTGAAAATGGTTGACTATCAGCTTAGTAGGTTCTGGCAGAAATCAAATTTAGGATTATTTTTATGATATCAGAGAACTATAACTTCTTATATTTTTTGATATCCATTGAATATCTGATTTACTTCAGCAATTATCGTGTTAAATATTTTGGCTAAAGGCAAAACTCATGTGTAAAACACCCATTCACCAATATTTACTGAGCATCTTCTCTGCCTTAACCAGGATGCTCATTGTTGAACATAAGAGATAAATAAGATATTCTATCATCCTCAAAGAAGGCATACTCTGTTTATCTAATAGGAACAGATAAGCAATACTGAAATATGAACAAAGGACTCTTCTGAGAATACAGAAGAGCAGCACATTATTATGTTTGGGAGTGCTGAGGAAGTTTCACCAAAAGGGTAATATTTGAGTTTACATATTCTAGAAGAATTTTTTAGGTGAGGAGATGGTAGGATGGAAGGAAGGACATTCCAGGAGAAACATAACTATGTGCAAAAAAGCCCAAAGTCAAAAAAAGCCTGGTACACTTGAGTGCAGTAAGAAATTCTGTAAGGTTTGTTTCAGTTACTTAGTGCTGCTATAACAAAAATACCACAAGTGGGTGGCTTTAAAGAATAGAAATTTATTTTTTCACAGTTTAGGAGGCTAGAAGTCTGAATTCAGAGTGTGGCACTCAGGGGAGGTCCTTCTTTGTCTGTTTCAGCTTCTAGTAACTGGCAATCCTCAGAGTTCCTGGACTGGTAGATTGACAGCTTTAGTCATCCTCAGATAGCGTCTGTCTTCCTCCATTTGTGCTTCATTTCTCTGTGTCTACGCTGCTCCTTATAACTCAGCAGTGATTAGGTTTAAAACACACCCTACACTGATAGGGCCTCTTTAACATAACAAAGAAAACCAGACAGGACTCCATTCACAGGTATAGGGGTTAGGATTACAACACGTATTTTTTTTTTTGGTGGGGGGCACAATTTAGTCAATAACAGGCTGTAGCACAAAATATGTATGATTGTGGGAGCAGACAGGTGGGGGTGGAGAAGCAGAAAAGAGGTAACGAGAGAAGAGAGATAGGCTGGATTTTCATTAATGGCAAGGAGTCTGGCCTTCATTCTATAGAAAGAAGGAAAACCGATGAGGTTTTTAGGCAGACAAATGACATGGTTAGATTTTTTACTTAGGAAGAACCAAGGTGTTATCTGGACTGGGTGTTGATTAGATTACAGTCAGTGAGATTAGATTGGAAACATTTGTAATAACTTAGGCAAGACTGATTAAAGGTCTGAATTAATGTAGGGGCAGTGGGTAAACAGGAGTCCCTGGGTGGTTCAAGTAGTTAAGCTCTTGGAGGCTAACTGAAAGGTTGGAGGTTCAAGTCCACCCAGCAGTACCTCAGAAGAAAGGCCTGGTGATCTACTTCCAGAAAAATCAGTCATTGAAAACCCTATACAGCATAGTTCTACCGTCACACACATGGGGTCACCATGAGTCAGAATTGACTCGACAACAACTGGTAACTGGTAGTAGAAGAGAAGGAGACAGATTCAGGGAAGTAGAACCAACAGCATTTGGTGACCCATGGAGTGTGGAGAATGAGAAAGAGGTAAGAATTCAGGTGACTCTAAAGCATCCAAGTTAGGATACTAAGAATATGGTGATGTCAACCACCTAAGCAGGGTTTGAAAAGCCTGGTTTGGGGGTGGGAGGAGAGAAGAGATATTAATTTGTTTTGTCCATGTTAAGTTTGAAATCTTTTGGACCACGCTGAGTTGTCCAACAGGCAGAGGGTTGCACCCTTCTGCAGTTCAGGAGAGGAGTTAGGGCCAGGAATAGAGAGTGGCTGACATCTTAAAAGAAAATGGGATCACCCAGGGGAGGCAAGTAACAGCAGAAGGAAACTGAGCAAAGGGTTAACTTTAAAGTTCTTCTGATAATGGGACAGCCTAGTTCTTATAACATATTTAAAGTTATTTGATAGGTAGCTGTAGACTATCTACTGTCATTGCAATTTTGTTAATGATTTTGAGCAACCTTTTTAAAAATGCATCTTTGAAGATAATGTGACTTGGCCATCAAATGGACTGTAGCAAATGTTCAAATCTTCTTTTCAACTCTCTGCTGTGGAAGACTCATCTGCCTTTTGCCTAAATCAAAGACACATGAGTAGAAAGAAAATGTTGTATTCTAAATATAGATTTAAGGAATCTACTAGTCATACTAGCATGAAGCCCTGGTGGCACAGGGGTTAAGCGTTAGGCTGCTAACCAAAAGGTTGGCAATTTGAATCCACCAGCCACTCCTTAGAAACCTTATGGGGCAGTTCTACTCTGTCCTACAGGGTCGCTATGAGTCAGAATCAACTCGACGGCAATTTTTTTTTTTGTACTAGTCATACAATATTTATATTACCTCAGAGGTACTTGCCATTTTATCTAGTGCTATGGCTTTTTTTTTTTTTTTTTTTTTTAAAACAAACAAACAAACCCTGGTGGCGTAGTGGTTAAAGCTATGGCTGCTAACCAAAAGGGCAGTTGGAATCCACCAGGTGCTCCTTGGAAGCTCTATGGGGCAGTTCTACTCTGTCCTATAGGGTCGCTATGAGTCGGAATTGACTCCATAGCAATGAGTTTGGTTTGGTTATGGCTTTTTAGCAGCTACTATCATGAAAGCTGCTGCCATATGAAAGGCTGATTAGCAGCTAGACAAGTTCACAACCAGTATTACGCCCTGCCCCATGTTTTTTCTTTGTTTTTTCTTTACATTTTGACCTCCCTGCTACCTATTTTCTTCTTTTTCCTCACATTTGTACTTGAAAATATTCAAACTTATAGAAAAGTGGGAAGTGCAATTCTGTGAACATCTATATGCCCTTAACCTAGCTTCACCAACTGTTAACGTTTTACCATATTTAGTTTATCTCATTCTGTTTTCTTTTGTTTTTATTTATTTTTTTTGTTGGGGGGAGGAAACGTTGAACCATTTGAGAATGAGTTTTAGATACCTGACACTTTACCCCTAAATGCTTTTACTCCTTACTACTTGGGTGCCATTGCACTAGGTCCTTGCAATGGACAAGATACATACACTTAGCTTTATTAAAATGTGAGCTCATATTGCTATCTAATACCACAAGGTTCTTTCTCTCCTCTGTTTTTTCCGTAATTTTGTCTTCCTTCTCCCACAGTGAGAATCCTCATTCCAAGAACATCAATATATAGATCCATTTACTCAGTTATAAAATGCACACAAAGCAGTTTTGAAATTGCTACATCAATATCACTACAAAAAAAACAAACTGACTAAAAGAAGTTCAAGACTTCATTGCAGTTCTTTTTGTCCTTAGAATATATTTCACTGAGAGTATACCATGTTTAAAAGTTGCTTGGATTAATTTTTTTTAACATTCCCTTCTGTTTAGTTATATTATCAATTTGATACACATTTCACTTCATTAGTTTCTGTTTGAATTTAATTTTAGCAATTTTCCATCTTTATTGATGTAATTTTATTGTTTGAATATGCAAAACATTAATATGATCCAAAAGTCAAAATTATATTTTGAAAGTATTCCTACCCCTTCCACTCAATTCCCACCTACCTCCTGTAGGGGAGCAATTTTGTTAGTTTCGGATTTATCCTTCCTATGTTTCTTTTTAAAAGGAGCCCTGGTGGTGCATTGGTTAAAGCGCTCAGCTGCCAACCAAAAAGTCGGTGGTTCAAACCCACCAGCTGCTCTGCAGGAGAAAAATGTGGCAGTCTGCTTCCGTGAAGATTACAGGCTTGGAAACCCTATGGCCAGTTCTACTCTGTCATACAGGGTGGCTATGAAACAGAATTGACTCCATGGCAATGGAGAATGTTTCTTTTTGCAACAGTAAGCAGATGTGCACATACGTACACAAGTATTCTTATTTCTTTTTTTCTTTAAAAGATAGCATTTTATACTTTTTTTTTAATATCTTGCTTTTTGCACTTAACAATACATCCTGGAAAATATCCCATCCTGTTTCACAGAGATTTTCCTCATTTCTTTTTACAACTTCCAAAACTCCATTGTTTCGATGTAGTTTGTTCAACCAGTCTCATATATATGGTCATGTAAGTGATTTACACTACTTTGTCATTGTAAGTAATGATGAAATAAATATCCTTAAGTACATACTTTCTCATATTGTTAGAGATGTAGCTTCAGGGCTAGGAATCCTGCATCAAAATGCAATTTTGTTAGCTTTTACCAAATTGTCTTCCATAGGAATTGTACCATTTTACGTTTTCATACGCTTTCACCAGCAATGTAAGAGAACGTCTATTTCCCCATAGCCTCACCAACAAAGAGTACTGTCAAATGTTTATATATTTTTTTTTACCAATCTGATAGTTGAGAAATAGCATTTCTCTGACTACACGTGAAGTTTAGGATTTTTTCTTCTATTTGGAGCCTTTGTATAGCTTGTGTCTGTGTGTGTGTGTGTGTGTGTGCTTGTATCCTAAATTCAGAGTTCATGAATCCTATAGCTGAATTAGATCTTTAAAAATGAAACTGAGCCCCCTAAAACATAGGCAGTGGCAAAGACCAGAAGCCAGATGCTCCTATTTCTAATTTGGTTTTTTACTAAACCATAAATTTGCACTTCATTCCTTTATTTTAACAGCCAGAGAAAAGATCTTTCCTGATTAAAGAACATATTTGAAAAGTACATAGAAAAGTACCTGCCACAGAGGAGGCACTACAGAAATACTTTTTGAACTACATAGCAGCATTAATCAAATTTGAAATTGAGTGGAAACGGTACTTTCAAAACACTTTGAATATGACCTCTAAGTACTTCCATCAAAGTTATTATTTAAGAAAAGTTGTATGGTGCCACTTAAGTGCTATCTAATTGTTACTTCAGATATTCAACCAACGGGCAGTTTTATAAATAATCGATCACGAGGAAATTAAAAAGTAGCTTTATGCATTCAGAATGGGTTTGAAAGTATATACGTCTAATATTAATTACACTCACTGTTCTAGAGAATGTGCTAGTCTGTATTTTTTTAAGCACAACACCTTTATCAAGCTTTACTTGCTAATTTTCATTGTGTGCTTCGGTGAGGCAATTTATGCAACACTTACTAAAACTTTAGGCTGTTTTCTTGGACTCAAGAATGAAGCCAACTGTGCCCAAATCTTGTTTAATGTATAGTCATGCATATGTCTGAAGTAGTGATTATGTTATTTTTTTAGGCAGTGGTCAAAGCCAAGAAGTTAATTCTGGGAGGACTTGAAAAATCAGAGAAAAAAGAGGACACTACAATGTACCTGCTGGCCCTGAAGAACGCCCTGCTTCCAGAAGGCATCCCTCTGCTTCTGAAATATGCAGAGGCAGGAGAGGGGCCAGTCAGTCACATTGCTACCACCACTCTCCAGAGATACGATGCCCCTTTCATAACCAATGAGGTAAGATCCCCAAGAATACTTGTAACATTGTTTTTGTGGTGGTTGTTGGTTGCATCCAGCGAATTCCGACTCATGGCCACCTCACGTGTGTCAGAGTAGAACTACTCTACAGGGTTTCCAAGGCTGTGACCTTTTTGGAAGGCTTTCCTTCCTAGGCAACTCTGGGTAGGTTCAAACCGTCAACCTATTGACTAGTAGTCGAGTACTTAACTGTTCGTGCCACCAAAGAACCTAAACATGAGTAAAATACAACTTCTCTCAAGTCGCTTCAATTTTTTTCAATTATTTCCTGCTTAGAAATAACTCTTAAACTGATATGTTCTGAAGCAGCCTCACATTTATAATAGATAATGTCCAATATCCTGAAGCATAAATATTAAAGCATAGTCTCTTACTTTAAGAAACAAATTCTTGTCCGAAGTGTCTTTGCATCTACAAGTTTTAAAATGTTGCTAAATATTTCAACACTGACATATCCTAGCTTAAGTATCACCTTGTTTGTTCCTACAACTGCATTTTCAGGAAACCATATAAACTAAAAATTTTTTTAGGCCACTGAATGTTTATAAACCTCAAGAAAAAACTGCTTACTGAGAATGGTGCTTCCAGTTTGCAGCTAAGCACCTTCCCATCAGTTTTGTGTCAAAGCTGGTAGGCTATAAAGCATAATGGTTAGAGTCACTGGCTTTCGAGACAGACATACGTAGGTATACATTCTGGCTCTGTCCCTTCCTAGTTGTTTGTACTTGGGTGAGTTACTTAACCACTTCATACCTGAGAGAAAGTCCAAGATTGGAAGGCGATACGAAAAGAGAGGGAAATGGAGTACAAGGAAATATTTATAAATGTCTAGTACAGAATTCCACACACTGTATATTCTTAGACAATGCTATTAACCAGTGAAATCACTTATTGCCACAGAATGCAATTATTACAGCAAATTTATTTTTGGTGTACTGTTTTGTTAAAATTTAAAAAAAGGAGGAGGCTCTGAGGTATTTCACCAGAGCCCATTGCCCTACAGCAATTGTATGCTTAAAAACGTCTGTATCAGTCAGGTAACAGACTATGCTGCAGTAACAAATAAAACTCAAAATCTCAGCAGTTTAACAAATCTTTATTTCTCATTTATGTTACACTCAGTGTGGATAAGGGAATATGTGGTCCTAAATTCACCACAATTGTGGAAGAAAGACATAGAGAAGGCACACCCACTCTTAACTGCCTCAGTCCACAAGTAACACACATTGATTGTCTTCACAGTCCATTAGCCAGAACTAGTCAATGAAGAACAAGTAACCGCAAAAAAACCTGGGAATGTAAGAGCACACACATATTTTTATAAACACTCACAATTTCTGCTGCAATATCAATTCTAAAAATCTAAATGTGCACTAACTTAGCTCAAACATCTTATGAACAGGTGAAGAAGACTTTGAACAGAATATATCACCAGAATCGTAAAGTTCATGAAAAGACTGTGCGTACTACTGCAGCTGCTATCATTTTAAATAGTAACCCATCCTACATGGAAGTGAAAAACCTCCTGCTTTCTATTGGGGAGCTTCCCATGGAAATGAGCAAATACATGCTCACCATTGTCCGCGACATCCTACGCTTTGAAATGCCTGCAAGGTATGAAACGGGACACATTGTCTCTGCTTATTTAACCTTTTTTTCTGTATTGGTGTGGTACATGTGTGACTAATAATAAGTGTGTGGTTATTGTGCTGGGTTATGTTGCATAAAACTAAAGAGTTTGGCAATTTCCCATAAGAGAACTATTTAGAGAGCCAGATAAAACAACTTTACTTTAAAAACAAACAAACACAAACTTTACTTCGGCCCTATACTTTGGAAATTATCCTTTTTACTCTGGCTTATCCTGATCAGTATGTTAAATATATATAGCCGAGTGTGAGTAATGTTTAAAAAATAGGACTATTTTTATAGATAGCACAGCAAAATGATGTAAGTTCTTACCAAATAGTCTTTCCTCTTAACTTTCCAAATTTTAAGGATCTTTGAAACCTCATTTATCACAGATCACGTGAATTTACCATTTAAGTTTAAAACCTTAAGAAGAGAGAGAGAGAAGTTACTTCATTGCTCTCAGGTACTCTCACTGGATTCATCTTCCTTCCAGTTCCCCAGCCTCTCCTTCCCCAGTTCACTGATGTCACTCTTCAACGTGACTTCCTCAGAACGGTCTGCTATTCCTCACAGGTATTAGAGAGCCAGAAAAGGAAGTTCTATTTCCCCTGAGTTACATCCAGAACTAATTTGCATCAAATTTGAGCATATCCTATAGAAAAGGAAACCAGAGATGGAGGGCGGGTGGAGAGTAGATAAAAGGAAAAGAAATGAGAAAAGAGAGCAATTAATGACTGATGGAAAGAGAAACAAGGAATAAGAGGATTGAAGGAACGAGACACAGGAGGAATGAGTAGAACTGAGAAGAAAGGAGGACAAAAAGAGGAAAGAAGGAGTTGGAGAGTGAGGGAGAAAAGAGGCCAAGTCCATCTGCATCCGTGTATTTCTAGTTGAACGGATTTGACCTCTCTATTTCTTTGTGTGCCTTAAAGAGACTCTGTGATGTATTTACTGCTTTTGTTTTTTGAACCTAGTGATTTAGTGAAGATTAAAAGGCAGCAATGGGGTAGGGGCACCCTAGGAAATGTGAGGAAGTCAGCACAAATATTGCAGGTCCAAGTCTCAGAACCAAAGGTATTAGAGTTGGAGATACATTAGAGGTCACCTTGCTTGGTGTATGTCTCCATTGTAGGACTCTACTCTCCTGGCAGGGGGTTGTCCATATTTTGCCAAACCTCTCCAGTGGCAGGAAGCTCACCACCTCTGAGGCAGCTTGTATCATTGTTCAGAGACCCTAATCATTACTTCTTTGAATAAACTGAAATCTTCTTCTCCATAACTTCTGCCTATTGTCCCTGGTTTTATCTTCGGAGCAAGGCAAAATATGTCTAATCATTCTTCCATCCACTCCAAAGCTTTTTGAATATTTGAGGACAGCTATTATGACCCTTTTCATCTTTTCTTCTCCAAGCAGAAATCTTGTAACCTAGTGATTTTGGGGAAAAAACCTATGAGGCTACCATTCCCTCCCTCTCAATAATTTTCTACCTCAGACCTAGATCCAGAGTCTTTTAGTTGATTATTTTGATATTTTTGGCTTGTTGTCATAATTTTATTATTACTAATATAATTTGTATTAAGAAGTCAGAAATAGGAAACCATGGTGGTGTAGACGTTAAGTGCTGCAGCTGCTAACCAAAAGGGCAGTTCGAATCCCACCAGGCACTGCTTGGAAACTCTATGGGACAGTTCTACTCTGTCCTGTAGGGTCGCTATGAGTCAGAATCAACTCGCTGGCAACTGGTTTGGTTTGGTTTTTTTGTTTAGTCAGAAATAGAAACATCTCAACACTAATTAGGTAGACAAAATAGAGACACAGGTAGAAGACGGAGCCCTAGCGGTGTGGTGGTTAAGAGTTTGGCTGCTAATCAGAAGGTGGGCAGTTTGAATCCACCAGCTGCTCCTTGGAAACCCTATGCGACAGTTCTACTCTGTCCTATAGGGTCGCTATCAGTCAGAATCTACTCGATGACAATGAGTCAGGTATAGAGGAGACAGTGGTTCATATACGGGTTTTTGTTGTTATTGTTAGCTGTGGCCCATTGGCCACCAACTGATGAAAACCCCGTGCACAATGAAACAAAATGCTGCCCAGTCCTGCACCATTCCCATGATTAGTTGTGGGTTGGATCGTTGTGATCCATAGAGTTTCCACTGGCTGATTTTCAGAAGTAGATTGCCAGGCCTTTCTTCCATATGGATTTTAGTGAGATGTTTATTTGAAAACTACATAAATATAGAAGAAATTCCTGGAAATTTATTGTTATATATCACTAGCCAGCAATAACATTAGTGGACATACATAAAGAAATATTATACAACCTCCTCGCTTTGGTACATGTTTCCTTAAAAGTATATGGTATTTAACAATAGGACCATGATGATTCAAATAAAATATCTTTTCTACTCCTGAGGTATGTCCATCAGTCAGCTTAAGCCATCTTATAGCTGGGCATCCGTGCCTTGCTTTCATTTTGATACCACATTAAATTCCAAGTATCTAAGGAATGAAGGGGAAAGCCCTGATCTTGAAGTTCCACCTGGCACTTTCTCCATCGTGATGTGGCATGAGGAAAATTTGGCTCCCTCTTTTTTCCGTTGAGGATTTGGTATTTTTCCAAATCTGACTTGGAAAACAGTCATTACAATGAATGTGAAGCTGTCTCTTTTTATATGTTGCAGCAAAATGGTTCGTCGAGTTCTGAAGGAAATGGTTGTTCACAATTATGACCGTTTCTCTAAAAGTGGGTCCTCTTCTGCCTATACTGGCTACATAGCACGTATGTAACCCAAAAAATGATTCTGCTTCCATGCCCCAACCCAACTTGGTACTGTTGAAGGTTTACTAAGTGATAGTTGTTGATTTTCTTGTTATTAGGTGATCCCCATTCGGCATCTACATATAGCCTTGATATTCTTTACTCTGGTTCTGGTATCCTAAGGAGAAGTAACCTGAACATCTTTCAGTATGTTGGGAAGGCTCATCTTCAAGCTAGCCAGGTAACTTGTTTTCCCTGAATTTTGCTTTAATAAAGTATGTAAAAAACTTGTTGTTGTTGTTAAGTGCCATCAAGTTGTTTTAGACTCATAGTGACCCCATGTGACAGAATAGAACTGCCCCATAGGGTTTTCTTGGTATAATCTTTACAGGAGCAGATCTCCAGGTCTTTCTTCTGAAGAGCCACTGGGTGAGTTCAAACTGCCAGCCTTTTGGTTAGCAGCCAACCATCTAACTGTTTGTGCCACCAGGGCTCCTTATGTAAGAAACTAGTCAGGTAAAATAAAATATATACTTATGCTACCACTATAAAATGTACAAGGTTATGATGCCTTCTGTCATACCTCACTAATCTTGGTTAGGGTTCTCTAGAGAAACAGAACCAGTAAGATGTATAGATCTCTCTTTTTTCTCTCCCTATCTCTTTAAAGAGAGAAATTTATTTTAAGGCATTGGCTCATATGATTGTGAGGGGCTGTCAAGTCCAAAATCTGTAGGTTTGGTGACAGGCTGGGGATTCCTGAAGTCCTGTGTCCTAAAATCTGTAGGTCAGGTGACGGGAAAAATGAAGAGTGAAGAGTTTGGCAAAATGTCTGTTTGTAGCCTGGAGGTGGAAGATACCCTAAGGAAAACTCCCCTTTTGCTCTTAGGGTCTTCAACTGATTGAATGAGGCCCGCTCACATTATGGAGGGTAATCTGCTTTACTTAATTAATGCCAACTGACTTAATCACATGTAACTGGTTTGTAACAGCATCTAGACTAGTCTTTGACCAAACAACTGGGCATCATTGCCTAGCCACATTGACATACAAAATTAACCATCACATCACCCATGATTCCATCATGGTTTATAGTCTCAGAGAAAGTTTCAAATATGAACTTGAAATTTAATTAATTCACTGGACTTGCCAGGCATCCATTTGTCTTTTCAAAGGTACACATATATACAAAACTGAAAATGTGCCAATATTCCTCACATAGATTTTATATAATATTTTATTTTATTCTCACATACATTCCTTAGAACCACAAGTATCTTAGTCATCTAGTGCTGCTATAACAGAAATACCACAAGTGGATGGCTTTAACAAAGAGAAATTTATTCTTTTACAGTCTAGTAGGCTACAAGTCCAAATTCAGGGCGCCAGCTGTAGGGGAAGGCTTTCTTTCTCTGTTGGCTCTGGAGAAAGGTCCTTGTCATCAATCTTCCTGTAGTCTAGGAGCTTCTCTGCACGGGAACCTCAGGTCCAAAGGATGTGCTCTGCTCCCTGTGTTGCTTTCTTGGTGGTATGAGATCCCCAACTCTCTGCTTCCTTCCCTTTCCTTTTATCTCTTATAAGATAAAAAGTGGTGCAGGCCACACCCCAGGGAAACTCCCTTTACACTGGATCAGGGATGTGACCTTAGTAAGGGTGTTATAATTCCACCCTAATCCTCTTTAACATAATCTAATCTTGCCTCATTAACAACAGGGAGAGATTAGGATTTACAACACATAGGAAAATTACAATCACGAAATGGAGTACAACCACACAATACTGGGAATCATGGCCTAACCAAGCTGACACATATTTTTGGGGTCATAATTCAATCCATGACACCAAGTATTTAATTCTGGAATATGTTTTCCTTCTCTGGGTATTTCTATGAAAAGATTGAGACTCTCAATAGTGAAAACTTTCAAAATAGAATATGGGTCTCTGAAGAGTCAGTCTGCATATTTTTTTCTAAAAGTGCTAGGGAAGAAAAGACGTACAGACACTGGACAAGCGGCTGACTTCAATCCCTTTAGTTTTATTCAAAATTAGGTGACGTCTATAAAGGTTTCCTATGAAACATATTACCTTTGTAGTTTTTATACATATCAAATTATAATCTTGTAAATAAGGTTATATATAAGCTTTAAAAATGATTCAGTGCCATATAATTAGAATGCTTGTCAATATTATATTACTCTACCCTTTGATAGGACCATAGTCACAATACCATGCCACTCGGTCCTGAGGAATCACCATCTGTTTTCTGACACTCACTTTAGAATGCAAAACACCAGGTGGTTAAGGGGCTGGGTATACAGGACAGAAAATAAGTAGGATTGTTATGTATGGTAGAGTTCAGGGTGTGAGCCCCCTTGTGGTGTTCATCGTCTTTTATTTTTTTAGCTAGAGAGAAAAAAGTTTGACGCGGAATGGTGTGAGTTGTAGCTTACAGAATACCATACTCTCTAACAGAAGTAACCTTCAGATCCTCTCTGACTGCTCCAACACCTCTCTATTCCCCTTTTGAGGCCTTACAAAAGTGCCATTTGGGTTCATGTTTGAACATTTGATCCTTAGGCCTAGATCCATGCTCAGTGCACACAAGCTCAGTGTAATGAGAATTGCACTTAAATGGCTTGGTTGATTTCCTGTCTTTCCTGTCCATTATGTGACAGTCCTGGAGAGACTTAAAGTCTCTAGGATGACATAATAAAAATGGAAAAATGCATGGACTTTGGAGTCAGACAGAGGGGTTTGGATCCTGCCTCTGCTATTTACTAGTTGGGTGAACTTGAGCCTTTATTTCCTCATCTACAAAACGGATAAAATCGTTTTGTTCCTCAAAGAATACTTGTGAGGATTAAATGGAGAAAATCTCCTCACCTTATGTTTTTATTTTCCTAGATTCTTCAGATATTTCCATTTTTGACCTTAGGGAAGTTCTAACTGTAGCTCAGAGCCTCACTATCATGTACCATGACTTGTGTCTTGTATGTTATATTGATTTCTCCCTAGGTGGTCATTGAAGCTCAAGGACTGGAGGCCTTAATTGCAGCCACTCCTGATGAGGGGGAGGAGGACCTTGACTCCTATGCTGGCCTGTCAGCCATCCTTTTTGATGTTCAGCTCAGACCTGTCACCTTTTTCAGTGGATACAGTGATTTGATGGCCAAAATTCTGTCAGCATCTAGCGACCCTGTCAGTGTGGTGAAAGGACTTATTCTGCTAATAGATCATTCCCAGGTAATTCATTCATTCTGTGAGTATTTGTTGAGTCTCTACAATGTACCAGGCACATTATATGCTTGGGGGATACAAGACAGAATTCCAGCCACTTCGAAGCTCACATTCTGATTATTCAACCCACCTGATACTGTTGCCCTTTCTTCCTTTTCTCTTTTGCTATAGGTAAACGAAGTTTTCTTTTGCATTTATTAGCTAATTAAAGGGCCCTCCTCACTGTTGAGGCAAAAGAGAAAATGCTGTGATGCTGATAGAAGCAAGCAATTACGGAGAAATCAGCCTAGGATATAATAGAGAACAGAAATAGTATTCCTTGTTGTTGTCGTTAGCTGCAATCAGTCAGCTCCCAACTCATGGTAACCCCATGCACAACAGAACAAAATTCTGCCCAGTCCTGTGCCATCCTCATTATCAGTTGCAGATTGGACTGCTGTGATTCATAGGGTTTTCATTGGCTGAATTTTGGAAGTAGCTGGCATGGCCTTTCTTCCTAGTCCATCTTTGTCTGGGAGTGCCAATGAAATCTGTTCAGCATCATGGCAACACACAGCCTCCACTGACAGGTGGTGGCTGCGTGTGAGGTACATTGGCCAGGAATGGAATCTGGGTCTTCCACATGGAAGGTAAGAATTCTACCATTGAACTACCACTGCGCCCTCAGCATTGCCTTCTAAACAAAAAACCAAACCCATTGTGGTCAAGTCAATTCAGACTCATAATGATCCTATAGGACAGAGTAGAACTGCCCCATAGGGTTTCCAAGGCTATAATCTTTATGGAAGTAGACTGCCACATTGTTCTCCTGAGGAGTGACTGGTGGGTTCAAACTGCAGACCTTCAGATTAGCAGCCAAGCGCTTTAACCACTGCACCACCAGGGCTCCAGCATTGTCTTAGATGATATTTATGCTGAAGACAGAAGCTGAACTACATGCTTTCATAAGTTACTGATAATATTTATAATGACCATGATAAGGAGCCATATTTGCATCATTTTGATCCCTGCCAGATTAACAGAGGCACAAGCAGTCATTGACACCAGCCACATGTTTCGCGGAGACCCTTGTCTCCAAAGTCTCATGTTTGCAGAATCTTGGAAAGGTTCTTTCATTTTTTGAGAATAGGAGTATTTTCATTCAGAATGGCTTTTTAATTTTCCTTGGCCCCAAATCTTAAAACATGCCAAAATCTGACAATACTGTCTCCTTTGCCGTAAGATTTAAGTGACCAGGATACTATGGGATGGAATGGTCTGATTGGGTTTTCTGAGAAACAGAAGAGGGTTAATCCGAATATCCTTTGGGTTTAGAGTTAGAACATTTGATCCTTGAAATCTTTTTCTTTATAATAGCTTGTTTATTTCCTATCTTCCTAAGCACAGCAGTATAAAAAATGAAACATTTGCTAAATAAGGATCTTATGGGAAATCAAAATTATTGCTGTGTACTCTAATTCCTATTTAAGATATTGAAGATATAAAGTAGATTGGATTAAAAATTTCAGACTCCAAGAAATACTTGGGAGATTTGCTTTTGTGGTTCAATAAATGCAAGGGAAATAGCATTTATTAAGCCACAAACCACAGACTCATAGGTTTGAATTTTGCCTCCACTACTTCCTTGCTGTGTGCTCTTTGGCAGCTACCTAATAGTGTTAAACCACAGTTTCCTACTAATAAAGTGAGGCATCTGTAACAGATGATCCAGAGACTTTACCAGTTTTGTTGTTCTTTGCCAGATAATTTAAGGATTTTAATTTATTGAGTTTTAGTTATAAAATCATAAACTTTAAGAACTGAGAGAGACCTTAGATATTAGATTTTACTAAAACTCCGCCAAAATGACATTAACCAAACCAAATCCACTGCCTCGGAGTCGACAGAGTAGAACTACCCCATAGGCTTTCCAAGGCTGTGATCTTTATGCGAGCAGACTGCCACATCTTTCTTCTGCAAAGCAGCTGGTGGGTTTGAACTGCTGACCTTTCGGTTAGCAGCCGAATGCTTTAACCACTGTACCACCAGGACTCCTTAAAACAATATTAGTTGGAGATAGTGTGACTTACCTATCTTTATTATTCCTCATATCAATTCAAGATAGCTGTATATAAGAAAATACTCAATTTAGAGTGGCTTAACCAAATAGTTTTGTATTTATCATGTAACAAGTAACTGAAGTAGGTAGCCCAGGGCTGATATGGAACTTTAAGATATCATAGAGATCCAGGATATTTTTCCTTGAGCTCAGCCATCCTTAGCTGTGGCCTTTATCCTTATGCTTGTCACTTCATGGTTATAAGATGGTTGCTCCATTTCCAGCATGACTTCCTGATTCCAGAAAGGAAGACAGGAAGGACAAGGGATGGGAGAGTTTGCCTCCTTTTTAAGAGCTTTCTAGGAAGGCCTACCTGGAATATTATTGACCAGAACTCTGTCATATGGAACATCCTAGCTGCAAGAGAAGCTGGTAAATAGAGTTTTTCAATGGGTATTTTGACACTCTGAACAAAGCTGTGTTTCTGTTACTATGTGTGAGGAGATGAATGGACAACCAGTAGTAACTCTCATATCCTTTAATCCTTAGGGTTACATGTGACAAAAACTTCACAGATTGTAACAGAATTTTACATTAGACATTTCATTGTAGTATTACCTCTAGTGAGATGTATTCTCTTTTTTTTACTGTCTTTTTGTTATAAAAATAATAAAGGCTCATTATAGAATATTTGGAAAATACACAAAGATATAACAATTACATTTTTCTTTAAAACTTTTTTTTAAAACATTGTTTCACAATTTTTTTAAAAATTGTACTTTAGATGATGGTTTACAGAACAAACTAGTTTCTCATTAAACAGTTAGTACTTCTATTGTTTTATGACATTGGTTAACAACCCATGACATGTTAACACTCTCCCTTCTTGACCTTGGGTTCTCTATTACCAGCTTTCCTGTCCCCTCCTGCCTTCTAGTCCTTGCCCCTGGGTTGATGTGCCCCTTTAGTCTCGTTTTGTTTTATGGGCCTGTCTCATCTTTGGCTGAAGGGTGAACCTCGGGAGTGACTTCATTACAGAACTAAAAGAATGTCCCAGGGCCATACTCTCAAGGTTTCTACAGTCTCTTCCAGGCCAGTAAGTCTGGTCTTTTTTTGTGAGTTAGAATTTTGTTCTACATTTTTCTCCATCTCTGTCTGGGACCCTCTGTTGTGATCCTTGTCAAAGCAGTCAGTGGTGGTAGCAGAGCACCATCTAGTTGTACTGGACTCAGTCTGGTGGAGGCAGTGGTAGTTGTGGGCCATTAGTCCTTTGAACTAATCTTTCCCTTGTGTCTTTAGTTTTCTTCATTCTCCCTTGCTCCTGAAGGGGTGAGACCAGTGAAGTATCTTAGATGGCCGCTCACAGGCTTTTAAGACCCCAGACGCTATTCACCAAAGTAGAATGTAGAACAGTTTCTTTACAAACTATGTTATGCCAGCTAAGCTAGATGTTCCCTGAGACCATGGTCCCCACAGCCCTCAGCCCAACAATTCCATCCCTTAGGGAGTTTGGATGTGTCTATGGAGCTTCCACGCCCTTGCATTGTACAAGCTATGCTGGCTTTCCCAGTACTGTGTACTATCTTACCCTTCACAAAAGTTACCAATTATCTATTGTCTATTTAGTGTTTTTCCATCCCCACCCCTCCCCTCCCTCGTAACCATCAAAGATTGTTTCTTTTTGTATGTAAACCTTTTCATGAGTTTTTACGGTAGTGGTCTCATACAATGTCTGTCCTTTTGTGATTGACTAATTTTACTCAACATAATGCCCTCCAAATTCATCCATGTTGTGAGCTGCTTCGCAGATTCATCACTGTTCTTTATCCTTGTTTAGTACTCCATTATCCTTGTTTAGTACTCCATTTTGTGTATGTACCATAGTTTGTTTATCCATTCATCTGTCGATGGGCCTCTAGGTTGCTTCCATCTGTTTGCTATTGTGAACAATGCTGCCATGAACATGGGTGTACATACGTCTATTTGTGTGATGACTCTAATTTCTCTAGGATATATTCCTAGGAGTGGGATTTCTGGATCATCTGGTATTTCTATTTCTAGCTTTCTAAGGAAGTGCCATATCATTTTCCAAAATGGTTATATCATTTTGCATTCCCACCAGCAGTGCATAAAAGTTCAAATCTCTCCGCAGCCTCTCCAACATTTTTTGTTTTCTGTTTTTTTTGATTCATGCCAGTAATGCCAGGGTAAGATGGTATCTCATGGTGGTTTTAATTTGCATTTTTCTAATGGCTAGTGATCATGAGCATTTCCTCATGTGTCTGTTGGCCGCTTGAATGTCTTCTATGGTGAAGTGTCTGCTCATTTCCTTTGCCCATTTTTTAATTGGATTATTTGTCTTTTTGTTGTAGAGGTGTTGGATTTTCCTGTAGATTTTAGAGATTAGACCTTTGTCGGATTTGGAATAGCCAAAATTTTTTCCCTATCTGTAGGTTCTCATTTTACTCTTTTGGTGAAGTTTTTTAATGAGCATAAGTGTTTAATTTTTAGAATATCCCAGTTCTTTTCTGTAGTTTGTGTGTTGTTGGTTATGATTTGTATCCCATTAATGCCGTGTATTGGGGCCTCTAGCATCAATACTATTTTTTCTTCTATGAACTTTATGGTTCTTGGCTTTGTATTTAAGTCTTTGATCCATTTTGAATTAGTTTTTGTGTATAGTGTGAGGCATGGGTCCTGTTTCATTTTTTTGCAGATAGACGTCCAGTTTCAGACTTTCTTTTCCCCATTTGATGGACTTTGGTCCCTTTTCAAAGATCAGATGACTGTAGGTAGATGGATTTACTTCTGGGTTCTCAATTATGTTCCATTGGTGCATGTATCTGTTGTTGTACCACTACCAAGCTGTTCTGACTACCGTAGCTGTATAGTAGGTTCTGAAGTCAAGTAGGGCAAGCCCTCCTACTTTATTCTTCTTCAGTAGTGCTTTACTTATCCAGGGCTTCTCCCCTTTCCATATATAAAGTTCATTATTAGTTATTCCATCTCTTTAAAGACTGTTTTTGGTATTTGGATCAGGATTGCATTGTATTTGTAAATTTCTTTGGGTAGAACTGTCATTTTCACAATGTTGAGTCTACTTATTCATGAGCATGGTATGTTTTTCCATTTATGTAGATATTTTTTGGTTTCTTGCAGTAGTGTTGTGTAGTTTTACATCCCTGGTTAGATTTATTCCTAAGTATTTTATTTTTTTAGGGGCTATTATAAATGGTATTGTTTTCCTGATTTCCTTTTCATCATTCTCTTTACTGGTATATAGGAATCCAACTGATTTTTGTATGTTTATCTTGTATCCTGCTGCTCTGCCGAATCTTTCTATTAGTTACAGTAGTTTTCTCATGGAGTCTTTAGGGTTTTCTGTGTATGGTATCATATCATTGGCAAATAGGGACAGTTTAACTTCTTCATTACCAATTTGAATGCTCTTTATTTCTTTTTCTTGCCTTATTGCTCTAGCTAGGACTTCCAGCATAATGTTAAATAAGAGTGGTGATAAAGGGCATCCTTGTCTTGTTCCTGTTTTCAAGGGGAATGTTTTCAGCCTCTCTCCATTAAGAAAGACGTTGGCCGTTGGTTTTGCATAGATACCCTTTATTATGTTGAGAAATTTCCCTCCTATACCTATTTTACTGAGAGTTTTTATCAAGAATGGGTGTTGGACTTTGTCAAATGCCTTTTCACATCGATCAAGATGACCATGTGCATCTTTCCTTTTATTTCTGTAGTGAATTACATTGATTGATTTTCTAATGTTGAACCATCCTTGCATACCTGGTATGAATCCTACTTGGTTGTGGTGTATTATTTTTTTGATATGATACTGAATTATATTGGCTAGAATTTTGTTGAGAATTTTTGCATCTATATTCATGAGAGATATTGTTATGTAATTTTCTTTTTTTGTGGTGTCTTTGCCTGGTTTTGGTGTCAGGGTTATGTTGGCTTCATAGAATGAGTTTAGAAGTATCACTTCCTTTTCTACGTTCTGAAATAGTTTGATTAGTACTGGTGTAAGCTCTTCTCTGAAAGTTTGGTAGAATTTTCCAGTGAAGCCATCTGGGCCAGGGCTGTTTTTTTGTTGGAAGTATTTTTATTACCTTTTCAGTGTCTTCTGTTGTTATGGGTCTGTTCAGATTTTCCACATCATTTTGTGTTGGTTTGGGTAGGTAGTGTGATTCTAGAAATTTATCCATTTCCTCCAGGTTTTTAGGTTTGTTGGAGTATAGTTTTTCATAATACTCTGTTATGGTCCTTTTTATTTCAGTTGGGTCTGTTGTAATGTCCCCCATTTCATTTTTTATTTGGGTTATTTGTGTCCTCTCCTGTTTTTCTTTTGTCAGTTTGGTCAGTGGTTTGTTGATTTTGTGGATCCTTTCCAAAAACCAACTTCTGGTTTTGTTGATTCTTTCTATTGTTTTTCTATTCTCTATTTCATTTGTTTCTGCTCTGATCTTTATTATTTCCTTTCTTTTGGTGGCTGTAGGCTTTTTATTTTATGTTATTTTTATTTTTATTTTTATTTTTTTTGCTGTTCTCTTTCTATTTGGTCCAGTTGTGTGCCTAATGTTTTGATTTTGTCCCTTTCTTCTTTTTTGATGTGTGCATCTATTGCTATAAATCAACCTCTGAGGACTGCCTTTGCTGTGTCCCAAAGGTTTTGGTATGATGCGTTTTCATTCTCGTTTGATTCTAGGAATTTTTTTATTCCATCTCTGATTTCTTCTATTACCCAGTGGTTTTTAAGCAGGTTGTTATTCACTTACCATGTAATTGAATTTTTTTCCTTGCTCTTCCTGTTGTTAATTTCTACCTTGATGGCATTGTGGTCAGAGAAAATACTTTGTATTATCTCAGTGTTTTGGATTTTGTTGAGGGTTGCTTTGTGGCCTAAGATGTGGTCTATGCTGGAGAACATCCCATGTGCATTGGAAAAGAATGTGCACTTTGCAGCTGTTGGGTGGAGTGGTCTATATATGTCTATGAAGTCAAGTTGGCTGATTGTGACCTGTAGCTCTTCTGTATCTTTGTTGAGTTTCTTTCTAGATGTTCTGTACTTTACCGAGAGTGTTGTGTTGAAGCCTTCTACTATTATTGTGGAACCGTCGATTTCTCTTTTCAGTGCCCTTAGAGTTTGTTTTCTATATTTTTGAGCCCTTTCATTGGGTATGTACATGTTTAGTATGGTTATGTCTTCATGATGGATCACCCCTTTAATCATTACATAGTACCCTTCTTTGTCTTTTGTGGTGGATTTTGTTTTAAAGTCTATTTTATCTGAGATTAGTATTGCCACTCCTGCTCTTTTTTGGTAGCTGTTTTCTTGACATTTTTTTTTCCATCCTTTGATTTTTAATAAATTTATGTCTTTGTTTCTAAGGTGTGTCTCTTGTAGACAGCGTATTGATGGATCCTGTTTTTTTTTTTTTTCTTTTTTCTTTTTTTTTTTAATCTATTCTGTCACTATCTCTTTATGGGTGCATTTAGGCCATTTACATTCAGTGTAATTATCTATAGCTGTGAGTTTATTGCTGTCATTTTGTAGTGCTTTTTTTTTATGGTGCTGATATTTTCTTTGTTCCTTTTAGTCTTCTGTGCTGAATTCCTTTTGTTTGTGGATTTTTTTTTTTTTCTTTTCTTTTTGTAGATTTTGTTTTTACTGAGACTTCATGTTTTTCTTCTTTATTTTGGTGAGTAGGTTTGTTAACTTTCTTTGTGGTTACCTTGAAATTTAGTGAGATGCATTCTTGATTAAAGAATCTTCTAAAAAAGGCATAAGAGTGCTGAGAAAGTGATCCAGATTTTAAGACACAGGGATAATAACAGGTCAACCACACTTGTATGTAAGAAGGTACCTATCAGCAATGCCTAATGATCTGAATCTAAGTGTAGAGTTCTATGCAAACTATGTAGTAATCTAGATCAAGATCAGCAAATGTTTTCTGAAAAGGGCCAGAAAGTAAATATTTTAGGCTTTGTGGGCCATATGGTCTCTGTTACACCTATTCAATTCTGCTGTTGAATGCAGCCATCAGCAATCTATTAACAAATGAATGTGGCTGTGTTTCAATAAAATTTTATTTACTAAAACAGCCAGTGGACCAGGTTTGCCTGTAGGCCATAGTTTGCTAACCTCTCATCTAGATTATCTCAGAGGGCTTTTCTATTCATTAAACTAGAGCACCCAAGGCATATTCTAAGAGAAAGATTATTCCCTAGCTATTAAACATAACCCTGTGTCTGAGTGTGTCAGTTTGGAATATTTGACGGATCTGGGGTTATTATACAAATAATCTGTTTGAGGCTCCTTGGCTCTGCAGAGCACTCCAATAATGCCATCCCAGCTTCAGAGGCACATACCACTCTAGGTCAAGTGCTGACATTGAAGGAAATTTTGGCAGTGGGTGGCCTGTCACTCACAGCCACCAGGGCAGATGGAATTACTCTGTGCTCATGCTCTCTCTTCTGCTAGTTGGATTTACTCTTCAGAGAACGATGTCTGATAAAGTCAGCTTAATAAGGGGACCCTCTTTAGCCAGAAAAGAACATATTCTCTTGAATGGAAGCAACGAGATGATTTGTCAAAATGTCAGTGTTTGAGTTGTAAGAAGTGCCTTTGGAACCAAAGGTAAAAGATCAAAGGGATCACATTAGATACAAACACAAAGTTCCAATATCTTGTTCCTCTAGTTCATAGGCAAGAATTTGAATAAATATGCACTCTGGGTCAAACGAGGACATAAACCTTTCCTCTATGTTTTTTGCATTATTTCTAAGAACAGACTCCCTTGCATATCAGGAGACAAAAGAGAGGTGTGACTTCATGAAGGCTGTATATAGTAGTAGAAAAATATCCACCCTGGAGGCAGTCTGGATTTTCATTCTGGCTCCATGCATAGCTTCTGAGACTTACTTGCTTTCAATTTGAAGATATGATGCATACCATGAAAGACTGAAATGCAAATTAAATGAGACACCAAATGTAAAGTTTTTGGCACACAGTCGTACTCCAAAACTGTTAGTTGCATTTATTTTATACCCCTCAAAAATCAGAACCATAGCACTATGTGGTTCAATTTTTTTAACAAAGAAAACTGTGGTTTGTCCTTCTATGGAGGGGGTGGGGGAGGTTAGTGGAAAATTCCTCTGTTACTGCATAGAAGAGCTTTTCCACAGCCCCTTTGCATGAGAGAAATGGAGTCTTTCCAGAATTCCCAAGCACCTCAAAACCCACACTGCATTGGAAATTCTCTCTCCCCACAAAAGCCACTTTATCTAACATGAAATGTTCTTTTCCATGACACTTGGTGTGTTTTGACTTCCACCATGGTCATGGGAAGACCAAGTTCCCCATCACAGACTTCTGCTGGATGGTCTAAGAAGTCTATGATTTTCAAACTTGGGAAGAAAGGAGCAGATCCAAAGAACGGCATATTCCAAGCCAGGGCACACAATGGGGCTTCTTTGGGAACAATCACAATTACAACACAAATGCAGAGCTCTTATAGCTTGGTCTGTAGTTCATAGGCATAAGTTAAAATTTGGGCATGATACTGCAGTTTTCTCGGGATCACTTGAGTTCCTTCACATTATTGCTAATGATGTATGAGACAACCCTCACATCCTAACTCCACCACATTTTGTTCTAGATTGAAGGGTCCTTGGGCTCTGGTGGCACGGTGGTTAAGACCTCGGCTGCTAACCAAAAGGTCAACAGTTCAAATTCACCAGCGTGCTCCTCGGAAACCCTATGGGGCAGTTCTACTCTGTTCTATAGGTCACAATGAGTCGGAATAAACAGCATGGCAAAGAGTTTGGTGTTTGGTTTTTTGGTCTGTCTCCTAGAGTGCCCTTATCATTGCACAGAGATTCTCATGCCTTCATCAAAGTGTGTCTTTCAGACTGAAATTAAGCTCATGCCACAATCACACTTTTTTTTTGCACCCAAGGCCAAATTACCCAATAAGCAAGGTACGTGCAGGCCCAATTGTGCCTTCTCACCAATCTACCATGCACGATTTCACCTGCCCCCCACCCCGTCAAAGATGTGGCGAAACCCATGTGAAATTACTCACTACAGATGAGCAAGGAAATACAATTAAACCCGTGCACCTTGCTCAGTACACGCGGGTGCATACCGTGATTACTGGTTAATCCACCCCCTGATTACACCTGATAGGAAACAAAGTCCTTTAACTGAAATTTACTGCCACAGTTTTTAGAAAATGGAGAGAATTCAGGGCGATCAACACTATCCTTTCAAGAAAGTGAAATCATGGCATTTATAGTTGGGGAGAGCGTGACTTGTTTAGTCTGAGCAGGGCAGTTACATAAAGAAGTTAGTCACGCTGCCAGTTGCCATGAATTTAAGGTCTTCGGAAGAATATTAAAATTAAGGATACTGAGCCTTCCTCCCAGAACCATTATCACTTACAACACTGTCCCCAGGCGATCTGATTCCAATCCAGTGAAAACATTTGCAGCCAACATCACCCTGGCCGATGCATACTGAAAATTCAAGATTTAACGACTAAATAAATGCTGGCAAAGACAGTGGGTTTTAGACAACCACAAAATTGCTCACAATAGACTATGTTGGTAAATGATTACTGTCCCTCTGAAAAATGCTGAGTTCACATCGGACTTGACTGATAATTTGATATGATTTCAAATGTCAAGCAGCAAGGTGTTAAGGCTTAATTAAATTACCTTACTTAACTTTCCTAGTATGAACTAAACAATTCCTGGAACTTTTATATTATGCCAGTAGTTTTTATCCTGCCTTTTATTTTAGGATGCAGTTGTCTATATTTAATACAGCACCTAACCAGAGAAGTGCTGAAAGGGAGCTTGTTAAAACAGACTGCTGGGCCCACGCTCAGAGTTTCTGACTTGGTGGGTCTGGGTGAGAAGAGGCAAGTATTTGCATATATGACAAATGCCCAGTTTGGGGATCACACTTTGAGAATCATTGCCCCTTCTAAAATCAGGCAATGACTGAGGGAAAACTCCCTTTTCAATTGGTGCTTCACTTCTCTACAGTTTCAATTGACTAAATAATATAGTCTGCTTCCAGTAATCAAGATTGTTGTTGTTAGCTGTCACCAAGGTTAGGACAGGGTCTTTCCAAGGCTAGACAAAGACTCTAACATAAAAACAACTCAAATGATAGTATTAACAGCAGGAGGTTGAATGTGCCTTTTGAAAGGGGGTTGGCTGCTGCTAATTATTATTATTATTATTATTATTGCTTCTAGGAGATTCAGTTGCAATCTGGACTAAAGGCCAACATGGAAGTTCAGGGTGGTCTAGCTATTGATATTTCAGGTTCAATGGAGTTTAGTCTGTGGTACCGTGAGTCCAAAACCCGTGTGAAAAACCGGTAAGCATTATATGTATAATACTCTATGCAAAGAGCTGCAGAGATATATATTGGGATTTTTTTCTTTTTAAATGTTTCCTTTCTCTTTTTTTTTTTTTTTTAATTGGGCTTTAGGTGAAAGTTTATAGCTCAAGTTGATTTCTCATTCAAAAATTTATACACATATTGTTTTGTGACATTAGCTGCAATCCCCGCAATGTAACAGCACACTCCCCCTTTCCACTCGGGTTCCGTGTGTCTGTTCGACCAGTTCCTGACACTTCCTAAATTGAGAATTTTTAACCTTCTGACTTTTCAAAATCTATGCTTTTTATTTGTAATCATTAAATCATAAGGTTAAAGGTGAACATGAGAAGTCATTTTGTCGATAGCTTCTTATGGGCAGGTCAGTATCTAGTAGAGTTCAAACGGCCAAGAATCTTCTTGCTGTTAAATACATCCACAGACTGCACACTCCACAAGTGAGGGGTTCTTCTCCTCTTGGTATTACACTTCAGTAGTTGACAGTGCTGTCAAGGAATTTTATATTGAAACCAACTTTTTACTTATCCCTATTGTTAGGGTTTAAAACCTTCCCTCTTTTGCTGTCTTCAGTGGAAAAAAAAAAAGATAATCACTTCTGTGCAGAAGCTTAGTCTTCAATATGAGAAGTCCTTAAGTTTTTATCAGCATTTCTTTTTCCAAACAAACTGTTCTCAGGTCCTTTCATTTTTTCTAATCTAACCTGTGGAAAGCAAAAGGAAGTATTTTATTCTGAACATAAAACAATGTCTCTGAACCAGTGCAATAATCGGAATAATTTTCTCCTGTTTGTTATAGAATTAAAGAAAAGGAAATGGAAACGCAATTCATTTTTATCTTTTTGGATATTTAAAAATATAGTGGGACCAAAGTGAGATAAGTGATAAAACTAAAACTTGGGTTCATTTTAAACTATGAATACAAGAATTGAAAACAAGCAAAAGGTGGCGCCTTTAATATGAAGGGTGACACATAGTGTTACTGGAAGGAATCATAGAGAAGACATAGAACTGATCACCAGAGGGTCCAGCAGTATAATTTAGAGTGTCCCATGGAATCAGTCATCTTTCTCTTCTTTTTGAAGCATTTTCTAGACAGTAGTTTCCCACAAGTTAAACTGAATTGAATTCTTTGCAGGGAGAATTAAAAACAGCAATAACTAAAATCTGGATTTTTGAAAAGGACACGGTATCTTTTTTCTAAAAATATTGTACTGTAGATGAAGGTTTACAGGACAAACAAGCTTCTCATTAAACAGTTAGTACACATATTGTTTTATGACATTGGTTAATAACCCTATGACATGTCAACACTCTCCCTTCTCAACCTTGGGTTCCCTATTACCAGCTTTCCTGTCCCTTCCTGTCTTCTAGTCCTTGTCCCTGGGCTAGTATGCCCTTTTAGTCTCATTTTGTTTTATGGGCCTGTCTAATCTTTGGCTAAAAGGTGAATCTCAGGAGTGATTTCATTACTGAGCTGAAAGGAAGTCTGGGGGCCATACTCTCAGGGTTTTTCCAGTCTCTGTCAGGCCAGTAAGTCTGGTCTTTTTTTGAGTTAGAATTTTGTTCTACATTTTTCTCCAGCTCTGTCCAGGATCCTTTATTGTGATCCCTGTCAGAGCAGTCAGTGGTGGTAGCTGGGCACCATCAACTTGTACTGGACTCAGTCTCGGGGAGGCTGTGGTAGTTGTGGTCTATTAAGGACACAATATGTTTAAAAATCTATCAGTAGCCACATTTTAACCAGTCTATCTTCTATTTTTCGTATATTCATTCATTCATTTAAGAAGTATGTCTTAAGCCTTTGCTGAGTATAAGACATTATGAGGAAATATAAGGATTCAGGGATTGAAAAGACACCACCTCTGACCTCTGACCTACTTGTACACCGAGAAGGAGTTTTAAATTGCAAAGCAAAAATTAATACTCTATCACAAAAGCATGGGCACAGGACTCTGGTATAATTGTGGGGGTAATTTCCCATGGTTTTATTTAAAGTTTATAATTAAATTAAGGAGCCCTGGTGGTGCAGTGGTTAAGTGCTCAGCTGTTAACCAAAAGGTTGGCGGTTCAAACCCACCAGCCGCTTCGTGGGAGAAAGCTGTGGCAGTCTGCTTCCGTAAAGATTTACAGCCTTGGAAACCCTATGGGACAGTTCTACTCTGTCCTATAGAGTTGCTAGGAGTTGGAGTTGACTCTATGGCAGTGGGTTTGGTGGGTATAATTAGAGTGGTCCTAGAGGTAGGTCTTCTACTGGGATTGTTTACCCTCTTCATTATCACTGAGGCTGTATTTCCTAGCCAATCCAATCTGACTATCTTGTTCCTTCTCTAGACTATCACTGGAGTATCCACCATATCTGTCCTTCCTGGGGAGCTACTGTTCATGCCCACTGTAGGAACTGTTCTTTGTAACACAATATTTTTCAATTATTTTGGAAGCCACAGATTTATGTCTCTAGAGACCGTTTGGGGAAAGTAGTGATTATGGAATTGAAATAGCTACATACGACTGCCAACAGAGAGATATTTACCAAGAAAATTGTTATAAACATAAGCTGTCTTCTTGGTGAGTTTAGACTTCCTATTAAGATGACTTTGATCTCCAGAGAGGACTGGGTTCTAGGCGTGTCTTTATCTAGATTCTTGGTATCTCCATATCAAAAATAGTACCTGAGAAACACTTTGTTCCTACATCTAGGGTTGAAGGCTGGGGAAGGGGTCAGGGATGAACAAAGTCTTGCTGCCCAGTCCCAGGGACTAACCAGGCCTTGGGGACCACCAGAACTCTAAGCATGTCTAGGTCACCTATCAGTTGTTTCCTTCTAGTCATTAGCATCATGAGTTCAGATCCTGTGAAAGTATAGCTGTTAGTCCAGCCCAATTAAAATATGATGTTAACAGGGGTTTTTTCCACCCAAATCTTTAGGGTGGCCATGGTAGTAATTGGTGACATCACAGTGGACTCCTCTTTTGTGAAAGCCGGCCTGGAAATCAGTACAGAAACGGAAGCAGGGCTGGAGTTCATCTCCACAGTGCAGTTTTCTCAGTACCCATTCTTAGTATGCATGCAAATGGACAAGGATGGAGCTCCGTTCAGGTAAGAAGTTCTCATGGAATGTTCCAGGGTGATCCCTCATTCACCAGGAACTTGCACTCAGTTATGAGCATTCAACTTAAGTGTAAAAGAAAATGATAGTAGTCCAGTGAAATATAAATTTTCTTTAAATAAGCAAAAGCATAATTGATAAGGCTAAGGAAAGTCTATTTCTACGATACAAAGAAACTAATGACTTATTCATGCGCTTCTGGAGATAATATCCTTTTCTAACCCAGAAGTAGCTTATTGAGGAAACAAATGGATTTGATTTACCAAGGGAGTTACTACATGGTTTCAGCAAAAATATCAAAGTACATTTACTATGTGGTATCTTCACAGTTGTTTTCTGGACAGAAATTTCAAAACAACACACGTGGCAATCCATTTACCATGGTTTAAGTACCCAGATGAATTTATAATTTCCAGGTATTCCAGAAATCTGCAACTTGACCTTGTTTAAGTTTTGGTTCAACCTTGAGAGCTTGAGATTTTGAATTAAAAAAAAAAAAAAAAAAAAAAAGGCTTGCAATAGAATTCTTATAGTGTTCTAAAAAACAAATATATAATTGTCCATGTAACTTTCCCAACACCTCTTCCACCTTAGAGCCTAACTCTCAATTAAACAGTGTCCTTTGAATCGTGTAATCATTATTTACAACAGTGCTATCCATGGAGCTACAAGCACTATTACAATGCTTTAGTTCTAGGTAGCAAATAATAGTTGTAGAGGTCTGCTTGACACACACTATCTAGCCATGAAGGCAAGTTGTAGACTTAAAACAACAAGCCACCTTATTGTTACAGCCTTTCCTTTGACAAGTAGTCCAGAGTTGAGCACTTTCTTTATTTTCCTGATATTTCATGATCCATAGAAAGAATGCCACACAAACACACACACACACAAATATGACTAAGTTATATTTTTATAGCATAAGAGATTGTAGGCTATAGTTTGAGTATTAAACTGTCACTAACTTGTACTAATTATTCTACGAAAAACATTAAAAATATATACTTCAAAACACAAACTCCCAGTGATCAAAATGCAGTGAACACCAACCCAGCCACATGGCTGTCTGGTATGGTTCCATATTTCACTTGAGCCAGAATTCTGGGAATGTTTCCCTGTCAGCATTCTCAGCTTAAGTCCAGCTGGACATGGTACTTGCTCAAAAGGGAAGTGTTCCCAAGGTGGGGCTTCTGGAATGAGGGATGGGAGACATAGCAAGGCCTGCAAAGCTTAACAGCATCTCCAAAGAGCTTAAAGGAATTCAGTCCTCCATTAAGGAAAAACAGATTTTGATATTCCAGGCATTTGAAGTGTATCTGTTAGTATAAACAGAAATGGGAAGAAGAAAATCACCTCATTCATGGAAATGGAAGCTGGTAGTCTTTGACACTCATATTTTATCTCAATTTGATTTGAAAAAGAAGCTTCAAAGTACACTCAACTTGAATCAGACAGGTGTGGGGTGACTTTAATATATGTATAATTTTGTTGCTGCTGCTGTTGTTCTTATATAGGCAATTCGAGACAAAGTATGAAAGGCTGTCCACAGGCAAAGGTTATGTCTCTCGGAGAAGAAAAGAAAGGCTAGTAGCAGGATCCGAATTCCCACTCCATCAAGAGAACTCTGAGATGTGTAAAGTGGTGTTTGCCCCTGAACCAGAGAGTACTTCAAATGGTTGGTTTTGAACCTGATCGGTGACATTTCACTTCAGTCTGTCTCCCTGGAAGGGATATCATGTGAAGCGTCTAAGTACTTGCTCTCTGAGAGCACTGTGTTTACATATTTACCTGTATTTAAGATTTTTGTAAAAAGTTACGAAAAACTTCAAAGGATAAAATTTGGGACTATTCATATACTACCTAGAATGTCATTTTGAGTCAACATATGTGACACTTCTAACAACATTTGTACTTTTCTTGTACCGCTCTCAAACCCCGTTTGGTACAGCAAGAATAGTTCTGCTCTAAGAACAAAATATTGTTTGTAAAAAAACAAAAACAAAAAAACGCTCAAGAGAAGCCAATTTTGCTTCAACAATTTTCAGTCAATGTGTACGAAGACATTTTTTGATAGAACATTAAACGTGACTTGCCTTCTACCAAACATGTTGCCTAATCAGGAAAAAACAGGCTATTTTTTTTTTCTTCTTTTGTGGAGATAGGGGTGGGGAAGAGACTTTTTAAAGACTTTGGTCAGTCAGTTTCAAGAATTAGTATTTATATATGTTATTGTTAATTTCATTAAACATTAAGGTAGAAGGCACGCAGAATTAAGACATACTAGTCTCGTTTTTCTATGGACCATGTAGTCAGGTTTCTAGAAGGAAGCTGTTCCATCCTTTTCCTCCTCCAGCCCTACAACAATAACACATAGGTGTTAAAAAAAATTAATTTCAGAAACTCCATTTGATTTCTCTTGTTCTGTGTCTCTTTGAGACTGTGATGTGGTACACTGTCCTTTATAAGGGACATCTCCATATAGTCATCATTTTATTTCTGCCTCATTTGTTTTGTGGTGGAAGCCCTAGTCTATTTGACTACAATCTGCAGAATAGCCAGAATCACCTAGGTAATTTAATACTGCTTCAAGAAACTGATGGATATGGATTTCTGCAAAAAAGAAAAAAATTTCTTTATTTGTACAAATTAAAGGAGCCATTTCAAATATTTTCAAATATTTATTATTAAACAGACACGTGTTTACAGTGATAAATCCAATAACAGGTGCTCATTTGTCCACATACATAAAATATAAAATTTAGATAGCACACCATTGGTTGTAAATCGAGAATGAAATGCAGTGAAATAAACATGTGGAAACCCTATTGTATTCCTTTTGTCTTTCATTAATTCAAACACCATATTTCTCTTTTCCTTCCACTTTCTGAGCCCAGACACATATAAGCCTCTGCAGCTCTGCAGACCTGGCCAGATTCCCAGGATAGGAGGTCAGATCAGCCCAGAGCCTTCCGGAAAATGGGTCACTGACAATAGCAGCAGACAGGACTTCTAAGGATCTGTGAGCTTGAAAACAAGCTTTAACTCCATTTTTATAAACCTCTGAACTAGACACTTACTTACTGTTAAGTTAGTGAAGAGGGAAGAGGGACCCAAAAGCCAGAGCAGGGAGGGAATCACAGGTTGTGGCATTATCTGCTACCCTTTTGGAGAGTATTGTTGTTGTTAGTTGACATCAAGTCAACTTTGACTCATGGCAACCCCATGTGTGCAGAGTAGAATTGCTTCAGAGGGTTTTCAAGTTTGTAACCTTTTGGAAGCAGATTGCCAGGCCTGTCTTCCAAGGTGCCTGTGGGTGAGTTTGAATCACCAACATTTTGACTAGTAGTCAAGTGCTTAACTGTTTGCGGCACCTAAGGACTCCTATTTCGAGAATATGGATCAATAAATATCACTTAGGAATTCTTACATGTTCCAAAGGAGCAAGAAACCTGAAACACAGGACAAACATTAACTCCTTCATAGACAAATAAGATAGAAATTTAAGAGGGATGGAGTAGTATTCCACATTTTGAACTGAGACATTGGAGCCAGAAATACAACTGTAAACCTCACTTGCAGTCCTCTGGCTCTGACCACCGACTTCACTGTTACAAATGGGTGTCCAAACCAGCTTTGTCTTCTACAAAGGTGTTTGTCTGGGAACTGCATGGGTCCCCTGACCTTAATCCATGGGCCACACCTCTGCCCAGTCAGCTGTTTCCCTCGAGCTGTGAGGATTTAGTCTGGTTTGCTTTCTTCTGTGAAGTGCACTGTCACTCTGCATCACTTGTTGGGGTTCTGCCCATGACAAGCTCGTCTTCTCTGGGCCTCACCACCCTCTGAACCTGACTAATAAAAAATATTGTAAGAGCTAACACTTACTGACTGCTTATTATGTGCCAAGTATTTAATCAGTTAATTCTCACAACACCCGTGTTTAGTAGGTAGAATTATTATTCCTATAAGTCAGCACTGTCCAATAGAAATATATGCGCCTCATAGTAACTTTAAATTTCTAGTAATCACTTTAAAAAAGTAAACTGAAATAAATGAAATTAACTTTAACATGGTATTTTATTTAACCCAAGATATCAAGAACGTTATCATATTAGCATGCGACTAACGTAAACAATTAATGGGATATATTACATTTGGGTAGAGGATTAGGTCTTCAAAATCTGATGTGCATTTTGTATATATAGTACATCTCAGTTTGGACTAGCTACATTTCAAGTGCTTAATAGCCGCATATGGCTAGTGGCTACCGTATTGTACAGTACAATTAACAGTTGGAGAAACTGAGGCACAGGAGACATTTAACCTGCCTAAGGTTTTCTCAGCTAGAAAATGGTAGAACCGGGACTCAAACATAGGTAGTGTCATTCCAGAACCTACTTCCTACACCTACTATACCATACTTCCCAGATTTTTTTGCTTTTAAGGATTTTGCTGCCAAGAGAATACAGACAGTAAGTAATGAAAATGACAAAACATTGGACAGCAGCTACAAAGCTTTAAGCTATATTACAAAGTTGTGAGAGTCATTGTCTTTCTCTGCGGTTCTTGAGCTTCTTTCTCTGATGCTATCAGAGGCCCTGGACCACTCATAGACTCTAGTGCACCTTCTTCCATGAAGGGTTCTTCATCCCTGGAGGCAGGCCTAAATGTGCAATAACAAATGTGTATTTTTTTGGTAACAGCTTTATTGAGATATAATTCACATGTCATACAGTTCATCCATTTAAAATGTACAATTCAATATTTTTAGTATATTCAGAGTTGCACAGCTATCACCACAATCAATTTTAGAGCATTTGCATCGCCACCCCCCCGCCCCCAAAAAAACCCATAGTAATCACTTCGAAATCTTCCCATCTCCAAGCCCTAGGCTGCCACTAACTTTCTTTCTATTTCTATAGATTTGCCTATTCTTACATTTCATGCAGATGGAATAATATAATACGTGGTCTTTCATGACTGGCCTCTTTTACTTAACAATGTTTTCAAGATTCATCTATGTTGTAGCATGTGTCAGTACTTTATTCTTTCTTATGTCTCAGTAATATTCCGTTGTATGGATATACCTCATTTTATCCATTCATCAGCTGGTGAACATTTGAATAGTTTCCGTATTTTAGCTATTATGAATAATGCTGCTATGAACATTCAGGTGTAAATTTTTGTGTGGACACATGGTATAAATGCTGTAAAAGAAATGTGTTCAAAATCCTAAAGGAACATAATGTAGGCACAGATAAAACTTCATCAAGTAGATGACATTTGAGCCAAGCCAAATGATTTCTTTACCTCTACCCCAGCTACGACCAGCCGCTCCTTGGCAACCCTATTGGGCAGTTCTACGCTGTCTTGTAGGGTTGATATAAGCTGGAATCAACTGGACGGCAACGGGTTTGGTTTTTTGGTTTTACTCAGCTACTACTTAACCAGGGCCCTGGTGGGGCAGTGGTTAAGTGTTTGGCGGCTAACCAAAAGACCAGCAGTTCGAATCCACCAACTGCTTCTTGGAAACCCTATGGGGCTATTCTACTCTGTCCTATAGGGGTGCTATGAGTTGGAATCGACCTGATGGCAACTGGTTTGGTTTTTTTTTAGTTTTACTACTTAACCAGAATCAGCCTCTTTTCTTGGCTATGTATCAGCTTCCCTTATATTCATAACATCTAAAACCCTTAGGTGGAGTGTGGTCTGTTAGCCTTCAGCTTGAGTGTGCAGTAGCATTCTCAGAGAGCCTCTGTGCAATTGCGAATCCTATTTGATGAGATTAGAAAAGAACAGCAACATTTAGGTCAATGAAATGATGTCATTTGAGGTACTTTAGCTAATCATTTGCCTTCCATCCTGGGATTAGTTTTTTAATCTAGGATGACATTAGTAATGCTTGGCTACCTGCCTAGTAATAAAAGTTTAATTTATTCACAGTTGACTTGGAACATCACAGAAACCTGTAGGCTATTTTCACCCTTCTATTTTTACTAGAAAGATTCCTGCCATAATCTTCTAGGATTACATATAAAAGTTTGGGCATTGTCTTTCCAGAACAGGTTTTAGGCTTTAATTACGAGGTTCCTTTTGTTGGTGAAAGTCAGGCACCTCCATTTTATTTCTGGGTACTCTATTCCCACTTTTATTTATCCTTCTCCCACTCAGTTTGTCTGAAGAGTAATCATGTAAACACAGTCATGGAGTAAAAATTTCAGTGTAAGATGAAGATTTCAAACTGTTGAGATACACATGCTTAAAGGTGGAGAGGTTCTACTATATTCCTCAATTAGGAAAGAAGACATTAGCCTTTTAATGATATCTGGGGGCAGAGGGGGGTCTTGGTGAATTGAATATAAAACACTTGGATGAGTAGATAATTTCCAAGAATTAAAATTGTTACTGCTTAACCAGAGTCTTCCAAAATCTCCCTCTACTTAATTATTTATTTATCAAATACTTTATTCTGAGCTTGTTAGGTGCCGTGCACTGCTGTTGGCACTTTAAGGGTATTAAATAATTTAATTCTCATAATACCCCATAAAGTAGGAACTACTACTATATACTCTTTTTGCACAGAAAACTGAAACACAGATTAAATGACTGGTACAAAGTCTCACAGATGGTAAAGGGCAGAGCCAGGATTTAACCTAGGAGTCTGCCTAATTTCAGGCACTTAACCATTGTAGTGTGCTACCTGCCCAACATCAAGTCTGAGCTCCTAAGCTTACAATTCAGTACTCTCTCCACAGTCAGTTCAACATGGCATTCCAGCTTCGTATGCACTATTCAACATGAATACCCCCTCCTGCCCTTGCAACACACAGGTTCCCAAACAGACTTGCACTCTGTTTCAGGTTATCTGCTCTCATCCCTTCCAGCTGCCATCATATTTCCTCCACGTAGAAGCCACCATCTGTTGAGATCCCTGCTTCCCAAGTATGCTTATTACATAGACCACTGTCTTAGTTATCTAGTGCTGCTATAACAGAAATACCACAAGTGGATGGCTTTACCAACCAGAAATTTATTGTTTCACAGTTTAGGAGGCTAGAAGTCTGAATTTAGGGCACCAGCTCCCAGAGAAGGCTTTCTCTCTCTGTCAACCCTGGGGGAAGGTCCTTGTCATTAATCTTCCCCTGGTCTCAGTGCAGGGACCCCAGGTATAAAGGTCCACTCCTGACTCATCTGCTCAATTCTCTGTTTTATATCCCAAAAGAGACTGACTCAAGATACAATCTAATCCTATAGTTTGAATTCTACCTTATTAATATAACTACCTCTAATCCTGCTCCATTAACATGATAGCGCTGGGGATTTACAACATATAGGATAATCACATCAGACCACAAAATGGCGGACAACCACACAATACTGGGAATCATGGTCTAGTTAAGCTGATGCATATATTTGGGGGACACAATTCAATCCATAACAACCAGCCATTAACCACACCAGCTTTGATGAGTGTCTTTCTCTGTTGCCTTGTTTTGTTTTGTTTGTTTTTAAACTTATTTTTCTTATGTAAATACCTTCCCAAATAAAGTGTGAGCTTTTCAAGCACAGGGCATGTTCTTCGTATTCTCCATGCGGGACGTGGTAAATGGCCAGTAACTATCGAGCTACTCTCTATGATTGCCAGGGTGTTCACAACTTGAACTGCTTTCAGGGTGACCAAAGGATATTTGAAGGGAAAATATTTCAGTCAGAGCTTCTATGGAAAAGCAATTTATTCTCTCTTCTTGGTATAGTGCTGTTACACTTTGCTCAAAAGAAAAAAATAAAGGGTCAAAACTTAGGCTAGATTAACTTTGCCAAAAAAGAAGAGAAGCGATATTTCTTAAGCACCATCTTTTGTGTGTGTGTGTGTGTGTGTGTGTGTAATTTAGGTGAAAGTCTACAGAGCACATCAGTTTCTCATTCAGAAAAAAAATATGGAACGCTTCATGAATTCTCATGTCATCCTTGCACAGGGTCCAGCTAGTCTTCTTGGTATGCCTCAAATTTTAGTATATGTGCTGCTGAAGCGAGCAAAAGCGCCATCTTTTTAAAATGCTCACAAAACCCCTGAGAGATAGGCATGTACTGTCTCCGTTATTTTATCATTGAGGAAAATGAGGATTGCTGAGGGAATATCTCTTTGGGGACTAGTGCCCTAACATGATGGGTCACGAGCAAAGTTCTCTCTTCAGGACCATCTGTCTTCTGCTTCCTTCCAGAAAAGCAGCCAACCAGTGATTGTCTGTGCTCTCTGGCCCAAATTAGAACATGCACCAGAAGCACCTGGACGATTTGTTAAAACCCAGATTGCTGCCCCCGTCCCCCCAAATTTCCAATTCAGCTGAAGGAGGCTGAGAACTTGTACTGAAAAAAATTTTCCCACACGAAGCTGATGCTACTGGTCTGGCTCCCATGCTTCGAGAGTCCGACTCTATAGCAATTTGATCCTGAGATAAGAAAGACTCTAAAATCACAGGAAAACTGTAAACCAGGAAAAAACTCAAAAGGTATGAGAGCAAGTTTGTACTGTCTGCTGTGAAATATATAGTTCTACAGATCACAAGGAGCCTCTCATTCCTCCACCATCATATTAATTTGAAACAAGCAAAGTGCTAAAATATGAGGCTTCTAAGTCCGGTGTTTGCATGGTAGCTCCTCATTAGCATAGACTATTTCTAAAGAGTTGACAACTTAGGTGTGTTGGGGGGGAGGGGAAGAAGTGGGAGGAGGCAAGAGGTATCTCAAAATCCCATACGTTGAAAGTCTTAAGAATGCACATATCATTTACTCAGTAATTCTGCTTAGGAGGAGTTTACCTCAAGGAAATAATCAGAGATGCTTACCAAGATTTATAGTCAAAGACGTTCATTGAAGCATCATTTTGATAGCTCAAAACTATAAAAACTAAATGCTTAAAACTAAGAGATTGGTTAACATATTATGGTATGGCCATGTGAGGAAATAAAGTCATTGAAAATCATGTCCTCTAAGAATATTGGAAGATAAGGAGGTAGGTTTATAATATGGTGAAGCAAAAAAAGTAGAATGCAAAATAGCATGTAAAATATTAAATATATTTACGAACACTTATTTTCTAGAGGCAGTTTGTATAGTGGGTATCTCTGAGTGATTAAGAATTTTTTTTTCATATTTTTCAAATTTTAAAATATTTCAGTATTTTCCTAATTTATTTAAATGAGTTTGTATTATTATTGTTATAAATAGAAGATATCCCAATAAATAGATTCAATATTTTTAAGCAACCTATAAAGCAGTGAATTTGAAATTTTCCAAAGCAGAAATGCTGTAATGGAGAGGTATAAAGTAATAGCTAATATTTCTTGAATGCTAACTACAGGATAGGAGTTTAATACATATTATCTCATTATAATTCTCACATTCTAATAATATATATAATGTCAAATAATATACTATGCCCAAGCCCAAACCCATTGCTGTCAAGTTGATTCTGACTCGTAGTGACCCTATAGGACAGAGTAGAACTGCCCCATAGGGTTTCTAAGGGTAAAATCTTTATGGAAACAGACGGCCACATCTTTCTCCCGTGGAACAGCTGGTGAGTTCAAACAACCAGCTTATCAGCAGCCGTGCACTCAACCACTGTGCCACCGGGGCTTCGATATTATAGTATATATATATAATACTGCACATAGTAGATTGAATGTGTATTATATATATATGATAATACTGTAATATATTATTATTAAACAAATTTTATAGAAAAAAATGATGGAGGCTTGTAGAAGCAAAATTACTTGATGGTAAGGGGTAGAAGTGAGTTTCAAACCTAGGCACATACGACTTGAATTGAATCTGAAGGTATATAAGCTTTTGGAGATACACCATACCATGGACCATCTGCTAATGTGGAAATAACTTCAAGAGGCAGAGAAAAATTTTAGTTTTTGCTATGTGTTTCAATGACTATCTTTTCATCCCACTTCTGTTGGATCACCTCTCTGTCAAAGGGCTTTGATCATGTTGCTTCTCCCCACACTCCTCTCTTATTGCCTTTCAGCAGCTTCCCTGAACCCTGCACAACTGGACAGCTTCTTTCCTTTCAAGCTCTTGCTGTTGCCCTGCTTTTCCTGGTTCTTTTCACACCTAGTTCTCTTTGCTCCTCTGCCCACCCCATGCTGGGTCATTGACATGGATCTTTGTTGTGGCCCTTAGCCAGTTTCCTCTTTCAGTCTCCATGCTTTTGGCAAGGCTTAGACTAGAGAGCTTCATCAGCATATCAGACATTCCCACTGTATTTAAAGCTTCCTGAAATCCTAACCTCTCATGAATCAGAGCACCTGACATATAACAGCCACTCTTTCTTTCCCGAAGAAAATCGGTTCCCTTAACACTGGAAGTGCAACAGTGATTTCTGCCCTACCAGACTTCAACATGTTGTCCAATACACCAAAAAGCATTCCAACCAAACTTTGTACTTTCTAAATTCTAGATTCTTGCTAGAATGTTCAGCTGTGCCTACCTAATGCAGTGTAAGCTAGATGACCTCCGAATTCTCTTGAAAAATGTATCTGTTTAAAAACATACCTTAATGAGTATGGTGGTTTTAAAACATGCTCCCCAAATTCTTTTACATTCTTCCCAATGAGAGCCAGGGTCTCTGTTCCTTCCTGTTGACTCTGGGCTCTGTGACTGCTTGTCAAATAGAGTATGGTGAAAGTGATGCTGTGTCAGTTTTTGAGCTAGGTTTTAAGAAACTGGCAGCATATTCATTCTGTCTCTTAGGATATACACTGTTAGAACACGGCCCCATGTTTTGAGGAAGCCCAAGTAGTGTATGGAGAGGCCCACATGAAGAGGCACTGAAGCTGCTGGCTGTAGTCCCAGCCAAAAACCAACATCAAAGTGACAGTCATGTGAATGAGCCACCTTGGAAGTGGATCCTCCAGTTCCCAGTTGAGCTGCTGTATGAAGCAGAGCCAGTGTTCCAGGCTCCTGCCTAAATTACGGATTCATGAGCTGAACATATGATGTTTGTTGTTTTAAGCAACAGTTTTGGGGAGGAGCCTGGGTGGTGCAAGTGGTTTGTAATTGGCTACTAACCTAAAAGTTGGTGATTCAAACCCAGTCAGCAGCTCTGCAGAAGAAAGGCCTGGGGAACTGCTTCCATAAAGATTACAGCCAAAGAAAATCCACTGGAGCAGTTCTGTAACAAATAGGGTCACAATGAGTCAGGGGCTGACTTGACAGCAACTGACAACAAGTTTTGGGGTGCACTGTTACTCAGCACTACATGACTAGAACAATGGGGCATGCTTGGTTATGAAGGTGAGCTCTTCTGGACATAGCTTAGTGGGTCTGCACTAGCAAGGCATCATTAGGTGATTAAATTGCTCCACGTAAGAATTAACAGGAAATTGGAGGGTTGGGAGCCAGCAAGTTAGGGAGCAGAGGATGTAGAGGGTGAAGTAAGGAAAAGGGCTCTGACAATAGGAAGAATGGCTAGAGGACAAATGGCTTTAACCAGTGAAAATTATCTAGTGATCAAATGGGACTATCAAAGAACAGGGAAGTCAATGGCTCTGGTTTAAACTGTTTGCTAATGCAGCTGGATGCCGTGTTATAGACCACCTCCTAATCTCCACCCCATTTATCCTACACCTTCAGCAAAATCCTGCCATACCTATAGCCTTGAGTCTGGAATACTCAGGATTGGGTGGGTGTGCTTAATGAAAGCTGGTGGGGCAATAAAACAGGCAAGAACAACACTCATGGAGGCAAAATGGAGAGTAGCGTTTGAGAGTTAATTCACTGGAACAAGAGCTGGAAGCCAGAAGTAACTTAGGAAATGCCTGGAACCTCCCTCAACTTTCTTTCTTGCCCTACAATTTAAGGTTTATAGTTACAACAGGTGATTAGGGATTGACTTAAGAGACAAGTTACAGTGTTGAATCTCATTATTCAGTAGGTCTCCAAAATAAGTGCCCTCTTATATGCAGTTTTTGAAGGGAATAATCCAAATTACTATTACAGGCCTCCATGGCTTTTATTGTCTCGGTTGCTCTTTGGGGTCAACATAGCATCACACACATTGGTGGGTTTTCCTCACAATGCTGCTTAATGACACAAGTGATCAGATTCCTTAAGTTCACTGGGTGAAATTCTCCGGTGACACCCAGACCAGATTTCTCACCTCCGGACCTGTAAGATCGTAAATTTGTGTTGTTTTAAGCCAGTAAGTTTGGAGTAATTTGTTATGGCAGCTATAGAAAACTAACATTACCTGTATGTGAAACAGTAACAAAGAGTTGTTGTTTGCTGCTGCCGAGTCAGCCCCTGACTCATGATGTCTTCATGTACAACAGGGCAAAATGCTGCATCATCCTATACCATCCCCATGATAGGGTGCACATAGGACTGTTGTGATCTATAGGGTTTTCATTGGTTGAATTTTGGAAATAGATTGCCAAGCCTTTTTTCCTTGTCTGTCTTAGTCTAGAAGCCCGGCTGAAACCTATTCAGCATCATAGCAACACGCAAGCCTCCACTGACAGATGGGTGGTGGCTGTGCAAATCGAACTCAGGTCTGCCATATGCAAGGCAAGAGTTCTACCACTGAACCACCAGTGACTCTAATAAAGAGTAGTTTAGTTAAAGGAAGCATTTAAACTAGAAGCCAAAAGAAAGTGAAAATACCCAAAGCTTGTTTTTTTTTTTTTAATTTAAAATAATGACAAACAATGCATGTTTTCTTTGCAGTTACTTTTAATGGAAAAAAAAACAACCTTTCAAAACAGTCAAAATAAAAGATCATTACACAAGATTGCACAATCGTTTACAAATGCTGGCCATTAAAGGCAAGTAGGTGGAGCATTGGTTAAGTGCTCAGCTGCTAACCGAAAAGTCGGCAGTTCAGATGTAGATTTATTATAGCCTTGGGAACCCTGCAGGGCAGTTCCACTCTGTTCTATAGGGTTGCTATGAGTCACAATTGACTCGACGGCAGTGAGTTTGGTTTTGGTTTTAGGCTCGTTTCATAGAATACTTGTCTAAATAGTTTTCTCCATATGCGGTACACTGATAATGCAATTCTCAGAACTGTTAGGCTAAATTCGAAATCCACCTTGGCCAAGCTCACTGCATTCTATAATTTAATCACATCAGATCTCAGGTGAGAATGTTTCCACCAAGATTTCTATGCTGAGAGTAGTTTAAATGTTTACATTCTTTTCATTTACCTCTGACATTTTTCCATAGTCAGGGATAAAATTCAGCATTATTCAACGTCCTTCTCATTTATCACACAATTTACTCTCCTTTATTCATACCTAACTTCCACAGTCTTCACATTCTTTTCAACCTTCACTGTCTTTCCTGTGCATCGTATGAGTTATAAGTAAATATAGAAACCCACATCTTCAGAGTGGGGAGGAAAAGAAAGGACCACTTGCTAGGAAATGGATCCAAGAATGGTACGCTATTTTCAGGGAGCCCTGGGAAAGGCTTTTTGCCATTACCACTAGCTTATGAAAGCACTTATGCAACTTAAAAAAAAGAAAAACAAAATCAAATTAGATCTCTGTGTGTGTGTTTGTAATTCTGCACCATTATGAATTAAACAGGAATCCAATGATGTGGTATAGTTGCAACATGAAACACTAAATATTAACAGCTTACAAATGTTGATGCGAATGTTCAGTTTTATTCTGGAACACGGGGCACACAAACAAGTTCATTTTTCAGAATCTTCACCTGCACCTAGTAATCACATGTGTCATAGATGGACACTTTTTTCCCCTGGAAGATGAGACTCTGAAATTCTGACTAGATTCAAACCCAAGGCACCATTTAGGAAATGCTACATGCTTAGCGAATGATTTTATGCACACGTGAAGTCTGCTTAGGACCCTGAAGTGAGTTAAGAATATATAAGCAATCTATTGAAAATATATACCACATATATGTATATATCACCTTAGAAATTATGTAAAAGCCTAACATATTTTGTGAATTTGATCTTTATAAGTAGTTTTCTAAAACAACAAACTTACACAAAAATTTTTCCCCTCAACAGTACTGATAAAATACAGGGCACTTTTTCTTTCAAGTATTTGGGTAAAATAGTATACCCTGAGAATTTGGGGGTGCAAACCTACACCTTGTAAACTGTAGAATGAAACTCCTCAAGCACCACATAGGAAAATGTATACCATGATAGCTTTTAAACACAGAGACTATTATTGTATGTGTTTTCCCATGCCCATAGACATACGTACTATGAGACCACAGTCAATCTATTTAGGAATTAATACTGTCCTGCAGTCCAAAATATTATTTCAGGTAGCATGGGCATTCAGTTTGTAGCGAACACAGACTTTCATTTCTACAAAGTATGAAAACAATTAAAATGCATTAAATCTTTTTAAGAGGCAAGAATGATAAAATCAAATCAGAAATTCAGAAGAAAAGGATATTTACTACTGATACAAGGATGAATTTGAAATGTATGTTAACATTTGAGATTTACTATAAAGATGTCAAACTGTCATTTGTTTTAGCTTATTTACTCAGCGATAAACAGAAATACAGACAGCCTATTCACTAAGCCACTATCTGCATATTGGGGCCTCATTTAACCCTGAGGGCAATGTCAGTGAGTGCTTTTAAAAAATATATTCTGGTGAACTAAAAATTCATATTGGTTACAAATATGTTCAGTTTTCCAGAAACAATTCAAATGGGGGCATATTTCAACCTGACCATTTTATCAACAGAGAAAAAAGGAAATGGGTCAAGGTTTCTACCCACAATGCCCTTGGTTGCTCTGGGAAAGTAAGCCACACTTGTAAGTCTGAGAAGAAATGGCAAAAACTAGACTCTGCAATTCTGATTAGATTCTAGTTCAAGGCACCATGCTTTATCAATAGATTTATGTACATAAAATATATGGGGGAAGTTCAGTAGCTAAAAGGACATTGTTGGAGTAATAATTTAATGGGTCAGAAGGCTTCATAGACTCTTATTCCACTTAACTTTGGTTGAAGAAGGAAGGGCATAAACACTGCATTCAAATATCAGTGCAACCTCAAGAAATGACAAAACAACAAAATTGAGGATTTAGATTTATCTCATTCCTATGAAAATACTCTCCCTAACACTTGAGGTAGTAAATGGCCTAGCAGCTTTGTATGGTTTGATGAAATACAGAACCATAAAATTAACAATAGGTGATGTGGTATTCATAGATCATTACTTTTATGTTTTTAACCACTTGGACATTCACTACATCCTTGGCTACTTCTCAGAGGATATGGCCTCTCTGAGATGAAAAGTTCTCCTTTTTCCCCAGTTTCTGTCCTAGCTGACCTCAATGTGGAACTTAAGGCTCAGATCTGCTGATGATAAATATTGATGAATACCTTATGGGGCCACCAGAGTCTTTGTAGATAAGTACTCCACCACATTTTCTAAGGAAGGAGGTATTTGCCTTTTTGAAGAGTTGGTAAGCAGTTGACCACTTGTTGTTAGATTGTTAGGTGCCATCGAGTTAGTTCCAACTCATAGTGACCCCCCGTACAACAGAATGAAATGCTACGCAGTCCTGTGCCATCCTCACAATCGTTGCTGTGCTTGAGCCCGTCCTTGCAGTCACTATGTCAATCCATCTCATTGAGGGTCTTCCTCTCTTTCACTGACCCTCTACTTTACCAAGCATGATGTCCTTCTCCAGGAACTGATCCCTCCTGATAACATGCCCAAAGTAGGTGAGATGAAGTCTCACCATCCTGGCTACTAAGGAGCATTCTGGCTGTACTTCTTCCAAGATAGATTTGTTTGTTCTTATGGCAGTCCATGGTGTATTCAATACTCTTCACCAACACCATAATTCAAAGGCATCAGTTCTTCTTTGGTCTTCCATATTCATTGTCCAGCTTTTGCATGCGTATGAGGTGACTGAAAATACTTGGGTCAAGCACACCTTAGTCCTTAAAGTGATATCTTTCCTTTTTACCACTGTAAAGAGGCCTCTTGAAGCAGATTTGCTCAATGTAATACATCATTTGATTTCTTGACTGCTGTTCCCATGGGCATTGATTGTGCATCCAAGTAAAATGAAACCTAAGTAAAAGTCACATGTTGTTTTACATGTCTCATGAGTTCTGGTACCATCCATTCCAAATCTTACATAAGTTTCACCAGACAAGTTCAAGTACTTGAGATATCATCGTGCCACTTGAGTATTACAGGTTTGAGATCCTTGAAATGGATTCTACTTTCTTGTTTCAGTATGAAGTGGCTTCATATCCAGTTTATATGAGTAGAGGAAGCACTATGGCCATGACAGAAGTTTCCCAGTTATGAAAAATTAAGTAACTCCTGGGGTGGATCTGTAGACGAATCTGGCTGAGAAGACCTCTATGATAAAGGCACAACACTTTCGTTCCACGACACAGCACAAGGGCATCTTTTCCATACGTGTTTCATACAGACTATAACTACATTTCATAGTTCAACAGGCCAATGATTGAATTGCGAGCCTTTCCCGTTACTCAACAGAACTTTCTAGAGTAAGAATCCTTTAAGGAAGGCCTTGAAAGTGAGATTGAGTTATTTGTAAAGAGTCTGACTGATATGGGAAGCATAACTACAAAGTAATGAGAGTAAATAAACCTTACAAAAATAAGTCTCATTGTTTTATACTTATACCTTCTGTCATGAACAGCGTGTAATTCTGTGGCTTCAAGATGCAATTTTTAAGCAGAAACCAAATATTGCTGATAATAAAAATCAAAATATGCCCTTTTAAAATTAACAGAATGCTTTATATTTGAACAAGTAAATAAAAGGAAATTCCTTAAAGAAAGCCGAGAAGAACCTTCAAGTTATTAATTTAACAAAGTAATTAAGAAACCAATCAATGTAACATTTTGATTATGACAAACTAAATATTTATCCATTGAATCAACTCTTCAAGACTTACTGTGAACACTCACCAAAACAACCTTCAGAACTGGGTTACAACTGAGGCAGAATTAGATATCAATTAAAAATTCCATAAATTGGATTCTCTACATCTCTTAAAACTTGCCTCATAAGGAGCAAGTGCTTATAACTCCAGGTTACTACTATGGGTACTGGTAGGGCTAAAGTGATTCAGAGCCACTGAAATACGTTCACCTTCCACTGTCCTGCCCCAAACCGTTCACTCTTGAGACTCCAAACAGTCTGTGAAAGACAGGAGTATGCAACTATGGGGGGAATTATGGAAGAAAAAGAAAATGTTCTACGCTTGTAACAAAGATTGGATTCTTAAAGGGAAATAGATATCTTATACCTTTCTGAGACTAAGACATTAATTTTAAATGCAATCACTGCATTTCTAGTATTTTAAGCCATTCTATTTTAAGGCTACAAATACTGTCTTGGCATTGTACAAGCGAGAAAATTAAAACAAAACAAAAAAGTTAAAACCACTCTTCTTCACAATCACATTTGAAATAAGGCCAAACCCAATAAAAGAACATGGAGAACATAACGAACAGGATGACTAGGTTTGGCTGGTATATAATTCAAAGTGGAAGTTCATCATATTTAAAATCCAGATACATGCTACAGCTCTGCCAGCTAGTCCTGATATACTTCAAGAACCAATAAGGAGATTTGTGATCCAAATTATCAATTTGCTGACTTGGTTTACAAGAGTAGAGCAGAACCAGTTCCATTCTGTTGTATGTTTTGATTGAACTATGTGAACACTTAAGAGATTTTGGCCTAGTCACAAGTGCAGGAGGGAAAGAGGTGAAAAGATAGCTTACATCCTGTATTAAAGTATAAAAAGAAATAGTTTTACAAGGGGAAAAATGCAACCATTCAATTAGCTTTGTAAAAATAAAATAACACAAACTGCCCTAATATGGTTGTTCAGGAAAATATTAGAAACTTAAACACACTTGGTTTATAAGAAGCACAAACTAAAAATAACAAATGTAGAGGAAGTTTTTCAGGTGAATTCTTAAAGTTGTTACAATGCAACTTTTAGATTAAAGAAGAGTAGTCCATCTTTCTGTCTTGCTCCTATAAAAGAACATAGTCAAAGAGAAGATTGTTAGTTCTAAAAGCAAATCTCATTTTTAAAGAGTCAAGAAAACTGTTAAAATATATTTAACTATTTGGCTAACTTCACTATTAATAATGTTAAATTCACATTTTAAATGTGTTTAGTTAGCAAATGAGTTTCTGAATCTTTCAGGCATTACATTGACTTAAAGAAAAAGTGCTCGAAGTGGAACCTCTCTTTGGAGTTTAATCTAATTTTTGTAAGATTTATGTATTGTCATTACTTTGTAGTTATGCTTCCCATATCAGTTAGACTCTTTACAAATAACTCAATTTCACTTTTAAGATTTAACAGAGTTAAATCTAATCAACTATTTAAAAATGATTTTAAAGTTAAATGCTTAACCCAAAACCCATTGCCACTGAGTCAATTCTGACTCATAGGGACCCTATAGGACAGAGTAGAACTGCTCCACAGGGTTTCCACGCTGTAATCTTTTCCGAAGCAGGCTGCCACGTCTTTCTCCCACAAAGTGGCTGGTGGGTTTCAACCACCTATCTTTCAGTTAGTAGCTAAGCTGCTTTAACCAGAGCACCACCAGGGCTCCTTAGTTAAATACTTAGTTTCACTGAAATAATTCATAGCAGGGACAAAACCAAATAATAAATCTGTTCCTAAAATTAACATGTAGAAACGATATTTAAACTAAATTAAAACATTTGGAATTTACCATGAGTAATCTAATTAAATATGAGTAAACTCTATACTGAGAATTCTTGTAAAGCAAATGACCACTACTTAAATGATCTGTAATTTCACATAGTGAGTTTTGCGTAAAATGAGATATACTGGTTAGAGTCCCTAAGTCAAAAACAAACAAACGAACACTTTGCGGTGAAGTCCATTATGACTCATAGCGACCCTATAGGATAGAGTAGAACCACCCCACAGGGTTTCCAAGGAGCAGCTGGTGGATTCAAACTGCCCACCTTTTGCTTAGCAGGCTAGCTCTTAACCACTTAAATCCAATCTCAGACAAACATTGATAGGTTCAAAAGCTTACTGAAAATTAGCCCTTTTTTTCTGTTGATCTCTATGTAAAGTTACAGTATAATTACTATCTAGTATAATTACTAGCCTAACATAGTATCTAGTATAATTACTAGAACCTTGCCTAAAGAACAGTTTTTCTAAACATTTTACAGTTGATATTTGAAAATCATATTATGAAGACAGAAATAAAAAGGCTTACAGATAATATTTGTTAGGGATTAAGAAGACTACCACGTAAAAAACAATGTCCAATGTCCAAGATGTATCGAATAACAACTCTGTAACCAATTATACGTTATCAGAGTCCCGTGACAAAGGATATTTCAATCCTGCCATATAGAATCTGGTGGTGTAGGGGTTAACTGCTATGGCTGCTAACCAAAAGGTCAGCAGTTAGAATCCAACAGGCACTCCTTGGAAACTCTATGGGGCAGCTCTACTCTGTCCTATAGGATCCCTATGAGTAGGAATCAACTCGACGGCAGTGGGTCTTTTTTTTAGTTTTATATAGAAACTGACCTGTTTAAATATGTGTTTAAGAAAAAGAAGTCTGTAAGAACAATTATGATTTTATAGCTCGTGTGCATATATTTCATGATTATTTTATTCTTTTATAATTCATATTGAGGAATGACCTTCAAGATGAAAGGGACATTTGGAGGAACTCTTTCCTTGCTCTGTGTGGGGTTAATTAGGTTTTGTTTTGCATTTCAGTGCTTCATATTAAAGCCTTCAACATAATAAATTTTAGGTTTTTTTTTTACATTAGTACACATATAGGTGAAGAAAATATGGTATTTATAGGGGAGGAGAGGAAAACAGGAGACTAAGAAGAATAACTCCAATGTGGATCCAAGAATTTGACAACAACCTAGGCTAAGTCCCATTGGAAGACAAGATTTGTAAAGAGCCCCTAAACAGAATGAGAAGACAGGCAGTCAAGACAGAGAGGAAGCGAGAACGAGGGTAACAAAGAAAGAGAAGGGGGAGGAGGGGGCTACAACAGGTGGGAGCATCCTGAGAAACGGAGCATCTGTATGTGCAATCCTGTTTATACAATCTACTGGAATAATTTTTTAGGTGTTCATAGTTGAGAGAGAGTGCCTTTTTCACAGTGATCTCCAGATGTTGCTTTTGCTTACACTAACATCAGAGAAATTTTGTTTGAAATCTCAAAAGTAATAAAGATGCTCCATTTCCTATTACGGATAAAATACTAAAAATTGTCGGTATGGCCTATCAGAGGCCCCACAGACATTTTATTTGGTGTAGTGAATCATGAAAAAGTCAGTAAAGACAAGAAAGTTGACTACATCATGTGGGAGTTTGGCCTGGATGACGTCCCATGATTATAGGACCAAAATACATGACCGAGTTCAGCAGGGATGCTGGGTCAGATTTTCCCTTGCTCCACACAGGTCTGTGCCCAGAGTAGAGGGGAAAATCACCACACACAGCTGGCAAGATAAGTGCAGGGTTGTATAACATTCTGGAAGCCCTTATGGTATACTAGAATACCCTGGCACACAGCCCACTGGCCTGCCCTTAGAGATCAGCCAGCTCAAAAGGGACAGCCGAGCTGTAGGCATTGCCTCCACTTTGGGGACATACAGAGCAACCCTGGGTGCAGGCTCCTTGACGGTACCCTGGGAGGTCTGCTCTAATGAGGACCTCCGAGAAGATGAGTAGGTTCTGAGGCATTTATGAGATTCTAGGCTCCAAGGTGGGGTTAGTCCCTAGGCGGTGCAAACAGTTAACACGCTAGGCTGCTAACCAAAAGATTGGAGGTTTGAGTCTACCCAGAGGCACCTCAAAAGAAAGTTCTGGTGACCTACTTCTGAAAAATCAGCCACTGAAAACCCGATGGAGCACAGTTCTACTCCGACACACATGGGGTCGCCATGAGTTGGAATTGACTCAACTTCATGACAACTGGTACTGGTTGTCTCCAAGGGAGATCAAACATTTATTATGTACTGTGTACTACACTACGTCCTTTCTAATGATTTTACAATTCACTCTTCACAACACTCCTGCAAGTTGTCCCCATTTTACAGTTGAGAAAACTGAGGCTCAAAGAGGGCAAGTAACTTGCCTAGAGTACTAACAGTGTTAGAATTTGAGCCTGGGTCTTCCAGACTTCAAAGGACATGTACTTGTACTTTAATCAAAGCCACGCAGTTCCCCTTCACCCAAAATGTATTAACCTTTGGCTTCCAAGGGATCCCACTCTCACCTTGTCTTCCTACTGGTCCTGCAAACAAGACATCCCGGATCCTGCCCCTCCCCATATACACCAGAATTACCTCCACCGCTGGCAGCCTTAGTCCTAAAAGTTCTGAAATGGGCTCAAATTTCCCTTTGGGGCATAACGTGTTGTAACGACCAAGGACAGCTAATTTTTTAATCAAAAAAAAAATAAAATAAAACATAAATGGAAGCTTAATATATACTGGACATTGCCAGATTCAGGATCAATTTTTCATCTTAGTCCCTTCTCTTGCCCTTCCCCCATTCCACAATCACTCACTCACACCATACACACACACACACACACACACACACACACACACACACACACACACACCCCACAGCAGTAATATGGCTAGGCTTTCTTTTTCTTCTTGAACAGGACTTATATTTCCCTTTAAATAAAATTGAAGTTAGGAAAATTAGAAGGGCAGGCAGTCAAATTCCAGCTATGCTCTCCCCACCCCACTCCAAGGACATTAATAGATCATATAATTAATTCTTCTCCAGGCTGGATGTGGCCAAGAGGCAAACAGGAACTGCTGAAAAATTTTGGAAGAGTCAGGTAGCAAAGAAGGCCCGACACAAAAAAGGACAGATGAGGGAAGAGGGCAAGTTTACAACAAGGAACTGAGATCCAGAGGGCAGAGAGTAAAAGAAATAGCAGAACAAGGAGGGTCGGGATTAAGAGCATGGGTGAAGGAACTTGAGGGCCTGGGTTCAGTCCCTGCTTTCTTATTCAGTAGCTGTCGACTGGGACAAGTTATTTTTCTCATTTGTCAAATAGGGATAAAAAAAACTACTTACTTGTTTTAAGAATCACAATGGCATGATGTTAAGCCTTGGCATGTAATAAGTGATTAATATACATTAGCTATCACTTTTTTTTGTTTTTAAATTACTTTGGAGCAGGTAGGGAAGTTAATATAAAGGCAATGAGATTGTGGACAAAGGCACAATATTTTGTAAGCTAGAGGAAAGCTACTAGCCAAGAAAGAAAAGGCAAAAATAGACATTAAGAAGACAGTAAAATAAAACAGCTATACTATATATGGTGTCCCTAGGTGGCACAACAGTTAAGCACTCAATTGCTAACTAAAAGGTTGGTGGTTCAAGTTTACCCAAAGGCACCTTGGAAGAAAGGCCTGGCAATCTATTTCCAAACCCTCTACTGTGACACTTGTGGGGCTGCCATGAGTCAGAGTCAACTGAACAGCAACTGGTTAAGTTTATTTTTTTAGTATACTATATATTACTAAGTATAGTAATCAGAAGAAAAAGCCACAACCAAGTAAGGAAAAAAATAGAAATAAAATAATTGCTTTAGGGATGTACTTATGCACTGAACTGAAAATGAAATGTCAGAGCCTGTAGCCTAGTTACCCTGTCTCTGCTAGCCAGGGCCATGGAGGGGCAGTCGGATCCAGTCTGCACACTGACTTGCCAGGGCTGCATAAATCCCAAAGAACATGTAGGTAAGGAAGCTGGCAGGGCCCACACTAGTCCTGACTTTTAAGCTGTTCAGTCTGTGATAAAAACAAACTAAAAAATTAAAGTCAGGAGAAGGGAAGAACTAAGGGGGGACACTGAACTAAATAAACTTGAAGTGAATGAGAAACAAGAAACCACAATAAGGAACCAACCAAACCAGTTGTCTTGGGTAGATTCTGATTCATGGCGACCCCATGTGTGTCAGAGTAGAACTGTGCTCCATAGTGTTCTCAGTGGCTGCTTTTTTGGAAGTAGAGCCAGGCCTTTCTTCTGATATACCTCTCAGTGTTCTCGAACCTCCAACCTTTCAATTAGCGGCTGAGTACGTTAACTGTTTGCACCACCCAGGGACTCCACAATAAGAAAGAGGCACTAAAATTGCAAAGCAAGCAAGCAAGCAAACAAACACCCCTTCCCTGGAAAAAAAAAAAGAGAGAGAATAAATTCTCAAATAAATGGCAAGGAACAAAGTGGAGAAGTAGACTAACGGAGAGACATTGAGAAGTAGAACCTCCAAACAGGTGGACTTCTAGAAAAAAAGGGAAGAGGAAAGGGAGAGCAGTAAGAAAAGAGCAAACTGAAAGAAAACCTTGGTATGGGACAATTCAGATTTTGAGTTCCAGCTCTGCCCCAAAGGGACACTGTGATGTAAGAATGGTCACTTAGCCTCTCTGAGCTCCAATTTCCTCCATTTTAGCACAAGGGGTCTGAATGTGATGATCTTATGGTCCCTCTAGGGCCTCTGAGAACACACTATGATTCTAAGGTGAAAACAGCTCTCCCTGAATCCAGCCTCCTTTCTCTTTCTGTTTGAGCTGGTGATGTACGGGGCCCTGTTCAGGGGGCATAAATAACTCTGAGGACATGAGGAGAAAAGAAAGAGCAGGGATGTAGGAACGACATAAAGCATGCTCAGAAATGAGAAAACCAAATGGATAAGGTCTTGCAGAAGGAAAAATGGGGGGTGGATGGACAAAAAAATTGAACAAGATAATGGCAGTTCTCTAATTAGGTTGATATCAACTGTAGCAGGCACTATGCCAATTAAAGGTTATTGTTTTAGTTCTTACATATTTATCTTTTTCTTTATACACTTGTAAATGGAATTTAGTATCAAATCTCAATTAAAGTTTTAAGACAAAAATATAGCATCTAAATGGGAAGGAGAAAGCAAGAGAGTAATTGTGTTAGGGAAGGAAAGATACAGCCACATGCCTAGAACGACAGAAAACCAAAACAAAAGTAATCTCATTAAAAAGGCACCAACAGTGAGGAATAGGAAGAGGAAATTAAATGTGTGGCTAATTGCCTCCATGAACAACTACCTCCTTGACTGTGAAACCAGAAGAATTGGATGGTGCCCAGCTACCATTACTGAATATTTTGATCAGAGATTCTATAGAAGAATCCAAAGTATCATGGACTCCAGACATCCTGGTGCCATGATGGTTGGATGAACTCCTGAAACTATTGCCCTGAGATAATCTTAAACCTTAAACCAAAAATATTTCCTGAAGTCTTCTTAAAAGCAAACAAAGTTTTGCTTCTCTAGTAAAGAATGTCTGCCTTGAGCACTATGCTCTTTTAAGATCTGCCTATATGGGATCAAACTGACAACAGCAACTCGAAAGATTAGATAGTAAACTTAGGGGGCAGTGAGTTTTTGTTAATGGAGGAGGAATAACTTGGAAAACGAGGGTAAGATTGGTTGCAACAACTTGAAGAATGTAATCAATATCACTGAAACGTACATACAGAAATTGTTGAATTGGTGTATGTCCTGCAGCGCATATTCTCAACAACAATAACAAAACTAAAATAACTTATTTTTTTAAAGGTATCGATAATCCTGTAGAGAAATGACTTTTAAAACAAAAGCAAGCAAGCAAAAGAGGCCTAATGAATTAAACAGAGAGGGATCTCACAAAAGGAGAAAGTAGTGATGTTTGGCAACCGGTGTGACTAGCACGCCAATTTGTTGCAAATGGTTACTGTTGTGGCTGCCTGGCTAACGGGTCACTGGGATCTGACTACGAACAGCCTCTTGCATTTATCAAGATATGCTATGTCATTATTAAGTAATAGTAAAATAACATTAGTAATATCTTTTTAGATGGGTTGTGACGTGGCAAAATATGAAGAGTACTGAAATATTGAATACAGGAAGAGAGAAGCTGAAATCAATGCAAAAAATAAACAAAAATTCATAAAGAGAGTGATCAGAAAGAGATGACAGTAGCTGTTTACACTCATGGATATACAGAGTGGGGGAAAGCAAAGCTCCCTGTGTGCTAAAAATAGATGATAAAAGGAATCTTAACGGTTATGACAGGACTTGAGCACTAGTTTTGCAGTTTTCTGTTCCTCCTGCTGGAATGTGGGCTCCTGGCTTATGGGACCATGCTGGGTCATATTTGGGTTTATTGCTCCACTACAGAGTACGCAGTGTCCGGCACACCGTAGGCATGCAATTCATATTTGTTGAATGAATGGGTTCAAATGCAGTTCAAACGTTCACTCAGAGAGGTGAATGGAAATATTGATAGTTAAAGCCAAACGCAGCCAGGGAGTAGATCCCAGGTGGCCTGGTAGCCAGTTTAGAGCTCATGCTGCCTCCTCAGCCATACATCCCACCAAGAAGCATAAAGAACAGCCTGCAGGTTGCATGGTGTAGGCTCTCAGAAAAACCATTTCTTTCTAAGTCCCAGTTTTCTCCTGCCACAAATGTTGTGGTTAGACCAAATCGTTTATTTATATAACTTCTCAGTTGAAGTGGCACATAAAACCCTAACCCTCCTCATGAGAAATCTCTGGGTTAAGTCTGGTTTTCAAAGGAACTACTGAACCAAAACCACCTGCCAAGACTTTTCACATTGACTGTCCTTATAAGCATCCGTTGACTAATGAGTGTGTACAATTTAATTTTTCAATGTATCTGAACAGCATTAAAGACAGATTTTCACACGAGGAAAAGAACGCCACACTTCTTCTTTATGAATGTTGGATTCTCTTTGGAAAGTGGCATAGAACCTTCAGGAAAGCCAGTTTTAAAAGATTGTCATTAGTTACCTGAGTTTGAATAGCTAGAATTTTGCCTACATACTAATAGACAGTCTTTAGTTTCCAACCGGTCTTCTGAAATTAAGAAACCAGTTTTTCCCTTTCCGTCCATATTTAAGGTTGTTTACCAAAATAAAGGTTGTGCTTTCAAATGGGAAAAAATATTTAAAAAAACACTGGTCAAATTTGAATGCTAAAAACTCTGATTTATGTTTGTGTCTGGTGCAAACTACTCCAAGCTTAATCTCGCCAGACTCAGCAGGCCAAAGAAAGGCCAAAGGCAGCTGCTAAGAGGACACTAAGCGAATCTGTGCCCGGTTCTTCCCTGTCCTCCCTTCACCTTGCTTCTGCACCTCCACAGTTTACACAAAGGCCCCACAGGATTAGCTGGTCCCAAATAGCCTTAGGTAAGCATATCACCTGTCAAGAAGATTCAAACTCTTTTACCTATAGACTACTCTTCTCCCTCTGAAAAACAAATTCTCTGAGTCTCTTCTACATGCATATTGGATTTTTTCTGTATCCTTCCACCCCAAACAAAAGATGTATTATTTATCTTTAATTCACGCTCTTTCTCTCTCTCTCATCCTCATCATCATCACGGTATCTGTTGCACTATGGAGAGGAAGAATCCAAATAATCTATTTCTAGAGTGACAGTAAAATGAGGTTTGTGCTTTCATCTGAATTCTTAGAGAAGAATCCAGGGATTTTTCAACAGTGGTTTAACGTTGTCTTGCAGTTCAACAAAAGTAATACACAGTAACAATCCCTTACATTTGAAATATATATATATATATTGCAGTACACTTATATATATATATATATATATATATATATATATATCACATCATGAGACTTTCAGATAAACTTTGAAGGGTAGAGATGATTGTCCCCACTAGAGCTGAGACAATGAGTGCTAGAGTTTGTCACCCTGACATCACACAGCTGGTGAAAAGAAGCTGTGATTCTAATCCAATTATCCTAATTCCTACTTTCAGGCTCTGGGCTGCACAAAGAAACAAAACTCCTCTATTCCTTTCCAAGGAATTCGTAGACGAGAGAAATGGCTTATTTCTTTCCTATAAGCATCGAAAGAGTCTCTCTTCTCTCCCTCTCCTTTCTTGCCTCAGTATGATTTTACAGGGAGAGAAAAGGTCCTAGAAGTATTTGTGATCTCAACCTTTCCTAATCTGAAGAGAACAGGAGTGTGAGGAGCAGATTTGTCCCCACAGTGCTGACACCTTTGTACTGCCTTCCCCCTTGTCTTGTGCAGTTGACCTCATGTGTCCTGGTTCAGACAAGCCAAACTCACTTTTCCTAACAAGTTCCATGGACTGTATTTATAGCAGGGGTTCCTGTCTGCGAATGTAGATTAACTCAGAAATCGACTTTATCTGGTTTCCTTTAGAGGGGTGCAAGAGTAGAAGTTGATTCTTTCTAAAAGGAAGAGAGAAGATATGAAAATGAGTTCTTAGAGGGAATTAGCAGCAGACTGCAATGGATTCAGTGTGAAAGGACTGGGTCAGACACAACCATCCTATCTAAGGAGCAGCTACAGTTCAGGTATCTACCCTTGGAGTAGAGGTCAGGCTGTGTGTGTGTGGTGCAGTGGGGTGGGGGGCACAATACATTAAAGACCTTGGACTCACCCTAATAAAAAGTGTTCTGATCATCTGAAAATTGAAAAACAAGAGCTTACAATACACAGTCTCTTTATACAAGACATTTCAAGAGGAAGGCAAGGTCGAGGAGAGAAGCGTTTCTGCAGATTTTAGAAAACCTCCCTAGCAAGAAAATTTCAGTCTTTGACTTCCCTTACTTCTGAGGAACAAACATATTCGCTGTATTTCCAGTGATCTCCTAGGATATTCAATGCCTCTGTTACTGGTCCGGCCAGGAACAAGGAGTGAGGCTCCATGAAATCCAGACCAGCTTTTCATTTTTTCCTTGCCAACCTATCGCCAAAGGTGAAACTGACTGCCTAGGAAAAATACACTGGTGGGAAAAATATTTAGGCAATTTGCAAAGGTCAAAGGGGAAAGACTGGCTGTGGAGACCGAGGAGTGGGGAGAGAAGGCAACTTGTCAAGAAAACTAGCTCCTTAATCATTTGGATGAGTTTTTGCTCTAATCTTCCAAAATGCCCATTTCTAGAGACCAGCCACCCCTGCTGTAAATCCCCCACTTCAAACATGAAGAAACAGGATTATTCTTAATCCCTTAAACCTTATCAAAGTAAAAGCCACTCACCAGCAGCTGCTCCATTTTGCTTTCTGGTGATAGCGCGTCATCTATGTTCCACCACAAAACTCATGGTAGTGCCATCAAAGGAAGGGGGGGCAATGATCCGAGGCCCCAGCGGCTGGGAAGTGATGCTGATGACAGGCTTGCCAGGCAGCTGTGCGAAGCCCTTGGCCCCCACAAGCTGGGATGTGGCTGCTGGAGCCAAAGAGGAAGAGGAAGCAGGAGACTGACCAGAGGCTATGAAATATGGGGCCTCGGTGAATGTCGCAGCTGCCTCTTTGCTGGGGGGTTCTGCTGTGATGGGGGAGAGCTCACTGCCCCCTGGAGTGTGAGCAATTGGGGTGGGCTGCAGAGCACTGGTAGGCAGCACCGTGGGCAGAAACCCGGGGTAGATCATGTAGGTGGGTCCATAGGCCCCAGGACTCAGGGCCAAGGGAGGCATGGGGAGAGACATGGGAGCGATGGGCTGCTGCTGGGAGCTTATGGGCACATCCACATACTGCCCCGTCTCAGGGTCATACAGTCTCCGGGTCATGGGCTGCACTGGTGTGTCCACGAGATAGTACTGACCCGTCGTCACGTCCAAGAGCATCTTGCGCTGGGTCTGCTGAGGCTGTGGCTGCTGGAAGGGGTCTGTGGGGACCGGAGCTGGACCTGCAGGTGCCGGGGCAGGCATGCTAGGTGGGGAGAAGCAAAGGACCTGGGGCTGGGCACCCTGCAGGGTGAAGGGCAGTGGCTGCTGGTGGTAAATGGCGGTAGGGGGATGCTCAGGGCTCTGTGGCCCTGTGCGGGCAGCTACTGTCTCCCGAGGGTTGTCAGGTTTGCTACGCCAAGCTGGCCGACTGGTTCCACTCACCTGGGAGCCTTTGGGGCTAGTGGGGACCTGACTGCGGGCGCTTAGGGGGGGCAAGCTGCAGAGATTGGCAGCTGAGGAAGCTGGAGGCCCCTCTCTACCCGCCCCAGGCCTGCCAGGAATTTCCCCTGGCACAGGGCTTTCCTTGAGAGGGATAGTCAGGTAATTCTCACAGTCACTATTGCCCTTCTCCAAATTACTGCCACTTTTCCTGCTGGCTGCCTCATCAGAAGGTGCCCTGGTGGCTGGAGAGATCTTGAGGGACCGGAGTCCCTGTGATTTGACGCCCTTTGCTGCTGAAGGACTCTCGGGAGAAGGCCCTTGTGGGAACTTGCCGGCAACACCCCCAGTTTTCTGGGTGCTGCTGGCACTTACTGTGAAGACGTTCCGGTTGCTGGGGAGTGGTGGGAGGGGCTGCAGGGGTGGGGTTCTCTCCACATCTTTGTGAACTGGGGGAATATAGAGGGAACGTGGCCTCTCTCTGGCCAGGTTCTCAAAGGCGGCTGCTCGGGCAGACACACTCTCTGCACTTGGGTTGGAGTTTCTCCGCTGCAGACGCTCTATGGGGGCCCCACGAAGGACCACTCCGCTTTTACTTCCTGCACCTCGCTCTTCCACCTCCCCTAGCCTTTTGGCCAGCTTGTCGGTGTCTCCCTCAGCAGCCCCTGTCCCTTCCCTCTCTTCACTGGCAATGAGCGACAGGACATGGCTATCAGTCATCAAGGGCAAGGGATCGCTTTTGCGTTTCCATTCATTCCTGTTGAAGCTATACAGCTCTTCCATGGATCTCACGGCAGCAGTCAGCTTCTCCAGGGCATTCCGGGCTGGCTTTGGGGCTTTCCCTTCCTCCTTGACCTCCTCCTCCTTGGGCTTCTCTGGGGTCTTCTGGGCAGAAGCCTTGGAGACGATCTTGAGCACAGGCAGGTAGGAACCCTGCTCTGACTTGTTGGGTGCAATGGTGGCCACGGGCAGCCTGCCAGATGCCCTGTGAACCAAAACTGTCCCTTCTGGGGAGGAGGAGTTCAAGACCCTGTTCCTGCCACCTTTGCCCATGCTCTCCCTTTGCTCTCGGTCCATGCTGTCTTCCCTCTGGTTCACTACAGCCTGGCATGTAATCACCACTGGGGACATGGATTTGGACCCACCAGTTGCAGCAGCCAGCTGTCTGGGTTTGGGCCCAGTCAGCCCTTGTTCTGGGGTAACACTGCCCTTGTCACTACTGTCCCCTGACCCTTTGATTAGCTTCCTGACATCTCTCACCTGGTGGAGGGGGCCTTGAAACTTGGACTTGTCTCTGACATCCCTCACCTGGAACTGGGGCACTTTTTCTAGGTTGTCCCCACGGAAGAGTTTCTGCTGTGTCCTGCTGTTGTCCTCAGTTGTCTTAAAGAGGTTGGAGGTGCTGCTGCTGGCCAGCTTGGGCGTGAGCAGCTTGGCAATGTTGAAGTCTGAGCTTGGCTGCTGCACACTCCCCAGTCTGATCTTGATTTCGGGAGCCTTGGGCCTGATCACTGCCGTGGAGGTGGCCAGGGCAGCAGGGTACTTGGTGGCCTGCTTCCCTGGCTGCTTGTCCCTGGGTGTCTGCTGGATGTTGGGGACAAAGAGGCGAGACATGATGGTGGACTTGCTGGCAGAGATCTCCCCAAAGTCAGCCCTCCAGTCACCCTCTTTGGGCAGCTTCAGCTTCCTAATGGGGGCTTTCTCTTCTCGCTTCTCCGCCTCTTTCTCCTTCCATGATCGGAATGCACTGTTCTGACTTCGGAGGAAGATGCCCTTGACAGTCTCTGAGGCGCTCTTTTTAATTTCACACACTTCTTCCGTGTATCCCTCTGCAAAATTCCGGCCAGAGCCTCCATTGCTCTCTCGGGGAGCACTGGCTTTGAAAATGGGGGATTTGGTCTCGACCACGGACCCCTCCCCACCTGCATCAGACACGCTAACCACCGTGTACTCGGAGCCAGCCTCTGAGTGGCGAGAACTCTGCCTCTGCAGGCCCCTGTCCCGTGGCTTTTCAGAAGGGCCCTCTGCCTGCTTAGAGCTGCTGGGGAGGCTTTTGTGGGATGTGTCTGTCACTTCCCCCCTCTCCATTTTGAACTCGTGTTCCAGCTGCATCTTCTTGGAGATGACATTTTTGAGTAGGCTGGAAGCAAACTTGGACTTCTTCTGGGGGCCCTCGTTCCGGGAGACAGGCTTTCTGCTTTCAGAGGTCTCAGAGCCATCATCGGTGTACACTGACCCGGGGCCCATGCTGGAGCCTTTGGCGCCTCTGCAAAGCCCAGTGGATGAGCTGGCTTTGCTCTCACTGCATAAATTCAGGGGCTCCAGAAGGGTGACCACGCGCGAGCCAGTCCGGATGGGCTTCTGGAAACACAGAGGTGTCTCCACATGTTTGATCTCCCCCTCGACTTTGCTGACCACAAACTCCAAGGCCTTGGTCTGGGATTTCTTGGACTGGATGTAGAGCTGGTCTGCGGTGGTCCTGGCCCCGCTGCCCTTCCTCAGACCTGCAGCAACCGAAGCTGCGCTGCTCCTGAGCAGGCTCTGTTCCACCCTGGCTCCCACACCCCCGCATTTTAAGTCCAAGAAAGTCGACCAGCGCCCAAAGCCGACTTCGGAGAGCGTAGTGGAGGACTCTCGAGAGCTGATGTTCAGAGCCTCAAAGTAGGGGTAAGCAAGGCTCCGGAAGGCCCGGGAGGTCAGGTTACGCACCTCCTTGTCGGCATCGTCCAGCTCACTCACGGCACTGGAGGCTCCACTGGAGTAGTCCACCAGCTCCTTCGCTCGAATGGCCCCGCACCTGGTTTGCAGGCGAGCAGGGACAGCAATGAATTTCTTTGCATGGTCCTGAGCCACGGCTGCAGCCGGGAATTGCTTCAGTGAACTTGACTTGTGTTCAGCAGCTGTAGAGACGCGGAGGCTCATGTCGCCTTCATGCTTGGCAGCGTAAATAATGTTTTGCTTTGCACGCACGTTGCTAGGCTCATTTATAGCCCGGGAAGTCGGTTTGATTGATAGGAGGATCTGGCTTGCTGCACTCCCACAGCTGCTCGCTGCGCCTGCTGCCCCTGAAGCTGCCTCCGGGTGCTCGGGCAAGGGCTCATGGGGGGTGACAGTGCCAAGCCCAGTGGGTGGGGGCGTGGGGTCACTGTCCAAGGGGCCGCTGCCCACTTCCGTGCTGCTCGTGTCTGTACCGCTGCTGTCTGCCCTGGGGCGGGCCTGATCACTGCTGGTGGGGCTGGGCGTCCGGGTGGTGTCGGTGCTGGGAGTGGTGCTGAGGTAGCAGCTGTTGTCGTCGTCCTCTTCAGTTGGGGTGGTGACATCTCCCGGGGTCTCGTCACTGCCACCAAAGGAAGCATAGTCCACGAACGAGTAGATCACGTTGTTGTCCTCGAAATCCCAGCGGGAGGCCAGCCCCACGTCAAAATCCATATCTTGCTCCACCTCACTCAGCTGGATCTCGTGGGTGGTGATGTAGTGAGCCTCTTCATTTTTGGGGGGGTCTCTGCTGCCCTGGGACTTGGCAATAATGTTCCTGTACACTGTTTCATCTCCTAATCCCCGTCTTCCCCCTCCTGCTCCTCCTCCCCCTCCTGTTTTTTTCCCGGCTTCTCCTTCTCTGGCCTGGCAGCTCACTTCGCTCTCACCACTGTCACTCTCAAAGCCTAAAGAAGAAGAGGAGGTGGCCAGAGCCTCGGTCGATGTGATGGTATCATCCCTTTTGGAGAGGCCATCCTCTTCTGCTTTGTCCACCAGGGAGGAGGAGGACGCGGAAGATGAGAAGTTGCCGGTATCGTCAGTGCTGGAGGGCTGGGCTCTGGAGAGTTCCGCCGCAGCATGATTCTTCTGGAGAGTTGGAGCCTTGCACGCTTGGTCTCCGGGTTCATCTTGGGGCCCACTGGATTTCTCCTTGGAGCTCCGAGAGGCCCTCTGATCCCCTGGACGGTGCTCCAGGGTAAGTTTCACGGTCCGAGGACTCTGCCTCTGCACTCCAGCGTAAGCACACATCTCCACATATTTCGCTTCTCGCTGGGAGAGAGCTGAAGGCTTGGGAAGTGGCCGCAGCTGCTGCTTTAGCTCTGGGTTGTCTTGAGCTCCGCTCGCCGGGTCCCCAGCCTCTGTCAGTTCGACCTGTGACATCAGTTCAGGAGTAGTGGCTTCCATTCGGAGCCCCAGCCCAGGTTTCAGCGACAGGAAGAGGCAGTGGTGAGCGCTGGGGCTGTCCTGGGTTTCTCTCTGGCCCTGAAGGGGGCCACAGCGTTGCCCGAAGCAGGGTCCCACGTGCCTGGACTGCCCCCAAGGCTGTAGGCACCACAGCCGCAGCTGCCACCACCTCCAAGTTCTTCAGCCCCTGTGGCGGGGCCGGGACCAGCCTGAGGGAGATGGGAAGGCTCCTGAATGGGGTGGCAGAGGTGGGATGTGGCTGGGGGGCTGCTGCTCTGGCCGAGACAGTGGCCAGCGGCCCGTAGCCGAGCTGTCTTGCCCAGTTGTTTGCCTGGCACTGCTGGAAGCTATGAATCTGAATGCCATCGGCCACGGAAGGGGCAGCATCTGCAGATCGACCCCGGGAGTCCCAGAAATGAAGGGAAAGCATATGCTGTTTCTTGTGTAGCCTTGTTCCTTTCCTGATGGGGCGAGAGAGGGTCACGTCATTCCAGAAATATTTTTAGTGTCCATTCTCTAGTCATACTGAAACCACACTTGATGGTAGAGAGAGGAAGCTCTACAGAGATGAAAAAAGAAGTTTGGGAGTGGAGGAGGTATGTGGGTTTAAACTCAAATCAACCACGTTTTATGTAATCTATAGTAGAGACGTCTAGGAGGTCTGAAACTATTCCTTACTCCCTAACATCTTGCACTTCCAGTTCTCTGATTAAACGGGTCTTTTCCCTTGTTCTTAACTAACACTCAAGTTCTGCATTGTATCTCAAATCAACGACACTCTGGAAATATTTCAAAATTTCCCTTGTACAGGTAGTAGCTTTATGTTCGCCTAGAAATCTATTTTCTTTCTCCATGGAAAGTCAAATCTGATGAGTTCTAGCAATAAACTTCTCAAAGGAATAAAATATTCCATCTAAATTCCCCCCAAAGTGACAGTCTATGAAACATAACCTCTTTACTTCAAAAACAGGAAGAATCACTTTTCGAATCCTTACTGTGTAACTCAAAGTATAATAAAGGACAGTTTTCAAAGACTAGCGACCTAAAACTTTGAATAAACTTTTAATTATAATCACTGAAAGGGAGCATATTTGGGACCAGAACTGACACTACTTCCAATTCCTACAATAGCCAGTAAATCTCAAATAAAAAGTTCCCTAAATCTGTAAAACCATGGCAAGACAATAAACCCCCAATTAAATATAGCCTCAGCTGCAGCCTGGTGGTTCAGTTTCCCTGGCTGAATTCCAGCCCTGCAGGGCACTGAGTCAAAGGCACCAAAGAACAACGAATGTACTTACCCTTCATGAGTACAGTGCGGCTTGGAGGGAGATTGAGAGAGGAAATGTGACCTGCTGGCATGCCCCATGGAAAAGAAGCCAAAATCTCCGTTCACTGGCTCTGAGGTACAGCCATTTCAGACAATTCAGTCGTTGTGGAAGCAAATTTGCCAGGCAGCCCAAGATGGGGGTTCTGTACCTGCAGTCCTCAGAGCAGATCCCTTGGGTACTATCAGTGGGGACCCACGACTCTTGATTTTGTTGAGATCTGGCCCTCATCACCTGCCAGGCCCAATTCCGGCACTATACATAGTCTATGTGTCACTTATGCCATTGAATAAAGCACTATTTTAAACATCCACATTTGTGGGAACAAAAATAACACCATTATCCATCCCCTTGCAACATGAATGCCACCCCCACACAGAAAAAAATGTTCCTTCCTCTGAAATGCATGTGGGTAGCTATGAAGTGGGAACCCACTAACAACAGAAGGATCTACCGGTCTCATACTTGGGATGTGGAGTGCACTGCCCTGCCATCCTCTGCACAACTCCCTCCTCCCCAGAGCACCACCATTAGAAACTCCACATAAGGAAAACTGGGAATATGGAGAATCGAATTGTGGGTATAGAGACAGAAAACTAGGTGAAGACAGCAAAAGAGAAAGGAAAGAAGCAGGGAGAGAGAGAGAGAGGAAGGGAATGAAAGAACAAGGAGAGATTTCCCCATATGCTAAATTTGCAATCAACTTTTTTACTATGGAGAAGCACATTTAATGGTATAAAATTTTAGATTCTTAATGATGGTAATTACAATTCAGACTTAAATAGTGCTTACTCTGTGACAGGTACTATTCTAAAGCACTTTTTAAAGTGCATATGTTGATTTATTAATCCTCTTAACAACCTTATGAGTTAGGTACAATTATACTCATTTTTCCGATGGGAAAGTTGAGGCACAGAGATGTTAAGAAATTATGGAGCCAAAATTCAAACTCAGGCGAGTCTGCTCCAGAGTTTGGACCTTAACCACTATACTACACTGCCTTACTGACTCCCATGCTCAAATACTGTGTCTACACGCACCCAGATGCCTAATTAGAAAGGAGCAACTTATCCACTAACAAATTTCATCTACATAACCACAAACCACCGAGTAACAGCTGTTTGTTTTTTCATGTAATCAACCTGTGTACACATTGTATACTCAGGGATTAAGGAACATGACCCTATAAACAAAAGGAGATAAAACATATTTGGCTCTATAGGTAGCAGAGTATTTTCAGTGTCCCATTTTAATTTTGCTTTGAGGCGGATGGTGCCTTGGACAGTAAACCCTCAAATACAGTGAAGCATACACACCCCGTAGCTGAATAGAATTTGAAGAAGGTAGAGTTTCTGCCCATCAAGGCAATTTTAGTGTAAGGAGGAATTTTTCCAACACTTCCCATATGGCCCTGTCTGTCATGACACCTCAACAGATTTCAGCAAAGCTTTTCTCTGCAGTTGGCAAACTATAAAATTGGAAGATCACATGTCCTGAGTGTAGTTAAAGCATAATTGCTTAATGCCTAAAGTTCAGAAAAACGACCTCCAAAGTCCTTGCTTCCTCCAGAAACAGAGTCCTAACCAAAGCCCCCAAGATGCAAAGGAAGAAAGTTTTTCTAAATGAAGTACTTAACCCTGAAATATCCATTTGTGTCCTTTACTGCTCCTATTTAAATGAATGCCAGTGTAGGCTAAAATTTGAAGGTAAATCTTTTTCAAATAATGTCTATGTCCAAAAAGTTGAATTTACCTCAAACCACAATTTCTATTTAAAACTCAAACAAATCTAAAATTTGGAGTAGGACAGACTCTATTAAAAGAAAAAAAAAATCCTCACAAATGGAAAAATAATGACCACTTGTAGAGTATAGTAAACAATTAAGAATCCCAAACTGTCTGCCTTCTGGCAATTAAAAGGCTGGATGAGTATCTGTTACTATGCAAATGGATACTCTCATTTCTGCTGAAATAATTTGCAGTTATTCAGTAAAGCATTTTATTTCTTAATGACTACAGTCATTTTTTTTTTTTTTACAGATGAACTCAGTGATTTCCTAGTTGATCTCAACTCTTAAGCAATTAACAGTGACTAATGTCACCAGCATGAACCAATGTTAAGCAGACATACTTGTTATACTAGGCAAGGTGTACTCAGTTGATAACTTTATATGGGAATCCAAAGAGCAAAAAAGGAAATGATTCAGTGTCATTATTTTTATCTCTGCAGAGAAAGTTTCTTATCATTCCCTTAAGGTGTTGTGAGATGTATCATAGTATGTAAACCTTTAACATGATTAAAGAAATTAAGAATGAAGGCCAGACTATCCATCAACTGGTAAAGGACATAGCTATATTTAGTGCCTCTGACAGTGCCATTAAACAAATAAATATGTCATTCAAAAGGAAGAGTAGATTTTCAAATATCAACTACTAGACCGGAAATGAAGAGAGAGTTCTAAACTCAGACTCAAATTTCGTAGGTTATTTAAACTTTCCAAGTTTCTCTAAAACATGGAGTCAGGGAAAGGATTTATCAAACACAGGCATTCTGAGGGTTCTCTGGTGTGGCATGGGAGAGGGATATCCTCTGATTACCTTAAACTTTGTGTAAGGCTTCCCATAAACACTTGCACACATATTCACACACATTGATATAAAGGAAGCTTTTCTGCTGGCCACTGACCAATGGCTAGAATATGATCAGCTGTTTCTCTTCCTGGCTCAGGTAGGCACACAAAGAATTACATCTGAAGGAAAGGCGTCATATTATCGTTTCTGCTGGGGGTGACAAACAGCGTCTACCTGTTTAGTTACTTAAGGAAATGCTTTACATTTTCAGCTTATTTCATCCTCTCAAATACCATGAGAGAGAAGTTATTATTCCCATTTTATGGATTAAAAAATTGAGGCTGAATGAAGACAAGTGGGCTGCATACTGTCTGACAACTAATAAGTGCTGAAGCCCTGACTGGCACCAGTCTCTGAGTGACTCAAGACCTCAATGCTATGAGCTGGAGGTCACAGGGTCATTCCCACTTCTGGCCGACCAGCCATTCCACAGCCACTACCAGCTGCTTGTACACAAGACCAGCTGGTCACCATGGAGTCCAAGGAAATGGAGTGGGAGGATTAGTGTAAAACAATCCCTGTGAATAGAAAACAGTATGTCCCATGAGGAGGAATAAGTAGCATTATCTTCTTGTGCAAAGAAGAGCACGTTATTGTAGAATCATGCCATGCGCACTGTAGATGCAACCTCTTAGCTATGCCCTTAAAACTTGCAAGGACAGGAAAGAACAGTCTACCACCAGAAATAAACCTCACTAACACTTAAGTATGCACACAGAGGGAAGAGGTAGTGAAAATAGTCTTTGCTTTTCCCCTTGAGTTAGGATGTGTATCAAGGAGTCACTCCTCTCTGGTTCCCTCACTCCCCCTCTCTTCTTTAAATGTTCTCTTAGATCTTTTACTATCCTTGTCCCCAATCCCATTCCCTTTCTTCTTCCTCTTGGCCACTGGTTTGTAATCCCAGATGATAGTTCCTATCTGGTTTTCTTTTGAGGGATCTGGAGGTTGTTGGATTTTCAGATCTTACTGGGTATAGGGAAATTCTCTCTCCCAAACTAGCCTCAAAGTGAAACATCATTCAGACAAGCATATCTTTTGCTATATAATACTGACCTCTTCAAATAGCCTAATTGTAAATCTTTGCCCATCTTTCTGAAGACCTCCATCTGCTATCCTAGCACATATGATGAAGAGCTGCAGGAAAGAATTGGTAAGGGGGGGCTCCCCAGCCTGGCAGTGCAGGACAGAATAATGCCACACTAGGCTTTAACAAGTTACTGTAAGTTTTGCCAGATTGATACTGAAACAATTTAAATAATCAACCAACTCAGCTGCCTGCCTATAGAATCGCATGAACGACGCTTTCTATTATTTTAGATTTTTTTTTTTTTTTTTTTTTTTTTTTTGCCTTTTAATTCTTGGTACTTCACTTTTGGGAGCTAAAATCGTATTTCTGTTTTTGTTTTACTTTAGAAATGTTTCTTCTCCCCACATGCCTGATTTCAGTTTCAGCAATTTCAAACATGACCTGTAAAAAATATACTCAATACATCATTATCTTTCAGCTTTCTATTTTCTATGAATATTTTGAATAATTATGGAAGTTATTTAAGATCCCATTTCTTCTTTTGCTTCAATTTTACTCAAAACTTAACTACCAATATGCAAATTAGAACAACTATTTGGAAAACAATCTAGGTATTAAAATTTAAGTGCATATAGTTTCTAAGAATCTATCATATAGGATAAAAAGTGATGGTTTAATAATACATGTACAGGGATGTTTACTGTAGAATTTTGTGATAGCCAACTATCAGAAATCATCTAAATAGCAATCAGTAGAGAATGACTGGTTGATTGCAATGCACGCATACTATGGAATGTTGTGCAGACATTATTCAAATGAAGAGGAGCAAAGGTACCAACCTTGAAAAAAATTCCATGGAAATCAAATTGTAGAATAAAATATATTAGTATGCTTTCATTTATTAAAACAACAACAATAACAAACATCATTTAAGGAACACAGAGTTGTATCAACATATAAAATATTATGGAAGTATAAACATCAAACTAGTATTATTTTTGTATATGTGGGAAGGAAGGTAAGATTGAACAAAAAAACAGGTACATTGTTAAAGTTTCCTTTATGCAACCTGGTATTGTTTGAATTGTTCCAACAAACGTTTTCTTTTATAATAGAAAAAATACTTTTATTTTGGAAGAATTTCATTTTCTCTGTAAACTTTCCATAAAATAAGCCCGTTCAGATTGAAGTTGAAGCAAAGACAACTCATAATAGATCGACCAAAGACGCCTTTTAACTTAACTTTCTCATTTTATAAATGTGGGAACTGAAGTTTAGAGAAGTTAAGTGACTTGTCCAAGGTCTTACAGCTAATGTTTAGTGGAGGAGAGACCAGAATCTAATTCTCCTGGCCCCAGATTCAGTGCATGTTCTAGTGTTGTTCAAACTCTTTCATCAAGGTGTCTGAAAGGAAAGAGGAAAGTAAATTTGCACTCTCAAAAAAATTAGGATATGTTTCCCAAGAAAGCAAATAATTTCTTTACGGTGTTATGCTTTACCTTAATAATGAATTATTTACCTTAATAATGAATAGTGAATTTTATGAACAAACTACTGCCACAAGCAATAATAGGAATGACTCTCATAAATACAATGTTAAAGAAAAGAAGCCAGCTGCAATGCGAACGTGATTCCATTTATAAAAGAATCTAAAAAAGGAAAAACTAGCTAATAGCAGTTGAAGTCAAGATAGAGGTTGTTACCTTTAGGAATAGTGTTACAGATGGGGCACTTGAGGACTCTAGAGTGCTGGTAGTTTTCTATTTCTTCATCTGCGTGGTGGTTACATTGCCATGTTCATTTTGTTAAAACTTATATAGCTGTTTGCTTATGTTTTGTACATATTTCTATATACATGCTATACAAATATGTTTATTAAAAAATTAATATGGTGCCTGGCTATCATTACTAAACATTTTGATCAAAGATTCTATAGAGGAATCTTGACCAAAAGGAATCTTGCTCAGTGCAGAACAGAATTTCAAATTCTCGTTGAGCCCTGACTTTCTGGAGCCATGGAGTCTGGATGAACCCCTAAAACTATTGACCTGAAATAATCTTCGAACCTTAAACCAAAAATATTCATTGAAGTCTTCTTAAAACCAAACAATAGGTTAGCTTAACTAGTAAAGAATGTCTGCCTTGAGCATTGTGCTCTTGTAAGATCTATCTATACGGGATCAAACTGACAACAGCAACTTGAAAGACTAGATAGGAAAATTAGGGGGCAGTGAATTTATGTTAATGGAGGAGGAACAATTTGGAAAAGGAGGGTAAGACTGGTTGCAACAACTTGAAGAATGTAATCACAGTCACTAAATTATACATGTAGAAATTGTTGAATTGGTGTATGTTCTGCTGTGTATGTTATCAACAACAAAAATTAATTAAAAATCTATATGTTTTTTTACAACCTAATCCATCATATAGTCACGTCTATTTTCATGTGTATTTTTTCTAATCTTCAAATAAAGTTACTGGTTAATAAAAATATGCAATGCTTATTTTGTCACTTCACAAACTTAGTAAACTCCAGGGTATCTCCAGAGATACCAATACTCACAGTGTGAGAACCTTGGGGCCACAGCCACCTCTGACTGCAGCACCAAGTCAAATATTCCAGGGCAGTAGATATACAGTTTCAGAGCCCAGGAACTGGAGTCAATTGTGACCCCACCATTCCTAGCCCTATAACCAAGAACAAGTGACTTAACTTCCCTGTACCCCAATTTCTTCTTTAGAAAATGGAGATAATAGTGCCCATCTCCTAGAGTTGTGAGGATTAAATTAGATAATTCTTCAAAGCACTTAGAACAGAGCCTGGTCCATATCAGGCACTGAATAAATGTTAATTATTACTAACTATTGTTATGATGTATGGACATTTTAACCCTACTCCCCCTACATGCGTATCTCCCACCCCCCACCAGGACACCACACACTGCTTTATACATATCAGAGGCTCATTATTTTTAATTAAACTGAACCTCATGATTCCTTACATTTTTTAGTAGAAAGTCCAATCTCTTTACTTTTCATTTAATTTGTCCACACTTCAGTCCTCACCAATTATTCAGTTTCACTTTCTTCACTGCCCTTTGTAAATCCCCTGCCCCAATCATACAAATCTAAAACTATTCCAAGTATGCCTTGTAGTTTTCTATCTCAAAATATTTATTTTCTCACATCTTGCACTCCCTGAAATATCCTTCCTACTTCTCAGTGTTGTTGTTAGGTGTCGTTGAGTAGGTTCTGACTCATATCAACTCTACGTACAACAGAACGGAACACTGTCTGGTCTTGCACTATCCTCACAACTCTTGCTATGTTTGAACCTATTGTTGCAGCCACTGTGTCAATCCATATCACTAAGAGTCTTCCTCTTTTCCCCTGACCCTCTAGTTTACTGTCATGGATTGAATTGCGTCCCCCAAAAATATCTGTCAACTTGGCTAGGTCATGATTCCCAGTATTGTATGATTGTGTAATCTGATGTGATTTCCTTATGTGCTGTAAATTCTATCACTGTGATGAGGATACACTGAGGAGGTTTACAAGATTAGATAGTGTCTTAAGCCAATCTCTTTTGAGATATAAAAGAGAGCAGAGATTCGTGGGAACCTCATACCACCAAGAAAGCAGTGCCGGGAGCAGAGTGCATCCTTTGGACCTGAGGTTCCTGCGTGGAGAAGCTCCCAGACCAAAGGAAGACTGATGACATGGACTTTTCTCCAGGGTCAATGGAGAAAGCGTTCCCCTGGAACTGATGCCCTGAATTTGGACTTGTAGCCTACTGGACTGTGAGAGAATAAAATTCTCTTTGTAAAGGCATCCACTTGTGGTATTTCTGTTATAGCAGCACTAGATGACTAAGACACTTACCAAGCATGATATGCTTCTCCAGGAACTGCTCCCACCTGATAACATGTCCAAAGTACATGAGATGAAGTCTTGCCATCCTCACTTCCAAGGAGCATTCTGGTTGTACTTCTTCCAAGACAGACCTGTTCATTCTTCTGGAAGTCCATGATACATTCAATATTCTTTGTCAACACCATAATTCCAAGGCATCAATTTTTCTTCAGTCTTCTTTCTTGGTACCTTCTATAAATTAAGCAACCCTTTAAAACTAGATAAAATTTATCTCCTATGGCAAATTTGTCCCCTAATCTTTTTTGAAACATAAAGACCTTTGAGAATTTGACAGTTTTCAATCTGACAATTCTCTCTCTTAGAAAAAATAAATATATGTATATCTATACAAACCATCCAATTTCGAGGAGTTCACAATTTCTCCTGAATCCTGGTCTGGACCCTTATATATGATTCTCAGACTACTATCAGCGTCACAGAGTGACTCCTCTCTCCAAAGCCCATAGTAGTTATATTCTGGATTAATACACTGTTCTTGGTTTGATGTTTACTTTCGTTTTCATGTGTTTTTTTTCCTCACCCAGAATGAAAGTTTCTTGAGGATAAAGACTCTGTCTTATACATCCCTGTTTGTCTCTGAGAAACAGAGTTTTAATTCTTATTAAGTCCAGTTTTTTGCATTCCATGGAGGTTGGGGTGACTTATCCAAGCTATTGTCCTGAGATAAGCTTTGGACCTTGAGCCTTGAGAGAACTGGTTTCCTAAAGTCATCTTTGAGTCAAATAATGGTCTAAAAAAAATAAAGTTCATTTTGCCTTAGGCATTGTGCTCTTTTGAAGAATTGTCTATGTGCAGTCAGTTTCAAGAAATAGAAACTCCAAGGTCATACTAGAGCTACATTTTAGGGTAAATCAGTAATTATTTTAATTGTTCTTCAGAACAATGCTGTATGACTTCCTTCCTGACCACAAATTGTTTTTTATCAGTTCTGTTCTGGACCTTCTTCCGCAGCAATCTTGATAAAATGATGTATAAGAATCTTTGGAAGTTCTTTTCTCTTTGGAACATTTTTGACTCCCTAGTCAAAATGTTACCCTTATTTGCAAATAGTATATTTAAAAAACTGCAATCAATTTCTATTATTGGCTTAATATGATTTTTGTTTTAGTACCCCATGATGACTAGGCAGGATGCTTTGCCCATAGTAAGTATACAATAAAGATGTGTTGACTAATTGACTCCTTGCCATCTACATTCTCCCCCAAGGTGATATCATCCTAGCCCATGGCTTTAAACACATTGCATCCTCTGATGGCTGCCAACTATGCCTTGAACCTAGACATTGGCCCTGATTTCCCGACTCATATATCCCAATGGCTACTTGATATTTTCATGCGGATGTCTAATAGGTGCCAGAGACTTCACATGTCAAAAAGGCGACTATTGGTTGTTCATGTTAGCATTCCCTTTCCCCAAGCCAAACTAATTTCTACCCCAGTCTTTTTCATCTCAGTATGTGGCACTTCCATCAGTTCATAACTCATCTTCCCTTTCACTCTGCCCAACTCCATTCCACCCTTTAATAAGTCCTCTCAAGTCAACCTCCAAAATATGTCCCTAATCCATTTCCTACTCTCCATCTCTATAGTCATCACCATGGTCCAACCTTCAGTGCTCACGTTGACTACTCAGTCACCTCCAAACTGCTCCCCCTGCTCCTCCCTTTTCCTTCTGCCATCTGTTTTTCCAGCAGCCAGAATAACTTTTTACAAGTATAAATCAGTGTTGCCACTTTTTCTTAAAACTCTTTGCATTGCACTTAGAATAAAGTCCAAACTCCACACCATAGTCTGTGATCTGGTTCCCACGTGTGTCCAGTGTTGCTCACACTACTCTCCAGTCTCAGCAGCGCCCTATATGTTCCTCCAGCAGCAAACTCTGTCCTCCCTTGGACTACCAGTCTGCCTGAAAAACTCTTTCCCCCTTCTCCTGGCTCTTAAATGTCTGGCTCCTTCTTAACCTTCATGTTTTAGCTTAATCATCATTTTCTTCTGGTATCCTCCCTGGCCACTATATCTAAAGTGCATCTCAGAATAACCGTGTATCCCATCACCCCACATATTACATTATAATCTAATTATTTTAAAATTGTTGTCCTGGTTTACTGTCCATTTTGTCCCACTAGAGTGTAAACACTATGTAGGCAAGGATCATGTCTAACTTTATTGCTTTAGTCCTAACATTTTGGACAATGTAAGTTCCACAATGGCAGGGATTTTCTTTTCTTTTGCTTTTGTCTCTTTTGTTCACTAATATTGTCCCCAGTGCCTAAAGAAGGGCCTGGCACATAGTAGGCACACAATGAATCTTTGCTGATTAAACAGTAGAGACTCAATGCTATTTTGCCTACATTACTGACTCAATTAATGAGTAGTTTAATTATTACCTTTGGATAATGAGCAAAATTATTTAGGGATAATCCACCTTAAATGAACAGCTAAGAATGATTTATAACTAATTCATCAAAGTATGATGATCTATGGGTAAACCAAACCCATTGCCATCAAGCTGATTCTGATTCATAGCAACCACATAGGACAGAGTAGAACTGCCCCATAGGGTTTCCAAGGAGCAGCTGGTGGATTCAAACTGCCGACCTTTTGGTTAGCAGCCGTAACTCTTAACCACTTAGACACCAGGGCTTCTGATCTATGGGTATTATTAATATATTGTTTAAAATTTGTTGCACCCAAATGCTTAGAAACAATTAATACTCAAACATTAATAAACGATTTCCTAGTTATCTTGTTTACCTTATAAATTTACTGAGTAAAGAAACCTTTTTTAAATAAAGCAAAGATAAAATTCTAAATATGTTATCAGTTGATACAAACTGAGAATTAATAAACCCTAAACGTGTGACTTTTGTTTACAATTCATCTCTTTTGTTGTATGCCACAGCACTTCATTAAGTCAGTCACTGCCTCTAAAAAAATTCTTTGCTGTCTGTAGATTGGCTCGTTGTATGATGCAAAAGCCTCCCAGGTCAAAATAGAATCTCTGTATACATAGTCTTTACAAGGTCAGGGGTTATTCATCAAGAAAGCTTGTTTGCTTCCAGCTTAGAAAGCTGACAAGCTTCTGCCGGCAGCCATGGGTGATGAAGGGTGCAAGGAGGGCTGACTTTTATTGCTGAGCGTCTGGGCTTAGTGGGATTACCAAGGAAGGAGGAATCAGCCAGATACATTTCAGGCTTACAGACCCTTCTTATATTTTTAACAACATGTTTTCCTAGTAACAGTTTATTTTGCTGAAAACATTTAAATGAAAACTTCCACAGACTCTTTTGAGAAGATGGTTTTGCATTCCCCAGCCAAGCACCTGCCTGACTTAAATGTGCTACTATTTTAGTCCTTGTAAGCATACACCCCTTCCATAAGACTTGAGATGGTGTCTGTATATTTACCACATGCACAGCGTCTAAGAATAGAAACAGGCACAGAGGATTTTTTTAACTAACTCTTGTGGACTGTCCTCTCTGTATGCTCTTAGCAGCTAGGGAAGCAAACTCACGGACAAGAGAACCATTTCTACCCCAGTGTAAAACCCGTGGCATCACTAGGGTTGGTGCCACCCAGTGCAGTAATTCATGGTGTCAGCCCCCCATGGACCTCCTCCTGTATCAAACCATACAGAATCCTTAGTAATGTTTTTTGTATTAATGATACTCGTAAATTGTAATTCCCATATATCACTCTTTTTCTTCCTTTAGTTACTACTTCATTCTCAAAAAAGTTATTGATAAAGGTTCACAAATGCTAATTACCACAATATTGTAGCTAAAACACCAGAAAATTTGACAAAATCAGCGACTCTGAAAACACCGGCAGCAAGGAAAACAACAGCCTACGCTTGTAGCCCCTGCACATGAAACACGTGATTCACAGCGTTATTGTAATTGGGTAATAATGACAGCTCTGACTAAAGCCCATTGTTGTTGTTAGGTGTCGTCCAGCCAATTCTATCTCATAGTGACCCTATGTACAACAGAATGAAACACTGCCCGGTCCTGTGCTATCCTCAGAATCGTTGTTATGCTCGATTCGTTGTTGTAGCCACTGTATTAATCCATCTCGTTGAGGGTCTTTCTCTTTTTCGCTGACCCTCTACTTTACCAAGCATGATGTCCTTCTCCAGGGACTGGTCCTTCCTGATAACACGTCTAAAGTACGTGAGACGAAGTCTTGCCATCCTTACTTCTCAGGAACATTCTGGCTGTACTTCTTCCAAGACAGATTTGTTCGCATTAGAAGGTTCAAAAAGTAAATTAGCATGGAGTTTTAGCCTGGTAGGTATATTGATACGTATAAGCTGGGCTTACAAAAGAAATATTTTTGTTGTTGTTGTAACTAACTACAGGGATATTTTTATAAAAAATAATAAATTTCTACTGAAACATCACACAAAAACCTTATAGACAGTCACTTTGGTGTCACCGTTTTTGACAGTGTCACCTGGTGCAGTCCACACCCCCTACACTCCTTAGTGATGCCACTGCGCAACACACTTTTAATGATACCCCATTAAAAAAACACACACACGTTGCCGTCCAGTCAATAATGACTCATAGCAACCCTATAGGACAGAGTAGAACTGTCCCATAGAGTTTCCAAGGCTGTAAATTTTTACGGAAGCAGACTACCACATCTTTCTCCCTGAGAGCCACTGGTGGATTTGAACGGCTGAACTTTTGGTTAGCAGCCGAGCACTTTAATTACTGAGCCACCAGGGCTCTTTTTAAGCAGATAGCTCATGAAATACTCTCTTAGTGACTTTGGAATATGTTCTTCCAGTTTTGAAAGGTCTTTTCACCTAGGTTTTCTCTCAATTGTCTTAGAGAGATGAAAGCAACCTCTGCACTATTCTGGACAAGACTTAATAGATTGAACAAAAAACACTCCTGAGTCACTCTGACTTAGCTTCCGTCTCTAAACCAACCAATTTCTCTTACATCAACTACAACTCATGATTTCAGCCTAACACACTCACGTGTGTAAGAATACAAAAGTGCTTCATAGAATTTCCAATGGCTGATTTTTTAGAAGTAGATTACCAGACCTTTCTTCCAAGGCATTTATGAGTGGGCTCAAACCTTCAACCTTTCAATTAGCAGCCCAGCACTTAACTATTTGCACCACCCAGTTGCTCCTCTCCAACTCTGTTCCTGGTGAATTCCAGTATCTGACAGAAACCACACTTGATTAACTGTCAGACCTGGATTAGTACTTAGGACCAAGGGGCATTCATTGATGGACCTTCTCACTCACTGAAGGGCCATTTTAATTTACAGTGGAGTCACATGCTACTCACTGGTTGTTCCTAAGTCAAAGATTAAGGTAAAGGGCAAGTAAGTCAAAATTACCCTTGGAAATTCCTTAAATTGCCCATAAAGTATGATTTCAGGGTTTTGAGTATGCAGCACTCCATTATGCAATATGTGAATGCACATGATTTATGTACTCTATAAAGTGTACATATTTATTCAATATATAATAATAAACATATTTGTAAAGTCACATTTTACAACATTTTTATTTCCCTGCCTCCTACCCCCATGGCCAGAGCAGTTGAATTTACGTAAGTCAAATGCATTTCGTTCCAGAAAGCTCTCTACTTCTTTTGGCCCCTGAATTCCATTCTGAAACCTTCCTTCTTATTCTGTATTTGAAATAAGTCCATTTGGAACCAGTTGTATACCTTAGATACTGTTTCTGTGGAAAAACTTTAATGAATATGAATGCCTTAATTAGACAAATCAAAAAATCACAAGAAGCCTGCATCTGGGCACCACTGACCAGTCGACTATCGAGAAAGGCAGGCAGTTCTTTTTCTTTCCCAGCTAGAACCCTGATCTTTTCAAATTCCTGTTATTTGCTGTTTTTTTCTATAAATAATTGATTGATTTTTGGCGAGGTACTTGCGTTTTGTAAAAAGCCATTAAACATAAACTATGTTCCATTTCTCGTGTTGCAGTATGCAACCACATTTAAATGATCTGAAACGGTGACATGAAGCCCTAGTAATGTGTGTGTACTTGTTTGCATGGTGGGAGTGGAAGGTGGGGAGTACTGAATTTTATAACTTCTAAGAAAAGCATTTATAACTCTCAGGATAGACTTCTAGACCGTGCTTTTTACTCTTTTGCTGCTAATGGATATATCTTACTCTTTTCTCACTTTGCAGAGCTGCACTTTGTAAAATTCAGCTTGCATTGCTGTTGGCACAAGAACAATGCTGATGGTCTCCCAGTTGCTTAGGTCTCGGCCCTGAACAGAGAGTAAACATACTCTTCCCTGTGTCTGGTGAGTGGAGAATGTTGCTGTTAGGTTGTTAGGTGTCGTTGACCCTATGTCATGGATTGTGCTGTGTCCCCCAAAAATATCTGTCAACTTGGCTGGGTCATGATTCCTGGTATTGTATAATAGTGTACCATTTTATAATCTGATATGATTTCCTTATGTGCAGTAAATTCAATCACTATGATCTAATAAGATGGGTTAGCAGCAGTTATACTGATGAGGTATACAAGATTGGATAGTGTCTTAAGCCAATCTCTTTTGAGATATAAAAGAGACAAGTGAGCAGAGAGACATGGGAACCTCATACCACCAAGAAAGAAGTGCAAGCAGCAGAGGGTGTCCTTTAGACCTGAGGTTCCTGCGCTGAGATGTTCCCAGACCAAGGGAAGACTGATGCATCACAAGGACCTTTCTCCAGAGATGACAGAGAAAGCCTTCTCCTGGAGCTGATGCCCTGAATTTGGAATTGTCACCTACTGGACTGTGAGAGAATAAATTTCTCTTTGTTAAAGCCATCCACTTGTGGTATTTCTGTTATAGCAGCACTAGATGACTAAGACACCCTATATACAACAGAATGAAACACTGAGCAGTCCTGTGCCATCCTTACAATTCTCACTATGTTTAAGCGCATTGTTGCAGCCACTGTGTCAATTCACCTTGTTGAGGAATGTCTTACTCATCTAGTGCTGCTATAACAGAAATACCACAAGTGGATGGTTTTAACAAAGAAAAGTTTATTTCCGCGCAGTCAAAGTAGGCTAAAAGTCCAAATTCAAGGCGTCAGCTCCAGGGGAAGGCTTTTTCTCTCTGTCGGCCTTCTTCTCTTCGGTGTTCCCCCTGACTAGGAGCTTCTCTGCGCAGCGACCCCGGTCCAAAGGACGCGCTCTGCTCCCAGCACTGCTTTCTTGATGGTATGAGGTCCCCAACTCTCTGCTTGCTTCCTTTCATTTTATCTCTTGAGAGATAAAAGGTGGTGCAGGCCACACCCCAGGGAAACTCCCTTTACGTTAGATATGACCTGGGTAAATGTGGTGTTACAATCCCACCCTAATCGTCTTTAACATAAAATTACAATCACAAAATGGAAGGCAGCCACACAATTCTGGGAATCATGGCCCAGCCAAATTGATACAGACATTTTCTGGGGGATATAATTCAAACCATGACAAGGAACTTCCTCTTTTTTGCTGACCCTCTACTTTACTAATCATAATGTTCTTCTCCACGAACTAGTCCCTTCTTACAACATGTCCAAAGTACGTGAGATGAAGTCTCACCATCCTCGCTTCTAAGGAACATTCTGGCTATACTTCTCCCAAGACAGATTTGTTTGTTCTTCCGGCAATCCATGGTGTATTCAATATACATTGCCAATACCATAATTCAAAGGCATCAATTCTTCTTTGGTTTTCTTTATTCATTGTCCAGCTTAGTCCTCAAAGTGACATCTTTGCTTTTTAATGCTTTAAAGAGGTCTTTTGCAACAGATTAGCCCAACCAACATGTAGTTTGATTTCTTGACTGCTGATTCTGTGGGAACTGATTGTGGATCCAAGGAAAATGAAATCTTTCAAAGCTTCAATATTTTCTCCATTTATCATGATGTTGCTTATTGATGCAATTGCGAGGCTTTTTGTTTTATTTATGTTGAAATGTAATCCATACTGAAGGCTGTGTTCTTTGATCTTCATCAGTAAGTGCTTCAAGTCCTCTTCCCTTTCAACAAGCGAGGTTGTGTCATTTGCATATCACAGATTGTTAATGAGTCTTCCTCCAATCCCGATGCCATGTTCTTCTTCATATAGTCTAGCTTCTCAGATTATTTGCTCAGCATACAGATTGAATAAGCACGGTGAAAGGATACAACCCTGACACACACCTTTTCTGATTTCAAACCACTCAGTATCCCCATGCTCTGTTCCAACGACGGCCTCTTCTGTCACTGAGCTGGACTAGATGATGGACTAGATGATGACCCAACTTACTGGCTTAAAACAAAAAATATTTATTATGTCACACAGTTTCTGTAGGTCAGCAGTTTGGAAGCTGCTTAACTGGATCGCTCTGGCGCATAGTCTCTCAAGACGTTGCAGTCAAGACATTGGCCAGGGCTGAAAATATATGAAGGTTTAACCGGGGCTAGAATATTCACTTTCAAGATGTCTCATTCATATGATGGCAAGAGGTCTCATGTCCTCACTGTCTTTTGGTAGGAGGCCTCAGGTCCTCACCACACGGGCCTTTCCATAGAGCTGCTTGAGTGTCCTTCCAACATGGCAGCTGGCTTCCCTAGAGCAAGTGATTCAAGAGAGAGAGATAGGGAGTAAGACAGAAGCCATGACACCTCTTATAATCTAGCTTTGGAAGTCAAATATCGTCATTTCTGCCCCATTCTATTGATCACAATGTAGGAGGGAACTATAACAAGGATAAGAGGGAGAGCTCCCTGGAGGCCATCTTGGAGGCTGGTTACTGCAGACACCTTCCAAAATTTCCCATCATTGGTAACTTAATAGTGAACTTCACACACAGATTCTATTATGATGTTTAATCTAAACCACCCTGGCCATCCTAAAGTACTACTGTGTTTATTTTCAGGAAGCCTTTAAAGAATATTTGGACAAAAGAACATGAACAAAGAGAATTAGTTTAAATTTTCTCCCTGGACATTATCTTTTAATAGTCTTTATTCAGCAATCTCCCATTCTTATGCCATCATTCAATTTTTCAAGGAAATTTAGATTCTGACATCTATCATCATTATCCTGTCATAATAGCCCTATCTTGGTATTGAGAAGAGTCATCGTAACAAACATAAAAGAGAGCATAAACCCCTGAAGAATATCCCTTACCAGGTTTGATTGTATGACAAACATTTATTAAGAGGCCTCCTGACCTTCTTTTCATCTGTGTGTCCCTAGCTTCCAGAGTAGTAACTGGCATCTAGTGATGCAATTTCAGAGGAATATTAGAGTTGTTCTTGATAACAAGATCTTAGTGGAAGGTCCTATGTGGGATGATCTTTGAAACAGAAAGTGCCAAAATAAGCTTCAAAAGAATAGAGGCTACTGATTTGAGGAAGACAGGCCTCTAAGGAGATATAACTCTCCTTGGAAGCCACATGGCCACTAAGAAACACTAGGCCTATGACCAGCTCAGGACACAAAGGATCACAGCCTTATGGATCCTTGGTTGGTGAATCTGTCTCAGGAAAAAATGAAATGGACTTAGTTGAAGGGGAGAAAGGAACTTGGTGGCATCTGTGTACCAGGAAAGCTTTGAAACAAACCAAGACAAATCCAGTAGTAACAAACCATAAGGATAATGTCAGAGTAGGAAGGGTCAGGGTCAGAGAGAACAGAGAGGGATTTATATTTAAGGCATCTGGGGCAATGTAGTTGGAACTTATATTTATTTTTTTTAAGTCATTTAAGTTCTAACCATGGGGATAGGGCCAAGAATTATGTCCAATCTTGATACCAACTAGTTGCTGTTGAGTCAGCTCCAACTCATGGCAACCTCATGTGTGTCAGAGTAGAACTATGCTCCACAAGGTTTTCAATGGCTAATTTTTCAGAAGTAGATCACTAGGCCTTTCTTCCAAGGTGCCTGTAGCTAGACTCAGACCTCCACCCATGTTAGCAGCCTAGCACAGCAACCATTGCACCACCTAGAGACTCCAGAAATGAGAAAACAACAAGGCAAATAGCCAGGAGGATAAGATGCAGGGCAGAAACAAGGACAGGCTGCGGAACATGGTTTTGAAGTAGAAACTGTTCATCCATTTGCTCCACTCAAGCTTTTACCCTCAGCACCCTACCAAACCTGCTCCTGCGAGAATTACCGACGAGTTCCTGGATTTAACAATAAGCTGCACATTATTTAATGCAAAGTTTATTTAACAATTAGTTGTACATTGTTTAAGTAAAATCTCATTTTACTTTTTCAGCAGCATTTGACACAGTTGACCCTCTCTCGTCCTTGATTATAACTTTCTTCGTTTGACTTCCAGGAAACTACATTGCCTGGGTACTCCACGTATCTCATTGATTGCTCCTTTTCAGCCTCTTGTGCTTGTTCCTTTTCTTCTCATCAGGTCTCAGTACATGATTTTTTTTTTTTTTTTAACCTCTCTCTTTACACATATATATTCCCTTGGTGATCTCACTCAGTCTCATGACTTTCAGTTCAATTTATATAGCAATGATTACTAAATGAGCATCTCCACTTGAACCACTCTCATGAGCTCAGATCCGGGTCTCTGCGTGGGTGTCTAATAGACATCTCAAGCTTAATACGTCCAAAATTGAACTTCTTATTTTACTTCCAAACCTGTTTCACCTTAAGTCTTTCCCATCTTGCTGATTTTGACTCTTGGAGACTCCATCTTTCCAGTTGCTGAGGCCAAAAACCTTGGTGTCTCCTTAACTCCTTCCATTCTCTCTCACCTCACAGCCAATCCATAGCAAATGCTATTGGTTCTGCCTCCAAAATATATCCAGAATCCTACTGCTTCTCACCACTGCCCCTGCTTGTTCCCCTGCTCTCAACCTCCATCATCTCTCTCCTGGATTACTGATGGAGTCTCCCAAGTATTCTCCCTATTTCAACCTTCTCCCTTCGAGTTTATTCTCAAACCAGCAACTAGATTGCTTCTTTTAAATTTTAAGTCAGTGCATGTCATTCCTCTTCTCCAAACCCATTTTCCACATATTAAAATCCAGATTCCTTAAGATACCTGAACAGATCTTTCATAATACGACATGCATTACTTCTCTGGCTTCATCCTTACTTCTCCCGTCTTGGTTTTTGCTCCAGCCACAATGGCCTCCTTGTTATTTTTGAAAAAATGAGGTATTCTTCAATGCTTGCTGGTTGCATTGGCTGTTCCCTTTGCCTGTAATACTGTTCCCCAATTATCACAGGGCTAACTCCTCCCCCTCCTTCAAGTCTTTGCTTGCATTTTGATTTCTCAGTGAGGTCTACTGCAACCATCTTATTTAAAATTTCAACCTGCCCCCCACTGTGGGACCCCCAATCTCTTTTTACTGCTCATTTTTTTAAATAGTATTTAACTACTTTTTAATATACTATAAAATTTACTTATTTACAGTTATTTATTATGTTTATCATTATGAATCTGTCTTCTACTGGTAGAAAATAAGCTTCACAAGGTCAAGGATTTCTGTCTGTTTTGTTTACAGGTGTATTCCAAGTGTCTAGATGAGTGCCTGGCATATAGTAGACACTTTATGAATATGTGTAAAAGAAATTAATGTTCTGCATATTAAAGAGATGAGCCTGGATGCTCCGTGGCAAAAAGACTGAAGAAGGGCAAGAGGTAAAGCAAGAAGACCAGTAGGGAGTCTACTGCCCAGTTCAGGAGCAAGATGGTGGTGGCTTGGGCAAGGTGGTAGCAGCTGATTAATCCTTTCTGGTTGTCCCACTTTGTCAACACAAAGCTGGCCTTTCGGTTAACGAATGCTGTACAACGTGTCCTCACTTAGTCCTGGTCTTACTCCCAAATCTTACTGGATCATATCTCTTTAAAGCCCAGCTTAAACGTTAATATCCACGTGAAGACTTAACCAACTTCTGCCCCACCACGGGCAGAATTCATTGCTACTTCTTGTTTTCACAACATCTTGTTGAAACCTTTTATATAATGCTCATCACACTATATGCAAATTAGAATATATACTTTTTATGGATTCATGAGTTTGCATGTCCCCTGCTAGACTGTGAGCCCCCTGAGAACAGTGAATGTGTTTTATTGGTCTTTATTCTATAACTAAGCCAAGATTAATGCCTGCCCTTGGTACATGCTCAATAAATAAATTTTAAAAACAAAATTCTTTTAGGTCCAGTTCAATTAATTAATTAATTTCATTTCAAAGAGGGATATCTTTTTGGCTTAAACAATTTGATTATATTGTAACAACAGATATATGAAGTTCTTTATTTAGAAAAGTTGAATTTTTTTTTAAATACTAAAATATTTTTGAAGTGAAGGAGAAGGACCACCTTTTCTGTAATTTTTAAGATTTTAAATGTAAAATAGTTCAAGCATAATATCTTGGTTTTTACCAGAAAAAAAGGTTTAGAATATCAGGCTATCACTTGTTAAGTCCTGAGTTTCTGGCTTTGAAATTAAAACGTGTCTTCATTTCTAAAGATGAAGCCAGTTGTGCTGTTAGCTTGAAGCATTTGGAAGCTGGCCAGAGCTGCGTAAGTTTTTTTTTTTTTTTTTTTCTTTTTTTCCTTCTTATTCTACTCCTTTCTGCCAGGCTAACTCAGTGAGTCCATTTGCAGAATTAAATTAAAATCAATCCCTTTTATGTAAACCTTCGTGAAGCAGCAGGGCTATGTTTGGTCACAAGAGTGGAGATTGGTGCAGTGGAAGCCCTGGTGGTGATTTCTCCCCATCCCATGCTAGCCAAGTCCTCTCTACCACATAGCAATGAAAGGGAGGATCAAACGGCTCTCCAAGCCAAGCTCTGTCAGACTTACCTTTTCTAAATATAGTGCACTTGAGTAAACACCATTGTGAATTTGCAGTTTGCTTGCTGGGGAAGATATTGCCACCTCCACCAAAATTACACATGCTTGTAAGTATTTTTATCTTACTGGACGCTATTTTATCAATTAGAACAATCAGAAAATTCATTTTTACTTTTAAATTTGATATGCAATCAGTACTTACTCTGCTCTTTAGATAAATTAACATGAAGAAAAGGGGTTGTGAGTCAGGGCAAGTTGAATGAATGAAGTTTAAACGAAGACAAAATTGAGGTCTCTGAAGTTCTTGGAAAATGCCGTCTTAGGCCTGCCTGTCCTATGTCCATGTTGTGGCATTTGTATGAGTCAAATAAAGACTGGATCAATCAAATGAAGACAAGGCAAGTTCTCCTGAGCTGAGCCTGCTGACAGAATTATAAAGATGTTTTCTGTTTAATTGTCTGAAAGACCCTGATGGTGAAGGTACTGTCCTTATTTTAGTTTGTATTCACCTTTGATCCTGATGGAAACTAAATCTCTCTGTTCTGTAGCCAGCCCCTGATCCTTGGGCTTCTTTTTACCCTCACCTAAAAAAAGGCCAAGAGAGAAAGCACACCAAGTGTGCAAAGCCCAGCAACAGTTTAGGACAGGAACCTAGGAACATGATATGCAGTGGAAGTCTTAGGGATCACCAGGAGAGGATATGATGGTCAGAGCTGACTTTGGCCTGGTCTAAGAGGCCCCCATGCTCATGTGGAGAAGCATGGAAATCTGATTATCCACAGATGGGCAGAGCCCATTCTTTGTGGTTCATCTGAGAGATGACACTTTCTAAAACCAGCTCCCCTCTTTACCATTTGGCTCAACTGCTTTAGGTTTTACATAAAACAAAGGTTGGAGCCCCAATAAATCATCACTCCGTCCACCTATCATTTTCAACACCTCTATTTTTCTTGGAGGTTGTTTACTCTTTCTAAACCAATTTATCCTTTATTAGTTTACTAGGTGAATGCAGCAAATTAGGGTAAAAACTTTAGAAAACAAAAAAATTTCATCTTAAATCAGATGGAAAAAAAAAAAACAAAACATTATACAATGCTAGCTAAACATGAGGGAAATAGCATTCTAGTGGAGTCCTGGGTGGTGCAAATTTTTAATGCACTCAGTTGCTAACTAAAATGTTGGAGGTTCAAGTCCACCCAAAAGTGCCTTGGAAGAAAGGCCTGGTGATCCAATTCTGAAAAATCAGCCATTGAAAACCCTATGGAGCTGTACTCTGACACATGTGGTGTCACCGTGAGTTGGAATCGATTCAAAGGCTACTGGTTTTTGGTGAGCATTGCAGTAGACAGGACAAAAGACAGGGAGTTGGGAAGTCTGAATTTATTTGTCTGTCTGTCTAGCTATCTGTCTGTCTATCTATCTATCATTCTGCTTTTTATCTTTTTCTAACCAACAGTTCTTTGTGCATCTTGTATATGCTGCATTTACTCCATCTTCAAAGTGACTAGGAACTACAGCTGAATGCATTTATAAGAGTCCCACTGCAGGAAAATCCAAAATATAAAAACAAATTTGATTTGAAGAACAAATTAGAGCATGGTATTTTTTTCTTTACAAGAAGATTCCACCATAGGTTCCTTTAAATCAGATTTATATAGACCATAAACAGCTGTCACGTGGTGGAATCAGAAGATCTCAGTTAATGTCGAATCTTCACCATTTATTAGCTGTGTGACCTTCAACACAAATCAGTTACCTCTCTGTGCTTCTGTTTCTTTTCTCTAAAACAAAGATAACAGTATGTATTTCACAGAGTTATTATATTGATCAAATGAGATAATTTGTGTAGACGGTCTTGGTTAACACAAACCCATGTATTTATGAATTCAGTGAACATTCAAGAAGCATCTACTCAGTGCAGGCACTGCTAGGCACTAATATTATGGTCTACATAGCATGTGGCACTTTCAGTTGCAATTTTCATCTCTTAGAGGCTTCCAGCATGTGCTAAAATGCTACATTACACCAAATTCTGTCAAGCATATAGTAAACTTTCATTGCTATGCAGTTTTAGAATGTCACAATGATGAAAATTACTATTTAAAAATAAAATTTGATTTGCATATAGTATACCCACAACTTCTCAGAAACATGTATCTCTACTGTGTAAAAAGAAGGGCAATTACAACTATTCAGCTACTTCTGAACTACCCCATAGGGTTTCCAAGGAGCAGCTGCTGGATTCGAACTGCTGACCTTTTGGTTAGCAGCCGAGGTCTTAACCACTGTACTACCAGGGCTCCCTATATTTCATAGACACCGTGAATAATGAACGAAGGGCCTACTTCTGGAAGGCTTGCAATACTTGTTGGCTAAAGTGAGGGAAAAGAAGCTGCATGAACCTCAGCCCTTCCAAAACAGAAAATGGCAAGAAAATGTCTCCTGTTTTATGGGTGCAGATGCAATTGAGGGGCTTGCCATTCTGGATGCCCTTCCAAATTCTTCCCTGAGCCACTAAATTGGGCACCATGGCATGATGTTCCTGTGGGGCTGGTTTCCACATTCCAGAGCTGCACTACATTGATGGAAGTTATGGCTCTGTCTGTTCTGATGCCAAGTGCTTTTCACTATCTCCTTGGGGGCCCTTCCCAGCTGCCTGAGAGCCTACTGCCATCTGCACTCCTCTTCTTCTCCACTCAGCACCTGTGTGGAGAAGCACTGTTTCAGCCTTGCATTAGATCCTAAAACCTACCATTAGTAATCTTGTTTTACCTCCTCTATTAAGTTGTTGTTGTTAGCTGCCTTTGCCCAGCTCAGGAGACCCCATGTACAACAGGAACAAAATGCTGCCTGGTCCTGCACCAACCCCATGACTGGTTGTAGATTGGACCATTCTGATCCATAGGGTTTTCATTGGCTGATTTTTGGAAGTATATTGCCAGGCCTTTCTTCTTTGTCCATCTTAGCCTGGAAGCTCTGCTGAAACCTGTTCAGCATCATAACAACATGTAAGCCTCCACTGACAGGTGACAGCTGTGGATGAGGCGCATTGATCAGCAATTAAATCTGGGTGTCCTGCATGGAAAGGAAGAACTCTACCACTGAACCACCTTGTCTTAGTCATCTAGTGCTGCTCCAACAGAAATACCACAAGTGGATGGCCCCACAAAGAGAAATTTATTCTCTCACAGTCCAGTAGGCTACAAGTCCAAATTCAGGGTGTCAGCTCCAGGGGAATGCTTTCTCCATCAGCTCTGGAGGAAGGTCCATGTCATCAATCTTCCTTTGGTTTGGGAGCTTCTCTGCGCAGGAACCTCAGGTCCAAAGGACGCACTCTGCTTCTGGCACTGCTTTCTTGATGGTATGGGGTTCCCATGTATCTCTGCTCGCTTCTCTCTTTTATATCACAAAAGGGATTGCATTAAGACACTAATCTTGTCAATCTCATCGGTATAAACTCATCACAGTGATAGAATTTACAATACATGAGCAGATCACATATAATATCATCATAGTGGTAGAGTTTACAACACATAAGGAAATCACATCAGATAACATAATCATACAATACTGGGAATCATGACCTAGCCAAGGTGCTACACACATTTTTTGGGGGACACAATTCAATCCATGACACACCTCTATTAAATGGGGATTATGTACTTCACATAACATTTCTTAAGAAGCTGTGTGAACTATCTCTGGAAATTTGTACACTTCCAAGGGACCCCAAACACAGTAGTCCATGTCAATATCACTCCTTGGAGTTGTGCAGTGCACAGCCTGCCCAATCATACATGGCAGCCCTCATCAGAAAACTGGAAGCTCTGAAAGAAAGGAATGTGGATGAACCTCAGCCCTTCCTAAACCGAGAATGGAAAGAAAATGCCTCTTGGTTTGTAGCTGCAAATGCTGTTGAGGGGCTTGACATTCTGGAGGCTCCTCCAAGTTCCTCTGAAGCTTGATCTGCAACTTGATCACATGTGAAATTCACACTCTCTTTCATACCTCCCTAAGATGTTTTGGTCCCTTTAACAAAGCTTTCTAATCAGTTAGCATTGAAAGTGTCCTGTCTAAGCACAGGCATGCTTAAGCTCCTCCCCTCTATCCAAATTGTTACTGTCTTAGTTCAGGTCTGTATCATCTTTCTGCTGAATTATTGTAGTAGCCTCCTATCTGGTCTCCTTGCCTTCAGTCCCACCTCCTCACACCATTCATTTTTTCCAGTGTTGACAGGGTGACCCACCTAAATCTCAAATCTAGTCATATCATTCCTTTGCTTGAAATCCTTTAATAATTTTCCACGGCTCTCAGGATAAAATCCAAACTCTTTAGCGTGGATACAAGATCCTTCATAATCTGAAGCCTACTGTTATTATCTTCTGCTTCTGAAACATCGTGCTTGCTCAAGTCTTACGGTGTTTGCATTTGATGCTCGCTCTGCCTAGAATGCCCTTCTGTCCCTCTCCCTGCTTCTCCAGACCAAGCTCAGCTCAGATGCTACCTCTGCTGGGAGCTCTTTGAAGGTAACAGCAAGGACTATTGTATTTAGTGGTAAAAACAAAAAACAAAAAACCCTTCTTGAGCCTACAAAGTGTTGAAAAGTAACAGTCTTGAAGGAAGATTGGAAAGAAAGTAATGCCTAGTCCAGCACACACCCGATTCCCGGTGTTAGATGCTAGTGACAAAAAGTTCAAGGAACAATACAGAGGGTAAAGGCCATGCTGACCCTATAGGACTACATTCCATCCTGGTCTGTGAGTCAACTGCCAAAGCTGATGCCAACTAGAAGTGGGCACTTATAAATGATTCTGGGTTGCCACACAGAAATAATAAAATGGCAAATGGCCCTAAAGGGGGCAGCTTCAAGTCACATGGAAAATAAAAGATGAAAAATGTACCAGAAAAAGTATAAGCTCAGGAACCAGAAAAACTGAATTCTGTTCACAGTATCTTTAGATCTCAGTTTATGATTTCTATGTGAAAAGATCTGACTCTAACAATGGTTTTCTTATCGTGCTTAACAAAGTTCTAGGGCTTCCAGATGTTTTTCAAGGGCCGCTTCAAGGGAAAGGAGGCGAGGAGTGCAACTCCACTGGAATACTTCCACTTGTGTCAGATGGTCTGCTTTTCTGTGTAGGATTTCATTTGAAGAAAGGGGTATGCGTCTTGAAATTCATTGAAAAACCCTAAAAGCAAGTATAAACAACAGACGTGCCATGAGCCCACCTCCACTTCACCTTCCCCAAGAGTTAGTCCACACCTTCACTCCCTCACTAAGATATGTTGACCGATGCCCTCAGTGGCAGTTGGGAACTACTGTGGATTGTTCTCCTGGTCACCTGCCCCCCTGCTCCCTACAGGTAAGACTCTTAACTTTTCAAGGATCTGTTGCACTTTACCCTTAAACCAGTCATTTCCAGTTGTATTTGTTATTTTGATTATGTTAATTTAATTGCACTTTATATAAGCCATATACATAGTGAAAAGGGTATCTTTTTCTCTGAATACCAAGGAGAATGCTTTTAAAAGATAATAAAAATGAGTCACTAAAAATATTGCTGTAGATTTGTGCATGGGCAAGATAACTATTTGGAGAAAGATTGTAAAAATGTAGATGGAATCTACTCTCAGGTTGTTTCACAACTATCTTGGAAGTCGAATTCTACTTTAAAGAAATCCAACCTGGAAATAATGTTTGATACATTAGAAGTGGAGCTCACAAAGAAGAGGAAATGACAGAATTCCAAACAGTGTGTTTATAGTAAAACCAAGCCTTGGCCTCTCCTTGGACCTTTAAAAAAATACACAACTGTGTTTTAAGATTAAATGTTTAAATATACATACACATTATTTTTATGATTCTCCATCTTAGCTGACTTTTCTAATGAACTATTATTGTTACTGTTGTTAGTTGCTGTCAAGTCGATTCTGACTTGTGGCAACCCCATGTTTGCAGAGCAGAACTGGCCCATGTGTTTTCAAGGGTGTGACCTTTCAGAAGCAGATCACCAGGCCTGTCTTCCAAGGTGCCCCTGGGTGGGTTCAAACTGCCAACCTTTCAACTAGTAGTTAAGTGTTTGACTGTTTGCACCACCCAGGGACTCCTAATTAACTACTAGTTCAATCATATATATGTGTATGTGTGCGTGTGTGTGTGTGTGCGCGTGTAAAAAGAGGCAGAGATACCAGAAAATACTTTTTCTGCAAAAACAAACAAACATACAAATCTGCTGCAACAGCCCAGAATCTGAGGTTCTGGTGCATTTTTTTTTTCCCAAGCAGAGTAGACACCCCTATTGAAGTAAGCCCTGCCTGGCCTTGCATTTGAGCAGCTGTCAGGCTCCTGGCCACTGTAACACAGACAACATGGTAGTTTCCAGCTACAACAGGTGTCCCTGATTTTTAGTCTTTCTTAAATTTCAGCAGAGACTGCAGTATGATCATGGAAAAAAAACTTGGACGAGTTGAGGAAAAACAGTCAGAGTGCGGAGTGAATGGTGTGACCTGGAGGCTCTTTCCCTTGTAGTGCAAGAGAGCTTGGCTTGGCAAGCTTAGCATCACAAAGATCTACTGACTCTGCTTTCAACTGTGATCAGTCACTGAGTGACTTATTATTGTTAGGGAGTGACAGGACACTAACCAGACAAAGCCATCTTTGCTCAGTGATACTTGCAACTGTTTACAACAAAATGAGCAGTGCCAGGGTTCAACAGAAATGCACCAACTAGGTGGACATCAGCTTAAAAAGGTAAATAGATTAGCTCATAGATGATGCACAGCATCCACTGGTTGGAAGGTAGAACCATTCTGATATCTGAGTAGAGACTCCAGTTTTGTGAAAGACTACTAATCTATTTTATTAGGTGTTTCTGTGACCTGTAATTAAAGTACCAGTAAAACTAGTTGCCACCGGGTAAACTCTGACTCATGGTGACCTTGCATATCTCAGAATGGAGCTGTGCTCCATAGGGTTTTCAATAGCTGATTTTTCAGAAGTACATTACCAGGCTTTTCTTCCCAGCCGCCTCTGAGTGGACTCGAATTTCCAACCTTTCTGTTAGCAGTAAACTTGTTAACTGTTTGCACCCCCAGGGACCCAATTAAAGTACAGTCTTTAGTAAACAAAATATGACCTTTAGTGAATGAAATCTTAGTGCCTTAAATTATATACAAGTTGGAACCCTAGTGGCACAGTGTTTAAGAACTTGGCTGCTAACCAAAAGGTCTGCAGTTCAAACCCACCAGCTGCCCCTTTGAAGCTCTACGGGGCAATTCTACTCTGTCCTGTAGGGTCGCTATGAGTAGGAATTGACTCAACAGCAACGGGTTTGGTTTTAGTTTTTGGTGTAAGCTGCCTAAACATCATTTTGTCACCTGTAGAATTTCACCTGGGGAAGCAGACTAGGTCTTCAAGCACTCCTAAAAGCAAAAGTCTCCTACATCCTACCAAAGCTTATTCAGCTAGTTAGCTCATATTTTAATTTATAGACGGAATATGTGCATAATGCAACAAAACCATTAAAATGATACAGAAGTTTATAACATAGGAAAAAAAAAAACTCCTGATAATCTCAGAGGTACAGTAGGTACCTCTGAGGGGTGATGAAGGGGTTGACATCAAAGGATTAGAAACTTCTCTCAAGAGCCATAATAGGCCTGCTGGCGATGAGTTTCTCCATCTTCTGAGAAATTTGGGGCTAGCCTCAGGCTTAATGAGAATCTGTTCAGTTTCCCAGGGAGCAGTCTGTAGAACAGAATGAGTAATATTAGAAAATGTCACCCAACATTGTGACTATTCATAACTGATCTCTGCTGGTTTATATTATCTTAGCAAAGCTTTCAGGTAAATAGAGGTCATTGTTTTCAAAAGCCTCCCAGCAGCTTTGTGCCTTTCTGATGTAACAGGAGTCAAGCCACTATAAAACAAACAAACAAAATAGTTGCCTTCAAGTCATCAATTCAGACTTATGGTGACCCATGTGTGTCAGAGTAGAACTGTGCTCCACTGTGCTCAATGGCTTATTTTTCAGAAGCAGATCTCCAGGCCTTTCTTCCAAAGTGCCTCTGGGTGGACTTGAACCTCCAACTTTTAGGGTTGCACCACCCAGGCACTCCCAGTCACTATGGGGGCTCTTTATCCCCTTGATTAATGTTCTTTCCTTCATCCAGGATTGTGCTTACTGCTTTGGGTGGAAGCTGAGAGTGAGTTTAATGAAGTCTCCCAAATTGAAAGAGTCAACTGAAGCACAGTTTCTAATGGGAGAGAAAGGATTGTGGTTCCCAGCTCCCATCCTTAGAAAGGGAGATAAGGTGCCATGGGAAGGGGATTGGCTTTAGAGTCAGACCACGTTCCTGGGTTTAAATCCTGGCTTTACTGCATACCAATGATGTGATATGGGCAAGTGACTCAACCCTCCAAACCTCCACTTACTTGTGTACAGGATGAAGTATATTAATCCCTCCATTAGAAGGCAGTTAGTGAGAACTAAATAAGATAATGTATGTGTCACTACTCATGGGCCTAGACGCTAAGGCACTGGGCTTGATTTCCGGAAGCTGGAGATATGGTAGGCAAGGCAGTTATTAAAGACTTGTAGAGTTGACTTGATCTCATGAAGTAATTGTGAAACTCAAACAAACAAGCAAACAAAGACTGTATTAGAAAGGGTTTTCAAAACTGTCCTATAAGAGGTAGGAGATTAAGCAACATTTTCCATGTATGCTCCCCAGTCCTTTTGCCCCAGAAATAGACATGGAGAGAAGAAACAGGGAGAAGAAAAATAAGCTATTTCTGGAGGCAAAAAAAATTCATAAAAATAATGCATACAATGTACCCACTATAGTATCATTATTAGTGAAAAATACTGTGAAGGGTCTTGAACACTGGCTTGAATCCTGGCTCCACCTACATCCAGGATGCAGATATTTAGGGCAGGATTTCTCAACATTTGTCCCTGTTGACATTTTAGGAGAGTAATTCTTTGCTGTGGGGGGCTGTCCTGTGCATCGCAGGGTGTTTAGCAGCATCCCTGGCCTCTGCCCACTACATGCCAGTTACATCCCGCACCCCAAGTTGCGACAACTAAAAATGTGTCCAGACGTTGCAAAATGTTTCCTGGGTACAAAATCACTTCCAGTTGAGAACCAATACTCAAGAGTCTATTTGACTAAAGAACCTGAGAGAAAAAAATGTATCCCCAAGGAAGAGACTTAGCACTCAGGCTAAAATCAGCACCTCAGTTGTTGGGGCACTTCTGAGTGCAAAATGTTTTCGTCACTCAGATTTGACCTCCAGTCCAGCCACCTATCTGTGTCCAAGGGAGAAAGAGACTGCAAAAGCTAAGAAGACCTGTGTTCACTGAATTCTCTCAGAGACGTTGAGAAATGTCATCCTTCCTCTTCATCTCTCCCCCTTGCTAACTCTGCTCCAGCAACTCTGGCCCCCTTGATGTTCCTCAAACATCAAGTATGCTTCCACCATGGCTTCGTACATGTTGTTCCTCAGATACCTGCAAAGTTCACTCACAGCTCTTTGGGTTTTCTCCAGTTCCTGCAGTGCACACTGTTCCCTCTTGCCGCGGAGAGTTTGCCTTTGCTGTCTGTCCCCCTTTTTCTAAACTCCTTTCCCCATACCTTGTGACCCTCTCCTGATTTCAGATTTCATCTTATATAAGAACTTCCTCAAGGGCTTCCCTGAGCCCTAGTCTAGATCAAGCTCCTTTGCCATTTGTTCTCATGGCCCTTTCTATGTTTTCTTGATAGTACTTAACACAGTGTGTGATTTACTTTGGTGATTATTTGATTAATGTCTCGTTTCCCTCATTGGATTGGAAATGTCAAGAGAGTAACATCTGTTTCTGTTTTTCTTCACTGTTGTGTCTGTTTTCCTCCCTGATGCGCTACCTGATGTATGGTTTCTACTCAATAATTATTGATTGAATAAATGGATGAATCCCTTGAGTACTCCTAGAAATGAGTGGAGGGGGCTTTGGAAAGAGCGTGATGTCCAGTAAAAGAGAGCTGGAAGAGAGTTAGAGAAATATGTTTTGTTATTGTTTACTTGACCCCATTTTCCCCAGGCAGCAAGATTATAACAGATTGTAGCTAGAGACAACATAGCATTAAATACACTATAGTAAGTAAATAGGATGCAATAGTATATAACCATTAAAAATCATGCTTGCTACCTAAATGTCACATACAAATAGCATAATCATAGAAAGGAATACTATGTAGTTATTAAAATTATATTGCAGATTTATGTTTATTAACACGGGAAATGATACTGATGCATTGTTCAGTAAAAAAATAACAGTAATAAAAGAATTTGTAAAGGCTGATATCACTTTGTCTAAAATATGTATAAAATTATAAATATTTATGGAGTGCTTATAATAAGCCAGGCACCATGAGAAACATTTTAAGTTTACAAGCAATCTCTTTTAACAGTCCTACAAAGAAGCTACTATTATTATTTCCATTTTAAAGATAAAGAAAATGAGGCTTTAGAGGTAAAATGCATAGTTTCAGAGGTAACTATATTAACAGTGGTTATCTCTGGTTATTTAGAATTATATATTTTTTCTCTACTTTGTTTTCTAAATTTTCTACAATAAAATGATCTATTTTTGTAATAAAATACAGTTAAGTAATTTAAAAATACAGTCGATCCTTATTATGTGCATATTCCATATTTGCAAGTTTACCTACTTGTTAAATTGTATTTTTAATTGATAATTACTAGTGATTAGAATGAGAAAGTTGGAAACAAAAAGGAACAGTAGTTGAAAAATAACGGCCTTGGTGTTAGAAACAACGCAGGAGATTACATGATAGAATTCTGCAAGACCAACAACTTCTTCATCGCAAAGACCTTTTTTCAACAACATAAATGGCAACTATAAAAGTGGACCTCACCAGATGGAATACACAGGAATCAGAACGACTACATCTGTGGAAAGAGACAACGGAAAAGCTCAATATCATCAGTCAGAAGAAGGTGAGGGGCCAACTGTAGGACAGAGCGTAAATTGCTCGTATGCAAGTTGAAGTTGAAACTGAAGAAAATTAGAACAAGTGCACGAGAGCCAAAATACGACCTTGAGTATATTCCATCTGAATTTAGAGACCTTCTTAAGAATAGATTTGACGCATTGAACACTAATGACCAAAGATCAGACAAGGTGCAGGATGACATCAAGGACATCATACATGAAGAAAGCAAGATGTCATTAAAAAGACAAGAAAGAAAAGACCAAAATGGATGTCAGAAGAGACTCTGAAACTTGCTCTTGAACATAGAGTAGCTAAAGCGAAAGGAAGAAATGATGGAGTAAAAGAGCTGAACAGAATATTTCAAAGGGCAGATTGAGAAGACAAAGTAAAGTATTATAACAAAATGTGCAAAGACCTGGAGATAGAAAACCAAAAGGGAAGAACACACTCCGCATTTCTGAAGCAGAAAGAACTGAATTAAAAATTCAAGCCTTGAATTGCAATAGTGAAAGATTCTGTGGGCAAAATATTAAACAACGCAGGAAGCATCAAAAGAAGATGGAAGGAATACACAAAGTCTCTGTACCAAAAAAAAAAAAAAAAAAAACTGGCTGATGTTCAACCATTTCAGGAGGTAGCATATGATCAAGAACTGATGGTATTGAAGGAAGAAGTCCAAGCTGCACTGAAGGCATTGGGGAAAAACAAGGCTCCAGGAATTGACAGAATACCAATTGAGATGTTTCAACAATCAGATGCAGTACTGGAAGTGTTCACTCATCTTTGCCAAGAAATTTGGAAGACAGCTGCCTAGCCAATAGACTGGAAGAGATCCATATTTGTGCCCATTCCAAAGAAAAGTGATGAAAAAGAATTCAAAAATTATGGAACAATATCATTAATACTACACACAAGTAAAATTCTGCTGAAGATAATTCAAAAGCAGTTGCAGCAGTACATCAACGGGGAACTGTCAGAGTCAAGCTGAATTCAGAAGATGACATGGAACAAGGGATATTATTGCCAATGTCAAATGGATCTTGGTTGAAAGCAGAATAGCAGAAAGATGTTCCTGTGTTTTATTGACTATGAAAAGGCATTCAACTGTGCGGATCATAACAAATTATGGATAACATTATGAAGAACGGGAATTCCAGAACACTTTATTGTGCTCATGAGGAATCTATACATGGACAAAGAGGCAATTGTTTGAACAGCACAAGGGGATACTTCATGGTTTAAGGTCAGGAAAGGTGTGTATCAAGGTTGTAGCTCTTCCACCAAACTTATTCAATCCATATGTTGAGCAAATAATCTGAGAAGCTGGACTATATGAAGAAGAACAGGACATCAGGATTGGAGGAAGACTCATTAACAACCTGCAATATGCAGATAACACAACTTTACTTGCTGAAAGTGAAGAGGATTTGAAGCACTAACTGATGAAGATCAAAGACTACAGCTTTCAATATGGATTACATATCAACATAAAGAAAACTAAAATCTTCACAACTGGATGAATAAGCAACATCACGGTAAATGGAGAAAAGATTGAATTTGACAAGGATTTCATTTTACTTGGATCCACAATCAAAGCCCATGGAAGGAGCAGTCAAGAAATCAAACGACACATTGCATTTCGCAAATCGTCAGCAAAAGACCTCTTTAAATGTTAAAAAGCAAAGATGTCACTTTAAGAACTAAGGTGCACCTGACCCAAGACATGGTATTTTCAACTGCCTCATACGCATGCAAAAGTTGGGTAAGGAATAAGGAAGATTGAAGAAGAATTGCTGTCTTTGAATTATGGTGTTGGCAAAGAATATTGAATACAGCATGGACTGCCAAAAGAAAGAACAAATCTGTCTTGGAAGAAGTACAGCAAGAGTGCTCCTTGGAAGCAAGGATGGTGAGACTTCGTCTCATATACTTTGAACATGTTATGAGGAGGGATCAGTCCCTGGAGAAAGACATTATGCTTGGTAAAGTAGAGGGTCAGCAAAAAAGAGGAAGACCCTCAACAAGATGGAATGACACAGTGGCTGCAACAATGGACTCAAGCATAACAACTATTGTGAGGATGACACAGGACTGGGCAGTGTTTCGTTGTGTTGTACATAGGGTCACCATGAGTTGAAACTGACTCGATGGCACGCAACAACAACAGCAACATTTGTAACCCCAAAATCAATACTAGCAGCACTTTTGTGGTCAGTCACAGGCATGCTCAAAGTGGTGAAAAATTTGGGTCACCAGATGTACACATTCTAATTTGAGGTTAAACAAAGTAATGCTCTGTTTTCTTGTTTTTTGCTTCAAGCCACTTTTTTTTTAAATTTTTTGCTTTTTGTTGTTTAAAACGGCCCACAAGTGCAGCACTGAAGTGCTAACTAGTATTCCTGAGCACAAGGCGGCTATAATGTACCTTACAGAGAAAATGTGTGTGTTTGATATGCTTCATTCAGGCATGAGTTATAGTGCTGTTGGCCATGAGTTCAATGTTGATGAATCAACAATATATGTTAAACAAACTATCTTTAAACATAAACACACATAAAATAAAGTTACATATTAAATAGTTGACAAAAGTGTTGTGACCAGAGGCTCAAAGGAACCTAACCCTGTATTTCTTCTAGGAGCAACGATTCAGTATTTGCTAATTCAGTGTTTGTGGTGACTTTATAGACCATAACTATTGCAGATAACAAGAACTGACTTTATATCTAAACATTTTTAATGACAATAAAATGTTCTTTATGAAATTGTGTGATCAGTAAGGTTGTATACTAACTTGGCTGGGCCATGATTCTCAGTGTTTTGGCAGTTATGATGTAGTTTGGCAGTCGTATGATGACGTGATCACTTCCATGATGAGATTTGATATAATGTGATCACCTCCACGATGGGATCTGCTGTGAGTAGCCAATCAGTTGAAAGGGAGTTTTTGTGGGGTGAAGCTTGCATGGAATATAAATGGACTTTCTGGCAAGGCTCATGGGCTTTTGCTCACTCTGGATCCTGCAGCTGGCTCCAGTTCATCTGACCTCTGGTTCTTGGGACTTGAGCTAGTAGCTTACCAACTGTCTTGCCTGCTGGTCTTGGGATTCCTCGATCGTCACAGCCTGTGAGCAAGAGCCTGTTGTCTGACCTGCTGATCTTGGGTTAACCAGCCCCGGTGACTACATGAATCAGGAGAAGCCTCTATCCTAACCCACGGACTTGGGACGTTCCAGCCTCTACAACTATGTGAGCCATTTCCTTGATGTAAATCTCTCTCTATATATATATATATTTATACACTCTACTGGTTTTACCACTCTAGAGAACCCAGCCTAAAACATTTGGTACCTAGCGTGGTTCTAGAGAAACAAAATTGTAAAGATGAGTTTTCTAAATTGGTTCTCAAATCTGGTTACTTTTAAAGATGTTGATGACTCTGCTTTCAGTAGTAAAGACAGTACTGCTAATTCATGGCTTGAGGTGGCAATACAAATACACAAAATATTATGACCAATAGATCAGGTATTGGTGAAAGGTGAGGCTCTGGGTAATTACATGTTTGATACCTTTCTACAATTTTGTCATAATGAGAAGTATAAGGAAGCCGGTTGGTTGATCCTACTTTCGCTAGATGAAGTGGTGAAAGAAGGAGATGAGCTCAGGGCTTCAGAGTCAAAGCTCAAGCACCACATAAACCACCTAAAAGTTTCCACTTGTGCCTTGAAAGAAAGCCTTATTTCTTGTGGTAACAGAGCTGATAATGCCAAACACCAAACCCAGAGTCTTTTCATAAGAGTGGTTGAATTACAGTGTCAACTCAATTCCCAAACGAGTGGTGTCTGAAGTAAAAGTGAAGGCATTGGTTGGGTAGAAATGGTATCCTGAAAATTGGGATGGTGACATATGGGCAGATAATCAGGAAGCTGGGGACACTGAGCTCCTAAATTCCAAAGAATCACCTCAGCCCACAGAACCAGCCCTGTCACTCCCATCTGAAGAGATTACTCCATCTTTTTATGCTTTTAACCTTCCCAGTAAAACCATTAGCTTCTCCACCCCCATCTGATGAGATTAACCCAGCTGTGTCTAAAGAGCCTTTGTCTGAGTCATTGCCTGGGACATCGTCTGAGGCAGATGCCTTACAAGACAATGCTGAAAGTTCTAAAAACACATCACCACCACTGATTTTGTCTTCTAGATCTATAACTAGACTTAGGTCCTAGTGAGCCCCAAAAGGTGAAGTACAAAGTGGGACCCAGGAGGAGGTACACTACACTCCAAAAGAACTGCTGGACTTTTCCAATATGTACAAACAGAAACCTGGAGAATATCTGTGGGAATGGCTATTAAGGATGTGGGATAATGGTGCAAGGAACATAAAGGTGAATCAGTCTGAGTTGATTGATATGAGCCCACTAAGCACAGATTCTTCAGTGTTTCAGCTTGAGAGGTTAGGAAAGGATCTAGTAATTTATTTGACTGGGTTGCTGAAGCATGGATTATACAGTGGCCTATGTTAAATCAAGTTGAAGTACCAGACCTGCTTTGGTATACTGTAGAAGAAGCTATCCAAAAATTTAGGGAAATTGACATGTTAGATTGGATTTATCAGTTTAGACCCACAGACCCACACATGGAGTGCCCAGAGGACACAACTTTTACCACAACAGTCAGGAACAAATTTGTGAAGGGAGCCCCAGCATCCCTGAAGGCTACTGTGATTGCTATTTAATGTAGGTTATATTTGACAGCAGGAACTGCCCTAACTGAATTAAGATATCTAACTACAATGGGGTTGATTGGACCCCTTGGGGGTAGGGGCCAAATGTGGCACTAAATCAGCAAAGACAAAGTGAGTGTGGTTATTGTAATGGACAACAGTGTCAAAAGCACTAATCAGAATAGTCTGACTGGTATGGATTTATGGTGTTGGCTACTTAGTCCTGGTGTTCCTAGGAGTGAAATTGACAGAAAATCTACTAAATATTTACTTTATTGGTAAAAGCAGAATTCTAGGTCAAGTGAACAGCAGTCTAACTCACATTGCCAGAATAGAGAGTTAAGGTCCCTAAATCAATTCCCAGATTTGAGCAAGTTTAAAGATCCACAATCCCTTAAATGAAGGGGAGGCCTGGTCCCCTGGAGGAAAGATCTCACTATACTGCCAAAAAATTCATACTGTTAGTCTTTCTCCCAGCCTTCCCCAAAGGGATCTATGGCCTTTTATGACAATGACTGTTCACTGGGGAAAGGGAAATAATCAGACTTTTAGCAGATTACCGGATACTGGCTCTAAACTGACGTTAGTTCCAGGAGATCCAAAACATCACTGCTGCCCACCAGTCAGAGTGCAGGTATATGGAGGTCAAGTTATTAATGGAGTCGGCGTATGTCTTTCTCACAATAGGTCCAGTGGGTCCCCGAACCCATACTGTAGTGATTTCCCCAGTTCCAGAATGCATAATTAGAATAGATATACTCAGCAACTGGCTGAAACCCCATGCTGGATCCTTGACAAATGGATTAAGGGCTATTTTGGTGGGAAGAGCCAAGTGGAAGCCATTAGAACTGCCTCTACCTAGGAAAATAGTAAACCAAAAGCAATATCGCATTCCTAGAGGGACTGCAGAGACTACTGCCACCATCAAGGACTTGAAGGAAACAGGGGCGGTGACTGCCACCACATTCCCATTCAACTCACCTATTTGGCCTGTGCAAAAAAACAGATGGATCTTGGAGAATGACAGTGGATTATCAAAAACTTAACCAGGTGGTGACTCAAATTCTAGCTGCTGTTAGATGTAGTTTCATTGCTTGAGCAGCTGTTGATCTGGCTAATGTCTTTTTCTCCATACCTGTCTCAAAGGACCACCAGAAGCAGTTTGCCTTCAGCTGGCAAGGCCAACAATGCACGTTCAGTGTCCTACATCTGGGCTATACCAGCTCTCCAGGCCTATGTCATAATTTTGTCCACAGGGAACTTGATCGCCTTTCCCTTCCACAAGACGTCACACTGGTCCATTATATTGATGACATTACGTTGATTGGACCTAGTAAGGAAGAAGTGTCAATGACTTTGGTCTTATTGGTAAAATATATGCATGCTAGAGGGTAGGAAATTAATCCCACAAAAATTCAGGCACCTTCCACCTCTGAAATTTCTAGGGGTTCAGTCGTGTGGGGCATGTCGAGATATTCCTACTAAAGTGAAGGATAAGTTATTACGTCTGGCCCCTCCCACAATTAAAAAGGAGGCATAATGCCTAGTGGGCTTCTTTGGATTTTGGAAGAAACAGATCCCTCATTTGGGTGTGCTACTCCAGCCTATTTATGAAGTGACTCGAATAGCTGCTAGTTTTGAGTGGGACCCAGACCAAGAGATGGCTCTGCAACAGGTTAAGTCTTCTGGGCAAGCGGCTCTGCCACTTGGACTATATGATCCGGCCGATCCAATGGTACTTGAAGTGTCAGTGGCAGACAGAGATGCTGTTTGAAGTCTTTGGCAGACCCCTATTTGTGAAACAGAGCACAGCCCCTTAGGATTCTGGAGCAAATCCCTGCCATCCTCTGCAGATAATGACTTTCCTTTTGAGAAACAGCTTTTGGCTTGTTACTGGGCCTTAGTAGAGACTGAACGCTTAGCCATGGGACACCAAGTCACCATGTGGCCTGAGCTGCCCATCATGAACTGGGTACTGCCTGAACCACAAAGCCATAAAGTTGGACATGCACAGCAGCACTTCATCATTAAATGGAAGTGGTATATACGAGATCAGGCGTAAACAGGACATGAAGGCATAAGTAAGTTGCAGGAGAAAGTGGCCCAAATGTCCATGATCTCCACTCCTGTCACATTACCTTCCATCTCCCAGTTTGCACCTATAGCCTCATGGGGAGTTCCTTATGATCAGTTGACTGAGGAAGAGAAACTTGCACCTGGTTTACAGATGGTTCTGTGGGATATGCAGGCACCATTCAAAAGTGGACAGCAGCAGCACTATGGCCCCTTTCTGGGACCTCCTTCAAAAACAGGGGTAAAGGGAAATCCTCCCAATGGCCAGAACTGTGAGCAGTTTACCTAGTTGTTCACTTTGCTTGGAAGGAGAAATGGCCAGATGTGTGACTGTATACTGATTCATAGGCTGTGGCCAGTGGTTTAGCTGGATGGTCACGGACTTGGAAAGAACATGATTGGAAAATTGGAGACAAGGAGGTAAGGCGAAGAGGTATATGTATAGACCTCTCTGAATGGGCCAAAGAAGTGAAGATATTTATGTCTCGTGTGAATGCCCACCAAAGGGTGACCTCAGCAGAGGAAGATTTTAACAATCAAGCTCTCTGATCTGCTGAACTTGGGTTCACCAACACCTGTGGCTACATGAATCAGGAGAAGCCTCTATCCCAACCTACAGATTTGGGATGTTGAAGCCTCTACAACCACATGAGTCAGTTCCTTGCTATAAATCTGTGTGTGTGTATATATATATATATACATATATATGCATATATATGTATATATATACTTTACTTGTTTTGCTTCTCTAGTGAGCCCAGCCTAAGACAAATGGTAATTGTCAAAAACAGTAAACAAAATTTTATATGTAGTATAATTTCAATTATGTTTTTTTAAATGCACTGAGAATATATTGGAGGGAAATATGCACAAATATTACAGTCTCTTTTTTTCTTTCTTTGGGCAGTTCTACATCTTTCAGATTTCTTACAATGACCTTGTATTTGCTTTTATTATTAAGCAATTTGCCAAAGTTGCCTACTGTACAGAAGTTAACATTGGGATGTTTTAATTTCAGACTAAATCTGCAAAAAAAATCAGATGCAATTACAACTTTCACCTCACAAGTGTGCCAGGAAGTGATAAAAAAATTTTTCTACAGCAAAATTAATTTCTATTTTAAGTCCTCATTTTACAGGAGAGGAAAACCTTGAGCTTGAAGAATTTCATTCCACTCTCTTCCCCAACTTACCTTTATCTTCATCTCTACTTGCACCTACTTTCTAGGGATTAGCCATGTTTTTACTGTATCTCAAAATATGAGGGAAAAATTAACATATATCAATATTTCAGAAATATTATCCTTCTTCATATCAGTGGTACTGAAATACTAATAACAAACCATCAGATTCCAAACCAAACCCACTTGGACTCAGCTATCTAAGTCATCAACACTATGGTCTTTATTTGGTAGCACTAAGTCATAAAAATTCCACCCCCTGTGATTTAAAGTCAGCTAGGTTGACATGACCTCTCTTTTCTAGGTTGAGAATTTATTGTCAAATGGAGATAGAGTCCTCTTTACCCAGAAAGGGTGGTCACACCAGGTCATCCTGAAGGAAACTAAAACAGCACATTGGAGCTTAGGCTGGCAGTTGCCTTTGCATATTAAGTAGCCTTTCTGCTCCAGAGCAGATGGCTTTGGCAGTGCCACATAAGTCAACCTGGAAAGATACAAACATATTTTGAAATTGGTTACAACTTTTCTCATTAAATGTCCTTTGAGGGTGTATATCTGTCACTAGCGTTTATACGATGTTTGGTTTGCAGACTGGTCTGTTGGTGTATTTTCAACATCTGCCTAACCCAGTGCTTGGCACATACTGGGCACTCAACATCTGTTTGTTATATTAATGAATATATAAATGAATGGTGAATGAATTCATCTTTTCATAAAAGGTAAGTAACCACAGAATATATGCCATAGTTACGATACAATCCAAATAGAATGGGAAAAGTATGTTATCCATGAAACAATACCTGGGGAGTTTCAAGGGAAAAGAGAGAAACCAACTGGTTTTCCCAGCACTCCAGAGTTGGAGCAGGAGAATCTGGCCACAGGGATTCCTCTGGAGTGGCAAGCAATTAGGGTTTTGCCATGCTGAGCATAGGGAAGAGGGAGTGACTTATTTTCTCCTTGGATGTACCAGGTTCACACCAGAGTGCATTTCTGAGTGGAGTCATGCCAGGGGATCTGAAGCCACCACAGAGAGTTTATTTCCAGACTCAGGAGAGCCTTGGGTAGAACTCCATGTTCTCTAGATAGCCAGGATCAGCCAGAGATATACCAAAAGGCAGGGAGGTGGTAACTCCTCAAGGTGGCTAACACCAACAGTGTTAGGAGTCTTCTGAACCTGTTATTAGAGCCACTCAAGGATACATACAGATTTCATAATAGGTTTGGAAGGAGTCGTGGTGGCGCAGTGGTTAAGCACTCAGCTGCTAACAGAAAAGTCAGTGGTTTAAACTCTCCAGTGGTTCTGCAGGAGAAAAGAACTGGTGATCTGCTCCTGTAAAGATGACAGCCTAGGAAACCCTATGGGGCAGTTCTACTCTGTCCTGTAGGGTTGCTATGAGTTGGAATCATCCCAACGGCACACAACAACAAAAACAATAAATTTGGGAGTTTGGAATTTTGTGCCTGGTGACATCGTCTATTTCCATTATCAACTTCATGATCATTAACTTTGCAGTTACATTTATTTGAACACTTACAGACCAGGCAGTACACCAAATACTTTATTTTTAATTGTTACAACCTCTCTGGAAAGTATTATTATCTCCAAGTTACAAAGGAGAAAATGAGCTCCAGAGAGTTTAAATAACTTCTAAAGGCTCACAAATAGTAAAAAACTTGCCCTCTCAGCTCAAAAATTCATTACTGACTCCCCATTATCTAAACTTGCAGTTTGCATCTGTTTCAAAGAATCTTAGGGGGTGCCACAGAGGCACCTCAGGAGCTAACCCAAGGGGACAACCCAGGGGTCCTACCCACAGCACACATTTTGATGAAGCAACACTGATTTTATCTGTTTTCAATACTAGTCTGCCGTGTAATATTTAATATGAAGAAAGGGTTCTGCTCTGACTTTTGAAAAAAGTAAAACAAAAGGAAGGAAGGAGGGAGGAAGAGAGGTGAGGAGGAAAGGAGGGAAGAGACAAAATAGGGAAGGAAAGATTAAAAACCACTGTCCTAAAGAAAAAAATCCAAATGTCTTAATTCTGGCATTTCTAGACCTTCAAAAACTTTCTCCCAAACACTCTTATATAACCACAGTCCCCTTTCATAACACTTCTGTTCCCATCATACTGACCAACTATTTCTTGAATATTTCCAATGTCTGTCTCTCTGTCTCTCTTCTCCTGTTTCCCAAGCTCATGCTTTAATTTTATGCCCTCATTTCTCACCACTTCTGTTCAACGCGTTAATGGAAGTCCTAGTCTACGCAATAAGGCGATGGTTCTCAACAGAGGTGATTTCACCCTTCAGTAGACATTTTTCAATTTCTGGAAACATTTTTAATTGCTATAACTGGGAGTCAGGTGCTACTAGCATTTAGTGAGTAGAGCCCAGGTGAAAATCTTTCTACGATACACATGACAGCTCCCTACAGCAAAGAATCATCTGGCCCAAAATGTAAAATAGTGCATAAAATAACCAAGACCGGAAAAAAATAAATAAAACTGTCTTTATTCCAGATTACATAATTGCTTATGTGGAAATTTCTAAGTAATCTATAAAAAAATTATGAGAACTAATAAGTGAAGTTATAAAGATAATAAAATATAACATCAATATAAAAAACATTTTCACATGCTAGCAGCAAATAATTGGTAAATATTTTTTTTAATCATACCATGAAATAACATAAAATATTTCAGAGTAATTGTAATCAAAGGTATTCAAGACTTCTACACTGAAAACCATAAACATTTCTGAAATAAATCAAGGAAGACTTAAACAACGTACATGGATTAGCAGACACAAAATTGTTAAGATATCAATTCTTCCCAAAGCAATTGGTAGATTAAACACAATTCCAAACAAAACATTTTTGTATAAATTGACAATTTGATTCTAAAATGTTGGAGGATTTACACTAGCTGATTTCAAGACTTTTAAAGGTACAGTGATCAAGATAAGGTGTAATTGTCATTAAGTATAGATAAATAAATTGATGGAACAGTCAGGAAATATACCCACACATATAGAATTAAGTAATTTTCTATAAAAGTGCCAAGGCAATTCAATAGGTAAATAAAAATCTTTTAAACAAATGGAGCTGGAAAAACTAGACCAAGTATATGAAAAATAAAACAATAACAACTTCAACCTCTATCTGACATCTTATGTAAAAATTAATTCAAGATGGATCATAGACCTAAACGTAAAAGCTAAAATTATAAAGCTTCCAGAAGAAAGCAGAGCAGAATATCTTTGAAAACTTGGGAGGAAAAGATTTCATTGAAGAGACAGAAAAAGCACTAATTATATGAGAAAAAATAGTTAAATTTGAACTTCATCAAAATTTAAAACTTCTGTTCATCAGAAGATAGTATTAAGTACAGGAAAAAGCAAACCCCAGACTGGGAGAAAATATTTATATACACATATCTGACATAGACTGTTACCCAGCATGTTGTTATTAGGTGCCATCAAGTCAGTTCCGACTCATAGCAACCTTGTGTACAACAGAACAAGATGTTGCCCAGTCCTGCGCCATCCTCACTATCATTGCTATGTCTGAGCCCATTGTTGCAGTCACTGTGTCAATCCATCTTGTGGAGAAACTTCCTCTCTTTTGCTGACCCTCTGCTTTACCAGGCATGATGTCCTTCTCCAGAGTCTGGTCCCTCCTGATAACATGTCCAAAGTAAGTGAGACAAAGTCTTGCCATCCTCGCTTCTAATGAGCATTCTGGTTATGCTTCTTCCAAGACAGATTTGTTCGTTCTTCTGGCCGTCCATGGTTTATTCATTATTTTTTGTCAACACCATAATTCAAAAACATCAGTTCTTCTTCAGTCTTCCTTATTCATTGTCCAGCTTTCACATGCATATGAGGCAATTGAAAATATCATGGCTTGGGTCAGGGGCACCTTAGTCGTTATAGTGACATCTTTGCTTTTTAACACTTAAAAGAGATCTTTTGTAGCAGATTTGCCCAAAGCAATATGTCGTTTGATTTCTTGACTGCTGCTTCCATGGGAGTTGATTGGATCCAAGTAAAATGAAATACTTGACAACTTCAATATTTTCTCGATTTAACATGATGTTACTTATTGGTCCAGTTGTGAGGATTTTTGTTTTCTTTATGTTGGGCCATAATCCATACTGAAGGCTGTAGTCTTTGATCTTCAACAGTAATTGCTTCAATTCCTCTTCACTTTCCACAATAAAGGTTACCCAGAATATGTATCTATAAATCAATAATAAAAAGAAAAAGACAACCCAATTTAAAAATGGCAAAAGATTTGAATAGATCACTCAAACTCCACAATGAGCTTTAATCCAGAGAGAAAATTAGCACCTACAAAAATGACTGCACTCCTCACTTCTCAAATTCACTCTCAAAGGAAGATGAGTTATATTCTTTACACTATGGGAGAAATCTAAGGTAGGAATTCTCCAGGTTTGTATGGTGTTGTTCCAAATGAAGAGAAAGACAAATCTGGGAATTCTATTCTCCATGTAAAGTAGCCTTGACTTCTAGTTAAATATGGCAGATTAAGCATAATTATTTATCTCTAACCCAGATGCCGTCGAGTTGATTCTTACTCATGGAGATCTCATGTGTGTATCATAGGAGAACTGTTCTCTACATGACTTGCAGTGCCTGATTTTTCAGAAGTAAATCACAAGACCTTACTTCTGAGATACCTCTGAATGGACTCGAACTGCAGCTCTTTCAATTAGCAGCTGAACACATTAACTGTTTTCACTATCCAGGGGTGCCCATCACCCATCTATCCATTTATTGTACTGCGGTAGCTTGCATGTTATTGTAATGATGGAAGCTACACCTCCAGTATTTCAAATATCAGCAGGATCCCCCACGGTGGACAGGTTTCATTGGAGCTTCCAGACTAAGAATTGTAAGAAAGGCCTGGTGATTTACTTCTGAAAATTAGCCAATGACACCTTATGGATCACAACAGAACATTGTGCAACTCATTCACCTTGGACACATAATCAGTAAGCATCAATAACTAGGGAAGGACATTATGTTTGGTGAAGCAGAGGGTGAATAAGGGTGTAGGAAACCCTTAGTGAGATAGATTTGCACAGTAGCCCCAACAATGGACTTGAGCATGCTGGTGACTTTGAGGATGATGCAGAACCAGGCAGTGTTCTGTTTTGTTGTACATAAGGTTGCCATGAGTCGGAGTCAACTCTACAGCAGCTAATAACAACATTTATCTCCATCCTTTTTCCGCAAAAATAAACAAAAAATATATGATTTATATATAATATATACATAAGGGCACCATGAGTCCAAGTCCACCCTACAGCAGCTAGCAATAACATCATTTATCTCTATTCTCTTCTCCCAAATAAACAAATATATTATTTATATATAATAAATAAAAGAATAAAATATTCTAAAACCACAAGGTAAAAAAGAATAAATGAGGAGACGAGATATGTCAACACATTTTCAGAAGATAAAAAGATGATGAATAGATAAGTGGTAACTGACTTAGGCAGAATAGAAAAAGCTGAAATGTCAGTGTCTTAAAGGGGGTGTCCCTAGGTGGTGCAAACAGTTAACACGCTGGGCTGTTAACTGAAAGGTTGGAGGTTCAAGTCTACCTAGGGGTACCACAGAAGAAAGGCCTGGTGATCTACTTCTGAACAATCAGCCACTGAAAAATCCTATGGAGCACGGTTCTACTCTGACACACATGGAGTTGCTATGAACTGGAATCAACTCTATGATAACTGGTCTGGTAAGACATAGAGATGCTCAAAAGATGCAAGCCATTTTATTATCAGAACCATGGAGAGTCTCAGAAATTGGATTCAATATATAGTATGAAACATGAGGGTAAGGAATGAGATTAATTGATAAAAGTACGTATAAGCAGCCCCACACGCCTTCATAGCTGGTGACTAACTCTGCTCCATCCTAGCAAGAAATGGAAGATTTATTCTCTAGAGAAATTGCATCAGAGAGTTTATGGGTTCAAGTATATTAGACATTGCTGAGACTAGAAGGTAGTCTAGATGACACCTGCATCAAAATCCACTGGGAGACAAAATGCAGATGTATTAGAAGGGTAAGGGGATAATGTTTTTAAAATCTGATGTTGTTTTCCCCTTTTCTTTATCAAGTATAATAATCTTTGCCCTATTGTGCACCAGGCTGTGTTTATTGCCAATGATAACATTTCATGTCAAGTTTCCCACTTCTGTCTGTTCTGTAATATTTCCTTGGACTCAGGCAGACATGGCTGTAGCACATGCTTGTCTACTTTCTCATTCTTGCCTATTCTGTAATATCCTTTGGACTTAGACAGACATGGCTCTGGCAGATGGTTGTCTGTTTCCCACTTTTGCCTTTTTGAATATATTCCGGATAAAACTTTCTTTTTGCTTTAAAAAATAAATAAATCGTATGTTACTTATGTTAACATGCAATGGGTTCATTATTGTTATTTTAAATAAATTAATAAAAATATTTTTAAATTTCTCAGTTTGAATTTCTAATACTGTAAATATCAAAAGATATAATCCACTAAATCAAAAGCTCTTTGGAATATTCCACAATCTTGAAGATGTAAGGGTTCCTGTGACTAAAATTTTGTAAAAATTATATAAGATATATATCCTAGAGCAGCAGATCCTATATAGCCCAGATTTCTAAAGATTGTATACATACACATCCATATACATGCATACATATACATTCACACATACATACATACATACACACACACACACACACTTACACACATATATATATGTGTGTGGGAGCCCTGGTGGCACAGTGCTTAAGAGCTCAGCTGCTAACCAAAGGCTGGCAGTTCATATCCACCAGATGCTCCTTGGAAACCGTATGCGGCAGCTCTACTCTATCCTATGGGGTTGCTCTGATTTGGAATCAACTTGACAACAAAGGTTTGGTTTATATATATATATATGTATGTGTGTATATATATATATGTGTATGTGTATATATGTACGTATATATATATGTATGTATATGTATATACGTCTATGTGTGTCCTAGAGGTTCAAGAGGTCCTAGAAGTGATCTTGTTTTTGTTAGGTGCCCTTGAGTCAGCTCCAACTGATAGTGACCTTATGTATAACAGAACAAAACGTTACCCAGTCCTGCACTATCCTCACGATAGTAGCTATATCTGAGCCCATTGTTGCAGCCACTGTGTCATTCCATCTCACTGAAGGTCTTCCTCTTTTTTGTTACTTTACCAAGATGATGTCCTTCTCCAGGGACTGGTCCCTCCTGATAACATGCCCAAAGTAAGCAAAACGAAGTCTTTCCATCCTCACTTCTAAGGAGCATTCTGGCTGTACTTCCACCAAGACAAATTTATTTGTTCTTCTGGCAGTCCATGGTATATTCGGTATTCTTCACCAACACTGTAATTCAAATGTGTCAATTCTTCTTCAGTCTTTCTTTTTCATGGTCCAGCTTTCACATGCATATGAGGTGATTGAGAATACCATAGCTTGGGTCAACTGTACCTAAGTTACCAAAGTGACTTCTTTGCTTTTCAAGATTTTAAAGATGTCTTTTGCAGCAGAAGAAGTGATCTGGGACCTATATGTCTATATCTCCTAGGAGTTACGCTGTGCTCTTCTCATTGCATTCTGTCAGCTGGTACATGATTTCTATTTATCTCATTGCTGGTATGCTAACTTTGGTCACTTGATTAAGATGATTTCTTCCAGCTGTCTTCACTGTAAATTTAGTCTTTCTCCTATGTATTCAATAAATATTTTGCAGCAAGATACTCTGAGGCTATGCAAATATCTTGTTCCTCATCAAATTTTTACCTGCTTGTTTTAACCTCCATTAAAGTTTCTTGCCTGAATTATTACTATGATATTTTCTAAATAATAATAGTCTAATTCTATCCTTTCTTCTATATTTATTAGTTGGCATATTATTGTAAGAAACATTGTAAGATGCTTTCTCTTCTCTTAATTTATTCATTTGCTTATTTATGTGAGTATGGGCTCATGGATTCCTATTTGAATCAATTGTTTATAATCTGTTACTATCATTATTTATTCTTATGCTGACATTTTCCCAGATTTGGCCAGTAGGAGACCCTTCAAGTTAGAGCCTCGGTCCTTTTGATGTGTCCTTAGCATTCTTTTAGCTCTTCCTTGCTTTCTGGCACAATATGACTCATCTTGTCATGTTTCTGATCCTTCCCTTGAGTCAGCCATTTCTTCAAGGACCCCTGGTCCCTTTCAATGGCAAGTGGTGTTTATAAACTAAGATCCGGATACTAGGTGGGCCCCTTGCTGCTGGGTTGTTGCTGCTTCCAAATCTTCTCAGTGGACAGATCTAGGAAATATATGTATGGAAAAAGAAGGAGCAAGAGAGATGCACACATATACATACACTTGCATATACATACATATTTATTTTTATATCCTTCTATATATATTGAAAACGACAGGATTCATTTTAGCTTTCCCCCTTTCTGTGATTGTAACTTCTTTCTCCAACTTTGAGAACTGTGGCTCCCATTACCCTCAACATACTTACTTGTTTGGTCAACTCCCCATATAAAAGCGATCTGCTGACTTGGCCACGCTGTCACTCAACCAGGTGTACCTTTCTTACTAGGGCCCCATCACACCTCTGGGATGCTGCTGTCTTTGCAAGATATGCCTTCCTTGCTCAGGCCTCTGACCCACACAGCTCTTGGGCTAGATTATTAAGGAAAGAACAAAGGAAGGAAGGTAGGAAGAGAGGGAAGGAGGGAGGGAGGGAGGGAAGGAAGGAAGGAAGGAAGAAAAGTCCTTGGATTTAATGTAGTTGAATTTATCAGTCTTTTCCTTTATGGTTTGGTTTTTTTCTAAGAAATTATTTCCTTCACCAATTTTCTGAAGTTATTCTAACACATTTTCTTCTAAAATTTTATAGTTTTATCCTCCCCATTTAAATCTTTAGTCTACTTTGGGTTGATTTTTGTTTGCAGTGTGTGATAGGGATTCATTTATTTCTTTTATTCTTTCTTCTTTCCTCTGGTTTTTTTTTTATTTTTTAAGAATATTTTGTAATTTAAAAAAAAAAATCTAGACCAGCACCATTATTGAGGTGTATTCTTTTTTGATTAAATACACTTTTTTAAGTTGCAAAGCAAAAACAATCTAGTCTGAAGAAGAACAGAAGAGAGAAGAAAAGGAACTCAAATTCTATCATGTCTGAGCTTCAGCAGATTATATGACTCTGTCTTCAGTTTCAGTCAGTTTGGTTCACACCATAGTATTTCTTGAGAAGAAAATTCAAATGCTAAATAAAGGTAGACAATCGTATTTCTGGCAGAACTCAAAGACAATTCTGATTGTATTGCTGAGCAGCTACAATTTATTGAAGCAGAAATCAGGGGGCTCCTTGTATAACTTATCATCAGAAGTCATCCTTAACCACTTGCATGTGACATACTTCCTTTGATTAACATTGTGCCTGCACAAATGCTCAGGGCTGCCCTTTGACATGAATACTTGTAACAGCTGACACTGATGGACACAGAATCATTTCTGACTGGCCAACTCGCTGTGTTGATTCTTCAGAATATGGATTTTCTAATCTTTCTTAAGAAGTAATGTAACCAGTACAGAATGTTCTTTGATTAAAACAACTGCAAAAATATACAAAATCACAGATACAAAATTTCCAACAGAAAATAAATCTTAGAAGTATGTAGTATACTTATGGGTGAATTAAAGCCTTAGACTCTTAATGAGGTGTGATGTCTAAATGATGCCGACATTATCAAACAATGAAAATGTGCCAGACAGCATGATGAAAGTAATTAATGTCCCTGAATTGTACATGTAAAAAGTGTTGAAATGGAAAAAAAATTGTTATATATAAACTCACCAGAATAAAAAAATTTTTTTAATCATGCTATAAATCTAATCTACAGATCAAATTTATTCTAAAATAACTTCTTACTTTTCCTGATGATTTAATGGTCTAAATCCTTTGAACTGCTGTTTATATGCAGTAAATAATTTTAAACGTACCCAATTGAGACACACTAATATTCTCTGTGGAGCAAGTGTGTCACTTTTCAGATAGAGATGGTGGGTTCTTTCTACTATTAATCTTATGGTGTAATTGATACTTTAAATTTTTCTGTTACTAACTCTTCCTTTCCCTTTATGGAACTTATATCTGCTGTGTTTATAGTAAGTGTAATATGGTTTTACTATTGTAAAACAATGGACGTATAGCATTCTAGAAAATGACATCCTAGAGTTTCCTGAGGAATAAGTCACCCAGCAGACTGTGGGGCAATATGTAGAACTGCTAACATGAGATTGGTTACTTACTGGGAGCTTCTCTGTTTTGAAGATGAGCTAAGACATAAAGGCCAACTTTGGAGAGGAAATAAGAACTTAATGGGATACCCAAATTGGGGTGGATACTTGCAAAAAGAAAACACAGAGATTTTGTGTTTCATAGTTAGAAGTAACTGATAGAGATATGAAGCAAGGATACTTGGAATCTGTTGTAACAGGCAGATATGTAATAAGAAGATTAGGACCTGATGTTAACTTGGAAGAGTAGGTGAGGAAGCTAAGTTTGCTTGAAGGGTGAAATAAAATTTAGTATCTCACTAGCTAATGAATATGTGTCAAGTATATCATGCAACCTGGAGAAAATTGATGAGGACCAAAGGCAGGACATCTAGTGCTCCTAGTCAGAGAGCTCCACATGAATGGAGTCAATGAAGATGGTGATGGCTCAAGATAAAAAGCCTGAGGACACATTTCTCAATGTCTTCCTTCCCAGGGCATCAGAGATCAGGGCAGAACTGAGGACACAGTGACCTAGCAGCCTGGGACTAGGACATAACCTTGGGACCCAGACCTGGTGTCTCGGTTATCTAGTACTGTTATAACAGAAATACCACAAGTGAATGGCTTTAACAAAGATAAACTTATTCTGTCATAGTCTAGGAGGCAGGAAGTCCTAATTCAGGACACCAGCTCCAGGGGAAGGCTTTCTCTCTCTGTTGGTTCTGGGGAAAGGTCCTTGTTATCTATATTCCCTGGTTGAGGAGCTTCTCAGCGCAGGAACCCTGGGTCCAAAGTACAAGCTATTCTCCTGGCTCTTGTTTCTTGGTGGTATGAGATACCCCTGTCTCTCTGCTTGCTTCTCTCTTTTATATCTCAAAAGAGATTGACTTAAGACACAAACTAATCTTGTAGATTGAGTCCTGCCTCATTAACATCATAGAGGTAGGATTTACAACACATAGAAAAATCACATCAGATGACAAAATGGTGGACAATCACACAATACTGAGAATCATGGCCTAGCCAAATTGATACATATTTTGGGGGAACAAGTTCAATCCATAACAACTGGAGATAAAATTTGGAGTCAGTTGTGGATGATACTATTACCATATTTTTCAGCTGTGCTCCTCTAAATTCACTAAGCTAGAAATCTTATCTAAGGTCTTAGCAAACACAGACATGATTGTATCAAAAGAAGAACCAAACCAGGGTGTCTTGTAAACTTTTCTAGCTAAGACACATGTGATTAAGTTTAGTCAGTTTCGGTGAAGAAATCTATGCTTTCTACATCATCCAATTCTATGCCAGAGTCAAAGACTCTAACCTAATCTCAGATGAACTAAGAGATAAAGTAGTTTACCTTCCTTGGTGATGGTGGAGATGGGGTGAGGGATACTGTGTGTGACTAAGGATGGGTTGTATTGATTACAGAGCCCAACCTAACTCAGGATGCTGAAAAGAGACAAAAAAACAAAACAAAACCCACTGCCATCTAGTCGATTCTGACATATAATCAGAAATATAGGACTGAATAGAACTGCTCCATAGGATTTCCAAGGCTGTAAATCTTTACAGAAGCAGACTGCCAAATCTTTGTCCCGCAGAGCAGCTGGTGGGTTTGAGCTGCCAACCTTTTGGTTAGCAGCTGAGCACTTTAACCACTGTGCCACAAAGGCTCCTTGGAAACAGACAGGTGTATAACCAAGTGAAAAGGTGAAATACAGGAGAGAAAGAATCAGGACAGCTAAGAATTACCTCATCCAACCTGGAATTTTCCCTTGTGGGTGTGTCCAGACATTTAGTTATAGTCAATCATCATTTGTTGGAGTGTTTCAAAACCCCCAGAGGTTATCAGTGGTTACTTCAACAATTACTGAACAATGAAGAAAAGAGAATTTACATAAGCTGCCGCTTTGTGAATACAGCAGTGGCCCTCAATAATACTCTGCTTCCTTACTCCCAAAGCAAGACTCAGAAAAGATGTAGAAATGGATTTAATCTGAGAGGAATCTTGAAATAGAACTATATCTTGTACAGAATGGAAAGTGGTAAAGACTGGAAACAGGAAGTTGTCCCTTCTTAACTGCCCAGGCCTTTTTAAAGTTTCTTTCTCAGCTCTTGATACTTGAAGAAACAGCTTTTCCCGGGCAAGTCTTCTAAACTCAGTCCCTGAATTTTGACTTTTGAACACGAGATCCTTATTCTGTCGTAGGGTAAAAACATCACAAAGTTTAGTAAAGCCAAAAGAAAGTTTTATTCGGCATGTATTCAAAAAGGCGAAAGTGGGAAGTGGACAACCATGCTGCCAGAGCCATGTCTGCCAGAGTCCAAGGAAATATCACAGAAGAGGCAAAAGTGGGAAAACAGACAAGCATGCTGCTAAAGCCATGTCTGTCCAAGCCCAAAGAATATTTCAGAATAGGCAAGAATGGGAAAACGGACAAGCACGCTGCCACAGCCATGTCTGCTGGAGTCCAAAGACGGTTACAGAGTCATCAGGATATATTAACATTACAAATGGGCAAACCATTGAAACCTTCACCTTTTCACAAATTGGCTGGAAACTGTGATCCTACATTTTGAATTGTATTTCTTAACAATCATTGGCACACGTTTCGGTAACAGTCAGGAGGGTCTTCATTGGTTCAACAATTTTCTATTCACTAAATGTTAATAGAAGAAGGTAAGAGTGGAAAGTCTTTTGTGCTTTGTTTGATTGGCTTTACGTGAAAGGTTCCCTAAAAGATATTTTCCAAGATTATCTCAGCTCTTGTCTATCTCAGGGCCCAGTTGATATGTCCTTGTGAGTCCTTGTGAGGCCTTGCGAGCCCAGCTCCAGCTGCATCACATCTCTATGCTCAAGGAGAGGGAATAAATGATTCCAATATTATTTTCTAAATCAATTCCACAACTCCCAATAATCACCCACAACACTTTCTGACTTCCGGCTTCCATTCACCTCGCCACAGCTCCAACACACACATGCCCCTTGTCTGCCCCATGCTTCTAATTAAGTGTTTGACCATCTTCGTTCTCATAGCAGAGTGCCTCAGCCCAGGCTTTGTTCCTGTCATGGATAAAAGCACAATATCAATTGCTCTGAGAAAGGAGTTGCTGACTACTGTCACTGATATTGACCACATTCCTAGCATGTATTCTCAGCACCTCAGAGAGACATGAAAGGAGTATCCATTCCACTTTTGATGGTCTCGTCTCCTGTCACAGAAGACCTCTAGGCTGATGAAGTTACTTTCTTTCAAATGTGAGTAGGTCTTGGGATAAGTAAATAGCAACTAAGAAATATGAATTTACATGCCAGAAAGCCAGTTATCAGCTTACTATGAGAGACATTATGGCCAAGAAGAGTAAAACTTCGTGTCAAATGGTTTGTAGATTGACTTCCTGATTAGGAAAACTATTTGGAGAAATGACTAGTGATTTGTTTAGTGACCATAGGATCAAAATTAGGAGAATTTGATGGCTTTTAAAGAATACTGTATGGGATTAAGACAGAATCTAGTGACTTTCTTTTGCCTCTGGAACTCAACGTTTTAGTAATCTGGAATAGACTTGTGCCACAAACCAGGGGCTGTTCTGATTCCATGGACAATCAAAACTGGATACTAAAATCACTGTTCTTGTGTCTAGCAATCTTTTCATATTGAAATTGTTTCTTTCTCTGAGCACTCATCTAGCTAAGTATCAACAGTAAAGTAGTTTGGAGATTTAGGCATAATAATTTTGCTTTAGAAATTAGCTATGCTGTTGTTACTAAAATCAAAAAGCCAAACCCGTTGCCATCGAGTTGATTCTAACTCATAGCAACCCTATAGGACAGAACAGAGCTGCCCCATAGGATTTCCAAGGAGTGACTGGTAGATTCAAACTGTCAACCTTTTTGTCAGCAGCCATAGCTCCTAACAACGGTGCTGCCACAGCTCCACTATTGTTGCTAGATGCCATCAGATTGGGTCCCAAGTCATGGCAATCCCATGCACAATAGACGAAATGCTGCACCATACCCATGATCAGTTGTGGATCAGACCTTCATAATCCATAAAGTTTTCATTGGCTGCTTTTCATTGGTAGATCGCCAGGCCTTTCTTCCTAGTCTGTCTTAGTCTGGAAGCCCCACTGAAACCTGTTCAATATCACAGCTACACACAAGCCTCCACTGACAGAGAAGTAGTAGGTGGACGTGAAGGGCATTGGTTGGAAATCAAACTTGGTCTCCCGCATAGAAGGCAAAAATTCTACCACGGAACCACACAAAACAGATAATCCTACAATGCCTGAAAGGCACTAGGTGCTCAGTAAATATGAGAAATAAATGAAGAATGAATGATATAAATAATTTAAGATATAAATAAATCTCCCTGAAGAACCTTATGAATAATGGAACTGAAAGTAGCTTTTCTTTGTTTCAAATTCTTTTGAGAAGAAAGCAGTTTATAGAATTATAAATGAGTAAAAATTTACCAATAACTTATTGAGCTGTTTTATATGCAAGAGACCATTCAAAGAGGTGGAAGAGTGTCACGTCTGTGAAAAAGAAAAATTAATAACAGACAATTTTACTTTGATTTTACAGAATTTCTCTTACCTAAAAGACAAAAAATAAACCGTAAAAAAGTCTGACCCAAACTGCAGAAGTATTGACTTGTTTTTTGTTTTTACCAGGAACTGCTCTGCGGCATTGTAAATTTGTGTTTTCCGGCTAGATAAGTCTAGTCAATAACAAACCCATTATTCGTGATTTAATGAAAAAGACGGTGTGATTTCTTAATTTTAGTTTCAAGAGGTCTCATAGCTACAAACAGGTAAAGGGTCAAATTCTCAGGAGTTACTTTTTAATGTTAACTCAGTAACCATTAAGTACTTCATCATCATGGAAACTTGTATTCATTAAAAGCAAAAAATATTTAAGCTTCTGTGACATCTCCAATCCTTGGGAGCATTTTTTCTTATTGCAGGGAGATGCACCCACGCTCCACCAATTTGCAAATTGCTTATTAAATCACAAAACAATCAAATATTATATTATCTTTTTGAGCTAATTCAAAGGTTTTTTTTTTTTTTTTTTTTTTTAACAATCGTAACTAGCCTACTTTGAACCACTTGTTTTTGGAAACAAAACGATCTCCCTGCATGCATATGGAATGACTACTCAGAAAAAATGTTGTGTTTTAATTTATTTGTGTTTTGATTATTTTTTAACATGTTGTTCACTTGAAATCTAATTTGCAAGATTTTCTCTTCAGGAAAGACCAGTAGGAATATGACAGAAATTAAAATCTGCATATCAGATTGAGTACTTGCTCAGAGCTTCTCTTTCTTCTAATTACCTACGGAAAAGGAGCTCTTGGAAATAAGAAAAGTACAGGAGAATACATAGGGCAGTTTTTCACGTGTGTTTCATGAGTGAAAATATACATTAAATATATCTTTTCGTTAAGAATTAAATGTTCTTTTCTGACATCACCCTTGTTAAGAATATTGCTATTGGCCAATTTTATAAATGAATACATTAAGTGAAGCCATATAACCACAAACTCCTTTTGAATAAAATTATCATTTATGCATAAGTTAATGTGCCTTGGAACACATGGTCGTGATACCTTGAGCCCAGTTAATTAGACCAAGAACTAGCCCTTGAGCCAAAGACAGCCATTTATATTCTGGCCAGTGGCTTATGAATATGTTAGAGCCACAGCAATGCACAGTCAGGATGCTTCCTAGAGACTCAGCGCAGATTACAGTCAGATTCTTTCTTAGGAAGTTTAACTTAGAGAGACTGTGGGACAAAGAACTAACTTTGGCCTTTTGTATCTGGTTCCTGAAAATAGCCCAAGTAATTAAGGTGCTCTTTGTTTTCCAAGGTAGCCAGACAAGGAGGGGCTATTTTGAAGTTAGTGTGTACTAACTTCAGGAAGGGAGGGGGCATGATGCAGTCGTGCATATTCATTGATTGGATGGGTCGTAATTACACATTAAGGCCTCAATGATTAAGGGACCCTGGACTTTGAGCCCTGTCTTGGGGGCCTCCTGAATTGGTGAGAACATCCATGGATGGGAGAGAGTGGCACATCCCTGGCAACAGTGGAAGCTTCATGTGGTACCTCTCCAGGACCTTGAGTGATGTATCTCTTCGCTTGTGTGCTTTCTGGTTATTAAAAACGGGTAACTATACGTGTAGGTAATAGTCTCTGTGAATTTTGTGAGCTGATATAGAGAATTAACAAACCCACAGGGGGCAATGAACCAGCACAGGCTGGCAATATAGAGTTGATTTGTATAGACCCAGTTTTCTGGATGGCTGGGTGATAGAGAAGGGCTGCACGGGTCATTGATGAAGAAGGATAGAGTCTTTCTAGCTTGTGACCTAGTCCCAGGGGTCTAGAAAAAGAGAGAGAGAGGCTGGCTAGTCTAAAGTGCAGGCAGTGTGCAGACTCCTGAGCCTATGGCTGGTCCCCAGTTGAGGCAGGCAGCCTCAGAGCCCAATCCTTCTAAGAAACACCTGCTCTGGTTTATCCTCCTACACCAAGCAGAATAAGCTGCACATTCTTCTGAAATTGTCCTTGACAAGACAACCACAGAACGGGCCATAGATTGCCTCAACCCACCTCTGGGTGGAGACTTAACATCCTAATGAAAGAAAATCAACTTCTTCCTTCATCCTGGGGTATCGAACCCTTGTCTAAAGAAAATGCATAGCCATCCCGGAGCTCTGAAAGCCTGCGTGAAGGTCAGTCCTGAATATTCATGATGAATTTGCATTTCTTTATCTGCTCTCTGTAAAAGCCCACCTCCCCAAGCTGCCGATGAGCAGTCTTGGAAGCAGCAGCCCCGATTGCTCCTTTCCTTGCACAACGAAACAAATGCGTCTTTCTGATGTCCCACCTCGGCCTCCTCTTTACTGGCTGTAACAAGTCACGCCCAGCAAAACCTAGGGTTTTCACCCGGCAACATTTTAGCAAGCCAGCCAAGAGTCACTGCTCAGTTCCTAAGATGGGCCGTGCCAGGGACACCGCCTCACGTCTAGCGCCACCCAGTGAGTTCTCCAGGAGACCTCAGGGCGATCCTAAAGGCCCACCTGCTTCGGACCCAACGGTGACTCTGTGGGAGACACGAAACGCTCGTGGGTTATTTGATAAGTACCTAGGTAAGGCCTTAGAAGAGTCCCAAGAAGCAGGAGTATAGACTGTTGAGGGTGTAAAAGGCTCTAGGTTCCTGTCGGTACACTGAATTAGGTTGTGAGAATGTGTAAGTGCTTGTGTGTCCAGAAAAGAGATCCTAAACTGCAGCCCACTAAGATGCATCTTTAAGAACTGGAAATATTTCAGGTCAGACCCTATGAAAAAGAAAAAGATGATTTTCTTTTGCAACACCACATGATCTCTATATGAATTGGCAGATGAGGAAAAGTAGCCAGCAAATTGATCTCTAAATTATGCTATCCTCCAACTGGATCTTTTCTGTACTTGCAACGATAAATGAGATGAAAAGTATTATGTGAAAGCTTTCATGACTCTGTATCAGAACAAAGAGTTACAAGAAAATGTAAAATCGTATTTCAGATAGGGACTGGTAAAGCACAACTGCCAGTCCTCCCTCCTGACGCTGAGGGGGATCTTCCAGCTCCTGTCGCTTCAGCACCCACGCTGCTGCCTCCCTACGACCTGCCTCCACCCAATGGAGCTGCTGCGACAGTGACAGCCCCCACTGATAAGCACCTCAACCTTTGTATCCACCCCTCTTGGGGCCTTCTGTCCCTCCAGTGGGCTCGCGGCCGCCACACATGGAACAGAATGACTTTGGGGCACCCTGATGAGACCATTAGGGAAAGTGAAAATACCCCGGGCAAGACCGGTTCTCGATAGCGCCATAGTATCTTAAGACCATGTTCACTGGTTCACCGATCTGGATCCCGAAAGCCGTAAAATGCCCAAATGGTCAATGTAATTTTTGTAAGGAAAAGTACCCCCGATATTAAAAGAAAGCTTCAGAAAGTAGAAAGAGCTACAGGGTTAAAAATCTCTCAGCTAGTGAAATCGGCCTGCCAAGTTTACTCTAACCAAGAAAAGGAGCAAACAAAAAAGAAATAACTGCAGACCAAAAGTGCTAGGCAGCCTTCCTAGCTGCCGCCTTGCAGGCTGAAGGCCATCCCCCAAGAGAACAACGAAAAGGAGGGAGACCAAGGCCACAGGAGCCAAGAAGGCCCCACACTCCTTTGAAAGGAGACCAGTGCAGCTGGTGTAGTAAAAAAAAAGAAAGACTGAAAATGAGTGTACAAAATACCAAGCAAAAGAACTAAAAAAGAAGGAGGTGACCCAGTGCCCCATCATGCCACTAGAAGTTAAGTCAGACTGAGAGGGAACCGGAGGCAAGTCCTCCACCAGAGCCTCTAGTTATAACGAAGGTAGAGAGAGAACCTGTAAAATTTCCGGTAAATGCTGGAGTGACCAACTCACTTCTGACCCTCTCCCCCAAAAGGAAAAGCTACCCAGATGAGGCATACAGTGTCCTTTGTGAGAGTATCAAAAAAGAAGAGCACTCTCCCTTCCTACAACCCCTAACTTGTTCTAGACAATAAAAATCTTTAACACACTACTTCCTTTATGAAAAACAGGTGGCAGTTATAAATGGTCCTTAATACAGGGCTGCCAACTAACTATGGGAAAGAAGAACATTACCAAGCGTTAGTTGATCCAGATATCAGAGATGCAGTAGTGCCATAGGTGTGGACCAACAGAATACCGGGGAGAGCAAAAAATGTCCCTCTTGTTGTCATTGAATTGTTACCTGGTATAGTTCCCCAAGGCTTAAGCATTATCTCATCCAAGCTGAAGCCCGATAAGCACTAAGCAAAATCATTACCAGATACCTGAAACATGGACTGCTCAGACTGTATCAGTCACAGTTCAGCACCTTCATCTTGCCAGTGAAGAAGAAAAACAAAGAATACAAGTTCCTTCAGGATCTTTGAGCTGTCAACCAGGTAACCATCACAGTCCAAATCCACCCTGTAGTCCCCAACTAGTACACCCTGCTGTCAACCTTGTCACCCACCTTTTCCAGGTTCACTGTGCTAGACCTGAAGGATGCCTTCTTTTGCGTCCGAGTGGAGGAGAAAAGTTAAGAAATCTTCACCTTTGAGTTGGAGAACTCAGGAACAGGACAAACACAGCAGTTGTGTTAGCAAGCCCTCCCACAGGACTTTAAAAACAGTCCTACTCTTTTTGGATCAGCTTTGAGGCCCAAAAGCTGAGACAACTGACCCTAACCAAGGATGTCCTCCTCCAATACCTGGACGAAGTCCTCTTCGCCATTCGCAGCCTTGAACTGTTCACTGATGGAAACAGTTACATGGAACAAGGAAAAAGAAAAGTTGGATGTGCAGTGGGCACTTTAGAGGAGGTTCTAGAGGCTAACATGCTTTCCCCAGGTACTTTCACCCAGAAGGCTGAGCTCGTTGCCATGTTGCAGGCCCTTAGAATTGCCAAAGGTAAGCGAACAACTATTTATACGAATTCCAAGTACATATTTAAGGTATTGCATGCACATGAGGCAATTAGGAAGGAAAAGAGCTCCTAACAGCAGGAGGTAAGGACATTAAATATTCTCAAGAGATCTTACAACTTACACAAGCCGTTCTCCTACCCACCCAAGTAGCAATAATAACTGCAAAAAGCATCAGAAAAGGGACACCACAGTGGCCAAAGGTAATTACAAAGCAGATGCAGCCTCAAAGAAAGCTGCAATCCAACAGAAACCTGTCATAGTAGCCCCACTAACTCCTTATTTAGAGTTATTGCCACCTGACCTCCACCTGGACTATTCCCAATGAGAGAAAAACATTGCCAAGACCTGGGGGGCCACTCTAAACAAGGATGGATGGCTGTACACCCCCCATGGAAAGATTTTCGTTCCATCAAAAACTGTGCACCCTATCCTACAGAGAACCCACCAGTCCACCTATTATGGATACAATGGACTATATGATTGGGTTGAGAGACATTTAATTGATCCAAAGGTCCACACCTCTGTTTCGGCAGTGGTAAAGAGCTGCCCCACCTGTATGAAAACTAATCCCAAGAACACTGCTAAAGTGCTCCCAGGGGTTCAGAGAACTGGAGCCATGCCTGGAGACGACTGGCAGGTAGATTTCACTAAGATGCCTCGAGCTCCTGAGAATTACAAGTATCTGCTAGTTTTTATCGACATCTTCACTAACTGGGTTGAAGCTTTTCCTTGCAGGACTGAAACGGCCACTGAGGTCATGAAACATCTCCTGAATGAAATCATCCCTTGTTTCAGGCTTCCTGTCTCCTTAGGCAGCGATAACAGGCCCTGTTTTGTGACCTTGGTGGTGCAATCAGTGGCAACCGCCCTGGAAATTAATTGGAACTTACACACGGCCTGGAGACCCCAGTTCAGCAGCAAAATAGAGCAGGCTAACCAGACTCTAAAGAGATACCTAGCAAAGCTGTGCCAAGAGACCAAGTTGGTATGGACAAACACACTGCCTATGGCCTGCTTGAGAGTTCGGTCCACCCCTAGAGGCAAACTGAAACTTAGCCCATTTGAGCTATTATATGGGTACCCTTTATTAGAGAAAGCCAATATGACCAACATAGCCTGCCTTAATAGTTACCAACCTCCCTCCCTCCATAAGGTTGGAAATGTTCAAGTCTCTTTGGGTGACTCTGTCTTCTCTCCATAGGTATGCACGCCTGAAGTTCCCACCTGAATCAGAAGTATCCCTGCAGCCATTCCAGTCTGGTGATTAGGTCTTCCTAAAAGCCTGGAAGTTGGAGCCTCTCCAACAAAAGTGGACTGGTCCTTTGGAGGTGTTTCTAACTCCGAACCCTGTCCAGCTCAGCAGTCTCAAAGCTTGGATTCCCCCGCACCTGAGTAAAGAAACTCTTCCAACAGATGTCGAGGGACAAACTCTCAGAACTGTGAGAACTGGACCTGAAAACCTATTAAAGACCTAAATATTTGTTTATAAAACACTCTCCTGCATAGAACCAATCCCAAAGTAACTTTTTAATCTTGTTCATTGTATGATATGCACTGTTTGCCTTTTTGTTTCTTAATGCTGTATTTAAACAAATCAAATTGATAAGAGGCTAAGAGCCCTCTAGCCACCATAGGATACAGTAATGATTATTGCTATCCCTCTCCAAGAGATTGTCTTAGCCCAAGCTAAGTGAGAAAACAACCAATTCATCCAACTTTCCAACTCCGTTTCTCAGAGAGATAATCTAAACAATTGTTGGATCTGCCATCTGTTCCCCACCTCCTCTGCTAATTTAAAAGTTCCCTGGAGAAGTTTTATCCCCTTTTAAGACACATCAGACTTGGTTCACAATTGCCCAAGTGACCAATGTGACCAATGCCCAAAGAAAAGCAGGGAGTGAGGCAGGCAACCTCAGAGCCCAGTTCTTCTAAGAAACACCTGCTCTGGCTTATCCTCCTACACCAAGCAGAATAAGCTGCACATTCTTCTGAAATTGTCCTTGACAAGATAACCACAGAACCGGCCATAGATGGCCTCAATCCACCTCTGGGTGGAGACTGAACATCCTAATGAAAGAAAATCAACCACTTCCTCCATCCTTGGGTATCGAGCCCTTATCTAAAGAAAGGTCATCCCTGAGCTTTGAGAGCTTGCTTGTAGGTCAATCCTGAGTATTCATGATGAATTTGCATTTCTTTATCTGCTCTCTGTAAAAGCCCACCTCCCCAAGCTGCCTGCCATCAGTCTTGGAGACAACAGCCTTGATTGTTCCTTTCCTTGTACAATGAAATAAATGTGTCTTTCTGATCTCCCACCTTGGCTTCTTATTTATTAGCTGTAACAAGTCACACAGAGCAAAACCTGGGGTTTTCACCTGGCAACACACTGACCTGGCCCCAAGGGATCAGGGATGTTGTGACCTGGCTCAGTGTGCCCAGGGATGATGTCTGACCTAACTCTCAGTAGTTAGGGTCAGAGGGAGAGGAATTGCCACAGAGATGTGGGAAGGTGAAACCTGGATCCATTTCCAGATGGGCATTGGATTCATGCTGATCCTTGCCATGCTGTTGGTGATAAAGGTGGGATTTGCCCACCTCACCCCTTTAATAGTGCAGTTAGCAACAACAGTATCACAGAAGATACAGCTAGTAGAAAAGAACAAAACCTGAATGACTGCAGAAATAAGGCAGTAAACTGGAGCCTTCGGGCTGCAAGGTTGATAGACTGTATATTCAGTGGCAGCACGAGAGGTAACGACAATAGAGGCGAAGTGCTGAATTACCAAAATGATGGAACGCTCAGGTGGAAAGCCAGTGATGAGTCCTGTTGATGAAGTCTCTAGTGATTCTATCCTAACTGGTAATCTGGTTCTCCACAGGGCTTGGTTTTGTGGTTGTTGAACTGTTTCCTATATTTTTTACTTATAAAACTGTTTATGTGTCTATAACTGGGACTGTCACAGGAAAACTGGGGTAGTTGGTCATTCTACCTGTATATATCCCTTTACTAAGCATAATTTACTGAATTAACAAGCATAGAGTTGATGGTTTTTAAGATCTCATCCTGATCAATATTCTCTTCTCCTGAACAATAAAAAAAGCCTAACTAACACAAGGCAAAAATGAAGTCCTTGCTTTTAATAAGCAGAGTGTTGAAAACAGAAGGAAAACATTAGTTTAATTATATATGTGATTTAGGAGATAATATTGAAGCCATTATTCCCTGTCCTTGAGTATGAAAAATGTGACTCAGCTGGAGCTGGACTCACAAGGACACATCAGCTGGGCCCTGAGTTATGAAGACATTAGCTAGGAAAATCTTGGAAAACATCTTTTAAGGAACCCTTCACATAAACTAAACAGAGGCACAAAAGGCCCACATACTTTCCACTCTTATCTTTCTCTATTAGCATTTAGTGAATAGTAAGATTTGTTGAAAAGCAAAGATGTCACCTTGATGACTAAGGTGCACCTGACCCAAGCCAAAGTGTTTTCAATCGCCTCATATTCATTCGAAAGCTGGACAATGAATAAGGAAGACGGGAGAAGAATCGACACCTTTGAATTGTGGTGGTGGTGAATAATATTGAAAATACCATGGGCTTCTAAAAGAACGAACAAATCTATCTCGGAAGAAGTACAACCCTCAATGAGATGGATTGACACAGTGGCTGCAACAATGGGCTTAAGCATAACAACAATTGTGAGGATGGCACAGAACCTGGCAGTGTTTCATTCTGTTGTACACAGGGTCGCTATGAGTCGGAACTGACTCAATGGCACCTAACAACAACAAAATTTGTTCAACCAATGAGGACACTAGTGACTGTCCTTACTGAAACCTGTACCAGTGATTATTAAGACAATTCAAAATGTAGAATCATGGAGATTTAGCAGTTTCTAGCCAACCTGTGAAAAGGTGAAGCTTTCAATGGTTTTGCCCATTTTGTAATGTTAGTATGTACTGACAACTCTGTAACCTTCCTTGGACTTGAACAGACATGCTCCGGCAGCATGCTTGTCCGTTTCCTACTTTTGCTTCTTTGAACATATGCCAAATAAAATCTTACTTTTTGCTTTACTAAACTTTGTGGTGTTTTTACCCTAGAACATATGTTTAATATCATTTACATATCAGTATCATTTACACAGAGTGCTACACTGGGAATTAGGGGGCCTGCATTTGCTGCCAACCAGCTCTGTGACCTGGGACAAATCTCAGAAGAGCATAATGGTTACTGTATGTCTTAGTTATCTAGTGCTGCTATGACAAAAATACCACAACTGGATGGCTTTAACAAACAGAAATTTATTCTCTCACATTCTAGTAGGCTGGAAGTCCGAATTCAGGGCACCAGCTCCAGGGGAAGGCTTTCTGTCTCTGTCAGCTCTGGAGGAAGGCCCTTGTCATCAATCTTCCCTGGTCGAGGAACTTCTCAGTGCAGTGACCCTGGATCCAAAGGAAACACTCTGCTCCTGGCACCACTTTCTTGGTGGTATGACGTCCCCTGTCTCTCTGCTTGCTTCTCTTTTTTATATCTCAAAAGAGATTGACTCAAGATACAACCTAATCCTGTAGATAGAGTCCTGCCTCATTAGCATAGCTGCCTCTAATCCTGCCTTATTAACATCATAGATGTAGGGTTTACAACACACAGAAAAATCACATCAGATGACAAAACAGTGGACAATCACACAATACTGGGAATCATGGCCTAGCCGAGTTGACACACATTTTTGGGGGACTCAATTAAATCCATAACACTGTGTGTGCAATTTCTGAATAGAAGGTAAAGACCTAATTTCAACAATCAGTTCTCTATAGCTTTGGGAAAATTACTTAATTTTTTGAGCTCTAGTTTCCTTATCTATAGAGATTCTGATAATATAGCTTTTAAGGTCATTGTAAGAAGTATAAGAAATATCATAGGTAAAGCAATTATCCCAGTGCCTGGTATGTAATAACCTCAATAAATTTATGTATTTAGAAAATATATTTTGCTTACTAACATCTCCTAAAAATGACTTACTGCTGAAGATGATCTTCATTTAAATAAACAGCTAACTTGAGATAGAACTATCAACATACCACCATCTGCTAATCATCTGATTTTTGTTTGATGTGATCTATACCTGATTTTCATGCATTGACAAGAAAATAGCAAGCAAAATGTTTCCAGTCAAGAAATTGCCTCTGTAGCAAGGTAATACTTGAAATATCTCCGAACTGGTGGGTTTCTAAAGGTTTTGACTGAAATTACACTATTTTTGAGATATATAATTCTCAAAACTGCTCATTTGGAAGAGGACTATTTTTTCATAAACACCTGATTCCTAATTTCAACAAGCAAGAAAATATGTAATTCAGAAAGCTGTCTATACACTCCATGAAAAACAATACTTTACACTCATAGAATGCAGCCAACCAAGCAGGAAAAATGCCTCTTAGAAAAAATGGCTGCTGTCAAGAAGGACTCTAACTTCCCCATCTGTCACCCTCATTTCCTGAGAATATGCTTGGCCTCTGGGTACAGTTAGGAATCTTCAGGTGCTGACACGTTCCAGCTTATTAATAGCCACACAGCAAGGTCCTTCACCCAGGGAACTGCTGAGGGAGACACAGAAAACCGTTGCCCTGAATCTGTCATGCCCCGTGATGGATTCCTTTCTGATAAAGCACCCAGTTAAAGGAAGTGGGACGGTTCAGTGATTCCAGTTAAAAGGGCAAGCCTGCAACTTCAGCCTATTGTATCATGATGTCCTTTGCTCCCATTTGACTGATAGCAGTTTGGCGTGGGTTATATGCACATGCCTGACCAGTTTTGAGAGAGGTTGAGGTTGCTCCATTTCCCAAGTTGCTACATTCCCAGAGCAGAATGTGAGCTACTTGTCACTGGAGAACCAACAATCATCCCTGCTTGTGTGTAAATTCCCTGTGCTAAGGCAGAAGCAGTGGAAGAGGAAAACAAAACAAACCTTGCCATGCTCAGTTGCAACCATAACTAAAACAAAGGAATACCATAGCAAATATCAAGTCAGCTCTGACTCATGGTGACCTTATATATAGCAGAACGAAATGTTGCCCAATCCTGTACCATCTCCTTGATCATTGCCATGTTTGAGTTCATTGTTACAGCCATTGTGTTAATCCATCTCATTGTGAGTTTCTCTCCCTTTAGCTGGCCCTCTGCTGTACCAAACATGATGTCCTTCACCAGCAAGTGAGTCAAAGTGTCAGACAATATTTTGTGATCCACAGAGATTCATTGGCAAATTTTCAGGCAAGATCACCAGGCCTTTCTTTTTAGTCTGCTAAAACGTGTCCACCCACCATGGATGACCCTGCTTATTCATTTATTTATTTTATTTGAAATACCGGTGGCATAGCTCTCAGCACCATATCACCCAAGCAAGCCACCACAGTACTAAACAGGTGGTAGGAGTATGCTGTAAAACAGTGAAGAAAAAGAAAAAAAGATGCGCTGAGTTCTGATGTCCCCCTCATTTGGCATACATTCCACAGCTTTGAAAAATAAAACCTTGAGAACTCCAAGCTAACAGAGGTTTGAAAAGCTCCAAAATCTATTCTTTGAAGTAACGTGGAATGTCTAGGAGTGAATAAAATATCTACCTGGCGAACACAGAGGGCCCAAATTTCTGGTCAATGCCGTCATTTTAAGTTCCACTTTAGTCAGTCATCGACCACCATATCGCGTGCTTTGATTAACTGCAGTTTGGGATATTTAGGTCTTATGCAACATCAACCTCCATCTGACTTCTGCTCACCTATGTTAGTTGGGAAAAAGGGATGAGAGGGAGGTAGGAGATGGGCACAGATAGCTTCTCAACCTGTCAGAGAAGAAGCTGTTCCCACTTAGTGTTGTTGTTAGGTTCCATTGAGTTGGCTCTGATTCATAGCAACCCTATGCATAACAGAACTTAACATTGCCCATTCCTGCACAATCCTCACAATCTTGCTGTGTTTCAGCCCATTGTTGCAGCCACTGTGTCAATCCATCTCACTGAGGATCTTTTTCACTGATGCTCTTCTTTACCAAGCAAGATGTCCTTCTCCAGAGTCTGGTCCCTCCCGATAACGTGTCCAAAGTACGTGAGACAAAGTCTCACCATTCTCGCCTCTAAGGAGAGATCTGGCTGTACTTCCAAGGCAGATTTGTTCATTCTTCTGGCAAGAAAAAAAAATCTGTTGCTGCCAAGTCAACTCTGACTCATATCGACCTTACAGGACAGAGTAGAACTGCCCCATAGGGTTTCCAAGTAGCAGCTAGTGAATTCGAACTGCCAGCCTCTTGGTTAGCAGCTGTAGCTCCTAACCACTGCACCACCAGGGCTCCTCTTGGCAGTCTGTGGTATATTCACTATTCTTCTCTAACACCATAATTCCAAGGCATCAATTCTTCTTCTGTCTTCCTTATTCATTGTCCAGCTTTGTCATGCATATTAGGCAATTGAAAATACCATGGCTTGGGTCAGGCACACCTTAGTCCTCAAAGTGACATCTTTGCTTTTTAACACTTAAAAGAGGTCTTTTGCAGGATCACAACAGAGGGTCCTGAACAGGGCTGGAGAAGGATGTAGAACAAAATTCTAACACACAAAAAAAGACCAGATTTACTGGCCTGACAGAGACTGGAGAAACCCCGAGAGTATGACCCCTGGACACCCTTTTAGCTCAGTAGTGAAGTCACTCCCGAGGTTCACCATTCAGTGGAGGATTGGACCACCCCGTAAAACAAAACGGGACTAATGAGGCACAGCAGTCCAGGGACAAGGACTAGAAGGCAGGAGGGGACAGGAAAGCTGGTGATAGGGAGCCCAAGGTTGAGAAAGGACAGTGTAGTCATGCCGTGGGGTTGTTAACCATTGTCATAGGGCAATATGTGTACTAACTGTTTAATGAAAAACTATTCTGTTCTGTAAATCTTCATCTAAAGTACAAAAAAAAAAAAAAAAAAGAATTATCTATGTGAGAACAAATTGACAACAGCAACTCAAAAGATTTGATGGGAAGCCTAGGGGCCAGTGAGTCGAAGATAATGGTGATGGAATAATTTGGAAAAGGATAGTGAGAATAGCAGCACAACTGGAAGAATATAGTCGATGTCACTGAATTGTACATGTGTCTTTGGCTACGTATTTTTACACCAAAAGAGAAAAAAGGTCTTCCAAAGTTGAGAAGGGAGAGTGTTGACATGTTGTGGGGTTGTTATCCAATGTCGTAAAACAATATACGTACTGTGTAATGAGAAACCATTTGTTCTGTAAACCTTCACTTAAAGTACAATTAAAAAAAAAAAAAAAAAGGGGTCTTTTGTTCTCACCTAGCAAGGGCAAACTTTCAATCTGAAGATTTTTGTCACAATGCTTTTTACCTCCTTTCCAACTTTCTGAATTTGAATTCTATAAGTATTTGAGTATTTTGTATCAGTACATGAAAGAGCTAGATGATTGATTTAATTTTTAAATATCCATTCAAGTATTCTGAAAATCATTTAGGCAGAGCTATATTCTGATAATCTTTAGTTGGGAGTCAAATGGCAATTCCCAATCCGCAAGTTAACTGTGACTTCCAACTTCTCTATCAAAGGAATGAAGAGATAAGGGGGAAAATGGGTTCATATCTTTAGTCTTTGGAAAGTTTTATCATTCTGAAAAATCTCTACCAGTCCTTTCACATTTCTTAGGACTACGGCAGTGACATGTTTTGTGACTATACCTTAAACGAGTTTAGTAACTTCCAAAGATAGGATTTTAATTTTAATTCAAACTTCTACTCTCCATAATACTGACTTCTTTCATATTTGGCTTTAATTTCTTTCTTGCCTTTGTTAATATAATTATTTTAATATGAATCAAATACAAACTGATAGAATTTTCAACTCTTTCTATCTACCTGATAAAGTCCTACCCAAAACAAAGGCCCAACTCAAATCTCTCTGCGAACTTTTAAGAACATTTCTCCAGATGAACTTGGTCCCATTCTTCCAAGTAACCTACAGCATCATAATACCACTCACCATATCAGAAATGTTTCTCATCACTTGATTGTAAACTGCTTGAGGAGAGAAGTAGTGTATGCTTCCTCTCTGTATTCCCAGGACTCAGCATAGTCCCTAGGATATAGTTGGTGCTCCACAAATCCTTGTTGAATTGTCAAGGCTCCATTGAAGTCAAAGACATCAGTGGACACATCTGTTTTATGCAAAAGTATCCATGATCAAGGCATTAAATAATAAAGACCATCCTAAGACAACCTTGTATGCTTTTCTCTACAACTAGAAAATTTTCTCAGAGATGCTTGCCTCAGTGACATATATGACTGATAACTGAAAAAAAACTTATTATTTTAGGATGAGTGCTCCTACTTGGCCATGATTTGTCTTACCTTTTTAGGACCTCGTTTGATAAAAATGTATTCTTTACTATTTGCCAAGCACAGTGTTAGACACTGAAATTGTAGCTCACTGCTATAGCGTCACTATGAGTTGGAACTGACTCGAAGGCAATGGGTTTGGTATTTCTTTGGTTTACTATTTGCCTACTTAAAATCCAATCCCCTGCTTCCTTATCATTTTGTTCAAGGTAACAACGTGTCTAGCTAAAAATCTCAACTTCCCAAACTCCCTTAGAGCTAGGGGGTGTCAAAGTGACATCATTGTAGACCATAAGATATAAACTGTTGCTCAACATGATTAGTGTAAGAGGTGTCACTTAGTTTGTAGTTGTTAGCTGCCGTGGAGTCAATTCCGACTCATGGCGGTCCCATGTGTGTAGAGTAGAACTGCTTTATAAGCTTTTCAAAGCTGTGACCTTTCAAAAGCAAATCGCCAGGCCTGTCTACAAAGGCACATCTGGGTGGACTTGAATTGCCAGCCTTTCAGCTAATAGTCAAGCACTTAATCCTTTGCCCCACCCAGGGACTCCTTGTGCATGTAAAAAAAATGTTGAATTGGCAAATATATAATTTTACTGCAGTAATATTTTAAAAAGATATGAACCGAGGGTTTCTGGAAAATAATCCTTATGAATTCAGACTATGCTTGGGACAGTTTTCTGTTACTTACAGCTGATTGAATTTCCGACCAATGCAGTAAAGGCAATCCCAAACACTGTTGAAAGTGGGGAAGTTATCTGCCAGAGGAATGACAGTTTAAATATTGAAGTCTCATATCCTGAGCCTTTTATTTCTAGACCAATCTGAAATCTTCTCAGTGGGTGGATGAATGAGAAGAATTAAGGATATACACCGTCCTCTGTTTTAGGGAAGGAAGAGGATTATAGACCCATATTATTTACCATTAGACCTAAGAGATAGTGTAGGTGTTTGTTGTAAGGCAGCATGCAGGCTAACGAATCTGTTTAGAATCTGTGTTCTGTTGAGGGGTAAACAAGTGAAGGTTTAACAAAGACTCAGTTCCCACAATGCTATGAAACTCTTCCTGGGCAACAATCTGGCTCTTCCAGGAGAGGCAACATGCTCATTATAGGAGGATTCAGGAGGCATTTTTTATTTCTCTAAATCCTGATTTCCTTGCAGACACTGCCATTCTACCGCTCTTTAAGGGAAGGCAGTCCAGGACAAGAATTTCCCTACTAGCAAACAAATGATGGCCAAAAGCCAAAGCTACCAGCAGGGGGAGGTCCAAAAGAGTATTTGGTTTGGAGAGAGAAGGCAATTCTAAATAAATTGAAATGGAGATATACTACTGCATTTTCTGCCTCTCTTTCAGAAGACTCCCCAGCCCTTATTCATCTTTTATATTCAAGGCATTGTAAAAATCATTCACCTTTGACAGGAAAAGCAAAGTCACTCCCACTGGCAATGGGTAAATATAGTGAGACACTTGAAATGCAATGCTTTTAAGAAGCCAGGATCCTCTATAGGAGCAACCTCATCTCAATAACAAAGGGACAATAAAGGGACCTCCAGTTGGTCTGATGGGTGTTCTGGAACTCAAACAGCTGCTTCCGGATGTATCATTCCCACCTTTCTCAGCCTTTCAGCAGAAATATTTATTGGCTCACTCATAGGATATAAAATCTTTCCAATTAAGCAAGTTGGTATAAAGGCACAAGATGGGAGCTGGCAAAGTTCCCTGAAGGAGCCCACCTCAAATGGCAGCCTGAGTTCATGCTAAGTACAAGGATGGTTCCATACACCATCACATAGATATTTAATCACAGACGTGGTACTTGGGGGCCTAGGATAGGGTCCTGCTCATTTTTTTCTGTGTTACCTCCTTTCCCAGTATTGGATTCTTTAATGTTTTCAAGAAACAGTCATAAATGCTCCCCCCAGAGCAACTTAAGTGCGTCTGTGGTGTGTGTGTACGTGTGTGTCTATATATTTGGAGGGAAGAGAAAGTGGGAGGAAAGAAAGAGCCAAAGAGACTCCCCCTTCTCCCTGGACACTGATATATTTGCGATTACTCGGGACATTTCTAAATAAGTATACTTACAGTAATGGTGGAATGGCTCAAATATAAGAAACATGGAAAAGAAGGTATTGGGCTAAAATAAAAAGAGAGTCTTAGGAAAGGGGACTTGCTGCTTAGTTTAAAGGGCAGTTTTTTTCTCCCTCTATCACCTGCCTACCAGGTCCTGGCCAACAAGCCTTGCCAAGGCCAGTGACTCAGCAGAGCCTGCTTCCAGCAGCTACCAAAGGACACCCTCCAGGTCAGATACTGTGGGTGTCTCCACTCTTACTAGCAGCAGAGTGACCAATGAGGTGTTATATCTTTGCTCTTGCTGTTTCCATCTTGAAGTGCACGCCCCTTGCTGTGAGCATTTTCTGCCTGTTTTCACATTGCCTCAGTATTGTAACGCAGTACAGCAGAGGGCTGCTCCTGAGACCTCCTGCGGTCTTCAGTCTCAAGATGGCTATTTCCTTATCTGACTTGGCATTTAGAACAGCTGGATGGTGCCAACCTCCGCCAAATGTAGCTTGGAGCCCTGTATCAGGGGTGTATGTTGCTTCAGGATATGATTATGTAAAAGCATACGCTTTCTCTTTCTTTGACTTTCTCTGTGCCCAGAAATGAAATCAATCCAATTAATAAAATCCTGATGCAGCAAATGATAAACCCCAAGGCTTACTACTGTTACTAAGAAAAACCCAAACTCAGCTCCCCTGATGCTCTAGAAAGTGTTTACCCTTTACATGGAGGCCATGAATTTCTCTCCCTGCTGAAAAGCATAGAATTGCCATTAGGTGGAGCTCAATGAAAGAAAAAAAAAAAACAATAGAGAATGGGATTTTTCTGGGTCAGAAAGAGTTTTTTCCTGGGAAGTCTACTGGAACTGTTAAAGGGGTAAGTTTTGTTCTGGTATGTGCTTTTACAGAGTAAGCCTTCATATAAACCCAGAAAACAGCCCTCTGACGTTAAGTATTATCAGAGCAAACCCAAAAGTATTAACATCAGTAGTGAGGCCATGAGTGTGAAATGGCCCAATATGAAGCCCTGTGTTGTTGTTGTTGTTGTTAGGTGCCTTCAAGTCAGTTCCGACTCATAGTGACCCTGTAGGACAGAGTAGAACTGTCCCATAGGGTTTCCAAAGAGTGGCTGGTAGATTTGAACTGCCGATCTTTTGGTTAGCAGCTCAGCTCTTAACCACTGTGCCACCAGGGCTCCTTATGAAGCCTTAGGAAATGATATCAAAATCTAATACAAAAACCTAGTTTATATAATGTTAGCGTTCATAGTATACAGGCAAGTCCAGGCTTTCTTATAAATGTAAAACAAGATCTAGCTAGCCTGTTTCCATTTTCCTGCTCTTCAATCATCTCCCCAATGAAGATTTTTGATGTTGAGACATTGGAAAAACTAGAGTCAAAGAAATTGCATGGCCTGGGAAGAAAAGATATCCTGGTGTTTATGGTTTGAAGGAAGTTTCCAGCTTTGGCTTTGTCTGGATGGTGGGCAGCATACATAAGCCAGCTACAAGATTGTTCTCTTTTGCTCTATGCCTGGGATCAAATCAGAATGTGCATGGTCCTGTTAACAGGGTGTGCTATGGGAAAAACCCAATCCTCCTGAGTATTGCACACAGCAAGTAATATAATCTGATTCTGTCATAACCATTTATATTCTGTTGAGGGATGCTGGGAATTTGTGAAGGACATTTCAATTAAGAAGTTCTGCGTGCTAAAGTTTTATACTACCATAGAGATCAAAACATCAAGAGAAAGAAAATAAAAATGAATCATTTCATTGCATTTATTTTTACCTATGTTAAGCCATTATAATAGATTTCTATGCTGTAAATAATGGAAGAGAATATGGAGTCAAAAGATAAATGTGTGTCTATGAAGCGATTTGTACTGATCAGTTTTTGAAGAAAACATTTTCCTCCTCTTCTCTAATATGTATATCTATACAATTCTTCCAGCAACATAGGAATTGTCCATTCGTCCTTTCCCTTCCAACTCATATTTGTTACTTGACACATCAGAATAAATGTGCCTTTAAAACACATTTTTATAAATCAAAGTATATTTTAATTACACTGGGAGTGTTTTAATTACACTATTGGGAATAATTTCACAAACTAAACACGTTTTAGGAATTCTCAGGGTGGTGCAAACAGTTAAATGCTCAACTACTAACCGAAAGGTTGGTGGTTCAAACCCACCCAGAGGCATGTAGGAGGACAGGCCTGGTTATCTGCTTCTGAACAGTCACAGTCTTGAAAACTCTATAGAACAGGTCCACTCTGATACACGCTAGATCGCCATGAGTCGGAATCAACTCAATGGCAACCAACAACAACAAACATGTTTTAGAGCCTGAATAATCAGCCTCTAGTAAAATGTTTTATGTAATAACAAGTTCATATATTAAGTATGCATAAGTTGACTCAATAGTAACTGGTTTACTGGTATTGAGTGCCTGAGTGGAATGTTAATTTGGATTTCTATTCCTGCACTTACTCCCTTTTAAAAAAGAAAAAAGGACTCCTCAGAACTAAGTATCTCATTAGGGAGTGAAAGAAAAGGATTAAGGGTGACATGGGGCTTCCTGGCGTGGATTACCAGCATGGGTCACCAGTGTATGCTGGTATTGTTCACTGACATCGGCGTAGACACTTGGACACCAAGTTTGGTTGTTAGGCACTTAAATGGGGAACATGCCTGTCTATATCTGGTAAAAGGCAATGTTATAAAGAAGAGTGATACTACAGCCTTATATGTATATAATACTCCACAGTTCTCCAAGTATTTTTACAAACTCTATCTCATTTGATACTCACGGAGGCCTAGTGAAAGATGTAGGTTAGTTATCAACAGCTTTGTTTTAGAAATAAGAAAACTGAGGTCGCAAATGCTTAAGTGATTTTCCAATGGTCTCAGGGAAAATAAATGGGAAAGTACAGCTTGAATTTGGTCTTCTGACTCTAAATCTTTAGCTCATTGAGTACTGACTTGTTTTTGTTATTAGGTGCCGTCAAGTTGGTTCTGACTCATAGCAACCCTCAGTACAACAGAAAAAACACTGCCCATCCTACACCATCTTCACAATCATTGCTATGTTTGAGCCAATTGTTGCAGCCACTGTGTCAGTCTAAATCATAAAGGGTCTTCCTCTTTTTTGCTGACTCTTTTCTTTACCAAGTATGATGTACTTCTCCAGGGACTAGTCTTTTCTAATAACATGTCCAAATATATAAGACAAAGTGTCACCATCCTTGCTTCCAAGGAGCACTCTGGCTGTATTTATTTGAAGACAGGATTGTTTGTTCTTCTGGCAGTCCATGGTATGTTTAAGATTCTTCGCCAACACCATCATTCAAAGGCATCAATTCTTCTTTAGTCTTCCTTATTCATTGTCCAGCTTTCGCATGCATAGGAGATGATTGAAAATATCATGGCTTGGATAAGTCTTATCTTAGTCCTCAAAGTGATATCTTTACTTTTCAACACTTTAAAAAGGTCTTTTGCAGCAGATTTGCCCAATGGAATGCTTCATTTGATTTCCTGACTGCTGCTTCCATGGGATTATGGATCCAAGTAAAATGAAGTCCTTAATAACTTCAATATTTTCTTCATTTATCATGATATTGCTTATTGGTCCAGTTGTGAGGACTTTTGTTTTCTTCATGTTGAAATGTAATCCATACTGAAGGCTGTAGTCTTTGATCTTTATGAGTAAGTGCTTCAAGTCCTTTTCACTTGCAGCAAGCAAGATTGCGTCATCTGCATATCTCAGGTTGTTAATGTCTTCCACCAATGCTGATGCCACATTCTTCTTCATGCAGACCAGCTTCTTGGATTATTTGCTCAGCATACAGATTAAGTATGGTGAAAGGATACAACACTCATTCATACCTTTCTTGATTTTAAACCATGAAGTATCCCCTTGCTCTCTTCAAATGATTGCCTCTTGAGCTATGTACAGGTTTCTCATAAGCACAATTAATTGTTCTCGAATTCCCATTCTTTGCAATGTTATCCATAAATTCTTATGATTCACACAGTCGAGTGCCTTTGCATAGTCAATAAAACACAGGTAAACATCTCTCTGGTATTCTCTGCTTTCAGCCGAGATCCATCTGACATCAGCAATAATATCCCTCGTTCCACATCCTCTTCTGAATCTGGCTTGAATTTCTGGCAGTTCCCTATCAATGTGCTGCTACAACTGCTTTTGAATGATCTTCAGTAAAATTTTACTTGTGTGCAGTATTACTGATATTGTTTAATAATTTCTGCATTCGATTAGATCACCTTTCTTTGGAATGGACTCAAATATTGATCTCTTCCAGTCGGTTAGCCAGATAGCTGTCTTCCAAATTTCTTGGCATAGACAAGTGAGCACCTCCAGCACTGCATCCCTTTGTTGAAACATCTCTGTTGGTATTCTGTCCATTTCTGGAGCTTGGTTTTTCACCAATACCTTCAGTGCAGCTTGGGCTTCTTCTTTCAGTACCATTGGTTCTTGATCCTATGCTACCTCTTAAAATGGTTGAATGTCAACCAATTCTGTTTGGTACACTGACTGTGTATTCCGTCCCTCTGCTTTTGATGTTTCCTGCATCGTTCAGTATTTTGCCCATGGAATCCTTCAGTATTGCAACTGGAGACTTGAATTTTTTTCTTTAGTTCTTCAGCTTGAGAAATGCTGAGCATGTTTTTCCCTTTTAGTTTTTTAACTCCAGATCTTTGCACATTTTTTTAAAGTTTTTTCTTCTCTTACTTCTATTGTACTTTAGATGAAGGTTTACAGAACAAAGTAGCTTCTCACTAAACCGTTAGTACACATATTCTTTTGTGACATTGGTTACCAACCCAATGACATATCAACATTCTCCCCTTCTCAACCTTGAGTTCCCTATTACCAGATTTCCTGTCCTCCTCTGCCTTCTAGTCCTTACCCCTGGGCTGGCATGCCCCTTTAGTCTCATTTTGTTTTATGGGCCTGTCCAATCCTTGGCTGAAGGGTAAGCCTCAGGAGTGAGTTCATTATTGAGCTAAAAGGGTGTCCATGGTCATACTCTCAGAATTTCTCCAGTCTCTGTCAGACCAGTAAGTCTGGTCTTTTTTTGTGTGTGTGTGAGTTAAAATTTTGTTCTACATTTTTCTCTAGCTCTGTCCAGGACCCTCCACTGTGATCCCCATCAGAACAGTAGGTGGTGGTAGCTGGGCACCATCTAGTTGTGCTGGACTCAGTCTGGTGGAGGCTGAAGCACCCATGGTCCATCAGTCATGAGGACTAATTTCCGCCCTGCTCAATGTCCTTGACCTTCCTCATCCTCCCCTGCTCCAGACAGAGTGAAACAAGTGGAGTATCTTCGATGGCCACTCACAAGCTTTTAAGATCCCGTACACTATTGACCAAAGTAGAAAGTAGAATATTTTCTTTATAAACTACGTTATGCCAACTGAGCTAGGTGTTCCCCGATACAATGGTCCCCACAGCCCCCAGCCTAGCAATTTGGTCCCTCAGGGAGTTTGGATGTGTCCATGGAGCTTTCACGACTCTGCCTTGGACAAGTACGCTGGCCTTCCCAGCACTGTGTACTGTCTTACCCTTCACCAGGTCTTTGCACATTTAATTATAATAGTTTACTTTGTCTGCTCAAGTTACCCTTTGAAATCTTTTGTTCAATTCTTTTATTTCATCATTTCTTCCATTTGCTTTAGCTACTCTACGTTCAAGAACAACATAGTCTCTTCTGACATCCATTTTGGTCTTTTCCTTCTTTACTGTCTTTTTAATGACCTTTTGCTTCTTCATATATGATGTCTTGATGTCATGCCACAACTTGTCTGATTTTTGGTCGTTAGTGTTCAGTGTCAAATCTGTCCTCGAGACGGTCACCAAATTCAGGTGGGATATACTCAAGGTTGGATTTTGACTCTTGCAGACTTGTGTTAATTTTCTTCAGCTTCAATTTGAACTTGCATATGAGCAATTGATGGTGTGTTCCGCAGTCAGTCTCTCTGGCCTTGTTCTGACTGATGATATTGAGCTTTTCCATCGTCACTTTCCACAGAGTCAATTTGATTCTTGTGTATCCTGTCTGGCGAGGTTCACATGTATAGTTGCCATTTATGTTGTCGAAAAAAGATATTTACAATGAAGAAGTCATTGGTCTTGCAAAATTCTGTCATTCAATCTCCGGTGTTGTTTCTATCACCAAGGCCATATTTTACAACAGCCCGATCCTTCTTCTTTATTTCCAGCTTTCTCATTCCAATCACCAGTAATTATCATTGCATCTTGATTGCATGTTTGATCAACTTCAGGCTGCAGAAGTTGGTAAAAATTTTAGATTTCTTCATCTTTGGCCTTAGTGGTTGCCACATAAGTGTAATAGTCATATTAACTGGTCTTCCTTGTAGGTGTATGGATATTATTCTATCACTGAAAGTGTTGTACTTCAGGATAGATCTTGAAACTTTCTTTTTGACTATGAATGCGACAACATTCCACCTGAATTTTTCATTCCTGCCGTAGTAGACCATATGATGGTCTAATTCAAAATGGCCAGTACCAGTCCATTTCAGCTCACTAATGCCTGCCTAGGATATTGATGTTTATGCATTCCATTCCTTTTTGGTGACTTCTAATTTATCTATATTCATACTTCACATGGTCCAAGTTCTGATTATTAATGAATGCTTGTCGCTATTTCTTCTCATTTTGAGTCATGTCACATCAACAAATGAAGGTCCCGAAAACTTTACTCCATTTACTTCATTAAATTTGACTCCATTTTGAGGAGACAGCTCATTCCCAGTCATATTTTGAATGCGTTCCAACCTGAGTGGCTCACCATCTGGCATTATATCAGACAATTTTCTGCTGCTATTCATAAGGTTTTCACTGGCCATTTTTTTTCAGAAGTAGATAAAGAACTCAGCAAAGCACCAAAAGGAATAAGAAGCTGACTGAGAACAGAGAGTGAGGAGAGATACATGCAGAGGTCCCCTATCAGCTACCGCAGAACTGATCTGCCATCTTGGACTCCTATCGGAGATCAGCTAACAGGCGGTATGAGAAAGCAGCTTCACGGAGCTACCAGCAGGAGACAAAACAACTGGTAACCAGTGATATAAGCTTTCCCACCCCCCATCCTTCTTAACCTCCACTTAGCCTCCTCTGCTTCCTACAGCCACAGTATCTTGGCCAGGAAGCACCAGCTTCACCCCGGTGCAGCTCGGATTCCACCCACCCACACTGGCTGGCTCCCTAAGTGCCTTTTGTTGGCTGCTGGTGTTGCTTTTTTCTACTTCTTTAGATTTCTTCCTTACCTCTCACCACCTCCCCCTCCTTTCTCTCAAATACCTCGCTCCCTGCGCCATCTTTGCTTCTTCCTAAAAGGCTGTGGAACACCACTTGACTGTGAAACTGCTTCCCGGCCCATGCTGCTACACTGGTGGGAACCCCTGGGCTTTTTTGTTTGTTTGCTCTGATTTGTTCTGTTTCTATTTGTTTGTTTGTTTTCTTTTTATTTTCTCGGCTTGGGACCCCCTTCTAGCTGGGCAGTACAACACGGCTTGGAACTTACTGCCTTACTCTGCACAGATGAACAGGAACATCCCTGGGGGCATTTCTTTTTTCTTGGTTTTTTTTTTTCTTTTTGTTTTTGTTTTTGTTTCTTTGTTTTGTTTTCTTCTCTCTCTTATTCCCTTTCTTCATTTCCAGTTTCTCGATTTACTCTTTTTTCTCTTGTACCATTTTTCTTTTTTTTAATTTTTGTTTTTCCCCATTTCTCAGACTCTCATCTCTCCACTCCAATAGCAAGTTCCCTTAGCACTCTTTTTTGTTTGTGTGTATACTTTTATCTCCTGTTCCTCTCTCCTCTCTCTCACCTTTCCCATAACCATCTTAGATCCACACTTCACAATCTACCCTTTCCTTCCTGCCTACCACACAGTGTGCTGAACATCACACTCTCAAGCAGCACAGGCACGGCCTTCTGGAATCTGTCCTGAACTGATTCCCAGTCAACACTGTCAGCCCTGGAACATGCCACAAACAACCCATCCCAGCAACTCCCCTTCAGCTGGACCTGCCCTGCTCTACCATACTTGAGTGACTGGCCCTGAGCATTGGAGGAAGAGGTGAAAAGTATCATGCCCATAGATGAGCAAACAACAAAGAACGCACAGCCCATCTGCTCAGACATAATCAAATAAAACAAAAAAGCAGGATGAAACAAAAAACTCTACAATCAATAAATGAGGAAAATAACCACTAACTGCCCCAAAGACAGCAGACAATATCAAAACATTTGCAAAAACAGGATGGTTCCAGTAGGTGTCCAAAATAAAACACAAGATGACCTTCCAGTAGAAGAAAAGGCACTAGACCGAACTGAGAGGGAATTCAGATCTCTAATATTCAGAATTATCCAAGAGTTGAAGCAAAAAGCAGACAAAAATGAGTAAAAAACAGAAAAATTCATGGAAAAGGCAGACAAATTCATGGAAAATACACACAAAAATAGGGAAGAATTCAAGAAAATAATAAAGGAACAGAATGCTAAAATAAATTCACAACTAGAAATCATACAAAAACAACAATTAGAAATCCAAAAGATAAACAACAAGATTTTAGAAATGGACAGTGTCATATAAGGGCTGAGGAGCAGGTTTCAAACGATGGAAGATAAGACCAGCGAAATTGAAGACAAACACTTGGATACAACTCTGTTTAAGAAAAATCAGAAAAAAGAATGAAGAAAAATGAAGAAACCCTGAGAATTATGTTGGATATATTCAAAGGAAAAATCTGCAAGTGATCGGAGTTCCAGAACGGAAGGAGAAAACAGAAAACACAGAGAGGATCATTGAAGAATTGCTGACAGAAAACCTCCCCAATATCATAAAAGATGAAAAGCTGACCATCCAAGAAGCTCAACGAACCCCATATAGGATATACCCCAAAAGAAAATCACCAAAGCATATCATAATCACACTTGCTAAAACCAAAGACAAAGAATCCTGAGAGCAGCTCGAGAAAAACAAAAAGTCACATATAGACGAGAAACAATAAGACTAAGCTCAGATTATTCAGCAGAAACCATGTGGGCAAGAAGGCAACGGGATGACATATATAAAACCTTGAAAGAAAAAAATTGCCAGCCAAGAGTAATATATCCTGCAAAACTCTTGTTCAGATATGATGGTGAAATTAGGTCATTTTCAGATAAACAGAAATGAAAGGACTATATAAAAACCAAAGCAAACTTACAAGAATTATTAAAGGGAGTCCTTCCATCTGAAAACAAACATCAGACCACAGGCTGAATATAGGACACAGGATTGTACTAGCCAGATAACAACCTAGGAAATGAACTCTTGAGGACTGTGCAAAACCAAAAGAATTACAACAGGGAACCAGAGAGGTTAGTCTGTAAATGACAACAGCATCAGAACAATAAAAGAGGGAATAAATGGTGGAGGTATAGAACCTTTTAATGGAGAAGAAGGCAAAGTGATGCCAAGTAATAATAGACTGGTTCAAATCTGTGAAGATAAGGGTAAATTTTAAGGCAACCACAAAGAAAGTTAACAAACATGCTCATCAAAATAAAGAAAAAAACCATAAAGTCTCAGTAAAAACAAAACCTACAAAAACAAAAGAAATGAAAAAAAAAAAAAGTCCACAAACAAAAGGAAATCAGCACAGGAGAGTAACAGGAACAAAGAAAACGTCAGTACCACACAAAAAAAAAGCCCTACAAAATGCAATCCCACTCTTAGGAATATATCCTAGAGAAATAAGAGCCATCACATGAATAGTCATATGCACACCCATATTCATTGCAGCACTGTTCACAATAGCAAAAAGATGGAAACAACCTAGATGCCCATCAACAGATGAATTAATAAGCAAACTATGGTACATACACACGATGAAGTATTAGGCAAAGATAAAGAACAATGATGAATCTGTGAAGCATCTCATAACATGGATGAAACTGGAGGACATTACACTGAGTGAAATACGTCAATCACAAAAGGACAAATATTGTATGAGACCTCTACTGTAAAAACTCATGTAAAAGTTTACACACAAAAAGAAACAAACTTTGTTGGTTATGAGGGATGGGAGGGATGGGGAGAGGAACTAAATAGACAATAGATAAGTGGTAACTTTGATGAAAGGTAAGACAGTACACAATACTGGGGAAGCCAGCACAACTTGTACAAGGAAAGGTCATGGAAGCTCCATAGACACTTCCAAACTTCCTGGGGGACTGAATTACTGGGCAGAGGGCTGTGGGGACCATGGTCTTGGGGAACATCTAGCTCAATTGGCATAACACGGTTTATAAAGACAATGTTCTACGTTCTACCTTGGTGAGTAGCGTCTGGGGTCTTAAAAGCCTGTGAGCAGCCATCTAAGATATTCCACTGATCTCAACTCTTCAGGAGCAAGGAAGAATGAAGACAACAGGATACAAGGGAAAGATTAGTCCAAAGGACTAATAGACCACAGCTACCAAGGCCTCCACCTGACTGAGTCCAGCACACCTAGCTGGTGCCCGGCTACCACCACTGACTGCTCTGAACAGGATCACAACAGAGGATCCTAGACAGAGCTGGAGAAGGATGTAGAACAAAATTCTAACACACACAAAAAAAGACCAGATTTACTGGTCTGACAGAGACCGGAGAAACCCTGAGAATATGGCACCCGGACACCCTTTCAGCTCAGTGGTGAAATCACTCCCAAAGTTCACCGTTCAGCCAGGAATTGGACAGTCTTATAAAACAAAATGGGACTAATGAGGCACAGCAGTCCAGGGACAAGGACTAGAAGGCAGGAGGGGACAGGAAAGCTGGTGATAGGGAGCCCAAGGTTGAGAAAGGACAGTGTAGTCATGCCGTGGGGTTGTTAACCATTGTCATAGGGCAATATGTGTACTAACTGTTTAACGAAAAACTATTCTGTTCTGTAAATCTTCCTCTGAAGTACAAAAAAAAAAAAAAAAAAAAAAAAGAATTACCTATGTGAGAACAAATTGGCAACAGCAACTCAAAAGATTTGATGGGAAGCCTAGGGGCCAGTGAGTTAAAGATAATGGTGATGGAATAATTTGGAAAAGGATAGTGAGAATAGCAGCACAACTGAAAGAATGCAATCGATGTCACTGAATTGCACATGTAGAAACTTGAAATGGTGTAACTTTGGCTCTGTATATTTTCACCAAAGAAAATGTCCTCCAAGGTCAAGAAGGGAGTGTTGACATGTCATAGGGTTGTTAACCAATGTCATAAAACAACATGTGTACTGACAATTTAATGACAAACTATTTGTTCTGTAAAACTTCATCTAAAGTACAATAATAAAAGAAAGAAGGAAACCAAAAACTTGAACCTTAGAGCTTACATCTTTTATAAATGAGCCTAGATTCTTCCCCCTACACTGGGATGCTGGTTTGAGGTTCATATTTAAAAACACTATAAGCTGAATATAAGTAATTTGGAATTTCAGTGATCACTTTAGGACAATGAGTTCCCATTTTCTCTGGGTTTTTTTTTTTTTCCCCCCTTCCACTTTAGGAAAGTAAGCTTCCACTTGTGTTGTCTTTTCTTTCCTCTTTGTGGTATTATTGTTTAGTGCTCAGGTTTGTCAGATGGTCTGAGAATCCTCCATCTGAGGCTCTGGCATGTTAATAAGTTTTATCTAGAACTTGTTTTTTCCATTTATTTGAGTTGATTTTACCAAACATTGCTGTATACACTTTAAGAAACTACTTTCCTCATATCCTTGTTTTGTGTGGTATTGTATAAGCCTGTTCTTTGAGCTGGCCTTACAGACAAGTGAGTTTATGTGGTCTTTCTAGTTTTGTTCTGGGAGCTTGTTTCTAGTCTAGAGTGTTGTGTCCAAATTTCTGTCTTGTATCTGGTTGGAGGCTATGGTAGACAGTTGTTGTTTTTTATAAGACTATCTTAAAACCTCACTTTCCTTTTGCAGGAAAAACCATGTCTTGTGTCTGTCTTATGATTTAGACTTTTAGTAGCTACTTTAAAAAACTTTAATATAAATTAGTAATTTGAAAAGTACACTAAAAAAATGAGAAAGAGAAAGATGAATCATTTATTTTAATTTACACAACAAAGCCTTAAAAAGAGACAAATTATTCTAAATTGCTTCTTCAAAATATCCGAAAAGCATGCAAGTGATGGGGACTATATCAATCTTAAAAGTAAAACCTTTCTAGGTAACTTCAGCTAGATATTATATGTAATAATTTTTATTTAAGGAAAAGGAATAATTTTATCTTAAAGTAAAACTAGTAATTCCAGAGTGGGAAAAAGGAGCCATAGGACAAGCCTAGAGGGGAAAAAAAAAGGGCTAATCAAGAACTAATGGGGTTATTTACAAAATTGCTAAAGAACTTTGGTATTTACTGGGTAGATAAAAGGTAGAGATAAACAGAAAGCAAAACTGCTCACCAAGAGAATAATCAAAGGGAAGAAATTTAGTTATTTTTTTGGCTTTCAAAATACCTAAGCCAATCTAAACAAGTTCTCTCTAGTTTAAAGGAATTGTAAGAAGTCAAAAGATAGAAATCACAATGAGACACAACAGAAATGACCTGGAGAAATGTTTCCACCCATAGCGGGGAAACTAAGGTTATATCCATAACAATGAATTGGTTGGTTGAGCAGAGATTTTGTGATTTCCAAAGCCAGTGGATAAAACCTTTAAGGGCTAAAATTAGATTGGGGAAAATATGGGAAATAGTAAAAATTGAATGAAAACTTAGAATACTTAAACAAACTTTATTTCAATAGTAATTATATTTTATAGTATACAGGCTTAAAATGATTTCCAACATCTTTTAGGTAACTTACTGATATTAAATTGAGTTAATAGATATTCGTCATAATTTAAGTTTATATACTTTTGCTTTTAATGCCCCAGAGCACATATGTATGTACACATTGGGGGGGGATCTGCTAATGAGTGCATCCATTTTTGCCATTTAATGAGTCTACTAATGAATGCGTTTTGGTAATGAGTGTGTTTGTTTATTTTTGCCATTTAAAGGGATGTACTATAAGAGATCTGAAACAAAGACAATGTTTAAGAGGTTTATTAAAAAGAAATTTATTTGATACAGTAAAAAGCTTTATCTGTCTAAAGTTTAATGGTTTAATTTATGAGATTTTTAGGAGCTTTAATGTTAAGTAGCATACAAAACAAAGAATTGAGTTTCTTGCTTGTAAGATAACAAAATTGTCTTTGATTACTGGATTGAAGGATTAATTTATTCTTTGTGTATTGTACCTCGAAGGCAAAGGCTTAGCCTCTCATTAGAATAAGATTCCTGAGTTGAAAACCAAGCTGCATGGCTTTAAAAAATGTTAAGGTTTTTATGTTTAAGATCTTTGGTTAAATAAATTATTGTTTCTCAGTGACCTATGATAAATTACTGACAACTTTGAAACTTCATGGAAATCCACCAAAAATTTTAATAAAGGAAAAATGCTAAAAAGATTTATTTAGTATACTATAAATTACATAGAATGTGTTGTCAAAATCAAGAGAAGCACCTGATTCTTTTTGGGTTAAAATTTATATGTTAGTGCTTCCTCTTATGTTTTTGCCTACTACTAGACAACAAACGCATAAAATCATGTCATAATCTTACTACTTTTTAATTGCTAACTTGATCACAATTTTATTATTTATTTATTTATTTACTGGATCTAGCATGACCAAAACTGTGTTTTAACTGGGGAACTCACATCATTTACCCACAGAGATTACTACTGTTCAGATATTTGGAGACCTGATAATCTTGGTATACTCTTGGTATATCTTGACTATATGTTCTTATGTCTCAAGATTATTATGTAATATATCTGAAGCTCTTTGAAAATAAGGTTAATCATTATATTGATGGATATTTTTGTCTAGTTTTTAAAACTAACTTTTTAGGCTTTGCACTACTTTTGTAATTAGTTTCTATCAAATCTTTCACTTTTAAGAATACTATTTTTATAAATTAATCATGACCATATTATGTTTTGTCATGTGCAGAGAAGTTTTTACTTTGTTGATTTACTGAAAACGTTTGACCAAAATAGCTCAACCAAAAAGTGGACTATAATGGACTTGTGAAAAGGACTGTGGCTAAACTGAATTAAGATTTCCAGAACTCTTACGTAGAAGCTGACGGATTCACAAATTGCAGCTAATCCAGAATCATGTGGAACAGAAATTAACTACATAGGACTGAGTGGAATAAATGATTACTATCGGTTTTATGTGGGAATATTGCTGATGTTTTCAGGTCCTACTTTCTGGATATAAGAAACCTTTTTCCTCCTTTCTCCTAAATCGTCTAACTAATGGGTTTAGATGTTGCAACTTTTGAATTAGAAGTTCCTTTGGTAAACTTAGCAAAGTTGCAAATTTCATAAGGAGAGAAGTGTCTGAAGTTTGAGCTATGATTTTACAAAATAGAACGGCATTAGATTTCATGTTAGTCTCTCAAGAAACAGTTTGCTCTTTAATAGATAAATGTTACTGTGTTTATATTAATATGCAGTCTGAGGTTTTGCAGAATGTAGTTGCTGCTGACACACATGAAAAGCAATCACTGATATTGCTTACATATAAACAAACACCTCACATTGGTTTGCTTTGTTCAAAGACCTTAGGGTCATAATCTCATTGGTTATTTCGGACAGTTGGCCTAATATTATTGTTAGTGTTTCTGTTTTACCTCCTAATTTGCAGTGTGGTGCCTGGAATCTTAGAAACCAGATGATGCCCAACTCCCATTATTGAATGTTTTTGATCAAAGATTCTATAGCAGAACCATGATCAAAAGGAGAAAAAATTATGAAAGAATAGTAATTATCCTGGAACCCAGATTTCTGGCTTTCATGGAAGTTGGGGTAATCCACACAGGACATTGCTCTTAGGTGTCCTTTTGAACCTCAAGCTTTGAGAAAAAACTGGTTCCTGAAGCCACATTTTAGTCAAACAATGGTCCAGACAAATTAGTAAGACCATTTTGCTGTGGGCATTGTGATTTTTGAAGAATTCAGTCTGTTTTGGGAAAGTGACTCCAAAGATCAGACTGGAAGCTTTGTTTAGGGTAAATTAATAATTATTTTAATTGGTCTTCCAGTCAGTGTTGTATGAAATGCCTGTCTAATGTTTATAATCAAACTGTCAACCCCCTTGCTATATAAAAAATTATGTAGCTTGAAGAAACCAGGTTCTCAGAGGAGCCTCACACCTTGAGTTAGCTTTTTGGGAAAACAAGTAGTTCTTCCAACGTGGTCTTGCCCCGCATTTACCCTAATTTAAAATCACAGAAGCAGAGTGTCTCAGTGGAAGAAAACACACTTATACTGGTGATCAAAGAATTTGTGTGAAATTCATCGATAGGAAGAAGGGAATATGTGAGGGCATCGTAAAACCGATGCACTTGGCCTAACTAAAATGGCTGACACAATGTCTGGCTTGGACTCCATTTTGTCTCAGCCTCCACTTCTGTTTCTGAGAAAATGACTGATGACTGTTGGTAGGTAAAACAAGGAGGGGCAGCTTGACCTCAAGAAGTACACTTAGTATGTTTTAAATAGATTAACTAAAGACCTCCAATAGGAGAGATCCATCCTGTATTATCTTGTTAATCGTGTATTCTCTAATGGAAACTTGGTTGTCACGTGTAAATTTTTCTATACTTTGTTTCCTCTAGACAAACTTCTTTGTGTGCTCTTTATGGATATATGTTTTTGTGTGGTGGATCCAACTATACTACTTTAGATGATCCCTTTTGTGATGGTTAAGATTGTGTGTCATCTTGGCTGAGCCATGATTCTCAGGGTTTATATGTGATCACTCCCATGATGGAATCGGCTACGGGTAGTGACTCAGTTGAAAGGGAGTTTCCTTGGGGGTGTGGCCTGCATCCAAATATAAGCTGGTATTCTGGCTTTTTTGTTCACTCTGGACCTACTGCTGCCTCTTGCTCATCTGATCTCTGGTTCTTGGAACTTGAGCTATCAGCTTATCTGCCGATCTTGGGATTCATAGATCTTCACAACCTGTGAATGGGAGCCCTGTTGTCTAACCTGGTGATCTTGGGTTTGCCAGTCCCTACACCACATGAATAGAAGAAGCCTTGTGGTCTTGCCTGCCAATCTTGTATTCATCGATCTTCATAGCCTGTGAGCAAGAACCCTGCTCTCCGACCTGTGGATCTTGGGTTTGCCAGCCCCTGCAGCTACGTGAATTGAGAGAAGCCTCTATCCTGATCCACGGACTTCGGACATTCCAGCCTCTACAATTGCATGAGCCATTTCCTTAATATAAATCAATCCCTATATATATGTTTTACTGGTTTTGCTTCTCTAGAGAACCCAGCCTAAGACACATTTGCAAATGATTGTGAGTTTACGTGGGCAATCTCTTATTTAGATTCCTGGCAAATGCATGGGCAATGCACTTTGAAAGCTTTAAGATTACCTTTAGATATTCATAGTAATGATACTAGTAAATATTGGAAAGGAAATGTTAAATTGTTACACACTGTAAAACGAGTCAGAAGAAAACCCATTGATCCAACATTCAGGATGGGGGTGGTCATTTTTAAGAGCTTTAATTCTTACTTATGGTATAGTTGAATTAGAAAAATCTTTAAGGAATTTATCAGTCATCATGAAACAAATAGCAAAGTTGACTTCATTAGCCAAGGTGGTATTAGATAACACAATAGTCATAGATTTTTTATTAGCCCAAGAAGGTAGAGTCTGTGCTGTAGCAAATACCTCCTGCTGCATTTAGATGAATACCACAAGAGAAGTAGAACAAGATATACATTGAATTAGACAGCAAGCTACTCGGTTACACACTAAAACACCCCTACAAACACTAGATTTATTTGGTTGGTTACCATCAGGAATAAGTTCATGGGCTAGAACTCTATTGCAAGGAATAATAATATTCTTAGTGTGCATCCTGATAGTATTAGGCATAATAAAACTTACTTTCTATTCTTTTAGACATTTAAAAGGCAAAAAAAGGCTTAGGATAAAATGTTGATGTACATTGACTCTTGCTAATTTCTGCAAGGCAGTTGATGAGAATGTCACTCTTACTTAAGATCCTAGTAAAGAATGACATGGTATCTGGTGGAAAACCAGCACTGTGAGTTTAAAGAGCCTGCCATGGCTGCCATATAGGTGCCCAACTGAGTCCATGTTTTGATCATCAATGTGTTATCTCCAATCTCTGATAAAAAGGAGGGAGTGACTTAGGAGTTAAAATTGGAGCCATTATTCCCTGTCATTGAGTATAAAGAATGTGACCCAGCTGGAGCAACAAGGCCTCACAAGGACATATCACCTTATACCTGAGGTATAAAAACAATAGCTAGAACAATCTTGGAAAACATATTTTAGGGACCTTTTCACGTAAACAAACACTTCGAACACAAAAGGACAATATATTTTCCACTCTTATCATTTTCTATAGTTGTTGTTGTTAAGTGCTGTCCAGTTTGTTAAGACTCATAGCAACACTATGCACAACAGAATGAAACACTGGCTGATCCTGCGCCATCTTCATGATAGTTGTTATGCTTGAGCGCATTGTTGCAGCCATTGTGTCAATCCATCTCCTTGAGGGTCTTCCTCTTTTTCGCTGGCCTTCTACTTTACCAACATTAATGTCCTTATCCAAGGACCGGTCCCTCCCGATAACATCTCCAAAGTATGTGAGACGCAGTCGCGCCATCCTTGCTTCTAAGAAGCATTCTGGCTATACTTCTTCCAAGACAGATTTGTTGGTTCTTTGGCACTCCATGATATATTCAATATTCTTCACCAACACCATAATTCAGAGGCATCAATTCTTTTTCTGTCTTCCTTATTCATTGCCCAGCTTTCACATGCATATGAGGGTATTGAAAACACCACGGCTTGGATCAGGCCCATCTTAGTCCTTAAAGTGACATCTTTGCTTTTTAACACCTTAAAGAGGGCTTTTGCAGCAGATTTGCCCAATGTAATGTGTCATCTGATTTTCTTTTTTAATTATACTTTAGATGAAGATTCACAGAACAAACTAGCTTCTCATTAAACAGTTAGTACACGTACTGCTTTACGATATTGGTTAACAACCCCACGACATGTCAACACCCCTTCTCTACCTTGGGCTCCCTATTACCAGCTTTCCTATCCCCTCCTGCCTTCTAGCCCTGCCCCTGGGCTGGTGTGCCCCTTTAGTCTCGTTTTGTTTTATGGGCATGTCTAATCTTTGAATGAAGGGTGAACCTCAGGAGTTACTTCATTACTGAGCTATAAGGGTTTCCAGGGGCCATACTGTCAGGGTTTCTCCAGTCACTGTCAGGCAAGTAAGTCTGGTCTTTTTTTCTGAGTTAAAAATTATGTTCTACATTTTTCTCCAGCTCTGTCCAGGACCCTTTGTTGTGATCCCTGTCAGAGCAGTCAGTGGTGGTAGCCAGGCACCATCTAGTTGTACTGGACTCAGTCTGGTGGAGGCTGTGGTAGTTGTGCTCCATTAGTCCTTTGGACAAATCTTACCCTTGTGTTTTTAGTTTTCTTCATTCTCCCTTGCTCCCAAAAGGATGAGACCAGAGAAGTATCTTAGATGGCCGCTCACAGGCTTTTAAGACCCAAGACACTACTCAAAAAAGTAGAATGTAGAACATTTTCTTTATAAACTATGTTACACCAACTGAGCTGTAATGTGTCATTTGATTTCTTGACTGTTGTTTCCATGGGCACGGATCGTGGATCCAAGTAAAATGAAATTCTTAACAACGTCAATCTTTTCTCCGTTTATCATGATGTTGCTTACTGGTCCAGTTGTAAGGATTTTTGTTTTCTTTATGTTGAGGTATAATCCATACTGAAGGTTGTGGTCTTTGATCTTCGTCAATAAGTGCTTCATGTCATCTTCAGTTTCAGCAAGCAAGTCTGTGTCATCTGTATAACACAGGTTGTTAGTGAGTCTTCCTTCAATTCTGATGCCCTGTTCTTCTTCATATAGTCCAGCTTCTCAGATTATTTCCTCAGTATACAGATTGAATAAGTATGGTGAAAGGATACAACCCTGATGCACACCTTTTCTGACTTTTAACCACGCAGTATCCCCTTGTTCTATCTGAACAACTGCCTCTTGATCTATGTACAGGTTCCTCATGAGCACAGTTAAGTGTTCTGGCATTCCCATTCTTTGCAACATTATCCATAATTTGTTATGACCCACACAGTTGAATGCCTTTGCATAGTCAATAAAACACAGGTAAACATCTTTCTGGTAGTCTCTGCTTTCAGCTGGGATCCATCTGACATCAGAAATGATATCCATCTTTCCACATCCTCTTCTGAAGCCTGCTTAAATTTCTGGCAGCTACCCATCGACGTACTGCTGCAACCGCTGTTGAATAATATTCAGCAAAATTTTACTTGCATGTGATATTAATGATATTGTTCAGAAATTTCCACATTTGGTTGGATCACCTTTCTTTGGAATAGACATAAATATGGATCTCTTCCAGTAGGTTGGCCAGGTAACTTTTTTCCAAATTTCTTGACATAGACGAGTGAGTACTTCCTTTGTTGAAACATCTCAATTGGTACTCTGTCAATTCCTGAAGCTTTGTTTTTCTTCAATGCCTTCAGTGCAGCTTGGACTTCTTCCTTCAGTATCATTGGTTCTTGGTCATATGCTACCTCCTATAATGACCTGAACGTTGACCAATTCGTTTTGGTACAGTGGCTCTGTGTATTCCTTCCATCTGCTTTTGATGTTTTCTGTGTCATTCAGTATTTTGCCCATGGAATCCTTCAGAATTGCAACTGTAGGTTTGAATTTTTTCTTCAGGTCTTTCAGCTTCAGAAATAATGAGTGTGTTCTTCTCTTTTAGTTTTCTAACTCCAGATCTTTGCACATGCCATTATAATATTTTACTTTGTCTTCTCAAGCCACCTTTTGAAATCTTCTGTTCAGCTCTTTTACTTCATCATTTCTTCCATTAGCTTTAGCTACTTGATGTTCAAGAGCAAGTTTCAGAGTCTCTTCTGACATCCATTTTGGTCTTTTCTTTCTTGTCTTTTTAATGACCTCTTTCTTTCTTCATGTAGGATGTCCTTGATGTTATTCCACAACTCATCTGGTCTTTAGTCATTAGCGTTTAATGCGTCAAGTCTATTCTTGAGATGATTTCTAAATTCAAGTGGGATATATTTAACGTCGTACTTTAGTTCTCATGCACTTGTTCTAATTTTCTTCAGCTTCAATTTGAACTTGCATATTAGCAATTGATGGTCTGTTAGTATTTTCTTTTTCTATTAGCATTTAGTAAATAGTAAGATTTGTTGGACCTGATAGTCATTACTGAAACATGTACCCATGATTATTAAGAAAGACAATTCAAAATGTAGAATCACAGTAATTTAGCATTTTTTAGCCAATCTGTGAAAAGATGAAACTTTTAATGATTTTAGCCATTCGTAAGGTCTATACATACTGATGATTCTGTAACATTCCTCAGATTTGGGCAGACATAGCTCTGGCAGCATGCTTGTCCATTTCCCACTTTTGCCTCTTGGAACATATGCCAAATAAAACCTTTCTTCTTGCTTTACTATAAGTTTGTGGTGATTTCACCCTAGGACAGTAGTTAATTATTCTTCATAATTTCCGGAATGTTAGATTGCTGTTTTCCAATTAGAGCGTATAGTCCCTGAAGAAGAGGGTAATGGTATATATTTAAACCAGGGTTATCAGTCTTAGCACTATTAACCTTTTGGGCCAGATAATTCTCTGTTGTGAGGACTGTCCTATGCACTGTAGAGTGTTTAGCAGCATTCCTGACCTCTACGCGCAAAATGCTAGTAGCACGCTTCAAGATGTGATAACTAAAAATGTCTCCAGACATTTTCAAATATCTCTCAAGGGGCAAAATTGCCCCTAGTTGAAAACCTCTGACTTAGTCCCTGTTTCACAATCCTAGGCATATAGGAAAATTCCTGGTGATTGATTGGAAACTAATGTGCCTTCTGAAGGTTTTTTAATAAAAATTGGTCAAAATATGAAGTTAAATTGTAGTGAAAGGTCAAGGACTTTGACTTTGTAGCATTTTGAACACTGCCTAACAACTTGGTGAAGATTGTGATGATGACAATCTTTGGGCTGATTCGTGGAATAGTTTTATATCTACTTGGGAAGAGAAATACATTGTTTCTTTCAATAATAGAGTTTTGCAGGATTTTGCATCTATGTGCATAATGAAGCCGGAGGTCTTGAGTAGAATACACACTCAGGTATGTTTCATTTGTTTAGGAATCCCAGCCACCAGCAAAGAGCTCATTAAAGCAGTGTGTGGAGAAGGAGACGGACTGAGCACCTTGGGACTAGAGGCTATTTCTATCTCTGCTACTAACCGAGTAGTGAGGTCTTTGGCAGGTCTCTGCACTCTCTGGACTCAGAGTCTTCATTCATAAAATGAGGAGGTTGGAATATATTACCTCTTAGGTGCCTTCTAACTCAAAAATTTACTTATGATTTTATCATACAGGTCCTCAACCCTTGGGATGGCATGTATTACCAAATTCAAACTTTTCAGATTCTTTTAAAAGTAACAAAGTTGCACATGCTATTTTTTTATATAATGCTTCCAATGAGAGCTGGGGCAAACTCAAACACATTAATACTTTAATGTTTCTGGAGTAAAATGTATAGCTGTTCACACACAGTGAGATAAATGAAGATTATTAACAGCCTTGCATCAGTTCAGGTTAGATTTTTCTGCTGAATGAGTTTGTCACAAAAACACACAAATAAAAACTCTTACAGTTTTCAGGTCACTGAATTTCAAAATTGTGGATATGCAATTGTGTTATGTGTACTCAATTTTGATTACTGATAATTGATTAAATAAATCTGTTAAAATATGTAAAGTCTGCTAAATAAGCCAAGGGTATATATTTTTAACGCTTTGGGAAGTAAAGTTTCACTAAAAAATAAAAGATATTTTCTTATTATTTACTCTCTCATTTCTTAAGTTCTAAACTTGCCACAATAGGCATTCCTTTAGACCTTGATTTTCATTTTAATATGTCATGATTGTGCAAAAACCTTATCCCAGTTAATACATATGTATGGGAAAATGTAAGTGAAAGTCACATTTTAGAAAATAATGAAAATTAAACTGTCTTTATCTTAATGTAAAAGTGTATGCTAAATTTCATGAAAGTAGTAACAAAATGAAAACTTATCAAAATAAGTCTAAGGGAAAGCAATTTAACACACTTTAATTAGAGTCATATTAACCTGAAATTTGGTCAAATGAAAGGGAAAAAAATTAGTAAGCATTGTTTTCAAAGCAATACTATCAGAAAGCTTATCATTCCTGGCTAGCACAGACACCAAGTTCTGAGGTTGTACTTGAGTCTTACTCCTATGGGTCTTGGTTCCCCAAATCGCTATTAATAGTGCTGCCAACCATGGCACTTTTCTTTACTCACTCAGCACTTTCTGTCACATGCTAATAATACTCCACAGCAGGAAAATACCATTGAGCTAAATATGTTAAAACATCTTTACAAAATAGAAACTACGTGCTTACTATACTGAAAGCACAAGCCGCTCCTTGGAAAACCTTTAGGGCACTTCTAGTCTGTCCTATATGGTCGCTAACAACCACAACAACATACTGAAAGGGAAACTGAGGCAGCCAGTGAGCCAGCAGCTAGTCCAGGTTACAGAGTCTCTCAGTGAGGAAGTAAGGGCAGAATACAAGCCTCATCCCTCACACTCTCAGGGAGCAGCTAAGCGTAAAGCTGAAGCTTTACAATTTCAAGCCAGAGGGAAGTGGAGTGAGAAGAGCAGTTGGGGAAGGGAGATGGAAGGAAGGAGAAACGGGATGGAAGTGTTTGTGAAATGGTGTTCCTTATGGCAATTTGCCAAGAAATATCCAGCACTTAAGTCGCCTATTTTGTCTCATTCATTTGTTACTCTAATAATATGAAGAGGAAATGTCAGGCTCTGGGCTAGGCAAGTACTGGAAATACGCTGATGAACAACCAAGGGCTAGTTAAAGAGAGGATGGAATGCTATCTATTAGTGTCATTTTCCTCAAAGCCTGTGAGTTTTATAGCCTTTGCATATATCTGTTTATATTTTCAACCTGTAAATTCTGTTTAGTTAAAAACTGTCATATATTTATTTCCTGCTGCAGATAACTTTATTTATAATCCAGATACAGACAAAACACCCACAGATACCACATCAGTTAGAGACATGAAGGTCTATACTTACATCAGATGAAATATCTCTCTTTAAAAGCTTATCCACACAGGATTTTAAAGACTTAAATTATATTTCCTTTCAACCTTTATCTTCCTAGGGTGAAAAGTCCTAACGTCTTCAGTCTGTCCTCATATAGATGCCCCTTTATTATCATATCTATTTTATATCCCCCTACCACTCTTTTTCCCTAGGTTACTAGCTATTTCTTGAGATGTAGAATTAACACAGCATGTGTTAAACCAAATATGGACACTATCTGGACACTATTTCGTATTCTTTAAGGGAGGATTTTTTTTTGTTTGTTTTAACAAAGATAATATGATTGTAATTATATTTAACATTAGGAAATTTTTTTTGAGTCAGATTATACCTAGTTTTGTCACGCGTACTATATGTAAATGAGTCAGCAATTGATTTCAGCTACAAACCATGGGAGGGCTGAAGGAACATCTTTTGTTTTTGAGCAATATTGGCTTTAATTGCCAGATTGTTAAGCTCTTTTATTGCTGCTAGGTGCGGTCAAGTCGGTTCCAACTGATAGCAACCCTATGCACAACAGAACGAAACACTGCCCGGTCCTGTGCCATCCTCACAATTGTTGCTATGCTTGAGCCCGTTGTTGCAGTCACTGTGTCAATCCATCTCCTTGATGGTCTTCCTCTTTTTTGCTCACCTTCTACTACACATAGCATGATGTCCTTCTCCAGGGACTGATCCCTCCTGATAACATGTCCAAAGAATGTGAGACGTAGTCTGACCTTCCTTGCCTCCAAGGAGCATTCTAGTTGTACTTTTTCCAAGACAGATTTGTTCGTTCTTTTGGCAGTCCATGGTATATTCAGTATTCTTTGCCAACATCACAATTCAAAGGCGTCAATTCTTCTTTGGTCTTCCTTATTCATTGTTCCGATTTTGCATGCATATGAGGCAATTGAAAACACCATGGCTTGGGTCAGGTACACCTTAGTTCTCAAGATGACATCTGTGTTTTTTCAACACTTTAAAGAGATCTTTTGCAGCAGATTTTCCCAACGCAATGCATCTTTTGATTTCTTGACTGCTGCTTCCATGGGTGTTGATTGTGGACCCAAGTAAAACGAAATCCTTTACAACTTCAGTATTTTCTCCATTTATCATGATGTTGCTTATTGGTCCAGTTGTGAGGATTTTTGTTTTCTTTATGTTGAGGTGTAGTCCATACTGAAGGCTGTGTAGTCTTTTGATCTTCATCAGTAAGTGCTTCAACTCCTCAAGTTTTTATAAGTTTATGTCAATATTTGTCTGTTAAGGCTGTGTTTTCATGACTGGCTGAGTGGTCTCAATGGTCTCACTGGTGAAAAACAGTCAGGTACAGGATGTAATTAGCTATTGCCGAATAACAGCTTTCCAAACCTAGCAACCTAGAACAGTACCAAAAAACCAAACCCATTGCCATCAAGTAGATTCTGACTCATAGTGACCCTATAGGGCAGAGTAGAACTGCCCATAGGGTTTTCAAGACTGTAAATCCTTACAGACGCAGACTGCCACATCTTTCCCCCGTGGAGCAACTGGTGGGTTCGAACTGCCAACCTTTCACTTAGTGGCCCAGTGCTTTACTCACTGCATCACCAGGGCTCCTCAAAACAACAATAGACATTTATTATTTTGGGAATTCAGGAGTAGCTTAGCTGACTAGTTCTCACTCAGGGTTTCTCATGAAGTTGCAGTCAAGATGTCTGCTCTCAAGACCAGGGCTAAAAGATGTGCTTCCAAGGTGGCTCATTCACATGCCTGGCAAATTGATGCTGGCTCTTGGCTGGAAGCCTCAGCTCCTTCACAGAGCTGCCTGAGTGTCCTTTTGACATAGCAGCTGGCTTCTCCCAGAGTGAGGAATCCAGGAGAGAGTGAGGCTGTCTCGTCTGTAGCTGGACTATGAATAAGGTATCCACAACAGGAAATAAACATATGGCTTTTTTCTTTTTTTTAACTAAACATAAGCTACAGGTTGAAAATATAGTATCCTTTGTCACAATATCTTTTGTGACCTAGCCTCAGAAGTCATACTCTATCATTCTGCAATATGCTGTTGGTTATACAGCTCAGTTCTGTTCATTGTGGGAGGGGACTACACAAGATACGAATGCCAGAAGGCGAGAATAATTGGGGGTCATATTGGAGGTTGCCTACCACATGATGGAAACATGAATAGGAAGGGGCAAATTGGAAGGGAAACAAACTGTTGCTCCTTGGTGCCATTCCACCAGCAAGATGTAGTATTTGGAGGCTGCAGCAACTAATGCTACAGATAGAATGTAGAAGGTCAAGCACAGTGTTACAAGGATGTAGACCAGAGGAAAGAACATGGCATCAATTCATGTCAGAACAGGATTCCAATGTTTCAGATAGGCACTTAGCCAGCATCTGGGAAAACATAACCCATTTATTCATTCATTTATTGAGTAAATATTTACTGAACAGCTACTATCCCTGGCACTGAGGACACGATGGGAATATAAATGCCCTGCCATCATGAAATGTAAAATCTAGGAGGGCCTAAGTGTAAGTAATGGAGCCCTGGTGGAGCAGTGGTTAAAGTGCTCAGCTGCTAACCGAAAGGTTGGTGGTTTGAACCTACCAGCCGCTCCACAAGAGAAAGATATGGCAATCTGCTTCGGTAAAGATTACAGTCTTGGAAACCCTATAGGAGAAGTTCTACTCTGTCCTATACATTCGCTATGAGTCAGAATTGACTTGGTGGCACACAACAATAATGTGTAAGTAAAAAGGTAATTACACTGTAATGTGATGAGTTCTATAGTAAGAGAAGTACGGTATGGTGGCGATTTCACAGGAGGAACATTTGATCAAGAATTGAGATGTCAAGGAGGTCTTAAGGAGGAAATGACATTGGTATCAAAGATTAAGTAGGCATCATCCAGGTGAAAACAGGAAAGACAGGAGTGTCCTAGACCAAGGGAATAGCACTCAGGAGCAAAAAAGAGTAAGTCTCTGTCTTAGCCATCTGGTGCTGCTATAACAGAAATACCACAAGTGGATAGCTTTAACAAAGAGGAATTTATTCTTTCACAGTCTAGTATGTTACAAATCCAAATTCAGGGTGTCAGCTCCAGGGGAAGGCTTTCTCTGTCAGCTCTGGAAGAAGATCCTTGTCATCAGTCTTCCCTTGTTCTGGGAGCATCTCAGCACAAGAACCTGAAGTCCAAAGGATGCACTCTGCTTCTGGCACTGCTTTCTTGGTGGTATGAGGTCCCTATGTCTCTCTGCTAACTTCTCTCTTTTATATCTCAAAAGAGATTGGCTTAAGACACTATCTAATCTTGCAGACCTCATCAGTATAACTGTCACTAATCCATTTTAGTACTTCATAGTGATAGCATGTACAACACATAGGGAAATCACATCAGATGATAAAATGGTAGACTATATATACAATACTAGGAATCGTGACCTAGCCAAGTTGACAGACACTTTTGGGGGACACAATTCAATCCATGACGGTCCCCCTACAGCAACTAAAACTATGTCTTGAACCAAGTGTGTAACATTGAGGATAGCAAAAGGTGAGAATGAAGAGGTAATCAAGTGCCAGAATTTCAGATGAGGTTAAGAGGCAAGACCACAATCCAGGAAGGGAAGGGAAGCTCAATGGAAAGAAAAGCAAGGCCCAGCCCTGGAGGCACAAGGATTCTGAGAGGTACTCCAGACAGGAACTGTGAGACTGGGACACAGGCTGGTGTGAGGCTGTGCCCGCTCAGACAATACCAAAGACAGATGTTTCTTGTGAGTGTTCATGTCAGAAACGGTCACTCTTAGAAAGTGCTGAGGCAAGGAGGACTGGGAGTATACCAGGGAGGGAAATGAAGTCTAAGAGATGTAGGATGTCATGTGAGCAGAAAGGACGAGCCAGTAGAGGCCTCAGACAAGCAAGTCAAGAGAATAATGTAGAAATGGAGATATGGGGCAGGTAAGGAGCTGAGCTCGCAAACTCTGAACAGATGACCTTTCAGGCAGAGCCCTTAGATGCTTGCCAGGACAAGAACAACTTTTATAAAGTTCCCCTAGTCTGGATAAAAGGAATGAGGGGAATCAATCTGTTTGGAAAACATGTCTCAGAAACAAAGCAGGAATCCACTTTTGAACCCTCGAGACCAAAGTGAGAGCAAACCTGCAGGAGTCAGACTGGATGCTATTGCCTCAATTAATCAGAGGTCTTCAGAACTGGCCCTGGAGACTGCATGGGCTGAGTTTCAGAAGCTGGAGATGTTGAGCTTTTAGGATATGCTCACCAGCGGTCTTAGTTGTGGGAGGAAATGAGGAAACAAGTAAGAACTGGCATCTGACAATTCCTGACCAGTGACTAGTTTGAGACTGGATATTAGCACAGTTCTTGAAGTTAGTACTTGAAGCACTTACTGATAAAGATCAAAGACCACAGCCTTCAGTATGGATTACACCTCTACATACTGAAAATAAAAATCCTCATAAATGGACCAATAAGCAACATCATGATAAATGGAGAAAATATTGAAGTTGTAAAGGATTTCGTTTTACTTGGATCCATAATCAATGCCCATGGAAGCAGCAGTCAAGAAATCAAACAACGTATTGCACTGGGCAAATCTGCTGCAAAAGACCTCTTTAAAATGTTGAAAAGCAAAGATGTCACTTTAAGGACTAAGGTGCGCCTAACTCAAACCATGGTGTTCTCAATTGCCTCATATGCATGCGAAAGCTGGACAATGAATAAGGAAGACCAAAGAAGAATTGATGCCTTTGAATTATGGTGTAGTGAAGAATGCTGAATATACCACGGACTGCCAAAAGAACGAACAAATCTGTCTTGAAAGAAGTACAGCCAGAATGCTCCTTGTAAGCAAGGATGGCGAGACTTCGTCTCATGTACTTTGGAGACGTTATCAGGAGGGACCAATCCCTGGAGAAGGACATCATGTTTGGTAAAGCAGAGGGTCAAAGAAAAAGAGGAAGACCCTCAGTGAGATAGACTGATACAGTGGCTGCAACAATGGGCTTAAGCATAACAACAATTGTGAGGATGGCATACGACTGGGCAGTGTTTTGTTCTGCTGTGCATAGGGTTGCTGTGAGTCGGAACCGACTCGATGGAACCTAACAACATAACAACAACATTAGTTCAGTGGTTCTTAAACTTTAGTATGCACTAGAATAATGTGAAATATTTGCAAAAAATCATATTTCTAGGACCCACATCTAGGTACTCTGACTCAGCAGATAGGATTAGAGCTCAGGAATCTGCATTTAAGAAGACTTTCAAGTGATTCTGAGATCAAGAAATTGGAAAAACATACTTTGGAAAATACTTGAAACTTAAAACTTAGCATAGTGATTAAAAATGTGAGCTATGCAGCCATGTTGCACAGATATCAACGCTCAGCTCTGCCACTTCCCACAACCTGCAATACCACAAGTCTATGCCTCAGTTTTTCAGCTGTAAAAGGGGGTAATAGTATCCACCTCACTGGGTTGTTGTGGAGATTGGAGATTAGACAAGTTAATAAATGTAAAGCACATTGCCTGGTAAAATTTGAGCATTCAACAAATATTAATATTAGCAATTATCATTAACTGAAAATAAATTATAATATTGCCAGAAAAAATGCTTAGTAAAATTTACATTTGAAATTCCAAGCCTTGTGGATTTTTATAGCTAAAGATTTGTAGACAGAGATAAATAGCTGCTGTGGAGTCAACTCCGACTCATGGCAACCCTATGTACAACAGAATGAAATATTGCCTAGTCCTACTTTATCCTCACGATCACAAGCATGTGAGAATCCACTGTTGCCAATTCATCCCAAGAAGGGTCTCCCTTGCCTTTGCTGGCCCTCTGCTTCACCAAACACGATGTCTTTCTGTAGCAATTGATCCCTCCTGATGAGGTGTCCAAAGCAAGCGAGTCAGCTAGTGTTCTGTTATGATCCTTAAGTTTTCATTGGCTAATTTTCAGAGGAAGATCACCAGGTCTTTCTTCCTAGTCTAGATTAGTCTGGAAGCTCCACTGAAACTTGTCTGCCATAGGTGATCATGCTGGTATTTGAAATACTGAAGGCATAGTTTCCAGCATCAGAGAAATAAGCAAGCCACTATAGTACAACAAAATGGCACGAGTTAGTAAATCTGACAGGCAGATTTATAGTACAGTAAAAAGAAGAAAAAATACATCAACATGTATTTCTGCCTTAAATAATCTTCCAAATACTTTTCAAAGTATTTGCCTTTCTGCTCATTCTTTAGCTCTTAAAATCAACACAATTGTCTGAAAATGTTCAAATGGGAGGAAATTAGAAACAATACTTGAAAAGTTGACCAGATGGTGGTCAGGACCATTATCATTCATGTTACATGTCTCTTACCTGTCAACACTCAGAGGGCTATGTACACACTGTCCATTGCTTGGACTCCAGCCAACCACCTGTCATAGTGTCAGCGGGCAACACCGAGTACTCGCAGTGCACGCTCTGCACTGGGCATTTAGGCAGGTGGACACGATGCTGAGGCCCTGAACCTTTGAGCTGCTACTGAGAAGACAAGGGTAATAACAACTTCCACCTGTATAGGTTTGGCTTGTCTTCTCTTGTAAGGAAGGAAGATAGGGTAGGTAACACTGGTTCCATTGATATGAACAAGAACAAAACCCGTTGCCATCGAGTTGATTCTGATTCATAGCAACCCTATAGGACAAAGTAGAACTGCCCCCATAGGGTTTTAAAAGGCTGTAAGTCTTTACAGAAGCAGACTGCCACATCTTTCTTGTGGTGGAGCTTGTGTTGGGTTCGAATTGCTGACCTTTTGGTTAGCAGCGGAGTGCTTAACCACTGCACCACCAGGGCTCCTATATGAAGAAGAAAGAGCTCAAAAAGTGTACATGGCTACAGAATTTCAAATTCTCATGGACTCCAGACTTTCTGAAGCCATGGAGTCTGGATGGACCCCTGAAACTATTGCCCTGAAATAATCTTTGAAACTTAAACCAAAAATATCCCCTGAAGTCTTCTTAAAACCAAACAATAGTTTAGCTTAGCTAGTGAAGAATGTCTGCCTTGTGCATTGTGCTCTTTTAAGATCTATCTATATGGGATTAAACTGACAAGAGCAACTTGAAAGATTAGATAGGAAATTTAGGGAGCAGTGAGTTTATGTTAACGGGGGAGGAATAATTCAAAAAAGGAGAGTGAGAATGGTTGCATAACTCAAAGAATGTAATCAATGTCACTGAAATATACTTGTGGAAATTGTTAAATTGGTGTATGTTCTGATGTGTATATTTTCAACAACAAAAAAATATATTTTAAAAAGTGTACACGGCTAATAAGTAAGAAAGTCAGGATTCAAATCCAGTCTTCAAATGTAGTCTACTCTTTTTTTTTTCAGCCCTACCATACTTCCATTTTATGTAATAAAAGGAGACACTATCAAAAATAAAATTGTTCTAGGGATTGGATGAGGACTCCAAAACAAAGTGAGAGAAGTGGTTCATTAGTTATGCCTATGAAGAACAGCAAGCTAGTGATATTCCAAATCTAAATGTTTAGCTACCTTCACTTGGGGGATATTTACATTACACAGCTGCAACATTAGCCTGGCATATAGAACGATTTTAAGCAGTGCAGATGTGCAGAAGAAAATTTTATGGCAGTTGCTGAAGTAAACAGAATAACATGATACAAGTGGGGTTATTCAATGATTGTAAGGAGACAAAGAGAAAAAGGATTTTCATGTCTGCATTTGAGAATATGTTGGCAAACCATGCAAAGTACAATTTACTGAGCACCTACTATGTAGCAGGAATTTTAAAAGGTCATTTCATATAACCCTCAGGATAGCCAGGAGAGATAGGAATTGGCTTCCACATTTAACAAAAGAATAACTGAGACTCAGAGCAGTTTTCCAATGGGGCAGGACTTGTAAGTGATCCTATTTGAAATCATATTTATCTGAATCCAATTCTTATGCTCCAGCTTCTTCATTTTCACATCCTTCCCCTCACCTTCATGCACAGAGGAAACATCTACTGCAATACCTCATTACGTCTAGCTTGCTTGGCTGAAATAGCCTCTAAGATGGCCCCAGAAATCCCCACGCGCTGGTGTTCACACTCATGTGTGATTCCCTCCCCTGAGTGCAGACTGGGCCTGGCAACTTGCTTCTAACAAATAACTTCCCAGATTAGGTTAAAAAAGACTCTGGCTTCTGTCTTGTTTGACTTTTCTTGCTCTCTCATTTGCTCTGATGGAGGCCAGCTGCCATGTGAGACTTACATGGCAAGGAACTGAGGGAGGCCTTTGGCCAACAAACAGTGAGGATCTGGAATCCCCAGTCCAATAGCCCATGATGAACTAAATCCTGCCAGTAACTATGCCCAGATTCCTGATCCACAGAAACTGTGAGATGATGAATGCTTATTGTCTTAAACTGCTAAATTTGGGAATAATTTGTTATGCAGCAATAGATAACGAGTATACTTCCTAATGGATATTCCCACATCAAGGGATACCAAACCAAAAAACAAATCCATTGTCGTTGAGTGGATTCTGACTCATAGCGACCCTATAGTACAGAGTAGAACTGCCCCATAGGGTTTCCAAGGAGTGACTGGTAAATTCGAACTGCTGACCTTTTGGTTAGCAGCCTAGCTCTTAACCACTGTACCATCAGTGCTCCTATATCAAGGGATAACAAAAAAAAAAAAAAAAAAAAAAACACCAAACTCGTTACTATTGAGTCAATTCAGACTCATAGGACAGAGTGAAACTGCCCCACAGGGTTTCTAAGGAGTGTCTGGTGGATTCAAACTATCAACCTTTTGGTTAGCAACTGTAGCTCTTAAACACAACGCAACCAGGGTTTCTATATCAAGGGATAGCATTGTTAATTTTTCTGCTGTCAAATCAAGTTTCTAAAAAATATAGTTCTGATTATATTATTCTCATTTTCAAAAAGCATACAATGACTTCTCATTTGCCTTTAGAAAATGTTTAAGTTTCTTATCTTGGCAATGACAACCCTTTACCACTGAAGTTTCAGCCTATCAGTTAACACTGAATTAAGGATTATCTGACAGTTGAAAGCAATAAGTTGTGATTCAGATATCAACTGAGGCCACCCTGTCCCTTAAGGGCTAATTAAGATTGGCTCCATCCATTACTACACATTTTGTGGAAAATCCAACACCTGTCCCAAGATTTCTATTAACTCCTAGTGGGTTTATATTCTCACAGTAACCTCTGGCTTCATTTTGCTTCCACTGAATTAAGTGTATAGCTTGTCTCTCCATCTCACACATGTTACTGTCCCCGAATCAACACAGATGTGAAACTCATTCACTTTCCTTGACACATACACAAGCACACACATACACACTTCCTACAAAATCAAATACGAAACAGATTTTACCAAATTTTGAGGGTTTGCCTCACAGCCTGAATAACTTAAACTGAATATTAGACGTAATCATTGAAATATTTTGGAAGGTGGAAAAATAAAAGTATAAGTTAATTTGGTTTGTATTTCCATAAGAAACACTGGAAAGATACCCTAGAGACTAAAAAAGAAATCACCTTTAATATAAGAAAGACCTAGGAGTAGTACTTTCAAATGCAGTTACTACCACCCTTCCACTTCCAGGTTATAAAATAAGATGGAAGTAGTGGTTCAGTGGTAGAATTATAGCCTTCCTTGTGAGAGACCCAGGTTCAATTCCTGGCCAATGCACCTCAAGCACAGCCACCACTCATCTGTTGGTGGAGGCTTGCTTGTTGCTATGATGCTGGACAGGTTTTAGCAGAGCTTCCAGACTAAAATAAACTAAGAATAAAGGCCTGGCAATCTACTTCCAAAAATCAGCCAATGAAAACCCCATGGATCACAATGGTTATATTCTTTTGAATATGGGATTGCCATGAATTGGGGGATTGACTCTATGGCAGCTAATAACAATGTGGAATGGGGGGATGGTTAGCAGTGAAGCTATGGCATCCCAAAGAAGTTGGAAGAGAAACGAATCTGATAGGTGAGGTGAAGGAACATCAAAAGCAAATTGCGCTTAGTAAACAACTTGGCTTGGGACAAAATTGACTATATTGTTTATCCTTCTCATGCCATCTTTGTTGGAAATATATGTCCTAGATAGGATAATAAAATTTAAATTGTCTGTCTTTGATGATAAGTTGTTTAAATAACTTCCAATTCAGTAGTGTAACTTTAAAACACCATCAGAATTATTTTTTTAATTGAGCAAAGATTTGAACAGGCACTACATGAAAGAGGATATACAAATGGTTAACAAACATCTGAAAATGTGCTCAATAACATTAGTCATCAGGGAAATGCAAATTAAAACCACGATGAAATACCATTGCACACTTACCCGAATGGCTAAAATGTAACAGATATACAACATCAAGTGTTGTCAAGATTGTAGAGAACTGTTCCTGCAATAGTATATTGGTACAACCACTTTGGAAAACTATTTGGCACTATGTACTAAAGCTGAACATATGCATCATATGAATATCCTTTGATCCAACAATTTTACTCTTATGTATACTCCAAACAAACATGTGTAACTATGTTCCCAAACCTGGAAGCTGCTCAAAAAGTTTATCAGTAGTAAAATGGACAAATAAATTGTGGATATTTGTGCAATGAAATATTACACAGCAAAGAAAATGAATAAACTTAATATTGAGTGGAAGAAGCCAAGCACTTGATTCCATTTCCATAAAGTTAAAAACCAGTAAATCTAATCTAAATTTTGAGAGGTCAAAATAGTGGCTACTTTTGAGGAGTGGATAGTGACTGGCAGAAGGGTCAAAAGGAAACTTACGTGGTGCTGGTTAGGTACTGGTTGTTGATCTGGGTGCTGGTTTCACAGGGTGTTCACACTGTGAAAATACATCAAACTGATGCTTACTTAGAAACTTTTTCTGTGTGTTATACATAGAGTAAGTTATACCTCAATAAAAAGTGTTTAAAAAAAGACCCTATCAGCAAGCTTATTTTTAGTAACTTTTAACCATAGTTTTGAAGCTACCAGTCTCAAATGTAAATTCCACAAGGGTGGAAATTTTTGTCTGTTTTGTGCATAAATATTTACTGAATACATTAATGAACAAACTCAAACTCAGATATTGATACTGAGGAATAACTGATGACTGACTTTAGGTATTAATGATGGAGTCTAGTTTATATACTTAGATTCTCTAGGTATTAGAAAATAACCTGTACATGGTGATGAACTTTTTATAATATATTGAATTTTGGGGAGGCAGCATAGCTTAACACTTAAAAACATGTGGTCAGAGGATGAATTCAAATTTCAGCTCTGCCACTTATTAGCTATGTGACTTTGGCCCAGTTATTTAATCTCTCCCTATCTCAGTATCCTCATGAATAAAATGAATAAAAGGATGCTAACTACTCCATGGAGTTAATGGGAAGAGTAAATGAAAGTATCTATATAAAGTACTTTGCACACTGCCTGATAGTATTGAAAGTGCTCCAAAATGTTCTTTAGTATTGCCTCAGATAATAAATTGTTTATGATTTCTGTACTGTGAAGACATGCTGTCAGAATGGTGATGGTAGCCAACTGCACAACTCTTACAGAGAAGTGGGGCCAAGGAGGGTCACTCTGAAGAGTCGACCCCGGCTTCAGTCCCAGGAGTTTATTTATAGTCAATACAGCAAGCAGTGAAGGAAATAACAGAACAATGGGCTTTGGGTGAGTAACAGTAAGTTTTGGGCAAGGGAGAATGGACTTCAGGTAAACAAGCCAATCAGTAACGAGACAATAGGTTTTGGAAAAACAAGTCGTGCCTAATCTCCTTCTCATCACTGACAAGTCTCAACATGTTGTGTATAGCATATGGGCCTCTGAGGGGCTGAAGTTGTCAACAGTGCAGCCATGTTTAAATGGCACATATCCCCACATTTCTGCCCTTTTGTTTAATAAATGGAATAAGAACCAGGAGGGTATTCACTGATCCAACAAAACAAATGCCAGTTAAGAGAAAGTAAAATTTTCTCAATGAGATATAATCCAAGGTTATCTCAACTACTGTCTCCACACCTCAGGGTCCAGTTGATGCTTAGGGAATCTTTGTGAGTCCTTGTGAGCCCAGCTTCAGCTGGGTCACACTTCAAATGTTCTTGGGATCCTAGATGGAGGCCATGGCAGGTTCTTTAAACTCACAGTGCTAGTTTCCACTGGATACCATCTGGTTCTTTACCAGCACAGAGATGATTAGTACCTGGATTCAGTTGGGCTCCTAGATGGCGGCCATGGCAAGCTCTTTAAACTCACGGTGCTGGTTTTCCACCGGATACCATCTGGTTCTTCACCACATTACTAAGTAAGAACGATGCTCTTATCAATTGCATTTCCAGAGTGAGTGGACTCAATGAACATCAACAACTTAGCCCAAGGCCTTTTCTGCCTTTTAGGTGTGTATGACAATAGAGGACGACACTATAAAGATATAATAATCCTTTGCGCTAACCATACCTGATTGTCAGACCAATGGGTTTCTTCCAACTCTCATTTAGAAAGCTAAACACTATCTTTTAACATTCTCTAAGATTATTATACTTAAATGTTCAAAGATCATTAAAAATCAAACAAGCGATGATTTACACAAATTCACTATCAATTGGAACGGAATCACTGAATTAGAGACCTATCTATACAGAAGCGTCTAATCTAGAAGAAGCAGAAAATATAGAGGAATTTACACATAACAACTTTTCATCAAGTAATTACTGATTAACAAGATAATAACATAGGAAGGGCCTTCTTAAGAGGAGGTCTTCATTTTTCCCTTCTCTTGTTTAGGTAATTGATAGCAAATGGTCCAGGCGTAGAAGGCCACCTTCTGTTGGTGATGGGAGATCTTCAGGGAATAGAGACATCGGATGACTATAAGGAAGCACAAGACAATTAAACATCCTATAGCAAAAACAATCCAAACACAGAGATTGAGTCCAGAGAACCAATGTGTAGGATTAAGCCAGTAGGCAAAATCATTAAGTGTGGTAAGTGTAAATTTATTAGATTCTGCTTGTAGTTTCAAGAGTTGTTCTTGTAACCGGAATTGTAATTTTTGAATATCACTTTTCAATGAAGAAGCAAAGCTAGCTAAAAGATTATTTTTAACATCCTTCCAGGGTTCATTATATGTGAAGGGCTGTAACACAGAAGCGAGTGTACTCAGCATCACAGGTTAGTTGGGAATGTTCCCATAGGGCTTCCTGTCGCTCTCCAAGCCAAAGGACTGAGGCTTCTAAAGCACCCAGATGCTTGAGGATTTCTTGATCAATATGTGCCATAGTTTGCATTTCAGAGGTAACATTTTGCATATAAGTGTTTAACTGTTGGGTGGTCTGAATAGCAGTGGCTGTGATAATAGAGGCTATGAGAATTCCAAGAAACTTTTTAGTTTGTATTTTTTGTAATGCATTAACAACCTGAGCGTGGGGGGAACTATCTTGCCAGGAGTGTGTAAGGTTAACAGGCAGCCAAAGGTGGCTTCTTTGTCGAAGAACAAATACAGAACTGATGTTAAGAGTGGAGACATTTTGTCTGGACAGACATGGAGTAATCCACATAGAGCCACTGGATAATGTTAATTGAAAAGAGGCATTTATTTTAATGACATCTGGAGGACTAGAAGTTACAGCAAAAGTGTATGGTCAAGACCTGCACATAAGCACAGAGTCGTTATGGTCTTGGAGGGTCCACTTATTAGGGCCAGTGGAAGTCTCTTTTTGAAAGGTTCCTGTATGAAGAGTTCTCTAGTAAAAGGGGAAGCCCAATCGCCAAGAAAGGACCTTTAATGAAGAGGAATGTCCAGTTGAGTAACGTAAGCAAAGAATGGGTCCAGCTAGGCCAGGGTTCCAGGATTGAGAATGTCCTTGATAATGGTATGGAGCTGCCCACTGCCAAGTAGAGCGATTTGGTAATAAGGCTAGACCTTAAGGGTCCCAATTTTCTAGTGAAATGTTGCAAGGGAGAGAGTATGAAGAGAAGTTATTAGTTCGACAAGTAACCCAAGTATTATCGATAGGGTCTGTAAGAGATAGCTGAGAGTGTTGACATACAGGGATGGAAGGAGGTGAGTGAGTAATATAGGCACTGCTATTGCTGAACATGCCATTAATGCCTGTAGATTTGATGAAAATTTGTTTAAAATAGGCTGGTTGTTTATAGGTATTATTGTAATAAATGTAATTCATATACCATTGTTCTAGTATAGGTATGCATACAGAAGTGTTGCGTGGCTGAGTAGTGAAACACAAAGGAAGGGCATCAGCATAGAGTGTCCAATTTGTAGGCAGTACAAACCATCCCTCTTCAGGGGAGTTAATGAGTGGTTTGGAATAGGCCAAATATTGTCCACCAGTAACGGCAGTATCATTAGAGGAAAGAGGGGGTTCTGGTTCTTCCCAAGTAAACAGGTGGAAGACAGGGGGGCTAAGAACGTGAGCCCAATAGGTGGTTGAGGCAGAGGTTGTTAGTACCTGAGAAAGGAGGAGGAGAAGAACACATATCTGTTGAGAATTGAAGGTCATGAGGGAAACCATAGCTAGAAACAGATTTTCAGGTGTAAGTGGGGCACCTGTAGTTGAGGGGATATTCTCAGCTTTGGAGGAGGGGGCTTTTAGACCTCCCCATGTTACCGGCATCGTAGATCCCTGTTGCTCAGTGTCCTTCTCTGGGGTGAGGGGTGATGGTGTCAGTTGTGGCTCTGGAGTTGGATCGGATGGCAGCTCTGGCAGCTGCAGCAGGGGTGGTGGCGGCGGTTCCCAGCGGAAGGGTGGTGGCTGTTGCTGGGTCATGATATGGTTTTACTAATTGGGCGGGAATCCAAAGTGGACCTGTGGGAGACAAAACAGCCGCATACCCTCGCCCCCAGGTTAATAATTCTACGTCCTTGCCAGACAGAGGGATTTTGAGGATCTTTACAGAGGACGTGTGGGCGAGGTCGGGTGTCGGGGGGATAAAATGTCATTCTGCTGTGGTATGACCATCTTTAGCAACCAATAAAAAGTTAAAAGTAAAGAGAGCTTTGGCAAGTCTTTTGTTCTGGTCAAATAGTCTGGACCCATCATCTCCCCCCTTTTGTTTATTTAAGAGCTGTTTGAGAGTATGATGGGCATGCTCAATTATGGCTTGACCTTGAGGGTTATAAGGAATGCCAGTGGTATGAAGAATATTCCAAGTGGCACAAAATTGTTGAAATTTAGCAGAAGTATATGCAGGACCATTATCAGTTTTAAAGGCTTGGAGACATACCATAGTTGCAATGGCTTGGGTGAAGTGACGACAGACATGAGTAGAATGTTCTCCAGAAAGGGCTGTAGCATAAAGAAACCCAGAACATGTATCTATGGACACATGAAGATATTTAAGTTTCCCAAAGGGAGGATAGTGTGTTACATCCATTTGCCACAATTGATTGGCTACTAGACCACGTGGGAGCAAAGGACGTGGGAGAAAATCATTGGCAGTCAGGACAGGTGTGAACAATTTGTTGTGCTTCAGTAAGAGAGATAGAAAATTGTTTTGAAGTCCCCGTGCATTTTGACGAAAGAAATTATGAGAAGTTCAAGCATTAGAAAAGGCAGAGCCAGCAAGTAAATCGGCGTGAGAATTGCCATCAGAAAGAGGCCCCAGCAAGGGTGTATGGGAGCGCACATGTACCACAAAAAAGGGAGAGTTATGGCTATTAAGCAGGGTTTGAAGCTTTTTGAATAAAGTAAATAACTCATAATTGGAACTAAATCGAAGAGCTGCATTGCTAATGTGTTGAATAGCATGAACAATGTAAGCAGAATCGGCGATTAAATTGAAAGGCATTGATTTAAAAATTTCAAAGGCAGCAACAGCTGCCAACAACTCGGCACACTGTGTAGTGGATGCTTTCTGTGTAATAAAATGCTACCAAGCACCTCCAGTCTGCCAGGTGACTGCTCCCTTTCCAGTTTTTCCGGATCTGTCTATGAAAGCTGTAGGAGTGTTAGCAAGAGGTGAAGGAGAGAGCATAGTAGAAAGTTGTAAAGGAAGAAGCTGTAGTGTAGAGAGTGGGATAAGAATAAATTATTTGTCCAGTAAAATCAGCCAAAGCGATCTGGAGCTCTTCAGAATTAAGAAGAGCATGGTCAAAAGCTGTTTTCGTTACCCCAAAGTATATAAAATGAGGATCAGAACCCAAGAGGTGTTGAGAGTGAGTGCGTCCCTGCATCAATAAGTTAATGCGTTGAGAGAAGCATGTAAACAACTGTTGTGGAGGGCGATAAGGAAGAAAAAGCCACTCAAGTGCTACAAAGTCAGGAGTAAATTGACAGAGCACGCCTGTAAGACTATGAGGAGTATTTAATAGGAGAAGATAAACAGGATGATTTATCTGTAAATGAGTCAAAAATTTTTCTTTAATGGCTTGGTTAACAAGTGTTAATTCATGGCGTGCCTGGGGAGAGAGTGTCCTCATAGAGGTTAGAGCAGGGTCACCCTTAAGGGTCTCAAATAAGTTGGTAGTTGAGAAGTTGTTATACCGAGTGAAGGTTGCAGCCAATTAATATGACCAAGGATTTTTTGGAGGTCATTTAGAGTTAAAGCCTTGGGAATTATAATTTCTGGTGTTTTAGGGCGAACGATACGGGTGTCAAGATAGTATCCCAAATACTGCCACGGGGTGAAAGACTGAACCTTCTCAGGGGCTATTTGTAAGCCAAAACTTTGTAACACTTGTTGAACAGAGACAAGAAGTGAATCAAGTTGATCTGGTTCGGGATGCGCTAGGAGAATGTCGTCCATATAGTGATATATAAGACATGAGGGAAATGGCTTAAGAGCCTTATCAACATAATATTGACAGATAGTTGAACTATTGACCATGCCCTGTGGGAGAACAGTCCACTCATAATGTTGCATAGGATGACAATTATTCACAGAAGGAACTGAGAAGGCAAATTTAGCACAGTTATTAGGGTGGAGTGGGATAGTAAAAAAACAATCTTTAAGATCAATAATGATAACATGATACGTTTGAGGAATACAGGCCAGATTGGGAACTCCTGGTTGAAGAGGTCCCATAGGGACAAGACGTTGATTAACAGCCCGTAAGTCATGCAGAAGCCTCCATTTTTTGGATCTTTTAGGGATACAAAAAATAGGTGTGTTCCAAGGGCTGCAGGAAGGTCGGATGTGTCCGGCCTCTAACTGTTCCTGGACAAGTCTTTTAAGGTGTTCTAGTTTTTCTTCTTTAATGGGCCACTGCTCAACCCAAACAGGAGGGCCAGGTATCCAGGTTAATTTTAACAGAGGGTCTGTTTGAGCAGTGACCCCTATGAAAAATCCTGAGGGGTGCCGATTTGAACATTCCACTGGAAGAGTAAATCTCGTCCCCATAATATAGTAGGTAAAGGAAGGATAAAGGGACAGATAGAAGTGGGCTGTCCATCAGGGCTATAGCAAACAATGGGAAGTGTACTTTGAAAAGGACGCTGTGTTCCTCCTCCGGTGAGGGTTTCAGCAGTCTGTTTCTTGGGCCAGAATTCATGAGCCCTTTAAACATGCGATCATTGACCTGAACAGTAAGATATGGTCAGGAAGACTGTAACTTAGTGACCCAAAAGGCATCAGTGCTACTGAAACCTCCAGTCCGTCTTGGGGTAGTACGAGCAGAGGGGACCACAAAAGGAAGTAAAATTAATTGTGCTATTTTATTGGAAGGAGTAGTGTTCCAATAGGATAGACTGGAAACCATAATTTTGATTTGACCTTCGTAATCAGAGTCTATTACACCAGGATGAACAGTCAGACCCTGAGAGGTGATGCTAGAACCTCCCATCAATAGACCCAGATATCCTCGGGGTAGGGGTCCTCAAACTTGTATAGCGATAAGAAAAATCTTTCCTGCCTCATCTATTATGGCACCTTCTGCCAAGGGTAAATCTAGTCCTGCACTCCCTTCAGTAGCTGCTTTTAAGTCATTAACTCGCAAGTGTTCGGAATCTATGCTGTGGTTTCCACACTCCACACTCGGGGGCTCCCTGGATTTTTCAGGACGCAAGAGCTCTCGCCCCTCTTCCCGTTTCCTGACATAGGGTTGCCTTGATTGTTAAGTTGAGATATGCACTGATTAGCCCAGTGAAAGCCTTTACCACGGCGGGGACACTTTCAGGTTGGAAGTTTAGTGTTGGCATTTTTGTTTTTTGAACTGTGACAGTCTTTCTTAAAATGTCCAGGTTTACCACACCCAAAACAGGTGGCAGTGGATGGATGGAGAGCTGCCGCTAATACTTGTGCCTTATGAGTTTCTATGCTAACGTTTTAACATGCTCTAATCATTTCAGCTAGATTAGGATTTTGTGCCTTTAAAGGAGCTAAAACAGCCCGACAGTCAACATTAGCATTTTCATAAGCAAGCTGGAGACAAAGAACTTCAGCTGCTTCTTGGTTATCTACCTGTCGGGAAATGGCCATTTGGAGACAATTGATAAAGTCAATATAAGGTTCATTCGCCACTTGACGAATAGTAGCGAATGAACCGGTGGGCGTACTGGCATCAGGGATTTTTCTCCAGGCTTTGGTAGCAGCATCAGAAGCTTGAGTGAATGCTTGTCTGTTCATCTGTCTCTGGGCCTGAGAAGTGGAATAGGGCCCAATACCTAAGAGCATGTCAACACTAACAGGAATGTTATGGTTCCGATTGTCCATCACATAAAAGCTACAATGTTCCTTATACTCTTGGCTCCATACACTAAATTAAGCAGGGGTTAAGACTGTTCACATCAAAACATTCCAATCCCAGGGGGTCGTTTCATAGTTTTGTCCTATAGCTTCTAAAATTCCTTTTGTAAAGGAACTCTGTAAACCGTTCTCTACCATGCTCTTGCGAAGTTCTTTAAAAACTTGAAAGGGAAGGCCATCGTAACAGGGTTGTCCTGATCCCTGAAGGACAGGATAGGCAGAAAGCCCTTCTTTCTCACAGCCTTCTCGCAAATACGTCTCCATAAGAGACTCAAGTTGTGAGGACTCAGTCTCAGGAGGCATGGAAGGAGGAGGGTTATAAATATTTTCTTTATTAGGGGAGGGAGCCAAAGGAGCTGCCTGTAAGGGCTGCAGGGCAAGGTGGCAGTGATGCCAAGCAATAAGAACTGAAGCTGGGATGTTCATGTCACGAATGATGTTACCGATACTTTCCCATGCTTCTACATCAAGGTTTCCCCACAAGGGGTACCAAGGACAGGCAGATTCAATTAAAAGCAGAAGTTGGGTAAGAGCTTCTTCTGACACTTTAAGCTTAGAGGCCTTTAACAATCCTAACAACTGGGTTTTGTGTTGACGCTGTTCAGAAGAAAGAGAATTCCCCATAGTGAGGGAGAAAAGGAAAATGAAAAAAGAAAACAAGAGACAGTGAAAGCTCCTGGCCTGAAGCCTGAAATCCCTTGAGAGCATTCAGGAAATCACCGCCGTCCTTGGGCTGTAAACCCAGCCCGAACTGAGAGCATTCGGGAAAGCTCCGCGGAAAGCCCCGCCGCTCTTGGGCTATGAAACCTATTCTGAAACAGACGCCCGTCCTATACTCACCACCTGAAGGGATTTGAGTGAGAGGGTGTCTACAGCTGCCTCACATGGGGCACCATCTGTTGGAATGGCGACGGTAACCAACTACACAACTCTTACAGAGAAGTGGGGCCAAGGAGGGTCACTCCGAAGAGTCGACCCCGGCTTCAGTCCCAGGAGTCTATTTATAGTCAGTACAGCAAGCAGTGAAGCAAATAACAGAACAATGGGCTTTGGGTGAGTAACAGTAAGTTTTGGGCAAGGGAGAATGGACTTCAGGTAAACAAGCCAATCAGTAACGAGACAATAGGTTTGGAAAAACAAGTCGTGCCTAATCTCCTTCTCATCACTGACAAGTCTCAACATGTTGTGTATAGCATATGGCCCTTTGATGGGCTGAAGTTGTCAATAGTGCAGCCATGTTTAAATGGCACATATCCCCACAACATGCTTTAGTTTACCTTATGTTAAATTCAGTTGCATTTTTGTATATAATTTGAGATGTTTTCAACCCTCAATTCTACTGAGTATTATTACCTTATATTTTAGTTTCTTGTTTACATCTTGTCTCTTATTCCAACTCTGAGCTGTTTTGACAGAAGGGTAATTGTGTTGCCTAAACACACTTTGCCCATCATGGATGTTTATCAAGAATTTGTGCAATGAACTAATTCATTTAAGAATGTTAACAATATGTAGCCACTCTTTACAGTACAACACAAATCTAATACAGGGATTTCTTTAAAACATCTGAATCAAATTATCAAGGCACCATCATTGTTTTATAACTCAATATGCTCCTGCATCAAGGCTAGATATGAGACAACTAAAACAATTGAGCCTAGCAATTGCTATACTATGGGGCTGTAATGTAGAGAGAATGACTATAAACTTAAAATGTACGCTAGTCTCTGAGACTGAATTTAACTCCCTTCCTAAGTAGGGCAGCAGGGACAGGGCAGAATAGCTGGCTCTATTTGCCTCATGTTGGTCTTCTTTCCCTTTCTGGCCTCCTGGGTGTAACAGATGCAAAAGAAAGGCTTTGCACAGTTATAGCTAAGCCAGGAGAACCATCCCCAGGGAGGGTTCAGTTAGCCTTCATTAGTTGCTAACTATCATTTGCAGGTTGTTTCTAAATTAAGTTTGGTAGATTAGTGTCTTTCAATCTTTCCATGCACGAAGCAGACTGTTCTTGCTCCTGGGAGTAATCCTAAAGAAGTGATAGCCATGGTGATCCATGCCTGGGTGAGAGCTAATCTCAAGACTGGAGTGGTTTTCAGGGTAATGGATTTTTTTTTTTTTTTAATGTGTCATTTTCAGTTAAGGATGCCACATAATGATATAAAATGCTGGCCAATTAAAATGCAGGTATCTTTCAAACTAGAGCCTTTGCAAAATACTTTTTAAAAAAGACAAGTATGTTGCTTCAGTAATGAAATTGTGACAGGTGGCAATCAGTCATAAAGACAAGGGGCTGGGGGGTAGTGGTGCTGAGAATCTCCTTCCCTGCTTCTCTCAGATTTCACTCTGTCTGGAAAGGCAAATGTCAGACCTCTTGTCCCAGGTGGGGCTTCTTTGATTCATAGCAACTTTATCATGCTGTAAATTATAGTTAAATTGTCAAGGAAGATGAAGGATATATAGTCAGACATGTTTTGCTGAATTTGTTAAAAGGCACCTCAATTCTGAGTTCAGCCTTACTGGAGAGCAATCTGAAAATATGTATTCAAAGTTTTAAAATACCTGTCCTTTGATCAATAAATAGTACTTCTGTAAACTTAACCTCATGAAACCATTCAGGATTTGTTCCAAATATTTGCATGTAAGAATATTTGTATCAGAACTATTTGTAACAGTGAAAAGTCAGAAATAACCTAAAAGTCCAACAATAGAGGATTGGTTAAATCAGTTATGGCACAGTTATAAGCTTGAGTATTATTTACCTCTTAAAAGTGGTCTTATAGAAAATGCATCTATTAAAATAAAAATAGAATCCATAGGGATTCATGATATATACTTACCTAAATAAAGATACAAAATAATATGTAAGTTATACCTCATTTAAAAAAAAGAAACCTAAACAGCTAATAGATGTTGAATGTTTACTTTGTGCCATGTATAATGCTAATAATTTATACGCATCTTCTTTTTTTATACTCATCTTCTTATTTAATTATTAAACAGTTCTATGAAGTAGGTATAACTATTATGCTCATTTTATAAATGATGGCTGTGCTTAAGGTCACGTGAATAATAAGTGGTAGAGCCACAGAAGGAAAAGGGAAAGAGAGAGAAAAGAAGAGAAGAGAAAAGAAGACAATGAGATTAACAAGAATCTGGGAGCTTATGTTATAAGATGTTAAAAGCTGTTGTCTCTGATTATATGGGATTGGGAGTATTGTTGTTTTCTTCTTTTTGTGAATATTTTGTCCGTTTATTCTATACCGAGCCAGAGTTGGTTTCATAATTACAGTGATTCAGTCTTTCAAATGTCCTTTCTTCTCCTTGATCCTTTCCAAGATGGTCTTATGTATATGGGAGGGATCTTCTGGCTCACGTGTCCTCAAAAATGACAGGATGGTGAGGAAGACATGAATCCATGCAGTGTCCTCTAGATCTTACCAGTCTCTGCTGCAGAGTGACTGACTTTGGCTGATTCTTGGACGGGTGATTACTAAGGTGCAATGAATCCTATCTGACTTTTTGGAAAAATAAAGTCTTCTGTTGATATTGATGGGATCATCTCTGGTCATTGAGCTCTCCACTCTGAGAGACCTCCTCTTCTCAACACTAGACTCTACTAGAACAATGAGTCTCTAAGAAGCTCTATGCTCTACTAAAACAGCTCTGGACATGTCTGCATCACATGAATGATATGTGTAAGGTATGGTATTATCTCTTTAGCTTGGTCCTGCTGGTATCTCTACACAATCTCTCTGAGTTTTGTTAGAAATGGTCACTTGTCTGGCTTCGCTTGGAACCTTGCAACCCTCCTCTAGCACACTGAGGCAAATAGCTATCAAAAAAAGAGTAGGAGTGGCAATACTAATCTCAGATAAAATAGACTTTAAAACAAAATCCACAATAAAAGACAAAGAAGGGCATTATATAATGATTAAAGGGACAATCCGTCATGAAAACATAACCATCATAAATATCTAGGCACTCAATGACAGGGCTCCAAAATACATAAAACAAACTCTAACAGCACTGAAAAGAGAAACTAAAAGTTCCACTATAATAGTAGGAGTCTTCAACACACCACTCTCAGCAAAAGGACAGAACATCTAGAAAGAAATTCAACAAAGATATAGAAGATCTAAAGGCCACAATCAGCCAATTTGACGTCACAGACATATATAGAACACTCTATCCAACAGCTGCAAAGTACACATTCTTTTAACATGGAAAGTTCTCCAGAATAGATCACATCTTAGACCACAAAGCAACCCTCAACAAAATCCAAAACACTGACATAATACAAAGTATCTTCTCTGATCACAATGCTATCAAAGCAGAAACTAACAACAGAAAGAGCAAGGAAAAAATCAAACACATGGAAATTGAATAACACCCTGCTTAAAAACCACTGGGTAATAGAAGAAATCAAAGATAGAATACAAAAATTCCTAGAATCAAATGAGAATGAAAACACATCCTAACAAAACCTTTGGGACACAGCAAAGGCAGTACACAGAGGTCAATTTATAGCAATAGATGAACACACCAAAAAAGATGAAAGGGACAAAATCAAACCATTAGCTACACAACTTGAGCAAATACAAAGAGAACAACAAAAGAAGTTCACAAATACCAGAAGAAAGGAAATAATAAAGATCAGAGCTGAAATAAAGGAAATAGAGAATAGAAAAACAATAGAAAGAATCAGCAAAACCAAAAGTTGGTTCTTTGAAAGAATCAACAAAATAAAAAAATCGATGGCCAAATTGACAAAAGAAAAACAGGAGAGAACACAAATATCCCAATAAGAAATGAAATGGGGGATATAACAACAGACCTAGCTGAAATAAAAAGGATTGTAACAGTACTATGAAAAACCATACTCCAATAAATTTGAATACCTAGAAGAAATGTACAAATTTCTAGAAACACACTACCTACCCAAACTATCACAAACACATGTTGAAAATGTGAACAGAGCCATAACAAGTGAAGAGATTGCAAAAGTAGTTTAAAAAACTCCCAGCACAAAAAAATCTTTGGCCCAAATGGCTTCACTAGAGAATTCTACAAAACATTCAGAGAAGACTTTACACCACTACTACTCAAACTATTTCAGAACATAGAAAATGAAGGGTAATTCCGAATTCATTCTATGAAGCCAGCATAACCTTGATACCATAACCAGGCAAAGACACCACAAAAAAAAGAAAATTACAGACCAATATCTCTCATGAATATAGATGCAAAAATTCTCAACAAAATTCTAGCCAAGAGAATTCAGCATCATATCAAAAAAATAATACATCACAACTAAGTGGGATTCATACCAAGTATGCAAAGATGGTTCAACATTAGAAAATCAATCAACATAATCTAACACATGAATAAAATAAAAGAATCACATGATCATCTCGATACATACAGAAAAGGCATTTGGCAAAGTCCAACATACATTCCTGATAAAAACTCTCAATAAAGTAGGTGCAGAAGGGAAATTTCTCAACATAATAAAGGGCATGTATATAAAACCAGCAGCCAACATCAGTCTTAATGGAGAGAGGCTGAAAACATTCCGCTTGAGAACAGGAACAAGATAAGGATGCCCTTTATTACCATTCCTATTTAACATTGTGCTGGAAGTCCTAGCTAGATCAATAAGGCAAGAAAAAGAAATAAAGGGCATCCAAACTGGTAATGAAGAAGTTAAACTGTCCCTATTTGAAGATAATATGATACTAGATACTATACAGAGAAAACCCAAAAGATTCCACAAGAAAACTACTGGAACTAATAGAAAGATTCAGCAGAATAAGAGGAAGGATATAAGATAAACAGAAAAATCCACTGGGTTCCTATACATCAATAAAGAGAATGATGAAAAGGAAATCAGGGAAACAACACCGTTTATAATAGCCCCTAAAAAAATAAAATACTTAGGAATAAATATAACCAGGGATTTAAAAGGCCTATACAAAGAAAACTACAAAACATTACCGCAAGAAACCAAAAGAGATCTACATAAATGGAAAAACATATCATGCTCATGGATAGGTAGACTCAACAATGTGAAAAGCAATTTACAAAGACAATGCAATCCCAATACAAATACCAACAGCGTTCTTTAAAGAGATACAAAAACTAATCATTAACTTTCTATGGAAAGGGAAGAGGCCCAGGGTAAGTAAAGCACTACTGAAGAAGAGGAATAAAGTGGGAGGACTCGCCCTACCTGACCTCAGAACCTACTATACAGCTATAGTAGTCAAAACAGCCTGGTACTGGCACAACTACAGATACGTTGACCAATGGAGCAGAATCAAGAACTCAGGTGTAAACCCATCCACCTATGGTCACCTGATCTTTGACAAAGGCCCAAAGTCCATCAAATGGGGAAAGACAGTCTTTTTAACAAACGGTACTGGCAAAACTGGATGTCCATCTGCAAAAAAGTGAAACAGGACCCATACCCCACATCATACACAAAAACTAATTCAAAACGAATCAAAGACCTAAATATAAAACCAAAAACTATAAAAATCATAGAATAAAAAATAGGATCAACATTAGAGACACTAATACACAGCAGTAACAGGATACAAACCATAACTAAACAATACATAAACTCCAGAAGATAAGCTAGATAACTGGGACCTTCTAAAAATTAAAACTTATGCTCATCAAAAGATTCCACCAGAAGACTAAAGAGAGAACCTACAGACTTGGAAAAAAATTATGGCTGTGACAAATCTGACAATGGTATAATCTCTAAAATCTACAGGAAAATCCAACACCTCTACAACAAGAAGACAAATAATCCAATTTAAAAATGGGCAAAGGAAATGAACAGAGACTTCACCAAAGAAAACATTGAAGCAGCTAACAGACACATGAGGAAATGCTCACCATCACTAGCCATTAGAGAAATGCAAATCAAAGCCACAGTGAGATACCATCTCACCCTGGCATTACTGGCACAAATCAAAAAAGCTGGAAATAACAAATGTTGGAGAGACTATGAGGATTTCGGAACTCTTATGCACTGCTGGTGGGAATGCAAAATGGTACAACAATTTTGGAAAATGATACTGCGCTTTCTTAGAAAGCTAAAAATAGGAATACCATATGATCCAGCAATCCCACTCCTAGGAATATATCCCAGAGAAATAAGAGTCATCACACGAATAGGCATATGCACACCCATGTTAATTGCAGCATTGTTCACAATAGCAAAAAGATGGAGACAACCTAGATGCCCATCAACAGACGAATGGATAAACAAACTATGGTACATACACACAATACAGTATTAAACAAGGATAATGGAGTACTAAACAAAGATAAAGAACAGTGATGAATCTGGGAAGCATCTCACCACGTGGATGAATCTGGAGGGCACTATGCTGAGTGAAATAGGTCATTCACAAAAGGACAAATATTGTATGCAACCACTACTATAAAAACTCATGAAAAGGTTTACAAACAAAAAGAATCTTTGATGGTTATGATGGAGGGGAGGGATGGGGATGGAAAAACACTAAATAGATAATAGATAAGTGGTAACTTTGGTGAAAGGTAAGACAGTACACAATATTGGGGAAGCCAGCACAACTTGACCAAGGCAAAGTCATGGAAGCTCCATAGACACATCCATACTTCCTGAGGGACAGAATTGCTGGGCTGAGGGCTGTGGGGACCGTGGTCTCAGGGAACATCTAGCTCAATTGGCATAATGTAGTTTAGAAAGAAAATGTTCTACATTCTACTTGGTGCATACTGTCTAGGGTCTTCAGAGCTTGTGAGCAGCCTTCTAAGATACTTTACTGGTCTTGCCCCATCTGGAGGAAGGGAGAATGAAGAAAACCAAAGACACAAGGGAAAGATTAGTCCAAATGACTGATGGACCACAAGTACTACAGCCTCCACAAGACTGAGTTCAGCACAACTAGATGGTTGTACCGGCTACCACCCCCAATTGCTCTGACAGAGATCACAATAGAGGATCCCAGACTGAGAGGGAGAAAATGTAGAACAACATTCTAAGTCATGGAAAAAAAAAAAAGACCAGATTTACTGGTCTGACAGAGCCTGGAGAAACCCCAAAGGTGTGGTCCCCAGATACCATTGTAGCTCGGTAATGAAGTCACCCCTGAGGTTCACCCTTCAGCCAAAGATTAGACAGGCCCATAAAACAAAATGAGACTAAATGGGCACACCAGCCCAGGGGCAAGGACTAGACGGCAGGAGGGGACAGGAAAGTTGGTAATAGGGAATCCAAGGCTCGAGAAGGGGAGAGTGGTGACATGTTGTGGGGTTGGTATTAATTGTTTAATGAGAAGCTGTTTTGTTCTGTAGACCTCCCCCTAAAGTACAATTAATAACAAAGATTTCTGGTCAAATACACACAAAACTTTGAAAGAAAAATGAATGAAGCCAACCCAGAGGTTAGAGGAACTGTAAGAGATGACCATGGAGAACCATATGCCACCACTTGCAACAAAAGTTGTCCTTCAGAGGGAGCCTGAGCTTTGAGGTCAAACAGAACATGGATCAAATGCAAGATTTGCTGGTTACTGACTGTATGACAACAGGAAGTGACCAAACCACTGTCTCACCATTACTTTCTCCATCTAAAAAATGGAGAAGATAATACCTAATTCAACAAGTTACATGAGAATAAAATTTAGATCATGAGTAAATGAGAGTAAACAGCATATATAAATTTGTCACAATAATGTGTGGCATATAATGGATACTCAGTAAATCATGGCTAAACAACATATCATAATCATCATCATCACCAACACCATCATCATCATCAATATAAGAAGCAGAAAGCATATGAAAAGTAGCTAGAAAAAACCAAAAAACTTACTGTCAAGACCTAGAAGAAGCCGTTAGAAATCATTGCTAAGAGTGATAGGTAACAACTAAAAAGAAAAGTGGGAATATATGAGTCATTCAAGTGAAGATAAAAGGAAAACGGGGATATATATGGGTTCCATACGGATAAGGATCCAGGTATGGTGTTAAAATAAAATCCACTCAACTAAGTTTAGAAAGGTCACCTTGATTTCCTCTGATGGGCCACACAACTCTGAAACAAGAGGAAGGAACAGGAGAAAAACAGCATTCACTATACTTAGATTTTATAATGTTTGTAATAATCGCCATGAAATCCTATATACATCCTCCACACACGAAGCTTCAGTATTCAGGACATAAAGCCCTTGCTGAGCATAGGATATGTGGCAACCTTGGTATACTCTCATAGCTTCTGCACAGGGCCTCGTTTCCCCATTCTTTATCTTCATTTCCTCCCTCTCCCTGTACAAGGGCTTTTTAACCATAAAAAAGCCTTTACTGTGTAATTGTAATGTACCTATTGCTGTGCTGGGACAAGGCTCCTGACACATATTGGTGAGCATTTAAAAGAAAAGGGAGGATGCCACAGTAAGGCCTTCTTCCTGAGAGTCCCCCGTTTGACATGGCTCCTAGGTGTTCAATCTTTGCCTCCTGCTTAAGTCTTCTGTTTTTTGTTGTTTCTCCTCAGTTCACAGTTTGTGAAGTAGTCTCCTGTTTCTACCCTGCAGTGTGGTAGCCCCTGGCCCCCAAGATGAATGTGCTGATGAGTCAATGCTCTTCTTGAAGAGTCACACACAACTATGGGAGCCATTGGTAGACGTGATTGCAGGCTGGTTTGTTGTGCACATCTCCACCAGGCAGGAGAGCTTTATTTGGGAACATTCTATCCTTGCATGAATAAAAAGTTTGTTCACCTCCTCCAACAGCCGAATATATGTCTGTTTCTCACCACGTATAGTTTTGCAGCTGGGTTGCTATTATTATAATTATGATTGAGAATTATTTTTAATCTAAGCTAATACTACTATCTGCCTACAATCTTCTCAGTATACTCACACACACACACACGCAGACACACACACATTTTTTTTAACTAAAATATCTTGTCTTCACCTGCACAGATCTGTGTGTAAAGAGGAGTTTCAGGAAAAAGCAATTTTTCACATTCAGAGAACTTGGAAATAACAAGTTCGCATTCTTTACACTATAAAATGCTTTTCTCTGATATGACCCCAAAAATCCTTTACTCAACACATTTACTATGATATAAATATTGTGGCTAAAAGTATAAGCCTTCAATTCCCAAAGCTCAGTGCCCATTTTATTAATGCCTCATGCCTTAAATCACATTTATGAGCATATTAAAATATTGGCCAGGTTCAGCTCTCCCAAAGGCTCCTGAAACTCAAACAAAACTACGAAATCCAAAGTCAGCTTAATTATTAGTGATCATTTTATGCCAAGAACCAGGGCACAACCTGGTAGTTTTGTCTGTTTCATTTAGTTCAGTTCAGTTAACTGAATTGTGACATGCTAGGCAAAGGAGACACAAAGATGTCTTCAAACACCTAAGGTCTACTGGAGACAAGAGAAACGCAAGCAGATAATCCACTCATTTCAATCTGAAGCCTAAACACTATGCTTGTATTCTGCAGTGGTTGCTATGGGAACACAGAGATGGAACATTGTACCCAGTCTGCAATCTGGAGAAGATCTGGAGGAAGTGTGCATCAGAGCTAAGACTTGAAAGATGTGTAGAATTGATCAGCCAGGAAAGAAGATGGGGCAAAGGAATTTATACCACTGTGTAAGGTGTGAGTTAGAAAATGGCAGAAGGCTAGGCCAGAGAAGTTGTAGGTTAATCATAAAATGCTGCTGACATTCAACCAGTTTTGACCTACAAAACAGCAATTTCAGGTGGTTCTACCTAATAAGTGGGAGTTAGTTATGGACAGCTTTGTATTTATTCCAGGTTGAAGAACCTGAACTCTACCTTGAGTGTGATGGAAAACTAATGAAGGATTTTAATCAGGTTTGTGTTCTAGATAAATCATTCTCACAAGCTAATAGGGTGTCAGATCAGTTTATCCCTCCTCTCATCCCCAATTTCTCTCATCTGGTAATCATTTAGATGAGACAGCGGGGGCCTAACTAGGATTGAGGTACTAGGAATGTGGAGGAGGGAATGGATTAGAACATGTAATCGCAAAATAAAATCTGCCAACCCTCCTGACTGACTTTCAGGGGAGAAGAGATGAGAGAGAGAGTAAGTCTCAGGCTTCTGGTTTGTGTAATTAGATGGAAGTTGGAGTCATTTAGTCAGATGAAAAATACAAAGGCAGCAGGTTTGGGGATGAAAACAGAAACTTATGTTTTGGACAGATTATGAGATCCCTGTGGAATATCCAAATAGATATATTTACCCAGAAGGAAATTAAATATAGAACTCTAATCCAGATAAAATTCTGAACTGGAAATAGAGATATGGGAGTTACCAGATCATCAGGGTGTGGTGGGGGTAGGGTGGGGGGCAGGTGGTCAAAAGCATGTATGGTTGACACTACTTAGAAGCATAAAATTTTCAAGGAGACGGTCTTGGTCATCTAGTGCTGCTGTAACAGAAATACCACAAGTGGATGGCTTTAACAAAGAGAAGTTTATTTCCTCACAGTAAAGTAAGCTAAAAGTCCAAATTTAGGGCATCAGTTCCAGGGGAAGTCTTTCTCTCTTTGTCGGCCTTCTCATCAATATTCCCCTGGACTAGGAACTTCTCTGAGTAGGGACCCCAGGTCCAAAGGATGCGTTCTGCTCCTGGCACTGCTTTCTTAGTGGTATGAGGTCCCCAATTCTCTGCTTGCTTCCCTTTCCTTTTATCTCTTGAGAGATAAAAGGTGGTGCAGGCCACGCCCCAGGGAAACTCCCTTTACATTAGATCAGGGATGTGACCTGGGGAAGGGTGGTGTTACCATCCCACCCTAATCCTTTTTTAACATAAAATTACAATCACAAAACGGAGGACAATCACACAATACTGGGAATCATGGCCTAGCCAAATTGATAGACACATATTTGGGGGAACACAATTCAATCCATTACAGAGACTTTAGAGATACAATGTATTTTAAATGCTTTTAACAAGAACTTGTAAAAGTAATCTTACTTAGAAGTGCAAAATATCAAAAGTGTTCCTCTGGTTAAAATAGAGGTGAGAGTCATAGATCCCCACCTCTTCAGCCCTCTACTCCTTTTTCTCTCCTTAAGGCAGCCCCAGAAATCTCTAAGGAGCAGGTGGAAAATGAATGCTCTAGACCAAGTGTCAGTAAACTACATTCCATGGGCCGAATCTGGCCCACTGCTTGTTTTATAAATAGTTTTATTGGAATACAGTCGTGAGCATTTGTTTTCTTATTCTCTACATTTGCTTTAGGAGCCCTGGTGGTGCAGTGGATAAGCGCTTGACTGCTAAACAAAAGGTTGGCAGTTCGAACACACCCGCTACTCCATGGGAGAAAGATGTGGCAATCTGCTTCCATGAAGACGACAGCTTTGGAAATCCTATGGGGAAGATCAACTCTGTCCTACAGGGTGACTATAAGTTGGAATTGACTTGACGGCAATGGATTTGGTTTGAATTTTTTTTTTTTTTTTATGGTTGCTTTTGTGCTCTGGTGGCACAGTGGTTAACAACAGAGATGAGTTGTGACAGAGACTGTGTGGACCAAAAAGTCTAAAATATTTACTAACTGGCGCTTTACAGAAAGAGTTTGCAAGCCCCTGATCTATACAAAACCCTTTTGCAAGGCGTTGGGTTTCTTGTATATATGGCGTTTCTGGCCTTGGTTTTATAATTCTGCCAAAAATAATTGATTGGGCCACAGCCTACCCTGTGATTGGTCTATTTTATGCTCTCTGCAAGGAGTGGTCAATCTATTGTGCAAATACGATGTGTAAAACTCTTGCAGGGATTGGTCAATTACTATGCAAACTAGATGACTTTTGATCTACTGAGGGGATTGGTTAGTTTGTGGTCTTGCTGGGGGGGGGGGCGGCATGCCTTGAAATTGATAAGGAGCTTACTATATAAGTAGCTTACCCAAGAGAGAGAAAGGAGAAGCTATTATATTGAAGACAGCAAGAAATAGCACAAGACAGCAAAAAGCAGCAGTGAGAAGCAGCCAAGCTATGGCAGGGCCCAGTGGCAGCAGTAGGCCCAAGCGAAGGGCCCAGTGGCAGTAGGTACTGAGAGTGATCTTCATTGGAAGATGTCTTGATTGACGAACTGTATTCTGTCCCCTGTTACTCCCAAGTTGATCCTGATCCCACATTGTACCGTTACTTCCCTAACAAACCACTTAACTGTAAGTACAGTTTATGAGTTCTGTGAGGTGTTACAGTGAATTAACGAACCCAAAGACCAGAGAAAGAGTACTGAGGGGAGGGGAACTAGCTGGTGTGAGAGATGATGGAGTGGTATAGCAGCTTGGAGGAGTTGGACATTTGGGATATCTTTAACCCATGCCTCACAGGAACTAGCTTTGTGCTGATTCTTATTAAGGAAATCATTCATTTACCTTTATTTCACATACGAGAACTGAGGTCCAGAGAATCTAGAAAATGTGCGAAAAGTCATTCAGGCTAGAACTCAAGTCTTGGGACACAGACCCTCCTGTTCTTCTTTACAGAAAAAGAGAGTTAGCAATCAACTTGACAAAGAGTGAACCAAATGCATTGCCCACCCACAATAAATCTTGGAAGGACAGCAAAATATCATCTCTAAACTTCGTTGTACTGTTGGAAAAAATAAAATTTTTAGCTTTTGGTAGTTGCTGTTATCCCTGAAATAAACTTTAACTGCTTTTACCTTATCTGTCTGAAGTGAACCATTGGACTATTTCTTACTAATTATTCTATTATTATACTTCCCGAATTCAAAATTTTATTTTGAAATATCATATAAAGTACTGTGTACCCTCCTGCTTCCCACAGTAAGTCATTCTCCAAAGTAGAGCCAGTATGGTGGTTCCCAAAATTGTAATATCTGCTCTAGGTGAAATTTTACCTTCATTATACGCCATCCACGCAGGATCCAACCCAGCCAGTGGCTTCCATCCACCCTTTCATCTTGTTCCTTTCCTGCATCCACTTAACACACCCACCTTCTCTCTCTTTTTTTTTTTTTTTTGTGAATTATTAGTTTCATTTCATATGGCTAGTTGATTTCAAGTATGATAAAGCAAATCATATGGAAGGTTAAATTCAGATCTTGAGTAGGCAGCACGTAAGACTGGGGTCAGAAACGAGAGAGGCAAGCAGAGTGCAGGGCCTTTAGCCCAGAATGCTAAAGAAGTCAATGTGAGGAGCGAGAGGTCAGGAAGGAAGCACACGGGGACCTGTTACTCCAACAGATGCAGGAACATGGAGTCCTGCCTTTTTGTCCTCTCCCTCCATTCAGCCCCACACTTCCACATTTGGGCAAAGAGAAGATACACAGGGCAAGAGGCACGTACTACAGAGTTCTAAATGTAGTTCAGGCAGGAACCAACTGGGAAATGAAAAATTTTCCAGTGTTCCACAGAAGGATTTTAATGCAGTCAATTAGAGATCCAGAGTTGAAGAATCACGAGTTTGTTCCTAGTTCATCTGCTGACAAAGTGATATTAAAAATAGACCTACATTCTTCAATCAATATCGTATATTTCTAGAGCAATAAATTGAATATAGAAATATGACAAATAAACACTTATTTGTCATGTTTCTTTTAAGGATGATGAGGGGAAAATATCACAAATGTAAAGGAAAGGGTTATTTTTATAAAGAAGTAAGAGATTTCTGCTAAGATTTTCTAAAGTGCTGGGGTAATATTCCCACTGTGTGTAGGTTAGACATTTTTATAGATCACATGAAGTGGGGAAGAGAAGTGTGAAGGATAAAAATAGAATAAATTTATAAGAAGATGAGGCATTTTACTATTTTTTGTAAATGTGTCATCTCATTTAACACACACCTATCTCTAGTCTTTTTTTTGTAAATCATTAGTTTCATTTCATATTGCTAGTCATGTAGATTTAAAGTATGATAAACAAAACATATGAAAGCTTAAACTCAGATCTTGGTACTGTTTAATATCTTTTATTTATTTATCAAACACTTAAATAGTTGTTTACTGTGTACCAGGAACTTTCCCAAGAGCATTATGGATATTAACTCTTTCTTGAATAGCTATGGAGTACATCTGAGAAATAAATGAACACCAAATAAGTATACCATTGACACAGAGAAAATGCAAACAGCATATTGACAACTGGTACCTCTATTTTACTCTATCTTACTTCTATAGAGCAGCTCCTTTCCTGAGCATTTTGCTGCTTTACTTACAGTATTTCTGAGAAAAAGAATCCAATGCCTAACAGCTTGGCTTGGCACTTCTTAACCTTACCAAGAGGATGCTTGCATTAATGATTGATTCTCCTCACTGCCAAGATTTAAAGGAAAAAATTGCTTATGTTTATATCATGCTTCTTAAATTTTTTTATGTATATCATCTTATAGATTTCTATTAAAACAGGTATTTGAATATGCAAATTATACCCAAAAATTTATTTAATGATAATATTTGTAAATTTCACAGTTACCAAAAACTTTTCCTAGGCATATGAGAGCCATATCCTATAACTATTAATTACCAGCTTAGCAGTTGTCATAGAATTGATTCCAACTCATGGCAACCCTACGTGTGTCAGAGTGGAACTGTGCTCCATAGGGTTTGCAGTGACTGACTTTTTGAAAGTAGATTGTTAGACTTTTCTTCCAAGGCATCTCTGAGTGGACTCTGGCCTCCAACCTTTTGGTGAGCAGCCAAACACATTAGCCATTTGCACCACCCAAGGACTCCTATCACCGCAATATCCTCAATTTTTCATTATTTCCCTTTCATCTCTTAGAATCTTCTCTTTTCAACAATTTGTCCTGTTCTTCCATTTGGCTCCTCTTCTGGATCTTTTACACGCCCCTTACATCTACATTTCCACTAGATTGATGACGTCACCCACACATTTGTGATTCTGTTCTTTTCTCCCTTCAATTTGCCCACATTCTAAACAACTTTTATTCAAAGCATTCAGAGACCCAGTATTGTTGTCTTTCCTCCAACCCGTCTCTATCTTTTGTTCAGAAGTTTACTCTCAGCTCTGAATGCTTCCTTGGCTAGCAGTTAACAGCTACCAGTTGGCTAGGTGAGCTTTCCATCTGTTACAGCTCTCTGAGCATATGTATTCCCTGAGCTCATGCCTCACCCTCAAGTCCACTCATTTCCACAGCCCTTCTTCTTTATTTCTTTTCATTATATAAAACAGATGTGTGGATCTCCTTTAATTCATTCATCTGACAAATGCTGTGTTTGTTGAGCTTCTAGTATGTGACAAGCACAGCTGTGCTTGGTTCTGCATAGTCAGTGATGAATAAAACAGACATCACCCCAGTTCTCATGGAGCAATGAGAAAATAAACAAATGCTGTTTTAATTTTGTTAAGTGCCAGAAATAAACAAGGATCAGCTAGGGAGAATAAAAGGCAGGACCTACTAGGAGCGGCCTAGAAAGGCGTCTCTTACAGCTGTGATCCTAAAGATGTTTTCTGCTACATTCCCCTAATTTTCTCTTTGAGACTTGTGATCGTTCGTTTTATGTGTCAGCTTGGCTAAGCTATGATTCCCAGTGGTTTGGCCAAACACTAGACTAGTTGTTGCTCCGTAATGTCATGTCATGTAATTACCTTCTATAATGTAATCAATTCAAGCAATCAGTTGAAAGGGAAGTTCCCTTAGAATGTGGTCTGCCTTCAGACTGTAAATAGATATTTTGGCAAAACTTGCTCTCTCTTTCCACTCTGCCACTTCTCCCATCGCCTGACCTGCAGATCTTGGGATACAAGCTTGCCGAAGTCTCCAGCCTGCCGCCTGACCTGTGGATTTTGGACTTTCCAGCTCCCACAGTTGTGGGAGCCAATCCCTGGCAGCGCAGTAGTTAAAGCAATCGACAGCTAACCAAAAGGTCGGCAGTTTGAAACCACCAGTGGCTCTAAGAAATAAAGATGTGACAGTCTGCTTCCGTGGAGATTTACAGCCTTGGAAACCTATGGTGTCACTATCAGTCGGAATCGACTCAATGGCAGTAGGTTTGGTTTTTTATGTATATATATAAACCAGTGATATATACTTACATATCACTAGTTCTTTTTCTCTAGAGAACCCTGAGACAAGACTTCTCCCCTTACCCTCCACCCAAGTTCCAGTGTCCTTTTACAGAGGTGCCTTTCTTTGTTAGTGAAACTCCTAGATTATCACATTCTTCCCCTCATTCTTTTGTAGAGCTGGAAGAATAATTTGCTTTCTGTTGTTTTCTTCCTTTTTAAAGTAGAAGCAAAAGAGCACTAACCCCTTGTGGCTAGTATATGAGCTACTAATTGTTCTCTGCTACAGGGTCAAAATAAGATCTTATCAATAACTCTCTATCCCTGCTGCACTCCCCTCCTCCAAACACAGTCGTAGTGAGAGAGACTTGGCACCAGGGGCAGCTTGAGCAATATTATCCTGTTTCTTGAGGATTTTACTGCTCCAGTTTCTTCCCACCCCAAGACAGATTTTTCCACATTTTAATTTTTATTTCTCAGTTTCTTCCGTTGACTTTGTCCTCCCTGAATGGCATACCAAGATACTCTAAACCTTCTTACACACTTACATCTTTAATGCATTTGTAGCTCCTTTATTTCCTGGGCTCCTAGGTTGGGGGTGGGCATGGAGCACAGCAGATAAACACACATCAACGGCAGGAGACGGCTGCATTTGAATACCAGCTTTGCCACTTTCTAGCAGTGAGATCTTAAGCAAGTTACTGACTTGTGTAAAGTGAAGACAGTACATCTATATTAGTTATTTATTGCTGGATAACAAGTTACCACAAACTTAGTATCTTAAAACAATACACATTTATTATCTTACAGTTTCTGTGGGTCAGAAGCCTGGGAACAACTTAGCCGGGTCCTCTGCTCAGGGTCTCACAAGGCTGCAAGTAAGGCATCAACCAGGTTGCGTTGCCATCTGGAGGCTTGACCGGGGAAGAATCTGTTTCCAAGCTTCCTTGAGTTGTTGGCAGGATTCACTTCCTTGCAGCTGCAGCGCTGAGGATCCCAGCTTCTCATTGGCTAACAGCTGGAGGTCACCCTCAGGTCCTAGAGGCCACTGTCAATCCCTTGCCACATGGCCCACTCCAACATGGCTACTTCATTAAGCCCAAAAAGAGAGTCCGTAGGAGTCCCTGGGTGGTACAAGTGGCTAATGCACTCAGCTGCTAACGAAAAAGTTGGAGGTTCAAATCCACTCAGAGGCACCTCAGAAAAAATACTTGGTTATCTACTTCCAAAAAATCAGTCATTGAAAGCCCTATGGAATGCAGTTTTATTCTGACATCACCTTTGCCACATTCTGTTGTTTCAAAGTAACTCACAGGTTCCACTTATAGTCAAAGGGAGGATATAATATAATAGAGGGCATAACATCACAGGTGGAAACCATTGAGATAGAATTCTGTCTACCACAATATCCCTCATGGGGCTATTATAAATAGGTATAGTAAATGAAATTTTACATGGAAAGCCCTTAACCCCAGGTAGTAAACACTCGATAACAATTAGCTATTATTACACTGCTTCTTTGTACTTTTTCTTTTATCTACTGCCAGAAAGACGTCAGCTAATTAAGTAATAACTAGGCATTGGCCACATCTTCCAATCACCACTTTATCTTCACAAGTGTGTCTTTTAAATACCTTTTCTGAGATTCTTATCTCTCTCTACTGGTCACTTGATTGCTTTCCCCACCAGCTGAGCACTAGGATGCTGATCATTTATCAGTATATTCTCAGATGTATCACATTATGGATAATCTTAAGGATAAAATTACATTTGCCTGATCAAGTTTTCTCTACCGTCCTGAGCATTATAAATCTCTCTCGTGCCCCTCCTTTGCTACATTTGTTATTTCCCCACTGCTTTCTTGTACCTCTGTGTCATCATTGTCACGCACCCTTTGCTGTTCTGACAGATTTGCCTCAAGTTCATTTCAAAATCCCTTCAATATTTAAAATATATTTCATACCATATATGAAAGTTAACTCAAAATGGATCAAGGACCTAAATGTGAGAACTAAAACGATAAAATTCTTAGAAGAAAACATGGAAGTGATACTTTGGAATCATTTTAAACAATGGATTCTTAGATATGATAGCAAAATCATGAGCAACAAAAGAGAAAATAGATAAATTGGAGCTCGTCAAATACCTAACCTAATAAGGGTTTCAAATCCAGAATATAGAAAGAACTCCTACAACTTATCAACAAAAAGACAACACAGTCAAAAATGGGCAAAGGAATTGAATAGACATTTCACAAAAGAGAATATACAAATGGTCAACAAGCACGTGAAAAGTTGCTCAACATAATTAGTCATTAGGGAGATGCAAATTAAAACAACAATGAGAGACTACTTCATCCCCACTAGAATGTCTATGATTAAAAAAAAAGAAAATAACAGATGTTGGCAAGGATGTGGAGAAATTGGAATCCTTATCCATTGCAGGTGGGATTGCAAAATGGTACAGCCACTGTGGAAAACAGTTTGGCAGTTCCTCAAAAAGTTAAACATAGAACTACCATATGACCTTGCACACCAATGTTCATTGCAGCACTGTTTGCAATAGCCAGTAAGTGGAAAAACCTAAATGTCCACCAACAGATGAATGAATAAACAAAATGTAGTGCATACATATAGTGGAGTATTCCATTCCAAAACCAAACCCATTGCCATGGAGTTGATTCCAACTCATAGCGAGCCTATAGAACTGCCCCATAGGGTTTCCAAGGCTGTAATCTTTACGCAAGCAGACTGCCATATCTTTCTCCCATGGAGTGGCTGATGGGTTCAAACCACCGACCTTTTGGTTAGCAGGTGAGTACTTAACCACTGCACCACCAGGGCTCCTTAGTGGAGTATTACTCAGCCATAGAGAGAAATGAAGTCCTTATACATGCCACAACATAGACGAACCTTGAAAACATTGTACTGAGTGAAATAAATCAGCCATAAAAGGAAAAATATTGTATTATTCCACTTATAAGAATAGGCAAATGTATAGAGATCAAAGTTTATTAGTGATTACCAGGTGGGAAGGGAGGGGGCAAGGAGGAATCTTAGCTTAGAGGGCACTAAGTTTCTGTGGAATACTTTGGAAAGGTATAGTGGCGATGATTGCACAACATAATGAACGTGACCGATGTCACTGAATTGTACATGTAAAAAATTGTTGAATTGGCATATAGTTTGTTATATATATTTTTACCAAAATAAAACAATTAAAAATATTTAAATATCAACTGCTTCCAGTGTCTAAGTTCCCCTTGCTTAGGTGAAAACTACTGCCACAATCCACGTATCACTGGGCTGGTCATGTCTGTATCCGAGGCTCCTGGTATACTGTGGGATTCTGGGCTCTGTGTGAAAAGGAACCTCAAGTTTCATTGACCAAAGGAAAAATAAAATCTAGGGTTTCCTGAGATTCTGGTGTTATTGTCTGATCTGTCATAAGCCTGAGGAGAACATCTGGCCATGAAAAGTGGTGCAGTAACTGGAAAGGTGGCTTCAACTTTGAGGAGAGAAAAAAGAGAAGCAACCGTATGAAGGGCCATAATAGCTAGTAGACAGGTTAAGATCAGAGAGAGACTCTTACAGTCTGGTGTCCATGCTCAGATCAAGCAGACTAAGAGACCTAAAAAAGATTAAAGCAAACAAAGAAAGAACCCCAGTGTGGTAAAACATCATTGCACGTAGACCCAAAGGTAGAAATGGTGGGTGGTTTGGCAGGTGGATGGGAAGGACAGTCACTGGCTACTTTGTTTTTTAATTAGTAACTTAACCCTAAAAAAAAAAAAAAAAAAAAAAAAACCAGTTGCAGTCTAGTTGATTTCAACTCATGACACCCACCTGTGTGTCAGGGTAGAACTGTGCTTCATAGGGTTTTCAATGACTGATTTTCAGGAAGTAAATTGGTAGGACTTTTCTCCCAGGCATCTGTGGGTGGACTCAAACCTTCAGTCTTTTGGTTAGCAGCTGAGTGCATTAACCTTTATTTGTACCGCCCAGGAACTCCTAACTTAATCCTAGCCTGCGTTATTCTCCTTCTCTCCTCACTTGTCCTCTTTCTAAAGCAATTTACTAATCAAAACCCTATGGCTGTTCTTGTTGTTGTTAATTATTTTTTCTTTATGTGTATTTTTAAATTTCTATATAATGAACATGAATTACTTGTATAAATTTTTAAAAATCAACTTACAAAATAGAATAACTCTCTTATCCATAATTTTCTTTTCAACGTCCCTCTCCTAACTGACGCCACCATTACCACTAGCACTATCCTATCTTAAGAGGAAAAAAGTCCTCTGAAAATTTTCTACAGATGATTATTCTTAGCTGATCATTTGCTTCTTTTAACAGCTCTACTATGTCCCTCCAGGGAGTCCTGGTAGCTCGGTGGTTAAAGCGATCGCTTGCTAACCGAAAGGTTGGCAGTTTGAAACCATCAATGGCTCCACGGGAGAAAGACGTAGCAGTCTGCTTCCGTAGAGATTTACAGCCTTGGAAACCCTATAGGGTCGCTATGAGTTGGAATTGACTTGATGGCAGTGGGTTTGGGGTTTGAGTATTATGTCTCTCCAATTTTCTTTGACTTGTTCTTTGATTTTTGCTACTTCTTTCACTTCGGTAGTTGAGGGTGGGGGAAATGTTTGTTTTCAAAATTTTCTCCATCATGAGGTTGCCGTTGACTCTTTTACTTGAGAGCATTTTGACATATTTAAAACATATACTCTGATATTTAGGAAAAAACAAACCTGTTGCTGTCGAGTCGATTCCAACTCATAGCAACCCCATGTGTGCCAGGGTAGAACTATGCTCCATAGAATTTTCAATGGCTGTGATCTTTTGGATCACCAGGCCTATTTTCCAAGGTACCTCTGAGTGGACTCAAAGCATCAAATTTTTGGTTAGTAACTGAGTGCTTAACTATTTGTGCCATGCAGATGGTTTGATATTTAAAAAAGAGAATCAGAATTCTCTCCTTTGACCTTGTCTCTTATAGTAATAGCTTACACTTACATGGCTATTATGATGTTCCAGGCATTGTTTTAAATGCTTAATATGTATTAAATTAACTCATTTATTACAACAATCCAATGAGATAGCTACTATCATTATAACTATTTTAATAATTAGGAAACTAAGGTTAAGTAACTTGCCCAAGACCACACAGCTAAGAGGTGGAGCTTGAATTCAAACTACAGAATATACCCTCTTTCTGCCACTCTTACACTTTTATATCTCCATTCCAACATCTAGAAAATTTATGATAACGTTTTTTTCATCTTTCATCCCCTCTGCCCAAATTACCATTTTATGAGAAACTAATTTCTTCTATCAGCATAGCAGGATCAGAAAATAAAGCACAGCATCTCTCATAATCTCTACTGCTCTGGGCACATAAATACCTATAATTGTACTGCTGATTTACTCTTTTTTGAAAGAATATTCCTAACCATTTACTTCTGTGTTCCTCAATCCTCTGTCTACAGAAGGTGGTTCTAGTATTTACTTTTCAGTCATTTCTTTGTTATTTCTGGTCCTATTTGAATACTTTTTGCAATATGTATAGTTAAATCCTGTTCTATTATACACAAGACAAATATTATATTGTAAAATCAAATTCTCCTTTATGTTTATTTTGGGAAAGAAGAAAGGAAACTAGTGTATATTGATTAGCTCTTAAGCTAAGAAGTAAGAAGTACTATTTCATATATTGTCTTATTTAATCTTCACAATAGAGCTGTGAGGCAGGTGGCACCATGGTTATTTTACAGTGGAGAAACAAGACCTTAGAGAACAATTATGCCCACCATGTACTGAGGGCTCGCTTTGGGCCACAACTCTGCTAAGCTGTTTTCATACATTGTTGTTGTTAGGCACCGTCAAGTTGGTTCCAACTCACAGCGACCCTCTGTACAACTGAACGAAACACTGCCCAGTCCTGCTCCATCCTCACAATCCTTGCTATGTTTGAGCCCATTGTTGAGGCTACTGTGCCAATCCATCTGGTAGAGGATCTTCCTCTGTTTTGCTGATCCTCTACCTTACCAAGCATGATGTCCTTCGCCAGGGATCACTCTCTCCTGATAACATGTCCAAAGTACATGAGATGAAGTCTCACCATCCTCGCTTCCAAAGAGCACTCCGGCTGTACTTCTTCCAAGACAGACTTGTTCTTTCTTCTGGCAGTCCATGGTGTATTCACTATTTTTTGTCAACACCGTAATTCAAAGGCATCAACTTTTCTTCCATCTTCCTTATTCATTGTCCAGCTTTTGAATGCACATAAGGTGACTAAAAATACCATAGCTTGGGTAAGGCAAATCTTAGTCCTCAGAGTGACATCTTTGCTTTTTAACACTTTAAAGATGTCTTCTGCAACAGATTTGCCCAATGCAATATGTTATTTGATTTCTTGACTGCTGCTTCTACAGGCATTGATTGTGGATCAAAGTAGAACGAAATCTTTCACAACTTCAATATTACTACCTCCATTTATCATGATGTTGCTTATTGGTCCAGTTATGAGAATTTTTGTTTTCTTTATGTTGAGGTGTAGTCCATACTGAAGGCTGTGTCTTTGATCTTCATCAGTATGTGCTTCAAGTCCTCTTCACTTTCAGCAAGCTATGTTGTATCATCTGTTATGTGTCTTTCACCAAGCCTGATGCCACATTCTTCTTCATATAGTCCAGCTTCTCATATTAATTGCTTAACATACAAATTGAATAAGTATGGTGAAAGGATGCAACCCTGACACACATCTTTCTTGATTTTAAACCACATAGTGTCCCCTTGCTCTGTTCGAACAACTGCCTCTTGGTCCATGTACAGGTTCCACATGAGAGCAATTAAGTGTTCTAGAATTCCCATTCTTCGTAATGTTACCCATAATTTGTTATGATCCACATAGTCAAAAGCCTTGGCATAGCCAATAAAACACAGATAATATCTTTCTGGTATTCTCTGCTTTCAGCCAAGATCCAACCGACATTAGCAATGATTCCACGTCCTCTTCTGAATCCAGCTAGAATTTCTGGCAATTTCCTGTCAATGTACTGCTGAACCATTTTTGAATGATCTTCAGCAAAATTTTAATTGTGTGTGATATTAATTATATTGTTCAATAATTTCAGCATTTTGTTGAATCACCTTTCTCTGAAATGGGCGCAAATATGAATCTCTTCCAGTCGGTTAGCCAGGTAGCTATCTTCCAAATTTCTTGGCATAGCCAAGTGAGCACCTCCAGCACTGCATCGGTTTGTTGAACACCTGAATTGGTATTCTGTCAATTCCTGGAGCCTTGTTTTTCACCATTCCCTTTAGTGGAGCTTGGACTTCTTTCTGCAGTACCATTGGTTCTTGATCATATGCTAGCTCCTGAAATGGTTGAATGTCAATCAGTTCTTTTTGGTACAGTGACTCTGTGTATTCCTTGTATCTTCTTTGATGCTTCTTGTGTCGTTCAATATTTTGCCCATAGAATCCTCCAATATTGCAACTCAAGGCTTGAATTTTTTCTTCAGTTCTTTCAGCTTGAGAAATGCTGAACGTGTTCTTCCCTTTTGGTTTTCTAACTCCAGGTCTATGCACACGTCATTATAATACTTTAACTTGTCTTCTCAAGCCACCCTTTGAAATCTTCTGTTCAGCTCTTTTACTTCATCATTTCTTCCTTTTTTTACACTACATTCAAGGGCAAGTTTCAGAGTCTTTTCTGACATACATTTTGTTCTTTTCTTTCTTTCCTATCTTTTTAATGACTTTTTACTTTCTTCTTGTATGATGTCCTTGATGTCATCCCACAACTTGTCTGGTCTTTGGTCAGTATTGTTCAATGCATCAAACCTATTCTTGAGATGGTCTCCAAATTCAGGTGGGATATACTGAAGGTCGTATTTTCATTCTCATGGACTTGTTTTGATTTTATCCAGCTTCAGCTTGGTCTTGCATGTCATGGATTGAATTATGTCCCCCCAAAAATGTGTGTATCAATTTGGCTGGGCCATGATTCCTAGCATTGTGTGGTTGTCCTCCATTATGTGATTGTAATTTTATGTTAAAGAGGACTAGGGTGGGATTGTACAACACCCTTCCTAAGGTCATGTCCCTGATCCAATGTAAAGGGAGTTTTTCTAGGGTGTGGCCTACACCATATTTTATCTTACAAGAGATAAAAGGAAAGGGAAGCAAGCAGAGAATTGGGGGACCTCATACCACCAAGAAAGCAGTGCTGGATCAGAGTGCGTCCTTTGGACCCGGGGTCCCTGCATGGAGAAGTTCCTAGTCCGGGGGGAGATTAATAAGAAGGCCGACAGAGAGAGAAAGCCTTCCCCTGGAGTTAACACCCTGAATTTGTACTTTTAGCGTACTTTCTGTGAAGAAATAAATTTCTCTTTGTTAAAGCCATCAACTTGTGGTATTTCTGTTACAGCAGCACTAGATGACTAAGACATGGCATATGAGCAATTGATGGTCTGTTCCACAAGTGGCCCCTAGCCTTGTTTCGACTGATGATATTTTGCTTTTCCATCATCTCTTTCCATAGATGTAGTCAATTTGATTCCTGTGCTATACATCCAGTGAGGTTCACATGTATAGTCACTGTTTATGTTGTTGAAAAATGGTCTTTGCAATGAAGAAGTCTTCGATCTTGCAACATTCTATCATGTGATCTTCTGCATCATTTCTATCACCAAGGCCATATTTTCCAACTACTGATCATCTTCTTTGTTTCCAACTTTCACATTCCAATCACCAGTAATTATCAACGCATCTTGATTGCACGTTTGATCAATTTCAGACTGCTAAAGTTGGTAAAAATCTTTGATTTCCTCATCTTTGACATTAGTGGGGCACAAATTTTAATAATAGTCGTATTAACGGGTCTTCCTTGTAGATGTATTGATACTATCCTATCACTGACAGTGTTGTACTTCAGGATAGATCTTGAACTATTCTTTTTGACTATGAATATGATGCCATTCCTCTTCAGTTTGTCATTCCCAGCATAGTAGAGCCTATGATTGTCTGATTCAAAATGGCCAATAACCAGTACATTTCAGCTCACTAATGCCTACAATATCGATCTTTATATGTTCCATTTCATTTTTGATGACTTCCAATTTTCCTAGATTCATACTTCATACATTCCACATTCTGATTATTAATGGATGTTTGCAGCTGTTTCTTCTTATTCTGAGTCACGCCTCATCAGCACGTGAAGGTCCCAAAAGGTTTACTTCATTCATGTCATTGAAGTCAACTCTACTTTGAGGAGGCAACTCTCCATACTTTATCTTATTTAATTCTTAAAATAAGAAGAATATTATTAATACTAATACTTAGAATAAGAAGATAGTGTATGAAAACAGCTTAGCAGAGTGGTGGCCCAAAACAAGCCCTCAGTACATGGTAGGTATAATTATTCTCTAATGTCCTATTTCTCCACTGTGAGATAACCATGGTACCAACTGTTTGGTGGCACAGTGGTTAAGCACTTATCTGTTAACCGAGAGGTGGGGGTTTGAACCCACTAGCTGCTCTGCAGGAGAAAGATTTGGTAGTCTATTTCCATAAAGATTTACAGCCTTGAAACCCAATGGGGCAGGTCTACTTTGTCCTATAGGGTTGCTGTGAGTCAGAAATCAACTCGACAGCCATGGGTTTTTTAGTTTAATCTATAAAAATACCACAATAGTTAGTATTGTTTATTTCTATTTGATGAGAAAACTGAGGCTTAAAGCCTTAACTAGGTAAAATAAAATCTCTTTTATTTTTGCTACATAATAAGATCAGATTAAGCAGCAAAGCTGGTCTAGCTGGCTTCAAAGACAGTTTGTTTTTTCTCTATACCACACTAGGATCTTGGCTCAAACTTCTGTTGAAGAATCTTTTATTCTTACGTTCTTTAATCTTTTCCTTCATGAACTTAACGCAATCAGAGATAATAACTTCAAATGCCTATTGGGTCCAGGCAGGTGACAGAGGGGAGCCAAGCCACAGAAACACAATGGTGTGAGCTAAACAGAAACAGCAACCGACCCTAGGCCTAGGTATCCCAACGGGCACCAGGATAGAACTGAATTACAACCTAATTGATTGCTTTTGTAATTCTCTATATTATTTTTATGTATTTAAAAATATTACTCTTAGAAGAAGGTCCATAGAAAGTCCTTTATTTTAAGGCTGTGTCCAGGGCACAAAATAAAGATTAAGAAACCCTGCACTGGAGAGCATCTGAGTCTAGCTGTGATATGGCTAAGGGGCTGTAGCGCTCTAATGTATCATTTTCATGTGGGAACGCCAGCCATATTCCAGATCTTCAGACTTTTCAAGACAGGCCTGAAAGTTTCACTTTTAAATTACACTTCCTGATTGTCCCATGTTGGCAATTAATAATGCTCTCTTTATCTATTTTTCCTCCCTCTTTCCCATAATTTCATGGAATCTTTCTTCCTACTTTCCTAAATTACTTTTTAAAAAATATTTTCTTTCTAACTTTTAATACTGTTTTTATCATACAAGTAATGCTTGTTCTTTACAGAAAAATCACAAGTACAGCTAAGCGGAGAACTGATATCTGAACCCTGATCTGTTGAGAACTCACACCCTTAGCCTTGACCTAACATTGCTTCTGATGCCTCAGAATGTGCCATTAAAGGGCAACAGCAGAATGTAGTCAAATCTTCCCTCCTCCTCACTTTCGGAAGTTCCCTCCCCACTGCCTCTTATTCCACTAAAAACCTCAGGAGTCTTCCCTGTGTTGACTTGGCCCATGCTACCCATTCTGAAATTATTGCTCCTTTTTCATTGAGGGCTGGGCTTGCTTCCTGCTCTTGGGCAGTTTGTCCTGGTGTTCGTTCCTTGTTCAGCACAAAGAGAGCACCAAACTTACTCCCTTAAAAAATACATGTACATAAGTAATTCATTAATACATTCTCATTGTGAAAACAAAACAAAGGTTTATAGAATATAAAGTGAAAGATCCTTTATCCTCACCACTCCCATAACCAATATCTAACTCCTTTCCCCAAATGTAATTGTAAAATTGGCTCATTTCCTTCCACATTACTATATATAGTACACGCAAGGAGCCCTGGTGACGCAAACGGTAAATGCTCAGCTGCTAACTGAAAGGTTGGCTGTTTGAACCCGCCCAGCCACTCCACAGGAGAAAGACCTGGTGATCTGCTCCCGTAAAGATTACAGCCAAGAAAACCCTCTGGGGCAGTTCTATTCTGTCACATGGGGTTGCTATGAGTCAGAATATACTCAACGGCAGCTAACAACAGCATATCACACACAGACACATACTCATATGCAGATATGAACATAAATGAGATTATGCTGAATATTGAAGGGTTCTACTTTTTAAATTTATCAATATTAGGGCCAATATATATGCATGCACCTTGTTCTTTTTTAATACTGTTGAGTATTCTACAGAAGGCATGTAGCGTTGTTTGTTTAACCAGTTCCAGGTAATGTATATTTGGGTTTTATACAGCTTAATCCTATTATAAACAACGCTGTAATAACATTTTTGTATATACTTTTTTGTTTTTATGTGGGATAAATACTTCCAAAGAGAATTGCTAGGTTGAAGATACATGCATGCACAATTTTTTTTTTAATTGTACTTTAGATGAAGGTTTATAGAACGAATACTTTCTCATTAAACAGTACACATATTGTTTTATGACAATGGTTAACAACCCCACAACACGTCAACACTGTCTCTTCTCAACTTTGGGTTCCCTATTACCAGTGTTCCTGTCCCCTGCTGCCTTCTAGTCCTTGTCCCTGGACTGTTGCGCCCCATTAGTCTCTTTTTGTTTCATGGAGCTGTCTAATCATTGGCTGAAAGGTAAACCTTGGGAGTGACTTTGCTACTGAGCTAAAAGTGTGTCCGGAGGCCATACGCTCGGGGTTTCTCCAGGCTCTGTCTGGCCAGTAAGTTGGGTCTTTTTTTTGTGAGTTAGAATTTTGTTCTACATTTTTCTCCAGCTCTGTCTGGGACCCTCTGTTGTGACCCGCATGCACAATTTTGACAACTACTGAAAAATAACTTTAAAAATGTACATTTCTGCAAAGAATTTGCAAAATTGCATGATTTCATTCTTTTAATCTTTGACCAATTTGATGAATAAGATAATTTTTTTCAATGTTGTTTTTATTTGAATTCCCCTGGATTACTATTCAGGTTGTGCATCTTTTCATGTCTATTAGCTATTTAAATTTTTTTTTTTTTTTTGTCATTTTTGAATTGTCTGTCTATATTTTCATCTATTTTTGCTATTGGGTTGATTGTAAATTTTAGATATTAAAACTTTGTCTCATTATATAGGTCATAAATATTGTCTATTCCCCTGTCACATGGTTTTTAATATTGTGGATGATGTCCTTTGTGACATATATATAAATATACACACATTGTTTTTAGCCAAACTTTTGATTCTTTTCTTTATGACTTCTAGGATTGTTTCTCGATTAAGGAATCTTCTCCACTCTAAAATAATGAAAATACTCTTCTATAGTTTTTGTCTAATACTTTTATAGGATTTTCCCCCCTTTCTTTTTTGATTCTCCTGAAATTTACTACTTACTATTAATAAGCACACCTGCTAATTAAATTTTAAAAAGTTTTAACAAATGGTGCTGGCAAAACTGGATATCCATCTCCAAAAAAATGAACAAGTACCAATACCTCACACCATATACAAAAAATAATTCAGAATGGATCAAAGACCTAACTATAAAGCCTAAAACTCTAAAGTTCATACAAGAAAAAATAGGACCAATGCTACAGGCCCTAATACATGGCATTAACAGTGTACAAACCATAATCATCAACACACAAACTCCAGAAGACAAGCTAGATAACTGGGATCTTCTAAAAATCAAACACCTATGCTTTTCAAAAGACTTCACCAAAAGAGTAAAAAGAGAACCTACCGGCTGGGAAAAAAATTTTGGACAGTACAAGTCAGACAAAGGTCTAATCTCCATAATCTACAAGAAAATCCAACACCTCTACAACAAAAAGACAAATAATCCTGTTAAAAAATGGGCAAAGGAAATGAACAGACACTTCACCAAAGATGACATTCGAGTGGCCAACAGACACATGAGGAAATGCTCGCGATCACTAGCCATTACAGAAATGCAAATTAAAACCACAACAAGATACCATCTCACCCCGGCATTACTGGCACGAATCAAAAAACTAGAAATAACAAGAGTTGGAGAGGCTGCAGGGAGTTCGGAACTCTTATGCACTGCTGGTGGGAATACATAATGATACGACCATTTTGGAAAATGATATGGTGCTTCCTTAGAAAGCTAGAAATAGAAATACCATATGATCCAGTAATCCCACTCCTAGGAATATATCCTAGCGAAATAAGAGCCGACACACAAATAGACATATGCACACCCATGTTCATGGCAGCATTGTTCACAATAGCAAAAAGATGGAAACAACCTAGATGCCCATCAACAGATGAATGGATAAACAAACTATGGTAAATATATACAATGTAGTATTATACAACGATAAAGAACAATGATGAATCTGTGAAGCATCTCATAACATGGATGAAACTGGAGAACATTTCCTAAGTGAAATAAGTCGATCACAAAAGGACAAATATTGTATGAGATCTCTACTGTAAAAACTCATGAAAAAGTTCAAACACAAAAAGAAACAATCTTTGTTGGTTACAAGGGATGGAAGGTGTGGGGGGGAAATACTAAACAGACAATATATAACTGGTAACTTTGGTGAAGGGTACAACAGTGCACAATACGGGGGAAGCCAGCACAACTTGTACAAGGCAGTCATGGAAGCTCCATAGACACATCCAAATTCCCTGAGGGACTGAATTGCTGGGCAGAGGGCTGTGGAGACCATGGTCTCGGGGAACATCTAGCTCAGTTGGCATAACACAGTTTATAAAGACAATGTTCTACATCCTACCTTGGTGAGTAGCATCTGGGGTCTTAAAGCCTGTGAGCAGCCATTTAAGATACTCCATTGGTCTCACCCCTTTGGGAGCAAGGGAGAATGAAGAGAACAGGATACAAGGGAAAGATTAGTCCAAAGGACTAATGGGCCACAGCTACCAAGGCCTCCACCAGACTGAATCCAGTACAGCTAGATGGTGCCCGGCTACCACCACTGACTGCTCTGACCAGGATCACAACAGAAGGTTCTGGACAGAGCTGGAGAAGGATGTAGAACAAAATTCTCACACACACAAAAAAAGACCAGATTTACTGGCCTGACAGAGACTGGATAAACCCCGAGAGTATGGCCCTTGCACACCTTTTTAGCTCAGTGGTGAAGTCACTCCCGAGGTTCACCCTTCAGCCAGAGATTAGACAGCCCCATAAAACAAAACATGACTAATAAGGCACAGCAGTCCAGGGACAAGGACTAGAAGGCAGAAGGGGACAGGAAAGCTGTTGATAGGGAACCCAAGGTTGAGTAAGGACAGTGTTGACATGTAGTGGGGTTCTCAACCGTTGTCATAGGGCAATATGTATACTGTCTAATGAGAAACTACTTTGTTCCGTAAACCTTCATTTAAAGTGAGAATGGCAGCACAACTGGAAGAATGTAATTGACGTCACTGAATTGTACATGTAGAAATTTTTGAAGTGGTATATCTTTGGCTATGTATATTTTCACCAAAAAAAAAGGTCCTCCAAGGCCGAGATGGGAGTGTGTTGACATGTCGTGGGGTTGTTAACCAATGTCATAAAACAATACGTGTATTGACTGTTTAATGAAAAAATATTTGTTCTGTAAACCTTCACCTAAAGTATAATGAAAAAAAAATTTTTTTAAAGCATAACGTCTTCATCCTCTCACTGAGCCAGATAAGCATCTTCATATGCTTCCACCTCCTTCACCCCTTCACATCATCTCCACAATGACCACTATTTGGCATTTTAGCTCCATGATTTCACCTCAGCTTTTCTCCTCTCATATCCTACTTCCAATTCATTAGCAAATCCTGATGGCCTGATCTTCACCATATACCCAGAAGCCTCCCTTTGTCACTTCACTTTCTCCACTGCACCATCCTGGTCCAAGCCACCACCATCTCATGTCTAAATTATCGTAATAGTCTCCTCTCTGGTCTCCTGTTTCCACCTTTGCCCTCCTTTACTGTATTTTCAACACAGGAGCCAGTGTAACCCCATTAAAACATAAGTCATATCAGATTTCTTCCCCATTCTAACTCCGAAAAGGCTAAAAGCCGAAGACCTGTCACAGACCAGCAATGATCTGCTCTCCCGTCGTAGCTTCTCTGCCCCATGTCTTGTAACTCTCCCCTCACTTGTTCTGCTCTAGCTACACTGTTGTTATTATATGCCGCTAGTTGCTTCCAACTCATAGCGACCCTATAGGACAGAGTAGAACTGCCCCATAAGGTTTCCTAGGCTGTAATCCTTATGGGAGCAGATCACCAGGTCTTTTCTCTCCCGGAGCAGCTGATGGGTTCAAATCACCAACCTTTCCTTTAGCAGCTGGAACACTTAACCAACTGTGGCTACCAGGGCTTCTTCTAGCCACAGTGGTCTGTCGCTATTCCTCAATGACCAGGCACTCCCTCCTGCCTCAGGGAGTTTGCACTTGATATACTTTCCGCCTTGAAAGTTCCCCCCAAGACAGTCACTTGGCTCTCTGTCCCCTTATTTCCTTCAGGCCTTGGTTCAATTAAGTCCAACCATTTCAGTGAGGTCTTCCCTGGCCATTTTATCTAAAATTACAATCCTCCCACTCTCAACTTTCTGTTCCCTTTTCCTGCTTTCTTATTCTCTTAGTACATGTTACTATCCAACACAGGGTGTATTTCATTTATGGTTTTTATTGTCTGTCACTCTCCTAGAATGAAAGTTCCAATGAGGGCAGAGATTTTGGGATGTTTTATTCACTCCTATATCTCCAGTGCTTGGCACATAATTGGTGCTCAATAAATATTTTTTGAATTAATTAATTAATTAAAAACTCCTTATATCAATTAGAACACATCCTTCTTCTTACATCAAAAGCTTTAGTGATATCATTGACATCATTCTCCTCTTATTGCAGGTTTATTAAAAAAAAAAAAAACAACTCATTGCCGTCGAGTTGATTCTAACTCATTGCGACCCTATAGGACAGAGTAGGACTACTCCATACGGTTTCCAAAGAGCAGCTGGTGGATTCAAACTGCTGACCTTTTAGTTAGCAGCCAAACTCTTAACCACTGCACCACCAGGACCACAGCACACTGCAATGTAAAACATGTCTTCTAGTTTTACTAGTGCCATTAACTCATCACACCATATTTACCTACAACAAATTATTTTAAAATCTCTAATCACTTTTGAAAGAGAATGAACTCTTTCTTCCTCACAACTGCCAATGGATTGTTTTTATCATCTTTTTTCTATACAAAATAAATTTAACATAAATCTAAGAAATCTAAAAAAAAATCTAATTTCTTTGCTGATCCAAATATCCCTCAAACCCACTCTCAAGGTTTCTTCCAGCAACAAAATTCTATGATCCTATAAATCTATTCTTATTTTATAAAAGTTGAATTGCTGCAATGATATTTCTTGGTTTTATCCCTTTTGAATTGATAATCAAAGTTCTCACTGCTTTGCTGTAGCAAATGTACAATATCTGCTTTTCTAGGAAAGCTATGGGCTCATGCTTTTTACACTGAAAAGAAATTCCAAGCAATAGTAAAACTATAATAGTCTTATATGATGTTAAAGATTAAAAGTAATAGATTTCTAAATCTCTAAAAGTTGAACCGTATTTTAAAACTTGACTAGAGAGAGTTAGAAACCCTGTGTTTTTAAAAATATGGCCTGGAAAAGTCTCAAAATACGATTTTAAGCATCCAGTGGAGCAAATCATGGCTTCTAATCTATTCTGTTTCAATATGTCTTTGGTAAGCCCCTGAGCTGCTCCTCAGCACTTTCTGAAGGATTTTTCGGATAGCTACTTTCCTATCTACCATGTGATTAACAAGATTAAAAACCACCCTTAAGGTCGCTTCCATTGAGATTCTGTGAATATTACTCATGCTGGGTTAGTAAATGCTCACAGAGTTTTTTTTACATTTGTCATTGGTGTACAATTCCTTCTTGGAATATTTTTCTCTTCAAGGAAATATGACTTTAAGCAATAATCGGTCTGTTTTTTAGTTTTTAAAGGATTTATAAGAATAAGAGTATCAATACACTGCTCTAGCAATTTGATCTTTGTTTATTTTATATTTGTTGACTTAATTTTAATGGCTTCCAATCACCCAAGAAGTATTTACCAAGTGGGGCCATGGTGGGAAGCAAAAAAGTTAATAATCCCGGTCCTAAAAATGTTTGCCATCTGGCTGGAGAGATCAAATTAACATCTTCAAAACAGTGAGAGGCTGTATGAGACCACTATTATAAAAACTCACGGAAAGGTTTACACACAGAAAAAAATAATCTTTGATGGTTATGGGGGGGGGGGGTAGAGAGGGAAAATCACAAACTAGACAGTAGATAAGTGGTAACTTTGGTGAAGGGTAAGACACTACACAACAGTGGGGAAGCCAGCACAACTTGACCAAGTCAAGGTAATGGAAGCTTCATAGACACATTCAAACATCCAGTGGGACTGAATTACTGGGCTGAGGGCTGGGGACCTTGATCTCGGGGGACAACTAGCTCAATTGGCATAGCATAGTTTGTAAAGAAAATGTTCTACATCCTACTTTGGTAGCAGCGTCTGAGGTCTTAAAAGCTTGTGAGTAGTCATCTAAGATACTCCACTGGTCCCACCCCATCTGGAGCAAGGGAGAATGAAGAAAACCAAAGATACAAGGGAAAGATTAGTCCAAAGGACAAACAGACCACAACTACCACAACTAGATGGTGCCCGGCTACCACTACTCTGAAAGTGATCATAATAGAGGGTCCCAGACAGAGGTGGATAAAACTGTAGAACAAGACTCTAACTCACAACAAAAGACCAGAGTTACTCGTCTGACAGAGACTGGAGAAACCTGGAGAGTATGGTCCTGGGACACACTTTTAACTCAATACTGAAGTCAATCCTGAGGTTCACCTTTCAGCCAAATATTAGACAGGCCCATAAAACAAAACTAGATTAAATGGGCACACCAGCCCAGGGGCAAGGACAAGAAGACAAGAGGGGACACGAAAGCTGGTAATGGGGAAACCAAGGTTGGGAAGGGGAGAGTGTTGACATGTCGTGGGGTTGACAACCAATGTCACAAAACAATATGTGTATTTGTTGTTTAATGAGAAACTAATTTGCTCTGTAAATCTTCATCTACAGCACAATAAAAATAAAAAAACAAAACACTGAAAGGTCCAAAGGTGCAAATTGCATGGTACTGACAGAAGTGCTGGAGAAGTTCAGAGAAAGAAGAGATAATGTGGTCTGCATAAATCAAGGAAGACTTCATGGAAAGAGGGGTGATATCTTGGTCTGAAGCTTAAGAGTGAATAGGATTAGGATAGACAGAGTAGGAAGAAGATCATGGTACTCAAGAGCAACAGCCTGGGCAAAAGCATAGACACCTTTCCAGAGGAACTTTACATGAAGAGTGAAAAATCTTCAACCTTTACCCTTCTTTCTTCCTTCAAAATGTATGACTGCTTGGCCACCATGGTGTTCTCTAAACATCTCAAGCCCCAGGACTGTGTGTATCAGATGAGAGGAGTATGGACATCTATCTCTAGATTAGTAGTAAGCAGTCTTGTTTTCTCCATTGCCTTTTGAAGAAAATAAATGAACAAATGTCAGATTCAAACAGATCCTTCAAGAAGGATAATTTTAGTTGGCTGTTTGGGACTGGAAGCCTGTCTGGGCACGTACAAGCACACACGTATCAGTTACCTTTGGTTACTGAAGAGGAGCAGGTGTCTAAACAAAGCTGCTATTAGTCAAAGTGATTTAAAATGACACCGTTCTCCTCCACAGCCCCAGGGATTACTGAGCGTGCAGCAAGCCCACGATCGCCGTCTTTACAGATGGCTTTTGAGGACACCTGTACTTGATTAACTATCATGGTCAATGGCTACATCTGAGCCTGAGATTTTGTCCTGAAAGGACCACAAAGTTGTAATAGTATAAGACCATTGAGCTTAGAAACTGTGGAAAGTGACTCCCAGCCATTTGTTCTTGGATTCCGGTGACCTCTGGCATGTTGCTGGGTCTCTCTGAGTTCCAATTTATCTCCCAGTAAATTAAGCAAAGGTGTAATCTGTTACTCTTATTTAGTTTACCAGTTGCAGCTGAGTCGATTCCAACTCATGGCCACCATCTGTGTGTCAGAGTAGAACTGTGCTCCATGGGGTTTTCCATGGCTGGCTTTTCAGAAGCAGATCTCCAGGCTTTTCTTCCAAGGCACCTCTGGGTAGACTTGACCCTCCAGCCTTTCAGTTAGCAGCCAAGCATGTTAACCTTTACACCACCCAAGGACTCCTCTTATTTCTTCACTATTTTTTTTTCCACTGAAGGCAAATGCTGGTTTATTAATAAAATTGATAAACCTAGTGACAGATTTATCATAAAAATGTCAGAAATTACCAATATCTGTAATGACAGAGGTGATATCACTACCTGTTCAATGGATATTAGTAGAATATTATGAACATTTCAAGCAATAAATTCAACAAATTAGATGATTCTATGATTCACTGTTTTTCTATTTGTCAAAAATGTTTCCTGAGCACTTACTCTGTGCAAGGCTCTCTGCCAGGTGTTTGAGGGACGAAGAGTGACACAGAGCCGAATGAGGCAATCGATGCCCTCAAAACCCTCTCAGGTAGCTGAATATAAGAATGGTGATAATGTGGGGCCGAGGAAGACTAAGGGGTACAGAAAATGCTAACAGGTCACTGGGGATGGGTGATTTTTCTGGGATGACTCCTCAGAGGAATCTTTTGACTTGTGTGTGAAAGAACAGTTTAATATTCTAATTGGCTGGGGAGAGGTACATTCCATGATAATGGAAAAGTGTCAGTGAGGACGCAAGAACATGTAAGTGTATCATGGATTTGGGAAATGCTGATTAGCCCAGTGTGGCTGGCCCACTGCTGTTGCGTTGATCCCAACTCATAGTGACCCTATAGGATAGAGTAGAACTGTCCCATATGGTTTCCAAGGAGCGACTGGTGGATTTGAACTGCCAACCTTTTGGTTAGCTGCAGTAGCTCTGAACCGCTACGCCACCAGGGCTCATGACTAGAGAGGGTATAATAAAAAATATGTTTTAAAAGGTGGGTTAAAGTTAGATTGTGGGGGAGGTTGAATGTTAGGGTAAGGAGATACAATTTTTTTTTTTTCTGTATACAAACAGTAAAGAGTTACTCAAAGTTTTGAGCATGAGGATATAGCATGATCATACGTGAGTACCAGTATGTTAGCAAGACTGTGAATGATGGACTGGAGAAAATAAAACCCAGCTGGGACCAGCAAACCTATATTCCTAGAGTGAGATGATAGTAGCCTGACCTGCCCAGAGACAGTAAGTGAAAATGGCCAAAAAGAGATAGATTCAGTATGTGTGGGAGGGTGCAGACAGGAATAGAATATGGCTCCGCCTGAGTTGATGTTTCCATGCCATCTTCCAGCTTACACAACTCTTTTCATGAACATCCCATCTCAAGGAAAAGAACCTCAATCACCTCTTTTCACAAATAAACTGAGACTTGCAGACCTCTCAGGTCTTCCCAGACACACAATCAACTATTAGTGAAGACTGCAACAATGGGCTCAAACATACCAACAGTTGTGAGGGTGGCACAGGACCACCCATATTTCGTTCTGTTACACGTAAGGTCACCATGAGTCGGCGCTGACTCGACAGTAGCTAACAACAAATTAAGAGTGGCAAAGCGTCTGACTTCTAATCTAGAGACTGGGAGAATAGAGACACTGTGCTTTCCTGTGAGGAAGAGGAAACAAGGGGAAGAAACAGCTTAAGAAAGAAGATATTTGAGGACATATTTTTTCTTAACCTGCATGGTGGCCATCAATGTGGAGATGATCCAACAATAATCAAAATTACTCCCCTGATGTTCTCTAACAGCATTTGACAGAAGTGATGACTGGTATTTCAGACATATACAAAACTTTTATCAGCTATTTGGGTGTTTTTATTTTTTTTAATTTGTTTGTTTTTGTTTGCTTGTTTTTTTGGAAAATTAACTATCTGGAAAAAAGTAAGGCTATTCCAGTTCTGGTGAATCTTACAAAGTAAAGACAGGAAGATAGAAAATCTTCTCAGAGATCAAATCTCTTCTAGAAAGCTTCAGCAGAGTGTTGAGACAAATGTGAAAAATCTAGTAACAGATCTATGAAGGCCATATTTCTCTGCCATTTTAGGGGGAGATCAGGTTTTTGACCTGATGGCAGAGGATGAGGTTCATTTATTCTAATTTCATCTACTAAGGCCCTTACTTGCATAAGCAATTGCCTTTGGTGTATTATATTGGGTTAGGCCTTCTTTGAATCCAGTCCTAGAATTTCCTTTTTCTCAACGATTTTGAAGAAGGGGGACTCACTTGTGGCCTTGGGGAGCTCCAAAGGGTGACACCCAAGAGCACACCATCGCACTGGGCAGCTTATGTGCCTTGTTTCAGGACCAGAAGGAGCAGCCAGCCCTGTGATCAAACAGCTTATTCAAAAGTGGAAATGAAACATTTAAATGGAAAATGTTTGGAATAATTTCAAATTTCTTTGAGAGTAAAGCTTATGGCCTTGTGTACTTTCCAAGTAATTATTAAGTCCAGGGCCGACTCTATGGCAGCTAATAATAACACTAATTGAAAACTAAAAAGATTCAGGTCACTGGAATGAATACCTTTAAGTGATCTTGCTTAGCATCTAGATACTCATCTTGAACAGTTTAGGTAATAGCATTTGTTTTACTATATGTAAAACACTTTTGTAAATCATGATTTTGAAAAATATGTTCTTGAATGACAAAAAGAAAAGTATAAAGCAAATTTGGGGCCCCAGATGTAGGAATTTAGATAAATCCATTCAAAGTTATACTTTGTCAGCATTTTGACCCAACTGACATTTTATGATACTTGTTATCTACAAGGAGCCCTGGTGGCGCAGTAGTTAAGAGCTGCAGCTGCTAGCCAAAAGTTTGGTAGTTCAAATCCACCAGCCACTCCTTGAAAACCCTGTGGGGCAGTTCTACTCTGTCCTATAGGGTCACTGTGAGTCAGAATCTACTCGATGGACTTGGTTTTCATGGTTTGGTTATCCACAAAAAAAGTATTCATAGTTTAGGATTCCTGAGCAGGTGACTGTGTGTGTGTGTGTGTGTGTTGTGTGTGCAATGCTGCTTGCATAAGTTTGCTGTGAAGGAGATGACCTTTTCACAAAAAGAGTTCTCGATTCTTGTGTTATTTAATCACCTTACAGTTTGAGGAAGATGAAAAAGTCATCTGAAAGGAAAAGTACGTTTAGGGAATTCATTACTCCCCTCTCTGACTTTTAGGTGGTTTCCACAAAGCTGATTTTTTTTTTTTTTTTTTTGGTGGCCATTTCTCCTACAAAAGAAATGAGCAAATGTAAAACAAAGAAGATGTTTTAAGAAGACAGTTTTAACCATATGTTTGGTCCAAATATCAAACATTCTGAAGCTACAAACCTTCCAAATAAGGAGAAACATACAACTGCAGTCTTCATAAAAATGCAGTATTATCCTTCTCGTGACTAATGGAAATGATCTGAGGTAATTATAGCAGCCCACGATGCAAATCCCCATGATGTGAGGTTGTTGTGGCATTAGCTGTTATTGTTGTAAGCTGCCATTGAGTCGGCGCCTGAGTCCTGGCGACCCCATGTGTTACAGAGTAGAACTGCTTCACATGGTTTCCTTGGCTGTAGTCTTTACAGAAATAGTTCGTCAAGCCTCTCTTCTGTGGCACCATTGGGTGGGTTTGAACCATCAACCTTTCAGTTAACAGCCCATCGCAAACCACTTGCACCACCTAGAGAGGAATGGAAATTACAGACCCTTTCTAAGCCCTTGGAGACCATCTCAAATTAAGTCCTCTCTGCTCAGGCCCCTTTCTGACTCATTCTCAGCCTGTCCTCTCGTGCTGAACCTTGTCTAAATCTGACAGCCGCCACTAGTTTCCACACTCAGTGGAAAAATACCATCTGCACATGTTGCTTCCCATCCTCCTGAGGCTAGAAGACACTGGTGACATGTAGTACCCCACATTTCCAGAGTTGTTTCCAGTAATTAACTATTTTTCATGGCAGGTGTCCATGTATCATTCCATTCTATAGATGGTCAGGCTGAGGCCCAGGGATTGAATGACTTGCCCTGTGAAAAGTCCTTACAGAGCAATGTCAGAGCCAGGTTCAGGAGGTAGGGCCCCCTAAGAAATTGGTCTGCCTGCATACAGACTCAGGAAATGGAAATGTGGCCTCAGGCTCGATGGCAGGGGAGAACTTTTAGTCAGGCTAAACATAGTAACCCAAAGTGGAAGACAGCCAGGGAGCAAGGTGCCAGCTCTACAGGGCTTACACAAGAGCACTCTAGGATCCCTAATTGACACAGGTGGGATGCATAGTTCTTTTTACTATCTTCTAAAAATAAACCTTTAATGAGTCGAATCCAAGGGTTGATTATATTGTCATTTTTAAGTTCAGGATGAAAAGTGCTGGCAGTGAGCAGGGACTTGGGAGGAGAGACGATAGATTATTTTTAGGAAATCAATTTGACGAGTTGCTGAGAAGTGATTTTAAAAGTTTCTTTCTTTCTTTCTTTTTGCAGGCAGATATTTAAAATGTTCTTTACAGTATCTGCTTTGTTACGTAAATACTTGAGAAATGTATTTGACAAACTGTGCTCCCTCCTTCCCCCAGGTCTGGGAATGAGGCCACTCTGTCTGTTCTGTGTTTCCAGCCTTGGGGGGCCCTGGGTGGCACAAACGGTTTGTACTCAGCTATTGACGCAGTGGCTGCGACAGTGGGCTCAAACACAGCAACAATTGCGAGGGTGATGGAGGACGGGGCAGTGTTTTGTTCTGTTATACATAGGATGGCTATGAGTTGGAACCAACTGGACAGCGCCTAACAACAACAGCAGCACTAAAGGAAAGGTTGGCACTCAACCCACTCAGAGGTATCTCAGAAGAGAAACCTGGCCATCTGCTTCTGAAAGATCACAGCCATTGAAAACCCTATGAAGGACAGCTCTATTCTGACACACATGGGGTTGCCCTGAGTTGCAACTCTACGGCAACTGGTATTTCCAACATGAGATAAAAGAAATCTTCATTATCCTGCTCTGCATTTAGGAGCTGCCATAGAATACATATAGATGTGACAGTTGCCTAATTTAGCAATTCTGTTTGCAGCCTTGGGGCACCAGTCCCTGGCAGAGTGTGTTGTTGTGTGCCATGGAGTCAATTCTGACTCATAGCAACTCTATATGACAAAGCAGAACTGCCCCATAGGTTTTCCTAGGCTGTCATCTTTGTGGGAGAAAATTGCCAGGTCTTTCCTACCTCGGAGCCTCTGTGGGTTTGAACCACCAACCTTTCAGTTAACAGCCAGTGTTTAATTATTGCGCCACCAGGGCTCCTTGTCCAGGGTGTTGGTGGTGTTTTTAGGTGCCGGTTCTGACTCATAGCAACACTATGTACAACAGAATGAACTGCCGTGTTCCTGTGCCATCCTCACAATTGTTGCTATGTTTGAGCCCACTGTTGCAGCCACTGTGTCAATCCATCTCATTGAGTGTCTTCCTCTTTTTCTCTGACCCTCCACTTTACCAAGCATGGTGTAGTGAGTCCAAACTGTAGGCCAGTAAGGTCCCTTCTCAGATCCCGGGGGAGCCACTGACCTTCTTAGGCACTGCAGGGCTGACAGAGGGAGTGGTTGTGAGGAAGGACTTGGAAACCAGGTAGAGCAGAATTTGAACCAGAGTTTTATTCAGAATTTTAATCAGATCAGAATTTATTGTTGTTTCCATATGCAAGCTTCAAGCTATTTGTTTCTAATTCTGCAAAACAATATTGAACCCTCTTTATATAGAACAGGCTGTGAAGATCAGATGAGAGAAACATATGGCATTCAACACTTGTATACCTTTAAATGAAGCACTTACTGGTGAGGGTCAAAGCCTGCAGTGTGGATTATACTGGAACATAAGGAAAACGAAAGACTCACCACGATCAATAAACATCATGATAAATGAAGAAGAAATTGAAGTTGTCAGTGGTCTTATTCTACTTGGATCAACAATTAACGTCCAGGGAAGCAGCAGTCAAGAAATCAAATGATGTATTACAATGGGCAAATCTGCCACAAAAGACCTCTTTAAAGTGCTAAAAAGTAAATATGTCACTTTGATGACTAAAGTGCGCCTGACCCAAGCCCTTATCTTTTAATCGTTTTATATGCATGCAAAAGTTGGACAATGAAAAAGAAGACAGAAGAAGAATTGATGCACTGCCAGAAGAGTGAACAAATCATTCTTAGAAGAAATACAACCATAATGGTCCTTAGAAGCAAGGATGGCAAGACCTCAGCTTGCTTACCTCGGGTATAGCATCAGGAAAGATCAATCACTAGAGAAGGACATTATGGTTGGTAAAGTGGAGGGTCGGTATGTGAGTCACCTGGTGCTCCTGTAACAGAAATACTGCAGGTGGATGGCTTTAACAGAGAGAAGTTTATTCTCTCACAGTCAAGGAGGCTACAAATCTGAATTCAGGGTGTCAGCTCCAGGGAAAGGCTTTCTCTCTCTCAGCTCTGGAGGAAGGCCCTTGTCATCAATCTTCCCCTGGACTAGGAGCTTCTCTGTGCAGGAACCCCGGGTCCAAAGGATGCGCTCTGCTCCAAGTGCTACTTTCTTGGTGGTATGAGGTCCCCCACTCTCTGCTCGCTTACCTTGCCTTTTATCTCTTGTGAGATAAAAGGTGGTGCAGGCCATACCCCAGGGAAACTCCCTTTACATTGGATTACGGTTGTGACCTGAGCAATGGTGTTACGTCCCACCCTAACCCTCTTTAACATAATCTAATCTTGCCTCATTAACCACAGGCAGAGATTAGGATTTACAACACATAGGAAAACTATATCAATCACAAAAGGGAGGACAACCACGCAATACTGGGAATCATGGCCTAACCAAACTGACACATATTTTGGGGGGACACAATTCAATCCATGACAGTCAGCAAAGGCAAGAGAGGCCCTCAGTGAGATGGCATGACTCAATAGCTGAAACAATAAACTGAAACATAGCAATAATCATGAAGACAACACAGGACTGAGCGATGTTTTGTTGTGTTATATATAAGGTCACTATGAGTCAAAGCCAACTCAACACGACTAACAATAACAACACACCTTTAAGTGAGCTTGCTTAGCATCTGGAAAATGATCTTGAACAATTCAGATAATAAACATTTTGTAAAACATGATTTTTAATAAAGTATGTTGTTGTTGTTAGTTGCCATCGACTTGGCTCCAACTTATTGTGTCCCCATTCATAACAGAGCTAAACACTGCCCAGTCCTGTACCATCTTCATGATCATTGCTATGTTTGAGTCCATTGTTGCAGCCACTGTGCCAGCCCATTTAAGGATTTTCCTCACCTTTGTTGGCTCTCCACTTCACCAAACATGATATCTTTCTCTAGTGATTGGTCCCTGCTGATGACAGATCCAAAGCAAGCAAGTCAAAGTCTCAGACAATGTTCTGTCATCCATAGGATTTTCATTGGCTAATTTTTGGAAATAGATTCGCAGGCGTTACTTCTTAGTCCGTCTTAGAAGTTCCACTGAAACTTGTCCACCAGATATTTTAAATACTGGTGACATAGCTTTTAGCATCATAGCAACATGCAAGCCACCCCAGTAAGACAAATTGATACAGTACAGGGTATTGCGTACAGGGTAGTGTTAGTTTTACAAATGGTAGTGATTCCACAGGATAACTCACAGGGAATAACTAATTTTATGACTGTCAAAAATATAGAGGGAAGACTATTCCTGATCAGCATCCCAAATGTTTCCTGATTTTTTTAATTTGATTCCAAATTTAAAGTCAAAAGATGTTTTCCTCACTTCAAGGTGAGTATATTAAGTGTATGAAGGGCATTCCATTACCTGAGCCCACCTATGATAAACTGACTCTTTACTTATTTCTTCACCACTACTGGTCTTCCTGGTGGCACAGTGGTTACAAGCTCAGCTGCTAACAAAAAGGTCAGCTGTTTGAATCCACCAGCCACTTCTTGGAACACTTGGGGAATTTCTGCTCTGTCCTATAGGGTTGCTATGAGTCGGAATCCACTCGATGGCAGCGGGTTTGGTTTTTTTGGTTTACTGGTCTTCCATATTTCCATGTACATTTTCCACTTTCTCAAAAGCAGAAGCCATGTCTGCACCTCTCTTATTACTCGCTTCCCAAATCTAGTAACTATTTAGAGTTCAGTGAACTCTTCACTGATTAACTGTTGGGCACATGTGGAACCATCTACTGCTGAGGGGTTTTCCAAAGACATAATCTACAAGACAGTCCCTCAGCTCGCCAAAGCCCTCAAAGGGGCTTTTCTAGCCACACGTTAAAGGAGGTCAAAGAAGGCAAGGCAGGACCATGGTAGACTCCTGGGCTTCAGTTCACTCTTTCTAGCTAAATTCCTAAATTTAAACATAACCCTCAATAAACAGCTATTCTGACACTAGTTCACCCTTTTTTTGTTTTACTGTTTTTATCTCAATCCAAGTCTGCTCCTTTGTGTTATTCTTTCTACAATCTACTTTTTAAAAAGGCTTTTCTCTGAGACTTTCAGTTTTCCTGAGGCTGGGCGGGTAGACTTCAGTGGCTTTGATTTTGTTTATGTGCATTTAAAATTCTAATTATAACTCTTTGGGGAGCTGCTCTGCAAAGGGCTGTATAAAAGAAGAGCTGGTGGTTGGACTGACATGCTGGCAGGGATTTAACCTACATGTCACTTTGAGGCTGGGTGCAGCTGCTGCAGCTAACGCCACAACAAATAACCCCGGGACAAAGGTCTGGCTCGGTACATTGTCATATTTTTGTGGGATACTTAGGAGGGGACCTTGTTAGAGGAAGGTGAATGCAGCAGATCTGTTAACAATGGTGAAGCTAGCTGCCTAGACACGCTGACTTAGGAGCATCAAGGAGTCCCCCGAAATAATGCCCCTACCTGCTCTCAGAATTTATAGCCTTTCATCCTATAGTTAAAAAGCCAAATTAGGAATCTAAAATCCCTGCTAAAGTTGTAGTGAGCCACTTTACAAGGGGAGAGTCACTGATTGCTCAGAGAATACTGCAATAAGGAGACAACACGCAGTCAAGCCCCTTAGGAGGAAAAGCTTTGGAGTAGGGATTTATTTACACAATGTATTAATGGGCCAGTGCAATGAGGATACAATAGATTTTCGGTTTAAGGGTATCCATTGAGGAGTCTCAAGAAAGCTACTCCATTCTGCTATCCCCACTCATCCACACACATGTCTTACCAGAGTAAGACCACCCTGCAGAGTTAGCCTTCTGGGTTAAGAATTGCCTCCTGCCCTGAGTGCCTGTCTTTGGCCTTTGTTTGCAAATGTAGGCCAGGGGAAGAGCAAGTAGCACATCAAGTTGCTTACATCTTTGCTTCTCAAAGTGCAGCCCAACGATCACCAGCATCAGTGTCACTTGGATAAACCAGAAGCCACTGAGTAAATTCCAACTCACAGTGACCCCGTGTATGTCAGAGTAGAACTGTGAACCACAGGGTTTTCAGTGGCTGATTTTTTGGAAGCAGGTCAGCAGGCCTTTCTTATGAAATGCCTCTCAGTGGACTCAGTCTCCTTCCTCTTGGTTTAGCAGCTGAGAATGCATCCATTTGCACCACCCAGGGTCTCCATCATTCGCGTACTTGCTCCAAATGAAGAATCACAGGCCCCACCCAGACCTACTGAACCAGAAGCAGCATTTTAACAAGATCTCCAGCTGATTTATGTGCACGTTAAACAGCACTGATTTAGTGTGGAGCCTTTGTGGTGCAGTAAGAGATTGACTGCTCACCAGAAGGTTGGCAGTTTGAATCCGCCAGCTGCTCCTTAGAAATCCTATGGGGCAGTTCTACTCTGTCCTAAGGGGTCGTTATAAGTTGGAGTCGAATCATCAGCAACGGGTTTGGTTTTTTTGTTGTTGTTTTGTCTGTAGACGAGAGAAGACCTGCTCCAGACCATTGGTCTTTGGTTTTCCAGCGGGTTAGCTCCAAGCATACTACCCTGCAGGTTCTTATTGAGCATTTTTGCTCCTACACAGTCTTTGGATCCTTACATTTCCTTTAGGGTAGGTTTATCCTTTTTGCTCCTGGTATATTATTTAAACAGTCACCTATCTCACCAACTTAGCCAGTGCCCTCTTTATCTGTGTCCCTGCCTCCGTCTTATTTTTTTCTAGAAACTTCTTTTAGTTTCTCACAATTCTGCCCCCCATGTCTGCTTCTCTCCACCCCCTCCCAGTGCCCTCAAACTATCAAAAAAAAAAAAAAAAATTCACCTTTATAAATTGTCCTCTTCATACAGACAAAACATACATTTACATTTTAAGGGAAACTCCTCTTTACCATCATTAAAATGTTTAAAATACCAAAGACCGCTTATTTACATGATTAACAGAGAAACCTCAGACCCAAGGGCCTGCAACTGGCAGTAACAAACTCAGTCTACTTAGAAATTTTTTATGCTGCAGCTCAATTATGTTCCCTATAAACAGGGAACTGTGTTTGAATTGCTTTCATTGTAATACTGAGAACCTGAATGAAAATGTTTTAATTATTCCCAATCACTGTTACAATGACAGAATTCTACTAAAATATCTTCCTTAGTTTAAATCTACAACGAGAAGTTTGAAGATTTGGATTTACCAATAGAGTTGGGAAAAATATAAGTACTTAAAATATATTGTAATTGCAGGAACAAAAAAAGATTTTTTTAATGTATAAAATAGAAATTTTAGATTCAAATCACTTTTTACTCATTTATATCCTTTGGACAAAATATCCCAAAGCTTTAAAGGGAAAGGGGAGGGGAATTAAGAATTGCACCATTTAAGACTTGGTGAGGCAAGTCTAATCATGACCCTGAGCATTTAATAATTTGGTTTCTAATGTGCCTTCTATAAATGTGGTGTTGGCTAATATTGCTTATGTTCAACTGCTTTGCTAAACAGTTACAGTTTTACAGATCAGATACAAAAAGCAATGCTTCTAGTCTACTTCAGAAAAGCTCAGAGGCCCCAACCAATGCAGTATGACTGCCACCTAGTGGCCACATATCCTCATCACAGGAGTCCTGCCCAGTGAAGGTGGAGGAGAAGGCGGTGCAGCAAACACACCGACTGCAGGGCTAATCCGTAAACTGAAACCACTGGGGACGGTAGAGTAAAGTTATATTTTCTACAATGCTAGTTCTCGTAACTTCCAGGCCTAGTTTAAGAAGTTTAAATCTGTTGATGAGGTTTCAACAGAAGTCATATAGGGACATCAAAGCCATGGATTTCACTATTAAGGAGTTTGCCTTTATCTCATATGGGCTCCAAACATAGTGTTGGAGATAACATCTGAGGCTCAAGTTTCCTATTAATTTAATTCTAGCCCAGAAAACATTTTTTGATTAAAAAAAAGAAAATGCACTAAAATTTGCTAATTTTTGTATCACCAGAATCTTCAAAGAAAGAACTGTGGACTAAGTCAGAAGCGCCACATCCAATCTCTGCTCTGCACTAATCAGCGGTGGGATCTTAAGCAACTGCTTTAATATTTTCCAATCCCATTTGCGCAACTGGTAGACAGTAGAGTTGAAGTGGATTCTCTTTAAGACACTGTCTGTGAAAAGTTCTGAAATCAGTAGCCGTGGAATCAATTCCAACTCATGGAGAACCCATGTGTGTCAGAGTAGAACTGTGCTCTGTAAGGTTTTCAGTGGATGATTTCTTTCAGAAGTAAACAGCCAGGACTTTCTTTGGAGGCACCTCTGGGTAGACTTGAACCTCCAAGCTCTCTATTAGCAGCTGAGCACATCAACCATTTATACCATTCAGAAAACCCATGAAAAGTTCTAAGATCTCTCCTATTTCTTAACTTTCACCCAGAATGTCCCCTACAAGCAAGGATGGAGACTTCAACTCACTTACTTTGGACAGGTCCTCAGGAAACACCAATTGCTAGAAAAAGGCATCATGTTTTAAAGCCGAATGTCAGTGAAAATGATGGAAACCCTCAGTGAGATGGATTGACACAATGGACTCAAACATACTGATGATCATTAAGATGGTGCAGGATCCGGCAGCGTTTCATTCTGTTTAACATAAAGTCCTCAAGAGTCGGAGTCAACTCAAAGGCAACTAATAACAACAAGTTGGACCAAAACGTTTTGACGTTTTGACTAAGCTGCTCCATTCACCCTGACTGCGGGCATTCACATTATCCCAGTGTTACTAGGCTGCCCCACTTTCATAACCCGATTCTACCTTGGCTCCTCCTGGGAAGCTAGAGTATCTCAGAAATATCTCAGCCGGCCAGTTGGTCGATGATTTTAGTTGTTTGCCATAGACACCTATTGGTTAGTACAGAAGTTATTTTTTCCAGTGAGGGCTGATCAAGAAGACAAAATGAATTCAGATAAAGCCCACAAGATCCAAACTTGTGTGACATGACATGGTTTCATTTTGTTGAGTTAGCAGCTACTCCTGCAAACTTAAAAACAAAAGCTGGTGTGTTCGAGGTTTCATTTTAGTTCATGCTTTCATTACTCAGAAGTCAGTGCCAAGATGATTAAGCATGATCTTTCTATACAGACGGTGCCTCTCTTCAACAGCGCAAACAGCACCTGTCAGGCTAACCCTCAAATGCAGATGTTTGCATATTTTTAAGGCACAGTGCCTTAAAATGCAGTGCGTGCTGAAGTAAAGGTTTTACAGAAGGGAACATAGTATCACCTAATCTGTTTGCATTACCTGATAAGAAAGCCATACTGCCCTTGTAGGAAATTAGGAGTCGTGTACGACAAAGCGGAAACTCTGCTGGCATAGTGGTTAAGAGCTACACCTCTTAACCAAATGGCCGGCAGTTGGAATCCACCAGGCGCTGCTTGGAATCCCTGTGGGGCAGTTCCACTCTGTCCTATAGGGGTCGCTATAAGTCGGAATCCACTCGAAGGCAACGGGTTTGGATTTTTTTTTTTTGGTACAAAGCACTCTTCTTAAACAATTGAAACAATGTACAAACTCTGCTCTGTGTGAAGGCGTGTTGAGTCACTTTGATAAGAAGTACTTTGTTAAATACAAATGGTCCCTGAGTCCTTGGGTAGGCACAAACGGTTAAGTGCTTGGCGACTAGCTGAAAAGTTAGCAGTTTGAACCCAACCCAAGGAGGCTTAGAAGAAAAGCCTGGCAATCTGCTTCCGAAAGGTCACAGCCCTGAAAACCCTATGGAATGCAGTTCTACTCTGAAACACACGGGGTCGCCCTGAGTCAGAATCAACTCGATGGCAACTGATTTTTTTTTTTTTTTTTTTACTGGCTTCAATACAAAGCATAATACTCTTCAGGAGCCCTGAATGATTGTTTCAAGAGTCACAATATCTCAAAGTTAAAAGGAATCTTAAAAATGATTTAGAATAGCTTTCCTCTAAACATAAGAATCCTTTCTACCAGTGACATATCAGCTAAGTATAGAGGGTTGGGGTTAGATTACCCCAGACCACAAAAACCAAACCCGCTGCCTTTGAATCAATTCCGACTCATAGTGACCCTATAAGACAGAGTAGAACTTCCCCGTACGATTTCCAAGGAGCAGCTGGTGGATTCAAACTCCTGACCTTTTGGTTAGCAGTCAAGCTCTTAACCACTATGCCACCAGGAAAGACACATTTAGAAACAATAATAAAATCAACAAAAAGTCAGTCTTCGTATTATCACCAGACAACAATTCTAAATACTGTTAGTGATAAAATATTCCTCCCAGCTGGGACAGACCACTCTCCACTCCCCTGTTTTTTACATTATTTTTACAACCCACCTGCTTTTTACATTATTTTGTGTCAAATCTAATATTTAAGTGAATGAGAACGTGCTACTTTCTACGTTTTTTTTTTAAAGTAGGTTTTCCACTTCCTATCTCCTAATTATAAAGGAACATTTTATAACCTGCAAGACACAGAAAATAATATAACAAAGTGTTGTTTAAATTACCCATAATTTCACTATTCAGAGCTGCTTCCAGCCTACATTTTGGCATATGTTCTGCATGTCCTTCTATTATCAATTTTTGTTACATCATTGAGATAGTATATTTATATTAAAGATCTTTAATAAATCACATTTTTAAAGGCTAAATAATACTCCATTCTATGAATGTGTCATACATTTCTTAACCATTCCCTTACTGATGTGCGTTTAGATTTCTTTCAGTCTATCACTCTTAAAAATAATGTAATGATACAGATTATTGTGTTATTATTGCCTTTGTCTAATTATTTTGGTTAAAGCTCCCAGAAATGGAATTACTGGATCAGAGTTTACTTTTTAAAGACCTTAGAGACATACTACTAAGTGGCCAATTTATACTACTAGAGTAGAATATGAAGATGCTGATCACGCCAAGCCTCACCAACACTGAGCATTATCAGGTGGCAGCTTTTCCGATTTCTTGTTTGTTTGCTTTTGTTTTAATTTTTGATAATCTGATCGGTAAAAAATAAAGTATCCTGTTGCTATTACAATTTACGTTTCTTTCATTACTAGTGGGATTTTCCATTTGCGTTTTCTTATTTATGAATTTCTCTTTAAGTCCTTTGCTCATATAGATATTCACCCTTTGAAATTTTTTATTAAAAACTGCATAAAAAAACTCACGATTTTTAATAGATTTTATTTTTTAGAGCCGTTTCAGATGTACAGAAAAATTGCCCAGAAAACAGAGTTCTCATAGTCCTCTCTCCCCACCCCGCACACTGTTTCTCCAATTATTAACATCTTACATTCCTGTGGTACCTTTGTTACAACTGACGAGCCAATATTGATACACTATTATTAACAGTTAATATTACTATTATTAAAGTTGATCGTTTGCATTAAGTTTCACTGTTTGTGGGTTTTGACAAATGCACAATATCATCGTTACAGTATCATACAGAATAGTTTCACTGCTCTAAAAATGTCCTTGCTCTACCCATTTCTCCCCTACCCCTGAACCCTTAGCAACCACTGACCTCTTGACGTTTACATTTTCCTGAGTGTCATATAGTTGAAATCATACCGTATGTAGCTTTTTCAGACTAGCTTCTTTCACTTAGCAGTATGCGGATAAGGCTCCTCCATGTCTTCCCATGGCTTGATAGCTTATTTCATTTCATTGCCAATAATACTCCATTGTAGGAATGTACCACAGTTTATCCATTCGCCTATTGAAGAACATCTTGTTTTCTTCCAGTCTGAGGCAATTATGAATAAAGCTGCTAGAAACATTCGTGTGCAGGTAAACTCACTATTTTTTAATAAGGTTCCATGATTGGGAAGATCTTATATTAAAAATCTTCTTACACTGATCCCAAATTTGCTGCCATGTAACTTCTACCCAGCAGACTGAGTCCTGCCTCGCCTCCTGAAGCCACACACACCAAGTCTACTTTCCTTTCCGCAGACCTTCAGACCCTCAGAGACAACCATCACATTTCTCTCTGTTTTTTCTTTCCGGATTTGTCCACCATACTAGCTGGACACAATTTAGTTGGTTAGAATCCTCTAGAATGGCAGACAAAAAGAGATACAATAATCAAGCTACCATCTCACAAGTAGAACGGCATAGGACTTTGACTTCCCTTGATATTGGCGCCATTTGTTTCTGTTCAAGTTACCTAAAATTTCCCTAATCTTTCTCTTTCAGTCATACCTCACAGATGTCTCACAGTGAGTAAGAAAGCTACCAAAACCTCCAACTGTTTTTCATATGAACTGTTCTCAAGCCAGGTGTATTTACTCTGTGCTTTAAAGGATTGATTTGAGGAATGTAAAGCATATCTTTACATTCCTGGGAGGTGTGGCAGATACCACTGGCAGTACACAAAAATCCATTCTCCCTTTTTCCTGGAACACAGCTGGCTTGCATTTCCCAGCCTCCCTTGCAGTTAAGTATAGCCACATGACTAACTTGTCTTCAGTGGAACGTTTGAGTGGCTATGTGCGCCTCTTAGTATCGTGGCCTGCAGTAACTTCCCTCATGTGTTCCTCCATGTTCTTTTACCCTTGTGGCTGGCCGGGTTTGTAAAACTAAGGACAACCTTAAAACCCACGTGTTAAAGACAGTACAGACATGTCAGCCTGATTTCTTACCCTCAGACTATGAGCTGAAGGGCTGTCCCACAGCCCTGTCTACTCTGTGAATAAGAAGTCGTCTACGTTGAACTATGAAATTTTGGGTCTATCTTTAGTGCAATTTAGCATACCCTGACTAACAAGAGAAAATGAGGTATAGTAGAAAGAACCCCAGATGAAGATATTGTGCGTCAGTTATTCAACTGTTGGCTCTCAGCTCCCTTACTGACCTTCTCTGTTCTCTTTTGTATCACAGTGGGCTGGAAGACTACAAACTACATTTCACTGATTTTCTTACCAGCTGACTTCCTGCTAGAGAAAGAAATACATCTTTTTTTTTTTTTTTTGCTTTAGATAGTGCCTCTAATAGCCACAGCAGGAGCAGCCAGCAGCAATGGTGGGCAGCTGCGAGTTCCAGGAGTATTGATGCCAGTTTTCAGCAGCATCAGCAAGAGCATGTCCTCCTGGGTTCCCCACACAGCAGTGGCAGCTGTGACCACAGCAGTGTCAGTCCCTTTCACAATTCAGCAACCAGTGTGTAGCGCTGCTTATATAGTCTAGTTCAAAAATAGTTACAGCTTCGGGATATCCCTTTTACTACCTATCTCTTCCAACATCTTTATAACAAATTCTCTACATTATATCCCTCTCTGGACAACATATCTAGAGTGGGTTCTCTTTTCTTAACTGAACACACACAAATTCTTTTCCCAATGCTGCTAATTAGTAGCAAGTTCCTTACATTTCTGAACTCCAATTTTCTCATCTATTAAAAATAAAAATAATAATACCTGTTCTAGCTAATTAACAGAACATTGATGATATTCAAATGAAAGTGATTATAGGAACTCAATTTATAGATATATTATTATATTTTTATGGACACTGGTTCAGTCTCTCCTTGTTGATCACATTTTTCTTTCTCTAGACCTTTAGAAACCTCGTGAATCTTTCTAAATCTAGTGAAATAGCTAGTTAACTTGATCTTAAATATGTTCGTTATTTCTACCTTTGAAAAAAGACCAATATCCTTACTTCACACAGGGCAGAGCTGTTTCATCATAACTACTAAGCGTGATTGTATTTCTTATTTTAGGGCAAAACTTCAGTTGTTTCAACACTATTTGTTAGAAAATATCAGCAACAAACCAATCAGGCTGGCTTCCTATAACAACACAGAAGTGAAAGATTGCCGATGATGGGCTTGAACACAGGTTACATACCAAAAAAACCAAACCCACTACAGTTGATTCGGACTCACAGTGACCCACTAGGACAGAATAGAATGGCCCCATAGGTTTCCAAGGCTGTAAGTCTTTATGGAAGCAGGCTGCCACATTGTTCTCCTGTGGAGCCCTTGTAGATTTGAACCACCAATCTTTTGGTTAGCAGCCAAGCACTTAACCACTGCACCACCAGGGCTCCTGGTGGATACAAATGAAGAGTGACCTCAATATCCTAGGTTGATTTTACTTGACTTGTACTCACTCACTCTCAGGCCCCTCCTAAAAGAGGCAGAACTCAGCCATTCATCCACTCAGACCCTCCCCAGTTATTTCTGTGAGTTCCCAGAAACTAGGCTTCATGTGTGCTGAAAATTGAGTTCCTTTGTGTTCTCTTCCTCTGCACTTTGTGCCAAGGCTCGTGCCAAGGCTCTTGCCAAGGCCCCTTACCAAGTCCTCTGTGAGGACACTTTGTGCAGTGTGCAATGTACAGGACTCCACCCTGCGCCCACAGCATGCCCCCCATTCCCTGGGCTGCTCTTGCTCTTTGAAGGCAGCTCAGTAAAAGTGTAGAGAAGCAGATGAGAAGGCCTGGCCTCTAACTTCAATTGCACTCTTTCTTTAGATGGGTGAATTTGCACAAATCTCTCTCCATGCCCCAGTTTTCTCCTAACTGAGAACAATAATTCTTGCTCTTTCTACTTTAAGTGCTGCTGTATGTATCAAGGAGCCCTGGTGGTGCAGTGATTAAGAGCTCTGGCTGCTAACCAAAAGGTTCGCAGTTCGAATCCACCAGCCACTCCTTGGAAACCCTATGGGGTAGTTCCACTCTGTCCTACAGTGTTGCTATGAGTCAGAATCAACTCAACCGCAACAGGTTCAGTTTTTTGTTTTTTTTTTTCTTGTTGAGTGGGTGCCAAAGTTATATTGCAGAAGAGCATATGGGATAGGAGAGATATTTAAAAATTACATTATGTGCCACAGCAAGTAAGACACCTATATAATTTCACGTACAGCTAAATAGAAATGGTTTTCAAAACATTTAGATTCAAGTGGGTTTGAAGGATGTTTTTTGGGTGATAGAGACATTCTAAACTTGGATTGTGGTGAAGGTCATACAACTGTAAATTTACTAAAAATCACTGAATTGTACACTTAAAAGAAATGAACTTTATAATACATAAATTATACCTCAATAAACCTGTATAAAAATATATTTAACAATCAATGTACCACAAAGCACTGAACAATCAGAACAGACACAGATGCTGGCCATAGTGCTGGAACAGGGTCCTGGAGGCCCCCTTCAGTTACTAGGTAGTAGAAAGGCCTCAGGTGTCTGGGAAGGCACAGGGGTGGCCAAGGTGACAGGGGGACATTCAGAGGCTCAGGGCATGGCTATTGACTAACTGGTATGGATGTATGTTAGCATCTGAACAACCAAAGCTAAGGGACTAAGTGGGTTAGCTGAAGAAAACTTGACCAAAGGCAGGTAGAGCAAAAGGAGATCATTCCCAAGAAGAATGATAAGGGTAGCAGCCAGAACAGCTGGATGGCAAGAGAAACAGAGACAGGAATTATATGAGACCAGTCCTGATCCGCAAGGATATTCACCTGTCTAGCTAATATCTCCACTTGGCTGTCTTTTTTATTTCTCAATGAACAAAAATTATCATCAGGAAATATTTATTGAGCATCTTGAAGCTCATGCCACTGATTTTAAATTATCCAGAAAACTGTACCCTTTTAGGGATGTCAATGGGAAGGTAAAGTCAAAAGTGTTTATATCTTTCATTTCCCCTTCTGTGGACATTCCTTCTCTCTCTCTCTCTCTCTCTCTCTTTTTCTCTCTGCTTCTAGTTTCCTGTTCTTGTAGGAGGAGAACGGATTAGGACGAATTTTACACCTTGAGTTTCGTGAGTTATAGCCATATTGGGTAGCCTTATCCGACAAAGAAGCTAGGATGGCTTATATGGACATGGGAAGAAAAGAAATGATTACCAGTCAATTCAAGACAACCAATTACCTTAGCCTTTGAACTACTACATTAAGTGATTACATAGTTGTGGCAGAGAACATAGAGGTGGTGGCTTGAATGAAAACTTCAGCTGGCATAATTTTAAGAAGCAATATGGCAGGCAGCTCTGAGCTTGCTACAGAATTAAGAGGAGAAACAGAAGCCCCCCCTTTGGTGACTTATTTCTCCGTCTGCTATTCCCTGGCTCTAACTTAATATAAAATGATGGTTTGTTCCTTTTTCACGGGTGAGATCAGGAAGTGGGAAGCAGAGTGAGGGTTCCTCAACCCTGAGCCATGGTAACTGTCTTAGTCATCTAGTGCTGCTATAACAGAAACACCTCAAGTGGATGGTTTTAACGAAGAGAAGTTTATTTCCTCACAGTTAAAGTAGGCTAAAAGTCCAAATTCAGGGTGTCAGCTCCAGGGGAAGGCTTTCTCTCTGTCGGCCTTCTCATCAGTGTTCCCCCGGACTAGGAGCTTCTCTGTGCAGGGACCCCGGTCCAAAGGATGCGCTCTGCTCCCGGCACTGCTTTCTTGATGGTACGAGGTCCCCCGTCTCACTGCTCACTTCTGTCTTTTATATCTCAAGACATTGCCGCAGGACACAATCCAGTCTTGTAAACTGAGTCCTGTGTCACTAACACAACTGCCACCCATCCTCTCTCATTAACATCATAGAGGCAGGATTTACCACACATGGGAAAATCACACAGTACCGGGAATCATGGCCCAGCCAAATTGATACACACATTTTTGGGGGGACATAATTCAATCCATGACAGTAACCCAAAGCCATGGTAATCCCAAGTTATGGTAACCCCAAGTCATAGTAACCCGAAGCCATGATTTCTCTTTCCACATATATCCTTTATTTTCCATTAACATAATGGTGGAGAGGAAGAGATTATGCTTGGTTAACAGAAAACAGTTAAACAAGGATACTCAGAGGGTCATTTCCCTCTGCTCAAGTATGAATAGGCTTGCCATTGGCAGATGACCAGGCAAAAGGCTGACAGTATGATCTTTGGGATCTCTGTATACATAAATAAATTAGGAAAAGATTTCTTCAGCTACATGGAGAAGTAGATTCTTTTTAAAAAGTTCTCTTTAGAGGAGTGCCAAGTATTATAAGCCCTTTCTTCTGATGAATAAATTAAAATCTGGACAATTAGATCTCCTCAAATTCTCTTATATGTTTTAAAAAATGTATACCTTGCACTTGCTTAAAGGTGTTTGAGAACAAAAGTGGAGGGTTTTTTTGTTTTGTTTTTGATAAAAAGCATTATGACATCTGAGCAATCTCATGTAAACTATATCACCAAATACATTTTTATGAATATCCAGCATTGGGTTGGAACCAGGCAGCAACACTGCAGCAACGGTACCATTACAACACTGGGCAAGGGATCCTGGGAAAAACGGAATGAGCGACAAAATGGAAGAATTACATCAAAGGAAAGGGCAACAGATGAAATGGAACAAATGAGAAAGGGAAATGGACAGGAAGATTAAAAAGGAAAGAGTCATCTTACTAAATCCTGCTATTTCCCCTACCCCTACCCCACAAAAAGAAAGAAGTGAAAAAAAGAAAAACTGGAATTTGCTAAAATAGGAATGAAATAGATAATAAAACTCTTAACAAAGTTTCATCATGTCCTATTTCAGCAAAGGGGACACAGAAAGGGAACAGGAAGCCTGCTGCACAGGCCATTCCCTTATCTCGTCCGTGCGCACATGCAGGCCCTCGCTGGCCTAGACTGGCCTTCTCTGTCGCAACTGGATCCTGCTCTCCTCTCAGAATAAACTGTCGCCAAATAACTTTACATGTTCGTGTACAGTAAGTTATCCATGTGTTATCAGAGCTTAGTCTCCTCCAGACTGTCTCTAAAGGCTCAGGAATTTCTCACTGGCCATCAGAATTTTCCAAGGTCTCATAATTCACTGACAAAAAAAAAAAAAAAAAAAAAACCCCACCAAACCTACTGCCGTCAAGCCGATTCCAACTCATAGTGACCCTATAGGACAGAGTAGAACTGCCCCATAGGGTTTCCAAGGAGCAGCTGGTGGATTTGAACTGCTGACCTTTCGGTTAGCAGCTGTGGCACTTAACCACTTTGCCACCAGGGTTTCCAAACCACTGACAAGCAGAAGTAACAGACAAGAATATTAACAAAAGATTGAAGGATACCAGGAGGGAACAACTCTTGCAAATTGGCCTTTTGCACTCCGACAGTCTGAGACCTTGTGCAACAGCACTGCCATCTTGGTATTCTATAAGGCAGTCCCAGGGTTACTAACATCTGACTTATGGACAACTCGTCCTTGCACTTTAATGTTATTTGCACTTTAATGTCACAATGTGCCCTCCCTTTAAAACAATTGAACCAACCTCTACCAGCAACAAATTCTTCTTCACAATCACCTTCACTTGCTGCACGTGGAGCTTTTAAATTATTGAAGACTTCGAGCCTTTTCTTGCAGTAAGGTAAGACCAAATAAGAACCTTATGCCTTTGTTCTGAATTAACCACAAATTTGACTTAAAGACACACTTAGGAATGCATCTTGTTTGAACCCGGGAACTGCTTGTAAGTAGTCCTCCTCAAACTTCAATGTGCACAGGAATTACCTGGGGATCTTATTTAAATGCAGAGACTGGTACAGAAGGGCTGAGGTGGAGCCTGGAATTCTGCATTCTAGTAAATTCCTGTTGTTGTTGTCCTCGTCTTGTGCTGTTGAGTCAACTCATGGCAACCCTATATGACTGAGCCGAATTGCTCCATAGGGTTTCCAAGGCTATAATGTTTACCTAAGGAGCCCTGGTGGTGCAGTGATTAAACACTTGGCTGCTAACCAAAAAGGTCAGCAGTTTGAACCTACCAGCTGCACCATGGGAGAAAGATGTGGTAGTTTGCTTCCATAAAGATTTACAGCCTTGGAAACCCTATGGGGCAGTTCTACTCTGTCCTATAGGGTCACTATGAGTTGGAATCCACTTGACGACAAAAAGTTTGGGTTTTTTGTTTTTTTTTTGGTAATCTTTACAGAAGCAGATTTCCAGGTCTTTTCTTACACAGAGCCACTGGGTGGGTTCAATCAATGACCTTTTGGTTAGCAGCCTAGAGCTTAACCATTGTGCCACTAAACCCCAAAACCAAACTCATTGCTGTCGACTCGATTCTGACTCATAGTGACCCTATAGGTTGGAGTAGAACTGCCCCATAGGGTTTCCAAGGCTGTAATCTTTACGGAGGAGCCCTGGTGTCACAGTGGTTAGGGCAATCAGCTGCTAACCGAAATGTCGAAGATTGGAAACCATCAGTGGCTCCCAGGAAGAAAGATGTGGCAACACTGGGAGCCACTTGGAAAACCTATGGCATTGCTATGAGTCAGAATTGACTCGACGGTGGTGGGTTTGGTTTGGGTTAATCTTTACAGAAGCAGACTGCCATATCTTTCTCCTGCAGAGCAGCTTGATGGGTTCAAACTGCCAACATTTTGGTTAGCAGTCCAGCGCTTACCCACCGTGCCACCAAACCAAACTCACTACTACGGAGTCGATTCCGACTCATAGTGACCCTATATGACAGAGTAGAACTGTCCTGTAGGGTTTCCAAGGCTGTAAATCTTTATGGAAGCAGACTGCCACATCTTTCCCCCATGGAGCGGCTGGTGGGTTCAAATCATCAACCTTTAGGGTTAGCAGCGAAGCGCTTGATCACTGTGCCAGCAGGGTTCCTTTAACAAGCTCTTGGTGATACCAATTCTGCTAGACCACAGACCACACTGTGAGGAGTAGGTTATAGAGCACCCTGGTGACCACTGAATGAGTCAGGTAGTGACGTGAGAGAGAGGGAGAGAGTGTGTGTGTGTGTGTCCAGAAGTACATTCTTTCCGTAGGGTACATACGGAGAGATAGCAGAAGGCGGGACTCTATCATTTATTACTGAACCTTGTTCTGCTTCCCAAGCATTCAGATTTGCTACAGTTTCTCCTTAGGACTTCCAGGCAGATGGAATTCTGTGCACACACAGCAATACTCGCTGAAGGTAACCCCAGTGAAGAAAGAGCAGCTCGAGGACTCTGGAAGTTCTAACACGATGCATTAGGTCGCATTGGGTTGATCCCTTACAATCTTTTCCTACCTTCTTCTTACCTAATCCTTCTTCAACAGTGGAAACTATAAATGTCTCTGAATCATCCCCAACCTGAACATCAAGGGATGTTGGAAAGCTTTGCTAATTAAGCAGAAATATTGAGAAAATGCACTATCAAAGCTAGTGGTTTGACCCTAATTTTTTTCACACACTCTAAAGATTTTCTTGATGTAGAAGGTTCCTTGGTGTTCTCGTGCGAGGGAGAATGAGATATAGGCCCTCCTCTACAAACCAGAGGCTAATAGCATTAGGGAAAAGATATGGTATAAGAAGAGTTTGAATTAATAGTTCAATCCTAGTTGGGGGTAGGGGGGTCTCATCCATATTTCCTTTCACAAAAACCACATGTTGCGTGCCTTGGTGTGGGTGTCCTAGAAGTAGCACTTAAACTTGCATACTTCCTGACTGACAGAATTCTCCTGCCAGAGCCTCAGGGCCAGGGTGGTGAGTGTCACTGGGAGGAGTAACCAAGTTTCACTTCCTTGCCGGTTGGAGACTCACAGCTACAGCAGGCTTCTCTCTCACTGAAGAGCGAGAGAGTGTGAGGAGCACCAGAGCCAATCTCTCTCTGTGTCTTCCCCATAGCACCCCACAGGGGCTCTGTGGACGTGAGGAGGGTGAGGAGCACGAATGGGCAGAGCAGAAACGCTAGAAGGGAAGATGAGTACCCAGGATCCCTCAGACCTGTGGAGCAGATCGGATGGAGAAGCCGAGCTGCTCCAGGACCTGGGGTAAGAGAGCAAGTCCACTTTTCAAAGTGCTTCTTGGGTGAACACTAAGCTTCTACTCCTATCCAAATGCTTCCTTCAGTTAATGATTATCTTCAGCGCTCTGTTTTTCTCTGCCACTCCTGATCTTCTGTTTTTCCACTTTACTGGTTTGAGTCTGTTAGGTATTTTCCTGTTGGGGAGTAATTGCATTACAAAAACATAGATTGTTTTTCCAGATGTGAAAACAGATTGAGAAATTGGAACAAAAATCAGTTGTTGGGCAATTGTTTTGAGAATAGGGACAGAATTGGGATGCATGAGTTGATATTGCTTAGTTTACTTGTTATTGCTCTGCTTAATGAATAATTGTGTTGTTAAAGGGTTTTGATTGCTGAGTTATCAAGAGTAAGAGGACTATATTGAGGGTAAGATATACAGAAAGCCTAGCCTACTGTAACCTAGAGGAACTTTTTCAAAAGAGAAAGAATAAGGAAGTGTCTATAACAATCTCGCATATGTGTTTATTTCTCCTGACACTGCCTTCGTGAGCTCTTGTGTACATCCATGTCTGTAGGATAAGTTAGTTCATAACAGAAAAAATTCTGCCTCAAAGATATTATGAAGTTAGTAGTTGGAGTCATCCGAGTCCTGTCTTTAAAAGGGACCCAGATGAGACAACTTATCTGGTTACTTAATACTTAAGTATTACACACGAGAGAGTAGGGGACTTCCTAGAGAAACTAAACCAACCTAAAACACACTGAATACACTGACCGGGCTGGTTTTGACACACACGAGAGAGTAGGGGACTTCCTAGAGAAACTAAACCAACCTAAAACACACTGAATACACTGACCGGGCTGGTTTTGACACTTGTGATCCAAGAAAGGTGAAACCTGACTTTTTGTCTTGATTTATAGCTCTAAATCTTCGCAACAACCCAACGACATAGAAACTCCTACCATTTTCATCTTACAAAAGTAGAAAATGAGCACTACTGGGTTGAATAACTTGCCATGAATCAATTAAATGACCGAGCTGGGATTCCAGCCTGTCAAAGTCTGTTTTCTTAACCGTAGGAAAGATGAAATAGGAATGAAATCTCTCTGCACTAAGACTGCAAACATTGCATGTTTTTGTGTTGGGTTACCTTAAAAGTTTTCAATAATTCCTGTCTTTACATTTAAAAGTTTAGGTCTTACAAGTGAACTGTACCTTCATACGATAAATCAGATAAGACAACAAAAATTTTCAATAAATTTAAGAAACCAGTTGCTGTTGAGTTGATTCTGACTCATGGTAACCTCATGTATGTCAGAGTGGAACTGTGCTCCATAGGGTTTTCAATGGCTGTGAGCTTTTAGAAGTAGATCACCAGGCCTTTCTTCTGAGGCACCTCTGGGTGAACTCCAACCTCCAACCTTTCAGTTAGCAGCTGAGTGTTTTAATTGTTTATTAAAACACACACACACACACACACACACACACACACAGACTCGTTGCCTTCCAGTCAATTCTGACTCATAGCGACCCTCTAGGACAGAGTAGAACCACCCCATAGGGTTTCCAAGGAGCAGCTGGTGGATTCGAACTGCAGACCTTTTGGTTAGCTGCCGAGCTCTTAACCACTGCACCACCAGTGCTTCTTAATTGTTTATAGGACCCAGAAACTCTTTCGGTAATCCCCACTTATTGGGAAATCAGGGTTCCTGGATCTCTCTACCTTTCTGAGCCTCCAAAATAGGCGTCACAAAGTCTAGGCACTAAAGCCAGACTCTTGGGCTCTCACTCAGAGACTTATTGAATCATTAACCTGTAGTTCTTATGTGCTTGGTAATCTGTATTCCCAGGCTGCTATAGATGAGAGGAGCCCCTGGGTGGTGAAACTCATTTTTCTTTGAATCATTAACTTACTGGTGAGGCATATTCTGTACAAAGACTCCTGATTAATTCAGTTTTTAAAAAAGCTCAGTAAAAAGAAAATGACTTAATGTAGTTAGTCAACAAAAGATGGCTAGTTTTAATAACTTCATTTTAAAAAAATTTTAATAGGTTATTTGAATAGTTGGTAAATTCTTATGTGTATATTCCTGATAGATATAAACAGACAATTTAGTGGTTAAATTAGAGCGATATCGTAAGTCTACCATTGTTTTTTGATCCCTAATTTCTTTCTTGGAATATATATGTTCTGCAAATTCAACTCTGAATTGCCACAAATCCATCACTTGCCTGTTATGACATAGACAACTTGCTCAGAACACAGGTTTATTATTTTCTAAAGTATCTAAATCAAGCAACTCATATGCATTTCTGTGTCTCATTTATAGATTGTCAGTGTAAAAACGTGTTTTCGTTCATCCTAAATGTATCAGTGTTCTTAAATACTGTAGTCAGTGTCTAAAAAACAAAGCAGAAATAAAATCATCTTAAATTGTTGCTCAGCTTCAGTTATGCTTTGGTAGTGTGAGAGTTTGGGGAGAAGGTGGCAAGTAGGGCCAAGCGTAAGGGGCAATGGCGGTCTAGAGAACAGGAGGTGAGAAGCAAGAGTTGGAGGAACAGTGGTCAAGTTGTTGTTTTCAAAATGAAGAGATGGGGAAATAAAACAAGTAATACACCAGAGACATCATCTGAGTAATAAGCTAGCATAGAATTGTTAGCCAATTAATAATTTAAAATTCCAGCATTTCTTCACCTGTAACAAACATTCCTACAAGTTAAACGGTGTAACTGTAGACACAAAAATAAAAATATTTTATGATTCTTTTAAGGTGAATATTCAAACTACCAGTCAGACATAGTCTTTCAAGTGAGATATATAACAAATATCCCATTTGTTATATATGTTTTTCTAAATCTCAAAATTTATTAAAAAAAAACCCAAAATGTTTGACTGTATTATCCAGAGTCAAGAAACTGAATTCTAACATCTGGATATTTAAAATAATAAATCAAAAAGTCTTTACTTCTCTGCTCCTTAATCTTCACAAATGAAAGAGGGTTAGAACAGATCAGGGTCAGCAAACTTGTTCCATAAGGGGTCAGAGAATAGCTTAGGGTTTGCATACAATCTCTATCGCAACCTCTAACATCTGCCAATGCCATGTGAAAGATGTCATAGACAACAAAGAAACAAATGAGCATGACTGTGTTAAAAAAAATTAAAAAAACACTTTATTTATGGACACTGGAATTTGAATTTCACATCATTTTCATGAGTTGCAAAATTTTCTTCTTTTTTTTTTTTCCAACCATTTAAAAATGTAAACCTTCCTTAGCTTGCAGTCCACACACAAACAGGTGGCAGGAGGGAATTGGCCCTCAGATGGTGGTTTGCTGACCCCTGTGATAGATCATAATTACCAAAATAAGCCCCTATTATGAGGTAGAGATTTTGCATATACAGTAAAACCTGTGAAAGCCAGAACCTGTATAAGGCAGAAACCTGTCAGAAAAGGAAAATTCAAATACTTGGATAGAACAAGCGATAGAAAAGTAGTAAGACTGCACCCTGTCAAAGGCAGAAAACGTGGCGAGACCAAGAAAAACAAGGCAGTCTTTCACAGTTTTCACTATATTAGCTCTCATCTTCAACAGGTATTAGTTTTCCTCCTTTAAAGATGAGGAGAGTCCCTAAGAGGAGAGAAGTCAGGCGGCCTGAAGCCCCAGAGTATTTGAGTCCAAGACCGTGCTCATTCCACCAAATCTGGTTGCCTCCCTGTTGTGATCCAAAAAACCAAACCAAACCCATTGCTGTCGAGTCAATTCCGACTCATAGCGACCCTATAGGATGGAGTAGAACTGCCCCATATGGTTTCCAAGGAGCACCTGGTGGATTTGAACGGCCGACCTTTTCGTTAGCAACCGTAGCTTTTAACCACTACGCCACCAGGGTTTCCCCCTATTATGATAACCACTATTTATGGATCACCTACTATGGACCAGCACCAGGCCTTTCACATACATTGCATCATTTAGCTTTCACAATAACACTTAAATCCAATATTATTATGCTCATTTAACAGAAGCAGAGGTGACTTCAAATAAGTTAAGTAAATGTCCAGGTCTCAGACCTGCTAAGTGTTGGAGCTGAGGGACACACCTAGATCTGACTTACCCCAAAGCTGATGTTCTCCTCACTGTGTGATGCTTCTTCACAGAACTCACTAAGCAAAGATGCCACGTTCTAATAATGGCAGTGAGTTATGCTGGATGCTTACCACGTGCCCAGCACTGTTTTAATCCCTTTGCACGTATGAACTGATTTCATTCACACAGCAGTGCTGTGAGGTAGGTGTAATTACTAAGGTCATCCACATTTACAGATGAGAACATTGAAGGACAGAGCTTTTATCATATGCCTAAGGTTATAATACTAGTCAACCTTCAAGCCCAGGAATTTTTGCTCCAAGTGCACATGCTTAACCACTAATGTTTCTTTCTAATTTTCATCAGACTTCTCTCTTCTTGGAGTCCCTGGGTGGTGCAAATGGTTAATGCCCTAGGCTGTGGATTGAAAGGTTTGTGGTTCAAGTCCACCCAGAGGCACCTCTGAAGAAAGGCCTGGTGATCTGCTTCTGAAAAATCAGTCATTGAAAACTTTGTGGAGCATAGTTCTACTTTGATACACATGGGGTCACCGTGAGTCGGAATCAATTCAACGACAACTGGGTTTTTCTTTTGGTTCTCTCTTCTTATTATGCTAGCACCGCTTGTTAGTGCTAATAAGTGCTGAGAGAAAAATAGAAGGTTCTGTGATTACTACTATGAACAAGTATTATTACTAAAAGTTATTATTCTTTCTATTCTTCACATAATACATATGTACATGCCCACAAAGCCAAGCCAATATCCTAATTAATCAAACCTTATTGAATTTTGTGTAGATTTCAGGGCTAGAGAAATTGAATAGGCTAAGAAAAATATAATAAATTCAAAGCTTTACTGGAACCCCGGACTAGCAATGGCAACTAGAGCAATAAAGTTTGTTCCTTTTCTGCACACAATTCTGTTATCTTGGATTCTAAAAACGGAAGGTGATTCTCCTGTGGCTGTATGATAGGGTGCAACTGTGTACAGTTTGGTCTGTCCTTGGCTTGAGTGAGTTTCCTCTTCAGTTGTCATGTTTTTCTGTTCCTCCTATGGGTGATGGTGGCTTCCTCCCACTTGCGAGTGGAAATCTGCCCACACAGGTTCTCCACATTTGGGTGGGGTCATTCCGTTTCATCCGTTCATTTTTCCATCCTCTCATAAATCCATCTGTTGAATGATGATATTATGTAGGGGATTCTGACGTAAAGAAGAAAGGCTGTCCCCTCTAGAAGCCTGCAGTACAGAGGACAGAGAATACACAGCATGTATACTTAGAATGCAGAAACCCTGGTGGCGTAGTGGTTAAGTGCTATGGCTGTTAACCAAAAGGATGGCAGCTCAAACCCACCAGGCACTCCTTGGAAACTCTACTGGGGCAGTTCTACTGTGTCCTATAGGGTTGCTATAAGTCGACTCGACAGTTACGGAATAGTTAGAATGCAGGGTGGTGCCAGCTGAGAGCCATCACGATGTATAGATGGTAAAAACACACTACAAATGGCAGGCAGGAAGGAGGATCACTGAGGTGGAGAAGATAGCTTTTGAAGCGGTACTATTTTTGTCAGTTGAAGGCAAAAAGATGACATTTTATAAAGAAAAAATAGCACAAGTAAATGGGCAAAAACTGCAAAGCACAATGAGTATTTATAAAATAAAAAGAGGTCAGGTTGACTCAGACCCTCCTGGCCCTTGGAATCCATCTTGTACCTAATCAGAGGATGAAGGGACCCCAGGCTGGAGGTTTGGGTAATCAGTGTTCAGTCAACATTGTCCTGGTCTCTACCTCCTGCCTTGCTCTATGAGAAAGTTTTCACCTGGCTTTCTTAGTCTAGTCTCTGGTTTCATAACCATGGCCTTAGCCTTATTTATTTTTTTTAAACTCCCCTAAAGGATAAATGTCTATTCTAACTCCAGGCTTTTCTGGCTCCTACTCTCTGATACAGACCTACCTGAAACCAACCACAGTCCACATAGCTGGGTCATAACCACATTGCTTGCTCACCTCCAGATTCTCTGTGGTCATGCTCCACCTGACTCCTTGCTGCTAGCATCTGTTAGACCTTCTTTGTTTAAAAATATTTATAACTATAACTGTATTTATAACATAGGCTGTATTACTTAGGATTAAAATATCATGATATCTATCATTTTCTTTAAAACCGTTCACCTAAAAATATATTTCAAAAATATGGAAAAAAGTTAAAAATTATCCTCCCTAAAATGGGTGTGTGGGTACTATTTTCTACTTGCCTGTATGTGTGAAATTATTCATAATAAACAATTAAAGTAGAATTAATACATATTAATTATAGAAAATTTGGGAAATAAAGAAAAGCACCAAGAAAGTCAGTCAGGTTCCTCCAACTGAAAGGACATTTTATTTGACTTTTTTCCAGACTTTTCTTTTATAAATATTTTCTGTAAACACACACGGAGATTGAATTGTGATCATACTGTACATATAATTTTGCTCATGCTTCCTGGTAGGATATTTTCCCGTCATCTGGGTCTGGTGTTTCCTGGGTCAGCCTGTTTCCCTACATTGAAGCTGGGTCAGTCGAGATTCCAGAGGGCCTTAAATAGATCAGGAGATTGGACTTTGGTCAATTGCTGTTATGGAATTTTAGGATGTCTGTAGGAATGGGAAATTACATAGCCATCATGTTTTGATTTTAGGAAGATTAATCTGATAGTTTGAGCCCGATGGTGGTGGTGGACCGAGAGCCAAGAAAACTAATTAGTGAAGCCACTTACAGGATTAGCAGATAAGAGACTAGGCAAGAGTGATGACCAGGGAAGGGCAAGGAAGGAACAGAGCAGAAGCCAGTCCTCCGTTGAGCTAAGCACAAGAAGCGATTCATATCCCAATAAGAACTAGTTTACTGCTTTTGTGTACATTTTTCAAAATGATATCCAAAAAATGTTGAAAACCATAGTGTCTTTCAAATGTCTTCTAATTTGTTCTTTGCTTGCTTTATCATGATAATTTTCTGAAGTTGCCTTGGTTTCATGCTACTGCTCCTAATGTTTTGACTCACTGATAGTTGAGCATATGTTTTGGATTGATTCTCCAGATAATCTTAGAAATATTTGCAGATATCAGTCCTGAGGTGCTAAAGGTTTGACCACCTGCTCTAGACTAAAGCACTGTAAGGTCATTTTGACAGTGAGCTCCTTACGAGCAGGGCTGTAGGTTATTCATATCTGTCTGCTCCATCTGAGTCCAGCACTTGACGCAGAGCAGATGTTTAAATGTGCTGAATTGCCCCAGTATGAGTCAAAATCAAAGCCAGACCTCAAGTCTTCTGAGTTCAGCCAATGAGCTCCCTGCTACACCAACGCCAGTGATGTATTTGCACTAATCATCCTCAGACTCAATCAGGTCCCGTTATGCCCAAAGGTGTTTACTAGTGGGACAAATTGAAGTTGGTTAAAGCTATCATCTGAACCATGAAACAGAGAAGAGACAATTCATGAAACAAGGATCTACCTGTATTTTTTTTTACACCCTCAAAAGTTTAGGGCTCCTTCCTGTACCTGAAGCTTCCTGAAAGTGGCGCTCGGTATCACCTGTACCAGCCCTCAATGGTCAGTTGTCAATGGAAACCATAGTCTGAAGACCATTATCCTGAAGCAGCACTTTTATGAGGTAACCAGAGTAACAGCAGAGTCAAGCCTGATTCTTCTCAGAGATGAGTCCTCCTGAGAGAACTTTGGTTTTAGATCTCTGCCCAGCCATTCTAGGCCTCCTCAAGTTCCTATCCACAAAGTCTTTTTTCTAGGCAATCTTCAAGATTTTGTTCCCATTGTGAAACAAACATTCCCTGAGCCCCAGCCACCTTGGGGAAGCAGTGATGCCCTTTTGGCCTTGTAACCATTTCTGGGAATGGAACAGAAAGAACTCTGCTGGAATGAGATGCTATTTGCATTTCCTTCCCCCCATCCCCACCCCCATCAGTGGCTCTGTCCTTTTGGTATCTCCAAGTCTGTCTCCAACTTCCCTGGGTGTGTCGATCCATCTCCCAGTCTGGCTCTGTGGGTCTCTCTTTATATGCCTGCATCTCTCTTTTGTTTCTCTGCTTCTGTCTCCTGGTTCTCTCTGTTTGAGTCTGTGTCTGTGTTCCCTAAATCACTGTCTCTATGTGCTTCTGGCAGTCTGTGTGAGGGCTGCATGCATTTTGCTTTCTCCCAGTTTTGAGGCTATCTCTCTATCCACAGGTCTTTGACTTTTGTGTCTCTAACTCTTTGTGTCACTCCACGTCTCTGAATCTCTGAGTCTCTGTCCCTTTCTGTCGCAGTCTGTCTCTGTGTTTTCATCTCTTAGAATTTTTTGCTTCATTCCTGAGACTCCTTCAAGAACAGGTTTATCCTGGTCTCCAACTCCCACAGAATTCTCTTCTCCCTTTCAGTCTTGTTCTTCTTAGCTGAGCCTTGACTCCCACCAGAATACTTGGAGCTGCCTTTCATTCATTGTTTGACAAGATGTTCAGATACCCTGCCTCTGTCATCATTCAGGCATGTTTCCTGAAACCTAGGGCAGCTGGCCTCAACATTTATCTCGGCTTGCTAGCCACAGACAGTCTGGTTCTGTCATGGAAAACTTCCTATTGGAAGGAGGTTGGGGCCTTTCCTCAGCTTCACCTGTATATGACACTACTCCTGGCTGAGACCTTGTCTGAAAAAAAAAATACAACAGTTGCTGTCAGAAGCAGATCACGAGACCTTTCTCTTGAGGCACTTCTGGGTAGATTTGAACCATTATCCTTTTGGTTAATAGTCAAGCGTTTAAGCATTTACACTGTTTAGGGACTGCACAAGACCTTATCAGAATTTTCAAAGTCCTCTGCTTTGTTCTCTGTACTTGGACAGGGTCTGTCACTGTGATCAGTGGAATGATAAGCCCACATTTGTGAATATGGGTCTTAACATGCTTGTATGGACAACATCATCTTGTTTTAAGGGGCCGTGGTGGCATGACAATTAAGTACTCAGCTGCTAACTAAAAACTTGATGGTTCAAACCCACTCAGCAGTGCCACAGGAGAAAGAACTGGTGATCTGCTACCATAAAGATTACAGCCTAGGAAACCCTACAGAGCAGTTCTACTCTGTCACATTGAGTCACTCTGAATCAAAATCAACTCGACAGCACCTAACAACAACAATATCTTGTTTTAGATATGCCACAGCCTTACTTGAATACAAATTGCAGCACTGATAGCTATTGAGCTAAGTAAGACATTTCCTTACCCTAAATCCATGATTAAGGATTTAGGGCTGTTAAGGGCCCTAAAGGGCTGTAATTTTCCACAAAACTGAAATATCAAGCATCAACTCTATGAACAAATGAGTACAAACAAAATCAACAGCTAAGAAATCCCATGGAATGACTCAAGTGTTAAGGACAGATAAACCCAAGTAAAGATTGCTTAGAATGGGAATGCCTATTAGATTCATCTTTTGTTCTATCACAATTGTGTTCAGAAGGATTCTGAGGCCCAATCTAGGTTCATCAAGAAAGAAGACAGATCAATTACATATGTTGTCCATAGCTTTAGAAAAGGGAAGTGGCGTTGTATGTCATGCATTTGCCATGCTTGGTCTAGATAGTTCAGAGAGTCAGTCATTGTCATTCAAAAGTGAGAATGATTTTGAAAATCAAGAAAGAAAAGAGATAATGTTCTAAAAAAGAGCATCTTTTGTTGGCTGTTTTGCTACAGGACATTTTAGCTGCTTTCACACAATCTGGAGTTTCTGTTCTTGCATTAGGTCTGAGTGTATGTCCTCGTAATAACTCTGATATGACAGAGTCTAGATTCTATGCCACTTCTTTTTCCTGCCAAGAATAAGAAAAATGTATTATAAAATATATGAATACTTGTAGGCATGGCGTACTAAGACATTTCATCATCAAGAAATAAAATCTAAATGGTCATGGGACTCATATTTAAAAATGCAAGTTTACCCTTGGTGCCCACCTGTTCCTCCAGCATTGAGTTGCATTACTCTCCAACATGGACTGTTCCAGTTAGGCATTCTGTTTCTTATAGACACCATACATATGTCAACCTCAGTGCCTTTGCTTATGTACTTGCAATTCCCTTTTCTCTCACTATCTGATTAGACCTAAATTCATTCTTTAAGCCCCAGCTCATGAAGCATTCCTTGATCATTCTAGTTCTCCGTGAGCTCCTTCTCCTAAACTGTTTACTGTCCATATCATTAAGATGGCAGCTATTTGGTGATTTTCTACATTAACTTGTAAATTATTTCCTTTCCTTCCCCATTGGTATTGTAAAGTCACTTAGTACCCTGCTTTGCCCTCATCTTCACATGCCAATCACTGAACCCAAACCATCAAGGTTATTGAAATGAATTAAAGTTTTTAGGACCAAGAGTCCTTCACATTCGTGCTTCTCAAACTTTAAATGCATAATATCACCCTGGGGTCTTGATAAATCCAGATTATAATTCAGCAGGGCCTAGGGTGGGCCCTGGGAATGCGCATTAACAATATCCTGGATGATGCTGATGCTATCACCCCACACTGTGAGTAGCAAGGCTTTACCTGGTTCTTCAAACAACAGTTGCTTCATTAGTGGCCTCAAAGTCAATTCAGTAGTCCACAGTATTTTTAAAAAATAATAAAAGAGGAAGGAAAATATTTAAGTAAATTGCATATGGAAGGATAAGTACCATTTCCTATAACATTTTAGGTGTGTGTTTGTGATGTATTTGTGTGCATATGTATGGAGAGTGATATAAAATGTATTTTATACCATGAACTGATCCAAAATGTTTGAAAGCTTCTCCTGGAAGGGACAGCAAGTTGAGACAATTAGACCCAATGGGATAAGAAGCCATGAAGTCTCCAATACAGTGGAGCAATTACCCAGAATATTCTGGCATGAAGAGGCACTGTAATGAAAGGAGAGGAGGAATGCACTGAGGACCAGCTTTCTGGATCGACTGTTGTCCCCTTTCTCTGTAAACCAGACCAGTTGCCACTCAGTCACCTCCAACTCATAGTGACCCCCATGTGTGTCAGAGTAGAACTATGCTCCATGGGGTTTTCGATGGCTGATTTTTTGGAAGTAGATCACCAGGCCTTTCTTCCAAAGTCCTCTGGGTAGACTCAAATTTCCAATCTTTTGGTTAGCAGCCAAGGGGTTTGTACCACCTAAAGACTCCTGCTTTCTCCGTGGTTGAGCTTGTTTCCTGTACTTTACTGAGAGGCAGCTATGAAAATTCTTTAGTGGGTGGGTGTCTCCTGATTTATTACTGCATCACGGAAAGGAGATAACACTACTGTTTCTTCCAAGGTCAACTGCTGGTTATGATAATCTCATTGTTTTCGAGCTTGATTAGTCTCTGCTCTTCTAGGAGACATAATTATGACAATGGGTTGGCCGTGGGGAAAAAGGAGAATATAGCATTGCTTCAAGTGTATTGTTATAAATAGTAATGTTTCTTGCTCTTTTTTACTTCTTCAGGGAAAATGAGACCAAAAAGAATTTTTTTTTTTTTTTTTTTTTTTTTTAGTTTTAGGAAAAAAAGTCTTTCTCAACACTGCGTGGACATACATTTCTAGCACCTAGCACAATGCCTGGAATATTCATAATATATTGGATAATTTAGCAAAGTTTATAGCCTGTTATCTTCTACAAAAGTTAATAGAATCGTATAAAATGTTTATAAAAGATGACAGCATACCAATACATGAAAATAAAAAGCTTTCTTTTTAAGTTATTATTTCTGTTGTTGTTGTTACGTGCCGTCCAGTCGGCTCCAACTCGTAGCGGTTCTTTGTATATTTGTATAACAGAACGAAGTACTGCCGTGTTCCTGCGCCATCCTCACAATTGTTGCTATGTTTGAGCCCATTGTTGCAGCCACTGTGTCAATCCATCTCACTGAGGGTCTTTCTCTTTTTCACTGACCCTCTACTTTACCAAGCATGATGTCCTTCTCCAGGGACTGGTCCCTCCTGATAACATGTCCAAAACCAAAAAAAAAAAAAAAAAAAAAAACCCGTTGCCATTGAGTTGATTCTGACTCACAGCAACCCTATAGGACAGAGGAGAACTGCCCCCTAGGGTTTCCAAGGAGCAGCTGGTAGATTTGAACTGCCAGCCTTTTGGTTAGCAGCTGAATGCTTAACATTGTACCGCCAGGGCTCCCCATGTCCAAAGTATGTGATATTATTACTAGTCGCCTTAAAAAAAAAAAAAAAAAAAAACCCTTTTACTGTTAAGTCAATTCTGACTCATGGTGATCTTATGTGTTACAGAGTAGAGCTGAGCTCCATAAGATCTTCTTGTCTATAGTCTTTACATAAGCAGATTGCCAGGCCTTTCTTCCAGAGCACCACTGGGTAGATTCAAACTACCTATCAGTTAGCAACTGAGAGCAAGACAACTGAAGTGGTTGTGTGTAGGGGGTGTGGGATGGTCACATAACTAATACATAACAGTCATCCAAATGGCTGCACTAGAAGAGAAAATGATTAGAGATAAAGAAAAACATGATCACATTCTCACCGGCACCACAGGGGTATTTGTGATTCAAGTTTGCTGCTCATTAGCATGCCTATTCACTTGGCATTTCCCAGCAGTAAAGAGGTTTCTTATTGAATTTAACTCTAAAAACATCAACCTTCTAAGTGCAGCTGGAGGAGCCATGACAAAGCCGCAGAGGAAAATGACTTAATTGGGACTTTTAATCAACAGTGAATTCAGAATGAATCAGCAAGGTGAGGTAACTGTGAAGAAACAACCACAACCTCAAGCAGCCTTAACGTGTGCCCGGTAGGAAGGGAGTCAGGGAGGTCCTGTGCTGCTTTGTTTTATGCTAGACAGATCTTACCTTTAAGATCGATTGTAAAAATTGGGCTGGTGTCAGAGGAGATAAGGTTCCTGGGTGATAAAGTCTTTGGGTGGTAAAGGGACCGAAAGCATGTTCTAAAAGTAGACGTTGAAGATGATAGAAAGAGAAGAGAGTGCATTCTAAATGCTTTCCACTACTTGTATAGGCATCATTTACCTAACTCACAATAAGGAACTCTGGGATCCTGAGTTGAAAGCTATACAGCAGGAAAAGTCAATTAAATGTAGGCCAGAGTTTTCTATCTGTCAATCATGGAAGTGTGGAATAAGCTTGCCTGTACAAGTGGTGAGCTCCCCATCATTAGCAAAACTGGACCAAGAGCCTTGTGAGGGTTTAGATGCTACTCAAACACTGGACAAAAATTAAAAGGAATATAAACCAAGCTAATGGCTGCAGTTTTCTCTAGAAGGGATATTACAAGTGGCTTTACTTATTAGGAGTCCCTGGGTAGTGCAAACCGTTAAGACACTCAGCTGCTAACCAAAAGATTGGAGGTTTGAGTCCACCCACAGGTGCCTCAGAAGAAAGGCCTGGCAATCTATTTCTGAAAAATCAGTCATTGAAAACCCCAGGGAGCACAGTTCTACTCTGACACACATGGGGTCGTCAGGAGTCAGAGAGTTGACTCCATGACAACTGCTTTTTTTTTTGCTCACTAATTTAAAAGTTTTTTAACTGTTAGATTTTTTTAAAGTAAAAAGCATGGGATTTTTGTAATCACCAGAGGTGAGTTTACTGCAAAGCTAGTGAAGCTTCAGCCTCAGGGTCCCTTGTGCAGACCTTAGCAGTGTGGTTACTGACTGTCATCAATTCAAACAGTATTTAAGATTAGTCTCTGCCCACAAAAAATTTAAAATACCCTGAATCTTACAGCTCATACACAGAAAAAACTTAAGACAGCTTCCTGAATTTGTCAAGAATCTTAAAAACCTCATTATCAATATCACGTTGTGAAGCTGAAGATAAATTTTATACACTATCAATGATTTTAAGAAGTATTCTAGACAAAAGATTGAATCATTGTTCTATATTCCATAGAGAAAATAAGATTATTATGAAGGGTTAATCAAAGAATATGAAGCCAAAATATAGAGAAAAAAATGTTATAGGGGTATGTTCAACAATTAATTAATGAAAATAAGTTATTTGTCTGGTTTTGCGATGTTTGTCATATATGTCAGCTTTTTATGTTTATATTTTTTGTGATATCTCCTTCCAAATAAACATTCCTTTCTTATTTTATTTTTTTATAATTGTATATATATATTATATTGTTTCGGGGGGATATTTTTAAAAATAAACAGTATCATGCTGTACTGAAACTAGTTTTTCTGACTTAGCAGTATATTTTGAGATCTATCTACTTTGATATATGTGCATGTGTGTGTGTGTGTGAGTACAATATCTTCAGTTTCTCAGTGGGAGTGTAGCTGGTATTCAAGAGGGACAACTCTTTTCTTTTCTTAAAAATTTTGTGAGTCTGTCTAATCTTTGGCTGAAGGGCGAACCACAGGAGTAACTTCATTACTGAGCTAAAAGGATGTCCAGGGGCCGTACTCTCAGGGTTTCTCCAGTCCCTGTCAGAACAGTAAGTCTGGTCTTTTTTTTTTTTTTTTTTGAGTTAGAATTTTGTTCTACATTTTTCTCCAGCTCTGTCCGGGACCCTCTATTGTTATCCCTGTCAGAGTAGTCGGTGGTGGTAGCCAGACACCATCCAGTTGTGCTGGACTCAGTCTGGTGGAGACTGTGGTAGTTGTGGTCCATGAGGTCCATTAGTCCTTTGGACTAATCTTTTCCCTTGTGTCTTTGGTTTTCTTCATTCTCCCTTGCTTCCAAAGGGGTGAAACCAGTGGAGTATCTTAGATGGCCACTCACGAGCTCTCAAGATTCCAGATACTACTCACCAAAATAGAATGTAAAAGGTTTTCTTTATAAGCTATGTTATGTCAGTTGAGCTAGATGTTCCCTGAGACCATGGTCCCCACAGACTTGAGAGGGACAACTCTCAGTTGTACTGGATTATATCATTCTATGTAGGATGGTTAGCATTCCTGGCACCCTCTCCCAGAGTGCCAGCAACACTCCACTCCTCACCACCATCATCTGGCAATCAAAACTTCACTCACACATTTTCAATCCCTTGTGTTCATTTCTTCCATAACCTCATCCTATGAGCATACCAACTTCATCATCTCCCCAGTGATGACCATTTAGAATGGCTCCAGAGTTTTGATCTCAGAAACAATTCTGCAGTGAACACCTTTGTCTGTATTTCCTTCTGCTTGTGTGTGTTTTACTAGTTGGATTCTTAGAAGTGGAATTGCTGGTCATATGTATATGCTCAGTTACACTAAATCCAAACCCAAACCTAAACCGGTTGCCATTGATTCAATTCCAACTTATAGCTACCCCATGTGTTTCAGACTAGTACTGTGCTCCCTAGAGTTTTCAAGGCTGTGCACTTTCGGAAGCAGATTGCTAGGACTTTCTTCTAAGGTGCCTCTGGGTGGGTGTGAACCACCAGCCTTTCAGTTAGTAGTGAAGCTCTTAACTATTTGAGATACCTAAAGGACCCCTTTGGTTACACTAAAAGGAACAAACCAAAAACCATGGCCGTTGAGTTAATTCCAACTCACAGTGACCCTATAGGACAGAGTAGAACTGCCACATGGGGCTTCCAAGAAGCAGCTGGTGGGTTCAAACTGCCGACCTTTGGGTTAGCCTCCTGAGCTCTTAACCACCATGCCACCAGGGTTTCTCAGTTACACTAATTTCCTCCAACTTAGACCCTACCAACAACAGATGATAATATCCATTACCCCCAAATTTCTCCAACACTTAATACTGTCTAAATTTTCAATTTTAGACGATCCGGTAGATAAAAAAAGCATATTGTTGTATTGCATTTCTCTGATTAGTAGTGAGACTGTTCCCCTTCTGTGAAAGACTTTCACTTTCTTTTCTTCATGTGTATATATTTTAATTTTTACACCATATGTTTCGTGATGCACAAAACATAATAAACACTTAAAACAATAACTTAAGTGTTCTTCAAGGCCAACTCAGGTGTTGACACTTTCAAGGAGCCTGGTTTGACCTTTCTTCCTAGAATCTCCCAGGCTTATACTCTCTTGGATATAAACTTCAATGTACTTACTTTATCCTCCTGCCTACATTAGTGGCTTCTTGAAGCCCAGCCTGGGTTTTTTTCATTTTTGTCCCTTTGACCTGCCTAGCCCAACGCTTTGTACAATGTTTTGCACATATTTTAAGCTTAATAAGTAAAGATTTATAAATCTGAATGGTTGGAGGTGGGGAAGGTTGGTTATGGAAAAACTACCAATTTAACTCTGTTTTTAACCTTTAGCTCTTTATGAAAATGGGTCTTGAACCATCCTTTCTAACGGTGGATATACTCCTACAAAGGATGCACCGTGTTATTGGATCTATATTCATTCCCCCGGAAGATATGCTCTTTCAAAGAATGCTAGGAGACAACTTGAAGAATGTAATCAAGGTCACTGAATTATACACGTATAAATTGTTGAATTGGTATATGTTTTGTTGTGTATATTTTCACCATAATAATTTAATTAAAAATAAACTAGGAAGAGACTGTTTGACTCAATTAAAAGGAAACCTTAGGCTTTTGTGAAAGAGTTACTGGGGAAATGAGGATTCTTGTTGTACTGCAGCATCATAATATGTAGATGACTGCCTTCCAAGCTCTGTATTAGGCTTGTCCAGGCCCAGAACTGCTTAAAAACCCAAGAAATGGCAATATTGACTCAAGCAAAGCTGCCGCTCAAATTTAATATTGTCTGAGGATTTTCTAAACTAGAGGACAATGCAGGCATCCTGGTAGTGCAGTGGTTAAGAGCTTGGCTGCTAACCAAAAAGTTGGCGGTTCAAATCCACCAGCCACTCCTTGGAAACCCTATGGGGCAGTTTTACTCTGCCCTAAAGGGTGACTATGAGTCGGAATCGACTTGATAGCAACGGGTTTTTTTTGTTGTTGTTTGTTTAGAGTACAGTGCAATCTTCTTGCTTTGTACTCAAGTATTATGTATTTATGGTATGTGGTTATTATATAAGGAATTATTGTAAAAAATTCTTAGTAAAAAGCAAGTGCTGTCAACCTGTAATTAAATATAAGAAGAATTCTGTAAATGGTTTAAACATAGATCATGTCTATCACTGAAAAATTCAAAGAAATATCCAAATCGTTTTGTTTTAGAATTTTATTGAATCAAAGATTGCTTCAAATAAATGATCTACTGACTCTTTTGCTGAAACATTGATCCTGAAATTAAGTATTGGCAAAAAGTATTTTAGGAGTCTTGCGGAGACTTCTTCTATCAGAAGGAATTAGAATTTTGGCTTTAGCTGAACCTGAAATTTTTTATAGATATACTTTTAACTTCCCCAGTTGTCCTTTGAAAGCCTTTTGTAGTGCGCACACTCGAACTTGTCTGGGAGTCAGTACAATGAATGGGGCTGCTCTGGGGATAACACTCAGGGAGTGTTCTTAAAAATTGTTTTTCCATGCCATTGTTTTCAGCTAGCAAATATATAGTTGATACAGGATGGAGGCATCTTTACCCAAAAAAGGAAATATGCTAAAAAACATACATCAGGAAACGCAGATTTAGAAAGCAGATAGTTTGGAGACATATGTAGAAACTTCCTTCCCCGATGGTCTTATGTTTACACTTTACCGCTAAGGCTGACGTTTCATGTTTTAGGGTCATTGCAGAGTAGGGTTCTTCCTCTCTTGTACCTTCTACACCCCTCTTTCATAGGACTTAACTCATCATGTTGATGCTATTTGTGTAACTGTTGGTCTCCCTTTCCTTGCCATTGCCCTAGACTTTGAACTCCTTGGGGCCAGTAACTATCTCCAGTACCCAGTTTTCTGTTATCTGAACCTGACTGAAATTAATAAAAAAATTTTACTTGAGCAACAAGAAAATCATACCACAAAGGGTAAATAGTAAGTGATGGCTTTGGGGCTGTCAATGACCCAATGACAACAACTAGCACTACCATTTGCCAGGCCTGTTTGAACCACTTCACGTGTGTTAATTCATGCAGTACTCACGATGGGCCTTCACCCCAATTTAGAGACAAGGAAACTAAAACTCAGATTGGTTAAGTAACTTTCCCCAGGTCATACAGCTAGTAAGAGCTATCACTTAGATTTGGACCCAGGTCAACTACATCCAAAGAGCCCTGGTGGCACAGTGGTTAAGTGCTCGGCTACTAACTGAAAGATCCGTAGTTCAAACCCAACAAAGACTCTGAGGGAGAAAGATGTGGCCGTCTGCTTCCATAAAGATTTATGGCCTTGGAAACCCTATGAGGCAGTTCTACTCTGTCCTACAGGGTCACTATGAGTCGGAATCTACTTGACGGCAATAGGTTTGGTGATTTGGTTAAACTATCTCCGAGTCCCCCCGTAGTGCCAACAGTTTGCTCTCAGCTACTAACTGAAAGGTTGACAGTTCAAATCCACTCAGCAGCACTTCAGAAGAGAGGCCTGGTGATCTACTTCCATTCGATTACAGCCATTGAAAGCCCTGTTGAGCATAACTCTACTCTGAAACATGTGGGGTCACCATGAGTTGGAATTGACTTGAGTGCAGTGGGTTTTGTTTTTGGTTTTAAACTGCCTCCAGAGGCCACAAGCCTAATAACCACACTAGACTGTCTCTGTGTTGTCATTAAAAAGAATGTGGAAGATCTATCATTGGGGATGGGGCAAAGTGCAAAGCAGAGTACCTAAAATGCTCTTATTTCCATAGAATTAAGAGGGAGGACATACTGGAATGCCAGTTGCCGTCAAGTCAACTCCAACTCACGACGACCCCATGTGTGTCAGAGCAAAACTGTGCTCCATAGGGTTGTCAATGGCTGAATTTTGAGAAGTAGATCACCAGGCCTTTATTCCGAGGCACCTCTGGGTGGACTCAAACCATCGTTTCCGTTAACAGCCAAGCATGTTAACTGTTTGTACTGCTCAGGGACTCCTGATTGACTCTAGGTGCATAGACATTCTTTCAGGAGGAAGCGGAAGAAAATAGTTAACACTGGCATCCTCTGGGGAAAGGAACTGGGGGAACTTGAGAACCAAGAAAAAGGCTTTATTTTCACTATATACCCTTTTGTATTACTTGGATTTTTTTTTAAAAAAAACCATGAATATATGTTACCTTTTCTGGAAAAAAAAATTAAAAACACGTTGATCTATTTGAATCTCCTTGGGACTTCCCCTACCTCTTCAGCTATTTGTCAGTTTGAAACAGTATTCGATGGGGCTTTCATTTCATTATAAAAATCTGAATTCTTTATGCTCATGACAATGGACTCTAGTCTAACATTTCAGTGGTTCTCCATGAAATGGTACCACATTTGCAAAAACGAGTGTGAGGGAGAGACAAAAAGAGAGAAAATAGGTCAAAGCCTACTCTGATAGCTATTTTTGTCTTGGACTTTTTTTAAATTTCTATTTACAAAGTGGCGCCCTGGTGGCAGTGGTTAAGAGATACAGCTGCTAACCAAAAGGTCGGCAATTCGAATCCACCAGCAGCTCCTTGGAAACCCTATGAGGCAGTTCGACTCTGTCCCATAGGGTCACTATGAGTCAAATCGACTCGATGGCAATGGGTTATTTACAAAGTAACACTGCTCTCAGCCAACCCTCTCTGCTCTCCCCTTCAACCTCACTCAGCGATTTCCTTGTCCTAATATTTTGTTTGAGAGCTTGGCCTCTGGGCCAAGTATTGCTGAAGTATTCTTTGAGATGAAAAACCCAGTAAAGGAGACGTCACTGATGTCTTGCCCTGAGTGAAACATTGCTCTTTCCTTCCTAGATGGTATCACAGCAACCTCACCCGCCATGCTGCAGAAGCTCTTCTTCTCTCAAACGGACGGGATGGAAGCTACCTGCTAAGGGACAGTAACGAAAGGATTGGGCTCTACTCTCTCTCCGTGAGGTAGGGTACCTCAGAACTGTATGAATTCAGCATAGCACCCTCTGTCACTATATGGGTATTGATGTCATCATCAGACTCAGATTGCAAAACTTCAAAACTCTCCTGACTCTTATTGGAGCTCCAGGTCAAAGGATCCCAAACTCTCAATCGTTAGACTATCAAAACATTCTTGCTTTACCCATTCGCAGGAAAAAAAAAAAAAAAAAATTAGAGCTAGGGGAAACTTTATGAATTGTTTAATCTAAATCTCTTGGCTTACTAATGAAGAACCTGAAAGGCAGAGTGATGGAGTGCCCTGAACACAATACATCAGGGATAGAAGCAGCATCAGAGCCCAAACCCCTGAAACTGACCAGCGCCTTTTTCACTATCTGTTGCTTTCTTTGGAAAATGAGAATGATCTGTGGCTGTAAAACTTTCATAGCCACAAAGTCAAGCAGGCATTAATACAACCTTTTAGTTTTTCCGATAAATGGACTTTCTTTCTTGAAGCTCTGTTTCACTGTAATGGTGAGAAAATTAATCTAGTTCTTACCAGGTGGTTGTTGGTGACTGCTGTCGAGTGGCTCCCCCACCCCGACTCACAGCAACCCCATGCACAACTGAACCATAGGGTGCCCAGTCCTGTGCCATCCCCATGATTGATTGCAGATCAGCCCTTTGTGATCCATACGGTTTCCACTGGCTGAATTTTCGAAGTAGATCACAGGCCTTTCTTCTTAGTCTGTTAAGGATGAAAGCTCCACTGAAACCTGTCCAGCAGCATAGCAACACGCAAGCCTCCACTGACAGGCAGGTGGTGGCTATGCATGAGGGCATTGGCCGGGAACCCAGCCAAATGAAGCAATTGCCCTGTCCTTTCAGGGTTTTCCCTCCCCACCCCCTCCCTCCTGGCCAGCCTCCCAGATCAGAGAGGCTTGGCTAATCTAGCCCTGTGGTAATCAGGGGTAGGTGGCTGGGTCTAGGTCAGCGTTATCTGATTTCTACCGACATGTTGTAATGTAAGTCTTCCTAGCTTTAGGGCAGTTCTGCCTGGATTAGACAGAAGATGTGAAGCCTCCATGAAATTGCCCTTGACTACCCACCCACCAATGTCAAATTGCTATTGTAGTGTTACTGTTCCCATGAGACCACCATCTACTCTTGGAAGAAAGTCACAGTTTCCCTGGGTTGCAATTCCTCAAGTTGTCACAGGGATCATGGAGCATTTTCATGATATTTCTCTGGTCACAGAACAAAGCCTGAGGGGTTAGTAAAGTCTGTCCCAGCGTTTTCAGATGAGCCTTCCCTGGATTGTCAGTGGTCATTTGCCTTATTCCCCTGCCTTGTTTTTGTATGAACCTCAAAGCTGTCTCAAAACCTTAACTGTAATATACATATAGAACCCAAGAGAAAGAATGTTCACCCCTTAATTTAGTGTTCGTTGTTGTTGTTGCTAGTTGTCGTCGAATTGACTCTGACTTATGGTGACCCCAAGTGTGAAGAGTATAACTGCTCCACAGCATTCTCAAAGCTATGACCTTCTAGCAGCAGATCTCCAGGCCTGTCTTCTGAGGCATCTCTGGGTGGGTTCAAACCGCAAAACTTACGGCTAGTAGTCGAGCGCTCATTACTTAATATAAAACAAAATGCCAAGCATACACTTCATGAAGACATTTGAGTGGAATGAGGGGATAAATATCATCAGCTCAACAGCATTAATGCTTTAAAAAAAAATTAGCAGAGGTAACAGGACCCACAGACCAGTTCAGGAGAATGATTGTTTTCATTGATTCATTTACTGATTTTTCCTTAATAATAAACATTTAGAAGGATCCACTCTCTGCCAGCCACTTTGACAAGTATTGTAGAAGATTCAAAAGCTTTGTCCTCAGGGAGTATAGCTTCATGGGGGACAATAAGACCATATACAAATAACACAAAGTAGATACAGTAAATGAGACAAAAGAGGGCCAGATAGGTGTTTGGGTTGTTAGGAAGAGAAAAAGTAATGAACTCATGCTGGAAGTATCGCATAATATTTGACTGAGGAGGTGGCATTTGAACTGAAACTTAATGGGTAGCTGGGATTCAGAACAGCAGAAAAGATGTTCCAGGTGAAAAGAATAGTAGAAGCTAAGAGACTGGGGAAAAAGCTCCCTAGAGAGTAGTAGGTCCAGTCGGATCAGAGCAGCAGTTCCCAAAGTGTGGCCCCTAGACCAGCAGCATTGACATTACCCGGGAACATGTTAGGAATGCAAAGTCTCAGGCTCCACCCTAGACATACTGAGTCAGGAGTTATGGAGATGGGGCCCCGCAATCTGGGTTTTAATAAGCCTTCCCTGTGATTCTGATGCCAGCCCAAGAGTATGTACGTCATAGAGAGGAATAGTGGGAGGTAAGGCTAGAAAGATAGGGTGGGGCCAGAAAACGTGGGCCTATGTATTTTTATTTATTTAATACTCTGCCATGTTCCAAAAACGAGATGGAAAATGACACTGTAGGGAATTTGATACTTTATTCTGCATGCAGTGAAATGTGCATGGGAGGGCAAGGGTTGGGTTCGCATAACTAATTAAATGATAGAAGCAGGATTCTGACTGACTCTCACACAGGTAAGGGAGGAGGTCTAAGGACAGAAGAAAATTTGGTAAGGGTGATACATGCCATTTCTATAATCTTTATTCTCTGCCATTCATGTCATGCCCCTTAAGAAGGTTAATTTCTAAAGACTCTTCCAGTGGGTGGTGCAAATGGTTTGCGCTCATCTACTAACCTAAAGGTTGGTGGTTTAAATCCAGCCAGCAGTACCACAGAAGAAAGGCCTGGTCATCTGCTTCCATAAAGATAACAGCCAAGAAAACCCTATGGAGCAGTTCTACCCTGTAACACATGGGTTGCCATGAGTCGAAATTGACTCGATGGCAACTTTTTTTTTTAAGGGGGTTCATGTTCAAGAACACTTTCTGTAGGTGGGGGAGTGCATAGGAGAATTATCTCTAGTCCTGCATTAGAGTGGAAAATTTAAAACAGCATAGTCTGCCAAAATAAAACAGGGATACTCTGTAAAACTACCAGTGATTTTGATGATCGTGTGATAATTCTCAGTTCTTGGAAAAGACTGTTGGTGATGCTAATAACCAAGAGTATATTTCCTTTCAAAAAAGATATTCATTTGTCCAATAATGTTAAACGTTTCTTTTTCCTTTCAGAGCCAAAGACTCTGTCAAACATTTTCATGTTGAATATACTGGATATTCATTTAAATTTGGCTTTAATGAATTCCCATCTTTGAAGGATTTTGTCAAGCATTTCGCAAACCAGCCTTTGATTGGAAGTGAGACAGGTAAGCTATGAACAGACATTATTTCAGGATGAAGGAGGGACAAGGTAGATTTCAATTTAAGAATTTCACAGCTGTCACTTTTAAATTTTGTGCAATGTGATACACAATTTGACTTATTTAGAAACATTTTTTCCTGTTGCTGTGCCATATGCTACATTAATAAATTGTGTGTGTGTGTACATAAATATTTTAGTATTTCAGCATGTTATGGATTGAAATGTGTCCCCCAAAAATGTGTTTCAACTTGGCTAGGCCGTAATTCCCAGTATTGTGTGATTGCCCACCAGTTTGTCATCTGATGTGATTTTCCTATGTGTTGTAAATCCTACCTCTATGATGTTAATGGAGCAGGATTAGAGGCAGTTATGTTAACAAGGCAAGACTCAGTCTACAAGATTAGGTTGTATTTTGAGTCAATCTCTTTCTGAGGTATAAAAGAGAGAAGCAAGCAGAGAGAGAGGGGGACCTCATGCTATCAAGAAAGCAGTGCTGGGAGCAGAGCACGTCGTTTGGATCCAGGGTTCCTGTGCTGAGAAACTCCTAGACTAGGGGAAGATTGACGACAGGGACCTTCCCCCGAACCAACAAAGAGAGAAAGACTTTCCTTAGAGCTGGCACCCTGAATTTGGACTTCTAGCCTCCTAAACTGTGAGAGAATAAATTTATCTTTGTTAAAGCCATCCATTTTTGGTATTTCTGTTACAGCAGCGCTAGATGACTAAGACACAGCATTCTCTTTAGGAGAAAACAATGTGCTTTGTACAAACTAGATATTTTCTCAGAATGTCTTGTTTTATGAATTGACTAAAAGCACATGGACAATTTCTTTAAAATGGCCTATCCATTTTATAATAATATATACAATAAATGAAAAAAGAATAAAGGCAAAACCAACTTTTTGGCGCCTCATAATTTTAGGTATGGACAGTTTGCATGTGGGTGAAGACAATTTTGGGCATTTCTGCAAATAAAATTCATACTTAAGTTTCCACTGAAATCACTGAGTATTGAAAATATTGACTAAAAACTGCTTTCATGAGTTATAAAATTATTTTGTCTTGGTTTCTTGTAAGTTTTTAAAATGAAGTTATGTATGTTAGGAAAAGTTTAAAATTTCCTGTTTGAGTGGTTAGAAAACTTCAGCTTGAAAAGACAAAACAAAAACACTATCCTAGTACTTGAATTATCCAACTTATTTATCTATACTATTTAAATAAGTTAAATAAAAGATCTCCTTTATATTTGTGATAGACAATCACAACTTTATCTTTCCTACAAGTTGATAAATCTCAGTTGATCAAAGGCTGGGAAATACCTGCAGAACAGAGGAACTCAGGACTCATAGTAACACAGCCAGTTACCATGAATTTATACATACTGATTTTCTTGGTAAACTTGGTCATTAGGCTTTTTGTTAACTTCAGGGAGGTAGCAAGAGAACCACCATTGACTTCTGCTTTTTCTGCTATTTATGTGGCCTGGATGGACCCTGATATGAATCAGACAGTGTCAAGGATAGATAAAATGCACAATGGAAACCATAAAATAGTTGCCTTACTTTACACTGACCACACCAGGCCCATAATAGGATATTTTCTACGAAATTGAAGCTATAGTCTTTTTTTATGGTGCAAATTTTCTCAATCAACCCTGAAAATTATTTCACCATTTAACCAGCAGTAGTTCATTGTCCTACTGTGGTAGCTTGCATATTGCTATGACACTGGAAGCTATGCCACCAGTATTTCAAATACCAGCAGGGTCACCCATGGTAGACAGATTTCAGTGGAGCTTCCAGACTAAGACAGACTAGGAAAAAAGTTCTGATGATCTACTTTCAAAAATGAGCCAATGAAAACTTTATGGAGTACAACAGAATACTGTCCAGTATGGTGCTGGAAGATGAGCCCCCTAGGTTGGAAGGCACTCAAAGTGCCCTGTAGCCACAACAATGGCTTATGATCATACCAATGATTATGAAGATGGAGCAGGACTGGGCAAGGTTTTGTTCTGTTGTACATGACAGAACTGACTCAGGACCTACAAACAACAGTTCTAATAAACAAATGGCAAGTGGGAATGTACTTATTTCAATTGCTATCCTGGCCTTGGCAAGCATTTCAGTTTCTCAAATCCCTTCTCTTAAGACTTAATTCCCATTTGTGTCCAAACCAACACTCAATTTTGTTCAATTTTTTGTCACTGGCAACGGCGAAGAGATTTTTGAAGCAGGGACTATGTTTTGTTCATCTCTATTTTTGTTCTTCTCCATATCTCCCAATTCCTGGTACAGTATGTGGCACTTTGGGTGAATGAATAGATGACCACCAGCAGGAACACTTTGTAGCCTTCAAAGCTATTGTGGTTATTGTTTGGCCTTCTCTTCAAGTGAAGTTGGCTCCTTTCTTTAAAACTCTCCTCTTAGACACTGTTTGATCATTTTCTGTGCTTCTTCCTGGACTTTATCCAAGCTAGGGAAAAGTAGATATTCTGTCTACTAATAGGTTTCAAGGAAGTTTCAGATCAGTGAATGCAGTGCCTTCTGATTGAACCTTTCTGGCAAGAAGATGAACTGAGATTGCTCCAAAGTAAACTAGTAACCAGTTGCCATCTCATGGAGACCTCACGTGTGTCAGAGTAGAACTGTGTTCCACAGGGTTTTTAATGGTTGATTTTTTGGCCGTAGATGTCCAGGCCTTTCTTCCTAGTCTGTCTTAGTCTGGAAGCTCCATTGAAACCTGTTCAGCATCATAGCAACACAGAGCTTTCACTGGCACATGGGTGGTGGCTGCACATGAGGTGCATTGGCCAGGAATCAAACCCAGGTCTCCTGTATGGAAAGCAAGAATTCTACCACTGAGCAACCAATGCCCACATGTTCCCAAAACAAGGTCTCCTCAATATTGGATTTGAGACAATGCTAAGCTTTCCTGGGAATGCCTTCAGCTGACTAAAGAAGGCTCATGATTAATGAATTAGAATTGTAAAGATTTGTAATCTGGACTCCTCTAACAGTTTTCTCCAAGGCTAAAACTTGCTGTATCATTATTATTGCTATATTATTATTACATTTCTTTGCAGTAAAACCCAGGAAACTAAGATTTTTATCCTTTCCACTGACTCTCCTCTGTTCTATTCACTGTCCAATGGGAGATTTACTGCTATTGGAACCCTTGCTACAGGACACTGGTGCTAATGGATACGTACTCCATTTGCTGGCTTCAAGCCCTTGAGTTAGATTCCGCTAACTCTGTGCAACATTCCTTTTATCTGTCTCAGACAGATGAAGGCAAAGCCACTGAGGCTGGGAACAAGAGGCAAAACTCATGACAGACAACTCTTTCAATTTTTCCCCTCTGGGATGAAGAATGGTTCATGGGAACTGGGATGCTGCTTCTTGAAGAACCTATTTACTTTTTTTTTTTTTTTTAATTGTGTTTTAGGTGAAAGTTTATGGTGCAAATTAGTTTCTCATTGAAAATTTATATACAAATTTTTTGTGACATTGATTGTAATCTTCACAATGTGTCAGCATTCTCCCCCTTTCCTTTTACACCCCAGGTTCCCGGTGTCCATTTGTCCAGTTCTCTTGTTCCTTCCTGCCTTCTTGTCTCTGCTTTTGGGCAAGAGTTGCCTATTTGGTTTCCTATACTTGATTGAACTAAGAAGCACATTCCTCACATGTGTTATTTATTTTTTTTATAGACCTGTCTAGTCTGTGGCTGAAATGTGGACTTTGGGAGTGGCTTCAGTTCTCAGTTAGCAGGGTATCCTGGGGCCATGGTCTCGGGGGTTCCTCCAGTCTGTGTCAGACCAGTAAGTCCGGTCTTCTTTTTGTGAATTTGAATTTTGTTCTACATTTTTCTCCCGCTCTGTCTGGAACCCTCTATTGTGATCCCTTTCAGAGAGATCGATGATGATAGCCGGTCACCATCTAGTTCTTCTGGTCTCAGGCTGGCGGAAGCTGTGGTTCATGTGGCCCATTAGTCCTTTGGACTGATATTTTCCCTGTGTCTTTTGTTTTCTTCATTCTTTCCTCCAAACATGATTGCACCAATAGATATATATTAGATGATCTATGTTATGCCAATTGACTTAGATATCCCCTGAAACCATAGAGCCCAGCCCTCAACCCAGTAACTTGGTCCCTCAAGGTGTTTGGATATGTCTAGGAAGCTTCTATGGCTTTGACTTGGTCAAGTTGTGCTGACTCCCCTATGTTGTATGTTGTCCTTCCTTTCACCAAAGTTAACACTTGTCTACTATCTAGTGAGTGATTTCCCCTCCTCACCCTTCCCTTTCCTTGTAACCACAAAGATTGTTTTCTTCTGTATGTAAACATTTTCTTGGGGTTTTATGAGAGTGGTTTCATACAATATTTGCCTGTTTGTGATTGACTTATTTCACTCAGCATAATGCCCTCCAGATTTATCTATGTTGTGAGATGTTTCACAGATTCATTCCTGTTCTTTATTGTTGTATAGTATTCCATTGTGTGTTGTTGTTGTTGTTAGGTGCCATCAACTTTGTTCCAACTCATAGCGACCCTATTGCAACTGAATGAAATACTACCCAGTCCTGTACCATCCTCACAATTTTCGTTATGCTTGAGCCCATTGTTGCAGTCACTGTGTCAATCCATCTCCTTGAGGGTCTTCCTCTTTTTTGCTGACCTTCTACTTCATCAACCATGATGTCCTTCTCCAGGGACTGGTCCCTCCTGATAACATGAGCAAAGTATGTGAGACCAAGTCTTGCCATCTCTGCTTCTAAGAATGACTGGCTGTACTTCTTTCAAGACAGATTTATTCATTCTTCTGGCAGTTCATACCTTACCCATTGCCAATGAGTCGATTCCAATGCATAGCAACTTTATAGGACAGAGTAGAAATGCCCCATAGGGTTTCCAAGCAGCAACTGGTGGATTCGAACTGCCGACCTTTTGGTTAGCAGCCATAGCTCTTAGCCACTACAGCACCAGGGTTTCTGGCAGTCCATGGTGTATTCGATATACTCTGCCAATATCATAATTAAAAGACATCAATTCTTCTTCTGTCTTCCTTATTGATTGTCCAGCTTTCACATGCATATGAGGTTATTGAAAACACCATGGCTTGGGTCAGGTGCACCTTAGTCCTTTAAGTGACATCTTTGCTTTTTAACACTTTAAAGAGATCTTTTGCAGCAGATTTGCCCAATGCAATGGGTAGTTTGATTTCTTGACTGCTGCTTCCATGGGGCATTGATTGTGGATCCAAGTAAAATGTAATCCTTGACAACTTCAATCTTTTCTCCGTTTATCCTGATGTTGCTTATTGGTCCAGTTGTGAGAATTTTTGTTTTCTTTATGTTGAGGTGTAATCCATACTAAAGGCTGTGGTCCTTGATCTTCATCAGTAAGTGCTTCAAATCGTCTTCACTTTCAGCAAGCAAGGTTGTGTCATCTGCATATCGTAAGTTACTAATGAGTCTTCCTCCAATCCTGATGCCCCATTCTTCTTTATATAGTCCAGCTTCTTGGATTATTTGCTCAGCATACGGAATTCAATAAGTATGGTGAAAGGATACAACACTGATGCACACTTTTCCTGACTTTAAACCATGCCGTATCCCCTTGCCCCGTTTGAAGGACTGCCCCTTAGTCTAAGTACAGGTTCCTCATGAGCACAATTAAGTGTTCTGCAATTCCCATTCTTTGCAAAGTTATCCATAATTTGTTATGAAGTGTGTACCATAATCTGTTTACCCATTCATCTACTGATGGGCACTTAGGTTGTTTCCATCTTTTTGGTATTGTGAAAATGTTGCAATGAACATGGGCGTGCATATGTCTATTCAAGTGACAGCTCTTATTTCTCTAGAATACATTCCTAGGATGAGATTAATGTATCATACTGTATTTCTATTTCTAGTTTTTAAGGAGGTGCCATATCATTTTCCATAGTGGTTGTATCATTTTACATTCCCACTAGCAGTGCGTAAGTGTTCGAGTCTTCCTGAAAATCTCTCCAACGTTTGTTATTTTATGGTTTTTTTTTATTTGTGCTAGTAATGACGTGAGGTGGTATCTCATTGTAGTTTTGATTTTCATTTCTCTAATGGCTAATGATCTCGAATATTTCCTCATGTGTCTGTTTGCGGCCTGAATGTCTTCTTTGGTGAAGTGTCTGTTCATATCCTTTGCCCATATTTTAGTTGGATTATTTGTCTTTTTGTTATTGAGGTGTTGGAGTATTCTATAAATTTTAGAGATCAGACCCTTGTTGAATATGCTGTAGCCAAAATTGTTTTCCCAGTGTGTAAGTTGTCTCTTTACTCTTTTGATGTAGTCTTTTGATGAGCATAAATGTTTTTTAGGAGCTCCCAGTTATCTAGTTTATCTTGTGGTGTTTATACATTGTTAATTGTGGTTTGCATTGTATAAAATACGTCTGTACTTCTTGGTCACTCAATAATTGGCTCCTGGCATTGACTTCTTGTGACCGGGTGACTCCAGGGTTATGATTTCCTGTTTATCATAAGGTGAAGTGCAAATTCCTCTAATAATTTATGTTTGGTTGACGACTAGCAGTGAAAGCGTTTTCCTGCGTAACGGACAAGGCCCTGTCAGGGCTGTCACCGGCAGATTTTCAGAACGGGGAGAACTAGAACGGGCTATCGCAGGTCACTCCTCTCAGTCCAGACCGGGCACTCTCCCTCTGCAGTACCTAGACAAGTGAGCTCACTAAAGATGAACTTTCTCACACATCTGCTGGTACAGATAGGAGCTCTGGTGGCACAACAGTTTAGTACTCAGATACTAACAGAGAGACAGACCTGGCAATCTGCTCCCATAAAGATTATAAATAAGTAAATAAATAAAACTTGCCTTCGAGTGGATTCCAACTCAGAGCAGCCCTACAGGACATAGTAGAACTGTCCCACAGGGTTTTCAGGGTTTTCAAGGTTTTCAGACTGCCACGTCTTTCTCCCACAGAACAGCTGATGGGTTCAAACAGTTGACCTTTTGGTTAGCAGCGGAGTGCTTAACCACTGTGCCACCAGGGCCCCTTCTATAAAGATTACAGCCTAGAAAACCCTATGGGGCAGTTCTACTGTATCACATGGGGTCACTACAAGTCGAAAATTGACTCAATGGCACCTAACAACAACAACAACTGGCACGGATGGCATTACCACAAGGGCAATGGGAGAGATGTTCAAATAACCACTCACCTTACACTTTTGCTTGATTGTTAGTTACAATGACTTCAATAGAGTGAAACCTAGAATACTTGTTTCTGGTTCATAAGAAAATATTTGTACTCAAGGTAGGTAAAATTTTTGACATAAAAGGATGAGTGTTTTTTCTTTAAGATATCTTTTTTTCTTCTTCAACTCCTATTCTCTACTCCTTAAACTCTTGGGGTTTCTGTTTCTTAATCTGAAAAATGAGAGTTTCCTAAACAGATCAAAGTCTTCTGCCAACTTAAATTATCGTTCCATCATAATCTCTCTAATCTTCATTAAAGTTTCTATTTACTTTAATTTCTCATTATTCCATAAATAGTCCTCAAAAACATCTAATATCAAAAAAGAATCATTCCCCAGTTATATAACAGCAACATACAATGTACTCTCTTGCTTTATTTTTCTCAGTGATCCTTTTACTTTCTATACTGTATGAATATTGTATAGGTTGTTTATTTTTTAAAATATCTTTCTTTCACCACGAGAATGTAAACTCTATGAGGAGAGGGATTTTGTCAGTTTTGTTCCTTGCTATGTACCAGCACCTGAAAGAATAAACAGTCATCATTGTTCACAACATTTCACGCTGGATCTTGGGTTACCAATGTCTGCATTGCAGCTTGCATGGTAACACAGCAACTAGCAAGATTCTGATGATTAATTTTAACTTCTAAAGTTTACACAAAGCATAATCTGAAATAATGGACTTGCATTGTGTTGTAGGTATGTGCAGTGATGCTTAAATTCAGAGTTTGCCCTTCAGAAGTAGGGAATTAACACTTTTATTCATCTGCAGCCTACATTTATATTTGTACATTGCTTCTAAATTCAACTCAAATATACTTGGTGAAGGAGTCCTGGTTGCACAGTGGTTAAAGCACTCGGTTTTAGTTGCTGACCAAAAGATTGGAGGTTCGAACCCGCCAACCACTCCACGGGAGAAAGATGTGGCATTCTGCTTCCATAAAGATTTACAGTCTTGAAAATGGGGCAGTTCTACTCTGGCCTATAGGGTCTCTATGAATCGGAATTGACTCAATGGCATTGGGTTTGGTTTTGGTTGGTATACTTGGAGATTTGAGAAATTATTTTATTAGTATGGATGTTTGGTCCATTATTAATTTTATCCTCTTGCAATTAGCTAAGTTTCATAGATTAGTCTTGAAAATGTAGACAGCATTTATCTTTATGCTTAAATGTCCAAATATTATTAGAAACAAAAATTACCTTTCCCCCTTAAATTTTGTTTATACTGCATTACTTCTGTGTTTAAAATTGTCATATACAATTTTCTATAGGAATTACTGTTGTGACTTTATTTACCCTAACCATCATGAGAAAATATGATACAAGCCAAGTGTTGTATGTATTTGTACTTAGCCTTTAAAATAACTGGTTTTTAGTTTTGAAGATCTTGTCTGATTCTTTCTTGAAAGTCAAATTTCCACTTCCCTTTTTTTGTTTAATGTAAAGATTCCCCGACTTTTGATAACTGCTACAGCTGTTATTATTTTGTTTTGTTACAGCAGCTATTTTTCCCATTTATATTATTTTTAAATAAATTAAAACTAATTTTAATTTGAGAATTGTGTGACACTTTCAGGAACAATCAGTAACAACTTGGAATTTTGCAGACTGAAACCAGGAATCCTTAGTTTGTAAATGAGGCATGTTTGAAAAAAGAAAAGGCAGGCAAGGAACCAACATTAGTTTATTATGTTCTAGTCACTCTGTTGGACGTTTTCACATACATCAAATGATTTAATCTTCTCAACCACTGACAGTCATGCATATTGTGATCCCATTTTCAAATGAGGAAACCAAAACTCAGAGAATTTAAGTTATGTGCCCACGATTACGTAACTAGTAAGTGTCAGAACTGAGATTGGAATCCAGGCTAACCTGGTTCTAAAGTGTAGGTACTTTCCATTCACCCTGCTGCCTCCTGAAACTTGTCTAACAATGACACTGCAGTATTATATAACCACAGCACAGCACGATGTTGAATAGATTTGGAGATGAAGAGTCCCTGCCACACTAATATCATATGTTTGTAAGACACTGAAAGACTACACCACATGCTTTAGTATTATCCCTCAGTCGCTCATCTTTAAAGTCTATGAAGTCATTGTTCTAAAGAATTGGAATCAATTTGAACGTCTGTCTTTGTATTTATTGCTGTCCTTGTTTTTATATGAATTGCCATTTAAGAAATTATACTAGGAGAAATCTTAAAATATAAACATCCTGACTAGAAAACACCCTCAAAGTACTTAGGCCAATCTCATCCATGTCTCTCCAGAAAGGATATAAAACAGCCTATGCAAATACAATAAGGAACCCTTGTGATGCAAAGGTTAAGCGCCCAGCTGCTAACAGAAAGGTTGGTGGTTTGAACCCACTCAGCGGCTCTGTGGGAGAAAGACCTGACTGTCTGCTCCTGTAAAGATTACAGCCAAGAAAACTTTATGGGGCAGTTCTACTTTGTCATGAGGGGTCGCTATGAGTTAACAATCAACTCAATGGCATCTAACAATAACCACAGTGTAAATATAATAAGGTAAAATATAATTTAAAGTTTGAATGAAGAAAGCAGAGGAAAAGGAAAATGAGAGGCAAAGATAAAAATGACGCTAATTATTTCAAATGAATATTGTACCTTTACAGGAAGCAGGACGCACATTTGGCTACGAAGCTTCCAAACGCTCAAGAATTTTGTTCCCCTTCAATGTGGACCTATATATTTAACTAGATTTAAAGAATGTTAGAACTGGGAGGCAGCTTAGGAAACACGTAATTTCTCCTTTATAATTAAAAAATTGAGACCTAGAGAGATATGTTGAGGAAAAACTCACATTTTCTGACCTTAAGCTGCCTCCTAAAGACTCTGCTTCTTCACATTGTGATTTATACGTGTCATCTCTTGCCCACACTAGATAGAGTGTATCATTTCACAAGCTGATATACAGTGATGCTGGTATACAGAGGCTAAGAACAATATATGGTATATTTAGTAAACGTGTGAGCTCCGGGTTCAACTCTAGCCTCCGCTATTTGCCAGCTCTGTGTCCTAAGGCAAGTTATGTAACGTCTCTGAGCTTCAGTTTCATCACCTTATAAAATTGAGCTGGTAGTAACCTAGTTCATACCTTAATGGCTTGCTGTGAAAATTAAATGAGATTAGACATATAAGACATGTAAAATAATTTTTGCCATAGCATAAGTACTCAATCATTATTAAGTTATTGTAATTTAGTGAAACTCTTTTATGGTGATTTTTTGCATCATATTCTATGCAAGAGCTATAATTTCTTCGGTACAGCATGAAGATTAGATTAGGGCCAATTGAATTTATATTTATCAAATATTTTTTGTGTCCTCTTCAAATTTTAAGCTAGTTCCATAGTGAATTCATCTGAATAATAGAATCAAGTGACCGCCCAAAAAAAGAGTGATCTTATTTGACGTGGATATTTTAACAGAATCTTCTATGCTGGCTAACTGGTCAATAGTATATTTCTCCCTGTGAGACTGGAAACCAAACCAAACCCACTGCGATCAAGTCAATTCCAGCTCATAGCAACCTTATAGGACAGAGTAGAACTGCCCCATAGAGTTTCCAAGGAGCAGCTGGTGAATTCGAACCGCCAGCCTTTTGGTTAGCAGTCGAATGCTTAACCTCTGCACCACCAGGGCTCCTTACGTATAAATGATAGTGATAGTGTTTTTTACTAGCACCATTTTATGATGGGTTGAAGTCCATTTGCAGAACAAGTAGCAAAGAAGGAAGAAGAAAGGTCTTGAATATTCCTATGATGTTGTGTGCCTCAAGTAGATTCCGACCCATAGTGACCCTGTAGGACGGAGTAGAACTGTGCCATGGGATTTCCTAGGCTGTAATCATTATGGGAATAGACGGCCAGATCTTTTCTCCTGCATAGCTGCTTATGGGTTGAGCCGTGGACGTCTTGGTTAGCAGTCGAGGGCTTAACCATAGCAGCACCAGGGCTTCTTGAATATTCCTGTAACCCCCAAAAAGCCACTTCCGATAGGCAGAAGGAAGCAGAGAAAGCCGCAATGCATAAGCACATTGCAAAACTTGTTCTTAAAACCTGAAGGCAATAAATAATAAAACATGAATGAACGTATCTTATTTTAACTTAATCAAAAGATATTGCGAGTGCCCACTACTGTCTGAGCACGGTTAGTCCCTGATGAGATCCAGATGAATCACATATGACCCTTGCCCTCAAACACCTTACAGTCTAACTGGGGAAAGTGATGAGTAAACACTAGGTTTAGTGCATAAAAAAAAGTTATAAATAAATATTTTCCTGTCAAGAGCTACATGTGTCTTGCACTATGCTCTATTTCAGATAACAAACTAATGCCTGAGGCCTGAAACTATTCTTGCTCTTGTTCTGAATTCCCTGCTGGAGCACAAGATAAAAAGAGTCCTTCAGTGCAGTCTAATCATATTACATATATAATACCAAAACCAAAACCGTTGTGGTCCAGTGGATTCTGACTCACAGTGACCCTATAGGACAGAACAGAACTGCTCCATAGGGTTTCCAAGGCTGTATATCTTTATGGTAACAAACTGCAACGTTTTTCTCCTGCGGAGCGGCTGGTGGGTTTCAAACACCGACATTTCAGTTAGCAGCCCAACACTTAACCACTGCACCACCAGAGTACCTTGGTAGATCCATAATAGGGGTCCTGTAAGTTATTGTTCAGGCAAACCCAACTGGAATGCCTGCTTCAGTCCTGCTCTGATTGTCTCAAAAATATACCTCCACCGAGCATTTCTGAAACCAGGTTTCACGTCAAAGGCAGGAAACAACAGTCTCCCTCGTGTAGTTCAGAAACTGAAGTGAAACTTGCAGTCAAGTTTCCAAGGCCTGTGGTTGCTGATCTTCCTCCCTCTTCTTCCTCTACCACCCTCTGCCTCCTATTGCCTTTTACCTGAATCTTCCAACCATGTCCTGGAGTGAATTTGGTCTCAAGTATCACTAACCCAGGGTCCTTCTCCTATGGAGCAGAGGCACTGTCTTTGATCTTTGGTGGAAATGTGAATATTGGGAAGACAGTGGTTTTATAGTGTAAGCAGTTAAAGTGCTGCAGGTTCAGGCATCACCTCTGGCCCACAGGCTCTTACACTACAGTCCAATAGGCCTTTATGGCTATGCTTAAATCCCAGGGACTGGTACCGTAGTAGGACATTGATAATGGCCCCCCAAATATGCCTACGTTCATCTCCAGACTTGTGAATATGTTATGTTACACTACCAGTTACCATTGAGTTGATGCCGACTCATGGTGACCTTAAATGTGTCGGAGTAGAACTGTGCTCCATAGGGTTTTCAATGGCTGATTTTTCAGAAGTAGCTTCCCAAGCCTTTCTTCTAAGGCAGACTCAAACCTCTAACATTTCCATTAGTAGCTGAGTGTGTTAAATGCTTGTACCATCCAGGGACTCCTATGTTATACGGCAAGGGGGAATTAAGGTTGCTAATAAACTGACCTTGACATAGGAAGATTATCCTGGATTATCCAAGTGGATAATTGTAATCACAAGGATCCTTATAAGTAAGAGAGAGAGGCAAAAGAGAACGAGAGGGCTAGCAACATGAGAAGAACTTGACCTGCTGCTGGCTGTGAACATGGAGGAAGAGGGCAGTGAGTCAAGAAATGAGGCAATCTCGAGAAGCTGGAAAAGGCAAGGAAACAGATTCTCCTCTAGAGCCTCCAGAAAGAAATGTAGTCCTGCCAACACTTTGATTTTAGACCCATAACCTCATTGCTGTGGAGTCGATTCTGACTCATAGTGACCCTACAGGACAGAGAAGAACTGTCCCATAGGGTTTCCAAGGAGCAGCTAGTAGATTCGAACTCCTAACCTTTTGGTTAGCAGGCATAGCTCTTAACCATTGCACAGCCAGGGCTCCACCAGGGAGACCTATTTCAGACTTCTGACCTCAAGGACTGTAAGATAATAAATTTGTGTTGTTTTAAGCCACTAAGTTTGTGGCAATTTGTTACAGCAGCAATAGGAAACAAATACCAGTACCCTATAGGTGTGCCTGGTTATGTGCAAAAAGGCAGAGGACTAACCAGGTGCATCTTCCTTGAAGTTATCAAGGATTTCATTTTACTTGGATCCACAGTCAAGGCCTGTGGAAGCAGCAGTCAAGAATTCAAATGATGTATTGCATTGGGCAAATCTGCTGCAAAAAGCCTCTTTAAAGTGTTGAAAAGCAAAGATGTCACTTTGAGGACTAAGGTGCACCTGATCCAAGCCATGGTGTTTTCAATTGCCTTATATACATGTGAAAGTTGGTCAATGAGTAAGAAAGACCAGAGAAGAATTGATGCCTTTGAATTATGGTGTTGGCAAAGAATATTGAACATACCATGGACTGCTAGAAGAATGAACAAATCTGTCTTGGAAGAAGTACAGCCAGAGTGCTCTTTAGAAGCAAGGATGACAAGACTTTGTCTCACATACTTGGGACATGTTATCAGGAGGGACCAGTCCCTGGAGAAGGACATCATGCTTGGTAAAGCAGAGGGTCAGCGAAAGAGAGAAAGATCCTCAACAAGGTGCATTGACACAGTGGCTGCAACAATGGGCCCAAGCATACCAACTATTGTGCGGATGGTGCAGGACCAGGCAGTGTTTCATTCTGTTGTACATAGGGTAGCTACGAGGCAGAACCAACCGGATGGCAGCTAACAGCAATGACCACAAATCTTCCCAGAGAGTCAATTAAACCCTTATTTTCATATTAAGCATATGGAATAGGATGATTATGTAGCATTAACTTCGGAGACTATCTTCAAAACACAACATTTTTTTAATTTGCAAGCTACTTTGAGCCCTCAGCTACCAGTTCTCCTCTCCTCTCAGGTGGACGTGTTTGAGAGGCACCAATCTATCTCAGCACTATAGTCAATGACGACGAGACTCCTGCCATGTTTATTCTTACCATAACGTTGCATCTAGGACTCTTTTTTAACTTAACATTTTAAAATACATGTTCCCAAACACGCGACCGTTGGAATTTCATTTAAGGATTTAAAAATATTCTATATCTAAGCATAATTATATCTAACATTTGTATAATCCTTTCTCAAACACTTCTTTATTTGGAGCTTAAGACAGCTTGCTGAATAAAGTACAGTAAATTCTGCGAAAGCCAGAACCTGTGTAAGGCAGAAGCCTGTCAGCGAAGGAAAACACAAATATTTTCCACTAAGAGAGAGTGACAGAAAAGTAGTAAGACGGCACCCTGTCAATGAGGAAAACTTTTGAGACCTTGAAAAACAAGGCAGTCTGGATGAGTTCTGGCTCTCATAGGTTTCACTGTATTCTGAGTTGTCAGAGAAGGAGCAGGGAACTTGGGATGGTTGTCAAAGGTCAGTAAGTTCCCAGGGGCAGTGGTGGCAGCTGGACCCTGCTCCATGCTTGCACATCCAGTGTTCTTTGCGCGACAGCACGGTGAACACCAGGATCATCACTGGAGGTGCTTCTCTGGGGTGGTTCATTAGGAGCTCACCCTGAATTCACCAAGCATCTGCAGTTATACTGTGTTCTCACAGTCCGTGCGTCTATACAACGGCTGCTCTTGATTTCGATGTTGCTGCTTTCATTATGACTGTAAAATTGTAAGCGGCCCCTTCTTTTTATGTGACTGGATCTGTTCTCACGAAAGGATCCCATGGACAAAAGAGAGCACAGACAATGTGACTGCAAGAGCAGGCCTGGGGCTTCTGACAACCACAAAAGCCATTTTTCATTGTGATCCCAATGTGACTGACATGAATTGGATGTAGAAAGAAGGGGAGGCTAGAGGCTCTCATTCTTCTTTGGTTCCGAGATCAGAGAGCCTCTTCTGGCGTTTCTCAGCGCCCCTTCTTCTCATTTAACAGCAGTGCCTTATCTGGGCCCAGGTCTCAGAAGCCACCGCTGGTTTTGCAGTCAGTACGTTATACATAGTCAGGTACCGTAGGATGGTTGTTTCTTGTTTTTAGATTTATCATTATTACTCATGGGTTTTTAACTGCCGAGGAGGTATCTTTCTTTCCTCATTGTCTCTCTCTTACTCCAATTTGAGGCCAGGATGCCATACTTTCCGTAATCCTTCAAATCACCTTTTTCAGAGGCCTTCCCTAGCCAACCATGTAAAATATCACCCTGACCCTACTCTTTTCACTCTCTATCCTCTTTAACATGATTTCTGAGTTTCTTCATAATATGTCTCCCAACCTGACATATTCTATTTTTATATTTTTTCAAATTTTTTGTCTGTCTCCTCCAACTAGAACAGCAGCTCCATAAGAGTAGGCTCTGTATCTTTTTGTTTGCTATTGTATCCCCAGTGCCTAGACAAGTGTCTAGCACATAGTAGAGCTCAATAGGTGTTTGACGAATGAATTAATGAATTATTTACATCTACCGCATACTAGTACTATCCCAGGCTTGCCATATTAAAGTCCCTAGTGAACTAAAAAGCAAGAGGTCATAGCGAGGGGGACAAAAGAAAAACCTTTAACTTACCTTTCTTACTGTCAGATTTTCTAGTTTATGACTGACTGATGGATTGGGAGAAGGGAAATGTTCAGAAGAAGGAAATACCAGAAATGTTTCAAGCTCTCAGATCAAAGATCTTGAGCCCCTAAAGCCACATTTGGTCCTTTTGGGAGGGTCCTTCTTCTGCCTGGACTTCTCTTCCTCCAGATAGAATTGGATGCATTCACACATGAGCGCTGGCCTGCTTATGTCATATTCACTTAAGAAAAGCAAAGGCTTTGTTTAGTTTATTTAGTTAATTGGGTGGTAGGAGAGAGAGGCCGGTGCTGTTACTCCATTTTGTTTGCGATCCACTGATTTGTTACAAGTTTGTTCTGGAACCGGTGAGAAATAAGGACAATGCAGCAAATCCTCCTATACCACAGTGCATTTGTTTGGTTTTGTTTCCGTGACTTCTGTGACGTCTACCTGGAAAATCTCTATCAGTCAGCTAATTGCCATCCAGTGGATTCCAACTCATGGTGACCCCATGCATGTTAGAGTGAAACTGTGCTCCACAGGGTTTTCAGTGGCTGATTTTTCAGAAGTAGATCTCCAGGCCTTTCTTCCAAGGCCGTTCTGGATAGACTTGAACCTCCAACCTTTCAGTTAGCAGCTGAGTGTTTTAACTGCTTGCATCTCTCAGGGACTCCAAAAAACTTCTAGTTATTGTTTAAGCTCTAGATCAAATATGGTCTCCTCTACGAAGCTTTCCTTAAACATCTCATGGAAGGGTTCTACAGTCCCTCCTGGGTGCCCCCACCAGGCCTTGATCACATTGTTAGTCTTGGTCCCATCACCTTATTTAAATGACTATATCTCTTACTAGTTCTGAGGACGAGGAGGCCAGGAATTGTCTCATGTTTCTTCATACCTCTCATGTCCAGCTTACGAGTTGAAATTGACTTGACAGCAATGGGGTTTTTTTTTTGTCCAGCTGAGAAAATGAACCAGTGAATAAATGAGAAAACAAAAGACCGAGAGACTGTACACTCTAGTCACAGTTACCCAGTTATTAGCATTTGGACCTTCCTTCTGGTGATACTATTTGATCACTTGGTTTTTTTTTTTTTTTGTCTTCATCAGGCACTCTGATTGTTCTGAAGCATCCTTATCCAAGGAAAGTGGAAGAGCCTTCCATTTATGAATCCGTGCGGGTTCACACAGCAATGCAGACAGGAAGAACAGAAAATGACCTTGTGCCCACTGCTCCTTCTGTAAGCAACCACCAGCTTGACCACAAGCTCTGTCTTTGTCTAAAAGCGTTAAGTGCAGTAAGAGCTACATGCTTTTCTAACTACATTTTTTCACATAAAAATTCTAATTTTGGATCTAAAACTTGGACAAGAACGTAAGGTTTGAATCCCATGGCTCATTCATCTGGCCCAGGGTAACTGCATAAAAAATACAGTGCAATAGTGATAGGATTTTAAATACTTTAAAAATGACACTTGAATCTCCATCCTTAGCCAAATAAGCTCATGATAGAATGAGCTGACTAAAGTGTTATTCCTGGACAAGTTTCTTAAATTAAAAAATTTGTTTTTGTTTTAACATTTCAACTGCCTAGAGTAGAAAAATATTCTCTATCTTTATGATAAAACCTTGGGATGTTATTTTTTCCCAGCCTTTTTACCTTCACTGAATGAAGTCTACAGACAGAAAACATCTGCACATCTTTGCAACTCGGCCCATTGTTCAGGTTCACTGCAACTGGGGCACCCATTGTTCTTCTGAGATTTCATTTACGTTTGTTCTGTGAACTGTGACCCTGCAATCATTCCTCTCTGGCACTCCTTTCTTTTCATTATTCTCAAGTCTCCTCTATTCTTTTTCACTTCCTTGTTTTTTCAATACTCCTGGTATAAGTGACCTGGATGTGCACAAATGATACAGAAGACAGTACACAGATGAAATATCAAGAACTGCTTCTAGGTAGCAATCATCACACTTGAAAAATAATCCCTTTAGGATATTTCGCTACAAATTATGTTAAAACATGTGGCCTCCCTATCTCTGCAGTACTTTTTCTACTCTACCACTGGAGAGTTCTTTCTTTAAAAGCAGCTTTATCACATGACCTCCCTGATTCACAGCCTTCAGTGGCGCCCACAGTCTTTATGGACCACCTGGACCCTGCTCACCTCCCTGGCATCATCTCATGCCACCCCCATACTCACGATATAGAACTTGCCTCTCTCAATAACATGCATTCCTCCGAATGTGCTCCTTCTTCCCTCCCTACATCTGGAATGCTACCAACACCACTATTGTCCGCTCATCCTTCAAGACAAGTGTCAGCGATCAGCATCCTCCAAGAAGCCTTCCTTGACTCCCCACCCCACCCCCCGCCACTAGCTTGTGTTTAAACACCACTCTTCTGTGCTCCAGAGCACTCCTTGCTTACCTTTACTTGGAATTCTCAGACTATAACATAAAAAAAAAACCTAGTTGCTATCGAGTCAGTTCCAACTCATGGCGACCCCATGTGTTTCAGAGTAAAACTGCACTCCATAGGGTTCTCAATGGCTGTGATCTTTTGGAAGTCGATTGCCAAGCTTTTCTTCTGAGGTCCCTGTGGGTGGATATGAACCACCAACCTTTTGGTTAATAGCAGAGCACTCAAACTTTCGGGCCACTCAGGGACTCCTTACAGTAGCATTGGTTGTTGGGTGTTGTCAAGTCGATTCGTACTCGGAGTAACCCTAGACAACAGAGAAGAACTGCCCTATAGTATTTCCTAAGCTGTAATCTTTATGGGGGAGAGCTGGTGGTGCAGTGGTTAAAGCACTTGGCTGCTAACCAAAAGGTCAGCAGTTCAAACCAACCAGCTGCTCTGCAGGGGAAAGATGTGGCATCCTGCTTCCATAAAGATTTACAGCCTTGGCCCCTATGGGACAGTTCTACTGTGTCCTATAGGGTCACTATAAGTCGAAATTAACTGGATGGGAGTGGGTGGAATCTTTTCAGGAGTAGATCACTAGGTCTTTCTTCCTGCAGAGCAGCTGGCTGTGTTCAAACCACTGATCTTTTGGTTAGCAGCCAAGCACTTAAGCGCTGTGCCATTGGGGTCCTTTACTGTAGCATATTGTTGTTGTTAGGTTCGTCGAGTTGACTCCGACTCATAGTGACCCTATGTACAACGGAACAAAACACTGCCTGGTCCTCCACCATTCTCACTATCTTTGCTATGCTTGAGCCCATTGTTGCAGCCACTGTGTCAATCCATCTCACTGAGGATCTTCCTTTCTTTCCCTGACCCTCTATCAAGCATAATGTCGTTCTCCAGGGACTGATCCCTTCTGATACACGGCTAAAGTAAATGAGACGAAGTCTTACCATCAGATTTGTTCATTCTTCTGGCAGTCCATGGTATATTCAATATTCTTCGCGAACACCAACATTCAAAGGCATCAATTCTTCTTTGATCTCCTTTATTCATTGTCCAGTTTTCCAACGTATATGAGGCAATTGAAAATATCATGACTTGGGTCTGGTGCACCTTAGTCCTCAAAGTGACATCTTTGCTTTTTAACACTTTAAAGAAGTCTTTTGCAGCAGATTTGACCAATGCAATATGTTGTTTGAGTTTTTGACTGCTTCTTCCATGAGCGTTGATCTTGGATCCAAGTAAAATGAAATCCTTGACAACTTCAGTTTTTTCTCCATTTATCAGTATTTTATCCATTTAGCATCAGGATTGGAGGAAGACTCATTAACAACCTGCAATGTGCAGATGACACAACCTTGCTTTCAGAAAGCGAAGAGAATTTGAAGCACTTACTGATGAACATCAAAGACTACAGCCTTCAATGTGGATTACACCTCAACATAAAGAAAACAAAAATTCTCACAATTGGACCAATAAGCAAGATATTGAAGTTGTCAAGGATTACTGTAGTATAACTATCTGCAAACGTGTCTGCTCTCCCCACCAGCCTGAGACTTCCTAAGGACAGGGAGCATAGCTTGTCTTTGTACCTTTGTAGCCTACCCTGGTTCATGGAACATATTATGTGTTTGTTATTATGCTACATCTACTTAAAATTAAACATCCTGGAAATTGGTTGAAAAAGATACACTGGCTTTTTTAGAGTTGGAGGAGGAAGCATCAGCCCTCACAACGAGAGAAACTAAGGGAAGTAGGACGATGAATATTCCAAAGTGAAAAGAGACCAAAGAAAAGATCAAGACCTACCCTCTAACGGATTCTTGTTTTCCAGTCAACCAGTTCCCTCCTAACCTTCCTCTTTACTCATCCTTTTCCCTCCATCAATCACTTCAACATCTCTCTCATTTGGACTTTCAGTTTGACTTTACTTCTCCTTCTGTTGCACTTACCCGAATGGTCTCCACTCAAGATAAATCAAACCATACCCTAGTATGTGTGTCCTCACACACACTACCAAGCACAGCTGAGGAAATATGAGTCACCTGGGTGACTCACTGCCACTGTGGGGCTGTGGTTTCCAGCCTCAGATGTTCCCACAGTGCTACCCAGTGATCCTTCTCTAACCGCAGTCTACCTGACTTTCTCCCATTTCCTCAGCACTGATCTCAAGTCTCCCCACCTTAAGTCCCCCATATAAGTGATTCCCAAGCACTGCTCTTCAGATCCATGCTCCTCAGGTGATTTATCAGGTCCACTGAAAGATAAGACAAATGTAAACAGATGCCATGAGTGTTTCACAAGGCTCAACTTGTAAAATTTAAAACTGTCCTTTATTCTGAAATTATATGCTTCCTATTTTTTTAATGTTAAAATGTCTTTCTCTTAGGAAATGATGATGATGGTAGGTGTTACTTTAAAAAAAAACTTATGCAGTTTAAAAGATTGTCCTTCATACTGAAATGATATGCCTCTTTTTTTATACATTAAAATGGCCCTCCTCTTAGAAAATAATGATGATGGCCCTCCTCTTAGAAAATTGTTGCTGTTATTAGGTGCTGTCGAGTTGGTTCCGACTTATAGCGACCCTATGTACAACAGAACAAAACACTGCCTGGTCCTGTGCCATCCTCACAATTGTTGCTAAGTTTGAGCCACTGTGTCAAACCATCTCATGGAGTGTCTTCCTCTCTTTCATTGACCCTCACTTTACCAAGCATTATGTCCTTCCTCAGGAACTGGTCCCTCCTGAGTACGTTAGACAAAGTCTCACCATCCTCTCATCTAAGAAGCATTCTGGCTGTATTTCTTCCAAGACACATTTGTTTGTTCTTTTGGCAGTCCACCGTGCATTCAATATTCCTTGCCAATACCATAATTTAAGGGCATTAATTATTCTTTGGTATTTCTTATTCACTGTGTAGCTTTTGTATGCATGTGAGGCGATTGAAAATACCATGGCTTGGGTCAGGCACACCTTAGTCCTCAAAGTGACATCTTTGCCTTTTACAATGGTAGCTTTTAAATTTTGTTATGTTTATTTGACAAAACAAAAAGTTAACTAAGTGATGTCTCACAAAGTTTTGAAACTTCCAACTTGCTGTTTCATTCGGTCCAGAAGTCTGAGAACCACAGCATAATACCATCTCTCTCCTTATCGCAGAGCAGGTAACCTTGCCTCCTACTTCCCTGGGAAAGGAGTCATCAGTGGTGATTTCAGTTACTCCTCCTGCTCCCCAAACTCTGACTTTATTGATAGTCTCAGCCGTGCTTATATTCCTTCCTTCTGAAGAAGAGAGAGAGGAGGCCCAGTGGGGACAATGTGCAATGAGAAGTTCATGAAGTTCATTCTGCATTAATATAGACAGAAAACTATAAAGGCTTTCTAGTCAATTCTGAAATGTCTCTTGTTACTCCACACTAAGAAATCACTGCTAATTGACCAGTGTGGATGGGGGAACTGTTCTGGTCCAGTCAGCATGCTCTTGTTCCTTAATGACCACAAGCGTTCTCAGCCTCCACTGGTTACCCCCAACAGCCATACTGATGCTGCACCTCCATCTCCAACCTGAGAGCTCTGTGGGCTTTCAGTCTCTGCCTTCTCTTTGGGGATGCAGTTCTTGCTCAAGCTCTGGCAGTGAAGAAAGAGAACTAAGTCTTATAGGAAAAAGAACTTCTTGCTTGAAGTGAAAGTGAAAACAGATGCCCTATTGCCCAAAAACATGCTCGTCTAAAACTGTTCAGTGTCTTTTGGCAACTGTGTGCTTGAGAAATCACTGTCATATTATAAACAACGTAGGGTTGGGTCCTGAGATAGGATTAAATTTAATTAATTCATTTATTTAACAAGCTTTTCTTAAGCATCTACTATACATCAGGACTGTCTTAAACACTGGGGATTTGGCAGTGAATTAGGCAAAGTTCCTGCCCTCATTAAGCTTACATTCTAGTGGTGATCACAGACAATAATCAAAGTACTAATATAATGCCAGATAGTAAGAAGTCATGCAAAGAAAAATAAAGTAGGATAAAATAAAATAAAGTAGGGTAGAAGAGGGAAATAGAGGAGGCCACTCTAGTGAGGTGACATTTAGCAGAGACCTCATTGAAAGGAAGGAATGACTCATGTCAAGATTTGGAAAAGAGCATTCCAGGCAGAGGGAACAGTACAAAAACCCTGAGGTGGGAACTAAATTGCAGTGTTTCAAAGACCAGTAAGAAGGTCAGAACGACTAGCATAGAGTGAGCTAAAAGGAAAGTAGTAGGAGATAATATCAGTGGGGCAATGAGAGGCCAGATCATGTAAGGCAATAGAGTTCTTAAATGAGCAATACTTCCTAGCTGGGGTGTTTGGAAATCTGTGTTTTTGTTGTCACAATGCTTTGGCCAACACTGCTAGCATTAATCGGTATTAAGAACTGTGAAAAGTCTGAGACTTCACCCTACTTGCAAACTAATAAGTTAGTCCACCCCAGTTTCATGGATGCTGATAGAAGATGCAATCAAAATAAATCACTGATTATGTGATTTAAATTCACCAATTTTTGGTTTAACATCATTTAAATAGGAAGTTCACCATTACTTTAATGCCATGAAAAAGTTTAAAAGAAGTAGTTATGATTTCTTGCTTTAACTGTTTTTGCTATGATGGTTTTTGTTCCTCTTTTTTTTTGGTAGGGAGAATTTACCTCAGGAAAAAAAAGTACTCCGGGAATTCCCATAAAAAGAACCTTGGCTTCAACCAAGTCATTTCCCAGTTTTTCTTTCTGTTTTTTTTCTTGCTAATACCAGACATATTATGATATCATATTAGAATAAAATACCCTACCAGCAATTCAATTTCTTCAGAAATTTATGAAAAAAATAAATGTTAAATTTCTTGATCTTAGTGTCCTTGTCTTATGCAAATTTCTATTCACATAGCTCCCCACTGCTCCTTACATTACACAGGTGCTTGTTACTGTGGGATATTGTTACCCTTGAATTAATGATATGGAGGTTAAAAACAAATGACTCATTCTCACTTCAAATTCCTTTTGGACAAGTCAAGTATAAATAAATCTGCATTCCTGAAATTCTTCTCCATAGAATATGGGTCTCAAGAGATTATCTGTGAAAAATAAAGGGGTTCTGTGATAAAATAAATATTGGAAATGCACACAAAACAATTCACAAAGTACGCTAGCATAATACAGACTCCGTAAAGCCCTGAACTAAAGAAATTCCTTTACTTTCTTTAATCCAGAGTTTGCCAGATGTATTGACCATGCATGGGTGCATATGTGCGTGTGTGCGCGTCATACTGCACAATAATCTAAATAGCTAGGTTTCACATGATACACTTTGCCAAAACTAATTTCTGTAAGTGAAATGATGTGGTTTATTTATTTGCAAATTGCTGGCTCTAGTGAGTTGAGAGTCTTTCTATTACCTGTTGCCACAGAATTATGCCAGATGATCCAATCCGAAAACAGTCAGTCTCTCACAGTAAGTGGGAGATTTTCAAGTGCCTAGGTGAAGAATGAAAGGCGATCACTTAAAGATCAAAAGCAAATTTGTTTTTCATTTTCCATAGGACAGAAATATAAAGATAAAAATTAGTGTGTGACAGTTCTAGGCTTCACTTGATCCTTCTTTCTTTTTCAGCTGGGTACCAAAGAAGGCTACCTCACCAAACAGGGGGGCTTGGTCAAGGTAAGGAAGCATGCCATCCATTCATTATGTGACTAAATTCTCTAATTTTGACACTAGTATTTTTTTTTTTTTTTTTTTTTTTTTAAGAAAATTGCCTACTCATTTTGACCCACTTTTTAATATGTACCTGTTTGGAGAGTTCATCTTCATGGATAATTCATCAAAATTCTGGAAAATGACTATTATTTGGCAAAACCCTACATTGTAATAGCCTACAGTTTATACTCAAGAAAACACAATCCTTTTAATGGAATAATTGAAGATGAAAGTAGCAGGTTAACTTTAGAACATTGGTTTTTAACAAATAAAGAGTCAAAATTTTATAAATTGTTTATCTAAAAATAGACTAAAAAGGTCACCAAGTCCTAATTAAACTATTTGATAAAATCCCAAAGAAAATTCAGTTAAGGACTTTACTAGCCCAGGGTATCCAACTGTCTACCATTTATATCATTGTACCTTTAAAGTTACTTATTTCATTTCAATATGTTAAGAAGACCTTCATGGAATTTGTCGTTCCTTCCTGTTTTAAGGGTCAGGGTACTCACCCTCTCTTATAGGTACTTATTTGCTTGAGTTCAACCAAAGTAGTTATTTGTGTCCTTGCTATACTGTATGTTTCTTGAGGGCAGGCAGTATTCATATTCATTGAATATTTATTTTTTAAATCCCCCGTTACTTCTTTTAACTGGGCAGATTGCTACCTAGAATAAGACTAATTAATTCTGACTCATGGTGACATTGTGTCTTTTGAAGTAGAACGTGTTCCATAGGGTTTTCAATGTCTGGGACATTTCAGAAGTAGATTGCTAGGACTTTCTTCTGAGGAGCCTCTGGATGGACTCAAACCTCCAACTTTCAGTCAGCAGCCAAGTGTGTTTTAGGATTTTGGTAATATATAAAAAGAAGACAATGGATATTGAGAGGCAACTAAAAGTCTCTCCCACAAACGCCATAGAATTCTTAGGCAAGGTTTAGCATATTACGTCGTTGGAGGACCCTGAACCTCAACTTGCTTACTAACAAAACAAAAATAATAATATAACATTATTGTGTGAGGAATGGCTAACATACAATAAACCTCAAAGGATAGTATGTAGCCCATATAATAGGTACTCAAAACGTGATATCTGTTTCTTGTTATAGAGTTAATAAGATGAGCATCCTAGTCTTTTGTTATAAACCACCTTGAATATTTATATAGACTATTTTCTTTTATCTGCTTAAATATTATTTAATGATATCTCTGCCTTTGTTATAAAATTAATAAATGAAATAATTTTAATTTTTTTAGATACTCTGAAATGTTTTTCTCAAGAACAATTCTTACCCTACGAATGCTTTTCAGGCTTATTGTATTAATATTTTAGATATTTTTAAAAGGAAAGGAAATTGTCTAGTTCAAACATTGCTTTCCTCTATTCAATATCTGTGTGTTTTAATTAATTTTTTTTTCTCAGACTTGGAAGACAAGATGGTTCACTTTGCACAGGAATGAACTGAAGTATTTCAAAGACCAAATGGTGAGAAATAGCACATTTTCCCTTTAAATATCAGCTCTCTAGAAGAAAGGAACATCTGCCTTTCAAATCCCTGAAAATCTCCTATGCCCACCCAAAAACAAAACCAAAAATCCCATAAATAACTGGGAGTGTGAATCCCTGATTCCTCACATGAGCAGAGCTATTTTGCAAAGATGAGGTGGGTATTCCAGAAATTACACTCTTGGATTGGCTAGGCTGTGGCTCCCAGAGAATATAAGTCTGTCTAAGACAATGGAATAGTTCTCTTGCCGTAATTTATTGCCTCTCTGAGCCAGTTTCCCTATTTATTAAACATTTGTTCATTTCCTGAAATGTGTGGCTAATTGCCTCCATAAACAACTGCCCTCTTTGCCATGAGGCCAGAAGAACTGGATGGTGCCTGGCTACATTACTGAACAATTTGATCAAAGATTCTCTAGGAGAATCCTGATCAAAAGGGGGAAAATGCAGAAAACAATTTAAAATGCTCATGGAATCTAGACTTTCTGGAGCTATGGAAGCTGGATGATCCCCTGAAACTATTGCCCTAAAATAATGCTTAAACCTTAAATCAAAAATGTCCCCTGTAGTCTTCTTAAAACCAAACAATAGTTTAGCTTAACTAGTAAAAAATGTCTGCCTTGGGCATTGTACTCTTTTAAGATCTATCTACATGGGATCAAATTGACAACAGTGACTCGAAAGGTTAGATAGGAAACTTTGGGGCAATGAGTTTATGTTAATGAGAGAGGAACAATCAGAAAAAGTGGGTGAGAATGGTTGCTCTAGAAGAATGTAATCAGTGTCACTGAATTGTACATGCAGAAATTGTTGAATTGGTGTATGTTTGGCTGCATATATTCTCAACAAAAAAATAAAATTTAAAAAAATGTCTGTTTCCTATATCCATTTCATTAAGCTTGAAATTATCTCATTTCTCTCACTTCACCTATACAAAATTTCTGAGCAAGTAGAAGTTTAAGAAGATGGAAGAAAAACATGACTCCCATCCATGTGTTAAAATCCATCTCCATCAAATATAAATCGATAAAGACAATCTCTTCTTAATACCCAGTGTCATGAAAGGTTAATCCCCAAACCAGGTGTTTGTGACTTCCCTTGTAAGCCTTCTCTAGTTTCAGTCCTCTGAGTGTAACTAAAATTGGCAGTTATAAGTAGTGCAAGACTTGTTAGGAGAATAGTAATGGGCAGATTTGTGTGTGTGTGTGTACTTTATGCTGACATAGGTTGTTTTTTTTTTTTTTTTAAATAAAGTCACCAGAACCAATTCGGATCCTAGACTTAACAGAATGTTCAGCTGTACAATTTGATTACTCACAAGAAAAAGTAAACTGTTTTTGGTAAGTTGTTCTATAAATAAAATGTTTTTAGAAGTGTTCTTGCCAATCACTTATTTTAGCTAAGGAATAAGAAACTATGTCTTAATGTAGTGAAATGCTTTGATCTGAGGGATGTGGATTAAACCATCACATGAGACATTTACCAGTTAGGAGTGCTTCTGGCTGGATGTGCAATAATACCTCATTTAAAGTAGTTTAAACAAGTAGGCAAGCCTGCTGGGTCCAGCTGTCTATTTGTACACTGCACACGTATGACACACGTAAGAGGATGCCATTCACCTCTCAGACAGCTTTATTCTTTTGCGTTTTTTCTTTAATTTTAATTATGACTGTTGACTCCAGGTATGAGTGATTTGTATGTTTATGACCATTTCTGGCAGTGTTTTGTTCTAACAGTATCCGTATATTATGACAATTTTCTAACTGGGAGAAGTAAAATGTCTTGAAGAAGGAGTGGATTTTTTTGTACCAATTTTTATTTTAAAGTGTTTCAAGTATATAAAAAGTTGAAAGACTTATATACCCAAATACCCTTCATCTAGATGCATCAATTGCTACTATACAGCCATATTTGCTTTTATCTCTATCTTTCCACTTTTTTTTCTCTGAACCAATTGAAAGTAAATTATTGACATCATGGCACTGTATCTCTAAATATTTGAGTATGAGTCTCCTAAGAACTACAATATTATCACAGCTAAGAAAATCTGCATAAAAGTGCCATATGAGCTAACAAGAGTATATTTTTCTCATAAACACAGCAAATCTGGAGGCAGGCAGCCACCTTGACAAGCTCAGGTCCAGTATCTCTACATTCTCTTGGTCTTTTCCTCATGCTTGCTACTCAAGGTCTAAGATGGCTACTCCAGCTTCAAGCTTCATGTCTGTATATAAGGCAGGAAGAAAAGAGTAAGTGATGGTACCTGCCACGTCTTTCTTTTTTTAATCAGGAAAGCAAAAGTATTTCCAGAAACTCCCCTATTAAAAAAAAAAAAACCATTGCTGCCAAGCTAATTCGGACTCATAGTGACCCTATAGGACAGAGTAGAACTGCCCCATAGGGTTTCCAAGGAGTGGCTGGTGGATATGAACTGCTGACCTTTTGTTAACATCCCAGCACTTAACCACTGCGCCACCAGGACTCCGCTCACCTATTAGATTTCCCTTTATATCTCATTGGCCAAGAGTCCCATGGCCATCCCTAGCAGAAGGACAGGCCAGAAAAAAGTAATAGAGTGATTATGATTGGCTTAAAGTAATTATGCTTATTGCCTGGGGCTTCTGTCAGCAAGAAGAAAGGAGAAAATTATATGTGTTAGTAGGTGATTACTAGCGTCTCCCACAGGAAGTACCAGACTACAACAATTCCAGAGCCCAGTTACATGCACACTGTCAGGCCTCTCCCCACCACTCTCCAGTTACACCCCAGCTGGACCTTACATCAAGGAGTGACCTTTTATACACAGGGACTTACCTCTTATCTATTTAGTAATTACTGGTATAAGCAAAATTTGGTGCTTAGGCTTTTGTAGATAGAAATCCTTCTCAATTTCAATTCAAGCCTTTTTTCTTTCTTTCCTCGAGAGAGGAAGGAAAAAGATTTTTAATGTTTTGCATGTCAACTGGAAAGACAGGAATTATGGGCAAGATACAAACTATGACTGATCTTTTAGGTCAAATGATTTTGACTATATAGTCAGAGACAGTTAAATCAATTACCATATTCCTAGAAAAATTCTTCCTTACTACTAGGTAGGAAAGTTCATTTTTCCTCCAGCAGAGGCTGACCAGTGGCGGCCAGAATGAATAGCTAAGAAGTTTGATTGTCTCTTCCTGTCCTAAGTAGTTGAAAACTACTTACATCCATGAAAGTCAGCGTTATCTCTATTGAAGCAAGCTAACACAAATGAGCTCTTTCAGCAAACTCTCTTACTTGTCTTGCTTATTCTCTGAATTACAGCACAGGTTCCCTGAGTCCTTTGAGAGATCAGCTGAATAAACATACGAGTGGTGTATTCAGCCAAAACTGGGAACAATAAAATGATCTAGGGGGTGTCGGGGTGTGCTAGACATGTTCTTTTTCTCCTTCAAAGTCTCATTAGAGAATATAAATCTGGCCAGTAATATGAATCTATAATTTCCTCACCATTTCTGTGGTTTGCTGGCAGGGATAGTTTCATATATAGCAATTCATCGAGTTGCTTGCCCAGGCCCTTTACCAATTCCTTTTTTCTCTTGGAAGACTCTACATAATGTTCAAACGATTATATATAAGCAACTAGCCATCTAGAATATCTGAACATTGTTTATTTTGTCTTACCAGCTTAGTATTTCCATTCAGGACATTTTATCTCTGTGCAAAGACAGGAGTAGAAGCTGATGAGTGGATCAAGATATTACGCTGGAAATTGGTGAGTTATAACATCTTCTGGATGCCTGTTGTTAGCTGCCTTCAAGTTGATTCCAACTCACGGCGACCCAGAAATAACATGCTGATCATTTCAAACATGCTTCCACTGAGTCATACTAACCCTGAGAATCAAGGGGGTGTCTACTTGTAGGCTTGTGGAGTAAACAGTCTGTTCATTCTTCTGGGACATGGGAAGAGATGGAGACAGAGATAAGAAAGGAAGAATGGAGCTGCATTTGGGTCTTACCCAAGAGCATTAGCCCAGTGACCCAGCATCGAGCAGCCTTCCTTAGTGTGTTCAAGTTAGCCCAATTTTGTCTGTAGAAGAACATTTGGGGCAAGAGGAAAGACAGAGGAAAATTGACATATTTCTATAGCTGAAAAGCTGCCTGCCTTTTAAACAGCCAAAAAAGGAAGCTTGGCAGAGGAACTTAGCCTAGGTTCCAGTGTAAGCGTTATTTTGTGTAGGTCAAGGACAAAAGGTGATTTATTTTATCTGCTGTTTATACACCCTCCAGGTAGAAGATAGAGTGCTTATAAAAATCTGCTAGCTTCATATACTTTCTGTACACATTTGCTAGTTAGTGGGTACTTGCTCTTAAAGCTTACTAAAATTTCCTTCAAATGCTACCTTGAAAACCTTGACGTTTAAAAAACTCAATTTTCTCCCAATTATTTTTTACGAAATTATCTGGTATATAGGTGCTCTCTCAAAATGGAGAATCTTGATAAATATTCCTTTCTAGATGCTGGGACGTTTGCTTTTGGTTATCTTTCCAGTTTGAAATTCAAATAAATATACCATTTATTTTGAGATTGTCCCAATGTATTTGATATTCAATGAGGAAATACTTTACCATATGAAATCTTTGCTCAAACAAAGATGAATCAATTTTTTATTCTTTCCATTTTATAATTATACAGTGATACATAATCTTCATAGAAAAATTAAAGATCTCTCAAATGTACACACTTTCAGACATCTCCCCATGAAAATATTTATTTAAAAGAAAAATTTAATGATTCTGTAAATAGTGTTCTGTGAATATCTTTCCATATCAAAAATTTAGCTATATCTTCATTCTGGTTCATTGAATAGTACTGTATTTTATGAGTGTACCATAACTTATAGATCAATTCCTAACTTGTAAATGTTTTAGCAACCACTTTACAATATTTCCCCTGACAAAAATACAGAAAACCAGATGAACTTGGGGAGAGGGCACATGATAATTAGTTTATAATTTTATGGTTTCTTTACTAATCATCATGTCTTATTTCATATTTGTTAAATGCCAGAGTCAATTGTCATAAAATCACTAAATAACAAATACGCATGTGTATGTGCTTTATTACAGTCACAAATAAGAAAAAAGCTAGACCAAGGGGATGGCACAATCAAGTCTCAGTCGTTTGTCTTTAAGTAGACCTTTCCTGACCAGGGATGCCATGCTCCAGGAACAGAGTGGAATGTTCCCTGATGCTGTGGTCAGTAGCAGACTTCAGAGGAAAGCCGAATAAGGAATTTTCTTTAAAAACAAAACCAAAGCTGATGCTGACTGGGACCTTTCAGAACATGTCACATTTGCTGACTCACGGAAAACTGCTGCCCTTCCGAGTTGTGGCCATCTCCCTGAGGATTCCTAAGCAAAGAGCATTCTGATAGAAACAAATTAAACCACCACTTCCAGACTTGTTCAGTGTTAGAGCATACAATATGTGGTTCCCAAGCTTTTTGACGTTAGTTGCCTGGGACCCCACTGTGTTATGGACAATTCATCTGACATCAACATTGTGTTATCAGCAAGGAGAGAAACGGTTACATACTTGAGGCTTAGACAGTTTCTTCAGAAAATACACTGAGACAGTAAACATCAAAGATTTTTTTTGGGGAGGAGGAGTTATTTTTTGGTTTTTTATTCTTTTTAAAAAAACAAAAGCAGTTTCCCAAAACTGGAAAATGTTTGCAGTATTTATTTTCTCTTTTTAAAAGGCTCAGAAATCTAGTGGGTCCTTCACTTCTAATGATTAGTCCCTGGGAACTAAGTATCCAAAGACAATTATGTAGGAAAATAAAGACAAATGAAGGTATAATTTTCAAAATGTCTCTTACAACCATCTTGGAGGAAATGTTTTACAGAGTGAGAATTGAAGGGCGGGTAATGAAGTAGTAGATAACCTGTAATTTAATAATAATAATAATGTTGTTAGCAGTCCTCGAGTCTCCCTCAACTCACGGCAACCCCATGCACAGTGGAACTAGAGGCTGTCTGGTCCTTCGCCATGGCTATGATTGGTTATGAATTGGACTGTTGTAATCCATAGGGTTTTCATTGACTGATTTTTGTAAGGAGATTTCCAGGCCTTTCTTCCTAGTCTGGAAGCCCTGCTGAAACTTGTTCAGCATCATAGCAACACACAAGCCTCCACTGACAGATGGGTGGTGGCTGTGCACACGGTGCATTGGCCAGGAATCAAACCCTGTCTCCTGTGTAGAAGGCGAGAATTCTACCACTGAACCTGAGCCACTAGTGCCCTCAATAATCACAATAGAGCATTTATAAGCATGTGTTAACTTCATCTGACATTTCTCCAAACAGACTGAAAGAGACTTCTCAAGGAGAATGTGTTACACAAGTCCCTCCCCCAGAGTTATGTGGAGTGTTGGCTCAAGAGATGTAAGAATCACCTTGCCCTGAGATCGCTAAGTAGCCTGCACCTTGCAGAGCCACTTCTGTCACCGGTTGAGGGAGTAACACTAAAGAAATATTATGTGTTATACAACATTTTCAAACTATATTGATACAGCAGAATGAGATACTGGTGTCCAGAGCTCATAATTATTCTAGCCCTTCTATCACCTTTATTAAAATGGCTTATTTACATAAAAGTTTGAAGAAAGAGAAAGTGGAGGAAGAACTTGAAAATAAAAAGACTGTGGTGCAATGCTCCAGTATAACACTGCTTTTTCAGTCCAAAGAGATACCATGTTAAAATAAGTTTCTTTGGTTATCTAAATATCTAATGCTTAGAAATTACATTTTTGCATATTAACAACAAAGTTTTTAATGTATTTTATTTGTATTATATGGCATAGAGCAAACATCAAGTTAAAATGCATGGTGTCAAGTTGGCAAAGCAAGGAGCTGCAGATGAATCCTCACTGAGATGTAAGGTTTTATGTTTTGTTTTTCTTAGAACCAATGGTGTTTTTTTGTGTAGGAGATATTGTTTTACTTTTTGTCGAATATGTCATGTTTATTTATATTCTTTGGTTCTGTTTGTTAAAAACTGCACGATTTTGCTGCACATGTACTATTTTGCTATTAAAATATATTTTTAATATCTGTAATTTAAAGGAAATACAACTGATTAATATAATAAATAGCCATGAAAAATCTGCTTCAGTTAAAGAGTACGAGATACAAAGGGTTTAAAGTTGAAGAAATAGTCCCAGTCTTAAAGGAGTTTTTAGTTGAAAAATAGACTACAAATAAATACATGCAATGTATAGATGTAAATACTGTAGGAGAGGTACACAGAGCTATATGGCAGAAAATGTGCTTCAGCTGGGGTTAAATCCATTTACTGGAGAATTTTCACATGAAAAGGGAGCGCAAATATACGCATACTATGTAATTAGTACTTGGCCAGGTGCTTTACCGTTGCAATCCATTGGATGCTCTCAGCACCCCTGAGCAGTGGTTGTGATTTTACCTCCTGAAGGAGCCTGGTGAAGTAGCCCTCAGCTACTTCTGCAAGTCCAAAATGAGAGAGGAGGGGGGGAGTTTTGGAGAATAGCAAGTGGGGTTTCTGTGTCAGGCCCTGTCTTCTAACAGGTATGTGCTTATCGTAAAACCAAACCAAAACCCGATGCCATTGAGTCTATTCCAACTCATAGTAACTCTATAGGACAGAGTAGAACTGCCCCATAGGGTTTTCAAGGAGCAGCTGGTGGATTCGAACTGCTGATCTTTTGGTTAGCAGCCAAGCTCTTAACCACTGCACTACCAGGGCTCCTTATAAAGGAAGTAAGGACATTTTAAGACACAGCCAGTGTTGGCAATTATTCCTCTTCTCAGAATCCCCCCCAGGGAATGTCTTGCCCCCAGAGGAGCACTGTTTCCTCTGGACCAGGGGAATCACCACCATGGTGGGGATGGCTATGACTGCCTCTGAGGCCACTGAACATCAGCACATTCTGTGAGGCGGGATCTGTCTCTTTCTAGCACATGGCATGCAAGAGAGTGGGCTCTTTGTGCCTTCCCACTCACACACACTCAGTGTGCAGGTCGGGAGTTACGCTGTGTCCCTGTTTCAGGCAGAGAGCAAGAGAAATAATTATTACAGGGTGAACAGTCTTCCAGGTGACTCAGTCCTACTTTCCTTCACCTTCACTACTTCACATCAGTTGTAGCAAACCCATATTTTCATCAAACTCTTTTAATCCAGTATATTATATAGCAGAGGTCCCAGCCTGAACCTCAGCTCTGCTCACTAAGGATTCAAGCTCTCTAGGCATGATATTGAGTACAGTTTCTCAAACCATCTGTAGTGAAGGACTAGATTTTCTGATCTTCTGAAAGGGAATTATTAGAAAAATGAAGTAAAAATTACAGCTATCAGATTCAACAGACAAAGTTACTATGTCAAATTGTAAGATTTTACAAACTGTCTCAGTTTCTGCCATGTACTGCTATCTTATCATGAACTGCTAACAGTTTGCAGAACGGTCCAGTTTGTGCACCATTTTGAGTAGTACTGGTCTAACCTGCAGGCAGGTAAAAGGAATCAAGAGCTTTCTTGAGAAAACATTCATGTTAAAGAAGAGTTTTGGGGTGCAAATGTTTCATTGATGGATAACAGACATCGCTGTAGGGAAAGAGTGATTCTGAGCACATCCTTGTGAGTTACTCAGCCTATCCTCAGCAAAACCTAAAAAGTGAGACTGTTTCACTAGAGTCTCAAGCAGACAGATGTTGAGAGTGTAAACTGTGTGGTACCTACAGCTGTGGACGAAGATACCACCCTTAGTTGTCAGTGTAGACTCCAGCAGACTGAAGGCACCTGGAACCCCAGTGAGCAGCATCAGCGATGGCTAGGCTTTCAAAAGCACAGCTCGCTTAGCAAGAGTAAAGGAAATTAGAAGATGCCATCTGGAGTCTGTGAAAGCTGGTTTCAGGAGCACATGGGAAGGGCTCTATGTAGACTTCCAGAAATATCTGGAAGGCTTTTTTGAGAGGAACTGGATTTTCTACATAAGTACAATTTTGCAACTTAAACATTGTTTTGATGTCCCCTCTAGGATGGTAGAAAACAAGGGTGACAAATTATACATTCATCACACCGCAGTCTTTGTTATTGTCAAAACCAGCTATGTTTCAATGTACTTGTCCTGTGGATCATATATAACTGGACTGTGTGGTTTTTCTACCTTCTTTTTTTCCCCTTTTCTACTGGATTTCTTACTCTTGAGATGTTTTCTTACTTGGGCTTCTTCTTAGTTGGGCTTTCTGGTTACCTCTTTCCTGCTCCTCATTCCCCTCTTAACAACTTTTTTGTTGGCGCTTCCACTATGTATCCCCTTTCTCCTCTATTTTTCAGGAGTTATCATCTTACAAAATTCCCCCAAAAGATAACTGAATTGCTGAACTACTTAGACCAGCAACCAGAAAAGTGTATGGCACATGGTATATGTTCAATTAATATTTATTGAATGGATGAATAAAAAATTGTGATGACAGCTCAGCAAGGATATAATTTAACATAAACAAAATTTCAGGGTCCTGACATTTTGGTAAATAAACTAGGGCTGCTAACTTATTAGTATAATGTTTTACCTTTGTACTTCATTTCTTTAAATTTTACTACAAAGGATCTAATGGTTCAGTTATTGTTCTCTTTTATCCACTTGAAACTTATCTTGATATATGTCGTAAATTAGGGGTTTAACTTGATTTTTTGATGGTTAATGTGTCAACTTGGCTAGGTTATGTTGCTGTGTGTATATATATATATAAAATTTATTTTTATACATAAATTGTAGCATACTATGCATACTGTTCCACACCTTGCTTTTTTTGACCTTTATGTCTTGGTGATCATTCCATCTCTGTATCTAATGCACTTTAGTTTTTCCATTGAGTAAATGTAGTTATTTATTTAACTAGTCCTCTATGATTGGGGTGACTATATAATCTCCCATCTACAAAGGGACACTTGAGGGTGAAAGGAACACTATTAATAATGACTCCAGGAACAGAGGGTATAAAATGGTACTGTCTGAAAAACCAGACATATGGTCACCCAACCTATGATGGATATTAAATTGTTTCCAATGCTTTGTTATTAAGTGTTGTAAAGAATACATTTGTAAACATATAACTTTGCACATGTCCACATGCATAGGTTGGATAAATTTCTCAAGTGGCATTGCTGGGCCAAAGGTTATGTGCATTTGAAAGTCTGATCAGGACTTCCAGGCAACATGGCGCTATAGACAGAGGCACCACACTGTCCCTTCACAGCAAAGATCCAAAAAACTAAGCCAAACAGAGAAAACATCAATCCTGCAACCCTAAGCATCAAATAAGGAGATAAAAGAACTCAGCCAAGCACCAAATAAGAAACTTACAGAGAACAGAGAGTGAGGAGAGATACATGCAGAGGTCCCCTACCAGCTACTGCAGCACGGACCTGCCATCTTGGACTCCTATCAGAGACTGGTGAAGAGAGGGTACAGGAAATCAGCTTCACGGAGCTTCCAGCAGGAGATAGAACAACTGGAAACCAGCAGGATATGCTTCCCCATCCCCCCACCCTTCTTCATCCCCACTCAACCTCCTCTGCTTCCTGAGGCCACAGTCTTTTGGCCAGGAAGCACAAGCTTCACCCCAGTGCTGCTTGGATTCTACCCACCCACACTGGTCGGCTCCCTGAGTGCCATTTGTTGGCTGCTGGTGTTGCTTTTTTTGGCTTCTTTTGATTTCTTCCATACCTCTCGCCACCTCCCCCTTCTTTCAACTACCTGGCTCCGTGCATCATCTTTGCTTCTTCCTGAAAGGCCATGAAATGCCACTCAAATGGTAAACTGCTTCCCAGCCCATGCTGCCATGCTGGTGGGATCCCAGGGTTTTTCTTTTTCTTTTCTTGAATTGGGAGCCTGTTCTAGCCAGGCAGTACTGTGCGGCTTGGGACCTACCCCCTCAGTTTGCACAGATGTGCAGAGGGATCCCTGGGGGCATTTCTTTTTTCTGTTTTTTTTTGGGGGGGGGGTTCTCATTCTTTTGTTTTTCTTTTCTTTTTCCCTTTTTGTCTTTCTTCATTACTCAGTTTCTCGTCTCTCTATACTTACCTTCTCTTCCTGTCTCCTGAATACCTGGCACTGAGTGACACCTCTACTCCATCTAGCCAGGCTGTACTTCACAGCCTGGGAGCAACTTCCCCAAACCTTACAGCCATACTGGTGTGATCCCTGGGGGCTTTGCTTTTCTTTTTCTAATTTTTATTAATTTTTTTTCTTCTTCTTCTCCTTTTTGTTTTTCTCCATTTCTCAGTCTCTCATCTCTCCACTCCAATGGCAAGCTCTCTTGGCACTCATTTTTGTTTGTATGTTTTTGACTCCTGTTCCTCTCTCCTCTTTCCCAAACCCATCTTAGCTCCACCCATCACAATCTCCCCCCTTCATCCTGCCTACCTGCACCATGCACTGAACATCACACCCCCAAGTAGCACAGGCACGGCCTACCGGAACCTGCCTTGCACTGATTACCAGCCTTCCCTGTTGGCCCTAGTACATGCCACAACCAACCCATCCCAGTAACTCCTCTTCACCTAGACCTGCCCTGCCGTGCCATATCTGAGCAACTGACCCTGCCAATTGAAGAAGGAGGCGAAGAGTATCGTGCCCACAGGCAAGCAAACAACAAAGAGCCCACCTGTTCAGACATAACGAAGTAAAACAAAAAAGCAGGATGAAACAAACAAATCTACAATCAATAAATGAGGAAAATAACTACCGAATGCCCTGAAGACAGCAGACAATATCAAAACATTTACAATAACAGGATATGATGGTTCTAGTAGGTGTCCAAAATAAAACACCAGATGACTTTCCAGTAAAAGAAAAGGCACTAGAACTACCTGATACGGAATTAAAATATTTAATATTCAGAGCTATCCAAGAGTTGAAGCAAAAAGCAGACACAAATGAGGAAAATATAGACAAATTCATGGAAAAGGCAAATTCATGGAAAACATAGACAAAAACTGGAAGAATTCAGGAAAATAATGCAGAAACAAAATGCTAAAATAAATTCACAACTAGAAATCATACAAAAACAACAATTAGAAATCCAAAAGATAAACAACAAGATTTCAGAAATGGACAGTGTCATAGAAGGACTGAGGAGCAGGTTTGAAATGGTGAAAGACAGGATCAGGGAAATTGAAGACAAACACTCGCATACAACTCTGAGGAAAGATCAGAAAAAAGAACGAAGAAAAATGAAGAAACCCTGAGAATTATGTGGGTTACAATCAAAAGCAAAAATATGTGAGTGATCAGAGTTCCAGAACGGGGAGAAAACAAAAAACACAGAGAGGATCATTGAAGAATTGCTGACAGAAAACTTCCCCAATATCATGAAAGATGAAAAGCTGGCCATCCAAGAAGCTCAACAAACCCCATATAGGATAGACCCCAAAAGAAAATCACCAAGGCATATCATAATCACACTCGCCAAAACCAAAGACAAAGAATCCTGAGAGCAGCTCGAGAAAAACAAAAAGTCACATACAGAGGAGAAACAATAAGACTAAGCTCAGATTATTTGGCAAAAACCATGCAGGCAAGAAGGCAATGGGATGACATATATAAAACCTTGAAAGAAAAAAACTGCCAGCCAAGAATAATATATCCTGCAAAACTCTCCTTCAAATATGGTGGTGAAATTAAGACATTTCCAGATAAACAGAAATTAAGGGAATATGTAAAAACCAAACCAAACTTACAAGAATTATTAAAGGGAGTCCTTCGATCTGAGAACAAAAACATCAGCTCACAGGCTGAATCTAGGAAGCAGGATCATACCAGCCAGATACCAATCTAGGAAATGAACTCTCAAGGACTATCCCAAACCAAAAGAAATACAACAAGGAATCAGAGAAGTTAATCTATAAATGACAACAACATCAGAACAATAGAAGAGGGAATAAATTGTGTAGGTATAGAACCTTCTAATGGAGAGGAAGGCAAGGTGATACCAAGTAATAATAGACTGCTTCAAGGTAAACACAAAGAAAGTTAACAAACCTACTCATCAAAATAAAGAGGAAAAACATACAGTCTCAGTAAAAACAAAACCTACAAAAACAGAAGAAATTAAAAAAAAATCCACACACAAAAGGAATTCAGCACAGGAGAGTAAGAGGAACAAAGAAAACGTCAGCACCACCAAAAGAAGTACTACAAAATGACAGCAATAAACTCACACGTATCTATAATTACACTGAATGTAAATGGAGATTCATCAACATTTCTGATAAAATGCCGAGAAACTAAAATGAGTTTAAGAGTTCTTTCTGGGAACTTTGTCCAATTGATTATCAATTTTGGATGCAGAAGACATTGAGGTGGCTAATGGAAACATGAGGAAATGCTTGCCATCACTAGCCATTAAACTCCATTGCCATTGAGTCAATTCTGACTCACAGCGACTAGCCATCAGAGAAATGGAAATCAAAATTTTGGATGGAGCCAAATAGCCTTGAATAATTTTCCCAAGAAATCTAATTGTCTTTATCCAAATGTTACGGGTTGATTTGTGTCCCCCCAAAACATATGTTCATGTCCTAACCGCCGGTACCTGTGAATGTGAACTTCTTTGTATATAGGGTCTTTGGAGAATTAACACAAGATCATACCCGAGTAGGGTGAGTGAGTCCTAATCCAATGACTGGTGTTCTTATAAAAAGAGGACAAGAGACAGACACACAGGTAGGAAGCAATGTGAAGATGGAGGCAAAGACTGTTATTATCCTACCACAGTCAAGTAATGCCTGGCAACACCAAAAGCTCGAAGAGCCAAGGAAGGATTCCTCCCTCATGGTCTTCAGAGAGAGCATGGCCCTGTCTACATCTTGATTTTGGACTTCTAGCCTCCAGAACAATGAGATAATAGATTTCTGATGTTTTAAGCCACCCAGTGTGGTACTTTGTTATGACAGCCCTAGGAAACTAACAGGAGACAATCCCTTCTTGTATTCAGTTTAACAGTGATGATCAATGTCTCCATCAAGACAGATATATTTGGTTTACATATAAACTTGTCTCTTGAGATAAGCTTGAAATAAACCTTCAACACATGCTCATAAACAAATCGTGGGTGAGACTTAAGCAAAATACAGGACTAAATGAAAATTTTAAAAAAATGAGTCTATGTACATTAAAAAAAAAAAAAAAAAATTGGGTACCCAGTTACACAGGAAGTGAAAAATTGGGTTTCCACAGCCTGGATAAAAAAGCCCAAAAACTCGTTGCCCTCAAGTGGATTCCAATTCATGGGGACCCTGTAGGACAGAGTAGAACTGCCTCCATAGCGTTTTCAAGAGTGCCTGGTAGATTCTACCTACCTACCTTGTGGTTAGCAGCCTAACTCTTGACCACTATGCTACCAGGTTTTCCACTTGTAGCATATATAAGTTAGAATCTGGGATAAGGTTTTGAAACTCTAATGAATCAATGAGACTCAAAGGGTTATGTCCCACCAACCTAAATTTTAAGGTTTAGATATGCTGGAGGACATGATTTGTTGGGGGCATGCCGTACAATGGATCACTTTTGTGTGGCCTTTTTAGCATGGTCTTGTAACTCCCAAAGGATTGGGTGGGACTGTGTGAAAGGGTAATTGTGGCCCACTAAAGGGATTAATCAGTTTTGCCATTCCCCTGGGCTTGAAATGAGCAACTTCAAAAGCAGGAAAGAGAGGATCCTACCATCACCAAGGAAGAATAGCCAGGAGCAGAGAGCTTGTTCTTTGGACCTAGGATGCGTGCGTTAAGAATTTTCTGGACCCAGGAAACAGAGAGCCAGCTGTAACCATGAAGATGAGACGCAGTGGCAGAGAAGCGGTGACAGGAGACCTCGGTGGGCTTCCTGGCCCATGGAGCCAGAAAGCTAAGTGCCTTTGGGCAGAGGCGGATGGGCAAGGAGAGGTGTGCCTGCAAGCACTGCTGGGAAGAGGGTGTCCTGATGGAAGAACAGTATCCTGATGGTTCCTGAACCTGAACTGTAACCTGTTACTTTCCTATTAAACCCTATAATGATGAAAAAAAGAGAAAGTTTGATCAAGATTGCAAAATTGCCCTAAACCGACCCGTTGCTGTCAATTCTGATCAATAGAGACCCTACAGAACAGAGTAGGACTGCCCTATATGGTTTCCAAGGAACGTCTGGTGGATTTGAACTGCCGATCTTTTGGTTAGCAGCCAAGCTCTTAACCACTGTGCCACCAGGGATCCAAATTGCCCTAAAGGGTGTTAACAATCTTCAGTTTCATCAGCAGGGTATAAAAATGCCCGCTGTACTTATTCAATGATCCTCTCCTCATTGACTTATGATCTTTATAATGTTTTAAGTCCTCATATGTATGTACCGAAGTCTGTTTCTAGGCTAGTCTGCTCCAATGATCTGCCTACTTGTGCATTTAATCTAGTTTTGTATTGCTTTTTTAACTGGTTAATCTGCCATTCAGTTGATTTTGACTCAGAGCAAGCCCCTGTGACAGAGAAGAACTGCCCCATAGAGTTTTCTTGACTGTAATCTCTACGGAGGCACATTGCTAGGTCTTTCTCCCATGGAGCTGCTGGATGGGTTTGAATCACCAAGCTTTTGGTTAGCAGTTGACTGCTTATCTGTTGTGCCACCAGGGCTCCTTAGTTTTATATTACCTTTTCAAAAATCCCTTAGCATTATCACCTGCTTATTTCTCCAAGCGAACTGTAATTTACTATACCCTTTCCCAAAACAGAAATTTTAATAGTAGCAATATTCATCATGTGAAGGTAAGTCTTCATTTTCCTGGGATTTCAAGGTATACAACTATTGTTACATACATATAAAAATTTCGCCACTTTATTTCTAAAAGACCTTCCTCTTGTTTCATGCTTTTTTGCACTGGCAAAAATTTCCAGGATATTAATAATCCTGATAATGGAAATTTTAGATTTTAATAGGAATGTCTAATGCTTCACTATTAGGTTGCAACAATTAACTATTTATAACTCCCTACAGGTAAAACATTGTCTCTTGCCTCTATTCCTTTGTAAAGGCTGTTGTTCTTGCCCAATTTAAGTTCGTCTATTCTGTATTCTCATAGCAACTTGATAGCAACGGGTTTTTTTTGTTTTTTACTCTGTGTTCTGTCACAATCTGTGCATAGGTTTATCACAGCACTTTTTGTATCTGTTTCCTTTGCTAAACTGTAGGCTCTTTAAAGGAAGATACCACCATTTATTATTTTTTATATCTCAAAAAAAAAAAAAAAAAAGGAAAAAAGTACAGTGCCTCGCCAACTGCCTCAATGCACAACTCCAGGGATACAGGGATACCATTCACATAGATTTCATGTGAAAGGCAGCTCCCAGAGCACAGACAGGATGTGAATAGTGCCCCCTTAGAAATGTGCAATGTGGCGGCTCTAGTACACAGCACACAGTAAGTGCTTAATAAATGTGTTCTCAACTACCAGTGACAAGCTCTGATTGTCAAAGCACCTACAACCTCAAATAATGGATTGCATTCCTGAATATTATGCTCATGGATGAGTTTATTTTCTAATTGACAATTTACGCTAGGTAAAACAGTCTCCAAACTAATATCTACATGGAACACTTATTACTTACTCATGTGGCTGAAAAAGTGAATTAATTATGTTCTGTAAACTTTTCAAAGAAAGAAGTCTGGGGAAAAAAAGACCTATGTAGTGCTCAAACTATACTTTTAAAAATACTATTTTATTTATACTCATGTATGAAAAAAGGCTGTATTATCACGTTTACATACATAACAATATTGGAAACAGCTTGATAACGAATCATATCTAAATTTTATAAAGAACACTGTAACACTGATTGATTGGTTATAGACAGCAGAGTGGAGGGAAATCATTAGCTATAATTTGAATTTTAGGTAAAGAACAGCACCCTCTGAGAAGAATCAAATCAATTAATAATAGTCATCTATACTGTAAAATAATATATAGGAAAGTTAGTGATTGTACTGATTTTATTACTTTTTGCTAAGCCATTTTATTTTCCTCACATTCAATGCAAAGAAATAAAACATAATATGAAGAAAAATATGTCCTCAATATTATTCACAATAAAAAGGGTCTGCTTCATTTTGCAGGCCTAGGTATATTTTACAATAGGGAGCACTTAATGGTTCAAGATCAATGTACCATTTGGATTCTGATCCACTGAAGAGAATCTCATCCATATCTGGTGACTGAACTAACTCCATGGGAGCTGTGATAGACTGAACCATTTCTGTGGTATTCCCAGATCTCACTAAATAAAGAAAAGACCATAAACAAGGAACTGTAACAATCAATCTGTCCAGATATTATATCTACAGGCTCTTTCTTTAGTATAAGATGGAAAAGCAGGCCCTTTCTTGAGTATACAGATACAAGTACTACTGTGGCCTAGAGATTGCTAAATTGATACTGTGTCTGGTATAATGAAGATACACATTGAGACCACAGTCAGATTAAGAAACTTCCACAACTTGTCTTAATTCTTCAAATAATGGAGCAAGTTCCTTTTCTAGGCTGACAATTAGTCCTAAAACAAAGAGATTAAGAAAATGAGAAAAGTTAGAAAAATGTTCCTGAAAAACTCTTCAAATTAAATCCCTCCTTGTTCAAAATTTATAGTTACTAAAAAGTATATGAGACATAGTTAATTCCCCATACCTAAAACAAAACACTAATTCTAAAAACGTAATCAAGAAAGTCATATTATGAAATTTGTTTTTATCATTATTAAAGAAGACAGATAAAAAATACTTGTGCATTAGAAAATACAGAATGAACTATACTCACTATAATTTTGTTAAAGAATTTTGAAAGCAAAACCCTTGATTTCTACCTTACTGTTTTAAAATGTGTATTGATTCAGAAATAATACACATGACTTTTACTCAAGAAGGTATACTTTTTTTTTCTTGAGCAAATTTTAAGGGACTATCAAAAGCTAGACAGGTAGGCTGCTTTGATTTTGAGCACAAAAATAATCAGAAATTTATAAATTCAACAAAGACAAGGCATAAATAGATATTTTAAATGAAAAAAATAATTTTAAAGATGAATGGTAGGAGCATAAAACACACACTCAAATTTTTAAAAAGAATTTCAATGATAAATCTGGAAGACAAATTATTTTTGAAATTAGAAGATCCAGCTTCTCTTTACCAGAGTGAAAGGCTATACATCTTAGTGCCTTGCTTCACGTTCAAACAAATGAAGATTATTCCGCTGTCTCACAGGAAAATATTAAAAGTGCCTGGGATTCTCAGGGCCAGGCTCTACACACAGCACTAAAATATCACTCTATATATAAACACAATTTCTAACAACTGATGACCTAGTATGTTGGAGATGGTGATTTATCACAAGTGGATTTTAAAACACTTACACAATATTAACGCTACCACTATCCTATGTAATTTACAAAGTGTTTTCACATAGTGTTTTAGATATTCAAAAAGTTTAGAAATGGAAGAGAACTAACAGGTCATCAAATCTAAACTCCTCATTTTAAAGATGAGGAATTGGAGGACAGGCTTCAGTGATCTAGCTAGGATTAGCATTTGTTCAAACTGCTTGGAAGGGAAAAAAAAAAGTGTATAACAATTCTAAACAGCAGTCAAATCTTAGGAGACAGAGCTTAAAATAAATTCCACTTAAGCCAACAAGGAGTAAACAATTACAACTCAGCTGAATACTGTCACTATGTTACACATAAATATACAGTGTTGGGTATGATACATAATGGTATTTTACTATCCTCTATATAAAGTCTCCTGTTGTTTGTTCTCAAATTCTTCAGCCCTTAAGAAGGGTGTGATCACCAAAACCACAGTAAAATATTATAAAAAGAAAATCAAAAGCAAACTAAAAAAAAAAGTTGTGATGTGTTCCTCCTACACACACTCTTTAAAACTAAATTCTCAATCAATTCATCTTGTCTGCTATCTTTCAAGATTTAAAAATTCTAATTTAAAAGATTGGCCTATCTGAAGTTCCCGGGTTACAAACAGGCTCTGTTCCTTACTGTGTCTTTAAGTCAAAGTTGTTAAGTTAGAACAGGTGCATACAGTTCTTATCTAGCCTTACTTTAGTGCAAGAAAAGGCTCGAAGTGTTTTCAATAATTTAAAAGCTGCACGTGCAGCAAGTGAAGGTGACTGTGATGAAAAATTTGTCCTTAAGTCAGATGTTTATAACCCAGGGACATACTGTCCAAGGAATTGAATTCACCTTTAATAACTGTTTTCTCAAACTGTGGTAACGTGAGCCAGATATAGCACTCAAGAGTTGAAGATTGTTGTTGCTGTTGTGAGGTGCTGTCATTTCTGACTCACAGCAACCCTACGTAAAACAGAACAAAACACTGCCTGGTCCTGGGCGATCCTCACAATTGTTGCTATGTTTGAGCTTATTGCTGCAGCCACTGTGTCAATCCATCTCGTTGAGGGTCTTCCTCTTTTTCGCTGGCCCTCCACTTTACCAAGCATGATGTCCTTCTCCAGGGATTGGTCCCTCCTGATAAAAAGTCCAAAGTACATGAGATGAAGTCTCACCATGCTTGCTTCTAAGGAGCATTCTGGCTGTACTTCTTCCAAGACAGATTTGTTTGTTCTATTAGCACCTCATGGTATATTCAATATTCTTTGCCAACATAATTCAAAGCCATTAATTCTTCTCTGGTCTTCCTTAGTCACTGTCCAGCTTTCACATGCATATGAGGGAGACTGAAAATACCATGGCTTGGGTCAGGAGCACCTTAGTCATCAAAGTGACGTCTTTGCTTTTTAACACTTTAAAAAGGTCTTTTGCAGCAGATTTGCCCAGTGAAATACAGCATTTGTTTTCTTGACTACTATTTCCATGGGTGTTGATTGCAAATCCAAGTAAAATGAAATCCTTGACAACTTCAGTCTTTTCTCCATTTATCATGATGTCCAGTTGTGAGGATTTTTGTTTTCTTGACATTGAGGTGTACTCTCCACTGAAGGCTGTAGTCTTTGATTTTCATCAATTAATGCTCCAAGTCCTCTTCGCTTTCAGCAAGCAAGGTTGTGTCATCTGCATATCACAGGCTGTTGATGAGTCTTCCTCCAAACCTGCAGCCACGTTCTTCTTCATATAGTCCAGCTTCTCAGATTGCTCAGCATATAGACTAAGTATGGTAAAAAGACACAACCCTGAAGCACACTTTTCCTGATTTTAATTCATGCAGTATCCCCTTGCAAAATTTTACTTGTATGTGATATTAATCATGTTGTTTGATAATTTTTGCATTCTGCTGGATCACTTTTGGAATGGCCACAAATATGGATCTCTTCCAGTCTGCTGGCCAGGTAGCTGTCTTCCCAATTTCTTGGCATAGATGAGTGAGCACCTCCAGTGCTGCACTCATTTGTTGAAACAGCTCAATTGGTATTCCACCAATTCCTGGAGCCTTGTTCTTCATCACTGCCTTCAATGCAGATTGGGTTTCTTCCTTCAATAACCATCGGTTCTTGATCATATGCTACCTCCTGAAATGGTTGAACATCAAATAATTCCTCTTGGTACAGTGGTTCAGTATATTCCTTCCATCTTCTTTCGATGCTTCCTGCATCATTCAATATTTAGCCCATAGAATCCTTCAATACTGCAACTCAAGACTTGAATTTTCTCTTCAGTTCTTTCAGCTTGAGAAATGCTGAGCATGTTCTTCCCTTTTGGTTTTCTAACTCCAGGTTTCTGCACGTGTCATTGTTAATACTTTCCTTTGTCTTCTTGAGCTGCCCTTTGAAATCTTCTGTTCAGCTCTTTTACTTAACTTCTTCCTTTTGCTTTAGCTACTCCATTCATGAGCAAGTTCAGAGTCTCTTCTGACATCCATTTTGGTCTTTTCTTTATTTCCTGTCTTTTTAATGACCTTTTGCTTTCTTCATGTATGATGTATTTGATGTTATCCCACAACTCGTCTGGTCTTGGTTGATAGTGTTCAGTGTGTCAACTCTATTCTTGAAATGGTCTTTAAATTCAGGTGGGATATACTCAAGGTCTTATTTTTGCTCTCGTGGACTTGCTCTAATTTTCTTCAGCTTCAACTTGAACTTGCATATGAGCTACTGATGGTCTGTTCCATAGTTGGCCCCTGGCCTTGTCCTGACTAATGATATTGAGCTTCTCCATTGTCTCTTTCCACAGATACAGTTGATTTGATTCTTGTGTACTCCATCCAGCAAGGCCCACATGCATAGTCAACGTTTACACTGAAAAAGGGTACTTGCAATGAAGAAGTTGTTAGTCTTGCAAAATTCTAACATGTGATCTCTGGCATCATTTCTATCACTAAGGCCATATTTTCCATATGATCCTTCTTTGTTACCAACTTTTGCATTCCAATCACTAGTAATTATCAATGTATCTTGAGTACGTTTTTGATCAATTTCAGACTGCAGAAGTTTATTAAAATCTTCAATTTCTTCATGTTTGTTTGGTGCATAAATTTGAGTAACAGTCATATTAACTGGTCTTCCTTGTAGGCATATGGATATTATCCTATCACTGACAGGGCTGTACTTCAAGATAGATCTTGAAATGTTCTTTTTAACAATGAATGCAACACTATTCGTCATTTTTGGCATAACAGACCATACGACTGTCTGACTGAAAATGGACAGGACCAGCCCATTTCAGCTCACTAATGCCTAGGATACCGATATCTTTTTGTGTTTCATTTTTGACAACTTCCAATTTTCCTAGATTCACACTTCTTGCATCCCACGTTCTGACTATTAATGGATGTTTACAGCCATTTCTTCTCATTCTGAGTTGTGCCATATCAGCGATGAAGGTCCCAAAAGCTGTACTCCACCCACACCATTAAGGTTGACTCTACTTTGAGAAGGCAGCTCTTCCTCAGTCATATTTTCAGTGCCTTCTAACCTAAGGGGCTCATCTTCCAGCACTATATCAGACAATGTTCCGCTGCTATTTATCAGGTTTTCACTGGCCAAAGATGAGACAGCATCTAATTTTCTTTTCTATTAAAAATAAATCACCTTCCCTTACAGTCACCACTGAATAGAAAATAACCTCATAACATGGAGAAAGCATATATTAGCTCCAATAGATAGATAGCCAAACTAGGACTCAAAGAAGTTAATTCACTTTCCTTGAAAACAAGGAAAAAAGACAGTGGAGCTTGTCGTGAATTTTTGTTTTCTGACTCTGAATCTACTATTCCTGTTAGACTGCTCAGATATGGTAATATAAAGAACTAAAAGTTGTATTTAAGGTAATTAAAACATACCTGTATTGGCATTGCTGCTGGCTATGAAACTCACCACTAAAGGTAAACGATTAAACTGAACCACCTAAAAAGGAAATAAAATGTTATATGTTGTATTTTAAAAAAGTTGTATAACTAAAATATCTTAATCTTTAAAGTTTTAAAAAGGTTGATGTGTAAGATATTAGCCTAACATGAAGCATGGAAAAGAGGAAAGCATTTCCAAAAAACAGAAAACTAATTATCTCTTTGTGAAATGGGAGTAGTCTAGTAGCATCAGAACCTCACTTTAGTAAAGATAATGAAAATTAAGATCAGCTTAAAGCTGATTTCCATGAGGTGGAGGTCGGACACACCTCTATTCCCCAACTTTTTTACCAATTCTGACACCAGCTGTTCTCCCCATAGCACTCTCTACTTCTCTGCTGGGTTCAATAATGCATTGCAATGGCCACACAGAACTCAGAGCCATATTTACAGCTCACTGGTTTATTAAGGAAGTAACAGGGTACAACTCAGGATCAGGATCAACAGGCTACAACCCAGTATCAAGATCACGATTAGGATCAGGAAGCACGTAGGCAAAGTGTGGAAGGTTCCTCCAAAGTGGAGAGCATATACCTCCCTTCTTCAGTGCAGGGTAGCTCTCAGCTCCTCTTGGTCATGCAATCAAACGGGTCCTTCTTTCTCGCTGTGTGTGCCACCTCTCAGCCATGCAGGCCTCCTATCAGCCCCAAGGACAGGCCTCTCTGCCTTCAGCCCCCCTGCCTTCTGCCTCTCCACTGCTAACTGACCCTGCTCATAAGCCAGCATAGCAGTTCTGATCAGCTCTCTTAGCTGCATTTCTAACAGCAAGTTTCTGTCATCACCAACTTTGCTGCAGGGCCCCTTCTGGGCGTCTCGCTGTCTTCAGTGTTACAGCCACGGACCCATGTTATAGCTCTTTTTGGCTTCTCACCTCTTCTCTGTGGATCTTATTTCTTTTCTTGTCTCTCATAGACTTTCTTCTTTCTTTTTCTATCTGCCAACCTCTGTGGGGCTGGCAGCATATATGAGCAAACTGTTGGTCAATTTCAAAGCACGGCCCTCCCATCAGGGCCATGAACTGAGCAATCCCCTCTCAGGAGGCCACAGACACTTCATTTGCGTAAGTATACTGACCAATCCCTGCAAGGTGTGTAAAACAGACCAATCATAGGGCAAGCTGCAGCCCAGGGCCAACAAAAAGTACCAAACCACAATTTGTTTACAGTTTACCCAGGAAATGTTAATCAACCTGGACAAACGAAAGAAACCCTCTGGGGTAGAAAACTAGCGCAAAGGGAAAAAAAATCTCTCAAGCTGTTTTCTCAAAGAACCAAGTCAAAAGGCCACATAAAGGAACTCATTTCATCACACTGTCAGAGACATTAACACCATGGAAGCCTGAAAGCTTTCTAAGATAAGCCTAGTTTTCTTCATCTTTTTGTCTCTAAAGCCCAGCAGAGTGTCAATTACATAGTAGCGGCTCAATAAATATTTGGATAATTAAATTGCTAAAAGCAGTATTTTTTAGTCATTCAAGAGGTTGTATCTTCATGATTTTCTTCTGCCACATTTGCACCACTGTGCTAATAGTATACATATATTTTAAAATTAACTACAAATCAACTACTTTTTCAAAAAATTCAGCTTCAACTTAAGCAGTATCTGGGAAATTAAAGGTCAGATGTATTGGTTATTTTTTTTTGCTAATATGCTTTAAAATATGTAAGTTTTAAAATAAAAAATTATTACTTGTATATCATCAGTAGGACATGAATTATACTCTAGGAAACACTGCTCTAAAGCAGAAGGGATTAATTTACTCTAAAGAAGAAAATGCAGCTGGAGATCAACAGATATGTAACAATTTCTTCCCTACAAATAATATCCTCATTTAACATATGTACTTTCAAACCAAATGAAGGAATAAGCAGCAATAGCAAATTTAAAGGACTTATCATCTGACTTTCAACTGAAAAGTTTTATCTGCCACAAAAACAAAAAAGTATGTCTTTTGAGAAATCATAGTTGTTTAGCTAAGGGCACCATCTACTGGAGGTAAAAGTGACCTGACTTATCCTTTTTAGGATACGATATACTTTACTATTAAATCTTTTAAAATACTTTTCCATATTAATTATCTCCGGCTGTAAATTTTGAAGAAAATTACTACAGTTTAACTTAACTGGTTTGAAGGCTAAGAATTAAAACTCCACCTCCTCCAAAATTGAAATTTAGCATAATAACACTAGCTATTTTATACAGAAGGTAAAACAAAGATGGTTAAAATCAGCAAACAATTTAGTATTTATGAACTTACCTGGTAGGTGTTATAGTAACAGATAATACTTTTGTTTTTTGAGAGTCCAAGTTTGCTGCCTTGGTCCGTTGCAAGGGCAAAGGTAGATAAGAAGCCAGGTCTCAAAGCATGCTCTGGAGCATTATCATTGGCCACTGGAAAATGATTTAAATAAAAATTAAGCAGAGGATACGGTAGGTAGAAGATTTATAGCCTTTTTTTTCCCTCCATAAACCCATGAAAAATTGAGCACAAAGGTTTTGTGTCACAATACTTAAAATATCATTAATTAGGTCTCCTCAATTTAGGTGGGAAAAATTGCTCAGTCAGAAATTCAGTAAGTATAATTAAGGGAAGAAATGCTGACTCTCACAATTTGTTTTAAAAATAATTAATACTAAATGTTTAAATTTTCTTGACATTTACTTTAAGCATAGATTAATCAGTACATTTAATAAACTGAATATTCTGGTTAACTGAAAGCCAAGCTAGAATAAAATTATGAAAAAAGCTACAGAGATCTCTGCTCTCATGAAACCCACAGCAGTATTTTTCATAGATACGAAAAAATCCTGTGGCTGACTATCTGTTTTAAGTTTCTCTCATTCATTGGAAGAACTGAATAAAGTTGACTGTAGAAACTAGTAAGTGCAGAGCTCAGGGTTTTAACACAGAGATCCTGAAAAAGAATGTTAAAAAACCAAAACAAAACCCACTGCCATAGAGTTGATTCTGACCCACAGCGACCCTGTAACACAGAACAGAACTGCCCCATAGGGTTTCCAAGGCTGTAATCTTTACAAAAGCAGACTGCCACATCTTTCTCCCACAGAGCAATTGGTAGGTTCAAACCGCTGACCTTTCGGTTAGCAGCCGAGGGCTTAACCATGCACCAGTGGGGCTCCTTAGAAAAAACTGTTAGAGCTAGAAAATCTCCTTGAGATTATTTTGCTCAAGCTCTCATTACAGAACCAAGAAAAGTCAAGTGACTTATCCACAATCACTCATGTTTTATGGTGGGTTAGAAAGCACATTGGACCACGTGACACTAGGAGATGATGAGCTCTAATACTATCTCAGCACTGACTCATGTACAACTCTGGACTGGCAATGAAGATTCTTTGCACTTGAACATCTTCATTTAGAAAATGAAAGAACTAAGTTAGGCAACCTCTAAAGTTCCTTTCAATTTTAAAGTCTAGAATTATCTGACTCATGTGATAGCCAGGTGGAAAATAAATTGTAAACAAAGGGTGCAGAATATTATTTAATCTTTGGTAAAGCTATTACAGTGTGTCATATAACTGCCTTAAAACTATGAACATCCATTTTGATCGTGTCATATCATAGAAATAATTAGTAAAAATGGACTGAATTCACACTGACTAGTTCAGTGACATTGTGTATACTTAAAAAATGCTGGAAATTTGGCCAATAATTCTTGTTAGACTCTGATTAAAATTAATGTTAAATGTGAAAAGTTAAAAAGAGAATAGTATTTCTGGTAGGAAAGCCAAAAATCAAGAAAGATTAAATAAATCAACATATGATGATTCAAACATATAGATGTTTATCCTGAAACTACTAGCAATTGTTAAAAAATACAAATGAGGAGGTGTGTCTGTGTGTACATATATCTAGTTGTATACACGCAGTCTTATCAGATTTATTAATGTTTTGTATTATACCACAAATGTCATTAATAGGAAACTGGACCTGTCATAAATCCATGCTTAAACTCTGTATGTTAACACGACACTTGACATGTAATAAATTACAGGTTCCAATCCAGTCCTCAAGATACAAAAGCAAACATTAAGGCTATGTGTGCTGAACTTATCGAAATGGGTTTTATATGCTTCCTTCTTCACTACTCAGATAGAATTACACACATTTTCAGTCAAAACCAAACATGACATTTGTAATTAAGTGCTTAGTTTTACCTTTAATAACAGGTACTCCATCTCTATCGGACACAACAATAGCATGGAGTCCTTCAACACTAGAAAGGAAAAAAAAAACATTATAAAACATTTGATTTTCTCAAAATATGCACTTCAAAGTAGTAATGGTAATTTTCATTATATTTCTGGAAAAAACAAAAAAAACACGGGAACTCAATGTGTCTGCCAAAACTCTACGTGTCCGCCAAAACTCTTTCAGAAACTGAATGAATGTTTAATCAAGATGTATGTACAGTTTATTGATGAAGACCTAAAATATAGCTAATTCTTCACTAAACTTAATGCATTAATATTCCATGGTATAAAAAAGTATGGAAGGTCACCAGTAGTGATTACAGTGACAAAAAGAGAGCCATTTTTTTTCGCATTCATTCCACTATCGAGTGCCCAGATTTATGGCACTTAACACTTGCGATACTATGATAAGCAAAAACAGACAGCTGCTGCCTGTACAAAGCTAAAAGGTGAGCAGACATCAACCAAATAATCTCATAACACAAATACAAAAAGTGCAACTGTGGAAAATGCCATTAAAAGGTCTAAGGGGATATGAGATTCTATAAAAGAGGTGGCTGGTGTAGGCAGGTAGGTTAGAGAAAGCTTCCTTGTGAAAGTGACACCTCAGCTGAGATGTTACGGCACTGAGTAAGAGAAGAGGGTTTGAGGAAAGATCACCCTAGGCCAAACGAACAGGGAAAAAAAGAATGAAGGCCAAACAGCAATCCTTTCAGCCATGCCTACATAAGGAATAAACAGAATGGCCAAGTGCATACATAGCTTTAAAGTTAGAAAGACCTGGGTGCTAGTCCACCATTTACAATTTATGCTACCTTGGGCCAGTTACAAAACCTCTCGAAGCTTCAGTTTAACAATGTGAAAATGGGGATAACTGTGTACTTATCTTATTTGGTTACTGTAAAATTGAAATAAAATAATGCCTGTAAAGCACAGGCTTATATCCAGTTAACTTTCAAAAGTAATAATTATCATTAATTACCATCAGTGGTGTCATAATCTGTATACAAGGACAATGACATAATTTATTACTGTAGATTAAGTACTAAAATATCAGTGAAAATCCCTGGGAAATTAGCAGTTCAGAAATATATACTCTATATGGCCCCCAGACACCCTTTTAGCTCAGTACTGAAGTCGCTCCTGATGTTCACCCTTCAGCCAAAGATCGGACAGGCCCATAAAACAAAACAAGACTAAAGGGGTACATCAACCCAGGGGCAAGGACTAGAAGGCAGGAGAGGACAGGAAAGCTGGTAATAGGGAACCCAAGGCTGAGAAGGGAGAGTGCTGACATGTCGTGGGGTTGTTAACCAATGTCATAAAGCAGTATGTTTACTGTTTAATGAGAAGCTAGTTTGTTCTATAAACCATCACCTGAAGTACAATAAAAAAAAAAATGTATGTATATATATCTACATCTACATATACTCTAGAGCAGTGTTAAAAATTATGAGGAAATACTCCCAAACTTTCAACATTTACACAAAACCTACAGCCCCATAACTATCTCGTAATATTTGTAAACAGCAACTCAGAAATATGCTCAATGTTGCTACTAACAGAATTATCCATTCATTATTGTGTTAAACTGAATGCTTTAATTTATAAGTGAGTAATAGTCACATTAACCTAATGTTAAAATACTGAAATTAAAGTCACATTGTCAAAAACTTTAAAGTTAGAGGTGTTACTAAAATTTGAGAGGAAAAATGTTACAAACAAAATAACTTTATCTTCCCCACAAAATGTATTTATTATATATTGAGTAGCTCTAATGTTGATCAAAAAAAAAGTTGAAAAGTACTTGTTTCTTTGAATTCTGACAACTTTTATCTTTCAACCAGTGGGAAAAATCAGGTAGTGGTGCTCATCCAAGAGATAAATACAATGAAGGACGTTTGCAAAAACAATGAAAATCTTTCCATAATGCAAAGAAAGAGATTAGTACTATCTTTTATTTTAACGATGACTAAGGGCAGTTTGATTCAACTTCATAATCATTTCTTGAAAGCAGGCTTGTTGCATCCCAACAGCTAAGAGCATATAGAAATAGTACCGGGATTACTTACAAGTAGTACAATGTACATTTCAATTTGCTGCCAGATGGATGTAAAATTAAGAGATTTGGACGCACGCAGCCTGGTTTCAGAGCTGTGTGGATCCATACTTTAACTGTTGTGTCGTGATGCCTCTCAGCAATCAAGACAGCCAGTTACTTATTAAAGGAGTGTATGATTTTTATGCTTTTTTAATTCTCTGTTAAATATCGTTCTTGGAATCTGTACTTCAAAATCTAGTTTAGACCCAAAGAAGTCTCAGGATTTAAAAATTACAACTTTTTGTGTTTTAAAATATTTTATCATTGAATGACTAAAGCCAAATATGATGCCTTTGGTTGCTAATGAAACACTTGTGTTTTAGAATAAAAACGGTTGCTTTAGCAAGTTTAAGGTTTAGATTTCTACAGATTTTATAAAGTTTAATTTATTCTTTCTAAAAGGGTAGTAAATTTATTAACTCATCACAGTTTTTATTTACTAGTAAAATCTATTCATGTTACTTTTGCATATTGCTGGAAAGGCCTTTTAAAATTGTGACCTGATTTCCTTAAGTGGGCACTTTAAATGTGTAAGAAATTTTTCTACTTTGTTGGAGTTTTATGTCCACGAATTTGAAATCTATTAAAAATAAAGTCCTTTCATTTCTACCTCCTCTTTTGGTACCATTAGTAGGTATTTAGAAATTACCAATGAAATATGAAAAAAGAAGCTACTAGCATGGTAGTGCACATTTTTTAAATATGTTTGTAGTATTCTTTTTATCTGCTTTTTATTTTTTGAACAGGTAATAAACACATCATGTTATTGACTGAATTGTGTCCATCAAAAACATATATTGTAAATCCTAATCCCTATACTTGTGGATGTAACCCCATTTTGGAATAGGACTTTTTCTTATGTAATGAGACCACATCAGTGTAGGGTGTGTCTTAAACCAATCACTTTTGAGATATAAAAAGATCAGTTCAGGCACAGAGACCAGGAGCTCTGGTGAACCAATTGTTAAGTGCTTGGCTGCTAACCAAACGTTGGTGGTTCTAACTCACCCAGCAGCTCCATCAGTGAAAGACCTGGTGATCTGTTTCCATAAAGATTACAGCCAAGAAAGCCCTATGGGGTGGTTTTAGTCTGTCACATGGGGTTGCTACGAGTCAAAACTTGGGACAGCACCTAACAAGCACAGAGGAGAAAGCACAAGTGGAGGAGAAAACACAAGTCCTGTGAAGAATGTCAATAAACTGAGTAACAGAAGCTGAAAAGACACAAAAACTGTCACTCAGAGCCAAGAGATAGAAAGCCTGTCCCTAGAGATAGCACCCTGAACTTGGTTCCAACTCAGAGCCTATGTACAACAAAATGAAATACTGCCTGGTCCTGTGCCATACTCATGATCCTTTGAGTCCACTGCTGAAGCCACTGTGTCAATCTATCTCGTTGAGGGTCTTCTTTTTTGCTGACCCTCTACCAAGCATAATGTCCTTCTCAAGAGACTGGTTCCTCCTGACAACATGCCCAAAGTACATGAGTCACAGTCTTGCCACTCGTTTCTAAGGAGCATTCTGGCTGTACTTCTTCCAAGACAGATTTGTTCTTTCTTCTGGCAGTCCATGGTATATTCAATACTCTTCACCAATAATTCAAAGGCATCAATTCTTCTCAGGTCTTCCCTATTCATTGTCCAGCTCTTGCACGCACAGGAGGTGACTGAAAATACCACGGCTTGGATTAGGTGCACCTTAGTCCTCAAAATGACAGCCTCACTTTGTAACACTTTAAAGAGGTCTTTTGCAGCAGACTTGCCTAATGCAACACAGTGTTTGATTTCCTGACTAATGCTTCCATGGGCACTGATTGTGGAGCCAAATGAAATTAAATTCTTGGCAACTTCAATCTTTTCTCCATTTATCATGATGTTCTTATTGGTCCAGTTGTGAAGATTGTTTTATGTTGAGGTGTAATCCATACTGAAGGCTGTAGTCTTCGATTTTCATCAGTAGATAACTTCAAGTCCTCTTCGCTTTCAGCAAGCAAGGTTGTGTCATTGGCATATTACAGGTTGTTAATGAGTCTTCCTCCAATCATGATGCTGCGTTCTTATTCATATAGTCCAGCTTCTCAGATTACTGGCTCACCATACAGATTGACTAAGTATGGCGAAAGGATACAACCCTGACATACACCTTTCCTGATTTTAAACCATGCATGAACGACTGTCTCTTGGTCTATGTACATATTCTTCATGAGCATAATTAAGTGTTCTGGAATTCTTATTCTTTGCAATGTTATCCATAATTTGTTATGATCCACACAGTCGAATACCTTTGTGTAGTCAATAAAATACAGGTAAACATCTTTCTGGTATTATCTGCTTCCAGCCAAGATCCATCTGACATCAGCAATGATGTCCCTGGTTTCACATCCTCTTCCGAACCCAGCCTGAATTTCTGGCAGTTCACTGTCTATGTACTGCTGCAACCATTTTTTAACAATCTTCAGCAAAATTCTACTTGCATGTAATATTGATATTGTTTGATAATTTCTACATCCTGCTGGATCATCTTTCTTTGGAATAGGCTAAATACGGATCTCTTCCAGTCAGTTGGCCAGATAGCTGTCTTCCAAATTTCTTGGCATAGACAAGTAAGCACTTCCAGTGTTGCACCCGTCTGTGGAAACATCTCAGTTGGTATTCCGCCAATTCCTGGAGCCCTGTTTTTCGCCATTCCCTTCAGTGCAGTTTGGACTTCTTCCTTCAGTGTCATCAGCTCTGGATCATATGTTACACCTCCTGAAATGGTTAAATGTCAACCAATTCTTTTTGGTATAGTGACTCTGTATTCCTTCCATCTTGTTTGGATGTTTCTTGCATCCATCAATATTTTGCCCATAGAATCTTTCAATACTGCAACTCAAGGCTTTAATTTTCTCTTCAGTTCTTGAGAAGTGTCGAGTGTGTTCTTCCCTTTTGGTTTTCTAACTCCAGGTCTTTACATATTTTATTATAATACTTTACTTTGTCTTCTCGAGCTGCCCTCTGAAATCTTCTGTTCAGCTCTTTCAACTTCATCATTTCTTCCATTTGCTTTAGCTATTCTATGTTCAAGTCCAAGTTTCAGAAGTCTCTTCTGACATTCAGTTTGGTCTTTTGTTTCTTTCCTGTGTTTTTAATGATCTTTTACCTTCTTCATTTAGTTACCATAGTTTAATTAAATAATATCACTCCACCAACAACACGATGCAAATTTCAGTTAGCACGGTGTATTAACTGAGTACCTGCATAATGTACAAACCTGGATTTTAAAGCCTTCAGTGCACAAATCACTACATTAGTAACTATGCAAACAACAGTTCATGCAGATACAGCAAAACATGTAGATTTTTCTTTTTCTTTTCTGCTTAGGGCTCCCCTCCCCACAGACTGTTTTTAAGAGCAGTTTTAGCTTTACAGAAAAATGTGAGTTCTCATTTACCCCCTTCACCTGGATACTGTCTCTCCTATTAACATCTTTCATTCCTGTGGTACATTTGTTACAACTGATGAACCAACATTGATACATTATTATTATCGAAAGTCCAAATTCACATTAGGGCTCACTCTGTGTGTTGTACTGTCTTATAGGTTTTGGCAAATGCATGTCAGGTAACCACTATTACATACAGAATAGTTTTACTGGCCTAAAAATGCCCTGTGCTTCATCTATTCATCCCCTCCCCGCCCCGCAAGAATCCCTGGGAACCAATGACCTTTTCATTGTCTTTACAGTTTTGTGTTCTCCAGGATGCCATATAGTTGGAACTGTAATCGTACAGTTTGTATTTTTTTCAGACTGGCTTCTTTCACTAAGCAGTATGCATTTAAAGTTCCTCCACGGCTTTTTGTGGTTCGATAGTTCATTTCTTTTTATTAATAAATAATACTCCAATGTATGGATGTACCAGTTTGCCTATCCATTCACCTATTGAAAGACATCTTGGTTGTTCTCAATTTTTGATAAAGATGTGATAAATATTTGTGTGCAGCAAAGCATATAGCTCTTTTGCCTCCTTGTCTCTCAACGAAAAACTATGTGATATTTTACAAAAATGGATAATTGAAAGAGGGAACTGGCTAACAAAGATGAAAATGCAGGACAGAAATGAAAAGTGATAATGGTGGATGTGAAATCTGAATGGCAATAAATTGACTTACAGAAGAAATGGCTGACTGAGGGAATGCTGGCACTGTTGCCATTAGACTCTAGATTTGCAGCCAGAGGAAGTTAGTGAAGGCAAACTTACACAGATAAGGAATGTGGTTATGATGAAAAGGATGAAGATGGCTGAGGGGAAGTGATGTCAGCAAAAAATTTCACTTTAAGGAAAATCTCCAAGGCGTTTCACAACATTAAAGGGACAAAGGATAAAATGTTGGAAGCTGATCCAAACATAAAAAAACCCGCTGCCGTCAAGTCAATTCCGACTTATAGCAACCCTACAGGACACAGCAGAACTGCCCCCTAGGGTTTCCAAGGAGCGGCTGGTAGATTCGAACTGCTGACCTTTTGGTTAGCAGTCGAGCTCTTAACCACTACGCCACCAGGGCTCCCAACTTAAGAAGGAATATGCCAACTTGTCAAAGCATAGAAAAGGTGCTTGTTCCTTACCTTAAGCCTATGACAAGGAGGAGGCACTATTCAAACTACTCTTGATAAGGTTTTACAAAAAAATAAAACATTTTAATTCTCAATGTTTTCAACGTTTTAAAATACAGTATACTACATAAACATTAGTTTTACAACCAAAAATAAGTTTTAAATAAATTTAAAATAAACTTCAGTATCTTAAACAATAACTTTAAAGGTCATATGAAACAACTGTAATTTTTCCCACTGATTACTAAAACTGCTTTGCATATTTTCAGCTTGCACAGTCATTTTTATGGCCCTGCACTCCGACGTGGAGCTAGAACTGCCTGCATTGCTAACCACTGTTAAGAACAGAATCAGCAGCTTGTCTCTGTAATTTGCCAGTATAAGTAAAAACAGATTTAAATATTGCATTAACACAAAATCAATGATAACAATTATTTAACATTTCAATAGTTTTCTCTATGAATACAGAAAAAAACATGGATAAATCAAAACTAGAAAATAAAATATCATTTATTTCTAGTGCTTTGTAATTAGAGTAGTTAAGGGCACAAGCCAATATAGGCAACTCACACCAAACAATGCCAGCAAGATCCAGTTTTTCTACCTACAGGAATGAACTGATATCTAAAACTTCCGAAATGTCAAACAGATTTGGGAGACATGAAATAATAAAAGATCTCACCACATATTCCGCTACATTAAATCAAAGGTTATTACATGTTAGAATGGATGTCTCAAGTCATATCCCTCTCACTTCTCTCAACTCTTAGGCATTCTGAGTTATTTGTAAATAGATGTGGGCGTAAAGGAAAGCTGTAAAGGCACCATTTTTACATGGGGAATTCAACTAAAGTGACAAAGTCCTTTGCAACAATGAAATATCTAAAAGTAAGTTTTCTGACATAAGAGCCTAATTTATACAGTAGTGCAGCAAATGGATTGTGTGCAGGTAAAAAAAAAAAAAAAAAATCTTGTGATTTTTCATGTATGAATTGCTATCTAAGTCTAGCATTCTCAGGTTACCTAGACTCAGCAATTAGGTCTTAAAAGCGTGTTAAATGTAAAGGCAAGTTATTAGCTTTTTTCCTTCCCTTGATGTAACTAACTACTTCCAAGTATACTTCAGTAAACTGTTATCACAGTATATTTGAAAGAACTCTAAAGTGGCAAGAAATCTGAGTTCTAGACATTCAGCATCCATTAGCTGCTTAACCTCAGAAATGTCAGGCGACTATTTTAGGCCTCATATTATCTGTCAACTCAAGGGGACATCATTGGTATCATCTAAGGTTACAGTCAGGTATCGGAAAGTACTAAATAATAGCACTTTATATATATATAATGATATCAGTCTAAAATAAATAGAAACAAAATATTTCCTACATTCTGTTACGCAGAATTTTTTCAGTAAATTAATTTTTTACCTTGGTAATTTTTTATACAGGAATCTCTTTAGGTCCTAAAAGAGAAAAATATTAAAAAACCATATTATAATAATATATCTTCCACCAGTTTTCTGGATACCATCCTATCCACATTTCAGGAACTTTAAATCATATTCATAACTGTGTTGCTTGTATTTTCTCTTTCTGATTTTGATATTTACTAATTGTGTGACTTGGAATAAGTTAATTAACCTTTTCTCTAAGCCTAAATTTCACTATTTGTAAAGTAAGGCTACTCATGGAGCCTATTTTATAAGATTGTTGTTAGGGTTTATTGAGAAAATGCATATAAAGTGATTAGCATACCTGGTAATGGGAAACAAAAATTACATCAGCTGTAAAATTAAGATTATACGTTCTATACTATTTTACATCCTGTTGCTATTGTTGTGTTCACTTGAGAATATATGATGACCATCTTTCCATATTTATAGGTAAGATTTTCTAACACCACTTTTAATGATTCTCACATGATTAAAGATAAGTGACAACACAGATAAAGTGTTTAAGCATGAAACATTAATTAAACCAAAATAACAAAACCAGTTGCCCTAGGGCTGATTCTGACCCACGGCCACCCCATGTGTTTTAGAGTAGAACTGTGCTCCATAAGGTTTCAATGGCTGATTTTTCAGAAGCAGATTGTCAGGCCTTTCTTCCGAGGTGCCTCTGGGTGGAGCTGAACTACCAACCTTTCAGTTAGCAGTGAGCACATTAACTGTTTGCACCACCAGGGACTACTAAAACATAATTAGAACTAAAGAAATGGAAGATTATTTTATTTTGTCTCATTACACTCTCTCATCTGGGGAAACTGACAATTTAGGTTTCAATTATGACCTCTATGTAGGTGCATCAGATAGATAACTGTTCTTTGGAACCTCTAACCCCTGCAATTCTCTAAACCTGAATGTATCACTACCAACTTACCTTGCTCTCAACACACACACACACACACACACACACACACACACACACACACACCCCTACCTCATCCTGTGTCCCCCAGATTTCCTCAATTCTTCTTTTCTCCACTAATGACATTACCAATCCCTTGGTTTTAGGTTTGAAACCTAGAACACCATTTAACCCTAACTCACATGTGTCACTTTTAAATCACGTGTCAAATAAAATGTTTTTAAATTGATCTTTTCCTCTATTTTCCCACAGACACTGTTATTTTTATTTATTTATTTATTTATTTATTACTATTTATGACTTGCATTAGTCTCCCAACTGGCAGCCTGGTCTCCCATTTCTTTCTAACCTTTCCTACACTGTGCCAATCATATTATTCTCCTTCTCTAACCCTTTATTGAAGTGGTTCTCAACCTTGCTATAGAAATCACTTGGGCAGCTTTGAAAATGTTGATGTCTGGGTTGGAGGTATTCCCTGGATAATTTCCTGTGCAGCCAAGGTCTGAATGGCTCCCTGGTGTCTACTGGATTATATACAAATACTTCAGACATTTGAGGCTCTCTACAATATGGTGCAAATCTAATCTTAACAGTTCTGCTGCCTCATATATATCCTCAGCTTCAGCCAAGCTGGTCTACTCACAGTTTCTCCACACACACCTGTCCCTTCTTACCTCTCTGACTTTGCTTATACTATTCATTCTACTAGAATACTTTCCTCTTAACCTTTCAAAAAAAAAAGCTACTCATCCTTTAGAGCTAAATCTCAACCATCAAATATTCCAAATAGTCTTTTCTGATAGACAAAACCCATCTGGAATCCTTTCCTCTGTTTAAGTTTCATACTATTATGTATACATACCTATGATCACTTACTTTCTCTATTAAACGTAAAAGCCCTTACAGAATTACACCTTAATCATCTTTATTTTACCCATAGCCCTTATCATAGCAACTTTTTCAAGGCAGATGCTCAATATTTAGTAATTTGATTATGCCTGAAGAATAATTAAGGTCTCAAAAATATAATGGATAGCACTAAAAAAAAAGCAGGTGGTAAAGACATAAAAAGTTCCTAAATCTTTGAAGAATATAATCTTGCAACCTAAAAAGAAAAACTGGATTTGTATTAACGTTGAATGACCAATGTTGAATGACCATTTAGTGCAGTGGATAAAAGTATAGACTTTGGAGCCAGACTGTCTGCGCTGGTCTCCTGACTTCACCACTGTGTAACCTTGGACAAGTTATTTGATCTTTTTGTGCCTCTGCATCTCCATCTATAAGACAGGAATAATAATACCTACCTTCTAAATACTCTTATAAAAATAAGGTAAATTAGTATATATTCAATGTTTGGTAGAATATTCAGCAAGATAACAACAGGATGTAAAATATAAACATTAGTATTAGTAATTCTCTGCACTTTCCAGTAACTAGTACAATTAAGTTCGTAAACTCAGAATTTGGGTTTTACTGCTGTGCTGAAGAGGAACTTCAAATTGTTACAGTAATCCCAAGTGAGACAGCATGACTGCTTACTGGAAAATAAAGCATTCAGTGCACATATCCTACTGACCACAATGTGACTGGAAACACCGCAGACCATCATTTAGAAGTTCAGATAGTAAATACATAGAGCTTCTCTTCTGCTCACAGGATTAGGGTATGACAATACAATTTTCTCACCCTCAATCATCTTAATAAGAGTCTCTCCTCAAACCCCATTCTAGACAGAAACTCAGAACCCCACAAATCATTCATATCAGTCTCTCACTCCAGATCCTAGAGGAAAAAATTGTGAGGGGGGACCTAAAACAAAAATCTCTACATGGGAAGTTCTACCTCTCTCCGCCCAGTAGCCAAACTCCCCACCCTCTCCTTTTTTCATGTGTGGAAGTGTCAACTCACATCCGCCATGATGAACCCCCTTCTCCCGCAGGATCAATCTCCACGCCTGAAAGAGAAACCCCTGGTGACTATCCCCTCGAAACTTCCTCGCCCTCTCCACCCCCGGCCAAAAGAGCGGGTTCAGCTCTCGTAGGGACCAGGGCCGACTCCGCGGCTCTAGGACCGGGCCAGGGAGGCCGAAGGAGTAGGAGTTCCCCGAGACCTCGACGGGTAGCCGGAATGCTTTACCTCAGCCCACTCCACCCTCCCCCCCCCCCAACCCCAGGTCTGGGCCCAAAGGCTAGGACAAGGGGTGTCCTCTCCTTCTCTTCCGATTCTCCTTCCAACAACCCTCCCTCGATATCCCCGGGCACAAGCCCGTATGCCGGGCAAAGTGGCGCCAGTTACCTGGGTTTCTGCTCCCGGGAATGCCCGGGTTCTCTCTGCTGTCACTTCAGGGACAACCTCAGAGACAGAGTCCTCGGCAAGCTGCCGTCACATGATGTGTGACCTCCTTTACGCTCCAGGAAGCACTTCTTACGCCTCCGACGCCAGGTGACACAAGATTTCCGGGGTGGGTCGGCGGAAACTGAGCGCGCTGCCGCTCGCGCCGCCTCGCCCCGCCCCCGCACGGTCCCGCGCCGGCTCACTCACCTCGGGCCTGACGGATTTGGACTGTTGGAGAGGCGATTCTTAAAAAATTGCGGGGCCCGAAAGCCGCCAGAAAATGTATGCGTGGTTTGTGCAAGAAGATGTTTTTGTGCGGAGAACGTACATAAATTTTATGTTTTTTAGGGTCCTTTACCTTAAAAAGCTCTTCTTGTAAATCCGTATATTGGAAGGGAGGGCGTTAACGAGCTGAACTGTAGGTATGAGATTGATTGCACGGGATTAGAAATTCCAGGTTTACAGATTTCTGATCCCGATTTCCTAGTCTCTTTTGGCTTACCCATGGGTGCCACCCTACATACTCTGCTCAAGGTCTTGTCTAGATTGAATCGAAGAGCCGTGGGCTTTCCGGAGCGATCTGGGAGCCGCGTGAGCACCCCAAGCGTCGGCTTCTTTTAAGGTACGCACATATTGCACTACCTTTTCTCATTGGTTCTTGACATGTGGGATTGCCTTCTAAACATTGCCTATATTTTTTGCTTGGTGCCTTGCTTGTTTGCACATTTAACAAAAACTTAACAGTAGGTGGTAGGATTACAAAGTATGGTAAAGGGGGAAAAACCCTCTCTGATCACCTTAGCCCAGGGTTTCTCAGTCCCTGCACTCTTGGTATTTTGGGCTAGATACATCTTTGTTGTAGGGGGGCTGTCGTGTGCCTATGCTCACTAGATGCCAGTCTAACCCCGTCCTATATCCCCACCCCCCACTCACTCACACTCTTGTAACAACCAAAAATCCCCTGGGGCGCAAAATCGCACCCAAGTTGAGAACACCGCCTTAGCGCCTCCTAGGAAAACTGAAGTTCATGGCTTTAGTTGCGGATTACCCTTGTTTTCATTTATTCAAAACCGGGTAGTGTAATGTATCTTGGAAAACAGATTTATGGAAACTTGTTTAGGACTGATCTTCGTTTCCAGCCCCTGAAAGCAGGAGTGTAAAAGGAATTCCTGCAGCTATCCCTGACAGGAGGAAATCATAGAGTTCCCAGATATCACAAATGAGCTGCTGTAATATAATTTTTTAAAAATGCTGTCTTGACCGTTTTGAGGCCCTGGCTGAAGGCTAGTCCATTCCCCTTCTTGAGCAGCTGATTAAGTCCACTCTCCAACCACTCCCCTTATCAGGTTCTCACATTCCTGGGCCACTGTGCACCCATCCTAACTGCCCCAGGGCCAGGTACCTAACAGCTCAGGACAGCCCTCTATGCCCCCTGAACTTGCAGAATTATTCAAGAATGCCTGTTCCCCAGGAAGCCGGAAAAATCTAGCTAACCCTGCCCTGCTTGCCACACAGAAGCCCTTTCCTACGATTTGTTGTTACTTTGTCTCTGGGTGCAACCCCACGTGGCCCTGCAACATGGCGTGTTGTGCCTCCCTGTCTCTAGGAACTGTGAGCATAATAAACCTACTTTTCAGGGTCTTGTTGACTCTTCTTTCCCTTGTCACACCTGACTTACCATCCAAAAAACCTGTTTGAGCACCTACTAAGCATACAAGTGAATTTGAGTTCCATAGCAGTTGACATCATTATAGATCACTTCCTTTTCCTTATTTAAAATCTTTGATTTCTAAGCTTCTGGGACACTGCATTATTTGTTTCAGGTCCCCACCCACTCCAGTCTCTAACTCTTCAGATGATGGCATTTCCTAAGCTTATCTTGGGTTCCTCTGCAATGTTCTCTTTCCCATGTTCTGAGAATGTGAGTCCTAAGTCTGCATCTTTCCTCTGAGTTCTAGATTCACATTCTCAGCTGCTTGCTGGATGTTGGATATTTCTACATACATACCTTACTGTCAGCTCTAACTCAAAAGCTCTAAAAAATTTTGTGTCTAATAAACTTGTCTCTCCTGATTTTTTATGTCTGTATTGGAACCATGATTCTACAAGTCAGGAATTATGTTTGGCTGCTCTCTTTCCTTATGTCTTTTCTTCCCTAACAATGATTTTTGCATCTATACTTTTGCTATTATTGATTCAGACCATATTTCTACTCAGCAAGACTATATCAATAGCCACTTAATAATTGCCAGGTAAACCCTCCTAAAACACTGATTATTACTGCCAGCTCAAAAAATCTTTAGTGATGTACCATCGCAGACAAAGTTGACAGTCTTTAATCTGGCACTAACATATTCTGTTTTACTTCTAAATGCATCTAATGTGAATCTTCTACTCTAGCCAAATTGATTACCTCATCCTTCCATCAACATGATTTGTACTTTCCCACACTGGTTCTGGAGGTTTATTTCATCTGGAAAGCTTATTTCTCTTTACCTTAGCTACTTAAATCTTGTTTCCCTAGAACATCTACCTCAAATACTACCTTCTTGCCCATCACATTCTCTTGAATGATGCTATATACTACCAATAATGATTGATATTAAAAACAAACAAACCTATTGCTAACCCTATAGGGCAGAGTAGAACTGCCCATAGGGTTTCCAAGGCTGTAAATCTTTACAGAAGCAGACTGCCACATCTTTCTCCGGAGCGGCTGGTGGGTCTGAACTGCTGACCTTTTGGTTAGCAGCCAAGCACTTTAACCACTGTGCCCCCAGGGCTCCCTTCACAGCATACTAGTATTTATATATACAGTTAATAAACACATTGCATGTATTAAGAAACCAGAATTTAAAAAGTTGAGATCTTTGTTCTATATAACAGGTAAGAGAAGTTTAAGAGAAGCAGAAACAAAGGCTCTTATATCACCAATAAAGTTAGAAATAAAAGTATGACACTATTTCATTGATTCTTAGATGGATTTCCCCCTAACATGTTAACATCTCTGAAATCAAGATGTATCTTAAAATTGATTGCTTATTAGATCTGATGAAATACAATGATATTTTCCCTTATATTTGACCAAATATGTGACGGAATTTATTAACTTTCCATAGCCTGTATTATATGGGATTAAGTAGACATGGTGATGAACACAATGTAGGAGATGGGGATCAAAGGCAGTGGGAAAGTACACAAGGTCTAAAGAAAGGACTGTAGTGGTTGGTTTCTAGGCGTAATGACGCCAGATTCCAGTTTTTGTCTTCCAAATTTTATCCCTTAAGTTTTCTAGATATGCCAATCATCGCTCAGGAGAGAAAAAGTTAAATGTTTTATTTGAATAACAAGAGGCTCTTCAACTTATGTAAAATAGTACTACTGCTGCCAAAACTAAAACCAAACTCGTTGCCATCAAGTTGATTCTGACCCATAGTGACCCTACAGGACACAGTAGAACTGCCCCACAGGGCTTCCAAGGAGCGGCTGGTGGATTCGAACTTCCGGCCTTTTGGTTAGCAGCCAAGTACTTACTGCACCACCAGGGCTCCAAATTTTAAAAATCCTTAGTATTTTTGCAATAGCAACTTTCAAAATAATAAAACTCACAAATACTGAGAAGTAACTCATAAGTCAACTATATCATAATTCTCCGTATGTTGGGCTCTTCTTCATTTTCAGTATGAAATATTGTTTGGAATAAAGAAGCCAGTAACGGGCTTGGTTTTGGTTTATCTGCTTTAAGACTGTATTTTAACATATCCATTTTAAATGGGGGCATATCTGTAATAATACCATAACAGTACAGATGGAAAATAACTGACAAGGAAGTATGAGGAATAAGAAACAAGTTATATTCTAAGCAGACATATAGCCAATTTGCAATACAAAGTATGTCCTTTGAGATGTGCTTCAAAAAATGTTATCTTTGTACATGGGATCAAACTAAGGAATTTATTATATGTTAAAAAGAAATGTAACTGTGAACTAGAACCCCAGTTCTACTTTTCTTTAAAACCAACCAACCTTTAAAACTACACATAGCTGTCATAAGAACAATATATATAAAATAAACAAACCAAAAGTAGTATTTTGGTTTTGAATACTTAGGAACACTTTCAGATGCAAAAGAAATTCTCTTAATTGGATTGTGCATAATTAACCATTGCCATCCATTTGCTTTTCAGAGCCCTGGTGGCACGGTGGTTAAGTGTTCAGCTGCTGTCCAAAAGGTTGGCAGTTCGAATCCACCAGCCACTTCTTGGAAACCCTATGGGGCAGTTCTACTCTGTCTTTTAGGGTCACTATGAGTCAGAATCAACTCGGCAACAATCCATTTCCTCTGCAATGTAATAATAATGGTGGCCTACAGCACAAGGGAGGCCTGGTGGTGCAGTGGTTAAGTGCTCTGTTGGGCTGCTAACTAAAAGGAAGGCAGTATAAACTCACCAGCCACTCTGAAGAAAAAAGATGTGACAGTCTGCTTCCATAAAGATAACATCCTTGGACCCTATGGAGCAGTTCTACTCTGTTCATAGGGTCACTATGAGTCAGAATCAATGGGTAAAACACGACAAATGCATGAAGCTAAGTAGGCTGTCTGCTGTTGATGTTAGGTGCCGTCGAGTCAGTTCCGACTCATAGTGACCCTATGTACAACAGAACAAAACACTGCCTGGTCCTGCACCATTCTCACAACTGTCATTATGCTTCAGCCCATATTGCAAGTCCTGTGTCAGTCCATCTCATTGAGGGTCTTCCTCTTTTTTGCTGACCCTCTACTTTACTAAGCATGATGTCCTTCTCCAGGGACTGATCCTTCCTGATAACATGTCCAAAGTTTGTGAAACAAAGTCTTGACATCCTTGCTTCTAAGGCGCATTCGGGTTGTACTTCTTCCATGACAGATTTGTTCGTTCTTTTGGCAGTCCGTGGTATATTCAATATTCTTCACCAATGCTATAATTCAAAGGCATCAATTCTTCTTCAGTGTTCCTTATTCATTGTCCAGCTTTTGCATGCATATGAGGTAACTGAAAATACCATGACTTGGTCAAGAGCACATTAGTCCTCAAAGTGATATCTTTGCTTTTTAACACTTTGAAGAGGTGTTTTGCAGCAGATTTGCCCAATGCAATACATCATTTGATTTCTTAACTGCTGCTTTCATGGGCATTGATTGTGGATCCAAGTAAAATGAAATCCTTGACTACTTCAAGATTTTCTCCTTTTAACACGGTGTTTGCTTATTGGTACAGTTGTGAGGATTTTTATTTTCTTTATGTTGAGGTGTAATCCATACTGAAGGTTGTAGTCTTTGATCATCATCAGTGTTTCAACTCCTCTTCGCTTTCAGCAAGCAAGCTTGTGTCATGTGCATATTTCAGATTGTTAATAAGTCCTCCTCCAATCCTGATGCCGCGTTTTTCATATAGTCCACCTTCTCAGATTATTTGCTCAGCGTACAGATTGAATAAGTATGGTGGAAGGACACAACCCTGACACAGATCTTTTCTGATTTTAAACCACACAGTATCCCCTTGTTCTGTTCGAAAGACTGCCTCTTGGTCTATGTACAGGTTCCTCATGAAGACAAGTAAGTGTTCTGGAATTCCCATTCTTCAAAATGTTATCCATAATTTGTTATGATCCACACAGTGATTGCCTTTGCATAGTAAATAAAACACAGACAAACATCTTTCTGGTATTCTCTGCTTTCAGCCAAATTCTGTCTGACCATCAGTAATGATAGCCCTTGTTTCATGTCCTCTTCTCAGTCCAGCTGGCATTTCTGGCAGTTCACTGTCAATGGACTGCTGCAACCGTTTTTGAATAATCTTCGGCAAAATTTTACTTGCGTGTGATACAGATGATATTGTTCAATAATTTCCACATTCTGTTCTATCACCTTTCTTTGGAATGGGCACAAATATGGATCACTTCCAGTCAGTTGGCCAGGTAGCTGTCTTCCAACTTTCTTGGCATAGACAAGTGAGTGCTTCCAGTGTTGCATCTGTTTGAAAAATCTCAGTTGGTATGCCATCAATTCCTGGAGCACTGCTTTTTGCCAGTACCCTCAGTGCAGCTTGGACTTCTTCCTTCAGTACCATCGGTTCTTGATCATATGCTGTTTCCTGAAATGGTTGAAGGTCAACCAATTCTTTTTAGTCCAATGACCGTGTATTCCTTCCATCTTCTTTTGATGCTTCCTGCATTGTTCAATCTTTTGCACATAGAATCCTTTAATATTGCAACTGGAGGCTTTAAATTTTTCTTCAGTTGTTTCAGCTTGAGAAATGCCAAGGATGTTCTTCCCTTTTGGTTTTCTAATTCCAGGTCTTTGCACATTTCATTATAATACTTTACTTGGTCTTCTCCAGCTGCCCTTTGAAATCTTCTGTTCACCTCTTTTACATGATGATTTTTCCCCTTCGTTTTAGCTACTCTATGTTCAAGAGCAAGTTTCAGAGTCTTGTCTGACATCCCCTTTGGTCTTTTCTTTCCTTTCCTGTCTTTTTAATGACTTTTGCTTTATGTATGATGTCCTTGACGTCATCTCACAGCTTGTCTTTGGTCTGTTCAATGTGTCAAGTCTATTGAGATAATCTCTAAATTCAGGTGGAATATACTCAAGTTCATACTTTAGCTCTCCTGGACTTGTTTCTCTTTTCTTCAGCTTCAACTTCAACTTGTGTATGAGCAATTGATGGTCTGTTCTGAAGTCGGCCCTTGGCCTTGTTCTGACTGATGATATTGAGCTTCTCCATTGTCTCCGCAGATGTAGTCAATTTGATTCCTGTGTATCCCTTCCAGCAAGGTCCATGTGTATAGTTGCCCTTTCTGCTGCTGATAAAAGGTATTTCCAATGAATAAGTCATTGATCTGGCAAAATTCTATCATATGATTTCTGGCACCGTTTCTATCACCAAGCCCTATTCCAACTTCCAATCCTTCTTCGTTTTCAACTTTTTTAGTCCAATCACGAGTAATTATCAATGCATCATGATTGCACGTTTGATAAACTTCAGACTGTAGAAGTTGGTAAAAATCTTCAGTTTCCTCATTTTTGGCATTAGTGGTTGGTGCATAAATTTGAATAACAGTCATATTAACTAGTCTTCCTTGTAGGGCGTATGGATATTATCCTATCACTGACAGCGTTGTACTTCAGAATAGATCTTGAAATGTTCTTTTTGATGATTAATGCAATGCCATTCCTCTTCAATTTGGGCATAGCAGACCATATGATTGTCAATGCAATATGGCCAATACAGTCCATTTCAGCTCACTGATGTCTCAGATATTGATCTGCAAGCATTCCATTTTATTTTTTATGACTTCCAGTTTTCCTAGATTCATACTTCATACATTCCACATTTCAATTATTTTTGGATTTTTGTAGCTGTTTTTTCTCATTTTGAGTCATGCCACATCAGCCAATGAAGGTCCCAGAAGCTTGACTCCATCCACATCATTAAGGTCAACTCTACTTTGAGAAGGCAGCTCTCCTCAGTCATATTTTGAGTGCCTTCCAACCTGAGAGGCTTATCTTCTGGCGCTGTATCTAACAATTTTACCCTATTTTTCGTAAGTTTTTCACTGGGCAATTTTTTTTTTTTTGAAGTAAATAACAAGGTCCTTCTTTCTAGTCTGTTTTATTCTGGAAGCTCCACTGAAACCTGTCCACCATGGGTGACCCTGCTGGTATTTGAAATACTGGTGGCATAGCTCTCAGCATCACAGCAACATGCAAGCCACCATCGTATGACAAACTGACAGAAGAGTGGTGAATATATACATGTACTACTATATTGATATATTATGCACAGTATAAAAGACCCTCAGTAGACATTTAAAAAGATCAATATAAAAGGTAAAGTAAATATTAAATGTGTAATGAGACAGAATGGAGCCCTGGTGGCTCAGTGGTTAAAGTGCTTGGCTGTGAACCAAAAGGTTGGTCGTTTACACCCCTCAACCACTCAATGGGAGAAAGATAGTCTGCTTGCGTAGAAATTACAGCCTTGGAAATCCTAAGAAGCAGTTCTCCCCTGTCTTATAGGGTTGGTATAAGATGGAATCGACTCGACGGCATTAAGTTTGGTTTTTGGTATTTTAATGATGGAACCATTTTGTATCCCAACTTTTTAACTTAATCAGTCTCCCTACTCTTAGAGAAAACTGAATACTCTTTTAATACTGCATACTCTTCCAAAAGTGAGTATATCAATTTCTCAAAATAAAATCCTAACAATTGCTAGTTCCATTTTTTTTGCTAGTACAAAGGTAGGTCTTTGTGGTAACAATAAACATTACAGAAGTTGTCTTCTGGGATTAAAATGAATTAGGTAAACTAAGCTGAAGGATGTGGGGAGCTTAGAGAATCAGGGTTTAGGCTGGCTGTACTGTCTTGTGAAAACTCTAGTTGGTATTCAAACTCATGGGGAGAGGAGTCTGATTCTCCAGTACACAAAAATGCAAAAATTACTTTATCACTTAGACAGGCCACATTGAAAAATGCCTTGCTAATGTTGATTCTAGCTGTGATTTGGGATTTGGCCCTTTGAGAATACAATTATAAGGTCATAGGTAATATCACTCTCTTCTATACTACCACCCACTATCACCACACTCTAGATTTAGGCTATCACCTCAGAAATTAGTAATTTAAACATTCCCTGTATTTGATTTCCTAACTTTACAGCTTCCCTGTACAGCTCCCACAATAGTTCTTCAAACTTAAAAAGTCCATTGATCTAACCACCCTCACTCTGTCCTTTAGCCTCCACCTACCATTACTTGCTCCAGTCATTGGCCTACATCCCACAATCGGGAATCATTCACTTGCCAACATCTCAAATTCCTCGACCCGGTTTCCTTTATTGTATCTGCTTGACAGAACCCCACATTTGGATAACTGTATGAGTTGTATTCTTCATGCCTACTGCTAGGCTGCTGGGTTAGGCTGGAGAAAAATTGTAAGACAGATTGTAAATTCTGTCACTAACCTTGGGACCTGTTGAAATCCTACTTTTTCACTAGTCAGTTGACTCAACGAAAACAATTCCTTTAAATCTTCATTCTAAGCCTCTGTTTATCATTTCCTTCCTCACTCTATACAGATGAACTGCCTATTTTATCAAGAAAATGGAAGCCGTAACACCCTAACTGCCATCACTGCAGATCTACGGGCAGCTGCACCCATCCTTGCTGCATTCCTTTCTGTAAGAATGCAGGGGTTGTCCCTCTCTTAGTGAAAGCCAATTCTTCCATCTGTGTCATGGATTCTTTATCTTCTGGACATATCAGGTAATGTTCTTCTCTCTTTCTCTACTTCCACTTTCTACATGCCCTTGCCTATGAGAAACAAAAAACGGGGTGAGGTCTCTCGTGTAATAAGTAATAACTGAAAAAATAAAAGTTCTGTTTAGAACCATATCATCTTCTAGCCACCACCCTTTTTCTCTACTCCTTTTCATAGCCAAATTTTTGGGAATTTTTAGCCTTGTTTTTAACCGCTCCCTTCATTCATCTCAAATCCAATCAAAGAGTTTTCCTGATTTTACCTCTTGAATCTCTCTCGGTGTCATTCACTTATCTATATTCCTACTCTGGTCCAACCCATGATCATCTTTCCCTTAACAATAACCTCCTATCCTGTCACAAAACAGTATGTGTATTAGTTGTTTAATGAGAAACTAATTTGCTCTGTAAGCCTTCATCTAAAGCACAAAAAAAAAACCTCCTGTCTTTCTTATATTCACTTTTTCCCTTCAGTCTTCTCCACACAGTAACCAAAATGATATTATAAAAACTTAAATCTGATCATGTAACTCCCCAGTTAACAATCTCAAGTTTTCCATTGACTTAGGATAAAATGCAGTACCATCATCATGGTCTAAATAGTCTTATGGGATCTGGCTCCTATCTTAATTTTAATTCTGTAGCCTACCCTGCCATAATCATACAAGTCTGTTTTTAGATCCTTAAAGGCCCTATGAGCTTACCAACTTGGCATATACTCTGTGTGAAATATTTCTTTAGCATTCACCTCACTCTTACTTACCTTTTGGATTTAAGTTTAAGTTTACTTTCTCAGAGAAACCTTCCCCAACCCTCCCAGAGAAGTTTAGGTCTTCCAGATATATGTTCTCATTGTACCTTGTAATTTTCTTTGTAGCACTCATCATAATTATTATAACTTACTTATTTGACATTTATTTTCCTTGCTAGATGTAAACTTCATAAGAATTTTTGTCTTGTTCAGTGATGAATTCCCAGCACTTGGCTCACTGCATGAGATCTAGTAGGCATTCATAAATTTGTTGAATGGTTGAATGAATAAAATAAGGACATGTTAAGAGTATAAAACATGATAAAAACTTAAATATTTTACAGTGAGAACAGACTTTTTTATTCGTATAGTGAGATAAACTACAGAGACTGAAAGACAAAAATTTATCATAAATCATTCAGCAGAACATTCATTAAAAATCAAATGCCATTTTCTTTAAGTTCTCACACAGAAAATTTTAAGTTTATATAAGTCTGATATAGCATTAAATATATTGCAAATCAGACATTTCATTTTTAAACCTAATTATATGATCTTGAATGCACTATAGACAAATAAAGTAAGATCTTTACTGGTTTCACTTCATTTGACTTACACAAGGCTTCCATTAAAATTCCATTATACCTTGAAAATTACCTGCAGATTTTAAAAACAGATAAAGTTTAAATGGAAAGAAATTCTTATGTTGTAACCCAAAAGTCAAAAACAAACCAAAAAACAAAAATAGGTAAGAAGCATTTCTTAATATAAATAAATTACAAAATATCATCTAGGTATGAGTTTCTTTCTTCTTACTGGCATGGTCATCCAGCTCAAAATCAGTTCATTCTGAAACTGATGATTAAAATACACCAGTGCCATTGAAAATCTCTATTATTTTAATGGTGCTCTAAAATGGCAAAGTAGAATACCAGATTGGAATGTCCCAACTCTTGTGCTAAAGTGAATGAGACTTGTTCACATTCATGTCAGGTGTCATTTGCTATGCTGTTATCCCAGTTTTTGATAACTTTTTAAACTAAGACATTTAAAGAAACACTTCTTACCCCTATGTATTTCCAGATTGCCAAGGAGGGTCCAATTATCTCTGAAGTATGGGCCTTATAATAGGAATTTCTATACTAAAATATGAAAAGGGTCAACAGAAGAATTCATATCAATGAAATTCTGTGGACTGATTTTCAAAGTTAGAAATAAGTATATCCGCTGCTAATGGAAGCCCTGCTCTGTGCAAACACAGTGTGGTATATATTAAAAATCACACATCTGAGGTATAGCTGGAGAAAAAAAAAATATATGTATGTATTTATATATACACACACACAAGTATACATGGACACATCCAGAGTATTCATAAATCTATTGGCCCCAACACCAGCAGATAATCAAATTAAATGAAAAGGAATTTTGTACTAACAGGATATAGTTACAGAGAATTTACAATAACTGTGGTTACATAATCCTTAATATAAGGAGTATGTTTTGAGTTAATGTTTTGAGGAGAAATGTTTCCATTTATATGAAAATATCTATTTAATAGTAATGAAACCAAAAAGGAAGCCTGAATTCTAGGACTGTGTTGCCTGTCAGATTATTAAAGGGATGTGCAAGAATTGCTTGAATAACCTCATTCTATCCACTTTTTCTTTGTAATTAAAAGTTAGGATAAAAAAATGTTTGGAAGTTATTGCAAGACTCTGAGGAGGCCTGGTTGTGCAATGGTTAAAGCGCTCAGCTGCTAATCAAAAGGTCGGTAGTTTGAACCCACCGTGGCTCCGCAAGAGAAAAGATGTGGCAGTCTGCTTCTGTAAAGATTACAGCCTTGGAAACCCTATGGGGCAGTTCTACTCTGTCCTATTAGGGTTGCTATGAGTTGCAATGGCAACAGGTTTTATTGCAAGACTACTCTTGTTTTGTTTTGTTTTGTAAAGAATTTTATGGCTTTTAAGTAGACAAGTAGTCAAACTTGGCCAATAAACAAAAACAAAAAAAAACCAAGGCTGTTTGGCTAGCTGGTGGGTTCGAATCGCTGACCTTTCAGTTAGCAGCCAAACGCTTAACCACTGCTCTGCCAGGGCTCCTTAACTTGGCCAAGGTTTTTCAGTTATTTAGAGAAGAATAAGATTTAGGTTTATTTTTCATTTTCAGAAGTTTTTCTGTTCAGATACGGAAGAAAAAAGATTATGAATCCCCTTTCGGTTTATCTCACTCAGTATAAAGATGGACAGCAGTATGGGTAGTACAGAACCTAAGCTTCACATAGGAAGCTATATAAATGCACATATTCTCATTTTGAAACACTGGATCCTTTTACATACTACTTGCTTAACTATAAAGATGGTTCATTTAGTCCTCAGGCTCCAACCTCAAGAAATATTTCACTGCCTTCACAAAGTTGGGACATTTATTTATTTTATAAAACTATGGAAGAACACATTATTATATAATATTAACATGTCATTTTTTTCCAATAATAGCTGCATTTTAAAATATTACATACTAATGGAAGGAAAATCAAGAGGTTAATCATTTCTCTCAGTAATTACTTCATATATTAGTGGAACTGAAGATTTGGTAGGAAGAAAAAATCAGCATAAAAGTGCAATTAAAGTACAGGGCTGGCATGCCATATTCCTGTTCCTGCGAACACCTGAGCTGACACAAAAACAGAGTATTTTAATGCATTGGCATATCTATGCCTAAAGGCTTACTTTTCTCTACCAGATCATTACAATTCATAAATAAGCATATAATAACTATGAAACACATACTTATTTTTAAGCATTCACGTGTAGTCTGCTCCAAAATAAATTTTTTCGTTTATTAGGTGGAGTATAACTGGAAACCCCTCACTGCTGAGAAATAAATTTCATATTTGATCAAAATAAATTCTAAAAAATACAAATGATTAGCACCAGTCTATTTGGGAACTAAAGAATCAAGGGGAGGAGAAAAGGTGCTATTTCCCTTTTCCCCAAACCTTCACAAAGACAGTAATGTTGTGTGTGTGTGTGTGTGTGTGTGTGTGTGTGTGTGTGTGTGTGTGTAAAAACGGATGAAAACATGCAACATTAATAAACAGAATTGCTGCCAAACTTAAAAAACACCAGTTAGAGGAGCTAATAAAGAAATGCTCAAAAGATTGCGGGTTTTTAGGCAGTGATTAAAATGAACAGTACAAATTATCAAAGTAAAATGCAAAGCTCATGTAGCTAAAAGGTGAACAAAATCTTGGGATTTTTATTATAAAAGAGTAGCAAACATGAAAATCTTACATCTCAAGATAGCTAAAGGCTTCTTACTTTGTAGAATTAACCCAAAATTCTAAGACACTTGGCTAGGTCTTCACAGCATGATATAAACCTGTTGTCATCAAGTTGACTGCAACTCATAGTGACTCTACAGAACAGAGTAGAACTGCCCCATAGGGTTTCCAAGGAGCGCCTGGTGGATTCAAACTGCCAACCTTTTGGTTACCAGCTGAGGTCTTAACCACTGGGACACCGAGCTCCACAACATGAGATAGGTGACACTGAGGACCCAATCTTTACCTCTGTACTTTGTATGTGGCTTAAATTATACAGCACTCGATCAGTCATTTCCCACAGTTGTTTCAGAATTTTATCAAACACATTTTCTCTAACATTTTATGAAATGCAATGGAATGCAGCAATGGAACTGAAATATAATACTGTCTAAAAGCCGTGTGTGAGTTCATGATACACAACTTAACTTGTTAACTTTAACTACCCCCTTAAAGCCAGGATTAAGGGGAAAAGAATCAGTAAACAAGAAGGTTCAATTCAACAAAGTATCAACCACAATAGTGTAAATTTCCCACTAAAACTGGAAAAATAAATGGATAAAATTTTTATAAATTCCCTAATGCATATGAACTTTCAAAGTTAATTATAAGTTATTTTTAAAAAACTCATTCTACAGTCTCAAGAGAATATTTAAAATTATAATCTTTTAAGCATTGCTATTTCTTCTAAAGGTCATATCTCTAGAATAAAATTGGTTAGGATGTCCAGTTTTCCTAGGACAATACATTGTTTAGTTTAATTCAATCAGGCATTTCTACTGATTCACCTGGGAAAAGGGATGCAAGAGAACACTTTTTAAAGGAGAAAACAGTCATTTTAGCAGTTTTATTCAATAGATGCCATAAATTAACTACATTCAGAAATAATCTTTAGACCAAAAAAAACTGCCACTATATCTAGCATTCACACACACACAAACACACACACGCACAAACTACCAAATACTTGTTCTTGTTCCATTAACTGAGAAAGAAGCAAAATCATTAAAATATTACAACTGTTAAACACAGAAGAGTAGAAATCAAATAGTTTTATACCCAATATACAGGCACCAAAAACTTCCATTTCCAGCTGATTTTGGAGCTTATTCCTATAGGAGTAACTGAACAGATTTTAGCTCAGAATTTTGTAAGAATGACTTGCTATAGATGACTGTTCTACTTGCTGCTATATTTTTGCTCATTGTCACATGTGCCTAAACAGATCAATGCTCTGATCAAACAAGTCTGCTGAAATCTACTCATATGTTTAGGAGTGGGCAAGAAGGTTAAAAGGCACAAAGCTTGACTGTAGTAATAATTTTTCTTACTACTTATTTGTATAAGAATCCATTTACTTTTCGATCCTGCTTAAATGATCACTAAGAAACTGCAAATTTTCATAGGGGGAAAAGTTTAGGTGGGTCCTTTTCTTCATAAATTTTAGCAGCCTTCAAAGGCATATAAATAAACATTCGGGGGCCTTTTAACTATTGGAATTGCAAAAGACATACCTGCAATTTATTGAAGACTCTCTTGATTTAATATCTATATACCCATTTCCTTATATTTTCTTTAAAATCTATCAGTATGGCATTTCATTTCTATGCATAGCTTAGTAATTCATAAAACTAAATAGCAAACTGATACTCTATACCAGTTCATCTATCTCAATATATATTTTGGAATATAATGGCAATATTTGAAAATATCAATTCCCTCTAAGCTTGTAATGCTAAAAGATTTTACAAAGTTAAACAGTTTTTGTTTTTCTTTTCTTTTTGAAAAAGTTTCATTGTTTAAACTCCATACGTTTGACACCTGACAAGTAAAACATAATTGTCATATAATATTTATTCCATCAATTTAAGCAGAAGTGTCTCATGGAGCTAAACACTTAAACAATTTAAATTAAAAAAGACAATAACCTGTATGTACACAAAATGATCATTGCATAAGTATTTACACGACAAGAAAAAAATGGAGAATCACTAAAACTGGAAATTGCTACAGGTGTGATAATCCTTTCTTGAGACATTTTTAGTTAGGAATCATACAAGCTTTTAACATAAAAATAATTGCAGAAGCATAACTAAAATATTCATTTTAGTTTTTAGTTTCTTACTATTTAAAGGAGCCAGTAGGTCATAAACAGTCCAATATTTCAGGGAGCAACTACTCAGTTTAGTTTTTAATATGAAATCTTTTTCTTCAGCTCTCTTGATGAAACTAAATTTACTTACAGAAAAAAACAAAGAGTATGCTAAAAGGTGTAAATAAAAATTCCAGTTCATTCTCCTCTATAGATACTGGTCAGCCGCTCCAATTCTTTACAGTTGTCCATGCTCAATGCTTCTGCCTTCCTTCGAAGTCTATCATCACGATATACTTTTGCTGCATACTGCATATCTGTTTCTGTTAACAACAAAAATTTTTTACTCATTAAATAATAATTCATATTATCCAGTTGTTAATCTCTAATGATGATTCATTGAAGCCCTTTAATACATTTTATTAACTGATTTTTCTAAAAAAATAATCTAAGTACTTCTCCTAAAAGCCATTCTCGTGGAAAAATCTTTCTTTAAAGGAAAACTTCATCTGATGTCTACATGAAAAACAAACACAGAGCTGCTCTGGAAAAGAAATAAGGATAAAATCCTAGCAACTCACATGGAAACCCTTTTCCTCCACCCTTCTCCCAACAGTTTAAAAACCACTGCTCAGAAGCAGCATCTCAGCCTCTTGTTCTAAGGATATCATGTACCATTTAATACTGCTTGCTAGTAGTTGTTTTTACTAAAGTTTCAAGTTAATTATCTCAAGACTTAAATATAAAAATTGAAATCCTGTTAGGAGTTTACTTAAATTAAAAAATAATAATAACCTTATTGAAGGAACACAATAGAGGAAAAAAGCTTGTTTAGAGTCATAACAGTGGTACTCAGTGAAAGTGCTTCTGAGCTTCCTTTAGTACATGGATAGCATTATTAATAATAAATTGACAAGAAATCAAACATACTTCAGGGAAATCTCCCTTGCTTTTCTCCTGTTACTCTCAGCCATTTCACTGTTCATTAATATTTCTAAAAGGTGGGAACAGTTAGAGAAGATATAATAAAAAGAGGGAAAAAAAATCAGTTCCTTTCTGGAAAACAATGGCCAAAGTAGAAGACATCTCTTTTGTGTACATCAGGCAGGACCACATTCAAAATATACTTACAAGTGGTCTCCATTAGTCAGGATCTTCAGAAATGATCCTTATTTAATCAATCAGGCTAGGATTTAACAATTCTATCAAAAAAGTTTATGTTAATTGTCCAATAACTACATCCCTTTTATTTATAAATGAGGCACTTGTAAAATGCATTTGCAGATGACTATTCCCAAATGAGGAACTTGAGAGTTAGATAAAGCTCATACTAGTAGTGGCAGTCTTGTTTCCAATCCAAATCTCCTAACTCCTAATATTCTTTCCATTATCTCAAATTATTGTTTACATTTTATAAAACACCTGTATCAGTCTGGACATTAGAGAATATTAAAAAAGAATTAACTCCAAAACAGAAAAGACTGACAAAAGAATATTCATTAGCCAACAATCTTTTTGACATTAATTTATAAAACAATATATTTTATTTTATAAATTAATAAGTATATATAAGAGCTTCTCCTACTTTCATCTTCCTTCAAAAGCCCTATGATGTCCTGAATTTGTTGAATTTTAATTTGAAAAATTTCAAATCTACACAAAAGTTAAAAAAGTAGTACTACTGTAATGTAGCATAAGGAATCATCTAAATTCTCGAGTGATAAGAATTAAGATCAGCACAAAGCTAGTTCCTATGAGGTGGAGATCATCCCCTACCACAGCACTCTCTACTACTCTGCTCGGTTTGATAAGTCATTGCAATAGCCAGGCAGAACTCACAGGCTATACTCAAAATTATGTGGTTTATTAGGGAAGTAACAGGCTACAACTTGGGATCAGGATCAATGTGGAATTAACAGGAATAACTCAGGATCAGGATCAGAAAGTACACTGGTGAGGTTTGGAAAGCTCCCCAGATGTGGAAAACACATCCTTCCCTTCTTCACTGCAGGACAGCTTCCAACCAGAACAGCTCTCTCAGCTGCTCTCAGCCATGCAAGCAAACAGGCCCTTCTCTTGGCTGTACAAGCTTCCTCTCAGCTGTGCAGGTCTCTCTGCCTTTGGCCTCCCCGCCATTGGCTTTTTGGCTGTTAACTGGCCCAGCTCACAGCCAGGGTCACACCTTGCTCAGCTGCTGCTCCCCTCTTTCTCTGCTTCTTCTCTTTGAAAAACTTCTGTAGGGTTGGCAGCTTAACACTAACAAACTCCTTGTCAGTTTCAAGGCATGATCTTCCCAGCAGGACCAGAACCGATTGATCCCCTCAATGAACCACAAGTCACTCAATCCTGCTGGGTGGATTTTCAAGCCACTATTTGAATAGCAAATTGACCAGTCCCTGCAAGGTGCATAAAATAAACCAACCACAGGGCAGACTAAAGCTCAGGGCCAGGCAAAAAGTACCATGAAGTTGTTTATAGCTTACCGAGGAAATGTCAGTCAACCTGGGGAATCCCCTGTAACAAACAGAAAACAACTTGGGAGCCCCCACAAGTTGCTTCTTCAAAGAACTAGGGCAAAGGTGGTCTTACTGGAAAAATCTCTCAAGCTGTTTTTCCAAAGAATCAAGTCAAAATGCCACATAACTCATTTCACCACAACAATGAACACTCTAAAACCCTTTACCTTGATTGACCAACTCTTCACATTTTGTCAAATTTGCTTTAGGTCTGTCTACAATAAAGGTTGTTATTAGTGTGGTTGTAGTCATTGCTATTAGTTTGTGGAACAATTTGAGAGTAAACCGCAGACATTGTGACCTTTCATCCCTAATTAGCATGTCTTTTCTAAGAACAAGGGCATTCTCTTATATAACTCCAATACAATTACCTAATTCAGGAAATTTAACAATGATAAAATAATACCATTATCTAATATACAGTCCATATTCAAACTTCACCAATTATCCCAAATCATGTCTTTTACAGCAATTTCCCCCTATCCAGGCTGTTTGGAAGTAGATTGCCAGGTCTTTCTCCCTAGTTCCTTAGTCTGGAAGCTCTGCATCACAGGAACACGTAAGGTCCACTGACAGATGGTGGTGTCTGTGTATGAGGTGCACTGGCTAGGAATCTAATTCAGTCTCCTGCATGGAAGGCAGGAATTCTATCACTGAACAACCAATGCCTTCACTGTACATAACAATAGAGATAAAAAAATGAATTGAAATCTGGTGTTTACTGTGCTTAAGATCTTTGTCTAGTGTATGGTTTCTTGACCTCACCACTACTGGCATTCTGGGTTGGTTAATTCTTTGTTGCAGGGGAGAGGGACTGTCCTGTGCATTGTAAGATGCTTAGTGGCATTCCTGGCCTCTACCTACTAGACTTTGGTAGCAAGCACCAACCTCCTCCTCTACTGACATACAAAAACGTCTCTTGTAGGGGGAGAATCACTCCATGTTGAAAACAATTCCTGTAATGTAACCCTCTCCACATTGAGAGCAGACAGATTTCATAGATGCAGAGAGTCAGAAGTCAAGAAGGTCATATCTCCTGTAACTGCCATTATATAAATGAAGAAACCAAGACCAGAGCGGTTAAGAACTCTGTTTGAAGTATACAAAGGTTATATTTTATCAGATTTTCCCTAGAGAAGGAGATGATGATTGCTATTATTTTTTGAGCATTTACTATGTGTGAAGCATTTTAATTTCATTACCTGATTTAATTTTCACAACAAACCCATAGTGTTAGGTAGTATTGAGAAAACTGTAGAGTACAGTGGTTAGGAGCCTGGATTCTGGAGACAGACTCTGTGTTTGAATCACAGACTACCTCTATGACCTTGGGCAAGTTAGTAACCCCCCTTTGTCTCTGTTTCCTCAACTGTAAAATGGGTAGAGTAACCTCACAGAGTTGTTATGAAGAATGAAGGAATTAATATATATATAAAGTGCTTGGGACAGTGACTAAAACAATAGGCATTAGATAAAACCAAAAATCAAACTCGTTGCCATCAAGTCGATTCCAACTCACAGAGACCCTATAGGACAGAGTAGAACTGCCCCACAGAGTTTCCAAGGGGCGGCTGGTGGATTTGAACTGCTGGCCTTTTTGGTTAGCAGCCAAGCTCTTAACCCCTGCACCACCAGGGCATTATATAAAAGTTATTATTTCCTCTTCCCACTTATTATCATTACTCATTTTATACATGAGAAAATAAATTTACAGAGGATAGAATATCTGGCCCAAATCACTCAGCTAAAGATTTCAGAGCTGAGAGGTGGGGCCAAGAAGGCGGAGTAGTCGGATACTTCCTGTGGTCCCCCTTACAACAAAGACCCAAAAAAACAAGTGAATCAATTATATATGACAATCTAGGAACTCTGAACATCAAAGGCAAGAGGAGTTGGACTGAGTGGCAGGGGGAGGGAGAGATGGTTCGGAAGCATCGAGGAGTTGCCAGAGCTGACCTGGCAGGAACCGGTACCCTGTAGGCTGGATCAGCTTGCATTCATGGTGGGGCAAGCAGTGGTGCATGGGACACATTTTCCACATCAGGAGAGACTAAGCGGGGGAGAGTCTACTCAAGCCTCCAGAACCAGTGAAAACCGGTGCTCAATCAGCAAAAGATAAGTACATGCATCTAACCCACCACATGGTCAAAAAACACCCTGTTTTGGAAGAACCTCTCTCCCATTTACCTGCCTCCTCGCCACTCTGCACTGGGTCCCGGGCCAGCTTCACTGATTGCTGTGTCCCCTGGGCTGGAAGTAGGACCTGTCACATGCCCTGAGCTATTCTCCCAGCCTTGGAGAGGGAACAGATTAACAACAAGGAAAAAATAATTTGCCAGCTCCCCTATGCTGGGAACTCAGGGCAGGCACAGATCCTTTGCCTAGGCACAGGCATAAGGGATCCATGGACTTTGAATGCCTTTCACCCCTCCACGACCTGTGTGGGCCCATTTCAACAGCGTAGGCCATCATTAGCACAATACAACAGGGTATATACCTGAAGCCTAACTTCAACTGTGTCAGCTGTATGTTGGAGTGGCAAGTTCGTGACATTTGACACCACTCTGCCCATTAAACAGGGTCCTCACCTACCCACATCAGGGGCCAGAGGACTGGTGACTCCACCCACGCCACGTAGCCACGTGCGACGGGGATCAAAGAATAAGAAGTGCCTCCCAGTCCTTACAGCCTAAAGCACTGGGTGCCCATAGCCCAGCTGCAAAACCCACCCACCTATGTGCTCTAGGGAACAGGAACACGCTTTCCTCCCAGACACTCAGGAGCAGCCGTCATCCCCCTGCCTTGGTCAGTGCATGACTCCCTACTGCAGCCAGATACCTGTGTCTACTCCAATCACCCCACTTGTCTAGGACTGTAGGTGAGAGCTTACACCACACACTTGGTGACTGACTACCTGGACACCTGAGCTGACTCCATATAAGAAAAGTAAATGGACTCCTGGGCTCACATACCTAGTAAAAAGATCTAACCAACTGGTGACAGGACATTAGTGCTTCAAAAGTGCCGATAATCAAACTAGCTCACACAAGCAGCCTATCTGGGCATATCAAAACAAAACGAGAAGCTAGGACACAGCAAACAAAGTAAGTACAGATAATAACTTATTGATGGCTCGGAGACAACCAAAAGAAAACCAAACCAAACCCACTGCCGCCGAGTCGATTCCAACTCATGTAAGTTAGAGACAACAGTCAATATCAAATCACATAAAAAAGCAGACGATGATGGCTTCAGCAAGCTTCCAAAACAACAAATCAAGAAATCTTCCAGAGGAAGAGAACTTCTTGGAACTACCGGAAGTAGAACACAAAAGATTAATATACAGAGTCTTCGTGAGATCAGGCAAAATGCAGACCAAGCCAAGGAACACACAGACAAAGCAAGAAGGGAACTTAAGAAGATTACAGAAGAGCATAAGGACAAATTTAACAGGCTGCAAGAATCCATAGAGAGACAGCCAACAGAAATACAGAAAATTAACAATAAAATTTCAGAATTAGACAACTCAACAGAAAGTCATAGGAGCAGAATTGAGGCAATGGAAGTCAGAATTAGTGAGATTGAAGATAAAGCACTTGACACCAACTTATTTGAGGAAACATCAGATAAAAGAATTTTAAAAAATGAAGAAACCCTAAGAATTATGTGGGACTCTATAAAGAGGAATAACCTACGAGTAATTGGAGTACCAGAACGGGGGGGATAACAGAAAATACAGACAGAATTACGGAAGATTTGTTGGCAGAAAACTTCCCTGAAATCTTGAAAGATGAGAAGATATCTATCCAAGATGCTCATCGAACCCCACACAAGGTAGATCCCAAAAGAAAGTCACAGATATATTATGATCAAACTTGCCAAAACTAAAGATAAAGATTTCAGAGCTGGGATTCAACTTTAGTCTCTCTAATTCCAAAGTCAGTGCTCTTAACCATTACGCTAAATATTCATAGCACCAGTCACAAAAACAAGAACCATAGCAAACTCCGTACATATGCATCATCTCAGAAGGTTCTTAAGGTCAACCTTTTTATAGAATCTGAGTTTTTAAAAGGTTTTAAAGAAACTCAGGCTGGAAAAAGTTAAGTGAATTGATTAAATGATCCCAAATGCTTCTCTGTGTATGAAGTAAATATAGAAAAAGGAAATATCAACAAAACTCATTGTACATTAATAAAGCTAAGGTAATAGATAGCTTCAAACTTAATAATATAAACTGAGGAAAATATTAGATTAGATCTGAGATGAAACCAGATTATCCACCAGTAGATAACCAAGAGAATAAAGATGAAAAATTAATTTCAAAATATCATATTTCATTGATGTACATTTTCCCACAACTCTGAAACAAAATGCATCTTAAACCTGATGACATATCATAGTTCATGTGCCAGTCTTTCTTCCTTTCTTAGTAGTATACATAATAATGTATCTTATAACTGACATCTTAAATACAATGAAATTTGGTATTATTCACTTATCATTCAACCGAATATTTATTGATAACAACAATAACACAAGTATCATTTATTAAGTCCTTATAATGTGCCAAATACTATATTAGGCCATGTGTGTATAAAACATAATTATCTCATTTAAGTATTGAACCCAATTATGTGCCAGGAAATTCCAAATCATTTCTTGAGCAGGGAAATCTGTAACAAGCATTCCAAGATACTGAATAAAAGTTTTAAAATGTTAAACATTTGATCAACTTACTTTGTTGTCGTTCTTTCCAACAATTGTTTCGAATATTAGTCACATAATCTTCTTCAACATTCTTTTCTACTTTTTGTAATAATATCCCTTTATATTCATTTTTAAAGTCTTTGTTGACATAATAAATGACACCCAAGTTTTCTGTCTTCATTTTAATGGTTTGTCCTGATCCACTATAAAAGAGATACATGATCATTACTTTTTAATTAAAATTGGATATTCTGATATGCTACTACTATAGACTAAGCTAACAAAAAAAAAGGTAATTAAAAAGTTAATATTGCGTTGTGTGTTGGTGAGTCAACTCTGACTCATAGCAACCCTGGTGTTTACTGTAATCTTTACGGGAGCACATCACCTAGTGTTTTCTCCCGAGAAGTCACTGGTGGGTTCAAACTGGTGACCTTTGGTTAGCAGCTGAGCTCTTAACCACTGTGCCACCAGGGCTCCTTAGTAATTTATTTATACTATCTCAGTTACCTTAAGCCACCATATCATGTCATAAGAGAGCAATAATGTTACATTTTAACTATGTTCTTATAAAGTTATCTCAATTTTTAGTTACTAAAATTCTTATCTGGAAGTTCTTTCTTATTTTTAGACCAATGTGTTTTACTACTGCACAATCACTGGCAATATGACAAAGTTTTTCTGTGTTCACTGTATTACACTAAAACTGTCTAGGATAGATGCTAGGATTACATTTACATCTTGATCTCTGATATAAAATATATGGTGAAAAAATACTTCATATAACAAATAATATTTGCTTTGAGTTAATCAATATTTTACAAACAGAAGAGTAAAGCCATTTCTTTAATGACACAAACCTACGTAAATTCAATCACTATTCTAGTTTTATCTTGAGAATATTTTTGTCTTTAATGTCAACACTCTACCTATCATATTAAATTGCTAAGGAGTTTGAATATAGCACTTCTGTCCTTACCCACAGTAGAAGAGAAATGTAAATTAACAATACAATACAAATTTATCACTTGAATAACTAAAAATTTAGAATGAGATTTTTAAATCAGTTTGTTAACCTGGTACACTTATAAGAGATTTTGTACTTGAACATGTAAAAGAGCACCAGGCCCTTTAAAGGAAGCTAGATAAGAAACAGCAACTAATCATTTTTGTAAAAGTTTGCTTCGCTACTTACGATCTGGGATATAAGGAATAAGGAGGGTTGGAGACCATCAACTGGCTTAATAGTGATACGAGGATCAATACAATAATAGGCATCAGCTGGATAAACACAGAAAAACCACCCTATAAAAATAATCAAAGATTAACCAATTGTAATATAGTTGTCAATAATCCAAAAGTTGTCATAGATTTTTAGAGGCAGAAAGGACATTAGAGATCATCCAGTCCAGTGCTTTCAAATCTGCCTGAAAGAACTAATCTACCCAAGACCACTCTTAAAAATGCAACTCTCCAGGCTCTTCATCTGGAGATTCTGATTTGGAGAACACTGATATTTCATCTCATTTTACAAAACAAGGAAATTCTTTTCTTTCTTTCTCACACACACAGAGACTCTATGAATATGAAGAAGGTTGCAAAATTATTTTTCCTTGGATTTGGGGGTGGGTCATGAGAGCTGGCGAGTGGGAGGGCTAGGACCCAGGCCTTTTAATTTCTAGTCTAATGCTCTTTCCATTTACCTTGACACTTCATGTAGTTTAGTTGCTATATGCAGTTTGGTATAACTGCATTAAAACAAGGGAAGTTACTTCCAATTTAATTTTTTTATTATTAATTCTAAATTCTTTAGAACTAAAAAGAGAACTTTTAAACATGCATGCCACAGGTATAGCTTCATCAGAATCACAGAATACCAAATTTGAAGGGGTCATGTTGTCTAACTACCCCCATTCTTATCTCTACCCCTGCTCCCACAATAATCCTAAGGGATTTTTCAGTCGTCATTGAATACCTCTGGTTACAAAAAACTCATTACTTCCTAAAACAATTTGCTCTATTTTCAGACAACTCTAATTGCTTCTCCTCAGTGGAAATATGCCATTTTACAATTTCTAATCATATCATAAACATACATCTCCTCTTTCTTCTTCTCTTTCATGTCCACTATTTCGATGCTGATGTTGATGGTTATAGCCAGCTCGTCCATTTGAAAATGAATGTACACTACCTATAAAATTAAAAGTAATATTAGAGAGATTATGATCAGAAAACTATATTTTCTTTTGCATTTTTCTTTAATCTTTTTAATTACAAAAATCATGTCTGTTAATTTTGAGCAGTGAATGTTATTGCCCTCTCTTCATTTGAGTGAAGGACAGACAGAAACAGAAATAATTCTTCCAAAACTTTGCCTCCTTTAAAATAAGGCAGACATTCCTTTTCCTTTATAAAAACATGAATAAGAGTTCCTCCCTAATACTGCATACTTAGAGGGATTTTGATTTGGTTGATTGTTTTCACAAACATTGGATCACTGATCTGAAATTTTGCTTTTTGCACTTAACAATGCATCACAAACATCCCTAGAAATCAAAGATAAGAGCTCCAGTTCATTTTTAAAAATAGCTATATAATATACTATGGTATGGGTGTACCCAAAAGCTTTACCACCACTCGTCTGTCAGTTTGTCGTACTGTGGTGGCATATATGTTGCTTTGATGTGGAAGCTCTGCCACCAGTATTTCAAATACTAGAAGGATCAACCATGGTAGACAGGTTCAGTGGAGCTTCCAGGCTAAGACAGACTGGGAAGAAGGATCTGGTGATCTACTTCTGAAAAAAACTGGCCAGTGAAAACATTATGAATAGCAACAGAACACTGATGTAGCACCAGAAGATAAGTCCCTCTGGAAGGTACTCAAAATATGTAAAGCTTTCGGGACTGTCATGGATTGAATTGTGTCCCCCAAAAATATCTGTCAACTTGGCTAGGTCATGATTCCCAGTAGTGTATGACTGTCTACCATTTTATCATGTGATGTGATTTCCCTATGTGTTGTAAACTCTTTTCACTATGATGTAATAAGATGGATTAGCGGCAGTTATATTGATGAGGTCTACAAGATTAGGTACTGTCTTAAGCCAGTCTCTTTTGAGGTATAAAAGAGAGAAATGAGCAAAGAGACATGGGGACCTCATACTACCATGAAAGCAGTGCCCGGGGGCAGAGCACATCCTTTGGACCCGAGATTCCTGCACTGAGATGCTCCCAGACCAAGGGAAGACTGATGACAAGGACCTTCCTCCAGAGCTGACAGAGGAAGGCTTCCCCTGAAGCTGATGCCCTGAATTTGGATTATAACATACTATACTGTGAGAGAATAAACTTCTCTTGTTGAAGCTATCCACTTGTGCCATTTCTGTTATACCAGCACTAGATGACTAAGACAGGGACCTTCGTTAGCTGATGTGGCATGACTCAAAATGAGAAGAAACAGCTGCAAACATTCATTAATAATCAAAATGTGGAACAACTAAGTATGAAACGAGAAAAACTGGAAGTTGTCAAAAATGAAATGGAACGCTTGAAGATGGATATCCTAGGTATTAGTTAGCTGAAATGGACTAGTATTGGCCATTTTGAATCAGACAATCATATGGTATACTATGCCAGGGATGACAAATCGAAAAAGGACAGCATTGCATACATCACCAGAGAGAACATTTCAAGATCTATCCTGAAGTACAGTGCTGTCAGTGATAGGATAATATCCATATGCCTACAAGGGAGACCAGTTAATACGACTATTTTTCAAAGTTACGCACCAACTACTAATGCCAAAGATGAAGAAATTGAAGATTTTTACCAACTTCTGCAGTCTGAAATTGATCAAACATGCAATCAAGATGCAATGCTAATTATGGGAATGTGAAAGTTGGAAACAAAGAAGGATTAGTAGTTTAAAAAACATGGTGACAGAAATAACGCCAGAGATGGCATGACAGAATTTTGCAAGACCAACAACTCACTACTGGAAATACCTTTATGAGTCGGAACCGACTTGACAGCACCTAACAACAACAATAACAGGTGTACCACGATTTATTCAAACTTTCTTTTATTGATGGACATTCAAGTTGTTTTCACACACTGTGACCAACCAGAAATGGCTACCACTGACAAGATAAACTGTTATAACAACATAAGAACTGCAAATCAACTTCTTGTTGTTCTTAACTGCCATCAAGTCGACTCTGACTTATGCTGACCGCCAGTGTGCAGAGCAGAACTGCTCCTTAGGGTTCAAGGCTGTGACCTTTTGAAAGCAGATCACCCAGCCTGTCTTCCCAGGTACTTTTAGGTGGGTTTGAACCACCAACTCTTAGGCTAGTAGTGGAGCATTTAACCATTTTATGCAACAGAGAGCCCACAAATCAACTATGAGAAGCCAAATTCACTATTATCTGAAAGATTTCTGATTGCTCCTAGAATATTTTCAGTCAAAATTATTTTAATAATTTTTCTAAGCAGAAATTATGTATTCTAATATGTCAATATACAGTTTATACTTTCAGTCATTGATTTGTATCTACACATTCCCTTTCCTTTAAGAATGTTTTACTAAATACCATATCAATGCTCACGTTGTTTCTCAGTAATATTCAGAGAGACCTACCAGGGCAAATTCTATTACAGCATTCATAAAGATTCTTTTAATTTTGAATGAAGTGTTTAACTTAGTACCTTAAATGCATATAAACAAGATTAGAGCTACAATTTTAATTACTTTAAAGAAAATTAATTTCCACCCAAATAAATGTAATAGAGTTCAACAGTACTTATATTGGTACTATAAAATCTTTTCATTTAGACAGTACTGCTACGATGTTTCACTTTGGTTGTTGTTCTGTTGTTAGGTGCCATCCAGTCAGTTCCAACTCAGCAACCCTACATACAAGAGAACGAAACACTGGCCCTGTGCCATCCTTACAACCGTTGCTATGCTTGAGCCCATTGTTGTAGCCACTGTGTCAATTCATGTCATTGAGGGTCTTCCTCTCTTTTGCAGACCCTTTACTTGGCCAAGTATGATATCTTCTCCAGGTCCCTCTTGATAACATGTCCAAAGTACATGAGACCAAGTCTCACCATCTTTCCTTCTAAGGAGCATTCTGGCTGTACTTCTTCCAAGACAGATTTGTTTACTCTTCTGGCAGTCTACGGTATATTCAATATTCTTTGCCAATGCCATAATTCAAAGGCATCAATTCTTTGGTCTTCCTTATTCATTGTCCAGCTTTCACATGCCTATGAGACCACTGAAAATACTATGGCTTGGGTCAGGCGTACCTTAGTCCTCAAAGTAACATCTTTGCTTTTTAACACTTAAAAGAGGTCTTTTGCAGCAGATTTGCCCAGTGAAATATGTCCTTTAATTTCCTGACTGCTATTTCCATGGGTTTTTACTGTGGATCCAAGTAAAATGAAATCCTTGACAACTTCAACCTTTTCTCTGTTTATCATGATGTTGCTTATTGGTCCAGTTGTTTGCTTTATGTTTAGGTGTAATCCATACTGAAGGTTGTAGTCTTTGATCTTCATTAGTAAGTGCTTCAAGTCCTCTTCACTTTCAGCAAGCAAGGTTATGTCATCTGCATAACACAAGTTGTTAATGAGTCCTCCTCCAGTCCTGATGCCGTGTTCTTCATGTAGTCCAGCTTCTTGGATTATTTACTCAGCATACAGATTGAACAGGTATGGTGAAAGGATACAACCCTGACACACACATTTCCTGATTTTAAACCACGCACCATCACCTTGTTCTGTTCAAACAACTGCCGCTTGGACTATGTACAGGTTCCACATGAGCACAATTAAATATTCTGGAATTGTCATCCTTTGCAACGTTTTCCATAAACTGTTATGATCCACACAGTTGAATGCCTTTGCATAGTCAATAAAACACAGGCAAACATCTTTCTGGTATTCTCTGCCTTTAGCCAAGATCCATCTGACATCAGCAATGATATCCCTGGTTCCATGTCATGTTCTGAATCCAGCTTGAATTTCTGGCAGTTCCCTGTCGATGTACTGCTGCAACCACTTTTGAATTATCTTCAGCAAAATTTTACTTGTGTGTGATATTAATGATATTGTTTAATAATTTCTTCATTCTGTTTGATCACTTTTCTTTGGAATGGGTAAAATATGGATCCCCTTATTCACTTGGCAGCCTAATTCAAATAATTATTTCTATTTTAAAGCAATAAAACTTACTCTATAACCTATGAATCAAATTTTTTACTATTTCAATAGACAGAAGAACCTCCAAAAACATCCAAATTAATAATCTATAATTAATTTTGCTCATCAGGAACCTGTACATAGTCCAAAAGGCAATCATTCAAACAGAACACGGGAATAGTGCATGGTTTAAAGTCAAGAAAGGTGTGTGTCAGGGTTGTATCCTCTCACCATACCTATTCAATCTGTATGCTGAGCAAATAATCTGAGAAGCTGGACTATATGAAGAACAACATGGCATCACGACTGGAGGAAGACTCATTAACAACTTGCGTTATGCAGATGACATAACCTTGCTTGCTGAAAGTGAAGAGGACTTGAAGCATTTACTGAAGAAGATCAAAGGCCACAGCCTTCAGTATGGACTATACCTCAACATAAAGAAAACAAAAATCCTCACAACTGGACCAGTAAGCAGCACCATGATAAGCGGAGAAAAGATTGAAATTGTCAAGGATTCCATTTAATTTGGATCCACAATCAACACCCATGGAAGCAGCAATCAAGAAATCAAAAGACACATTGGATTGGGATGGCAAGACATCTCACATACTTTGGACATGTTATCAGGAGGGATCATTTCCCTGGAGAAAAATACCATGCTTGGTAAAGTAGAGGGTGAGTGAAAAAGAGGAAGACCCTCAAAATGACATGGATTTACACAGTGGCTGCCAACGATGGGCTCAAGCATAACAACAATTGTGTGGATGATGCAGGACCAGGCAGTGTTTCGTTCTGTTGTACACAGGGTCACTGTGGGTCAGAACTGACTCGATGGTACCTAACAACAATAACAATGTTATTAATAAAATATATGCAAAGATCTCCACGGAAGCCATGTCAAATAGTCTTCCAGGGTATAGGAGACCTTCCACAATTGTAACAGCACTTACCTAAGACAGCATTATTGGATTTCCCATTTACATGCCCTCTCTACAGCCTTATATAAGATGTAGAATATCTGTACTCTTTTTTTTAATTAAGAAGTGTTCTAGGAAAAGAGTAGGCTATAGTAAAGGTAATAACCCTAACACCTTTCTCCCATCTTCATGAAAAATCATCACAGGCTCATAACACTAGAAAAATATAGGAAAAAAACAGATTAATCTCTAAATAGCCTAATTGGATATAAGAATCTCTAGCTTCATAAAATTTAATATTAAAGTACCTGGAGGAAACCCACCACCAAAGAATATATTAAACAAGTCTTCTGGAGTTATATCAGCTTCACAACCTCTGTGGAAATTAAATCTGCCATTGTTTTGGTGATTACATCCTTGTTCTTCATTGCCTGTGATGTCATACTGTTTTCGTTTTTCTGGATTGCTTAAAACAGCATAAGCGTTTCCAATCTCTGAAAAAGTAACGAGTAAAGGTTGGTAAGCAAAGTTTTTATATTATAAAAGAATGGCCCATATAAAAGCTATGTCATGTTAATTAGTAAAACAGTTAACAATTTCTTATAACAACATTATGCATTTCTTTCAATTTCACATATTATTACCTCCCAATACAATTTTTTTTAAGTATATACTAGACAGGCAAGTCTCCCTACTCCTTGAAAACAAAGTGATGCCCATTTTGTCTTTCTTAAAATTGTTTCATCCCCTAATATCCTGCTTCTTCCTTTGTTGAGTACCCTAATCTAGCCATTCATCAAGGTCATTAAAAACAGTGATAGTAGCAATCATTTACTGAGTACTTACTAATTGCCAATCTCTCTGCCCATTACCTTATTACAGTATCCATTGTTCTCTCCACTTTACAGACAGACACTGAATGCAAAAAGGTTAAATAACTTGTTCAGAATCAAATTTTTTTTAGCACAGTTTCTTCTCACTACTCTACGCAACCTATACCAGAAATCTTTTTTTTTTTTTTTTTTTGCTTACTTCAGCCCACGAGCTATTCTTTCATTCTACTCCTGAAAAATTTATTCTTTAAAACTGTGAACTCAGTTGAGAGTAGGAACTGTGTCTACGTTTTAATTGCAATACCCTCAGCATCTAGCATAAAGTCTGAATTCCTGTTGAATGAATACAGATAGTCCCTAATCTTCCTATATTATCTTGCTACTTCATTGATAATTATTCATAAGAAACTATAGTTCCCATCTCATAGTCCCATGTCCAAAAGAGGCAATGATACATGGTTACCAGAATGTCCCCTTAGGCAGTTTACAACAGCAGTAATGCTTTGAATCTCAAAGCAAGAACTGCCCTATCCTTATCTGTCACTTCTAAATCATTGATTCTTTCATAAATACAGCTTACTTCTTAAACTAGGTTGTAAATTTCTTTCAATATGGGATTTTTTAAATGCTTTTTGGATTTCATGTGGTGGCTGCCATAGGTACTGTGCAAACAAAGAGATGCTCATTAAATAATTGTATTGAGATGATTATATATTACACTAAAATTAATTATATACAGATACTTCGGAACTTTTCTTCTAATTATCACACCACCACCAGCTGCTGTTGAGTCAGTTTCGACTCATGGAGACCACATGTGTGTCAGAGTAGAACTGTGCTCCACAGGGTTTTCAACGGCTGATTTTTTGGAAGTATATCACCAGGGCTTTCTGGTGAGGCACCTCTGGGTGGACTAGAACCTCCAACCTTTCGGTTAGCAAGGAGTATGTTAACCATTTTGTACCACCCGGGGACTCCTTTCTTCTGATTCCGTAAAAAACCCATTGCCATCAAGTCGATTCCAACTCATAGTGACCCTATACAGGCAATCTCAATTCTGTTTTTCCTTTTTTTAAAATAATTTCTCAACATTAAGATATTTCAGAAGATATTTGTGAAATACTGTCATATTCCAACATTGTATATGTGAGACAATTTATTTTAAAACTGTGACTAGAATAATTTTCTACTCATTTACTTTGTGCTACTCCCATAATCAAGAACTTTTCTCAGTTCTTTTCTATATAAAGAATTAAGTCTAAAATTTATTTTGATATTCAAAGTCTTACTGACCTCATTCTCACTTATTTCATTAAAACTCGACCTCATTCTCACTTATTTCATTAAAACTCTCAATTACCTACTATATGAAGCTTTCTCTAATTACTCTGATCACAATGCTACTTTATCTTATTGATTTTTCATCAGACATCTTTATTCTATATTTTAGTACTTAATTATAGTCAGTCTTCTGGGAGATCCCAGATAAATCAGTTAATCTGAGACTCAATTTTACCATTTGTGAAAGGAGTATGATAGTGGTCTCCTGACTATTTCACAAAAAAAACAAACAAAAAACCTATAAGATGCTTTATTAAGTGTTAAGCATTGCCATTACTGCAAATGTTCTGTGTAAGACTTGTTTCTCCTTTATGAATTATAAATTCTTTGAGGAAGAGGGCATCTCATAGTGTCTTTTGTATTTCTCTACAGTAACTAGCCCAAAAGGTGGAATTAACTTTTTTGTTCTTTGTTCTGCCTGGTGGCACACAATGACAGATTACTCAATAAGCAAGATATGCACAGACCTAATTGTACTTATCTACTAATCTGTAGTATACAATTTCACCTGTTTTTCACCATATCAAAGATATTGTGAAACTGTACACTACACATTAGTAAGTAAACACAATTAAGCCCATGCATACCTTGCTTACTGTAAGCTGGTGCATACCATGTTTACTGGTTAACCTGCCCCTGGTGGTGTAACATTTAAGCGCTCAGCTGCTAACTGAAAGGTTGACAGTTTGAACCTACCCAGCAGCTCTGCAGGAGAAAGATCTGGCAGTCTGTTCCCCTAAAGATTACAGCCTAGAAAACCCTATTGGGCAGTTCTACTCTGTCACATGAGGTTGCCATGAGTCAAAATCGACTCAACAGCAGCTAACAACATACATACATATATATACCTGCCTATCTACCTACCTACTTATCTATCTATCTATCTAACTGTTCTGTTTCTCTATAGAACCGTAAGACACAAATAAAAGTATCTCTTCTATCTAATTTAATTCCCTAAACCAATTTCCCTCCTTTTTCTATTCTTGGAGAAAATGAAGAGCAAATGGTTTCCATTTTCTGTAAAAAGTGCTTCATTAATTCCAAAGGAATCAATACATACTTTAGCTTTTATAAAAGACAAAACTATACAGATAAACTGGTTAGAGATAAACAACTTGGTATTCCAAAAATGGAAGTTAAGATTGATTGTTTAGAAATAATAAGATTTGAAAGGTGAAGGAAAATATCCTGTGTGTTGAATGAATGAAACTTGCCATCACTGTGTGATGACACTAGCTGTAATATCCTCTAATTAACTACCTTTACTCATCAAACATCCATGGATTAAAACTTGGGTTTCCTATGTAGTTTCCACTCAATGAAAAATTGGGCTCATCAACCAACTCCCTATTCTGATCCTCTTTGGGATTAATAAATTAGCATTCTGATTTATAGATAACCTCCTTTGTACTGAATAATGTGAGCCTCTCCTCTAGAGACAACCACTTCCAGGCATGTTGATAAATATTAAGTTTTGAGATTTGCAAAGCGGAGTATCAAACTCTGAAATGTACCACACCAAAGTATAACCACCTCGTACAACCCCTTCTAAGTATCTAGCTGGCTTCCTAAGATGACATACTGCTCACCTCTTCAAAATGCAACACAGGCTGTAGAAATATAGGTACATACATTTAATGTACCAATAATGCTAACATGACTCCAGTATAAAAAGGGGGAGAAAGAATTTAATGTTAACGATAATGAAGAATTAACACTGAAATCACCTAGCAGATTGCAAACGTATAAATGACTCACTGCCAAAATATTTTTAAACATTTTAAAAACCTCAAAAATTTTAAAAATTAAATGCTTATAGTTCATAAAGTGACTTTTTTCTTTTTTGCTATTTAAAGATTTCTATTACTTTTTGTAGTAACTCTGTGAATACACGTATGAAAAGCATTTTGGATTTATGGAAGTTTAAAACTCTTTGTAAAACTCAGACTCCAGAAATGAAACAAATTAAATAAATACTTATTCTATTTGAATAATTTCATCTGAAATTTTCCAACCTTATATACTTTAGAAATTAACCTAAGTGCTGTTAGCTGTGTTATTTTTGTTTAATAATGGAAGGTGTGTATTTGGAGGTACACAAAATTACGGCACTTTTTCTGTACACATTCTTCAGTCACTGAACTGACAGAAGTGTGACTTGTAGATTAGTGTTTTTGAATAAAGAAACTTTTTCTGTACTTTCAACATGCAACTTTTTTTTTTTTTTTTTAACAGACTGTTATGCAGGTTTAATAGACAATTTGCAATTGGGCCGTGATCATTTACTAAGTAAATGAGCACTCTGATTAATCAGGATTCCTAAAGTACTTATAGACAAAGTTTTATCAGGAACTTTTTTTTTTTTAATTTATGTAATTAAATGAAGTTTACATTTGAAGTTAGTCTCCCATACAGAATTTTTTTTTTTTTTTTAACAACATACATTATTATGACACCCCAACCACTCACCGCATTCTGTGACAGCACACTCCTCCCCTCCACCCTGATTCCCAATGAACATTCAACCAGCTCCTAACTCTCTCTGCCTTCCCATCTCACCTCTGGGCAGAAGCCACCCCTTTGGTCTCTTATATCTATCTACTTGTCTAAGAGGCACATTCTTCACGAGTATCACTTTATGTCCCACAGTCCAGTCCAATCCCTGTCTGAAGAGTTGGCCTCGGAAATTGTTTTAGTTCTGGGGTGATGGAGAGACCAGAGGCCATGCTTTCCGGGGCGCCTCCAGTCTTGGACCATTAAGTTTGATCTTCTTAACTAGTATTTGAGTTCTGCATCCCATCGTTCTGCTCCATCAGGGACCCTCTATTGTGTTCCGTCAGGACGTTCATTGGTGGTAGCCGGGCACCATCTAGTTCTTCTGGTCTCAGGCTGATGAAGTCTCTGGTTTATGTGGCCCATTCTGTCTCTTGGGCCAATACTTTCCTGTGTCTTTGGTGTTCTTCGTTCTCCTTTACTCCAAGTGGTTGGGACCAATTGATGCATCTTAGATGGCCGCTTGCAAGCTTTTAAGAGCCCAGATGCCACTCACCAAAGTAGGATGCAGAACGTTTTCTTAATAAGGTTTGTTATGCCAGTTGACATATATGTCTCCTGAAAGCATGGTCCCCAGACCCTGCATCCCTGCTACTCTGTCTCTCAACGTATTTGACTGTATTGAGGAAACTTCTTAGCTTTGGTTTAGTCCATTTGTGCTGGCTTCTCCTGTAGTGTGTGCTGTCCTTCCCTTCACCTAAGATCATTCTTATCTACTATCTAGTGAGTGAATAACCCTCACCCTCCCTCCCCACCCCCATAACCATCAAAGAATGTTTTCTTTTGTGTTTAAACCTTTTCTTGAGTTCTTATAATACTGGTTTTATACAGCATTTTCCTTCTGTGCCTGACTAAATTCACTCAGCATAATAAGTTCTAGCTTCCACCAAGTTATACAATGTTTCACAGCTTCATCACTGTTCTTTATCATTGCGTAATATTCCACTGGGTGGATATACCATAGTTTATCCATTCATCCATTGATGGGCACTTAGGTTGCTGCCATCCTTTGGCTATTGTGAACAGTGCTGTGATGAACATGGGTGTGCATATATCTATTCGTGTGACGGCTCGTTTCTCTAGGATATATTCCAAGGAGTGGGATAGCTGGATCGTATGGTACTTCTATTTCTAGCTTTTTAAGGAAGCGCCAAATCGATTTCCAGAGTGGTTGTACCATTTTACATTCCCCCCAACAGGGTATAAGTATTCCAGTCTTTCCACAACCTCTCCAGCATTTGTTATTTTTTGTTTTATGGATTAATGCTACCCTCGTTGGGGTGAGATGATATCTCATTGTAGTTTTGATCTGCATTTCTCTGATGGCTAATGATCGTGAGCATTTCTTCATGTGTCTGTTAGCTGCCTGAATATCTTCTTTGGTGAAGTGCCTGTTCATATCCTTTGCCCATTTTTTAATTGGGTTATTTGTCTTTTTGCTGTTGAGGTTTTGGAGTAGCTTGTAGATTTCAGAAATTAAACGCTGATCGGATTTGTTGTAGCCAAAAATTTTTTCCCAATCTGTAGGTTGTCTTTTCACTCTTTTGGTGAAGTCTTTGGATGAGCATAAGTGTTTGATTTTTTTTTAGGAGCTCCCATTTATCTAGTCTCTCTTCTGGTGCTTGTGCATTGTTACTTATGGTTTGTATTGTGTTTATGCCATGTATTAGGGCTCCTAGCATTGTACCTTTTTTCTTCCATGATCTTTATCGTTTTCGATTTTATATTTAAGTCTTTGATCCATTTTGAGTTAGTTTTTGTACCTGGTGTGAGATATGGGTCTCGTTTCAGTTTTTTGCATATAGATATCCAATTATGCCAGCACCATTTGTTAAAGAGACTGTCTTTTCCCTAATTAATGGACTTTGGGCCTTTGTCAAATCCTAGCTGCTCATAGGTCAACACACAACTTTTCATTTAAGGAAACAGGAACTGATGAAGGCCCTCAAGGTCACAGCACTATTTTACTGTCACCAGCACCACTTCGGTAGCTACTTTTCTTGGAATATATTAGTAGTTCTCAAATGTATTTTCCTTGGTGACTTCCTTCAAAAATAAAGCTGTTTTAAAACAATTTAACAGTATACTTATGAAAGACCAATATAGTCGTCTGTCTTTTTGGAACATTTTAAAAATGAGTATCCCCTTCTGCATTTTACCATAAACATTATATGTTGGCTCTATGAATGCTCAATTTACAAGAATGAACAATCATAAATTTAAACATTTTACTATGAATTGGAAGTTAACTATTATGAATAAACTGTAAGAAGATATGAAATTACAAAATCAATTCTCTGACATTTATTTACTAAAGTGGCAAAAAATTCAAAGAATATTGAGAAAAAAAGGAAGAAAAAGATGAATAGTAGGCAAAAGGAAAGAAATTAATTCTTAACAAGAAAAAAATCACGTTAGTTAGAACTACACGTAAATAATGCAAAAACTGGCTGAGTTAATAAAAATCTAAGAACACTGGGCAAGACAATCTCTAATAACTTGAAAACTCACAAGAACTGTATTTTGCTTTTAGTTTATTTAGAGCAGATGGCAATAGGCTAGAAGCTCATGCATAATCATTACACTACCTGTGTTTGGTACACTAGAAAGCATGCATGGATAACATTTAGAAAGTTACTTAGGACTTTGTTAAAACTGACACGTCGCTTTTGTAAGGCCAAATTGCATTTATTTGGCTCTTGCTATAAAAAGTTAATACCGAAGTTTTAAAGGATTTTGCAGACCCTTGCTTATGCTGGTTTCTAAATGCACCAGTCTAAGAGCAGAATTTAACATTCTGAAACACTACAAAATAGATTCTAAAAAGAGCTTAGTAAAATTGCTTTAAAAGGTTTACTTTACTTTTAAAAGCATCTGTTGCTCCAGGTGCATGGTTTTTGTCTGGATGAAACTTCAAAGCAAGCTTTCTATAAGCTTTTTTCAAATCTTCATCACCAGCATCTTTTGTAACTCCAAGTACTTCATAATAATTTTTACATTTGTTTATGCTGTGAAAAAGAGTGTTATATAATGTAAATATCAAGGCAGAACTTCATGTAATATCTCTAATTTTTAATTTATTAGAATAGTATAAAGAACTGTCTGTGGATTGTTTTCTCAATATCAAATGACAGCTTATCCCTTTAAGGGTTAGTTTGCTTCATTTTCTTTCTCAACCACAGACCGTTCCTCCAGTCTCTTCCCAGTCTAAGGAGACTTGGCCATGAGAATGTCCTTGCTGCAATTTATCACAACTGCAAAGAAGCAAAGCCATGCCCATAATAATTGTGCATGAAGGACACAGCACACGCTATAACAAAAATTAGAGAATGAAAACAGTTTTATAGTACTCTTAAGTGCATAAAGAAATTCTAAAAATACTCTTCACAAAAGTCACAGCTAAGGATTAATATGCATTACATTCCAAGAGTTCTGTTCTCACATAATGTAAACAGGTATCAAAGCAACAGGTTAGTGCATATAATTGCAGTATCCTATGGTTTAAATGTCAAGGTAAGTTAATTCAGCCCAACTAAAGAAAATTCATCTGTGTCACTTTCTGAAAAAAATAAAATCTCATAATAAAATATATCATGCAACTCAAAAATGTTTGTTACAGCTGCTTTTCATTACAGTGAGCACATTCTTGAAGACTACTTACATAGTTTGTCACCTTAGAGATGTAACAGATTTAGGCTGGGAGTGTTTATAGTCGAAATAGAAAAATACTCTGAATGGGGCAGAAAACATTAAGCACTTTTGGTTGCCAACGTTCTCCCACAGCTAATAATTTCCATTCACTAAATTCCACCAGACATTTACAACATTTTTTTGTGGCATACTTGTGATTTTAGATGTGCTCCATGCAGGGGTGGCCTGATGACAGAGGTAGAAATACGTGAAAGGATCTGAGGCATAATTGTTCACGGGCAGCAAAAGAACTGTAAAAACTGACTCAAAGTTTTCAAAGAACAGAGACAAGGTCTATCTTTTTTCACTACTGAACCTATTAGCCATTACAATGCTTGGCACATGGTAGGTTCTTAGTAAATATTTTTTGGAATAAATGAGGCTTAGCTCTCCTTTAATAATACAAGCCACTAATCATTTGTTATATGAACAAGGAAAAAAAAAAAAGAGAAGACATTTTATAAGATTATAGAAATTTTCTTATAACCACATAAACAAAAATGTTATATATCGTTTTTATAGTAAAAATAATTAAAATTGGGTTTTATCTACTTTAGATACTTTCATATTAATGTACATTTTATTTCATGAACGTGACATTTCTTACATTTAGTCAATAATATTTAGTGAGCACCAACTATGTTCCAGACAATGTTCTGGGCACCTGGGATATATGAACAAGACAGAGAATGATCCCTGCCTTTGTAGAGAGACCCATTCTCCTAGATATATTTGGAGACAATGTGATAGAAAAAAAGGGAGTGGGAGGCATTTATAGAACACCTACTGTGTGTCAGGCACAGGTCCACAATCCCATATCCATGTTCCAAAATCCAAAAGCTCTGAAAAATGAAAGTTATTCTATAACTATTTTACTGCAAAAACCTGACTTGAACTCTTTTAGAAGCAAAACCTGACCTGAACAGATGTGAAGCTATGAGAGTCTTCAGTTATTCTATTTAAGTGTGAATATTTGCATATTTTAAGAAATGTTACTGTTTGACTATGGGCTGCTGCCTCAGATCCTGTTAAGATGTTATGTAATGTATAATATGCTCCTTATTACCTTTCTAAAATATAAAAAAAATTCTGAATTCTAAAATACATCTGGTCTCAAAGATTTCATAGAGAGAATTATGAACTGTGTTATCCTGATTATTCTATACAGATTGTCTCATTTACTCCTCATTGGGTAGATAATACTCTTATTTAACCAATGAGGAAACAGAGGTTCTGAGTGGTTAAGTAAATCGCCAAGCATCATATAACTAATAGATGGTAACAAGGATTTAATTATTCAACAAAAACTTACTGAACATCTACTCTGTGCTAGGTACAATTTCAGATGCTATAGCAGTGAATAAAACAGACAAAAATCCCTGTTCACTTTAAATGTTCAATTGGGGGAGGGACAAGCAATAAGCAAATATACAAACAAAATATAAAGTACACCATATGGTGTTAAGTATTTGGAGAAAAATAAAGTGGCAAAGTGGACTAGGGAATGAAATGCTATTTTAAATAGGGTAACCATGAAAGGCCTCACAAGGAAGGATTTAAACCTCAGTTTGTCTGAATTGAAAATCCTGCTGTCTCAGAACTAGAAGAAAGGAGCTCCTTCAGACTCCAGAGAGGCCATCCTCTCTATCTATTTGCTTCTTACAACCAGTGTTTAAACACTCTCTTCACTCCTAGATATTTGCACTCCTTCTCTGCCTCCCTTCCTGCTTAGCCAGTCTTTACAAGTTCTTTAGGCCTTGGCTTAGCTCTTCCTTTCCACAACAACCCAAATTCCTCAAGACTAGGTTTTATGTCTCTTACATGTACCAAAAGCCCTCTGAGTTGAGCTCTATTCCAGCAATTACCACAGTGTACTTCAGTTGCCTATTTAATTGTCTGACTTCTCTAAGCTTGTTTATCATGTGTGTTGGATGGATGGAAGATGGATAGACGTATGAATGGATGGATGGATGGATGGATGCAGGATGGATGGATAGATGGACAGATGGATGCTGGATGGATGGATGATTGGCTCAATTTGAGGGCAGAAACAGTGGGGATCTAAAAGTCATGTTGGGACCAAAGATGACAAATCCTGTCATGAAACGTAGTTGGTACCAAAACCCAATTTGGGATAGAGGAGACCTAACTAACAGAAGTGGAAGAGACTGTGGGGCAAAGAACAGAGCTAAAAATATAGCAGACACTGTCTGAAGGGAGAAAAGAAGAGGCAGTGATAAACTAAACACTGAAACAATCCTAAAGTCATCTTTGGTTTGAATGCATAAGATGTTTAATTATGTACCAGACTAATCCTCTAAAATTATGTTTTGTTGATACTTCCAGAACACAAAAAGCTGGACAAGAGAAAAAGACAGCCCAGGAGAGGGTTTCTGGATACAGCAGGGAAGGCAGGCTGGAATTCACAGTCCTGTACAGATGGGTCATAAAGCTAAGAATTGTCACAGAGAGAAAAAAAGAGAGGAAAAGCAATTATTTCAATAATTCTTACCACTGTCTAGCTGTACCATATTTTCCCTGTACTAAATTTTTGGTCAGATACTAGAAGAGAAATTCTTTGAGAAGTCATCATCACCAATGGACACCCTAGAGACTATATATTTCAAGTATTGCTCCAAATATAATTCATTCACCTAATTTTTCACACTTGAATGAGAAATTACATTTCATACTGACTGCCTCATAGTCCTGTTTACCAAGTACATGTGTTTCTGACATTTTTATAGTGAGCTCCTTTCTGAAAGATCAAACCTCCTTCTCTATCCTCACCAAAGGATTAAAAAAAATTAAAAAAAAAGAAAGAAAGAAATGAAAAGAGGTAACCTATTCACTATCTTGGAAGGAAATACAGTGTAAGAAGGCCAAAAACATCTGTCTGAAGAAGGTCAACAATGGGAAAAGTATGTCCAGTTCATCCTTTATTTCATTCTTTATGTGCATGAAAATATAGTGGGGATGGTGGGGTCATTTTCCAATTCTTTCTTTCATGTGTTATAGTTGATTATTTGAATAGACTCCAAATTTCATTAGTGCACTTGTTTATTTCTGAGACAAAAGATTGTCTTATAAGTCTGGCAAATGATTTCTTTTCATGTAAAGGGCTAGACCTTAAATCAAATCCTAATTTCAAATCCAAATAATTCAAATGACTCAGTAGTTATACAGAAGTATACCTAATTGATAAACAAAATGATGGTCCAGGAATTGATTTCATACCGATCTTCTGGGGGTTTTAAATAAAAGATGGTCCTTTTCCAAATGAGGAATTAAAAATTTCCTCAAATTAGGTCCACAACATATTTTTCTCTATTATTTTCCAATATATTTCAACTCAAAGAAAACAAATGGCGCTTAGTTTCACAGAATGTTAGTTTTACAAAGTTACACACTTTTTTCTTGAGTCTTCACTGTAAGCTAGCTCTTACTTATGCAATGAATGCAGTATTATTGCATGGCTTCTCCCCATTGAGCCAAATTGTCACTGAGCAACTTGTTTGCATAATCGTGCTAACCAACAAGATACCATGGTTTTCTTCAGAAAAATCCCGTGTGTAGGTAAAACAAAAAACAGTATGTGTTAGCTAATGATCTGCTACCCCACTAAAACAACACTTACATAAGCTAATATAACAAATGTTACATGATTCAGCTAAACAACTCTTCTGTAAGGTACTGACTGAAGTACTTTACATGACTTAGATATTCTATAAAAGAACATTCCAATCGTATTTAATCTCCAAAGAAAAAAAATACTGTTTGATTAAAAAATGGTATAATCAAATTATTGACCAGAGAATCAATCTCTACTACAGGTATGCTACTACACTAATTTTCCTACCCATAAAGAATTCATAGTCTCAAACTTGGCTGAGCCCTCAAAGCTAACCAGCAATCCTTTCATTTCCTGTCTTTCCTCTCTGCAACTATCTCATGCTTTTGCCACTCTCCTCAAGCTTTCAACCTTATCTCTTTTCTCCTAACTCTCAGAGAACAACCTTATCTCCAATTCACAGAAAAAATAGAAGCCAACAGACAGGAACTCTCTAAATATTTTATTACTCCATCTGCTCTACTCCGGCCACATATAAAGCATATATGCACCCACCATCATCTTCGTTCTTCCATTGTCAAGCTAAAGCTAGGTCCTGTGGGCTTTGGAGAACCATGTGTATTTTATATACATTATCAAGACTAAAGCAAAGGTATCACTGCTCTCCCTTTCTTATTTCTATTGTACCTTGGGCTGCTTCTCTTTTCCTTTCAAAGCAAGCCTTGAGGGTAGAAATGAAAAAATAAAAAAGATTAAAAGCACACACAAAAACCTCCACCAGATTCAGGAGACTTATTCCCCAAAATTCCTAACTATAGTCTTTTTCTGATACGTTCAAATTACAGGTGGTTCTATAGCTTCTCTTAAAAAAAAAAAAAAAAATCACAAAATGATTCTAAATAAAAATCGTATATAATACAATTAATTTTATTAATTTTGAGTCCTTCATTGAAAACATGTTCTCCCATTACAAAGTAACTCCTACAAGAAAACACAATTTTGTTTTAGAATGTGGTTTCCAGGAACACCTTTCAGTACACTGCTTAATTAAAGCTTCTTCTGAAAGAAATTCAAAAGCAAGTCTCTCATTTTTTCAGCCACCTCTGACCAGTACTACAGTTATAAAAGTTGTTAGCAGCATAATTTATATTCTCAAAGTGTTCCTCTACCATTCATGCTAATCAAATACTATTTACATCATTACCATCATTAAGGATCTTTTTCTTACTGTGGGTCACAATCAGATAAAATGTTATAATCCTGTTTTAGTATTTATATACATACGAAAAAGACAAAATATAAATGTATTGATACTTGATTTAAAAATCAAGACAGGGTGATAAATCACTTTCCTCAATAGATAAAACCTTTATCTTAAAATAGATTTCAATACAAATTATGATAAGTAAAAAAGAATGAACTAAGAAGCTAGGATGGGAAAAATTATTCTCCTTCCTTGTTTTAGTTTTACTTCTGATAAAGGTAGGGGGAGAAAAGAAAGAAAATAAGAAGAGAAATAGACAAGAAAGACCAAAATAGAATAACAGGCTTAATCTGCAACCACATTGACCTACTCTTCACATCAGCTAGTTCACTGTACTATACATAATTCGCTCTTGTGAATTATCTGATGAATCCTTGTTCAGAGTCCTTCACCCTTAAACTTCAGTTCCCTGGCAAAGTAACATCAGAGGCCACATTTTCCTTAAGCTATAGTAGGAAACAAAACATTTTTTTCTCTGGAGTTTCATAGTCAGAGGTTAATTTTATTTACAGAAAAGCTTTTCTTATTTATAAAATTAGTAAAGCCAGATCCCCAAAACCCAGTTCATAACTCTTCAATGCTACCTAATTCTTCTGCTTTAAGTAGAAGTATATCATGAGGTAAAACTAAAACACTGAAGCAGAATAAGAAAGATATTAAAAAGGAAAGAGAACACTATGGTTTTTGCATATATATACTCACAAAGATGGCCTGGAAGAAAGACTATCAACAGAAAATAGTAACCATCTGTCATTAACATAAATGGGGAATTAAAAATGCTGCTGCTACTGCCCTCAACTTTCCTCTCATATGTAACTTTCCCACTTGCATCTATATATAAGACATAACCATTCTTCACCTTCTTTCAACGTCACTAAGCACTGTACTGTGCCAAAAACTTGAAATAATTTTCCTTTTTAAAAAGTATTTGGAAGTAGTTTTGTATCTTATAGTTGCTTCCAAAGATCGAACCTGAGTTGGTATGTTACAGACTGAGACGAAGCATAAGACAACCAGAGTTCAATTCCTCAGTGTCTGTTCTTCTACTGATTATAATTCAAGCACATTTTTTCCAGTTTTACAACATAAACAATTACATTAGTATCAATTATAGTTGAAATACAAATCATGCTAATTCCTACCTGAGAACTCCATCTACTTGGTCTCTGGTGTAGCCTTTTCCACTTTCACCACTACCGGATGTGCTGTCCTTTGTGCAGTTGGTCTTGTTCTGAACACCACGGCCTGATGGTTTTCGGCAATGAGCGCTATTTCCAGCTGTGCTCCCATTTTTCATAATTATTTCCAATAGTGCTGTAGAAAGATACAGAAAATATACTGTTCCTGTTTACATCAAAGTACATATGTACTATGTAGAGAAGAAAGTTATAAAGCAGACAAATTAAGAACTATGTTCTCCAAAAAAATTCACAATCGGGTCTTTTTAAATAGCAAGTATTCTTTTATGTACTTCATTGTTTACAGACCACTAATCACCATTTAAAGTAGATGTTAAGAAATTTAAAGTTAATAACTTGAAATTATTATCACTGAATTATTTGTGACTTTTATCACATTGTACTGAAATTGCAGAATATCAAAGAAAGAGAGTCTTAAAATTAGCCAATGAGATCATCTATAAGGAAACAGAAATCAGACTTTCTGCTTATTTCTGAACAATGATTACAACCAGGAAACACTAAATATCATCAAAATGTTCAGAGAAAATAACTGTCAACTTGAATTTGTACTTCTTTTTTTAGAAAGTGTGCAAAATAAAAACATTTTTAAGCAAACAAAATCTGAGGCTAAAAGACTTTCACCAGAGGATACTATAATCTCTGTATTTCAGACAGAAGAAAAATGCTTCCAGTAAGCTGAAATGTAAGAAGGAATGGTGAGCAAATATATACAGTATGATATTATTTATATAAAGTTCAAAAACAGGGAAAAACTAAACAATGCATTATTTGAGGAGACAGACATAGGTAGTAAAATTATTAAAAAAATACAAAACTAATTCTAACTCACAAAAAAAAAAGACCAGATTTACTGGCCTAAAGGAGACTGGAGAAACCCCGAGAGTATGGCCCCCAGACACCCTTTTAGCTCAGTGGTGACGTTACCTCCGAGGTTCACTGTTCAGCCTGGGAGTGGATAGCCCCGTAAAACCAAATGAGACTAACGAGGTACAGGAGTCCAGTGACAAGGGCCAGAAGGCAGAAGGGGACAAGGAAGCTGGTGATAGGGAACACAAGGTTGAGTAAGGATATTGTTGATGTGTTGTGAGATTGTTAACCATTGTCATAGGGCAACATTTGTAATAACTGTTAAATGAGAAACTATTTTGTTCTGTAAGCCTTCATCTTAAGTGAGAATAACAGCACAATTGGAAGAGCGTAGTCAATGTCACTGAACTGTGTATGTAGAAATTTTTGAAACGGTGTATCTTTGGCTATGTGTATTTTCACCAAAAAAAAAAAGGTTGAGAATTTAGAGGGCTAATATGTTGTGGGGTTGTTAACCAATGTCATAAAACAACATGTGTAACTACTGTTTCATGAGAAACTATTTGTTCTGTAAGCCTTCACCTGAAGTACAATAAAATATTAAAAAAAAAAAAAAAATACAAAACTAAACCCGTTGCCATCAAGTCAATTCTGACTCATAGCGACCCTATAGGACATAGTAGAACTGCCTGGTAGGGTTTTCAAGAAGCAGCGGGTGGATTCAAACTGCCAACCTTTTGGTTAGCAGCCGAGCTCTGAACCACTGTGCCAGCAGGCCCCTATCCCCCCAGAAAAAAAAAAAAGTCAGAAAACTGGGAGCAGGAAGCATGAGTACTGGTGATCTATTTTTTAATCTGGACAGTAGGTAAACATCATTTATTTTATTATTACTATTTAACTGTTACTGTGTATAAAATAATAAAAATTAAAAATAAAAGATATAAATTCTAATATTTTATTCCCCTAACCTTATGTATTTATTGTTTTTCATATGCCCCACTTTGAAGCACATGACCCTAGACCACTATAATATAGATTGAAATCACTTAAAATTTTTGTTACTTTCCTACTCAAATAGAATAAAAAATTTTTATTCTAGCAAGTAGTAGAAAACAGTCACTGAAAGTAACACCCAAGAGATACAGTTAAAAAGTAGTACTTTGTGAAGTTTACAAAGTGCTTCAACATGCATTATTTCATTTGATACTTTCAACAATCTTGTTAAGAAATGGCATTCTTCACACTTTTAAGATGTGTAAACTGAGTTTCAGAAAAGTAAGGTACTTGATAAAAGTCATAAGACCAGGTGAGCAGATTAGTCAGGATTTAAACCCAACTACTGAATCTAATGTTCTTTCCAGTATATACCAAGATGACTACTGAACAAAGTTTCCACAAGTCTCACAAGTATATCACTAAAATTTGTTCTTCCTCCTGTTAACCAGCCCATAAATGAAGCCAGAAGCTCTTTATTCCACAACCAAAAAAACCCAAACCCATTGCCGTCAAGTCAATTTTGACTCACAGCGACCCAACATCTTCATTTAAGGTCATCTGCCTAATTCTCTTACATCTTAGATATCCAGGGGTTAGTGTTCTTGGGTTCCCCTTCTTTTCTTCAATAAGGAAGGCATAACTCTAACTTTTCAATGTCTCCATTTGTCACTTGAAAGTGCCAGTAAAGTCAGCCTGCCTGCCTGCCTGTCTATCTTTTCAACTGTAGAACCCTTGAGGGTCTTCAATATTCTAAGACTGTAACTCTTACATAGAGGGACACAGTACGTGCTGCAATATTTATTTGTACAAAATTTATTTGTTCAAAGTTCTTGATACAAAGAGGTTAGAGGGAATTACACTTTTGGCCAAGATGGTGTAACTAATACCAAACTTGCCCTTCTGCCATATAACAACTAGATAATTAGACAAAGTATACGAAAAACTATTGTTAAATACTGGGACATAGGCAATAGAAGACTACAGTCACTAAGAAAAGAGAAACAAATGAGGTAAGCCCTATGCTCGCTACAGCTTTATGCCTGGAGGATTTCCAAATCACAGTGCAAGGAAGGGGGAATCCACGCAGAGTACTGAAGTCTCACTAAGTTGAGGAAGATCGAGACTGGAATTTAGGGAAGCCACAGTAGCTGAAATCTCCAGGGTACAGTGCCAGAGAGGAAGGAGATATACAGAGAAAGAGTAAAAAAATCTGCATGAGGTCCCCTTGCATCTTTGGCTGAGCAATGAACTGGCATACATGGACTGAAACTCTATGAGACTGGGCAAAGAGCAACTACAACTACAGGCGTGCTGTAAGCTGAACAATTTCCAGAGCTCAAACATGGCTAGAGGATGTTGAATTTACAGCTAGCCAGTGCAGAGACCTTATTGAACACCCAGAGCATTCAGTAGAAATCCCCTGAAGGGTCTCACCTCAGCAGGAGAGCTAAACCAGCCATAAAGTTTAGACTTGACTTAACAAAGTATTGAAAAAACAAAGTCTCAAAAGAGTCAAAGTGATCCACAAGCAATTTAACTGACTGCCAAATCAAACTTCAATCTTCTTTAAAGGAAAACGTGTGTTGGTAAATTTCTAGAATTTATCCTTATTGGATCAACATATACAAAAGGGATCGCTCAGTTTTTACTTGAGGAAGCAGATAATTTTTTATGCAAGTATGTCTCCATACAGACTTTATAATCCACCTCTAAACTCCCATAAATCACTGGATTCAATCAGTGGGTGATGGGTTTTTTCCCCTCTTCCTCCTATTGTTTTTTTCCTCCAAATGTTCTGTATTAACATACATTACCTTATATAGAAAAACTGATCCTACTTTAAAATAATAAATACCCTCTTCTTGATAGCAAACTATTATAGAAACAATTATACTCCCAACTTAGATTAGGTAACAAGGAAGTGGCCACTGACCATTCTGAATGAAAGACTTTCAGTTATACCAGGAGGATTACACTCTAATCCTTTCAAACAAGGAAAGTGACTAGAGTTACTAGGATCAAGGAATCTGTCACATTACTATCACTACAATTACTCTCTGAAATCCCTTTCCTGGCTGCATTTGGAGGTCTGGATATTTGACTATCTGTCAGAGACAGCAATGGCAAAAAAAGGGCAGCATTAGTCAAGCTTTCATAACTACCTCAAACTGGGACTTTATTAATATATATGTAAGAATTCCTGGTATGATAAGCATCCTCCGATAAAGAGCAATACATAAGACAGCACAGCATTTAGAAGCAGGGTTCAGAGCCACACCACCCAAGTTTGAATCCCAACTTTGTTATTTCCTAGCTGTGCGACTTTTGGCAAGTTTCTTAACCTTGTCATGTTTCCATTTCCACATCTGTAAAACAGGGATAAGAATAATGGTTCTATTATAAAGATGACATCAGTTAAACCCAAAGCACTTAGAGCAGTGCCTAACGTGTTGTTGTTGTTGGGTGCCACTGAGTCAGTTCCGACTCATAGTGACCTTATGTGTAACAGAATGAAACACTGCCTAGTTCTCCACCATCCTTACAATCATTGTTATGTTTGATCCTGTTGTTGTAGCCACTGTGTCAATCTATCCTAACACACAACAAGTGATTAATTAATATTAGTTATTATTATTTAGGTGAGGGAAAAATATATAATATCAGTTTAATGCTTATTGCAACAAAGAACTGCTATAAGGTTTACAGCCTCAAAGATGCCAATCAGAAAATTAGAGTTTCTGCTAATTCAACAAAGGCTTCCGTAAAATACTCTCTAAAATAGAAGACTGTAAATTAATGAAGGGAGGATAAAAGAAAAACATAGATAAAAGACCAGTTATTACAATTCATCTCAAAACTACAGGTTACACAGGGCTATATAAACTATAAACTCATCTAAGTAAACTGCCATGAAATGTGTCCAGAAGCAAGAATTCAGAATTGAAGTAAACAGAGTCTGAAGTTACCATGAGACAATCCCTTTTAAGGCAGGAAGTAATTCCTTAAGAACTAGGAAGTTCACATGAAGAACTCCCTGACATTGTATGCAAAATATCAAGTATATATGTTTTTGTGCATTTGTCTTGAATAAGAGTCCAAAACTTTTACCATACTCTCAAATAGGTCTTGATCTTAAAAAGGAAACTACTGTTCCAGAGTGATGCTGCTTTACAAACTTGAAAACAGAAGACATCAGGAAATTTTATCTATAAATTACAATGAATCTTTCTCAGAATAACAATCTAAGCAAAATGCGCTTCTGGCGAACTTATTTGTTAATAAATACAACAAGAGTAGAAAAATAGGTGTTACACTACAATGGTGATATGACAAACTAAGACAGTTTCATTCAAGTGGAGAGGAGCCCTGGTGGTGCAGTGGTTAAGCGCTAGGCTGCTAACCAAAAGGTTGGCAGTTCAAACCCACCAGCCACTCCACGGGAGAAAGATGTGGAGGTCTGCTTCTCTAAAGATTTACAGCCTACTGTCCCATAGGGTCACTATGAGTCCAAATCAATTCAACAGAAGTAGATTTGGGGTTTGGTATTCAAGTGCAGTTGAACTCTAAAACCTATAGAGGAGGTATCAAATGAAATCTACACAGGAAAGGGAGGCAATGTAGCAAATATTATTATTTTAGACAATTTCAAGAGAGAGACTTGAGAACGCCAGTCTACAACAGATCCTATTACCACTCATGACAGTTAAATATCGTTTTTCAATCATGGTGACTCTTCTCCCCGAAATTAAAAGTTTGTAACAATGTTAACCACAACAGCCACCACTTACTTGCACATCTACAATTTGACATGCACTGTGCTAACTGCATCATTATATCTCATTGAATCTTCATGTATCTCCTGTAAAATACTATCATTATCCCCATTTTAACAGATGAGGAAACTGGGGCTTAAAGAGGAGTAGTAACTTGATCAAGGTCATACAGGCAGAAACTGGCTTTAGGTCTTGAATCATAAAAACTCCCAAGCATGATCCTTTATGTTCCTTGCCAATCTTAATGCAGAGGACTGCAAAACCTAAGAGGAAGCCAGAGCAGTCAGCTGAAACAAACCTGTTCCTTGAAACAAAGGCTGCCAACCAACAGAACACATGCATTGCACTACTCCATGAACAAGAAATAAATGTTTTGTGTGTTAAGTTACTTAAATATTGAGGTCTGTTTGCCACAGCAGCCTGTGTTTCCCTAACTAAAAGAAAGAATGAATTGCTCAAAAAACAATGCTGGGAGAAACAGCTAATTAACCATTCGGCAAAAAGGAAACAATCTGAAGCATTTCTCATACCTAGAATAATGTAAGCTTTAAATGGAATTGGTGGTGCAATGGTTAAGAGCTTGGCTGCTTACCGAAAGATTGGCGGTTCGAATGCACTAGCAGCTCTGTGGGGGAAAAAGAACCTGGCCATCTGCTCCAATAAAGATTACAGCCTAGGAAACCCTATGGGGAGTTCTACTTTGTCACATAGGTTCGATACAAGTTGGAATTGATTCAACGGCATACAACAACAAAAATAAATAAATAAAAGTGAATATTTAATGTAGTTTTGGAAAGCCTTTGCAAAGACAAAAATCTATAAAGAAAAAAAACTAGAAGCAATATAAAATAAAAAAGTTATTTAAGTAAAAAATAAAAAAGCCTTAAAAGGACAACTATAAACTTAGCAGAGCAACTCCAACTCATAATAAAAAAGTTTATTAGCAATTTTGCTCAGCATAGCAAGAGAGATGCCATCTAGAAAAGGAAAATTACTTAAAGATAAGAATAAGGGCAGTTTCAAGCAGATAGGGATAAAAAGGCCTAAGGCAAAAATGCTATTCTTTCTCACTATACACTAGACATAGAAGGCTATCCACTTATTCATTTTGGAAACAAGAGCAGGTTGCTCTAGAAACAAACAAGGTAATTCTGCTGACCAAAAAAAAGTGTTGGGGTTGGTATTTGGTTAGAAAATTTTCCTAAGCAAAGAAAACTGCTAGGGCATATATCACAGCTTTTTTTTTTCCCCCTTGCAACTGTGATTGTTGTAACTTTAAGGATTTCTGAATCTTCCACAGCTTAAAATGAGCATGACTGTACAAAATATTTGACTTCCAGATTGTCCTGAAGTATCACATATGGAAAAAAGTCAGAATTTTTTTTTTTTTTTCCAAAATCACAATCACTGTGCCATCATAGCATACTGCTCCCTTGGAGAAAAGGGACAAAATAAGTAACAGGGTTTTGTGGGGTTTTTTGATTGTTTGTTTTTTAAAGATAAAGGAGAGTTAATTCTATGCATTAACAAATGCAGCTAGATTTCAATGCACGTGTTCAAATTATTACTCTAGGTAAGTTTCAGCAACCAAACGTCTTTGAGTAAATGTTCACTACTAGGACAATGTTGAAAAAACAACTTTCAGAAAAATGCAGAGAAAACTTCCTATTAAATATCTAGCAAATGAGGAAGAATAGTCTTTTCATCCAATGGTGCTATGGTAGTTAGATATCCACATGCAAAAGAATGAAACTAGACGCTTTCCTCACACCAGTCACAAAAATTAACTCAAGATGGGCCACGCACCTACATGTAAGAGCTAAAACTATACAACTCTTAGAAGTAAATATAGGAGTAAATCTTTGTGAGCTTGGTTTAGGCAAAACATTCTTAGTATGACGCCAAAAAAACCCAAAAACCCGTTGCCATTGAGTCTATTCCAACTCATAGCTACACTATAGTACAGGGTAGAACTGCCCCATAGTTTCCAAAGAGCCCCTGGTGGATTCGAACTGCCGACCTTTTGGTTGGTAGACGTAGCTCTTAACCACTACACCACCAGGGTTTCTAACACCAAAAGCACAAGCAATAGAAGAAAAAATGGTGGAACTGGACATCATCAAAGTTATCATCCTTTGCGGTGTCAGTGATCCCATCAAGAAAGTAAAAAGACCATCTACAGAATGGGAGCAAATATTTGCAAATGATTTATCTGATAAGAGACATGTATAGAGAATATATAAAAAAACTCTTACAACTCAATCAAAAACGGGCAAAGGATCTGAATAGACATTTCTCCAAAAAGATACACAAACAGCCAACAGGTACATGAAAAAATGCTCAACATCGTTAGCCATTAGGGAAATACAAATCAAAACCACAGTGAGATACTACTGTACAACCACTAAGATGGCTAAGATAAAAAAGATGCAGAATAACAAGCGTTGAAAGATGTGGTGAAACTGGGACCTTCATACACTGCTGTTGGAAATGTAAAATGATTAGCTTCTTTGGAAAATGGCCTGGTAGTCCTTCAAAAAGTTAAATACAGTTACCATATGACCCAGCAATCTCATTCCTAGTTATTATATCCAAGAGAAATAAAAACATATATCCACACAAAAACACATACATGTATGTTCACAGCAGCATTATTCATAATAGCCAAAAAGTACAATCAACCCAAATGTCCATTAACTGATGAAAATAGTGATATATTCACACAAAGGAATATTATTTGACAATAAAAAGAACTGAAGTACTTATATGTATATGCTACAACATGGATGAACCTTGAAAACATTATGCCAAGAGAAAGAAACTGGTCACAAAAAAACATGTATTGTGTGATCCCATTTAAATGAAATGTAACAAACAGGCAAATCTGCAGAGCCACAAAGTAGATTAGTGGTTACCTAGAGCTGCAGAGGGGGCAAACTGGAGAGAAATGAGGAATAAATGCTGATGGGTATAGTGTTTCTTTCTGGGGTAAGGAAAATATTCTACAACTGCGTAACTGTGAATATACTAAAAACCCACTGAGCTGTGTACTTCAAATGAGTGAATTATAGGGTATGTGAATTATGCTTCAATAAAGATGTTATAGATATATTTTTTAAATTCCAGCAGTGGTGTTGGAAAGTTTTCAAATATGTAGATATTTATTATCATATTTTATGTATGCAAGAGAGCTTCTTTCTACAATGTCTTTCCCTGGCTAATGCATTCAAGAGGTCACCAAAGACATAAACAATTCAATTTTTATGAAAATCTAACTGTGAATGGTACAGAAAGGCACTTAATTAGACAGTAATCTATTAGTTATTAACAAGAGAAATATAACATCTAATATATAGTCAAATTTTAACTGTAGTTTAGTCGTTATTAAATGTAATCACAACGTTAACTTTGAGAGCAGAGTGCAGCATGGTCTAGGGTAGTGGGTCACAATTTTTAAATGTGAAAAGTTTTGTACAACTTCTGGAAAGAGGGCAGTAGCAGCAGCTCCCCAAATTCCCTCAAAAAATTATACACAGCAACTACATAGCAAAAGCAAAACTTCAAGGACAACATCCCAAAATACAAGAAGACAGGAAATCTCTGTGGGCATTAGTATTTGTGTGGGAAGAAGCACAGGACAGTAATGGAGCATTACCATCACAGGAAACAGAAGAATCCCAAAATAACCAAAAAGGACTCTTTATATAGCACAGCAGGCAAAACTGAGAAAAGAGTGTTAAGAAGGAGTAGATCTTGCCCACTTAAGAATAGGTGAGTGCAAAAATCCACGGTAAGGTCTTAAGGGAATAGAACACTCTAGGCACTACAAACTCTCAAAAACTAATCAGGTAAAACTCCCTTCCAGAACAATGCCACAATAAGAAGAAACTGCTGGGAACAGAACCCAAACTGAGGAGGACAAGAACAATAGGAAAAAAAGAGAGAGAGAAGACCCAAACAAAAGCATGGAAGGAGAATGGTACAAGGAGATCTCACATAGCAAGCTAACATATTTTCTAACACTACACAGAAACAAGAGAAGAAAGATTGCTGTGCATTTAGAAAAGCTAACTAAACTAACTTCATGTAAAAATGAATAAAAGGAAATGACAGAAGTAAAATCTTATACAAAGTTACTATAAGAAAAAGAGATAATAAAAAGAAAACAAATCTCTGAAGACAATGAACACAGAAAGATCTACCTACAAGGCAGATGAACACTATAACCTACTATTTCTAAACAAGCTGAAAAGACTTTAAAATAATGATAAAAAGCCAACTACCATCAAGTCAACTCTGACTCATAGCAACCTTACAGGGCAAAGTAGAACTGCCTCCATGGGGTTTCCAAGGCTGTAAATCTTTACAGAAGCAGATTGCAAAATCTGCCCCCCCACCCCCGGCCCCGGAGCACTGGTGGGTTTGAACCACTAACCTTCCATTATCAATCAAGTGCTTTAACCATTGTGCCACCAGAGTTCTGTTTTATTTCTAAGTACATTATAATTTTTTACCTTCATTAACCTTGTATCTAGTAATCCTGTTGAATTTAGCATTCCAATAGTTCACCTGGATAAACTTATTACTTACAAATATTGTCTTTTCCTACCTAATACTTACTTTGTTATTTTTTTTCTTGTATTAACCCAATATAATGTAGACTAGGAGATACCCAGCAAACACTCTTGTGTTGTTCTCACTTTAAAGGGAAGGCTTCACTTGCCAAAAAAAAAAAAAAAAAAACAATCTGAATCTAATCTGGGCTCTAGATCTACCTCCACTGAACAGGAAATGTGGGAGACACAGAAGCACTTCAGATGACAGAACAACAGAAATCAGAATTAGAAAAACCCACAAATTATTTATCCATAACATAGGTAATAGAACTCAGGAAAGAATAAGAAATGAAATAAAAAATCCTTTGAGAAATAAAGAAGAACCGAAGAGTGAATAAATGCAATAGACAATGCCTTAAGAGAAAGACAAGATAAAGAGGACAACTTTTTTTTAATTAAAGAAGAATTTGAGACAAAGTGACAAATATTGAAGATAAAGAAGATCCAACATACATACTATAGAAGCCCTGAAAAAGAAAAATTAAAATAAGCAGTAACTGGAGAAATTTTCTGACATAAAAGCAAAAAGATTTGAAACTACACATTGAGTGGGCAAATCACATATCTAAGAATACTGACCTAGAACAACCAACACCAAGACATATTTTAGTAAAATTAACTGGGCACTATAAAGAGAAGAAAATTAGATTGTCATCAGACTTTTCTCATCACTGGTACTTGATGAACAAAAAAAATGGAGTACCATATTTAGATGCCGAAAGAAAGAAAATGTGAGCCAAGGTCTTTGTATCCACTAAACTAACTTTAAGCATAAGATTACAGATGCACTGTTTTCAATATTCTAGAACTTAGAGAGTAATTGTTCCCAAAGCCCTTTCTGGGAATCTAGTACAGAACAGGCCTCAGGAATCCAAAATAATCAGAGCTACATTGACATAAGCACTGGTAGCAAGCATTAAACGTATAGTTATAGAACCAAGAACTAAGACTAACTGACAGCTAAAAGAGAGAGCACATAGTATGTAATAATAGTGTGTTCTGACACTGCAGACAGTTCAACTATTTAAAAAATGGTAGGCTTCGTCCTTTCTTTCCTTTAATTAAGAAAAAAATTTAAATTATTGGTCCTCGTTCCTTCCCTTCCCTTCTGCAGCTGACTGCCAGGGCCTGAAAGGCCAGGACCAAGGAAGCTTTCAGGACCGAGGAGCTAGTCACAGCCAAAAACATAGCTGGGCTTGATACAGCCTGCTCAAATGGGATCAAGGAGGTAACTAATTACATACAGGGGAAAATGAACAAATAAGTAAACTGAGAATAATGGGAGCCATGTTTCACAGTGTCAGAGAATGGAATTACAAATATGGAAATAGTGAAGGCTAGAATGAATCCAGTACTGAACTGAAAATGGAGTTATTAGTATGAATATGAACATAAATATGCATGTTTATGTATCTCCAACTAAACCAACTCCACATAATATACATTTATATTCACATATATACGTATGTATCTGTGCTTATATATCACACAGATAACAAAATATAGATGAAATTAATATTAGTGTATATATGCCCACACACAAGCATATATAATATGCGTACATACACATACATGCATATATACGCTTCCTAGCTCTGTCCACTAAAACTAGAAGCAATGATATCCCTGTAGCAATGGGCAAACCTAGTGCCTATATCTTAGTTTCTAAATACCATTCATTGCCCACTAAAAGGAATCAGAGCTCCTTGAAGAAACAGGTGATTCCAGGGCAAAGAAAGTAAAAAATGAGCCTGAAAATTTTTTTCTTGCAGAAAGTAAAGCAGTTCAGAGAACGATGAGAACATGTTAAAAGGACATATAAGGCAGCATGAAGGGGCTTCCACTGGCTAAATCTGGGGCAATCTGAGAATCTAAATACATAACGATGGTAATGGAGTAAACAGGAATCCAGGAAGCCAAACTGATACATAAATACTAATAAATGTAGAAAGAATAAAGAATAACTATCATTTGGTAACCATCAGAATAATTACTTTTTCAGGAAAGAATCATCAATGGATGCTAAAAGGCATTAGTGAAAGTTTGCTGAGGAACAAGACAAGGTATTTCTTCACAAAAGGTTTATCAATTACAAAGAGAAAAAGAGTAACTTTATAGTGGAGAAATCTGACACTTACCAACTTAGCCAAGTGATCCGAGTTAACTTCACCAGTAAAGTCCAAATCAATCCCATGTGACTACTGATATGTTACACAGAAAAAAAAAAAAAAAAAAAAAGACACTATCTGCATAATAATCATGACAAATGCAACATGGGTCCTTTTTGCCATAACGGACATAAATGGAAAAAGGTGAATGAATTTTGTGCATTAATTTCCTAAATTTTATGGTTATACTGAAGTTATATAAGGGTTTTTGTCTTAGAAAATATACACTGAATTACTTAGAGGTAACAAGGTATTATGTCTACAACTTAATTGGTTCAGAAAAAAATATAATAGTGAAAAAAAGGCAAATTGTGTGTGTGTGTACAGACAGATGGGTGGTGGGCAGGGAGAGAGGCAGAGAAGTAGTGAGGAAATAATAAAGCAAATGTAGTAAAATTTTAACAAATGGAAGCCTGAGTGAAATATATACTGGAAGTGTGAACCATTATTGTGACTTTTCTATAATGTTAAAATTCTTCCAAAATTAAAAAAATTAAAATTAAAATGAGTTGAGAATGGGCAAAGTATATGCAAAAAAAGATATTTAACTATTTTCAATAATTATATTAGTGGGATAACAATATTAGTAATATTACTCTCAAACTATTTTATGTATTGTGTGGCATAAAGAAAATCAGTAATTATGACAGTCTATTATTCCCCATGCCCTTGAGAACCAAAATTACTACTTATATCTTATACACAGATATAAGCTAGAAATTGTTAAGTAAAACCCTTGAAATGAAAATTAGAAATAACACTAAATACTCATAAGCTGTTTTATCGTCTCGAAAAATCATGTATTTCCTACTCCTGTGCATTGAAAAGGCCCAGAAACAATGGACCTAACTAGTAGCCACAGCATCCCTAATGCCTAGATTGTGAGCCTAAAACATCATTTTCCACCAAAAGAAACCAGGAAAAGTAGATACAGAAGTATTTCAGCTAATAGGAAAAAATGATTTTTTAAAAATTGTAGAACCAGATATGAAAGTGGTTACTTATATTTAGTATTTACAGATGGCCACAAAATCCTTATTATGTATGCTAGTTACAAGTTATCTGTATGTATTCCTCCATTCTTAGCACAAATATTAATTTTTTCCAATGTTCTGGATGTCTTCCATGTTAATAACTGGGTGTTAGATATTCTTAAAGTAGGATCATATTATCTGTTCTGGATTCTCAACTGTTGTTATGATACTGAAAATTTTTCTCCTTCACAATTTTGTGCATAGGAACTCTGCCTAACAATAGTTCTGTGTGTACGTGCACACATACCAAACACTCTTTGGCTCTGCAGTGTGAAAGTCTGGACAAGTCTCATTATCCAGTTTTGTCATCTTAAAAATGGAATCAGCAAGGTTTTCTGTATTAACAATTACTAGAATCAGTTCCTGAGAAGGTAATATGATTCAGTTCAAGTATTGCCAGAATTGAGAACACATTAGATTTTTCTAATATATTAAATGTCTTAGCTATCACATCAGATCTGATTTCTACTGATGTGCAGTATTAAAGCATTAATTAGGCAGAATATAGTTTTTCTAAACCAGAGTACATTTACTTTTGATTTTAAAATTATGCAATCTTATTTTATGCATTCTGCTTCCAGATATACTGTTTTGCTTGGGGTTTTAATGTAATATGCATTTAATGAAGATATTCCATATCAAGGATCAGTAAAAAGTTAATATAGTATTCAAAATGTTTATGTAGACAATCCAAAAGTAAAGAACTGTGACCTGTTTTTATCTCATAAGTTTCTCAAAATGAGATTAATTCTAGTTTACAAGCAATTATTTTGTGCTCAAATAAAGACATAAAAAATGACATAAAAAAACTTAACAACAATGACAAAAAAACGAAAGTAGCTGCTGAGGCTGATTATGTACAACCAAACATTTCATGTGATTTGGTTTCTTGGTTTGGAGGTTTCAGGCCATGGTTTCATGGGGCATCGCAGTCAGCTAGCCTAATAACATGTTTGGTGCCTCTGTTCTACCTCCTAGTTTGATGCGTACTGCCTGGGGTCTTAAAAGCTTGCAAGAGGCCGTCGAAGGCACAACTGGTCTCTATTCACCTGGAACAACAGAGGAAGAAGAGAATCAGGAACAGGAGGAGGATATGGAATGTGTGACTAATTGCCTCCATGAACAACTGCCTCCTTTGCCATGAGACCAGAAGAAGAACTGGGTGGTGCCCAGCTACCATTACTGAACATTTTGATCAAAGATTCCATAGAAGAATCTTGATCAAAAGGAGAAAAATGCAGAACAGAATTTCAAATTCTCATGGACTCCAGACTTCATGGAGTCATGAAGGTTGGATGAACCCTTGAAACTATTATCCTGAAATAATTTTTAAACCTTTAACCAAAAATATCTTCTGAACTCTTCTTAAAACCAAACAGTAGTTTAGCTTAACTAATAAAAAATGTCTGCCTTGAGCATTATAATCTTTTAAGAACTATCTATATAGGATCAAATTGACAGCAACTCAAAAGATTAGACAGGAACCTTAAGGGGCAGTGAATTTATGTTAATTGGAGAAGAAGCATCTCAGAAAAGGAAGGTGAGAATGTACAACTCAGAGAATGTAATCAATGTCACTAAAGGGTACATGTAGCAACCATTGAACTGGTATATGTTTTGCTGTGTATATTCTCAACAATAACAAAATAAATAAAATTATATATTAAAAAAATGACAGAAAAGAGATAAATATGATACTGTCAACTCCAAGGCATCATCCAAATTCTTCAGCCATAGTAAAAAGGCATGACACTCTTACAGCATTTAAGCTAATAAAATATTCTCACAATAACTCTGTGAGGATTACAGATGAGAAATCTGAGATTCAGAAAAGGGGAAATAATAGAAACTGAGTCATTATTATGTTCACCAGCACTTCATAATCTCCTCTAGAACATAAGTTCCATGAGGCATGGACTTTGTCTAATTATTCACTCAATCCATAGCTCCTAGCACAGTGCCTGGCACTCAATAATGTATTTACCAAAAAAAAAAAAAAAAAAAACCTATTGCCGTTGTATGGATTCCAACTCATAGTGACCCCACAGGACACAGCAGAACTGCCCCATAGGGTTTCCAAGGAGCAGCTGGTGGGTTGGAACTGCTGACCTTTTGTTTAGCAGCTGAGCTCTTAGCCAGGGCTGCCAATAATGTATACTCAGTAAATATTTGTTGGCTAAATAGATTTCCATTCTATATATGAGGAAACTGATGTTCAGAGAGACTGTTATATACTCAAGGTCATACAACTATTAAATTAAGGTTTAAACCCAAATTCAGTACTCTCTTTTTCAACTATGATATCTAAGATAGTCTGGCTATTAGCTGAAACTTGGAAATCATTTTATAACACTTAACTTGGTGTTGTAGAAGTAATTGTTGTGGATGTATAATTTTCAGTTATCACTGAATTTTAATTAAGTCAGAAATAGAGGATGGGATCATCTTAAAAGGAATATTTTATATAATATTCCAGAAGTATGATGACAGTTTAAAAGCTTTATTTTACCATTTTAAGACAAAAGGGAATAGAATTCTGAATTTTTTATTACATTTAAATTTTAAAATAGTGTAGCAAAAAAAAGAAAGTAAGAAAAAGCAGCTAGAAATGTTTGGGGTACATAATTAAACCTTTTGAGGTCAATTATCTGTCCTCCCCCTAAAAAAAAAATCATAGCACCAAGATCTTATTAAAGAATCTAATGCTAGATTTGAAAGTAAGTCCAAAATAGCAGTTAACTGTATCACTTGAATATACTGCCTTTTTCAATATGACATTTTTATATAAACACAGAATTTTTGTTATGTTAGGAAAAAGAGGGGAGGGGATGTTATCTATACACATATCTCTCAATGAGGGCAAAAAATTAAAAGAGGACTATTTTAATTGCTAACGTACAAATTAAAAATAACATACAGTTGCTGTAGAGTCAGTTCTGACTCATGGTGACCCCATGTCAGAGTATAACTGTGCTCCCCAGGGTTTTCAGTGGTTGATTTTTTGGAAGTAGACTGTCAGGTCTTTTTTCAGAGATGCCTCTGTGTGGACTTGAACCTCCAATCATTTGATTAGCAGTGAGTACGTTAATAGTTTGTACCACCCAGGGACTACAAATGTGCATATAAATGATGCAAAATTATGCATGTTATCCATTCATTGAAGCAGACCCAGGATAGTCTTTTTTGAAGCTGTTGGTCACCACTTGATTCAAATTAACTCTGATATTCTTGAAAACAATAAAAGTAGATTTATCTGTAAATAAAAATCTATACTTAAGACTGCCAGTCCCCCAATTAGTCTGAAACACTTAGTACTAAAATAGTAATGTACTGCATTAAAAACTGAGACTGTATCCCTCTGTAAAAGTTTAAAACATATCAATAATAACTGTACAGTTAGAAAAACTAAAATGTAATTTACTTTCTGACTGTTGACATTATTTTCCCAGAATATTTATACTTTCTACGTGGTAGGTATTCAAATGCAGCACTACTTTCAAACTTAAACTAAACTCATAGGTATAAAAATACTTGAAAGCTGCAAAATTCAATTCAATTACAAGTCCACTGCAATATATAAACTATAAGATTCTTAACTTAAAACATAGAAAGCAACAACGTCCTAGATTCATTTAGAGATCAAGTTTTTGCTTAAGGAAAACTTGCCAATTTTTTAAGTGTTTTATCAATCAGATTTTCCACCTCAAAAGAATAAAATTATGAATATAAAAATCCTAAAATTAAGCTAAATTTAGTCTCAAGTTTTTCCATTCTCTGTATAAGAATAACGGAAATCAAAATGCAATGTTTTCTTCTGCCTATCTTAATATGAAAACACACCAACAGGAACATTCAATCAACTTTTGGATTTAAAAGGGTTTGGTAGTAGTTTATAATAGGTAAATTTCAGGGATAAGATTTTAAAATCTTACCATAACCGATAGCTTCAATTTCTTTCTACTCCAAACCTTTTATTGGGATCTTACACAAATGTTCTAGATCTTTCCCTTCCATGAATTCTTAAAATTATTTCAGTAAACATCTTCTGAGAATGTGCTATGTAAAATATACTTTGCTAAGCATTTGCACATACTTTATTTCAGCTAAGGCTCACATCAACTATGTGAGGAAATCTTCATTTTACATATAACTAAACAATGCTGAGAGAAGCTAAGTAACTTGTCTTTCTTGAAAAAGTTAAGAAGTATTGTGTGCATTTCAACTAAGGCTTTCAGACTATACAACTGTACCCTATTACTTTATTTTGTAATCACATGCCTTACAATACATCTGTACTACTGTCTTTTACTTGTGTATTTTTTAAATTTTCCTCTTGTATGAACAGTTCTGCGTATGCTATTTAAGTACAATTATATTATCCTTTGATATCTTAGTGTCCATTAGCAGACTGATTCAAGTTGCTTGTATGCTTTAAGAATGACAGACTGTGTCAGTTTGGGTAGGTTTTAAAAATTCTCAGAGTCTCGCTATTGTAAAATAAAAATGAAAGCAAAATTAATTTGCTTACTTTTAACATTTTACATGTACAGCAAAACCTGCAAAAGCCAGAACTGTGTAAGGCAGAAACCTGTCAGAGAAGGAAAGCATAAATATTTTCTATTAATAGAGAGTGACAGAAAAGTGGTAAGACTGTACCCTGTCAAAGGCAGAAACCTTTCAAGACCCAGAAAAGCAAGGCAGTCCCAACAAGTTCCGGCTCTCACAGGTTTCAGTGTATTAACCCATTTAGTTCTTGTAACAGCCCTATGAGATTGCTATTTATTGTCTTCATTTTATAGATGGAAAAACCAAAGGCTAGAGGTGTTCTCTAACTTTCCAAAAAGTTACAAACTAGTCAGTGGAGGAGCCAGGCTTCAAAAGCCAAGGCATTCTATCTTAAGTGCCTACTCACTTAATGTCAAAACTGTCTCTCTAGGACTAGATAATGACTATATGAAATAGTGCATTCAGACAGTTAAAAATAAAAAAGTTGTTGTCCAGTCAATACCTACATATAGTGACCCCATGTGTTTCAGAGTAGAACTGTGCTCCACAGGGCCCATTTGTTTCAGAGTGGAACTATAGGGCTTTCAATGGCTGTGACCTTTGGGAAGTAGATCACCAAGCTTTCTTCTGAGGTGCCTCTGGGTGGATTTGAACCGTCAACCTTTTGGTTAGTAGTAGAGCTCAAACTGTTTGGGCCACCCAGGGACTCCCTTCATACAGTAGGGAGATTCAAGCATTAATTCCTTTCTTTGTCTTCACTTCTCTTTCCTGTTTTCTCTGGTGATTAAAGGCAATGTAATGAGAGAGAGAAAAGCAAAGAACACAATGGCTTCAACAATGTCGGAAAAAATTAAGCAAACAATAAAACAGGTAGTCCCACGTTATTAATACGTTAATTTTCTTCTTAACCTGTTAATACTTTGAAACTCAAGGTAAAACAGTATCTTATTGGCAAGGTAAGAGAGTGTAGTGGCTAAGGGCCTTTTGGAGTCTCACAGCTCAATTATTATTCTGACTTTCCCACTAATTACTGTGTGACCTTGGGTACCATACTTTCATTCATTCATCAAAAAGGCTGTTTCCATATGGGTAACTCATTGCCTACCAATCGATTCCGACTCGTAGCGACTCTACAGGACAGAGGAGAACTGCCTCACAGGGTTTCCAAAGAACGGCTGGTGGATTCCGACTGCTGAACTTTCGGTTAGTAACCACTGTACCACCAGGGCTCCTTGGGTAAGATGTTTTCATTCATTCATTCATTCATTAAAAAGTCTGTTTCAATACTAGTAAACCTGGTCAAATGAATCCTGTAACATAGGACCGTTGCAAAGAATAAATAATTCATATAAAACGCTTGGCACAACTCTTGGCATTTATAAGTGCTCAATAAATGTTGGCTATTATTACTTTGAAAACCAGAGAGTAGGACAATGAACAGAGTTAATTCAACTAAAAGAAGTCCAGTACTCTATTCCTTGGAGATTTGCTCAATTTGCCGATAATTATGGTGTTATCAAATCAGACGGTATTTAACAAATCATCACTAACTCTTGATCATTCCTGCCAACTGTGTGCTCCTCTCTTCTAAAGGAACTCTCTCTCCCCCAAGGAAAAGCAATGTCATCTCAGGTATCTGAAAATGTTTGCTTTCTATGGAACCTAAGATCTGTAAATTAGCCACTAGAGTTCCCGGTTCCTCTCAATTCATTAGGGGTCTAGGCCTAATTTGGGAGTGAGGATGCCGAGAAAGGGGCCTCACAACCAAACACCTAGATATAAAGCACCATTCTGGTAAAATGAGATTAGGCAGCTCTCCTAGAAGGATAAGAGCTGGACACTTAGGAAAACGTCCCGGAGCCGGCAACCCCCGCCTGTCAGCTGAGAGCCAGCAACCCGCAGGCAGGCTGGTGCAAACGGAGTCTCGGGTTGCCCATACAGAGCCAGGCCCAGGGGAGGCCAAGGCCTGGGTCGGGGCCGGGGGGTGTGTCGGGATGTTCCTCGGGCCCCGCGGCGGGGTCCGGCGGACCCGGGGCCCGGCGAGCTCCCTGACGGGGCTACAATGGGGGCGGGGGACGGGCTACGCGGCGGTCAGGGGATGAGGCAGGGAGGGAAGGGCTGCTGAGTCCTCACCGCGGGCCGAGGGCAGTGGATAGAGCTTCTCCGCCTTCTGCAGGAATCGCTGGGCCTTCTCGCGGTTGCCGGCATTCAGGGCCTCCCGGGCGATCTCGACACATTTCTCCGCCTCATCCCGGTTCCCCTCCATAGCTTGTGCCTTCTTCCGTTTCCTCTGGTAGCCCAGCTACGAGGGGCGGAAGCCGCCGCCGCGGAGAAGGCGAGGCCAGGCCCGGGTGGGGGCGTGCGGTGGAGAGCTGGGAGGAGCGCAAGGGACCGCGGCGGCACCGGCGGCGGCGGCGGCGGCACGGGTGGCGGACAGGCGGCCTCGCAACTCCGCCTTCTCACGGTGGCTTCCCCGCCCCGAGCGGGCCGCTAAGGCGCGAGCCGCATTCCTCCCGGCCCTGGGACTGGGAACCGGGGTCTGGGCGTCCGAGTAGACTCGGCGGCTGCCGGGGCGCAGCACCTCTAGGCTCGGGGCCGGCGCAAGGTGACCAACCCGAGGCGGGGGTGTGGAGGGAAGAGGGGAGCGGGCGATACCAGCTTGACTGCCTGGCAAGGGGGTTACGCCACGGCGGGGATCCGGCCGCCGGCATTGGAAGCCCCGGTCCCCAGACGTCCGGACACAGCCCGCGCAAAACGGATTCTGCCTTCTGGACGACCAGAGCGACAAGATGGGAGGGGGCACTTGTTTTCAGGGAAATTCCCAGGACTCGAAGGCCCCGCCTCTGAGCCCCCCTAGCCGGAGGAGGATTTGGTCAGGTGAGGCCTGCGCGTCAGTCCCAATGCGGCGCTTCCGGAACAGGTGTTCGTGAACACCTTAGAGCGTCGTTTGACCCTAACCCGGGTGCTTTTTAATTGCCTTTTTACTTCAGTTACACAGCATCCTTCTGACCCAGATTCCATTAGATTGTCTGGCCAATCAAAAAGAGAAAACAAGTGGTTTAGTAATTTGTTTTGCAATTTTTCTGGTGAAAAGTAGCTGTGACCGTATTCCTGTATGACCAAAACAAGGCAGGAGCCAGCCCTTTCCGAATGTATAACCATCACCTAAGTGGACTTGGTTTTCTCCTTTTCCCATTTTTATAGATAGTATCACCAGTTAAAAAGGTTACCATGCTACGTTGGTTTCCTTAGGGGAAGAAGGGAGTGCTATTGTTTGGTAAATGCATCTGACTTTTAAAATTTTTGGAGATGAAGAACTTGCCAGAAGCTAAGTGTCAAAATGGTCCTCCATTCAACCCAACCACAAGATAGCCATTTGTACATGTTGTCAAATCATGCTACCAACTACCAGAGGAAATCCAGATTTTCTTCTATAAAATACAGATAGTACGACCTCCAGAATGTTACTGAGTACTGAACAATTTCAGGTAGATTTAAAAACAGTACCTGGCACAGAAAGTACCCCTTCTAGCTATAATCTTCAAAATCTAAGCTGTAAATTCATTCTGTAGAGTATGCTTAGAAGGGAGACTTGATCTCACATACTTTGGACATGTTATTAGCATGGACCAGTCCCAGGAGGACATCATGTTTGTAAAGTAGTATCAGTGAAAAAGAGGAAGACCCTCAGTGAGATGGAATGACATATCATACTTTGGACATGTTATCAGCATGGATCAGTCCCAGGAGAAGGACATCATGTTCGTAAAGTAGGATCAGTGAAAAAGAGGAAGACCCTCAATGAGATGGAATGACACAGTGGCTGCAACAATGGGCTCAAACATAGCAACGATTGTGAGGGTGGCACAGGGCTGGGCAGTGTTTTGTTCTGTTGTACATAGTCACTGATTCAGAACCAATTTGATAGGCACCTAACAACAGGTACCTACCTGCCCCTCCCTCCCAGTTACATAGTGCACTGGTATAATACCATCACATACAGTGAGCACACCCAGTGTACAAACTGAGATGTCCACACCTTAGTCTAAAACAGCAGCCTATCCCACCGCAGCTCCTGCCAAAGCTTTAAAATGTTCAGGAGCTCATTATATAATATTAGGGAAAAAAATCATACTAGGGCCATCTGACTTTGTTGATGAATAGAATAAGTTTAATTCCAAGAACGAACCATGTTTAGTTATTGCTGGATTCAAACAGACAAATTCCTATTGCGGTCAAGCAAACTTATAACACAGCTAAGTTTGGGATATGACCTTTATTGAGCTTATCCACCAGAGTGGAAATAATGTCTGTACAAAACCAAATGTTTGTTACTATAACTTCTGCATCACAATTAAAATCCGAACAGTTTTTTAAAAACAGTCAACTCAATCAAAACCCACTACTTCAGAATCAATAGCTTCTTTGAAGCCACAGTAACACTTAAATATGGTTAAGACTCGAATGCAGAAATTTGGTTGGTTGGAAAGCTAATTAAACTTCCAACTTGCTCAAATAGAATTACAAAAAGGCAAAATTGTGTTTTTCACAGAGATACAGTCCACTGGAATCACCAACACTGGACAGCTGTTAAGAATATTTAGAGTCCTGAGATAATAAGGAATCCAGGCATCCTTTAGACAGTCTTCTGTTGTCCTTTCTTCCCAATCAGAGATTTGTGGATGTGAGGAATGACACCTAGGAGAGTGACAGGTATTAATTCGACATATATATGTGTATATATATATATAGAGAGAGAGAGAGAGAGTCACATAACATATAACCCGGGTAGCTTATTGTGCAACTTGAAAAAGGTCTTTAAAAATTAAGCTCACATATGCAAAGTAAAAATTCATTTTGAGTTATATACGTAAATCAAACTTCAAAAATATGCAACCATACTGCATCAGTGAAGATATATTTAAGAGTTCTTTTAGACTATAGAAATAATGGAAGTTAAAGATGCAAATAATTCTTTTCTCAAAAGCAATTTAAAATTCAATTCTAGTAGTTACATACCACCACCAGCAATTGTAGCCTTGATAAGAGAGTCCAATTCTTCATCTCCTCGAATAGCAAGTTGCAAGTGACGAGGGGTAATACGCTTCACCTTTAAGTCTTTTGATGCATTTCCTGCCAGTTCAAGTACCTAGAAGACAGCATCTAATTAATCCTCTAACTTTCCTCAGGCCAAGATCCAGAGGAGAATCAAACTTTCATGAACATAAATCTACCCATTGTCGTTGCCCCCCACTAACTTAACGACTACATATGCAAAAGCTATAAAGGGGGCACGCAATTAACAGAGCAGCAAACTCAATAGGATGCCTTGTTGAACATCAGCTCCCTCTAGCGTCCTCAGAGGCTTCTCGCGTGTTTAGGGCCTGGGAGTTTTCTTGCATCACTTTCCTCCTTCCCTCTCACCTCCCCCGCCCCCCCGCCACAAGCCTTTACCAGATTATAGGCGTACACCCCTTTACCTCTGCGGTGAGGTACTCCAGGATGGCTGCGCTGTACACAGCGGCAGTCGCGCCCACACGTCCATGGCTGGTCGTCCTAGATTTCAGGTGTCGATGAATACGGCCCACCGGAAACTTAATTTTAAGCACACATAAATGCACGAAGATTAAGTCAAAGACAAGAAAATCATACGCGCGCCAAGGCAAAGAGCATGGGCGACGCTGTTGCAGAAACACTCTCCAGCATCAACACACGTGATCTCCCCCCTCCCCGATATTTATCGTTATCAGCAACCCAAGTCTCGACACCGCGTCGCCCACGAAAAGACCAAACGCCACTCTAGAACGATGATAAACAAGAAAGGAAAGCAAAGAAAAACGCCACGACTCCAAGACTGCACGTACAACTACTGACCTGCAAGCCGGCTCTCTGCGAGCGGGAAACCGCCTTTGTCTTGGCCTTTCCGGAGTCCTTCCCAGCCTTACCGCCAGCCTGCAGCGCGCACACGCCCGCGAGCGGAGGAGGAACGGAGACTATAGGATTACCAAGGCGGCGCGCCCCTCCCCCACCGAGGCGCGGCCCGGGCGCGAGCGCGGCCCCGCTGGGGTCTCCGGCCCGCCGCGCGCCGCAGGGGCGACCCCGCCCGCCGCCGCGGCCGCGCGCCTCCAGCAGCCCGCCCGCCCCCAGCGGCGCTACGCGCGCGACCCAACGGTTGCCGCCCGCCACGAGATCGGAGGCTGCTTCGCTCGCCGCCGACTAAACACCTCCCCCCGCTCTTCTAAATCCTGTCTCCGCGCGTTCTCAACCGCCGCCACTTCATCCCCCCATCCCCATGTGTAACGAGTTTTTCTCCCGCCGGTAGAAACCCGCGAAGTCATCGAGCGCCTCTGCTCAGTTTACCATTTCGAATCCTGCTGAAGCTCAAACAAGGCAGAGAAAGGGGTAGTCAAACACCGAGCGAGATCCCACCAGCTACTCGCTCGCACCGCGATTCAAACTGCGCTGTCTCCCGCCTTCCCCGCTCCCTTTATACTGCAGAATGTTCCCTCATCCGGGAACTCGGATTGCTCATCGCACCAATGGCTGCCACCCACCCTCGGGACTCGTCCTTGAGGCCTCAGCCAATGAGCGGGCGAAGGAGAGGGTGGAGGGGCGGGCGCTTCGCAGTTCGAGCCGCGATTGGCGTTCAGGTGAGGGAGGTGGGGGAGGGCGGAGGGACGGGAACAGGGGAGAAGAAGGGCAAGGGCCGCGGGAGGAAAGAAACAGAGCGAGCTACGCTGCGGGAGCGAAGATACCAGGCGGTTGCGGTCACGTGTTTGGAAGGCGGAGCTGAGAGGCTCCGGGGAGGAGCACACAGTAGCGCCCCTTCTTCCCTTGATTTCCCAGCGGAGCTCGAAAGACCACGTGTCGGGATCTAGCGCGCCCTCCTCTCCCCTCCCACCGCGCCCGGCGGGCAGAGACCTGCTGGCCACGCCGCTTTCCTCCCCGGGCTCTTGGCGTCTTCCTACCCCTACCCCTCCCCATCCCGGGAGTCTCCTCCTGCCTGACAGCGCTAACGCGTCTAGATAGAGGAGCCGCGGAGTCAGCCGCGTTCCTCCTTGAAACCCAGACTTAGAATTTCCCGATCTCTACCGTAGACGAGTCCCCAGCCACCGACTGATCACAACCCGCTGCTTCCACTACATTTTCCGCTGTGTCTTCCACCCCCTCTCTCCTCACCACTTTCGAAACCACCCACGGGATAGTTCCACAAGGAACAAACGGTGGAGCAAAGTCACCTTACTGGTCACAAAAGACTTGTCTACCTCGCAGGGGCCTTGGGGTGAGGCAGTATTCTCTAATCAAGAAATATTCTGGAGACTACACATCAATGGATTATACCAATAGCCTGGTGTCTAAAGCTGATTTAGTGAAACCTCGAAACTATTATGTGTCAACTTTTCTACACTAAAAATTTTGCTACATGTCAACTGTTCAGTAAATGCCAGTAGGGTAACTCGAACATGATTCACAGGCAGTTACAGATGGTCCATGTAATCAATTGCAAATGGTGGGCTTAAAATATCGTACTGTACATGCAGTACTATAATGCCAGCTACTTAGCCTTCCAACTAATAAATTAATAACACCTGTGTACATCTCCAGCTGCTTGGGATAGTAATGACATAAATAGTCCATGCTTACAGTGTTTAATACCATATTGCACTTTGTAACATAATTGAATAGTTCGGCTGTGAATAAAGAGTTGAAATATATACTCTAAAGTACTTTAGATTCGGTTTCAATCTGAGAGATTTTATCAAATTAGAGAACTTCCCTATTTCTGGAAAACGAATTCTAGAGAAGGGGTTCCCATTAATTTGACACCAAAGGGCCCTTTTATTATTTCTCCTTTTTGGAACTGAGGTATTCTTATAATGTAACCAATAAGCAAGAGTTAATCACTCCCCCCAATGAATTGATATAATGGCAATTAAAAGCTAAGAAACCTGGTGTAACAGTTAATCTGAGCTCCACTGAGAACTTGTGAAATGTAACTCACAAACCAACATTAGTTCCTTCTCCAGATTAGGGAACACAAATATATGATCTCTGTTATAAGACCCAACTAAAGGAATTTACTGTTGCCTCACTGAATATTGGTTAAGAGAGTAAACTGAGGAGCAGGTAACCTGAATTCTGCTCTGTCTCCACCTCACTGATTGATCCTAGTTACTAATCTTTTGCAGCCTTGACTTCCTCTTCTGTGACACCTGTAACACCTATTTTCAGGTGGTTGTTGGAAGATTGGAGCCCTAATGGTGCAGTGGTTAGAAGCTTGGTCACCAATTGGAATCCACCAGCTGCTCCTTGAAAACCCTATGGGGCAGTTCTACTCTGCACTATATGGTCACTATGAATCAGATCAGCTTGACGATAACGGGTTTGATTTGGTTTTGGTTGAAAGATTAAGGGAAAAGGTATGTAAGGTAAACTGTAACGTGTTTGGAACACAGAAACTGGAAGAAGCAGCAGCACTCAATAAATTATCTTCTACATTGGATGCTGGGGAGAGATGAACTCAATATTTAAAGTACTTTTGATTCCTAAATCTTTTTTTCCTGTCTAGTATATTGTCTTCCTTGAATATAGAAACAGCAAGCTTGAAACCTGCCCAAAGTATGTGAGTCAGAATTAACTCGATGGCAATGGGTTTTTGGTAAGGTGAACAGGACAGCTACAGTTTCTCAGCTTTTCATAGCACTTACATGATGATTTCCTACTCTCCTGTCCTGGGGGGGTGGGGAACCCAAACCGGTTGCAGTGGAGTAGCCACCCCATAGCGACCCTATAGTGACCCTATAGGACAAAGTAAAACTGGCCCATCGGGTATCCAAGGAGCAGCTGGCGGATTCGAACTGCTGCCCTTCTGGTTAGCAGCCAAGCTCTTAACCACTGTACAACCAGGACTCCATCCTGGAAAAGGCATGATGCAAATATGTTAATATTCTTGGCTTCTCTCTCTGGTACATGTGTTCATGCTAATACATGTTTGTAATATGTATAGCCAGAGCTATGCAATTCTTTTTATTTAATGTCATATCAACTTAGCTACTTAATAAATGCTCTCTAGTCATTAAAAACTAAACTTAAATGAAGTAGATGACCCCAGTATTAATGACTCTTTCCTTAATAGCCTTTTCCTAACTCAGATGGACTTTCTATGAACCTTTCTATGAGAGGAGTAATTACTATCTCCTCTCAAACACTAGCACATACATTAACTGTTGTTTCCTTGACTTTTTATGTAGAGAATTTGATAGTCCCATACCTGAGAATCTCAAATTTTTCAAATACATTTGGTTTTAAACACCTATTTTTAGGTGCTTAGAACATATTTTTCTGTTATTTCAAAGGATAGTAGTCTCGATAGATAATGGCAGATTCATCTAACCAGGAAATTCGCATTAGAATCTTGGTTCTTTCTACCTAGGGCATTCAGGAAAGAACATGCCTTTAAAAAACTCAGTTGTCAGTAACTGAGTTCCAATTATTAATTTTAAAATAATCTTGTCATTAAAAAATTAATTTGTAATAATTATTAGTTTTAATAATTCTATAATTAAATTTAATATTTTAAAATAATCTTAAATTATTTAAAGTTATTATTTTAAAATTAATTTTTTCAATAACCAACATATCTCAGAATTTTTGGAAATTTGCTGGTTGTTTTAATGTTAAGAACTAGAGGTCTCTTCTTTATGTGTTGATATCATTTTCCCAAATAAAATCTCATACATATTTTATATATATGTTTCCTATATAATATTTTGTAACTCATCTCCTCAGCTAAATTGTAAATCCACAGGCAGGATAATGTCTCCACCACCACATGTTTCTAACACAATGGCAAGAATATTGTTTTAGACATTTGTCGTTGCTAGTTGACGTCCAGTTGATTCCAACTCATGGTAACCACACGTGTGCTGAATAGAACTGCTCCCTAGGGCTTTCAAGGCTGTGACGTTTTGAAAGCAGATCACCAAGGCTGTCTCCCGAGGTAACTTTGGGTGGGTTCAACCGCCAACCTTCAGGCTGGGAGTCAAGCACTTAACTGTTTGCACCACCCAGGGACTCCTAACATATCTATTATTGCATTGTCTTCTTTTATCTGTATATATGCAACTGAGGTGGGATGTGATACCACACATCTTAACACCTCTTAACACATCATACATAACCCCTTCAAAATAATGGAAGGCACATGACGTATTCCAAGTCGGTGCTGTTAGCCTCTTGGGTAAAATAGCACACTCACTAACTTGTATTGCATGCCAAGTGTCTTAGTCATCTAGAGCTGCTATAACAGAAATAACACAAGTGGCTGGCTTTAACAAAGAGAAATTTATTCTCTGACAATCGAGGGGGATAGAAGTCTGAATTCCCTCCAGGGGAAGGCTGTCTCTCTCTGTTGCTCTGGGAGAAGGTCCTTGTCATCAATCTTCCCCGGTCGAGGAGTTTCTCAGTGCAGGGACTCCAGGTCCAAAGGATGCAGTATTCTCCTGGCTCTTGTTTCTTGTTGGTATAAGGTTCTCATGTTTCTCTATTTTGTATCTCAAAAGAGATTTACCCAAGACACAACCTAATCTTATAGACTGAGTCCTGCCTCATTAACATCACTGCCACCAATCCCACCCCATTAACATCATACAGATAGGATTTACAACATATAGGAAAATCACATCAGAACCCAAAATGGTGGACAATCACACAATACTCAGAATCATGCCCTAGCCAAGTTGACAGATATTTTCTGGGGATACAATTCAATGCATGACACCAGGCAATATGCAAAGCACTAGGAAATGGAAGGGAGTCCCTGGGTCGTGCAAACAGTTAAAGCGCTTGGCTGCTGATCAAAAGGTTGGACGTTTGAGTCCACTCAGAGGTGCCTGAGAAAAAAGGCCTAGTGATCTATTTCCAAAAAATCAGCCATTGAAAACCCGGTGGTACACAGTTCTACTCTGACACTCATGGGATCGCCCTAAGTTAGAATCAGTTCAACTCAATGACAACTAGTAACTACCTGATAGGAGTTGGGAAATAGAGGGCATATAATAGGGCTTAGTTGTTTCCTCAACCTAGCTCAGAGGATTAGACAAGAAGGAAAATTTAAAAAGCCCTTTAATCATTAAGATCACATAATAAGGCTGTTACAAAACAAGTATCTGACTGTCATTTCAACAGTTTGTTGTCGTGTGCCATCCAGTAGATTCCACCCCACAGCGACTCTATATGAGAGAGTAGAACTTCCCAGTAGAATACCTCTAGTTTAAAGGGCAGAGAGAATTGCCAGCTAAAGTGTACTGAAGAGTTTATATTTAAATAGACTAAGAGAGTTTGACTGGAATGGCAGATTAGTGTAAGGAAGTAACAGTTAGAGGGTAGGTGTGGCAGAGATTGCTGATTATAATCCTATATCCATTTTCCCATCTCCCTCAGTAATAGAGCTCATTGCTGTCAAGTCGATTCGTATTCATAGTGACCCTATAGGACAGAGTAGAACTGCCCCATAGGGTTTCCAAGAGTGGCTAGTGGATTTGAACTGCCGACCTTTACGTTAGCAGCCAAACTCTTAACTACTGTGCTACCAGAGCTGCTCCCTCAGTAACATAATCTCCAAATTTTAGCTGGGCACAGGTCATTAGAATAAAACTACATTTGGCCATGAGAGTAAGTTTTGATCAAAAGGTGTAAACAGCAGTGGTGGGTGCAACATCCAGGAAGTTTCCTTAAAGGAATGGACAAGCCCTTCTTTGCTTTCTTCTTGCTGACTAGAATGGAGACAGAGTTAGAGAACCATCTTGGATCATGAAATTAACTTGAGAATGTAGGCCACACATGAAGGAATAATTAGAAAGTCTTTGACTCTGTGGAGTATCAAACCTGTCCTAGACCTCTCCAAACTTTTATATCTATTTTGTTTGAGCCACTGTTATTTGGGATTGTCTATCACTTGCAGCTGTACCGAATCCTAACCATTACATTAAGTCAAAACCGGATACATTTGGAGAAAGCTAGCAGACCCTGAGGCACTGAGAAACTAATACTTATGAGAAGGGGAGAATATAATATTCCTTAACTTTGGGATACTAATCAAGCCACACATACAGGAGAATCATAAAAGGGAAATTTTTTGTTAGAAGGCTGGTAAAGATGTTATTACTTAGGCATAAGGCCTAAAACCAGTGTCACACTGAAACCAAGAGAAGGATGTGAAACATCTTTGAAGGATTAATCAATAAGGTTTAGTGACTGAGTAGGTGTCTTAGTTTTCTAGGGCTGCTGTAACAGATATACCACAAGTGGATGGCTTTAACAAAGAGAAAGTTTTTCTTTCACAGTCTAGGAGGCTAGAAGTCCGAACACAGGGTACCAGCTCCAGGTGAAGGCTTTCTCTGTTGCTCTGGGGAAGGTCCTTGTCATCCATCTCCCCAGTTGAGGAGCTTCTCAGTGCAGAGACCCCAGGTCCAAAGGACATACTATTCTTCTGGCTCTTGTTTCTTGGGGAAAATGAGTTCCCCATGTGTCTCTGCTGGCTTCTCTATTTTATATCTCAAAAGAGATTGACTTAAAACACAACCTAATCTTGTAGATTGAGTCCTGCCTCATTAACATAACTGTCTCTAATCCTGCCTCATTAACATCATAGAGGTAGGATTTACAACACATAGGAAAATCACATCAGATCACAAAATGGTAGACAACCACACAATACTGGGAATCATGGCCTAGCCAAATTGACACACGTTTTGGGGGGACGCAATGCAATCCATGACACTAGGTATGATATTTAGGAAGGCACTAGGGTAGAAATTGGCACTAAGGAAATGAGAGAGGGCATCAGAGAAAATACCCAGGCGTTATGGATTGAACTATGCCCCCTAAAAATACATGTTTAATTCCTGACCTCTATGCCTGTGGTTATAATCTCATTTGGGAATGGGTTGTCTTGGTTATGTTAATGAAGCAGGATTAGTTTAAGGTGTGTTTTGAGTCAGTCTCTTTTGAGATATAAAAGAGATTGAACAAGCAAGTGAGCTAGCAGAGATAGGGGAATAAAGATGCTAAGCCACATGAAGACTGCCTAGGAGCAGAAGCTCAAAGAGACGAGGACCTTCCTCCAGAGCCAGCAGAGAGAGAAAGCCTTTCCCTAAAGCTGGCACCCTGAATTTGGACTTCTAGCCTTCTAAGTTGTAAGAAAATAAATTTCTGTTTGTTAAGGCCACTCATTTGTGGTATTTCTGTTATAGCAACACTAGGTAACTAAGACATCAAATTTTTTTTAGGTTGGCTTACTAGGATATAAAGTAGCAAAACCGTTTATAGACATAGGGAAGCTGAAAGGGTACATGTGGATGGAGAGAGAGGAAGAGTTAAGTCAGGAAAGTTAAGAAATACTAACCTTAAGTTGACATTAGGAGAATCCAAGTGAAATTTTTCTAGTAGATATATTGGCAATAGGGTAAGAAGCCTGTGAAAGAAATCAGGTTCAAAGATTTATCCCAAGGAGTATTCATCACAAAGAAGTTAGGCAGTGATATCACCAGAGATGAGAAGACTAAAGGAAAAGAGTGAATACAATGAAAGCTGAAGAGTAGCCAAAGAAAAAGGCCCAGAGAAATAAAGTGTGGTGTCACAATGGGCATAATGATTTCATACTAAACTAGAAAATTCCTTGTAGTAATAACATCTAACAAGATGCCCAGAAAATCTCTGCATGTGCTAGCTCTGAATATTGAACATTAATCTGCTTTTATCTTTAATACTTTTCTCTGTTTATCAAAGATAATGATGTTGCCATAGATTCTGTGACTATGATTACCAAAATTCTTGGTTGTTATGCAGATCTGTTTTGCCCAATGTTATAAGAGAATGATAACTGAGAAAAGCACACTGGTTAAATTCTGTTAAGTTTGAAATTTCCCACAACTTTCTTAGTATTAGAGGGAATCCAAATGCCACCTTAATCCTAATGAGGAAAGGGACACACCGTGAAAAAGACAAGAGTCTAACACCTCACAGCATATACTTCATACCTTACCATAGATTCATTCCCCAGGCAAAAACCGTATAAAAGTTCTGTCCATCACACCCTTTGTTAAAACTCATGAACTGAAAAATGTGATTACCAGTCCTTTCAATTGAATGAAATGGCTCAGAGAGGAGTCTTAAGTCTTTCCTCACCCTGAGACTCTCCCAGCTCTGTTTTTGTTATTTTTGTTGTTGGGGATATTTTGGAGTTGTTTCAGCACAACCTAGTGAAAGCTAACTAATGCAGCTATCAATATACATACCGAATTTTCTGAGAACCATCTTGTTAGACATTGTGACTACTTTAAGTAGTTTTTCCAGTTTATTATAAATTTGCTTGTTGGGACATAATATTGACATGGTCCAGGCAGAGGATGAAAATATGGTGCATTTGATCATTGTAGATACATGGTGGTCAGATAATGATTAATGAGTCAGCAGGCTTAGAATATTTGAGATATGCTATTACAGAAAATCAGCTGCTCTAGAAACACTTCTTAATGATTCTTTGGAGTCCCTGGATGGCACAAATGGTTAAGTACTCAGCTGCTAACTGAAAGGTTGGCAGTTTGAATCTACCCTGAGGTGCCTCAGAAGAAAGGCCTGGTGATCTACTTCCAAAAGGTCACAGCCATCACAAACTCTATAGAACACAGTACTACCATATATGAGGTGGATGTGAGCACAGCTTATCTTCATTTTAAAAGATGAAGAAATAGACTAAGGGGACATTCAGGGATGCAACAGCAAATGCAGCTCCTTCATCCTCTTTCTATAGCTTTGTACTTTTGAATGAAAAACTTCATTCAGAAGAGGATTTAATTAACACCTATGCCCATACATACTTTTGATTTTCTGTCTTAAACAAAATATGTAAATTCCATAACTGAACAATATGTAAGACATCAGTATCATTCCTTCTAGATGAAAACTGTTCTCATTGTCTTCTAGTATCTTGATGTTTCATGAAATAGTCATTAATTTCTTCAATAAGCCTTCTCTCCCACTCAAAATCTTAACAGGAAATAGCCTGAGAATTCTCTTCTTTCATTAATAGATAAGTTCAAGTCTAGGCAAAAGCTGTCTGGGCCATTTATCACATTTCACCAGAGGATATGCAAATTTACATGATGTCCCTTTGTTTAGTCTTTTTTTTTTTAATTTCCTGTTTCAAAATTAAATCACTGTACTCATCTTAATTCTCAAAAATGAAACAAATCATTTTTTCCCTCCAAATTAAGCTGACAATTCAGGAATTTTACAGAATCTGTAGACAGAGAGAAAAGTCTGGAAAATCAATGTTGTTATATCTTATTATAGTCAATAAGTATTTGTTTCACATCATTGATTTTTGCAATATAGTAAAACTTATTAATTTATAGAAAGTTTGCTCAAAATAATGAAGATTACGAATTATAGGGCACTTAAAAATAGTCTTTACGTAAATGTAAAATATGCACAAATATAAATATATAACAAAATTGTAATAATTTTACAGATATGTATATATAGAGAGGTAACTCCAAGTGACCGCTAACAAGTGTTGTCAAGAACAAATACTAATAGATTTGCTTTAGATAGAAAAAAGGGATTTATAATAGCATTAATTATTAGCAAATGTACCAAAGTTCAAGAACTTTTAAAATATATGTTTGAAGATATTTACATTTGGGGTTTCCTATTAAGTTGAGGAGCCCTGGTGGTGCAGTGGTTAAGAGCTATGGCTGCTAACCAAAAGTTGGCAGTTCGAATCCACCAGCCACTCCTTGGAAACTCTATGGGACAGTTCTACTCTGTCCTACAGGGTTGCTGTGAGTCATAATCGACAGCAACAGTTTTTTTTTTTTTTTTAATTAAATTGGTTTATAAAGTTTCTTTATGGATAGTTCAAGCTATAGTTCAATTTCCAATGACATATTGAACATTCCAGATGAATAGGATCTGAAATATTGAGGTTCTACTCTTACTTGACTGTGGCAATCTGATTGGCCTCAGAATCTGGGAGTCGTGCCTTGAGACAGTATTTACAAAGTAAGCACAACATTTTTGGGTTGCATGTTTTGGAGGTGGCCAGATTCTCCTCAAACCACCCCTAGATGTAAGTAAAAATATAAATATTTAAAAGATTGTACTGTCATAAATTCCCTCACTCTATTTGCCTCACATAGTTCCAAAGGCTATTTCGGAAGATGGGGAAAGCACCTCTTCACTTACAGGCTCTCTATATGGAGGGTAAATATACGTGAAGAACATGAAGTAGGTAATCAGAGCCCTCAATGGCCAAGACTGGCTCACTGCTCGCAGAGGTCATTTCTTCTTCAAGAGCATTCCACCACAACTACTGCTCTCTTGTAATGAGGCATGGCCACGTGAAGGGTTCTCGTCAAGGTGTATGGAAATGGCACGTGTCATTTCTGCATTAAGGCTTTTAAAAAGTAGATGTGCCTTCTCCACCCTCTTTTCTGTATTTGAGAATCGTATGCACACAACTCCAAGGCAGTAAGGAAGTTAGAACCATAAGATTGATTACATGGAAGGCCACCTGCCAACCAGGAACACTGACACTTTTATTGTGTTAGACCACTACAATTTTGACGTTTGCTCGTTATAGTAATTAGCCTTTCCTATGAGTTGGAACCGACTCCATGGCAATGGTTTTTTTTTTTTTTTTTTAAACTAGTATACGTTGTTTATAGCCACAGAACAATCAACATGGAGGTGTTTTTGAAAGACCTCTTTCTACATAATCCATTCTTATTAATAGGACACTAGCCTTATTTGCTAATACTGTATAAAAGAAGTTTTGGCAAACACTCTCTACTAAAGAACCCTTGTTTTCATTATTACCTACTTTTTAAAAGACTGTGTTTATAAAATTACAAAGTGAAGTATGCAGAAGGTTATTCATTATGGCATTATCTGTAATTGCAAAAGATTGGGGGAAAAAAACCCAATTATTGGTAAGAAATTTGTTGAATAAGCTATGGTCCATCAACACAATGAAGTAAGATGGATCTGTAAAAAGGAAAAAAGACACACTGATATAGAGTGATCTTCAGAATATATTATCAAGTGAAAGAACTAGAGTGGGGAATAGGGTATGTGGTATGCTATGTTTTTGTAAGAAGTTGGGTATTTGATTATAGTTACAGAAATAAAGAATAATAGATGGATAAACCAAATTAGTAAAAATTAATATAGCAAGAGAGGGAGGGTAGAGAGTATAGAGATGAAAGCAAAACTTCTTGTTTTATAGTTTTTACATTGGTATGTGGTAAATGTTTTTACATAATTTAAAAAACTAAAAAATTTAACAATCTAAATATTGAGAACAAACTGAATTTAATAAACCTTAATATCAAGTTGGTGACATATTCACACAGAGAAAAAAATTATTCCATGGAAACTTAGAACACTGTAATTTCACTCTCAATCTTATGTATATAGTGCAATCTACTATAAAGACAAAGAGAACTACCAATAAATCTTACACTTCATTCAATAATCTTTATGCCGGGAATAATATTGGCATTGTTATTTTGTAAAACTATTATATCTCTATTGTAGGATAAAGTGAGTTTATTCTCTTAAGTACCAATATTATAGCATCAGAAAAAAAATAAAATAAAAAATGTTAACCAAAGACCCTGTGAGGTTAAATTTAAATAGGAATATTAGCGAGAATGTAGTATGTTTTTTCCCCTTTTCTTAAAAATACATATATCGTCACATGTATACCAACATTCATTGCAGCACTATTCTCAATAGCTGAAAGGTAGAAACAACCCAAATGTCCATCAACAGGTGAATGGATAAACAAAATATGGTACGTACATACAATGGAATGTTACTCTTCCATAAAGAGAAATGAAGTCCCGATACACACCACAACATGGATGAAACTTGAAAACATTATGTTGAGTGAAATTGGTCGATCACAAAAGGACAAATATTGTATGATTTCACTAATATAAAATACCTAGAATAGGCAAATATATAGACATTAGAGTTAATAGTGGTTACCAGGAGCGGAAGGGACAGGGAAAAGGGAGAATCGTTGTTTAAGTAGTAGAGCATTTTTGTCTATGGGAATGGAAAATTTGGCAATGCATATTGGTGATGGTTGTATAACATTATTGATGTAATTGGTTTTATTGAATTGCACACAGGAAAAATGTTGAATTGGAAAATGTCATGTTCTTTATATTTTTAAAACAATTAAAATTTTTTTAAAAGAAAAAAATATATATGTCATAGATTCAATTGTGTCCCCCAAAAAATGTGTGTAGCAACTTGGCTAGGTCATGATTCCCAGTATTGTATGATTGTGTTATCTGATGTGATTTCCTTATGTGTTGTAAACTCTACCACTATGATGAGATTATATGTGATCTCCTCATGTGTTGTAAATTCTATCACTGTGATGAGGTTATACTGATGAGATTGACAAGATTAGTGTCTTAATGCAATCTCTTTTGAGATACAAAAGAGAGAAGCAAGCAGAGACACATGGGAACCTGATACCACCAGGAAAGTAGTGCCAGGAGCAGAATGTGTCCTTTGCTCCCGGACCAAGTAAAGACTGATGCATCCCAAGGACCTTTCTCCAGAGCCAACAGAGAGAGAAAGCCTTCTCCTGGAGCTGATGCCCTGAATTTGGACTTGTAGCCTACTGGACTGTGAAAGAATAAACTTCTCTTTGTAAAGCCATCCACTCATGGTATCCTTGTTAGAGCAGCACTAGATGACTATCCTAGCTCTGTCCAAGGAAAGGGCCTAGAAGCAATGAAAAGCCAATAGCGGTAAATACTAGGAAGTGGCAAGATTTTGGTCTCTACCAACCCCCCTAAAAGAAATATTTGGAGAAATGGCTGACTCCAGGGCCAGGGTGGAAAATGTATATGATGAACTTGTGAAATCATATTGTGCCAGAAAGTGAGGACACTATCAAAGGCTGTGGAGTTTTGTCAAAAGGATACAGGAACAAGTCTGAAGGATCTCCCACTGGCCAAAATGAGGTAATGTGAACATCAAAGGAATGACTGTAAGTTTAAGTCAAGCATATTGAATTCAGAAAAAGTGATAAGTTCAACTTGAGGGAAAAGAGACCGGACAAAGTGAACAGAGGGAAAGGGAGGAAGGTAAATGTAGAGGATGGGAAGGAGGGAGCAAGAAAAGAGAGAGAGGGAAAGAGAGAGAAAAGAACATTCATTGGCTGCCATAGGAATTTTCCACAGCAGCATTTCATTACTTTAAAAATTGATAATTATAGAGGAAGAACTAAGGATTTATTTTTCTCCCTGCTATGAACTGTTTCAGTTTATACTGAACTAATTGATGAAGAAAAATTCTAAGCAAAATAATTCCAGTCAATAAATACAGAAGAAATGACAGAATCCTCATTTTGCAACCTTCACATGAATCATGTAAAGGTCATCAATGAATGGTAAAACCGTATCATTAGGTGAAAGGTGGATTGGAAATTTACAATGAAGGACTACGGCTGTCAGCACCTGAACCTGCTGATTAATTTTAGCATCACTAATACAGGAAAACAACTAGACACTGCATGCCTCCTGATGTAATCCATATGAAAAAGAACTACACAGCACTACCTATGAAGTATTCTTTGAAGAAAAAAAAAAAACCTGAACTTGTATCATTCAAGTCTTTAAAACTTACTTCTTGGCCACAGGAAATAGAATACGGATACCAGATAGACAATGCAAGGGAACACTAGCAGTATCTAGGGGGGAAAATTGAGCTGGTTTCCTCAATAAGGCTATGGCATGAGAGAGAAAACTGTTCTATATTAAAAGATTCAAAAAAGAATTAAGAATCATACAACCAAATAAAATATGTGAACCTTGTTTAGAAGTTGGTATCATTAAATCTCCAATTTTTTTTAAGGTTTTTAGATAATTGGGGAAATTTAAATATGGATTTAGCACTAGATAACATTAAAGCTATTGTTAATAAAATAATGGCATTTGGTTATATAAGAAAATAATGGCATTTGGTTATATAAGAAAATGTCCTTATTTTATTGTTTTTTAAGATGCACATAAAATTAATGAAAAATGAAATGATTTCTAGAATTTGCTTTAAAGTGCTCCAGCCAAAAAAAGATTTTTTAAAAGTGCAGGATAGATGAACAATATGGTAAAACATTGATGGCTGTTGAAATTGGGTATTTGCCTTAGTTATTTAGTGCTGCTATAACAGAAATACCACAACTGGGTGGCTTTAAGAAACTAAAGTTTATTCTCTCACATTTTAGGAGGCTAGAAATCCTAACTCAGGTTGCCAGCTCTAGGGAAAGGCGTTCTCTCTTTGTTGGTTCTAGGGAAAAGTCCTTGTCATCAATCTTCCCAGTCAAGGAGCTTCTCAGTCCAGGTCCAAAGGACATGCTATTCTCCTGGCTCTTGTTTCTTGGTGGTATTAAGTCCCCATGTCTCTCTGCTCACTTCTCTGTTTTATATCTCAAAAGAGATTGACTTAAGACACAATCTAATCTTGTAGATTGAATCTTGCCTCATTAACAGCTGTCTCTAATCTTGCCTCATTAACATCATAGAGATAGGATTTATAACACACAGGAAAATCACATCAGATGACAAAATGTTGGACAATCACACAATACTGGGAATCATGGCCTAGCCAAGTTGACATATATTTTTTGGGGTACACAATTCAATCCATGGCAGTATTTATGTTTATAATTTTCAGGAAAAATAAAAAGTTATGAAAATACGCTGCAGACAGTATATCCGGGTAGGGGAGGAGTAAAAAATTACGAATTTTGCTTTGCGGTCATGCAATTTGCCTGGTGTTTGACACCTGCCTTTTTGCATTATAGCTTGCCTTTTTAAAAAACAAATATCAACCCCAGTATCTGATTTCACAAACGAGGCTGGCTTCTAGACCACTCTGGTTTCACTACGTGAAGCATACTTTATTGTTTGAAGTTGTGCTTCCGTGTGTCTTTAACTTATCTGATAAATGTTTTTGTTGTTAATTTTGCTTTGCTTGGGCTATAATAAAGTAAAATGAAGGAAATTTGTGCAAGCGGTCACAGGGTACCAACACAGACCATAAAGGAAAGGAAAAATGATGCCATAGTGGGAAAAAAGAAGAAGAAAGTTTAATTCAGACCATCTGGATTTGACATTGATACTTTCCACTAAGAGACACTGGTCAAATCAACCTCTTGGGCAAAATGGTGATGGTTACAGGGCCATTGTGAAGAATGCATTAGCAAAGTGAAGTGTTTTTTCAACTCTAACGTGTTATAACAAGTGTCTTAAGCTGGGTTCCCTAGAGAAGGAAAACCAGTGAAGAGTATAAATATATTTAAAGAGAGATTTATATCAAGTAAATGGCTCACACAGTTGTAAAGACTGGAAAGTCCCATGTCCGTGAGTCATGCTGGAGGCTTCTCCTGACTCACATAGCTGTAGGGGCTGGTGAACCCAAGACTGGCAAGTCAGATAGGAGGCCTCAGGCTGCAAACACCAATGAATCCCAAGATCCGCAGTCAAGACAGCAGGCAAGCTGCTAACTCAAGTCCCAAGAACCAGAGATCAGATGAACAGGAGCCAGCTGCAGTCTTCAGAGCAATCCAAAGCCCAAGAGCCAAAAGCCCAGGAGCCTTGCCAGAAAGTCCATCTACATTGGATGCAGGCCACACCCTCAAGGATACTCCCTTTCAATTGATTGGCTACTTACCATCATGGAGGTGATCACATTCTATCATATCTCATCATGGAAGTGATTACATCATTGTACAACTGCCAAACTACATCATAACTGCGAAACCACTGAGAATCATGGCCCAGCCAAGTTGACACACAACCTTAATGATCACACCAAAATAAAACATTATTAGCCTGAAGATTGAATACTGGCAATATTTCACATGACTATTTTCACTTCACAAAAGTGAAAAATTATCTAAACTGATTTTTTAAAAAATAAATCAATTAAATACACTGAGAATTTCCATTAGAAAAGATGCCAGACTAAAGAAACAATTTTATAACGCACATAATCACTTCAGTTTTATTGTTTTTGTCTTGTTTTTAGCATATCAAGTTTTTTTGTTTGTTTTAATTTCAGCAGATAAAGCTGTTCTACCTCTTTAAAAAAGTTATAGATTGAGTACCATACTGAGGAGTAACAGGCAACATTAACTATGACCTAAATTGTTCTTTGAGTAATTTATACTTTTAATTCACAGTTAATGCAGTTATTACACACTTGAACTCAACTTTTCTCTAAATTGTTTAAGGCACTTAAACATCCTGCATTAATGAAAAGTAATTCTTACTATATAGTTGTGAGTCATTGTCATGGTTTGAATTATGTCCCCCTGAAAATGTGTGTATCAACTTGGCTGGGCCATGATTCCCAGAATTGTGTGGTTGGCCTCCATTTTGTAATTGTAATTTTATGTTAATGAGGATTAGAGTGGGATTATAACACCACCCTTACCCAGGTCACATTCCTGATCCAATGTAAAGGGAGTTTTCCTGGGATGTGGCCTGCACTACCTTCTATCTCTTATAAGAGATAAAAGGAAAGGGAAGCAAGTGGAGAGTGGAAACCTCATACCACCAAGAACGAAGAACCAGGAGCAGAGCACGTCCTTTGGACCCGAAGTTCCTGTGCAGAGAAGCTCCTAGTCCAGGGGAAGACTGATGATGATGAAGACCTTCCTCCAGAGCCGACAGAGAGAGAAAGCCTTGCCCTGGAGCTGACGCCCTGAATTTGGACTTCTAGTCTACTAGACTGTGGGAAAATAAACTTCTCTTTGTTAAAACCATTCACTTGTGGTATTTCTGTTAGAGCAGCACTAGATGACTAAGACAGTCATGAAGAAAGATTGAAGAAAACACCTTTTTTTCCCCTATCCTCTCTTCAGAAACAAAAGGCCACGTAAAGAATATGAACATCTCTTTAAAGTAACTAATGACTTAAGGGCTACAAAATACTTTGAAAACAAACAAACAAAAAAAATCTTTTTTCCTTAATAAACAGCAATAAGAAACACATCTCATCTGGCTCTATTTATTTCCATCAGTAGAAGAATTAAATCAGCTCAATAAGTACAGAGTTCCAAGTTAGTTTTTACTTTGTGCCCGCTAAGCCTCACTTCACTACAAAAATGTTAGGCTTTATTTGGGTAAATGATTATTCTGTTTCTTCCAATGAAATGAGAAAACACATCTGTCTTAGTCATCTAGTGCTGCCATGACAGGAATACCACAAGTGGATGGTTTTAATGAAGAGAAGTTTATTTCCTGACAGTAAAGTAGGCTAAAAGTCTAAATTCAAGGTGTCAGCTCCAGAGGAAGGCTTTCTCTCTCTCAGCCTTCTCATCTGTGTTCCCTCAGACTAGGAGCTTCTTGGCGCAGGGACCCGGGTCCAAAGGACACTCTCTGCTCCCGGCACTGCTTTCTTGATGGTATGAGGTCCCCCTGTCTCACTGCTCACTTCTGTCTTTTATATCTCAAGAGATTGCCTCAGGACACAATCCAGTCTTGTAGATCCAGTCCTGCCTAACTAATACAACTGCCGCCTATCCTCCCTCATTAACATCACAGACGCAGGTTTACAACATACAGGAAAATCACACAGTACCAGGAATCGTGGCCTAGCCAAATTGATACACGCATTTTTTGGGGGACATAATTCAAACCATGACAACATCTGTCTCTTGTGATGAAATGAGAAATGAGTCCTGTGGATATCTTTAGCACTTCCAGTACCTTAATCACTTGGCTCTTCCATATCTTCTCACCCGCACTTCCACTATTTTTAATTGTCCTCCATGCTAGATTGGTATTTTTCCATTTTTTAACATTTTTATTTATTTATTTCTGAATAGGTAAAAGTTCACATGGTTCAAAATTTTAAAGGTTAAAAAGAAAGAGTATACAGTGAAAATTCTCCCCCACACCTCTACTCCTTAGCTACGCAGCAATGTGTTTTCCCCGTTATTTTCCTTGATAATCTACTTTTGTTCACATTGCTTTCCCTATCTGAAATGCCCTTTCAACCTTTTTGGTCCATCACTTCTTCAAAATACAGCTTAATACTTGCCTTTACTAAGCTTTTCCTGAGCCTCCATCCCCAGCATTAGTCACTTATTTCCCTTCTGCATAATTGGATATGGTCTATACTATACTTTCTTTAATATTCTTAAAATTGCTGCTTTTCCTAAAATATTTTCACATTTCCTGACCAAACTTTAGATATCTGAATACTTAAGTCTTTGTAGGCTCCTTGAAAGCAAGAAATGACTCCTATTTCTTTTTATTCCCATATAGCAGATAGTCTGGACCCTTGCAAATGGTTGGTGCCTAATATCTTCTCTAAGGAGCCCTGGTGGTGCGGTGGTTAAGTGCTGGGCTGCTAACCAAAAGCTTGGTGGTTTGAACCCACCAGCTGCTCCATGGGAGAAAGATGTGACAGTCTGTTTCTGTAAAGATTTACAGCCTTGAAAACCCTATGGAGAAGTTCTACTCTATTCTATAGGGTCATTATGAGTCGGAATTGACTCGACAGCAGTGGGAATACCTTCTCTTTCCTCAAACAGCCTTAAAATAGTGACTCTCAAAATTTGCTGCATATTAGAATCATCTGGGAAGCTTGTGAAACTCTTAATGCTTAAGCCTCACCCCATACCAGTTAAATCAGAATCTCTGGGGGTGAGAACAAAGAATCAACACTATATAAAACTCACCCCATCTTTACTCCCTCAGTCTCAGTTGATGACCTCAGTTTATGAAAGTATGCTTTTGCTACCAATGTCAAATATGCAACGTCGTGCATCTGCACCCACCTTTTCCTGCTTTGCCCCCATTGCAGCTAAGAAAGGGTTCCTCTTCTTCCCAAAGGCTCGCTTCCGGCTGCCACATTTTCTTTGCTCCACTTCACAAAAACCTTGACATAAGGCTTTTCTATGCAAGTGGTTGTCATTTTTTTCACCTCCAGTTCTCTCTTCAACACACTTTCATTCCCATCAAGTCTCCAAAAATATTCTTGTCAATGTTACTGAGGACTTCCATGTTGTCAAATCCAAGGGTCTACCTTCTTCTTACCTCTCATCAGTGTGACCACTCTTTCCTCCAAACATGCCTTTTTTTGAGTTCCAGGATACCACATGGTTACTCCTTCTCCTCTTCCTTTCCTGCCTTCTCCCCTACTATTGCCTTCTTCACTACCTGACTTCAATATGGCAGTTTTCCAAGGCTTGTCCTAAGCCCTCTTCTCTACACATAACCATGGACAACTTGTACATAGAGATGACTTTAGACAGTAAATTGTCACATTTTTTTTTTTTTTTAACCTCAACAGGTAAACGTTTATTTTTGTTGATATTAGGAAAGACTACAACCTGCAAATCAAACTAACTTTAAGATTTATAATGAAGGAGGATGAGTTTAAACAACAAATCATACAGCAAACTCTAGAAAACCTTTACACATCTCTTTTTTTCTTTAAATTTCTTCAGCATTTGGCAGCTAGCTCAACTCTTTCCAGAATCCCCTATCTACTGCCAGCTACTGCTTCTCCCTTTTCCTCTAGCCCTCCCCCCAATCATGCCTTCTTTTTAGCTTCCTGGTTCCTTTCTTCCCCTCCTCACACAACTCTAATAGAGACACATCTTGCTGACGAACTGTACACCCTGCATTGACACTGCCTGTATTACTGGAAAGAGAGGGTTTACCTAACAGGGAAGTCTTCAGTTAGAGAATAAATACACTTCCGTGCGTGGTGGATTAATTACTTTTGTGTGTGGACTTTCCAGCCGTGGTATTGTAACTTCCACCTAGGTGATGATTGTGTGATAGGGTAATTGTGGACTTAGAAGAGAGCCAAATCCAGCAAGGAGCCAAAACCACCACCAAACTAGGAGAGATCTGCAGGAGGTGGTGCAGTGAGCTGCCTCGGCCCATGAAGCGAGAAAGCTGAGTGCCTTTGGGCAGAGACTGAGGGCCAAGGACCCATAAAATTTGGGACTTGCCAGCCTCCACAACCATGTGAGCCATTTATTTTATATAATTTGTGAGTTCTGTGAGACGTTGCAGAGAATTAGGGAACCCAAAAACAGGAAGGAGAGTACTGAGGTGAGAGGGAGTAGTTGATGTTAGAAATGATGGAGTGGTACAGCAGCTTGGAAAAGTTAGACATTTAAGACATCTTTAACCTCTGCCTCATAGGAACCAGCTTTGTGCTGATCCTTATAAAAGAAATTATTCATTTACAAGGATAGCATAGAAAATTTGCTTGATATAGAAGATATACTCTGGGTAAGAAAGATGTGGTAATAAAACAATATAATATATATTTCAATAATAAAGCGTGTCTTAAATATGTTTTTATTATCTAGGAATTTGGAATAATCCACATAAGCTGGTATACTAGGAATAGGGAAACCTCAAAAGCACCTGGGTCCAGATTAAAGTGGTCATCTTTATCACTAACTTAACATCTTTAAATGTTAATGGGAATAAGCATTGACAATATACAACTCTAACTCATCATTAAATTTTCACTTCTAAGACCCTAATAGAGGAGTTCTAATACAGTAAATGGAAACCCTGGTAGTGCAGTGGTTAAGAGTTTGGCTGCTAACCAAGAGGCTGGCATTTTGAATCCACCAGGCGCTCCTTGGAAACCCTGTGGGACAGTTCTACTCTGTCCCATAGGGTCACTATGAGTCAGAATCAACTCTACGGCAATGGTTTTTTTTTTTTAATATAATAAATCTACTATTTTCTAGTAGTTCTGTTATTTTTAATTTTGACATAATATAATAAGATCTGACCTGATAGCATATATTTAATAATTCTATTAGTATTTAATAATTTTTAATAGTATCTATAGATTATATTTATTATTTATTAAGGATCCAGCAAATATACTATTTCTGTAGAACATGAAATAAAACAATACAAACGCCGATACCTTAATGGGTAACCAGTTTTTATTACCCTATTACTCTATTTTGGCTTCGTTTTTGCTGTTTTCAAAGAGGTTCTTTAGTATAGGGAGCAATCAATCATCTCTCTTCAGAGCTACAAACTATATTATTGGATAAGCTGTAGATGAGTCAGGTAAAAGACACATAAATCCTCTGTCGTTTGAGAATAAAACAATACTGACTTTATACTTTCATGTAATGACTTTTAACAAATCAGTCCTAACATTTCGGGAGGCTCATATACTATCTTCCTGAATATTTATATTATAAAAATTAAGCTAACAAATTGTTAAATAAAAATACTTTATCCTCTCACATTGACAAAAATACATTTATAATGATAAAATTTTTTTTTAATGTGAAGAGCTATATTTTTATGACTGCAAGTTAGAAAATGTGAAGGATGACTGATTTTAATTATTGCTGGTATGTCTGGACCTTCTATTGATGGATCAGTGATGATATAAAGTAAAGGTGCATATAACTAATAAATTATTATTTATTTACTATGGGAATTATTTTTCTTATTTTCATTTTAGAAAAATCACTAATTATGTTATGATCAAGATTTTCATGTAATTTGTGCCAAATTAGAAAATGTTTCCTGATTAATTAAAACTTTTAGATAATTTTTTAAAATTAATTTTAATTGGCTGACACTTCACTCTGCTGAGGCAATAGCATCTGGAATTATTAATAAAATTCTAAAAGCAGTACTTAGATTTGCTAATGAAGTTTGAATTTTACTATTATGTTCAAGGATTATAATGCAGTCACATAAGATTTTACAAAATATTTAAAGTTTAATTGTTATCACTTATATTGCAATTTATACAGTCTCTTAAAGTATTCTATATATCTGTATAGTAATATAAATAGTTGATATCACATTTGAATAGAATTGTATATTTAAATTTAATATGAATTATGTAATATTGAAAAATATTCCTGAGCCACCATGTACAACTGTGGTGATTACCACACAAATTTATGAGTGTCTCTGGAACCACAATTGGAACACGTAAAACAGCAGAAAAGTGGATACTCAGCGCTACTGGCAAACAATACTTTATTATGCAAGAAACTATTATATTGCCCTGGTTTCCAAATTGCGTTGTAGATATGCGTTGCCATCAGTAACAAGTAGCTATTTCTAAACAAAGAAGTATATTTTTAGAGCATAAGAAAGAGAGCCAAATCTCTATTTGTTAGTTATATGATAGGGAGAAAATGGAGATGGTTTAAAACATCACAGATATTTGAAATAATGAGTTGAAATAAATATTCACCCATCAGTAAGTTTGAAAGTTGCCATAAATGATATTAATTCTTAGTTAAGTGACAATTTTTAGAATAATTTGAGTAAAAAAAGTCTTAAATAAAATAGGCTTCGAACGTAACGTAATAGGCTAATAATGCAGTATAATAATGCTCTATTTCTATGACTCAAAATACATTCAACAAATATTTTCAATACAAGTAAAATCTATGAGTCATCTGTTGTTGTTGTTAGCTGCCATTGAGTTGACCCCTGACTCATAGCAACCCCATGCACAACAGAATGGCACCACTGGGATCCATAGGGTCAATCACATTGGCTGATTTTTTGGAATTAGATGGGCAGGCCTTTTTTCCTACCCTGTCTTAGTCTGGAAGCACCCCTAAAACTTGTTCAGCATCATAGTTAAACACAAGCCTCCACTGACAGACAAGTTGTGGCTGCACTGAAGCTCATTGGCTGGGATTTGAACCAGGGTCTCCTACATGGAAGACGAGAATCCTACTACTGAACCAACATTGTACCTCCACCTCCACCCCAATAAATCATTAGAATAGAAAAATTTTCATTTAATGAGTAGTATGTGGAATATTAAGAAATGACTGACATTCAGGAAGTAGTATTTATCTGTAACTTTGTGACAAAATCTGAATATAAGCAAGATATGGATAATTTTAAATGAAGCATATATAAATATGTGAGATGTGGCAATATATTTGGTTATTACAAGTTTATGAGACCTATTTTATTGCTTTATTGATATCTACTCATATACTCACTTTTGGATTTTTCTTTTAAGTAGGATTTGGCATGAGGGAATTGAGTGCTAAGGATCTTCAACCCCTACTTTATTTAATGTCCTTAGACCTAAACTTGTTGTTAGCTGCCGTTAAGTAGGCCCCTCAGTTCATGGTGACCCATGTGTTACAGAGTAGAACTGCTACATAGGGTTTTCTTGGCTGTAATCTTTACAGAAGCAGATAGCCAGATCTTTCTTCCATGGAGACTCTGGGTGGGTTTGAACTGCCAACCTTTAGGTTAGCAACATATTACAAACCACTTTCACCGCACAGGTTTTATCCCCCCTTACTATAGAACCTGAAAATGCCTGATGCTGCTGTCTTATAGAACTGTAATGGAGTTGCATAAAATTTTATAAAATAGTTAAAGTTTAATTGCTATCACCTATCACAAAAAATGGTGGCATAATGGTTAAGAGTTTGGTTACTAACCAACAGCTTGGTAGTTTGAATCCACCAGCCACTCTTTGGAAACTCCATGGGGCAGTTCTACTCTGTCCTATAGGGTCACTATGAGTTAGGATCGATTTGACGTCAGTAGGTTTGTTTGTTTGTTTAAATCACAAAATGGAGGACAACCACACAATACTGGGTATCATGGCCCAGCTAAACTGACACACATTTCATAATTCAATCCATAACAAATGCTGAGCATGTTCTTCCCTTTTGATTTTCTAACTTCAAGTCTTTGCACATTTCATTATAATACTTTACTTTTTCTTCTGGAGCTGCCCTTTGAAATCTCCTGCTCAGCTCTTTTATGCCATAATTTCTTCCGATCTCTTTACTCTGAGGAGGCAGCTCTTCCCAAGTGGTATTTTGAAAGCCTTCCAACCTAAGGGTCTCATCTTCCGGCACTGTATCAAACAATGTTCTGCTGCTATTCATAAGGTTTTCACTGGCCATATATTTTTAGAACTTGATCACCAGTAGTCTGTAATAGCCTGTGTTAGTCTGGAAGCTCTGCTGAAACCTATCTACCATGGGTGACCCTACTGGTATTTGAAATACTGGTGGCATAGCTTCTAGCATCACAGCAACATGCAAGTTGCCACAGTATGATAAACTGACAGAGGAGTGGTAGAATTGTTAGTATAATATCCATTTAATATCTGGTTATCCATTTTTTAAATTTTTTATTGCTGTTTTCTATCCATGGAGCTATGGTGGTACGGTGGTTAAGAGCTTGGCTGCTAACCAAAAGGTCAGCAGTTCGAATCCACCAGCCACCTCTTGGAAACCCTATGAGGCAGCTCTACTCTGTCTTATAGGGTCACTATGAGTTGGAATTGATTTGACAGCAATGGGTTTTTAATATTGCAACCTATACCTTAAAGCATTATCTATATCTGTGTAGTAATGTAAAGAATTGATGTCACATTTGAATAGACTTGTGTATTCAAATTTAATGTGAATTATATACTGTAATATTGAAAAAATATTCCTCAGCCACCATGTACAACTGTGGTTATTACTATGCTAATTTATGAGTATCTCAGGAACCACAATTGAAACACATTTGAAAGCCCTCCTCATCTCGCCCTGGTTCTGGCACCTGACAACATGTTGCTCTCACTTGCTGACATCATTCTCACCCCTCTTGGGCTACTAGTCCCCATGCCAGCCTCTGCTCTGTGTAAAGGCCTTCCTCATTTCACTTGGGCTCTGACACATCACTTGGGGCCACTCTCCCTCCTCACACTCTGATACCCCAAACCAGACCACTGCCTCTCCAATGGGCTATACCCTCCTCATTCCTTGTGGGCTCTGACACCTCACTCAAGTCAGCTCTTGGAAGTAGATTTTTGCCTTTCTGTGCTCCACCCAATGTCTTTAGGACTGAGTTATTCAGAAAGAGGAAGGGGAGTGGAAGGTAAAGGGCAAGGTGAAGGGAAGAGAATAGGGAAGAGAAAGCCGAGGAATTTTTTTTTTTCCAAGACAAGTTTGTCTAATATTTTTTTATTTTTTATTTTTTTATTGTACTTCAGGTGAAGGCTTACAGAACAAATTGTCTAATAGTGCATATGCACACACAAAAAATACACACAAAATGTCCTGTTTGCATTACACTTACAATAGGGATTATGTTGTATCAAACTGAGGACAACGGAAATCTTCATAATCTTGATTCTTCCAATCCATGAATGTGACATACGTTTCCATTTATTCAGTTCTTCATATGGCCTTCAATTATGTCTTGTGATTTTTCACATAGAAGTTTTGCATGTAGTTCATTAGATTTACATACATATACTTATAGTAGTTAGAGGTCCCCAGGTGTTGCAAAAGGTTAAGCACTCAGCTACTTGGCGAAAGGTTTGTGGTTTGAATTCACCCAGAGACACCTTGGAAGACAGGCCTAGTGACCTGCTTCCAAAAGTTCACGGCCTTGAAAAACCTACAGAGCAGTTCTACTCTGCACACATGGGGTTGCCATGAGTCAGAATTGACTCAACGGCAACTAATAACAACAACAATGTCAGTTACAGTACTTTTTGCTCTTGAAAATGGAATCTTTTAAATTATATTTTTAACAAGTGTAATAAAACTTTTGCCATTTCAACGATCTTCACATGTACAGTTCAGTAAACATGGGGGTAGTGATTGTATCTCTTAGGACCTTCAGTTTTCTTCATCTATAAAGTGACGGAGTTAGTAAAAATTAACCCAAAGATAATTTCCAATTCTAAAATTCTATGCCTTAAGGCAGATTAAGATATGAGCTCTTTAATCTCCTAAAAAGAGCTTAAAATGTGTACAAATCATTAAAAGATAAAGTATTTTTTAAATTGGGAAATGCCCAATAGGGGCAAAAGGGAATGATTAAAAATGAAATCTTCTCTCACGAGATACCCACACAAGTCTAAGAATAAAGTGTGGTTTTCACCCCACTGGCAGAAAATTTGAATAATGGTACATGGAATCCATAACAAACTAGTTTACCCTTTGAGACAGGTTTGAGATCAGCTGTTGGAACTCCCCACAAGGTAATTTCCCACTGCCGTTCGTCTTTCCCAATGTAAGGTCCATCAGAAGGCACCTTGTCTAGGAAATCAGAAGAATAGTAACTAGTGCTTCCACCCTCAGTACCTCTACACCAAATTTCCCCTTTCTTGCTTAAAGTCCATTCCCTCAGCCTGGCTGCATAAGGACATAGCTTTAAGGTCTTTGTGGGAGTATATTTTTTCCTAACCTAGACTAATAATATTTCCTCACTTGTGATGTTGAACTGAGGAATACTGAAACCGATTTAGATAGAAGTAGAAATTGAATAAGAAAGACTACACTAAGAGATTCCGAGAAAGAGAGATGGGCCATGACAGTCCACATATAACCTCAGATTATTGGGTGTAGAAAAATTGAAAAAGTTGAAGAGAGAGGAGAAAGGAGATGAGAATGGAGGAGCAGAGACAGACATTATCTCAATTTACTTTCACAGTTACTTTGAGTTGGTTTCATATTATTATTACCAACAGTCTTTTACAAATTACTCAGAGAGGTAAACAGCTATTTCCCAAACATCACATGGCTAATTACTACTACAGTTATTCTGGAGCCTAAGTCTTTTGATCTCTAAACTAGTTCTCTTTCTATCACACAGTACTGATTGTACTGGCTTGTGAACTTGGGAAAGCAAATCTCTCTGGGTCTCAGTTTCTAGGACTGTAAAATGGTTTTAAAACATAAGCCCTACCCTATTTATAGGAAGCCCTGGGTGCTAAACTACTAGCTGAAAATCTGGCAGTTCGAACTTACCCAGCAGCACCTTGGAAGACAGGCCTGGAAATCTGCTTCATAAAGGTCACAGCATTGAAAACTCTATAGAACAGTTCTAGTCTGCACACATGGGATTGCCATGAGTCAGAATGGACTGGACAGCAATTAACAACAACACCACCCTATTTTCTAGGTTGTTTAATACTACATAAATTAATATCTTACTTTGTATTATGTTTTATAGTTTATAAAAAATTTAATTCTTACAAAAGTGCTATAAGGATCAAGTGAGAATGTATGTAAAAGTATTTGTACTTCATCTCATGCCTCCTCTTCCACATACTCCTCCCTGTCTCTTTAGTTAAGATTCTCCAGTGAGACTTTTCTGACAGGCATCATAGTCTCTGAAAATATACTTACAAGGAAATAGAGGCTCAATAAGAATTATATAACCTTTGAAGTTCAGATTCTTCAGATCGTGTTTCAGGGACATTAATAATCTGTCCTTACCCACTCTGTCCACCACAACCACTAGAACATCTAAACATTCAACTTTATTATCCCCAGACCAAAGTGAATCTTTCCTCCATGGAGGCTTCTTTGGGGATTTGATGAAAATACCCTACGGTCAGTTCTATGCCTGTGTCTTGGCACATGCGGTTTCCCCTACCTCGAATACTGCACTGCCTACTCATCCAGATGTAGCTCGGATCACACCTTCACATGATTTCTAACTACATGAGTCTAAATTTATGGTTTTTGTTCTCTAATCTCCTTTAGTTCTTATTGTTTATATCAGGGGTCGGCAAACTAAGACCCAGAGTCTATTTTTGTAAAGTTTCGTTGGAATTCACCCTATGCCTGCTTTCACGCTACAAAGGCAGAGTTGAGTAATTGCAACAGAGACCGTATGATACGCAAAGTCTAAAATATTTACCATCCGGCCCTTTATAGAAAGCGTTTACCAACCCCTGGTCTATAGCAAATTTCACTTCTCACCCGTCAGACCATCAAAGGACCTGGATCTGGCATAATGGAAACAGCTCTTTTTTTCGGAAACGTTTTTTTTTTTTACAGTAAGCTTTAAGACATTGTCTTTGATAGCTCATGTTGTTGTAACACAAATGTCACAAGTGGGTGGCTTTAAAGAACATAAATTTATTTTCTCATGTTCTGGAGGCTAAAAGATCAAATCAAGGTCTCGACTGGATCAGTTCTTACGTTGTCGGTAGCCCTGGCATTCTTTGGTTCCTTGGCTTGTGGAGGATCCTCACATCATATCTCTCTTCCCCAGTATGTGCTCACATCTACATCTAATCTGCTCTTTTTATAACTCAGAAGTGATTAGGTTTAAGACACATCCTAGACTTACATGGCTTCATCAACAAAACAGATAAAACCCTCTTTCCAAACAGAATTACATCCACAGGTATAGGGGTTAGGATTCCAATAGATTGTGTGTGTGTGTGTGTGTGTGTGTGTGTGTGTGTGCGCGGTACAATTCCATTCATAACAGACATTAAAATTGCAATAGTATGTTGAGTGCGTATTTTATTTCTATGGCTTTAAAACACAATTCAGAAATTCTTTTAATAGATGGAAATGATTATGAAACATTTTAGTGCTATGGCAATGGTCCAAAAAAAACCAGACCAAACCTGTTGCCACTGAGTCTATTCTGACGCGTAGCAACCCTATAGGACAGAGTGGAACTGCCCCATAAGGTTTCCAAGGCTGTAATCTTTATGGAAGCAGACTGCTACATCTTTCTCCCCCAGAGTGGCTGGTGAGTCAGAACCAATGACCTTTCAGTTAGCAGTCAAGCGCTTAACCACTGCACCATCAGGGTTCCTTTTATGGCAATGACAGAGCACCGAAACCAAATAATATTATACACGTATTATGAGCTATAATAATAATAAGTGGCTAAGGTAATGGGGAAGGGTCAAATAGCAAAAGATAATCCTCAGCAGGAAGCTTTTGCTGGGAGGGGCACAACAAAGATACCTACTGGACAGAGAAAGCAACCTAGCGCCGGTTGTTACTGCAAGTAGACCTGCAAGTGAGGAGTGGATAAAAAATTGATGGCTGGTTGGGTCTGCAGAAAATGGTACATCTCGTTTGTTGTGAACATGGGTGTTAAGGAGCAATCTGTGACTGATTGATAGGAAAGACCTGCATTGCATGGACAGTGCCTCTGTTTTCCATTGAGCGGCAACAGTCAGAAGCACTGGTCTATATACTACTTTTTCTACGTCCTGTTCCTCTGCAGATCATTGTTGTATCTTCCCAACTATACCAATCTATTTAACGCTACAAACAATGCCACGTTCTTCCACCATTCACGTTGTTATAAAGTACAGTGTTACTTTATCGTATATTAAAGCTAAGCTTACATTTGGTTTGCCCTTCTACATGGCTTTCTTTTTCCTTCTTCAGAATAATTGCAAGGACGTATTGTTTCCCATGTAACCAAACATGGCTCAAGTCTATTAGATTAAGAAAATTTTTTCAAATGTTACTAAATAACATAACTTTTCAAAGTGGAGTGCCTTTTTAAAATTTGTTCATGAGTTGTAAATAGCTTTTACTCTTCCCCCTCGCTGCCACAAATATACATTAAAATGTAACTCTCTAATTATACAAATGTTAAATGAATTAAACATTTATATTTATGAGAGTTTAATTTTTAGTTTTACTAAATGACAATCATTTCCTTCATGTTTAACTGGCAGGTCTTCCTACTTATTAGCTTAAAAAACCAAACCCATTGCCATTGAGTCGATTCCAACTGACAGCGACCCTATAGGACTAAGTAGAACTGACCCGTGGGGTTTCCAAGGAGCGACTGGTGGATTAGAACTGCTGACATTCTGGTTAGCAGTCAAGCTCTTAACCACTGTGCCACCAAGGCTCTACTTATGTTATTTCAAATTCAACTGATTTTTTTAAAGAAAAAGATTACTTAAAAACTAAAGATATATTAAATTTGAAAGAGATCACTATGGATTTGGGACATGACTTCTAATTAAATAATGCTAAAGGTAAATGATTGATGTAAGTTTTTTGAGAAAAGGCCCTCTTATTTAACAAATATTTATAGAGAGCCTAATATTTGCCAGGTGCTGTGCTAGTACTGGGTACACCCTGGCAATATCCATTTGAAGCCCATCATTATGGCTCTTTATTTCTGGGGTGCAGAAACCCTGTATTTTTGGGACCCAGATCAATAAAAAAGCATATCAACAGCTGGTTATGACATAGCTACCCAGTAGTCCAAATGCAAAGCATCCATATATTTGGGGATTATGAGTAAAGTATAGAAAAGCTCATAATATTGCAGAGATTCATTTAACATGTTAAGTAATAATGTACAGGCAGTCCCCGACTTACTACATATTCGAGTTACTACAAGCCACAAATGCACTTACAAACGTCATTTTTTTTTTTTTTGGTACGTCTTATCATTAGTAATACATTGCAGCTCTGAACTTGCTGATGTTATCATCCTCACATGTTCACTCACAGATGTTCAATTTTATGATTTACTGTTCAAAACACTGCTGGATTTATAAAGATACTGATAATAAAAGGCAATAATAATGAAAACTAACAAAAAAAATGAGGTTTTTGACTATGTCAGAACTGACTTAGGACAGAGTCGTCTGAACCCAACTCTAAGTCAGGGACTACCTGTATTTTATAAAAGCAGCATCTTCTTTTGTAAATGTACAAAGTGTGTTTCATTTATTTCAGCAAATATGTTCTGATCTGAAAATTCTCTTGGGAATGGAAAAAGCATGTATGTCTACTTTGTGGTACAGTGGTTGGTTGCCTTTCAGATTCATACTAAACATAGTAATGCTGTGTTGTTGTTGTTAGGTGCCGTCTAGTTGATTTCCACTCATAGGGATCCCATGAGACAGAACAGCCCCATAGGATTTCCTAGGCTGTAATTTTAATAGAAAAGCACACAGCTGCTAACTGAAAGGTTAGGTGTTAGAATCCATTCAGCAGCTCTGCAGAAGAAAAGACCTGGTGATACACTTCCATAAAGATTACAGCCTAGAAAACCATGTGGTGCAGTTCTACTCTATCCTATAGGGTCACTATGAGTCAAACATAGACTCAATGGCACCTAACAACAATAACAATCTTAATGGAAGCAGATCACCAGATCTTTCTCCGATGGAGCCACTGAGTGGGTTTGAACTGTCAACCTTTCATTTAGCAGCTGAGCACTTCTCACTTGCGCCACCATGGCTCCTTAAACATAACAATAAGAAGGGGGAAAAGTATCCAGGGCAACCACCTTGGTTAATAAAGTTTCCCTTGAATGGAAAGAGCTAAGTCTTACTTGAACATTATCCTCATTTGCTAGGATCTCTGACAAGTCATTTTGTTTCTCTAAGCCTCAGTTTCCCAGGGATAGAAAGGCCTACTTTGCAGAGGTGTTTCAAGGATAAAATGCGGTAATTCATTTTATATCAATATAAAGGCTAAAAATGTTGGTATTTTGCAAACATGTCCATATATTATCATTTTAATGGTACATAGAAGTGCCATAATCTCTCAACATTCTTCTTTAGCAAAAAACATGTAATCTAAGTATAAAACTTCTTCCCCAGTAGGATTCAAGAAAGCTATTCTGAGTTTGAAAAAAATGTGTTCTGATTTTTTTTTTCCCCTAAATTGGGCTATATGCTGAAAAAAATTTTCACCATGCGACAAAGCACATGGGTCTCCTTCACAGCCTGCACCTGACCCTGCCCGTGATGCCAAATGCCATCCAACATATACTATTTCATTTCCACAACTTTCACTCATCCATCCTAGCTCTGTTTCCACAGTCCCACAGAACAATCCTATCTACATGCTCCTCAAACATTTGAAGAGAGTAATCAAGTCCTCTTGAGGTTGTCTTTCCTCCAGATCAGGTTTTTGAAATTTTTACCAGTCTAACTACTACCTATTGGATATATTTACTTTTTGTTTCTTTCATGGTGTCTAGAATGGAGCACAATATTCCAAATATGGTATGAATAATGCATAAAAAAATAACTTCTCTTATCCTGGAATCTATACTTCTATTAGTATGTCTTAAGTTCATATGAATATTTTTAGCCAAAAATCTTGACTTTTTTTTTAACAAGAGCTGATATTGAGCCATGTCTTACCCATTTCGTTTTCCTTTAAAAGTTTTTTAAGATGTAATTGCAGGAATTTAAACTATTCCTTTTGGATTTTGTCCTGTCACTTGCAAAAATGAGAAAGTACAGACAACATTTTTGGTTCCCAACTTTCCATTTCATATGCAGGCTGTCCATACTTCTTTCCTGTCCTTGGATTCTGTGAGCGCCAAGGACTCCTCCATCCTCACTATTGGCTCCGCTTTTAATTCAACTAATTGATTATGTTTCTGATCTTTGTACTCAAAAGAGCCTTGGCTAGAACATAAGCATTAACCCAATTAGGACTCACTTCACTAATCCTGCAGTTTTAGGCCAGCCCAAGGAGTGGTAACAAACTGACAGATCAAGAATGGTAGCAGCCTTGGCTGCTCGACTGCCAGTGTGTGTGTATGTGTGTGTGTGTGTGTGTGTGTGTGTGTTTATGTAACACCCCTCTTGACTATATTTCATTTCTCTTCTGGGACTAAACATGGAAGACGTAACTGTGTGCAAGAATAATTTCTGTGGAGGAAGGCAACGAAAGTGGTATATTAGAAAAAACACTAGCTTGGGAGTTGGGGGACATTGGTTATTATCCTAATCCTGTTACATTCAGGTTGTGTGACCAGGCAAGTCATAGCCACTGTAGGCTTCAGTTTCTTCATATACAAAAATTAAAAAAAAAATCAGTTGGATTGTATATAATATTTAAGGACCCTTAAATGTCAGGTTTGGGTGCACCCCTTGCAGCCACACCCAAAGCACCACTTGGCATTTTCCTGTAGCAACATCTCTACCCTTGGTTTGCTTTCTGTTTGAAAGACATTTGTGCCAAGGTTCTGGAGACAGCCTGGGACTATTACAGCTGTATAACCATGGCGTGTGGATTCAACACTCCTCCTTTCCCTCTCTAATCTGTATCCCTCTCTTTTCCTTCCCTGACCACATACAAGCCACCTTCCTCCTTGTTCTTGTGCTTTTGACAAGCCCATCTACCTAAGGTGAAATCTTAGAGTCAGAGGAAAAGATGCATGAAAGGAGCTTTATCTGCCGCATTGGATCAGCAAAAAGCAACAGATGGGTTATTTAACTAGAAACAAGTTTACTGATATTTTCTGCATAAATCCAAATCCTGATAAAGTATTGTTTTGGGTATTTTTAAATTTACTTTTACGGTTTTGAGAAGTCTTTTATATTTGTGTTTCTTTGTAGTTAAATAAAAATGATGCATTATATCTTTAAGTACAAATATGTAAGTTAGTGTGTTTTAGTACTTTTTTAGGTTTTTAAAATAGATAATACAGAAATATGTTATAAAATTCAGAAGGTACAGAAGGTCATACACACAGTCTAATTTACCTGTTCACCCTGTTTCCAGAACATCTGATTCCCTTTCTCAGAAGCAATCCCTGCCTATATTAGCATTTTTTATAAGACCTTCCAGGGATGTTCTATAAATACATAATTATATACTCACAAATATAATCATAAATATAAAGATAGTTACAATTATTGTTTTTCCCCTATTGTATCATACTGTATATACATATCTCAGTCATCTAGGGCTGCTCTAACAGAAATACCACAAGTGGATGATTTTAACAAGGAGAAGTTTATTTTCTCACAGTCTAGTAGGCCAAAAGTCCAAATTCAGGGCGTCAGCTCCAGGGGAAGGCTTTTTCTCTCTGTCGACCTTCTTCTCTTTGGTGTTCCTCCGGACTAGGAGCTTCTCTGCACAGGGACCCAGATCCAAAGGACGCGCTCTGCTCCGGGCACTGCTTTCTTGATGGTATGAGGGCCCCGATTCTCTGCTTGGCTTCCCTTTCCTTTTATCTCTTGTAAGGTAAAAGGTGTTGCAGGCCACACCTTAGGAAAACTCTCTTTACATTGGATCAGGGATGTGACCTGGGTAAGGGTGATGTTACAATCCCACCCTAATCCTCTTTAACATAAAATTACAATCACAAAATGGAGGCCAACCACACAATTCTGGGAATCATGGCCCAGCCAAGTTGATACACACATTTTGGGGGGGACATAATTCAAACATGACTATATATATATATATATTTTAATCACAATTATATTTGGGGAGCTTCCTGGTTTACTACAAAAACAAAACAAAACAAAAACCCGTTGTTGTCGAGCCAATTCCGACTCATAGTGACCCTATGGTTTACTATAGCTTCATAGTATTCTATTGTTTGGATGTTCCAGAATTGACTTAATTAGCTCCCTATTGAAGTTGCAATTAACATCCTTTTACATTTTTAGCTTTGTGCTTGTACATATCTGTCTGTAAGATCAATTCCTAGAAACAGAATTGCCAGGTCGAAGGGTAGATACATGGGTAATCTTAATGGATACTTCTAAGTTTCCTTCCAAAAAAAAAATGATTATCCTAATTTATATTCCCACCAGCAACATATGAAAGGGCTTGTTTCCCCAACTCATTCCAACACAGTGCGTTATTATTAAATTTGGGGGGTATTGCCAATTTTACAGGGAAAAAATAGTATTTCACTGTTGTTTTGATTGCATTCTCTTATTTTGAGTGAAGTTGACCATCTTTTCATGTGTTTAAGAGCTATTTATTTTTCCATTTTTGTTAACTATCTATTAATAACATTTGCCCATGTTTTTGCTTAGATATTTTAAGAAGTTTGACACAGGCTTTTTTAGTTATGTAAAAGTCAAGCCTAAGTAGTGGTCATCAATCAGACAGAAGTTCTTTAATCTTAAATTACAAAAAAAGTTAGAGGCATTTTTAATAAAAGTCATCTTCCCTTCTACATCTCATTATCTTACTTTTCCTATTTATCTGTCTCTTCTCTCTCTTAACTATTCATGAAGAATTTAAATGTACATTTAGTATTTCTATCTATTGAATAAAATTTTGTGGTCACTTTTCCTATTATAAAAAGCAAAATAATTAGAGATTTCTATATTCCTTAAAAGGTAAATTAGTCAGCTCTCTTAGTTGGAAGCATCAGAAACTATGGCTGATTTAAACACAAATGGAAATCTTGGCAGGGCAGGTAACAGACTACTGAGCCACAGTGTTTAGGATCATGCTGCAGTATCATGAAGCCATCACCATGGTTGAGGACTATCCTCTGCGGCTTGATCACTGCTGATAATAGAACCCAGGTACTGCTGTTAGCACAGTGGCTCCTGCTACCCAACCCAGAAACTGGAAGTGACTGCCATTAGCTTCTTCAGGATGGATTTGGGGCAACTCCTGCTTCTTTGAATCCACAACATCAGTTTTGGTCAGTTTGGGCCATGTCTGGTCTGTGACCTGAGACAGGTGTCCAGGTTCTACCTATAAGGAAGACTATGGAAGCTGGCATTTTCAGGTTCTATAGTCAGAGGCAGACTTTGTATCATAAGGTGGAAAGACCTGTAGCTGGAAGGCTGTGTTTAGATTCTGGATGGTGAAAACGATTGTCATCAGCAATTCTCAACTGAAAATATCTGGGCTCACCAGTTGCCTTCCAATCAATTCTGACTCATGACAACCCCAATTGTGTCAGAGCAGAGCTGTGCTCCATAGAGTTTTCAAAGGCTGATTTGTTTGGAAGTAGATTGTCAGGTCTTCCTTCTGAGGTATGTCTGGGTGGACTCGAACTAACAACCTTGAAGTTAGCAGCTAAGCGAATTAACCATTTGAGCAGGATTTTTGAAAAGATTGCTACTCAAGAATCACAAAGACTAATATTCTGTATCTTCTCTTGCCCTGAACTACTGAGGGCTAAGGAGGAAAACAATCGGTCCTCTCTTCACAAAGCCTGATCAGAATTTGTCTGGGACAGGAAAGAGGACAGTGTGGTTGGAGAAATAACTGTCAAAGCCAAAATTTACTTCTGGGAGTACCAATCTTTAACCCTCTGCTCTGATTGGAGCCCTGGTGGCACAGTGGTTAAGAGCTCAGCTGCTAACTAAAATTTCGGCAGTTCAAATCCACCTGCCCCTTTGGAAACCCTCTGGGGCAGTTCTACCCCATCCTATAGGGTTGCTAAGAGTTGGAATCCATTCGATGGCAACAGATTTTTTACTATTGTTATTGAATTATATGATCTTTTTCCACCTGTTTATTTTTTCTCAAAAATGATTTGACACACTAATATTTTTTGGATGAAAATAACAATTATTGTTTTTGTATTTTTCTAGAATTTTAATAGTTAAGATACAGCTAGCCGCAAAGATACACGTGGCCCAAAACAAAGTTAATATAGCCCCCTATTCCCCTGACTAATCTTGTTGATGATCTTAATAAAATTTTTCTGTAGGAAAGAAGGAAAAGAGATTGCAAAAAGCTGTATTAGTTGTATTGGTTTCTGATTTAAGAAGAAAGTAGTGCTGAGGGCCAGGAGTCTGAGATTATGGCATTCCCAAATGTGGGCAGACCGGAAGAAGTCTCTGTACACAACCTATGGTTATAATACTCTCGAAGAATAATTTGCAGGCATGATCTAGGAGATTAAATATAAGCAGAATGTGCTAAGTAAGTGCTGGTCTTGTACCCAGTACTAAAAGCAAGGGTTTTTTTGTTTGTTGGTTTGTTTTTATAATTTAAAAACATACAATGTCTCCAATTCTCTTTCTAGGTGCTAAAATTTATTCTGGAAACACTTTGGCAATTAGTATTACAGTAGAGTTAATCCTACTAATTTTCCTGGATTTTTTTTTATTATTATTACAGGAAATCATACAGAATTTCAAAACTCATGGATATTATCACATGGACTCACTCATCTAATCAAATTAAACCACAGTTTTTGAGCACTTGTATGTAAAGCAAAATGCAGTAAAGAAATGTACTAGAGTCAGAAAATATTGATAGACTCTTTTCTAACCCACCCGCCTCTGTGACTTGATAAAGGAATTATGTTAAAAACAAGTAATGTAAGACAAAGGAACAATGTGAACTAGATGCCATCGAGTTGACCCCAACTCAAGGTGACCGTATGTACAACAGAATGAAGTGTTGCCTGGTCCTGCATCATCCTCCCAATCGCCAGCATGTTCAAGTTCATTGTCGCAGCTACTGTGTCAATCCATCTCACTGAGGCTCACCCTTGCCCTCAGTGGACCTCTACTTCACCAAACATGATGTCCTCCTCTAGTGATTGATCTCTCCCGATGATGTGACCAAAGCAAGCAAGTTGGACAATGCTGTATTATGATCCATACAATTTTCATTGGTGATGTTTCAGAATTAGATCACCAGATCTTTCTTCCTAGTCTATCTTAGTGTGAAAGTTCTGCTGAAACCTGTCCACCTGTGTCCAGGTGATCCTGCTGCCATTTGAAATACTGGTGGCATAGCTTCCAGCATCATAGCAACACCACACAGCAAGACACCACAGTACAACAAGCTGACAGATGGGTAGTGGGTAAACTATAGAAAGCTCTACAAATCCAAGGTATTTTTATTGTATCTAACTATGACCAAAAAGTGTCACTTTTGATTTTAACTTACTGAGACATTTGGCAAATTCTCTGTTGGTCTCAAATACCTCAGAATTGAAATGAGGATGGTTGCTGAGATTTTGCAAGGAAATAATAGTATAAGTAACCAATATAAATTTTTATTAAGGATGTTTTCTAAAACTTCAGTCTTACAATTTTTGAAATAGATTGTCCTCTAAGACATTTAACTCTCTCCTCTGAGTCTCTCTAGCACTGTCTCTTTTTAGATTCCTACTTCATTCCACCATGTGTTTTGTGTTTTAATTATTTACACATATGTTTCTACCCTGCTGTGTACTAGAATTAAGGAAAGAATGTATCCTATTCACCTTCATTTTCTTTGGGGACTTCCTTGCTAGCACTTTACTGGGGAAGGGATCACTATAAACATTGTTGACTTTAGAACATTTGAATGTGAATGAGCAAAGTAACCACATGATGGCAGCATGTTAAAAGAATAAAGAATTGCTTACTTGGAGCCATCCTTTTAATTTTTAAAAGCCTATAATATGAACAAGGAGAAAAACCTCATATCTACCTACTTAGTGAATCCTTTATTCTAGTCAACTCATACAGACGCAGGAATTGAGGTTAAGTGACTCCCTTTCACATCTCAAAAACAATAAAGGAGCAAGAGAACAGAGAGTTCTGCATTTTTGGATCTTAAGCTGGAACCAGACAACCTGACTATGACTCATCCTTTAAGCTGAGTGCTTTCTGCTAACAAGTATAGGAATTATTTGGTGAATTACATGGAGAAGAATGGTAAGTTATAGACAGTGTCTTTATTTAATGTCCAATAGTTATACAAGATGTTTCTGGTTGCTCTGCTAATTAAAAAACAAAGAACTCTCAGTTATATACATGTGTGTGTTATGTAAGTATTTCTGAATGAACCACCAAAACATTGCAATAATGACTTTGAAAAACCCCCTTGCCTTGTCATCTGTGACTAAGGACTTTTTTACTTTTCCCACTAGCAAACAAATTAGTCAGTATTTGTTGAAAACCTCCAGTGCATAGTAATTGCCTAGCAGGAAGAGAGAGAAAGACAGGCAGAAAGAGAGGTTCTTGTAACGGAAATGTTTAGTTTCAGTTGTGATTGATTGTTATGAATTCAGGATCCCAAACAATCAGACCTATCTTCTTTTACACTCTTGGTTCTGTTTTCTTTTGTATTGGCTTCATTCTCAGCCAGGCTTTCTTTAGTGATGACAAACAAGGACCCTGACAGTTCTAAACTATTGGTTTAGCACCTTCAACAAAAAAAGAGCCTTTCTTTCCCAATGGTTTCAGCCAATGTTCTGGGTGGGGCTGGGTCCCATTGGGTCACTTACAAATTCTTCAAACAATTACAGTGGTCAGGAGGAATGGAGTTCTCTGATTGCTGGGCCAGTCACAGGCACACTGCTGGACTTGGGCTGGAGCCACTTTCTCCTTCCCAACCACATGGACTAGGAATGGAAGAAGAGAAGTTCCTTCCCCGACTCCCAAAATAAAATAAAATAAAATCCAGATGCTGTAGCCAAAATAAGGGGAAAGGAATGTTAGACAGGCAGAAACAACAGCTGTCCACTAAAGGAAATTTAAAAGATGCAATCTCTGCCTTTGAGAAGTTCATAAACTTGAATCATGAGTTGAAGAAATATTATCATTATGTTTGAAGCTGTTTTAGAGTTTTTGAAATACTTATTTCATTCAATCCTTATAAGACCTTTTTGTTAGGTGCCATTGAGTTGATACTGACTCATAGTGACCCCATATGACAGAGTAGAACTGCCCCATAAAGTTTTCTAGGCTGTAATCTTTACAGGAACAGATTGCCAGGTCTTTTCTCCCTCAGAACCCTAGAGCCGGAGCCGACCACCAACCTTTCGGGTAGCAGCCGAGTGCTTAACAGTTACACCGCCAGGGCTCCTTAAGAACCTTTTAAGTCAGTCCTATTTTATAGAAAGGGACAAAGAGATATATGGCCTTTGACGTATTTGCTTAACAGCTGCTTATTATATCCAACAGAGAACTTATATCAAACTTGAACTTCATATTCATATTTACCAAATGAAGTTGGTCTATCTATGTACAACAGTATAGAGTGCTTATGAGTGTTTAATTTACATGGGTAGAAAGTAAGTTTATATTATATGATCTAATAATGCAAGACTCACGCTGTGTTTGATACAAGAAAAATCGCCTAGTACGGGGTTTCTCAAATTGCGGTCCGCTCTCCTTATAATTTCCTAGAGTGTTTGTTATAAATGCAAATTTCAGAGCTTCATAATCAGACCTCCTGAATTGGAGTCTCAAGAGATGGGGCCACAGGAGTCACTACTGTTAACAAGAACCCGGGGTGATTTTTATGCCCAGTGATGTTTTAACATGTATAAAAAAATAATTTGGTCATGAAAGGGTTAAGAACCTCTGGCCTAGAATATTTACCTAGAAACAGCCTTAGAGACATTATATTTATAGACCAGAAGTCAGAGCTCCCTAAGATACTTCTCAGTTCCTCATTCAGATTTTGTCTCTTATTCTGGTCATCCTTCCTTTCCTTGTTCATTTTCCAGCCCTCTAGGTTAAAATGCTCATCAATTAGGATAACAATTGTACCATCATTAAAACTGAGTTGTGACATTTCAAAATTGAACAACGAATAAGAGTATTCGTTTTCATACCAAATATCTTAAAATCATAACTTAGAATTAAAAAGGACCGTAACTGAACAGCCCTTATTCAGATAAGGAAACTGATTCCCAGAAAAGTGAAGTGACGCACAGCCAGGCAATTAGTATTAACAGCCCTTTCGAAACCACTCATTTTCAAATGACTATTTCATTTGGGGAAATGGTCATAAAAGTCAGTTAGCATTTAGAATTAAAACTCCGCATGGTTTGTGGTTTTAGTTACATGTAATTGGGTGTGCACTAGAGCATAGAATTCAATTTCGGAATCATAAGCTGTATCTTATGACTTGTCTTCATTAACAGTTTCTGGGCCTTTGCTATCTCTATAGATGTAGGAAGGAGGCCTGGTGGCTCATGGGTTAAGCACTTGGGTTTCTAACCAAAAGGTTGGTGGTTTGAACCTACCCGCAGGAGAAGAGACTTGGTGATCTGCTCCTGTAAAGATTACAGCCTAGGAAACCCTATGGGGCAGTTCTACTCTGTCATATAGGGTCACTATGACTTGGAATTGACTCGATGTCACACTACCAATAACAACATACATGTAGGAGTCTGTGGGTGGAGCACGTGGTTCAGCACTAGACTACTAACCAAAAGGTTGGTAATTCCAACTCACTCAAGGGTGCCTCAGAAGAGAGGCCTGACAATCTGCTTATGGAAGATCATAGCTTTGCAAATCCTGTGGAGCACAATTCCACAACTCTAGGAAGTAGGCACTGTATGTCGATTTTATGAATGAAGAAGCTAGGACATGCATAATCAAGTGTTTCTTTTCTTAGAAAAATGTTTCTCAAACTTTTATGTGCATACATATCACCTAGGGGTCTTGTTAACATGTAAATTATGATTCAAAAAGACTGGGCATGGCCTGAGTTTCTGCATTTTTTTCTGAATTTTACTAAGTATGTTGTTGAGATTATACACAGCAAAACATACACAAATTCAACAGTTTCTACACGTACAATTTAGTGACATTGATTCTTCGAGTTGTGCAACTATTTTCACCCTCCTTTTCTGAGTTCTTCCTCCCTCATTAACATAAACTCATTGCCCCCTAAGCTTTCAAGTTGCTATTGTCGATTTGATACCACATATATAGTTCTTAAGGGAGCCAGTGGTGTCACTAGGGTTGGTGTCACCCAGTGTGGTGTTACCCCCCTCCCATGGACCTCCTCCCATACCAGACCATACAGCATTTCCTCCATTTCATGTTTTAAACTGTCAATTTCTCTATTTAGTTATCAAAGAGTTATATTATCAATAATTGTTATATGTGTAAGTTTATTATCAATTTTCATCATAGAATAGTATGTGATAAATATAGTTGTAAATTGAGGTATTTTTGGTTTAAGATTTAAAGGAAATCTCACGGCAATAGTTTCAGGGGTTCATCTATCCTCCATGGCTCCAGGAAGTCTGGAGTCCATTAAAATATGAAATTATGTTCTGCATTTTCCCCCTTTTGATCAGGATTCTTCTATGGAGTCTTTGATCAAAATGTTCAGTAATGGTAGCCGGGCACCACCCAGTTCTGTTCCCATGGTAAAGGAGTCAGTTGTTCATGGAGGCAATTAGCCACATTCCATATTCTCCTCCTATTCCTGACTCCCCTTCTTCCTCTGTTGCTCCAGGTAAAGAGACCAATTGTTGCACCTTGGATGGCTGCTTGCAAGCATTTAAGACCCCAGAGATAGAACAGAAGCACTAAATACATTATTAGGCCAATTAACTGGGATGTCCCATGAAGCCATGACCCTAAACCTCCAAACCAAGGAACCAAATCCCATGAGGTATTTGGTTGCACATAAGCAGACTCAGCAGCTACTCTTTTTTTTTTTTTGTCATTGTTGTAAATATATCTATTATACAACTTTTGCCAATTCAACTTTTTATAAGTATATACTTATTGACAGCAATTACAATAATCAGCTGTACAACCCTACCCTTAATCAATGTGATTTTTGCATCACCATTAACCCCCCTTTTTCTGCTCCCTCACACCCCAGTAACCACTAATAAACTTTGGTGTCTATACTTTTGTCTTTTCTTGTCTTTTTATATAAGTGAGGTCATAATCGAAAAAGGAGATTCTGCATTTTTAACCAGCTCCCTGGTGAAGGCCGAGACTGCTGGCAGGTGGATCATACACTGAACAGCAAGGTCCTGGATCATGAAATAGTATGAGGCAGGCAGGCAGCATCTGAACCCAGGCTGCCAGACACAAAATTCATGCTTTTCACCCCTATGCGGAGTAACTATTGATGGTTTCTCTTTACTATATTGTAATTTTACATCCTACAGCTAAAGGGCCACCATGTATCTGTCAGTTTGTTGTACCATGGTGGCTTTGCCACTGGTGCTTCAAATACCAGCAGGGTCACCCTTGGTGGACAAGTTTCAGCAGAGCTTCCAGACTAAGACAAACTAGGAAGAAGGACCTGGTGGTCTACTTCTGAAAAAATTGGCCAGTAAAATCCTTATGAATAGCAGCAGAACATTGTTTGATATAGTGCAGGAATATGAGCCCTCAGGTTGGAAGGCACTCAAAATACGACTCACAAAGAGCTGCCTCCTCAAAGTAGAGTTGACCTTAGTGACGTGGCTGGAGCCAAGTTGACCTTAATGACGTGGCTGGAGCCAAGCTTTCAGGACCTTCATTTGCTGATGTAGCATGACTCAAAATGGGAAGAAACAGCTGCAAACATCCATTAATAATTGGAACATGGAATGTACGAAGTATGAGTCTAGGAAAATTGGAAGTAAAAAATGAAATGCTTAAAGATGGATATACCACTCATTAGTGAGCTGAAATGGACTGATATTGGCCATTTTGAATCAGACAATTATATGGTCTACTATGCTGGGAATGACAAATTGAAGATGAATGGTGTTGCATTCATTGTCCAAAAGAATGTTTCAAGATCTATCCTAAAATACAATGCTGTCAGTGATAGGATAATATCCACACGACTGCTTGGAAGACCAGTTAATACAACTATTATTCAAATTTATGCACCAATCATTAAGGCCAAAGACAAAGAAATTGAAGACTTTTACCAACTTCTGCAGTCTGAAATTGATCAAACATGCAATCAAGATGCATTGATAATTACTGGTGATTGGAATGTGAAAGTTGGAAACAAAGAAGGATCAGTAGTTGGAAAATATAGCCTTGGTGATAGAAACAACACTGGAGATGGGATGATAGAATTTTGCATGACCAACAACTTCTTCATTGCAAACACCTCTTTTCAGCAATGTAAACAGTGACTATACTCATGGACCTCATCTGATAAAATACACAGGAATCAAATTGACTACATCTGTGGAAAGAAACGATGAAGAAGCTCAATATCATCAGTTAGAACAAGGTCAGGGACCTACTTCAAACAGACCATCAATTACTCAGATGCAAATTCAAGTTGAAGCTGAAGAACATTACAGCCAAGTTCACAAGAGCCAAAATATATCTCAGAGTACATGAGTATATATATGAGTATATTCCACCTGAATTTAGAGACCATTTCAAGATTAGATGCATTGAACACGAATGACTGAAGACCAGATGAGTTGTGGAACGACATCAAGGACATCATACATGAAGAAAGCAAGAGATCATTAAAAAGACAGGAAATAAAGAAAAAACCATAAAGGATGTCAGAAGAGATTCTGAAAGTTGCTCTTGAATGCAGAGTAGCTAAAGCGAAAGGAAGAAATGATGAAGTGAAAGAGCTAAGCAGAAGATTTCGAAGGGTGGCTCAAGAAGACATAGTAAAGTATTATAATGACATATGCAAAGACCTGGAGTTAGAAACCAAAAGGGAAGAACATGCTTGGCATTTCTCAAGTTGAAAGAACTGAAGAAAACATTCAAGCCTCAACTTGCAATATTGAAGGATTCTGTGGGCAAAATATAGAATGATGCAGGAAGTATCAAAAGAAGACGGAAGAAATACACAGAGTCACTGTACCAAAAAGAATTGGTCAATGTTCAGCCATTTCAGGAGATAGCATATGATCAAGAACCAATGATATTGAAGGAAGATGTCCAAGCTGCACTGAAGGCATTGGTGAAAAACAAGGCTCCAGGAAATGACGGAATACTAATTGAGATGTTTCAACAAACGATGCAGCATTAGAGATGTTCACTCATCTACGTCAAGAAATTTGGAGGACAGCTGCCTGGCCAACCAACTGGAAGAGATCCATATTTGTTCCCATTCCAAAGAAAGATGATCCAATAGAATGCAGAAATTATAGAACAATACCATTAATATCACACACAAGTAAAATTTTGCTGAAGATCATTCAAAAGTGGCTGCAGCAGTCCATCAACAGGGAACTGCTGGAAATTCAGGCCAGATTCAGAAGAGGCCATGGAACAAGGGATATCATTGCTTATGTCAGATGGACGCTGGCTGAAAGCAGAGAATACCAGAAACATGTTTGCCTGTGTTTTATTGACTCTGAAAATGCATTTGACTCTGTGGATCATAACAAATTATGGACAACATAGGGAAGAACGGGAATCCCAGAACACTTAATTATGCTCATGAGGAACCTGTACATAGATCAAGAGGCAGTGGTTCAAAAAGAACAATGGGATACTATGTGGCTTAAAGTCAGGGAAGGTGTATATTAGGACTGTATCTCTCACCATACTTATTCAATCTGTATGCTGGGCAAATAATCCAAGAAGCTATACTATATGAAGAAGAATGGGGCGTCAGGATTGGAGGAAGACTTATTAAGAACTTGCATTATGCAGATGATACAAACTTACTTGCTGAAAATGAGGACGACTTGAAGGACTTTCTAAGTAAGGTGAAAGACTATAGACTTCAGTATGGATTACACCTCAACATAAAGAAAACAAAAATCCTAACAACTTGACCAATAAGCAATATCATGATAAATGAAGAAAATATTGAAGTTGTTAAGGACTTCATTTTACTTGGATCCACAATCAACAGCCAAGGAAGCAGCAGTCAAGAAATCAAAAGATGCATTGCATTGGGCAAATCTGCTGCAAAAGCCTTCTTTAAAGTGTTAAAAAGCAAAGATGTCACTTTGAGGACTAAGATGTGCCTGACCCAGGTCAGGGTATTTTCAGTTGCCTCATATGTATGTGAAAGCTGGACAATGAATAAGGAAGACTGAAGAAGAATTGATGCCTTTTAATTACCGCTTTGGCAAAGAGTATCGAATAAAATACCATGGACTGCCAAAAGAACAAACAAATCTGTCTTGGAAGAAGTACAACCAGACTGCTCCTTAGAATTGAGGATGGTGAGACTTCATCTCACATACTTTGGACATGTTATTAGGAGGGACCAGTCTCTGGAAAAGGACATCATGCTTGGTAAAGTAGAGGGTCAGTGAAAAAGAGGAAGACCTTTGTCCCTTAACCCTTGACCCTGATGGGCTCAAGCAAAGCAACGATTGTGAGGATGGCACAAGACAGGGCAGTGTTTCATTCTGTTGTACTTAAGGTTGCTATGAGTTGAAACAGACTCGACAGCACATAACAACAACAACAGATAAAGGAAGGAGCCCTGGTTGTGCAGTGGTTAAGCACCTGGCTGCCAATCAAAAGAAGATTGGCGGTCAAACCTACCAGCCGCTCTGCAGGAGAAAGGTGTGGCAGTCTGCTTCTGTAAAGATTACAGCCTTGGAAACTCTATTGGGCAGTTCTATTTCATCCAATAGGGTCGTTATGAGTTGGAATGACTTGAAGTCAATGGGTTTGATTTTGGTTACAGATAGAGGAGTGAGGCCAATTCTTGCTGCATGCACATTTGTGATGCAACTTCACCCTTGAGGGGTACCTAGGGAAACAAAGCAGTAAAAGAAAAAACAAACAATAAAAAGACCAGACTTACTGGCCTGACAGGGACTGGAGAAACTCTGAGAGTATGGACCCCGGACACTCTTTCAGTTAAGTACTGAAGTCACTCCTGAGGTTCACCCTTCAGCCAAAGATTAGACAGGCCTATAAAACAAAACGAGACTAAAGGGGCACACCAGCCCAGGGGCAAGGACTAGAAGGCAGGAGGAGACAGGAAAGCTGGTAATAGAGAACCCAAGGTCAAGAAGGGAGAGTGCTGACATGTCGTGGGGTTGTTAACCAATTAAAACAATATGTGTACTAACTGTTTAATGAGAAACTAGTTTGTCCTGTAAACCTTCATCTAAAGTGAAATTAAAAAAAAAAAAGATGTATAATAGAATTTTCCAAAGAAGAAAGTAATGAAATAAAGATCAAAAACAAAACAAAACAAACAACAACAAAACGGTTGCTGTCAAGTGGATGCGGACTCATAGTGACCCTATAAGACAGAGTAGAACTGCCTCATAGGGTTTCCAAGGCTATAATCTTTACACAAGTCGACTGCCACATCTTTGTCCCGTGGAGTCGCCGGTGAGTTCCAACTGCAGACCATTAGGTGCTTAACCACTGCTCTACCAGAGCTCCTTACAGAGCATTACTGGAAGTTTTATCGTCACCCCAGAGTATCTATTCTACATCTGCCTCTTCTGGGTCTACTGCTCCCAAGAGGGAAGATACAGCTAATGGTGGCAGCTGCCCCTTTGCTTATCCTTTTGAGTCACTGGTGTTCTCTTGCTCAGAATGGTGTCATTCAATTCTGACATACCCACCTCCCCAATATATACGTTTAAAACATATATTTACCATACATATAATTATGTAGAAATACTTATACATGTATATAAAATCTAACTATGTTTTACATTTGCTTCCAGTTTTCTGCCTTATCTTACTTTGCTTCCTACTTCACAGTTCATTTTCTTCTGATTTTTTTCTTTGTCTGAAACTTTTTTTTTGGGGTCCAAAAACACTTTTTCTTTTACTATAACAATTTTAACAGTTACTGAAAAACATGAAGATTAATACTATATGACTGTGGTAAAATAGTCTAGATTCAAGGACTTCTTTTCACTTTTATTTTTCTTCCGGTGAGGTGGTTTGTTTTGCTCTTCTTGTGAGGTACCTTGGTTTGTTCAAATGGAGAGACAATAGGAAATAAATCTAGATGTTCAGCATAAAAAGAGCTAATGACAAAGCTATTTTTAGGGAAATGGCCTTTTTGTCTTTCCTGTGTGATTGTGTCTGTTTGATATCTCCATCCTCTGGTTCTTATCTTTAACAGACAACTGCTTTACCTTAGACATAAATCAGAAGAGGAAAACCGGCTAACCACAAAAAGCTTGGCCCTGCAGGGAGGATGAAAGGGAAGAGAAATTGAGGAAAGCAGGAGGAAGGCTGGACCCCTGGAGAGTTCACTCAGGGCCAAACACAGCAAACAAAAGTCCTCTACTATTCTGGGGAACACAGACCAACTGAATTGAGAATACAAGAAGGGAAGAAGAAGATGAAGCTCCTGATGCCTCAACAGCGGAAAGGAAGAACCCAGGCAAGTGAAACTCATGCCTCAGGAGCATATCTGCCCCAGAAGTACAAGGCACACACTCTGGGTTCATGGAATAAATGGGAGGTAAGTGTTCAATTCCAGGACAAAGGACAGAATTGGGAAAAAAAAGAAAAATGTTACTAATTGTTAACAGGGGCAGATTAACCAGTAAACTTGCACTGAGCAAAGTACGCATGGGCTTAACTATATTTACTTGCTAATCTGTGGTGAGCAATTTCACATGGGTTTCACCACATTGTTGGGGTACTGATGAAACTGTGGGAAGGCACAGTCAGGCCCATGCGCACCTTCCTTATTGGATAATCGGGCTCTGACTGTGAATCATAGCTGCATAAAGTAGGAACCATGCTATGTTTTCCCACAGTGCTCCAGATTTAGGTGTTTATGGGTGAGATATTTCAGTCTTCCTGGAAAAAAATATTGAAGATAGATTTACTTAAGGTTATAATACATCAAACAATTCTCAAAAATCTTACAGTACACACAAATTCAGACTTCCTGAATTAACCAGTTAATTTATTTAAAAATAAAAAAACCTGCAAAAAAATTGGTTAAAATTTAGTCAGAATAGTTAATTGACACCAAATAGCTAGGTTTACATTTTTTTCCCTTTTATTTATTTATTTATTTTTTCAGTCAGCTGCTTTAGAATCACATAAACACAATCTGAGCTATACAAACAGCTGGAAGATTGTAGGGCTAGCATCAACTTCAATTAATATTTCTGCCTTTTCTAGAATCAAAGTTCGGTATTGAAAATTTAAAGTTTTTAAACATTGAAATTCTGTGAGAGAAGAATAAAAATGTAGTGTCAGGCTTGATTAGTAGTGTTCTCAGCTCACTCATATTTTAACATACTCTTAACCTATGATATTCATTTAAATACAGGTAAGTAAAGGTGATGGGGGCTGTGGAGGCGTTGGTAGGGGGAATTCAAGCAGTTTTGTGATAGCCAAGTAAAAAAAACGCATTTATCAATAGATGAAAAAGTGCAAATTAATTCTTATTTTAGACATCTATTGTAGCTAGAAATACAACTTTAGGAAATACAACGCCAGGCTCAATTTATATTACTCCCTACAGCTCCATTTAAATACATCACTCTCTCTGCATTTCCTTTCTTTTACTTGATGACGCATGGACACTGCCTACCTGATATCTCCCAAAGAAATAAAACTGGAATGACTTTAGGGAACAGAAAATTCCATACCTAGCTCCTCAGCAGGGAACACACACACACACACACACACACATGCACCAGAAACCAAAGGATGTTAGAGAGAAGCTGTGATGTGCTCAATAAACAAAAAGAATATAGAATGCATTAATGTAGAATCTCAGTTTCTAAAGGCTATTATTGGACAGAAACTATTGCAGTTGCTGCGCTAACAGTCAACACTGACGTCTGAGTGAGAACAATTATATGAAAATTACAGGGCTATAAATATATCCAGTTCATCCTTGCACATAGCATTTTTTTTTAATGATACTATATGTACATGGTACATTTTCAAAAGTTATACAATAACAAGAAAGCCCCCTATCACTGCTAACGTCCACCCACCCCATTCTTCTTTGAGCAACCACTATTATTATTAACTTGTGTGTTCTTTCAGAGGTATTACACGGATGATTTTAAATTCTCACTTCTGTCCCTCAGTTGAAACGTGAGAGTCCATTTTCCATTGACTTAGAACAACAACTCTAGTCTTTGATTCATATCTGAAAATAACTTCTATTTATCAGCCGAGTTAATTGAGAACTTTCTGGATATACCAGTAACAGTGCCAAACCCTCCTTAGAAAAAAATTCTTTCCCCTAGCAACAAGATAAATAGCTGATTCCTAGGAAGCTGTCCTTTCATAATAGGCTCTATCTCATTACTTCATTACCTAGTAATTACAGCTGAATGCAAATATAAATGTACAATGAATGTGATTTCCTTTTGTAGGTTGAATAATATGGGTGGCCTTGGATTGTGAAAAGAAACAGATTGCTCTTTATTTTTGTTGTTATATCCACAGTTTCTTATCTGCTTTGGGTGAATTATCACCAGTCACATGTAAATACACTGATAAAAGAAGGCAAGAGAGCTACACATCTCCCTCCTGGGTAGAGTGCTGATAAATTTATACAACTATCTCATCTGTATAAAATGCCAATTATTCATAATTCAGCAATAGATCTTTTGAGTTCTAAGAGCTATAAAGTTGATGATGCTTCTAAAATACTTATAATTTGCAATGAGTTAAAACTTACCAGGAAAGTACCACAGAAGTCCCCCTGAAAAGGTTCAAGACCCTTATGGTGCCAAAGTTTTGTTTTATTTTGGCGTTTATAGCAGAATTAACTAAATGCCAGTACCGTGTTAGTTCTTGTCACTGAAAGTGTAGGATTAAATTGGAACAATTGTGACACAAAAAATGAGAACACTGTTTTCATTTCCCCAACAGCTAATTTGGCCTGTGTAGCAGCCCAAGAGGAGCTCTGGTGGTGAAGTGGTTAAGAGCTCAGGCTGCTAACCAAAAGATCCACAGTTCAAATCTACCAGCTGCTCCTTGGAAACCCTATGGGGCAGTTCTACTCTGTCCTATAGGGTCACTATGAGTCAAAATCGATTTGACGACACACAGCAACAACAGCAGTTAAGAAAGGTTCGCTGAGTGGCGCAAATATTACGCGAGACTACTAATCAGAAGGTTAGTAGTTCAAACCCACCCAGTGGTTCTTGGAAGAGAAGTCCTGGTGGTCTGCTTCCTTACAGATTACAGCCAAGAAAACCCTGTGGAGCTCAGTTCTACACTGTTAACACATGGGGCTGCCATGAGTTGTAATCGACTCAGCGGCAATGGGTTTGTGTTTTAGGGTTTAGCAGCCCAAGACGTGTATTGCTTGATGTTGAATGGGGCTCTGCAGCTAGCAGCTCCTTTTCATTTCGGCAGACAGATATGCAAGGATAGTAATTAAGATGAGAATGTCAAGGTGGGGAGGGAGGGGGAGGGTTATTTACTAACTAGATAGCAGACAAGAATTATCTTAGGTGAAGGGAAGGACAGTACACACTACAGGGGAAGTCAGCACAACCGGACTAAACCAAAGATAGAAAGTTTCCTGAATACAAACACTTTGAGGGACAGAGTAGCAGGGATAGGGGTCTGGGGACCATGCTTTCAGGGGACATCTAGGTCAATTGGCATAACAAAGCTTATTAAGAAAATGTTCTGCATCTTACTTTGGTGAGTGGCATCTGTGGTCCTAAAAGCTTGCTAGCAGCCGTCTAAGATGCATCAATTGGTCCCAACCACCTGGACTAAAGGAGAATGAAGAACACCAAAGACACAAGGAAAGTATTAACCCAAGAGACAGAAAGGCCACATAAACCAGAGCCTGAGACTAGAAGAACTAGATGGTGCCTGGCTACCACCAATGACCGCCCTGACAGGGAACAAAACTGAGAGTCTCTGATGGAGCAGGAGAAAGGTGGGGTGCAGAACTCAAATTCTAGTAAGAAGACCAGACTTAATGGTCTGACTGAGACTGGAGGTGCCCTGGAAAGCATGGCCCCCAGGTTCTCTATCAGCCCAGAACTACAACAATTTCCAAGGCCACCTCTTCAGACAGGGATTGGATTGGACTGTGGGACATAAAGTGATACTCGTGAGGAGTGTGTCTCTTAAGCTCAAGTAGATACAAAAGACTAAACGGGCAGCTTCTGTCCAGAGGTGAGATGGGAAGGCGGAGAGGGTTAGGAGCTGGTTGAATGGACATGGGGAATCAGGGGTGGAAAGGAGGAGTGTGCTGTCACAATATGGGGAGAGCAATAGGGTCACATAACAATTAGGTATAAATTTTTATATGGGAGACTAACATTAAATGTAAACTTCATTTAAACTACAACAGTAAAAAAAAGATGAGAATGTCAAATCTTAGAAAGTATTCTAATAGTATTGAGAACTATGAATTATTATGCCCTTAGTATGTGCCAGCAGGAAGCCATAAGTGTCTAAACCTGTTCAGTACTCACTTCCCTAGATTAACCATCTAAGAGATGTTGTCATTATTTATAAATTAGAAGTGAGCTTTTGAATATAAAGTAGTCATTATTTTTCTACTTTTTAGGCTAAATTTTTATTTTTAAAACTATGTATGTAGCTTAAAAAATCAAATACTTTACCAGGCTTACAATTTAAAAAAAAAACAGCAATCTTCTATCCCTTCCTTCCTGTGATTATTGCTCATCAAAAAAAAAATTCTCAAAATTTTTAGCTTTTTTCCCTGGTGTTTACTGCCATATTTCTAAATAGCATTAATTTTTTTTTTCAATTTTAGATACTATCTATTGATTCTCTGTTTCTTACCCCTCCCCCACATCCTTACCTCCTTCTTCTCATCTCAATATAGCTACAGCTGCATTTTTTGGCAAAATTGGTATTCAGAATTTTCATTATGGCCATTTAAGTATTATTTATAGCTGGCTCATATAGTATATCATAATTACACTCACTTTCTTCTATAACTTTGTTTTCTAGGTAGTTACAATTGCATCCATTTTTTGCTTAGTTTTCCATGTGCCCATCTCTAATTCACTCCATCACTTCACAAAATGTTGGCTTCCTCTTAATGTATTCTAACACTGCATAATCAGTTTCCCTGTTTTCTAGAAGACATACCTTCCATTCAGCTGCTCCAATCTGAACTTTTTGTCCTCTCCACCTGCTCCTCAGCTGCCTTCCTGGAATTTTCTGTCCCATCATCCTGGGAATTATCTTCCTCTTCCTCCTGTACTCGATCCCCTCATTCAAGGATCCCGGGAGTTGCTCTCCTGTTCTGGAAGAGCATATCCTCTAGAAGCTTCCTGAGAGAGTGTCCGAGAGGTAGACTCTGAGACCTTTACACATCTGAATATGTCTAGCATTTTAGGTTTGAAATAATTTATTCTTAAATTTGAAGGCATTGCTTCACTATGCTCCAAGTTCCAGTGCTGATGCTGGGACATTTGGTGCCTTCTGGTTCATGCTTCTTGGTTTGTGACTTGTTTTTTTTCCATTGGAGGCTTTCAGAATCTTCTATAGTTCTATATTCACTTTTCTGATGTATCTCAGTGATAGGCATTTATTTATATGAATTTTTTCTTCCTAATTTGCTGCTCATGATGTGACCTTTCAGTCTGGAAACCCATATCCCTTATTTCTGGGAGATTTTCTTGAATCATTTCTTTAATAATCTGCTCCACTTCATTTTTTCCAATTTCTTTTTGGAACTCCTATTGTTTGGAACTTCTGTTATTCCTGGAATAATTCTCTAGTTATTTTATTTTTTTGTTCTCCTATATTCTCACTCTTATTTGTTTCCTACCAATTTAGTGGGGTTTCAGGAGAGAGCATACACAAACATGTATGTTTATTGCATCATATGTAGCACAAGTCTGACAATTGTGAAGGGGCTGAAGTTTTGCAGAACTAACTGCTCCGTAAAAACTAGTAGATAATCAGATTATAAAAAGCCAGTAATTAAACAGGCAACTGAAACAGGATTATTCTTTTTATTATTCAAATATGAAATAGTCTTACATGCAATTTCTGTGAGGCACCGGAGTAAATACCTATTAAATAGTCTAGAAATGCACCCAAGAGAGAAAGGAAAACAAAACAAACCTCCACCTAGTCCCTAACATTAAGCTGGTCTCAAATATCAGTGGCTCTCTCTTGGCCACAATAAAGCCCAGCAAAACAAAACACAAACATTTCCTTTTTATTGCTGACTGGACTTAAAAAATGCCACAATTATTAGAATTTACTTTTTAATTTATAGATAAGAAAAACCCATTTTTTTTCCGTTTGGACTCGATTTTCTTTAATCTTCTTCCTGTATAATTATAATCCATGGAATAGTCCTGAATTATTACTCTTGTAACTTTTTTAGTTCCCATTTAGCTAAAAGTGGTTTTCAGTTTCCTAGTAGTTCCCCCCAAGCTTTCACTCCACTGAAGTTAATCAGAACTAGTCTGTTCAACACATTGGCATACACATGGATTACAGTCATTGTTAGAAGTGTGTTCTTCCAACATGGAGACCAAGTTGTTCATTCAAGAAGTGTTTGAAGAATGTCTCCTATTACTATTAGGCTTAACACTTGAAGGAAGATTAAATATGTATGATAATAGAGGAGACTCAGAGCAGTGATAGATGAAATAAGGCACAAGCTCAATTAGCCATAGGCTCCCCCATTATCTTGTAATTTACTTAAGATGATATCTTCCCTCCCATTTCCCTATCTACTGATAAGTTATTTATGAATCCTCAAGACAGGAAAGCATCTCAAGGCTATGAGTGAAGGGTTAATATCAGGCTTGTGGGAATCCAGGCCTGCCTAGGAATGACCTCCCTGTCTATCTTCTCCCAGTACTGTCTCCTTGGAAACTAGAGTTAAGATAAAATGTGGAATGTTGTGTCTATCTTGCTTTATTTAGCCTTGATCTGTGGAATCGCACCTGGGCTGGGGGTTCTGTGATTTGCTGCACAGGCCCAAGGCTGACTTGACTGTTGTTGTTAGGTGCCATGGAGTCGGTCCTGACTCATAGAGACCCTATGTACAACAGAATGAAACATTGACTGGTCCTGTGCCATCCTCACAATTGTTGTTATGCTTGAGCCCATTGTTGCAGCCACTGTGTCAATCCATCTCGTTGATGGTCTTCCTCTTTTTTGCTGATGTCAGATGGATCTTGGCTGAAAGCAGAGAATATAAGAAAGATGTTTACCTATGTTTTACTGACTACGCAAACACATTCACTGTGTAGACCACACACGCTGTGCCTCCTCTTCTGTGGCAGCCCTAAATGTTACGGGTGAGGGGTTGCTTCTGGGCCTCCCAGTGAGATGAGGATTCTGTATTTACGGTTCTACTGTATCTCCTGTCCTGTTCCTTTTATGAAGCAAGCATAGACGTAGATTAAAGCCTATTTGCATCTTGTGAGTCAGATTGTCAGCTTGGACTAGTAACCACCACTGTAGAAATGCAAAGGCAAATTCAAAACTGTTATCTTGGGTTCTTTTTTTTTTTTCTTTAGTAGGTTTACCCTATTTAGGTTTTGTAATTTAACAATTTATTTTATATTTACATATTGCTCAATAAATATTTGAATGTCCTGAACCAGTTCTGTTTAAGAATAGTAGCTAAGGTCAAATCAGAGATTTGCCTAATCAGAGGTAACTAGTTAATTCAGTAAATTAAATTCAACTTCTGCTCCACTCAAACTCATTCTATATATTTATTCCAATATTTGAAGCACTGCAGTATATGAGACAGTTAGCTTGGCAGTAGGGATACAAAGATAAATGAAACATCCTATCCTTTGTGGACCTTACAAATATGTGTGTGTGTGTTATTCTTAGTATTACTCACAGAGGTGAGCACATGTTGCTATGTTGCTGTGGAAGAAAAGGAAGATCATCTAACCCAGACTTGGGAACTGAATTCATACTTGTTGTCATATGTAGAAAGAATTGGAGAGGTCAAAATTATTTGGTTTTTTGTTGTAGAGGTATTGGATTTTCCTGAAGATTTTAGAGATTAGACCTTTGTCGAATTTGTCATAGCCAAAAATTTTATCTCAGTCTGTAGGTTCTCTTTTTACTCGTTCGTTCGGTGAAGTCTTTTGATGGGCATGAACGTTTATGTTAGATTTTTAGAAGATCCCAGTTATCTAGCTTACCTTCTGGAGTTTGCATGGTGTTAGTTCTGGTTCATATCCTTTTAATGCCTTGTGTTAGGGCCTCTAGCATTGATCCTATCTTTTCTTCTATGATCTTTATAGATTTTGGTTTTAAATTTAGGTCTTTGATCCACGTTGAATTAGTTTTTGTGTATGGTGTGAAGTATGGGTCCTGTTTCATTTTTTTGCAGATGGACATCCAGTTTTGCCAGCACCATTTGTTAAAAAGACTGTCTTTTCCCCATTTGATGGACTTTGGGCCCTTGTTGAAGATCAGGTGACAGTAGGTGGGTGAATTTACATCTTGGTTCTCAATTCTGTTCCATCAGTCAATGTATCTGTTGTTGTACTAGTGCCAGGCTGTTTTGACTACTGTAGCTGTATAGTAGGTTCTGAGGTCGGGTAGTGTGAGTCCTCCAACTTTATTTTTCTTCTTCAATAGTGCTTTACTTACCCGGGGCCTTTTCCTTTTCCATATGAAGTTAATGATTGTTTTTTCCCTCTCTTTAAAGAATATTGTTGGTATTTTGATCAGGATTGCATTGTGTTTGTAGATTGCTTTGGGTAGAATTGTCATTTTCACAATGTTGAGTCTACTTATCCATGAGCAAGGTATGTTTTTCCATTTATGTAGCTCTCTTTTGGTTTCTTGAAGTAGTGTTTTGTAGTTTTCTTTGTATAGGTTATTTACATCCCTGGTTGAGATTTATTCCTAAGTATTTTATTTTTTTAGGGGCTATTATAAATGGTGTTGTTTTCCTGATTTCCTTTGCATCATTCTCTTTATTCATGTATAGGAATCCAACTGATTTTTGTATGTTTATCTCGTATCCTGCTACTCTGCTGAATCTTTCTATTAGTTCCAGTAGTTTTCTTATGGAGTCTTTTGGGTTTTCTATGTATAGTATCATATCATCCACAAATAGGGACAGTTTAATTTCTTCATTACCAATTTGTATGCCCTTTATTTCTTTTTCTTGCCTTATTGCTCTAGCTAGGACTTCCAGCACAATGTTAAATAGGGGTGATGATAAAGGGCATCCTTGTCTTTTTCCTGTTCTCAGGGGGAATGTTTTCAGCCTCTTTCCACTAAGAATGATGTTGGCTGTTGGTTTTGTATAGATGCCCTATTATGTTGAGGAATTTCCCTTCTATACCTATTTTATTGAGAGTTTTCATCAGGAATGGGTGTTGGACTTTGTCAAATGCCTTTTCTGCATCTATTGTGATGATCATGTGCTTCTTTTATTTATGTAGTAGATTACGTTGATTGATCCTCTAATGTTGAACCATCCTTGCATACCTGGTATAAAAACTGCTTGGTAGTGGTGTAATTTTTTTTTTTTTTATATGATGCTGAAATCTATTGGTTAGAATTTTGTTGAGAATTTTTGCATCTATATTCATGAGAGATATTTGTAATTTTATTTTTTTGTGGTGTCTTTGCCTGGTGTTGGTATCAGGGTTATGCTGGCTTCATACAATGAATTTGGAAATATTCCTTCCTTTTCTACGTTCTGAAATAGCTTGAGTAGTACTGACGTAGGCTCTTCTCTGAAGATTTGGTAGAATTCTCCAGTGAAGCCATCTGCGCCAAGGCTTTTTTTGTTGGGAGTTTTTTTTATTACCTTTTCAATCTCTTCTCTTGTGCGTCTGTTCAAATTTTCAACATCATTTTGTGTCAGTTTGGGTAGGTAATGTGTTTCTAGAAATTTGTCCATTTTCTCTAGGTTTTCAAATTTGTGGGAGTATAGTTTTTCATAATACTCTGTTATGACCCTTTTTATTTCAGTTGAGTCTTTTCTAAAGTCCCCCATTTCATTTCTTATTTGGGTTATTTGCAGACTCTTCTGTTTTTCTTTTTTCAAGTTGGCCAGTGGTTTGTCAATTTTGTTGATCCTTGAAAAGAACCAACTTTTGGTTTTGTTGATTCTTTCTATTGTTTTTCTATTCTCTCTTTCATTTATGTCTGCTCTGATGTTTATTATTTCCTTTCTTCTGATGGCCGTGTACATCTTTTGCTGTTCTCTTTCTATTTGTTCAAGTTGTGTAGCTAATGTTTTGATTTTTTTCCCTTTCTTCTTTTTTGATGTGTGCATCCATTGGTATAAATTGACCTCTAAGCACTGCCTTTGCTGTGTCCCAAAGGTTTTGGTATGATGTGTTTTCATTCTCATTTGATTCTAGGAATTTTTTGATTCTGTCTTTGATTCTTCTATTACCCAGTGGTTTTCAAGCAGGGTGTTATTCAGTTTCCATGTAATTGATTTTTTTTCCTTGCTGTTCCTTTTGTTAATTTCTACTTTGATAGAGTTGTGATCAGAGAAGATACTTTGTATTATCTTAGTGTTTTGGATTTTGTTGAGGGTTGCTTTGTGACCTAAGGTGTATTATATTCTGGAGAACGTTCCATGCATGTTGGAAAAGAATGTGAACTTTGCAGCTATTGGGCAGAGTGTTCTATATATGTATATAAGGTCAAGTTGACTGATTGCGGCCCTTATATTGTCTGTATCTTTGTTGAGTTTCTTTCTAGATGTTCTGCCCTTTACCGAGAGTGGTGTTTTGAAGTCTCCTGTTATTATTGTGGAACTGTCAATTTCTCTTTTCAGTGCTGTTAGAGTTTGTGTATTTTGGAGCCCTGTCCTTGGGTGCACAGGTGTTTATTATGGTCATGTCTTCATGATGGATAGTCCCTTTAATCATTATGTAGTGCCCTTCTTTGTGTTTTATGGTAGATTTTGTTTCAAAGTCTATTTTATCTGAGCTTAGTATTGCCATTCCTGCTCTTTTTTGGTGGTTTGTATGATACATTTTTTTCCATCCTTTAATTTTTAATAAATTTAATCTTTGTTTGTAAAGTGTGTCTCTTGTAGACAGCATATTGATGGATCCTGTTTTTTTTTTTTTTTATCCATTTTGTCACTTTCTGCCTCTTTACGGGAGCATTTTGGCCATTTACGTTCAGTGTAATTATTGGTAGGTGTGAGTTTATTGCTGTTATTTGTTGTGCTTCTTTTTGTGGTGCTGATGTTTTCTTAGTTCTTCTTACTCTCCTGTACTGGATTTCTTTTGTTTGCGGATTTTTTTCATTTTTTTTGTTTTTACCTAGAATTTATGTTTTTCTTCTTTATTTTGATGAGTAGGTTTGTTAACTTTCTTTGTGGTTACCTTGAAATTTACCCTTATCTTCCTAGGTTTGAACCATCTTTTGTTGATATTGCCTTGCCTTCCTCTCCATTTTAAAGTTCTATGCCTACACCATTTATTTCCTCTTTTATTGCTCTGATATTGTTGACATTTACAGATTAACCTCTCTGGTTCTGTGTTGTAAATCTTTTAGTTTTGAGTAATCCTTTACAGTTCATTTCCTAGGTTGGTATCTGGCAGGTGTGCTCTTTAGTCCTAAATTCAGGTTATCGTCTGATAGTGTTTGTTCTCAAACCAAAGGACTATCTTAATAATTTTTGTAAGTTTAATTTGGTTTTCACATATTACCTTAATTTCTGTTTATCTGGAAATGTTCTAATTTCACCATCATATTTGAATGAGAGTTTTGCGGGATATATTATTCTTGGTTGGCAATTTTTTTCTTTCAAGGTTTTATATATGTCATCCTATTGCCTTCTTGCCTGCATGGTGTCTGCTGAGTAATCAGAGCTTAGTCTTATTTCTTCCCGTCTGTATGTGACTTTTTGTTTTTCTGGAGCTGCCCTCAGGGTTCTTTCTTTGCCTTTGGTTTTAGTGAGTGTGATTATGATATGCCTTGGTGATTTTCTTTTGGGGTCTGTCCTATATGGGGTTCGTTGAGCTTCTTGGATGGTCAACTTTTCATCTTTCATGATATTAGGGAAATTTTCTGTCAGCAATTCTTTAATGATCCTCACAGTGTTTTCTGTTTCTTCCCCCTGTTCTGGAACTCTGATCACTGGAAAATGTTTGCTTTTGATTGTCTCCCACATCATTCTCAGGGTTTCCTCATTTTTCTTCATTCTTTTTTCTGATTTTTTCTCAAAAAAGTGGTATCTAATGTTTGTCTTCAGTTTCACTGATCCTGTCTTCCATTGTTTCAAACCTGCTCCTCAGACCTTCTGTGACACTATCCATTTCTGAAATATTGTTGTTTATCTTTTGGATTTCTAATTGTTGTTTTTGTATGATTTCTAGTTGTGAATTTATTTTGGAATTTTATCCCTGTGTTATTTTCCTGAACTCTTTTTTTTTTTTTTGTCTGTATTTTCTATGAATTTGTCTATTTTTTCCTTACTTTTGTCCGCTTTTTGCTTCAAATCTTGGATAGCTCTGGATATTAGAGATTTGAATTCCCTATTGTAGTTCTAGTGCCTTTTTTCTCCTGGAAAATCATCTCGTGTTTTATTTATGAGGCCTACTACAACAATACTGTCTCTCTTTTTTAATATGTTTTGAGAGGGCGTGGTCAACATGGCGGAGTAGTTAGAAGCTTCCTATATCCCTTTTACAACAAAGACCTGGAAAAACAAGTGATTTGATTCTATGTGAACATCTAGCAGCCCTGAACAAGGCAAGGTTAAGAAATCCATCTGAGTCATATGGGAGGGGAAGACCATTTGGAAGAGGTGAGGAGGGCTAGAGCTGTGCTGGCAAAACTGCAGAGACACAGCCATGCTGGTCCGCGGTGAAGCAGACAAACAGCTGTGCTGCGTGCACACTCAGGAAGCAGTTTCCACATCGAGAGAGACCCAGCAGCAGAGATTCTGCTTGGACACTCCGAAGCAGTGAAGAGCAGCTCCCAAGAGGCTAGGATAAGTACATGCATGTACCCTTTCGTGGCAATTAAAAAAAAAAAAAAAGCCCATTTGGGAAGAACCTCTCTCCCTTTTACCTCCTCCCTCTGTGCTCTGCACTGGATTTGGGAAAAACCTCTCTCCCTTTTACCTCCTCCCTCTGCGCTCTGCACCGGGAGCCTGCTGGGCCGGAAGTAGATCCCAAAAGGCACCCTGACCCATTCTCCTGGCCTTGGAGAGGGGACAAATAAGCTGCTGGCTTCCCTAGGCCAGGAACACAGGGTCAGCACAGCTCCTTTGCTGCCCACAGGTATCAGGGATTGGCAGACTCTGAGTGCCTTACACCCCGTATAGACTTGTGGGGACCTATCTCAAAGGCGTTAGCCCTCACTGCCACAGTACAACAGGGCAAACATCTGAAGTTTAACTTCAACTGCTTCAGTTGTGAACGGGCAGATTTGTGGCCCTCAAAACAGCCCTGCCCCTTAAGTAGGCACTTTTGCCCATCTGCAATAGTGTCTTGAGGACTGGTGGTAGCTCCTAAAGTGCCTAGTCACCTGCTGTAGGAGTTCAAGAAAAAGTGGTGCCCTCAAGTCTTTATAGCCAACAGAGTGGGGTGCTCTTCGCCCAGCTGCAAAACTCACCTACCTACTCATCCTGGAGAATAGGGACACAATTTCCTTTCAGACGCTCAGGAGCAGCCGTCAGCCCCCTGCTTGGCTCAGCATGGGATCCCCTACCACAGCCAGAGTCCAGTGCCTGTACCAATAACCCATGCCTCTCTAGGACTGGGGGTGAGAGCCTGCATCACACAGTTGGTGACCAACTGCCAGAACACCTGAGCTGATCCCATATAGGAAAATTTAACCGACTCCTGTGTGCACATACTTAGTTACAGAACTAACTACCTGGTGACAGGACATTAGAGATCAAAAGGTGTCAAAAATCAAACTAGTGCACACAAGCAGCCTATTTGGGCATACCAAAACAAAATAAAATAAGAAGCTAGGTCTCACTAAGCAAACACAAAATAAAATTATAATAAATTATTGATGGCTCGGGGACAGCAGTCAATATCAAGTCACATAAACTGGAAGTCCATGATGGCTTCAGCAAGCTCCCAAAATAAAGAATCAATAAATTCTCTAGAGGAAGAGAACTTCTTGGAATTACCAGTGGCAGAATACAAAAGATTAATATACAGAACTCTTCTAGAAATACGAAAGGAAATTCGACAGAATGCGGAAACATTCAGGGAACATACAGACACAGTAGTAGCAGAACTTAAAACAGTTATTGAAGAACATAATGCCAAATTTAATAGGTTGCAAGAACCCACAGAGAGACAGCAATCAGAAATCCAGAAGATTAACAATAAAATTTCAGAATTAGACAACTCAATAGAAAGTCATAGGAGCAGAATTAAGCCAGTAGAAGTTAGAATTAGTGACATTGAAGATAAAGCTCTTGACACCAACTTATATGAGGAAAAATCAGATAAAAGAATTAAAAGAATGAAGAAAGTCTAAGAGTCACGTGGGACTCTATCAAGAGAAATAACCTATGAGTGATTGGAGTACCAGAACGGGGGGGATAACAGAAAATACAGAGAAAATTGTTGAAGATCTATTGACAGAAAACTTCCCTGATATCATGAAAGATGAGAAGATATCTATCCAGGATGCTCATCAAACCCCACATAAGGTAGCTCCCAAAAGAAAGTCACCAAGACATATTATAATCAAACTTGCCAAAACCAAAGATAGAGAGAATCTTAAGAGCAACTAGGAATAAAAGTCATCTACAAATGAGAGTCAATAAGAATAAGCTCGGACTACTCAGCAGAAACAATGCAGGCTAGAAGGCAATGGGATGACAAATTTAAAGCCTTGAAGGAAAATAACTGTCAGCCAAGAGTTATATAGCCAGCAAAACTGTCTCTCAAATATGATGGAAAAATTAGGGCATTTCCAGATAAACAGAAGTTCAGGGAATTTGTAAAAACCAAATCAAAATTATAAGAAATACTAAGGGAGTCCTAAGGTTAGATAATCAATAACACCAGCTAACAACACAAGACTAGAACACAGAACAGAGCAACCAGATATTAAATCAGATACGGAAACTGAAATTACATCAAAGCTAAAACATTGAAAATAGGGAAAGAGACATCAATATGTAAAAAAAAAGGATACTATTAAAACAAAAAAAGAGGGACTTAAAAAATAGAGACATTGATTTTCTATATGGAGGGGAAGTTAAGGCATTATAAAGTAATAAAAGATTGGTATAAACCTAGAAAATTAGGGGTAAATATTAAGGTAACCACAAAAGAATCTAACAATGCTACAAATCAAAATAAAAAAGTAGAAAAACCTAAAGACCCAGCAAACACAAAATCTACAACAAAGAAAAAGATGGAAAAAAAAAATACATAAAGAAAAATGACTCAGCACAGAAAATTGAGGAGAACAAAGAAACTGTGAACAACACACAAAAAGAGATACCAGGATGACAGCACTAAACTCATACCTATCAATAATTACACTGAATGTAAACGGACTTAATGCACCAATAAAGAGATGGAGAGTGGCAGATTGGATAGAAAAGCATGATCCATCTATATGCTGCCTACAAGAGACACACTTAAAGACACAAACAGGCTAAAACTCAAAGGATGGAAAAAAATATATCAAGCAAACAACACACAAAAAAGAGCAGGAGTGGCAATATTAATCTCTGACAAAATAGACTTTAAAGTAAAATCCACCACAAAAGATAAGGAAGGGCGCTATACAATGATTAAAGGGTCAACACACCAGGAAGACATAACTATAATAAATATGTACATACCTAACAACAGGGCTCCAAAATACATAAAACAAACTCCAACAGCTCTGAAGAGAGAGATAGACAGCTCCACAATAGTAATAGGAGACTTCAACATGCCACTTTCGGTGAAGGACAGAACATCCAGAAAGAGGCTCAACAAAGACACAAAAGAGCTAAATGCTACAATCAACCAACTTGATCTCATAGACATATACCGAACTCTGCACCCAACAGCAGCCAAGTATACTTTCTTTTCCAATGCACATGGAACATTCTCCAGAATAGACCACATATTAGGTCATAAAGCAAGCCTTAATAAAATCGAAAACATCAAAATACTACAAAGCATCTTTTCTGACCATAAAGCCATATAAGTGGAAATCAACAATACAAAAAGCAAGGAAAAAAAATCAAACACATGGGAACTGAACAACACCTTGCTCAAAAACTACTGGGTTATTGTGATGGTTAAGATTGTGTGTCAACTTGGCCATGATTCTCCGTGTTTTAATGTAATCACTCTTATGATTGAATATACTCTGAGTAGCCACCCAGATGAAAGGGAGTCTCCTTGAGGGTGTTGCCCACATCTTATATAAGCAGACGTTCTGGCTTTTAGCTCTCTCTGCATCCTGTAGCTGCTTCCTGTCGTCTCATCTCACGTTCTTGGGACTTGAGCTGTCAGCTTATCTGCCGAACCTGGGATTCGTCCATCTGCACAGACTGTGAGTGGGAGCCCTGCTCTCTGACTTTCCGATCTTGGGCTTGCCAGCTTCTGCAGCTGTGTGGCTTGGAAGAAGCCTCTATCCTGATCCACGGATTTGGGATGTTCTAGCCTCTACAATTGCATGAGCTGTTTCCTTGATATAATCTCTCTCTATATATGTATTTAGACACTTTACTGGCTTTGCTTCTCTAGAGAACCCAGCCTAAGACAGCTATAGAAGAAATTAAGGATGGAATAAAGAAATTCATAGAATGAAACGACGGTGAAAACACATCCTACCAGAACCTTTGAGACACAGCAAAAGCCGTGCTCAGAGGTCAGTTTATAGCAATAAATGCACACATCCAAAAACAAGAAACGCTCATAATCAAAGCATTAACCCTACAACTGGAACAAGTAGAAAGAGAGCAGCAAAAGAAGCCTACAGGTGCCAGAAGGAAGGAAATAATAAGAATTAGAGCAGAATTAAATGAAATAGAGAATAGAAGAACAATTGAAAGAGTTAACAAGTCCAAAAGCTGGTTCTTTGAAAAGATCAACAAAATTGATAAACCTTTGGCCAAACTGACAAAAGAAACACGGGAGAGGAAGCAGATAACCCGTATAAGAAATGAGATGGGTGATATCACAACAGACCCAACTGAAATTAAAAGAATCGTAACAGAATACTATGAAAAATTGTACTCTAACAAATTTGAAAACCTAGAGGAAATGGACAAATTTCTAGAAACTCACTACTTACCTAAATTAACACAAACAGAGGTAGAACAACTAAATAAATCATAACAAAAGAAGAGATTGAAAAGGTTATTAAAAAACTGCCAATAAAAAAAAAAGCCCTGGCCTGGATGGCTTCACAGGAGAATTTTACCAAACTTTCAGAGAAGAGATAACACCACTTCTACTAACAGTATTTCAGAGCATAGAAAAGGATGGAATACTCCCAAACTCATTCTATGAAGCCAGCATAACCCCGATACCAAAACCAGGTAAAGACACCACAAAAATAGAAAACTACAGACTGATATCCCTCATGAACATTGACGCAAAAATCCTCAACAAAATTTTAGCCAATAGAATTCAGCAACATATCAAAAAAATAATTCACCACTACCAAGTGGGATTTATACCAGGTATGCAGGGATGGTTCAACATTAGAAAAACAATCGATGTAATCCATCACATAAATAAAACAAAAGACAAGAACCACATGATCTTATCAATCGAGGCAGAAAAGGCATTCGACAAAGTCCAACACCCATTCATGATAAAAACTCTCAAAAAAGTAGGAATAGAAGGGAAATTCCTCAGTATAATTAAGGGCATTTATACAAAACCAATAGCCAACATCATCCTGAATAGAGAGACTTTGAAAGCATTCCCCTTGAGAACAGGAACCAGACAAGGATGCCCTTTATCACCACTATTATTCAACATTGTGATGGAGGTCCTAGCCAGAGCAGTTAGGCTAGAGAAATAAATAAAGGGCATCCAAATAGGTAGGGAAGAAGTCAAAGTATCTCTATTCGCAGATGATATGATCTTATACACGGAAAACCCCAAGGAATCCACAAGAAAACTACTGCAACTAATAGAAGAGTTCAGCAAAGTTTCAGGATACAAGATAAACATACAAAAATCAATTGGATTCCTTTACACCAAAAAAGAGAACCTTGAAGAGGAAATCACCAAATCAATACCATTTACAATAGCCCCTAAGAAGATAAAATACTTAGGAATAAATCTAACCAGAGATGTAAAAGATCTTTACAGAGAAAACTACAAGATACTACTGCAAGAAACTAAAAGAGACCTGCATAAGTGGAAAAAATATACCTTGCTCATGTATAGGTAGACTCAATATAGTGAAAATGTCAATTCCCCCCAAAGCATCCTACAGGTACAATGCAATCCCGATCCAAACTGCAGCAGCATTTTTTAATGAGATGGAGAAACAAATCACCAACTTCATATGGAAAGGGAAGAGGCCCCAAATAAATTAAGCACTACTCAAGAAGAAGAACAAAGTGGGAGGCCTTACACTACCTTATTTTAGGACCTATTATACAGCCACGGTAGTCAAGACAGCCTGGTACTAGTACAACAACAGATACATAGGCCAATGGAACAGAGTTGAGAATCCAGATATAAGCTCATCCACCTATGAGCAGCTAATATTTGACAAAGGCCCGAGGTCCATTAAATGGGGAAAAGACAGTCTCTTTAACAAATGGTGCTGGCATAACTGGATATCTATATGCAAAAAACTGAAACAAGACCAATATCTCCCACCATGTACAAAAAATAACTCAAAATGGATCAAAGACTTAAATATAAAATCGAAAATGATAAAGATCATGGAAGAAAAAATAGGGACAATGCTAGGACCCCTAATACATGGCATAAACACAATAGAAACCATAAGTAACAATGCACAAACACCAGAAAAGAGACTAGATAAGTGGGAGCTCCTAAAAATCAAACACTTACACTCATCAAAAGACTTCACCGAAAGAGTAGAAAGACAACCTACAGACTGGGAAAAAATTTTTGGCTAAGACAAATCCAATCAGCATTTAATCTCTAAAATCTACAAGATACTGCAAAACCTCAACAGCAAAAAGACAAATAACCCAGTTAAAAAATGGGCAAAAGATATGAACAGGCACTTCACCAAAGAAGATATTCAGGCATCTAACAGACACATGAAGAAATGCTCACGATCATTAGCCATTAGAGAAATGCAGATCAAAACTACAATGAGATATCATCTCATCCCAACAAGGCTAGCATTAATCCATAAAACACAAAATAACAAATGCTGGAGAGGTTGTGGAGAGACTGGAATGCTTATACACTGTTGGTGGGAATGTAGAATGGTACAACCACTTTGGAAATCGATTTGGTGCTTCCTTAAAAAGCTAGAAATAGAAGTACCATATGATCCAGCTATCCCGCTCCTTGGAATATATCCTAGAGAAACAAGAGCCGTCACATGAATAGATATATGTACACCCATGTTCATCACAGCACTGTTCACAATAGCCAAAAGATAGAAGCAACCTAAGTGCCCATCGATGGATGAATGGATAAACAAACTATGGTATATCCACACAATGGACTATTATGCAATGATAAAGAACAATGATGAAGCTGTGAAACATCGTGTAACTTGGTGGAAGCTAGAACTTATTATGCTGAGTGAATTTAGTCAGTCACAGAAGGACAGATACTGTGTAAGACCACTATTATAAGAACTCAAGAAATGGTTTAAACACAGAAGAAAACATTCTTTGTTGGTTACGGGGGTGGGGAGGGAGGGTGAGTGTTATTCACTAACTAGATAGTAAATAAGAATCATCTTAGGTGAAAGGAAGGATAGCACACACTACAGGGGAAGCCAGCACAACTGGACTAAACCAAAGCTAAGAAGTTTCCTCAATACAGTCAAATACTTTGAGAGAGAGAGTAGCAGGGATGCAGGGTCTGGGGACCATGCTTTCAGGGGACATCTATGTCAATTGGCATAACAAACCTTATTAAGAAAACGTTCTGCATCTTACTTTGGTGGGTGGCATCTGGGGTCTTAACAGCTTGCAAGCGGCCATCTAAGATGCATCAATTGGTCCCAGCCACTTGGAGTAAAGGAGAATGAAGAACACCAAAGACACAAGGAAAGTATTGGCCCAAGAGACAGAAAGGGCCACATAAACCAGAGACTTCATCAGCCTGAGACCAGAAGAACTAGATGGTGCCCGGCTACCACCAATGAACGTCCTGACGGAACACAATAGAGGGTCCCTGATGGAGCAGAACGATGGGATGCAGAACTCAAATACTAGTTAAGAAGATCAAACTTAATGGTCCAAGACTGGAGGCGCCCCGGAAAGCATGGCCTCTGGTCTCTCCATCACCCCAGAACTAAAACAATTTCCGAGGCCAACTCTTCAGACAGGGATTGGACTGGACTGTGGGACATAAAGTGATACTTGTGAAGAATGTGCCTCTTAGACAAGTAGATACAAGAGACCAAAGGGGCAGCTTCTGTCCAGAGGTGAGATGGGAAGGCAGAGAGAGTTAGGAGCTGGTTGAATGTTCACAGGGAATCAGGGGCAGAGGGGAGGAGTGTGCTGTCACAGAATAGGTGAGCGGTTGGGGTCTCATAACAATGTATGTAAAAAAATAAAAATAAGAAAATAAATTCATAAAAAAATATGTTTTGATATTGTCTGCTGTCTTTGGGACATTCAGTAGTTATTTTCCTTATTTATTGATTGTAGTTTTGTTTGTTTCATCCTGGTTTTTTGTTTTATTTAGTTATGTCTGAGCAGGTGGGCTGTGCCTTCCTTGTTATTTGCTTGTCTGAGGACACAAAACTTTTCACCTCCACGTCCAATGGGCAGGGCCAGTTGCTCAGCTATGGTGCAACAGGGCAGGTCCAGCTGAAGGGAAGGGGCTGGGATGGGTTGTTTTTGGCACATACTGGGTCTGACAGGGCAGGCCAGTAGTCAGTGCAGGGCAGGTTCCCATAGGTCATCCCTGTGCTGCTCGGGGGTGTGATGTTCAGCACACGGTATAGATAGGTAGGAGGAAGGTGGGAGGTTGTGATGTGTGGAGCTAGGTGGGTATGGGAAAGAAGAGAAAGAGGAGAGAGAAACAGGGGCCCAAAGAAACCAAGAAGGGCTGAGGGAGCCTGCTGTTGGAGTGGAGAGGCAAGAAACCAAGAAATGAAGAGAAACAAAAAGGAAAAGAGAAAAAAATGAAAATAAAAAAAGAAACGCCCCCAGGGATTCCATTGGTGTGGCTGTGCAGACAGAGAAAGTGGCTCCTGAGCCTCATGGTACAGCCTGGCTAGAAGGGGCAGAGATGGCACACAGCACCAGGTATTTAGGAGACAGGAAAAGAAGGTAAGTAGAGAGAGAGAGATGAGAAACTGAGAAATAAAGGAAAACAAAAAGGAAAAAAGAAAACCAACCAACCAACAAACAAAAGGCCCCAAGCATCCCACCAGTGTGGCGGCATGGACCAGGGAAGCAGTTCCCCAGCTGAGTGATGCTTCACAGCCTGTCAAGAAGCGGAGATGGCACAGGGAACCTTCCATAGAAAGGAAGGGGAGGAGGTGAGAGAGAGGGAAGAAACCAAAAAGAAGCCGAAAAAAGAAACACCAGCAACAAAGAAATGATGCTGAAGGAGCTGGCTGGTGTGGGTGAGGTGATTCTAAGCAGCAAGGAGTAGGCGTCTCCTGGCCAAGTGACCACAGCCTGCCAGGAAGTGGCAGAGGCTGAGCAGGGGGAAGAAGGATAGGGGGTGAAAAAGCATGTATCACTGGTTACTGTGTGATCTGTCTCCTGCTGGGAGTTCCGTGAAGCTGCTTTCCCATACTCCTTGTCCACCGATCTCCAACAGGAGTCCAAGATGGTGAATCCATGATGCGTTAGCTGATAAGGGGCCTCTGCTCCATATCTCTCCTCACTTTCTGCTCTCTGTCAGTTTCTTATTCCATTTGGTGCTTGGCTGAGTTTTTTATCTCTTCATTTGATGCTTAGGGTTCCAGGATTGACATTCGCTTCTGTATCACTTAGTTTTTCGGGTCTTTGCTATGGAGGGTTTTTATCATCCCCATTTTATATATGAGTTACAAAAAGCTCAGGAAGGTTAAGTAACAACCAAAGTCACACAGAAGCATATGCAGAACAAGAATCCAGGGCTGTATGTCTCCGCTTGTCATATGTGTTAACAATTCCATCATTATGTCTGTGTTTTTTTCATGCTAATCCTATTTACTTGCCAATAACTCTAGGCTATATAAAAATAAAGATCATAGTAAACAATAGTTGTTTTGAAGGGCCTACTATGTATGGGGAGCCCTGGTAGCACAGTGGTTAAGAGCTCAGCTGCTAACCAAAAGGTCGGCAGTTTGACTCCACCAGCAGCTCCTTGGAAACCCTATGGGGCAGTTCTACTCTGTCCTATAGGGTAGCTATGAGTCAGAATCAACTTACTGGCAATGGATGTGGTTTTGGTTTACTACGTCTGGGGGTGGGCTCTTGCTAGTGATAATGATTATCCTGCTCGGCTGCTAACCAAAAGGTAGGAGGTTTGAGTCCTCTCAGAGATGCCTCAGAAGAAAGGTCTGACAATCTACTTCTGAAAAATTAGCCATTGAAAACCCTATGGAGCACAGTTCTACTCTGAGACACATGAGGTTGCTATTGGTCAGAGTTTACTCGATGGCAACTGCTCTTACTATGCATGAGTCACCAAACTAAATAATTTGTAGGTACTTTTTTCATTCACTCCTTACAATAGTCTGAATGGGAAAGTATTATCCCATTTTACAGAAGAGAAAACCGAGCCTTGGAGATTAAATAATGTGTATGAAGTGGAAGTGGCAGAGTTATTCTTCCAGTTCAAATGTGTTTGCCTCCAAATGCTTTTCCTTGGCTTCTCCTTTTCCTTCCTTCCTTTTTGTCTCTCTCCCCTTCTTACCACCCTTCTCTTTCATTTGTCTTACTGTCTCCAAGATGACAATAAGGGCTGATTTAGAGAGTGAGGCCTTTACATATGAGAGATAAGCAGAGCATTGGGGTTAAGAGGAGACAAACAAAGGAAAGGTAAGCTCTTTGCTAATGTAATAATATTTGGAACCAACCCCGATATTTTGTTCTTGATTCAGGAATTCTAACCAACAAACTTCGCAAAATGTTCACCGGAAACTCTGGTGCCCTAGTATACTCAAGTAGGGAGTCGTATTATTGAGGTTAAAAGGCTTTTAGATGCTTACTTTGAACTGTATTGAACTATGTATATCAAAGTTTGGTAATTTATTTTGAAACTAATAGCTGAGAATAAAATATATATTCAAGTAATAACAAAACAGGTATTTCAGAATATATAAAAGAATAATAAGTCTTAGTGGTCATTAATGATTTTGTTCACTTTTATTTGAAAAACAGAAAAAATTGAAACTGTCAATGTTTTCTTTCTACTTGGATCAACAATCAATGCCCACAAAAGCAGCAGTCAAGAAATCAAACAACTTATTGCAATGGACAAATCTGTTACAAAAGACCTCTTTAAAGTTTTAAAAAGAAAAGAAAACTGAGAGCTCATATACTTTATCTATAGTATGAAACTGAAGTGATTATGTCTAAGCCATACTTTGAAGGACAACAGTATAGCCCTATGTTCCAAGTCCAATTTGGCAAGCTTCCTTTTAGGCATATCACGGATGCCAGACTCTTCTTGGTGCCTCAGACTCCAGAGGAAATACAGCATTGTATTACTGTTTGCTAAGTGTTCTCTAGGCCAAAACTCTCTTGCTAGTAGCCATGGCAGAGCCTCTGGAAGAAATTTGCTAGGCAGAATTAGATACCATCCTCTCTCCCTTGGAATTTTGTACGTTCTGCATCTTTATTAAAGTGCTTATCATGCTGTTTTGCATTTTGCTTGTATTTCTTTCTGTATGACTTTGAAACCCTTGAGAGCAAGGTCTAGGTCACGTTTATCTTTGTAATCACAGAGTTTAGCACAGAATATGTTCTCAAATTTATAGAATTAACCATATTCAGGAAGAAAAATATTGAGTAATAAGGCATATGTCCTAAACCAGAAATTATTCCAGTTTCTTTACTTTCTTTTTTATCACTAAGGTCTCTTTTAAAACTATTTTTCCCTTTAGTGAATTTTCTGTTTTAACAGGTTTCTATGAAACACATTGTAATTTTAAAATGATCTGTCTTCTGATCAGTGTTTATATAAACATATAGCACACTGGTTGAAAAAATGCCAGCCAAGAGTAAAAAAAAATGTGATGTTTTGGTTAGCGTTAGCAATGCTATTGTGACTAAATATTATTATCACTCAACTATGTGAAATACTGAAATAATTGGAACTTACTGTTTTTATTCTTGAACATATATTAATTATATTTGTCCATGTTGATATAGCTAATGTGAGTTTACTCTAGTTTACAAACATGCATTAAAATTTTGCACCCCTAACACAGGTTTAGTGTTTACCTTTAGGAAAAGATGGGGAAGAGATGAAGGTGGGTGTGTTTTTATTTCTGAAATGTATTACTTTTTAAAAAAAAATCTGGAGCAAATATGGCAAAATGTAAAGTTACTAAATATGGGTGGTGGTAAATGCTATCTAATTTAATTTCTGTACTTTTGAAAATTTAATAATTTTTGAAAAGTTACAACAGTTTCAAATACCTCTTTTAAACCTGCACCCATATAAAAGATCATTTAGCATATTACTCACTAAAAAAAAATACTGTGAGCTTCTGTTCTAAGATCCTAGGTTGGAAATGTTCACCCTTAACTTTAGAAAGGGTAATTTTAAACACTTTAGCATAATATATAATATTCTAATTATATACAACAAGGGAAATAAATTAAGAGAGATGTGAGGCTCTCAAAAACTGAAATTTTGATATTTAAACTTAAGATTTCGTTAAAATCAATGTAACCAAAACTACCACCTTTTCTCAAATGATCTGAATATATTTAGTCTGAACATCTCAAAATTCCAGACACTCATACCTAACAGGCAGTTTTACAGTTATTCTTTGAGCCCAGTATTGTCCAAATCAATTCATGAACTCCTGCACCCTGCTCCCCCTCAACCCAACAAAACCTGCCCTTTCCTTCCAGAAGCTGAAGTCACACCAAGTCAGAAACCTGGGGCAATTTTTTTTTTAAAATTGTACTTTAAATGAAGGTTTACTGAACAAGCTAGCTTCTCATTAAACAATTAGTACACATATTGTTTTGTGACATTGGTTACCAACCCGACAACATGTCAACACTGTCCCTTCTTGAACTCGGGTTCCCTATTACCAGCTTTCCTGTCCCCTCCTGCCTTTTAATACTTGCCATTGGGCTGGTGTGCCCTTTAGTCTCATTTTGTTTTATGCGCCTGTCTAATCTTTGTTTGAAGGGGTGAACCTCATGAGTGACTTCATTACTGAGCTAAAATGGTGTCCAGGGGCCACACTCTCAGGGCTTCCCCAGTCTCTGTCAGGCCAATAAGTCTGGTCTTTTTTGTGACTTAGTATTTTGTTCTACGTTTTTCTCCAGTTCTGTCCAGGACCTTCTAGTGTGATCCCTGTCAGAGCAGTAGGTGGTACTAGCAGGGCACCATCTAGTTGTGCTGGACTCAGTCTGGTGGAGGCTGTGGTTGCTGTGCTCCATTAGTCCTTTGGATTAATCTTTCCCTTGTGTCTTTAGCTTTCTTCATTCTGTCTTGCTCCCGAAGGGGTGAGACCGGTGGAGTATCTTAGATGGCTGCTCACAGTCTTTTAAGACCCCAGACACTACTCACCAAAGTAGAATGTAGAACATTTTCTTTATAAACTATGATATGCCAATTGAGCTAGATGTTCCCCGAGACCATTGTCCCCACAGCCCTCAGCCCAGTAATTCAGTCCCTCAGGGAATTTGGATGTGTCTATGGAGCTTCCATGACCTTGCCTTGTATAAGTTGTGCTGGCTTCCCCAGTATTGTGTACTGTCTTACCCTTCACCAAAGTTACCACTTATCTATCGTCTATTTAGTGTTTTTTCCATCCCCACCTCTCCCAGAGCAATTTCTTGATCATCAACCCTTACAATAATAGCATTAAGTTTGTTCCATAGTTTCTTTACAAGAGTTTCTTTAAGATTGTGCCTACTTTGTGAGGATTATTTCATTATGGTTATTACATTTTATATTGTATGTATTGTATTTCTATATAGTTATTATTGTTAACCCATAAATCTGCTTAACCTGCTGTACATTAACTGAAACACATCCAATATGTGAAAGTGAATGTCACTGGCATGCAAACGATTTGCACTTGGCTAGTAAACAAAAAGTTGGCAGTTCGAACCCACCCAGTGGCACTACAGAAGAAACAGGCCTGCCGATCTGCTTCTCTAAAGATTACAGCCAAGAAAATCCTACGGCACAGTTCTACTCTGTAGTACATGGGGTCTCCTAAGTCACAAATCAACAACAAAAACAAAACTAACAATCATACTGTAGGTGAAACTGCATGAATGGCGGAAGGTTCCCTGGTCAGCATTTGGGAATTCCCACTCTTTCCTCAGGCAACCTCAACTTCCCTAAGTGACACATGACCACCTGACGTATGGATTAAGTGAGTTCCTGGGTTACATATTAGTAACGCTTAAAGTTTTTAAAATAAAATGTTAATGTTGTTGTTAGCTGCTGTGGAGTTGGTTCTGACTCATCGCCACCCCACTGACAACAGAATGAAACGTTGCCCAGCCCCGCATCATCTTTATGATCATTGGTATGTTCAAGTTCATTGTTGCGGCTACTAAATAATTTGAATGCCTCCCAATTTAGGGGGCTCATCTTCAGCACTATATGGACAATATTCTTTCATAATCCATAGGGTTTTCATTGGCTAATTTTCAGAAGTAGATCACCAGGCTTTTCTTCCTCATCTGTCTTAGAATAGAAGCTCCACTGAAACCTGTCCACCATGGGTTGTGACCCTACTGGTATTTGAAATACTAGTGACATAACTTCCGGCATCATAACAACAGGCAAGCCACCACAGTGCGACAAATTGACAAACAGGTGGCAGAATATGTCAATAGAAGTTAAAATAGCTTTCCTTGCCCCACTGTAACATCTTGTATACTCCATTTTGGAAGCCTCAGCTCTATGCTGTAGTCAGAATGATATTTTTGAAACTCAAAATGATCATGCTCCCCACCACTCCTCATCTCTCCCACCCTACTTACATTTATACTCCAGAGACTTCCTACTGTTCTTGAAAATGGTCAAAAACTTTAACATGGCCTTCAATCAGTTTCTTATAATTTTCCCCCTACCTCCCTCTCCAGTATCATCTTACCAAAACTTATCTTTACTCTCTGATACAAGGAATTGAAGAAATAAACCTCCCTATTATGTGATTTCATATTTGTATTTATCATAGTTATAATTTTATTTGTGTATTTTATTATTTAATATCTATCTTCTATACTGTAATCTGTATAAGGATACACTATTTGTTTTTGTTCACTCTTGTATTTATGTCTAGCATAATGCCTGGTTCACTTTTTTTTTTTTTTTTTTTAATGAACAAACCCAAAGAAAAAGAAACTAAAGCATTCTCTGAAGAGGCTGATTTTTACATAGGTCATCTGCCAATTAGCCCAGATAAAAAAGGACACATGTAAAAAAACTGAAGAAGGGTCAAGCAATAAAAGAAAAATATAAGAAAGTAACATCATTAATGTTTTTAATGTATCTCATCCTCTCCGCTTCCCGCCCCCTCACCTCTGACAGTTGTCATTTGCAATAGCTCATATGATTGTCCTGTTCAAAATGGCCAATACCATGACAAATTGAAGAGGTATAGCTTCATATTCATCATCTAGAAGAACATTTCAAGATCTATCCTGAAGTACAAAGCTCTCAGTGATAAGATAATAGCCATACGCCTACAGGGAAGAGCAGTTAATATAACTATTAATCAAATGTATGCATCAACCACTAAAGCCAAAGTTGAACAAATAGAAGATTTTTACCAACTTTTGCAGTCTGAAATTGATCAAACATGCAGTCAAGATGCATTGATAATTACTTGTGATTGGAATGTAAAGTTGGAAATGAAGGATTGCTAGTTGGAAAATATGGACTTGGTGATAGAAATGACACCCAAGATCTCATGATAGAATTTTGCAAGACTTCTTCATTGCAAATACCTTTTTTCAACAACATAAATGGCGACTATACACATGGACCTCACCGGATGGAATACACAGGAATCAAACTGACTACATCTGTGGAAAGAGACGATGGAGAAACTCAATATCATCAGCCAGAACAAGGTCAGGAGCCAACTGCAGAACAGATCATCAATTGCTCCTATGCAAGTTGAAGTTGAAGAAAATTAAAAGAAATCCATGAGAGCCAACATACAACCTTGAGTATACTTGTTGCTGTCGAGTTGATTCTGACTCATAGAGACCTTATAGGACAGGATAGAACTTCTTCATAGGGTTTCCAAGTAGTGGCTGGTGGATTCAAACTGCCAAACTTTTGGTTAGCAGCCTGATCTCTTAACCACTGTGCCACCAGGGCTCCAAAATTTAGAAACCACCTCAAGAATAGATTTGATGCATTTAACACTAATGACATAAGACTAGGCGGGTTGTGGAATGACATCAAGGACATCATACATGAAGAAGGCAAAAGGTTATAAAAAGACAGGAAAGAAAAAAAAGACCAAAATGGATGTAAGAAGAGATTCTGAAACCTTCTCTTGAACACAGAGTAGCTAAAACGAATGGTAGAAATGATGAAGTAAAAGAGCTGAACAGAAGATTTCACAAAGGGCAGCTGGAGAAGACAGAGTTAAGTATTACACTGAAATGTGCAAAGACCTGGAGTTAGAAAACCAAAAGGGAAGAACACATTCGGCATTTCTCAAGCTGAAAAGAACTGAAGAAAAAATTCAAGCCTCAAGTTGCAATATTGAAGGATTCTATGGGAAAAATATTGAATGACACAGGAAGCATCAAAAGAATATAGAAGGAATACACAGAGTCACTATACCAAAAAGATTTGGTCGATGTTCAACCATTTCAGGAGGTAGCACATGATCAAGAATGGATGTACTGAAAGAAGAAGTCCAAGCTGCACTGAAGGCATTGATGAAAAACCAGGCTTCAGGAATTGACAGAATACCAACTGAGATGTTTCAGCAAATGGAAGCAATGCTGGAATATTTCACTAGTCTATGCAAAGATATTTGGAAGACAGCTTTCTGGCCAACCGACTGGAAGAGATCCATATTTGTTCCCATTCCAAAGAAAGGTGATCCAACAGAATGTGGAAATTATCAAACAATATCATTAGTATCAGATGTAAGTGAAATTTTGCTGAAGATAATTCAAAAGTGGCACCAAGCAGTGCATCAATAGGGAAATGCCAGAAATTCAATCCAGATTCAGAAGAGGACACAGAATGAGGGATATCATTGCTGATCTCAGTTGGAGCTTGGCTGAAAGCAGAGATTACCAGAAAGATGTTTACCTGTGTTTTATTGACTATGCAGCCATTCGAACAGAAAAAAGGGATACTGTGTAGTTTAAAATCAGGAAAAGTATGCATTGGGATTGTATCCTTTCACCATACTTATTCACCTTGTACACTGAACTAATAATCTGAGAAGCTAGACTATATGAAGAAGAATTCAACTTCTGGGCAACATGGCACTATAGACAGAAGCACCATGCCATCCCTCCACAGCAAAGACCCGAAAAACTAAGTCAAACAGAGACAAACGTCAATCCTGAAACCCTAAGCATCAAATGAAGAGATAGAGAACTCAGCCAAGCACTGAATGGAATAAGAAACTGACAGAGAACAGAGAGTGAAGAGATACGTGCACAGGTCCCCCATCAGCTAATGCAGCATGGATTCACCATCTAGGACTCCTGTCGGAGATCGGCATACATGGAGTATGGGAAAACAGGTTCACAGAGCTTCCAGCAGGAGACTGAACGACCAGTAACAATGACAAATATTGTATGAGACCACTACTATTAAAACTCATGAAAAGGTTTACACACAAAAAGAAACAATCTTTGTTGGTTATGAGGGATGGGGGACAAAACTAAGTAGACAATAGATAAGTGGTAACTTTGGTGAAGGGTAAGACAGTACACAATACTGAGAAAGCCAGCACAAGTTGTACAAGTCAAGGTTATGGAAGCTCCATAGACACACCCAAACTTCCAGAGGGACCGAATTGCTGGGCAGAGGGCTATGGGGACCATAGTCTTGGGAAACGTCTAGCTCAATTGGCATAACATAGTTTATAAAGAAAACATTCTACATTCTACCTTGGTGAGTAGCGTCTGGGGTCTTAAAAGCCTGTGAGCAGCCATCTAGATACTCCACTGGTCTCACCACTTCAGGAGCAAGGGAAAATGAAGAAAACAAGATACAAGGGAAAGATTTGTCCAAAGGAATAATGAACCCAAACTACCATGCCTCCACCAGACTGAGTCTAGTACAACTAGATGGTGCCTGGCTACCACCATTGACTGCTCTGACAGGGGTCAGAACAGAGGGTCCTGGACAGAGCTGGAGAAAAATGTAGAACAAAATTCTAACTCACAAAAAAAGACCAGACTTACTGGTCTGACAGAGACTGGAGAAACCTCAAGAGTATGGCCTCCTGACACCCTTTTAGCTCAGTAATGAAGTCACTCCCGAGGGTCACCCGTCAGCCAAAGATTAGACAACCCCATAAAAGAAAACGAGTCTAATGGGGCACAACAGCCCAGGGGCAAAGATGAGAAGACAAGACGGAACAGGAAAGCTGGTAATAGGGAACCCAAGATCGAGAAGGGAGAGTGTTGACATGTCGTGGGGTTGTTAACCACTGTCACAAAACAATATATGTACTAACTGTTTAATGAGAAACTATTTGTTCTGTAAACCTTCATCTAAAACACAATAAAAAAAATTAAAAAAAAGAAGAATGAAGCCTTAGGATTGGAGGAAGACTTACTAACAACCTGTGATATGCAGATGACACAACATTTCTTGCTGAAAGCGAAGAGGATTTAAAGCACTTACTAATGAAGATCAAAGACCACAGCCTTCAGTGTGGACTACACCTCAACATAAAGAAAACACAAATCCTCACAACAGGACCAATAAGCAACATCATAATCAATGGAGAAAAGATTGATGTTGTCAAGGACTTCATTTTATTTGTATCCACATTCAACACTCATGGAATCAGCAGTCAAGAGATAAAATGATGTATTGCGTCGATTATATCTGCTGCAAAAGACCTCTTTCAAGTGTTAAAAATTTAAGATATCACTTTGAGGACTAAGATTCAACTGACCCAAGCCATATGATCTTCTGTTGCCTCATATGCATGCAAAAACTGGACAATGAATAAGGAAAACTGAAGAAGAATTGGCATATTTGATTTATGGTGTTGGCGAAGAATACTGAATATATCATGGACTGCCAGAAGAATGAACAAATCTGTCTTGGAAGAAGTACAGACAGAATGTCCTAAGGTGAACACTTAGAGAATGCTTGCAGAATGCTCTAAGACAGAACGCTTCTAAGGCAAGAATGGTGAGACATCTTCTCATGTACTTTGGACATGTTTTCAGGAGGAACCAGTTCCTGGAGAAGGACATCATGCTTGGTAAAGTAGAGGGTCAGCAGAAAAGAGGAAGATCCTCAACAAGTTGGACTGGCACAGTGTTTACAACAATGGGCCCAGACATAGCAGCGATTGTGGTGATGATTCGGGACAGAACAGTGATTTGTTCTGTTGTACGTAGGAGCATTATGAGTCAGAACCAACTCGATGGCACCTGACAACAATAACAATGTCATTGACATGATTTCCAACCATCCCTAAAAACTCCAGGAAATACCTCCTCAAAATATTAACTGTCTCACAATATATGTGGATCAGGAATCCAGGATCAGCTTAGCTGGGAACCTCTGGCTCAGAGTATCTAAAGAGGCTATAATCAAACTATCAGCCAGGGCTGCAGTCATCTCAAGACTCTTCCAGGCTCATTCATGTTGCTGCTGGCAGGCCCCATGTCCTCACCGGCTATTGACTGGAGACATCAGTTCTTGTCACATGGCCCTTTCCGTTGTTGTTATTGTTTGTTACTGCTGAGTCGATTTCGACTCAGGGTGACCCTATGTGTGCAAAGTAGAATTGCTCCTTAGGGTTTTCAAGGCTGTGATCTTTTGGAAGCAGATCACCAGGCCTATCTTCAGAGGAACCTCTGGGTGGGTTCTAACCTCCAACCTTTGGGCTAGTAGTCATGCGTTTAACTGTTTTTGCTGCCCAGGGACTAGTGTCCTCTTCATAAGGTTATTTAAAAACATGGCAGCTTGCTTCCCCCAGAGTAGGGTTTGAGCAAGAAAAAGAGAGAAAGAAAAAGTGTGCAAGGACAGGTGTTACGATTTTTTAAGAACTGAATTTCAAAAGTGACATCCATGGCCAGCTTCATGGGCATACAATTTATATAATTACACAAATCTCTGGGCTTAGAAAGGTTTAATATTCTAATGTTGCCATCTTGAAATTCTTAAAAAATTTTTTTGAACTAAGGGCCTTGCATTTTTATTTTGCATTGGATCTCACAAATTATGTAGTTGGTTTTGGTGACATCCTGTCACTCTTGTTATATTCTACTAGTTAGAAGTGAGTCACTAGGTCCCACCTAGGGGCAGGCTTACACAAAGCATAAATATCAATAGGCAGTGATCATTGGAAGCCATTTTAGCAGCTGCCTACTATAGTCTGCTCTTTGGTCCCCAATGATTCACATCCTTCCTGCATGCAAAATATCCTTACCACCTCTCAATCTCTCTGAAAGTTTCATCCTATCACAGCTTCACCACAAAGTTCAGAATCTTATCCTCTAAATCAGGTCCAGGTGCGAATGAGGTTTCTCAGATATTGTTCCTTAAGTACAGCTCCTTGAATACAGTTTACCTGTAAACTTGTGAAACTAAATAGACAAGTTATTTTTTCTCCCATCTCCCCAAAATACATGGTAGGACAGGCATGGGAAAACTGCCATAGGAATTCCTGTTCAAAGAGAAAATAAGAGACACAAAGGAGTCCCTGGTCCATAGCAATTTTGAAATCCATCTGGGCAAATGTTGGAATTTCATCGATTAGGTCTCAAGGCCTGGAAAGAATTCTTCCAGGCTCTCGGCTCCACCCTCTGGGTTCCTGGTTCCATTCTCTGATTCATCGTTCCTTTTTGCATGAATGTTAGGATGTATTTGCAGCTGATTGGTGTTCTTAATCAGCTTCCAGCCAGGCAAATTTTTTTTTTTTAGCTGTTATGAAATTAATTTTTAATTTTATATTACAGTTAAAGCTTTTTTTCTTTTCATTTTAAAATTTATTTATTGTGCTTTAGGTGAAAGTTTACAGCTCAAGTTAATTTCTCATACAAAAAAATTATACACATATTGTTATGTGACCCTAGTTACAATCCCTGTAATGTGACAGCACACTCCCCTTTTCCACCCTGGGTTTCTCCTGTCCATTCAGTGAGCTCCTATCTCTTTCTGCCTTCTCATTCTGCCTCTGGACAGGAGCTGTCCAGTTAGTCTCATGGGTCTACTTGAAATAAGAAGCACACTCTTCACGAGTATTATTTTATGTTTTACAGTCATCTAATCTTTGTCTGAAGAGTTGGCTTCAGGAATGGTTTTAGTTCTGGGTTAACAGACAGTCTGGGAGCGTTGTCTTCAGGGGGTTCCTCTAGTCTTAGTCAGGTCATTAAGTCTAGTCTTTTTACATGAATTTGAGTTCTGGATCCCACTTTTCTCCTGCTTGTCAGAGACTCTCTGTTGTGTTCCCTGTCAGGGCGGTCATCAGTAGTAGCCAGGCACCATATAGTTCTTCTGGTCTCAGGCTCATGGAGTCTCTGGTTTATATGGCCCGTTTGTCTCTTGGGCTAATATTTTACTTGAGTCTTTGGTGTTCTTCATTCTCCTTAGCTCCTGATGGGATGGGACCAATTGCTGCATCTTAGACAGCTGCTCACAAGCTTTTAAGACCCCAGAAACCACTCACCAAAGTGGGTTGCAGAATATTTTCTTAATAAACTTTGTTATGCCAATTGACCTAGATGTCCCCTGAAACCATGGTCTCCAGAACCCCACCCCTGCTACTCTGTCCCTCAAAGTATTTGGTTGTATTCAGGAAACTTCTTAGCTTTTGGTTTAGTCGAGTTGTGCTGACTTTCCCTGTATTGTGTGTTGTCCTCTTCACCTAAGGTAATTATTTTCTACTATCTGGTTAGTGAATTTCCGTCTCCCTCCCTCCCCATCAAAGAATTTTTTCTTCTGTGTTTAAAGATTTCTTGCGTTCTTATAATAGTGGTCTTATACGATATTTGTCCTTTTTTGACTAATTTCACTCAGCACAATGCCTTCCAGATTCATCCATGTTGTGAGATGTTTCTCGGATTCCTCATTGTTCTTTATCGTTGTCTAGTATTCCATTGTGTGTATATACCATAATTTGTTTATCCATTCATCAGTTGATTGGCACCTAGCTTCTTCCCAAATTTTTGCTATTGTGAACAGTGCTGCAATGAACATGGGTGTGCATGTATTTATTCGTGTGACTGCTCTTATTTCTCTAGGATATATTCCAAGGAGTGGGATTGCTGGATCGTATGGTACTTCTATCTCTAGCTTTTTAAGAAAGCACCAAATCAATTTGCAAAGTGGTTGTACCATTTTACATTCCCACCAGCAGTGTATAAGTGTTCCAGTCTTTCCACAACCTTTCCAACATTTATAATTTTGTATTTTTTGGATTACTGCTAACCTTGTTGGGGTGAGATGGTATCTCATTGTAGTTTGATTTGCATTTCTGTAATTGGCTAACGATCATTTCCTTACGTATCTGTTAGCCGCCTGAATGTCTTCTTTGGTGAAGTGCCTGTTCATATCCTTTACCCATTTTTAAATTGGGTTATTTGTCTTTTCATTGTTGAGTTGTTGCGGCATTTTGCAGATTTTGGAGATTAGACCCTGATCAGATATGCCATAGCCAAAATTTTTTCCCAGTCTGTACGTTGTCAGTTTTCTCTTTTGGTGAAGTCTTTTGATGAGCATAAGTGTTTGATTTTTAGTTGCTCTATCGCTTCTCAGCCTTTTGGCTAAGATCAAGTGATTTTTAGTTGCTCCCAGTTATCTAGTTTCTCTTCTGGTCTTTGTGCATTGTTACTTATGGTTTGCATTCTTTTTATGCCATGTATTAGGGCTCCTAGCATTGTCCCTATTTTTCTTCCAGGATCTTCATCATTTTAGATTTTATATTTAGGTCTTTGATCCATTTTGAGTTAGTTTTTGTGCATGGTGTGAGGTATGGGTCTTGTTTCATTTTTTTGCAGATAGATATCCACTTATGCCAGCACCATTTGTTAAAGAGACTGTCTTTTCCCCATTTAATGGACCTCGTGCCTTTGTCAAATATCAGCTGCTCATAGGTGGATGAATTTAAGTCTGGATTCTCAATTGTGTTCGATTGTCTATATATCTGTTGTACCAGTACCAGGCTGGTGGTATAATAGGTCCTAAAATCAGGTAGTGTGAGGCCTCCCACTTTGTTCTCCTTCTTCAGTAATGCTTTACTTATCCACGGCCTCTTCCCTTCCCATATGAAGTTGGTGATTTGTTTTTCCATCTTGTTAAAAAATGTTGTTGGAATTTGGATTGGGATTGCATTGTATCTGTAGATCGTTTTGGGTAGAACTGATATTTTCACAACGTTGAGTCTTCTTATCCATGAGCAAGGTTATGTCTTTCCACTTATGTAAGTCTCTTTTGGTTTCTTGCAATAGTGTCTTGTAGTTTTCTTTGTATAGGTCTTTTACATCTCTGGTTAGACTTATTCGTAAGTATTTTATCTTCTTGGGGGCTATTGTAAATGGTACTGACTTGGTGATTTCATCTTTGAAGTTCTCTTTGTTGGGATAGAGGAATCCAACTGATTTTTGTATGTGTGTCTTGTATCCTGATTCTTTGCTGAAATCTTCTATTAGTTCAGTAGTTTTTTCATGGATTCTTTGGGGTTTTCTGTGTATAAGATCATATCGTCTGCAAATAGGGATACTTTTACTCCTTCCTTACCAATTTGGATGCCTTTTATTTCTTTTTTCTTGCCTTATTGCTCTGGCTAGAGCTAAGAGTGGTGATAAAGGTCATCTTTGTCTGGTTCCCATTCTCAAGGAGAATGCTTTCAGGCTCTCTTCATTTAGGATGATGTTGGCTGTTGAGGTTATATAAATGCCCTTTATTATGCTGAGGAAATTCCCTTCTATTTCTATTTTGTGGAGAATTTTTATCATGAATGGGTGTTGGACTTTGTCAAATGCCTTTTCTGTATCAATTGGTAAGATAATGTGGTTTTTGTCTTTTGTTTTATTTATGTGATGGATTACAGAAATTTTTTTTTTTTAATGTTGAACCATCCTTGCATACCTCGTATGACTCCCATTTGGTCATGCTGAATTATTTTTTTTATATGTTGTTGAATTCTATTGGCTAGAGTTTTGTCGAGGATTTTTGCATCTATGTTCATGAGGGATATCAGTCTGTAATTTTCTTTTTTTGTAGTGTCTTTACCTGGTTTTGGTATCAGGGTTATGCTGGCTTCATAGAATGAGTTCAGGAGTATTCCTTCCTTTTCTATGCTCTAAAATATCTTTCGTAGTAGTGGTGTTAACTCTTCTCTGAAAGTTTAGTAGAATTCTCCAGTGAATCTGTAAGGACCAGGACTTTTTTTTTGTTGGGAGTTTTTTAATTACTTCTTCAATCTCGTCTTTCATTACAGGTTTATTTAGTTTTTCTACCTTGGTTTGGATTAGATTCGGTAGGTAGTCTGTTTCTAGAAATTTGTCCATTTCCTCTAGGTTTTCAAGTTTGTTGGAGTACAATTTTTCATAGAATTCTGTTATGATTCTTTTAATTTCAGTTGGATCTGTTGTGATATTGCCCATCTCCTTTCTTATTTGGATTATTTGCTTCCTCTTCTGTTTTTCTTTTGCCAGTTTGGCTATTGGTTTATTGATTTTGTTGATCTTTTCAAAGAACCAGCGTTTGGTCTTGTTAACTCTTTTAATTGTTTTTCTATTCTCTATTTTATTTATTTCTGCTTTAATTTTTATTATTTGCTTTTTTCTGGTGCCTGAGGGCTTCTTTGGCTGCTCTCTTTCTAATTGTTTCAGTTGTAGGATTAATGGTTTGATTTTGGCCCTTTGTTCTTTTTGGATGTTTGCAATTATTGCTATAAATTGACCTCTGAGCACTGCTTTTGCTGTGTCCCAAAGGTTCTGGTAGGATGTGTTTTCATTCTCATTTGATTCTGTGAATTTCTTTATTCTGTTGTTGATTTCTTCTATAACCCAGTAGTTTTTGAGCAAGGTGTTGTTCAGTTTCCATGTATTTGATTTTTTTCCTTGCTTTTTCTGTTATATTGATTTTTACTTTTATGGATTTATGGTCATGAAAGATAGTTTGAAATATTTCAATGTTGTGGATTCTGTTAAGGCTTGCTTTGTGACCTAATACATGGTCTATTCTGGAGAATGTTCCATGTGTGTTGGAAAAGAAAGTATACTTGGCTGCTCTTGAGTGGAGTGTTCTGTATATGTCTATGAGATCAAGTTGTTTGATTGTGGCATTTAGATCTTCCATGTCTTTGTTGAGCTTATTTCTGGATGGTCTGTGTTTCACCAAAAGTGGTGTGTTGAAGTCTCCTACTATTATTTTGGAGCTGTCTGTTTCTCTTTTCAATGCTGTTAGAGTTTGTTTTATGTATTTTGGAGCCCTGTCATTGGGTGTGTAAATATTTATTATGGTTATGTCCACCTGGTGTATTCATCCTTTAATCATTATATCATGTGCTTCCTTATCCTTTGTGGTGGATTTTGCTTTAAAATCTATTTTGTCAGAGATTAATATTGCCACTTCTGCTCTTTTTTGATTGTTGTTTGCTTGATATGTTTTTTCCATCCTTTGAGTTTTAGTTTGTTTATATCTTTGAGTCTAAGGTGTGTCTTTTGTAGGCAGCATATAGGTGCATTGTGTTTTTTAAATCAATTCTGCCACTCTCTGTCTCTTTATTGGTTCTTTTAGTCCATTTACATTCAGTATAGTTATTGATAAGTATGAGTTTAGTGCTGTCATTTTGGTTAATTTTTTTGTGTTGTTGACAGTTTTTTCATTCCACTTCGTTTTCTGTGCCTAGTCGTTTTTCTTTATGTATTTTATTTTCACCTTTTTCCTTGTCGTTGATTTTGTATTTGCTGAATCTTTATGTTTTTCTTCTTTTTTATTTTGTTGTGTAGGATTGTTGTTTCCTTTGTGGTTACCTTAATATTTACCTCTATTTTTCTAAGTTTAAACCAATCTTTTATTTCTTGATATGGCCTTGACTTCCTTTCCATATGAAAGTTCTATGATTATGTTATTAGTCCCTTTTTTGTTTTAATGTTGTCATCTTTTACATATTGACGTCTCTGTTTCCCTATTTTCAGTATTTTAGCTTTGATTTATTTTTGTTACTTCCCTATCTGTGTTGCTATCTGGTTGTTCTGTCTTGTGTTCTAGTTTCCAGTTGTTATCTGATGTTATTGATTTTTTTGTCCAGAGGACTGTCTTTAGTATTTCTTGTAATTTTGGTTTGGTTTTTACAAATTCACTTAACTTCTGTTTATCTGTAAATGTCCTAATTTCACCATCATAACTGAGAGACAGTTTTGCTAGATATATAATTCTTGGGTGGCAATTTTTTTCCTTTAAGGCTTTGTATATATCATCCCATTGCCTTCTTACCTGCATGGTTTCTGCTGAATAGTCAGAGCTTAGTCTTATTGACTTTCCTTTCTAGATGACTTTTTGTTTATCCCTAGCTCCTCTTAAATTCTCTCTTTGTATTTGGTTTTGGCAATATGTCTTGGTGAATTTCTTTTGATATTTATCCTGTGTCGGGTTGGATGAACTTCTTGGATAGATATCTTCTCATCTTTCACGGTATCACAGAAGTTTTCTGCCAACAAATCATCAACAATTCTCTCTGTATTTTCTGTTATCTTCCCTTGATCTGATACGCCAATCACTAGTAGGTTATTCCTCTTTATAGAGTCTGTCTTATTCATTTAGTGCTGCTAAAACAGAAATACCAAAAGTGGATAGCTTCAACAAAGACAAGTTTATTCTCTCACAGTCTAGTAGGTTACAACTCCAAATTCAGGACGTCAGCTCCAGGGGAAGGCTTTCTCTGTCAGCTCTGGAGGAAGGTCCTTATTATTAGTTTTCCCTTGTTCTGGGAGCATCTCAGCACAAAAACCTCAGGTCCAAAGGATGCACTCTACTCCCAGCACTGCTTTCTTGGTGATATAATGTCCCCATGTCTCTCTGCTTGCCTCTCTCCTTTATATCTAAAAAGAGGTTGGCTTAAGACACTATCTAATCTTGTACATTTTAGCAATATAACTCTTGCTAATCTATTTTACTACATCATCGTGATAGGATTTACAACACATATGGAAATCACCTCAGATTACAAAATGGTAGACAATCATACAATACTGGGAATCGCAACCTAGCCAAGTTGACAGATATTTTTGGGGGACACAGTTCAATCCATGACAGAGTCCCACATAATTCTTAGGGTTTCTTCATTTTTTTAAATTCTTTCATTTGGTTTTTCCTCAAATAAATTGGTGTCAAGTGCTTTATCTTCAGTCTGACTAATTCTGACTTCCATTGCCTCAATTCTGCTCCTATGACTTTCTATTGAGTTGTCTAAGTCTAAAATTTTATTGTTAATCTTTTGGATTTCTATTTGCTGTCTCTCTGTGTATTTTTGTGCCCTGTTAAATTTGTCATTATGCTCTTGTATAACCTTCTTAAGTTCCTCTGTTGCTTTGTCTGTGTGTTCCTTGGCTTGGTCTGTGTTTTGCATGATCTCCTTCTTGATATCTTGAAGAGCTCTGCATATTAATCTTTTGAATTCTATCTCTGGTAATTCCAAGACCTTCTCTTCCTCTTGGAGGGTTTTTGGTTCTTTGTTTTGGGAGCTTGCTGAAACCATCATGGTCTGCCTCTTTATGTAATTTTATATTGATTGTTATCTCCAAGCCATCAATAAGTTATTATATTTATTTATTTTATGTTTGGTTACTGTGTCCTAGCTTCTTGTTTTGATATGCCCAAATAGGCTGGTCGTGTGAGCTACTTTGATTATTGGCATCTTTGAAGCTTTCACATCCTGTCACCAGGTGTTAGAGCTGTTAGTAGGTATATGAACCCAGGAGTCCATTTACTTTTCTTGTGTGGATTCAGCTCAGGTGTTTAGGTTGTCAGTCACCTAGTGAGTGGTGCAGGCTCTCACCTACATTCCTAGACAGGCAGGCTATGTAGAGGTGATTGGAGCAGGCACAGATATCTGGCTGCAGTAGGGGGTTATGTGCTGAACAAGGTAGGGGGCTGATGGCTGCCCCTGAATGCCTGGGTGGATGGTGTGTCCCTGTTCCCTAGAGCACGTAGGTGGGTAGGTTTTTGCAGCCGGACTTCGAGCACCCAGTGCTGTTGGCTGTAATGATTGGGAGGCACCAGATGTTCTCAGACCCCTGTCTTGGGTGACTAGGTGGAGTGGGTGGAGCCACCAGCCTCAGTCCCTGATATGTGCAGGGGAGGACCCTGCTTACTGGGTAGGGCAGTGTCAAATGTCATGAATCTGCCACTTCTCCTTAGCTGTTGCAGTTGAAAATAGGCTTCAGATATGTACCCTTTTGTACTATGCTAATGAGGGCCTACACTGTTGAAATGGGCCCACACAGGTCTAGGCAAGGGTGAGAGGCATTCAAAGTCCATGGACCCCTTATGCTTGTGTCTAGGCAAAGAGGCTGTGCCTGTCCTGAGTTCCCGGTTTAGGGGAGCTGGCAGATTATTTTTTCCCTTTTGTTAATTTGTTCCGTCACCAAAGCCGAGAAAATGGCTCGGGGCACGCAACAGGTCACGCTTCTGGCCTGGGGGCATGGCAATCGCTGAAGCCAGACCTGGACTAGAGCGCGGGGGTGGGGGGTGGGGTGGGGAGTTAATAGGAGAGAGGTACTTCCCAGAGGGGAAATGGTTTTTCTGATCCTGTGTGGTAGGTTAGATGCTTGCACTTAACTTTTGCAGATTCAACATTGCTTCTCCCTGGTTCTGGAAGTTTGTGCAGACTCTCTGCTGCTCAGTTTATCCTGGTGTGGAAAAGGTGTCCTGAGCGCTACTGCTTGATCCAGCCTGCAGGGTATGGGCCAGGTCAGGTCTGGCAAATCCTCGCTGCTTCTGAACTGTCTCCCCACCCCGCAATGCTCAGTCCAACTCCTCAACATTGTCTTTGATGTTCAGGGCTCCTAGATTGTCAAATATAATCAATTCACTTGCTTTTTTGGGTCTTTGTTGTAAGAGGGACCACAGGAAGCACCTGATTACTCTGCCATCTTGACCACACTTCTACAGTTAAAGCTTTTAATGAGTGCTTGGTATCTGTGAGGCTCATGCAAATGCTTTACAGCCATTGTCTCCTGTAATTTCAACAACAACCCCCTTCCCTCACTAACTCCATTTTTCAGATGAAGAAGCTGAGGCATAGAGAGATTGAGTAACTTGCCAGGTAACACTGCTGTGGTAGTAGTTGGAAATTTGTGGGATATTATTAACTTAACTTGTAATAAGTTATACCCTACAACATTAACAAATTTGTATTTCCAGGATATGCTTCCCTTTTTCTTCTTTTAAAATGAAGTTCAGAAAGGTTAAATGTTACCCATTTTGAGCTTCTCATCTTTGTACAGTTACAGTTAACCTTTTAACTGTCTTATTTTATTGTGTTTTAAATGAAGGTTTACAGAACAAACTAGTTTCTCATTAAACAAGTAATACACATATTGTTTTGTGACATTGGTCGCCAACCCCATGATGTGTCAACACTCTCCCCTTCTTGACCTTGGGTTACCCATTACCAGCTTTCCTGTCCCCTCCTGCCTTCTTGTCCTTGCCCGTGGGTTGGTGTGCCCATTTAGTCTCATTTTGTTTTACGGGCCTGTCTAATCTTTGGCTGAAGGGTGAACCTCAAGAAAGACTTCAGTACTGAGTTAAAAAGGTGTCTGGGGCCATACTCTTGGGGTTTCTCCAGTCTCCGTCAGGCCAGTAGGTCTGGTATTTTTTTGTGAGTTAGAATTTTGTTCTACATTGCAGCCAGGCGAATTTTGGGGCTCTAATAGCCTCTTTTCATTTTGTACTATCTTTTTTGCTTTCAAGCTTTCAGCATATTTGGTGTTATGATTCAAGTCTTTCTAGGCGTTCTTTAAATCTTACTGGGGTTCACTCCATTAGACAAAACCAAACCCACACATCTGTTTGACATACGTCCTTTTCTACCTTGCTTTGTCCACCTTTTAAAATGTATAACCCTTGCCTCACAACATTTCCCACTCTTCCTTTATTTTTATGTTTCTTTATGGAATTTATTCCCATTCAAAATACCATATATTTTACTTATTTTTTGTATTTATTGTCTGTCCCCTAACTTCCCTACCCCCATTATAATATTAGCCAGAATAAGGCAGGGAATTCTGTTTATTTGGTCACCTTTTTATCCTCAGTTATTAGAACACTATGTAGCACATTCAAAAAATGCTGAATAAATGAATTACAGCAATTTCAAAAAGGATTGGAAGACTCTTTGAAACAGACACTCATCTGCTGTGAAATCCTATAACATACGGAAATACATTAAGTCCCTGGGTTAAGAACGTCCGACTTACAGACAATTCATACTTAAGAATGGACTGCCATAAAGCCTATTATATTAAAAATTTGACTTAAATACAATGGTTTGTAATAACAAATGCACGCACTACTTCGTGACACTCGTGAAAACACTGCATGGCTTCAGAGGTTCATTGGCTGTTTTAAGGACTGTTCCTTTAATGTTTTTTCACCTTGCTGTATACCTACACACATACACAGATTCTCTCTTCAGTACAGTACTGTATGTAGTTACTTTTATTATTACTCATTATTATTATTATGTACTGTATTATTATGTTTAAGATGTTTTAGTGTATTTGAAAGTGTTTCTTAAGTGTTTCATATACATAAATAAAAAAAAAATAAACCCCAAGCCCGTTGCCGCGGAGTCAATTCCAACTCAGAGCGACCCTATAGCAACCCTATATGTATAGAAAGGTAAAGTATATACTATATACTAAAATACTCATTAACTAACTGATGCAAAATAAGAATTATATATACCTGTTCTAACTTACTTACAAGTTCGACTTAAAGACAGACTCAGGAACAGATTTCCTCTGTAACCCAGGGACTGTCTGTAGTGTAAGTCTATTCACAAAGCAGATCGATAGATATGACTTTGGATAACCTAATAAAAAGATTTAAAACAATTAAAATTTTAAAAATTAAACGAAATATTCCCCCTACATATATCACAACAACAACAACAAAAAAAACCCAACACAAAAAACATCAACAACAAACTCACACCCACACTCACAAAAAGTTTTATATACAGACTTAACCATACATTCTTGTGAATGATCACCAGTTCCATAGAGAGGGAAGATATATATTGTCGGAAATGAAATTATATTATGAGAGTTATTCAGAGTAATATGTAACTTATAAGTATTTTAGATTTATAACATAAGTATAAACAGCTAAACAGTGCCACTTAATCCTCTTACTTTTTTTTCCATATTGGATTATGCTAAAATAATCCTTTTCTTCTCTCTCTCATATTTTCTATATGATCATTAATAAAAAAAATGAATGATCTTCGTTTTGTATTTATAAAGATTCTGAATTAATGTCTGCAAAAACCTTCTATTACTTTCCATGTTTTCAATCTCTAGTGATTTGTTTGGCTAAAAGACTTTTGCTTAAATCAATTTTTACATTGAAATTTTGGTCTTATAATCAATGATAGGTCTGTATCATTTTTTCCCATACTGGAGAGTTGGATTTTCAGGGTAGAGTCAACATTGTTCTTGTCTTCTTGAAGTAGTAGTTGTTGTCAGTTGCTGTTGAGTCAGCTCCAACTCATGGCAATCCCACACACAACAAAACAAAACGTTGCCCAATCCTGTGCAGTCCTCCAATCTTGGTACGCTCGAGTCCATTGTCACAGCCACTATATATCTTGAGTGCCTTTCAACCTAGGGGGCTCATCTTCCTGCAGTATATAAGACAATACTCTATTGTGATCCGTAGGGTTTTCATTGGTAATACTTAGAAGTAGATTTCCAAGTCTTTCTTCCTAGTCTGTCTTAGTCTGAATGCTCCACTGAAACCTGTTCACCATGGGTGGCCCTGCTGGTATTTGAAATATTGGTGGTATGGCTTCCAGCATCATAGCAACATGCAACCCACTGCAATACAACAAACTGACAGATGGGTGTGGGTGATGGCCTGGAAGTAAAACCACACCTAAAAGAGGAAGATGACCAGTCCTACCATATTTTTGTCAGAATATGAGATTCTCCTGAGAAGTCATCAGAATATGGCCAGGAAATGAGTCTGATACAACTGAGCTGTCCATATTGGTGGAGTATTTTATGGTCTTGGTGCATTTCCATGCTTCCCTATGGGACTCATTTCCCTGTCAGCCAGGAACAAATACATGGACAGACATCTCAGATGTTTGGCATATCTCTGGAAACATGAATAGCCATACCAATTTGGTTGTTGGACAACGTGAACTTGTTTTGGGCATCAGTCTATTGCTGAGGTACAAGCTTCTCATGATGGAAAAGGACCACACATAGGAAGTCTTCCTGAAGAGAACAGTGTAGCATGTTCAAACTACCAGAGAAGGGTGATGTTAAAGCTCCTGTTAATCATCTGACTCTTAGGAAGTATCCTCATATTGTCAGCTTAGGCTGGGGTCTAGGATGTGAGGGCTCCTCTTCCTTAATTTTCTGGAGTCCCATTAGCTCACCTGGACCTTCTTAGGGAAGAAGCTAAAAAGTGTAATGTAAAGGTCTTAATTTCTCTTTCTACAGAAGCAGCCAATTGTATCAATAAAATGGTCCAATGGGTTCTCTCGAATATGGGGAGCAGGGAAGGCCAACACCCACCACCAAATCTCAAACCCCTACCATGCCCCTGCCAAAGCAATAACAAAAATACACCCTTTTCTCTACTTCCCCTTTGCTTCTGCCTCAATTATTACACCTTCAAAAATTGCCTATAGGATTGTTCACAATAGCAAAGAGTTGGAATAACCTAGATGCCCATCAACAAATGAATGGATAAACAAACTATGGTACATACACACAATGGAGTACTATGCAGCGAGAAAGAACAATGATGAATCTGTGAAGCATCTCATAACATGGATGAAACTAGAGGACATTATGATGAGTGAAATAAGTCGATCACAGAAGGACAAATATTGTATGAGACCTCTATTGTAAAAACCCGTGAAAAAGTTCACACACAAAAAGTAACAGTCTTTGTTGGTTACCAGGGATGGGAGGGGTGGGCGGGAAATACTAAATAGGCAATAGATAAGTGGTATCTTGGGTGAAGGGTGAAACAGTGCATAATACTGGGGAAACCAACACAACTTGTACAAGGAAAGGTCATAGAAGCTCCATAGACACATCCAGACTCCCCGAGGGACTGAATTGCTGGGTGCAGGGCTGTGGGGACCATGGTCTAGGGGAACATCTTTCTCAGTTGGCATAACACAGTTTATAAAGACAATGTTCTACATTCTACCTTGGTGAGTAGCGTCTGGGGTCTTAAAAGCCTTTGGGCAGCCATCTAAGATACTCCACTGGTCTCATCCCTTCGGGAGCAAGGGAGAATGAAGAGAACAGGATACAAGGAAAAGATTAGTCCAATGGACTAATGGACCATACCTACCAAGGCCTCCACCAGAATGAGTCCAGTACAGCTAGATGGTGCCCGGCTACCACCACTGACTGCTCTGACCAGGATCACAACACAGGGTTCTGGACAGAGCTGGGGAAGGATGCAGAACAAAATTCTAACTCACACAAAAAAAAAAGACCAGATTTACTGGCCTAAAGGAGACTGGAGAAAGCCCGGGAGTATGGCCCCCAGACACCCTTTTAGCTCAGTGGTGAAGTCACTTTCGAAGTTCACCGTTCAGCTGGGGAGTGGACAGCCCCATAAAACCAAATGCGACTAATGAGGCACAGCAGTCCAGGGACAAGGGCTAGAAGGCAGAAAGGGACAGGAATGCTAGTGATAGGGAACCCAAGGTTGAGTAAGGATATTGTTGATGTGTTGTGAGATTGTTAACCATTGTCATAGAGCAACATGTGTACTGTTTAATGAGAACCTATTTTGTTCTGTAAACCTTCATCTAAAGTGAGAATAGCAGCACCATTGGAAGAGCGCAGTTGATGTCACTGAACTGTGCATGTAGAAAGTTTTGAAATGGTGTATCTATGACTATGTATATTTTCACCAAAAAAAAAAAAAAGTTGAGAAGGGAGAGGGTTGACATGTCGTGGGGTTGTTAACCAATGTTGTAAAACAATACATGTACTACAGTTTCATGAGAAATTATTTGTTCTGTAAACCTTCACCTGAAGTACAATTTAAAAAAAAATTGCCTATTGGTCAGCATATAATCCTAATGAACTGTCCAATCCAGTTATCTTGCATCACCTAAGTATAGTACATATCAGACTGGCTAAAAATACGTTAAAGTATTAGTGACAGTAAATACTTTTTCCCAACAGAGGCGTATGAGGGGTTGCTTCGTCTTTAAATCATATGTATCTCATCCTAAAATGTTTTTCTTACAGAATAGAACATATTCCTCCTGAATCTGAATTAGATCTCCATACTTTTCCTCTCATTCCCTCTTTTTTTATTGGCAGCTCCTGATCATAATGGGAACCGTAGTCTCTCTACTGTACATCTGGCTGTATTCCCAGAGCTTCCACTTCCATGTGGCACATCTTTATGCTCATTTTGGGTACTCCAGTGCTCAGCATATTGTTGGCCAAAGATACCTGAAAGGTAACATCTTTGTTTCTCTGAATTCCATTCTACTGTGGGAAGAGTGGTAGGGTGGATTTGCTGGTTAGATTTCTATACCTATAGGTTTACAGATTCTATAACAGTTAACTGAGTCTCTTTTTCCTGTGATATCCTTTGGTTTCACCCAGGAGCTGGTGTGATGAAGAATGAAGAGATGGCAATGCATTGGTTTAGGTAAGAAAGAAAACATCTACTAAAAAATAGAGCTCTAAGAGTTAACCTTTTCAGGAAGTGCTGAAATATAAAAGCTTACACTTTTGGTGCTTATTCCTAGAAGAAAAGAAAGCAGACATCTAAACTTTCTTAATATGAGAGTCTTGATATCTTCTCTATTTTTTCTAAATGGTAGTAGGGTAGAAGTTGTGGTCATGCCAATGACCGCCCTGACAGGGAACACAACAGAGAGTCCCTGATGGAACAGGAGAAAGGTGGGATGCAGAACTCAAATTCTAGTAAGAAGACCAGACTTAATGGTCTGACTGAGACTGGAGGAACCCTGGAAAGCATGGCCCCCGGATTCTCTATCAGCCCAGAACTAAGACAATTTCCGAGGCCACCTCTTCAGACAGGGATTGGACTGGACTGTGGGACATAAAGTGATACTCGTGAGAGTGTGCCTCTTAGCTCAAGTAGATAGAAGAGACTAAACAGGCAGCTTCTGTCCGGAGGTGAGATGGGAAGGCAGAGAGGGTTAGGAGCTGGTTGAATGGACATGGGGAATCAGAGGTAGAAAGGAGGAGTGTGCTGTCACAGTATGGGGAGAGCAATAAGAGTCACATAACAATGTATGTATAAATTTTTGTATGGGAAAAAATAAAAAAAAAAAGAAGTGGTGGTGGTGGCAGTTGATGCATTTAAAAACCATCTACACAATGTAAGCAAAGCAGTAGATTAGTTTTAAAAGAGCCAATTGGGGAACATGTACAATTCTAGTGAAAGATTCAGAACATCAGTAATTTTATTAACAGTGGGACTATTACTCTGTTTACCGAAATTTTGAGTCTTGCCCATAAGAGACATATTTAAAATTAAAAAGTAGAAATATATCTTACTCATTGTTTTTCTTGCCTAAAATTTTGTTCATCTGATTGTGTGCTAAATCCTCCACAGGCAGCTTTCATGATTCTGCTAGTGTAGTTTTGGCCTTCTGGGTCCTCAAACAAAAACATTTCATATTTGCAGTTTGAGAAAGTAAGAATAACTTTGGAAACATACACTTGAATATCCCACTTTGTACTCTAAGTACAGGTTAAAAACCCACTGCCATCAAGTCAATTCCCACTCATAGTGACCCTATAGGATAGAGTAGAACTGCCCCATAGGGTTTTCAAGGCTGAAATCTTTACAGAAGCAGACTGCTATGTCTTTCTCCCATGGAGGGACTGTGTGGATTTGAACCGCTGATCTTTCGGTTAGCAGCTGAGTGCTTAACCACTGCACCACCAGGGCTCCTTAAAAATAGAGGTTAGAGAATGAAAATAAACAGGCTTAAGATGCTAGAAGCAGTCCTTGGATGGTGCAAATGGTTAATGCATTTGGTGGCTAACCGAAAAGTTGGAAAACCAGGGCTCCTAAAAATTAAAAACTTAAGCTTGTTAAAAGACTTCACCAAAAGAATAAAAAGACAACCTACAGACTGAGAAAAAAATTTTGGCTATGCCATATCTGACATAGGCCTAATTTCTAAAATCTACAAGATACTGCAACACCTCAACAACCAAAAGACAAATAATCCAATTAAAAAATGAGCAAAGGTTATGAACAGGCAACTTCACCAAAGAAGAAGTTCAGGCAGCTAACAGACACATGAGGAAATGCTCAGGATCATTAGCCATTAGAGAAATTCAAATCAAAACTACACTGAGATATCATCTCACCCTGACATTACTGGCACAAATCAAAAAAAGAGAAAATAACAAGTGTTGGAGAGGTTGTGGGGAGATTGGAACTCTGATGCACTACTGGTGGGAATGTAAAATGATCCAACCATTATGGAAAACAACATGGCACTAGAAATAAAATAAAAAGCTAAAAATAGAAATGCCATATGATCCAGCAATCTCACTCCTAGGAATGTATTCTAGAGAAGTAAGAGCTGTCACATGAATAGACATATGCACACCTATGTTCATTGCAGCATTATTCACAATAGTGAAAGGATGGAAACAATCTAAGTGTCCATCAACAGGTGAATGGATAAACTAATTATGGTACATGAACACAACAGAATAATACGCAACGATAAAGAACAATGATGAATCTTCAAAATATCTCACAACATGGATGAATCTGAAGTGTATTATGCTGAGTGAAATAAGTCAATTACAAAAGGACAAATACTGTACGAGACCACTATTATAAAAACTCAAGAAAAGGTTTATACACAGAAAGAAACAATCTTTGATGGTCAAGAGGGAGGAGATGGTTGAGGGGGGAATCAGTAACTAGATAGTACATAAGTATTAACTTTGGTGAAAGGAAAGACAGTGCACAGTATAGGAGAAGTCAGCACCAAGGAAAAGTTATAGAAGCTTCATAGACACATCCAAACACCCTGAGGGACTGAGTTACCGGAGCTGAGGGCTGGGGACCATGGTCACAAGGGTCATCTATCTCAATTGGCATAACAAAGTTCACAAAGAAAATATTCCATATCCAACTTTGGTGAGTAGCATCTGGGGTCTTAAAAGCTTGGGAGTGGCCATCTAAGGTACATCTACTGGTCCTATTCTGTCTGGAGCAAAGGAGAATGAAGAAAACCAAAGACACAAGGGAAATAATAGTCCAAAGTACTAATGGACCGCAAATACCACAGCCTCCACTAGCCTGAGCTCAGAAGAACTAGATGATGCCCGGCTATCGCCACCAATCTCTCTGACAGGGATCACAAAAGAGGGTCCTGGACAGAGCATGGGAAAAATGTAGAACAAAATCCAAATTCAGAAAAAAAAAAAGACCAGACTTACTGGTCTGACAGAGACTGGAAGAACTCCTGAGACTATGGTCCCTGGGCACCCTTAACTCAGAACTGAAGCCACTCCCGAGGTTCACTCTTCAGTCAAAGATAAGTCAGGTGTATAAAACAAACAATAATGCACGTGAAGAACGTGCTTCTTAGTTCAATCATGCATAGGAGACCAAGAGGGCAACACCTGCCCAAAAGCAATTATGAGAAGGCAGGAAGGGACAGGAAAAATAGATGGATGGAAACGGGGAATTGGGATGCAGAAGGGGAGAGTGTTGACACATTGCAGGGTTTGCAACAAATGTCACAAAACAATTTGCTTATAAATTGTTGAATGAGAAACTAATTAACTCTGTAATGTTTCAGCGAACACACAATTAAAAAAGAAAAAAGAAAAGGAAAATTGGAAAACCAAGTCCAGCAAGAGGCACCTCGAAAGAAAGGCCTGGCAATCTACTTCCAAAAAAATCACCATTGATAACTCTGGAGCACTCTTCAACTCTAACACACATAAGTCAGTCTTCAGAAGTCAGAGTTGACTTAACAGCAACTAATAACATGCTAGAAACTCATTCAACGTGGAGTCCGTGGTAGAAACTAATAGCAATTTAGGTGTATGGTCAAACTCACTTATTATAGAGAACAGCCTCAATTTATTTAAAGGTGGAAATTCTGTAAAGTGGAATTTGTCTATGACATTCTTTAAAGCCTTATTATCTAATATGGTAGCCTGTAGCCATATGTGAAATCGGCTAGTTTGAATTGAGATATGCTGTATGTATAAAATACACATTAGATCTTGAAGATTTCATATGAAAAAAAGGAAGAAAAAAATACCTCATTAATAATTTTTATATTGATTATATGTTGGGATAATGGTTTGGTTATACAGAGTTAAATTAAATATATTATTTAAATTAATGTTACTTATTTTTAATTTTTTGATGTGGCTAACAGATAATTTAAAATTACATAAGCAGTTTGCATTATATTTCTATTGGATAGTGCTGGTGTAAAGGGTTCCTTATGATCCCGAAAAGTGTTTGATTATTGTATTAGTTAGAGTTCTCCAGAACCAATAGAGGGGGTGGGGTGGGGGTATTGACTGATTTTAAAGAATTTGCTGACACTATTGTGTGGACTTGCAAATCCAAAATTCATAGGTCAGGTGATAGGCTGGAAACACTGGCAGTCTTGTGTCTGAAATTAGTAGGTCAGGGCTAGACACTCTGGCAGTATTTCTATGTGACAGTCTTTAGGGACAGAATTCTTATCTCAGAAACCACAGTTTTTGCTCATAAGGCCTTCAACTGATTGGGAAAGGCCCACCCCCATTATCTAGGGATATCTCCTTTACTTCATGTCAACTAATTGTAAATAGTTAATCACATCAACAAAATAACCTTCATAGCAACATCTAGACTGGTGTTTGACCAAATAAGTGGGCATTGCAACCTAGCCAAGTTGATACATAAAATGAACCATCACAGTTATCTCAGAGAAAAGTGAGCAGAGCTATGGCTTTGCCATTACTCATGTACTGATGAGCTCATCCTTCTCAGATATTCTCTTTCTTCTCTCTTCTCTCTAGAAGAGTGGTTCCCAAACCTGCCAACATGTAGGAATCACCAGGGGAGCTTTTGAAAAATAAAGATGCTCAGCTTCCCCTCCCCACAACAAAAATTGACTTAATTGATTAGGAAAAAGCTCCCCAGGTGCCTGTAATGTGCAGTCAGGTCAAACCACTGCTCTAAAAGGCTACAATGTTTCATCAAGGGGAACTCAAACCAGCAGAAGAAGCTATTTCAAGAGTACCTTCCAACACAAAGCTTTAAAATGGATGTTCTAATAAAGTTCATCTACCAACAAAAGAAACACCTTTGAGCATCAGGAAGGGAGTGACATGGTACCAGAGTCACAAAGTGTGGTTGGTGATTAACTATACCTGGCTAAAACCCTTGCTACTGAGATGCAGACCACCACCAGCAGATGGGCACATGTTAGAAATGCTGCATCTGAGGCCCAACCCTGAATCTATTGAACTAGAGCCTGCATTTTAACTAGATCAAAGTTTGAGAAATGCTACACAAAACAACATTTTGTAAGCCGGGTCCTTACATGAGACCACACAATTAAAGGCCAGTTTGAAAAATCTTTCCATCTTTCATTGATGGCTTCCACAGTCAGAGGTGCATTTCTGGTGGTGGAGGGGGGCAGGTACATTACAAAGGCAAGATAGACCCCTATATATTTTTAAAATATAATTTATGGTTTCTCTCATGACTTACAAAATAATTTATGCTTAACGAGGAAAACACTGAAAAACGAAACAGAAAATCATGAGTATCCCATACCACAGCAATAACTACTTTTTTTTATATATATATATTTTATTGTACTTCAGGTGAAGGCTTACAGAACAAATAGTTTCTCATGAAACAGTAGTTACACATGTTGTTTTATGACATTGGTTAACAACCCCACAACATATTAACCCTCTAAATTCTCAACCTTTTTTATTTTTTTTTCTTTTTGGTGAACATACACATAGCCAAAGATACACTGTTTCAAAAATTTCTACATACACAGTTCAGTGACGTTGACTACACTCTTGCAATTGTGCTGTTATTCTCACTTAAGATGAATGCTTACAGAACAAAATAGTTTCTCATTTAACAGTTAACAAATGTTGCCCTATGACAATGGTTAACAATCTCACAACACATCAACAATATCCTTACTCAACCTTGTGCTCCCTATCACCAGCTTCCTTGTCCCCTTCTGCCTTCTGGCCCTTGTCACTGGACTCCTGTACCTCGTTAGTCTCATTTGGTTTTACGGGGCTGTCCACTCCCAGGCTAAACAGTGAACCTCGCAGGTAACTTCACCACTGAGCTAAAAGGGTGTCTGGGGGCCATACTCTCGAGGTTTCTCCAGTCTCCTTTAGGCCAGTAAATCTGGTCTTTTTTTTTTTTTTTTGTGAGTTAGAATTATGTTCTATATCCTTCTCCAGCTCTGTCCAGAACCCTCTGTTGTGATCCTGATCAGAGCCGTCAGTGGTGGTAGCTAGGCGCCATCTAGCTGTACTGGACTCAGTCTGGTGGAGGCCTTGGTAGCTCTGGACAATTAGTCCTTTGGACTAATCTTTTCCTTGTATCCTGTTCTCTTCATTCTCCCTTGCTCCCAAATGGATGAGACCAGTGGAGTATCTTAGATGGCTGCCCAAAGGCTTTTAAGACCCCAGACACTACTCACCAAGGTAGAAAGTAGAGCATTGTCTTTATAAGCTGTGTCATGCCAATTGAGCTAGATGTTCCCCGAGACCATGGTCCCCAGAGCCTTCCGTCCAGCAACTCAGTCCCTCAGGGAGTTTGGATGTGTCTATCTATGGAGTTTCCATGACCTTTCCTTGTACAGGTTGTGCTAGTTTCTCCTGTATTGTGTACTGTCTCACCCTTCACCCAAGATACCACTTATCTATTGCCTATTTAGTTCCCCCCTTCCCCATCCCTGGTAACCAACAAAGATTGTTACATTTTGCATGTGAACTTTTTCATGGGTTTTTACAATAGAGGTCTCATACAATATTTGTCCTTTTGTGATTGACTTATTTCACTCAGCATAATGTCCTCCAGTTTCATCCATGTTATGAGATGGTTCACAGAGTCATTGTTGCTCTTTCTCGTTGAGTAGTACTCCCTTGTGTGTATGTACCATAGTGTGTTTATCCATTCATCTGTGATGGGCACCTACGTTGTTTCCATCGTTTTGCTATTGTGAATAATGCTGCCATGAACATAGGTGTGCATATGTCTATTCGAGTGATGACTCTTATTTCTCTAGGATATATTCCTAGGAGTGGGATTGCTGGATCGAATGGTATGTCTATTTCTAGCTTTCTGAGGAAGCGCCATATCATTTTCCAAAATGGTTGTATCATTTTGCATTCCCACCAGCAGTGCATAAGAGTTCCCATCTCCCCACAGCCCCTCCAACATTTGTTATTTCCAGTGTTTTTGATTCATGCCAGTAAGGCCGGGGTGAGATGGTATCTCATTGTGGTTTTAATTTGCATTTCTCTAATGGCTAGTGATCGCGAGCATTTCCTCATGTGTCTGTTGGCCATTTGAATGTCTTCTTTGGTGAAGTGTCTGTTCATTTCCTTGGCCCATTTTTTGATAGGATTATTTGTCTTTTTGTTGTAGAGGTGTTGGATTTTCTTGTAGATTATGGAGATTAGACCTTTGTCTGACTTGTACTGTCCAAAAATATTTTCGCACTCTGTAGGTTCTCTTTTGACTCTTTTGATGAAGTCTTTTGAAGAGCATAGGTGTTTGATTTTTAGAAGATCCTAGTTATCTAGCTTATCTGCTGGGTTTTGTGCATTGATGGTTATAGTTTGTATCCTGTTAATGCCATGTATTAAGGCCTGAAGTGTTGCTCCTATTTTTTCTTCTATGAACTTTATAGTTTTAGGCTTTATATTCAGGTCTTTGATCCATTTTGAAGTAGTTTTTGTATACGGTGTGAAGTATGGGTGCTGTTTCATATTTTGCAAATGGCTATCCAGTTTTGCCAGCACAATTTGTTAAAAAGACTGTCTTGTCCCCATTTGATGGACTTTGGGCCCTTGTCGAAGATCAGGTGACCGTAGGTGGATGGATTTACATCTGGGTTCTCAATTCTGTTCCGTTGGTCAACGTATCTGTCATTGTACCAGTACCAGGCTGTTTTGACTACTGTAGCTGTATAGTAGGTTCTGAAGTCAGGTAGTGTGAGTCCTCCAACTTTATTCTTCTTCTGTAGTGCTTTACTTATTCGGGGGTTCTTCCCTTTCCATGTAAAGTTAATGATTAGTTTTTCCATCTCTTTGAAGAATGTTGCTGGTATTTGGATTGGGATTGCGTTGTATTTGTAAATTGCTTTGGGTAGAATTGCCATTTTCACCATGTTGAGTCTGCCTATCCATGAGCATGGTATGTTTTTCCATTTATGTAGATCCCTTTGGGTTTCATGCAGTAGTGGTTTATAGTTTTCTTTGTATAGGTCTTTTACATCCCTGGTCAGATTTATGCCTAAGTATTTTATCTTTCTCGGGGCTATTGAAAATGGTATTGATTTCCTGATTTCCTTTTCATCGTTCTCCTTACTGGTGTATAGGAATCCAACTGATTTTTGAATGTTTATCTTGTATCCTGCTACTCTGCTGAATCTTTCTATGAGTTCCAGTAGATTTCTCGTGGAGTCTTTAGGGTTTTCTATGTATAGTATCATATCATCTGCAAACAGGGACAGTTTAACTTCTTCATTACCAATTTGGATGCCCTTTATTTCTTTTTCTTGCCTTATTGCTCTAGCTAGGACTTCCAGCACAATGTTAAATAGGAGTGGTGATAAAGGGCATCCTTGTCTTGTTCCTGTTTTCATGGGGAATGTTTTCAGCCTCTCTCCATTAAGAATAATGTTGGCCATTGGTTTTGCATAGATGCCCTTTATTATGTTGAGAAATTTCCCTTCTATACCTATTTTATTGAGAGCTTTTATCAGGAATGGGTGTTGGACTTTGTCAAATGCCTTTTCTGCATCAATTGAGATGATCATGTGATTCTTTTCTTTCCTTTTATTTATGTGGTGGATTACGTTGATTGATTTTCTAAAGTTGAACCATCCTTGCATACCTGGTATGAATTCTACTTGGTCATGGTGTATTATTTTTTTGATATGATGCTGAATTCTATTGGCTAGAATTTTGTTCAGAATTTTTACATCTATATTCATGAGAGATATTGGTCTGTAATTTTCTTTTTTTGTGACGTCTTTGCCTGGTTTTGGTATCAGCGTTATGCTGGCTTCATAGAATGAATTTGGAAGTGTTGCTTCCTCTTCTATGCTCTGAAATAGCTTGAGTAGAACTGGTACAAGCTCTTCTGTAAATCTTTTGTAGAATTCTCCAGGGAAGCCATCTGGGCCAGGGCTTTTTTTGGTTGGGAGTTTTTTTTATTACCTTTTCAATCTCTTCTCTTGTTATGGTCTGTTCAGATTTCAACATCACTTTGTTGTAGTTTGGGTAGGCTGTGTGTTTCTAGAAATTTATCCATTTCCTCTAGGTTTTCGAATTTGTTGGAGTATAGTTTTTCAGAATATCTGTTATAATCATTTTTATTTCAGTTGGGTCTGTTGTAATGTCCCCCATTTCATTTCTTATTTGGGTTATTTGTGCCCTCTGCTGTTTTTCTTTTGTCAGTCTGGCCAGTGGTTTGTCGATTTTGTTGATTCTTTCAAAGAACCAATTTTTAGTTTTGTTGATTCTTCTGTTGTTTTTCTATTCTCTATTTCATTTATTTGTGCTCTGATCTTTACTATTTCTTCTGGTGGTTGTGGGCTTTTTTTGCTGTTCTCTTTCTATTTGTTTGAGTTCTGTAGTTAATGTTTTGATTTTGTCCCTTTCTTCTTTTTTGATATGTGCATCTATTGCTATAAATCGTCCTCTGAGGACTGCCTTTGCTGTGTCCCAAAGGTTTTGGTATGATGTGTTTTCATTCTCATTTGATTCTAGGAATTTTTTGATTCCATCTCTGATTTCTTCTACTACCCACTGATGTGTAAGCAGGGTATTATTCGGTTTCCATGTAGTTGATTTTTTTTCCTTGCTCTTTCTAGTGTTAATTTCTACCTTGATGGCATTGTGGTCAGGGAAGATACTTTGAATTATCTCAACGTTTTGGATCTTGTTGAGGATTGCCCTGTGGCCTAAGATGTGGTCTATTCTGGAGAACGTTCTATGTGCATTGGAAAAGAATGTGTACTTTGCAGCAGTTGGATGGAGTGTTCTATATATGTCTATGAGGTCAAGTTGGCTGATTGTGCCCTTTAGGTCTTCTGTATCTTTGCTGAGTTTCTTCTTAGTTGTTCTGTCCTTTACTGAGAGTGGTGTGTTAAAGTCTCCTACTGTTATTGTGGAACTGTCAATTTCTCTTTTCAGTGTTGTTAGAGTTTGTTTTATATATTTTGGAGCCCTGTCATTGGGTGCGTAGATGTTTATTATGGTTATGTCTTCATGATGGATCATCCCCTTAATCATTATATAGTGTCCTTCTTTGTCCTTTATGGTAGATTTTGTTTTTAAAGTCTATTTTATCTGAGATTAGAATTGCCACTCCTGCTCTTTTTTGGTAGTTGTTAACTTGATATATTTTTTTCCAACCTTTGACTTTTAATAAATTCACATCTTTGTTTCCAAGGTGTGTCTCTTGTAGACAGCGTATTGATGGATCCTGTTTTCTTATCCATTCTGTCACTCTCCATCTCTTTATGGGTGCATTGAGTCCATTTACATTCAGTGTAATTATTGATAGATGTGAGTTTGTTGCTGTCATTTTGTAGTGCTTTTTTTTTGTGGTGCTGAAGTTTTCTTTGTTCTTCTTACTCTCTTGTGCTGAGTTACTTTTGTTTGTGGTTTGTTTTTCATTTCTTATGTTTTTGTAGGTTTTGTTTTTGCTGAGACTTTATGTTTTTCATCTTTATTTTTATGAGTTGGTTTGTTAACTTTCTTTGTGGTTACCATGAATTTTACCCTTATCTTTCTAAGTTTGAAGCAGTCTACCCTTACTTGGTATTGCCTTGACTTCCTCTCCATTAGAAGGTCTATACCTATGCCGTTTATTCCCTCTTTCATTGTTTTGATGTTGTTGTCATCCATAGATTGACTGATATGATTCCCTGTTGTATTTCTTTTGGTTTTGGATAGTCCTTGAGAGTTCATTTCCTAGATTGGTATCTGTCTTGTACGATCCTGCGTCCTAGGTCCTGCCTGAGGGCTGAAGCTCTTTGTCCTCAGATCGAAGAACTCCCTTTAATAATTCTTGTAAGTTTGGTTTGACTTTTACATATTCCCTTAGTTTCTGTTTATCTGGAAATGACTTAATTTCACCATCAAATCTGAACGAGAGTTTTGCAGGATATATTATTCTTGGCTGACAATTTTTTTCTTTCAAGATTTTATATATGTCATCCCACTGCCTTCTTGCCTGTGTGGTTTCTGCCAAATAATCTGAGCTTAGTCTTATTGTTTCTCCTCTGTATGTGACTTCTTGTTTTTCACAAGCTGCTCTCAGGATTCTTTGTTTGTCTTTGGTTTTGGAGAGTGTGAATATGATATGCCTTGGTGATTTTCTTTTGGGGTCTCTCCTATATGGGGTTCGTTGAGCTTCTTGGGTGGCCAGCTTTTCATCTTTCATGATATTAGGGAAGTTTTCTGTCAGCAGTTCCTCAATGATCCTCTCTGTGTTTTCTGTTTTCTCCCCCTGTTCTGGAATGAAAATCACACTTAAATTTTTGCTTTTAATTGTGTCCCACATAACTCTCAGGGTCTCTTCATTTTTCCTTGTTCTTTTTTCTGAGTTTTTCTGAAACAGTGTTGTATCCAAGGGTTTGTCTTCAGTTCCACTGATCCTGTCTTCCATGGTTTCAAATCTGCTTCTCAGCCCTTCTATGACATCATCCATTTCTGAAACCTTGTTGTTTATCTTTTGTATTTCTAATTGTTGTTTTTGTATAATTTCTAGTTGTGAATTTATTTTGGCATTTTGTTCCTGCATCATCTTCCTGAATTATTCCAATTTTTTGTCTGTATTTTCCATGAATTTGTTTATTTTTTTCTCATGTTTGTCAGCTTTTTGCCTCAGTTCTTGGAAAATTCTGGGTATTAGAGATTTGAATTCCCTATCAGGTACTTCTAGTGCATCTTCTTCCACAGGAGAGTCATCTGTTGTTTTAATTTGGACACCTACTGGAACCATCCTGTCCTGTTTTTGTAAATGTTTTGATATTGTTTGCTTTTTTCAGGGCATTCAGTAGGTATTTCTCTCATTTATTGATTGTAGATTTGTTTGTTTTGTCCCTTTTTTTAAAAAAAGAATAATTTGAGTATGTCTAAGCAGGCAGTTTGTGTGCTGTTTGTTGTTTGCCCGTCTGTGTGCTCAATACTTTTCACCTCCTTCTCCAACTGGCAGGTCAGTCACTCAGATATGGTACAGCAGGGCAGGTCTAGCTGAAGAGGAGCTACTGGGACGGGTTGTTTGTGGCACTCACTGCAGCCACCAGGGCGGGTTGCTAATCAGTGCTGGGCAGGTTCCAGTAGGCCATGCCTGCACTGCTTGGTGGTGTGATGTCAAGTGCACAGTGCAGGTAGGCAGGATGCAGTGGGGAGATGGTTATGTGTGGAGCTAAGCTGGATACGGGAGACAGGAGAGAGGAACAGGAGCCAAAAAACACACAAATGAAAAAGAATGCTAGGGGAGCTCGCCATTGGAATGGAGAGATGAGAGACTATGAAATGGAGAAAAACAGAAAGGGGTAGAGGAAGAAAAGAAAAGAATGAACAAATAAAAATCAGAAAGGTTAAAGAACTGCAAAGTTCCCAGGGATCCCACTGATGTAGCTACGAGGTCTGGGGAAGTCACTCTCAGGTGTTGCAGCACAGCCTGGCCAGAAGGCGCAGAGGAATACAACACCTGGTATACAGGGATCAGAAAGAGAAGGAAGATATAGAGAGATGAGAAACTGAGCAATGAAGAAAGACAAAAAGAGAAGAAGAGGGAAAAGAAAACAAAACAAATAAAAAAAAAAAAAAAACAAGAAAGACCCCCCCCAAAAAAACAGGAAAAAAAAAAAAAAAAAAAACCAATGAGAAAGGAAATGTCCTCAGGGATCGCTCTGCACGTTTGTGGAACCTGAAGGGGTGTCACCCTGGCACGCAGCTCTGCCTGGCCAGAAAGGGCTACCAACTCAAGAGAAGGAAAAGAAAACAGACAAACAATTAAAAACAAAGAAAAGTCTCAGGATCCCACCAGCGTGGCAGCCCAGACTGGGAAGCAGTTCCACACTCGAATGGAGCTCTGCAGCCCCTCAGGAAAAAGCAAAGATGGCACACGGAGCCAGGCACCCAAGCAAAAGGAGGGGGAGGCGAGGAGAGGCAAGCAAGAAATCCAAAGAAGCAGGGGAAAGAAAAAAAAAAAAAAAAGCAACACCAGCAGCCAACGAATGGCACTCAGAGAGCCAGCCAGTGCAGGCTGCTGTTTCTGGACAAGAGACTGTGTCCATGGGAAGCAGAGGAGGCCGAGTGTGGGTGAAGAAGGGTGGAGAGTGGGAAAGCGTATATCACAAATTGCTGGCGCTCTGGAGCCCCTCAGGAAGAAGCAAAGATGGCGCATGGAGCCAGGCACTTGAGTGAAAGGAGGCGGAGGTGGCAAGAGGCAAGTGAGAAATCAAAAGCAAAAAAAAAAAAGCAACACTAGCAGCCAACAAATGGCATCCAGAGAGCCGCCCGCTTGGGTGCGTGGAATCCAAGCAGCCGGCGCCTCCCGGTCAAGAGACCGTGGCTGCAGGAAGCAGAGGAACAAACAAACAAAAGCCCTGGGATCCCACCGGCGTGGCAGCCCATACTGGGAAGTAGCTTCACACTCGAATGGAGCCCTGCAGCCCCTCAGAAAGAAGCAAATATGGCGCTCAGAGCCAGGCACTCGAGCAAAAGGGGGGGGGCAGCAAGAGGCAAGCAAGAAATCAAAAGAAACAGAAAAAAAAAAAAAAGCAACACCAGCAGCCAACAAATGGCACTCAGAGAGTCAGCCAGTGCGTACTGGTGTTTATGGACAAGAGACTGTGTCCGTGGGAAGCAGAGAAGGCCGAGTGTGGATGAAGAAGGGCAGAGAGTGGGAAAGCGTATATCACAAATTGCCGGCACTCTGGAGCCCCTCAGGAAGAAGCAAAGATGGCGCACGGAGCCAGGCACTTGAGTGAAAGGAGGGGGAGGTGGCCAGATGCAAGTGAGAAATCAAAAGAAGCAGGAAAAAAAAAAAAAAAAGCAACACTAGCAGCCAACAAATGGCACCTAGAGAGCCGCCCGCTTGGGTGTGTGGAATCCAAGCAGCCGGTGCCTCCCGGTCAAGAGACTGTGGCTGTGGGAAGCAGAGGAACAAACGAACAAAAGCCTCAAGATCCCATCAGCGTGGCAGCCCAGACAGGGAATCAGCTACACACTTGAATGGAGCCCTGCAGCCCTGCAGGAAGAAGCAAAGATGGGGCTCAGAGCCAGGCACTCGAGCAAAAGGAGGGGGAGGTGGCTAGAGGCAAGTGTGAAATCAAAAGAAGCAGAAAAAAAAAGCAACACTAGCAGCCAACAAATGGCACCCAGAGAGCCGCCCGCTTGGGTGTGTGGAATCCAAGCAGCCGGTGATTCCCAGTCAAGAGACTGTGGCCATGGGAAGCAGAGGACCCCGAGTCGGGGCGAAGAAGGGTGAGGGGTGGAAAGCACACACTGCAAATTACCGGCTGTTTTGTCTCCCACTGGACGCTCAGTGAGGCTGCTTTCTCGTACCCCTGTTTGCTGGTCTCCGATAGGAGTCCAAGATGGTGGATCCGCGCTGCGTTAGCTGGTAGGGGACCTCTGCATGAATCTCTCCTTGCTCTCTGTTCTCTTTCAGTATTCTCACTCCATTTGGTGCTCAGCTGAGTTCTTTATCTCTTCATTTGTTGTTCTAGGGTTTCAGGATTGTTGCATTCTCTGTTTGGCTTAGTTTTTCGGATCTTTGCTGTGGAGGGATGGCGTGGTGCTTCTGCCTAGAGCACCATCTTGCCAGCAATAACCACTTTTGATATTTTGAGGAATATTCTTCCAGACTTTTTTCAGTTAACATACGTACAATATACCTTAATTTACTTCAGGATTTCACTATCCTATGTATAGTCCTTTTCCTAGATTCTTACTATCACAAAGAGCCTTCCGTATACATCTTTTAGAACATCTAATTATTTCCTTACTAAAACTCACTAAAAAAAAAAGAATTATCAGGTCAGGGAAGGATCATTCCTAAGGCTGTTGATACATATTGCCAAATTCTCCTGAAAGATTATACAAGTTCACTCTAGTATAAATGCTAAGTTCCTCATACCAAACCAACCAAACCCACTGCTGTTGAATGGATTCTGACTCATAGTGACCCCGTAGGGTTTCCAAGGCTGTAAAGTTCTACAGAAGTAGACTACCACATCTTTCTCCCATGGAGCTGCTGGTGGTTTCAAACCACCGACCTTTCGGTTAGCAGTTGATTGCTTTAACCACCTCACCATCAGGGCTCCTTAAATTATAAATATTGGTTTTAATAATTTGCTAATTTTTGCCAACTTGAATAACAACATAGGATGTCTCATTTAAATTTTTTCATTTTTATTATTTGTGAGGTTGAACATTTTTTCCCCAGTGTCTTTTATTATAATGAAATCATTTTTATTTTTCTCTTGCCAATTGCCTATTTATGCAGTCTGCACATTTTTACATTGGATTTTGTCATTTTCTTACTCATTTTTCAAAAATTTTATGCAATAAAATAAACTTGTGTACATTTCATTGTGCTTCTGACTTTTTTTCCCCCTTAATCAGTCATAGTTAGCATGGAAAGAACTGCAAAGTAACAAGGCAATACTTGTATAATCTGCACTGTCCAATATGATCATTACCAGTCACATGTGGTCATTAAAATTTAAATGAGTTAAAATTAAATAAAATTAGAAATTTAGTTCCTCAGTTGTACTATCTACATTTCAAGTGTTCCTTAGTCACATGCGGTTAGTGAATACTGCATTGGACAGTGATATAGAACATTTCCATCACTGCAGAAAGTTCTACTGAATGGCACTGGTATATTACATTTGTATTTCAGCAATTGGAAATAGGGCTTGAGAATCAGGTTACATGTTACTGAATTCCTAACATTCCCAGATGGTCTTTTCCCATATTTTGACTTCCTGTATAACTTGGAGAGAAGAGTATAATTACACTAATATTTGGAAAATCTGGTGAATGGGTTTGGAGCGAATAAGTTATTCGTTTTTTTTAAAGAGGCAATGTACTTGTTTCAAGTAAGGGGAACATTTTTAATGAGAAAAAAGCTTATCACGTCTATTTGTGATAAGACGTAAGTAATGGTTTCCAATAATGGTACATATTTTTATTGATGTGCTCTTGATTTTATTAAGGAGATGCTTTTTCACATGGTTTTTTCCTTGTTTTCATTACATGTTTTTCTCCTCATTGCTATTCCCCGTTTCTTTTCCTTTCTTTTTCAGACAAGCCTCCCAGCAGGACCATCCCCGTGCTTCCTTTAACCTTGCAGTGGGAAAGCTGAGAAACATGACTGGTTCCATGGAAGTGGGGTAACGACGTTAGCTGTCTTTCCCCTTTCAGCTGAGATGTCATTCCTTCTAAACCTGTCCTATAAATTACCTGCAATTGACAGTCAAAAGAATTTTATATATAGCCCACTTCCTACTCTTGCTTTTCTATGTACTTACGTTGCCATGAGTTATGATAAAAATCAGAAAGCAAGAGAATTCAAGATTAGTATATGTACATAGATCCCACTGACTAAATTCTTAAATCATCTAGTGAGCCTGGAATGAAAGGTCAGGTTATTTCATGGTCCTAAAATGCTCCTGTGAATTCCAAAGTCTTCCTTGGTGAAATCTTTACAGTCTTAAAACACGGTTTTATAAACAGAATGGTATAGCTAAGAATCTAAGGTAGATAGCTCCCATTGGAAACAAATTCTCCTGTGTCCATTGGAATAATCCTCTTCTTATTACTCAGGAGTCATCAAGAGAAATACTGCTACTTTCTATGGAGAAGTTTTTCTGAGTGTTTTTTTTTTTAGTATTTTCATAGTCTGTGATATTTTTATGCAGCTATTTTGAGTCAGAGACATTTTGATAGGGCCCCCAAAAATAAACCATTAAAGTTTCAGCTTGTTTTCTTTTTTAAAAAAGTAAGGCAACTGACATATATTTCATTACCAAGTAATGTGTAGGACCAACCCCCAAGGTCTACCGGATCCCTGAATCCTCATACTCCATCCCTTAACCTCCTTCCTCAGGCTGAGGGGTAGATAGAGGTCAGAAAAGGGGGAGGCTCAGTGAGGGGCTGAAGGATGGGGGAGCCTTGGGAATTGCTATCATAGTCAGGAAGATGTTGGTTCACACATTACTTACTAACACAATCTTGAAATGATCGTTTTGAGGCAGCCAAGTTAAAATGGTGCCGTCAAAACGTTTTGTTTTCCAGTTGACAGCTGCCAGGTGGGCAGGTTGAATGGAGCCTCTCTCTAGTTAACACTCCCAACCCGAAATATAGAATTTGCTTGCAAGAGAGGGGTTCCCAGACATTACTTAAGACTCTTGGCTTGAATAAACTTCTCTAAATAGGGCAAAGGAGTCCAGCTGGGCTCTGATGTTCTAAGAATATTTCTTTGGGTAGCTCTGATTTTATTGTGAAGATACTTGTGGCGCAGCTCAGATGAAATGACATGCATTTCCCTCAGTTCCTTAGCATGAGTCCAAACAAGTGTTAGCCTGGCCCTTAGCCTGAACACTAGGGACATGCAGGTGCTTTTGGTTTGCTCTTTCTTTGCACTAACAAATAAATACCTCTCCTAGGGATGTAGAGATGCTCCTTAATGTTGCTGCAAGTCAGGGGATCCAAGAGGCCCAGGAACTTCTGAAGAATGTTGTTTCGACTAAAAGCAAGCTCTTGCCAACTGAAAGAACGAGCCGTGTTCATAGGCCGTAATGTGTCCTGCCTGCTCTTCCTGGAACGTGGGAGGTTTCACTCTCATTTGTCTACTGTGGTCTTACAATGCTTTGTGGAAAACGGAAGCTACTTTTATAGTTTTGTATGCTGCTGTATCATCAATGTGCTGTTCAAAACCCTTTAAGCTAGGTGTTGCTTATGTATCTTCCTGAGATCCAACTTTGACCTCTTCTAGATAGAGAGGTATTTTATCTGTTTCAAGCCAGTGAGCATTATTTGAAATGGTAGGAGGGCAAGAAGGAAGAAACTTACCGTATCAGAGATTTGTTTTCTTGGATGTGTGAGTTGGCACCCACAGATCCACTGAAGGAGCTAAACTCATCATTAGCCTAATCTATGACATGTAGTGTTCTGCTTAAAATAAACTTATTTTCACGTCTCCACATTTCAATTTTCTGCTCTATTAGGTTTCTATGGTATTTCATTGTATTCATTTTCTGATGCTCTACAAAATCCTTTATGGGGAAAAAAGGATGTGATTGTTTGGAACGAAAGAGAAAGGCTAAAATATAATGGCTAACATTTACTGAGCACCTGCCACGTTGTAAGGCACTTTCCTAACTCCTTTACACCTATTTTATCGGTCACTATTCATAAAAGCTTTATGAGGTGGGTAGTGTTATCATTCACATTTTACAGGTGCCAGAACAGAGATGTAGAGAATTTAGGTAATATGTGTGGGGTCACAGAGTGAGTAGTAGAGCATGGTTTTGAATTTTGGCAGTCCTAGAGTTGACATTCCTAACCAGTTCTACTAATATTACTCCCCTGATTCCCTAACATCTCCTTCTGAACAACAAATTGAAGATGCTCCAAGAGCAGTATTGTGGATTGAATTGTATCCCCCAAAAGATATGTTTAAGTCTTAGCCTTTGGTGCCTGTAAATGTGACCTTGTTTTGAAATAGGACCTTTGAAGATGTTATGAGTTAACATGAGGTCATACAGGAATGGGGTATGTCCTAATTCAAGATGAGTGGTGTCTTTGGAGGGGAGGGGAGGAGAGACACAGAGGGAAAACAGCCATATGAAGATAGAGGCAAAAACTGGAGTGATACATCTATAAGCCAAGGAACACGAAGGATTGACAGGACCACCAGAAGCTAGAAAGAGGCAAGGGAGGGTTTTCCCCTAGAGCCTTCAGACTCTGTTAGCCCTGCTGACACCTTGATTTCTGATTTCTTGCCTTGAGAACTGTGAGACAATAAATTTCTGTAGTTTGAAGCCCCCTCTCTTGTGGTACTATGTTAAGGCAGCTCTAGGAAACAAATATAAGCAGACACCTAGGTTACTACCAGTACTTAATGGGAACTTAACCTCAGGCAATGATTCAGTCACATTTTTCTTACTGTATTATTTTTTTGAGCATGAATCACATATTACTATTCTTTAATTGCACTTTTAACGTCAGTAAAGTTAGCTATGTTCATTGCATTTAGATGATAGCACAAAAAAAGAGCTCCTGGTGGTGCAACGGCTAAGTGCTGGCCTGCTAACCGTAAGCTGGAGGTTTGAACTCACCGAGAGGCTCCACGGGAGGAAGACCTGGCCATTTGCTCCTGTAAAGATTACAGCCAAGAAAACCCTATGGGGCAGTTACTCTGTCATATGGGGTCACTATGAGTCAAAAACTGACTTGACGGCACCCAACAACAACAATAGCGATAAGCTCAGACATTTAGATTATAACCCAATTCTCTCCTAGGAATATACGTTCGGAAACAGGATGTAAAGATGATGAAGGGTTAAACAAGAATTCAGTACAATCATTGAGCTGTGTTTGAAATACTTGCTTGCCTTTTAAGTTCCCATACTCCATACTCACTGCCGTTGAATCAACTCTGACTCATAGGGACCCCATAGGACAGAGTAGAACTACCCCATAGGGTTTCCAAGGAGTAGCTAGAGGATTCCAGCTGCCGACCTTTTGGTTTGTTGCCTGAGCTTTTAACCACTGCGCCACCAGGACTCCTTTTAAATTCCAGAGTGAAGTTTATTATATATGCATATGTAAGATGACTGTGAACCTATGGCAATCTCCTATTTGTCCAAAGAGAAAATAAGAGGTTTCTGCCCCACTTGAACACATAAACTTATTAAGAATGTAGATGGCATTGTCAAATGTTGCTTTTGTTTATTTTTTGCTTTCAATATTTTATGAATCAATTTTAAACTCTTCAATGTAGAAAATCCAAAAACCAACAACTCAATTCTTCTACTCGAACCTTTGGTAAAAGTATTTTTGTCATCGCTAGAACCACGTCAGCTTCTCTCATATTTTGTTTGAGGACTTAATCTTCATTTTAATAAAAGTTATTTGAGATACAACTCTGAAAGTTTTATCCTAAGCCACAAATACTTATTTGCATAGTATTTGGAAAATAATTTCACTCTTGTAAGTGTTCATTTTTAGCCTTCACAATGATAGCCACTTTACTATGCTACATTTTAAAGTAATATTTCAGAGGCTTGTCTATAGTGTCAACCAAAACTTGCAACTATGAAGACATCCCATAAAACCACCAAAACCAAACCCATTGCCGTCGAGTCCATTCCAACTCATAGCAACCCTAGAGGGCTGAGTAGAACTACCCCATAGAGTTTCCAAGGAGCACCTGGTGGATTCGAGCTGCTAATCTTTTGGTTAGCTGCTGTAGCACTTAACCACTTTGCCACCAGGGTTTCCTATAAATATTAATAACTAAATGGTTATGAATGACTTTTCTTCATTTAAAAAATTCCTTCCGGTGACTTCTATAAACATCTCCAACTAGCACTGATGAGAGTACTATACTGTGTCTTCTCCTAACAGTTCTTTGTTGTTCAAGATAAAATAATAAAGTAATTGGAAATGCATAACTATAACTTTAAAAGGCTCTATAATGACTCACATTATAAAAACCCTTTACTTCAGACTTTCATAATATTTGAGTGTAAAATAAGTATGACCTACTAATTCATTATGGTTGAAGCAGAACCTTTCATGCAAAACCATAGTATGATAAATCAGAATTCTCCTATAATCCAAAGCTCTGCTTCTATCTTCCACCCACTGTAGCTGGGCAAAGGTTCAAGAGGAAAGACAAAAAATAAGAAATAAGTTGTCTGCAGGAGGGGTAGGGACCCAGGGAGGGAGAAAGAACATAACTGTTTACATGCTCATCAGCTCAGAGATACTCCAGCTTCCTTTATACTCCTTCCAGGCCGTGGGGGTTGAGACTTTCTGCTCCCTTCTAGATGCCCTCCACGTTTCTTGTTTAGCTGTTCTGACCTCTTGATCCTTTTTCTTTTCAAGGCAGATGTGTCTTGATGTCAATATAAAAACTATTTTTAATTGGAGTATGATATACATTTAAGGTGCGCAAATCTTAAATGTACAACTCAATGAATTTTACATGTATATCTCCCATTTCTCGGATGAAAATGTAGATTTCAAACGTTCATTTTTTCTTCATCAATATCCTCAGGTAGCCATCACTACAAAATAAAAATAAAAATAAAAACCCAAGCCTGTTGCCATTGAAGTGATTCTGACTCATGGCGACCCCACATGTTACAAAATAGAACTGCTCCATAAGGTTTTCTTGGCTGAAATCTTTATGGAAAGCAGATTGCCAGACCTTTCTTCTGTGGCACTGCTGAGTGGGTTTGAATCACCAACCTTCAGGTTAGTAGTCAAGCGCAAACTGTTTGCACCACCCGGGGACTATCACTAGAGTTGAAAAATATCACTTCAGATTGGTTTTGCCAGTTTGTGAATACTGTCTTTTTTTTTTTTTTGGTAAATTTGTTTGCACAAATTACAAAATTAGAGTCTGTTGTGCCTGCATTCTTTCACTCATCTTTGTTTGTGAGATTTATCTAGATTGTTGCCTGCATTTGAAGTTAGTTCATTCTCATTTCTGTCTAGTATTCCACGGTATGACTGTACCACAATTTATCTTTTCTAGTTTTGCTGAACATTTAGGTTGTTTCCAGTTTTTGACCATTACCAAAAAAAAAAAAAAAAAGTATCTATGATCATTCTTGTATATGTCTTTTGATGGACAGAAGCATATCTAAATACACTCAGGAATGGAATTGCTGGGCTATAGGGTATACATGGAATCCCTGTGTGGTACAGTTAATGTGCTTGTTGTTGGTTCAAACCCACCCAGCAGCGCTGCAGGAGAAAGACCTGGGGAACTGCTTCCGTAAAAATTACAATCTAGGAAACACTGTGGGGCAGTTCTACTCAGTCACATGAGGTTGCTATGAGTTGGAATTGACTTGGTGGCACACAACAACAACAAGAAGCATAGTATCTGGGTGACATGGTGAGAAGCATGTCTTTTTCCCCAAATTCAGTAATCTTCTCTTGCGGAATCAGCAAAACCAGGAAATTAATACAGGACTGCGAGTGAAATCCCATTCCTATCATTTTTGAGGACTGTTTTTGCTCCTGGGCTCCCAAGGCAGACAGAAGCTGCTGGGTTAGTGTCTATTGATGATTAGTGTAGCTGAGATTAAATATGGCCCGGGTTTCGTGACTCGTCAGTGGTGATGAAAGAGGAAGGTAAAAAGTATTTCCTGTTTCCCAGGGAATGCTGCACAACACAGTTTCAAACTCTCCTTGGATTCCTTTTGATGCTTTTCTTTATTTCTCCTCTTTTTATTATGCAAGATTTATTTCTTTTTGCATTTTTCTTCCTATGTATACGGTATAGATACCAGAATTAATTTACTTCCAAGGAGTGCTGCATTTTTGGGGTTTTCTTTCCCCCTTTTTGTAAACCTTTAAAATAATTTCCAATCTCTTTGAGCTAAATGCAGGAGCATATCTTCAAGGTTCAGAAATGCAAAGTACATGAGTCAAACAAACAAATCTTCGAGTGTCAGAATTTTGAAGAAATGGTTAATTAAACTCATCCTCTCAGGAAAGACTATACAAAGTTATCACATGAGATACTTTTTCTATCTAAAACATCCTTGAGGATACATTCTACTAGAAAGTTAATCTATGTATGTTCAGGAATGTTTCTTATGAATATATATTTAATAAAAGAGTGCTTTGAACAACAAGGAGGCTGGCACATCAGTGCAGTCTGCCCATGCTACCCTGGATATGGGCTCCTATCTTTTCTATTCTTTCTCTGCATGGCAGCTGCGGAGACCTTCGAGATAAAATTTAACCATCTTACTTCATGCCTAAAGCCCCACTGCCTTCCTGTTGCCTACAGTATTAAATCCTGTATGAAAGGGTCTGCCTAATCTAGCCCCAGATTACCTCCCTGCCTCGGCTTCTGCCCCCTCTACGCGGCCTCCTCGAGTTTGGCAGCAATAGCTTTGTCTTCGCCTCTGCGAACAGGGGACATCCTTTCACACCGGGCCTTTGCACAGGCTCTTTCCTCTGCCAGCTCATTCTTCAACCACCAGCCTAAATGCCCTTTCTCTCTGTGGCCTCCCTGAACTCCTCGAAGCAATTATTCTTTCCTCTTGGATCCCATAATAATTATTCACAACATTTATACATCACCTGTATTAGTTTTCTAGGGCTGTGGTATCAAAGTATCACAAACTACACGGCTTAAAATAACAGAAATTTATTCTCTCATAATTCTGAAGGCTAGAAGTAAAAAATCAAGGTGTTGGCAGGGCCATGCTACCTCTAAAGTTTCTAGGAAGGGATCCTTTCTTGCCTTTTCTAGCCTCTGGTAGCTCCAAGCGTTCCTTGGCTGTGGCAGCACAGCTCCAGGCTCTGTCTCCATCTTCACAAGGCCAACTTCTCTCTGCATCTGTGCCTCTTTGCCTCTTTTTATAAGGACTCCACTTATATTGGAACAGGGCACAATCTACTCCAGTGTGACCTCATATTAACTAATGACATCAGCAAAGACCCTATTTCTAACTAAGGTCACATTCATAGGTTCCAGTAGTTAGGAATTCAACACATCTTTTGGGGGAACACAATTCCATCTGTAAAATCACTTATCATGCTGGTTAATGATTTTTTCCATTTACACAAGTGTGTTCTGACTAACTTATGAGAGATTTGAAGGCAGGAATGTTACTCTTTTCTTATTGGTATCCTCCATAACATTTAGCACAGTGTCACATAGATGGTACTCAATACAAGTTGGCTGAATGGATATATCCATCTAAATTTATATTTTTAAAGAAACACCATGCATTTTGTTTTTCTCAGGTTCAATTTAATTTTCTTCATTTTAAATCTATTTAGTAAATACTAATGTAAATTATCCTTGTTATGCTGTTATTAGTTGCCATCGAATCATCTCTGAGTCGGAGGAGTCCCATGGACAAAACAATGAAACGTTGCTTGGTTCTGTGCCATCCTCATGATTGTTGGCATGTTTGAGTCCATCAGACAATATTCTTATTTTTTTTTAACAATTTTTTTTATTGTACTTTAGATGAAGGTTTACGGAACGAATAGTTTCTCGTTTAACAGTTAGTACTCATGTTGTTTTACGACAATGGTTAACAACCCCACGACATGTCAACAGTGTCCCTTCTCAACCTTGGGTTCCCTATCACCAGCTTTCCTGTCCCCAGCTGTCTTCTAGTCATTGTCCCTGGCCTGTTGTGCCCCATTAGTCTCGTTTTGTTTTATTGGCCTGTCTAATCTTTGGCTGAACGGTGAACCTGGGGAGTGACTTCATTACTGAGCTAAAAGGGTGTCTGGGGGCCATACTCTCGGGGTTTCTCCAGTCTCTGTCAGGCCAGTAAGTCTGGTCTTTTTTTGTGAGTTAGAATTTTGTTCTACATTTTTCTCCAGCTCTGTCCAGGACCCTCTGTTCTGACCCCTGTCAGAGCAGTCAGTGGTGGTAGCCAGGCACCATCTAGTTGTACTAGACTCAGTCTGGTGGAGGCATGGTAGTTTTGGTTCATTATTCCTTTGGACAAATCTTTCCCTTGTATCTTGTTTTCTTCATTTTCCCTTGCTCCTGAAGTGGTGAGACCAGTGGAGTATCTAGATGGCTGCTCACAGGCTTTTAAGACACTAACTAGGGACATGCTCTTTCAAGCCAAAGTTTTTATTTTTTAAATAAAATGAGAGTACTTCCCAAAAGTAACTACTGTGTGCTTGGTTCTGTGTAGAAAATCAAAGTGTTCATTTAGACTGTTTTCTGACTAAGATTGGCCTTAGATATAGTTAGACATGTACATTTGAGATTTAGGGAGCACTAACAAGGTACAAAGGAGCCCTGGTGGCGCAGTCGTTGGAGGGATCAACTGTCAACTGAAAACTCAGTGGTTCGAAACCACCAGTGCCTCCGAGGGAGCAAGACGTAGCAGTCTGCTTCTGTAGAGCTTCACAGCCTTGGAAACCCTGTGGGGTCGCTATGAGTTAGAATCGACTCGATGGCAGTGGGTGGGAGAAAGTACAGTGTTCAAATATCCTATCTTTTCATTAGTCTGAGGTCTAAAACCCAACCCGCTAGAGTTTTTCCCTTAAAATTAAAGGTTTACAGGTCATTACTATACAAGGATACCTGAGACAGGCATCGCAGTAGGGGAGAGACTGAAATTTAGTAGCCTGTGAAATAACACTGGTTTGTACCTGTGTTTGTCTGAAGAGCGTTTTATTTTACTTCTGTTTTTTTGAGGCAACATTTAATAATAAAGAGTTTTCATGTAAAAACTACATTACTACATTACTTTTTAACAACTGGGGATGTGGCAAAACAAAATTCTCAAAGGCTGGAGGCAAACTGCTGCTCTCACATTTAAATGGACCAAATTCTCTCTTATTTGTCACAGCCTCTGCCACTCCCATCGTGTATTCACTTAGTTAGGCCTTATGCACTCATTTACTTACACCCCTGGCTCCTATAGGTAGGAAAAAGGGTATCCCTAGTAACCGTGAAGATTCAGAGGCTGATGATAAAGCATCTGCTTCATGTTTTGCCTAGATTTGCCATTATTTCTAACACATCTGTATGGGCATTGGGACTTTTACATGCCTCTTCTGGTGTCCCTGCTCCCATCCTCCCCTTAGAATATTATCAGAAAAAAAAAAACAAATTTTAAAAATGAACCAACAAAATATTCATTTCCAATGCATTTTCCTTGAAGCATTCACTGAAACAGACTATTTATATTTCTAGCATGAATAAGTAAATAAATGCATGTTGTTGTTTTAGGTGCCATTGAGTTGATTTTGACTCACACTGACCCCATGTGACAGAGTAGAACTGCCCCATAGGGTTTTCTAGGCTGTAATATTTATGGGAAGAGATGGCCGAATTTTTCTCTCATGGAGCCGTTGGGTGGGTTTGAACGGCCAACTTTTTGGTTAGTGACCAAGAGCTTAACCGTTTGCCCCACCAGGACTCCTTAAATAAATGCAGACAGACATACATAAATGTGGCAGAGAAATTCCACTCTTACATGAGGCTGATTTGAATTGAATGTTTGAGTTTTCCCAAGTTCTTGAGTATCACCTCAGTTGGGAACACATTGTGATTGTATCTGAAAAAATGCAGCAAAATGGAGTTGAGTCATGGAAATGGTTCTGTAAATTTAATCAGCATGGAAAAAAATTTAATAATCCGTCTCCAAGCCTCATTCTTCAGAGGGGAGGTACTGTTTAGTTAAGAGTCCTACCTGACCTTATTGTGAGAGTGTAACAAGGGAACTGAGAAGAGCAGATGCAATAGGCATAGTCTGGAGATGCTTCAAGACTGGAATGGGAAGCATGGAAGACTGCTTTCTTACTTGGAAGTATTTTGAGTCTTAAGAGAATATTGTTGTTAGCTGCTGTGAGTTGGCCTCTGACTCATAGCAATCCCAAGTTAAACAGAACTGTCTTAGGCATCTAGTGCTGCTATAACAGAAATACCACAAGTGGATGGCTTTAACAAAGAGAAATTTATTTCTTCACAGTCAAGTAAGCTAAAAGTCCAAATTCAGGGCGTCAGCTCCAGGGGAAGGCTTTCTCTCTCTGTTGGCTCTGGAGGAAGGTCCTTATCATCATCAGTCTTCCCCTGGACTAGGAGCTTCTCTGAGAAGGAACCTCGGGTCCAAAGGACGTGCTCTGCTCCCGTTGCTTCTTTCTTGGTGGTATGAGGTACCCTATTCTCTTGTTGCTTCCCTTTTATCTCTTGAGAGATAAAAGGTGGTGCAGGCCATACCCTAGGGAAACTCCCTTTACATTGGATCAGGGATGTGACCTTAGTAAGGTGTTATACAATCCCACCCTAATCCTCTTTAACATAAAATTACAATCACAAAATGGAGGACAACCACACAATACCTGGAATCAGGGCCTAGCTAAATCGATACACAAATTTTGGGGGGGACATAATTCAATCCATGACAAGAACAGAATGCTGCCTGATCCTGAGACACGCCCATGATAGGAGTTGTGATCCATAGGGTTTTCATTGGTTGATTTTCGGAAGTAGATCACCAGGGTTTTCTCCATAGTTCATTTTAGTCTGGAAGCTCTGCTGAAACCTGTTTAACATCATAGCAACACGCAAGTCTTCACCGGCAGACTGGTGGTGGCTTTGCATGAAGTGCATTGTCTGAGAATCAAACCGAGGCAACCACATGGAAGGTAAGAGAGAATTCTGCCAATGCCTCTTGATTCTGATTCATGTGTGTCAGAGTAGAACTGTACTCCATAAAGTTTTATTTATTTTTTTGATGATTTAAAAAAAATTATTTTGTTCTTATTGTTGAGAATATACACAACAGAATACACACAAATTCAGCCATTTCTACATGTATGACTTAGTGACATTGATTATACTCCACAGGTTGTGCAATCATTCTCACCCTCCTTTTCTGATTTTTTCCTCTCCTATTAACATAAGTTCACTGCCGCTTAATGTTCCTATCTAACCTTTCAAGTTGCTCTTGTCAACTTGATTCCATACAGATAGCTCTTAAAAGAGCATAGTGCTCAAGGCAGACATTTTTTACTAGTTAAGATAAACTATTCTTTGGTTTTAAGAAGACTTCAGGGGATATTTTTAATGTTTAAAGATTATCTCAGAGCAATGGTTTCAGGGGTTCTTCCACCCTTCATGGTTTCAGGAAGTCTGGAGTCCATGAGATTTTAAATTCTATTCTGTATTTCCCCCTTTCTGAATAAGATTCTCCTATAGAATCTTTGATGAAAATGTTTAGAATGGTAGCTGGGAACCATCCAGTTCAGGTTTCATGGTAAAGGAGGCAGTTGTTCATGGAGGCAATTAGCCACACATTCCATATTCTCTTTCTTTTCCCGACTCTCCATCTTCCTTTGTTGCTCCAGGTGAATAGACACCAACTGTTGAGACTTTGATGGCCACTTCCAAGCTTTTAAGATCCCAGCCACTACACAATGAATAGGAGATAAAACAGAAGCATTAAATACGTTATTAGGCCAATTAACTGGGATGTCCCATGAAACCATGACCCTAAGCCTTCAAACCAAGGAACCAAATCCATGAAGTTTTTGGTTGTACATAAGCAGTCTCAGCAAATACTCTTTTTTTTTTTTTTTTGTCATTGTTGTAAATATATCTATCATACAACTTTTTTTAAAATTGTGCTTTAGATGGTTTACAGAACAAATTAGTTTCTCATTAAATAGTTAGTACACATATTGTTTTATGAAATTGGTTAACAACCCTACAACATGTCCCAGCTTTCCTGTCCTATCCTACCTTCTAGTCCTTGTGCCTGGGCTGTTGTGCCCCTTTAGTCTCATTTTGTTTTATGGGCCTGTCTAATCTTTAGCTGAAGGGTGAACATCCGGAGTGACATCACTACTGATGTAAAAGGGTGTCTGGGGGCCATACTCTCGGGGTTTCTCCAGTCTCTGTCAGGCCAGTAAGTCTGGTCTTCTTTTGTGAGTTAGAATTTTGTTCTACATTTTTCTCCAGCTCTGTCTGGGACTCTCTATTATGAGCCCTGTCAGAGCAGTCAGTGGTGGTAGCCAGGTACCATCTAGTTGTACTGGGCTCAGTCTGGTGGAGGCTGTAGTAGTTGTGGTCCATTAGCCCTTTGGACTAATCTTTCCTTTTTGTCTTTGATTTTCTTCATTCTCCCTTGCTCCAGACACGGTGAGACCAGTGGAGTATCTTAAATGGCTGCTGACAGGCTTTTAAGACCCCAGACGCTATTCACCAAGGTAGAATGTAGAACATTTTCTTTATAAACTATGTTATGCCAATTGAGCTAGATGTTCCCTGACATCATGGTCCCCAGCCCTCATCCCAGCAATTTGGTCCCTCAGGGAGTTTGGATGTGTCTATGGAGCTTCCATGACCTTTCCTTGTACAAGTTGTGCTGGCTTCCCGAGTATTGTGTACTGTCTTACCCTTCACCAAAGTTACCACTTATCTATTCTCTATTTAGTGTTTCTCCCCCCTACTACTTCCCTCCATCATAACCATCAAGACTTTCTTTTTGTGTGTAAACCTTTTCATTAGTTTTTACAGTAGTGGTCTCAGACAATATTTGTCCTTTTGTGATTGACTTATTTCACTCAGCACAATGCCCTCCAGATTCATCTTCATGTTATAAGATGCTTTGCAGATTCATCTTTGTTCTTTATTGTTGCATAATACTCCATTGTGTGTATGTGCCATAGTTTGTTTATCCATTCATCTGTTGATGGGCATCTAGGTTGTTTCCATCTTTTTGCTATTGTGAGCAATGCTGCAATGAACATGGGTATGCATATGTATATTTGTGTGATGGCTCTTATTTCTCTAGGGTATATTCCTAGGGGTGGGATTGCTGGGTTGCGTGGTATTTCTATTTCTAGCTTTCTAAGGAAGCACCATATCGTTTTCCGAAATGGTTGTATCATTTTGCATTCCCACCAGCAGTATGTTAAGAGTTCCAATCTCCCCAAAGCCTCTCCAATGTTTGTTATTTCCAGTGTTTTTGATTCATGCCAGAAATGCTGGGGTGAGATGGTATCTCATTGTGGTTTTGAGTTGCATTTCTCTAATGGCTAGTGATTGGGAGCATTTGCTCATTTTTCTGTTTGCTGCTTGAATGTCTTCTTTGGTGAAGTGTCTGTTCATTTTCTTTGCTCATTTTTTAATTGGATTATTTGTCTTTTTGTTGTAGAGGTGTTGGATTTTCTTGTAGATTTTAGAGATTAGACCTTTGTCTGATTCGTAATGACCAAAATTTTTTTCCCAGTCTGTAGGTTCTCTTTTTACTCTTTTGGTGAAGTCTTCTGATAAGAATAAGTGTTTAACTTTTAGAAGATCCCAGTTACCTAGCTTATCTTCTGGAGTTTTAATGTTGTTGGTTATGGTTTGTATCCTGCTAATGCTGTGTATTAGGGCCTCTAGTGTTTTTTTAATTTTATTTTATTTTATTGTACTTTAGGTGAAGGCTTACAGAACAAATAGTTTCTCATGAAACAGTAGTACACATGTTGTTTTATGACATTGGTTAACAACTCCACAACATATCAACCCTCTAACTTCTCAACCTTTTTTTTTTGGTGAAAATACACATAGCCAACGATACACCATTTCAGAAATTTCTACATGCACAGTTCAGTGACATTGACTACGCTCTTTGAATTGTGCTGTTATTCTCACTTAAGATGAAGGCTTACAGAACAAAACAGTTTCTCATTTAACAGTTACTACAAATGTTGCCCTATGACAATGGTTAACAATCTCACAACACATCAACAATATCCTTACTCCATCTTGTGTTCCCTATCACCAGCTTCCTTGTCCCCTTCTGCCTTCTAGGGCCTCTAGTGTTGATCCTGTTTTTTCTTCTATGAACTTTACAGTTTTTGGCTTTATATTTAAGTCTTTGATCCATTTTGAATTAGTTTTTGAATATGGTGTGAGGTATGGGTCCTGTTTCCTTTTTTTGCAGATGGACATCCAATTTTGCCAACACCATTTGTTAAAAACACTGTCTTTTCCACATTCAGTGGACTTTGGGCCCTTGTCAAAGACTAGGTGATCGTAGGTGGATGGATTTACATCTGGGTTCTTGATTCTGTTCCATTGGTCAGTTCATCTGTCATTGTACCAGTACCAGGCTGTTTTGACTACCATAGCTGTATAGTAGTTTCTGAGGTCAGGTGGTGCAAGTCCTCCTGCTTTCTTCTTCTTCTTCAATAGTACTTTACTTATCCGGGGCTTCTCTTTCTGTATAAATTTAATGATTAGTTTTTCCATCTCTTTAAAGAATGCTGTTGGTATTTGGATTGGGATTGCATTGTATTTGTAAATTGCTTTGGGTAGAATTATCATTTTCACAATGTTGAGTCTACATATCCATGAGCATGGTATGTTTTTCTATTTATGTAGATCTCTTTTGGTTTTTGAAGTAGTGTTTTGTAGTTTTCTTTGTATAGTTCTTATCCCCGATTAGATTTATTCCTAAGTATTTTATTTTTTTAGGGGCTATTAAAAATGGTATTGCTTTCCTGATTTCCTTTTCATCATTATCTTTATTGGTGTATAGGAATACAACTGATTTTTGTGTGTTTATCTTGTATCCTGCTACTCTGATGAATCTTTCTGTTAGTTGCAGTAGTTTTCTCATGGAGTCTTTTGGGTTTTCTATGTATAATATCACGTCATCTGCAAATAGGGGAAGTTTAACTTCCTCATTACCAATTTGGATGCCCTATATTTCTTTTTCTTGCCTTATTGCTGTAGCTAGGACTTCCAGCACAATGTTAAATAGGAATGGTGATAAAGGGCATCCTTGTTCCTGTTCTCAAGGGGAATGTTTTCAGCCTCTCTCCATTAAGAATGATGTTGGCTGTTAGTTTTGCATAGATGCCCTTTATTATGTTGAGAAATTTCCCTTCTATACCTATTTTATTGACAGTTTTTATCAAGAATGGATGTTGGACTCTGTCGAATGCCTTTTCTGCATCCATTGAGATGATCATGTGATTCTTTTCTTTCCTTTTATTTATGTGGTGGATTACTTTGCTTGATTCTCTAATGTTGAACCATCCTTGCATACTTGGTATGAATCCTACTTGGTTGTAGTGTATTATTTTTGTGATATAATGCCAAACTTTATTGGCTAGAATTTTGTTGAGAATTTTTGCATCTACATTCATGAGGGATATTGGTCTATAATTTTCTTTTTTTGTGTTATCTTTGCCTGGTTTTGGTATCAGGGTTATGCTGGCTTCATAGAATGAGGTCAGAAGTGTCGCTTCCTTTTCTATGTTCTGAAAAAGTTTGAGTATTATTGGTGTAAGCTCTTATCTGAATGTTTCGTAGAATTCTCTAGTGAAGTCATCTGGGCCAGGCCTTTTTTTTTGTTGGAAGTTTTTTTTATTACCTTTTCAATCTCTTCCTTGTTATAGGTCTGTTCAGATTTTCAACATCTCTTTGTGTTAGTTTGGGTAGGTAGTGTGTTTCCAGAAATTGTCCATTTTCTGTAGGTTTTCACATTTTTTGGAGTATAATTTTTCATAATACTCTGTTATGGTCCTTTTTATTTCAGTTGGGTCTGTTGTAATGTCCCCCATTTCATTCTGTATTTGGGTTATTTATGTCATCTCCTCTTTTTCTTTTGTCAGTTTGGCCAGTGGTTTGTTGATTTTGTTGATACTTTCAAAGAACCAACTTTTGGTTTTATTGATTCTTTCTATTGTTTTTCTATTCTCTATTTCATTTATGTCTGCTCTGATCTTGATTATTTCCTTTCTTCTGGTGGCTGTGGGCTTTTTTTTGCTGTTCTCTTTCTATTTGTTCAAGTTGTGTAGGTAAAGTTTTTATGTTGTCTCTTTCTTCTTTTTTGATGTGTGCATCTATTGCTATAAATTGTCCTGAGGACTGTCTTTGCTGTGTCCCAAAGGTTTTGGTATGATGTGTTTTCATTCTCATTTGATTCTAGGAATTTACTGATTCCATCTCTGATTCCTCCTATTACCCAGTGGTTTGTAATCAGGGTGTTATTCAGTTTCCATGTAATTGATTTATTTCCCTTGTTCTTCCTGTTGTTAATTTCTACTTTGATTGCATGATCAGAGGAGATACTTTGTGTTATCTCAATATTTTTGTTGAGGTTAGCTCTGTGGCCTAAGATGTGGTCTATTCTGTAGAATGTTTCATGTGCTTTGGAAAAGAATGTGTACTTTGCAGCTGTTGGGTGTAGTATTCGATATATGTCTATGAGGTCAAGTTGGCTGACTGTATCCTTTAGGTCTTCTGTATCTTTGCTGAGTTTCTTTCTAGATGTTCTGTCCTTTACTAAGAGGGGTATGTTGAAGTCTCCTATTATTATAGTGGAACTGTCAATTTCTCTTTTCAGTGCTGTTAAAGTTTTTTTCTTTTTTTTTAATGTATTTTGGAGCTCTGTCATCAAGTGCATTGATGTTTATTATGGTTATGTCTTCATGATGGATTGCCCCTTTAATCATGATATAGTGCCCTTCTTTGTCTCTTATGGTGGATTTTGTTTTAAAGTCTATTTTATCTGAGATTAGGATTGCCAGTCCTGCTCTTTTTTGGTAGCCATTTGCTTGATATATTTTCTTCCATCCTTTGATTTTTAATAAATTTACTTCTTTGTTTCTAAGGTGTGTCTCTTGTAGACAGCATATTGATGGATACTGTTTTTTAAACCATTCTTTCACTCTCTGTCTCTTTATGGGTGCATTTACACCATTTTCATTCAGTGTAATTATTGATAGGTGTGAGTTTATTGCTGTCATTTTGTAATGCTTTTTTGTGGTGCTGACATTTTCTTTGTTCTTCTTACTGTGTGCTGAATTCCTTTTGTTTGGATTTTTTTTTCACTTCTTTCGTTTTTGTAGATTTTGTTTTTACCGATTCTTTAAGATTTCGTTCTTTATTTTGATGAGTAGCTTTGTTAACTTTCTTTGTGGTTACCTTGAAATTTATCCTTATCTTCATAGGTTTGAATCAGTCTATTAATACTTGGTATTGCCTTACCTTCCTCTCCATTAGAAGGTTCTATACCTACACTGTTTATTTCCTCTTTTATTTTTCTGATGTTGTTGTCATTTACAGATTAACGTCTCTGGTTCCCTGTTGTAATTCTTTTGTTTTGGATAGTCCTTGAGAGTTCATTTCCTAGGCTGGTATCTGGCTGGTACGATCTTGCATCCTAGATTCATGCTATGGTCTGATGTTTTTTGTTTTCAGACAGAACAATTCTGTAAGTTTGGTTTGGTTTTTACATGGTCCCTGAATTTCTGTTTATCTGGAAATGTTGTAATTTCATCATTATATTTGAACAAGAGTTTTGCAGGATATATTATTCTTGGCTGGAAATTTTTTTCTTTCAAGGTTTTATATATGTCATCCCATTGCCTTCCTGCTTGCATGGTTTCTGCTGAATAATCCGAGCATAATCTTATTGTTTCTCCTCTGTCTGTGACTTTTCATTTTTCTTGAGCTGCTCTCAGGATTCTTTCTTTGTCTCTGGTTTTAGCGAGTGTGTTTATGATATGCCTTGGTGATTTTCTTTTGGGGTATATCCTATATAGGGTTCATTGAGCTTCTTGGAAGGTCAGCTTTTTATCTTTCATGATACTGGGGAAGTTTTCTGTCAGCAATTCTTCAGTGATCCTTTATGTGTTTTCTGTTTTCTCCCCCTGTTCCGGAACGGCAATCACTCATAAATTTTTGCTTTTGATTGTATCCCACATAATTCTCAGGGATTCTTCCCTTTTCTTCATTCTTTTTTTCTGATTTTCCCTCTAACTGAGTTGTATCCAAGTGTTTGTCTTCAATTTCACTGATCCTGTCTTCCATTGTTTCAAACCTGCTCCTTAGCCCTTCTATGACACTGTCCATTTGTTGTTTATCTTTTGGATTTCTAATTATTGTTTTTGTATGACTTCTAGTTGTGAATTTATTCTGGCATTTTGTTCCTGTATTATTTTCCTGAATTCTTCCATTTTTTTGTCTGTATTTTCCATGAATTTGTCTATTTTTTTCCTCACTTGTGTCTGCTTTTTGCTTCAACTCTTGGATGGTTCTGAATATTAGAGATTTGAATTCACTAACAGGTAGTTCTAGTGTCTTTTCTTCTACTGGAAGGTCATCTTGTGTTTTATTCTGGATGCCTACTGGAACCTTCCTGTCCTTTTTTTTTTTTTTTTTTTTTTTTTTTACATGTTTTGGTATTGTCTGCTGTCTTTGGGACATTCAGTAGTTATTTTCTTCATTTATTGATTGTAGATTTGTTTGTTTCTTCCTGCCTTTGTGTTTTATTTGGTTATGTCTGAGCAGGTGGGCTGTGCATTTTTTGTTGTTTGCTCATCTGTGGGCACGATACTTCACCTCGATGTCCAATGGGCAGGGCCAGTCGCTCAGCTATGGTGGAGCAGGGCAGGTCCATCTGAGGGAGAGTTCCTGGGGTAGGTTGTTTGTGGCAGGTACTAGGGCCAACAGGGTGGGCCGGGAATCAGTGCAGGGCTGGTGCCGGTAGGCTGTGCCTGTGCTGCTTGGGGGTGTGATGTTCAGCACACAGTGCAGGTAGGCAGGAAGGAGGGGATAGATTGTGATGTGTGAAAAAAGAAATGCCCCCAGGAATCCCACCACACATCTGTGCAGACTTGGGAAGTAACTCCCAAGCCACACAGTACAGCCCGCCTAGACGGGGCTCCCAAGCTGAGAAAAGAAAAAGAAAACAAACAAACAAAGCAAAACAGAACGAATCAAAACAAACAAAAGCCCTGGGGATCCCACCAGTGTGGTGGTGTGGGCCCAGAAGTAGTTCCACAGTCGAGTGGCTCTTCACAGCCTTTCAAGAAGAAGCAAAGATGGCACATGGAGCTAGGTGTTTGATAGAAAGGAGGGGGAGGTTGTGACAGGTATGAAAGAAACCAAAAGAAGCAGAAAAAAGCAACGCCATCAACAAACAAATGGCACTCAGGGAGCAGGCCAGTGTGGGTGGGTGGAGTCCAAGTGGCACAGGGCTGAAGTTGGTGCCCCTTGGCCAAGAGACTGTAGCCACAGGAAGCAGAGGAGGCCGAGTGGGAGCAAAGAAGGCTGGGGGGATGGGAATGTGTATATCGCTGATTACTGGTTGTTCTGTCTCCTGCTGGGAGCTCCATGAAGCTGCTTTCCTGTACTCCAGGTCCACCAATGTTCGATGTGGGCAGGGCAAATCCAAGCAGCAGGGACCCTGAACTTCCTGGCCAGCTGAGCTACTGCAGCCAGCTATGAAGCGACAGAGGTTGAGCAGGTGGGAGAAGGATGGGGGATGGGAAGGCATATACTGCTGGTTACTGGGTGCTCTGTCTCCTGCTGGGAGCTCCATGAAGCTGCTTTCCCGTACTCCCTGTCCACTGATTTCCAACAGGAGTCCAAGATGGTGAATCCATGCTGTGTTAGCTGGTAGGGGACCTCCGCACATATCTCTCCTCGCTCTCTGTTCTCTGTCAGATTCTTATTCCATTTGGTGCTTGGCTGAGTTTTTTATCTCTTCATTTGATGCTTAGTGTTCCAGCACTGAAGTTTGTCTCTGTTTTACTTAGATTTTTGGGTCCTTGCTGTGGAGGGATGGCATGGTGCTTCTATCTATAGCACCATGTTTCAACTTTTTTTTTAAATTGAAATTTAGATAAAGGTTTATAAAACTAGCTTCTCATTAAACAATTAGTACACATATTGCTTTGTGACATTGGTTGCCAACCCCACAACATGTCAACACTCTTCCCTTCCTGACCTTGGCTTCCCTATTACCAGCTTTCCTGTCCCCTCCTGCCTTCTCGTCCTTGCCCCTGGGCTGGTGTACCCATTTAGTCTTGTTTTGTTTTATGGGTCTGTCTAATCATTGGCTGAAGGGTGAACCTCAGGAGGGACTTCATTACTGAGCTAAAAGGGTGTCCTGGGGCCATACTCTCAGGGTTTCTCCAGTCTCTGTCAGGCCAGTAAGTCTGGCTCATTTTTTTGTGAGTTAGAATTTTGTTCTACATTTTTGTCCAGCTCTATCTGGGATCCTCTATTTTGATCCCTGTCAGAGCAGTGGGTGGTGGTAGCTGGGCACCATCTAGTTGTGCTGGACTCAGCCTGGTGGAGGCTGTGGTAGTTGTGTTGTGGTCCATTAGTCATTTGGATTATCTTTCCCTTGTGTCTTTGGTTTTCTTCATTCTCCCTTACTCCAGAGGGAGTGAGACCAGTGGAGTATCTTAGATGGCCACTCACAAGCTTTTAAGACCCCAGATGTCACTTACCAAAGTAGAATATAGAACATTTTCTTTATAAACTATGTTATGCCAATTGAGCTAAATGTTCCCCGAGACCACGGTCCCCATATCCTTCAGCCCAGCAATTTGGTCCCTCAGGGGATTTGGATGTGTCTATGGCACTTCCATGACCTTGCCTTGGTCAAGTTGCACTGGATTCCCCAGTACTGTACTATCTTACCCTTCACCAGTTACTACTTATCTATTGTCTATTTAGTCTATTTAGTGTTCTTTCATCCCCACCCCTTTCATCACTCATAACCATCAAAGATTGTTTTTGTGTGTGTGTGTATATAAACCTTTTAATGAGTTTTTATAGTAGTGGTCTAATACAATACTTTTCCTTTTGTAATTGACTTATTTCACTAAGCATAATGCCCCCCAGATTCATCCATGTTGTGAGATGCTTTGCAGATTCATCATCTTTCTTTATCATTGTGTACGTACCATAGTTTATCCATTTGTCTGTTGATGGGCACTTAGGTTGTTTCCATCTTTTTGCTATTGTGAACAATGCTTCAGTGAACATGGGTGTGCACATGTCTATTCATGTGACAGCTCTTATTTCTCTAGGATATAGTCCTAGGAGTGGAATTCCTGGATCATATAGAATTTCTATATCTAGCTTTTTAAGGAAGGGCCATATCATTTTCCAAAATGGTTGTACTATTTTGCATTCCCATCAGAAATGCATAAGAGTTCCAAACTCCCCACAGCCTCTCCAACATTTGTTATTTTCTAATTTTTTTTTTTTTTTTTTTTGTGCCAGTAATGCCGGGGTGAGATGGCATCTCATTGTGGTTTTGATTTGCACTTCTCTAATGGCTAGTGATTGCGAGCATTTCCTCATGTATCTGTTGGCTGCTTAAATATATCTTCTTTGGTGAATTGTCTGTTCATTTCCTTTACCCATTTTTAAATTGGATTATTTGTCTTTTTGTTGTAGAGGTGTTGGATTTTCCTGTAGATTTTAGATATTAGATCTTTGTCAAATTTGTCATAGACAAAAGTTTTTCCCATTCTGTAGGTTCTCTTTTTACTCTTTTGGTGAAGTGTTTTGATGAGCATAAGTGTTTAATTTTTAAAAGATCTCAGTTATCTAGCTTATCTTCTGAAGTTTGTGTGTTGTTAGTTATGGTTTGTATCCAGTTAATGCTGTGTATCAGGGTCTCTAGTGCTGATCCTATTTTTAATTCTATTTTTATAGTGTTTGGTTTTATATTTAGGTCTTTGATTCATTTTGAGTTAGTTTTTGTGTGTGGTGTGAGGTATGGTCCTGTTTCATTTTTTTGAAGTTTGACATCCAGTTTTACCAGCATTTCCTCTGCATTGAGTTTCCTTTTGATACCCCCTTTAGGGTGAGCTTATGATATATTGGTTCCTCCAATTATGGACCAGTTATATTAAGCACATGGAAATATCTCAAGAACATACATTAATTTTCAAGATAGATATCGTATATACCCGTATCGAGAAAGGAAGTATAGGCAGTCCTCGGGTTACAAATGTCAACTCGACTTACAGACAGTTCCTACTTGCCCTTTAATGTTATGTAAATTTGCCCTCAGTTTGAAACTCTTGAACTAAACCCTACTCACAACAAATCCTTCATCACAATCACCTTCACGTGCTGCATGTGTAGCTTTTAAATCATTGAAAAGGCTTGAGCCTTTTCTTGCACTAAAGTAAGGCTAAGTAAGAACCATATGCACCTGTTCCGACTTACCAACAAATTCAACTTAAAAGACACACTTAGCAATGGATCTCATTCACAGCCTGGGGAATGCCTGTATTCTCTCAAGTAAAAAGATACCCAGCTCAGATCCAAAGTCCTGAGCTGCCATTATTTTCTGGAGTAGGGAATTAGCATTTAATTTCTTTCCTGCTTTGCCTGGGGCATTTACCAGAATAATAAAGGAGATACATTAGTCTGTAGTAGCTCAAGATTCATAAATTCTTTAGGGTCACAATTCTCCCATTGCATTAGCTAAATGGAATTTTACTGTACTGGCATCCCATAGGAAGAAGTCTACACCAGAGTAGGCATCTACCAGCTAGGTAAAATGCAGTTAGCTCAGCATATAAAATATAATTAGCAACCTGTCAATTGTACATCCCAAATAGTTCTCACAGCAGCCCATTCCTCCCTACTTCCATCCCCTTTCGTCTGACTTGGATTGTTTTAACAGCTTTTAACTACAATCTGTGACTCTAGATAGTGTACTTTCCTCCATTTGTTTTTATTCACTCATTGAACATATTAAATGCTGGAATGTGCCAGGCACTGTCCTTAGATGTTACAATGAGCCTAGGTGACACACTCTCTGCCCTCACAGAGGTTACAGCTTAGTGGGGATATTATTGTTGTTGTTATTATCTGCCATCCAGTTGGCCCCTGTCTCCTGGCAACCCCATGCACAAGAGGATCAGAATGTTATGATCCATAGGGATTCATTGGCGGATTTTTTTCTACATAGATTCCCAGGCTTTTCTTCCTAGACTTTCTTGGTCTGTAAGCTCCCCTGAAACCCGATCAGCATCACAGCAACACATAAGCCTCCACTGACAGACTGGTGGTTGCTACACTTGAAGTGTATTGCTGCAGGGAAGGTGAGAATTCTACCACTGTCCCTCCTAGCAGGGAGAGAGAAACATTAAATAAGTAATTGTGCAAACAATGGATGTGACTGTTGTTGTTGTGTGCCTTGAGTCCATTCTGACTCATAGCGACCCTATAGGATAGAGTAGAACTACCCCATAGGATTTTCTAGGCTGTAATCTTCATGGGAGCAGATCACCAGGTCTTTTCTCCCATGGGGCCACTTGGATGGGTTCGAACCCCCGACCTCTATAATTAGCAGCTGAGCTCTTAAACACTGTACCACAAGGGCTCCTTAATGAGTATGATAGGCCTTGGGATCCCATTACGAGGGAACAAAATTCTAGGATAGGAGCTCATTGAAAGCCTCCCTGAGAAGCTCTGAGGGCCTTACAGCTGAGGTTTGAAGGTTGAGGAGTAATTTACCAAGCAAAGGGCAAGCAGAAGGGCAACGGGACAAAAATGTTCCAAGTCGAAGATGGAGAGAGGCTGATGGGTCCCTTTGAGAAAGAAAATGAACTTTAATGTTGCTAGTTTATAGGACTCAGGTGGGGTTAGGTGGATCAGGTGGGAGTAGCTCAGAGGTCAGATGCAATGCTAGCCTCAGTCTCAGATCCACAAGGCTTTTGTAAACTAGATAATGATTTGGTTTTTATTGTAGGGACAGTTGGAAGGCAATTAAGGATTTTAACCTGGGAGTGATAAAATTGGCTAGAGAGTAGATAATTCATTCTGAGTGGTAGCTGATAATCTCTTTAAGAATACAAATCTGATCATGTCATTCCCTTGTTTAAAAACTTTCAGTGACTTCTTAATGCCCTTAGAATGACATCTAAACTTTTAAATAAGGTTTTCCAGGCCCCTGATGAACTAATCCCTCTTTACTTCTCCAATTTCATTTCTGATTCGCTGGCACCTTTTCCCCTCCCCACTCCTGACTCCCACCCCACTCCTTTTCCCGTGCTCTGGCCTAGGACTTTTCAAACCCTTTGACCTCTACCCATTTAATAATTTTCAGCTTTTTACATTGTGATCTAGTACACATACACAAACATATCTGTATAATATATCAGATAAAACTTTTACACAACATTGGAGGATGCACTCTGATATTTTCTATTCCTTATTAAAAATGTGGGTTTCCACTTACCAAATTGATTTTATGACCCACTATGACCACTAATTGCTCCATGAGTCAGGTTCTACCTCTTCATCTGGGACTCTGCACCTGAGTTTCCTTCTGAGTAAACCACTCACTCCTACCTTGCTGTTTCCTAGGGAATTCTTCTGCATCTTCCTATCTCAATTTAACTGAAAGGTCTCAGGGAATCTTGGCTGACTTGGCAAGTCCAGTTTAGGCACTGTTTCTTAGACTTGTCATTACATGTTATCTGCCTGTCTGCCTTCTCTCTTTCCTCCCTTTCTTTTTTCCACAGATATTTATTGAAACTTTATTATATTTCAGGCACTGTTTTAGGCACGTGGGCAGATCTGGCATGTTACCTGTGTAGTCCCACAGGGGCCTGCATGCAGTAGGGTTCTACACTTAGTTTAGTACTCTGCTGTTGCTGTCTTGAAATTCTTAATAATTTTTTTAACAAGTGGTTCCCCCATTTTCATTTTGTACTGAGCCTCACAAATTATGCAGCAGCATCTGTACTGGAGACACAGTAAAGAACAAAACACTTCAAAATCCCTAATAGAGTTCACATTCTAGTGCTGTCTTAGTTTCCTAGGGCTGCCATAACAAAATACCACAAGGTGGGTGGCTGACTTTAAAGAACAGAAATTTATTGCCTCACAGTTCTGGATTAGATATCCAAATTCAGCCTATCAGCCACGTCAATGCCTTCTGAGGACTTGGAGAGAACTATCCTTTGCCGCTTCTAGCAGCTGCAGGCAATCTTGGTGTTTCTTTGCTGCTTGGAGATACATCCTCATATGGTGTCTTCCCTTGTGTGTGACTCTGTTTCTGTGTCAGTTTGTCCCTTTTACAATGGAATCCAGACTTTCTGGAGCCATTGAGGCTGGATGAACTCCTAAAACTATTGTCATGAGATAATCTTTAAACTTTTAACTAAAGCTATATTCCCTGGTCATTGAAGCAAAAAATAATTTTTCTTAGTAAGTAAAGTATGTCTGCCTTGAGCGTTGTGCTCTTTTAAAGAATTATCTATGTAGCAATAGCAACTTGAAAGGTTAGATGAGAAGTTTAGGGAGCAGTGAGTTTAAATTAATGGTGGTGGAACAATTTGGACAAGGATGATGAAATTGTTTGCACTACTTAAAGAATGTAATCAATGTCACTGATTGTACATGTAGAAATTGTTGAAATGGTGTATGACTGTATATTTTCACCAAAAAAGAAAAAGGACATCACTCGGAAGGGATTAGGATTAGGACCCACCCTACTATGGTATGACCTCACAAATTTAACTGCTATCAAAAGAAAAATTCTAATTTCAAACAAGATCATACTCACAGGAACAGGGCTTAGGACTTGAACGTATCTTTTTGTGGAGCACAATTCAATCCATAACAAAAGCTTTCTAGGTACCAACCTCTTACTTTACAGTTGTGACTCTGTATGTCTCTGTATATCAACTCTTGCCTATTTACCTGCCTATCTTCCCAGCTAGACTATAAACTCCTTGAAGGCAAATACACTTTTCCATCATTATCTCTAACACATATTGTACTAACTGGCACATTGTATGCACTAACAAATACATGTAGAATGAGGGAAGGAACAAGCGTGATGCTTCCAAACTTTGTCCTGTAACTCATGGTTACTTGATCAAGGTTTTCTTTGATTTTTCACTGATAAGATATCACTGGTATTAAAGCATCTTATGGCCATTGGCCCATCAACTTTGAGGTGATAGTCTAAGAAAATTTAGAATTTGAATTGTATTAGCGTGTTTATTTGGAGTCCCTGGGTGGTGCAAATGGTTAACACTCTGTGAGTTAACCCCGAGTTTGAGTCCCCCAGAGATGCCTCAGAGGAAAAGCCTGGTTATCTACCTCCAAAAACCAGCCATTGAAAATCCTGTGGCGCAGGGTTCTACTTTGACACACATGGTGTTACCATGAGTTGAAATTGACTAAAGGGCAACTGTTTTTTAGTGAGTTTATTTACACTTATGAGTTTGAAGAAATCATCAAGCAGATGACTTCAACCAAGATTCTGAAGTCCAAAGATCAGTCTCAAAGAGAGCAGAAACAAATTAAAAAAAAAAAACCCAAACCCGTTGCCGGGGAATTGATTCCGACTCAAGGTGAGCAGAAGGCCTTTAAATCATTTTTTGAGATGATTAATGACTACCGTTTGAAATGAGGCTCGGGTTAAAAAAAAAGCAGAATCTTTAAATGTCATAATCTTAAGTTGGGCATCATTTTATCTAAGGAAACCAGTTTTAGTTAAAGAATTCTAGTATTTAGGATTTTTTTGTTTTTGTTTTAATATACGTTTTTAAGAATGGTATGCAGGTTACATTCAGACACCTGAAGTTTTCGTGTACCTTAAAACAGTTTCAAGGGTTAGTAAAATACATGGTCCATTTTTATCTCTTACCTTTTACTGCCATCCTGTGGCCATTTCATTTTCCAGCTAAAGATGCATTTGTAAAAATTATGTTTTCTACTTTATCACAAATGACGATTTCAGACTTGGTCAGTCCTCAATTAACACAGGTATACTACAATACATGTGTTAAGTAGCATTTTGCTTTATTAAATGCTCCAGCATGCAATAGTATATAATTACCATGGAATTTTAATTCTGAGTGAGCTTTCACACATGTTTTCAAAAGGACTGTCTTTTCCTGAAATAACTTTTTGTTTCTTTTCATCCTCTCAATCCCACAGGCTTTTCCGTGGATGCTGAGGCAGTAGCAGTTTACTGTGGTCTCAGAGACAGACTCCTGTGGAGGGAATGCCTTTGGTGGTCTCTCCGTATTTGGAATACTCACAGATATTTTCTGCTTGAACCCGGGTTTGGAATTTCTTTCTTGGAGGTCCCCTCTTCTGACCCTGGACTGATTTAGACTTCTACTAAGTCCCAGTGCCCTAACTGGGGAGACAATTTGTGTAAGCAGGTTGAGACATGGCGCCTAGGACAGAGTGCGCTCATGTGCCTCTTGGATGTTCACAATGGGTGCACAAGTGGGGGTTGGGTAGGGTGGGAGGGTCTGCTGGCCCCAGGGGTTCCTTGCCCAGAGGTCAACTTGAGCTCTGTGAACAGGAGAGTGACAGTAAATACATTCCATGAGGGCAAGAACCATGCCTGTTTTGTTCATGCTATTTACCCAGAACCATTTGGCCTGCTTAATAGCCTAGGAGGCACTTAATGAGAAATAACAATAACAATGATAATGGATAATACACATGGAGCCCTAATTTACATGCTGTGACTTGTTCTAAACACTTTCCATGAGTTATCTCACACTTCAAAAAATCCTGAGTTGTTGGTTGCGGTCGATGGCTCCGACTCATGTATAACCTTATGTACGACAGAACAAAACGTTGCTCAGTCCTGTGCCATCTTCATGATCATTAGTATGTTTGAATCCCCTGTTGTGGCTATTGTGTCAATCCATTTCATTGAGGGTTTCCTTCATTTTTGCTGACCCTCTAGTTTACCAACCATAATGTTGTTTTCTAGTGATTGGTCTTTCCTGATGATGTGTCCACAAAGTAAGCAAGCTGAAATTTCACCATCCTGCTTCTAAGGAGCATTCTGTTTGTATTTCTTCTAAGACTGATTTGTTCTTTCTTCTGGAAGTCCACATTATATTCAGTATTCTTTGTCAGCACAATTTGAATGCATTAATTCTTCTTCAGTTTTCCTTTTATTCTCATTTTACCCATTCAAAAAACAACAACAACAACAAAAAAAAAACCCTGATAGAGTAGCGATGTTCCTTGTGTAAAGGAACACAGTTGGGAATTGGTGGATTTGTTGATGAACAAATGAATGAATAAATGAATATGTTTAGTCTTGGTGTCTAGTGTATGCGCTTCAGTTTGCGTTTATTCTAGAGCATTTCCTTATAGCGCAAGTCCTTTGAATATGCCAGATCTTTAATTTTCTTTTAATTTTCCTTATACTTCATTCAATAACTCTCGATTGTTTAGGGACAGCATAGGGATCATGGGAATTCCTTCAATTATCATGGCACAAGTAACAGGAAAGTTATACTGTTTTTCTGTGGAAGAATACTTCTTGGATACTTGGAAGCTAGAAACGTTCCCCCAGATGCTGGAGAGATTCCCACACTTGAAAATCATTCTCTGATCACCATAACAGCAGATCTATCTGTAAAAGACAAATTTTGGTCAGAATGTTAAGGTAAAAAATTAACTACAGATTTTATTTTAACTTACATTTCTTTTCTACTTTTTGTTTTATGGAAAATTCAAATGTTGAATTTCCTGCCAGTTAGCAGTTAATATGACTCTACCTCAGACACAGTGAAAGCCTGGCGGGTCATATCACCTTCATACAGATGACACATCCGCTTGTCCAGGATTGGACAGGCTTTAAGGCATACAAATAATAATTCTTCATTCTTCTTGGATTGTGTTTTTCATCTCTCTATCTTAAACATACTAGAAAACATAAGATCTCATTTTGTTGTTGTTAGCTGCCATTGAGCTGGCCCCCAACTCCTGGTGACCCCATACAACAACAGAAATGAAATGCTGCTGGATTCTGTGCCATTCCTATGATTGGTTGCAGATCAGATCCTTGTGATCCATAGGGTTTTTATGAGCTAATTTTTGGAAGTAGATCACCAGGCATCTACTTCCTAGTCCAACTCAGTTTGCAAGTTCTGCTGAAACCTGTTCAGCATCATAGCAACCCGCAAGCCTCCACTGATAGACAGGTGATGGCTGTGCCTGAGGTGCATTGGCCAGGAATCCAACATGGTCTCTGGCATGGAAGGTGAGAGTTCTATCACTGAACCACCAATGCCCTCAAGCCATTTAATGGTCCTGATTTTTAAATGACCTCTTGACATGGTTTCAAAATAATGGCATCCTATTTGATGCAATTTTAGCTACTTACTTTATTCTGAATTTTTGTTACACAGCTTTGAATTCTTCCCATAAGCTTCACCTGCATCACACATTTTTTTTTCTGGTTCATGATGCAGGTTACTTCATAGTGTTTAAGGTTCTACTTGTACATAATACAAGACAAAACAGTCTCATATCTGTGATGTGTGGTTTTAACTTCTTTATAAAAATGATAATGATGAATATTTACAGTGTGCTTACTGTATGCTAGGCACTGCTTGAGTGCTTTACGTGTCTATCTTACTTAGTCCTCACAACCACCCTAAGAGGTTTCTACTCTTTTTGTCCTCAGTAATAGCACACAATTCATGAGGCACAAAGAGAAGTGAGGAAACGGGCATGGAGAGGTGAATCCGTTTGCCCAAAGTCACAAAGCTTGGTGCCAGGATCCAGCAGAACCAATATAAATGCAATAATTGCTCTTGAAAATTTTATATTCCAAATCAAAGCTATTAAAAGAAGAAAAATAATCTTAATCTCTTCTATCTCATTCTGTATCTGATTTTAAACATTTATATGTAAATAGAATCTTTTGTAGCAGATATCTCTCTGGTCACCAGCCTACCTAGGGACAATTGAAGATGTGCTGGCAGCACAATAATGGTACAAAATCCACAGTCTGTCATGGCTTCTGGAATGCAGTTCGTTTTAGCTTTTCTCCTGAAACACACAGAGGACACAGCCTCCAAAGATGAGTTGTGACCATCTGAGATGTCTGTTCTTGGTCATAGCTTCATTCCTTCCTACCCTGTACCTGACTTGCTCTTTTGTCACCCTGTTGCATCTGATCCCAGGGATTTAGCTCCATCTCTTGTGTATCATTCTGCACCTGATTTTCAGATTTACATCTAGGCTCTCAGCTCTCACGCACCTTTCAGCCTTCTCCTCAGCACTGGGTGTGGACTTGCTCTATCAGCCTGTGGACAGTGTAGTTTTGTGGTTAAGAACCAAGACGCTCTGAGGTCAGACTCCTGGGATTCATTTCCCAGCTTTGCCACTCACCACCTTGTGACCTTGGGCCACTCAAATGAACTCTCTAAAAGCCTCAACTTCCTTATCTGTAAAATGGGAATGATGCCATGAGAACTGTTGTGAGAAGACAATGTAGTATCACACGTGGAGAATTTCAGTGTTGTTATGTTGTTAACTGCCATTGAGTGGTCTCCAGATCATGACGGCCTTAGGTATAATAGAATGAAACAGTGCCTGGTCCTGCATCTTCTTCACTATCCTTGGTATGTTTGAGCCCATTGTTGCAGCTATTGTGCCAATCCATCTCTTGGAGGGTTTCTTTTGTTTTCACTGATGCTCTGCTTTACCAAGCATTATGTTCGTTTCCATTGATTGGTCTTTCCTGATGACGTGTTAAAGGAAGCCAGATGGAGTCTCACCATCCTCACTTCTAAGTAGTATTTTGGCTGTACTTCTTCCAAAACTGATCTGTTCATTCTTTTGGCAATTCATAGTATATTCAATATTCTTTGCCAACACCACCATAAAGGTGTTAATTCATATTCAATCTTCCTTTTATTTATTGTCCAGCTTTCGCATGTATATGAGGTGATTGAAAAACCTTTGGCTTGGATCAGGCATACCTTAGTCATCAAAGTGACACTTCACTTTTTAACACTTTGAAAAGATCTTTTGCAGGAGATTTTCCCAATGCAATACCTGATTTGATTGCTTGATGGCTGCTTCCATGATCGTTGTTAGGTTATGGAACCCCTTTGCTGTGGATGACTTGGCTTTTTGGTCCTGGTTCTGCATGCAATACCTGATTTGATTGCTTGATGGCTGCTTCCATGATCGTTGTTAGGTTATGGAACCCCTTTGCTGTGGATGACTTGGCTTTTTGGTCCTGGTTCTGAGAGTAGGACCATACCTGAGGCCAATGAGTAGGGGCCGACATCACTAAGAGGGATCACCTGGGGCCCCATGCTAACTAAGCCCCAAGTGGCCCACTGTGAGGCCAATTAAAGCCCCTGGTGGGATAGTGCCAGAATGTTCTGATCTCCTAGAAGGGGGAAGGGGTGTGCATGTCCCCTGGGGACATGGAAGCTCCACCCTCCCCTCATGGTGTTCCAAGGTGGAGACATCAGCCTGGGGCTAAGAGAATGGAAATTCTTATTCTTCAGAAGATACCAGCAGCAGTAACAGCATAAACCGTGGATCCAGCAGAAAGCAGAGCCTGGAGAAACAAGGGGGAGGAAGCAGAAGCAAGCTAGTGTCAGCTGAACAGAGAAGTGTCAGTGGAGCAGTCTGAGAGGAATAAGCTGACATCACAAGAAACAGCAGAGACCACCAGCGGCCTGGGGCAGTGGCAGAAACCCCAGCTGAGAGTGAGAGTCCCAGAGTCAGCTGCAGCAGCAAGATGAGCAGGTCTCAGCAGCCACAAGTGGCCCTGGTAGCAGCAGAGACCCCGCCCAAGTTCAGGGGGCTTGCCTGAAGAGGCTTGGGAAACCCTGTGCAGGGGTCTGCCCCTGACAGCTTTGGTGTCGAAGTCCTGGGCTGTCCAGAGGCTGCTGGTTGATAGCTGGACCAGCAGTGATGGGGAGAGGGGGGAGGGAGGAGGGGATGGGAGGGAGGGGAAGGGGGCCGGAAGGGAAAGGGGGAGGGGGAGGGATGAGACATTTGTTATTTACTGTTTGCTCCATTATGAAATTGTTTGAGCCCTGGTGTCATAGTGGTTAAGCACTGAGCTGCTAACCAAAAGAAAGTTTGGAAGTATGACAAACTGACAGGTGTTGATATATTGTAAACGTTCATTTAATTCATTCAGTTAATATTCATTGAGTGTCTACTATGTTCCAGGCACTACAGTAGTGCCTAGGACTATAGCAGTGAACCAAAGAGACATAAATCTCTGCTTCCTTAGAGCTTACATCCAATCCAGTACGTGTGTGTGTATGTGTGTGTGTGGAATAGCAGAAAAGAAGCTAAATAGGAAAATGTATAACAAAAAACAAACAAACAAAAAGAAGCCAGTCGTTTTTGAGTCCATTCTGACTTACTGCAATCCCATGTGTGTAAGAGTAAGGTAGCCCTGGTGGTACAGTAGTTAAAGCACTCAGCTGCTAACTGAAAGGTTGGCAGTTCGAACCCACCAGCTGCTCCGCAGGATAAAGATGTGGCAATCTGCTTCTGTAAAGATTTACAGCCTTGGAAACCCTATGGGGCAGTTCTACTCTGTCCTATAGGATTGCTGTGAATTGGAATTGACTTTCTGGTAGCGGGTTTTTTTTTTGTTTGTTTGTTTGTTTGTTTTTTGGTGTGTCAAAGTAGAACTGTGCTCCATAGGGTTTGCAATTGCTGATTTTTCAGAAGCAGATTGCCAGCACTTTCTTCTGAGATGCTGCTGGGTAGATTCAAACTTCCGATTTTCATTTAGCAGCTGAATGCTTAACTGTGCCACCCAGGGGCTCCAAGAAAATATATCAAACCCAAAACTCATTGCCATCGAGTCAATTCTTACTCATCGCGACCGTATACGACAGAGTAGAACTGCCCCCATAGGATTTCCAAGGCTGTAAATCTTTACAGAAGCAGATTGCCACATCTTTCTCCTGCAGAGGGGCTGGTGAGTTTGAACTACTGATCTTTCATTAGCAGCAGAGCACTTAAGTACTGCACCACCAGAAATCCTAAGGAAATATATGTGTTATATTAAATGATAAGTGCGAAGCAGAAAAATAAAGCAAGAAAAAGGAATAGAAAGTGTTGGGGGACTGGTTTGTAATTTTAATTAGGGTAGTTAAGGAGGCCTCATAGAGAAGATAATATGTGAGTAAAGACTAAACAAGGTGAGAAAGTCAGTCACTCAGATTTCTCGGTATGTAGCAAATCACGCCAAAGGAATCATCAGGGCAAAGGCCCTGAGGCAGTAGTGCCTGCCAAGTCAGAGAAAGAGCAAGGAGGCCAGTGTAGCTAAAGCAAGAGTATCAGGATTTCTGAAGGATCAGAGGCAGAGTGTGACAGAGTCAAGGAAGACGCTCTTAGCCTAAGCAACAGTCAGCTTGTAACTGCCACAGACGGAGACGGAGATGAGTGTGAGAGCAGCAGGTTGGAGACTGTGGGAAGTGCAGGCGCGGGGATGCATTGGGTAAGGTGAGGAGCTCAGTTTTGGACACGCTGACTTTGAGATGCCAGTGAAACATCCAAAGCAAGATGTCAAGGATGCAGTTAGATATGAGTGTTCTAGTGACAGGTCCTGGCTGAAATTTAAATTAGGAGCCTGTAGCTGGTATTGAAAGGTATGAAGCTGAATAAGATCGTCAGAGGAGAGAGTTTAGTTAGAAAAGACAAGAGACTGCATGTTTAGAGGCCAAGGAGCCAGGTACACACTCCATAAGTGCTGGCTGTTAGTGCCATCATCAGTTTTCCTCAGCTCCCGTACTTGAGGGCCATTCTTTACTCCAGCTCACCTTCAATCCAGGGCTCACCATCTGGTGCTTCCCCCAGCTCTTCACCAAGTGGCCATTTGGAAAAATCCCAGCTTCTGCCTTGTCTTTCAGTTTCTCTACAGGACAACACTGCCACTGTAAATAGCGTTTCTAGCTGTGCCCATCCACCTGGAACCACGTTGCTTTTTCCTGACAACACCTCCCATCCTGGTAAAAGCAGCTTTTAGAACCTAGCTGTCCCCTCTTTCATTCCCTTCCACTACCCTCCCCTGTCACAGATTCGATCTCCACTCCACCCAAACTTCTTACTCTGGAGCATGAGCAGTCTGCCGCCTCATCATCTGGCTCACTGGATCTGACTGCTGCTTTCTGCCTTTCCCTGCACAGAAACCCAATCCTAGGGTGCTAACACTGCCTTTTTTTTTTTGACCAGAGGAGATTCTTTTTCTCCTTAGCTCTTAAGGTATCTTGACTCACCCTGAAAATTTGGACTCTCTGGTTTGAATCTTTCACCATACGTTTTTGTTTTAAAATTTTAAGTGTAAACTTTATCACGTATATAAGTGTGTAATATACTTTGTACAATTTAAATAAGGAGTCCTGGTGTTACAATGGTTAAACACTTGGCTGCTAACCAAAAGGTTGCTAGCTGGAACCCATGCAGCAACTCTATCAGGGAAAAGACTTGGCGATCTGCTCCCATAAAGATTACAGCTTAGAAAACCCTATAGGCGGTGCCTCATTAGGCTTGGCGTCACCCAGTGCAGTAACTCATGGTGTCACCCTTCCTCCCATGGACCTCCTCTTTAACCAGACCATACAGAATCCTTGCTAATGTTTTTTCTGCTAATGCTACTCATAAATTGTAATTCCCGTGTATTATTCTTTCTTTTCCTTTACTATTTCATTCACAAAAAAGCTATTGATATAGGTTCACAAATTCTAATTAACACAATATTGTAGCTAAAATGCCAGAAAATTTGACAAAATCAGTGACTACAAAAACACCAGCAGCAATGAAAACAACAGCAAGTACTTTGTAGTGAGTGAAGATGAAACCACATGATTCTAAGCCTCATTGTAATTGAATAATAATGACATCTCTGATCAGAGTGCATTAAACCCATTGCTGTCGGGTTGATTCTGACTCATAGCAACCCTATAGAATGGAGTAGAACTGCCCCATAGGGTTTCCAAGGGGCGACTGGTGGATTTGAACTGCTGACCTTTTAGTTAGCAGCCATAGCTCTTAACCACTATGCCACCAGGGTTTCCAGAGTGCATTAGAAGGTTCAAAAAGTAAATCAGCGTAGAGTTTTAGCCTTGTAGGTATGTTGATACACATAAGCTGGGCTTATGAAAAATGTTTTTGTCATTATAACTAATTATAGGCATATTTTTATGGACAGCCATTTTCATGCCACCCCCTCTGACAGTGTCACCTGTTGTGGTCGGTACCCTCTGATCCCCCGTAGTGATGTCACTGCTTATAGGGTAATTTTACTCTGTCACATTGGGTCGGTTCGAGTCAGAACTGACTCGATGGCACCTAACAACAACACAATTTAAATAACAATAATAAAATTAATAATCATTTACCCACTACCTATCTTAAGGAAAAGAACATTCCGGTGCCTCAGAAGTCCCCTGTATGCCCTTCCTTAATGCTGTCCTATCCCTTCCCCACCAGAGGCTACTATTAACTTGAATTTTACAAAAGATGTTCCTTTACTTGTCTTTATAGTTTTGCCACTGTATCAGGATTTCATCAGGAAAAAGAACCACCATGAGCAATGAGGCCCGGTGGTGCAGTGGTTAAGCGCTTGGCTGATAACCAAAAGATTGGCAGTTCGAACCCACCAGCTGCTCCTTGGAAACCCTATGGGGCAATGCTACTCTGTCCTGCAGGGTCGCTATAAGTCAGAATTGACTCGATGGCAACAGGTTATGAGTAACATAGGGTAAGCAGTTAATCATAGGAATTAAACCTTACACGATTGTGGTTAAAGCTGGGAAAGTGAAGGTCTGGAAGAGAACTTGGAGATTGGAGGAAAAGTCTCTAACTAACCCCCCTGTGGGAGTCCCTGATTGGTACAAATGGTTAATGCACTCAGCTGATAAATTTGGAGGTTTGAGTCCAGCCAGAGGCACCATGGAAGAAAAGCCTGGCAATCTCCTTCCAAGAAATCAGCCATTGAAAATCCCATGGAGTACAGTTCTACTCTGACACACATGGGGTCACCATGAGTCTGAATTGACTTGATAGCAACTGGTAAGCCCTCCTGAAGCATTGTGTGGGCAAGTCAGAACTTCAAGGAAAACCTAAGAAGCCAAGCCTGTCTAACTACTGAAGTGGGCAGCCAAAAGGGGAACTAGGAGAAATGACTATGAGAAGTGATGGCCTCTCTGGACCTGTCCTCCTGTAGGTCCACGGTCAAGCATTTGGTGGTAGGTCTGGGACTGCTGTTGGTCAAACGGTGAGGAGTTGAGTGGAGCAGAGGAAGGATAAGCTGGACCCTTGACACCTCTGTATCCATCCATCACCACATTTGACCGCACAGACCTTTCTAGAAAATGGGCTGCTGCTTCACTCCTGCCTCCAAAATCTTGGCCAAGTTCTGCTTTTGGCCAACTCTAACCTAAAACCATACAGGGAAGGAAACTCTGGGAAATGTTGTTCCTAGTTTGATCAAGTTGTTAATAGAATAAACCAGCATTATCACTTATGGATAATCCTTAGACAATACATTATTTAGTTTTGGGCGCACTTCATCGTAATTGTAATTATGCACTCTATTTTTTCTATTTGTTTTTATCTATTTTTTTGTTATTAACACTTTTTGAGATTACTTGCTGTTGATTTGTTCACTTGTAGTGACTGTAAATAGTATTCCAAAGTATGAAATTATAATTTCTTTCTCCATTTAAATATTGTTAGATATTTGTTTTTCCCCCAGATGTTGCTCTTACAAACTACGTTGCTATGAATATTATGTGCGTTTCCTCATCTACATGTGTCTAAGACTTTCTCTAGTGCATACTCCTAAGAGAGGGATTGCTGGGGAATAGAGTGGGCTCATGTGAAAATTCATTATGTATGGCCAAACTGTTTTCTAAAGGGCTTGAGCTGATAGGCTGCCACCAGCAGTGTATGAGGGTTTCCTTTGCTGCACATCTTCAGTGTGAAGACATTTTGTGTTGTCAGATATTTTAACATTTGAAAAATCAGAAAGATATGAAATACCATTTGATATTGGTTTTAATTTTACTTTCCCTAATTACTAATGAGGTTGTACATCTTATTTATATGTTTATTTGACATAGTATTTTTTCTTCTCTGAAACACCTGTTCATTGGAAGTGATTTTGAACTTAAGTCTCAAAAGGCCTTTTGGCCACTTCTGTCTCTCAGAACTCTGCTGCTGCCTGAGAACAAGCCCGAGCTAGTCTGTTGGATGGTGAGAGACATGTGACCTAGGCACCCCAACTCTTCGGCTAATAGTCAGCAGCCCTGAGAAACAAAGCCACTTAGCTGACTTGCCACTGATCAAAGATGCATGAGAGAGCCCAACAGAGAGCAGAAGAACCACCCAGCTGAGTCTAGACTAAATTTCCAACCCATAGGATAATTAGCCGAATAAAATGGTTGTCATTTTTAGCAACTAAATTTTGAGGTGGATGTTTACTCAGAAATTGCTAACTGATACAAAGCGGCCAAGTTCTTACCAGTATAATGTGAGTAGAAGTGACATATATAAGTTTTGCTTCACTAGCTTTCCCCTTACTACAGGCTGATATGGAGGTCACCCAACATGGTCATCCCTGGGGTAGCTGATATGAAAGTGTTGTCCATATGCTTTTTCAAGTTTCCAAGATACTTTAAGGGCACTGAAGTGTTCAGAACTAGTTTCATAGTAATATTGTGTGATGGTTAATTTTATGTGTCAACTAGGCTAGGCTATGGTTCCCAGTGGTTTGGCCAAATACTAGTCTAGTTGCTGTTCCATAATGTAATGTAATGCAGTATAATGTAATCATCTTCCATAATGCAATCTAATACAATGTAATCAATCAATCCATTGAAAAGGGAGTTTCCTTAGGATGTATTCTGCCTCCTGACAATAAATAAATATTTTGGCAGAACTCACTCTCTCTTCACTCTGTACTTTCCCATCACCTGACCTACAGATTTGAAATGCAAGCCTGTAGTAGTCTCCAGCCTGCCATCTGACATACAGATTTTTGACTTGTCACCCTCACAATTGTGTGAACCAATTCCTTGAAGTAAATCTTTCTATCTACCCAGTTCTGATTCTCTAGAGAACCCTAACTAAGATGAATTGTTATTTGCCTTTTCCAACGTGTTGGCATTTGCACTGATTGTGAAACAATGGTGGGTAAAACTCCTGTCACCTTAGTACAAATCTAGGCAGTTCACCAAATTGTATTATTAGTAGTCATATTATTCGTCATCACTATATACTAGTATTAAAAAATATCAATTTCACTTAAGAATGTCCCTGAAGAAGCAATAAATAATTACCAATTTTATTAAATCTTGACTCCTGAGTACATATCTTTTTAATATCTTGTGTGACTAAATAACAAATTTGCATAAGACCTTTCTGCTGCATATGCAGATACGGTGGTTGTCTCAGCACCCCTTGTGCAATGATTTGAGTGGTGAACTGAACTAGCTTCTTTTTTCATAGCAACTATCTATCTAGCTATAATAATGTTACAGATTGAATTGTGTCCCCCCAAAACATGTTATAAATCCTAATCCCTATACTCTGTTATAACTTCTGTTATAGCAGCACTAGATGACTAAGACAGGGGTGTTTTAAGCCAATCACTTCTGTGATGGATATAAAAGGAGCAGATTAGGCACAGAAGCAAGAAGCACAAATGGAGTAAAGATAGATGCCTTGTGGAGATCTCCAAGGAACACCAAGAATGCTAGAGAAGCCGAGACAAGGATTTCCCCCCAGAGAGAACTAAGGGAGCCTTCTCCTAGAACCAGTGTCCTGAATTCAGACTTCTAGTCTCCTAACTTGTGATAAAATAAATTTCTGTTTGTTAAAGTCACCCACTTGTGCTATTTCTGTTATAGCAGCACTTAGAAACCAAGATAAATAACAATTATTATTATGGATTTAAATGTCAGATGCAAATCTATTCACTTCACCATTCTTTGACTTGATGGTCCTACTAAATAATTTAAAGAGGAGAAAAGCAAGCAAGCAAAAAAGCACCAGCAACCCTATCTGCAGTACAGTGCATTCCCAAATTTCTTCTCTTCACACCTGAATTTGAAGCATTAGATTACAGGTCTTTTGAGATTGTAAATCCTGATTGTATTTCTGAATGCTACAGATGTCAATCACTGTTCAGACACTACTTAAGCAGTTAGTAGAGTTTTCTTCCCAATAAACAACAGTAATTATAATCTAGTTCAGTTTATACTGAGTATACTTTGGTGCCCGTGCCATTATGTTAATGTTAGCTTTATTAACTCAATATATTTGGACTATGGTGGTACTGTAAATTAGAGACAATTTAAATGTTTTTAAAAATTTTATCATGCTGTACTTTTTTTTTTTTAATATTTTATTGTACTTCAGGTGAAGGCTTACAGAACAAATATTTTCTCATGAAACAGTAGTTACACATGTTGTTTTATGACATTGGTTAACAACCCCACAACATATCAACCCTCTAAATTCTCAATCTTTTTTTTTTTTTTTTTTTTTTGGTGAAAATACACACAGCCAAAGATACACCGTTTCAAAAATTTCTACATACACAGTTCAGTGACATTGACTACGCTCTTCCAATTGTGCTGTTATTCTCACTTAAGATGAAGCCTTACAGAATAAAATAGTTTCTCATTTAACAGTTACTACAAATGTTGCCCTATGACAATGGTTAACAATCTCACAACACATCAACAATATCCTTACTCAATCTTGTGTTCCCTATTACCAGCTTCCTTGTCCCCTTCTGCCTTCTGGCCCTTGTCACTGGACTCCTGTACCTCGTTAGTCTCATTTGGTTTTACGGGGCTGTCCACTCCCAGGCTAAACAGTGAACCTCGCAGGTAACTTCACCACTGAGCTAAACGGGTGTTTGGGGGCCATACTCTTCAGGTTTCTACAGTCTCCTTTAGGCCAGTAAATCTGGTCTTTTCTTTTTTTTGTGAGTTAGAATTATGCTCTACATCCTTCTCCAACTCTGTCCAGAACCCTCTGTTGTGATCCTGGTCAGAGCAGTCAGTGGTGGTAGCCGGGCACCATCTAGCTGTACTGGACTCAGTCCGGTGGAGGCCTTGGTAGCTGTGGACAATTAGTCCTTCGGACTAATCTTTTCCTTGTATCCTTTGTCTTCCTTTTCCCTTGCTCCTGGAGGGATGAGACCAGTGGACTATCTTAGATGGCTGCTCACAGGCTTTTAAGACCCCAGACACTACTCACCAAGGGAGAATGTAGAACGTTGTCTTTATAAACTGTGTTATGCCAATTGAGCTAGATGTTCCCCGAGGCCATGGTCCCCACAGCCCCCAGCCCAGCAATTCAGTCCCTCAGGGAGTTTGGATGTGTCTATGGGACTTCCATGACCTTTCCTTGTACAGGTTGTGCTAGTTTCCCCTGTATTGTGTACCGTCTCACCCTTCAACAAAGATACCACTTATCTATTGCCTATTTAGTATTTCCCCCCCACCCCTCCCATCCCTGGTAACCAACAAAGATTGTTACTTTTTGCATGTGAACTTTTTCATGGGTTTTTACAATAAAGGTCTCATACAATATTTGTCCTTTTGTGATTGACTTATTTCACTCAGCATAATGTCTTCCAGTTTCATCCATGTTATGAGATGGTTCACAGATTCATTGTTGTTCTTTCTTGTTGCACAGTACTCCATTGTGTGTATGTACCATAGTTTGTTTATCCATTCATCTGTTGATGGGCACCTACGTTGTTTCCATTGTTTTGCTACTGTGAACAATGCTGCCATGAACATAGGTGTGCATATGTCTATTCTAGTAACGACTCTTATTTCTCTAGGATATATTCCTAGGAGTGGGATTGCTGGATCGAATGGTATGTCTATTTCTAGCTTTCTGAGGAAGTGCCATATCATTTTCCAAAATGGTTGTATCATTTTGCATTCCCACCAGCAGTGCATAAGAGTTCCCATCTCCCCGCAGCCCCTCCAACATTTGTTATTTCCAGTGTTTTTGATTCATGCCAGTAAGGCCGGGGTGAGATGGTATCTCATTGTGGTTTTAATTTGCATTTCTCTGACGGCTAGTGATCACGAGCATTTCCTCATGTGTCTGTTGGCCATTTGATGTCTTCTTTGGTGAAGTGTCTGTTCATTTCCTTGGCCCATTTTTTGATAGGATTATTCGTCTTTTTGTTGTAGAGGTGTTGGATTTTCTTGTAGATTATGGAGATTAGACCTTTGTCTGACTTGTACTGTCCAAAAATATTTTTGCACTCTGTAGGTTCTCTTTTGACTCTTTTGGTGAAGTCTTTTGAAGAGCATAGATGTTTGATTTTTAGAAGATCCCAGTTATCTAGCTTATCTGTTGGGTTTTGTGCATTGATGGTTATGGTTTGTATCCTGTTAATGCCATGTATTAAGGCCTGAAGTGTTGGTCCTATTTTTTCTTCTATGCACTTTATAGTTTTAGGCTTTATATTCAGGTCTTTGATCCATTTTGAAGTAGTTTTTGTATACGGCATGAGGTATGGGTCCTGTTTCATTGTTTTGCAGATGGATATCCAGTTTTGCCAGCACCATTTGTTAAAAAGACTGTCTTTTCCCCATTTGATGGACTTTGGGCCCTTGTTGAAGATCAGGTGACTGTAGGTGGATGGATTTACATCTGGGTTCTCAATTCTGTTCCATTGGTCAATGTATCTGTCGTTGTACCAGTACCAGGTTGTTTTGACTACTGTAGCTGTATAGTAGGTTCTGAAGTCAGGTAGTGTGAGTCCTCCAACTTTATTCTTCTTCTTCAGTACTGCTTTACTTATTCGGGGCTTCTTCCCTTTCCATAGAAAGTTAATGATTAGTTTTTCCATCTCTTTGAAGAATGTTGCTGGTATTTGGATCGGGATTGCATTGTATTTGTAAATTGCTTTGGGTAGAATTGCCATTTTCCCAATGTTGAGTCTGCCTATCCATGAGCATGGTATGTTTTTCCATTTATGTAGATCCTTTTGGGTTTCATGCAGTAGTGTTTTAGAGTTTTCTTTGAATAGGTCTTTTACATCCCTGGTCAGATTTATTCCTAAGTATTTTATCTTTTTCGGCGCTACTGAAAATGATATTGATTTCCTGATTTCCTTTTCAATGTTCTCCTCACTGGTGTATAGGAATCCAACTGATTTTTGAATGTTTATCTTGTATCCTGCTACTCTGCTGAATCTTTCTATGAGTTCCAGTAGATTTCTCATGGAGTCTTTAGGGTTTTCTATGTATAGTATCATATCATCTGCAAAAAGGGACAGTTTCACTTCTTCATTACCAATTTGGATGCCCTTTATTTCTTTTTCTTGCCTTATTGCTCTAGCTAGAACTTCCAGCACAATGTTAAATAGGAGTGGTGATAAAGGGCATCCTTGTCTTGTTCCTGATTTCAAGGGGAACGTTTTCAGCCTCTCTCCATTAAGAATGATGTTGGCCGTTGGTTTTGCATAGATGCCCTTTATTATGTTGAGAAATTTCCCTTCTATACCTATTTTATTGAGGGCTTTTATCAGGAATGGGTGTTGGACTTTGTCAAATGCCTTTTCTGCGTCAATTGAGATGATCATGTGATTCTCTTCTTTCCTTTTATTTATGTGGTGGATTACGTTGATTGATTTTCTAATGTTGAACCATCCTTGCATACCTGGTATGAATCCTACTTGGTCGTGGTGTATTATTTTTTTGATATGATGCTGAATTCTATTGGCTAGAATTTTATTCAGAATTTTTGCATCTATATTCACGAGAGATATTGGTCTGTAATTTTCTTTTTTTGTGACGTCTTTGCCTGGTTTTGGTATGAGCATTATGCTGGCTTCATAGAATGAATTTGGAAGTGTTGCTTCCTCTTCTATGCTCTGAAATAGCTTGAGTAGTACTGGTACAAGCTCTTCTGTAAATGTTTCGTAGAATTCTCCAGTGAAGTCTTCTGGGCCAGGGCTTTTTTTGGTTGGGAGTTTTTTTATTATCTTTTCAATCTCTTCTCTTGTTATGGGTCTGTTCAGATTTTCAACATCACTTTGTGGTAGTTTGGGTAGGCTGTGTGTTTCTAGAAATTTATCCATTTCCTCTAGGTTTTCAAATTTGTCGGAGTATAGTTTTTCATAATATTTCGTTAGAATCCTTTTTATTTCAGTTGGGTCTGTTGTAATGTCCCCCATTTCATTTCTTATTTGGGTTATTTGTGTCCTCTCCTGTTTTTCTTTTGTCAGTCTGGCCAGTGGTTTGTCGATTTTGTTGATTCTTTCAAAGAACCAACTTTTGGTTATGTTGATTCTATTGTTTTTCTGTTCTCTATTTCATTTATTTCTGCTCTGGTCTTTACTATTTCCTTTCTTCCGGTGGTTGTGGGCTTTTTTTGCTGTTCTCTTTCTATTTGTTTGAGTTCTGTAGTTAATGTTTTGATTTTGTCCCTTTCTTCTTTTTTGATATGTGCATCTATTGCTATAAATTGTCCTCTGAGGACTGCCTTTGCTGTGTCCCAAAGGTTTTGGTATGATGTGTTTTCATTCTCATTTGATTCTAGGAATTTTTTGATTCCATCTCTGATTTCTTCTATTACCCACTGATGTGTAAGCAGGGTATTATTCAGTTTCTATGTAGTTGATTTTTTTTCCTTGCTCTTTCTAGTGTTAATTTCTACCTTGATGGCATTGTGGTCAGAGAAGATACTGTGAATTATCTGAGCGTTTTGGATCTTGTTGAGGATTGCTCTGTGGCCTAAGATGTGTTCTATTCTGGAGAACATTCCATGTGCATTGGAAAAGAATGTGTACTTTGCAGCGGTTGGATGGAGTGTTCTATATATGTCTATGAGGTCCAGTTGGCTGATTGTGCCCTTTAGGTCTTCTGTATCTTTGCTGAGTTTCTTCTTAGTTGTTCTGTCCTTTACTGAGAGTGGTGTGTTGAAGTTTCCTACTATTATTGTGGAACTGTCAATTTCTCTTTTCAGTGTTGTTAAAGTTTGTTTTATGTATTTTGGAGCCCTGTCATTGGGTGCGTAGATGTTTATTATGGTTATGTCTTCACGATGGATCATCCCCTTAATCATTATATAGTGTCCTTCTTTGTCTTTTATGGTAGATTTTGTTTTAAAATCTATTTTATCTGAGATTAGAATTGCCACTCCTGCTCTTTTTTGGTAGTTGTTAACTTGATATATTTTTTTCCAACCTTTGACTTTTAAGAAATTCACAGCTTTGTTTCTAAGGTGTGTCTCTTGTAGACAGCATATTGATGGATCCTGTTTTCTTATCCATTCTGTGACTTTCCATCTCTTTATGAGTGCATTGATTCCATTTACATTCAGTGTAATTATTGATAGATGTGAGTTTGTTGCTGTCATTTTGTAGTGCTTTTTTTGTGGTGCTGAGGTTTTCTTTGTTCTTCTTACTCTCTTGTGCTGAGTTACTTTTGTTTGTGGATTTTTTTTTTCATTTCTTTTGTTTTTGTAGGTTTTGTTTTTGCTGAGACTTTATGTTTTTCACCTTTATTTTTATGAGTTGGTTTGTTAACTTTCTTTGTGGTTACCATGAATTTTACCCTTATCTTTCTAAGTTTGAAGCAGTCTACCCTTACTTGGTATCGCCTTGCCTTCCTCTCCATTAGAAGGTTCTATACCTATGCTGTTTATTCCCTCTTTCATTGTTTTGATGTTGTTGTCATCCATGGATTGACTGCTATGATTCCCTGTTGTATTTATTTTGGTTTTGGATAGTCCTCGAGAGTTCATTTCCTAGATTGGTATCTGTCTTGTACGATCCTGCGTCCTAGGTCCTGCCTGAGGGCTGAAGCTGTTTGTCCTCAGATTGAAGAACTCCCTTTAATAATTCCTGTAAGTTTGGTTTGACTTTTGCATATTCCTTTAGTTTCTGTTTATCTGGAAATGACCTAATTTCACCATCAAATTTGAATGTGAGTTTTGCAGGATATATTATTCTTGGCTGACAATTTTTTTCTTTCAAGATTTTATATATGTCATCCCATTGCCTTCTTACCTGCATGGTTTCTGCCGAATAATCTGAGCTTAGTCTTATTGTTTCTCCTCTGTATGTGACTTCTTGTTTTTCATGAGCTGCTCTCAGGATTCTTTGTTTGTCTTTAGTTTTAGCGAGTGTGAATATGATATGTCTTGGTGATTTTCTTTTGGGGTCTCTTCTCTATGGGGTTCATTGAGCTTCTTGGATGGCCAGCTTTTCATTTTTCATGATATTGGGAAAGTTTTCTGTCAGCAGTTCCTCAATGATCCTCTCTGTGTTTTCTGTTTTCTCCCCCTGTTCTGGTATGCCAATCACTCGTAAGTTTTTGCTTTTAATTGTGTCCCACATAACTCTCAGGGTCTCTTCATTTTTCCTTGTTCTTTTTTCTGAGTTTTCCTGAAACAGAGTTGTATCCAAGTGTTTGTCTTCAGTTCCACTGATCCTGTCTTCCACGGTTTCAGATCTGCTTCTCAGCCCTTCTATGACATCATCCATTTCTGAAATCTTGTTGTTTATCTTTTGTATTTCTAATTGTTGTTTTTGTATAATTTCGAGTTGTGAATTTATTTTGGCATTTTGTTCCTGCATCATCTTACTGAATTCTTCCAATTTTTTGTCTGTATTTTCCATGAATTTGTCTATTTTTTTCTCATGTTTGTCAGCTTTTTGCTTCAGTTCTTGGAAAATTCCGTGTATTAGAGATTTGAATTCCCTATCAGGTAAGTCTAGTGCATTTTCTTCCACAGGAGAGTCATCTGGTGTTTTAATTTGGACGCCTACTGCAACCATCCTGTCCTGTTTTTGTAAATGTGTTGATATTGTTTGCTGTTTTGGGGGCATTCAGTAGATATTTCTCTCGTTTATTGGTTGTAGATTTGTTTGTTTTGTCCTTTTTTTTAAGAAAAAAAATTTGAGTGTGTCTGAGCAGGCGGACTGCATGCTCTTTGTTGTTTGCTCATCTGTGTGCTCAATACTTTTTGCCTCCTTCTCCAACTGCCAGGTTGAGTCACTCACATATGGTACAGCAGGGCAGGTCTAGCTGAGGAGGAACCACTGGGATGGGTTGTTTGTGGCACTCACTACAGCCACCAGGGCGGGTTGCTAATCAGTACTGGGCAGGTTCCAGTAGGTCGTACCTGCACTGCTTGGTGGTGTGATGTCAAGCGCACGTTGCAGGTAGGCAGGTAGCAGCGGGGAGATGGTTATGTGTGGCGCTAAGCTGAATATGGGAGAGAAGAGAGAGGAACAGGAGCCAAAAAACATACAAACAAAAAGAATGCTAGGGGAGCTTGCCTATGAAATGGAGAAAAACAGAAGGGGGAAGAGGAAGAAAAGAAAAGAATGAACAAATAAAAATCAGAAAGGTTAAAGAACCACAAAGTTCCCAGGGATCCCACCAATGCAGCTATGCGGTCTGGGGAAGTCGCTCTCAGGTGTCGCAGGTATGCAGTCTGGGGAAGTCACTCTCACGTGTCACAGCACAGCCTGGCCAGAAGGTGCAGAGGCATACAACGCCTGGTATTCTGGGATCAGAAAGAGAAGGAAGATATAGAGAGACGAGAAACTGAGCAGCGAAGAAAGACAAAAGGGAAAAAGAGGGAAAAGAAAACAAAACCAAAAAAAAAAAAAAAAGAACAAGAAAGGCCCCCCCAAAAAAACAGGGAAAAAAAAACCAACAAAAAAAGAAATGTCCTCAGGGATCCCTCTGCCCTTCTCTAGAAGCTGAAGGGGAGTCTCCCTGGCTCGCAGCTCCTCCTGGCCAGAAAGGGCTCCCAACTCAAGAAAAGGAAAAGAAAATGGACAAACAATTCAAAATGAAGAAAAGCCCCGGGATCCCACCAGCGCAGTAGCCCAGACTGGGAAGCAGCTCCACACTCGAATAGAGCTCTGCAGCCCCTCAGAAAAAAGCAAAGATGGCGCACGGAGCCAGGCACTCGAGTGAAAGGAGGGGGAGGCGACGAGAGGCAAGCAAGAAATCCAAAGAAGCAGGAAAAAAAAAAAAAAAAGCAACACTAGCAGCCAACAAATGGCACCCAGAGAGCCGCCCGCTTGGGTGTGTGGAATCCAAGCAGCCGGCGCTTCCCAGTCAAGAGACTGTGGCCGCAGGGAGCAGAGGAGCCCCAGCTGGGGTGAAGAGGGGTGGGAAGGTGCACACCACAAATTACCGGCTGTTTTGTGTCCCACTGGATGCTCCGCGACGCTGCTTTCTCATACCCCCGTTTGCTGGTCTCCGATAGGAGTCCAAGATGGTGGATCCGTGCTGCGTTAGCTGGTAGGGGACCTCTGCATGAATCTCTCCTCGCTCTCCATTCTCTTTCAGTATTCTCACTCCATTTGGTGCTCGGCTGAGTTCTTTATCTCTTCATTTGATGTTCTTGGGTTTCAGGATTGTTGCATTCTCTGTTTGGCTTAGTTTTTAGGATCTTTGCTGTGGAGGGACGGCATGGTGCTTCTGCCTAGAGCACCATCTTGCCGGAACCTCCATGCTGTACTTTTGATAACTACTAAAGCATGAAAAATGCACTTGAAGCACATTATTGAATAGAAAATGTAGTTATCTCCATTTCATTTATGTTAATTGAGATTTACTTTCCAGAAAATATTCACATTTTGATTGAATTCTTTAGAAACAGTTTTGGAAAAATAAAAGGCAATTAATTTTGATATAATGCTATTTTTATTTTTAAAATTTTATGTATAGTAATTTAAACTACTCAGTAACTTTTGGATAACTATATAATAAAACAATCTAGAGAACTGAAGTTCAAAATCTTGAAAAATAGCATGTTGCTTTTGGCTTAACTGACTGTCTTAGTCATCTAGTGCTGCTCTAACAGAAATACCACAAGTGGCTTTTAACAAAGAGAAATTTATTCTCTCACAGTCCAGTAGGCTACAAATCCAAATTCAGGGTGTCAGCTCCAGGTGAAGACTTTGTCTTCTCTGTCGGCTCTGGAGGAAGGTCCTTGTGATGCGTCAGTCTTCCCTTGGTCTGGGAGCATCTTAAAGCAGGAACCTCAGGTCCAAAGGACACGCTCTGCTCCTGGAACTTCTTCCTTGGTGGTGTGAAGTTCCCATGTGTCTCTGCTAGCTTCTATCTTTTATATCTCAAAAGAGATTGGATTAAGACACTATCTAAACCTTATCAGTATAATCTCATCATAGTCACAGAGTTTACAACACGTAAGGAAATCACATATAACCTCATCATAGTAATAGGCTTTACAGCACATAAGGAAATCACATCAGATTTACAAAATGGTACACAGTCATACAATACTGGAATTATGACCCAGCCACGTTGACAGACATTTTTGGGGGACACAATTCAATCCATGACACTGATCCATACTACTTATAAAGTTATCATGTGTTTATCCATCATTAATCTCTCAGTGAAGTCCCTGGATGGTGCAAATGATTAAAGAACTCAGCTGCTAACCAAAAGATTAGAAGTTCGAGTCTACTCAGAGGCACCTTGAAAGAAAGGACTGGTGATCTACATCTGAAAAATCAGCCACTGAAAACCCTGTGGAACATAATTCTACTCTGACACACACGGGTGCCAAGAGTCAGAATCAACTCAACGGCAACTTTTTTGGGGGGGAAGGAGGCATGGTTATCACTAGATAGAGAATTAAAGAAGCCCTGTTGGCACAATGGTTAAGTGCTCATCTGCTAAATGAAAGGAAAGGTTGGAGGTTGGAACCCACCCAGCAGCTCTGCAGAAGAAAGACCTGGTGATCTGCTCCCATAAGATTATAACCTAGGAAATCCTATGTTCTGTAGTTTTGTTTGTTTTGCCATTACTCTATTAAAACCACCATTTTTCAATCAAGTTTCTCAGTCTGAAAATCTACCACCATTGCAAAATCTCAGGGAAAACCTACCCTTTAGGGGAAGGTAGAGAGGGGTTGTGTGGGTAAAAGAAGGGTTTGGCTGGTTCATTTACTTGCCAACAGCCTGTAATGTAAGAAACACCTTTTCAGACAAGCTACTTGTTGAAGAAACATCTGATGGCAAGGACTCCAGAAATGTTAATTTATTTTAGGATTAGGGTAGGTGGATGGGTTTGATTATATTCCCATGGTTGGGTAGCTATTGCTTTTGCAACAAAAGCAGAAGTATCCATGGTACAGTTTATATATGAGATTTGGGCAAGTTATAGCTGGCCATCAGATGGTGTTGAAGACATACCTCCGTCGTGACTGCCCAGGGCTGTGATAAATATTCACTGCCTTTATTTAAAAATTATATGTATGTATATACATATATATTTATCCAACAATATTTATTTTTCAACTATTTTCAAACATTTTATTATTTAAAGTAATTTATTTTCAACTTTCATTTAAATTGTGTTTTAGGTGACAATTTATAGCTCAAGTTAATTTCTCATTCAAAAATTTATACATATATTGTTTTGTGACATTGGTTGCAGCCCCCACAATGTGACAGCACACTCCCCCTTTCCAACCCAGGTTCCCTGTGTCCATTTGACCAGTTCCTAACCCCTTCTGCCTTCTCATCCTGCTTTTGGACAGGAGCTGCCCGTTTGGTCATGTATATCTGATTGAATTAAGAAGCACATTCCTCACATGTATTATTTTTTGTTTTATAGTCCTGTCTAACCTTTGATTGAAGAGTGGGCTTCAGGAATGGTTTCAGTTCTGAGTTAACAGAGCGTTCATGGGCTATAGTTTCGGGTGTTCCTTCAGTCTCTGCCAGACCATTAAGTCTGGTCTTTTTATGCGAATTTGAGTTCTGTTCTACATTTTTCTCCTGCTCTATCCAGGACTCTCTGTTGTGTTCCCTGTCAGGGCAGTCACTTGTTAACAGATATTTATTTTGCTTGCACTTGATATGAGAAATAAAACAAATGGAAGATATGATCCTTATTTTTTTGAAGCTTATAGTCCTTTGGGCATTGTAGACAAATAAACAGTGCCCTAGGTGGCTCAAACAGTTAAGCACTCAACTACTAGCCAAAAGGTTGGTGGTTCAAACCCACCCAGAGGCACCTTGGGAGACAGTCCTGGTGATCCAAAAGGTCACAGCCTTGAAAACTCTATGAAGCAGTTCTACTCTGCACACATGGGGTTACCATGAGTCAGAATTGACTGGATAGCAACTAACAGTAACAATTACAAATGCTATACAACAGGAGCAATTACTGGACACTTGGATTTAGAGGGGTGTGAAAGCTGAGATCTGATGGATGGTTTAGAATTTGTAGGCAGAAAGAGGCTGTCGGTTTCAGGCAGAGGGAATAGAATGTACAGAGACCTGGAGGCAAGAGAAAACATGGGGAGGGTTTTATAAACATGTGTTTGTGGGTGGGAATATCATTTATTAATTAGAATATTTTTAATTTTTTATTTCTGTAGTTGTAGAAAATGTCACAGAGTCAGGTGGATTATATGAAGCTGTGGGTTGCTCATCACTGCATTAGATTCTTACCTAACCATCTTTTGGGAGGGAAAACAGCTAGGAACAAATCATTGAAAACCTGAGAAGGTGGCTTGAGTTAATAATCAGATACTTAAGTGAAGATTATTGTTGTTGTGTGGTATTGTCTAGTTGGTTCTGACTCATAGCAACCTACAGAACAAAACACTGCCAGGTCCTGCACCATCCTCACAATAGTTGCTACATTTGAGCCCATTGTTGCAGCCACCGTGTCAATCCAGCTCGTTGAGGTTCTTCCTCTTTTTGCTGACTGTCTACTTTACCAAGCATAATGTCTTTCTCCAGGGACTAGGTCCCTCCTGATAACATGTCCAAAGTACATGAGATGTAGTCTTGCCATCCTCCCTTCTAAGAAGTATTCTGGCTGTACTTCTTCCAAGATAGATTTGTTTGTTCTTCTGGCAGTCAATGGCACATTCAATATTCTTCACCAACACCATAATTCAGAGGCATCAATTATTTGCCAACACCATAATTCAAAGGATGAAGATATCAATGATTTGGATGTAGAAGGAAAGAGCTAAAGGCTTATGAGTGGTGCCAACCAATCTGTGGGTAGAGGATTTTGTATATGGTTTATATATATGTATATTGCCAGTGATTTCCAAAAACAGAGTACTTTAGTGTATTTGGTTTTGTAATATATAGATCATTCCCTTATTGTTGTTAGTTGCCATTGAGTAGGCTCTGATTCATGGTGACCTTATGACAGAACAAGATGTTGGCTGGTCCTGTGCCATCTTCATGATTACTGGTATGTTTGAGTCCATTGTTGTGACTATTGTGTCAATCCATCTCATTGAAGGTTTTACCTGTTTTTGTTGGCCCTCTGCTTTACCAAACATCATACTGTTCCCCAGTGCTTTACTTCGATGGCTCTGCCTGGCATATAAGAAGCCCTGGTGGTAAAGTGGTTAAGAGCTCAGCTGCTAACCAAAAGGTTAGCAGTTCAAATCCACCAACCACTCCTTGGAAACCCTATGGGGCAGTTCTACTCTGTCCTATAGGGTCACTGTGAGTTGGAATTGACTCAGTGGCAACGGGTTTGGTTTTGGTTTTGGCATATAGTAAGCATTTAATAAATATTAGATACTATTATTAATCTCATCAATATTAGGAAAAATATATAATTCAAGGTAATTTTTACAATGAATCCATTTGGAAAGCCCCAATTAGAAAACACAGCAAATGTAGTCAGCTCTTGATTCTTTTCTCTCTCTTCCACAGCCATTTTATTATTCATTGCCATTTCTATACAAAGGTGATCCAGAAAAAATGACTCAATTGTAGGGACAGATTAATGTTAAAAGCTGTGCAATTCTGATTCCCTGAACAAGACCTAATTCCACCAGCACTCCTAAACAGTGAGTTCTGGTAGACTGCATGCCAGGGGATTTTTCAATCAAGCTGCTGATAGGGGACTGCCCCAGTTAAAGGATGAAAACTATTGTCTATATTGTTAGAATTAGATCAAACTGGCTAAAATATCAAAGCAAGGCTGATTAGGGCATATTTAAAAAATATATCCAAGGATGAATTGATGCAAAAATGTAAAGCCAGCTACAAACAAGGAAAAACTGACACTGTCTATAGGAGTAGGAGATACTATGTAATAAAATGAACGGACTATCACAGTATCTTAGGAGTGGATGACAAAACACCTGGAGCCTGGAGCTATTGGGAAGACAAAAAATAGATACAAAACAATTTCCCCATTATAAATTCAGCAATACAAGCAAATAAAATAAAACAAAAACTTCAGACTTTCCAGATTATGGAGAAGCAAAAATTTACAAAACTCAAAAGTTAGATAGGTATAAAAGAAGAAAAAGTTTATGATAGTCATATACGTTGTATTTATTATAAAAATATTTTCTTTTTTCAGGAAACTTTGTACCTCATTTGTGAAGCAGAATATTTAAATGGTATTAACTTGTTTAAACCTGATACCTTTTAAGGACTAGGTATTGAGCAAAGGGCTGGAATATAACAATAGACAAATTGACTTTTTCTTCATGAAACTTACTGTTTAAAAGAGGAGAAATTATTAATCAAATAACCACACAAGTAAATGTCAAAATAAAAGTGTGGTAGTTTCTGCAAATGAGAAGTATATGTCCCTCTAAGTATGTATAGCGGGACATATGACCTGGTTTGGGCAAAGGAAAAGTCCCCGGGTGGTGCAAACGGTTTGTGCTCGACTACTATCCTAATTTGGAAAACCTGGTGGCATAGCGGGTAAGTGCTACGGCTGCTAACCAAAGGGTTGGTAGTTCAAATCCACCAGGCACTCCTTGGAAACTCTATGGGGCAGTTCTACTCTGTCCTATAGGGTTGCTATGAGTAGGAATTGACTCAACAGCAATGGGTTTGGTTTGGTTTTTTGACTATCCTAAAGGTGGGTGGTTCAAACCCACCTGGTGGTACCACGAAAGAAAGGCCTGGAGACCCACTTCTGTTAAGATTACAGCCAAGAAAACCCCATGGAGCAGTTCTACTCTGTAACACATGGAGTCACCATGAGTCAGAACTGACTCACAGCAATGGGTTTGGTTTGGTTTCGGGGTAAGGAAGGCTTTTTTTTTTTTGAAGTTTTTTTTTTTTAATTGTCGTAGTTAAATGAAGTTTACGTTTCAAGTTAGTCTCCCATACAAAATTTTATACATACATTGTTATGTGACCCTAATTGCTCACCCCATTCTGCAACAGCACACTCCTCCTTTCCGCCCCTGATTCCCCATGTCCATTCAACCAGCTCCTAACCCTCTCTGCCTTCCCATCTCACCTCTGGACAGAAGCTGCCCCTTTGGTCTCTTGTATCTACTTGACTAAGAGGCACACTCCTCATGAGTATCACTTTATGTCCCACAGTCCAGTCCAATCCCTGTCTGAAGAGTTGGCCTTGGAAATTGTTTTAGTTCTGGGCTGATAGAGTCCAGGGGCCATGTTTTCCGGGGTACCTACAGTCTCAGTTAGACCATTAAGTCTGGTCTTCTTACTAAAATTTGAGTTCTGCCCCCATCTTTCTGCTGTTCTATCAGGGACTCTGTTGTGTTCCCTGTCAGGATGGTCATTGGTGGTAGCCGGTCACCATCTAGTTCTTCTGGTCTCAGGCTGATGAAGTCTCTGGTTTATGGTGCCCGTTCTGAGGAAGGCTTTTCTTGAGAACTGTTGTTTTGGCTCAGATCTGAAGGATACTTAAGAATTCAACAGATAAGGAGGGTGAGTTGTGAGAGTGGGGAAGAGTGAGCCAGACAAGAAGAAGAGCATATAGAGACAGATAGGAAGAGCCTTTGTCAAGTACATTTAAAGTACTAGTAGTAGGTCAGTATGGCAGAGTTCAGAGAGTGGGTGTGAGCACAGAGCAAGGCGAGGCTATAGAGGTAGAGAATAAAACCCCTAATTTTAAGCTGCCACATGCTACACATGACTATACATAGGGTTGCTATGAGTCGGAATCAACAATACAGCACACAACAATAACAGCATGGCTACTTGGAAAAAAATATTACATTTCTCAGCTCCCTTGTGGCTAAGTTTTGGCCAATGGGATGTAAGAAGTACTGATTGTAACTTCCAGGAAGTCTCTTTAAAGTGAGAAGCTATGTCCTTTTTTCCCCACTTCTGCTTCCTGTTGGAGAAAACAGTTGTGGCTGAAGCAAGTCATTTTGGACCATAAGGTGACCCTGGGATAGAACCCCATGCATGGCAGAGCAACAAGATCAAAGGAGCGTGGGACCTCAACACTGTGGAGTGTCATACTGGACCTAGACTGACTACTTGTGCACTTCTTGGAGAAAAAGTAAAAACATACTTCTCTCTTGTTTAAGCCACTTTTACTCAGGTTTTTTCCGTTACTCACAGACAACATGATATCAAATGATATCCCTGGGGTCACAGGAGTCTAGAATTGGCTTTGCTAAATCCATGGAGCCCTGGTGGTGCAGTGGTTAAGAGCTTAGCTGCTAACCAAAAGGTCAGCAGTTCGAATCCACCAGCCACTCCTTGGAACCTCTATGGGGCAGTTCTACTCTGTCTTGCAGGGTCGCTGTGAATCAGAATCGATGTGACAGCAATGGGTTTGTTTTTTAAATCCATTGAGTTCCTCAGTTTGGGTACTACCACATGTTTCTTCGCGAATGTTTGGAGACGGAAGATTTTGCTAGCTAACAGGACTTTCTGTTTGGTCGTCCCCTTGGCTTCATTTTAGCAGTGTTGTGAAACAACTGAAGCATCTTAGGCAGGATAGAGTTCTTAGAAAATGTTTAGGCAAAGCATGAGAATGAAAGTATTGTATAGTGAATTAAAAAATTATCTAGATAATCAATGTATATCTTTCAGTTTAGCAAGGCCTCTCTGCGTGAGTAGAAAACAGGGATGTTTTGGAAGAGTGGATGTCAATCAAAGGGAAAACAGGAATCAGGGAGGACAGAGAGAAAGTTCAATACCCCTTCACTTAGTCTGTGGAGATACTGGTGAACTAATGGTTACATCTGAAAGGTAGAAAGCCCTGGATAAAGCATATTTTACATAGCATAAATTCAAGTTTTTCAGGCTAGCCCAATTGACGGCAGTGGTTTTCAAATTTTCTCTAAGCTGTGAAACACTTTAAGTCAAAGCTTACCCAGAAACCATATGTATGTAAGTTGGTGGGCACATAGCTGCTCTGACTGGCCAAGAGTTGGGGGACATAGCACCCAGCCTCTCCAACCCTTCCTCCAGTGTGGCTCCTGGAGAGGCTTTAGCAGAACACTTTAAGGCTCCGAGGAGCACAGATTGTAAAACAACTTAAACTCAACCAGTTGCTGTTGAGTTGACTCCAATTCATGGCGACCTCTTGCGTATGAGAGTAGAACCATGCTCCCTAGGGTTTTCAATGACTGATCTTTCAGGAGTAGATCTCCAGGCCTTTTCTAAGATCCCTCTGGGTGAATGTGGAGAACTTTTTGGTTATCAGACGAATGCTTAACTGTTTACGCCACCCAGGGACTCAGAAAAACAACTTAGGGGACCTTACAGCAGGCATAGTAACAGTTAAAAAATAGTATTTTCTGACTCTACCTTGACTTTCTTTGGAAAAATGAAGGCTCACTCAGAGTCTTACAAATTTTGCTGGTGGTGGGGGTATTTCTGAATTTATATCAGCTAAAATGTTACCTCCTCAGTAAGGTCTTTCCTGATCACTGTGTTTGGGGTAGCTCCCCTCAGCCTTACTTGACCACATCCCCATGTTTTATGTATTCATATGTAGGACTTCTCACTCTCAGAAATTTTCTTATTTACCGGTGTATTATCTTCCTTCCTGTAAAATAAGCTCTACGAGAGTGAGGTCTTGTTTAGTTTACTGCTATATCCCTAGTCCCTGCAATGGTGTTTGACATAGAGAATGTGCTCAACAAAATATTTTTCTGAACGCATGCTTGAAGAATGCATGAAAGAACCGATTAACCACCCCTTTGACTACCTGTGCTCTGGCTGTCTGGGAGTTGTCTTCTGTCATTGGTGATGCCAAGATGGTAGCTCTACCTCCAGTGACTACCAAGGCAAGGCAGTCATTAGATGCAGCTACAAGTTTCTGAAAGTGGGGCCCTTAATGGCTGTGCCCAGGGTGCTATTTCTGGGCATTGTGAAGCTGCTCCTCTCTTAGTGGATGTCATGCTACCTTTTTAGCTTTGAGCCTCATCATTGCAAAGGTCCAAGTGAGGCCCTGAGGGCTGAGATGGAGATTCATCTGAGTGACAAAAACTCTATTATGTTCAGCATCACCCCCTGCTACACTGTCTTGAAGTTTGTATTCCCCCAGTCTTTCCCCAAGGGAAAAGTTCCTACCCAGGAGTGCCTTGGTACTTCGTATATATAAACCCCTCTCGGTCTTCTTCTATTCTTCAGACATGGCTGGAATCCAGACTGAATCATTATTACTTATTCCCCGGCATTATATAGTTTTACTGCTTGTTTTCATTAGGGTTTAAGAAATAAAGACTCAGGAAGCAGAAATGTATGAGCTACAACAGTCCAACTTTTGTTTATGAGCACGACACACTTGACTTATTGTCCCATTTCTTCTCCTATGTCTTCAGGAATGGATCTAAGAAGTGGGTCCTTGTATCAGTAACAGTGATGGCACTCCTCAAAGAAAGCTAGTGATCTTTGAGGACACTCTAATGCTTCCTTGTCAGTCCTCAACCTCCTTGCTCCACTTCATGTTTTCTTTTTGAGGATTACAAGTAAGATTTCAGAACTCCCTCCCAATTGCAAGCCATTGATTTTTGATGTCCATTCCCCATATAACTCCAGTTTCTAAACTTGAGAACTGTTCAGGAGGTTAGAAAGTGATTGTTTTCTTACTCTCAACTTCTGAGAAAAAAAACCCTGATTATTAGGGAGAGAAGGAAGACAAATATAACTGAAGCCTAGGTATTTTTCTTGAGACCATAGCTTCAATTTTGCAGAGAAACCAATAACTCCTGATGACCACTGGGGGTCGCCAGTAGGCTTTTTGAAGGCACCAGAGGCACCACACTCCTCAATCCCTCCCATTCTGTCCCACAGACGCCAGGGGCAAAAACAACATTAAGGCTCTGATGTCAGCCAGCCAGCTGGGGGAGCCATGCTGTTGTTGTGCTTACAGGTATAGCTAACCCTCTGAGGAGGGAGACCTTGTACTTTCCCTGCCAGCCCAATTTTCAGCTTAAATCATTGCCCTAATGTTATTTTAATATGCTTTGGGGCCCTGGTGCGTAGTGTGGGTGGCAGGGGAACAGCATTTAATTTCCTTTGGAGTTTGGAATGTGCCTGACACTTACTGAGTACTTGGGTGAATAGGAGAATCTACAATTCCTTGCAGCAGCAAGGAACTCAGGGGCTTTTCCTTATTTGGCAAACTTCATGGCCAAGTTAGATTTTTGCTGAAGGAGAAGAGAGATGGAAACTTACATTTATTATCTTAGTATGTGTCAGACACTTTACATTCATTATATTATTTAATCTTCAAAGCAATCCCATAAGGTTGGGGTTCTTGCTCCAAATGCTCAGATTAGGAAGGAGACACTCAGAGAGGTTAAGCAACTTGCCCATTGTCATACAGCTAATAAATGGCCAATGGAGCCCATGATTCTGGTCAATCTGGAGCCACATCTGTGCTCTGCTTTCCCACTGTCTCCCTCAGCCTTCTGGTCTTACTGTGAGGGCTCTCACAACCGGGTCTACTGACAGCTTTACCTGAAGCTTTTAAAATATGTAACTAAATCCATATACATAAAGGTAAAATAGTACTTTTCTGGATGGTAAAAATTAAAGTCTAAATTTAATCAGACAAATGCTTAATAAAACCAAACCCAACCCGCTGCCATCGAGTAAATTCTGACTCATGGTGACTCCATAGGACAGAGTAGAACTGCCTGATAGGGTTTCCAAGGAGCGGCTAGTGGATTTGAACTGCTGACCTTTTGGTTAGCAGTCAAACGCGTAACCACCGCAGCACCAGGGCTAGCGCTTTTTATCCACCAAGCTTCGTGATCTGCTTCCAAAAGGTCACAGCTATGAAAACCCTGTGGAGTGCAGTTCTATTCTGACACACATTGGGGTTGTCATGAATCAGAATTGACAGTAACTGTTTTCTTTTCTTTTTTTGTATCCACCAGGCACTATACTCAATGTAGGTTCAGTTGAAGGTCTCCTATGCACCATTCAGGATAAGTAAGAAAGCGCTAATGTTGGAGGAAAATTATTTTGATTGGAATGGCATAGATTGGCTGTGTCTACATCAGTAAATAAAAAAGCCAAGCCAAGCCAGTTGCTTTAGAGCCAACTCCGAACCATAGTAACCTCATGTGTGTCAGAGTAGAACTGTGCTCCGTAGGATTTTCATGGCTGTGACCTTTCAGAAGCAGATCACCAGGCCTTTCTTCTGAGATGCCTCTGGGTGGGTTCGAATTGCCAAACTTTTGGTTAGTGGTGAGCACTTAACCATTTGAATTGCTGCTGAGGAGAAGCCCATGGTTCTATACTACATTACCAAATGAAGCATAGCTTGACAAATAAAGATTATTCCAGGCTTAAAGCATTTTGCAAAAAAGGGCCAGTCAACATTCTGGAAATTCAGCAACAGAGAAAATATAGAAGGGTCTGTTTTAATCAGCTCTGTATCACAAGGCCTAACCCAGTGCTTAGTGCAGAGTAAATCAAACCAAACCCGTTGTTGTCCAGTTGATTCCGACTCATGGTGACCCCATGTGTTACAGAGTAGAACCTCTCCATAGAGTTTTCTTGGCTGTAATCTTTATGGAAACAGATCGCCCAGGCTTTCTTCCACAGTGCTGCTGGGTGGTTTGAACCATTAACCTTTAGGTTAATAGTGGAGCACAAATCATTTGTGCCACCCAGGATCCTGGTGCAGAGTAAGACCAAAAAAACCAACCCGCTTGCTGTTGAATCAATTGATTCTGACTCATAGCAACCCTTTAGAACAGGGCAGAACTGCTCCATAGGGCTTCCAAGGCTGTCATCTTTATGGAAGTGGACTGCCACATCTTTTTCCCACGGAGTGGCTGGTGGGCTCAAACTGCCTACCTTTCGGTCAGCAGCTGAGTGCTTTAACCACTGCACCACTAGGCCTCCCTGGTGCAGAGTAGGCTCTCCATAAATTCTGGAGGAAGATTAAACGATGTTGATAAGTCCGCGGTGTGTCCAGACTTTCTTCAGATGAAGCCACACTCTGGTAGGCTCAATTCAGTCTGTTCTCTAAATAAGCATAAAATGAGAAATCAAACCTTGAACACTTCAAACACCACAGCACCCTCTTCCCCTCACATTGTTGTTGTTAGGTGCCATCAAGTCATTTCTGACTCAAGCGACCCTATGTACAACAGAACGAAACACTGCCCGGTCCTCCACCACCCTCACATTGTTATGCTTGAGCATATTGTTGCAGCCACTGTGTCAATCCATCTTGTTAAGGGTATTCCTCTTTATTGCCAACCCTTTACTCGACCAAGCATGATGTCCTTCTCCAGGGACTGATTCTTCCTGATAACGTGTCCAAAATATGTGAGAGGAAGTCTCGCCATCCTTGCTTCTAACGAGCATTGAGAAGTACATCTAGAAGGCTCCCCTCATATTACTTTCACATTCTTAACAAAGTGAGATGCTTGGCTACTATTTGCCACCCAGTGCTAACATTTTGGCAAGAGATATGCCTCATCCCAAAGTATCACACCTTCTACACAATCTAGATTTATCAAACAGAGATCCCAAAGATTTCTGAAGGTGAAATGACTCTGAAGTTCCTTAGATAAAGCATCTTAAATGACCTACCTCTTCTGGAACTTTAAGGGAGCTAAATTAGAATAAAGGCTAATGGTCAAGATATATATTATGTAATTTGTAGTCACTTGAACATGACTGAAAGCTTAACCATGGTCATCTTAGGAAAAAATGGTAATGATGTAATTTACTTGTGCTTATGTTACCATCTCCCCATCCAAAGGCTTTTAAAATTAATTAACTCTCAACAGTGTAAAACAGATAAGCCAATAGGACATTCTGCAAAATACAGTAATACCCCTTTGCAAAGGAAAACAGAGTATGAAAACGAATAATATTTGAAAAAGGAAAACTCAAAGGTAAGGTCTTAATTTCATCTGTACTTATGAGCAATAGAAAGTGATATAATTTGATAGGTAAGATGCTTGGAAATTCAATGTTGAATAAAACTAGTGTCAACTTTACTCTTCACTTTTTACATTTGTAAAAGGGGAATAGATAACATTTACCATTTACTGGGCACTTCCTATGTGCTAGCCATCGACTTGATCTAAACTCTTAAAATAGTAATTTCTGTTTATCCTTAGGAGTTAGATGTTATTATCCTCAAATGGATAAGGAGCAAACTTAGAGAGGTTAAATACCTTTGCCTACTGTCCCAAGACTAGTGAGATTTGGTGGTTCCATGAGCTACTGGAAAGCGTTGTTAACACAGGTAGTCTCACTGTGCTTTCTCACTGCGATATGTGATTACCTGTTAAATAGTAGTGACCCTGGTTTAGTGTCGACAAAAACAATAGCTACAATTTATTGAATATCTGCAGAGGTTAAGAGCTCGGTTGCTAACCGAAAGGTCGGTAGTTTGAATCCACTAGCAGCTCCTTGGAAGCCCCATGGGGCAGTTCTACTCGGTCCTATAGGGTCGCTGTAAGTAGGAATTAACTAGACGGCAACGGTTTTTTTTTTTTTTTTTTTAAATTATGAACGAGTCTCTTTACACCGATCATTTCTTAATTTTCACCAAAATATCTACAAGAAAGGTTTTATTTCCTTCTTTTCACAGAGGAAGGAACTGAAGTTTACTTTGCTAGAAACTGATGGAACCAGGAATCAAACCTAGCTGTGTCTGTCTGCAAAGTCTGCTCTTTCCACCTTCCACCACAATCCCACACGCCTAACATGCTTCTACAGGGCAAACGCCCTCTGGTGGAAGTGGGAGAAGTACACAACTAAGGCTTTTTTAAGAGCCAGTTCTCCGTTCCGGTTTAAGAGATCCGCTCAGTCCTTGCTCCTTACTTTCTTTCTCATCCCCTGATCCTTAGTCAGAGATCCTAGATATGCATCTTCTATTTGTGACTCACTGTTTTTCTGTTTTGCTTATTATTAACAAAAATAGCTGACAAAATAAACAGTAGAACAACCCACAAAATATGAATGAACAACACGTACCCAGTCTCTCCTTTTTTGTTTCTTTCTTTCCCATTTTAGACACTCTGGGTGGTTAGAAAAATCTACCAGAATAATCTACCACAATAAATCTTACTTGTTTTTCAGGATCTGTCACAAAATTGTTATGTTGTCTTGGATCGAATGCCCGCTTTTAGCCCACATCTCTGTTTGGGATGAGAATAAACAGTTACTTGTATAACATTTCCATAGAGAGGAAGTTATTATGTGACACCCAAATGGAGGAACTCTCCTTCCTAAGCCAGGGTGACTCAGGCTGCCAAAGTTCCCCTCTCAGCTTTGGAGCTATGAGCCGGCATTCTCTCACTGCCTTTAGCACCCTGTTTTTTTTCTTTTTTACCTTAAACTTGTAGATTTGTTTAGTGTTTTTTGCTCCCGTTATGCTGTAAGCTTTATGATAGTGGTGATCGAATGTCCTAACTGTTCTATTTCCAGTGGTAACTGGTTTTCAGACAGGGTCAGTGGGAAAATATCAGGAAGATAGATATGTTGGATATGACTTCAAGTACCTGGTGGAAAATTTGGGCTTTATAGTCCAGTGGTCCTTAATCTTTTCTTTTTTTTTTTTCTACCCAGCATGTAAGAGATGTGATGTATACCTACCAGTAATTCTTGTCCTCTTCCTGAGTAATTCGCAGATATGAGTGTGTGCATGTGAGGGTGGGGGAAGCCGGCATAGGACAGCTTTGTAATTAAAGTCTCCTAGGAGAGGGGCATCTCATTTTGAAAGTACCTTAGTTGATTGCGAGAACCATCCTCCCAGCCCCCATAAGGACAATTAAGAGTATTGAAATTTTTGAGTGGGAGTTTGGAAAGATGAAGAAGCATTTTTGGAATGACACTGGTCAGGTCTACTGAAATCAGAGACATAAGGAAATTATAATCAATTTGTTTTAATGCAATAAGTATCTGAGCTATACTGTGGATTACCAGTTGCCGTCAAGTTGACTTTGACTCATGGTGACCCCATGTGTGTCAGAGTAGAACTGTGCTCCATAAGGTTTTCAATGACTGATTTTTCAGAAGTAGATCACCAGGCCTTTCTTCTGAGGCACACCTCTGGGTAAACCTGAATCTCCAACCTTTTGCTTAGCAGCCAAGCATGTTAAATGTTTGCACCACCCTGGGACATATTTCAGATAAAAGGCTTAAAAGGAAGGGTAGATATGGGAAATACTTTGTGGGAAGTATTGATAAGAGGAAGAAAGAAAGAGATACTATCAAATGTGAAGAATTTGAGCTTCACTTAAGGGAAAAGAGTGATTCTTCTAACAGAAATATAGTAAAAATGAAGAAGCCAGTTTAGGGCAGAAGAATGATGAGTTTTCATTTTCTTTCCTAACTTGTCTTCAGCTGGAATTAACTATTATTTAATTTTAATTTTGGCAAATAGCTTTGGAGCCTACTACTCTTCTTTAGTTTTGGGGTGTGTTTAGTTTGTTGGGTACAAGTAATTTGATGACACCACAATCCATCTCTACATATGTCCCTTTCTCTCAGAGTTAAGACCCTTTTATTTTCCATGTGATCTTTCTTAGTGTTAACATATGAGAGCTTGTACCTTACAGAAATATGTATAAATGAGAACAGTTTGAATGAACTGGTAGAATTAATCAAATTCGCTTAAGTCATGTCTATAGATCAGTTTCTATAACATAGATCTCAGTTCCTTTCTTTTATGGAAAAAAAAATCCCTTTGTTTAATGTGGTACTGTCCAAAGACAGCTGTGAACAAGTCCTCCCCTTCATCTATACACATGCCACATTTTCCATCAAGAAGTGGATTCTATTTTCCTTTCTCTGAATCTCGACTGGTCTCGTGACAGGCTTAACTAATAGAATGCCACAGAAATGTTGCTCTGCTAACTCTGGGCCTAGCCCTTAAGAGGTCTGGCAGCTTCTGCTTTTGCCATTTTGAACTCAGCTGCCATGCTGTGAGGAATTCCAGGCTAACCTGTCGAGAAAAAGGCCATAAGGATAGGCCCTCGTAGGTAAGAAATCATAGTAAGAGAAGGTCCAATGAGGGAGAAACAAGATGCCCCAGGCAAGAGCATCTATATCCTTAGATAATGAGTGAGCCCTTCTCGGACCTTCCAGCCCAGTCCCTCCACCAGCTGAATGTAGCTTCATGAGTGACTCCAGCCAATACCACATGGAACAGAGGACCTGCCTAGTCACCTGACAGAACCGTGAGCAACAATAAACCATTGTTTAAGCCACTAAGCATTATTCTAACACACACAAAAAAGACCAGATTTACTGGCCTGAAAGAGACTGGAGAAACCATGAGAGTATGGCCCCAGACACCCTTTTAGCTCAGTGGTGAAGTCACTTCCGAGGTTCACCATTCAGCTGGGGATTGGACAGCCCCATGAAACAAAATGGGACTGATGAGGCACAGCAGTCCAGGGACAAGGACTAGAAGGCAGAAGGGGACAGGAAAGCTGGTGATAGGGAACCCAACGTTGAGTAAGGCCAGTGTTGACGTGTAGTGGGGTTGTTAACCATTGTCATAAGGCAACATATGTACTGTCTAATGGGAAACTATTTTGTTCTGTAAACCTTCATCTACAGTGAGAATAGCAGCACAACTGGAAGAGCATAGTCGATGTCACTGAACTGTGCATGTAGAAATTTTTGAAATGGTGTGTCTTTGGCTATGTATATTTTCACCAAAGGATAAAAAAAAAAGATCGAGAATGGAGAGGGTTGACATGTGGTGGGGTTATTAACCAATGTTATAAAATAATATGTGTACTGACTGTTTAATGAGAAACTATTTGTTCTGTAAACCTTCACCTGAAATATAATTAAAAAAAAAAAAAAAAAGAACTAAAATGTTTCCAAAACTGTTGAAGTTAAATCTCTGGCCCATTCAGAGGTAATCACTACCCTTACTTCTCTATTGACTATCCTCTTGCTTTTTAAAAATAGCATATTCATTTATCTGCCACCAAATAGCATATTATTTATATTTGCTTGTTTTTGAGCTTTAAAAACATAGTATCATACTGCTTAGGGTCCTCTGTGATTTGTTAATTATATTTCTAAGATTCAACCAAGTTATTGCACAAGGATGTCATTCATTTATCTTTACTGCTGTAGAAATTCCTTTGTGTGAATACACCAAAATTAATTTATCCATTCTTCTGCCAATGAATATTTGTTTTTTTTCCAAGTCCTTGCCATTACACACATTGTTACCATGACTTATTTTGAGGCATTTTACTTTCACAATTTTATGAGGTGTCATGGATTGAACTGTGTCCCCCCAAAACGTGTGTCGACTTGGCTAGTCCATGATTCCCAGTATTGTGATTGTTCACCATTTTGTCATCTGATATGATTTTCCTATGTGTAATAAAGCCTACCTCTATGATGCTAATGAGGTGAGATTAGTGGCAGTTATATTAATGATGCAGCACTCAATCTACAAGATTAGCATTTGTTTTAAGCCAATCTCTTTTGAAATGTAAAAGAGAGAAGTGAGCAGAGAGACAGGGGGACCTCACACCACAAGAAAGAAGTGTTGGCAGCATAGTGTGTCCTTTGGACCCGGGGTCCCTGAAATGAGAAGCTCTTCAAACAGCGGAAGATTGATGACAAGGACCTCCCCACAGAGCCAACAGAGAAAGAAACCCTTCCCCTGGAGCTGGCTCCCTAAATTTGGACTTCTAGCCGCCTAGATTGTGAAAGAATAAATTTCCCTTTGTTAAAGCCATCCCACTTGTGGTATTTCTGTTATAGCAGCACTAGATGACTGAGATATGAGGTTTTAAAATTTAACTTTTTACTATTGATTTCTAATGTAATTTTATTGGGTCAGAAAACATGGTCTGCGTGATACTGATTTTTTGAAATTTATTGAGAGTTGGCCTTTATTCATCCTAATAATGTTTTTTTCTTTTAAAGTTTTTTTTCCTTGATGTTAATATAGTTGGTTTTCCATTGGTTATTATTTACCTAGTGTATTTTTTTCTATAGTTTTACTTTCAACTTTTTGGTGCTTTTATGTAAAGGTATTGTGTCTCTCCCAGTGACAGATTGCATATTTCCAAAACAGAAGAGCAACTGCATGCAGAAATCATGCACACTAGCTAAGTATTGATTCCATGTCCATCAGTTTCTCAAATATGGTGTCTTTATATTTTAGGTACCTATCTTATAAACCACATATATTTAGATTTTATTTTTTAAGCCAATTGAATAATTTCTGCCTTTGGTAAATTGAGTCCATTTACATTTACTGAGATTACTGATATATTTGGATTTGATCTTATCATCTTAATGTTGTGACTTTTATTTAACTCACTTTTTTGTGCTTTTTCTTCCTCCTTTGTTACCTTTTAATTTTTTTTGATGTTTGTTCTTTCTAACTTCATTTTCTACCTACTTATTTTGAAATGACATACTCTATTTCTATTTTTTAGTGGCTGCCCTTGAAATTTTACCATGTATGCTTAGCAACAAAATATGACTTAATGAGTTTTAGACAATAGCTTAATTTATCTCTAATAAGATGAGGAGATAAATACTTAAATGATAAAAGTTCAATAACTTTCAGACCATTATAATCCAGTATTTTTATTTGGTTATTTTTTTAAATACACAAATTAGTCATTATTATTATTGTAGACGTTGTTTGGCTTTATGTACCAACCTACCTTTTTGCATTTTAGATCTTCATTTTGGCGTAATTTGCTTTTCTTCTTTTTCAAGGTAACCCATAAGATGACATTTTAGTGATGATTTGTTGGTGGTAAGCTCACTCAGTTTTTTTTTTTTTTTTTTTTAAATCTCAAAATGTTTTTATTTTGCTTGTTTCTTTAAAGATAGTATTACCTGGCACATAGCTCTAGTGTGACAGTTATCTTCCCTTAGAACTTTGAACATGTTATTCCATTATATTTTGGCTTTCATTTTCACTGTTCAGAAGTCTCCTATCAGTCTAGTAGTCATTTCCTCTGTTTATTTTTAAGATCCTCTGTTTGAGTTTTGTGTTCTAAAGTTTCCTTGCAATGTGTCTAGGAAAGTATTTCTTTTTATTACTCTTGGTAGATATTATACTCCTTTTGTTTATTTCTGGTTTATGTAGGTTCTGAAAAATTCTCAGTCATTACCATTTTAAATATCCTTTTTCCTCCATTTTCTTCTTTGGGGACATAAATAAGCTATAAATTAGAATTTATCATCCTCTTTTCCATGTTTCCTAAATTCTTATACTCTCACATATTTAATCTCATTGCTTCTTTGTGCTGTATTCTAGGTAATTTCCTCACATCTGTCTTTCAGGTCACTTAATCTCTCTTCAGCTATGTCTATTCTGTTGTTTAATCCAATTATTGTATTTATAATTTCAATTATTATATATTTTTGTTTCTAAAAATTGTATCTGATACTGTTACAAATTTGCCTTGCTGGTTTTGAGAATCTCTTGGTTTCTTCTTAGTTTTTTAGATTTCATCTTTTATTTTATAAAATATTTCACACACAATTATTTACAAACTTTGATAGGTCTAGTATTTGACGTTCTTAGAGTCTAAGTATGTTATTGTTGCTTTTTGGTAACTCTCATGCAAGGTAGCTTATTTTTTAGGTGTTTGGTGATATTTTTTTCTTAATGTGAATTAGTGCTGGCATGCTTCAGGGATATTGCAGGTTCAGTTCCAGACCACTGCAATAAAGCAAATATCACAATAAAATAAGTCACACAAATTTTTTGGTTTCCCAGTGCTTTATAAAAGTTATGCGGACACGCTACTGAGTCCATTAAGTGTGCAACAGCATTATGTATAAAATATATATATACCTTAATTAAAAATACTTTATTACTAAAAAATGCTAACCATCATCTGAGCGTTCTGTGAGTGGTAAACTTTTTTGCTGGTGGAGAGTCTTGCCTCGATGTTGATGACTGCTGACTGATCAGGGTGGTGGTTACTGAAGGATGGGTGACTGTGGCAATTTCTTAAAATAGGACAACAATGAAATTTGCTGCATTGATTAACTCTTTCTTTCACAAAAGATTTTTCTATAGCATGTGATGCTGTTTAATAGCATTTTACCCACAGTAGAATTCCTTTCAAAATTGGAGTCAATCCTCTCCAACTCTGCCTCTGCTTTATGAAGTAAGTTTATGTAATATTCTAATGCTTTGTTGTCATTTCAATAATGTTCAAAACATCTTCACCAGGAGTAGATTCCATCTCAAGGAACCACTTTCTTTGCCCATCCATAAGAAGCAACTCCTCATTCGTTAACATTTTATCATGAGATTGCAGCAATTCAGTTACATTTTTCATCCTCCACTTCTAATTCTAGTTCTCTTGCTATTTCCACCACGTCTACAGTTACTTCCTCCACTGAAGTCTTGTACCCCTCAAAGTCATCAATGAGGGTTAGAATCAACTTCCAAACTCCTGTTAATGTTGATATTTTGACCTCCTCCCATGAATCATGAATGTTCTTAATGGCATTTGAATGGTGAATCCTTTCCAGAAGGTTTTCAGTTGACTTTGCCCAGATCCATCAGAGGAATCACTATCTATGGCAGCTATAGCCTTATGAAATGTATTTCTTAAATAATGTGACTTGAAAGTTGAAATTACTCCTTGATTCATGGGCTACAGAATGGATATTGTGTTACCAGCCACGAAAACAACATTAATATCCTTGTACATCTCTATCAGAGCTCTTGGGGTGACCAGGTGCATTGTCAATGAGCAGTAACATTTTGAAAGGAATCTGTTTTTTTGAGCAGTAGGTCTCAACAGTAGGCTTACAATATTCAGTAAACCACATTGTAAACAGTAAACCATACTGTAAGATTTGTTCATAAACCTTAAATTTGTAAAAAGTGCAATATCTGCAAAGCACAATAAAGCGAAGTACAATAAAATGATTTATGCCTATATTTAATTTATCTTAATTTCTGGGACTCCTTAGGGCCTAAACTGGAATTTCTTTCCCCTAAAGAGGGTTTGCATTTGCCATTCTCTAGGAGGTCCTAGAGATCTGGGACTAGCTGAGGTCTTAATGTAAGAGTTTCTGGTTTAGCCATCTGATGTTTGAAATATTTCCACTTGAGTCCTAGTCTTTATTTTTATTTTTTGGGCCTCTGAGAGTTGCCTTGCTTTGTTGTTTTTCCAGTGATGCTTTAAATGGTTTGTTTGCTGTAATTTACACAAGATCTAGTTACATTGTATAAGTAGGACACTTCATGGTGTCTACCTGTTACCTATTGCCATCAAGTTGATTCCGACTCATAGCAACCTTATAGGACAGAGTAGAACTGCCTCATAGGGTTTCCAAGGAGTGCCTGGTAGATTTGAACTGCTGACTTTTTGGTTAGCAGCCACCAGGGTTTCATAGTGTCTATTCTTCTATAATGCCACAAGTGAAAGTCATATATACTGTTGTGATAGGCAGAATTCTAAGATGATCTCCAATGACCATAAACTGCTATGTTGTGAAAGAATCACGTGGCTAGGGCCTGAGAGTCTTAGGAGCTGAGAGCAATGTCTGGCTGACAGCTGGCAAAAAAACTGTAAGGAAATGAATTCTGTCAACAATCTGAATGAACTTGGAAGAAGAACCTGAACTCTAGATGAGAATGCAGCCCAGCCAACAGCATGATTTCAGTCTTGAGGGACCCTGAGTAGAGAACTCAGTTATTCTATGTGCAGACTTCTGTCCCACAGAAATTGTGAGACAAAAAATGTGTATTATTTTAACCCACAAAGTTTGTGCAAATTTGTTATGCAGCAATAGAAAACTAATACAACTATCAATAATCATTTCTCTAATCTGTGGTTATCAGTATCAGTAAAAAAATAACATCAATTTATTCATATTTTAAACCTACAATTTTGTTTGTAATTATGGGATTGTTCAGGATGAAATTCTTACAAATGTCTTCAAAATCATTTAAAAATTACCCTAAAATTTTACTGTTAGACATGTGATTTAATTTATTTATTTGATGTTTATTTGCAGTTTATATCACGCTATTTACTTTCAAGCACTTAAAAAAGTAGGCTTTAAAACAAAAAAAATATATGCTACATGATCCTATCATAGATATCTCAGACAGAGTTTTACAAATATCAACTTACTTGAGGATGGTCAATAATATTTTATTTCTTTTAGAGACAGCAATGAAGATTGTGATCATATCATTATTTTAAAAACGTATTAAAATCAAATTGGTATATGCACATAGTTGAAAAATAAATAAATAGCATTGTAAAATTTATAGTGAAAATCAACAATTCCATGACTCAATTGTTGCCAAACCCCAGTCTCGGTTCCAGGAGGTTTCCCCTTTTTTTCAGCTATTTCTTTTGGTAATTAACCCTATCCTTCTAAAGAATATGCTTTGATTGCTTTTTTATCGACAGCAACTTGGACTTTATTAACTTGCAATTATGATAGATGGTGAGGTTTATGCTGAAACTTTCATCAGAGCTAATTATTTTAAATCTATCTACACAGGGACATAGCTGAAGTGACAGACATTTTTGCCAATTATACCATGTAGGTAGAAATTAACAAAAAGTGATAGTCATGATTGTGTTTCCTCAAGAGCCTAAGAAATACTGAGTGGGTCAGACCAGTGATCCATTCAACCAAAAGCAGGGCCTTTGCCCTTTGTGATGTCAGCACTTAAGAATCATTCTTATTCTTTTAAAAATGTTTACAAAAGTTAATATATGCTGGCTTGTAAAATTAAACTATGGAAGTGTATAGAGAAAAAATTAGAAGTCTCCTGTGCCCCCTCCCTTAATCCTACTCCCCAGAGTTAGCCATTCTTAGAAATTAACAGATATACAGTAAAACCTACAAAAGCCACAACCTGGTTAAGATGGAACCCTGTCAGAAAAGGAAAGCTCAAATATTTTCCACTAGCAGTGATTGAAAAGCGGTAAGAGTGCACCCTGTGAAAGGCAGAAAACTCGAGAGAGCTGGAAAACAAGGCAGTCCCATCAAGCTCCAGCTCTCACAGGTTTCAGTGCATTTTCAGACATTTCTTAAGCCTGTTCATTTGTTCAATAAGTACTGAGTGCCTACTATTTACCAGGCTCTATTGATGGTACCTGTCTTAGTCATCTAGTGCTGCTGTAACAGAAATACCACAAGTAGATGGCTTTAACAAAGAGAAATTTATTTCTTCACAGTAGAGAAGGCTAAAAGTCCAAATTCAGGCCATCAGCTCCAGGGGAAGGCTTTCTCTCTCTATCGGCTCTGGAGAAAATTCCTTGTGATGCATCAGTCTTCCCTTGGTCTGGGAGCATCTCAGTGCAGTAACCACAGGTCCAAAGGACGTGCTGTGCTCCTGGCACTGCTTTCTTGGTGGTATGAGGTTCCCAAGTATCTCTGCTCACTTCTATCTTTAATATATCAAAAGAGATTGGCTTAAGACACTATCCAATCTTGTATACCTCATCAGTTTAACTGCTGCTAACCCATCTTATTACATCATAGTGATAGAGTTTACAGCACATAAGGAAATCACATCAGATTGCAAAATGGTACACAGACATTCAATACTGGGAATCATGACCCAGCCAACTTGACAGATATTTTTGGAGGACATAATTCAATCCATGACAGCACCTAACAATGACAACAACAATTTTTGGTGTTAGAATTACAGCAGTGAGTAAAACAGACAAAAATACACATTTGTTTTATATTTAGTCCGTGGAAACATATGTATGTATTAGTTAAGGTAGGCTAACACCTGTAACAAATAGACCCCAAATATATAATAATTCCAAATTATAGAAATTTATTTCTTGTATATGTAACATGATTGGACTGTGAACAGTTATGCAGGCACTCAGGATGATGGAGGCTCTGCTACCTTTAAGAGATGGACTCTAGCTTGAGGAACAGTGGTCTCCATTCCAGTGAACTGAAGGAGTCTTGGAGGAGACTGTTGGGGAGGTTTCTTGTGGCCTAGGCTCTGGGTGGAGCAGCTCACCTCCACTCGCATTTCATTGGCCAGAGCTCTATGATCTTTTCACACCATTTACTACCTGTGTGGCCTTAGGCAAATTACTTAGCATTTCTGTGTCTCAGATTCCTCATCTGTAAAATAGAGATAATGAATATCGACCTCATAGGGCTGTTATGTTGGTTAAATTATATAATACATGTAAAGTGCTTTGAGTGGCATGTGCCGTAAAATAAGAGCTCAATAGATATAGGCTGGGGGGAATGCAGTCCACTTGTGTGCCAAGAAGGGAACATACATTTTAGTGAGAGGTGAGCTGTTTCTGCCCAGTTCTGTCCAAACTTTCTTTTACACAAGTAAGATCACATTTTAACTACTCTTTGGAAACACTTTTTAGACATAATTTATCCCATATATTTTACCATCTAAGATCTATAAATCAACTTTTACTTCTTTTGTTGTTGTTGTTCTTGCTGTTGTTAATACAACATACACCAATTCAACCATTTTTATGTGTATAATACATTGACATTGATTACACTCTTTGAGTTGTGCACCCATTCTCACCCTCCTTTACTAAGTTGTTTCTCCCACATTAACATAAACTTAGTGCTCCCTAAGGTTCCTATCTAATCTTTGAGTTGCTATTGTCATGTGATCCCATATAGATAGTTCTTAAAAGAGCGTAGTGCTCAAGGCAGACTTTTTTTTTTTTTTATATTTTATTGTACTTCAGGTGAAGGCTTACAGAACAAATAGTTTCTCATGAAACAGTAGTACACATGTTGTTTTATGACATTGGTTAACAACCCCACAACATATTAAGCCTCTAAATTATCAACCTTTTTTTTTTTTTTTTTTTGATGAAAATACAGATAGCCAAAGATACACCGTTTCAAAAATTTCTACATACACAGTTCAGTGACACTGACTACGCTCTTCCAACTGTGCTGTTATTCTCACTTAAGATGAAGGCTTACAGAACAAAATAGTTTCTCATTTAACAGTTACTACACATGTTGCCCTATGACAATGGTTAACAATCTCACAACACATCAAGAATATCCTTACTCCACCTTGTGTTCCCTATCACCAGGGGACTTCCTTGTCCCCTTCTGTCTTCTGGCCCTTGTCACTGGACTACTGTACCTCATTAGTCTCATTTGTTTTTTGTTTTTTTTAACACCATTTCAAAACTTTTTACTTACACATTTAAGTGATATTGACTATGCTCTTCCAATTGTGCTGCCATTCTCGCCCAAGATGAAGGCTTACAGGACAAAACAGCCTCCCATTTAATAGTTACTACAAATGTTGCCCTATAACAGTGGTCAACAGTCTCACAACACATCGACAGTGTCCTTACTCAACTTGTGTTCCTTATCATCAGTTTCCTACTCCCCCTCTGCCTTCTGGCCTTTGTCACCAGACTCCTGTACCTCGTTAGTCCCATTTAGTTTTACTGGGCTGTCCACTCCCAGGCTTAACATCGAACCTCGAAGGTAACTTCACCTCTGAGCTGAAAGGGTGTCTGGGGGCCACACTCTTGAGGTTTCTCCAGTATTCTTTAGGCCAGTAAATCTGGTCTTTTTTTTTTTTTTGGGGGAGTTAAAATTATGCTCTACATCCTTCTCCAGCTCTGTCCAGAACCCTCTGTTGTGATCCTGGTCAGAGCAGTCAGTGGTGGTAGCCGGGCACCATCTAGCTGTACTGGACTCAGTCCGGTGGAGGCCTTGGTAGCTGTGGACAATTAGTCCTTTGGACTAATCTTTTCATTGTATCCTGTTTTCGTCATTCTCCCTTGCTCCCGAAGGGATGAGACCAGTGGAGTATCTTAGATGGCCGCTGATAGGCTTTTAAGACCCCAGACACTACTCACCAAGATAGAATGTAGAGCATTATCTTTATAAGTAGTGTCATGCCAATTGAGCTAGATGTTCCCCGAGACCATGGTCCCCAGAGCCCTCCATCCAACAACTCAGTCCTTCGGGGGGTTTGGATGTGTCTATAGGGCCTCCATGACCTTTCCTTTTGCAGGTTGTGTTAGTTTCCCCTGTACTGTGTACTATCTCACCTTTCACCCAAGGTACCACTTATCTATTGCCTATATAGTATTTCCCCCCCCCTCCCCTCCCATCCCTGGTAACCAACATGGATTGTTACATTTTGCATGTGAATTTTTTCATGGGTTTTTACAATAGAGGTCTCATACAATATTTGTCCTTTTGTGATTGACTTATTTCACTCAGCATAATGTCCTCCAGTTTCATCCATCTTAGGAGATGCTTCACAGATTCATTGTTGTTCTTTCTCGTTGCATAGTACTCCATTGTGTGTATGTACCATAGTTTGTGTATCCATTCGTCTGGTGATGGACATCGAGGTTGTTTCCATCGTTTTGCTATTGTGAACAATGCTGCCATGAACATAGGTGTGCATATGTCTATTTGAGTGATGACTCTTATTTCTCTAGGATATATTCCTAGGAGTGGGATTGCTGGATCGAATGGTATGTCTGTTTCTAGCTTTCTGAGGAAGCGCCATATCATTTTCCAAAATGGTTGTATCATTTTGCATTCCCACCAGCAGTGTATAAGAGTTTCCATCTCCCCGCAGCCCCTCCAACATTTGTTATTTCCAGTATTTTTGATTCGTGCCAGTAATGCCGGGGTGAGATGGTATCATTGTGGTTTGAATTTGCATTTCTCTAATGGCTAGTGATCGCGAGCATTTCCTCATGTGTCTGTTGGCCGTTTGAATGTCTTCCTTGGTGAAGTGTCTGTTCATTTCCTTGGCCCATTTTTTGATAGGATTGTTTGTCTTTTTGTTGTAGAGGTGTTGGATTTTCTTGTAGATTATGGAGATTAGACCTTTGTCTGACTTGTACTGTCCAAAATTTTTTTCCCAGTTTGTAGGATCTCTTTTGGTGAAGTCTTTTGAAGAGCATAGATGTTTGATTTTTAGAAGATCCCAGTTATCTAGTTTATCTGTTGGGTTTTTTGTGTTGATGTTTATGGTTTGTATCCTGTTAATGCCATGTATTAAGGCCTGAAGTGTTGGTCCTATTTTTCCTTCTATGACTTTTATAGTTTGAGGCTTTATATTCAGGTCTTTGATCCATTCTGAAGTAGTTTTTGTATATGGTGTGAGGAATGGGTCCCGTTTCATTTTTCTACAAATGGATATCCAGTTTTGTCAGCACCATTTGTTAAAAAGACTGTCTTTTCCCCATTTGATGGACTTTGGGCCCTTGTCGAGGATCAGGTGACTGTAGGTGGATGGGTTTACATCTGGGTTCTCAATTCTGTTCCATTGGTCAATGTCTCTGTTGTTGTACCAGTACCAGGCTGTTTTGAGTACTGTAGCTGTATAGTAGGTTCTCAAGTCAGGTAGTGTGAGTCCTCCAACTTTATTCTTCTTCTTCAGTAGTGCTTTACTTATTCGGGGTTTCTTCCCTTTCCATATAAAGTTAATAATTAGTTTTTCCATCTCTTTGAAGAATGTTGTTGGTATTTGTATTGGGATTGCATTGTATTTGTAAATTGCTTTAGGTAGAATTGCCATTTTCCCAATGTTGAGTCTGCCTATCCATGAGCATGGTATGTTTTTCCATTTATGTAGATCCCTTTGGGTTTCATGCAGCAGTGTTTTGTAGTTTTCTTTGTATAGGTCTTTTACATTCCTGGTTAGATTTATTCCTAAGTATTTTATCTTTTTAGGGGCTATTGAAATTGGTATTGATTTCCTGATCTCCTTTTCATTGTTCTCTTTACTGGTGTATAGGAATCCAACTGATTTTTGAATGTTTATCTTGTATCCTGCTACTCTGCTGAATCTTTCTATGAGTTCCAGTAGATTTATCATGGAGTCTTTAGGGTTTTCTATGTATAGTATCATATCATCTGCAAACAGGGAGAGTTTAACTTCTTCATTACCAATTTGGATGCCCTTTATTTTTTTCTCTTGCCTTATTGCTCTAGCTAGAACTTCCAGCACAATGTTAAATAGGAGTGGTGATAAAGAGCATCCTTGTCTTTTTCCTGATTTCAAGGGGAATGTTTTCAGCCTCTCTCCATTAAGAATGATGTTGGCTGTTGGTTTTGCATAGATGCCCTTTATTATGTTGAGAAATTTCCCTTCTATACCTATTTTATTGAGGGCTTTTATCAGGAATGGGTGTTGGACTTTGTCAAATGCCTTTTCTGCATCAATTGAGATGATCATGTGATTTTTTTCTTTCCTTTTATTTATGTGGTGGATTACGTTGATGGATTTTCTAATGTTAAGCCATCCTTGCATACCTGGTATGAATCCTACTTAGTCGTGGTGTATTATTTTTTTGATATGATACTGAATTCTATTGGCTAGAATTTTGTTCAGAATTTTTGCATCTATATTCATGAGAGATATTGGTCTGTAATTTTCTTTTTTTGTGATGTCTTTGCCTGGTTTTGGTATCAGCGTTATGCTGGCTTCATAGAATGAATTTGGAAGTGTTGCTTCCTCTTCTATGCTCTGAAATAGCTCGAGTAGAACTGGTATAAGCTCTTCTGTAAATGTTTTGTAGAATTCTCCAGTGAAGCCATCTGGGCCAGGACTTTTTTTGGTTGGGAGTTTTTTTATTACCTTTTTCAATCTCTTCTCTTGTTATGGGTCTGTTCAGATTTTCAATATCACTTTGTGGTAGTTTGGGTAGGCTGTATGTTTCTAGAAATTTATCCATTTCCTCTAGGTTTTCAAATTTGTTGGAATATAGTTTTTTATAATATTATGTTATAATCCTTTTTATTTCAGTTGGGTCTGTTGTAATGTCCCCCACTTCATTTCTTATTTGCGTTATTTGAGCCCTCTGCTGTTTTTCTTTTGTCAGTCTGGCCAGTGGTTTGTCGATTTTGTTGATTCTTTCAAAGAACCAACTTTTGGTTTTGTTGATTCTTTCTATTGTTTTTCTGTTCTCTATTTCATTTATTTCTGCTCTGATCTTTACTATGTCCTTTCTTCCGCTGGTTGTAGGCTTTTTTTGTTGTTCTCTTTCTATTTGTTTGAGTTATGTAGTTAATGTTTTGATTTTGTCCCTTTCTTCTTTTTTGATATGTGCATCTATTGCTATAAATTGTCCTCTGAGGACTGCCTTTGCTGTGTCCCAAAGGTTTTGGTATGATGTGTTTTCATTCTCATTTGATTCTAGGAATTTTTTAATTCCATGTCTGATTTATTCTATTACCCATTGATGTGTAAGCAGACTATTATTCAGTTTCCATGTGTTTGATTTTTTTTCCTTGCTCTTTCTAGTGTTAATTTCTACCTTGATGGCATTGAGGTCAGAGAAGATACTGTGAATTATCTCAGCATTTTGGATCTTTTGAGGATTGCTCTGTGGCCTAAGATGTGGTCTATTCTGGAGAACATTCCATGTGCATTGGAAAAGAATGTGTACTTTGCAGCGGTTGGATGGAGTGTTCTATATATGTCTATGAGGTCCAGTTGGCTGATTGTGCCCTTTAGGTCTTCTGTATCTTTGCTGAGTTTCTTTTTAGTTGTTCTGTCCTTTACTGAGAGTGGTGTGTTGAAGTCTCCTACTATTATTGTGGAACTGTCAATTTCTCTTTTCAGTGCTGTTAGAGTTTTTTTTATGTATTTTGGAGCCCTGTCATTGGGTGCATAGATATTTATTATGGTTATGTCTTCATGATGGATCATCCCCTTAATCATTATATAGTGTCCTTCTTTGTCTTTTATGGTAGATTTTGTTTTAAAGTCTATTTTATCTGAGATTAGAATTGCCACTCCTGCTCTTTTTTGATAGTTGTTAGCTTGATATATTTTTTTCCAACCTTTGATTTTTAATAAATTCACATCTTTGTTTCTAAGGTGTGTCTCTTGTAGACAGCCAATTGATGGATCCTGTTTTCTTATCCATTCTGCCACTCTCCGTCTCTTTATGGGTGCATTGAGTCCATTTACGTTCAGTGTAATTATTGATAGATGGAAGTTTGTTGCTGTCATTTTGTAGCGCTTTTTATTGTGGTGTTGAAGTTTTCTTTGTTCTTCTTACTTTCTTGTGCTGAGTTACTTTTGTTTGTGGATTTTGTGTTCATTTCTTTTGTTTTTGTAGGTTTTGTTTTTGTTGAGACTTTATGTTTTTCGTCTTTATTTTTATGAGTTGGTTTGTTAACTTGCTTTGTGGTTACCATGAATTTTACCCTTATCTTTATAATTTTGAAGCAGTCTACCCTTACTTGGTATCGCCTTGCCTTCCTCTCCTTTAGAAGTTTCTATACCTATGCCGTTTGTTCCCTCTTTCATTGTTTTGATGTTGTTGTCATCCTTTGATTTCTCTGATTCTCTGTTGTATTTCTTTTGTTTTTGGAAAGTCCTCTGTAGTTTAGTTCCTAGAATGGTATCTGGTTCATATGAACCTTCGTCCTAGGTCCTAGGTCCTGCCTGAGGGCTGAAGCTGTTTGTCCTCAGATTGAAGAACTCCCTTTAATAATTCTTGTAAGTTTGGTTTGACTTTTGCATATTCCTTTAGTTTCTGTTTATCTGGAAATGACCTAATTTCACCATCAAATCTGAATGAGAGTTTTGCAGGATATATTATTCTTGGCTGACAATTTTTTTCTTTCAAGAGTTTATGTATGTCATCCCATTGCCTTCTTGCCTGCATGGTTTCTGCCGAATAATCTGAGCTTAGTCTTATTGTTTCTCCTCTGTATGTGACTTCTTGTTTTTCATGAGCTGCTCTCAGGATTCTTTGTTTGTCTTTAGTTTTAGCGAGTGTGAATATGATATGTCTTGGTGATTTTCTTTTGGGGTCTCTTCTCTATGGGGTTCATTGAGCTTCTTGGATGGCCAGCTTTTCATTTTTCATGATATTGGGAAAGTTTTCTGTCAGCAGTTCCTCAATGATCCTCTCTGTGTTTTCTGTTTTCTCCCCCTGTTCTGGGACGCCAATCACTCGTAAGTTTTTGCTTTTAATTGTGTCCCAGATAACTCTCAGGGTCTCTTCATTTTTCTTTGTTCTTTTTTCTGAGTTTTCCTGAAACAGAGTTGTATCCAAGTGTTTGTCTTCAGTTCCACTGATCCTGTCTTCCATGGTTTCAAATCTACTTCTCAGCCCTTCTATGACACCGTCCATTTTTGAAATCTTGCTGTTTATCTTTTGGATTTCTAATTGTTGTTTTTGTATAATTTCGAGTTGTGAATTTATTTTGGCATTTTGTTCCTGCATCATCTTCCTGAATTCTTCCAATTTTTTGTCTGTATTTTCCATGAATTTGTCTATTTTTTCCTCATGTTTGTCAGCTTTTTGCCTCAGTTCTTGGAAAATTCCGAGTATTAGTGATTTGAGTTCCCTATGAGGTACTTCTAGTGCATTTTCTTCCACAGGAGAGTTATCCGGTGTTTTAGTTTGGACACCTATTAGAACCGTCTTGTGTTGTTTTTGTAAATGTTTTGATATTGTTTGCTGTTTTCGGGGTATTCAGTAGATATTTCTCTCATTTATTGATTGTAAATTTTTTTTTTGTTTGTTTCGTCCTTGTGATACAGCTGGGCAGATCTAGCTGAAGAGGAGCCACTGGGACGGGTTGTTTGTGGCACTCACCACAGCCACCAGGATGGTCGGTAGTCAGTGCTGGGCAGGTTCCAATAGGGCGTGCCTGCACAGCTTGGTGGTGTGATGTCAAGTGCATGGTGCAGGTAGGTAGGGTGCAGCGGGAAGATGGTTATGTGTGAAGCTAAGCTGGATATGGGAGAGAGGAGAGAGGAGCAGGAGCAAAAAGCATACAAACATAAAAGAATGCTAAGGGAGCTTGTCGTTGGAATGTACAGATGAGAGACTATGGGATGGAGGAAACCAGAAGGGGGAAGAGAAAGAAAAGGAAAGAATGACCAAATAAAAATCAGAAAAGTTAAAGAACTGCAAAGTTCCCAGGGATCCCACCGATGCAGCTATGAGGTCTGGGGGAGTCGGTCTCAGTTTTCACAGCACAGCCTGGCCAGAAGGTACAGAGGCATACATCGCCTGGTATTCAGGGATCAGAAAGAGAAGGAAGAGATAGAGAGACGAGAAATTAAGCAATGAAGAAAGACAAAAGGGAAAAAGAGGGAAAAGATGACAAAACTAATCAAAAAAGAAGAAAAATAAAATAAAAAAAATAAACAAAAAAAAAAAAGTAACACCAGTAGTCAGTGCCAACAAATGGGACCCAGAGAGCCCTCACTCAGGGGCGTGAATTCCAAATAGCCAGCAGTCTCGGGGTTAAGAGACCGTGGCCACGGGAAGCAGAGGGGCCAATGAACAAAGGCCCCGGGATCTCACCAGCGAGGCAGCCCAGACCTGGAATCCACCACACGCCCAAACGCAGCCCCACAGCCCCGCCGGAGAGAGCAAAGACGGTGCTCAGAACCAGGCTCCTGAGCAAAAGGAGGGGGAGGCAGCGAGAGGCAAGCGAGAAACCAGAAGAAGCAGAAAATGCCACACCAACAGCCAACAAATGAGACCCAGAGAGCCCCCACTCAGGGGAGCGAATTCCAAGCAGCCGGCAGTCTCGGGGTTAAGAGACCGTGGCCACGGGAAGCAGAGGGGCGAATGAACAAGGGTCACGGGATCTCGCCAGCACAGCAGCCCAGACCTGGAAGCAGCCACATGCCCGAACGCAGCCCCACAGCCCCGCCGGAGAGAGCAAAGACGTCGCTCGGATCCAGGCACCCAGGCAAAAGGAGGGGGAGGCAGCAGAAAAAGCTTCGCCAGCAGCCAGCAAACGGCTCTCAGAAAGCCACCAGCCCAGGCACGTGGATTCCAAGCACCGTTGCCCCCCAGCCCAGGGACCCTGGCCATGGAAAGCAGGGGAGCCCCAGCCGAGGCGGAGAGGGGTGGGGGGTGGGAAAGCGCGCATCACAGTTTACCGGTCGTTCTGTCTCCCACTGGACGCTCTGCGAGGCTGCTCTCCCGTTCGCTGGTCTCCGATAGGAATCCAAGATGGTGGATCCGTGCTGCGTTAGCTGGTAAGGAATCTCTGCATGAGTCTCTCCTCGCTCTCCGTTCTCTTTTTGTATTCTCACTCTGTTTGGTGTTTGGCTGAGTTCTTTATCTCTTCATTTGGTGTTCTAGGGTTTCAGGATTGTTGATTCTCTGTTAGGCTTAGTTTTTCGGATCTTTGCTGTGGAGGGACGGCGTGGTGCTTCTGCCTAGGGCGCCATCTTGCCCCGTCTTTTTGGGGCAGACATTTTTTACTAGTTAAGTTAGACTGTTGTTTGGTTTTAAGAAGACTTTAGGAGATATTTTTGGTTTAAGGTTTAAAGATAATTTCAGGGCAATGTTTCAGAGGTTCATCTAGCTTCCCTGGCTCCAGAAAGGCTGGAGTCCATAAGAATTTGAAATTCTATTCTTCATATTCCCCCTTTTGATGAGAATTTTTCTATAGAATCTTTGATCAAAATGTTGAGTACTGTCTACACATCATTTTTAACAGCTATTTAGTATTTGTCTCTGTCTGTTGTATCCATTTGTTGAAACAGCTCAGTTGGTATTCTGTCAATTCCTAGGTCGTTGTTTTTCACCAGTGCCTTCAGTGCCGCTTGGACTTCTTCCTTCAATACCATTGGTTCTTGATCATATGCTACCTCCTGAAATGATTGAATGTTGACCAGAATTTTTTGGTACAGTGACTCTGTGTATTCCTTCCATCTTGTTTTGATGCTTCCTGCGTGATTTAATATTTTGCGCATAGAATCCTTCAGTATTGCAACTTGAGTCTTGAATTTTTTCTTCAGTTCTTTCCGCTTGAGAAGTGCTGAGTGTGTTCTTCCTTTTTGGTTTTCTAACTCCAGGTCTTTGCACATGTCATTATAATACTTTACTTTGTCTTCTCGAGCCGCCTTCTGAAGTCTTGTATTCAGCTCTTTTGCTTCATCATTTCTTCCATTTGCTTTAGCTACTCTACATTAAAAGAGCAAGTTTCAGAGTCTCTTTGGACATCTGTTTTGGTCTTGTCTTCCTTTCCTATCTTTTTAATGACCTTTTGCTTTCTTCATGTATGATGTCCTCCTTCAGCTTGTCTGGTCTTTGGTGATTAGTGTTCAATGCATCAAATCTGTTCTTGAGATTGTATCAAAATTCAGGTGGGATAGACTCAAGGTCACACTTTGGGTCTCGTGGACTTGTTTTAATTTTCTTCAGCTTGAATTTGAACTTGTTCTGCAGTCAGCCCCTGGCCTTGTTCTGACGATGATACTGAATTTCTCCATTGTCTCTTTCCACAGATGTAGTTGATTTTATTCCTGTGTTATCCATCTGGCCAGGTCCACGTGAATAGCCCCCGTTTATATTGTTGAAAAAAGGTATTTTCAATGAATAGGTCTTGCAAAATTCTGTCATGTGACCTCCGGTATCATTTCTATCACCAAGGCCATATTTTCCAACTAGTAATCCTTCTTCTTTGTTTCCATCTTTCACATTCCAATCACGAGTAATTACCAATGCATCTTGATTGCATGTTTTATCAATTTCAGACTGCAGAAATTGGTAAAACTCTTTGATTTCTTCATCTTTGACATTACTGGATGATGTAGAAATTTGAATAATAGTCACATTAACTGATCCTCCTTGTAGGAGTAGGGACATTATCTTATTACTGACAGTGTTGTACTTCAGGATGGGTCTTGAAATGTTCTTTTTGACAATGAGTATGATGCCATTCCTCTTCAGTTTCTCATTTGCATCTTAGTAGACCATATGATTGTCTGATTCAGGATGGCGAGTACTAGTCCCTTTCAGCTCACTAATGCCTAGGATATCTATTTGAAACTAGAGAATACCAGAAAGATGTTTACCTGTGTTTTATTGACTATGCAAAGGCATTCAACTGCGTGGATCATAACATATTATAGATAACATTGAGAAGAATGAGAATTCCAGAACACTTAATTGTGCTATGTGGAACCTGTACAGAGACCAAGAGGCAGTCTTTCAAACAGAACAAGGGGATACTACATGGTTTAAAGTCAGTGAAGGTGTGTGTCAGGGTTGTATCCTTTCACCATACTTATTCAATCTGTATGCTGAACAAATAATCCGAGAAGCTGAACTTCCAGCATTGGAGGAAGACTCATTAACAACCTGTGATATGCAGATTTTACAACTTGGCTTGCTGAAAGCAAAGAGGACTTGAAACACTTACTGATAAAGATCAAAGAGCACAGCCTTCTGTATGGATTACACCTCAACATAAAGAAAACAAAAAATCTTCACAACTGGACCAATAAGCAACATCATGATAAACTGAGAAAAGACTGAAGTTGTCAGGAATTTCACTTTACTTGGAGCTACAGTCACCACCCATGGAAGCAGCAGTCAAGAAATCAGAAGACATACTGTATTTGGTAAATCTTCTGCAAATAACCTCTTTCAAGTGTTAAAAGTAATGATGTCACTTTGAGGACTAAGGTGTGCCTCACCCAGGCCATGGTATTTTCAGTTGCCTCATATGCATGCAAAAGCTGGACAATGAAAAAGGAAGACGGAAGAAAAGCTGATGCATTTGAATTATTGTGTTGGCAAAGAATTTTGAATATACCAGGGACTACCAGAAGAATGAACAAGTCTGTCCTGGAAGAAGTACAGCCACAATGCCCGTTAGAAGCAAGGATAGCAAGACTTCGTCTCACGTACTTTGGACATGTTATCAGGAGGGATCAGTCCCTGGTGAAGGACATCATGCTTAGTAAAGTAGAGGGTCAGCAAAAAAAAGAATACCCTAAATGAGATGGATTGACACAGTGGCTGCAACAATGAGTTCAAACATAGCAATCATTGCAGGGCTGGCACAGGACCAGGCAGTGTTGCGTTCTTTTGTACATAAGGCTGCTATGTGTCAGAAGCGACTCAACAGCACCTAACAACAACAACAACAACAGTATTTACCTCCAGTCCATATGAATATATGTCTTAAAGTCATCTAGTGCTACTCTAACAGGAATACCATGAGTGGATGGATTTAGCACAGTCCAGTAGGCTACAAGTCCAAATTCAGGGCGTCAGCTCCAGGGGAACACTTTCTCAGTTGGCTCTGGAGGAATGTCCGTGTCATCATTCTTCCTTTGGTCTGGGAGCTTCCTTGCGCAGGAACCTCAGGTCCAAAGGACATGCTCTGCTCCCAGCACTGTTTCCTTGGTGGTATGAGGTTCCCATGTGTCTCTGCTTGCTTCTCTCTTTTATATCTCAAAAGAGATTGTGTTAAGACACTAATCTTGTCAACCTCATCAGTATAACCTCATCACAGTGATAGAATTTACAACACATAAGGAGATCACATATAATCTCATCATAGTGATAGAGTTTACAACACATAAGGAAATAATATCAGATAACACAATCACAATACTGGGAATCATGACCCAGCCAAGCTGGCAGATATTTTTGGGGGGCACAACTCAATCCATGACAATATACCATAATACATTAACTCTATAGATTAACATTTAGGTTGTTTCTAGTTTTTCAATGACAAAACTTGTATGAATATTCTTACTCATAGTTCTTGCTGCATATCTATACTGTACGTTTTTGGAAGTGGAATTCCTAACTTGCAAGATCATTGTAGTTCATGAAAACATTTGGCTACCAAACACATCTTTTGTGGTGTCTTCTCATTGTTTAATTATAAATTCAGTTTTGTCATTATTACATTATCTATTATAAGAAAAATTGGGGAAATGTTAAAACTATTTTAAAAGTTTTTTTTGGGTAAAATAGTTCCATTTATAAGGAAAAAGTATTAATAATAGTTATCATTTACTAAGTGACTTTTTTTTACTAGCCATCTTCTAAGATAATCTTATCTTTATGCCCATTTAACAGCTGAAGAAAATAAGGATCAAATGTTTAAGTAAATCACCTCTAGTTATAGGAAGTTTATAGGAAAGCTGCTATTTGAGTCCAGTTGTGTCTAATTCCAAAGTCTCTTTTTTAAGTGAGGCAGTCTTGAAAAGATGACAAATAGGAAGACCGTTGCTCCTTAAAGCTTATTAATGGGATGAGATGTTAAACTGATAGGCTGGCTTTTAGGTGCAGCATTATCGCACCTTCACCACTGGGCATGGACGGCTCCTACTTGTCCCTCTGACAGCAGTTCACCTTACCTTCTCCAAAACTGGGCTGAAAACCCTGCTGTGTGCTTGGTCAGCATCCATCACACTGGTACTTACTCCCATTGCAGTGCCTTTCTCACTCTGTTTAAATAGTCCCTTCCTTTGTCTCACCTTCCAGAACTGTGGCTCCCTCCTGTGATCTGTAGAAAACCTACATAGAAATTACCTGGGATAATGACTTACAGCATGCTTTCCTGGTTCTGGAGGTTGGGTCCAGTAATCTGCATTTTAAATATGTTTGTTAGGTATTTTTATGCACAGTAAGATTTAAGAATCATTTTACTTAGCTTTTGAGGGGAGGGATTGTCTTATATATTGCTGATTTCAGGACACTGACTATTAAGTACTCATTAAATATTTCTGAAGAAAATTAATGGACCAGACTATAGTTCCTAAACAAACCCAGGTCTATCATGTTCATTTCTGTAGCATTGGTACCTAACACATGTTTGGAACATTGTAGGTGCTCAGTGTTTGATAAATGAAGGTTTAAAATAGTGAATAAATGTCATGGAGTTAAAAGAGGTAAGTTCTAACTCTGATTTGATATGTACTGATTCTGTGACTTTGGGAAATTCACACAACCTGTCTTAGCCTAAATTTCCACATTAAAAAGATGGAATAATACTACTCATCCATGTTTGTCACATTGTAGGTACCAAACTCTTAAATGAAATTGTATGTTTAAACTCCTTAACACGATGTCTGGCACAGAGCAACAACTAAATGAAAGTATGTCCATTGTACATGATAATAATATTGCCTTTAAAAATTCTCTGTAAAGCACCATGCAGATATTGTGATGGTTAATGTTATGTGTCAACTTGGGTAGGCTGTGATTCTTAGTGGTTTGGTAGATATTATGTAATCGTCCTTCATTTAGTGATCTGACGTGAGCAGCCAATCAGTTGGAAGGGGAATATCCTTGGAAGTGGGCCTGCATCCTATATATATGGATGTTCTGGCACAGCTCACTCTCTCTCTCCATCCTGCATCCAGCTCATCATCTTCCACCCTCTGGTTCTTGGGCCATGAGCCAGCAGCCTGCCACCTGACCTGCAGATTTTGGGTTCATCATCCCTTGCAACCACATGAGTCAGAAGAATCCTCCAGCCTGTTGCCTGACCCATGGTTTTGAAACTTGCCAGCTTCCACAATTGTGTGAGCCATTTTCTTGAAATAAATCCTTCTCTCTGTATATTTATACATATGTGTCACTGGTTTTGCTCCTCTAGAAAACCCAACCTAAGTCATTTGGTACTGAGAGTTTTCTAGAGGAACAAAATCTTAAGGATGTATTTTCTGAATTGGTTCTCAAATCTTGCTAGTCTTAACGGCACTGATGACTCTGTCTCCAGTAGTAAAGAAGACATTCCTAATCCATGACGTGAGATGGCAATAGAAATACACAAAATATCTCCACCATAGGATCAAATATTTGTGAGAGATAAGGCTCTGCGTGACTGCATATTTGATACTTTTATACAATTTTATCAGAATGATAAGTATAAGGGAGCTGATTGGTTGGTCCTACTTTTGCTGGATGAAGTGATGAAAGAAAGGGATGAGCTCAAGGCTTTAGAGTCACAGCTCCAGCACCACATAAAAGACCTGACAGTTGCCACTTGTGCCCTGAAAGAAAGCCTTACTTCTTGTAGCAACAGAACTGATATTGCCAAAAACCAAACCCAGAGTCTTACCGTAAGAGTGGCTGAATTACAACACCAATTGAATTCACAACCTTGAATGGTGTCTGAAGTTAAAGTGAGGGCATTGATTGGGAAGAAATGGAATCCTGAAAGTTGGGATGGGTACATATGGACAGATAATCAGGAATCACTCCCATTTGAAGAGATTACTCCAGCTTTGTCTGCTAAGCTACCTTCCCCAGTAAAACAATTATCCCTTCCACACTGTTCCTTAGAAGGGAGGATGGAGAGACTTCATCTTGTGTAGTTCGGACGTGTTATCAGGAGGGACCAGTCCCTGGAGAAGGACATCATGCTCGGTAAAGTCAGGGTCAGCGAAAAAGAGAAAGACCCTCAACGAGGTGGATTGACACGGTGGCTGCAACAATGGGCTCAAACACAGCAACAATTGTGAAGATGGTGTAGGACCAGGAATTGTTTCATTCTGTTGTACATAGGGTCACTATGAGTTGGAACCAACTTGACAGCACTTAACAACAACAAAACAACAACCCAGCTGTGTCTGAAGAGCCTTTGTCTGAGATATTGCCTGGAGCAGCGCCTGGGGTGGTGCCTGGAATGTTGGGTGGGGCATCACCTGAGGCAGATGCCTTACAAGACGTTATTGAAAGTCCCTGGGACCCATCCTCACCACCCATTTTTGCTTTTAGACCTATAACTAGACTTAAGTCCCAGCAAGCCCCAAGTGGTGAAGTACAAAGTGTGACCCATGAGGAGTTATACTACACTCCAAAACAACTGCCTGATTTTTCTAATATACACAGAAACCTGGGGAATATGTGTGGGAATGGCTACTAAGGGTGTGGGATAATGGTGCAAGGAACATAAAGTTGGATCAGTCTGAGTTCATCGATGTGGGTCCACTAAGCGCAGATTCTTCATTCAGTGTTTCAGCTCGAGAAGTTAAAAAATGATCTAATAGCTTATTTGGTTGGTTCACTGAAGCATGGATTAAGCAGTGGCCTACACTAAATCAAGCTGAAATGCCAGAACTGCCTTGGTATACTACAGAAGGTGTTCAAAGGCTTAGGGAAATTGGCATATTACACTGGATTTAACAGGTTGGACCCACAGACCCAACCATGGAGTGCCCAGAGGACACATCTTTCACAGCAATAGTGAGGAACAAATCTGTGAAGGGAGCCCCAGCATCCTTGAAGGCTACTGTCATTGCTATTTAATGTAAGTCAGATTTGACAGTGGGAGCTGCCCTAATTGAATTAAGACACCTAACTACAATGGGGCTGATTGGACCTCGGAGTGGTAGGGGCCAAGTGGTGGCACTTAATCACCAAATACAAGATGGGTGTGATTACTATAATGAGCAGCAGAGTCAAAGCAGTAGTCAGAATAATCTGACTCCTGTGCATTTATGGTGTTGGCTACTTAGTCATGATGTCTCTAGGGGTGAAATAGATTGGGAATCTGCTAAATATTTACTTGATCTGTACAAGTGGAAGAATTCTAGGTCAAGTGAACAGCAGTCTGTCTCAAATCACCAGAATAGAGAGTCATGGACCCTCAGTCAATTCCCAGACTTGAGCCAGTTTACAGACTCACAACTCCTTGAATGAAGGAGAGGCAGGATCCTGTTGAGGAAGGACCCCATTACACTGCCAAAAATTCATACCATTAATCTTTCTCCCAGCCTTCCCCAAAGGGATCTACATCCTTTTACAAGAGTTACTGTTCGTTGGGGAAAAGGAAATAATCAGAGTTTTGGGGGGTTACTAAACACTGGCCTTGAATTGACACTTATTCCAGGAGTCCAAAAACATCACTGTGACCCACCAGTCACAGTAGGGGTGTATAGAGGTCAAGTTGTTAATGGAGTCTTAGCTCAGGTCCATCTCACAGTGGGTCCAGTGGGTCTCTGAACCCATCCTATAGTGATTTACACAGTACCAGAATGCATAATTGGAATAGGCATACTCAGCAACTGGCAGAAACCTCATATTGGATCCCTAATATGTGGAGTAAGGGCTACCCTTACCTAGGAAAATAGTAAACCAAGAGCAACACTGCATTCCTGAAGGGATTGAAGAGATTACTGCCACCATCAAGGAGTTGAAGGATTCAGGGGTGACTGCCACATCCCCATTCAACTTGTCGATTTGGCCTGTGCAAAAAACAGTTGGATGTTGCAGAATGATAGTGGATTATGATAAACTTAACGAGGTGGTAACTCCAATTGAAGCTGTCATTCCAGATGTAGTTTCATTTCTTGAGCAAATTAATGTATCTCTTGTTACTTGGTATGCAGCCATTGATCTGGCCAATGCCTTTTTCTCCATCCCTGTTTTGAAAGACCACCAGAAGCAGTTTGCCTTCAGCTGGCAAGAACAGCAACACACCTTCACTGTCCTACCTCAAAGCTATATCAGCTCTTCAACACTATGTCATAATTTAGTCTGCAGGGACCTTGATTGCCTTTCCCTTCCACAAGATGTTACACTGGTCCATTACAATGATGGCATTATGCTGATTGGACCTAGTAATGAAGAAGTGTCAATGACCCTAGACTTATTGGTAAGGCCTTTGCATGCTAGAATGTAGGAAATTAATTGGACTAAATCAGACGCCTTCCTCCTCACTGAAATTTCTAGGAGTCCAGTGGTGTGGGGCATATTGAGATATTGCTTCTAAAGTGAAGGATAAGTTATTGCATCTGGCCTCTCCTACAGCCTCTTTGGATTTTGGAGGCAACATATACCTCATTTGGGTGTGCTACTATGGCCAAATTTATCAAGTGACTCAAAAAGCTGCTAGTTTTGAGTGAGGCCCAGAGCAAGAGAACCCTACAACAGGTTCAGGCTGCCTTGCAAACTGCTTGCCAGTTGGGCCATATGATCCAGCTGATCCCATGGTGGTTGAAGTATCAGTACAGATAGAGATGCTGTTTAGAGTCTAGGCAGGCCCCTCTTGGTGAAGCACAGTGGAGACCCTTAGGAGTTAGAAGCAAAGCCCAGCCATCCTTTGCAGATAACAACTCTCCTTTTGAGAAACAGCTTTCGGCTTGTTATTGGGCCTTAGTAGAGATGGAACCAACATCATGATAAACAGAGAAAACATTAAAGTTGTCAAGGATTTCATTTTACTTGGATCCACAATCAACACCCGTGAAAGCAGCACTCAAGAAATCAAATGACACATTGCACTGAGAAGATTTGCTGCAAAAGACCTCTTTTAAGTTTTCAAAAGTAAAGATGTTGCTTTAAGGACTAAGGTAGACCTGACACAAGCCATGGTGTTTTCAGTCACCTCATATGTGTGCAAAAGCTGGACAATAAATGAAGACTGAAGAATTTATACCTTTGAATATTGAATATACCATGGACTGCCGGAAGAATGAATAAGTCTGTCTTGGAAGAAGTACAACCAGAATGCATATTAGAAGCAAGGATGGTAAAACTTCATCTCACATACTTTGGACATGTTATCAGGAGGGACCACTCCCTGGAGAAGGACATTATGCTTGATAAAGTAGAGGATCATCAAAAAAGATGAAGACCCTTAACACGATGGATTGACACAGTGACTGCAACAATGGGCTCAAGCATAACAAAAATTTTTGAGGATGGCACAGGAGTGGGCAATATTTTGTGCTGCTGTACATAGGGTTGCTATGAGTTGGAAGCAACTCGATGGCATCTAACAATAATAACAACAGAGACTGAACTCTTAACCATGGGCCACCAAGTCACCATGCAGCCTGAGCAGCTCCTCATGAACTGCATGCTGTCTGACCTACAGAGTCATAAAATCAGACATGCACAGCAGAACTCCATCATTAAATGTAAATAGTATATACAAGATTGGGTTTGAGCAGGACCTGAAGGCACAGGTAAGTTACATGAGGAAGTGGCCCAAATCCCATGGCCCCCAATTCTGTCACATTACCTTCTCTTAGTCTGTACCTGTGTTCCTTATGATCAGTTGATTAAGGAAGAAAAAACATGTACCTAGTTGTCAGATGATTATAATATGTAGGCATCACTCAAAAGTGGACAGTGGCAGCAGTGCAGCCCCTTTCTGGGACTTCCTGAAAGACAGTGGTGAAGGGAGTTCTTCCCAGTGGGCAAAACTTCAAGCAGTGCACCTGGTTGTTCATTTTGCTTAGAAGGAGAAATGGCCAGATGTGCAATTGTATACTGATTCATGGGCTGTAGCCAATGGTTTGGCTGGATGGTCAGGGACTTCGAAGGAACATTATCAGAAAATTGGTGACAAGGATGTATAGGGAAGAGGCATGTGGATAGACCTCTCTGAATGGGTCAAAGTAGTGAAAATATTTGTGTCTCATATGAATGCTCACTAAAAGATGACCTCGGCAGAGGAAGATTTTAACAATCTAGTGAGTAAGATGACACGTTCTGTGGATACCAGTCCGCCTCTTTCCCCCAGCTACTCAGCCTCTTTCGCCCAGCCACTCCTAACCTTGCCCAATGGGCTCATGAACAAAATGGCTATGGTGGCAGGCGTGGAAGTTATGCCTGGGCTCAGCGACACAGACTTCCACTCACCAAGGCCAACTGGGCTACAGCCACTGCTGAGTGCCCAGTCTGCCAGCAGCAAAGACCAACACTGAGTCCTCGATAGGCACCATTCCTAGGGGTGATCAGCCATCAACCTAATGGCAGATTGATTATATTGCACCACTTCCATCATGGAAAGGGCAGGGTTTTGTTTTTACTGGGATAGATGCTCACTCTGGATATGGACTTGCCTTCCCTGCATGCGACAGATCTGCCAAAGCTACTGTCCGTGGACTCATAGAATGCATTATCAGCAACATGGTATCTCACACAGCATTGCCTCAGACCAAGGCAGTCATTTCAAAGCAAATGAAGTGCAGCAATGAGCTCATGCACTTGAAATTCCCTGGTCTTACCATGTTCTCCATCATCCTGAAGCAGCTGGCTTGAGAGCATGATGGAATGGCCTTCTGAAGACACAGTTATGCTGGTGCTGGCTAGGTGTAATAACTTGCAGGGTTGGGGCAGTGTTCTCTAGGAGACTGTATATGCTGTGCACCAGTGTCCAATATATGGTGCTATTTCTCCCATAGCCAGGATTCACGGTTCCAGGATTCAAGCAGTAGAAGTAGGAGTGACAGTACTCACTATTATCCTGAGTAATCCGTTCACAAAATTTTTGCTTCCTGTCCCTGTGACTCTATGCTCTATGTGTCTAGAACTCTTAGTTCCAGAGGGAGGAATGCTTCTGCCAGGAGACACAAAACTAATTCCATTGAACTTGGGGCTCCTCATGACTCTGGATCAACAGATATAGAAGGTTGTTACCATATTGGCTGGAGTGATTGATCCTGATTACCAAGGGGAAATCAAATTGATATTACATAATGGAGGTAAAGAAGAGTATGTCTGGAATACAGGCAATCCCTTAGGGTGTCTTTTAGTAATACCTCATTTTGTGATTAAAGTTAGTGGAAAACTACAACAATCCAGTTCCAACATGCTTAAGAAATGGCCAGACCCTTCAGGAATGAAGGTTCAGGTCACCCCACCAGGCAAAGAACCATAGCAAGCTGAGGTGCTTGCTGAGGGCAAAGGGAATATGGAATGGGTAGTAGAAGAAGGTATTTCTAAATACCAGCTACAACCATGTGACCCATTGCAGAAACGAGGACTGTAACTGTTATGAGTATTTCTTCCTTGTTTTGTTATGCATATGTGTACATAGATATGTATATATATTACATATTTTTGTTTTCTTCTCTCTCTTACCCCATTATTCATTATAGAAAATAATATGTAAATGTGGCCAGTGCTCTTCAGTTGTACACATGTTAGTTGTATCATGTCAGGCACAAGTATGACTTTATAGTTGTCTTTATTTATGGATTATATATGGTCTAGGAGGTGTGTACAGGTGCCAAGTTGACAAGGGGTGGACTGTGATAGTTAATGCTACGTATCAACTTGGCCAGGCCAGTTTTGTTTTGTTTTTTTTGGTCAGTAGTTTAGCAGACATTATGTAATTATCCTCCATTTTGTGTTCTGATGTGAGTAGCCAATCAGTTCGAAGGAGAGTTTTCTTGGTTGTGGCCTGCATCCAATACATATGGATGTTTTGGCAAAGCTTGCTTTTCCTCTCTCTCGATCCTGTATCCTAAATTCTCTGACCTCCCGTTCTTGGAATATGAGTCAGCAGCCTGCTGCCTGACATGCAGATTTTGGGTTCATCAGCCCCTGCAACCATGTGAGTCAGGAAAAGCCTCCAGGCTGTTGCCTGACCCATGGATTTGACACTTTCCTGCCAAATTCATGCCTCCACAATTGTGTAAACTATTTCCTTGAAATAAATCCCTCTCTCTATATATTTATATATTTGCTTTCCTGGTTTTGTCAGACACTAAGATTGTTTTCATTATGTATTTATTCAAGCAGGCTATGTAGACAATTGTACTTTTCTTTGCCCATTAAGTGTTTGCCCATGAAGTTGGCTCCATCTTATGGCAACCTATGTATAACAAAACTAAATGTTGCCTGGTACTGAGCCATCCTCACAACAGTTGGAATGTTTGAGCCCATCGTTTTGGCTGTTGTGCCAGTCTATCTCACTGAGGGTTTACCTCATTTTTGCTGACATTCTATTCCGCCATCAGTAGAAATCGTTAAGTAGGTAGTTTCTGTTAAAGCTGTCAGAATGTGTTTGATGTGCTAAAGGTGCAGAGAAAGATAGGATGTAAGTTGTTCCAACTACTTACTTCCTGTGTGATCCAGTGGAGAATGTCTGGACTGACTGACCCTCACTCACAGGAGCATTGACATCCTCCCTTGAAGGTGCAGCTGCCTTTTCCACCAGCTCCTTCAGAGAACGGTAGAAGGCTCTTCTGGTCAAGTCAGGAAGGTAAGGAGCTGATGGGAGCACAGAGGGCCTTACAAGTAATCTCCATCTGCTTCTTGCCCTCAAGTGAAAATAAAACAGAAATTTCACATGTGAAGAAGTCAATCTCCACCTTGGTTTTTAATATTGTGCCAGTATAGGGTTATATTATCCTTTTGCTGACAAATCACATTTTGATTCACTTCAAAGTCTTCTGTGAAAGTAACAAATAACCAGTGCTTAAGGCAGCCCCCGTGTCTGCCATATACTTACAAGGCCACTATGTGGGTCTCCACAGAAGATTTCAGGTTTAATGGATTTTATTTCTTTACATAAAGCTACGTGTTTTGGGGTTAGAATTTGGAGGATTTAGAAGATGTCACAATTGCCTGAAGGAACTGTAATGGATGTATGTAAGATAAAAGTGGACTCCTACAGTTGAAAAGATAATTGCTGATCAAAATGAGTAGGAAAAAATGGCCATCAAAAGGAAAAAAAATCAATCAAAAGCAAATTCAGCAAATTCCTGTAATCATGCAATGTAACTATAAAAGAAGCAAATATTAATTAGTTAATGTATCATACATATTTCAAAGTACCTGTTCAACTACACAGTCTTTTAGGGGAAGTTTGCCCAGTATAAACTTTGCAGCTCTGAACAATCATGTTCAATGGCATCTGACACTATCGCACAGGATAGCCTAATTGGAGGAGGAGTGGGCACCTAGTCCCAGAAAGGCTTTTGTATAGGCTGGCCAGTGACCTATTACAGGCGTAGCCTGACTTAAAGAGATGAGCCAGCCAACCAAATTCTCACTCTTGGGAATATGTGTAAACAGGAAGAAGTTGCAGCCAGTGGCCAGCACAGCAGGTCAATCAATGCCCAAGATGCTAAAACAGAGTAGCCTCTGTCCTTATGGCTTTTCTGTTCTGGAACTCATGGGGATTGACTGTTCTTTGATTTTCCTCTTAGATTGCGCCAAGATTCCACTCTGTATAAAATCTCCCTTCCTTTATTAGAGCTTGCTTGAATAAGTCTTTGTTCCATTGAACCAATACAAGTCTAATTAGAGCAGTCAAAAAGTTTTAAGTCTCAGTTGTATTATAGTATAATAGTTAAGAACATAGACTGTGTGGACATAGACTGTCTTGGTTTTTAATGCCAGCACTATCACAAACTGAGTGAACTTAAGACAGTTAACATTTCTGAGTCTCATCTTCTGTCTATAAAATGAGAATGATCATAGAACTTTTCTCATAGGATTGTTTTCAGGATTGATTGAGTTTATCCACAGAAAGCACTTAGAATAATGCCCAGTACATAGTAAACACTACTTAAATGTTAGTAAGAAGTAAGCAGACATACAAAAGAAAAATCATAAAAAAGAGACTGTGAGGAAGGGCGGAGAAAAAAAAATGCTCGTGTTAAGGTTACGATGACCTGCCCTAACCAAACCAATCCAGTTGCTATCAAGTCGATATGGTGACCCCATGTGTACCAGAGTAGAACTGTGCTTCATAAGGTTTTCAATGACTGATTCTTTGGAAGTAGCTCGCCAGGCCTTTCTTCTGAGGTGCCTCTGGGTGGACTCGAACTGCCAACCCTTCTGTTAGCAGCTGAGTACTTAAATGCTTCCACCACCCAGGGACTTGCAATCACCTACATTTAGCTAAATTCTAAGACGACATCTCTATTCTCATCTCGCTTCTCCTTTCACAGCCGTCCTTGTTACCACACCCCTTGACTTTCCTCCTACTTCTCGGACTCCTTCCCTGTCTCCTTCGTTGACTCCTCCTCCTCTTTCTGACTTTTGATGTTGGACTTCCTCAGGACTAATTTCTGGGGCCTCTTCTCTTTCCTCTCCATACTTTCCCCCTAGGTGATCTTACCAATTTCTTTAAATATAATTTGTTTTCTAAAGACTCTCAATTTTTTTTTTAGCCTAACTGTCTCCCATGATCCGTATTCTTACCTGGTATGTTCACCTGGTTGTCCGTGAAGTATCTCAGATTGACTAGATCCAAATCAGTGCTCTTAGTCCTTCTCGCCCCAGTACTCTTCCCCCATCATCCCCATTTCAGAAAATGGCACCTGTCATCATCACCTAGCTGCTTCAGCCCCAAACCTGGGAGTCATCCTTGAGAATCCCTTTTTCCTAACTACTTCCATCTAATTAATTTCCAAGTCTTGTTGACTCTACCTTCAAAATATAACACAAATTTTATTATTTCTTTCAATCCCCACTGACATACTACCATCATCTCTTACCTAGAATGCTATGTTGTTGTTAGTTGCTGTCACGTCAGCTCTGACTCATGGTGACCGTACGTATAACAGAATGAAATGTTGCCCAGTCCTATGCCGTCTTCATGATCGTTGATATGTTTGAGTCCATTGTGCTGGCTATTGTGTAGTGTCTTCTAACCCAAGAGGCTCATCTTCTAGCACTATGTAGGACAATATTCTGTTGTAATCCATAAGGTTTTAATTGGCTAATTTTCAGAAGTAGATAACCAGGCCTTTCTTCTTAGTCTTTTTTAGTCTAGACACTCCACTGAACCTGTCCACTGTGGGTGATCTTGCTGCTATTTGAAATACCAGTAGCATAGCTTTCAGCATCATAGCAACACGCACCAAGTATGACAAACAGGAAGATGGGTGGCGTGGAATGCTGCTCAAGCCTCCTAATTGATTTCCCTACCATGACTTTTACTCTGCTCAAGTACATTACCACACTGTAGTAAGAGTTATCTTCATTCATCTAAAAGCCTTGCCACTCTTCTATGGAAAACATCTCAGTGACTTTCCACTGCACCTAGAATAAAACTTAAAACTCCTCTCCCTGGTCCCCAAGTCCCTGCATGTTCTGGACCTTGCCCACCTCCCTAACATCATCTCATGCTTTTCTGACCTTGCTCTCTGGCCTTTCTGTGCTTGGGATAAGCCATGCCCTTGCCGTCTTTTAGTCATTTGCACTTTTATTCCTTCTACTGGGATGTCTTTCTCCCAGAGCTTTGCACATTTGACTCATACTCATCCTTCATATCTCAGCTCTAACATCCCTCCATTAAGTCTTCTCTGACCACTCAGTTTACAAGGTCCTTCCCAGTTATTTTCTATCCCATTACTCTTTTTATTTCCTTCATAGCCTGAATTACAATGACTCTAATCTTGTTCCTTCAAATTATCTTTCTCACTAGAATGTGAGCACTGTGAGGGCAGGGACATTGTCTGGCTTATTTACTGCAAGTTCTGAGTGCTTATAACAGTGCCCAATGAATAACTGTTGAATGAATGAAGGAATGAATTAGAGAGATTCAGGTAAGTTCTCTAGTTTCAGTCCCTGCTGAGGCCAAGCCTAACTTTTTCATCTTGGGTTCTGCGGAATACTTTGTTCCCTTTTATGGAAACTCTCCTTTTTCCCTAAGGAAGTTAGAATGGGTTTCTGTAAAAAATAAACATGTTCTGACAAATATGTTCTTTTTTTCCTCTAGTTTCTATGTAATAATGAGTGAAACAGAAATATTTGCTCAAACAAACACCGCTGCACATACAAAGATGTGGCACTACAGAGTGGAACCATTAGAGGCAGGCAGCTTTCCTAGGTGAAAGCTTAAAGTTGCTCATTGGCTGACATACAAAAGCTCAAATCTGGCATAAAAAATTTGGTTTGGGGTCTGTTGTTTCAAAGTTCAGTTTGTTTGAAAGTTCAGTGTACAAAAGTCATGCATTCCCAAGTCTTCACATGTCAAGTTAACCTGACACCGAACTGTTCCATTTGTGCCAACTTTAGGGACTGCATGGTTCTCCTCTAAACATAGTGATTCATCTGGAAAACATTTCTTGTCTGTATAGATGGAGAAAATCTGTCCTCACTGAGGTAACTGATTTATTATTCAAGAATTTTTCTTCTTTTGTTTATGAATTCACCTCATTTTTTTACATAAGGCATATGAAGAATTTTTTTTACTTAATTCCCATTGAAACTTAACTATCTTTGTCTTGTTTATTTGCTATCTTAAAGGTGAAATGAATAGGTAATACTTGCTCCATTTTACAAATAGGGCTCAAGAAGTTAAGTGGTTTTCCAGAGTTTACGATGAATGAGGAGCAAACATGGGCCTGAGTGACTCCAACCATTTTATCAAAAGAATAGTTAAAAATTACACATGCAGAATTTGCAAAGAAAGTGGAAAAACTGGGTTTTGCATCCTTAATCCAGTACCTTCCTGAAGGATATAAGAGAAATGAGATTGAGGAAATGGAATGAGAAAGTATCTATATAGAAATTTGTTTAAGTGCTATGGCATTTTCCTTCAAGGGTGTGGGCTGGGGCATGCTTCCTTATCACCTGAAGTCTAGTGAGAGGGGCTTTGAAGGGGCTGCATTCAGGGCTTCCTATATGTCTCCTGGAATTTGGACCTAAAAAGACCAGAGACAATTGGCTATTGCAGGAACTACTCATGATGGTTGGGTGATACTAACCGACAACAGTGGGGCACACTAATTGGTGTGGCCAGGATGTGTGAGTTCCTGCTGGTGGAAGCTATTTGAAGGATTCTTCTTCATAAGAGTAGGGCCAGAAAAAGAAGACCAAAGGTAGTCAAAAGTAGTTTTATTCAGAGTCTTGAATAAGAGCATTTTTTTTTAACAAGACTCACTTAATCTTTTTACTTTCAGTATGCAATGTCTTTAATACCTTTTCTTCTTAGAAAATACTAGAGGTGTGTTTCAAGGTACCTGCCACAGCTGTAGTTGATTGGGCTAGAAATGGATACCTGAACCGAGCCATCAAGCTAGCTCCTGGCCAGTAGTCTTTCAGACCTGGCTGTAACAGATGAGCCATACCACTCAGATTCTTTCCGGTGAGATTTTTTTTTTTTTAAATGTATTTTGTTTTTGTTGTTGAGAACATACACGGCAGAACATACAGCAATTCAACCATTTCTACATGTACAATTCAGTGACATTGATACATTCTTGGAGTTGTGCAACTATTCTCACCCTCCATTACTGAGTTGTTCCTCCCCCATTAACAGAAACTCACTACCCCCTAAATTTCCAATCTAATCTTTTGAGTTGCTGTTGTCAGTTAGATTCCATATAGATACACTTTAAAGGAGCATGATTCTCAAGCCAGACATTCTTTACTAGTTAAGCTAAACTACTCTTTGATTTTAAGAAGACTTCAGGGGATATTTTTAGTTTGAGTTTTAAAGATTATCTTAGGACAATAGTTCCAGGATTTCATCCAGCCTCCCTGCCTGCAGAAAGTCTGAAGTCCATGAGAATTTGAAGTTCTGTTCTGCATTTTGTCCCTTTTGATCAGAATTCTGCTATAGAATCTAGGATCCAAATGTTCAGTATTGATAGCCAAGTACCATCCAGTTCTTCTGGTCTCATGGCAAAGAAGGCAGTTGTTCATGGAGGCAGTTAGCCACAGATTCCATTTCCTCCTCCTATTCCTGACTCTTCTCTTCCTCTGTTGCTCCAGGCAAATGGAGACCAGTTGTACCTTGGATGACTGCTTGTAAGCTTTAAGACCCTAGGCACTATGCAATGAACTAGGAGAGTAGAAAAGAAGCACTAAACATGTTATTAGGCCTGTTAACTGGAGTGTCCCATGAAATCATGATCCTAAACCTGCAAACCAAGGAACCAAATTCCATGAGGTGTTTAGTCGTACATAGGCAGCCTCGGCAGCGACTCTTTTTTTTTTTTTTTTTTGGTAAATATATCACACAGCTTTTGCCAATTCAACTTTTTACAGGTGTACAACTCATTGCCAGCAGTTATATTAATTGGCTGTGAAATTCTACCCTTAATATGATTTTTGCATCACCATAAACCAAACCTCAGTACTCCATAAGCAATAATAGCCCCTTTCATCCTCCCGCCTGCCCCTGGTAACAACTGTAGAGTTTGGTATCCTTACATTTTCCTGTTCTTGTCTATTTAAGTGAGGTCATACAATATTTGTCCTTTTGTGATTGACTTATTTCACTCAGCATAATGTTTTCAAGCTCCATTCCATACTGTAGACTGTATCAAGACTTCATTTCTCTTTGTGGCTGAGTAGTACTCCATTGTATGTATGTACCACATTTTGTTTAGCCATTCATCCACTGATAGACATTTAGGTTGTTTCTACCTTTTGGCTATTGTGAATATTGCTGCAATGAACGTTGCTGTATGAGTGTCTGTTTGAGTCTCTGCTTTCAAGTCTGTTTGGTATATACTTAGGAGTGGAATGCTGGGTCATATGGTACCTCTATTTGTAGTTTTTTAAGGAACAACCACATTTTTTCCCAAAACAGCTGTACCATTTTGCATTGTCACCAGCAATGGATAAGGGTTCCAATTTCCCCACATCCTCTCCAACATTTGTTATTTTCTATTTTTTAATCTTAGCTACCCTAATGGGAGGGAAACGGTATCTCATTGTAGTTTTGATTTGCATCTCTCTGATGGCTAATGACGAGCATCTTTTCATATGTGTGTTGACCATTTGAAAGTACTCTTTGGTGAAATGTCCATTCAAGTCCTTTGCTCACTTTATGATTGGGTTATTTGTATTTTTGTTATTGTCTTAGTCATCTTAGTCATCTAGCACTGGATGGCTTCAACAAACAGAAGTTTATTTGCTCATAGTCTAGTAGGCTAGAAGTCCAAATTTAGGACATCAGCTCCAGGGGATGGCTTTCTCTCTCTCTGTCAGCTCTGGAGGAAGGTCCTTGTCATCAATCTTCCCCTGGACTAGGAGCTTCTCCATGCAGGAACCCCAGGTCCAAAGGATGTACTCTGCTCCAGGTGCTGCTTTCTTAGTGGTATGAGATGCCCTGCTCTCTGCTCACTTCCCTTTCCTTTTATCTCTTGTAAGACAAAAGGTGGTACAGGCCATACCCCAGGAAAACTCCCTTTACATTGGACCAGGGATGTGACCTGAGCAAGGGTATTACATCCCACTCAATCTTCTTCAACATAATCCAATCTTGCCTCATTAACCATAGGCAGAAATTAGGATTTACAACATATAGGAAAATTATATCAGTGACAAAATGGAGGACAACCACACAATACTGGGGATCATGACCTAACTAAGTTGACACATATTTTTAGGGGACACAATTCAATCCACGATGGTTATTAAATTGTCAAAGTTTTATGTATATTTTGATTATTAGATTCTTACTGGATATATGGTTTCTGAAGATATTCTCCCATTTTTACTTTTTTAGTAAAGTGTTTTGATGAACAAAAGTTTTTAATTTTTATGAGGTCCCATTTATTTATTTTATTTTTTTCACCGTTCATGCTTTTGTTATTATATTGGATAATCCCTTGTTAAAAGCTAGGATTGACAGCGTTGCCTCCTGCATTTTCTTCTAAGAATTTTATGGTTTTCGTTTTCACATTTAGGTTTTTAATCCATTTTGAATTTGTTTTTGTCTATGGTGTGAGACATGTATCCTGTTTCATTTTTCTGCATGTGGAAATCCAATTTTCCCACCATTTATTGAAGACACTCTTCTTTCCCCATTGAATGGACTTAGCACACTTGTCAAAAATCAGTTAACTATAGATATGTATTATTTCTTGACTTCAGTTCTATTCCATTGGTCTGTGTGTCTGTTGTTACACCAGTTGTTTTGATTACTGTAGATGTATAATATGCTTTAAAATCAGGAAGTGTGAGTCCTCCTACTTCTTCTCTCTTTCAACATTACTTTAGCTATTCAGGGGCTCTTGCCATTCCATGTAAAGTTGAGGATTGGTTTTTCCATTTCTGTACAGAAAGCTGTTAGAATTTTCATTGGAATTGTATTGAACTACAGATTTCTTTGGGCAGTATGGACATCTTAACAGTATTAAGTCTTCCAATCCATGAACACGGAACAACTTACCATTTATTTACATCTTCTTTAATCTCTTTCAGCAGTGTTTTATAATTTTCATTGTACATGTCTTTCACATCCCTAGTTAAATTTATTCCTCGGTATTTTATTCTCTTAGATGCTATTGTAAATGGAATTGTTTCCCTAATTTCCCTTTCAGATTTCTCATTGCTGGTGTATAGAAACCCAACTGATTTTTGGGGGTTGATTTTGTAACCTACAACTTTGCTAAATTTCTCTATTAACTCTAGAAGCTTTCTTCTGGACTCTTTGGAATTTTCTATATATAGGATCATGTCATCTGCAAACAGAGATAATTTTACTTCTTCTTTTCCAATCTGGATACCTTTTATTTCTTTTTCTTTTCTTATTTCTCTGGCTAGGAATTCTAATTCAATATTGAATAGAAGTAGTGAGAGCGGGCACCCTTGTCTTGTTCCTGATTTCAAAGGGAAAGCATTCAATCTTCCTACATTAAGCATAATGTTGGCTATTGGCTTTTTATATATGCCCTGAATCACACTGCGGAACTTCACTTCTATTCCAATCTTCTTGAGACCTGTCATCAAGAAAGGGCATTGAATTTTATGAAATGCTTTTTCTGTGTCCATAGAAACAATCTGTGGTTTTTCTCCTTTGTTCTATTGTTGTAGTGTATCACATTGATTGATTTTCTAATATTTAATCACCCCTGCATTCCTGGAATAAATTTCACTTGGTCATGGTGTATGACTCTTTTAATATGTTGTTGGATTCTGTTCGTTAGTGTTTTATTGAGGATTTTTGATTCTGTATTCATAAGGGATATTGGCCTGTAGTTTTCTTTTCATGTGGTGTCTGTCTTGTTTTGGTATCAGGGTTATGTTTAGGGAGTATTCCTTCCTTCGCTATCTTTTGGAAGAGTTTAAACAGGACTGGTGTCAATTCTTCTCTAAATGTTTGGTAGAATTCCCCAGTGAAGCGATCTGGTTCAGGACTTTTTTTGGCAAGGAGATTTTTGATCACTGATTGAATCTCTTCACTTGTGATGGGTATGTTGAGATTTTCTGTTTCCTCTTGCGTCAGTTTGGTAGGTTCTATGCTTCCTAGAATTTGGCCTTTTCATGTAGGTTATCCAGTTTGTTGCCATACAGTTCTCATGATATTCTATCACAATTCTCTTTTTTCTAATGGATCAGTTGTAATGTCTCCTCTTTCATTTGTTATTTTGGTCATTGCATCTTTTATCTTTTTTTCTTTGTCGGTTTAGCTATTGATTTGTCAATTTTATTGATCTTTTCAAAAAGCTAACTTCTGGTTTTGTTGATTCTGTTTCTTATTTTATTTTATTTATTTCTGCTCTGATCTTTATTTCCTTTCTTCTGGTAGGTTTAGGCTTAGTTTGCTCTTCTTTTTCTAGTTCCTTAAGTTGTAGAGTAGGCTGTTGATTTGAGATCTTTCTTCTCTTTTCATGTAGCATTTATTGCTATAACTTTCCCTCTGAGTACTGCTTTTGCTGCATCTTGTAAGTTTTGGCATGTTGTGCTTTCTTTTCATTTGACTCTAAGTAATTTTTATTTCTCTTTTGGTTTTTTCCTTGACCCATTGATACTTTAATAATGTGTTGTTTAATTTCCATAATTTTTGTATTTTCTAGTTTTTATTTTTCTGTTATTGATTTCTAGCGTCACGCTTTTGTGGTCAGAGAAAATACTTTGTATGCTATCAGTCTTTTAGAATTTATCTGTACTTGCTTTGTGACCTAATGTGTGGTCTATTCTGAAGAATGATCTATGTGCAGTGGAGTAAAATGTATATTGTGCTGTTGTTGAGTAAAGCGTTCTATACATGTCTGTTAAGTCTAGTTGGTTTATAGTGTAATTCAGGTCCTCTGTTTCCTTGTTGATCTTCATTCTAGATATTCTGTGCAACATTGAAAGTGGTGTATTGAAGTCTTCAAATTTTATTGTAGTGCTACCTATCTCTCCCTTCAAGTCCGTCAGTTTTTGCCTTATATATTTACCTGGTCCAATGTTGGGTGCATATATATCTATGGTTGTTAAATCTTCTTGATAAATTGACCCTTTTATCACTATATAATGTCCATCTTTATCTCTTCTAACAGATTAGTCTTAAAGTCTACTTTGTCTGACATTAAGATTACCACCTCAACTCTCTTTTGGTTATTATTTGCATGGAATATTTTTTTCTGTCCTTTCACTTTTAACCTGTTTGTGTCCTTGGCTTTAAGGTGTGTCTCTTGTAGACAGCACACAGTTGGATCACGGCTTTTTTTTTTTATGACACTCTCTGTCTTTTGATTGGAGCATTTAGTCCATTTACATTCCTTGTTATTACCAATAAGCAGTGACTTACTTCTGCCATTTTGTTATTTGATTTTTGTGTATCTTAAGCCTTTTTTGTCTTTGTCCTTTATTACTGCTTGCCTTTGTGTTTTGTTGGTTTATTGTCATTTTGGTTCCCTTCTCCTTTCCTTTCTGTATGTTTTTTTAGTTATTTTCTTAGTTGTTACCATGAATATTACATTTAATATCTTGTATTTGTAACATCCTTGGGTAAGTTGGTGCCAACTTAACTTTAGTAACCTATAAGAAATTCTGTATCTGTACCATTCCTCCTTCCCACCCCATTTTGTTGTTGTTATCACTAATTACATCTTTATATTTCAAGTGCCCTGTAGCATAATTTTATCCTAGATTTTTATACCTTTGTAATTAAAAAACATGAAGGATAAAATAATTAGAATTATCAGGTATGATTACTTTATTATTAACCCTTATACTTGTTGTTGCAATTCCTTTTATTTGGGATCTTTATTTTTATGTATGGCTTTGAATTACTTTCTAGTGTCTTTTCTCTTCCATCTGTAGAACTCCTATTAATATTTTTTGTAGGGCTGGCCTGGTGGATATCTGTGTTTGTTGTTTTTCTGGGGATGTATTAATTTCACTCTCATTCTTAAAGGATAGTTTCATTTGGTGTAGTATTCTTGGCTGACAGTTGTTGTTTTTCCAGCACTTTAAATTTATAATCCCTTGCCTTCTGGTGTCCAATGTTTCTCAGGAGAAATTGGCACTTAATTTTATTGGGGATACTTTGTATGTCACTGTTGCTTCTCTCTCATTGCTTTCAGGATTATCTCTTTATCCTTACTTTTTGAGAGCCTAGCTATGATGTGTCTTGATGCAGATATCTTTGGGTCTGTCTGGCTTGGAGTTCTTTGAGCTGGTTGAATTTGTAGATTCATGTCCTTCTTCAGACTGGGGAAAATTTCTGTCATTATTTCTTCAGATATTCTTTCTGTCCCTTTCTCTCTCTCATCTCTGCCTGGAATTGCCATGATGCGTACATTAGGTCTCTTGATGTTGTCCCATAATTCCGTTAAACTGTGCTCAGCCTTCTTGAGTCTGCGTGTTTGTTCCTCTTTATCCTCTGTAATTTCAAATATCTTATTCTGTAATTCACTGATTATTTCTTCTTCCTGATTAAATCAGTTGTTAAATACTTCCATTGTGTTTCTCATTTCAGTTGTCTCTTTCAGCTGCAATATTTCTTTTTATCTCTTTTTTTAGATCCTCATTTTGTTCATGTATTGTTTTCCTTATTTCTTTTAGATCTTTATGTTCTCCCTTCACTCTTTGATATGCTTAACATTGTTGTATTATACTTTTCTATTCTTTTCTTTATTTGGTCTTTCATAATTGTACTTTCAGTCCTTTTGTCATGTTCATTTGGATAGACCATTGTTTCTCTTTTCTTTGTGTTTCCTGTAATTTTTTGTTGAGGCACTGAGATTTTCAAGGATGTTAACTTTCTCAGTTCTCTACAGTATTTGGTGTTTTTTCCCACACTGCTTTCTGCACCAAAAAAAAAAATTCTTAGGTGGGCAGAGCCTTCAGCCTTTGATTACCATTTCCTCTTCCTCTCTGTGATAGCTCCTTTTCCCTCTCTGCTTTAATTATAATTCAAAAGTTCCAGATATCAGTTTTTAACTTTAACTGTTTCCCAGACACACCAGAGAACATGCTTTGGTCAATCTGTCCACCAGCGGGTGCCACCACTTGGATGAGATATTGCACACTAATCATTCTGTTCACCAGGGGTCTTAGTCCTATCTTTCTACTTATTATTCCCTCCCCTTCTCTATTTCTGGAAAAATGTTTTCAGACTGAAAAACTCACACCTGGTAGGTCCCCTGTGGGGCTGGGTATTGCCCTCTGGTTTTGCCTGAGGCTTCCTTCCCTGCTCTGTGAGGGCTGCTTATATCTGAGCTGACATTTGGGGGAAGCACAGGCAGACTTTTCTCTGTTTCAAGAGGAGTAGGGGCTGGGACACTGCAGAAGGGCCTACAAGAGATCTGTGTTGTTGGTTTCAGAGCCCCAGTGGCCCTGTGGTGGTTGGGGGAGCAGTCTCCACTTTGGTGACCTGCCTTTTGGCCTCCAACAGGAAAGGGGAGCAGATAGACCTGAACTGACCCACAAGGAAGTCTATTCTGTTGGTTTCAGAGGCCTGAGCTATGGACTGCACAGGGAGGCAGGTAGAGGATTGACTATGAGAGCAGACTACACTGCAGAGGCCTTCTGTATCAATTTATAGTAGCCTGACAGTTGACTGTAACTGGGTAGAGGAGGGACTGTCATGCCCCATATGGACCCTCAGGGATATTTGGCTTGTTGCTATCAGAGCACACCCCTGTAGTATGCTGGCTGTGGGCTTAGCCTCCACTCAAGATACCTGCTTCCTAGAACACAGCATCCTGAGTCAGCAATCCTCAGCACTGACTAGAAAGAGGAAAGTCTGTCCTGTTGGTTACAGAGGCTTGAGCTATGGGGTGTACAGGGAATCATGTAGAGTGTTGACTATGGGAGCAGACTCCATTGCAGGGGCCTTCTGTAGCAATTCATAGCAGCCTTGCAGCCAGCAGTGCCTGGGTGGGGGAGGTGCTGGCACAGTCTGAAAGGACCCCTGTGGAGGTCTGCCTTGTTGATTTTAGAGTAGAAGATTGGGGTCCTGTCTCTTTGTATAGGCAGGAGGTGTGGTCATTAGGGAAGCAGGCTCTTTTGCTGGGGTTGCTTCCCCATTTCATGGTAGCCAGTGGCCTGTGCGTCTGGGATGGGGCCCAGGGATGGTGGGAAATGCAATTTTCTTACTGTATTCAACTCATTGTTGATTTGTCTGTCCTCTACTCCTGAATTCAGAGTCCCTCAAGGCCGAGCACTGTCTCCTTGTATTCTTTGTTGTATTTGGGATGAGGGATCAGAATGATGGTCTGTTTATGCCACCATCTTCCTAGAATCTCTGGTGAGAATTTTGTATTAGAAAACTCAGACAGCTAAAGTCAGATACAGAGTTTGAGTGTAAAGGTACATAGAGAGATTCTGATAAGTTCCCTAGCTAGGGGTTAGGGCAAGTGTTTGGGGGCCATGAACAAGATGGTTAAATGAAGGCAGCAGGTTGAGAATGAGATTGGAGCAGACTCAGAAAGAGATAGAAGAGAGAAATCACAAAGCCATGGAGAAGGAGGGAAACAGAGAAGGAGAGAGAGAGAAGTTGGACCTTGAGTGTTCTGGTTTTTATATTCTGAGAAGTCCAGTTTTCTTTTGCTTTTTGATATTCAAATCCCTATATTCTAAAAGCAATCCTCTCTCTCTCTGTTAGACTGGAATAAGTTTGAGTAGATTTCTATTCTTATATAGTGGGATAATATTTTGACACATTAACTGAGATTTTACTTTGGCTCAGGACATCCTGTTCTCCTCTTTTCCCTTATTTAGTCAGTAGGGAGAGCCTTCTGTATACCTTGTCCAAGGGATAAGATTTTTAACTTCAGAAATCTCAAGGAAGAAAAACACTCAAGACTTAGCATTTGAGCTTAGCAAGTAGACTTTCACAAATCTATGGCAAAGACAATCACTTTGAGAGAAAAGATTTTCAAAGAATCTAGGGCCAAGAGCCCAGCAGCGCTGGATCACAGAAGAGGACAAGAGGAGAGAGAAAACCCTGAAACACAGAGAATTGCGAAGACCTTGATTTGACTAAGACATCAATGGATTTGTCTGAGTTTTACCCAGCAGTGAGTAAATTAAGTTTTCTGCCATGGGTGGAAAATTGGAGACTGAGAAGAAAAATTTAAATATAAAGTCAATTTAAAAGAAAGAGATAATTTTCTATCTGAATTTATGGCTGGTAAAAATTATACCCAGAATATTAAGCCATAAGAAAATACAGCAATTTCAGAAGGGAAGTTATACAAAGAAATAAAAATCATATATTTCCTCCTCCAACAGCACACATACCAACCTGGAATAGCACTCTTACATAAAACTCAGTCAGGGTATCCAGCTGTCATAGATTAGAATAATAGCAAACATTTATTGAATGCTTGCTACTACTAAGCTCTGAAATAAAAAATTTACTCTTATGCTCTCATTTGATCTTTACGTCCACCACATGTAGTAGGTGTATTATTATCTCTAGTTTATAGATGTGGAAACTGAGACCTAAAGAGATTAAAGCCTAAAAAAAAAAAAAAAAAAGAGAGAGAGAGAGAGATTAAAGCCTGTGGTTTCAAAGCTATCAGACTGAGTTCTGTTATAGTTATGTACTTTCCAGCTGCCTCTACTAGGACTGTACTCTTTAACAGGGTTTGAGTTCTAGCCACATAGTCATTTGTGATATAATATAATAATAGTAATATAATTATAATATAATATAATAACAGTAATATTAATAATAAACTACCTAATTAATGGTATTTTTGTGAAGATTAAATGAGGTAATAACCAGCATTTAATAAGTTTTCAAAACACGTTATCTATTATTTTTAGTTTTATGATATACCAGTATGGCATCCAGTTTCAAAAGGAGTTAAGTAAGCCTTTTGTGGATTTGCCTAGAAACTAATGTATATTGTATAAGGTTGTTTCTATGGGAAAACATTCTGATTTCTAAATGAATTTTGAAACCTTACCTGTTTGTAAATTGAGGCTTGCTCTCTCTCACTCTCTCCTCTACTACCTCAAATATTTTCAATTGGATGTAGTTGCTAGTTGCCATGAAGTCAATACTGACTCATGGCAACCCCACGTGTGCAGAGTAGAACTGCTGTATAGAGTTTTCAAGAATATGACCTTTCAGAAGCAGATCGCCAGGCTTGTCTTCCAAGATGCCTCTGGGTGGGTTCAAACCACCAGCCTTTCAGCTGGTAGTCAAGCGCTTAACCATTTGTGCCACCCAGGGACTCCTTTTAATTGAATAACATGACTGAAATATCTTGAGTCATTTTGAAGATTTTACTTCTCACGTGAATCTATTTTTAGAAAGTAACTTTATATGTCTGTACATAAATATTTTGGGTTGGCTCTTTAGATAGATCAAACTAATGGAATTCACAATTGTCTCATCCATTTTGCCCCTTGTGGATATAACTGGAGAGCACTTACTCCATACAGATGTACTTGTCCTCTGCTGGCTTGGAGAAGAGGGGCGTGGGCTAATGACCTGGAGGAACCAAGGGAGAAGGAGTCCTGATTACTGTGCTGAGCACTCAAAATACGCTTTGAAGACCTCTGAGCAGTTCTGGAAACGGTTTTTTGAGAAGCTATTTGTGAATGATAGAATGTTTTAATAATAAAACTTAAAGAGAGGAACAAAGAAGTCCAGTCATCCTGGGGACAGTTTTTATCCTCTTTTCTTTGGAAGAAGAGAGACTGTTTCCTCTCAGGATACAATTTTTTCCCAGAAAGCATAGTTTGCTCTACAAATACTTCAAGGGGTACAGAGATATATAGGGCCAACTAAAGCATTTCTTTTTCCTACACATGGAAAAGTGTTAGAATCCACAGATGTCTATGTGGCAACTAGTTGGGGATCCAAAGCAAGTTCCTGAAAGAATTGTGAAAGAAATCATGGGCAGACAGAATAATGGCCTCCCAAAGATTTCCAAGTTCTAATCCCTGGAATCTGTGAATTTGGTACTTGCAAAATGACCCTGCAGATGTGATTAAGTTAAGAATCTTGAGAGGAAAGGTTATCCTGGATTTTCCAGCAGGCCTAATGCAATCACAAAGATTCTTATAAGAGGGAGGCAGAAGGATAGAGAAGAGAAAAGATGCTATACTGCTGGCTTTGAAGATGGGGGATGGAGACTTAGGGCAAGGAGTAAAGGTGACCTCTAGATGCTGGAAAAAGCAAAGGAACAGTTTTCTCCATTGAACCTCCAAACCCTGCTAATACCTTGACTTTAGCCCAGTGAGACTGATTTTTGACTTTTGACCTCCAAAACTGTAAGATAATAAATATGTGTTGTTTTAAGTCACTAAGTTTATGGTTATTTGTACAACAACCACAGGACACTAATACAGAGAGTCTAACTCACAGAGAACTCCTTAGTGTGTTGTGGGGGGAGAAGTCAGATGTATGTGTTAGTGTAAGTTTCATAAAGGTTTCCTGTTGGAGAAAGCCTAAAGTTAACTACAGCAATATAGAATTATTTCAATTCATTTTGGTTTTTGCTTGGTTGGATTATAAATAGATACTAGATTAACACTGTAAAATATTTTGAATTTTGGAAGTAATTTAAAACAAAAGACACTAAAAAAAAGAAAAGAAAAAGTAAGAAGCCAGAATGTTGTTGTTGGATGCCACGGAGTAGATTCTAACTCATGGCAACCCCATGTGACAGAGTAGAACTGCCCCAAAAATGTTTTCTTGGCAGTAATCTTTATGGAAGCATTTCTCTCACGGAGCTGCTGAGTGGGTTCCAACCGCCAACCTTCCTGTCAGCAGGGGAGTGCTTAGCTGTTACACCATCAGGGCACCTTCCCTAAGGCAGAGTACTGAATAGATAATGAATGATATTACCCAGGATCTGAGAGAAATAGTTACTTCTAGGAAAGCTGCCAAGAGTAGGGGATTCAGGCAGTGGACACCAACTGTACATTCCCTCCCCCATCTCTCCTCTTCCCTACACACCATGGGGCTGAGAACAAAGTGGATGCTTAGAAAGAACTTGAATGATTGAATGTTGAGAGGGCTCAGTGGTAGTTTAATAGAAAAATTGACCTGAACAGCTCTAATCACTAGAAATTTCTTCCTAATATTGAGATAACATCTGCTTATGGGTACATCTATTCATTGCTTCTAGTTTTGCCTTCTAGTATGATATGGAAAAAACCATGTCCCTCTTCTGAATGACAGCTCTGTAAATATTTTCAAGTCAGCCAGGTTATATCCCTGTGCCTTCCAACTTCATTTTAACGTCGTCACTAAACTATTTGGCTTAGGTCCCTTCAACTATTTTTCATATAATCTGTTTTATAGACATTTTATTCTCCTGGCTCCTGACTTCTGGAGGCATTAGATTTTGTCAATGGGGCTTTTAAAATGTTGGACTGAACATAATACTTCACATGTAGTCTGGCCAATTCAGAACACTGGAGACCATCGTTGTCTTGGACTCTGTACCTTTATTAATGGAAACTAACCTTCCATTGAGGTTTCTGGTAGCTACATCTCACCATAGACTCAATATGAACTTTCACTCAATAAAAAAATCTTAGGTCTTTCTAATACCAACTTTGTTAAGAAAAGCATCCTGTTCTGTGGTTAATTAAAAATATTATCATGGAACCTTACTCTCACTCTTACTAAAATTCATTTTATTTGTTTTAGCGTATTGTTCCAGCATGACCTAATCTTTGTGAATCATAATTTTTGCATCAAAAACATGTTTTCTGTCTTATAATTTTGGCCTATGCTGACGTGATAAACATGCTTCATGTGCTTTTATAGAAATGTCAGTTGAAATACTAATGAGATTGAATTTTAACCCATTTAAAAAAAAAAAAAAAGGATGAGAAGGATATGGGAAAGAGTTATGTTGATAAACTATTAATAGAAGCACAGATTGATAAATTTCCTGGAAAGTAATTTGACAATATGTAGCAAAACTTCAAAGAATGTACATTCCTTTTGATATATAATTTCTCTTCCAGAAAATGTTCCAAAAGAAATAATTCAATCAGTGAGAATAGGGTATTTATTTCAACATGATTTAGAATACTGAAACATTTTGGAAATCTACATGTATCAGTAGATGAGTTAAATTCTATTTAAGTCATAAAAATGGAATATTGCACAGTCAGTAAAAATCATCTTGTATTTTTATATGGTTAAATGGAAAAAAGGAAATGAAGGACTCTGCATGGTATAGTCATATATGTATATATATATATATATATTATTTTGATGTGGTAAAAATATAAGTAACAAGACACCATTTCAACCTTTTTTATATGTAAAATTCGGAGATATTAATTACATTTATCATGTTGTTCAGCCATCACCACTATCTGCTTCCAAAGTTTTCAATCATGCTTAACAGAATCTTGGTGTCCCCTAAGCAATGAGTCCCCGTTACCCCTCCCTCTTGTTCACCTCTGGCAACCACTAACACACTTCAGCCTCTGAACACTTGCTTGTTCTAGATATTTCATATAAGTGGAATCATACAATATTTGTCTTGTTTTGTAAAAAGACCAGTGAATCTGTGTGGAATAAATATGTATGTGTCTGTGTGTAAAGAAATATCTGGAAGGCTGTGTACCAACAGAATAATGATTATGAGTTTGTGGTAGAATTGCAGGTGATTTTTGCATTCCTGTTTATACTTTTCTCTATTATATAAATACTTAAAAAGGAACAACCACTGATTTTATAATTATAAGAAGGCATATCTATTGGATTTTAGAAGGAAAAAGTTGTATAAGTCATGACAAAACACTGTTCCTTATGGTAGTTCATAAGAATTACCTCTGCAAATTTACACAAATGTTGTAAGGAATGTTTGTGGGGTCTGTATGAGGTCTACTCCTTGCAGTCACTGTATTACCTTAACCAAAGTCTCTCTATGTTCTGAAAAGTGGGATCAGTACCTCTTCCTCTTCCTTTTTCACCCTGTTAGAGTGTGTCTTAGGTTAGTTTCCATATCAGACTCTGATATGGAGTTTTGCCTGCAAATGTTTTTTGGGGAGTGCTGTCTTCAACTATACTTGTAATAGAGTAAGGGAAGCAGGACTGAATAGAGGGAGAAGTTGAACTGTGACGCAGTTGCCACCATGGCCTCAGCCAATCTCATGGGGATCTCTGAAGCTGGGATGGCCATTCAGATATGTCCTGTATTAAGACAAGGGGACAGGCTTTTGTACTGTGGTTTAGACCAGTCATTGGATGTGGGCTGCATTGGCAGAGAACATAAACTTCAGTGACACAGCTCCCTTTGACTGAGGGCAATTCCCAGGAAAGAATTCACCTGTGAGCCATCAGCAGCTAACATTCCCAGCAGTTGGGGGAATGAGTACCTCTATCCTGAAGGAAGGAATCTGAGTGATGCACCACAGGACCTACTACAGAAGGACACTAATGCCATCCTGCCTTTTGTCCCAATTATGGGTTTTTAAATGAAAACAATTCTGTTTCCCTTCTCAATCCTTTTCTTCTTAGTCCTTCCACTTACAGATTCCCACAGTCAAAAATCCATGACTCCAATACAATCCCACGAGGAGTTAAACTGAGGGTACATTCATTCATTAATTCAATACTCATATTTATTGAGCATCTACTATTGTGCCAGGCATTGTTCTAGGTGCTGGGAACACCACAGAGATAAAAAAATCCCTCTCTCATAGACCTTATATTCTAGCTGACAGACTGTTGACCATACTTAAATTTTCGTGTCATCACTGAGGCATTGTTTGTGACCAAACTTGCCTGCGTTGTACTCTTAAGGTGCTCCCTGTAAGGGTGCCTTAGTCACATGGCTATAGATTCCTGATGGGTTTCTTCAACTACTGTTCTTCCAAACTTGCCAAGAAAAGTTTGAATCCAAGCTGTGGATTCAGTTTTTAGTAAAACTAAATAAACCAAAAAACCAAACCCGTTGCCTTTGAGTCGATTCCAACTCACAGTGACCCTATGGGACAGAGTAGAACTGCCCCATAGGGTTTCCAGGGGGTGGCTGGTGGATTAGAACTGCTGTCCTTTTGGCCAACAGCCGAGCTCTTAACCACTGCACCACTAGGGCTCAAAAAAAAAAAAAAAAAACCTAAATAATAAATAGACAAACTGTTTGGCATTGTGTAGATGAAACAGCTAGTTGATTGATGACTTCTCTTCTCCAGAACATTCTGTGGACACTCTGTGAAATACTCCAGATAACCTCAGGTGATTTTTTTTTTTTTCCTGAATGGGCACAGAACTCTAAAATGGCTTTTTTTAATCTTTCCTAATTGGCACTTTTCCTAGATAAATAACTTGTCTTAAGGTCTCAGTCTTAAAATGAAATTGAGAAAGTGACTTTGTGCTAGGATCAGTCTTAAAAAGTGGGGGAAGATTGAGAAAATCAGTAAGCTTGTTACTCTCAGTGGCATAATTCCCACATTTTTTGGTGGGCAAGGCCACGTAACTTCAGATGTGATGAAGAAATAACTTCCCTAGCTATAAAAAATAAAATCGAATGGAGAGAAATGAAAACAAGTAGTTAGAGTCAGAATACCACATATTTTCTAGATTTTTTTTTTCCTCAAGATTTAGTGGGTGGTTATCCATATAAATGATATTAAATTTTTTAAAGCTCATAATTTATTTACTTTAAATAAAAGTATGATGACTGGATTAAATTTTTTTACAAACTAAAACCTCATTGTTTATTCCTTCATATGAAGATGGAAAAAGATAATCAGTGTAACTAATAGACATAATTTTGTTCACTATTATTCCCATATTCAAGGTTAGGATCTCATTATGCTTTCTGTGAATATTGTGAAAATGACTTAGATACTTAACAAAATGTTCGTACATTTTATAACAATTTTCTCCTTAAAAACAAAGGAAAAATTAACTATGCAGATTTATATTCTGACCCATTCTTGTTGATTCAGATTAACAGCTCTACATAAAACAATAAAACATAGTCACAAATCAGGTATTGTTTCTCTTTTTTAGTAGAAAATTGTATTTCCATAGTGGTGAGAACCTAAGGCTGGGAATATTGCCACAAAATATTAAAATAATAAATCAACAATAAAAAATACCCAGCCAATTACAAAAATTTCTTAAGCTAAATCTCCTAACTAATCCTCATATTTAAATGAGTATTCAAGTTCACTGACTAACATTTTACAGAATAAGTAATTTTCCATGTAAGAACATTTGGTATAAAATTAAAAGTAGGGTCATTGTTACTTAGGTTGATTTGTTTTGTTTATTCTTTGGCTTCTGGGCACTTTGTCTGATACTAATAAAAAATACATCAAGAAAAAAATGCCCAGGAGACTTAAATTTTTAACTACCCACATTGTCATCATAATCTTCATCACCACCACCATCATCATCAATTCCAGAATTGTTGTATAATTCTTTCTTTCTTTCTTTTTATTGTGCTTTAGGTGAAAGTTTACACCTCAAGTTAATTTCTTATTCAAAAATTTATATACACTGTTTTGTGACATTGGTTGCAATTCTCATAATGTGACGACACTCGCCCACTTTCTACCCTGGGTTCCCTTTCCCATTCATCCAGTTGCTGTCCCTTCCTGCCTTCTCATCCTGCTTTTAGACAGGAGTTGCCCATTTGGTCCTGTATATTTGATTGAACTAGGAAGCATGTTCCTCACATGTGTTATTGTTTGTATTATAGGCCTGTCTAATTTTAATCTGAAGGATGGGCTACGGGAATGGTTTCAGTTCTGGTTTAGCCGAGTGTCCGGGGGCCATAAGTTTCAGGGGTTCCTCCAGTCTCTGTCAAACCAGTAAGTCTGGTCTTTTTTCATTAATTTAAATTCTGTTCTACATTTTTCTCTTGCTCTATCTGGGCAACATATAGTTCTTCTGATCTTAGGCTGGTGGAGTCTCTGGTTCATGTGATCCTTTAGTCCTTTGGGTTAATATTTTCCTTGTGTCTTTGATTTTCTTCATTCTCCTTTGCTCTGGATGGGATGGGACCAATAGATGTATCTTAGATGGCCAATCACAAGCTTTTAAGACCCCAGACACTACTCACCAAAGTGGAATGTAGAATATTTTCTTTATGAACTATATTATGCCAATTGACCTAGATGTCCCCTGACACTGTGGTCACCAGCCCCCAGCCCCAGCTACTCGATCCCTCAAAGTGTTTGGATGTGTCTAGGAAACTTCCATGCTTTTGCTTTGATCCAGTTGTGCTGACTTTGCCTATATTGTGTGTTGTCCTTCCCTTCACCAACACTTGTCTACTCTCTACTTTTACCTTTGTTTTTCTCAGTTTAAACCAGTTTTTTATTTCTTGATGTCACCTTGACTTCCTCTCCATATGGAAATTCTATGACTACATCATTTATTCCCTCTTTTTTGTTTTGATGTTGTCGTCATTTATGTGTTGATGTATCTGGTTCCCTATTTTGACAACTTCCCACCAAAAATAAGTGCTTTATTGTTCGATTTTTTGTTAATTAGTTTAAATCACTTAAAGTGTAAGTAAGATTTATGGCTAAGACATAATTAGTGTTCTTTCTGTAGGGTTGATAAGCAATCTTACCTGGAGGAAGGCCTCTTCAAATCTTTGTTTAGGAGCTGATTTCAGTCAAGTTCCCAGGTGAACAGAGGTCATCGGGTATGCTTGAGGGAATTTGAGAGAGTCCCAGTATAAGTAATTGACAGAGTTTGGGAGCCATAACTGACTTTACTAGAGGAATCAATTTACAAATCTACCTTGAAATGATTAAAGGTTATTTGCTGACTTCTAGTAAGTTACATTATCTCTTAGGCCTTTAAATGGAAAATAAAGGTATGCTCATTCATGGTTTATTCTTTTGTTCTAATGATTTTATATAGCCTTCTTCTCTCTATTTTACACATAGAAAAAATATTCTATTGATAGAGGTTAACCCCATCATGCTACCACAATGATGAGAGAAAAATCAGCACAATAATTCCCCAAATTATATAGATTGAATTTATGACATAAGCTATTTTTGGTCAAAGAGATGGTTTACATGTAGAAAATCCAAGAGGGAAGGTTAGTTGCCAGCCAATAAGTAATTAACTTAATTAATTTTTATCTTGAAAAATATTTTAACTGAATATTGAATCCTATGCTGACAATTTTTCATTACTTTCAGTGGTTTAATGATGCCATTCCATTGTCTTCAAGATTGCACAATTTTGGTTGAGAAATCTGCTGAAGGTCTAATCTTTTCTCTATATGTAATGTGACTTTACACTGGCTGCCTTCAAGATTTTCTCTTTATTTTTGGTGTATCTAGGGTTTTCACTTCATTTTTTTGTTTCATTGCTGTTTTTCTTTTTGGTATATATCTTAGTCAGTATTTTCTGAACTTCATGCTATGTGACTTTTTTAATCTTTTATTAATTTTGAAAAATTTTTGGCCATTATCTCTTCAAGTATTTTTTATGCCCTGTTCTCACTGTCTTCTTTTTCTGAAATTCAGTTATACGTTTGCTATACTGTTTGATATGACATTGTCCCCAGTTCTAGGATGCTCAGTTTTTGTTGTTGTTGTTTTTGTTTTGTTTTAGTGCTTTGTTTTTGTGTTTTGATTTCGGTAGTTTATATTTTTAGATCCTCAAGTTCACTGAATTTTTTTCCCCCTCAGCTGTGTCATGTCTACTGATGAGCCCATCAAGAGCATTCTTCATTTATGTTATTTTTTATTTCTAGTATCTCCATTTGACTTTTTCTTATAGGTTCCATCTTTCTGCTGAAATTACCCAGTTGATTGTGCTTGTTGGTCATATTTTCCATTATAGTCTTTAATATATTAATCACTGTTATTTTAAAACTGTCTGATAGTTCCTACACCACTGTGTTATAGCTGAGTCTGGTTTCATTGATTGCTTTGTTTCTTGACAGTGTATTTTCCTCTTCTTCTTTGTGTGGCTAGTAATTTTTGGCTGAAACCCAAATTTCTGATATAGGACAGTATAATCTGAGGCAAATAGTATTTATACTTGGAAATGGGCATACCACATCTTTTACCAGCTTTTAGTGTAGCAGGTTGAGTTGATCTAGTCATTTGCTGTAAGGATGAGAGTTGACTTGGTTTTGGGTTTCGTTGTTATAGTTACCCTCAGTGGTACCCTCAGGCTTCAGATTTCCTTGGTTTTACTCTGAGTTTGGGGTGGGACTGGTTTGCCAGGGTTTATTTTTTTCCTTGATGTCTTCTCCACCATCAGTTTTAAGTCTTCTCTTTGTACCTCAGAGACCTGTGCTTTGAGCCTTCCCATAAGTGGACTGCTAGTACTTGATGTTTGTTAGCCTACTGGTGGTAGACAGAGGGCATTCTCTTGGCTTTGGTTTAGCCTCAGTCATAGGCAGGCATTGGTCCCTGGGCCTCAGGAGTGAGGTCTTCTCAGTAATCTTGCCCTCCCCTCCTGCTTTTGGAGATGTCTAATTATATTCCTGCTGCTCTAGCAGAGGTTGAAGGTTTTCATTTGTTTGTTCTCTTCCCCCAGCCTTAATGGATTTTGGCTTGTGCCCTAAGGGTAACAGAATTTGCTGCCTTTCTTTCAGTGCTCCACAGTTTTTGGTCCCGTAGGTGAGATGGGGAGAAGGACCCAAGCTGGGTGTTGAGCCTTTACTTCAGCAGCTGCTTTTCTTTCCCCTAGGCATGCACCTGAGGGAGGATTCTCGAGTATCTCATCCTGCCCCTAATCTTTCTTGTGAGCACCTACTTAGGTCCATGAGAAGAGCTTGTAATTCCCCATGTGTCTGAAGCTCCCAGGGTCATATTACTCTCATGCCAGTCTATATTTGGCATTAAGCATTTAATTGAAAAATTAACTGAATTATTCTTACTGTTATGGATTGAATAGTGTCCCCCAAAAATGTGTGTCAACTTGGCTAGGCCATGATTCCCAGTATTGTGTGGTTGTCCACCATTTTGTGATCTGATGTGATTACCCCATGTGTTGTAAATCCTGACCTCTATGTTGTTGATGGGAATCCTGGTGGCTCAGTGGTTAAGAGCTCAGCTGCTAACCAAAAGGTCAGCAGTTCGAATCTACCAGCCACTCCTCAAAACCCTATGGGACAGGTCTACTCTGTCCTATAGGGTTGCTATGAGTTGGAATCAACTTGACAGCAATGGGTTTGGTTTTGGTTTTGATGTTAATGAGGCAGGATTAGAGGCAGCTACGTTAATGAGGCAGGGCTCAATCTAGAGGATTAGGTTGTATCTTGAGTCATTCTGTTTTGAGATATAAAAGAGAGAATTGAGCAGAGAGGAGAGGGACCTCATGCCACTGGGAGGAGAGCATATCCTTTGGATCCAAGGTCTCTGTGCTAAGAAGCTCCTAGACAAGGGGAAGATTCATGACAAGGACCTTCCCTCAGAGCTGATTGAAAGAGAAAGCCTTCCTCTGGGCCTGGGGCTTGAATTTGGACTTCTAGCCTCCTAGACTGTGACAGAATAAATTTCTGTTTGTTAAAGCCATCCACTTGTGGTATTTCTGTTATAGCAGCACTAGATAACTAAGACACTGTCCTTTATGTTGTTGTGTGCTATCAGTTCATTTCCAACTCCTAGCAAATAGTGACCCTATAGAACAGAGCAGAACTGCTCCATAGGGTTTCCTAGGCTATAATTTTTATGGGAGTAGATTGCTAGGTTTTCTTCTGTGGAGCTGCTGAAGGGCTCGTAACACTGACCTTTCAGTTAGCAGCGAAACGCTTAGCCATTGTGCCACTAGGGCTCCTTTTGCTCTTTATAGTGGCCCCTTATTTCTCCCATCACTGCCTCAGTGAACGTGTGCCGGCAACCCATCTGTTTGTGGAGCCAATTAGATTTCTGATTATCTGTTTGCCATGTGACCTCAGTTCTTCAGCAGGTTCAAGAAAAATTGTGATTTTGCAAATTATCTAAAATGTTTTTTCTTTAAGGATGAGAGTGACAATCTTTCTACCTTTCTGTATCCTAAGTAGAATCTGGGAATATAGTAATTTATTCTTAAATGTAAATAGAGTAAGTGCCAAGTGGGTCTTCCAGAGGTAGCTAAGGTTGAGAACAAGCCCCATCATCTTGAAAGTGAATAGAAGCTATTATAAATTGGTAATTCTCTATAACCAAAAAATGGCCTTGTTCTTTTTATGGTAGCTTATAAAAAACTCATGTTTGGATTGTTGCTGTGTTTGAGCCCATTGCTACAGCCACTGTGTCAATCCATCTTGTTGCGGTTGAACCAGACCTTATTTATACATTCAATTATTCATCACTTGTTAGGAAAAAAACTAGAGGAAATTATCAGAAGAGTAAAATTCAGAAGGCAAAGTGCCAGAAAATACTTGAGTGGATCTAGCCAGGATCTAGGAGCACAGTCATTAAGTGCTTTGCTGCTAACTGAAAGGTCGACAGTTCGAACCCACTAGTCGCTCTGTGGGAGAAAGACATGGCAGTTTGCTTCTGTAAAGATTTACAGCCTTGGAAACCCTGTGGGGCAGTTCTGCGGTACCCTACAGGGTTGCCATGAGTAGGAATCGACACAATGACAATGGGTTTTTTTTTTGGGCGTAGCCAGGATCTAGGTGGATTCATCTCTTATTATGAAGAAAAATGTAGGAGAAATTTTACTTTGGGCAACAAGAGAAACCTTTACTTGATTCTCTTCTCTGTCCAGGCCTTCTTCTTATAGCTATTAAATATGACATGATGCTAAAGTTCATCTTGTAAATGTCTTGCTTCATACCTGAAATCAGCCATTTCTTTGAAAAGTCCTAGTTTATTTTAGGGGGAAATGATATTTCATGAATTTATGAGTATTAGGTGTAGTCATTGTTTCTAGATGTCTTTAGTGGACAGAAGTAAGAAATACGCACAACACATACACACACATGCAAACAAACACATATATATTAAGATAAAATATGAGTTCAATCAAATTCAGGGCTATCTAGTTTCCTACTTAACCTCTTTAGTTTTATATCTGTACGTTCTTTCTTCCCCACTAAAATCCCTAGTTCTCAAGAACACAGGAAATAATAGAATTTGAATATCCCATAAACACTCACTTACTTTATTCCATATAAAATTCTCAGAATAGCAATAATAGTACCACCACAGCAATATAATTACTGAGAACAGTTAAATTTTTTTAATATACTTTTCCCATTGTATCCTCCATATTTTGTAGCTGTGCTAGATATAGATTTTATGATCATATGGCCATTATATCCAATATTCTTCCCCTTTTCTGCCTTATGTTTAATCTTCCCTACCAGTTCTTACGATGATTCCTTTTTAGTCATTTTGTTTTTTTTGAAGACTGTTCCCTAGTTGATTCCTCGGGAAGAACCCAAGAGAATTATATTCTCTGAGTTCTTGAGTAATATTTCGTCTGTGCCTTTTATAATTGAGCATCCATTTTTCCTGGATATAAAATCTTTGTCTCACTTTTCTTTCCTTGATTACTTGAAATATGTTACTTCATTTTCTTCTGGCATAATCATGACTTTTGAATTTAAAGTTTCTCCTTTCGGACTCACACTACCCGACCTCAGAACCTACTATACAGCTACAGTAGTCAAAACAGCCTGGTCACTGGTACAACGACAGATACATTGACCAATGGAACAGAATTGAGAACCCAGATGTAAATCCATCCACCTGTGGTCACCTGATCTTCAACAAGGGACCAAAGTCCATCAGATGGGGAAAAGACAGTCTTTTTTTACAAATGATACTGGCAAAACTGAATGTCCATCTGCAAAAAAATGAAACAGGACCCATACCTCACACCATACACAAAAACTACTTCAAAATGGATCAAAGACCTAAGTATAAAGCCAAACACTATAAAAATCATAGAAGAAAAAATAGGATCAACACTAGAGGCCCTAATACATGGCATTAACAGGATGCAAACCATAACTAACAACATACAAACTCCAGAAGATAAGCTAGATAATTGGGATCTTCTAAAAATTAAACACTTATGCTCATTGACAGACTTCACCAAAAGAGTAAAAAGAGAACCTACAGACTGGGAAAAAACATTTGACAAATTCAGCAAAGGAACCTCTAAAATCTACAGGAAAGTCCAACACCTCTACAACAAAAAGACAAATAATCCAATTAAAAAATGGTCAAATGAAATGAACAGACACTTCACCAAAGAAGACATTCAAGCGGCCAACAGACACATGAGGAAATGCTTGCGATCACTAGCCGTCAGAGAAATGCAAACCAAAACCACAATGAGATACCATCTCACCCCAGCATTACTGGCACAAACTGAAAAGACAGAGAACAACAAACGTCGGAGAGGCTTCAGGGAGTTTGGAACTCTTATGCACTGCTGGTGGGAATGCAAAATGGTATAACCATTTTGGAAAACGATATGGCACTTCCTTAGAAAGCTAGAAATAGAAATACCATATGATCCAGCAATCCCACTCCTGAATATATCCTGGAGAAATAAGAGTCATCACATGAATAAACATATGCACACCCATGTTCATTGCAGCATTGTTCACAATAGCAAAAAGATGGCAACAACCTAGATGCCCATCAACAGATGAATGGATAAACAAACTATGGTACATACACACAGTGGAATACTACACAACAATAAGGAACGATAATGAATCTGTGAAGCATCTCAGAACATGGATGAATCTGGAGGGCATTATGCTGAGTGAAATAAGTCAATCACAAAAGGACAAATATTGTATGAGGCCACTACTGTAAAAACTCATGAAAGGGTTTAAACCCCAAAAGAAACAATCTTTAATGGTTACGAGGGAGGGAATGGGTAGGGATGGAAAAACACTAAATAGACAATAGATAAGTGGTAACTTTGGTGAAGGGTAAGACAGTACACAGTACTGGGGAAGCCAGCACGTCTTGTATAAGGCAAGGTCATGGAAACACCATAGACACCTCCAAACTCCCTGAGAGACCGAATTGCTGGGCTGAGGGCTGTGGGGACCATGATCTCAGGGAACATCTAGCTCAACTGACATAACATAGTTTATAAAGAAAATATTCTACGTTCTGCTTTGGTGAGTAGCATCTCAGGTCTTAAAAACCCGTGAGCGGCCATACTCCACTGGTCACATCCCTTTGGGAGCAAGGGAGAATGAAGAAAAGTAAAGACACCGGGAAAGATTAGTCAAAAGAACTAATGGATTCCAACTATTATGGCCTCCACCAGACTGAGTCCAGTACAACTAGATGGTGCCTGGATACCACCACTGACTGTTCTGACAGAGATCACAGCAGAGGATCCCAGACAGAGCTGGAGAAAAATGTAGAACAAAATTCTTACAAAAAAAAGACCAGACTTACTGGCCTGACAGAGACTAGAGAAACACTGAGAATATGGCCCCCAGACACACTTTTTGCTCAGTAATGAAGTCACTCCCAAGGTTCACCCTTCATCCAAAGATTACACAGTCCTCTAAAACAAAACGAGACTAAAGGGGCACACCAGCCCAGGTGTGAGGACTAGAAGGCAGGAGGGGACAGGAAAGCTAGTAACCCAAGGTGGAAAGGGAGAGTGTTGACATGTTGTGGGGTTGTTAACAAGTGTCATTGAACAATATGTGTAGTAACTGTTTAATGAGAAGCTAGTTTGTTCTGTAAACCTTCATCTAAAGTACAATAAAAAAATGTAAATAAAAATTTTCTCCTTTCACTTTCTGTTACTTTTAAGGCATTTGTTGCTAAGTTCTTATAATCCTTCTTATGTAGTTTTATTTCTGAAATGATTTTTTTCATTTCTTTGAATAATTTTTTCTGCATTGTCTCTAAGCTTTTCTAATTTTTCTTTTTCTGATTTGTTATTTAATATTTAGAATCATTGTTATAAGCTGATACTGGTATGTTAAAGTCTTTGGTGGACATCCGTTGTTAGGTCTGCATTGCCCTCCTCCAATCACTTTTTTCTGGAATTATCATTCCTCTTCTTCTGGAAATTGACTTTACTTCATGTCACTCATGTGTTTGATTGGGAGTTACCATTTGTAACTGATGACAGTTACTGGTGTTAGGTTGGGCACCTGATTCAAACTGAGTCCATCCCTATGGCTTTTGATCTTGACACTGAGCTCCTTCTCTTTCTGGTGACTGTCAGCAGCCAGATTCTCTGCCACGTGAAGAAAATTATTCTGTACTGTGTGAGATAAAATGGAGCCCAAGATGCTAAGAGAGGCAGAGATGAAGGTGGAGAAAGAATTCTGACTGTATTCAGTGTTGCAGTTTTTCCTCAGGCCCAGTTGTTTCCAGAATGTTTCTCAAGCTTGGTTATTCTGCTCAATACCTAAGTCTCCTTTCGTAAATTCTATTTACAGAAGCATATTTGAATAGGGGTTCTACTAGGAGAGAGTTTATACCTTTGAATGTCTTTATGCCTTTTCATACAAACGGTAATTTAGCCTGGAACATGATAAACTCCTTCAAGTTCTGTAACAAACATATTTTTCTTCATTTCTGCAGCATTTTTGATACTATCTTAAATGAATACTTCTGTTTAGAAGTATCTAAATCCTTTAAATTTCTTTCATTCGGGAATATTCTTATTTATGCTTCACAGACACCTTTAAATTTTAGAGTAGATACTCTTTGTCTTCTCCATGTTTGTTTTCTTCTGTTTTATCTCTGTATGTTTCCCTTCTATGTTCTGCGTGGGTTTTAAAGGTTTGTTATTCCACATACTTTCCTTAATTCTCCGCAGCGTCTATTCTGTTCTTTACCCAGAAAAGATTTTCATTTCGATAATTTAATTTTTTCTTATTTCGACCAGTATCCTTTGTATCTCTGCTTTTATTTCTGCCTTTTTTATTTGTAGAGATACTTGCTCCTATTTTGTAGAAACTCTTAGATCTTTGTGAGGACAGTGAGCAGAAGTCTTGAAAAAGTCTTGTATAATTTTTGAGGAAAAGAATGTTCAGAGCCATGTCTTCCCTCTTACTCTTTGGAAAAATCTCTCCTTCCCCTCCCCGTCCCCCACCAAATGTTTTATTTATGTTATGTTTTACTAGACTCTATCGTTTTGTTCCTGGATGATCTGACTGACTGGGGAGAAAAGGAGATCTATATAGGATGACATTTTTCAACAGAGTAAGTTCAGTTTCTTTAGTTCCCCTTTGTTATTCACTAGGATGCAGGCAACTTTCCTTTTTCCAATCTAAACCTGAAGGCCAGGACGTAGTATTTTATGTTTATTCTGTTCATAATGCCTGACTAGCATTCATCAGATGTGACTGTGCTAGCACTGAAGTGAGTCTTGTGTTTCTGGCTGTGCTGGGAGCCAGTTGAAGTTCTTTCAACAGTGTCATCCATGAGAGAGTACATCCATCTCAGCACTCCCAGCTCTTCTATGTTTAATTTTTTTGTGTGTGTGGTTTATTTTTTTCAATGACAAAACATCCTAGGCTACTATACTAATACTCACCTGTACTTCATACAATGGAATGGAAAAATAAAGCAGAAAGAGCTGATGGAGACAATGTAATAGGAGAGGACTCTGGCTACTTTTGAAGATAATTGTTTGCCTAGTTCTCTAGAATCCAGTCACTATATTCTGGAGCTAAGTGTACAAAGGGGAATGAATTAGAGTTTTTATCTTTTTCTTTTTTAATGACTATCTCTTGGTTCTGGGTCAGATGACATGGCACAGAGTCTAATAATGTGCTTCTCAATCTAGCCTCATGGACAATGAATTTAGTGGAAATTGCCTGGAAAATTAGGTTCATCATTTTTTTTTTCTTTTGTTACTGTCAACTTTTGTCTCTCTCTCTTTTTTATCTTCATGATTATTTTAATGGGAGAAGGTTTATCTAATCTGTATTAGTGTTCCCTACTGTCCCACTCAACCAGACCAGTGGCAAGAATAGCTCCAAGGGGCACTGGTTGGATTCTGAAAAAAGATGTGGAAAAAGCCAGGTTGATCAAATCTAGCTTTTATTAGGGAACTTAAAGACAGAGTTTGGCGCCGAGACTCCCTCCACTGATGCTCTGAATCACTGGGTAGAGGTCTGTGAATGGCAGTGTGGGGTAGGAGTTTATATACTTTGTGCTTATGTACAAGGATATGTGCAAGAGACCCAGGAAAAAAACATATCTAATCTATGATTGATGGGTTTGTTTTTGTACTAATTAATGGGTTCCAGTTGACATTACTATGAAGTCAGGTGTTTGGTATGTTTTTTTCTGGCCCAGATCACTGCTCAGTATGATACTCTGGTTCTCTCCCTGAGTCCCTTGCAGGCAGGATCCAAATTTTACTAATAAGTTTAACGGGGGCATGTTTATGTTATTTTGCAAAAGATAATAAAACAGATTAAAAAAAACAAAAACTTGTTGCCATTAAGTTGATTTTGACTCCTGGCAACCCCATGTGTTTCAGAGTAGAACTGTGTTCTATGGGTTTTCAATGGCTGTGAGCTGTCAGAAATAGAACAACAGGCCTTTCTTCTGAGCTACCTCTTGATAGATTTGAACCACCAACTTTTCTTTTAGTAGCCGAATACTTTACTCTTTGTGCCACCCAGGGACTCCAAAACAGAGATATCTTCAGTTTGTTCAAGTCCCTATAGAGCAGAGATAAATAGCATGGAGTTTGAAGTCAGACAGAACTGGGTCTAAATCCAGGCAATTCCTCTCTGTGACTTTGGGCTAGTTACTCAACCATTCTGAACCTCAGTTTTCTCATGTGTAAAATGGAGATAATAGTACCTACCTTATAAGGTTGTTGTGAGGAATACAGTTAGCATTTTGTGTTTGCTGTATCGTAAATACTCAACAGATGGTGTCATAATTGATTATTACAAGTATGATAGGAGATATTATTAACTTTGAATTTCCTAAAAGCATGTGAAATTCACTGGCTTTGTAGGCAAGATTAGGTCTTACTCATTACCTTTAGAAAATAATATTTATGATAAAGACATTGTCCCTTATATGAACTAACGCGTAATTATTTTCACAGTACGCCACAAATACTTTTCTTATCCTATACACCTTACCCATACATGTTAGCACGTGAACATATCCCTAGGTGAATTGTGTATGAACTGGTTATTTAGTTATTTGCTTATGAAGGTAGCAATTGGTTCACAGAGTACATTTCTAAAATAAAATTGTTAACCTGCTTTACCTACAGGCATGATAATGGTCTCTTTTAAGAAAACAAAACTCTCCCACATAAGAAAGGAAACAAAATTTCCTCAACAAAAATACTCAGTAACTTTGCAGTAGTTGTGGAGTCTCTTCAGACACCAGCTGAGGAAGGAAGGCCAAAACATCGCGCACATCAATTCAATAGACCAGCAGTGGCCTGGCTCAGTTGTTGGGTTCCAGGGTCATAAAGCTTTCTACTGTCACAGAAGGATAAGCATTATAGCTCCAAGACCATGATTTGCCATTAAAACTGGCATCATACCATAATCAGGTTGTTGGTAACCTCGCCAAACCATTTCATGTGTCAAGAAAGTTACATCAAGAAAGTTACTAACCATTCCCACCAATGCTTAGTTACGTAGGAATTAATTGCAAGTCTAGAGATTATCTAGGTATATTTTTGCTTATCTTTTTATGCTTCTGCTGCCTGTCTCCTTTTACAAGTTCAATGTCTACTAATTTCTTCTTGCCTCGGGTTACTTTCCACAACTGAAGTTTCACTAATTTACTTCTGGTAGCTACTAATATGAAATATTTGAAAAAGGAGAAATTTGAAACTATACTCTTTAATAGGGTGTTGAAATATGTGGATTTTATTTGTTTGAGACTACTGTTATCCTTAAGGTCCCTAGGTGGGCCAAATGGTTTGCACTCGACTACTAACCTAAAAGCTGGCAGTTTGAACTCAGCCAGGGGTGCCATGGAAGAAAGGTTTGGTGATCTGCTTCTGTAAAGATTACATCCTTATAAAAATAGCGCAGTATATTTTTATTTTAAAGCATATTCAGCTTTGTGTAGTGTATTTAAAAAGAAAGAAAAAGAGAAAAAAATTAGCAAATGCTATGTTGTAAAATAGAAATAGGCCATCATTTAAGGAGGGGCTTTTGGGTCAGAGAGGAGCCCCTGGGTGGTGCAAATGGTTAATGCAGTCAGTTAACCAAAATGTTAGAGGTTCACGTCCACCCAGAGGCACCTCAGAAGAATGCCCTGATGATCTACTTCTGAAAACTCATTGAAAACCTTATGGAGCACAGTTCTCTTCTGGCACACATGGGGTTACCATGAGTTAGAATCAACTTCATGGCAACTGTTTGCATTTGGATCAGAGAAAAGCTGACTTACATCGTAAGGGTATTTACTGTTTCAGATACAATAGAAGGGGACCTGGACAATTAACACATAGGTTAATGCAGATTCATGTCTTCAAGACTTAGTTCTAACTGCCACCTACTGGGTGTGTAACTTTGAGCAAGTCCTTTTTGATATTTTTGAATCTCATTAGGATTAACTATGAAGTGTAGTACAAATATAAACTCCAATGTGTTTATATAGATTTTTCTAACCAAGAGTCTTTGAGGGGTTAAAAGTTCAGAACAGCACAATAAATGAGACCTCTCCTTGAAGAAATGAAATGTCTTGTAGAATAGAAATAATTCTGAGTAGAAGGAGAAAAGTCAGCATAATGTAATGGATAAGAACATGGACTCTGTAGCCAGACTGCCTAGATTAGAATCCTAGCTCTGCCATTTACCGGTGTGTTACCTTAAACAAGTTATTTACCTCTCTGTTTTTCTGTTTCGTCATCTGTAAAACAGGATTGATAATAATACTTACCTCATAGCATTGTTATGAGAATTAAATGAGTTAATATGCATGAATTGCTCAGCACCTAGCACATGATGGATGCTACGGCAATATTTACTAAATCAGTTTTAAGGAGACAAAAATCAATTTTTATATGAATGGTCTTGATAGTTTTCTGCTGAGTAATACTTTATATGTGAATGTTTATTATGTGAGTGTTTATACTTTAACTTGAGTATTACATGATTTGAGGAATAAACTTAATCAAAATCAGTATTATTAGTTTGGATGTAGAATTTAAAAAAATGCGTAAGAGTGGATGGAACGTAGCCTATCCTAGGGTCTTAATACCACCAAATGATTGTGCCAAACACAGGGGATCTAGGTTGTCACAGCAATCCATCTGAATTGAATAGCATGAGTTTCTTTACAGTCCCTAAGAACATCAATAAGTAAAATATTTGGAGGACAAAGTCCTGGCTTCCCCATTGTAGAACCAGAGCACTCATATCTCAAAGCATTATGAATAGGTGCACAAAAATTCTATGAGAAGATGCAAATGCAATATTTAGCTTTAGTTCCTTCAGTGTCTAAAGAATAGGTAGAGGTGGAGGGGAGATATCAGTGGATTATTCCCAGTTGTTTGCTTTCTGTCACATGCGTTGACCAATGAAATGTGAGTGAATATGGCAGTTGTCTTATCTCACAGAAGTTTAAAGGCAGTTGGTGTTGTGTGTTGGGCCCTCTTTACTATGAGAACAGTAGATCTCAGGTAGTGGCTACTCCTTCAACCTGGGTTTGAGAATGAGAAAAGACTTGAGGCCTGCTGATAGTAGTTGAGTTCAGCAGAGTCCATCCTAGTCTTCCAGTAACATGAAGAAGACATAAATGCTTGTTGTAATTCACTGAGCTATTGAGGTTGTTTGTTTTTGAAATAAAAGCTGACATATATAGTACTATTTGTATAGATTCCTCAACTTCCCGATTTGGTCTAAGTAATCTGGGAAATTTGTAGTACTTGAAAAGCAGAGCTACTTCCCACGGTTGTTGTTGTTGGTTGCTGCTTAGTCAGCTCTGACTCATGGTAACCTTATGAATAACAGGACATAATGTTGCCCAATCCTGTGCCACCTTCACGATCTTGGTATGTTTGAGTGCATTGTTGAGGCTATTGTGCCAATCCATCTCATCAAGAGTTTTCCTCATTTTCCCTGAGCTTCTACTTTACCAAACCTGATGCACTTTTCTAGCAATTGATCTTTCCTAATGACATGTCCAAAGTAAGTGAATTGAAGTCTTGCTATTTTCACTTCTAAGTAACATTCTGACTGTATTTCTTCTAAGACTGAATGTCTTTGTTCTTTTGGTTGTGGTGGTGATGTTGTAGGTGCTGTCGACCTATAGGACAGAGAAGAACTGCCCAGTAGGGTTTCCAGGGAGCAGTTGGTGGATTCGAACTGCTGTCCCTTTGGTTGGCAGCTGAGCTCTTAACCACTACGCCACCAGGGCTCCTGTTCTTTTGATAGTCAACAGTATATTCAATATTTTTTGTCAACACCATAGTTCGAATGAATAAACTCTTCTTCTATCTTCTTTTTTCACTGTCCAACTTTCACATCTATATGAGACTATTGAAAAGAGCCCAACTTAGGTCTAATGCACCTTAGTTATCAAAATAACACTTTGGTTTTTAAACTTTAAAGAGATCTTTTGCAGCATATTTGCTCAATGCAGTACATCATCTCCTTTCTTGATTGAAGCTTCCATGGATGTTGATTGTTTATCCAAGTAAAATGAAATCATTGACAACTTTTCGTTTTCTCTCCATTGATCATGATCACTTCACCTGCTGCAGTAGAAAAACCTATAACACCCAGCAGTGAGGCAGCCATCCCAGAAGGATACTCACTTCGGAGTTGTCATGGAGAGGAGACATCCTCTGTAGCAGAGAGCAGTATGGAGAGACCAGTTTTATCTTCCTAGGCAACCTCAACTTTCTGTGAGCTGTCTAGAAACTCCAGTAATGGAAGGGGCCATGGATTTTCTTCTCAAATTTTATGTACACTCTCATCAATTGAATGCTACCTGTTGCTCGAAACATTAAACGTCTCTTGCATGAGTCTGAGACTCAGGAACTGGAGTGAGCCTTAAACTAGGAAAACTTTGTTGGGAAACAAAAGTTTCACTATTTAGCAGCTTTTTTCAGTGACCCCAGTATAATAAAATTTGAATTTTGGAGCCCATGTATTCATAAATTTAGTAGTCATGTCACAACTCCCAAGAATAATTGAGAATGGATTATAAAATATTGATAAACTAGATTATTTGATTTCAAGCATTTCCCCAAAAAACCAAACCCTTGCCGTCGAGTCGATTCCGACTCATAGTGACCCTATAGGACAGAGTAGAACTTCCCCATAGGGTTTTCAGGAAGCAGCTGGTGGAGTTGAACTGTCAACCTTTTCATTAGCAGCTGAGCTCTTAACTACCGTGCCTCCAGGGCTCCTTAAACCATTTAGTTAGTCTAAATCAGTGGTTCATGGCTGTGATCACACTTTGGAATAAACTGAGAGCTTTAAAAAATATTGATGTCTTAGTTCTACCTCTAGAGACAAAGATAAGAATTTTATAGTTAAGGACCCTTTATCAGCAGCCTATAGTAAATTAGTCATACTTAGAATAACTTCATGTTGTAGTCAACTTTAAAGGTTCTTATTACCATACTTAGAATAACTTCATGTTATAAAGACAGTGAATCTAAGAGTTTATAAATGGGTATTTGAAATTTAGGTTCCTTTTTGTTTACACTTTTGAGGGGCTAGTGGTAACTTTGGGGAACAAGGCTCTATTGTCTTTCTCTACTGCTGTTGCAAACTACCACATATATTCATGTCACCCCTTGAATTATAATGATTTATTTTAAGTAGATGGAATGGTAATAATACTCTGAGTTTATATTTCTACAGCTCCTTTTGCCTAAGGCCTTCAACGAACTTTTCAAACTGGGCCTCACTGATTCTAACAGTTCTTCTACAGGCAATAAGGTAGCTGTAATTTTTGAACAACATTGGCAAGGTGGAAACATGGAATCACAGTGAAATGATAGCTTTGGGCAACAAAATACCTGGATATTTGAGGTTATACAGGCAAAAATATCAATGAGCAACTAAATATGAAATAATTTCCATTAAAAGTCACCATATACAGTATACTAGTTTTGGACTATAAAAAGTTCAGCTTTTTAGTGGAGAAGAGCAGGGGACAAGTTAAATAAATAATGCCAAATATAAGATGAAACCGTTCTTCATTCAGATGAATATACTGACAAATTTTGTTAATAGTAATTTCCTTACATCCCTTCTTACATTCTGTATAAAAACAACACCTGTAATTTGACTGTAGGATTCACAATTAGACTATTTGATGACTGTAAATTACCTTTAAGGTAAAGGGGAAAAAATGATGGAATTGTTTTCATCGCAATTGAGTCAACCCATTCCACTTTTTTTTTTTTTACAAGTTTTTATTCTTAGCCTTTGAGCCTCTTCTTTTTTTTATTGTACTTGAGATGAAAGTTTACAGAACAAACTAGCTTCTCATTAAACAGTTAGTACACATATTGTTTTACGACATTGGTTAACAACCCCATTTAATGTCAATACTCTCTTCTCAACCTTGGCTTCCCTCTGACCAGCTTTCCTATCCCTTCCTGCCTTCTAGTCTTTGCCCCTGGGCTAGTGTCCCCCTTTAGTCTCGTTTTGTATTATGGGCTTATCTAATCTTTAGCTAAAAGGTGAACCTCAGGAGTGACTTCATTACTGAGCTAAAATGGTGTCCGGGGGCCATACTCTTGGGGTTTCTCCAGTCTCTTTCAGGCCAGTAAGTCTGGTCTTTTTTTGTGAGTTAGAATTTGTTCTACATTTTTCTCCAGCTCCATCAGAGACCTTCTATTGCCATCCCTGTCACAGCAGTCAGTGATGGTAGCCAGGCACTGTCTAGTTGTACTGGACTCAGTCTGGTGGAAGCAGTGGTAGTTGTAGTCTATTAGTCTTTTGGACAAATCTTTCCCCTGTGTCTTTACTTTTCTTCATCTTCCCTTGCTCCTGAAGGGGTGAGACCAGTGGAGTATCTTAGATGGCTGCTCATGGGTTTTTAAGACCCCAAACACTACTCACAAAAGTAGAATGTAGAATATTTTCTTTATAAACTATGTTATGCCAGTTGAGCTAGATGTTCCCTGAGACCATGGTCCCCACATCCCTCACCCCAGCAATTCTGTCCCTCAGGGAGTTTGGATTTGTCCATGGAGCTTCCATGACCTTACCTTGAACAAGCTGTGCTGGCTTCCTCAGTATTGTGTACTGTCTTACCCTTCACCAAAGTTATCACTTATCTATTATCTATCTAGTGCTTTTATGCTCCCACCCCTTCCCTCCCTCATAACCATCAAAGATTGTTTCTTTTGGGGTGTAAACCTTTTCATGAGTTTTTACAGTTGTGGTCTCATACAATATTTGTCCTTTTGTGATTGACTTATTTCACTCAGCATAATGCCTTCCAGATTCATCCATGTTGTGAGATGCTTCACAGATTCATCATTGTTCTTCACTGTTGTGTAGTACTCCATTGTGTGTATGTACCATAGTTTGTTTATCCATTCATCTGTTGATGGGCATCTAGATTGTTGCTGTCTTTTTGCTATTGTGAACAATGCTGCAATGAACATGGGTGTGCAAGTCTATTTGTGTGATGACACAAACATATCTCTATGATATATTCCTATGAGTGGGATTGCTGGATCATATGGTATTTTTATTTCTAGCTTTCTAAATAAGTGCCATATCATTTTCCAAAAAGGTTGTACCATTTTGCATTCCCACCAGCAGTGCATAAGAGTTCCAGTCTCCTTGCAGCCTCTCCAACATTTGTTATTTTCTGTTTTTTCAGTTTGTGCCAGTAATGCTGGGGTGAGATGGTATCTCATTGTGGTTTTGGTTTGCATTTCTCTAACGGCTAGTGATCGCAAGCATTTCCTCATGTGTCTGTTGGCCACTTGAATGTCTTCTTTGGTGAAGTGTCTGTTCATTTCCTTTGCCCATTTTTTAATTGGATTATTTGTCTTTTTGTTGTAGATGTGTTGAATTTTCCTGTAGATTTTAGAGATTAAAACTTTGTTGGATTTGTGGTAGCCAAAATTTTTTTTCCCTGTCTGTAGGTTCTCTTTTTGCTCTTTTTTTGAAGTCATTGGATGACCATAAGTGTTTAATTTTTAGAAGATCCCAGTTTTCCAGCTTATCTTCTGGAGTTTGTTTGTTGTTAGTTATGGTTTGTATCCTGTTAATGCCATGTATTAGGGCCTCTAGCGTTGATCCTAGTTTTTCTTCTATGATCTTTATAGTTTTGGGCTTTATATTTAGGTCTTTGATCGATTTTGAATTAGTTTTTGTGTATGGTGTGAGATATGGGTCCTGTTTCATTTTTTTGCAGATAGACATCCAGTTTTGCCAGCACCATTTGTTAGAAAGACTGTCTTTTCCCCATTTGATGGACTTTGGGCCCTTGTCGAAGATCAGGTGACAATAGGTGGATGGATTTACATCTGGGTTCTCAATTTTGTTCCATTGATCAATGAATCTGTCATTGTACCAGTACCAGGCTGTTTTGACTACAGTAGCTGTATAGTAGGTTCTCAGGTCAGGTAGTGTGACTCTTCCTACTTTATTCTTCTTCCATAGTGCTTTACTTATCTGGGGATTCTTCCCTTTCCATATAAAGTTAATGATTAGTTTTTCCATCTCTTTAAAGAATGTTGTTGGTATTTGGATGGGGATTGCATTGTATTTGTAAATCACTATGAGTAGAATTGTTGTTTTCACAGTGTTGAGTCTACCTATCCATGAGCATGGTATGTTTTTCCACTTATGTAGATCCCTTTGGGTTTCTTGCGGTAGTGTTTTGTAGTTTTCTTTGTATAGGTCTTTTACATCCCTAGTTAGATTTATTCCTAAGTATTTTTTTTTTAAGGGGTTATTATAAACGATATTGTTTTCCTGATTTCCTTTTGTCATTCTCTTTATTGGTGTATAAGAATCCAATGGATTTTTGTATGTTTATCTTATACCTTGTTACCCTGCTGAATCATGGAGTCTTTTGGGTTTTCTATGTATAGTATCATATCATCTGCAAATAGGGACAGTTTTACTTCTTCATTACCAATTTGGATGCCCTTTGTTTCTTTTCTTCCGTTGTTGCTCTAGCTAGGACTTCCAGCACAATGTTAAATAGGAGTGGTGATAAAGGACATTCTTGTGTTATTCCTGTACTCAAGGGGAATGTTTTCAGCCTCTCTCCATTAAGAATGATGTTGGCTGATGGTTTTGTCTAGATGCCCTTTATTATGTTGTGGAATTTCCCTTCTATATCTATTTTATTGAGAGCTTTTATCAGGTATGTGTGTTGGATTTTGTTGAATGCCTTTTCTGCATTGATTGAGATGATCATGTGATTCTTTTATTTTATTTATGTGGTGGATTATGTTGATTGATTTTCTAATGTTGAATCATCCTTGCATACCTGGTACAAATTCCACTTGGTCGTGGTGTATTATTGTTTCGATATGATGCAGAATTCTATTGGCTAGAATTTTGTTGAGAATTTTTGCATCTTTTTTCATGAGAGATATTGGTCTGTAATTTTCTTTTTTTATGGAATCTTTGCCCGGTTTTGCTCTCAGGGTTATGCTGGCTTCATAGAATGAATTTGGAAGTATCCTTTCCTTTCCTATGTTCTGAAATAGTTTGAGGAGTACTGGTGTAAGCTCTTCTCTGAATATTTAGTAGAAGTCTCCAGTGAAGCCATCTGGGCCAGGGCTTTTTTTGTTGTTGTTGTTGTTGTTAGGAGTTTTTAAATTGCCTTTTCAGTTTCTTCTTTTGTTATAGATCTGTTCAGATTTTTAACATCAATTTGTGATAGTTTGGGAAGGTAGTGTGTTTCTAGAAATTTGTCCATTTCTTCTAGATTTTCAAATTTGTTGGAGTATAGTTTTTCATAATACTCTGTTATGAAGCTTTTTATTTCAGTTGGGTCTGTTGTAATGTCCCCCATTTCATTTCTTATTTGGGTTATTTGCATCCTCTCCTGTTTTTCTTTTGTCAGTTTGGCTAGTGGTTTGTTGATTTTGTTGATCCTTTCAAAGAACCACCTTTTGGTTTTGTTGATTCTTTCTATTGTTTTTCTATTCTCTATTTCATTTATTTCTGCTGTGATCTTCATTATTTCTTTTCTTCTGGTGGCTGTATGCTTCTTTTGCTGTTCTCTTTCCATTTGTTCAAGTTGTGTAGCTAATGTTTTGATTTTGTCTCTTTCTTCTTTTGTGATGTGTGCATCTATTGCTATAAATTGTCCTCGGAGCAGTGCCTTTGCTGTGTCCCAAAGGTTTTGGTATTATGTGTTTTCATTCTCATTTGATTCTAGGAATTTTTTGATTCCATCTTTGATTTCATCTGTTACCCAGTGGTTTTTAAGAAGGATGTTATTTAGTTTCCATGTAATGGATTTTTTTTTCCTTGCTCTTCCTGTTGTTAATTTTTACTTTGATGGTGTTGTGATCAGAGAAGATACCTTATATTATCTCAATGTTTTGGATTTTGTTGAGGGTTGCTTTGTGGCCTAAGATGTGGTCTATTCTGGAGAACGTTCCATGTTCATTGGAAAAGAATATGTACTTTGCAACTGTTGAATGCAGTGTTCTATATATGCCTATGAGTTCAAGTTGGCTGATTGTGGCTTTTGGGTCTTCTGTATCTTTGCTGAATTTCTTTCTAGATGTTCTGTCATTTACCGAGAGTGGTGTGTTGAAGTCTCCTACTATTATAGTGGAACTGTCAATTTCTATTTTCAGTGCTGTTAAAGTTTGTTTTAAGTATTTTGGAGCCCTGTCATTGGGTGGGTATATATTTATTATGGTTATATCTTCATGATGGGTTATCCCTTTAATCATAATATAGTGCCCTTCTTTGTCTTTTGTGGTGGATTTTTTTTTTTTAATCTATTTTATCTGAGATTATTATTGCCACTCCTGCTCTTTTTTGGTGGCTGTTTGCTTGATATATTTTTTTCCATCCTTTGGTTTTTAATACATTTATGTCTTTGTTTCTAAGGTGTCTCTTGTGGACAGCATATTGAAGACAGCATGTTGATGGATCCTGTTTTTTTATCCATTCTGTCACTCTTTATCTCTTTATGGGTGCATTTAGGGCATTTACATTCAGTGTAATTATTGATATGAGTTTATTGCTGTCATTTTGCAGTGCTTTTTTGTGGTGCTGATGATTTCTTTGTTCCTTTTACTCTCCTGTGCTGAATTCCTTTTGTGAATTTTTTTTCATATGTTTTGTTTTTGTAGATTTTGTTTTTATTGAGACTTTGTTTTTTTACCTTTATTTTGATGAGTAGGTTTGTTAACTTTCTTTGTGGTTACCTTGAAATTTACCCTTATCTTCCTAGGTTTGAACCAGTCTATTATTACTTTGTATTACCTTGCCTTCCTCTCCATTAGAAGGTTCTATGCCTACACCATTTATTCCCTATTTTATTGTTCTGATGTTGTTGTCATTTGCAGATTAACCTCTCTGGTTCCCAATTGTAAATCTTCTGGTTTTGAATAGTCCTTGAGAGTTCATTTCCTAGGTTGGTATCTGGCTGGTGTAATCTTGCGTCCTAGGTTTATCCTGTGGTCGGATGTTGTTTGTTCTCAAACTGAAGGAGTCCCTTTAATAATTCTTGTAAGTTTGGTTTGGTTTTTACTTATTCCCGTAATTTCTGTTTATCTGGAAATGTCCTAATTTCAATACCATATTTGAATGATAATTTTGCAGGATATATTATTCTTGGTTGGCATTTTTCTTCTTTCAAGGTTTTATATATGTCATCCCATTGCCTTCTTGCCTGAATGGTTTCTGCTGAGGTATCAGAGCTTAGTCTTATTGTTTCCCCTCTGTATGTAACTTTTTGTTTTTCTCAAACTGCTGTCAGGACTCTTTCTTTGTCTTTGGTTTTAGCGAGTGTGATTATGACATGCCTTGGTGATTTTCTTTTGGCCTCTATCTTGTATGGGGTTTGTTGAGCTTCTTGGATGGTTAGCTTTTAATCTTTCATATTAGGGAAGTTTTCTGTCAGCAATTCTTCAATGATCCTCATCGTGTTTTCTATTTTCTCCCCCTGTTCTGGAACTCCAATCACTCACAAGTTTTTCCTTTTGATTGTATCCCACATCATTCTCAGGGTTTCTTCATTTTTTTTCATTCTTTTTTCTGATTTTTCCTCAAAGATGTATCTGAATGTTCGTCTTCAATTTCCCTGATCTTGTCTTCCATTGTTTCAAATTTGCTTCTCAGCCCATATATAACACTGTCCATTTCTGAAATCTTCTTGTTTATCTTTTGATTTCTAATTATTGTTTTCGTATGATTTCTAGTTGTGAATTTATTTTGGCATTTACTTCTTGTATTATTTTCCTGAATTCTTCCTTTTATTTCCTGTATTTTCCATGAATTTGTCTGCCGTTTCCATGAATTTGTCTATTTTTTCCTCATTTTTGTCAGCTTTTTGCTTCAAGTTTTGAATAGCTCTAAATATTAGAGATTTGAATTGCCTATCAGGTAGCTCTAGTGCTTTTTATTCTACTGTAAAGTCATCTGGTGTTGTATTTTGGACACCTACTTGAACCATCCTGTCCTGTTTTTTAATATGTTTTGATATTGTCTGCTGTCTTCAGGACATTTAGTAGTTATTTTCCATGTTTATTGATTGTAGATTTGTTTGTTTTGTCCTGCTTTTTCATTTATTTGGTTATGTCTGAGCAGGCAAGCTGTGCATTCTTTGTTGTTTGATTGTCTGTAGACACAATATTTTTCACCTCTTTGTCCAATGGACAGGGCCAGTCGGTCAGGCATGGTGCAGCAGGGTAGATCCAGCTGAAAGGGTGGGGCTGGGATGGGTTGTTAGTGACCTACAAGGTGAGATGGGGGTCAGTGTAGGGCAGGTTCTGGTAGGCCGTGCCTGTGCTGCTCGGGAGTGCAATGTTCAGCACGTGTTGTAGATGGGGGGAGGGGCAAGTTCTGATGTGTGTAGCTATGTTGGATATGGGAAAGAAGAGAGAGAGGAGAGAGAAATAGGAGCCAAAAAAAAAAAAGTGCAGAGGGAGCCTCCTTTTTGAGTGGAGAGACAAGAGACTAAGAAATGAAGAAAAACCAAAAATAAGAAAAAATAAAACTAAAAAATTAAAAAAAAAATACCTCCAGGGATCCCACTGGTGTGGCTGTGCAGACTGGAGAAGTGGCTCCCAAGCTACATGGTGCAGCCCAGCTAGAAGGGGTAGAGTTGATACACAGTCTAGGTATTTTCAGGAGACAGGAAAAGAAGGTAAGTAGAAAGAGATGAGAAACCAAGAAATGAAAAAGATAAAAAGTAAAAAAGAAAGACAAAACAAACAAACAAAAAAGACTCCAGGGATATCACCAAAGTGGTGGTGCAGACTGGGGAAGCAGGTCCCCGGTGGAGCAGCACTTCAGAGCCTGCCAAAAAGAAGCAAAGATGGCACACGGAGTCAGGTGTTTGAGAGACAGGAGGTGAGAGGCAGGGAAGAAACCAAAAAAGGCCAGAAAAAGCAACACCAGCAATAAAGAAATGGCACTGAAGAAGCTGGCTGGTGTTGGCCAGGTGACTCCAAGTGGCACAGAACTGGCACCTCTTGTGCTCGGGTCATGGCCCACTGAGAATCCTCAGACTGGCCTGCCATGAAGCAGTGAATCAGCCTGCCAGGAAGCCTTGGATTGGCCTGCTGGGAAGTGGTGAAGGCTGAGCAGGGAGAGGCAGGTTGGGGGGTGGGAAAGCATGTATCACTGGTTACCAGGTGCTCTGTCTCCTGCTGGGAACTCCATGAATCTGCTTTCCCATACTCTCTGTCCACTGATCTCCAACAGGAGTCCAAGATGGTGTATTTGTGCTGTGTTAGCTGTTAGGGGACCTCCGCTCATAACTCTCCTCACTCTCTGTTCTCTATCAGTTTCTTATTCCATTCGGTGCTTGATTGAGTTCTTTATCTCTTCATTTGATGCTTAGGGTTCCAGGATTGACGTTTGTCTCTGTTTTGCTTAGTTTTTTCAGTGTTTGCTGTGGAGGGATGGCGTGGTGCTTCTGTCTATAGTGCCATGTTGCTCTGTCTCCCCATTTCACTTTTTTTTTTCTCCCAACCAAACTGGAAAAGTTTAGTATAATTGGTTTTCTTTTCTCCAAGGTTCTTGTGTGCCTTCTGACTCTCAGCGGGATGTGACAGAGACATCTGTCAGAGACGTGTTTCAGAGACTGGTTAAGAGCCGAGCTCTAGTGCCACTGTAGTTCATTCGTATTTTTCGTCTGAAAAATGGGAATAGTGATACTATCTGTTATTTTTGTCCTTGAGTCCATTCCCTTGAACTGACCTTTGATTTTTATGTAACACTTTCATGACATCAACTTAGTCATTTTTAGCTATCAGTGTTCTCTGCCTTTATCAGCTGTAGTTTATAGGAGTGGACTTACAATATCCATCTTCTTTAACTGGCACATATAATGTACAGTGTTTAAATTTGAAAACCAATAATCCATTCTTTTAAGCAATATTTCCCCAACCTGAAGTGGAGTCATTACAAAGAGCTGTGGCTAAAAAAGTCAGGGAGTCTCCTCCAGCAAAGTGAAAATTATTGCAGAAACTATTTCCAACCACAATGTGTATACTCACTCCTGATGTTAATGGAAATGTTTTAAATATTTAAATGGACCAAAACTTCAAAAAGGACAGGAAATAATAATTTTTGACTAATGTTCCTCAATATTTAATGGAACTAGAGTCAATAATCCTGCATACAGCAAGTTAACTTAGTTTATTACCTAGTAAACTGTTTGTAATCAATAAACCTCAGAAGATACATCAGGAAGTTATATTGGTCCAGATTAAAGGTTCTATTTAATGATTGTGGTTATATTCTCAGGCCTGGCTTCTTATTGAGCTTCTTATTAAGCTCACCTGAGGAGCTTAAAAAAATCTGAAGTTTAAGCCCCACCTCCAGATATTCTGAATGAATTGTTCTGAGGTGGGTTCTAGCATCCAATGTTTTTAAAAGCTTCTAGGTGATTCCAGTGTGTGGCCTAAATAGAGGATTACTGATCTGTGACTTAGGAATTTGGTGCATTGATCTTCTGTATCCTTTTACAGGAGAAGACTCTGCAAGTTCTTACTGGGCTCATCCGTGTTCCCAGTTTTCACATTTAACCGGAAACATAGAATACATTAGCCTCACCCTAGGTGCTTGTCCAGAATTGTAGTCTTGAACTTACTACCACTCAACACACATCAAAAGTTAACTTAGAAAAGCATTGCTAATATAGTCCAATAAAACATTACTGGGTGTCAGGTAAGGAAAAAAGTAATAATCACAAGTATTACTATAAAACTAATAATCACAAGGACTTCTCACTCTGTAAACACTTTTGTGTTTTTTATTCAGTTTTATGTATTATTTTGCACTATTTTTAAATTTTGATATATCATTTATCCATGCACATAGATGATAAGCTTTTGAAAGAAGAAACTATGTTTTTTGTTTTTTTTGTATTCCCTCAGAATATACATGGTGCTGGGAATCTAGTAGGTGTCTGATAAATATTTTTAATAAGAAAGAAAGCATGAATGGACAGATAATCCTTCCATCTCAGATAATAGTATACAAATTGTGTCTCCTTTAAGTTGGTAAATATTGCTGTAAAACTTACTAAGAATTTTAAATTTTATTTAAGGAAAATTTATAAGGACTTCAAAAATTAGGTACAAAAACAAAAGCAAATACCGTGAATTATATTAAAAAAGAAAATAAATCCCAGTAGTGATGTCCTTCCCTTAGGTAGGTTCAGGTCTTTGTCTTCTTTCTCTGCTTAGCATTCCATATTCCATACTTTCAGCAAGTCCACAGCTAAATGAGAATGTGTATGTATGCTTTGTGGGAGGTGTGATGGGTGGCAATTTATCAGTTTCTTTCTATATTGGTGGCTGAAACTTACGGCTCTCAGCACTTCCCAGTTGCCGGTGATTGATGGGTTTGTTTACTACTTCTCCCTTTGGTCAGGAGGGAGATACTGAGTAGGATTTCTGCCAACACTCCGGAAGGTTTGGCTCAGTCCCAGAACCAAGAGCTCTGCAGCCCAAGCTGTGTTTACTCCACGGAAGCCCTTGGGCTCTTTTGGATTTTAATCACTTTCCGAACAGATGCGTTTCTGTTAGGATGAACAAGGTATTGAAACTCGCACTCTGCTCATTAAAACCTAAACTCTGTTTGGCTGTAAAACTGTTTGTTTTTGCTTCCAACAAAGAAGTAAAATGAAAAAATGTTGTTTCTTTTGATCCGTTTCCTGTTTCTACTGTTGCATGTTTGACCAAATTTAAAGAGACTACACTGTAATTTCAAAATTATCAATAACCTCATTTTGATTGCACAATGACAAGAGTTAAATAGAAACAAATACATAAGATTCCAACAAACTCTGTAAGCGCAGCTAGCATATACGTGATAGTACACCATTTGCTGTCTTTGAGAAAGTGAAATGTGTTTGTGCATGAATAATTAGGCCTTCACACACACCAGCAACATGTATTTGCTTTTCATTATCTGACAAGATCCATGGTGTTTCACTTCACTGCGAACATTGACTTTCACACAAAAGTAGGGGTTACTTATAATTTCACAGCACTGACCCATGAAGAAGGGGGGTGAGAAAATTGGCTAAAATTAATAAAAGAATTTTTTCTTGTAGCTTCTTGCTTCAAAAAAAACCTAGTATACACAGTCTGGTAATATGTGTGTGATTTGTATGCCTGGCAGCCTCTCTGTCTTTCACTTCTCCTGTATTGTTTATTGCCTTCCCTAAAAAGCCCATGGAAACAGATCTGGTATTTTTATTGTGTTGAAATGATTCTGGTGAAAACAGGTTCTGAATAAACATGGCAGGTGTCAAGAAAAGCAGCTGGATCTGCTTTAGAGGTCTGAACCAGATGGGAAAACATTAAACTGGACATGGTAAAAAAGAGCTCTTGATTTGTTGATACAGACACCATTGTGGTTGTGGGTTTGTGACTATTTTCAAGATCTGCCAGTCACCAGCTTGCATCAAACTGTGACACTGAGTTGGAAATGAAAAATGACAAGAGAATTAAACAGAAGAGAGAGGAAGAGAGGGTGAGGCTGTATCTAGTTGACTCAGTGTAGTACTTTATGAATAAATCTTTGGAGAATAAAGCTTCTTTATAATAAAATTGCCTGTACTATAATAAGTAACAAAATGGAAATTTTATAAAGTGTGTAAAACAATGATGCTATGTCTCCTACCCTTATAACCTCTGATTCTTCAGATCATACCAGTTGGGGTCTAAACACTAAATCACATCAATAATAACAAATTATTTTATGAGTTCTAACCCTTCTTGAAGAACTTCTCCTCACCCCAGTATTTATGGACACTTCCAAGACATGTTTTGTCTAAGCTCAGCAACACAACCTTTTTTAGCTATAGCAGGTCAAGTGCCATTTCTTCCTTTTTTGCTTACTTTTAACTTCCTGCAGTGTCTGTTGTTTAGAACTTCAATTCTCAATAGGTTTTATGAGAACACATTTTAATTGCTGCCACCATTAACAGTAGGGGCCAACGTGTGGGAGTCTTGGTTACAAGTGATAGAGATCCAGTTTAACCTCAGTTGGCTGATGAAATCTAATGGCAGGATTGCAGTAGTTTCAGGAGTAAGGAAAGCCAGGGATTTCAACCTTGTTAGGAGTCTCCCTCTCCCTTTTCACCTTTGTGCATCTTATTTTTTATTCTTATCCCTCCTTCCTTAGATTAGCTTCCTCTTCTTCTTCAAGTCATATGCTGGTAGTCTCTAATATTTTGTAATGTTGTTGTTAGGTGCTATCAAGTTAGTTCCCACTCAAAGCAACCCTGTGTACAACAGAACGAATTACTGTTCCATCCCACACCATCCTCAAAATCATTGCTATGTTTGAGCCCATTGTTGCAAACACTGTGTCAATCCATCTTGTTGAGGGTCTTCCTCTTTTTCACTGGGCATCTACTTTACCAAGCACAATGTCTTTCTCCAGGGACTGGTCCCTTCCAATAACATGTCCAAAGTACTTGAGACTGTGTCTCTCCATCCTCGCTTCCAAGGAGCATTCTGGCTGTACATCTTCCAAGACAGATTTGTTCCTTCTTCTGGCAGTCCATGATATATTCAATATTCTTCATCAACACCATATTTCAAAGGCATCAATTCTTTTTCAATGTTTCTTAGTCATTGTCCAGCTTCCACATGCATATGAGGCAATTGAAAACACCTTGGCTTGGGTTAGGTGAACTTTAGCATCAAAGTGAAATCCTTGCTCTTCCACACTTTAAAAGAGGTCTTTTGCAGCAGATTTGCCCAATGCAATACGTCATCTGATTTCTTGACTGCTGCTTCCATGGCATTGATTGTGGATCCAAGTAAAATGAAATCCTTGACTACTTCAATATTTTCTATGTTTGTCATGAAGTTGCTTATTGGTCCAGTTATGAGGATTTTTGTTTTCTTTATGTTGAAGTACAATCCATACGGAAGGCTGTAGTCTTTGATCTTCATCAGTAAGTGCTTCAAGTCCTCTTCACTTTCAGCAAGATTGTGTCATCTGAATATCACAGGTTGTTAATGGGTCTTCCTCCAGTGCTGATGTTGTGTTCTTCATATAGTCCAGCTTCTCATATTATTTGCTCAGCATACAGATTGAATAAATATGGTGAAAGGATACAACCCTGACACACACCTTTCCTGACTTTAAACCATGCAGTATTCCCTTGTTCTATTCAAATGACAGCTTCTTGGTCTATGTACAGGTGTTTTAGTCATCTAGGGCTCCTATAACAGAAATATCACAAGTGGATGGCTTTAACAAACAGAAGTTTATTCTCTTTCAGTCTAGTAGGCTAGAAGTCCGAATTCAGGTGCCAGCTCCAGGGGAAGTGTTTCTCTTCTGTTGGATCTGGAGGAAGGTCCTTGTCATCAATCTTCCCTTGGTCTAGGAGCTTCTCTGTGCAGGAAGCCTGGGTCCAAAGGACATGCTCTGCTCCCAGCGCTGCTTTCTTTGTGGTATGAGGTCCCCAACTCTCTGCTCACTTCCCTTTCCTTTTATCTCTTGTAAGATAAAAGGTGATACAGGACACACCCCAGGAAAACTCCCTTTACGTTGGATCACAGATACGACTTGAGTAAAGGTGTTACATCCCACCCTAATCCTCTTTAACATAATCTAATCTTGCCCCATTAACCACAGGCAGAGATTAAGATTTACAACATACAGAAAAATTACATCAACCTCAAAATGGAGAACAACCACACAATACTGGAAATTATGATCTAATCAAGTTGACATATATTTTTGGGGGACACAGTTTAATCTATGACAATCGGTTCCTTATGAGCACAATTAAGTGTTCTGGAATTCCCAGTCTTTGCAGTGTTATCCATAATTTGTTATGATCCACACAGTTGAATGCCTTTGCATAGTCAATAAAACACAGGTAAACATCTTTCTGGTGTTCTCTGCTTTCAGCCAAGATTCATCTGACATGCAATCATATCCCTTGTTCTGAACCCAGCTTGAACTTCTGGCAGTTCCCTGTAGATGTACTGCAGCAGCTGCTTTTGACTGATCTTCAGCAAATTTTTACTTGTGTGTGATATTAATGATATTGTTTGGTAATTTCTGCATTCTGTTGGATCACCTTTTTTTGGAATGGGCATATATATGTATCTTTTCTAGTCAATTGACCAGGTAGCTGTCTTCCATATTTCTTGACATAGATGAGTGATCACCTTTGGGGCTGCATCTGTTTGTTGAAACATCTCAATTGGTATTCCTTCAATTCCTGGAGCCTTGTTTTTCACCATACCCTTCAGTGCAGCTTGAACTTCTTCCTTCAGTACCATGGGTTCTTGATCATATGCTACCTCCTAAAATGGGTGAACGTCAACCAATTCTTTTTAGTACAGTGATTCCTTGTATTCTGTCATGGGTTGAATTGTGTCCCCAAAAAATACCTTTCAACTTGGCTGGGTCATGATTCCAAGTATTGTATAATCGTGTACCATTTTGTGATCTGATGTGATTTCCTTATGTGTTATAAATTCAATCACTATGATCTAGTAAGATGGATTAGCAGCAGTTATACTGATGAGGTATATAAGATTGGATAGTGTCTCAAGCCAATCTCTTTTGAGATATAAAAGAGAGAAGCGAGCAGAGACACATGGGAACCTCACACCACCAAGAAAGCAGTGCTGGGAGTAGAGCACGTCCTTTGGACCTGAGATTCTTGCGTTGAGATGCTCTGAGACCAAGGGAAGACTGATGCATCACTAGGACCTTCCTCCAGAGCCGACAGAGAGAGGAAGCCTTCTCCTGGAGCTGATGCCCTGAATTTGGACTTGTAGCCTACTAGACTGTGAGGAAATAAACTTCTCTTTGTTAAAGTCATCCACTTGTGTTATTTCTGTTAGAGCAGCACTAGATGACTAAGACATATTCCTTCCATTTTCTTTTGATGCTTCCTGTGTTTTTCAATTTTTTTCCCATAGACTACTTCAGAATTGCAACTCGAGGGTTGAATTTTTTTATTCAGTTCTTTTGGCTTGAGAAATGCTGAGCATGTTCTTCACTTTTGGTATTCTAACTCCTGGTCTTTGAACATTGCATTATAATACTTTCCTTTGTCTTCTCAAGCAGCCCTTTGAAACTTTCTGTTCAGTTCTTTTACTTCATCATTTCTGCCATTCAGTTTAGCTACTCTACATTCAAGAGTAAGTTTCAGAGTCTCTTCTGACATCCATTTTGGTCTTTTTTTTTCTTTCCTGTCTTTTTAATGACCTTTTGAATTCTTCATGTATGATGTCCTTGATGTCACTGCACAACTTGTCTGGGTCTTTAGTCATTAGTGTTCAGTGCATTATATCTGCTGTTGAGATGGTCTCTAAATTCAGGTGGGATATATCCAAGTTTGGACTTTGGCTCTCGTGGACTTGCTCTAATTTTCTTCGACTTCAACTTGAACTTACATATGAGCAATTGACAATCTGTTCTGCAATCAGCCCCTGACCTTGTTTTGACTAATGACCTTGAGCTTCTCCATTGTATCTTTCCACAAATATAGTCAATTTGATTCCTGTGTATTCCATCTGGTGAGGTCCACGTGCATAGTTGCCATTTATGTTGTTGAAAAAGTTATTTGCCATGAAAAGGCATTGGCCTTGAAAAATTCTATCATGCGATCTCTGGCATCATTTCTGTCACCAAGGCCATATATTCCAACTATAGATCCTTCTTCTTTGTTTCCAACTTTCACATTCCAATTACCAGTAATTATCAATGCATCGTAAGTGCAGGTTTGATCAATTTCAGACTGAAGAAGTTGGTAAAAATCTTCAATTTCCTCATCTTTGACGCAAGCATATTAGTGATTGGTGCATAAATTGAAAGACATCAGGGGGAAATGGCCATGATTCCAGGAAATAGGAAATACTTTCTTTTCTTTTTTGGGTACCCACATTACAAAATACTCCCCCAAAAAGATGACCAACTCTCTCATTTCTAGACTTTCCAGGGAATGAATTCATTGGCTTAATGTGGGCCAGGTGCTCTCTTCTGGATCAGTCAACTGTGGCTGTGAAAGAATAATATAATTGGCTCAGCTTGAGTCAGGTGTCCAGTCCTGGATGAATCAATGGTGGTCAGGGAGCAAGCTGATATTGTAACACGGCTGCTGAGCAACATGGAGTCAGACATCACATCTGTCTTCTTCCCACTGTATTCTAAGCACTTAACAAATCTTCTTACATAGTAGGCATTTAAAAAATTGCTTAATGAAGTGGAGTATATGCATGCTTGTGTGTGTGTGTGTGTATGTGTGTGTAGTGTTCAGAACAAGCTCAGGGAGTGGTAGTGAGTGAGTAAAGAAAACAAAGCCTTTCCTATGCCCTGAAATCACAACCATTTCCCATTGATGTCTTTCAAAGTCTTACAATGGCAATCAAAATAAAAATAGTCCACAGTTCCAACATCATAATGATTTCTGACACTGAAAGATATTGCTGTAGCCTCTACTGTGTTCTGTACTTCAGTGAGGTGAAGAGAATTCCTTTTCCTTGACTGCTGCTGTTGTGGTCCCTATTTGTATCTGTTGAGGTAAGACTGTGCTCGAGCTGCTTTTCAATGTTACGTCACTGGTGCTTGGGGAGTAATGGTATATGACAGATGTCTGCTCTTGTTCATGTAGACCACACACTGTCGTCTGCTTAAACAGGGAGAACTCTATCTAGCTCCCAGGCCACAGACTTCAAAGTAGTGCTTCCTTCTGTCCCCAGGAATTTGTTTGTTTGCTGTGGTGGTTATTTGGTTTTTGGAGATTTTATGTGCTGGTTCAGCATTATCTACAGTAGTCTTACTTCCTGGGACTCCATCATGAATTCATTGCTGGAAAGCAGTCTTAGACTCTGTTATTAGTTGAACTATGTCCCTAAAAAAAGATATGTTGAAGTCCTAACCCCTGGCACCTAACCCCTGGCACCTTATTTGGAAATAGAGTTTTTGAAGTTGTAATTAGTTACCATGAGGTCAAACTGGAGTAAGGTGGGTCATACTCCAATGTGAATGATGTCCTTATAAAATAGGAGAAAAGACAGAGAGAGAGAGAGACACAGAGGGAAGATGGTCATGTGAAGACAGAGGCAGACTGGAGTTACCCTGCCACAAACCAAGGAATGCCTGGGGCTACCAGAAGCTGGAAGAGATAAGGAAAGATCTTTCCCTAAAGGCTTCAGAGAAAGCATGGCCCTGCTCACGCCCTAAATGCAGACTCCTAGCCTCCAGAACTGTGAGAAAATAAATTTCTATTGATTTAAGCTACCAGATGTAGTAGGTTTGTTACAGCAGACGTAGCAAACTAATACAGACCCCATATTATTTTCTGCTACTAATAATTCCTTTTCTCTCTGAGGTTATGACTTTCAGACTGAGTCTTGTTGGTGTTCTTGAGTAACTCTTCCTTTAAAATCAGTTATTTCTTACATGCTCCTCTGTTCTTCATGCAAATACTGCTGTGGTGGATTTGCTCAACCTGTCCTCCAGACATGCCTAAACATGTCTGAATCCTATGGTGATCAGAGTTCAGGCTTCAACTGGAACCCCTGTGTATATCTGGCTTAATATCATAAAAATACTGCAGTACACAACATCCATTTTCCATTTCAAACACCCCTACAAAGGACAGTAAATAGGAAAAACCTTAGACATAACTGAATGCTGGAAAAAGTGTCTTTATCAGCTCCAGTTTTCTTTCTCTGTATCCCTTTATTTTTCCTCTGGGTGACCATCTCCACTTGCTTTGAGACATAATTTCAACTTGGTATTTGCATTTTTAACTTTTCAAACTTTATTACCTTATTCTAATGTAATTGTTTACTGATATAATTGTGGAGAAAAAGATTTCTTTTTATTGCCTCCGGGCAGTGGAAGCTGAGATACTCTTTGGTTCATGGATGAGGTGGGGGAGGCATGGTAAGACTGAAGACAGCTCAGGGGCAACCTGAATTCAGGCTTTTAAAATATGATTAGATTTCACTATCAGAGATGATCCCTATCCCTTTTCCTCTCTGAGATTTCTTGAATGAGTTAGGAGCAAGGTACATTATCCATTGAATGTTTGTTTCTAGGATCTTGAAGTGTTTGCTGTCAACTACTTCTTGGTATAAGAAATTGAAGTTGTCAGTGATTCCATTCGACTTGAATCAATAATCAAAGTCCATGAAAGCAGCAGTCAAGAAATCAAACAATATATTGCATTGGACAAATCTGCTGCAAAAAGACCTCTTGAAAGTATTAAAAAGCAAAGATGCCATTTTGATGGCTAAGATGCCATTTTGATGACTAAGATGCCTGACACAGCCCATGGTCTTTTCAATGAACGCATCACATATGTCTCAGGAATACAACTTTCACAAGACAACTTGTGAAAGCTGGACAATGAAAAAGGAAGACAGAAGAAGAATTATTGCATTTGAATTGTGGTGCTGGTGAAGAATGTTGAATATACTGTGGACTGCCAGACAAATGGACAAATCAATCTTAGAAGAAATACAACCAGAATGTGCCTTAGAAGCCGGAATGTTGAGACTTTGGTTTGCTTACTTTGGACATGTCATCAGGAAAGACCAATTGGTAGAAAATGACATCATGTTTGGTAAAGTAGAGGGTCAGTGTAAATGAGGGAGGCCTTCAACAAGATGGATTAACACAACAGCTGAACAATGAACTCAAACATACCAGTGATCATGAAGATGGTAGCAATTTGTTCTCTTACACATAAAGTAGCCATGAGCTGGATCTGACTCTATGGCAACTAACAACAACAATAACACTTCTTCGGGACCTGGGGCTCAGTCTAGCATTGTTCTAGTCTCTTCCACCAGCTGTCATCCTTCCAACATTCCTTTGTCCTTTCTCATGAGCTTGTTCTTGTTGTTAGGTGCTGTCGAGTCGGTTCTGACTCATAGAGACCCTATAAGACAGGTTAGAACTTCCTCGTAGGGTTTCCAAGGAGCAGCTGGTGGATTCGAAACTGCCATACTTTTGGTTAGCAGCGGTACCTCTTAACCACTGAGCCATCAGGGTTCCTCTTCACCAGCTTAAATGCAGGTCGGTATTCTCTCTTAACCTTAATCACTCTTTGGATCCTTGTTCCTAAGTCATATTTTTCAGATGTATTACATTCACTACTTTTAAACTTGAAAATACTACCAATACAATAACAAAAAATTGGGAAACAGAAAAGAAAAAAATAAAAATGTTCACCATTCTAACATAAAAATTTTCAGCATTTTGTCTATATACATTTTCATTTTTTTTCCTAAGTATTGCTTAAAAATACATGTATTGACAAATATAAAATAGTTTTAATCACTTGGAGGTACAGTTTTTTTTCTTACTTTTTTAAAAAGTTATTCTTTTATATACATTTTCTGCCCCATCGTCTTTATAACGAGTTGGTACACATTTAACATAAATTAGTATTTAATTATGTTTTCACCGCATGATCCAGAATGCTTCCTTATTTGATTTTAACTTCTGGCAATAAAGTTTCTAACAATCTTATCTGTTTTTAGAAAAATCCTCTTTAATAATAGATGGAGTGCTACAGTCAGTTTAGAGCTTAGAGCTCCTGTGATAACTGACTTGGGTCATAAGACTGAACAATTTTGCTGCTTGAGATAGCCCAAAACACCCATCCATCAAAAAGTTCAGTTAGATAGTTTTATAACCCAATGCAAGGGAAAGTGAGAGGAAACATTTTGAATTTCATTTAAGAAATATAGCCTTAATGGTTTATACACATGGTGAAAGGGAATTATTGGATTCACTGCCCCTCATTCCCTGGGGCAATAGTGGTTCAGTGGTAGAATTCTTGGTTTCCTTATGGGAGAACAGGGTTAAACTCCCCGCCAATGCACCTCATATGCAGCCACCACGCATCTGTCTATGATGCTGAATAGGTTTCAGTGGTTACTGGCGATCTACTTCCAAAAGCCAGCCAATAAAATCCCGATGGATCACGATGGTCCAATCCCCAGTTGATCATGGGAATGGCACAGATCCAATCCCAGTAGATTATGAGGATGGTGCAGGACTGAGTAGCATTTCATTCCATCGTGCATGGGGCCCCATCAGTTGGGGGGTCACTCTATGGCAGCCAACAGCAACAACAGCAACATACTAGCTAGCTCAGGGGACATTTCAGGACTTCTCATATACTACTCTACTTCACTATAAAAAGTCCCAGAAATCCTTTTCATTGGTGATCAGTGTAGGAATGACAGCATCATACTCACAATTTCAGCATGCAGAAAGTAAAGTCAAGCCATGTTTCAACATTTCAGGTTATCTCACTATGCCGGTTCACCAAACCAACAAAACCTCAGAACAATCCACTGCTGCCCCGATTATCTGGCTATTTCAGGTGAATATGAATTATTTTGGCCTGAATTGTTTAGACAATTGCACTTTTTGTGTGTACATCTGTTCACCTAAGAGAGAAAAGTGAACGTATCTCTGCAAAATTTGAAATGATCACTTTTGAAATATATTCTGGCCTAAAGTAAAAGGCCCATGTTTCCAAGTTGTCTGTTTTGAAAGAAAGCCAGAAAACATCCCTGAGTAATTACTGTGGCTTATCTCCTGAGCTCCGCTTGCTGCAGCTATACATGTGACAGTCATTATCTCTGCAGTACATACAGCCATCTACTGAATCAGGGAGGGTCTGAGAGGGAACTTCAGGAATTTGTCCAGTCCCATGGGATCAGTCATTTCCTGTTGCAGATATCCTGGGAGAAGGGAAAAGCTGTTGAAGGAGGTGCTCTTTGCTTCCATTCTTTTTCAATGTGGACCAAACCCCCATTGTATTAGATCTTAAGTTTTATTATATTTTATTTGTATCCATAAATAATTTTAAACAGAGTTTATGTGAAGCAAGTAATTTGAGAGACATTTGACTTGTGAGTTTGAATTCTCCCTGCTTGTCTTCAGTCTACCTTCCAAATTTATTTCTAATTCCAGTTTTGCCTGGTAGAAGAGGCTGAGTTGATGTTACGTGATTTGAAGGATGTTTACAGTCCCAGCAGCTGTAAGTGAGCCTTTAGAAGCACATTGTGGCAAACAGACTGGAATATCTTTCTAGCACGTGAGAAACACTATCAAGAAACCAAGAAGGGCAGGCTCCAATTTCAAAATTTGGCCATTTGATGTATCTGGAGTGAATATTTCATTGTGTTATGTTAAATATTTGAATATTTGGAGACATCTAGGTTAGTAGTTCTCAAACTTTTTTGTCTCAGGGCTGCTTAACACTTTTAAAAGTTATTGAGATCCTCAAAGAGTTCTCGTTTAAGCTTTATATCTATCAATATTTACCACATGAGAAATTAAAACTGAGAAATTTAAAAATGTTAATTCATTTACAATAGTAAGACAATTGTATGTTAATATCAATAACATCTTAAAAAAATCTTTTTTTTAAATTAAAAAGATCACGTTGGTGAGATGACATTATTTTACATTTTTGAAATCTTAATATCTTAGTACAAAACAGCTGGATTAATGTATCTGCTTCTGTATTCAATCTGTTGCAATATATTGTTTTGGTTGAAGTATTTAAAGAAAACATGGCCACACAGATATGTAGTTAGACAAGGAAGGGATATTTAAATACTCTTTTTAGGTAATTGTGTGCAGTCTTCTTTGATATTACACCATCACTGGCCAAGTGATAGTTTCTTAAAAGTTAGTTCCAATGTGGAATCTGAAGCTACTGCAATGAATTTTTATACATTGTTACATTAAAATCCATCTGTTTATCTTGCAGTGTGAATGGATTTTTAACCATACAGGGTTTTGTAACATCAGGCATTAGTTATTTGGCAAATATTGGTTCACTTAGTTGTGCATGTGCTCCAACTGTTGAAACATTTTATTATACAGTATGAAAAAAATCGCTTTCATTAATATCACCACAGGACCTATCAGAAAGGACTCTAAGTATAGGGAAGCTATCAAGCTCACAGTGGCAGATACAAGTTTTTTAAAATTCTAATTTCTGTCAAAAGCTCAAATTTTATCATTGACAACAGATGCTATCACTTGTTTTTCTTGAAGTAGCAAGCTTGCTTTGTTCATTTTTAAGAAAATAACTGCCAGCTCCCCCAGTATGAATAACCTTTATCAAGACTGTCGGTTCATCTCTCACGTAAAAAAATACGTTTCATGAAAACAGCAGCTTGTTCAGAGCACAGCCCAAACAATTGCCCGAGTGCTTTTCCTCAAGACAAATGCTGGACTTTGGTATGAAGGAGAAGTGCTTTGCATGTACTTTCCATTTCTCCACACGTAATATTAAAAAATACATGTACATAAGGGTTGCATTTTAATAAAATTATTTTTCTTGTTTTATGAAGGATATCCGTAAGTGAAACTGTCCTTCTCCTTTCCCTCTTCCTTCCCTTCCTTCTCTTCCTCCTGCTTCTCTTTATTATTGTTATTATTATTATTTTTACTGCAAATACTCTACAAGTGCATTTGGTGCCATTGCTTTGATTTGTGCTTAACCTCTAGCAGTTTTACTCACTATTGATTTACTCACTATTTACTCACTATTGATTTACTCACTGATCACCATCAGTGCAAATGTCAACGTAGTGGAAAAAGGTAATTAACATCACAACAAATAATTTTGACCCCCTAGACTCCCTGAAAGTGTCTCAGGGATGCCAGGGGTCTGTGGACCACATTTTAAGAGCCACTGATCTACATGGTCAACTGATTTTTTTTTTTCTTTTTGTCTAAATTTTTGGCATATAATAGACGCTGACTAAGTGAAAAAATTTTGGGACATGAAATTTCAATAGTTTGATGGATCACAAACTTGTGAATACATAGTGCACTTAGAAGCTTAATACTAAAAAAAAAGGCAATATATTTCCAACGGTACAAAAAGAATTCCCAGAGGCAAAAAAAACAGTTCTCAAATTTATATTCGAAAATAAGAAGGAAAATCAGAATTCAAGCTTTCTAGTACTTATTCATTCAACATATATTTTAAAATACTTACTATTAGCAAGGTATATAGAAATAAGAAATAAGGTAAAATTTAGGAGTGATAAATATACAGTGATGTTGTCGTTAGCTGCTGTCAAGTCACCTCTGACTCACAGCAACCTTATGTATAACAGATTAAAGTGTTGCTTTGTCTTGTCCTGTCTTCATGATTGTTGGTATGTTTGAGTCTGTGTTTCAGCTGTCGTGTGAATCCATCTCACTGAGGGCTTCTCATCAATAAGGGAAGGCATATATAGCTATAAACTTACATAAAAATGTTTATGATTAATTAAAAATCTATTTTGTGAGTATTTGCCGTAGAGTTAATTCTATTAGTTTTATTCAAGTGAATACTCAGACTTTCCATTTTCAGGTAGGAAGAATCCTGGTACCAAATCAACGCTGTGTGGTTAATGCTTCTGTAAAGTTAGTAGAAAAATTATGTAAAATTCATATTCCTCATTATGCAAAGTTCACTTTGCCTCCTCCCTCCTTCCTTCCCCCACACCATCCATTCCTACTCCCCCTCCTCTCTTTCTTTCTTCCTTCCCTGTCTTCCATTTTTTATAAAAAGTTTATTGTTTGAAGTATTCACAGTGAACTTCCTTTAGGCTTGTAAAGGGTTTTGCTTGTTGTTTTTATTTTTTCTTGCTTGCTTTTAATAAGCAATCTATTGATTCTTATTAAAATGTATCTTTTGGAATGAATTTGAAATAATAATCACATATTTACCTTTACCTTCATTTTCATTTTTATTTTCCAGCTCAAGTGCCTCTGTGAATTCCTTTACATGTGTAGTAAGGTTATTATTAGGTCTCTTCTGTATAGCAGTACTAACACCAACATCATGGACAGGTGTCTCTGCTCTTGTATTCTAAAATGGATCATGTAGCAGCTAAGAGCTCAGGCTCTGGGATAAAGTAGCTTTACATTCTAATCCTATATCTACTGATCTTGGGGAAGTTACTTAACCTCAAAAGCCTTGGTTTCCTCATCTGTAAAAGCAGACTAACATTAGTACCTACTACATGAGGTTTAAGTAAGATAATACACGTATAGTACTTAGTATGATGACTGACATAATTCATATTTAATGTACATTTGTTGTTATTTCTGAGCCTCAGCTTTCTCAGCTTTTGTGAGTGTTAGATGAGATATAAGGGGTTTCAACAATAAATGTTAATCCCTTTTTGTGTGGTTGACTTTGTGTGGATAAAATTTCTGGAAACTGTTGGCTGCTGTTCAGAAAGAAGATCCATTAATATGGAGAGGGTACACACACAAAGAAGGAGCCCTGGTGGCACAATGGTTAAAACGCTTGGCTGCTAACCAGAAGGTTGGCAATTCAAACCTACTAGCCCTTCTTGGGAGAAAAGACCTGGAAATCTGCTCTTGTAAAGATTATGGCTTAGAAAACCCTATGGGACAGTTCTTCTCTGTCATGTAGGGTTGCTATGAGTCGGACTTGATTCAGTGGCACACAACAACAATGACAGCATACACAAACGTGCATACTCCATACACAGATGTGAAAAGAAAATGCAGTTTCTGTTCTTTCTCACTTATTTGACTGTTCTTTTAAGTACCCAATCTACTGAGTAGGAGGGGAACATAATTTATTCTGATCCAATAAGCTTGGTCCAACCTAACAGTTTAAGTCTTCAGTTTTTTTTTTTTTTTTTTTTTTTTTTTTGACTAAATCCAAGGTTTTTTATTTCCTTATTCTCAACCTGCTTCTCTCCAACATGGTATCTGATGTATTTGGGGCAGGAATCTTATGAACAGAAAAGAGTTGATCCTTCAGGTCTGTTTTGAAGGCTCCGTTCCCTGGTCCCTATGGAAATGCCTCTTGTTCACATTTGACTACTGCTTGCCCTGCCAGCATTACTGGCCAAGGTTGTGGTCTGTAAGTTCAGGGTAAGGACCAAATAGCCCTCTTTGGCTGTTGGACTTAAGATAAATGTGACTTCCATTTAGCCTGTGGAACACTCTGTCTTTGCTACACTGGCTTTTGGAAGACCCAAGTCATACTATAATCTGACTTCTATGTGCTAAATTGGGGTCAGATGGGAACATCTATCCTAAGAGAACTCAACTAATACTCCTCTTCTACGTAATCACACTGTGCTTCAACTTTAACCCTGTTGTCACCTTCCCTTCCCTCATGTGAAGTAGGACAAATGTCTTTGTGTTTTAGGCATTCCCCTAAATCTAAAACACATCTGTCCAGAGTTTTACCTCTGAAATAGGAGAGCAGGACACCACGTGTCTCACCTACTTTTACCTACCTCTCTTCACCCAGGCTGCAAGGGCGGGATTTTCACCTCTTTTAGGTCATACCCCGAGTTCTGCCATCTGGCACACCAGGCCTACCTCCCCATGTGCTTTGAAGTAGAGCTTTGTGATTTTGACATCTCTCTCTCTTTTCCCTGACAGCCTGGGTTTCGAGTCTGCTCTCTCCTTGAAGACATCAAGAAAGTCGGCTCTGAGCCAGATCAGTAGCTTCTTTGTTCTAGGCTCTTTCCTTCCCTGGAGCAACAAACCTCAAGTATCAAAACAGGTAGCGAAAAGCTGTAAGGACTTAAGGGGGGAAATTAAAAACATTGGTTTAATATTCACAAAATAATGTCATTTGTTACATTAATTTACCAATGTTTGTCTAACTATAAAACCCATACTTTTCCAATGCACAGCGTTTGGCACTGGGCAAGCTCATGGTCTTTCAGGGCAAGATAGAGGAAAATCAGAAATTAGAGCACATAAAGAAATTTAAAGTAGTTGAAATCTGAACAACAGCAATGAGGAAGGAGAAATAGAGACAGACAGACTTAAGATTCTCTCTTTTTTTCTTGTGCTTTAGATGAACTTTACAGAGCAAATTAGTTTCTCATTCAACAAATTATATTGTGACATTGGTTGCAGTCTCCGCAATGTGTCAACACTCTCCCCTTCCACACTCCAATTCCCCATTTCCATCCATCCATTTTTCCTGCCCTTTTCTGCCTTCTCATCTTGCTTTTGGGAAAGTGTTGCCCTTTTGGTCTCATATACATGATTGATCTAGGAAGTACATTCCTTGCGTGTGTTGTTGTTTGTTTTATAGGCTTGTCTAATCTTTGGCTGAAGGGTGAGCTCTGGGAGTGGCTTCAGTTCTGAATTAAAAGCATGTCCAAGGGCCATAGTCTTGAAGGTTCTTCCCATCTCTGTCAGACTAGTAGATTGGTTCTTTTTTTTTTTGGGAATTTGGATTTTGTTCTACATTTTTCTCCCATTCTATTTGTTTTGTGATTCTTGTCAGAGCTATTGGTGGTAGTAGCCGGGCACCATCTAGGTCTTCTGAGCTCAGGCTGGTGGAGGCTGTGGTACTTGTGGTCCATTAGTCCTATGGACTAATATTTCCCTTGTGTCTTTGGTTTTCTTTGTTCTTATTTGCTCTGGATGGAATGGGACCAGTAGATATATGATAGATGGCCGCTTGCAAGCTTTTAAGACCCCAGACACTACTTACCAAACTTGGATGTAGAACATTTTCTTTATGAACTTTGCTGTGCCAGTCGACCTAGTTGACCTCCACAACTGTGGTCCTCAGCCCTCAGCCCCAGTAACTCAGTCCCTCAGGGTGTCTGGATGTGTCTATGAAGCTTCTATGAAGTTACCTTGGCCAAGTTTTGCTGACTTCCCCTATATTGTGTACTGTCTTTTCCTTTACCAAAGTTAATATTTATCTACTATCTAGTTAATGATTTCCTTTCTCCAACTCTCCCCTCACTCATCACCATCAAAGGTTGTTTCTTTCTGTGTTTAAACCTTTTCTTGAGTTTTTATAATAGTGGCCTCATACAGTATTTGACCTTTTATGATTAACTGATTTCACTCAGCATAATGCCCTCCAGATTCATCCATGTTGTGAGCTATTTCACAGATTCATCGTTGTTCTTTATCTTTTCATAGTATTCCATTATGTGTATATACTATAATTTTTTTATCCATTTGTCTGTTGAAGGCGACTTAGGTTGTTCCCATCTTTTTGCTATTGTGAATAATGCTACAATGAACTTGGGTGTGCATATGTCTATTCATGTGATGGCTCTTATTTCTCAAGGATATATTCCTGGGAGTGGGATTGCTGGATCATATGGTATTTCTATTTCTAGCTTTTTAAATAAGCACCATATTGTTTTCCATAGTGGTTGTATCGTTGCACATTGCCACCAGCAATGCATAAGAGTTCCAATCTCCTCGCAACCTCTCCAACACTTGTTATTTCTCTTTTTTTGGTTAGTGCCAGCCTTGCTGGGGTGAGATGATATCTCGTTGTAGTTTTGATTTACATTTCTCTAATGGCTAATGATCAAAAGCATTTCCTCATGTTTCTGTTAGCCAACTGGATTTCTTTGGTGAAGTGTCTGTTCATATCCTTTGCCTATTTTTTAATTGGATTTTCTGTCTTTTTGTTATTGAGATGTTGCAGTATTTTGTAGGTTTTAGAGATTGGACCCTTGTCAGTTATGTCCCAGCCAAAATTTTTTTCCCAGTGTGTATGTTCTCTTTTTACTCTTTTGGCAAAGTCTTTTGATGAGCATAAGTGTTTAATTTTTAGGAGCTCCCAATTATCTAGTTTCTCCTCTGGTGTTTGTGCAATTATTAGTTATGGTTTGTATCCCACTCACGCCATATATAGCATTGTCCCTATTTTTTCTCCCATGATCTTTATAGTTTTAAGTTTTATATCTAGGTCTTTGAGCCATTTTGAATTAGTTTTTGTGTATTGTGTGAGTTATGGGCACCGTTTCATTTTTTTACAGATCGACATCCATTTTTCCCAGCAACATTTGTTAAAGAGACTGTCTTTTCCCCATTTAATGGACTTTGGTCATTTGTCAAAGATCAGCTGACCGTAGGTGGATGGATTTATGCCTGGGTTCTCAATTCTGTTCCGTTGGTCTGTGTTTCTGTCATTGTACCAGTACCAGACTGTTTTGACTACCATGGCTGTATAGTAAGTTCTGAGATCAGGTAGTGTGAGGCCTCCTACTTTGTTCTTCTTCCATAGTGCTTTACTTATCTGGTGCCTCTTTCCTTTCCATATAAAGTTAGTGATTAGTTTGTCCATCTCTTAAATAATGCTGTTGGTATTTGGACTGGGATTGCATCACATCTGTAGGTCGCTTTGGGCAGAACTGACATATTGAGTCTTTCTATCCATGAGCATGGTATATTTTTCTATTTACATATGTCTCTTTTGGTTTCTTGCAGTAGTGTTTTATAGTTTTCTTTGTATAGGTATTTTACACTTCTGGTTAGATTTATTTTAAAATATTTTATTTTTTTAGAGGTGATTATAAATGGTATTTTTTTCTTAATTTCCTTTTCAAAGTTATCTTTGTTGGTATATAAGACTCCAATGGATTTTTGTACGTTAATCTTGTATCCTGCTACTCTACTGAATTTTACTATTAGTTCCAGTAGTCTTCTTGTAGAGTCTTTGGGGTTCTTTATGTATAGGATCATACCATCTGTGAATAGGGACAGTTTTACTTCTTCCTTACCAATTTGGATGCAGTTTATTTCTTTTTCTTGCATTATTGCTTTAGCTAGGACTTTCAGCACAATGTTAAATAGGAGTGGTGATAAAGGGCATCCTTGTCTTGTTCCCGTGCTCAAGGGAAATTTTTTCAGCTGCTCTCAGTTGAAAATGATATTAGCTGTTGGTTTTGTATAGACGCCATTTTCTATGTTGAGGAATTTCCCTTCTATTCCTATTTTCCTGAGAGTTTTAGTCAAGAATGGGTGTTGAAGTTTATCAAATGCCTTTTCTGCATTGAGATGATCATGTGATTCTTTTCCTTTGTTTTATTTATATGGTGGATTATGTTGATTGATTTTCTAACATTGAACCATCCTTGCATACCGAGTACAAAACCCACTTTGTCATGGTGTTTTATTTTTTTTACGTGATGCTGAATTCTATAGGCTAGAATTTTTTAAAGAATTTTTGCATCTATATTCATGAGAGATACTGGTCTGCCTTTTTCTATTTTTGTGGTGTCTTTGCCTGGCTTTGCTATCAGGGTTATGCTGGCTTCCTAGACTGAACTCAAGAGTATTCCTTCCTTGTCTAAGCCCTGAAATAGTTTGAGAAGTACTGATGTGAGTGCTTCTCTGAACGTTTGTAAAATTCTGTACGAAGCTGTCTGGGCCAGGGCTTTTTGTTGTCGGGATTTTTTTTTTTTATTACCTCCTCAATCTCTTCTCTTGTTATAAGTCTGTTCAGATTTTCTATCTCAGTTTGTGTTAGTTTAGGTAAGGTAGTGTGTTTCTAGAAATTTTTCCATTTCCTCTAGATTCTCAAATTTTTTGGAGTATAATTTTTCGTAATGTTTTGTTATGATCCTTTTTATTTCAGTTGGATCTGTTGTAATGTCCCCCATCTCATTTCTTATATGTGTTGCTTCCTTCCCTGTTTTTCTTTTGTCAGTTTGGCCAACTGTTTGTCAATTTTGTTGATCACTTCAAAGAACCAACTTTTAGTCTTGTTGAGTCTTTCTGCTGTTTTTCTGTTCTCTATTTCATTCATTTCTGCTCTTATCTTTATTATTTCTTTTCTTCTGGTGGCTCCCTTTGCTGTTCTCTTTCTATTTGTTTGAGTTTACGGCTAATGTTTTGATCTTGGCGTGTTCTTTATGATGTGTGCATTTATTGCTATATAGTGACCTCTGTGCACTGCCTTTGCTGTGTCTCAAAAGTTTTGGTATGATGTGTTTTCAATCTTATTTGAGTCTAGGAATTTTTTTTAAAAAAAAATATATATATATATATTTATTTTTTTATTGTACTTCAGGTGAAGGCTTACAGAACAAATAGTTTCTCATGAAACAGTAGTACACATGTTGTTTTATGACATTGGTTAACAACCCCACAACATGTCAACCCTCTAACTTCTCAACATTTTTTTTTGGTGAAAATACACATAGCCAGAGATACACCATTTCAAAAATTTCTACATGCACAGTTCAGTGACATTGACTACGCTCTTCCAATTGTGCTGTTATTCTCACTTAAGATGAAAGCTTACAGAACAAAATAGTTTCTCATTTAACAGTTACTACAAATGTTGCCCTATGACAATGGTTAACAATCTCACAACACATCAGCAATATCCTAACTCAACCTTGGGTTCCCTATCACCAGCTTCCTTGTCCCCTTCTGCCTTCTGGCCCTTGTCACTGGACTCCTGTACCTCATTAGTCCCATTTGGTTTTACGGGGCTGTCCATTCCCAGGCTAAACGGTGAACCTCGGAGATAACTTCACCACTGAGCTAAAAAGGTGTCTGGGAGCCATACTCTCGGGGTTTCTCCAGTCTCCTTTAAGCCAGTAAATCTGGTCTTTTTTTGTGAGTTAGAATTATGTTCTACATCCTTCTCCAGCTCTGTCCAGAACCCTCTGTTGTGATCCTGGTCAGAGCAGTCAGTGGTGGTAGCCGGACACCATCTAGCTGTACTGGACTCAGTCCGGTGGAGGCCTTGGTAGCTGCGGTCCATTAGTCCTACGGACTAATCTTTTCCTTGTATCCTGTTCTCTTCATTCTCCCTTGCTCCCGAAGGGATGAGACCAGTGGAGTATCTTAGATGGCCGCTCACAGGCTTTTAAGACCCCAGACACTACTCACCAAGGTAGAATGTAGAACATTGTCTTTATAAACTGTGTTATGCTAATTGAGCTAGATGTTCCCTGAGACCATGGTCCCCACAGCCCTCCACCCAGCAATTTAGTCCCTCAGGGAATTTGGATGTGTCTTTGGGGCTTCCGTGACCTTTCCTTGTACAAGTTGTGCTAGTTTCACCTGTATTGTGTACTGTCTCACACTTCACCCAAGATACCACTTATCTATTGCCTATTTAGTATTTCTCCCCCACCCCTCCCATCCCTGGTAACCAATAAAGATTGTTACATTTTGTGTGTGAACTTTTTATGGGTTTTTAAAATAGAGGTCTCATACAATATTTGTCCTTTTGTGATTGACTTATTTCACTCAGCATAATGTCCTCCAGTTTCATCCATGTTACGAGATGCTTCACAGATTCATTGTTGTTCTTTCTCATTGCATAGTACTCCATTGCATGTATGTACCATAGTTTGTTTATCCATTCATCTGTTGATGGGCATCTAGGTTGTTTCCATCGTTTTGCTACTGTGAACAATGCTGCCATGAACATAGGTGTGCATATGTCTATTTGAGTGACGACTCTTATTTCTCTAGGATATATTCCTAGGAGTGGGATTGCTGGATCGAATGGTATGTCTATTTCTAGCTTTCTGAGGAAGCGCCATATCATTTTCCAAAATGGTTGTATCATTTTGCATCCCCACCAGCAGTGCATAAGTTTTCCGATCTCCCTGCAGCCCTTCCAACATTTATTATTTCCAGTGTTTTTGATTCGTGCCAGTAATGCCAGGGTGATATGGTATCTCATTGTGGTTTTAATTTGCATTTCTCTAATGGCTACTGATCCCACACATTTCCTCACGTATCTGTTGGCCATTTGAATATCTTCTTTGGTGAAGTGTCTGTTCATTTCCTTTGCCGATTTCTTGATAGGATTATTTGTCTTTTTGTTGTAGTGGTGTTGGATTTTCTTGTAGATTATGGATTTCAGACCTTTGTCTGACTTGTACTGTCCAAAAATTTTTTCCCAGTCTGTAAGTTCTCTTTTTATTCTTTTGGTGAAGTCTTTTGAAGAACAGAGCTGTTTGATTTTTAGAAGATACCAGTTATCTAGCTTATCTATTGGGGTTTGTGCATTGATGGTTATGGTTTGTATCCTGTTAATGGTGTGTATTAAGGCCTGTAGTGTTGGTCCTATTTTTTCATCTATGAACTTTATAGTTTTAGCCTTTATATTCAGGTCTTTGGTCCATTTTGAAGTAGTTTTGTATACGGTGTGAAGTATGAGTCCTGTTTCTTTTTTTTGCCGATGGATATCCAATTTTGCCAACATCATTTCTTAAAAAGACTGTCTTTTCTCCATTTGATGGACTTTGGGCCCTTGTCGAAGATCAGGTGACCGTAGGTGGATGGATTTACGTCTGGGTTCTCAATTCTGTTCCATTGGTCAATGTATCTGTTGTTGTACCAGTACCAGGCTGTTTTGAGTACTGTAGCTGTATAGTAGGTTCTCAAGTCAGGTAGTGTGAGTCCTCCAACTTTATTCTTCTTCTTCAGTAGTGCTTTACTTGTCTGGGGCTTCTTCCCTTTCAATATAAAGTTAATGATTAGTTTTTCCATCTTTTTGAAGAATATCATTGGTATTTGGATCGGGATTGTGATGTATTTGTAAATTGCTTTGGGTAGAATTGCCATTTTCCCAATGTTGAGTCTGCCTATCCATGAGCATGGTATGTTTTTCCATTTATGTAGATCCCTTTGGGTTTCATGCAGTAGTGTTTTGTAGTTTTCTTTGTATAGGTCTTTTACATCCCTGGTCAGATTTATTCCTAAATATTTTTTCTTTTCAGGGTCTGTTGAAAATGGTATTGTTTTCCTGATTTCCTTTTCATCGTTCTCCTTATTGGTGTATAGGAATCCAACTGATTTTTGAATGTTTATCTTGTATCCCACTACTCTGCTGAGTCTTTCTATTAGTTCCAGTAGATTTCTCATGGAGTCTTTAGGGTTTTCTATGTATAGTATCATATCAGCTGCAAACAGGGACAGTTTAACTTATTCATTACCAATTTGGATGCCCTTTATTTCTTTTTCTTACCCTATTAATCTAGCTAGAACTTCCAGCACACTGTTAAATAGGAGTGGTGATAAAGGGCATCCTTGTCTTGTTCCTGTTTTCAAGGGGAATGTTTTCAGCCTCTCTCCATTAAGAATGATGTTGGCCGTTGGTTTTGCATAGATGCCCTTTATTATGTTGAGAAATTTCCCTTCTATACCTATTTTATTGAGAGTTCCATCAGGAATGGGTGTTGGACCTGTTGAATGCCTTTTCTGCTTCAATAAGATGATCATGTGATTCTTTTCTTTCTTTTTACCTAGGTGGTGGATTATGTTGATTGATTTTCTACTGTTGAAGCATCCTTGCATACCTGGTGTGAATCCTACTTGGCCGTGGTGTATTATTTTTTTTGATATGATGCTGGATTCTATTGACTAGAATTTTGTTCAGAATTTTTGCATCTATATTTATGAGAGATATTGGTCTGTAATTTTCTTTTTTTGTGACGTCTTTGCCTGGTTTTCGTATCAGCATTATGCTGGCTTCATAGAATGAATTTGGAAGTGTTGCTTCCTCTTCTATGCTCTGAAATAGCTTGAGTAGAACTGGTACAAGTTCTTCTGTAAATGTTTTGTAGAATTCTCCAGTGAAGCCATCTGGGCCAGGGCTTTTTCTGGTTGGGAGTTTTTTTATTACCTTTTCAATCTCTTTTCTTGTTATGGGTCTGTTCAGATTTTCAACATCACTTTGTTGTGGTTTGGGTAGGCCGTGTGTTTCTAGAAATTTATCCATTTCCTCTAGGTTTTCAAATTGGTTGGAGTATAGTTTTTCATAATTTTCTGTTATAATCCTTTTTATTTCAGTTGGGTCTGTTGTAATGTCCCCCATTTCATTTCTTATTTGTGTTATTTGTGCCCTCTCCTGTTTTTCTTTTGTCAGTCTGGCCAGTGGTTTGTCGATTTTGTTGATTATTTCAAAGAACCAATTATTAGTTTTGTTGATTCTTTCTATTGTTTTTCTGTTCTCAATTTCATTTATTTCTGCTCTGATCTTTACTATTTCCTTTCTTCCGGTGGTTGTAGGCTTTTTTTGTTGTTCTCTTTCTATTTTTTTGAGTTTTGTAGTTAATGTTTTGATTTTGTCCCTTTCTTCTTTTTTGATATGTGCATCTATTGCTATAAATTGTCCTCTGAGGACTGCCTTTGCTGTGTCCCAAAGGTTTTGGTATGATGTGTTTTCATTCTCATTTGATTCTAGGAATTTTTTAATTCCATTTCTGATTTATTCTATTACCCATTGATGTGTAAGCAGACTATTATTCAGTTTCCATGTGTTTGATTTTTTTTCCTTGCTCTGTCTAGTGTTAATTTCTACCTTGATGGCATTGTGGTCAGAGAAGATACTGTGAATTATCTCAGCATTTTGGATCTTGTTGAGGATTGCTCTGTGGCCTAAGATGTGGTCTATTCTGGAGAACATTCCTTGTGCATTGGAAAAGAATGTGTACTTTGCAGCGGTTGGATGGAGTGTTCTATATATGTCTATGAGGTCCAGTTGGCTGATTGTGCCCTTTAGGTCTTCTGTATCTTTGCTGAGTTTCTTTTTAGTTGTTCTGTCCTTTACTGAGAGTGGTGTGTTGAAGTCTCCTACTATTATTGTGGAACTGTCAATTTCTCTTTTCAGTGCTGTTAGAGTTTTTTTTATGTATTTTGGAGCCCTGTCATTGGGTGCATAGATATTTATTATGGTTATGTCTTCATGATGGATCATCCCCTTAATCATTATATAGTGTCCTTCTTTGTCTTTTATGGTAGATTTTGTTTTAAAGTCTATTTTATCTGAGATTAGAATTGCCACTCCTGCTCTTTTTTGATAGTTGTTAGCTTGATATATTTTTTTCCAACCTTTGATTTTTAATAAATTCACATCTTTGTTTCTAAGGTGTGTCTCTTTTAGACAGCCAATTGATGGATCCTGTTTTCTTATCCATTCTGCCACTCTCCGTCTCTTTATGGGTGCATTGAGTCCATTTACATTCAGTGTAATTATTGATAGACGGAAGTTTGTTGCTGTCATTTTGTAGTGCTTTTTTTTGTGGTGCTGAAGTTTTCTTTGTTCTTCTTACTTTCTTGTGCTGAGTTACTTTTGTTTGTGGATTTTGTGTTCATTTCTTTTGTTTTTGTAGGTTTTGTTTTTGTTGAGACTTTATGTTTTTCGTCTTTATTTTTATGAGTTGGTTTGTTAACTTGCTTTGTGGTTACCATGAATTTTACCCTTATCTTTATAATTTTGAAGCAGTCTACCCTTACTTGGTATTGCCTTGCCTTCCTCTCCTTTAGAAATTTCTATACCTATGCCATTTGTTCCCGCTTTCATTGTTTTGATGTTGTTGTCATCCTTTGATTGATTTCTCTGATTCCCTGTTGTATTTCTTTTGTTTTTGGAAAGTCCTCTGTAGTTCAGTTCCTAGAATGGTATCTGGTTCATATGAACCTGCGTCCTAGGTCCTAGGTCCTGCCTGAGGGCTGAAGCTGTTTGTCCTCAGATTGAAGAACTCCCTTTAATAATTCTTGTAAGTTTGGTTTGACTTTTGCATATTCCTTTAGTTTCTGTTTATCTGGAAATGACCTAATTTCACCATCAAATTTGAATGTGAGTTTTGCAGGATATATTATTCTTGGCTGACAATTTTTTTCTTTCAAGATTTTATATATGTCATCCCATTGCCTTCTTGCCTGCATGGTTTCTGCCGAATAATCTGAGCTTAGTCTTATTGTTTCTCCTCTGTATGTGACTTCTTGTTTTTCATGAGCTGCTCTCAGGATTCTTTGTTTGTCTTTAGTTTTAGCGAGTGTGAATATGATATGTCTTGGTGATTTTCTTTTGGGGTCTCTTCTCTATGGGGTTCATTGAGCTTCTTGGATGGCCAGCTTTTCATTTTTCATGATATTGGGAAAGTTTTCTGTCAGCAGTTCCTCAATGATCCTCTCTGTGTTTTCTGTTTTCTCCCCCTGTTCTGGAATTCCAATCACTCAAAAATTTTTGCTTTTGATTGTATCCCACATAACTGTCAGGGTCTCTTCATTTTTCTTTGTTCTTTTTTCTGAGTTTCCTCAAACAGATTTGTATCCAAGTGTTTGTCTTCAGTTCCACTGATCCTGTCTTCCACCGTTTCGAATCTGCTTCTCAGCCCTTGTATGACACTGTTCATTTCTGAAATTTTGTTATTTATCTTCTGGATTTCTAATTGTTGTCTTTGTATATTTTCTAGTTTAGAATTTATTTTGGCATTTTGTTCCTGCATCATCTTCCTGAATTCTTCCAATTTTTTGTCTGTATTTTCCATGAATTTGTCTATTTTTTCCTCATGTTTGTCAGATTTTTGCCTCAGATCTTGAAGAATTCTGAGTATTAGAGATTTGAATTCTGTATCAGGTAGTTCTAGTGCATTTTCTTTCACTGGAAAGTCATCTGGTGTTTTATTTTGGACACCTAATGGAACCATCCTGTTTTGATATTGCCTGCTGTTTTGGGGGCATTCAGTAGTTATTTTTCTCGTTTTGATTGTAGATTTGTTTGGTTTGTCCCTTTTTATTTTAAAATTTGACTATGTCTGAGCATGCAGCATGTGTGTTCTTTGTTGTTTGCTCGTCTATAGGTAGAATACTTCTCACCTCCTTTTCCAATTGGCAGGGTAAGTCACTCAGATATGGTACGACAGGGCAGGTCTAGCTGAAGAGGAGTTACTGGGATGGGTTTTTTGTGGCACCTACTACAGCCACCAAGGCAGGTTGGTAATCAGTGCAGGGAAGGTTCCAGTAGGCCATGCCTGTGCTGCTTGGTGTTTTGTTGGTAAGTGCATGGTGCAGGTAGGCAGGATGTAGCAGGGAGATTGTTGTGTGTGGAGCTAAGATGGATATGGGAGACAGGAGAGAGGAACAGGAGCCAAAAAGATACAAACAAACCAAAAATAATGCTAGGGGAGCTTGCCATTGGAGTGGAGAGATGAGAGACTATGAAATGGAGAAAAACAGAAAAGGGAAGAGGCAGAAAAGAAAAGAAAAGGAAAGGATGAATAGATAAAAATCAGAAAGGTTAAAGAACCACAAAGTTCACAGGGATCCCACCGGTGCAGCTATGAGGTCTGGGGAAGTCCCTCTCAGGTGTTGTAGTACAGCCAGGCCAGAAGGCATAGAGTTATAGAACGCCAGGTATTCAGGGCACAGAAAGAGAAGGAAGCTATAGAGATGAGAAACTGAGTAATGAGGAAAGACAGAAATGGAAAAAGAGGAAAAAGAAAACAAAACAAATTAAAAATAAAAAAGAACAAGAAAAGCACCCAAAAAAAACAGGAAAAAAAAAATGAAAAAAGAAATGCTCTCAGGGATCCCTCTGAACATCTGTGCAAGCCGAGGGGGTAGTCTCCTTGCCACGTAGGACCGCCTGACCAGAAAGGGCTCCCAACTTAAGAAAAAGAAAAAAAAACAAACAAATAAACAGTTCAAAACAAACAAACAGACTAAATCCCCGGGATCCTACCAGCTCGGCAGCCCAGACTGGCAAGCAGCTCCACAATCGAACAGAGCTCCACAGCCCCTCAGGAAGAAGCAAAGATGGTGCATGGAGCCAGGTATTTTAGTGAAAGGATGGGGAGGTGGTGAGAGGTAAGGAAGAAATCAAAAGAAGCAAAAAAAAGCAACACCAGCAGCCAACAAATGGCACTCAGAGAGCCAGCCCATTCGGGTGTGTGAAATCCAGGCAGCCGGTGTTTCCCAGACGAGAGATCGTGGTCATGGGAAGCAGAAGAGGCTGAGTGGGGTGAAGAAGGGTGGGGGGTGGGAAAGTGTATATCACAAATTACCAGTTGTTTTGTCTCCCGCTGGAAGCTCCACGAAGCTGCTTTCTCATACTCCCTGTCTGCTGGTCTCCGATAGGAGTCCAAGATGGCAGATCCGCGCTGTGTTAGCTGGTAGGGGACCTTTGCATGAATCTCTCCTCACTCTCCGTTCTCTGTCAGTTTTCTTACTCCATTTGGTGCTTGGCTGAGTTCTTTATCTCTTCTTTTGATATTTTAGGGTTTCAAGGTTGTTGTCCCTGTTCAGCTTAGTTTTTTGGATCTTTGCTGTGGAGGGACGGCGTGGTGCTTCTGCCTAGAGCGCCATGTTGCCGGAAGTCCAGTCTAGGAATTTTTTAATTCCCTCTTTGATTTCTTCTATTACCCAGTTGTTTTTAAGGAAGGTGTTATTCATTTTCCATGGATTTGATTTTTTATCCGTGCTCTTCCTGTTATTAACTTCTACTTTTATTGCATTGTGTTCAGAAATAATACTTTATATTATTTCCATGTTTTGGATTTTATTGAAGACTGCTTTGTGGCCTAAAATGTGGTGTATTCTGGAAGATGTTCCACATGTATTGGAAAAGAATGTATACTTTGCTGCTGTTGGGTGGACTGTTCTATATATGTCTGTGAGGTCCAGTTGTTTGATTTTGGCCTTTATGTCTTTTGTATGTCTGTTAAGTTTCTTTTTAGATGTTCTGTCCTTTACAGAGAGCGGTGTGTTGAAGTCTCCTACTTTTATTGTGGAACTGTCTATTTCTCTTTTCACTGATGTTAGAGTTTTTTTTTTTTTTTTTTTTAATGTATTTTGAGGCCCTGTCATTGGGTGTGTAGATGTTTCTTAAGGTTCTGTCTTCTTGGTGGAATTAAGATTCTTAAAGGGTGCTTGTGCCAACAACTATTTCTGCTTTAGAAAATGGAAGTATTCACTAACATTTTAAGATGTTGCCTTCAAGATTTAGGTATTTCCATTATGAAGGCTGATTAGGAAAATCACTACATGAAATTCAACACATTTAGATCTCTTATTCAGTGGTGTATCCATGATACTTAGAGTGTAATTTAAAACATTATTGCTAGGTAAAATTTCAACACTTTTTTCTGAGACCACCTAAAATTAAATAGGGCACTAGATCAGACTGTCTGGGTTAGAGTCCTGGTCTACATTCACGTGGCATATAATTTTGGGATATTTACTCAGTCCTGCCGACAAAGACCACTCTAAAATTCAGGGCACTTGACATGGCTGAGGCTTCTGGCTGAAGTGTAGACCTGATTCCATTTTGTTATCCTGACCCCATTTTGTTAACAGTTTCTCATAAGTTACATTTGGTTTGCAAATTCTTGAAAACACATGCCTACAGGTTTCAAGTTTTACCACATAGATTAAGACATGCCTGTAAGTGTCAAGGTGCCCTATAAAAACTTGTTTTAAAATTACAGGAGAACCAAAATCTATCTCCTGTAATTTTCCTCTGCATTTTATTCCCAGTCACCAATGAAAATTCTTTGTAAACAATTTTATGTAAATACCAACCAACCATAATACCTTTCAATCTATCTTTCATGTTTGTGGTTTTTGCCTTTATAAACCCCAGTATTAGAATAGCTTGGTGGAGTACCCAGTAGGTTGCTTTCACTTTGTGTTTCCCCAGGTTAAACTGTATTTTTACTCCCACTGTCTTACTTATGTAGTGCTGCTATAACAGAAACACCACAAGTGGATGGCTTTAACAAACAGAAATTTATTCTGTCACAGTCTAGGAGGCTAGAAGTCCGAATCCAGGGTGCCTGCTCCAGGGGAAGGCTTTCTCTCTCTGTCAGCTCTGGAGGAAGGTCCTTGTCTCCTTTCAACATACGTGGGGTCCAGCGTTCCTTGGAGATCTCCACGTGTCTTGGCAAGAATCTTCCCCTGGGTCTGAGAGATTCCTAGAGCAGGGACCTCAGGTCCAAAAGACATACTCCACTCCTGGCTCTTCTTGCTTGGTGGTAATGAAGTTCCTCTCCTCCCTGCTTCCTTCTTTCTGTCTTTTATATCTCGAAAGAAATTGACTCAAGATACAACATAATCCTGTAGATTGTATCCTGACTCATTAACATAACTGCCTCGAATCCTGCCTCATTAACATCATAGAGGTTAGGATTTACAACACAAAGGATAATTACCTCAGATCACAAAATGGAGGACAACCACACAATACTGGGAACCATGGCCTAGCCAAGTTGACACACATTTTTATGGGACACAATTCAATGCATAACACCCACAGTAAACTTTTCTTCTGTTTGAACTTTTCAATTAGGTGTTGTTTCTTCAGTGAACTCTTTAACACTGCTAAATGTCTGTGTGCTCATCTATAAAATGAGGGTTGTAATGTTGTTGTTGTTGTTAGTTGCCAGTGAGTAAATTCATTTCATAGCAACCCCATTTGTGCAGAGTAGAACTGCTCCATAAGTTTTCAAGGCTGTGACCTTTTAGAAGCAGACCACTGGGCCTGTCTTCTGAGGTGCCTCTGGGTGGGTTCGAACTGCCAACCTTTTGGCTAGTAGTTGAGTACTTGATCATTTGTGCCACCAAGGAACTGCAAGAATTATAATAGTCAACATTTATTGGGTGCTTATTATATGCCAAGCACCATTCTAAACACTTGTATATGAACTGATTTAATTGATACAGTAGCCTAATGATATATTATTGTCATCTTTCTTTGTATATGATAAATAGATTCTCTGACAGAGTGAATTAAGTGTCTATGGTCACATAGTAAGAGGTGAACATGGGATTATATCCCAGGCAATCGGCTCTGGATCTGAACGATAACAGCTAACACTATTTTACATACACTGTACCAGGTACTGATCTAAGCACTTCATGTCCTATGAGATTGGAACTATTATTATCATTTTACAGATTAGAACACTGAGGCATGGAAAGGTTAAATAACTCACCTAAGGTGACACAGCTAGTAAGTGAGGAGCCTTTTGCAAGCAGTCTGGCTCTAGAGTTGGTGCTCTTAACTTCCACGCTATGCTGTTTCTAAGGGTTTTTATGAGCAATAACTGAGAAAATCCATCTGAAGTGCTAGCACAGCAGCTGGCTTAGAGTAAATGCTCAATAAAAATGTAAACTAATTTTTATTAACCAGTAAGTCCTATAAATTGGCAAGTAATAGAAATCCCTTCAGTATGGAATGTCATATATGAGTAAACATTTTGTTATATGTGTTATTCTTGCAATGAATCACCTCATTTTATTTCATTCATTCATTCATTCAGTATTGTCTCACATAGTACTTTTAATTTGCCAACTCTGTGCCAAGTGCTCCAGTGTGCAATCTGTATATATTTCTTTGAAATAAGGTTCACGTATTTGTTGGACTGAAATAAAAGAAGCACTAAAACTTTTGAAACATTCTGTATTAGCAATTGAGTTTTTTCTAAGTAGCCAATTTCAGTCATTTGAAAAGGACTTGTTCTAGGATTTGGTAGTGCCTAGTAGTACTGTCCACCACCTGTATGTCAGTTTGTCATACTGTGGTGGCCTGTGTGTTGCTATAATGCTAGAAGCTATGCCTCTGGTATTTCAAATGCTAGCATGGTCACCTGTGGCGGACAGGTTTCAGCAGAGCTTCCATACTGAGACAGACTAGGAAGAAAAGCCTGGTGATTTACTTCCAAAGATTAGCCAATGAAAACCCTATGGATTACAACAGAATATTGTTCGATATAGTGCTAGGTGAGCTTCCTAGGTTTGGAAGGCATTTAAAGTACTCAGTGGCCGCAACAATGGACTCAAGCATACCAGTGATGGTGAGGATTACATAGCATCTGGCAACATCTCATTCTGTTATACAAGGGGTTGCCGTGTGTCAGAGCTGACTTCATAGCAACTAAAAAGAAGAGTAAAAAATAGATTTCAAAACTGATACGAACAAAGAATCAAAACAATGAGAACTGCTTTGACATTTTGCACATTAACATTTAAAATTATAAAATCCATTGAATTGTAGTATTATAAAGTGAAAGGAAGTCTAATGCCCACCACAAAGCGGGAATCCCATCCATAGCATCTCTATTGGATGGTCAGCAACCTTTGTTTCTAGAAGGAAGGGGCTTACGTCTCTGTGAAGCATTATTAGGCAGTACTGATTGTTATAAAGCGTTCTGTTAGTCTGATGGAGATGTCCTTTCACAGAACCTGCTATTCTCTGAAAGATCACATAATCAATCTTACCTTTTATAAATTGTTGTTGTTAGTTGCAGTCTAGTCGATTCTGACTTATGGCAGCCCCATTTTTGCAGAATAGAACTGCTCCAAAGGGTTTTCAAGGCTGTGACCTTTTGGAAGCAGATCACCAGTCCTGTCTTCCCAGGCACCTCTGGGTGGGTTCAAACCACCAACCTTTTGGCTAGTAGATGAGTGCTTAACCATTTGCGGCATCCAGGGACTCCATCTTTTATATGAAAGTCCTTCAAATATTCAAAGATAGTCTTTCCTTCAAATTAAAATCCTTTTCCCTCTTCACTGTTGTCTACAGGTTGGCAGGGTTTCCCCCAGAATGCAGAGCACAGAACATGCGTGATTACCACCGAATATTTTTTCATATTAACTGTTATCAAGACAGATCTTATCTATCCCCTACTGCAGTGTGGACTTTTTTTCACCTAAAAGTATTTTATTAATACTTGAATCAAAGATTTAAACTAAGGTCTGTATGATTTCAAAGATATGCTTTTCCTAGAACAATTTTACTCCATTGTAACTTCATTTTAGGCAAGGAAGCTGCCTTTCCTTAAATATCCCATGTTCAACCCACCACCATAATTCTCCACATACTGTCACCTCTGGCTGAAATGCTTTTATCATTTCCGTGCCTTACAGATTTTAACTCAACTGTCCATACTCACAGGAGGTAGGGAAGGTAATGACTGCCCGGGGGCAATCTCATAAATTGTGCCCCCCACCCTCAATTTCAAGATGAATAGACATTGATAGTGGGGATTCATCTGCAGAAATGCCTGCTCCCCACTCTTGTCTGGCTGCCTCAGTCAGACATCATTCATATTTGTGGTGCCTCAGAAGGTCATTCTGTGCTTCGTCTGGTGTCCCCTTGGACTTGCACCCAGGGACAAGTACCCCCTTCTGCCCTTCTTCTTTAGCCCCTGCATACTCAAGAGTCCTTGTCTTGCTCCCTCCCCAGGCCCTCCCTGCCACCCAATACAGACAGTTCTTTCTCTATGATTGCATTCAACATAGCATATATATTTATTGGAAAGAAACTAGAGGTGAGGATCCAGGTTGTCATTTTGAAGTTTGCTTAAGTTTATTTATAATAATGTAAACTAAACTCACAGAGGAGCTACCATGTCAGCAATGGTGAAAGCTTATTCATTTAAAATGTTGCTGAAATCTTTCAGAAATAGAATTTAATGGTCTTTAAGTACCATATTCTTTTTCTTAATCAAGAAACTCTGTAAATCTCTCACATTTTATTTGTTTTCTAATACTTTTCAGTAGAATTCAAATTCATTTTTAGAATAATAGGAATATTATAAATAATAGAAAATGATGTTATTTAAAATAATAGAAAATAGGCTATCTTTAGTGTTAGGTGCTTCAGGACATTTTTAAACAAAGACACTTTTTTTTTTTTCATTTTATTTTATTTTTTTTATTGTACTTCAGGTGAAGGCTTATAGAAGAAATAGTTTCTCATGAAACAGTAGTACACATGTTGTTTTACGACATTGGTTAACAACCCCACAACATATCAACCCTCTAACTTCTCAACCTTTTTTTTTTTTTTGGTGAAAATACACATACCCAAAGATACACCATTTCAAAAATTTCTCCATGCACAGTTCAGTGGCATTGACTACTCTCTTCCAATTGTGCTGTTATTCTCACTTAAGATGAAGGCTTATAGAACAAAATAGTTTCTCATTTAACAGTTACTACAAATGTTGCCCTATGACAATGGTTAACAATCTCACAACACATCAGCAATATCCTTACTCAACCTTGGGTTCCCTATCACCAGCTTCCTTGTCCCCTTCTGCCTTCAGGCCCTTGTCACTGGACTCCTGTACCTCATTAGTCTCATTTGGTTTTATGCGGTTGTCCACTCCCAGGCTGAACAGTGAACCTCGGAGGTAACTTCACCACTGAGCTAAAAGGGTGTCTGGGGGCCATACTGTCGGGGTTTCTCCAGTCTCCTTAAATCTGGTCTTTTTTTGTGTGAGTTAGAATTATGTTCTACATCCTTCTCTAGCTCTGTCCAGAACCCTCTGTTGTGATCCTGGTCAGAGCAGTCAGTGGTGGTAGCCGGGCACCATCTAGCTGTACTGGACTCAGTCTGGTGAAGGCCTTGGTAGCTGTGGACCATTAGTCCTTCGGACTAATCTTTTCCTTGTATCCTTTGTCTTCCTTCTCCCTTGCTCCTGGAGGGATGAGACCAGTGGAGTATCTTAGATGGCTGCCCAAAGGCTTTTAAGACCCCAGACACTACTCACCAAGGTAGAATGTAGAGCATTGACAAAGACACATTTTAGAACTGAATTTTGTACTTTTTAAAAACATCGGGCAGCTGGCCTTTTGTCAAGTCATTATTTTACTGTATGCTTTTTATTGTATATTGATCATAGAAGGGGGTATTTTTCCTTAGTAGTGTTGAACAGGAACATTTACAAAAAGTAACTAGTATCAAATTTCTACTGAGAATTTTCCTGAGCATTTTATTGCTCCTGAATTTTGAGGGCAGTAAGATTGCATGTCATCACTCATCTGGCAGTTTGTCGTACTGTGGTGGCTTGCATGTTGCTGTGAGGCTGGAGCTATGCCACTGGTATTTCAAATACCAGAAGGTTACTCATGGAGGACAGGTTTTAGCAGAGCTTCCAGACTAAGACAGACTAGGAAGAAAGGCCTAGAGATCTAGCCCTAAAAAAAAAAGGCCAGTGAAAACCTTATGAATAGCAGCAAAACATTGTCTGATATAGTGCCAGAAAATGAGCCCCTCAGGTTGGAGAGCACTCAAAATACGACTAGGGAAGAGCTGCGTCCTCAAAGTAAAGTTGACTTTAACGAGGTTGATGGAGTCAAGCTTTCGGGACCTTCATTGGCTGATGTGGCACAACTCAAAATGTGAAGCAACTGCTGCAAACATCCATTAATAATCAGAATGTGGAACGTACAAAGTAGGAACATTGGAAATCATCAGAAATGAAATGGAACACATGAAGATCGATATCCTAGGTATTAGTGAGCTGAGATTGACTGGTATTGCCATTTTGAATCAGACAATCATAGTCTACCATGCCAAGAATGACAAATTTAAGAGGAATGGCGTTGCATTCATTGTCAAAAAGAACATTTCAAGATCTATCCTGAAGTACAACGCTGTCAGTGACAGGATGATATCCACATGCCTACCAGAAAGACCAGTTAATACTATTCAAATTTACACACCAACCACTAAGGCCAAAGATGAAGAACTTGAAAATATTTACCAACTTCTGCTATCTGAAATGATCAAATGTGCATTCAAGATGCATTAATAATTACTGGTGATTGGAATGTGAAAGTTGGAAACAAGTAAGGAGAATTGGTAGTTGGAAAATATGGCCTTGGTGATAGAAACGACGTGGGAGATCTCATGATAGAATTTTGTAAGACTAATGACTTAGTCATTGCAAATACCTTTTTTTTTTTCAATAACACAAACAGCAACTATACATGCGGACCTTGCCAGATGTAATACACAGGAACCAAATCGACCACATCTGTGGAAAAAGACAATGAAGAAGCACAATATCATCAGTCAGAACAAGACCAGGGGCTGACTGCAAAACAGACCACCAGTTACTAATATGCAAGTTCAAGTTGAAGCTGAAGACAATTAAAGCAAGTCAATGAGAGCCAAAGTATGACCTTGAGTATATCTTACCTGAATTTAGAGACCATCTCAAGAATAGATTTAACACACTTAAGACAAATGACTGAATACTGGACCAGTCATGGGATGACAACGAGGACATCATACATGAAGAAAGCAAGAGGTCATTAAAAAGACAGGAAAGAAAGAAAAGACCAAAATGGATGTCAGAAGAGACTCTGAAACTTGCCCTTCAACGTAGAGTAGCTAAAGTGAATGGAAGAAATGATCACGTAACGAGCTGAACAGAAGATTTCAAAGGACAGCTCAAGAAGACAAAGTAAAGTATAATAAGGAAATGTGCAAAGAAACCAAAAGGGAAGAACATACTCAGCATTTTTCAAGCTGAAAGAACTGAAGAAAAAATTCAAGCCTCAGGTTGCAATATTGAAAGATTGTATGGGCAAAATATTGAACTATGTGGGAAGCATCAAAAGAAGATGGAAGGAATGTACAGAATCACTGTACCAGAAAGAATTGGTTGACGTTCAGCCATTTCAGGAGGTAGCATATGAACAAGAACCAATGGTATTTGAAGGATGGTACCGAAGGAAGAAGTCCAAGCTGCACTGAAGGCTTTGGTGAAAAGCAAGGCTTCAGAAATAGACAGAATAGCAATTGAGATGTTTCAACAAATGGATGCAACACTGGAGGTGCTCACTTGTCTATGCCAAGAAAATTGGAAAATATCTACCTGGCCAGCTGACTGGAAGAGATCCATATTTGTGGCCACTCCAAAGAAAGGTGATCCAACAGAATGTGGAAATTATCGAACAATATCATTAATATCACATGTAGGTAAAATTTTGTTGAAGGTAATTCAGAAACAGTTGCCGCAGTGCATTGACAGGGAACTGCCAAAGATTCAGGCCAGATTCAGATTCATTGCTGATGTCAGATGGATCTTGGCTGAAAGCAGAGAATACCAGAAAGATGTTTGTTGTTGTTAGATGCCATCTAATTAGTTCTGACCCATAATGACCCTATTCTATTTTTTTCTTATTTATAATAATAGCATGACCTGCCCTAACACATTGATTAAAACCTGTTCCTTTCATTATCTTTATTTTCTGGAGAATATAAATCAATAAATTGTAAAGTGAAAGGAGGAAGTCTTGATGTAGTTGAATCAAGAAATTCAATTTGTTTCATTGGAGCTTATGTTGAAGTAATGTGACGTAAGTCACGTAAAAATAGATAATTTTTGTAGTAACTTACTCTTTGACATGAGTTAATCAGTCATAGGAGAGCAGCAAAAAGTTCTTGTTGAAGCATTTGAATTTCCTGTCCTTATTCTTAAAGTTACTTTGAAATTTGAGAGAGAAGCATTGCAGCTGCTGGCCAAAGAGCTGCCAAATAGAACATACGTTTAAAGCAAAGAATGGTGCTAGATTCTTATTGAAAAGAACACATGAGGCCTTTTAATGTCATAAATAACAACAACCCAAAACAGAGATTATTGAATGGCACTTAGGCTCAGGGAATTAGAGAATCCGAGAATCTTAATGATGGCTCTATTTAAAAAGGTTATCTGAGTCCCTAACTCAAATGCCCTCAGGGTCCAAGCAAGCAGTATAAACTAGTGACAGGCACGTGGGGACTGTGCCCAACTGGACTGTACACATCCACCCACAGGAGGAGGCTTCTGCACAGCGCCAGGATGTTGTCACTATTAGGGAATGCAGGCTGTGCTGCGCATCAGACATCCCGAGAGAAGACAGAAATCTGGATTTTAATGTGAAAAATTCTAAGTGTTACAGTTGGTAACTAATTCAAATTAAAAATGTTTTTATGTGTGTGTGTGTGGACTAGACCACTGTATACAATTGTACAAGTTGTCAAATGTACAGCCTGCATAATGGTGTGTGGCATTTCTATTTGTGAGCCAAACACAGTATGTCCAAGGGGTTTGTTTGGCCTATTAGTAGGCAGCTTGCAGCCTCTGATTTAGACTGCTAGAAAGTTCTTTCTTATTATTGAACTGAAATCTGTTTTTCAATAGCTTTGATTCCTTGGACATTAGAGTCATGTTGAACAAAAGTAATCCTTTTTAAATGCACACAAAGAACAGTGTTTCAAATAGTTGGAAGTCAGTTACTATATTTCTTTACCTAATTTTAAGGTCTAGGGTCCCAAACAATGAATGAATGATAATGAATGTGGACTGTTCCCTAATGCTTATTTCTTCCCCATCCGAGCACTAACAATCACTTTAACAATGCGTTCTAGAATGTTGCCTTAAATCAAAGTTAAGATGAGTGGTCTATTGTTTGCAGAATCTGTCAATCCTCTGGCCTACCAGGTAGAGAATTCTCAAAGGTCTGCCACCTGTGAGCTCCTTTCTGCCAAGTCCCTGAACCAGTGAAAGCCTGGTTGGCAGGGTATTTGGTGAGTGGGATCCTAAAATAGTCTGTTGTGTCCACACCTGGTGTCCGGGGAACTTGCAGGGAATTTAGCCTCTCAGTGACTTTATGAGCTAGAAACTATATCCTCCCTCACTAATTCCCTCTGTGTGTGTGGTTGGCATCTACCAGACTGAAAAAGCCATGCTTAAAAACCAGTAGCCAAAACTACTAAGTTTGTGCTGTGCACATTTCCGAGTAGTTTAGGTATAATGTCATTTAATCCTCACCGTAGCCCTATGAGGTCTTAGACTTGCTTTTTACAGATAGGGAAACTAAGAGCAGAAACTTAACCAAAGCCACACCATTATTAAGGGATAAAGCAGGGATTCAAACTGAGGTGATTTGCCTCCAGGGTTTGTGCCAAAGAGCTGCCAAATAGAACAACCCAAAATGGAGATTGTTGAATGACTTTTAGGCTCAGGGAATTCAAGAATCAGAGAATCTTAATGATGGATCTATTAAGGTTATCTGAGTCCCCAACTCAAATGCCTTCAGGGTCCAGCCAGGCAGTATAAACTAATGACAGCTAGGTCCCTAGGCTTTCACTCCCATTTTAGACTCCTTCACAAACTGGAACTGGATTATGGAAAATACCCACTTTGGTAAAGACCTTGATCCACTCTCTGCCCTTGACTGGCCCTAAGCCAGGTTGACCTTCCCAGGTGTTTCACACCAGCTGTATCCACCAGTTGCCATCAAGTTGATTCTGACTCATGGTGACCGCATGTATGTCAGAGTAGAACTGTGCTCTATAGAGATTTTAATGGCTGATTTTGCCGGAAGTAGATTGCCAGGCCTTTCCCCTGAGGCACCTCTGGATGGATTCAAACCTCTGGATGGACTCAAAGCTCCAACCTTTTGGTTAGCAGCCGAGTCCTTAACCATTTGTATCACCCAGAGACTTCCACAACCTCTATACCAGCCCACAAAGACTCCTGGGTGTTCCTGCAATGGCCAAGGAAGATCTGTTTATTGCCTGTTGCTGTCTTACCTTGCTCTCCTCTTGTCTTCATGCAGTGTGAGCTTTATGCTCTGCAGTCACACCTACCCTGACTTAAGGACTTGGTGTGTGTACTTGGTCTCCTCTACATTTGAACCTTGACTTGACCTGACTTGACTTTCTGGCTTTTGATGTCTCACACTGGCTGTACCCTGCTGAACCTCAAGCTGACATGGGTTTCTTTATGAATTCCACAGCTTAATGGCTGTGAGACTTTGGGCAAGTTAAGTATTTCTTTGAGAGTTTACCCCTTAGCAAAGTGGATAAATTACACCTTGTTTTTCAGGTTATGAAAACTGACAAGCAACATACGTAAAATGTCAGGTACAATGACTAACACAGAATCATTTAAATGATACTTCATGTCATCATTATTACTGAGAAGGAGAAACTGAGAACTACTCTTTTGCCTTCTTTGCCCTGGAATATCCGTGTAGCGCAACTCTGTCTAGGGTTAACCGTGTCCCATTACATTTAGGGGTTTGACCTAGTCATCAGATCTGCCAGGCTAGGACCATCTGTCTTGGTTAACTTCTCTCAGCTAGATAGTTCTTCATCAGATCATCTCTAAGCATATAGTCAGAAGTACACTGTTGAGAACTTCCCAGACTTGTGAGTCATCTTTTCTTTCATGGTTTCTTGTCCTGGAATGGTACAATTTTTTTTTCTGTACTTAAAAAAAGAGAAAAATCTATTTTTATAAAGCTCAGGACATGAGTCTGGTCATGCCCAGTTTCCTCTTCTTTCACTGCCTGAACTCTCTAAGATGACATAGCCACTTTCTCGTTACTAGTTATTTCCCTCCTGGTCAGAATTTGGTTTCCCTGCCTAGACTCTGTGTTCTCTGGGGGAGAACACCGTTGGCGCCTAAAAGAATGCTGCTTCCGAGCAGTCTTTTCCTCCCCCTGCCACTCAGTCCGAGTCCTCAACTTTGCCTTTGATGTTCAGGGCTCCTAGATTGTCATATATAATCGACTCACTTCTTTTTTGAGGTCTTTGTTGTAAGAGGGACCACTGGAAGTATCTGACTACTCTGCCATCTTGGCCCTGCCTCTGTCATTAGCTTTTTGTTTGTTTGATTAGGATTATTACTGTTTCTGTTAGTGTTCTGGTTACAGTGTTACATAGATTTTAAGTGACCTACCCTCATCCTGGAGCTCTGGTGGTGCAGTGGTTAAGAGCTCCTTGGAAATCCTGTGGGTCAGTTCTTCTCTGTCCTATAGCGTCGCTATGAGTGGGGATTGATGGATGGCAATGGGTTTTTTTTTTTTTTTTTTTTTTTGGTAACCTCATCCTTTTTTTTGCATGAACCCTGTTATTTTTAGAGTGCAGTTCAGCAGAAAAGGAGTTTTTCAAGGAATGCTATATCATGTTATAGCAGGAGTACTGGTAGTTGCATAATTTTCCCAGTCATATCAAATCCTAGAGGAATGTATTAGATATGCAAGTTTCAGAATCTACCTCGGATCTGATACAGAATCTGCAGATGGCTTTGAAAATCTGAAGGAGTTCAGTGGCATAGTGATTAAGTGTTGAGCTGCTAACCCAGAGGTCGGTGGTTTGAGCCTATCAGCTGTTCTGCAGAAGAAAGATGTGGCAGTCTGCTTCTGCAAAGATTTACAGCCTTGGAAATCCTGTGGGGCCATTCTACTCTGTCCTATAGGGTTTCTATGAGTCAGAATCGACTTGATGGCAGTGGGTTTGGTTTGGTTGGAATCTGTTAACATGTGACCTAGATGATTCTTATGCTATGCAAGTTAGGGAGACTCTGCCCTAAACCTGGGTGGGTACAGTCATGTCTTTTTTTTTTTTTTTTTTAACATTAATATAGTTATTGCCTTCAATTTAAAGCCCTAATTTTAGTTGATTCGTTAAAACTCCACCACCTTTATAATTTTAATTATACTGATCAGTACAAGGATGTCCACTCCGTTTACTTTTAATTGCAGCTCTTCGTTCTAACATATGTCTTCTTAAACTTATTTCATCCTCTCGCACAAATGATGAATGCACCCAGCCCTTGTAAAGGACCAGCTCATGTTTTCTACTGTATAATATATTAATTATCAATTCCAACAGGAAACAAAAGCTTCTTCTTTAAATTATATAGATAGTATAGTAAAAACATGTACTTTAAATTGCTTTACAAATTCTAAGTGTAAAAGTTGCAAAGAGCGAGTTCAGATGAAGGGTAGAAAAAATAAAGGTGATGCAGGAAACAGTGTTTGTCAATAGGAGCTTTCAATGCAGTTATGCAGAAAGTCACCTTACATATAGAGGTAGTTGTTTGTTTTAGCATTCTTTGTTTGCTTTCTTGGCCAAGTCTTGAGTCTTTTTAAAGAGGCTGCTTTATTTTGTTTTTTTCTGCTTGAGCTAAAGCATAGATAAGGCATATTATAAGACTGTCAGAAAAGATTTGTTGTAAACTGAGTAATTTGTTATAATACTCTGTAAACTTACAGCAATAAAGATAAACCAGCTTATAATGGCAATGGTTGAATTCCAGAAATACTTTTTCTCTATAACAGCCTTGCTCATTACTCTTCCAGTTATGAGACTGGAAACCCCATCGTTTATATCAACGTTCATCTGGATTTACTGCCACTTCCTCTGCTTAGTGAAGAGAAATCTAACATACACCAGTCCACGAGACATAAGAAATAGTTTTTTTTCAATTAATAAGAACTCTACTCTTTGCAATGACTTAAATGTTGATAGGTGGAAGGGTTTAAATACACAGCTGTTTGGGTCGATTATCATGAAGAATGAAAGCAATACTTTCCAGGGCACTGAAACAAGAGTAGCCTTGAATCCTACCTCTCATGATGCACACCAGTATTTCTGTGATGCAAGCAATAAGGTACTCTTTGTCCCCACAGGAACTGGGAGAGGCCATCTGGTATGGTGCTGTACATAGTATTATAATACTGTATGTTATTTTGGGCCTTTACTTCAACTGAATATAAAGATCAGTTTTCTGAGTGATCGGTTGTTTTCATCATACCTGAGATGGTAAGTGGAGAAGTCTAGGGTGTACAAAAGTTTAGGGAGCTAGTATTGCCATTAAGTAGTTATTCTTATGCTATTTTCAGCCTGTCAGGTCAGAATTTTGAGGCCGTCCTCTCCACCCATGAGAAATTCATGAGACCCTAGCAAAACAGTTTTCACTCGCAAACACTTAATTGCTTTAATCATAGTTACATGGTATCTTAGTTAGACTTCTGTTTGATATCTGAATTATTCCATATGAACTTGAGAACCCTGGTTGTAAATTACCCCAATGAGATTGAGGCAGAGCTAAGACCAATGGCAACTCTGATAATTTAGAATTTAACGTATTCACAATTCTTTCACTTTTCCATTATTCCAGCCTGACTTTGATTTCTCGGTTCCATCTTTCCACATTCACTTTAAAAGGCCTGGTTGTTGTAATGCATACCATAGTGCAACACCCAGGTCTGACACTCATTTCCCCCAGCTCCTTGGCACGTTGGTGGCTGACAACTTTCAGGTGAGCCTCTCTCTAGGCAAGTCCCTCTCCCAAAGTCATGCTCCTTCTTTGGGCAGTCATTCCCATAAAAAGTCACAGTTCTCCACCTGGTTTCCAGAACTAAGCCAATTTTCAGGCCTGGAACCCGTTTACTGAAAGGAGAGGCAGGAACTCTTGGAGGATAACCCAGCAATTCCATGACAAGTGTATACAATAATAATTTTCCCAGTCCTTTCCTCACGTGGAAACCCTGGTGGTGTAGTGGTTAAGTGCTAACAGCAGCTAACCAGAAGGTCGGCAGTTCGAATCCACCAGGTGCTCCTTCGAAACTCTATGGGGCAGTTCTACTGTGTCCTATAGGGTCGCTATGAGTCGGAATCAACCTAACGGCAATGGGTTTGGTTTTTGTTTTTTTTATCCCCAAAGTGACCTACTAACATTTACATGGGTACCTGTACCATAAGAAATGGAGAATATGTAAATATTTTGAGGTCTGTTGGACATGGGTTGGAATTGACATTGAGACAGAGCCCCCACAGTGCTGTATTCTTTACCTGGCTTCCTCCCCTACAGTGTTGTATTGCAAAATCATTCCCTTTGCTGGGCTCCCCCCCACCCCCACCCCACCCGCCACCCCCAGCTTTGCATTTGAATCCTGCTTTTGCTTGTAAGTTGTATGTAAACTTCATTGTGCCTGCATAGTATGATTAAGAATGTTGCTGACATAACTTGTATGAACTCCTTACTTGTAAACCCCTTCAAAAGTAACCTGCCTGCCCACCCTTGGTGAGCTGTCTTGGCAGTAGTAAACACCGAATGACTGTTTCCTTGTACAATGAAATAAAGGTGCCTTTTTTGTTCTCCCACCTTGGTCTCTCGTTTATTGGCCAGTACGAGTCATGCCGAGTAAGAACCTGGGGTTTCCACCCAGTAACAACATTGATAACCAAGAACCTAAGCACCATTATGACCTCCAGGTAATAAATGGAGTTGGCACAGGTCCAGCTCACAGTATGTCTACTGGATCCATGTATGCACCTAGTGGTGATTTCCTCAGTCCTCAAATGTGTAATTCCAATGGACATATTTGGTAGCTGGTAGAACACATTGGTTCCTTGGCCTATAAGGAACTATTATAGTGAGAACAGCCAAGAGTAAATGGACAAGTGCAGTAAACATGGCCTAAGGAGAGGCAGGTGCTCAGACCACTCAACAATGAGGCTCTGGGTCACACCACCTGGTAAGTCACCTAGACCAGCAGAGGTGACAACAGAGTATGTGGGGAATCTAGCACAGGTAATAGAGAAGAGAATGCTAATCAGTTGAGGCTTTGAGACCACCTGCAGTGGCAGGGCTATAGTTTGTCCCACTAACCTTCCTCTTGTAAGTTTTTCCAGGAAAAAAGACTAATCAGAGTCCTGGAGGGGCGTATCCAGAACTTATTATATGACACAAGCAGATCTGAGTGGCATAAGGGATGGACTGGGTGGATGCTGCAATGTGCCACCCAGATCCCCTCTTCATGTCTGAGACCAGTATTACCAAAGCTGTTGGGAAATGTTGGTGGCTGACCGCTCACAGCTGAGTCAACACTTCAGGAATTGCCTTCAGATGAGGAGAGCTGTTTTGTCCAAGCTGAGGAAGAGAATTCCAAAGCCAAAAGTCTTTGCATGACTGGCATTTCTAGCTAGGGTCTGAGCCAAATCCTTTCTTGTCCTAAGCGACTCCATCTTGGATTTCTAAATGTAGTCTCTGTCATATAATGCAGTTTGTCACTTCTGTAAAACTTTCCACTGTACCCTGACCTAAAAATGTGGTTTTTCCCACCCTAGTAAAACAGAATATTCCAGGCTACAGAAAATTCCACTGCCTCAAGCAGCTTGCTTGGCATGCCCTGGAGCTTTACATTAGAATCCTGGTTCCTTTTCTTGGCACGCCCTATAACTTTACATTAAAATCCTGGTTCCCCTCTCCTTGATTGCTGCCCCAAACTAGAGGAAATTGGTGGAAACCAGTTTAGGTGCCATGATGACATTCAGAATAACCTTTTAGACCTCATACATACTAACCTCCCCACCTCTGGGTGGAGTTTAACTGCCATTTTCTGAACACGCAATGAACGCATGAAGCTATGTGTCAACCCCATTGTGCCTGTGTAGTATGATTAAGAATGCTGCTGATGTAACTTGTATAACTTCCTACTTGTAAACCCCTTAAAAGTAATCTTCCCACTCACCCCCGCTGAACCATCTTGGCGGCGTCAGCCCTGACTGTCTCCTTTCCTTCTGCAACAAAATAAAGGCGCCTTTCTACTCTCCTACTTCGGTCTCTCGTTTATTGGCTGAGACTAGTCATGTCGAGCAGAACCTGGAGTTTCCACCCAGCAACGCTGTTCTGGATTGTCTAAAAGTTCTAAGAAGATGAAATGTCATTAAAAATGGCTGATGTAAAGAAAAGATTATTACACACGTTAAACATGTGACTTTAGTGGTTGGCTGATTCTCAGAGAATGCCCCCTTCACTCCCACTTAAAAACGTTTTTCTAACCTGTGCCTGAGTCCTTACAAAGCCCAATACTTTTTCATAACTTTATTCTAACACCCCCTTTAAGCTCTGTAAATGTTAACCAATCAAAAATGTTTTAGTTGTCTTGCTGTTTGGGGTTACTACAGCCCCTTGAACACATTGTTGGATTTCTCCGAGCACTGCATTTCCCCATTTTGTAGAATGCCTTTTTGCCAAAATAAAACTCTTTTTTTTTAAATTTAAACAGACTTGTAATTTCTTCACTAAGAAAAAGGCCACACACTCCTACCCTGAGGCAGCCCATTCTGAATGTCTGGTCAGTGGGGGAGGGGGATCCACGAAGGTCAAGCCCTCTTGCCTGGGGAGGAAGGTGCAGTTCTGAAGGTAATCCAACTCTAGAGTTCCCTAAGGCATCAGATGAGGCCTTTTTTTTTTTTTTTGACACTGTCTCCATTCAGCTATTTCCTTGACTGAAACCAACTCCTTCTCTCCTCCAGAAGTGTGATCTAAAGGGCATTCTCCAGTAAACTTCCTGGTTGCAAACCTCCATCTCAGAGACTGTTTCTGGAGAACTCCACCCAACAAAGGATGCTAGAAGTAAGATCTATGGCTGCTAACCTTGTTTAAACTTGTAGAAGTTCTTTCATTACCTATTCTGGGTGATATTACCTTTTCCGTTAAACGAACAGAAGAAAAACTTGAATACCAGAAGTTTACTGATACCCTCCTTTTTCTTTTCCTCACACCAAAAGCCAAGTCATTTTTCCTTGTAATGACTTGAATTAATTATTATCATTATTGTTATTATTATTTTAATTCACATTATTTTTTCTCTGGTTTATACTCTTCTCACCTCCCATATAAACTATCTCAATTGGTTCTTCACTAACCCCCTGCTCCTTGTTTTTTATTGCCCCCAAATCATTATATACAATATTGTCTGATTGATTTCTCCAAAATTCTATGTGTAATAGCACCTCATTGCTTACAAACATAGCTCAACTATGTACCAACAGACTGTACATTTTGTAATGTGGCTTGCAAATGCCCTCCATAGACTGGACCATATGGATCTCCTACTAATGTATTTAAAAAATAGTTATTGAGTACTGTCATAGTTTGAATTATGTCCCCCAAAAAATGTGTGTATCAGTTTGGCTGGGCCGTGATTCCCAGAATTGTGTGGTTGGCCTCCATTTTGTGATTGTAATTTTATGTTATAGAGGATTAGAGTGGGATTGTAACACCACCTTTACCTAGGTCACATCCCTGATCCAATGTAAAGGGAGTTTCCCTGGGGTGTGGCCTGCACCACCTTTTATCTCTTGTGAGAGATAAAACAAAAGGGAAGCAAGCAGAGAATTGAGGACCTCATACCATCAAGAAAGCAGTGCTGGGAGCAGAGCGCGTCCTTTGGACCGGGGTCCCTGCGCAGAGGAGCTCCTAGTCCAGGGGAACACTGAAGAGAAGAAAGCCGACGGAGAGAAAAAGCCTTCCCCTGGAGCTGACGCCCTGAATTTGGACTTTTGGTCTACTTTGACTGTGAGGAAATAAACTTCTCTTCGTTAAAACCATCCACGTGTGGTATTTCTGTTATGGCAGCACTGGATGACTAAGACAAGTACCAACAAAGGTGAAAATCCACGTCTCTACCTTCAAGTTGCTCAGAGTGATTTCATAACTTTTTCTGTTGCTGTGTTCTTTCCAAGTGCAACACTCTCCCTTGATTAAATCATCTCATTAAATATTGGACCTTTTAAAAAATTATAAAATATTTAAGCACATTAAAAATATAAAGAATTAGGAAATAAATATCTGTGTACCAGGTTTTAACATTTTGCCGGCGTATTTTATATATCTATAGTTTTTGATCAATAATTTATTAATAATTCATTAAAGATACAGTTGACTATCCCTGGACAGCTCCCTCAGATCTCATTCATGTTCTCGCTAGGAGTAATGATTACACTGAATACTGAGTTTAGTGCTTATTTTTTTACATGCATGTTTTTACAATGGTACTGCTTATATATGGATCCATAAACAGTATGTATTATACTATAATAATTATTTCTCCTTTTTAATCAACACACTACTGAGACTTCCCAAAACCAAACCAAACCCATTGCCATCAAGTCAATTCCAACTCACAGTGATCCTATAGGACAAAATAGAACTGCCACATAGGGTTTCCAGAAAGTGGCTGGTGGGTTCAAGCTCTTAACCACTACAGCACCTGGGCTCTATTGAGACTTAGTCGTGTTGAAATACCTACTACTAGTTTTCTTATTGTATCTGTATTTTTATCTTCATTTTCCTTCTTAAGATTATTTATATGTGCTTTCTCTTTTTGCCTTATTCATTTTCCCCAGAGTTTGTTAGTATTATTAACAGTCTATTAAAAAAATCAGATATTGATTTTTGTTATCCTCTTTTTTATTATGTGTTTTCTAATTCATTAATTTCTGTTTATATCCTTATCATTTCTTTCTTTCTAGTTTTTGGGATTTGTCTATTTCCTTTTCTAACATCTTTCGTTAGTTATTTAGCTCATTTATTTTTGTTTTCTTCTTTTCTCATATAGGATTTAATATTTTACATTTCTTATGTATACTGCCTTAATTGAATTCTGTATGTTTTCTATGTAACATTTTCATCATCATTCAATTCTAAGATTTTTCTAATTTTCATTTTGACCCCTGAATTATTTAGAAGAGTGTGTGTGTTTAAATTTCCAAGTGTGTGTGCTTTGTGGTTGTTTTCATATTTTTATTATTAATAATAAATATATGATTAGTATGTTAATCCTATATTATTTCACAGACTAGTCTTTATTTATTTAAAGTATGTTTTGTGTTATAAAATGTGATATATTTTTGGAAATGTTTCATGTATACAGGAAAATAATGTGTATTTACTAAGTCGGGGTTTAGAGTTCCATGCATATACATGGTCATTACATATAGTGTATTATGTCATCATTCAAATCTTTCACCTCTCTAATGTTCTTTTGGGCTGATTTTTCAATTACTAAGAAAAGTATATTAATGTCATTCACATAATTTTAAGTTGTTCTATTTGTTTTCTGATTTTGTGAATTTGCACTTAATGTTTTGAGGCTATGTTGTTGGGCACATGTGTATACATCAGGATAGACCAGATTGTGCTGCAGTACCCAAAATACCCCAAGTCTCAGTGGGTTAACACAAGTGTTTATTTCTTATACTACATCTCTAATTTGAGTTGGTGGGGAAGAACTGGGCTCATTTTTTTTCACCCAGTGACTCAGACTGACAGATGCTCCATCTTGTCGTTTCTGGTTACATATCTTTGGCCAAAGCATTTCACATGATCATCCTAATTTCAAAGGGGTGTGGGTAACTATAATCCTATCCTGTGCCCAGAAGAAGAATCATAATACCTGTGAAAAGGCTAATGACTACAACATACAAATTTAGAATTGTTGTATCTTCTTGGAAAATTCTTTAAATCTTATGTTGTGATTCACTTTATCTCCAATGATACTTCTTGTCTCAAGAATCCTTTCTTCCTAATATTAATATAGCTCCATTGGATTTTTAATATTTCTCTGGATTTTTTTTTTAAATTTTTTAATATACTTTTGTTTCAACCTTCCTGAGTTCTTAGATTTTTAAGAATCTATGATAAGCCACACAGAAGTGAATTTTTCTTTCTTTGAAAAACATTTTTTTATTGTACTTTAGATGAAAGTTTACAGAACAAATAGTTTCTCATTAAACAGTCAGTACACATATTGTTTTTTGACATTGGTTAACAAGCCCACGACATGTTAACACTCTCCCTTCTCAACCTTGAGGACTTTTTTTTTTTGGTGAAAATACACATAGCCAAAGTTACACCATTTCTAAAGTTTCTATATGTACAATTTAGTGACATCGATTACATTCTTCCAGTAGTGCTGCTGTCCTCACTATCCTTTTCCAAATTATTCCATCACCATTATCTTCAACTCACTGCCCCCTAGGCATCCCATCAAACCTTTTGAGTTGCTGTTCTCAATTTGATCTCACATAGATAATTCCTTTTTTTTCTTTTGTACCTTAGATGAAGGTTTGCAGAACAAATAGTTTCTTATTAAACAGTTAGTAACATATTGCCCTATGACAAGGGTTAACAACCCCACAACATGTCAACACTGTCCCTTCTCAACCTTGGGTTCCCCATCACCAGCTTTCCTGTCCCCTGCTGCCTTCTAGTCCTTGTCCCTGGACTGCTGTGCCTCATTAGTCCCATTTTGTTTTATGAGGCTGTCCAGTCCCCGGCTGAATGGTGAACTTTGGGAGTGTCTTCACCACTGAGCTAAAAGGGTGTCGAGGGGCCATACTCTTGGGGTTTCTCCAGTCTGTCAGGCCAGTAAATCTGGTATTTTTTTGTATGTGTGAGTTACAATTTTGTTCTACATCCTTTTACAGCTCTGTCCAGGACCCTCTATTGTGATCCCAGTTAGAGCAGTCGGTGGTAGCCGGCACCATCTAGCGTACTGGACTCAGTCTAGTGGAGGCAGTGGTAGCTGTGGTCCATTAGTCCTTTGGACTAATCTTTTACTTGTATCTTGCTCTCTTCATTCTCCTTTGCTCCTTGAAGAGTTGAAACAAGTAGAGTATCTTAGATGGCTGCTCACAGGCTTTTAAGACCCCAGACATAGAGCTGAATTTTTCAATCTCATTTGATAATCTTTGTTTTTTAATAGATTAGTCTATTTATATTTATTGTGATTACTGATATGTTGGGATTATTTTTACTGTCATTTTTTTTTTATAACTTTCCGTTTACCATGTTTTTTTCATTGCCTTTATACCCTTCCTGATTTTTTATTGCATCTAGCATTTCTAGGTGTTTTTCATAGACTTTTGTATTATCTAGTCACTCTATGGCAAAACTATAATACCACAGAGTGATTCTTTAACTTGGAGGAATGGCGTCCACTATCCTGTCCTGTTGCCTGAAAATCTCCTATCTAGCAAGTCTGTAGTTTTCTTCCATAACTGCTAAATTAATATTTTATGAATAATTTTACCAGATTATCCCTGCAAATACATCGCTCCTACTTAATTTGCATTCTGGTGTGCTTCACAAGTGAGAGATAAAAGGGTGGAATTAAAATGAAAGTACAAGAAAATGTTTGTAACACTGGAATTGGCTTGGGCATGTATTGTGATGCTAGCACCTGCCATATATATTGGGGCAGAAAAAAAGATTAAGAACCACTGCTTTAGTAAATCTATGCTTCAGTCTAACCAGATTGCTCCACTGAGATTTTATGTAAGCCAAATATAGTTCCCTTCCACATTTCATGCTTTTCTTCCTGTTTTTCCTCTTCTCTCTGTTTATATAAGTCCTAAATGTTTCAAAGTCCAGCACAGTCTCCACTTCTTCAAAGAGCCCTTCATAGTTAATGAACTTCACTCTCAGATTCTTCTAGAATCTCCATTCCTAAATAAATAAAACCTCTTATATAGTTTTATCATCAATTTCATTCACTTGACCTTATTTAGGTTTTTATATACATTTCCTTCTGAACTAGACATTAAACTTCTCAAGGAAAAGAACTTTATATTAAATCATTTTGTATCTTAGGAAGTATTTGGATGTTGTAAATAATGGTAAGAGTAATTTGATGTAATGTGGGAAGCTGTATTAAGGGTAGTAATTATTTTATGACATTATTTTGATCAGGTTTCTAAGTTGCAGACAACTGAAATTATTCTGGCCAGTTTAATCGCATAGAGATTTCTTAAAGGGTATAAATAGTTCACAGGATCATTGGCGGGGTTGTAGAAAGCTCTAGGACAGCGATTCTCTACAGGGCAACAGTACCACCCAAAGATGGATTTGGAAATGTGTGATGGCATTTTTTGGTTTTAACAAGGACTAAGTGCGCTACTGGTATTTAGTGACTAGAGGTGAAGGGTAGTATATATCTTGCCTATTCATGACATAATCCCAGATGATGAATTTTGTTACCCAAATGCCAAAGAAATTGCCTCCATTGAGAATTTCTACTCTAAACTGAATTTCAGAAATGCTTCCCAAAGTCACACTGTAGAACTGGGACTTTTGGGGTAATGGTGATCTCTGCAATGATCAGCACCCTGCAGGATCCAGAGCCATATTGCTCTGCCACAAAAATGATTCCTTTGTAATCTGCCTTGCTCAATGACAAATGAATCTTATTGTCAGAACCAAAATTACAGATTCTTCAGTATAGGAAGCCATGCCAGGACAGGTTGGAATGGGTATTGAGTGAGCCAGTTCTGAATGTCCTTCATGAATATATAAAATCTTTATAAAATACGATCCTTATAAAATAGCCATTCTGCAGTGATCTAGTACCTACTTTTTACTAATTATTTTAAAGAGGATTATCTTCTGTTCTTACAAGGTTGTAAGTTCCCAAGGACATGGGCTGCTCTGGGAAGTCAGAGGGAGAATTTGCTCCTGCAGAGCACATTTAAAAGGAGCCCTGGTGGTGCAGTGGTTAAAGAGCTCCACTGCTAACCAAAAGGTGGGTGGCTGGAGCCCAGCAGGTGCCCTGCAGGAGGAAGATTTAACAGTCTGCTTCTGCATAAATTTACAGCCTTGGAAACCCTATGGGGCAGCCCTACTTTGTCCTGCAGGGTCACTATGAGTCCAAATCAACTCACCAGCAATGGAGTTTGGTTTGGGAGCCCATTTAAAATTGCTGTTTTTCAGCATTTTTTTAAAGGTAATATGTTGACAAGATGGTTGCTAAGATTATGATGAAAATTCAATAGAGGAAGCAATGTGATTAAAATATCCGTGCTCAAATCTTTAAATATGTAATAAATATAGAAAAGGCATTTGTTTATTGTGCTTGCTTTCTAACAGCTAATGTCAGACCCAGGTCCTACTACTGGCTGTTGGGAGACAATTCTCTGTGTGTCTCTTGTGTTTATGTATGTCTTACAAGTGAGGCAGCTATTGCTGTTTGTTCTGGACTATCTTTTCAAGGATGTTTGTATACTGAAAAGCCTTAGAAAATGATAGTGTCTCCCTCTGGAGCAAAGGGCAGGCATGTTTACTGCCCATTATAAAAGATTCTGTTTCCCTAAACTGAGGGTTCCTCTTCGTAAGCATTCATATGGGCACATCTACATTGCCCTGATACTCATATATGCTGATACTCAGCTTCTTGCTATGCAATGAATAATATAATTCTTTGTCTCTGACCCAAGTGTCTTGTATCTTCTACTAGTATCTTCTACATGAAATTGTGGCAGGCTAATGTTAGCTTGAAGTAGGGTAAATATAGGAAGTTCCATTTGAATTATGTGGTAGCTACCCTGTTGGCATGGAGGTTAAGAGCTTGGCTGTTAACCAGAAGGTGGGTAGTTCAAGCCCACCAGCCACTCATTAGAAACCCTTTGGGAAAGTTCTACTCTGTCCTGTAGGGTCGCTATGAGTTGGAATCTACTAGATAGCAACGGGTTTCATTTTGGGTATCTAGAGAATTCTCTGAAACATTTTAACAGTTGACACATTATTCTTATGCTACTATTCATAGGGTTTTGCAAAATGCTCTTCTGTATGCCCTCTGAATGGCTTTAGTCTGGAGATTTACCTTGAAACACATTTATAAACCTTCCTGCATTCTTTCTCAGGAGAGTCACACTTGAGCTGTTATTTTATTTCTAAGAATCAAACTGTCTGCCTTTGGTTTTCCTTCAGCATGTTTTGGGTGGATTGAAGTATTGTTTATTTTCAAATTATTAATTAATACTTATTATGTAAATGACTAGACCAAAATACCAGTTGTGGAAATAAGTTCAAACCTTAGTTATTCAGATAGTGAAGTTCCTCAGTCACTTCTTTCAAATAGTTTGCATTCTTCAGCATGATCTCCATAATTTCTTAGATATTGTGTGTTGAGGAAATAAAAATCACTTTATATTACCCTCTGCAAAGGCAAATCTGTTACAAGTTTAATAATATGTAGCCCATAGACTAATGCTAATTATTTTTGCAGTTTGTTGTTTTTTGTTATTTATTCCATGGCTCCCTTCCATGGTGAGAATAACTGAAAACTGGCTCTGAGAATTGTTGCAGCCTGTTCAGAATATTGGTACTAGGAAAAATTACTGACTCAAATAAATTATCAGCTCCTACAGTCTCTTAGGGAGCTCTGGTGGTGCAGTGGTTAAGAGCTCGGCTGTAACCAAAAGGTCGGCAGTTTGAATCCACCAGGCACTCCTTGGAAACTCCGTGGGGTAGTTCTACTCTGTCCTGTAGTGTTGCTATGAGTTGGAATCAACTCGATGGCAATCAGTAACAGCCTCTTAGAGCTAGTCTAGTGAAAATACAGAAAGTTCTTTGGTAGAAATATAGTTTGAACTTCATTTAAGTTTTTAAATTGTCTATAGCTTTGTAAAAAGATTTAAACATTTTATTAAATACCACGTAAATACAAAGAGGTTTATAAAATACATGTAAAACACAAAAGATTTAACAAACATATACATGCTAACCTCCAAATTAAAAAAAAAAATCACTGCTATTACCTTTGACATTTCTTGGGAGCTACTCATTATTCTTATATATTTAGCTCCCCTCGCAGATATAGCCACTATCCTAAAATTTTTGCTTATAAATCCCTAGCTTTTTAATGGATTAATTACATATTTTTGTATACCTAAGCAATTTAGTTTTTTTGTGTGTTTTTGATTATTACGTAAATGAAAAAATGGCCAATTTATTCTTCTATAACTTTTTTTTTTTTACTATTCAATATTATGTCCCAAAGATTCATCCCAGTCATTTGTAGTTTATATTTCATTCATTTTCATTGCTCAGTACTGTTCCATTTTATGACCATACCACAATCCATTTATCCATTCTACAGTTGATGGATAGTTGAGTGGTTTCCACATGACTCTTCCAAACACTGTAACACTGACCTCTTGCAAAATTCTCCTGATACATCTGTGTGAGAATCCAGGGCAACAGTTTTAATAACACTGGGACATGGATCCAGAGGTATGCAAATGATTTCCATGAGGCATGTGGGGCACAAATAGTTTAAGGGAACCAATTTGCAATGCCTCAGCTTCCATATACACTTTTCTTTAAAACTTTCCTGAGAACTTACCTGAGATGCAGCTCTTGATTTCTCAATTCTCCTGTAACAATCCCCTTCCCCCATTTTACAAAAGACAAACTCAAACTGCTGGCTGCTCTTACTATCATGCTTCATCCTGGGGTGCAAAAATGTGTGGGATACCAAACAAAGGGATAGTTTAAATATTGCTATAGGGTAGTATTGAGAAAGCAAATTAGTCTCATGCCTAAGTAACAATCCTTATGCAAGTCAGGAGATTTTCTTTGATTACAGTGATATTAAAAGAAAACCTAATCGAATTATCTGCTGAATGGTCATCTAAAATGATTTTTTGGTAATAGATGTTTATGTGATTTTGACATATATCTTGAAAGTAGTTCTAAGAATGAGTGATATTGCAATAACCAAGTCTCCTTCATTTCCATCTACTTATTTCTGTAAACATGGTTTCTCAGAGCTTACATCTATAGAAGCAAAAAATAGGAAGTGATACTAAACTCTTTAATTCTAGCAAAAGGTAATATTTATTAATAGATTAGTTAAAAATTCATCTCATTAATATATAGTTTATTACTTTTTATATTTAATAGCGTCTCAGGAAAATACAACTTTCAGCGCAGTCAGCGGGATGGAGGCATAACATGCTGACCATGTTACCTAATTCTGATCTGGATCTCTAAACTAACAGCGATGCTTTTTCTGGAAAACATGTTTTTCCTCGGTGGTCAAAACCAGGATGTGAAACCATATGCCCCGAGGGGTCTTAACCAAGTGACCATCTGCACCTCTCAAAACACCCATACTCTTCAAGAGTGCTGTCTGAGTGCTGTTGCCAGCAAGGTATTTTTTCTTTTTGCAAGATAGACAAAGAAACTCCATGTAAGCATTTTGCGACCATTACCTAAGCATCCTGTGAAGCTATCTGTAATCCCTAATTTTAACCATTAATAACCAATAACCAATGTCCGGCCATTATACCCTCTGAACCAGTAAAGTACCCTTCCCCCACCTCAGTAACTTCCCTAATCAGAGATGTACCAGTCAAGGGGGCCCTGCTCTGATGCCTGCGATAGCAGTGTAATTATCCGATTCAGACCTTCTCTTCCGACACTACTGTCTCATCTTAATGATCTGTGTTGGTCCCAGTTTGAACTGTAATCTCTGCTTGGAATAAACCTCTTTGATTTTATCTCAGACAGATTTCTTTTTTTTTAATGTGGCGACAATATTTATAAAATTTGAAAGCATATATCATTGTGTACTATAGTGAAACCTTTGAAGGGCGGAACCTGTGTAAGGCGGAAATGTGTCAGAGAAAGAAAACCCAAATATTGTCCACTAATAGTGATAGAAAAGTGGTAAGACTGCACCCTGTCAGAGGCGGAAAGGAGACCCAGAAAAACAAGGCAGTCCCGTCGAGGTCCGGCCCTCACAGGTTTCACCGTATTATTATTTGTAACCCACTTCGTCACCAGGGCTCCTTAATTCAATCAGAACAATTAACATTTTAAGTCTTACGGTTACAGGAAATTTTTTAACAACCGTAATTTTCATTTATAATCTTGTTTTATTATAGAAAATCATTAATAAAAGAATCATAAGAAATTTATTACACTAAGGTAAAATTCAAGGAGCCCTGCTGGTGCAATGGTTAAGTGCTCGGCTACTAACAGTAATGAAAGATTGGCAGTTTGAATCCACCAGCTGCTGTGCGGGAGAAAAATGTGACAGTCAACTTGGGTAAAGACTACAGCCTTGGGAACCCCATGGGGCAATTCTGCTCTGTCCTATAGGGTCGCTATGAGTTGGAATCGACTCTGTGGCACACAGCAACAACAAGGTAAAATTCAGTGTAAAAAATAGACTTTAAGAAGATACAGGAACAAAGAAAAAGTAACACTGAAATATTTTATTCTGTTGAAGACTTTGTTTTAGTGTTTTCTAAACAGATGGTGAATATTAAATTACTATGCTATTTACATTCCATTGGAAACATTTAACAAGATGATGCAATAGTTTTATTTATAAAGGTCAGTGTCATGCATTGAATTGTGTCCCCCAAAAATATCTGTCAACTTTGCTGGGTCATGATTCCCAGTATTGTATGATTGTGTACCATTTTGTAATCTGATGTGATTTCCGTATGTGTTGTAAATTCAATCACTGTGATGTAATAAAATGGATTAGCAGCAGTTATACTGATAAGGTCTACAAGATTAGATAGTGTCTTAAGCCAATCTCTTTTGAGATATAGAAGAGAGAAGCCAGCAGAAAGACACGGAAACCTCATACCACCAAGAAACTTCTGGGAACAGAGCGTGGCCTTTGCAGACCTGAGGTTCCTGTGCTGGGATGCTCCCAGACCAAGGTAGGACTGATGCATCCCAAGGACCTTCCTCCAGAGCAGACAGAGAGAGAAAGCCTTCTCCTGGAGCTGATACCCTGAATTTGGACTTGTAGCCTACTGGACTGTGAGAGAATAAACTTCTCTTTGTTAAAGCCATACACTTGTATTTCTGTTATAGCAGCACTAGATGACTAAGACAGTCAGTATTTACATTATACTGGAATTTACATCATTTGCAACTTTTTAAATTTAGGGTAAAATATTTGGATGGAAATTTAAATGTACGGGAGGGGGCTTACTTTTACAGAATTATTTTAGATGTGCATGAGCAAAAAAAGTTTGAAGAATACTGGTCTAGGTTTGATAACTAAAAAGGAAATTGCTAGCTATTACGATAAGTAAAAATGGAATTGCTAATTGACACAAAATAATGCCAGAATGCATTAATACCCATATGAGCATGCTGCAGTTTTTTTTTCCCTCATATCCTCACTAATGTTTGGAATTATCAGACTTAATTTTTTTAACCAATATACATGTGTATACATCTGTGTCTCCTTGTGCTTTAAATTTGCGTTTCCCTGATTACTAGTGAGATTGAGCATCTTTTCATGTTTATTGGAGTTTTCTGTAAACTGCACTTTATTTTTGTGTGTGTGTGTGTGTTGTTTGTGTTTTTCTTATTTTTTGTCTGTGACAAATGAAGAAAATCCAGTAGAGTATTTTGAGTCCATAAGCAATGGCAGAACGTAGGCATGAGGGAAAGCCCATTGCTCCTCCCAGGCCAGCCCTACTACCCTTCTGTCATCTGCTACCAACCTGCCTTGGGCTGTAATATGAGTGAGAGATAAAATTTTATTAAGTGAAGATTTTGAGATTTGAGAGTTTTTACAGCAGTTAGCATGTTGTAACAATTCTTAAAAACCAGAAAAACATATTCTCCCACTTTCTTTTCCTTTCCCTTCTCCTACCTTATAGCCCAGTCAATGTTCATATTCTGTGTTTTTTGTGTAACCTGCAGCTGTAGAGTACAATGTTTTATGTATGTCTGTTAGATTCACTTGTTAATTATATTATTTAAATTCTCTATACCAAAACAAACAGACAAACAAAAAACCAGTTGCTGTAGACTCTGACTCATGGCAACCCTATGTGCTGCAGAGTAAAACTGCGCTCCATAGGTTTTCAAGGCTGTGATCTTTTGGAAGCAGATCATCACGCCTTTCTTCTGAGGTACCTCTGAGTGAGTTTGAACTACCAACCTTTTGGATAGTAGTTATCTTAGTTATCTAGTGCTGTTATAACAGAAATACCACAAGTGGATGGCTTTAACAAAGAGAAATGTATTCTCTCACAGTCTAGGAGGCTAGACGTTAGAACTCAGGGTGCCAGCTCCAGGGAAAGGCTTTCTCTCTTTGTTAGCTCTGGGGGAGGGTCCTTGTCATCAATCTTCCCCTGGTCTAGGAGCTTCTCAGTGCAGGGACACTGGTTCCAAGGGATGAACTCCCCTCCTGCTTCTTCATTCTTGTTGGCATGAGGTCCCTCTCCTCTCTGCTCACTTCTTTCTTTTATATCTCAAAAGAGATTGACCTAAAATACAACTGAATCCTGTGGATTGAGCCTTGCCTCATTAACATCATAAAGGTTAGGATTTACAACATGTAGGATAAATACATCAGATCACAAAATGGTGAACAACCACGCAATACTGGGAATCATGGTCTAGCCAAGTTGACACACATTTTTGGAAACACAATTCAATCCATGACAAAAGTACTGCTCAGGGACCCCACATCCTCTATATCCTTACTTAATTTTGTCTGCTTAATTTCTGTTAAAATCTCCTGCTAAAACTGTATTTTGAAAAAAAAAAAAAAAAAACAACTTTCTTTCTGCCAGTTTTTTCTTTATATACTTTGAGGCAATATTATCTGTTGCTTTCAAATTGTGGCAGATCTACTAATGTTTTTGCCTTACAAGTTCTTGATACCTTTGATTATTATTTGCATTACCTAACTTGACTATCCTTTTACTTTGATTCTTTTCTAAATTCTTATGTTTTAGGTGTTTGTCTTATAATTAGCATTTAGATGGATTTAAAAAAATCCATTCTGACCATTTCGGGTTTGTTTATATTTATCGTAATTACTGTTATATATATATTTCTATCTTATTTTATGCTTTCTCTTTGTCCTTTGTTGTCTATATTTTTGTTTCTCTCAATCTTACCTTTCTTACGGATGATTTAAAAAAAATCATATCACTTGTTTCCACTACTATTTTGGAGGTTATACCCACATATTTCTATTTTAAAAAACAGTATCCTAGTAATCTTCATATTATCCTAGAAATTTATAACATCAATACTTATTTTGTGAAAGTCTAAAGTGAATCAATATTGTTACTCTCTTTCCTAACAATATAAGAACCTTAGAACACTACCTTTAAACCAAAAAAACCAGACTCACTGCTATCAAGTTGATGTCGACTCATAACGACCCTATACTACAGAGTAGAACTGCCCCATAGGGTTTCCAAGGCTGTAATCTTTCCAGAAGCAGACTGCTACATTTTTCTACCCAAGAGTGGCTGGTGGGTTCAAACCGCCAACCTTACAGTTAGCAGCCAAGTGCTTTAACCACTGCGACATCAGGGCTCCTCTACACTACCTCCAGCCACCCTTTTTGAATTTTGTGCTGTTTTCTCATATATTTTAGTACTTGCTTGTTTTCCTTTAACCAACACAAGATTTCATGATTTTTTTTTTTTTTAGTTTTATATAATGAATATTTGTTTAGATTCACTCACAAATTATCAGATTTTCTGGCCTTTATTATTTTTTTAAATTGTTGTAGTTTAGATGAAGTTTACATTTCAAGTTAGTCTCCCATCCAAAAACTTACACATACATTGTTATGTGACCCTAATTGCTCTCCACATACTGTGACAGCACACTCCTCATTTCCACTCCTGATTCCCCATGTCCATTCACCCTGCTCCTAACCCTCTCTGCCTTCTCTTCTCACCTATGGACAGAAGCTTCCCATTTAGTCTCTTGTATCTACTTGAGCTAAGAAGAACACTCCTCACAAGTATCACTTTGTGTCCCACAGTCCAGTCCAATCCCTGTCTGAAGAGTTGGCCTCAGAAATTATTTTGTTTCTGGGTTGATAGAGAATCCAGGGGCCATGCTTTCCCAGGTTCCTCCAGTCTCAGTCAGACCACTAAGTCTGGTCTTCTTACTAGAATTTGAGTTCTGCACCCCACCTTTCTACAGCTCCATCAGGGACTCTCTGTTGTGTTCCCTGTCAGGGTGGTAATTGGTGGTAGCCGGGCACCATCTAGTTCTTCTGGTCTCAGGCTGATGAAGTCTCTGGTTTATGTGGCCCTTTCTGTCTCTTGGGCTAATACTTTCCTTGTGTCTTTGGTGTTCTTCATTCTTCTTTACTCCAGGTGGTTGGGACCAGTTGATGCATCTTAGACGGCCTCTTGCAAGCTTTTAAGACCCCAGACGCCACTCACCAAAGTAGGATGCAGAACATTTTCTTAATAAGCTTTGTTATGCCAATTGACCTAGATGTCCCCTGAAAGCATGGTCTCCAGACCTCTACATCCAGATTGGTAGGGAAGAAGTCAAAGTATCTCTATTTGCAGATGATATGATCTTATACACAGAAAACCCTCTGTTGCTGCTCTCTTTCTACTTGTTCCAGTTGTAGGGTTAATATTTTCATGATGGCCCTTTCTTCTTTTGGATGTGTGCATTTATTGCTATAAACTGAACTCTGAGCACTGCTTTTACTGTGTCCCAAAGGTTCTGGTAGAATGTGTTTTCATTCTCATTTGATTCTATGAAATTCTTTATTCCATCCTTAATTTCTTCTATAACCCAGTAGTTTTTGAGCATGGTGTTGTTCAGTTTCCATGTGTTTGATTTTTTTTCCTTGCTTTTTCTGTTGTTGATTTCTACTTTTATTGCTTTATGGTCAGAAAAGATGCTTTATAACATTTCAGTGCTTTAGATTTTGTTAAGGCTTGCTTTATGGCCTACTATGTGGTCTTCTCTGGAGAATGTTCCATGTGCATTGGAAAAGAAAATATATTTGGCTGCAGTTGGGTGAAGTGTTCTGTATATGTCTATGAGATCAAGTTGGTTGATTGTAGCATTTAGCTCTTCTGTGTCTTTACTGAGCTTCTTTCTGGATGTTCTGTTGTTCACCGAAAGTGACGTGTTGAAGTCTCCTACTACTGTTGTGGAGCTGTCTCTCTGTCTTTTCAGTGCTGCTAGAGTTTGTTTTATGTATTTTGGAGCTCTGTCATTGGGTGCGTAAATATTTATTATAGTTATGTCCTCCTGGTCTATTGACCCTTTAATCATTATATAGTGTCCTTCCTTATCCCTTGTGATGGATTTCACTTTAAAGTCTATTTTGTCAGAGATTAATATTGTCACTCCTGCTCTTTTTTGAGTGTTGTTTGCTTGATATATTTTTTCCTATCCTTTGAGTTTTAGTTTGCTTGTGTCTTTAAGTCTAAGATGTGCCTCTTATAGGCAGCATATAGACAGATTGTGTTTTTTCTATCCAATCTGCCACTCTCTGTCTCTTCATTGGTGCATTTAGTCCATTTACATTCTGCGTAATTATTGATAGGTATGAGTTTAGTGCTGTCATTTTGATGTCTTTTTTTGTGTTGTTCACAGTTTCCTTGTTCCACTTAGTTTTCTGTGCTGAGTCGTTTTTCTTTATGTATTTTCTTTTCTTCTTTTTCACTGTTGTTGATTTTGTGTTTACTGAGTCTTTATATTTTTCTAGTTTTTTATTTTGACTTGTAGGATTGTTAGTTTCCTTTGTGATTACCTTAATATTTATCCCTATTTTTCTAAGTTTATACCAGTCTTTTATTTCTTTATATCGGCTTGACTTCTTCTCCATATGAAAAATCTATGTTTAAGTTTTTTAAGTCCCTCTTTTTTGTGTTTATTGTCATTTTTTACATATTGACATCTGTTTCCCTATTTTCAGTGTTATAGCTTTTATTTATTTTTGTGACTTCCCTATCTAGGTTGATATCTGGTTGCTCTATCCTGTGTTCTAGTCTTGGGTTGTTATCTGATGTTATTGATTTTCTAACTGGAGGACTCCCTTTAGTATTTCTTGTAATTTTGGTTTGGTTTTTGCAAATTTCCTAAACTTCTGTTTATCTGGAAATGCCCTAATTTCACCATCATATTTGAGAGACAGTTTTGCTGGATATGTATTTCTTGGCTGGCAGTTTTTTTCCTTCAAGGCTTTATATATGTCATCTCATTGGCTTCTTGCCTGCGTGGTTTCTGCTGAGTACTCTGAGCTTATTCTTATTGACTCTCCTTTGTAGATGACTTTTTGTTTATCCCTAGCCGCTCTTAAAATTCTGTCTTTATCTTTGGTTTTGGCAAGTTTGATTATAAAATGTCTTGGTGACTTTCTTTTGGGATCTACCTTATGTGGGGTTTGATGAGCATCTTGGATAGATATCTTGTCATCTTTCACGATATCAGGGTAGTTTTCTGCCACAAATCTTCAAAAATTCTTGTTGTATTTTCTGTTATCCTCCACTGTTCTAGTACTCCAGTCACTCATAGGTTATTCCTCTTGATAGAGTCCCACATAATTCTTAGGGTTTCTTCATTTTTTTAAAATCCTTTTATCTGATCTTTCCTCAGGTAAGTTGGTGTCAAGTGCTTTATTTTCAATCTCACTAATTCTGACTTTGATTGCCTCAATTCTGCTCCTATGACTTTTAATTGAGCCGTCTAATTCTGAAATTTTATTTTTAATCTTCTGGATTTCTGATTGCTGTCTCTCTATGGATTCTTGCAGCCTGTTAAATTTGTCATTATGCTCTTTGCTAATCTTTTTAATTTCCTCTATTGTGTTTTCTGTGTTTTGATTAATTTCCTTCCTAATTTCTTAAAGAGTTCTGTGTGTTAATCTTTTGTATTCTGCCTCTGGTAATTCCAAGAAATTATTCTCCTCTGGAAAATGTCTAGATTCTTTATTTTGGGAGCTTGCAGAAGCCATTATGGATTGCCTCTTTATGTGATTTGATATTGATTGTTGTCTCTGAGCCATCAATAATTTATTGTATTTATTTATTTTATGTTTGCTTACTGTGTCCTAGCTTCTTGTTTTGTTTGGATATGCCCAAATAGGCTGCTCATACGATCTAGTTTGATTATTGGCCCCTTTGAATCTCTAATGTCTTGTCACCAGGTGGTTAGATCTGTTACTAGGTTTGTGAGCTCAGGAGTCCACCCACTTCTGTATGGATTCAGCTTAGGTGCCCAGGTAGATAACCACCAAGTATGTGGTATAGGCTCTCACCTATAGTCCTAGACAGGCTGGGTGATTGGTGTAGGTACAGGCATCTGGCTGTAGCAGGCAGACACACTCTGAGCAAGGCTGGGGGCTGACGGCCACCCTTGAGTGTCCAGGCGGAAGGTGTGTCCCTGTTCCCTAGAGTGCGTAGGTGGGTGGGTTTTGCAGCAGGACTATGAGCACCCAGTGTTGTTGGCTGTAAGGAATGGGGCGGGGCACCTCTTATTCTTGGGCCCCTATCACAGGTGGCTAGGAGGCATGGGTGGAGCCACCAGTCCTCAAGCCCCTGATGTGGATAGGTGAAAACCCTGCTCAATGGGCAGAGCAGTGTCAAATGTCACAAACTTGCCACTTCACAGCTGAAACAGTTGAAGTTAGACTGCAAGTATATACCCTGTTGTACTGCGGTAATGAGGGCGTACACTGTTGAAATGGGCCCACATAAGTCTCTGCAGAGGGAAAGGCACTCAAAGTCCATGGATCCCTTATGCCTGTGCCTCGGCAAAGGAGCTATGCCCACCCTGGATTCCCAGCTTAGGGGAGACAGAAGTTTATTTTTTCCCGTTTGTTAATTTGTTCACTCTCCATGGCCATGAGAATGGCTCAGGGTGTGTTATAGATCCTACTTCTGGCCCAGGGGACTCAGCAATTGCTGAAGCTGGTCCAGGATGCAGTGCAGAGCAGGGAGCAGGGAGGTAAATGGGAGAGAGATTTTTCCCTAAAGGGGATGTTTTTGTCCGCGTGGTAGGCCGTATACAAGTACTTATCTTTCGCCAATCCAGGGCTGCTTCTCACTGGTTCTGGGTGGCTGAGCTGACTCTCAGGCACTGGGTCTCTCCTGGTGCAGAAAACATGCCTCCTGAGCACCACTGCTTGCCTGCCTCACTGCTCACCGATGAGCTACCCAGGCCTGAAGGGGTCAGGCTCTCACCTGGTCAGGTCTGGCAACTCCTCACTGCTTCTGAACCATCTGTCCCTCCCCCGCCACTCAGGCTGGTTCCTCAACTTTGCCTTAGATGTTCAGGACTCCTAGACTGTCATATATAATTGATTCACTTGTTTTTTGGGGTCTTTGTTATAAGAGGATCCACTGAAGCGTCTGAGTACTCCGCCATCTTGGCCCTGCCTCCTTTTTGGTCTTTATTTCGTCTTGCATCTCAAACTTTAAATCCAGTGTCACTTTTATCCTCTTTTATTGTTGTTAAGTCCTGTCTAGTTGATTCTGACTAATAGTGACCCACATAACAGAGCAGAACTACCCCATAGAGTTTTCTTGGCTGTAATCTTTACAGAAGCAGATCACCAGGTCTTTTTCCCACAGAGCAGCTGAGTTTGAACCACTGACAATAATGAAAAAAGTTAAGAAACAATGATGTAGTTCGCATGTACTGAAAGGGTTCAGACTTTTGGGGTCCCAGGTGCACTGGAGGGACTCTTTGCCTTCGGTGACCCTTGGGTCTGTCTTTTTTAATCCCTTAAGCCTCTGAGACTTTGAAAACTAAATTTCAATTTTTTTAGGTGGGCCAATGCCCTGAAAGTAAAAGATGTATTCATTGTACTACTCATTTCTCTGAGTCTTCACCTTTGTTTTATTTTTAGTTTGAGTATTCCTTTCTTTTTCTGACAACTCACAGATACATTTAAATATTTTTTATTATATCCAGAATTTTTAGTTGTTTTGTCAAAAGATTAGTCTGGGCACTTAGTCTGACATAGTGCTGGAAATGCAGTTTGCAGTTCTTATGTTTGTAGGCTAGTGTAAACTCATTCATGGTTTCATCTTACTGTCCAAGGCTGATTCACCAGCAATTCTTTCACCCTATCTCATCTTTTTGGGTTTCAGCATGTTCCCATCTCCATTATTGTAGTCACTATGATAAACTCAGTCGGATCGAAGAATTCTGTCTTGTTTAATGAGTAAATGATATTTTCTCCCCACTTCCCTTTTTGTTCTTCCCCCAGATAATTAAATGTATGCTATTATGTACACGCTTTTTATGATAAAATCAATGTGAGTTATTTGGAAGAAAGTTGGACAAATTCTCATTATCTGAGAATGGCACCCATACCATGGAAAATCTTGCTTTCGAAGTTACCTTTATCATGTGGAATACTATGTTTATTATAAGCACTTAGTACACTTCCTGATATATAGAATATATTTGTAAATGTTTATTGAATAAGTGAAGTAACTTTTATTTTAACTTGTTTAACATACAAACATTTCCACAATTGTAGGACAAAATTTAAAAGCAAAACATTAATTTCTGCTCAGAATTCTGGTATTTCCTACTAATTTCAGAGATGAACTATCTATTCCCTGCTCAGGGAATGTAGAGGAGGAATCCCTTTAGGTAGTGGACTTGACATCATAGAGAAGAAATTGGACTGATTCTTAGCTTTTCCTCGGGTCAGATACTTACCGAGGACATATTATAATTTTTGACATAGGTATCTGGTCCTTCTGGTTTCATTCATTTATTCATTAAACATTTACTGATTTTTATTCTGTGAGTAATAAAAGAAACTCTAAAATCTAGGAGAGGAGACAAGTTAACTCTTCCAGGGGTTTGGAGCCTGGTGGTGCAATCAATGGTTAAGAGCTATGGCTGCTAACCAAAAAGTCGGCAGTTCAAATCCACCAGCTGCTCCTTGGAAACACTATGTGGCAGTTCCTCTCTGTCCTATAGGGTTGCTATGAGTAGCTGGCAATGGGTTTAGTAGCAGTTAACATGGTATCAGGGTAGTTGTACACAAATCTTATAGTAATAGTTAAACTTTAGAAAGTGCTTACTATATGCCAGACTCTTAAATGCCTTACATGCATGTTCTCAGTTAATCCTCCATACAATATTATGAGGTAAGGTACTACTATTTTTCCCAAGGCACAGAAAGGTTAAGTAAGTTGCCCAAGATCACAGAGGAAGTTCAGTGTTGCAACTCCAGGCAATCAGAGTCCACGTGCTTGTCTCATACTCTACCACTTCCTTGAAGAGGAACATAAACACCTGTGTCGAAGTCAAGTCCTCTACCAAAGGGCTTTAAATTATTATTGTTATTGTAACTTGTTTTAACACTGTGGATAATTGAGAATTGAGTGTAATAAACATATTATGTTTCTATACTTCCACTAGCAAATAGGAGTGTCATTACTGTAACATGAGGCTAGCTCCATGAGGTTATAGATTATGTCACTGGTGAAATAGATTCAGGAGGCTAAATCCTTTACTATGAAATAATACCATCTTTCTGTTAAACAACCACTTGCCATCAAGTCGATTCTGACTCATGGTGACCCTGCGTGTCAGAGTAGAACTGCAATCCATAGGCTTTTCAATGGCTGATTTTTTGAAAGTAGATAGCCAGGTCTTTCTTCTGAGGATCCTCTGGGTGGATCCAAACCTCCAAATTTTTGGCTAGCAGCTGAACACATTAACCATTTGCACCACCAGGGACTCTTTCTATCAGTAAGAGGAAAATAAGACATCCTGCTCCTCAGGAGGTCATTGTACACCCTAGCTAACAATTTATCCTCCATTGAGATAGAGAGGGGACTGATTACATGTTTTCTCTGAAAGTGGATACTGAAGGTACATGAAAAATGACGTCAACTGCATGAGAGAGGAGTGAAGGCACCAGGGCTGAAATGCATGTCCTTTTAACATTTGAACAGTTTTTTTTTATTCTAAGCACAGCCCTGCTGTAGTGAATGATGAATTGTCAATATTCTTATCATTTGAAAATAAACTACATTAAGAATTCTTTTTTTCCCTCCAAATTAAGTCCAAATGTTTCTGGCATCTTTTTCACAGCTTTCTGTGATGTGGATAATGTGTGTCTCTGTGCTGCTCGGTTTTACCCCTGGCTCTTCCCAATAACGTGGTGACTCTGGGAAGGTTACGTAACTTCTGTGGGTCTCGTCATTTATCTGTAAAGTGGAGATGATAGTAGTACCCATTTCATACGGTTGTTGTAAGGAGTAAATGAGATGATTTCTGTAAAGCACCTAGAAGAGTGCCTAGCATATAGCAAACTTTATTAAATGTGAGGTATCTAGTGTGAGAAATAGGAGCTAAGGACCATGAATTTGGGGAGACAGAAAAGATAGGTGAAAAAAATTAAAAAGTCAAATTAATAACTGTGGAATTAGAAATACATGCTATTTGAACAGAATATATCGACAAAAATGAAAATGTACCTTGATCTTACAATTTGGTAAATCTGTGTTTGGTCATTAGGAAAACTATAGAAAAAGCCTTTACACAAATTTTTTAAGGTGGTTGCCAAACAAACTCAAATTAATATCCTCCTACAAAACTATTATTGTAGTTAAAAAATTAGGAAACTATTTGTACTTTTTTGATACATAAACACATCCAATACATATTATTAGTTGCCATCGAGTTGGCTCTGACTCAGGGCAACCTTGCATATAACCAAAGGAAACCTTGCCCTGTCCTGCGTCACCTTCGTGATCACTGGTATGTTTGAGTCCGTTTTTGCAGCTATTGTGTCAATCCATCTCGTTGAGGGTTTCCCTCTTTTTTGTAACATTTTCATTACAAGGAGGGCGCCAATGTTATAATTCTAAGTACAAATTGGTTTTTGTCAAAAAAAGGAATAAACGTTTTGTCATTTCTTCCAAAATACTGTCAAATATATTTTAGGGTGATCATTGAATAAACTCTGAAAAAAACAAAGCAGACAAGAGAAGTAAAAATATATGATGTTTTATTGTCAAAAATAGACAAACTTTAATTTCCTTTAACAGGAATATTAAGAGTCTCCATAAGCCATCACCATTTTGTAAGCACAAAAGACAAGAGAGTCAAAGATAACTGTTAGTGAAAAAAGGCCAACAGTTCTATATCCATGCTAGAGAGACCTCAACCGCAACGATGGTGACTCTGCCAACAGCTACAGAAACACAGTGACCTTTAAAGCAGTAAACAAAAATAAGACACGCAAAACAAAGTTGACTTACTCTGGCCCAAATCCCTATGAAGTTCAGCTTTGTGGTATCTTTCTAAGCAACTGAATTTATGAGAACACTTGCTAATTTTACATCACTTATGGGATCACGAACAGGATCACACCCCCTTCTGAGTAACACCAGGGTAAGGGCATCTGTCTCTACAACCCTGGCCTCAGGTAAAGTAGCGCCAGTGCTTGGGCAGCAGACCTGAGTAAGTTCCTTTTCCATGACCTACAGCAAGGGTGTGAAGGCCATGATGAATTGGACATTGTCTTGTGGTGGTGAAATTCTCTCATTACCAAACAAAAAATAAAATGGATAATGACGTAGCTAGTTGGAACAAAAAACTAAGGCCTTTATTGTTTTCTTAGGGACAGTATCCAGGGTTGAACCAAGCTGGGTGTGTCCACAGTATCTAGACCATGATTCTCACTCTCCAGTCTGTACTATAAACCAGATCTCCAAAACTTTAAAAGTAGTACTGTGCAGCTACCTCCTTTGAAGGTCTGCATTAAGGAGGGATGTCTCAGTTCTCAGAAAAGACCAGAGACGAGGTAACACTGACATGGTGAGACGGCTCATCTGAGGTTAAGCATATGCAATATTAACCTAGATTAGATTATCAAAGAGCCTAGATTATCAAACAATAAGAAAGGAACTGGATCTGAGAACTCGCTTCCCTTCCCCATCCGTATTCACCATACACTCAACGGAAGAGTAATCAACTACACACACAAAAAAACCAGTTCAACATTTTCCATTTTTCTAGTTTAAAGACAACATTCAATATAAGCTTGAGAGTTTATATTGTATCGTAACATCATTTAAAATAATACTGCAGTCACAAAGATAGCAGTTCAAGCATTTACTATCTATCTCTTCAAAACAGAAGCATGGGGAGGATGCAAAAAAACAGCGAAGTAGTTCTGTTGTCTTCGTGACATTTTTTATTTACTCTTGCCTAGAGTAAAATTTTAATTAAAGTTGCCTACTTAATTCTACCCTGCTGTGTAAGAACCCTTCAAATTTGAGTAGGGGCTGGAAACCTGTGGTGTGGGCTTCTGGAAGTTTTGATTGGCTAAACGTCATTTAGTGAGATTCTGTGATTGAAAGGATCACTATGAGAACTTAAACCATATTAAAATCTAAATTAGGCAATGTTGGTGTAGAGTGTCTGGAAAAAAGTTGTTCAGTCAAATACAAAATTGAAGTGGATTGTTTCCTTTCTTTCCTTATTCCATTCCATTCTGTAGAAAATGTGATACAGGCATAAATACACACTTTCTTGTGTCATTTTTCAAAAGTCACAAAATCCACCCTTTAACTAGGGCTGCTGTGAAACACCAAAGGAAGATGAACTAAATTTGGGGTTTCTGGTTGAGGCTGCGAAAACTACAAATGACTTTAACTGAGAAGCTGCATAGTTTTATTACCCAATCATAAAAAGAGCCTTTAAATATTTTTTTTTTTTTCTTTTTAGCTCTCTTCAATGACTGTTGTTCCAATCAACGAGTAAAGCTTTTTCTTAACAAGCCGAAATCCTGAGCTGAGTATCAGAGTTCTCCTGAGGCCAGATGAGAAGCGAGCTCTACTAAAGAAAAAGTCCCTGAAGCTAGTCCACGAGCAGTTGTCCTGCTTAAACACCAGTGTAAGCTCAAAAGTAGGCACCACACTAGAATCACACACAATCCTATCCAGCTTTTTACATACATTTTCAATTTCCAAGTTCACGTGCATAACACAACCTCGCAGGCCACAGGGCTCAGTGGAGGAAAGCCGCAGGACATCTTGAGCAATTCTCTGCGTCAGTTTCTCAGGGACAAGGACCTTTGAGCAACCGAGTTTGGTTTGCTTTGATTTGGACAGACAGTTTTCCAGCATTTTAACCAAACTCTGGCAAGTTGTCTCCTCAAATATCACCTCATTGAGGTTGGGTTCAGGAACAACATAATCCCAGTAGTCGAAATCTGTAAGAAATGGAAATTTAAGATAAAAAAGAAAATTGAAACCCAAGAGCGAAAAAACACACCAAGACAGCAACACTGGTTACTTCTATCTACCATGTCTACCTGTTTCTAGTATTTTTTTTTTGGCAGTCAGCTGACCTGACTTTGTGGTTAACTGGGTACATAACAGAGCAAGTCATTTAAATGGAGATTAAAAGTTCATCCATGAAATAAAGGTTTTGATGAATAGGCTAGATAGAGAATACCCATTTCCCTTTGAATTTATATGTGTATACACACAATCTTAAAGACAGTAAAAAATCTAATTGTGGTTATCCCAAAGTATAGAGACTATTAGTGATTTTTTTTTAGGAATTTTTCACATACTGTAATGCAGTATGAGTTGTTTTCTTATGAGAGTTCAATAAGATATTTTCTCTAATTTCTCCATCACTGACAGTGAAAACATCTTCAAAATATTCTTCTTCCGTTCATTTTCTTTTTTGCTTGCTTATTTGCTTACAAGGGTTTTCTAATTTTGTTTTATGAGAACAAGCATTACTTCTGAAGTAAAAATGGTTCAGAGCTTTTTTTTTTTTTTTATTGGACTATGGGACTGTAGTCTCCTCTTAGAATATATGCATTTATTGTAAAGCACAGAATTTTTACTATTCTTAAGTAAGTTTATCATGAGCTTGATTAGCTATATTAAATGTCTATCATATCTCTGTGTCTTTAATAGTCTTCACTGGAATGTCCTACAGATTCCAATTTTAGCTTTAATTTCTTTGATTAAAAATTGCTAGGGGAAGAGAAGGCCTTTGAGGTTCACAAGAATATTTATAACTGGCTGGGTAGTTTTTCTTAGCCAAGCAAAACAAAACAGCCCTAGGAAAACAAAATTAGATTTGCTCAAAGGAAAAGAGATAGCTCTGCAGTTGGTCACCTGCCTCCCAAATTAATCCTACCACTTGGCAGGATGCCACACCACACACAGTCCACCCAGCAGGCAAGTGGCCTGCAGGCTCTCCTCCCTAAGCGTACTTCACCTTCATGGGCTACTATGTTTTCCTCTATCTAGATCATGGGGTCACTTAGATCACTGTTTCATACCTAAACGAAACAAATGCACTACAAATTATAAAGGCTCCACAGTTTACCTAAGTAGAAAAAAGAAAATTTTAGAGCTATAGAATTAGATAATCAACCATTTCGCTTTCTAAATTAGGAAGGCCCACATAGCTCAAACAATTTATCTGTGGTTGCATAGACCTTTAGTGGCAGAGCAGTGTGTTAACTTAGAAACTGATATTTAAAACTGCAAATGGAAACACGACAATATGTCATATGACAATATGTCAGTACCACTGCTGTTAACAGGTTTCCTTCTGTCATTAAAAATGGAATAACAGGTATATGCACAAATATACTACTCAGCAGGAAAAAGGAACACACGCTGATACACGGAACAACATGGATGGAGCTCAAAACATCACGCTGTGGGAAAGGTGCCAGATAAAAAAGAGTACATGCTGTACAATTCCATTTATATGAAACTCTAGAGGAGAAACTATAGTGACAAAAAGCAGATCAGTAATTGCCTGGAGAGGAGAAAAGTGGGAAATTTATGGCAACTGGGCACATGAGCCCTGGTGGCAGTGATTAAGAGCATGGCTGCTAACTAAAAGGTCAGCAGTTTGAATCCACCAGCTGCCTTGGAAACCCTATGGGGCAGTTCTACTCTGTCCTAAAGGGTGGCTATGAGTCAGAACTGACTCGATCACATCGCGTTTAGTTTTGGTTTGGGCACATGAGAATTTCTGGGGAGAGTGATGGTGGTGTTTACACAGGTGAAGACATTTGTTAAAACACATATTTTAAAAAAAAAAAAAAAAAACACCCATTGCCATCCTGTTGATTCTGACCCATAGCGACTCTAGAGGATGGAGTAGAACTGCCCTATAGGATTTCCAAGGAGAGGCTCCTGGATTTCAGCTGCAGACCTTTTGGTTAGCAGCCGTAGCTCTTAACAACTGCGCCACCAGGGCTCCAAAAACACACATTACTGTGCACTTAAAATCACCATTACTTCACAAGTATACAGGGTTGGGGACCTATTTAACTTTTAATCCCAAAGAGTCTATTAGCAGAGAAGCATGCAGCCCACGGGTATTTTCATTTTTGTTGCTTTTATTTCTCTGATGGAGACCTGGTGGTGCAGTGGTTAAGAGCTCGGCTGCCAACCAAAACGTCAGCAGTTGGAATCCACCAGCTGATCCTTGGAGACCCTATGGGGCAGTTCTACTCTGTCCTATAGGATTGCAATGAATCCGAATCGACTCGATGGCAACGGGTTAATTTTAGGTTTACTATGCACAAAAGATGCTAGAAAGTTTGGAAAGGTATCTCCTCAGGTGGATTTTGTGGCATCCTCTACACCGAGGACGGGGGGAAGCTGCACGCCCGCCAACCCGATCTACAGAGGAGCTGCGATTTTTTGGTGGGGGGAGACGGAAGTAGGGAGCTGGGAAACTCACCACTTAGCAGGCTCCCCAGGTGGAAGCCATGGTCCAGCAACTCAGAAATGCTGGCCGAGTTCTTACTGCTCAAACTGCCAGTTGCAACCATAGTCAACGGCTCCGTTTCCCTCGCGGAGCGGAACGGCCTTTCCGGGGAGCTGGAAAGAGAAGGCGAAAAGGAGAGATTTGTGAGTTGGCAAGACGTGCAGAGGCTCCTAAAATGCTCAGCGTCGCCGGAAAGAACTAGCCGAGGCACTCATTTACCAAATGGGGAGGAAGCAGCCTCTGCAACTAAAGTTTACAAAACCTGGGGAGCGGAGACGCCAACTACAACCACAACCTGAAACCACTTCAAAGTTAGCAAAACTTGGAGATAACTTCTCCTGCGGAGTTCGCCCCCGCGCCCCCAGCAGCGGGAGCGCCCGTCCCCTCCCCCACCAAGGCCGCGGCGTCGCTCACCTGCCGGGACTTCGCAGGGGCAGGTGCTGGAGCCGACGCACTCGCTGGCAGTGTTGTAGGGTAAATACAGCCTGGCACCCGCCTCAGTAGCCCCTTGGTACTGGGACCCAAGCAGCTATCGGCACCCTGCTCGACCAACCCCCAAGCCCACCCACCCGGCGCCAGCGCCAGCTCCCCGGAGCAGCATCGCCTGGGGCAGGGAGCATTTTATACGTCCACCCCACCCCTCACCCTGTCCGGCCCGCCCACCTGCACCGCCCCGCTCCGACCCTCTGCTCCGCCCCGCCTGGGCCCGGTTGCATTTCAACCCCGACAGTTAGAGAGGCCCAAGGCAAGCCACTGGAATTTGAGAATGACCCCGGGGTAGGGGTGACACCTGCTTTTTCCTGGGTGGACTACAGGTCACCGTGGCCACAATTCTGGGTGCACAACTCGTCAGAGACTGACCACCTCTCTTTGGCCACCAAATCGGCTTCTTTGGGGCGACCCCTCCCCCTGCGCGCGCGCGCGCGCGCGCGCAGGATTCACGTTGCCGGCTCTCTTGTTAAGATGCTGCCCCCGGCAGCGCGAAGCTTTACGCCCCTTGTTTATTACCATGACCTGAGACTTTGCTGCGTGATTCTCAACGCTTCGCTTAAGTCTGTTTTGATGTTCAATGCGCATCACTTATGCATTTACTTCTATTGGCTCTACCGCGCGCCCCACGGTTTCTACAGCTTCCTCACCATGCGGTGAGGTCTAGCTTTCCTTTCCTGGCATCGAAGGCTCGCCAACGATTTAGGAAGGGTCTTAATCACCCCTTGCACTCCCGGGCTCCCCAGCACCCTTCGTGCGGTTACATCTGTGACTAATGAGTTTCCTCCGCGGGAAGGGTGAGCCTGGCACTCTTCTAATTAGACCTGACCCCGGAGCGCGAGGAGCTAGGATGAGGGGGAGTTTGCCAGGAAATTAAAACCATTAGTGAGATCTTAGCTGCTGCTTCCACTCGTCCGCTTGCTGGGAGCGATTGTCATTGCCAGAGGCAGAAGTTCTTAGAGCCCTGTTACGGGAAGGAATTTCGGTTCTGGCGATCTTGAAGGGCCTTGGGGAGCGAACATAGTTCTATAGCCCGCTGTGGATAATCCCTGCGAGGCTTGGTGTGCAGTCCTAAACATGAGCTCATAGAGACACAGAGGAGCCACGGAAAGAGTCAGCATGCTCATACAACCCATAAGCAAGAAACCAAAGATGATTTTTTCTTTCCAAATTACTAAATCACTCTCTTCCCTCTTTGGTGTGCCAGTCGGAAATGATCTGTTCCGAGTGGGCATTACCACAGACCGGGGGTAGGTCAGGCTGTTGGCGGGGAGATGAAAATGTGGGGATGCCTGGAGGAGGAAGACTTCAGTAAGTAGGAGATTCTAGTCTTGGCTCCCTGGCCCTTTAGGGTTCCACAGAGCAAAGACTGCACGTTAGGACCCTGAAAGGCGGTTTCAGCTGTTCAGGTTAAAAACTCTTAGCAAGAAAAACAACAACAGAAGGGTTAAAGAGGGTGTGATAAAGAGATCAGTGGAAGGACATTCGGAGGCAGAGCAACAGAAATTAAAGCCAGCTTGACAGTCCATTTTTAACTCAGCGCAGGCAGCTCCACTGCCTGAAGGTCAGCGGAGCCAGGGAAGCGGATGCTGATAGGCTGATCTTGGAAAGCAGATTTCCACTTCTATTTCAATAACAGAAAAGTGGAAAATAAACAAACCAATATAAGCCGATTAAAAAGTAGTTTCAGTGGCTACTGTGTTAGGACCAATGGATGGATCGCTGGTCAGGTCCCAAATGCCAGCTGCCTGGCAGTCTATCCTTTGGCAGGTCACAGACTCTCCTTTTCTTACCTGAGCAGCATTATTAATGAGGTTGCCTCTTACCTGCCTTGAAGGAGAGTTATTAGGATTAATAAAATGAATGGTCTGAAACTACACCGGAGGGGGAAAAATTACCCATGTTAATTTCTTTAGGGTATTTAGGCATAATTCATAAACTGAGTATAACTCCAAAGGGCAAGAAAGATTATTAAAACTTCTGTAAAGTAGCAGTTACTCTTGGCTCTCCTGACAAACTGATAGTTTGTAAAGTCCTTTGGGTTTTCTTGGCAGAAAACAATTTACCTATTGTCTTAGTCATCTAGTGCTGCTACAACAGAAATACCACAAGTGGATGGCTTTAACAAGGAAATTTATTTCCTCACAGTCAAAGTAGGTAAAAGTCCAAATTCAGGGCATCAGCTTCAGGGGAAGGCTTTTTCTCTCTGTCGGCCTTCTTCTCTTCGGTGTTCCCACCCCGGACTAGGAGCTTCTCTGCACGGGGACCCTGGTCCGAAGGACGTGCTCTGCTCCCGGCACTGCTTTCTTGTTAGTATGAAGTCCCCCTGTCTCTCTGCTCACTTCTGCCTTTTATATCTCAAGAGATTGCCTCAGGACACAATCCAGTCTTGTAGATGAGGTCCTGCCTTACTTACACAACTGCCACCCATCCTCCCTCATTAACATCATAGAGGCATGTTTACAACATCCAGGAAAATCACACAGTACCAGGAATCATGGCCTAGCCAAATTGATACGCACATTCTTTGGGGGACATAATTCAAACCATGACACCTATGTACAAAAAGCTTCTAATAATAATATTCTTTTCTGCTGAATGGGACTTGCTCTCAGGAATTATAGATCATAAGGTATGATGAGTGTGGAACACCTACCGGGAATAATTAGTGGAGATTGATCTTTTAAAAATCTTTCTCAAAGGATAAAATATGCATTCTGTCACCAGTTCAAATCTTTGCATGGTTAAATAAACAGAGCGGATTTTTTTTTAAAAATAAGCATAGAACAGAATTAGGGAAAACTAAGTGTCGTGATAGTCTTGTGATGAGATGACAGACACACTTAGTCTATGTTTGCTTTTCTTAAAATGTTTTAGAAATAGTTAATCATTTGTAAGTGAAAGTTTATTGCATTGGTATACTTTAGTGGTTTATCAGGGGCTTTTATTATATCCTTTTGAATTAATGCTGTAAAAATAGTTTGTTGGGATTGTCCTAATTATCTAGAGCTGCTATAACAGAAATACCACAGGTGGATGGCTTTAACAGAGAAATTTATTCTGTCACAGTCTAGGAGGCTAGAAGTCTGAATTCAGAGCACCAGCTCCAGGGAAAGTCTTCTCTCTCTCTGTCGGCTCTGGGGGAGGGTCCTTGTCATCAATCTTTCCCTGGGCTAGGAGCTTCTCAGGGCAGGAACCCCAGGTCCAAAGGACATGCTCTGCTCCCGGCGCTGCTTTCTTAGTAGTATGAGGTCCCCATGTCTCTCTTCTCTATTTTATATCTCAAAATAGATTGACTTAAAGCACAACCTAATCTTGTAGGTTGAGTCCTGCCTCATCAACATAACTGCCTTTATCCCCACCTCATCAACAGCACAGAGGTAGGGTTTACAACACATGGGAAAATCATGTCAGATAACAAAATGGTGGACAATCATACAATACTGGGAACCGTGGCCTAGCCAAGTTGACACACATTTTTGGAGGACATGGTTCAATCCATAACAGGGGTGCATACCGGGAATAATAGTTTTGTTTGAATACAATGTCTAATTGGTTAAGTAATTTGATTGCCTTTCATATACCAGTATATTATAGCAAATCACCAAAATCATAAGCAAGACCTTCAGCTTAAGCATACTTGCTTTTTTATTACTATGAAGATTTACTCATCCACCTTCTTGCAAAAAGAAAAAAAATCAATAAAAAATGGCAACAGTATGTTCATCTGACAAATATGCAAATATGTAAGTTCCATGCCTCCTCATGTCTAAATATAATATTCATAATATCATTGCTTACATAAAGTGTAAATTCAGAATGCCAGGAATATTGCAAAAACAAAAACAAAAATGGAGATTTAATGTATTATTATAGGAAATGCTGGTGTCTTGTGAATTCATGATTTGGAATGTTGAACATTTATGACATATTTCACCAGCCAATTTTCTCTCCTTTTCCAATATGAGTCATTGTTTCTAGACTCTTATTAATTCGTTTACATTCAGTACATTGCATATTTTATTTCATAAGCAGTGACACCTGAGGAAAAATTTCTGGGTCTCTTAATCTGTACAATGGATTCACGGAGGATTTTTAGGACATAGAAGCTGATCCGTACAATATTCAAAGTATCTTAGCATGCTCAGAGGATTCTTGTGAGGATTAAAAGAGATATCCTTTAAATTATCTCTTTTTTATAAACAAATCTGAGATCTTTAAATGTACATTGTTTCTGAGTTTCCTTGGCTTCACTAACTTTGTAATCTGGTGCCCACACGGCATGCTTAGAACAGGTACATAGTACATGGTGGTGGTGTTGGGTGCTGTCAAGTTGGTTCTGACTCAGCTTAAGGAGTGATAGCTGTCAGTTTTGCTATTATTATGGTTCTGCAGCTATAGTTTGATGTTTCAGTGCAGCAGGTAAGGTACTGAAAAGGATTAGGGAAGTATTGTTAAAGTAGAACAAAATTTATGGTCTTTCCTGTTTACAGAAAATCTGAAAAATATTTGTTACTGATTGGGCAAACCTTTTCATACATTACTGTATGGGAAAGCAGGAAGGAGATCTCCCAATGATATGTAAGAAAATGATGTGGGTAAAAAAGTTTCCTTCGTGTAAAATAGGGTTTATGTGTTAATATTCCTTGATGAATCTGGGAAATGGTTTTCTGGTTAAAAAGGAAATTTACAGACATTCAAAATCATTGACTATAAAAAGCAAACAAAAAGAAGGAACAAACCTGTTGCTGTCAAGTCGATTCCGACACATGGTGACCTTATGTGTTTCAGAGTAGAACTGTGCTCCAGAGGGTTATTAAGGCTGTGACCTTTCAGAAGCAGATCTCTAGGTCTTTCTTTCGAAGTACCTCTAGGTAGGTTCAAACAGCTAACCTTTGGGTTAGTAACCGAGAGCTTAACCATCTGCACCACCCAGGGAGCCTCATTGACTATAGAACCACCCAATTGTTTCAAAATATGTATGACTTCTGTTAGCATTCTGGGTGAGATATTTCATTGTTATTTTTGTCTTTGAGATTGCGTCAACCAATAAGATTTCCATTTATTGAAATATGCAATATGTGTGATAGAATGATATAGGATTTTCTGTTTTGCAGGGTAACATGGACACTTACCTAGTATAAGACAAAAATAAAGTTCAATATAAAATAATATGTAATACCTGCTGCCAAAAGCTGAGAGAATCTTACAGTAGCAGAAGGCATTTCTTCTCTGAATTCAAGCTCAGAAATGGTTACCATAGTGATTTGTCTCTTAAAATAGTTGTATGAGTCTACGCTCTTCATAAACAATGCTGTGTACTATCTCTTTTTAAATAGAGAAAGGTGATATGTTTCAATGTACACAGTCTCTGTTTTTCCTTAGTTATGCAAAGACTTATAATTCAGGTGCCCATATAAGACAATGCCAGCCAGGAGCATACAGGAGGTCGCTGAAATTTACTAGAGATACATCCTGAAATCTTTGCAAGTCCCAAATTTGAGAATACCATCATGGCATACTATTCTCTGGAATTTTTATGTGCATGAAGACAGGAAGAGGAAAATAAAGCTATGTTCTCTTATAGGTGCTGATCTTTCATTGCTTCTGTCCTGTGTTAGCCAAATGCCATTTTGTGGCAAACCAGCTTTGCTCAGCTTTTGTTATGCCCATCTGTGTCCCAGCAAAATTACAAATGACTTCATGACATAAACCTGTGTGGTTTCTCTGGAAGAGAATTAAATCGGAGACTGTCCAGGTGTCAACTAGATGTGGGACTCTGTGGTGTAGTCCTTAGAATGGGATCTAATCCTCCTTCTTCAGATATAAAGCACATTAAGGTTAAAAAGCTGGAGTAAATCATAGTGATTTCATTTTTTCATCTTCATGGTATAGTAGTTGAATATATGGACTGTGGAGCCTGGCTGTCTGGGTTCATGTCCCAGCAATGCCATTTATTAGCTGTGTAACCTTGGATAAGGTACTTAACATTCTGTGCCCCCATTTCCACCTTTGAAATAGAAATTATAATAATCTTACCTCCCGGGGCTATTGTGAGGGTAAAATGAGTTAATACACAAAGCTCTCAATAAATGTTTGTCATGATTATACTTATGAATTTTGATCTGACTTTGAAAAATCCCTAATGTCCCGATGATATAGTTATGCAAAGGTAACTGGGGGGGTGGGTGTTTATATGTGTTTGTAAGTGTTTATAAAAATGTATCTTTTATACGTATTCATTCATTTGGTTGGTTGAGATAAGTTTTATTGAGTATCAGTTGTCTGTTAGGTACTGCGAATAAAACAGATAAACATAAATGTAGTCCCTGTCCCCAAGGAGATTATAGTTTAGAAAGGGATGTAAACAAATAAATGCAAGATTACAAATAGTGTGGTAAGTTATGGGAGGTACAGGGTGCTGTGGGAGCACACTGATGTAAGCACTAATATATTTTGAAGGAAGATTTATAGTACTTGTTAGAGAATTAGGAGACCTGGCCCCACACACAGCTTTTATACTACCTTGGTCTCTGGCTTTGGATGAGATGAGTCAGCAGAATCACCTGAAGGTAGTGAGAAACTAAAAAAAAAAGATTCATCCAGATTGGAGGAAGAGAGACTTACCTGTGGATTTTAGAGTAGTATAGTCAAGAGCCTGAGGATCTCTGGTGGCGCAGTGGTTAACTACTCGGCTGCTAGCGTAAAGGTCAGCAGTTTGAATTCACCAATGGCTCTGCAGGAAAAAAGACCTGGTGATCAGCTCCTTAAAGATTACAGCCTTGGGAACCCTATGGGGCACTTCTGCTCTGTTCTATAGGGTCACTGTGAGCAGGCACCAACTCAGCAGCAATGGGTTTGGCTTTTGGCTAGAGACAAGGGCCTAGCTTTTTGACAATATCTTGGAGGTAAGAAGACACAGAGGAGAATTTGAATTCCCATATATGGAAAAAACCTCATATATGGAAAAGATCCCATATAAAGAAAAGAGGAAGAAGGACTGGTATCATATTTACCTAGTCCTCGGTGGAATAAGGGCTTAATGTCAGAAATTAAGCTTCATAACAAACAATAAAGCAGTAATGTTGCTTTATTGCACAACCTGGTTTGTAAACGAAGAGTGATATCTCTGTATCTATATAGCTATGGAGATGCTTTTGGAAAATATTTTTTAAAACTTCTTTTTATTCAGTTTACAAATCTTAAAGCAACTTTATTGAAAAGCTCTACTTTTTACATCTATGTTCAACTTAAGAGTTCCTCACATGGTACATTTTTTAGTTCTCCATTATTGAAGTGTTACTACCTATGAAGAAATCTATATATAATGTGTTCTGTATTTAAACAGATACTATGAAAACTCCACAGATGAAGGATTTTTTTTTTATTTTCTAAATCATGGAGCTGTTTATAGATATTATAAAGATATAATCCTTTTAAGCAATTATATAGGTGGAATCTAACAAATGTAACTATAAAAATCAGTTTTAAAATAATGATCCTTATACTTTTTTCTCACTTGTAAGTAGTCCAGGGGAAGTGTTACTGAAGAAGGTCCAGAAAACTCAAAATGAAATAAAATAATAAAGTTAGTAAAGTAGAATTGACTTCAAATTTATGAACAGCCTATTTTTAAATTACAAAATTCAAAAAAAAATCAAATTCCTGCTCCTAACCCTCATCCATGCCCTTCTTTGTCCACCCACCCTCTCAGATAACCACTTTTATTAGTTTTTAGGTGTTATTCTAGAAATTTTTTATGGAAGTACAAGCCATTGCTAACATATATTCCTGTTTTCACTCTTTTTGACACAAAGGAAATATTATTCTTATGCTTTTTGGCACTCACAATATATCTTAGAGATCTTTCCATATGAACACATAGTATTTCCTCTCTCTCACTCTCTCTTTTTTTCCCTTCTTCTAGATATGTAGTGATCTACTTTATAGACCTTCATTTAACCAGTACCTTACTTAAGGACATTTTGATTTTTGATTTTTTACAAATTTTTGCAATTACGCAAAATACTGTAGTGAATAATCTTATTCATAAGTCACTTTGAATGTGGAAAAGAATACCTGTAAGATAAATTGTCTGAATAGGGACTTCTGCATTAAAGGATAGATGTACAAAGTATAGTTTTTGGTAGATACCGATAAATTGTCCATCCTAGAGGTTGTACAATTTTAGGCACCCACCAATAATATAATACCTATTTCCTCATAGTCTTTCCAATATTCATTTGTTCATTTCATAAATATGTATTAAGCATCTACTGTACCTTTTTGTGGAGTACTAGTGAGTGGCCTAGCGGTTAAGAGCTATGTCTGCTAACCAAAAGGCCAGCAGTTTGAATCCAGCTGCTCCTTGGAAACCCTATGGGGCAGTTCTACTCTGTCCTATAGGGTCGCTATGAGTCAGAATTGACTCCACAGCAACAAGTTTGGTTACAGGTTATACCCTTTTGTGGAGCCCTGGTGGCACAGTTGGAATCTACTCCATGGCAGTGGGTTTACGGGTGGCACAGTGGTTAAGAGCTCAGCTGCTAACCCAAAGGTTGGTAGTTCAGATCCACCAGCTGATCCTTGGAGACCCTATGGAGCCATTCTACTCTGTCCTATAGGGTTGCTCTGAGTCGGAATTGAATCCACAGCAACACTTTTTTTTTTTTAATATATATACCTTTTTATGTAGTTTTAACATGCTCTAGAAATTTTTAGTTAGGAGCTGTAACTTCCCTCACTCTAGTTAGGAGAAATATTAGTGTCCTAATTTTACAGACATAGTCCCTGGGTGATTCAAACAGGGAACATGTTTGGCTGCTAACTAAAAGGTTGGAGGTTTGAGTACAGCTAGAGGTACCTCAGAAGAAAGGCCTGGAGATCTACTTCAGAAAAAGTCAGCCATTTTAGTTTTATAAATGGAGAAACTACAAATGGAAATTGTTAGCTGTAATTATCAGACAAAAAGGAAAAATAGATCTTATTCTTCCCAATTTCGCAGTTTTGTGGAAAGTATTGATTATTGTTACTTCACTGATGGATGAATTCAGGCAACAAATATATTGGGATTTTTCTCACCACTGTATTTATAATGAATTGTTAATTAGAGGTTTGGTTGTTATGGGACACTGCTATGTTTACTGAAGCCAGTGACCCTTTGATTTCTGTTAAGAACAGAATCTGCTTCAAAACAGAGAAAAACATCCTTTGATGTAAAACTTACAAGTCTTCTGTAACTTGATGTCATTGTTTAAATAGTTGAATAAAAATTACTCCTATTTAACCACTGCAAAAACATGATTTTGTTATAGTCGGCAGTAAAATAATTCAGTTCAATGCAATTCAGTTTATTAAATGTTTGTGGATGCCGCTACAGAGTACAGGTGAGCATGGATTCACATGCAGGTTTGAACAACAATGACACATAATGAGACTTTGCATAATGTTCTAGGTTTTATCTGTCCTATGTGATAGCCACTAGACACAGATTTCTATTGAGCACTTGAGATATGATCTATTTAAGTTACTTTTTGTACATGGTGCAAGGTATGGATTGAAGTTCATTTATTTTGCATATGGATGTCTAATCATTCCAGCACTGTTTGTTGAAAAACTATTTATTTCTCCACTGAATTGCCTTTCACCTTTATGAAAAATCAGTTGACCATATATATGTCACTTTTTTTTTGTATTTATCCTATTCCATTATATGTTTATCTTTTTGCCAGTATCACAATATCTTATAGTAAATCTTGAAATAAGGTAGTGTGAGTTCTATAAATTTGTTCTTCTCTGTCAAAATTATTTTGGCTATTCTAGTTCCTTTGTATTTTTATGTGACTTTAGAATCAGCTTATTAATTTTGGAAAACAAAAATAGTCTGATGGAATTTTGATTGGAATTGCATTGAATCCAGATCAGTTTGGGGAAATTTGCATTTTAACTCTGTTGAGTTTTTCAACAATGAACATGTTATAAATGTTCATGTACATATTTATTCAGGTCTTCTTTGATTTCTTTCATCAAAGGTTTGTAATTTTCAGCATACAGAACCTGTATATACGTGTTAGATTTATACCTAAGTATTTCATATTTTTTGGTACTGTTTTAAAAATTCAGTTTCCAGTTGTTCATAGCTAGCATATATAAATACAAGAGAAATACAGAAATGTACAAAAAAAATTGACCTCATTTCCTGAACTCTGGCTAAACTCACTTATTAGTTCTACTAACTTTCTTATAGATTCTTTGGGATTTTCTATACAATCACGTTATCTGGAAACAGTTTTATTCAATTTATTCCAATATATCTGCCTTTTTCTTTTCTTCCTTTATTGCAGTGTCTAGTATCTCAGGTATAATGTTGAATATGAGTAGTGAGAGAGAACATCCGTGCCTTGTTCCCACCCTTAGGGAGAAACCATTCCGTCTTCCATCATTAAGTATGAAGCTAGCTGCAGGTATTTTAGATATGTTCTCTATCAAGTTAAGGAAGTTCTCCTCAGTTCCTGTTTCCTTAAAGGTTTTAGTATGAATGGATGTTAAATTCTGTCAAATATTTTCTCTACATCTGTTGATGTGATCGTATGGTTTTCTGCTTTAATCTGCTGATATGGTGATTTACATCTATTGACTTGAGAATGTTGAATCAACCTTACATTTCCTAAATAAGCCTCATTTGCTCATGATGTATTATCTTTTTTGTATTTCTGGATTTGATCTGTTAATATTTTGTTGAGAGCTTTTGCTTCTATGTTCATAGGAGATACTGCCTTCAGTTTTCTTTCCTGTAATAGCTTTCTCTGTTTTGGGTATCATGATAATGCTGGTCTTAAATAAGTCATGTTGTGTTTCTTCCTCTTGTATTTTTTGGAAGAGTTTCTGTAGAACTGATGTTAATTCTTTTAAGGTTCATTTAAAATATCACATCTTTGGAGAAAGCTTTCTTAATCCCCCAACGTTACTTAGGTCCCCTCTGTTATTAATTCTCTTAGTTGTCTTTTTTTTAAAGCATATTTTTCTTTACAGGTTTTATCACAGTTTATTATAAGGTTTATTTATTTATTTATTTATAAGGAATTAATCAATGTCATTATTCATCATTACTATACCTCTATAATTGATTACTATGTATTCATGCAAATTTCCTACAGTAAACAGAATATCACTTCAGACAAAATCTTGATTAGTATTGAAAAATGTAATATTTTAATAGGATTAGATAATTGTAAACAGTAATTTATAATGTTGAGTTAGAATTTCTATAAATTGCTTAATCCTAAATTAAAATACTTTTATATTTTGTAATGTAAATGCCACAAACTAAAACTGAAATTTTAGAACTCATATTTTGCCTTACTATGAAAACGAAAAGAATTTAGTCAGAATGTTGTATTAGTTACTTAGCTTTTAATGCTCAAATACAACACATTTAAATAAGGAATTCAGTGTTATTTAATATATTTGATATTTCCTGATTTTCCTTGTTTTTTTTTTAAGCCAAATAGCCTAAAATATACTTTGGTAAGTGTCTTAAGTTATCTAGTGCTGCTACAATAGAAATACCACAAGTGGATGGCTTTAACAAAGAGAAACACATTCTCTCATGGTCTAGTAGGCTACAAGTTCAAATTCAGAGCATCAGCTCCAGGAAAGGCTCCCTCTCTCCACCGTCTCTGGAGGAAGGTCCCTGTCATCAATCTTCCCCTGGTCGAGGAGCTTCTCAGTGCAAGGACCCTGGGTCCAAAAGATGTGCTGTGCTTCTGGTGCTTCTTTCTTGGTGGCATGAGAGACCCCCTGGCTCTCCGCTCACTTCTCTTCCCTATATCCCAAAAGAGATTGGCCTAAGACACAGTCCAATCCTGCATATCTCATCCACACAACCACCGCCAATCCATCCCATCAACACCACAGTGATAAGACCTGCAAAACACAGGAAAATCACATCAGTCACAAAATGGAGGACAACCACACACACTGAGAATCATGGCCCAGCCAAATTGACAACACATATTTTTGGGGGGACACAATTCAATCCATGACAGCAAGGAAAATAGCAAACCAGTCAGAGCAGGAAGCTACAGATCATATGATCCAGACTCTGGCAGAGAAGCAGCCTTTTTTACAAATGCTTATAAAGAAAAAGAGTAAGAAAGTGTTTACAATTCTAGTTACTTCCATTTTAAATAACTTTTCCAACTTTTTCCCCTTTAAACAAATGCTATAATTCTGTGCCCTCCACAGCAACAATATTTTTGGAGATGGAAGAAAGTGACCCCTATGTTTAACTAGTTAACATGTTATAGAAGAGACCATCAATATATTAAAAATGAAGGAAAAAAAAATCTGAATTTCTCAATTTTGCCTAAATGACTTTTTCTCACCAGTCAACTTTCATTCATTAATTCTTTTATTCTTGCGGTAGTTATATTTTGAGGGCCTAATATGTGCCAGGTGCTATGGTAGGAGGCAGGGATGATGCCAGGAGCAGCAGAGATGTAGCACTTGTCCTCATGGAGCTTACAAGTTAGTGGGGGAATATAGACAACGCACAAGACATAACAGCAAGTGATGCTAAGTCCTTTAATGAAGGACATGCAGGGTGTTACAGTAGTACAAACAGGAGTATTAACCTGGTCCGGGGTGAGGTTATTAAAGCTGATATTTGAAAGATACATCAAAACTATGTGAAAGGGGGTGAGGAGTGGAAAGAGTGTTCTAGGCAGATAAATTACTACTTTTAATAACAACTGGTGTTTATTGGGCTTTCACTAAATGAGAAGTACTGTGCTAAGCGTTCCACATGGATAATCTCATTTGACCTTTATGTGGTGTTATGTATTGGTTGTTATTGTTCATAATTTATAGATAAGGAATCTGGAACATAAATTGTTTAGAAATGTGCCTCAGGTGGTAAGTGGTAGAGCCAGGATTTGAATAGTGTTACTTTTTGTTCAAGATTTGGATACACCTACTCCTTCTTATCGATTCTGTCATTATCTGACATTTCACACTTACGACAATAGTAAAAAATCCAGTATCCGACTATTTTGCCCATTAATGACGTACGTCTGGCAGTAACAAATGCCAAGGTGTGAAGCAAGAGTAACGCTGGCTGTGATGGTTAAGGTTATGTGTCAGCTTGGCTGGGCCATGATTCTCAGTGGTTTGGCAGTTATGTAATAATGTAGTTTGGCAGTTATGTAATGATGTAATTTGGTAGTTGTATAATGATGTAGCCGTCTGTTTTGTGATCTGATGTGATCATCCTTCATTTTCACATAACGCTGATTTTCACATAACAACCTGGGCTTTGGAACCTAACCATGTTGATAAGTGAGGAGTGAGAGTAGTGTTATTCTACATGTGACTGGTTTCAGGAAAGAAACTCAGAATAACTGGAGTATAAAATGCTGATCTACCACCCGTCTGTCAGTTTCTCATACTGTGGTGGGTTGCTATGATGCTGGAAGTTGTGCAGCTGGATTTCAAATACCAGCAGGGTCATCCATGGTGGACAGGTTCCAGTAGAGCTTCCAGGCTAAGACAGACTAGGAAGATAGACCTGGTGATATATTTCCAAAAATTAGCCCATGAAAACCCTATGGATCACAACAGACTATTGGCAGATATTACACTGGAAGATGAGCCCCGTGGGTTAGAAGGCACTCAGAATACACAGTGGCTGCAATAATAGACCTGAGCATACCAATGATGGTGAAAATGGTGCAGGACCGGGCAACGTTTCGTTTTGTTGTACATGAAAGCTCCATGCGTCAGAGCCAACTCAGAGGCAACTAACCACAACAACAGAAATTTGATGGAGGGAGGTTGTTGGTGGAGGTAAGTGGGGGAATGGGCAAGAATAAGACTGGAAAGGAAGAAAGTAAGGATCAGGTTCTGAAGGGCCTTGGAAGCCAGGTGAAGGAGAAACTTGAATGTCACTTAGATGTTAGCCATGTTATCCACAATTTAAATTCCCTCCATCAGCTCTTTCTTCTTATCTGATGTAGTGAAGAATATCATCCTGACTCAGCTGATGTGACTTAAGCATGATATAGATTATATTTTAGTGGAATATTATTTTGGTTGAGGAAAATTATTCTGCCCCAGGGTAAAATAATCACAGAAAACTTCCTTATGTGAATTTATAGCTTCTTGCAGTCTGACCAACTGGATGCATTGTCTGTAGTTTTCTTTACTGAAATATATTTATTTATTTTATATTTATATACTTTGGATCAGAATAATTTAATAAAATTATTAATTTACATCATATCACAACACAGTCGAGTGTCCTGTTGTAAGACTTTATCACAAATAATTTGCTACAAAAAACAAAGTATTGCATTTTATAAATATTTTAGTTTTTTAAAAAATAAATAAATGAACTTAGATTGAAAATTTTCTTTATATGTAACCGTTATATTACAATTCTCTTTTTTGAGTGAAAGAGAAAACCAGACCAAACCTGTTGCTGTTGAGTTGATTCCTACTCATGACAACCTCAGGTGTTACAGAGTAGAACTGTTCCATAGGGTCTTCTTGGCTGTAATCTTTATAGAAGCAGTTTGCCAGGCCTTTCTTCTGAGGCACCACTGGGTGGGTTCAAACCACCAACCCTTAGATAAGCAGCTGAGTGTAAACTGTGCCACCCGGGGACATTTGAGAGAGAAAGGAGAGTTTATTTTCGTTTGCATGCCTTGTGTATTGAATTGTTAAAGTGTGGTGCTCTTGAGAGGTCCCCGTTTAACTCATGTGTGAGCTAGTTGCTACAGTACGCTGTGTTCATAACCCTAACCAACCAGCATACCTAAAAGGAGAAAGGAAAGAGAATATATTTGCTCAACACAAATATATGACCTTTATAGGGAAAATGGAGTCCCTGTATGGTGCAAATGATGAAGGTGTTTGGCTGCTAACTGAAAGATTGGAGATTCAAGTCCACTCAGAGGTGCCTAGGAAAAAAAGACCTGGGAATCAACTTCCGAAAAAATCAGCCTTTGAAAACCCTATGGAGCAGAGTTCTACTCTGACACACATGGGGTTGTCATGAGTCAGAACTGACTCTATGGCAATTGGTTTTACTGACAGAGAAAACAGAACAAGCAGGTGTATTCAATAGTGAGTCTTGGCTATGTCTTCTTTTGAAACAGCAGAAAAACATGCAGATAAAGAATTATAACTCCTTATTAGAAGGATCTTACGCAGAATTGTTTCTACATCTAAATATTTCCAGAACATTAGGCTTTATGGCTCAACATTTTTCTGAGTGGAATTGGGGATCTTTAATGACCAGCATTCTGACTTTCTGTGTCTTACAGAGATACTCTCAGTTCACCAGCCCCTCTAGAACAGATTTCTACCTGTGACTGCAATGTAATAGTTCCTTATTAGCCAAACTCTAAAATGAACCTTTTCTTGTTGGACATTCTATTCAAATATTGGAAATCCAATTCCCATAGTGTCCACAGAGCTGTGTTACTCATGGTTATTGGAGCCTAATGAAGACCGCAGAATGGCCTGAACTCTCATCTTTTTCTTACTTTCCAAGCAGCATGTTGGATTTTGTAGACCTGTTGCAGTTTAGAGTCCAATGATTCTACTTCTTCTTGTAAATAACATTTTAGATTATGTATTTTTTATAAAATGTCAGTAATGAAATATAAATTTGTCTTTGTATATCTATCTTTAAAAAAATAAAACTGCTCAGACAGGGATTTTTCATGGGATGAAAGCTTCTTTAGTTAATTTCAAAGAATTATCGAAGTAGGCCCTTCTGGTAGGAAATGGAATTCTTTTTTTTTTTAATTGTGCTTTAGACTAAGTTTTGTAGAACAAATGAGTTTCTTTTTATTTATTGTACTTTAGATGAAGGCTTACAGAACAAATAGTTTCTCATTAAACAGTCAGTACACATATTGTCTTATGACATTGGTTAACAACCCTAAGACATGTCAATACTCTCCCTTCTCGATCTTGGAGGAACTTTTTTTTGGTGAAAATATACATAGCCAACGTTACACCATTTCAGAAGTTTCTACATGAACAATTCAGTGACATCAATTACATTCTTTCAGTTATGCTGTTATCCTCACTATCCTTTTCCAAATTATTCCATCACCATTGTCTTCAACTCACTGCCCCCTAGGCTTCCCATCAAACCTTTGAGTTGCTGTGGTGAATTTGATCTCACATATTTATTTATTTATTTATTTATTTTGTACCTTAGATGGAAGGTTTGCAGAACAAATAGTTTCTCATTAAACAGTTAGTACACATATTGCCCTACGACAATGGTTAACAATCCCACGACATATCAACACTTTTCCCTTCTCAACCTTGGGTTTCCTATCACCAGCTTTCCTGTCCCCTCCTGCCTTCTAGTCCTTGTCCCTGTACTGCTGTGCCTCATTAGTCCCATTCTGTTTTATGAAGCTGTCCAATCCCTCGCTAAACAGTGAACTTCGGGAGTGACTTCACCAATGAGCTAAAAGGGTGCCCGGGAGCCATACTCTCGGGGTTTCTCCAGTCTGTCAGGCCAGTAAATCTGGTCTTTTTTTTTTTTTTTTGTGAGTTAGAATTTTGTTCTACATCCTTTTGCAGCTCTGTCCAGGAACCTCTGTTGTGATCCCGGTCAGAGCAGTCAGTGGTGGTAGCCGGGCACCATCTAGCTGTACTGGACTCAGTCTGGTGGAGGCCATGATAGCTGTGGTCCATTAGTCGTTTGGACTAATCTTTACTTGTGTCTTATTCTCTTCATTCTCCCTTTCTCCTGAAGGGGTGAGAACAGTGGAGTATCTCAGATGGCCGCGCACAAGCTTTTAAGAACCCAGACACTACATTCACCAAGGTAGAATGTAGAACATTGTCTTTATAAACTGCGTTATGCCAATTGAGCTAGATGTTCCCTGAGACCATGGTCCCCACAGCCCTCTGCCCAGCAGTTTAGTCCCTCAGGGAGTTTGGAAGTATCTATGGAGATTCCATGACTTTTCCTTGTACAAGTTGTGCTGGCTTCCCCAGTATTGTGTGCTGTCTTACCCTTCACCAAATTTACCACTTATCTATTATCTGTTTAGTTTCCCCCCCCGACCCCTCCCATCCCTCGTAACCAACAAAGTTTGTTTCTTTTTGTGTGTAAACTTTTACACGAGTTTTTACAGTAGAGGTCTCATACAATATTTGTCCTTTTGTGATTGACTTATTTCACTTAGCATAATGTCCACCAGTTTCATCTGTGTTATGAGATGCTTCAAATATTCATCCTTGTTCTTTATCTTTGCATAATACTCCATTGCGTCTATTATCAATTCACCTGTTGATGGACATCTAGGTTGTTTCCATCTTTTCGCTATTGTGAACAGTGCTGCAGTGAATAGGAGTGTGCATATGTCTGTTCATGTGACGGCTCTTATTTCTGTAGGATATTTTCCTAGGAGTGGGATTGCATTTTGTAGTGCTTTTTATTTGTGGTGCTGATGTTTTCTTTGTTCCTCTTACTCTCCTGTGCTGAGTTCCTTTTGTTTGTGGATTTTTTTTTCATTTCTTTTTTTTTTTTAATTAGACTTTATGTTTTTCTTCTTTATTTTGATGAGTACGTTTGTTAACTTTCTTTGTGGTTACCTTGAAATTTACCCGTATCTTCCTAGATTTGAACCAGTCTATTATTACTTGGTATCGCTTGACTTCCTCTCCATTAGAAGGTTCTATACCTACACCGTTTATTCCCTCTTTTATTGTTCTGATGCTGTTGTCATTTACAGATTAACCTCTCTGGTTCCCTGTTGTAATTCTTTTGGTTTTGCATAGTCCTTAAAGAGTTCATTTCTTAGGTTGGTATCTGGCTAATACAATCCTGTGTCCTATATTCAGCCTGTGGTCTGATGTTGTTTGTTCTCATATCAAAGGACTCCCTTTAATAAGTCTTGTAAGTTTGGTTTGGCTTTTAAATTGTCCTTGAATTTCTCTTTATCTGGAAATGACCTAATTTCCCCATCATATGTGAATGAGAGTTTTGAAGGATATATTATTCTTGGCTGGCAATTTTTTTCTTTCTAGGTTTTATATATGTCATCCCATTGCCTTCTTACCTGCATGGTTTCTTCCGAATAATCCTAGCTTAGTTTTATTGTTTCTCCTCTGTATGTGACTTTTTGTTTTTCTTGAGCTGCTCTCGGGATTCTTTTTTTGTCTTTGGTTTTAGAGAGTGTGATTATGATATGCCTTGGTGATTTTCTTTTGAGGTCTATCCTATATGGGGTTCGTTGAGCTTCTTGGATGGTCAGCTTTTCATCTTTCATGATATTGGGGAAGTTTTCTGTCAGCAATTCTTCAATGATCCTCTCTGTGTTTTCTGTTTTCTCCCCCCATTCTGGAACACCGATCACTTGCAGAATTTTGCTTTTGATTGTATCCCACATAATTCTCAAGGTTTCTTCATTTTTCTTCTTTCTGATTTTTCATGAGTTGTATCCAAGTGTTTGTCTTCCATTTCGCTGATCCTATCTTCCATCGTTTCAAACATGCTCATTGGCCCTTCTATGACACCGTCGATTTCTGAAATCTTGTTGTTTATCTTTCGGATTTCTAATTGTTGTTTTTATATGATTTCTAGTTGTGAATTTATTTTAGCATTTTGTTCCTGTATTATTTTCTTGAATTCTTTCATTTTTTGTCTGTATTTTCCATGAATTTGTCTATTTTCTCCTCATTTTTGTCTGCTTTTTTCTTCAACTCTTGGATAATTCTGAATGTTAGAAATTTGAATTCCCTATCAGTTAGGTCTAGTGCCTTTTCTTCTTCTGGAAGGTCACCTGGTGTTTTATTTTGGACACCTACTGGAACCATCCTGTCCTGTTTTTGTAAATATTTTGATATTGTCTGCTGTCTTTGGGGCATTCAGTGGCTATTTTCCTCATTTATTGATTGCAGATTTGTTTGTTTCATCATGCTTTTTTGTTTATTTGGTTATGTCTGAGCAAGTGGGCTATACGTTCTTTGTTGTTTGCTGATCTGTGGGCAAGATACTTTTCACCTCCTTCTCCAATGGGCAGGGTCACTCTTTCAGGTATGGTACAGCAGGGCAGGACCAGCTGAAGGGGAATTGCTGGGGTGGGTTGTTTGTGGCACGTACCAGGGCTGACAGAGCGGACCAGGAATCAGTAGGGCAGGTTCCAGTAGGCCATGCCTGTGCTGCTAGGGAGTGTGATGTTCAGTGCATGGTGCAGGTAGGCAGGAAGGAGGGGGTAGATTGTGATGTGTAGAGCTAAGATGGGTATGGGAAAGAGGAGAGAGAGGAGAGAGGAACAGGAGCCAAAAACATACACACAAACAAAAAAATGTGGTAAGGTAACTTCCTATTGGAGTGGAGACATGAGAGACTGAGAAATGGGGAAAAATAAACACAAAGAAAAAAAAGAAAGGGTAAAATAAAAAAATGAATAAATTGAGAAACTGGAAACGAAGAAAGACAAAAAGGGAATAAGAGAGAGAAGCAAATAAAACAAACAAACAAAAAAAACCAAAAAAAAAAAAAGAAAAAAGAAATGCCCCCAGGGATGTCCCTGTGTGTCTGCGCAGAGTAAGGGAGTAGCTTCTAAGCTACGTGGTACTGCCCAGCTAGAAGGGGCTCCCAAGCCGAGAAAAGAAAAAGAAAACAAACAAACAAATGAAAACAGAACAAATCAGATCAAACAAACAAACAAAAAAGCCCCGGGTGTCCCACCAGCATGGCTGCACGAGCCAGGAAGCAGTTTCACAGTTGAGCAGTGTTACACAACCTTTCAGGAAGAAGCAAAGATGGTGTATAGAGCCAGGTATTTGAGAGAAAGGAGGGGGAGGTGGTGAGAGGTAAGGAAGAAATCTAAGGAAGCGAAAGAAAGCAACACCAGCAGCCAACAAAAGGCACTCAGGGAGCCGGCCAGTGTGGGTGGGTGGAATCCAGGCAACACTGGTGTGAAGGTGGTGCTTCCCAGCCAAGAAACTGGCCACAGGAAGCAGAGGAGGCTAAGTCGGGGTGAAGAAGGGTGGGGAGTGGGAAAGCCTATATCACTGGTTACTGGTTGTTCTGTCTCCTACTGGAAACTCCGTGAAGCTGCTTTCTCATATTGCCTGTTTGCTGATCTCTGACAGGAGTCCAAGATGGCAGAGCTGTGCTGCAGTAGCTGATAGGGGACCTCTGTGTGTATCTTTCCTCACTGTCTGTTCTTGGTCAGTCTCTATTCCAGCTTGGCTGAGTTCTTTATCTCTTCATTTGATGCTCAGGGTTTCAGGATGGACGTGTGACTCTGTTTGACTTTGTTTTTCTGATCTTTGCTGCAGAGGGATGGCGTGGTGCTTCTGACTATAGTGCCATTTTCACAAATTAGTTTCTTATTAAACAATTAATACACATATTGTTTTGTGATATTGGTTGCCAACCCTACAACATGTCAACAGTCTCCCCTTCTTGACCTGGGGTTCCCTATTTCCATTCATCCAGCTTTTCTGTCCCCTTCTGCTTTCTTGTCCTTGCTCCTGGGCTGGTGTGCCTATTTAGTCTCGCATACATAGTTGATCTATGTGTATTATGTTTTGTTTTATGGGCCTGTCTAATCTTTGACTGAAGGGTGAACCTCAGGAGTGACTTCAGTATTTAGTTACAATGGTGTCCAGGGGCCACATTCTCAGGATTTCTGCAATTTCTGCCAGACCAGTAAGTCTGGTCTTTTTTTGCAAGTTAAAATTTTGTTCTACATTTTTCTCCAGCTCTGTCTGGGACCCTCTATTGCGATCCTTGTCAGGGTAGTCGGTGGTGGTAGCCAGGCACTGTCTAGTTGTGCTAGACTCAGTCTGATGGAGGCTGTGGTAGCTGTGGTCCATTAACCCTTTGGACTAATCTTTCCCTGTGTCTTTGGTTTTCTCCCTTGCTCCAGATGGAGTGGGACCAGTGGAGTATCTTAGCTTGCCACTCCCAAGGAAATGGAATTCTTGTCTGTCTTTGAGTCCCTGCTCAGGAGCCCTGACCTTTGTACTTGGAATGCAACAAATTCTAATTTTTGGTTAGCTTATTCAGGGTTAAGGAGAATCTCCTCCAGTCCCATTTTATTGTCACCCACTTTAAACTTGGAAAAAAAGGAGAAACTGTGCTTATGGAATATCAAATTATGAGTCAGGTAATAGACAAGGAGAAAAAGAAGAGAGCCTCCCTTTATGCATTAGGCTTTCACTTAGTTCCAGATCTTGTGAAGATGCCAATACAGTCCATGCAGCACTATGTGAATTGAGCTGACACATTCATTCTATCATACACTAGAGGTGCCATTTGAAAACATTAAAAGAAAAAAGAAAAAAAAAATCAATGACAATCTAACAGGACTGGTTGAGTCAGCAACTAAGTCACCAATTTGTCTCATTTCTGGAAGAAATCCAGCGTTTGATAATTAGAGTTTTTCTAGAAATTGACTTGGTAAAACTAGGTTGGTCCTCTTGGACTTTGAGTCTCCTTTTAAAGCAGAAGAGTTTTGGTCTGACAGTGCACGCTTAATCTCCCCACAGGTACCTTCACGTCCATAAGATATAGAAGAGTTTGCCAGTATTGGTACTTGTTCATTTTAAGATAAAGAAACCAGTCCCTTGGCATTATGTCAACATTCTTGAACAAATATTTTGTATCTGAATAGGGAGAGACCTTGGTAAAACCATACCTGTACCAGTTGCTGTCGAGTTGATTCAGACTCATGGCAACCCCATGTGTGTCAGAGTAGAACTGTGATCCATAGGGTTTTAAATGGATGATTTTTCAGAAGTGGATCACCAGGCCTTTCTTATGAGGCACCTCTGGATGGACTTGAACCTCCAAACTTTGTTCAACAACCAAGAGCATTAACTGTACCCCACTCAATACTTTGTGCTAATTTTCTACTCAAACCACAAAATAGGTGAATTTTACCTTCTGTCCTTTGAATTTGATCTTTCTATGCAACCTGGAGATCTTTTTTCATCCCTACCTTCGCTATCTCAGTGTCTTCTGGTTTTCAAGTTTATTTAGTCTGAAAGTCCTGTATTCCTCATTATAGGAAAAATTTTCCCTCCTCTGCAGTGCTCATACTTCATTTACTTCAATCTCCCTTTCAGAAAATACCTGGCTTAGTTCTAATCCCTCAGTGCTCTTATTTTTAGGCAATAATGGGTAGTTATTACATACTGGGCATACTATAATTGCTGTTAATACATTAGGTGGTTTATAGTTTTATCTTTGTTAGATAATATGATGTCTTAGCCTAGTTAAAATGGTAGAGAATTAAAACATTTCAACAAACGAGTGAGGGAAAGCCTATACAGGACAGTATTTCACATTCTTTAAATACCTAGAACTCATTTGTTGTATATGTTTGTGCTTATTTTTTTTTTTTCTTCAAAACATTTTTCAGCAATATAATTTAAGCATTTTGGGAGTTTTCAAAATAAAGAGTAAAGAAAAAAAAAGTCCCTTTAAATGTGTACCAGAAAAGTCTTCAAGACTGGAAGAGTCCCAAAATCTATGCAAACTTTGTCCATTCATTTTAGTAGACTTGAAGACATAATCTAGTCTAATTATCTTACTTAAAAAGCCAGGAAAGAAATAACAGGAAAGTGAAGTGTTCACCAAAGTCACAGAGATAGTTGCTGGCAGACTGGGAACCAGAACCCAGTTTTAATGTAATTGATCTGATACATTTTATTTAAATAAAGATCAGCATTGTTAGGTGCTGTTGAGTCAGTACCAACTCATAGCAACCCCTGTATAAGAGCAGAATGTTGCCCAGTCCTGTTCCATCCTCACAACAGTAGATATGTTTAAGCCAATTGTTTGCAGTTACCGTATCAATCCGTCCTTTAGAGGGTCTTCCCCTTTTTCGCTGACCCTAGAATTAGTAATAGGATTAGGTATTTGTTATAAACATTGGGGTTTATATTTCCAGGTAGAAAGACAATAATTTTAGCACCATTCTCTCTCATTCCTCCTCAAAAGCTACGTCTCTAACTACCTTTTAAATCTAACTCACAATTCACCTTCCTGTAAGAAAATGTGTGTGACTACCTTATTCCAAATTTATTCAACCTCCTCAGCCTTCAGGAAAATATTTTCAGTATGTTTAGCATGTATTCATTTATTTAAAAAGAAAGCAACTGTGTTTAGTTTATTTGTCTTATTTTCCCCATAAATAAGCATGCTCCCTTTTCACTCCACAGCACCCAGCTCTGAAAATGCTGACGGTAAAATCCTTTTCCCATCCACTTTCTTCTACCTTATTTCTGCTGGGCCACCCTCGTCTGAAAGCGAGTACCTGGCTGGTGTAAACAGTTAACGTGCTCGGCTGCTAACCAAAAGGTTGGAGGTTTGAGTCCAACCAGAGGTGCCTCCGAAGAAAGGCCTGCTAATCTACTTCCAAAAAATCAGCCATAGAAACCTGATGGAGCAAGGTTGTACTCTGACACACGTGGGGTTGCCACGCATTGGTGTTGACTGGATGGCAACTGGCACTGATAATTTGCAAGGGGAAGGTGTGCTGGAGATTAAGTAAAAAATTCTCGGGGCTCATTGCAATCGAAAGTAATCTCATCTGGCCTTCTGAAGAGCAGAGTCTAAGGAAGAGGAGTAGTACATTCAAGGCCAAAGGTCTGCAAGCAAATAGCCTGGAGGTAAGGAAAACTGGCTGTAAGAAAACAAAAAACAAAACCAACCCTGGGAAGGTACAGGATTTTTAAAGGCATGAGGGAAAGAGTATCCAATTTAGATCAACCTCCTGTCTCTGCTTTTTATATCCCTGCTGTGAATTCAGGAAAATAAGCTCCCAAGTTAATTGTCCTGTGGGTGTGCACCTGTGTAGCTGTGTGTTCAGAGATCTTCTAAGTCTTTGTACATCAAATGATCCCTCTGATGCCCTGAGAGAGTCAGTGCTTCCTGGAAAATCTCAAACTTGCTCCTTGGAGTTTATTTCTCCCTAGTGGAATCTGATTCACTGTGGTATTTATAGTGGATGTTTTGATTCTGTGCTGGTGCCTTGGGCACACAGTGCATTTTTGTAGATGCTGTTGTCATGAAATGTGACTTGCAAAACTATTAAAAGGCTAAAGCAGCCTTTTTTTTTTTTTTTTTTTTAACTTTTAGGCAAGAATCAAGATTGAAGGCTGCACTATTGCTTAATACTTTTCTGTACTGCTTCTTGTTTCTAGTAGGTCCTGACAAGGTTTTTGATGCTTACGAATGAATCTTAAAAACTTCAGAATAAATAAAAAACTGCATCTCACTCCCATATCATTAGCTGAGGGTATAGATGTTAATCTCTTAGAGATATTAGAGTTGAAAGTCATTCTGATTTATTATGATCTATTACTATGAATAAATCACTGAGGAACTCTGCTTCCCCGCTTCTGAGATAAACAGGGTACAAGAGATGCATATGGCGAAGAAGGTTCTTTTTTCTTTCTCCCCTTCACACGTTCTCTTCCCCTGCGGGTGGAGGTATAAAGGCAGAAACTTAGTCTAATAATGTTCAGAAATCATGCAATGAAAATTGAACAATATTAGCAAGATGACCTTGGTTTCCTTTCTTTCCATATATATATATATATATATACATATATATATGGTTTTTTTGTAGATGCTTTCTTGTGAAGAATCTGATTTACCTAAACTTACTCTTGTGATGGCCAGTAAATATCACCTACTAGTGGCACAAATAGTTAAGTACTTGACTACTAGCTGAAAAGTTGGTGATTCAAACCCACCCAGAGATGCCTCGAAAGACAGTCTGCTTCTGAAAGGTCATAGCCTTGAATACCCTATGGAGCAGTTCTACTCTGTAACATATGGGGTTTCCATGAGTTGGAATTGACTCAATGACAACCAACAACAACAATGACAACCACAACACCTTTTCAAGACAAAGCCAGGAATGTTGGTTATTGTGAACTCAAGAAGCCTCCAGGATGGAGTCGGGACCTTGGAAGGAAGGCAAACGGATAGAAAATACAGATGTAGAATGAGGAGGGAGGAAAGAAAAGGAAGAGAGGCCAGAGAGAGAAGGACTGCAAGACATTTATCCCAGACAGACCCTAAACCACTGGCTTTCAACAGGGGGCAAATGTGTGATATTTGACCGTTTCTGGTTGTCATGCTTGGGGGTAGGTGCTATTGGTATCTAGTGAATACAGGCCAGGGATGAAGCTAAATAAGTAAAAATGCACAGGACAACCCCTACAACAAGGAATTATCCAGTTCAAAATGTCAGTAGTGCTGAGATTGAGAAATTTCCTCTACACCAACTGAAAAGTAACTCAATGGGAAAAGTCAACGTTTTGCAGCACCCTCTGCACACGTGTGAGTATGATCAGCTAATAGTAGCTTTTTTTTTTTTTCCTAGTGATGGACTGTACTTCCAAATTCTCCCATACATTGTGGACAGAGCTGAGGTTTTACAATATTTTTTCCCCCATTCGTCACCTAACTGAGATTCTATATGTAAATGTAAGTATACATATTTTTTTACTCGGCATCTTAAATCTCTTTAATCTTCTTATGTCTTCAGCAGTTCCACTTTTGGCCTTTTACCTATCTCACAAGCAAAAAAAGTACTTCTTTTGAGAGCACTCCTGTAATCACTGGTTTATTCATTTCTTCAACAAATATTTATTGAGAGCTTACTCTGTATAAATAAGTATACAAGGCACTGTTGTAAATTCTTGGGATACATCAATGAACAAAAAGATTTACTGTGGGGCTTACATTCTAGCAAGGAAGACAGACAATAAAGAATAAACATGATAAATAGGTAAAGAATATTCTATGTTAGAAAGTGTTAAGCTCTTTGGGAAAAAGAAAGGTAAAGCAAGGAAGGTGGAGCAGGGGGTGTACAGTATTAAACAGGACAGTCAGGGAAGACCTCAGTGAAATCATTAAGCGCAGAGGGGAAGCAAGGAGGAGGTGGTCATGTGTATTCTGTTTTCGTCTCAAATACTAACCTTTGGTAAAAGGAGATCCAGATGCAGTGATGAGTCCAATAATCCTGAGTTAGCCCAGAAAATGCTCTCCCAAGCAAGACCTACATCCAGGAACATGTTTTTAAGACAGTCTTTGTCACTCTAATTTGTGAATTGGTTCACTGGTCTGAATTTTAAAATGTAGGTCATCTGGAAGTCCAGGAATTGGGTTATGGTTCAGTAATTTTTTGAAACCTCCTTGGTGTTATCGAAAGTGAGTGAAGGAGGCTTTCTTAAAAAGATGGCTATTTGGCCAGCACAATATTGGCTATTATTCTTGGTATGCTGTCACAAAAAGCACATTTTGTGACTTTAAGCCATGTATCTTTTATTTATGCACTCATTTAAGAGAGCTTTTTGAATACCTGTAATAGGCAGGTGCACTGTGTGCCCAAAGATACAGAAGGCAGGTTACTTAAAGTTAAAAAGTTCAAATCTAGAGGAGTGGGGAGATACGGGTCACATTCCTTCCTAGTATGCAGTTAACTGTGACCTGTGATTGAGATAGAAATCGAATGTCAAAAGAATACAGAGAGCTAAGAAAAATATATTACAGCAGAAGGCATTGGGGAAGCTCCATGGGGAGGGTGGAATTTGCATGTGTCTTAGTGGATGAGTGTAGTTGAAATAGAAAGGGGAGATAGCGAGGGCATTCCTAGAATTAGAAAGAGTAAGAGCAAGTGAATGAAGATGAGAAGTTTTTTGAAAGAGTTTTTGAAGCAATATGTTAAGTGTATCTTCTGTGATCACAAGCAAAACTTTGGAAAGGCACTGCTTAAAGCTGTGAAAAGCCAGTTGTGTGTTCACATCATGGAAGCTGTGATGACATGTTTCTCTTGCGCCTTTCTCTCAATTTCGAAAAGTAGTGCGGCATGTAGACAAGGTTATGCCACTATTTGGAAGGGCTAGAATTCCTTCATACTATTTTTCTAACTTGTACTTAAGTTTTTCACTTGAAGATTCTCCTCCACTTGAAAGAGAGATGTCTTCAGCCTGAAATCCACATTCCATGGTGCTTGTCTGACCCTTACCAACCTTATGAAGTCAGTAAATCCGCATCTCGGAGCCCTGGTGGCATAGTGCTTAAGAGCTCAGCTGCTAACCAAAAAGTCTGGCAGTTCGAAACCACCAGCTGCTCCTTCGAAACCCTGTGGGGGCAGTTCTACTCTGTCTTACAGGGTCACTATGAGTTGGAATCAGCTCGACAGCAACGGTCTTGGTTTGGTTTAAAGCTGCATCTCAGTGTCCCTGCCCTGTTTTGAAACTTAACTTCAAATTCATCTTCTATTCCTCCTGGATATTTTGCAGTACCAACATCATTACTGTTCTATCCCACAGTTCTTGTCTGTCTGGGTTCTTGTCTTCCTACCAAGAAAAACAGACAATAAACAATAAACATAATAAATAAGTAAAGGAGAGAATATGTTAGAAAGTGTTAAGGACTTTGGAAAAAAAAGAAGATAAAGCAAGGAAGGTAGAACAGGTGGTGTGCAGTATTAACCGAGAGAGTCAGAGAAGACATCAATTCTGTCCTAAAATATAGCTTAGCTTTACTGTAACCATTTAAAGACGAAATTATGTACTTACTTAAAAGTACCAATAACTATGGTGCAATGAGGCAACTGGCTAAAATTTTGATACATTTTAAAACCAAATTTTGGGAATGTAGCATTCAAGACATTATATATAGAACAATATATATACTCAAAATCTAATGGAATCCAATACACTGCCTGTCCCATAAACGTAAATAAGCTTTATTGGAAGCCGTAAGTATCACAATAGATAAAATTTCCAGGAATTGAGTTATTTAATCATAGTGAATATCTTTTGAACATTTATTAATGGTTCTAGACATTTTACTTGTTTTGTATCTTTACTACCTCATTTAATTCTGACAGCAACTATGTGAGGTAGGAATTATTATTGTGACCATTTTACAGATGGAGAAACTGAGGCTTAGAGGGGTTAAGTATGGCATAGTGAGGGAAACAATGCAGACTCTTTGAAGATCAGTTTCTTGAAAAAGAAACTTTGAAAGAAAGCACCTGCTTGTTAACCCCTTGAGAAGCTGAAATAATGCTAACAATGAAATCATGTTCTTGTGTATCCCCACTTAAGAAAGTGAGGTGCTCTAGCTTTCAAGTAGGGAGTTTTCTTCTTTTAAATGAAAAGATTTGTTTCCCATGCTGGTTGAGGTTTTCAGTGAACCCAGTATAGCACTCAGGCCTACTTTGCTGTGTGATGGATAAATCAAGAATTTTAAAGATTTTGATCTAAGGGGGAGAAAAAAGAGGAAGCAGAATTAGGTTTTCTGACATCTGTACCTTGCCTGCACATACTTCAGATTCCTTTTTTTTTTTTTTCCAGGGCATTCACCACATTGTATTTTAATTTACCAGTTTATGTGTACTCTCCTACCACCCAAGTTGGCAAGCTTAAGGACAGGGACTGTGTCTTACTCTGTATCATTAGACTCAACACAGTCCAAGTAATGTCTAGCAAGGAATAAGTGTTCAACAAACATCTCTGGAATGGGTGGCTGAATCACTTGGTTGTGTGATTGCCTTTTTTTTTTAAAAAAAGCAGATCTCCCAAGCCCGTATTTGCAATTTTAGTCAGTAGGATTTTTAGTGAATTCTATCATTTGATGGTACCATTGTTGCCTAAGTCATTCATAGAGATTACTCTTCTGGATCTGCCCTTCCAGGCTAAGCTGTGTTCAATAGGCCGGTATGTTTGATGACACCATAATTCAAATGGATTTTGGTGTAGGTGAAGAATATTGAATACACTGTGCACTGCCAGAAGAACGAACAAGTCTATCTTGGAAGAAGTACAGCCAGAGTGTTCCTTGGAAGTGAGGATGGCGAGACTTCGCCTCATATACTTTGGACATGTTATCAGAAGGGACCAGTCCCTGGAGAAGGACATCATGCTTGGTAAGGCAGAGGATCAGTGAAAAGGAGGAAAACACTCAACAATGTGGACTGACCCAGTAGCTGCAACAGTGGTCTCAAACATAGCAATGATTATGAGGACGGATTATCGATACCATTACTGTTCTATCCCATTGCTCTATCCAACAGTTCTTGTCTATCTAGGTTCTTGTCTTCCTACTGAAAGACAGACAATAAACGTGATAAATAAGTAAAGGATACGATATGTTAGAAAGTGTTAAAGATGGGGCAGTGTTTTGTTCTGTTGTACATAGGGTCACTATGAGTCGGAACCGACTCAATGGCATCTAACAACAACAGCACAACAATGTTTGATGAATGGTCAAAGTACCTTTAACGTAAGTTACATTTCCTAAAGACAGGGGGGAATGTAAAGTTTTTGTTTTTATTGGTAACATTATTTTAAAATGTTCATTTTTTCAATCTATACTTAAGGTTGACTGTATAGTTATTTTATATTTGACTAAGCCCTTTTATAAAAGATGGACACTTTTCCCCAGAGTGCATATTTGCTGCAGTATGATAAGCCTTTACTTCATCTTTTCCCTTCAATGCTTTTTTTCCTCTATTCCTAATCAAGGATTTATTAACATATTAGGTAGAATATTTAGGTCATCTTTTTAATGTGCATTGGCCTTTTTGCTTTTTCTTTCTAAGAAGCCATTTGAATTAGATTTATTGAGGAAAGTGAATGGTTCAGTCCAGTATTAAACCCGTGTCTTAGTTACCTAGTGCTGCTGTAACAGAAATACCACAGTGAGTGGCTTTAAAGAACAGATTTATTTTCTCACAGCTCTGGAGACTGAAAGTCAAATCAGGGTTTTGGCCATGTGGATTCCTTCCTTGTTGGTAGCCCCAAATGTTCCTTGGTTCTTGGTGATCCTCACGTGGCGTCTGTCTTCCCCAGTATGTGCCTGCATGTCTCTGTGTCTGTGCTGCCCTTTATATAATTCAGAAGTGATTACTTTTAAGACACAGCCGAAACTGATGTGCCCTCATTAACATAACAAAGAAAGCCCTATTTCTAAACAGGATTACATTCACAGGTAAAGGGTTTAGGATTCCAACACATATTTTGGAGTGACACCATTCAATCCAAAATAACCAGTGAGCACAGAACAATGAGGAAAATACCCCTTTGAAAAGTCTAGCTTTGCTATGCTGTCTTTTTCTCCCCTTTGATGTCTTTGATTCTGCACTTCTCCTCTGGATATCAAGGTCTTATTGGACCAGGACTGTATTTGATTAACTTGTTTCACATAGATGGTCCCAGTAGAGAGTGCCTTCCATTAAAAACCTCTTAACTGATATTATATGATGATAGTTCTAGAATTGTGATGTTGTTTGAATCTTTCCCCAAATTAAAATAACTTGCTAGTGAGTAAAGAACATAAAACAACAGAGGCACACAGTGTTCAGAGGACAGTTTGAAATTGCAGGAACAATGCGCTCAGTTGTCTCTGTGGGAGTTGTATTTTCAGAGTCGTAAAATAGGATGGTAGGGCTGTGTGCAGTCTTGATCGACTATACCCATCTATCTCTTTGTCCTTTTTGACAGAAAATTTTCTTTTGTTTTCACATTAATCACAAACTTACTACTAAAGGATAATATATACAAATCTTGAGATTTCTTGGAATAATTCTTTTAGAGGTCTTATTGGTCTCAGGATATCTCAGCTCTAGATGATGGAATGGTGTTGAAGGGATATAAGCTAATGGCTCTTTATTCTAGCTGACAGTCTTACTGCAAAATTATGGCTAAAATATACAGGGATCTTACAAAAATTTGACTTTGTTAACAGTCTTCCACTGTTTTTGTTTTTATCCAGCCAATTTGAATTTCAGGGAAAACTTAGCTGAATAAAACATTTCATGTAAATTTTGTTTGATCTTGTTTACATTTTTACTTCTAATGAGGCACAGATTCTTAAATCAGCCAGCTTGAACTAATGCAGCAGAAAGACGATGCACTCGAACACAGTCAGCTTTTCCTGTTCTAGTGGATTATGTTCTTACATATCCTACTTTATTGTTTGTTGAACAAACCTATCTTTCCTAGTTGTACAGTTTTTGAAATGGCTCTGATTTCCTGGCTGTGCCTTGGGAGTCTAGAGCAGAGCTGGGATGGAAGACCAAGCACCTCCTGCCCTTCACCCTCTTATTCAACACGTTCTTCTCCCTCTCTTTGTTGCTGCAATTCCCACTGCTATCCTGTCCCTATTTCTAATCTTTAGTAACCTCTAGGCTCTGAACCAGCTTATTGGTTTTTTCTCTCTGCCTTTTTATTTCACTCTCCACTTAAAAAAGTCACAATTCTCATGTCTGCCTGGGGAAATCGTACCTATCTGTTAAGTCTCAGCTCAAAAGCCATCTTCCTGAACCTTTACCCAAAGGAGAAGTCTTTTCATTCCTCTGAACTTCACTACCGTTTATTGTTGGTGCTGTTTCTACTGCAGCCACTGTCTCTTCCTTATCATGAGGATAATTTGTGCGTATTTTATCTCCCCTACTAGCCTGTGAACTTCTGGAAGGCAGAGACCATGTCCTTGGTTACTATAGAGTACACAGTTCAGTACCTGATACAAAATAGAGAAATGATTACTTTTTCATTGAATGCATGAATAAAGGAAATATATCTTAGGGAATATGCACTGCCGTTAGTGAACTGCATTCCCTCAGTTTGTGCCTCTTTCTTTTGCATCATATTCTGTGGATAGCAGATATGGCATGGAAGTGGAAGTTCTGGGCTCTTCCTCTCCTGTGTACAGACTAAACTGGCCAAAGACTTGCCAACAAGGGCTCCGTATTTGTTTCCTAGGGCTTTTGTAATAAATTACTACAAAGTGGATGGCTTAAAGTAGCAGAAATTTATTCTCTCACATTCTGGAGGCCAGAAGTCCAAAATGAAGGGATCGGCTTCATTTGGAGGGCCCTGAGAGTGTATTCTGTGCCTCTCTCCTAGCTTCTAGTGGTTACCAGCAATCCTTGGCATTCCTTGGCGTGTAGACGCATCACTCTGCCTCCATCAGCACATGGCTTTCTTCCTTGTGTGTATCTCTGTGTCTCTTCTCCTCTTCTTATAAAGACAGCAGTCATATTGGCTTAAGACCCGCTCAGTATGACCTCAGGTTAACTAACTACATCGGCAAAGATGCTAATTCAAAGTAAGGTCACATTCACAGGTACCATGGCTTAGGACTTGAGCATGTGTTTCTGGGGAACCCAAGTAAACCCATAACCAGCTCTGGGAAAAATAAACAATACCCAGGACATGAGATAAGAAAACATGGGACACTTAACTTTGATTTCCATAATGTGTTGTTCCTTGGTTTCAGTGCCTACCTCATGAAAATGAAATATTTAGTTTCCTGTTCTCCATTTAATTTTTGATATTTTGAAGATGTGTTTATATAAGAGCAGAACAGAAAAGACCTTGATCTTCTTATTTTTTTATGAAAATGTCACCACATTATCATTAGATTTCACAGAGGAATAAAAATCTTAATTGTAAGCCTATGAAATGTCCCCAAGCAAAATTTTCCTACAGTCTCCTTAAATATAATTTCTTTAAGTTCTACACTCTAATTTGACTAACTGAAGCAATGTACTCAAGTAACTACAAAAGTTCAAGGCATACAGAAGGGTAGTAACAAAATAAAAACATTGACAATCCAAGCAATTTATCCAAAGCAGTGAGTAATAAAAGTAAAAACTACTGCTGTCAAAAATGTAATTGTGAGCATAAATCCAGGAGAAATGTGCTGCAGAGGTTGCAATGTCTAAGATACCTGCCATTTTAATGATAAAGTCTTCACACTATCGGGTATGGAGTATTTAATGACATTGTGTGGGAATTTTCATAGCATCTGTCTTAGTCAACTAGTGCTGCTATAACAGAAATACCACAAGTGAATGGCTTTAACAAAAAGAAGTCTATTCTCTCACAGTCCAGTAGGCTACAAGTCCGGATTCAGGGTGTTAGCTCCAGGGGAATACTTTCTCCATTGGCTCTGGAGGAAGGTCTGTGTCATCAATCTTCCCTTGGTCTGGGAGCTTCTCTGCGCAGGAACCTCAGGTCCAAAGGATGCGCTCTGCTCCTGGCACTGCTTTGTTGGTGGTATGAGGTTCCCACGTGTCTCTGCTCGCTTCTGTCTTTTATATCTCAAAAGAGATTGGATTAAGACACTATCTAATCTTGTAATCCTCATCAGTATAACTGCCACTAATTCATCTTATTAGATCATAGTGATGGAATTTACAACACATAAGGAAATCACATCAGATTACACAATCATACAATCCTGGGAATCATGACCCACCCAACTTGATACACACATTTTTGGCGGGACGTAATTCAATCCATGACAGCATCCTTGTACTGAACTTTGGGGAGAGCCCTTTTTAGTAACCCTTGAAGATGTTTTCATGCTTCAATCCATTCATGCAGAAGATAGGACAAAGAGCATATTTGCTAGAAAGAGTTCAGAAAATGACACAAGCCAAGCCCAGGATAATAAAGCAGATAGCCAGAATGCAGCAGTACACATCTGAAGCAGCCAACTGCTGTAGAGAGTTATTAAATAGAGTGCACCTAAGGAGAATTAAAGTAGTTCCTGGGTGCCACAAATGGTTCAGCTCTTGGCTACTAACCAAAAGGTTGGCAGTTTGAATCCACCCAGAGGCACCTTAGAAGAATGACCTAGCAGTCTGCTTCCAAATATCACAGCCATTGAAAACCATATGAAATGCAGTTCTACTCTGACACACACGTCATGAGTCAGAATCAACTTGATGGCAGTTGGTTTGGAAAGGGAAGTTAACAAGTGCGCTGGTGGTACAGTGGTAAAATTCTTGCATTCCATGTGGGTTTGATTCCTGGCCAATGCACCTCATATGTAGTCACTCCTTGTCAGGAGGCTTATGGGTTGCTTTTATGCTGAGCGGTTTTCAGTGGAGCTTCTAGACTAAGACAGACAAGGAAGAAAGTCAATGAAAAACCCTATGGATGACAATGGTTTGATCCACAACCTATTATGGGGAGACACAGGACCAGACAGTGTTTCATTCCATTGTGCATGGGATCACTAAGAGTCGTGGACCGACTAGACAGCAGCTAACAAAGTAAGGAGAGTTAGAGCAAGTATGTTAGCAAAGACCGTAATAAAAATGATCCTGATAAAAGTAACATCCAGGACATGAGTCAAGAAAATATAGTCCCCTCAGAACAAATGCTTAGACAATATGTGAAGAAAAGGTAAGACCAGACCACAATGGAGACAACAAGCTCATGAGCAGGAGCTAAGGGTTTTCACTGCTTCCTTTGCAGAAATGAAAGTGTGAGAACCTGAATTTGTAACCTTGTAGAGGTTTGTAAAGATTTATATCTAAGGTAACTCTGTCATAAACTGTATACTGTTCTTTTTGCAGTGTATGCATTTACTCTTCTGCAATTCTTAGGCTGTATGCAAAAAGTCCCAGTATAAAGAACTGACAATTTAAATCAAGATTTTTGTGAGTGGGCAGGTCCGGGGTAGCAGAGTCACAAATACAATTCACTTCACAATTAGTAAGCACAATAAAAATGCAATTTCTTTATTATGTTCATAACTAATTGGCTTTCTTCTAAAACCCTTATTTACTGATCAGCAAGAAAAAAATTTAAATACCCTATTTGTTTAAAGCTTAATGGAATCTAATAATTTAATTAGTCCATTTAGAAAATAGTCTGTCTTTCCTGAATAGGAATGCCCAGTTGTTTGGTAGCTTCTCTCTCCCTTGCTTTTTTCTCCTAAGGTGTATGGAGTGTGAGTTTTGTGGTCTTGTGAGGTGAGGAAGAATCAGGGTCCTCAAACTTGATGTTCCTTGTTGACTTGATGTTGCTTGCCCCTGTCACACGCAACTGAAGTTTGTGGCCAGTGTGACCCTCACTTTGGGTTGGGCTTCTATTGCCTTTGTGATGAAGCTGGGTTCACATCATCTAGGCTCTTACTGGAGCTAGAGCACTCTGCGGTCTGGTGGGAAGTCTTATTTGGCCCTGACTTCGGTGGTTGGAAAAGCTCATCTCTTACCTGAATCTTAACAGGGAGGGTTACAATAGCATGTTTCTGACCTCAGTTGACCCTCACTGATACAGCTCTTTTCTCCCTATCTGGGCCAAAACCCAAATAGGAATATTGGGATCCATGTTAGGTCACTTTGCTCTCCTGCTTTTCCCTCCTTTTCTTCTTTCCACCATTGTCTTAATCATCTAATGCTGCTGTAACAGAAATACCGCAAGTGGATGGCTTTAACAAAGAGAAATTTATTCTCTCAGAGTTCAGTAGGCTACTAGTCCAAATTCAGGGCATCAGCTCCAGGAGAAGGCTTTCTCTGTTGGCTCTGGAGAAAGATCCTTGTGATGCATCAGTCTTTCCTTGGTCTGGGAGCATCTCAGCGCTGGAACCTCAGGTCCAAAGGACACACTCTGCTCTTGGCACTGCATTCTTGGTGGTGTGAGGTTCCCATGTGTCTCTGCTAACTTATCTCTTTTATATCTCAAAAGAGATTGGCTTAAGACACTATCCAGTCTTGTATACCTCATCAGTATAACTGCTGCTACTCCATCTTATTACATCATGGTGACTGAATTTACAACACATAAGGAAATCACATCAGATTACAAAATGGTACACAATCATACAATACTTGGAATCATGACCCAGCCAAGTTGACAGATAGTTTTGGGGGACACAGTGCAATCCATGACACACATCATTGGACCTAACCCATTAACCTGTTTCCATTGAGTTGACTCATAGCGGCCCTATAGGTCAGAGTAGAACTGCCCCATAGGGTTTGCAAGGAGTGGCTGGTGGATTCAAACTGCTGAACTTTTGGTTAGCAGCTGAACTCTTGACCACTTCGCCACCAGGGCTCTGATTTTTCAAAGGAGGTTGGAATTAATTATTTAGAAAATTATCTCTCAAAACAATAACGTAAGTTTTGCTGCCTAATTCTAGTATGATTATCAGAATTTGACTTTTCTCTTTGCATTTCTAATCACTAGCCACACCTCTTCCCATCCAACAATAACAAAAAGCTCCAGGAAATTTACTTAGAAAGACAGAACATTAATTTTTAAAATATTACTTTCATTACACAGCGTTGTACCCCAAACAAACAACTAAGGTATTAACAAGGCCGATCAGATAGTTCCTGAAGACAGATATGCGTTTCCAGTTAGGAGCACATTTCTTAGAAAAAATCCTGTAGCCTGACATCTTTCACTAAAAAACAAAAGAAACAAAACAGTGAAAGAAAAACAAAACAAACTATGTGTATGTGTTTATCTGTCTATCTTTCTATCATCTGTCTCTCTATCCACACACATATATTTAATTTTTTAATTATTAATTTTAAAAAGTGTTTTAAAATTTTAGTTCCTGAAGTAAGAATGTGGATACCATATTACATTTATAGCTCTGAGAATTGTGTAAGAAAGTCAATTTAAGAGGAATTTTATGATGCCACAAATTTAACAAATTAACTAATATTGTTTTAACATTTTAAATTGTTTTCCCATACTAGTTATCTTTATACTTATCCTTGCATCTATAAATTATAAAAATGATATATAAATTATATACTTATAAATTATAAAAATTATAAACCTGTCTATTATCTTTTCACTTAGTATCTTTCAGAAATTTAATTTTTGCATGTCATTGAATTCTAAAAAAAACAGTAGGGGAGTGATCACAGGACTTTGATTAATATGGAAAATTACTGTTTTTGAGTGAAAAAGAAGTTTGGCTTATACGTCTGGATACAACTCAGAACATGATCTAAATTCCTTTACTCGTAAGGAAATATTCTGAAAAATAGAATAACTGATATGTTCGTAAATAATTTATGATTTCAGATATTTGAGAAAAAAAGATGAGTGCTGTTGAAATGTTGAAGGTTATACTCTGTAACAGTAGCATGCAAAATTTAAGCTTTATATTTTTAGTTGTAGGCAGCATTGCAATTCTTTGCATATGTATGTCATATTATGTGTGTACTTATCCATAGTTCTAATCGATGTATTCAATCTTTTGATTTCAGGTATACTGTTCTGTGAAAAGTTGCCTCTTAGTTATTAAACTTCCAAGAAGTTTTTTGGCTTTGAAATCATACGTCTGGTGGTGTTTATCCAAAGCACAAGCAATCTGCTGAGAAGTAAAACATTCCTCGAATCCCTTCTGTTGGAGTTGGAAGGATCATCTACGCTTTCAAACATGAAGACCATTCTTCTCATTGGGGAAGATGAGCACAGAAAGAGACTTCCATCTTCATTCAGACATCTGCTAACATAACACCATCTTTCATAACCAGGGATATTTTCCCTTCCTGCTTTAAACTAACTTAAAGGTCCCTTTTACTGTCTTTAGCTCTTTTGACAATCCTTCTTGATTTCAGAATTTAGGTTCACTGACATTATTTTAGTTTCATTGTTGTTTTAATTGTATTTTTCACTGGGAGTACATTCTCTTTTCATCATTTTTACATGTCATTAAAAATCTGAATGCTTCCTTTGTAGTCACACGGATTTCATTTGACACACTCTTTTTTCTTTTCTCCAGAATCCATTGACTACTCAATAATCAGAACTTTGCTTTCAGGTTGATATCGTGACTCTTCTGTTAAAACATGAAGGGGAGCCTAAAATGGTTTGCCTAATTTCTACAAAGTTTAGTTGTGTCTGGAAATAACTGGAAAAAAAATTATTATTATTTTTCCCCTAAATCATTGGTATGATGCAATTATGAAAAAAGAAGTAGAAAGGTGCGTGAATCCCTATTTAGTGCTCTAGCAGCTAGATTCCAGAGATAACTTTTTTGCATGATATTAGCCTTGCCGTCTGTGCTGATGGTTTCTTAGTCTCAAAGCTCAGAGAACTTATGAATTTTTCTTCTATAACTCATGGACAAATCAGTTGTTTGGTCACTTGCTTTTGTTAATTCATTTTAGATATTGAACTGAATTCACTAGGATAATTTATCAGAGAATAGTACACTGCAGCACACTCACACCTGACTACCACAACAGCTTGATCAGGCTTTACCCATATTATATCATTAAGAGGTAAATATTGCTATTTCCAGAGTCCCTGGGTGGTACAAACACTTACCATGCTTGGCTGCTAACTAAAAAGTTGGAGGTTCCAGTCTACCCATAAGTGCTTCAGAAGGAAGTCCTGGTGGTCTACTTCAGAAAAATCAGCCATTGAAAACCCTATGTGGCGCATATTTATTCTGACACTAATAGGCTTGCCATGAATCATGACTGACTCAACAGCAACTGATTTTGGGGTTTATTGTTATTTCCTTTATTTATAGACTAGGAGACTGAAGTTGAGAGAGTTTACTTGCTCAAAATCATATACATACAGGGCAACTGTAGAATTGGTAGTTGGAAAATATGGCCTAGGTGATAGAAATGACGCCAGAGATTGCATGATGGAATTTTGCAAGACCAACGACTTCTTCATTGCAAATACCTTTTTCCACCAATGTAAATGGCAACTACACACGTGAACCTTGCCAGATGGAATACACAGGAATCAAATCGACTACATCTGTGGAAAGAGATGATGGAAAAGCTCAATATCATCAGTCAGCAAGGCCAGGGGCCAACTATGGAATAGACCATCAATTGCTCATTTGCAAGTTCAAGTTGAAACTGAAGAAAATTAGAACAAGTTCACAAGAGCCAAAGTACAACCTTGAATATATCCCACAGATTTGATAAATTGAATACTAATGACCGAAGACCAGATGAGTTGTGGACTGACATCAAGGGCATCATAGATGAAGAAAGCAGGACATCATTAAAAAAACAGCAAAGAAAGAAAAGGCCAAAATGGATGTCAGAAGAGACTCTGAAACTTGCTCTTAAACGTCGAGTAGCTAAAGCAAAAGGAAGAAATGATGAAGTAAATGAACTGAACAGAAGATTTCAAAGGGCGGATCGAGAAGACAAAGTAGTCTAATGACATGTGCAAAGAGCTGGAGATAGAAAACCAAAAGGGAAGAACATGCTCAGCATTTCTTAAGCTGAAAGAACTGAAGAAAAAATTCAAGGCCTCAAGTTACAGTAGTGAAGGATTCTACAGGGCAAATATTAAATGACCCAGGAAGCATCAAAAGAAGAAGGAAGGAATACACAGTGTCACTATACCAAAAAGAATTGGTCGATGTTCAGCCATTTCAAGAGGTAGCATATAATCAAGAACCAACGGTACTGAAGGAAGAAGTACAAGCTTCACTGAAGGCATTGGCGAAAAACAAGGCTCCAGGAATTGACAGAATATCAACTGAGACGTTTCAACAAAAAGATGCAGCACTGAAAGTGCTCACTGGTCTATGCCAAGAAATTTGAAAGACAGCTACCTGGCCAACTGACTGGAAGAGATCCCCATTTATGCCTATTCCCAAGAAAGGTGATCCAACTGAATGTGACAAAATTTTGAACAATATCATTAATATCACATGCAAGTAAAATTTTGCTGAAGATCATTCAAAAGCGACTGCAGCAGAACATCAACAGGGAACTGCCAGAAATTCAAGCTGGATTCAGAAGAGGACATGAAATCAGGATCTCATTGCTGATGTGAGATGGATCCTGGCTGAAAGCAGAGAATACCAGAAAGATGTTTACCTGTGTTTTATTGACTATGCTCATTCAAGTGTGTGAATCATAACAAATTATTGATAACATTGTGAAGAATGGGAATTCCAGAACACTTAATTGTGCTCATGAGGAACATAGATCAGGAGGAAGTTGTTCCAACAGAACAAGGGGATGTTGTGTGGTTTAAAGTCAGGAAAGGTGTGCGTCAGGGTTGTATCTTTCACCATACCTATTCAATCTGTATGGTGAGCAAATAATCAGAGAAGCCGGACTCTATGAAGGAGAACAGGGCATCAAGATTGGAGGAAGACTCATTAACAACCTGCATTATGCAGATGACACAACCTTGCTTGCTGAAAGTGAAGGAGACGTGAAGCACTTACTGATGAAGATCAAAGACTACAGCCTTCAATATGGATTACACCTCATTTGGTGTTCTTCATGTTTCTGGCTAAGATTTCCCACATCCTCCAACAGGTCTGTAGAATAACTTTCAATCTTATTTTCCACATACTCCCCTTCTTGCTCCAATCTTGACTGGTTATTCTAGGCCTGCTGCTCAGCTGTGGTCCTGAGACTTGTCTTTGTTGTCCTTTAAAGCGATCTCCTCTTGTGTTACAGCTCCCATTTCCTGGCTTTCATGTCTTGCTGTCTTTGGTTTACGTCTTTGTTTTGATGGAGCACATCCTCCAGCGTTCACCTAAAAAAGGTGCATGAAAGTACAACTTTTGGAGAACTTGGATGTCTGAAAATGTGTTTATTCCATTCTAACATTTAGTTAGTATTGACTTAGATTCTCAAAGCTGTGATCTATATAAGGGAGCTCTCAAATAGTAAAAGTCCCCCATCACTAACAAAACTGGCCAATCTAGTTTGCATTTGGGAGGAGAGAGGCTGGAGGGCAAATTCAGGGCCTCCTGGCAGCAGCTTCTCTGGGTGACCTTAAGACAAAGCAAATTTATTTTTATTACATAAAAACATTGGCATTATTTCAAAGATGGTTGTGTGCCGTTGTCTCATTGTGTAGTAGTCTTGTATGTTCATTGATAGGTAATTTTTCATCTATTATTGTATGTAAATTGGCCACTTTAGACCATGGTTTTGTGTATGACACAAATGGGAACATATGATTTCCATTTCAGAAAAGAAATTCATAAGTAAAAATTACATGCTCTAATTCAGAAATTCTTAACCTAAAGTCCTCTGTAGATGGCCTATGTGGGTGCCAATTTTATTTTGTGAGAAAATAAGATGGAGATAAATTAATACCTTCTCATATGTGATTGTGATTTTAATATTTATATAGGTCCATGACACAAAAAAAGCTAAGAATATTTGAATGCTAACCCTCATATTTCTATCTAATGAATAGAAAAAAAGATTCCAAAGACATTGGGTGTCAAGTTTGAGGTGACATGTGCTTTTAGTCCGTATAGGTCCAGAGTACCGGTTTCTAACTCCTAGTGCAGAGTGTTCCTCTGTCAGCTGCAGCCAAGTTTATATATGATCCGTGTCTATCAATATCACTCACCTATTTTCCCAGGGAAGGTGAGGGCAAAGTTCTTTATTCTGAGATTCATTACCTATAATTCAATGTAGCTGAAAGAAGTCTCTGAAACCAGGAATTGTCAAGGGAGCGGCATTTATTTTTGTCATTACTCATTCTTCTCACCCAATCATGAGAAAAATGTGAATCTGGGCAAATCAATGTAGATTCAAAATCTCTGACAATATTGCATGACTCAAGTGTACTCTGGAGTCTCAAGACAATTACAGCCATCTTGGAAGAGTAAACATTCTGCTAAAGCACTTTTGACCAAGGAGACCAGGGTCTTTGTTTAATTGACCTCTTTTGAAAAATCAGTGAATGCAACTCTGGGGGAGTAGGCAAATTAGTTGACATCCTGTGATCAGAAAATATTAAATTTTGATCACTAATTACATGCAATGTCTTATGTCTGCATATTGTTTCATTCTTTACAAAGTGCTTTCACATATTATTTTATTTGAGTCTCAAAAGCTACCTGCTATGGTAAAATATCATTATCCATATTTACAAATGAGAAACTGATGACTGGAATTTGAAGAGACTTGCCCAAAGTCATGCAGCTAACCAGGATTACAGCTGGAACCAGAATGCTTGCGTTCTGATTCCAAATTCAGTTCTTTTTCCATCATACCATGTGGCCTCCTAATTATCATTAGTGATGCTGCCCCAATGATGGATATGTTGCAGAGGTAAGGGTGAAACCGGAGTGAGCCATGCTGTCCTTGAGGGTTTGCAGCCATGCCCTGCGTGAAGGAAACATGCTCTGTTAGGCTGCCAGGTATGAACGGGCTGAGAGCATGTTGCATTGGGGACTGGCCAGATACAGGATCCTAGGGAATCTGGGCCAATGCAATCATTCACTGAGAGATCAACGTTTCTCCTTCTATTTCAGGTAGGTGTTGATAGTAGATGAGGGTACAAAATACTTTGCAAAGGACATGAAGCAAGTGAGCCAATTTATTAAATTACTCCTCAAAGGACCCAGCATAATGTAGTTCATACCCAATTCGTTGCCAGCTCTATGGTTCAATTAGGGTTTTCTTTAACATTTTTTTTTTAACAGTTTTTCACACCTTGCTTTTACCAGACAGGTAAATCACATAAAAGTGTAGCTTACGTAAACAACTGCTTTTCATTAACCTCATGTTTAGACTTCTATTTATGAAAAGGAAAAAAAAAAACAAAAACCTCTACTTTTAACTTTGTAGCTAAATCTGCCACATGAGTCCAGAACATTAAGGGATGTTACTAATGAAGCGAGCATTTCTGGCTTTGCTTGCTTGAGACAGAGCAGAGAGGAAATTTCAAATCTTTCTCCTACTCATGATTTAACACAGGTGGGATCTCAGGATCTCAAAAGACCTTTTTCATGATTAGTGACATTTTGAAGCGTAAATTGATGTAGTTGCAGAGGGAAACACGAAGCAAATCCTGATGGGCAAAGCGTTTTGAATCTTATTCCCATTCGGTCATGGTTGTGGCCAGGACTGCATTCTCAAAGCTGCTCTGGATGCATTACAGATCTCGGCTTCACCAGACCCCGAACATGTTCTCATTTTGTCATAACTAGAGAAAGGTCTGTTTAGCAAAAAGCTTACAATCTTCTATGTAAAATCAAAATTACACTTTTTGGACCTGTAAAAATGGCGTGGTGGGGGCGGTATCCGACCTCCTCTAACTTCTCAAGGGGGAAGGAGAATCAGGATCAACAGCCCAAGGCTGACTCCTCTTGCCAGCCCTTTTTACCAATTCTGACACCATTTGTCCCTCCCATAGCACTCTCTACTTCTCTGCTGAGTTCGATAATTCCTTGCAATGGCCACAGAGAACTCACAGACAATACTCACTATTATGACGTGTATTAGGGGAGTAGCAAATTATAATTCACGTTCAGAAATATTCAGGATACGTTCTTCTGATCAACCTGTGGGGTCTCAAAGGGTGGAACAACAGCCTGCTGGGTCTCAAAGAGTGGGGCCACAGCCTGCTACAATTCAAAGAGTCAGATCTTCACCAACTCAGTTCCAGGGTGTGGAGCTGCCTTTCACAAGCGCCAATGGGATAGGGCCAGATCTGCTGCTCAAAGATGAGGGGGTGGGGCTGCCATGCCCAAGGGGCAGAAGATCAGGGCCTGCCATGGCTGAGAGGGTATGGTCACCTCTCAGACAGACTAGGAGAATGGGGCTGCCCAAATCCGAAGGACCAGATTTCCTGTCCCAGTGGGCCTGGAAGGTGGAGCTGAAGTGGCCTCCAAGCCTGAGGGGCCTCCACCTAGAATCCACAGAGTGTGGCCAACACCCAGAGTTTAGAGGGCAGGGCCATTACCCATGTGGTCTCAGAGAACAGAGGATTATTTTCAAGCCTTGAGAGCTAATGTAGTGTGTTCTGCTGACTTGCTTAATGCTTGTTCTCCCTTCTTTCCCTCCAGTTTCTCCCATTTGTAATAGAAATGTCTAGCCTGTGCCCATTTCACCATTGTACTTTGGAAGCAGACAACTTGTACGCTAGATTTCACAGATGAAGATGGTGGCAGTTGGTTACTGGTTAACTGTTTTGTACACAGTATATACCTAGAATATTTCAGGAAACTCTGTTCCAAAGATATGTCTCAGGATCTACTTAAAAAGAATACTCAGCTTTATATCCAGTATTCAAGGCTTTGAATATATGACTACCTAGTTTTACCCAACCCCAAATTTCCCTCCCTCCATTCTCTCAATTTTCTTCAATACCAACCGCTCAGCCTTTCCTCTTTTAAATCTGCCTTTAAGGACAGTTACAGTCACCATTGCTTGCATTTGTCCTATGTGGCTTTAATAATTTGAAGAAGGCCTCTTAGGAGCACCTCCAAGCTCCATCTGGTCCTTAGCATCTTCCCTGTTTTTTGTTGCCTCTGCTCACCATCCAACCATTCTGGTCTCCTGAGCAGAGCCCAGACATAATGTTGGGGTCATCTAAGAAGCTAGCCCGTAAAGAAAATTACTAACCCCAAGTAACTGGATAATTTAAAATTTAAAAAACAAAACAAAACAGCTGTTGCCGTTGAGTCAATTCCAACTCGTGATGGCCCTACAGGACAGAGTAGAATTGCCACCCTAGGGTTTTCCAAGGAGTGGCTGGTGGATTTGAACTGCCAACCTTTTGGTTAACAGATGAACTCTTAACCACTATGCCACCAGGGCTAACTTTCATTTAGCTACTACTTAATCTATATTGGTGACTTTCAATTGTTTGTATCTATATAAAGTCCAGGTACATTTCCTCAATATTCCGTTTGCTGGAGGGATGGGAGGCAGAGGGAACATGTATAAACAGCTAAGAAACTGTTGGGAAATCTTGATAAGTATGCTGTCCATCAGCATTGTTTTTTTTTCCCCCTAGCTCTGATTGTGGTTCTGAATTCTTTGAAGACTAAAGAGAAATTCCCATATTTGACAACTGAGCTAACAGCTCAAGTAGGAGAAAAAATACTTCTGAAATTTGTCAATGAAAGTTGCTAACTTATGTTGCATTTATAGACAAGGAGAAAACTAAACCTAGCAAGTCCTTGGAAGGAAGTGCTAGCTGGATGACAGGTGTGACATCTCAGCACAAGTTAAAGCTACGCCAAGCAGTGGCTGTGTCCAATGAGACTTGACTGGCCACAGATGATAATCCTGGCTTCCTGAGCTGTTTCTTCAGTGTTTGTGATTAATATCAAGTGTCAAGTAAGGCTCATTTCCAACAACAAGGTCAAAGACATACTCAGCTAAAACAGCATGAGATTTCAGTTTCCTTTAACCCAATCAAGCTATACAAGCAAGTCTTGGGGGATTGTCACCAGAATGAAGATGAAACATTCTGAGATAGACTCGGATAGAACTTTGGATAACACACAATCGTGGAAGGAATGGAACCAAAGTCTGATTACGTATTTCAGAGTAGGCAAAGAAAAGGGAGTTCTTTGACTTTTTAGTTGCTAATACGTATGTTCTGCAGTATAACTGACAATAAATGTGTGTAGACATTTCTTCTTTCTACTGCTTATAATAAAAAAAAAAAAAAAAAAACAAACAAACCTGTTGCCATTGAGTAGATTCCGACTCATAGTGACCCTATAGGATAGAGTAGAACTGCCGCATAGGGTTTCCAAGGCTGTAACTTTATGGGAGCAGATTCCCACATTTTTCTTCTGGGGAACAGCTAGTGGGTTTGAACTGCCAACCTTTTGGTTAGCAACAAAGTGCTTAACCAGATGAATGGTTAACCACTGCACCACCAGGGCTGCTTATAATAGCCAAGGTATTTATAAGCTTTCCAAACAAGAAAATATGCATCTTTATTTTGATAAACATATTTTTTATAGGAGATGATAAAAATTAGTGTCTTAGTTGTCTAGTGCTGCTAGAACAGAAATACCACAAGTGGATGTTTTAACAAACAGAAATTTATTTTCTCATAGTCTAGTAGGCTAAAAGTCCAAATTCAGGGTGTCAGCTCCAGGGGAAGGCTTTCTCTGTCAGTTCTGGAGGAAAGTCCTTGTCATCAATCTTCCCCTGGTCTAGGAGCTTCTCAGCACAGAGACTCTGGGTCCAAAGGACACACTCTTCTCCTGGCACTACTTTCTTGATGGTATGAGGTCCCTGTCTCTCTGCTCACTTCTCTCTTTTATGTCTCAGAAGAGATTGGCTTAAGACACAACATAATCTTGTAGATTGAGTCCTGGCTCATTAACATAACTGCCTCTAATCCTGCCTCCGAGAAGCTGGACTATATGAAGAAGAACAGGGCATCAGGATTGGAGGAAGACTCAATAACAACCTGCATTACGCAGATGACACAACCTTGCTTGATGAAAGTGACGAGGACTTGAAGCACTTACTGATGAAGATCAAAGACCACAGTCTTCAGTATGGATTACACCTCAACATAAAGAAAACAAAAATCCTCACAACTGGACCAATAAGCAACATCATGATAAACGGAGAAATATTGAAGTTGTCAAGGATTTCATTTTACTTGGATCCATAATCAACACCCATGGAAGCAGCAGTCAGGAAATCAAACGACACATTGCATTGGGCAAATCTGCAGCAAAAGACCTCTTTAAAGTGTTGAAAAGCAAAGACATCACCTTGAAGACTAAGGTGCACCTGACCCAAGCCATGGTATTTTCAATAACATCATATGCATGCGAAAGCTGGACAACGAATAAGGAAGACCGAAGAATTGACGCCTTTGAATTGCGGTATTGACGAAGAATATTGAATAAACCATGGACTGCCAAAAGAAAGAACAAATCTGTCTTGGAAGAAGTACAACTAGAATGCTCCTTAGAAGGAAGGATGGTGAGACTACATCTTCCATACTTTGGACATGTTGTCGGAAGGGATCAGTCCCTGGAGAAAGATATCATGCTTGGTAAAGTAGAGGGTCAGCGAAGAAAAGCAAGACCCTCAACAAGTTGGCTTGACACAGTGGCTGCAATGATGGGCTCAAGCACAACAAGCAGGACCAGGAACTGTTTCATTCTGTGGCACATAGGGTCACTATGGGTCGGAACCGACACAGTGGCACCTAACCTAACAATCTTGCCTCATTAACATCATAGAGGAAAACATTAACATCTGAGGAAAATTACATCAGATGACAAAATAGTGAACAATCACACAATACTGGGAATCCTAGGCTAGCCAAGTTGATATGCATTTTGGGGGGTCACTATTCAATCCATAAAAGTTAGAGCATTAATTTAGTTTGTATAAAAGACATGGGTTTTTTTTCATCTTTTATCTCCAGAAATGAGTGTGCTCCCACTACAGATAGTCATACTCTTTTGGGGAACTTGTAAAAGTTGGTAACAAAATTTAGTTTATCATTTAAATTTCAACTTCTTAGGTCAGTGCTTTAAAAGAAACCAAGAAAGTTTGATTTAAATATCCATTTTCTTTGTTGTGTTCCACAGAAAATCTATGACCTCTCTCTATGCCTATTTATGTATAATTGCTTGAGGATTTTGTGTTGCTTAAAATAGGAATGTGAATAATAAATAAAATACTAAAAAGAAATATAAGTAATTATAAAAAAAGGAAAAATGGATTTTATATACAAATATAAACCTAAATTCGATAGTGCCTGGTAGAAAAATCTGTACCACTGTTGCTTTAGTCAGATCAAACCTTTGTTTATTATCTGAGAAATGCCAATTGCACAGGTTCCTTTGTGGTTGGAGAAGAACTCAATAAATATTATATGACCAGAAGTGACAGAGTTAGGTTGATTTTGAAACTAAGTTAGCATGACATCAATACTAGCAATTAAGAAGTAAAAAACAAAATCAGTCTATTCTCTTTTTATTTTTATTAGCACATTGCCAAGGTAGCTGGCTTGCTGAATTCTCTTAGTGAAATGTTTTTGTTTTATGTAGATGCATTCTGTGATGTTTGCATAGACTATGAAAAGGCATAGTCCAAAGGGCATGGTTTTTCTTTATTTTTTTCTGGGCCACTTGTCCTTCTGGAAGGCTAGCACAGTTGTTAGAAACCTCTCATCATTATGAGGAAGTCATCCATTAAGAACTATGCTTCATACCTAATTCTTCAAATGATGGTCCTGAAAAAAGGCAGGAGGTCTAAGTGGATTCTGATCCATTTAAGAATTCAAAACCATTCCTATTTATATTGATCTCTTCTCTGATTTATGCCTATGTGGGGACTAAACCAAAACCAAACCTGTTGCTGTTGAGTCAATTCCAACTCATGGCAACCCCATGTGCTACAGAATAGAAGTGCTCCACAGCGTTTTCTTGGCTGTAATCTTTGGTGGCACAATGGTTATGCACTCGGCTGCTAATCAAAAGGTCAGCGTTTTGAATCCACCAGCAGCTCTGAGGGAGAAAAATGTGTCAGTCTGCTTCCATAAAGATTTACAGCCTTGGGAACCTTATGGGGGCAGTTCTACTCAGTCCTACAGGGTTGCCATGAGTCAGAATTGACTTGATGGCAACGGCTTTAGTTTGTGAAAATATAAGTAACTTTTCAAGCAATTAGATAACAATAGGAAGAGAGGGAAGCCAGGAAGTTGAGATTAAGAAGTCTCAGACTCCAGCACAGCTCTAAGAAATTTTCAGCCAAGAAGATGGGAGTCCTTGAAATGAAGTTGCCCATTAGGGGAACTGACATGAATTATTTATGACTATTCCTAAATCTGTGACGGAGTCCTGGTGGTGCAGTGGTTAAAGTGATTGACTGCTAACCGAAAGGTCGGCAGTTCGAAACCACCAGTGGCTCCTGAGGAGAAAGTTGTTGCAGTCTGCTTCCGTAGAGATTTACAGCCTCGGAAGCCCTATAGGATCGCTGTGAGTCAGGATGGCAGTGGGCTGTTTGGGTTTTATTCCTAAATCTGTAGACATTGCCATGCTTTCTGATCTCTAGATGCTTTCCCCTCTCCTTTTCTGAAATACTTATGAATCTATTTTGGAAGTTAGAGGAAAGGGGGTTTTAGCACTGCTGAGACATCTTCTCTCTCTAGTCAATGGTTTTGTTGAAAGCTCATTTTAATAAATGCACTAGAGAGGTAGTTTTGAATAGGAAAAGACATTCAGCTTTGTGAAATGTCCAAGTGGAATAAGTATTAGGTGTTTTTTGTTATTTCTGCCACTTTGGTTAATGAAGCTGTCCTTTTATAATATAATTAGAGCATGAACAATTCTCTCACCAAATATAAAGTGACACATGTAAGATATCCTTTTACCAGACTGCCCTTCTCAAGAGTCACAGGAAATCTTTCAAACATACAGCTTGGCATACTAGGGTAAATACAGCCAATTAAGAAAACGATAAGTAATTTCATGAGGGAAATTTCAATCCTTACTAATGATTTTCAGTGTCCCTGTTGTATCAAATCACTTTTTATTTTTCAAAGTCCAAAGAAAACTGCTGCATAAACATGTTTTTTATTTATCCTGGGTGAGAAAGTTTTATAAGGCTGTGACATTTATAGTCATAAATACAAAGTCGGAATTTAAGGAGAAAAAAAGTATGAATTTAGTGATCTCCTTCAGATTGAAGACAAGGTAAGTCTTTTAAATTCAGGAGTCTAACTCCTGATAGGCAAGATAAGTCAACAAAATGCATAAAGCTCCCAAGAGAAACAATTCAGCTTTTCTTCATGGTCTATTAGGCCAGATACTTTTATGTTAGACAAGACCTCTTTGGTCTACCTCATAGAAATTGCTACTATACATAAAATGTCAACTCCACAGCACTGGTTTGCTTCACATTTTGATTGCTTGCCTTTTTCTCTCTTCCAGCCAGCCCATTCCCCAAGATGATCCCATGCATTTTCCAGAACAAGAATTTTTTTCTTCAGGACTTGATAGAATGTGTAGACATTGCTTATCCAAAGCTGTCTACATAGACTCAAGAAAATGGACTCCATAGAATTGAAATATCTTGGGGTTTAACTGCAGCCACATTGATTTCCTGCACCAGATGAATGGTGGGAGATCTGTATCAATCATTTATATCTATATTAGTTGAAGTATGCTGTTGTTGTTTTTGTTAGGTGTCGTTGAGTTGGTTTCGACTTATAGCGACCCTATGCACCACAGAATGAAACACTGCCCCGTCCTGCGCCATCCTCACAATCACTGTTATTCTTGAGCTCATTTTTGCAGCCTCTGTGTCAATCCATCTTGTTGAGGGTCTTCCTCTTTTTCACTGACCCTCTACTTTACTAAGCATGATGTCCTTCTCCAGGGACTGATCCCTGGAGATGTATGTAAGATGTAGTCTCGCCATCCTTGCTTCTAAGGAGCATTCTGGTTGTAATTCTTCTGAGACAGATTTGTTTGTTCCTCTGGCAGCCCATGGTATATTCAATATTCTTCGCCAACACCACAATTCAATGGCATCAATTCTTCAGTCTGCCTTATTCATTGTCCAGCTTTCGCATGCATATGATGCAATTGAAAATATCATGGCTTGGGTCAGGAGCACCTTAGTCTTCAAGGTGACATCTTTGCTTTTCAACACTTTAAAGAGGTCTTTTGCTGCAGATTTGCCCAGTGCAATGGGTCCTTTGGTTTCCTGACTGCTGCTACCACAGGTGTTGATTATGGATCCAAGTAAAATGAAATCCTTGACAACTTTAATCTTTTCTCCATTTATCATGAAGTTGCTTATTGGTCCAGTTGTGAGGATTTTTGTTTTCTTTATGTTGAGGTGTAATCCATACTGAATACTGTGGTCTTTGATCATCACCAGTAAGTGCTACAAGTCCTCTTCACTTTCAGCAAGCAAGAACATATCATCTGCATATCACATGTTGTTAATGAGTCTTCCTCCAATCCAGACGCCCCTTTCTTTTTCATATAGTCCAGCTTCTCGGATTATTTGCTCACCATACAGATTGACTAGGTATGGTGAAAGGAAGCAACACTGACGCACACCTTTCCTGACTTTAAACCACGCAGTATCCCCTTGTTCTGTCCGAACAACTGCCTCTTAAGCTATGTACAAGTTCCTCATAAGCACAATTAAGTGTTCTGGAGTTCCCATTCTTCACAATGTTATCAATAATTTGTTATGATCCATGCAGTCAAATGCCTTTGCATAGTCAATAAAACACAGGTAAACATCTTTCTGGTATTCTGTGCTTTCAGCCAGGATCCATCTCACATCAGCAATGAGATCCCTGGTTTCACGTCCTCTTCTTCTGAATCCAGCTTGAATTTTTGGCAGTTCCCTGTTGATATTCTGCTGCAGTCGCTTTTGAATGATCTTCAGCAAAATTTTACTTGCATGTGATATTAATGATATTGTTCAAAAGATTTCCACATTTGGTTGGATCACCTTTCTTGGGAATAGGCATAGATATGGATCTCTCCCAGTCAGTTGGCCAGGCAGCTGTCTTCCAAATTTCTTGGCATAGACCAGTGAGCACTTCCAGTGCTGCATCTGTTTGTTGAAACATGTTAATTGGTTTCTGTCAATTCCTAGAGCCTTGTTTTTTGCCAATGCCTTCAGTGCAGCTTGGACTTCTTCCTTTAGTACCATGGGTTCCTGATCATATGCTGCCTCTTGAAATGGTTGAACGTTGACCAATTCTTTTTGGTATAGTGACTCTGTGTTTTCCTTCCATCTTTTGGTGCTTCCTGGGCCATTTAATATTTGCCCTGTAGAATCCTTCACTACTCCAACTCGAGGGCTTGAATTTTTTCTTCAGTTCTTTCAGCTTAAGAAATGCTGAGCATGTTCTTCCCTTTTGGTTTTCTATCTCCAGCTCTTTGCACATGTCATTAGAATACTTTGTCTTCTCGATCCGCCCTTTGAAATCTTCTGTTCAGTTCATTTACTTCATCATTTCTTCCTTTTGCTTTAGCTACTCGACGTTTAAGAGCAAGTTTCAGAGTCTCTTCTGACATCCATTTTGGTCTTTTCTTTCTTTGCTCTCTTTTTTAATGAAGTCTTGCTTTCTTCATGTATGATGCCCTTGATGTCAGTCCACAACTCATCTGGTCTTCAGTCATTAGGGTTCAATGCATCAAATCTATTCTTGAGATGATCTCTAAATTCAGGTGGGATATACTCAAGTTCAGACATTGGCTCTTGTGGGCTTGTTCTAATTTTCTTCAGTTTCAACTTGAACTTGCATATAAGCAATTGATGGTCTGTTCTGCAGTCAGCCCCTGGCCTTGTTCTGACTGATGATATTGAGCTTTTCCATCGTCTGTTTCTACAGATGTAGTCAATTTGATTCCTGTGTATTCCATCTGGTAAGGTCCATGTGTATAGCTGCAGTTTATGTTGGTGAAAAAGGTATTTTCAATGAAGAAGTTATTGGTCTTGCAAAATTCTGTCATGCTATCTCCAGCATCGTTTCTCTCACCAAGGCCATATGTTCCAACTACGGATGCTTCTTTTTTGTTTCCAACTTCTGCTTTCTAATCACCGGGAATTATCAGCACATCCTGATTGCATGTTCGATCAATTTCATACTGCAGAAGTTGGTAAAAATCCTCAATTTCTTCATCTTTGGCCTTAGTGCTAGGTACCTAAATTTGAATAATAGTCGTATTAACTGGTCTTCCTTGTAGGTGTATGGATACTATCCTATCATTGACAGTGTTGTACTTCAGGATAGATCTTGAAATGTCCTTTCTGACGATGAATGAAATGCCATTCCTCTTCACGTTGTCATTTCCAGCATAGTAGACCATATGGTTGTCTATTTCAAAATGGCCAATACCAGCCGATTTCAGCACACTAATGCCTAGGATATTGATGTTTATGCGTTCCATTTCATTTTTGATGATTTCCAATTTCCTAGATTCACACTTAGTACATTCCACGTTCTGATTATTAATGGATGTCTCCAGCTGTTTCTCCTCGTTTTGAGTCGTGCCACATCAGCAAGTATGATAACTTTTTTTTCCCCTTAAACCATGCAACACATGTATTTTTGGTTTTGTCAGAGACCTACACTTTCTTTAAACATTTCTTAATGACTAAAGCAGGATGAACAAATTGACCAAATCATGTCTGAATTTATCAAATGTGTGAACTTCTGGCTTTGTGAGACTTTGACATAATATTTCATGCTGATTATAAGGAAGAAGTATTTAATATTATTTCTCTTATGTTATTCTCCTCCTAGTGTTATTTCTTATCCAACACTTTCTACTTTTTCATTCAAAGATGTCAGGTACCTTTGAGAGGTAGCAGGCTTAGTGGAAAAAGTCTGAAATTTAGCATCTGAGAAAACCTGATTCAAATCTCCTCTCTGTCGTTTATTAACTCTGTGGCCTTTGGCCACATCTTAATCTATCTTAGTCTTATAAAATGCAGCTAATAACAACTGTTTTATAGGATGAATGTAAGGGAAAAGAGGACATTTACGTTTATTCTTCTTATTTGCTGTTGAATTTGCCCCAGTACGTATAGCCGTTGCCATCGAGTTGATTCTAACTCATAACAATCCTACAGGACAGAGTGGAACTGCCCCATAAGGTTTTCAAGGAGCAGTTGGTAGATTCAAACTGCTGGCCTTTTGGTTAGCAGGCGAGCTCTTTACTACACCACCAGGGCTCCCTAATCTGTATAGTAGGGG